>OX596021.1:15827622-18567326 GCA_951394055.1 Villa cingulata
TGTTCTTCCTGGAACCTCTGTGGTTACAGATTGTTGGAAAGGATATGTAGATTTGAATAAATATGGTTATGTACACCAAACTGTAAACCACAGTGACAATTTTGTTGATCCCGAGAGTGGAGCACATACACAAAATATCGAATCAAGTTGGAGATTTTTGAAAAATAGTTTTAGGAAAGGAGGGTTTAGAAGTGAAAATTTTGATTTGAGATTGTGTGAATTTTTACGGCGTCGTAAAATAAAAAAAAATAAAGGTGATCCTTTTCAACAACTAATAGACGATATCAAAAAAGTTTATATAGGTAGAGAATACGTTGTATACATATAACTTTTTGTAATTTGGTTTTTTATTTTGTAGTTTTTTATATATAATTATGAGTAAGTATTAAATTTTAAGTGTTATTGTTACTCTTGTTTTATGTTTTTGATATATTGTTTTTTATTTTATGTACATAATAGAACTATTATTAAATTTTATAACGTTTTAAAAGAAATATTTTTATTTTTATTTTTTATTCGTCTATCTTGCGTAGGGGACCATGCTAATATCTTCTGAATCTTTCAAATTTAAGTATATGTATGCAATTTTGTATGTCATTCTTGCGCAGGGGCCCTTACCAATCTGTATCTTTCAAATTTAAGTATAATTTAATTTTAAATTATACTTAAATTTAATTTTTACTCAAATTTCATTTTTTCCTTCTACAAATGCACAATGCACACACTGCCAGATTTGCCTTCTACAAATACACATACATACACATGAACAATGCACACACTGTCAGATTTCCTTCGACATATATACACATACACACATGAACAATGCACACACCCTCAGATTTGCCTTTTACATATGCACATACGCACACATGTACACGTACATTTGGGATAGATAAAGTATGTATGTCTGGACGATCTCTGGTTATTGAATTATACTCATTTCTTTGATTTGTGTACAACATATTCAATTGCATTTTTCTGCCACTAGATGGAATTTCTACCAAAAATGGCGAAACAAAAATTGTTCAGGGCGTTATTATCTATCTTTTGAGATACATAAAGTGTCTGTACGATCTCTGGTTATTAAATTATACTCATTTTTTTGTGTTTCATACTAAATTTTCAATTGCATTTTTCGACCACTAGATGGCATTTGCGCCAAAAATGGTCCGTATTAACCTTGCTCAGGACGTTATTATCTATCGATAGGCATAGACAGAATTGGATAATTCTGGTTCCGCTAAACGGAAGTACATCCAAAATATGCATAATATGTACACATAAATGTTATAAAAAATTAAACTAAACATAAATATATTTCTGAAAACATATTATAAAAGATAAAAAAAAAAGTGTTTAGAAATAAATGTAATACATATATTTAAATTTCGAACACCCTATAAATAGTAATGAATATTATATAGTACAAGTCATACGTTTGTTTAAAATTATTTTATGCCGTTTATTTTCTTCCTTATATTTTTTATACTTATTAGTATATTATGCGCACATATGTATGTATATACCTGCCTGCCTGCCTGCATACGCCTTTATTTATACATTTTATTACACAACTACGAGTATGTAAAATTTAAGAATATATACTTTATAATATTATTTTATGTGTGTATAAGAGATAACTATAATTTTTTATGTGCATCATATCATACTTATTTATGTGCATAATATGTACGTTATGTAAATATACCACGTATAAGCGAAGCGGACTTAGATATACATACATACTTATATAATTGTGTTCACTCATGTGTATGCTTTTATATTCTAATTTATCTTATAGACTAAATAAAAAATGATATTTTAGGGATGTTACTTGTCCGGAATCATATACATAGAAGATAGGTACTTACATACATATGTGATGTGGTTTTATGATTTACATTTCATTCCAAGCATAAACGTTATTAAAGAACATAGAACATAAACTAAAAATTTAAAAGAAATAACAAATAAATAAAAGTAGACTACAAAAAAAAAAAATAAATAAATAAATAAATAAAAATAATAAAAACATAAATATGTACATATGTAAATATTATTCACATAAAATAAAATACAAAAAAATATGAACATACCTATATGAAAATGAAATTTCAACTTTAAAAAGACAAAAAAGGAATGAATAAAGACGCGAAAATGTATGATGGTATATTATATTTATTTTCATTTTAAAAAAAAATCTCCACTTTACAGATGAATATATTTTGTGCAAAAGTGATTTCATATATTTACTTCATATACATGTACAAATTATTTACAAACAAACAACTATATTAAATATATACATATATACATAATATGTGTATCAGATATTTTTATTATTTTTTGAATTTTTTAATGTGATGATTAAAACATTATGTATTTCAATGTAACTTCAGAGAATTTCCAATAAAACTTTATTGGAATTTATATCAAATCAACTCTTCATGCACATACATATGTACATATGTACATAAATATTAAATATTGTTTATTGTATTCTCTGTACAATTTAATTTTGAACGATATACGAATTCACAAAAAACAAAAAAAAATCATACAAAAAGAATAATTCAAAAATAAAAATTTAATTGTAAATGTAACAAATTCTTGAGAACATCAAACAAAAATATACATTCACATAAAAACATTTGATTTGTACCAACTTGTACCTGACAAATAATCAAGTTTATATATCTAGTACATATTGGAAAACATTTTTAAATTCTCAAAATTTGGTAACTTAATACATTATCATATTGACATATTCATAATAAGTATGGAGATGGACATATGTACCGTTTCATACATATACATATATGTATCTATTCACACTCACATGATTGTATTATGGATAGATACAAAAATATTCTCTAGATCTACGTTTAAATTAATTCTTACTGATAATATAATATGTTATATGAGGATCTGTTATCTGTCATTCGAAACATTGTTTATTTACGTACGTTATTTAGATTTTGTTGTTGTTGTTATTATTTTTATTGTTTTCCAAAGAAAATCATTTAATGACAAATCAAGAATCATTTGAATTATAAATGTTTATAACATCTACTTCATCTGTTGATATTTTGTACTTGCAGCTGTCTAAAACCACCACTGTGTATTATTCATCACATAACAAAGCAATGATATAAGATTAATAATAAAGACTAAAGAATAACATTGTATACGTTTATATTTTCTTTATTTTGCATTTTATGTATACTTTTGTATCTATATGTAATATACATAGATACAGATAATATGGTTTTATTTATATTATTCGATCAAAAGTTGTTTAATTTTAAAATAATTTTTCCAGTTTAAATATTTAAATCACCATATGGGTGCATGCATATTTTCCTACAATACATATACATGTACATACACTTATATATATTTTACTTTTGTTTTTTATTTTAAAATAGTTGGTTTTATTATTCATCATAAACATTATGATATGATCATCATTATCAACAACACCATAAACCAAAATCAAATAATTAATTTCATCTTAATTTCATTTTCTTTCTCAAACAGCAACGATAGCAAAGTAGCAATATTGTTGCTTATGTATGTTACTTGTGTTCAAGTTTATTTTATTTTATAATTTAGTTTTAGTTCTTTCCGGTTAAAAACTGCGAACACATTCTTGAACAATTAAAATAACAAATAAATATCAAGAGTATGACTTTGTTTATAGAGCTATCAGCTATGTACATAATGTATATTATGTATGTATGTATACGTATAACAACATTACATTACATTACGGTATGTACCATATTGCATGCAATGAAAATGAAAAGTATTAATTGTATGTACATCAAAATTAATTAAAGGCTAGATCTCATTTAGACCTTTTCAATTCTTTGAAATGATATAAAGTGTGAATGTACATACATTATATGTGGGTAATATGAGTAATACAAGAAAATTTTCAAATAGAATAAACAAAGTGTAACAAAAGAAAAATATCTTTGTTTATCAACTAATCAAGAGAATTGATAAAAATATTCATGTATATTATCTAGGTAGGTACAGTAAAGCCTGTAAAATTACCCACTCTTTTAAGTAGCCATATGACTGTAAACGGTATTTAAATTGTTTTTGAAATATGTACATAAATTGTATGTAAGTTGACTGTATGTCTATCTATCATAAATCTTGATCACATTCACATTTAACATTACACATTATTACAATCTAGCTAGAACAAAATGACCTCTGAAAGTTGATTATTTCAAACATTTTTGTTACGTTCTTTTTTAAATCGGAAGAGTTTGTGTTTTTTATTGTGTTTGTTATAATTACACTTCATACTGAATTTAAAAGCAAAAAATGTGTAGCATGAAGGAGGAAAATTAAAAAATTCAAGACTTAAACAATCTTTGATTGATAATTTTTTTAAAAGAAATCTTAAGGCAATGTTTCATTGGATAAGGACAAAATCATTTTCTAAGTTAAAATTATATATACATATATCCTTTTTTCAAACGTGTAATGTCTAAAAGTATCATCATTAGCAATAACGCCACAGCCGTGTGTCGGACTTGGTTTCCTCTAGAAGTTATGTCCATTCGTTCCTATCCAGCGCCTTTGATCTCCATCCTCTAATTCCGAGCTGTTTAATATCTTCCTGCACATCATCTAGGAAACGTTTCTTTGGTCTTCCTCTACTTCTATATCCTGCCGGCTCTCCATTAAATATCTTATTTACATTGTTGTTTTCACTCATTCACAAGACATGTCCTATCCATCTGAGTCGCCCTATTTTGATATTTTTTACGATGTTCGGTTCCTGGCATATCTGTTACAACTCATTGTTGTACCTTCTTCTCCATTCCCCGTTATCTTTCACGGCGCCGCATATCATTCTAAGGATTTTTCTCTCAAAACTTGCTAGCATATTTTCGTCTGTTACCTTCATCGTCCATGTCTCTGATCTATATGTTACTATGTACTTGTCTAAAAGTATAGAAATAATTTATTTATTTAGGAATTTAGGAAACATACATTACATTAAAATAAATGCAATTCCAATCACCTGTATAAGTTGATCAAAATTATTTGCATCGTTAGTGGTCAACATAGAAATGTTTTACTGTAGACATATAAACATATGTGCACTCATATTAAAAACATTCAAATTATATTAATTAATATACTAATTTTTAATTCTTATTTGCGATTCAAAATCGAAAATTATTTTTTGTTTCTATCAGAATTAAATACATTTGCTAATATCATATTTTTATTCTGCTATATGTGTATATTTAAATATTTTTTGTAAACCAAATACATATAGTTAAATATTGATTTATCACATAATTGTTATTATATTATTCATTTATTTATTTTTTTTATAATTTATTATCTTAGTAAGGTGTTCATGGTGGTTGTCTTTTCCTTTAATTCATTTATGAAAGTTAACAACATAGCAACATCATTTTATGTCATCAATTATAAATACCAAATATGTGTATGTACATATGTATATATGTTTATTCTTTTACTTTTTCTTTGTATATTATTGTATTTTCACGCTATTCACCATTTCATTTATGAAACATTGAACTTGGAAATAAAAAAAAAACATAGAAAAAAAAATGAAATTATTATGTAGAAATTTAATTTATAAGTATATGTACATACTGGTGTGTATGGTCAGAATATGTAAAGACATTTCACAGCATGATATCTACACATGTATGTTTATAATTATTATAGATATGTATACATGAAAATATATATAAATTCTAAATGTATGAATAAAGTGTATGTTAGAGAATAAAAACTAAAAACGATGAATGAAATTCGAAAAACCTGTAGAATATCACAAGTGGCATGATCATTCGTCACAAACTTTATTTATTTATTAACTTTTCTTTATGCACGGATAAAATGTTCAACTTTTATTATTAGAGAATAAAAATTTACATATAATATTATGTACATATATATTTTCGTTGATGTATAGTTTATATGAATTGCGTATACATGTATTCATATATTTAGGTACAATTTTTTTTTTATTTTTCCTTTTCTATTATTTTTTTTTTTTAATTTCCTTGTTAAGATAAAAATTACTGTCGATAGGTAATTTATAAAACATTTACTTTGCATACATGTTACATTGTAAATATAAAACGAAAAGAATCGGAGCAATGCAATTACACAATTTTTTTCCATTCTACGATTCTATTATCATTTAAAAACGAAACACAATATTACATTTTGTATGCAGTATATATGCACATACATATGGTATGTAGGTTTATGATGCATATGAATACAAATACTTACATGTAATGTATAACATAATATTGGCACAAAAACATCAACATCAAATATACACAGAACATTTTACAACAAAAATCGCATATATTTTTTACACTCTCGTTAACTCCTAATCAAAAACCATGAACTGATTTAAAGTTGCCTTGAAAAAAGTAGAATGAAAACCCTATACGAGTATGTATACTTAATTGTTTGGTATCTAATCTCTATTCTCTATTCAAATAAAACTATATTACACGGTATGGACTCTGAAAATGTATCTCTAATATGATTTCAAGTAAAAAAGAAAAAAATTTGTTTGACTTTTTAAAAGTTTATTGTCTAAATTACTTTCTGCAAAACAGTCGAAGAGTTCATTAAAAATAAATTTAAACCGTTTTTAGTTAGTTATTAATATCATTTTTATTCTTATTTTTATTTTCTTTTTGCAAAACTGTTTGCGTGTATTTTGTGATGAAATATATATACATACATACATATGTATATAATGTGAATGTATGTATGGGATGTATACAATGTATATAATATCATCAAAGGAAGGTTATTTTGTTTTTTATACCAATATTTTCAGAAAACTATTATTCGAGCACATTGTGGCTATGTTATATACATTCGTTTTTGATTTCGTCTGCGAATATGCATATGTACCATATGTATAATTGAATTTCTGGTATCTAATTCATAGCCTTCAAAAACAAATTTTTTATGTTTGTTGCAAAAAATATAGATAAATCAAATCCATTAAAAATAAATGTACAGGAAGTTTTGTTGAAATACAATTCAAATGAAAATTTTAGCTAAAGATGTACATATGTGTTGTGTACATCTACAAATTCACACAAAATGAAAAATACATTATTTCAAAATTTTAATGGAACGAAAGACAAAAGTGAAGCATATTTGAATAGAACATAGAACAGTGTATTAGTATGTATACACGAAATATGAAATTATTTCTAATTTTTAAAATTGACATTTTTTGACTGTTTCAATTTTGTTTTAATTAAAAAATAATATATAGATACATAGAATATGTGAGTACTTTCTAAGAAGAAAAACATTTTATGATAATGAAAATACTCCTAATGTTCAATAATTAAAGTTAAATATTTTTCTTTGAAAAAAAAAATGTAAAAGTTGAAGTGTAATTATAGCGATACATATTTTGACGTTTGACATTTGAAATATACAAATTAAAATTTTCATATTTGAACATCACATACGTACTATATTGTCATATAAATGGGCAAGTATATACATGATGAAAACTTCATATATCCTGAGCCATATTTGGTTTTTCTTATTGTTTTTTATTTTTACAATTTCAATTTGGTGAAAAACATAATTTGGTAAGAATGAAAAAACGAATTCCAAAAATTTATAAATTTAATTAAGGAATGAAAATTGGCGGCTCCGGCTTGGTGGCGCAAAACTTCAATAGTCAACCAATAGTATAACCACGGCATAACTTTACTATACCATAAGACTATGGTAAGATTTAGGAACAAGCTATTGGACAAGAGTAGCTCGCTGGCTGGAGTTTAACTCCGAACGCCAAGCGTGACAGTCCAACATCACAACTATCGAGCTATTCAAGCCCCTTTTTTAACTTAAATAATTGCCTGAGGTTATCCAACCCACCCCCGTCTTTTTGATCTTGCAGTTTTCAAATTTTGGTAGATATTTCATTTTTTTTTTTTTTTTTTGTGAATTATATACATATGTATGTTATATCATGTATTTCTGCGTATTTCTCTATTTATTTGATTTTTCTATTCATGCAGATTAATTTGAAGGAATTGTTATGTTTAATTATAACTGTCGTAATGTACATACTTTTTTCATTGCAATCAAATCTTTAAGCAATATTCTTAGCTTTTATATGGCTATTTGGATTTTTGATTTAATGTTTTTATCAGGATTTTTATTTTTCGATGCATTTTTGGCCGTGTTTTATTGTAACAAGACAGAACTTTGTTTGTTCTGTGATCTGTGATGTTATGTTCGATTAGACATTTGATGACTTTCGATCATGATTAGCTGTGAAAGTTGATATAGAGTTGTTTGAACTTGTATTCACATTCATAAATGTTATTAAATTTATAGTTGAAAGAAATAATAATTATAATACAAAAAAGCGCATTTACATGTATATAAATATATTTATAAATGAAAACACAAATATACATCCTAGTAAAACTTTATTTTTTTTCTATATCTTTCAGGTTAAATCAGGACACTTAAGAATTTTACACACATAGCCAGCATAACAGGATAAACTGAAACATATCAAAAGTATTTTATATAATTATACTTGTTGCATAGTAGTGGTGTTGAGATTTTTCATAAAAAGTATTTATTGAATCGTTAAAAAATATATATATTTTGGATATAAAAAATTATATAAAAATGTATACGAATTTACGAATAAGATTCACATAATATATTATATTAGTCTACGATATATGTAAATATAAGATTTTTCATATTTATACGAGAAATGAAAATATAAATTATTAAGTGAAACAAAAATTAAAAGTGCGATGATTATAGATTATAAAGGAAATACCAAACATATTATTTTAAATTTTTTTTTCTAATGTTTCCTTTGAAATTTTCGTGTCCATGTGAGTTTAATATAATATATGTAAATATATGGTGCATGTGTTTTTGTGCAATCAATATTATCAATATAAAATGTATGCATGTATAATATTATTGATCTCTTAATTTAGAGTGTACTTAATTTTAAATACAATTTGAATTATATTTTTCATTTATTCAACAAAACACAAAATAAAAAAAATTTAATATAAATAAATTCTATACGTAAATAATGTATTTAGAAGTGTATAATTTTGAGTTTACTCATTTGTAATGATGTTCATTTTTTTGTAATTGTTTTTGTAATAATCTTATTAAATTATTGGAAACATACAAATTTTCTACAAAAATGGCTATTACAACTTCAACCCAAATAAATATGAAAAATATCGAAATTTCAAATAGGTATTTATCAATAATAATAATTAAATAATAGAGGTATTCACGGTTAATGGCTGGTACTCAGTTCCCGTGAAATTTTTCGCTTGCAATTGCATATATAATTCTACAAGCTAAAAATTGTGGAAGGAAATGTGTGTAGAGTACATAGAGTTTTGAAATTTTTTGAAAAAAATCGCGGAGGTTATGAAATTAAATTAAGTAAAAATAAATAAATAAATATTTATTTGTCAAAATATTTAAGTTGTCAATATTTCGCTTGCCTTTTATATGCTCGACCATATAAAATGATTGTGAAAAATGAATTCCACAACTCTCCACTATTAAGTTCCACCGAAATAATTTAGTTTGGAAGTGAGTACCAGTAAGCGAAATTTGAAACTAAAAATTTAGCTAACAATTTAGCGACATTTTTTTTACATGGGTTTTATATGGAGAAAAATTTAGCTTTCGATGTGAGTACCGGCCCTAAAATTGGAGAAATTCAGTTGAGGATTTGAAAATTTGAATTTCAAATGTCAATTTAAACAAAATTTTAATGTCAAATTTTCAAATTTCAAAATTAACTTAGCTTTGTATTTTGAACAGTATGCTTTTTCATAAAATTTCACTTTCACTTAGCGCTACATTGAGAATGTTCCTTAAACATACACCCAAATCTTACACTATTTCGTGAACGCATCATAGCAAACTTTGTATTGAAAGCAAACAAATTAATAATATATGTACATATGTCAGCTAAAGTATTACAAAAATTAATTTAATCAAATTACTTTAGCATTTAATGTCAGAAGGGCACATACAATAGTAATATAGACCGTATACAATGGGTTTCAGCATTTTAAATTTTTACAAGCAGTGTAAGTAAAAATTACATAGAACATGTTTACAATAGGTGTCGGATTGTACGAGTTTACACCGTTTACAATGATACAAGACGAAGCCGTGAATACCCCTAATATGTATATAAACGTAAAATTTTACATACTGTCAGAACAAAAAGTCATCGAAAAAATGAAATTTAAACTTTGAACCCTAGTGAAAACTCAAGTAAAATTAAAAAATTTGTATTACAAAATAAAAAAAAAATTGTTCAAACAATTACATATCAAAACCAAAGATTATCGGAAAATGATTAATGGAGATGCTTACACACAGGAAGAAATTAATCTATAGCAATAAGTTATAGATCTCAACAAGCACAACAAAACATTGCATGGCAGAAGATGCACAATCTTAATAGTTTAAAGGTACTTTTACATTATTATTGTCGCGCGTTATTAATCGTTAACAATTTCGTTAATGCGTTAAATTAAATAGTTCTTCATTTTCGCTAATGTGTCAGATATTGTTAATTGATGTTTACATTATAATAGAAAAATTATTATCATATATTGTGAATTTTGAAGTCTAGTTGAAGAAAAATTACAAACGTACAACAACAAAATACCCGTATTGATAAAGTGTGACTGGTAGCAAATAGAACCAAACCGATAATGAAAAATCTTGTTAGCGAACTTGTTCGAGGACTTTTTAATTAAATACATGAATGATTACACTATGTGAGTCACACATTAGCGGAATCGTTATCAATTGATAATGTGCCACAATAATAGTGTAAAGTTAGCTTAAGACAATCAAACTGTATATTGAGGTTCAAACTTCAAATTTTACCTTTCTGATGACTTTTGTTTCTGATTGTAGTTTTTTTATTATAACTTATTTATTTATTGAAGCTGATTTTCATTTTGTACTTTCTGTTTGTTTTTTTTTAGAATTATGAAATATAATAATCAATTTTGGAATACCATGGATCATTGCATATTTTAATTGTACAACGTTTTAGTTCAATTCAAATTTTCTTGGTATGTATTTGAATCATTTATATTTTTATTTGTTATTAAATCAAAATATACCTAACACTTTGCAAAATTTTTATAATAGAAACTTTTAGATGATGGAAGTTTTTGTTTTAAATGAAAATTAAATGAAAATTATTTTTTCTTATGATAATAATTTCATTTTATTCTGTTAAAAAAATAGAAGATAATCTGATATAAGTATGCACACTTTTTCTTTATTTATATAAAATTTAAATAATAAAAATATTTTACTTATAAACATTCATATATTCTCGATCTATATTACATTACACCATTATGGTATAGTAAACTTAGATTTCTTATTAATTCAAGATTGCAAATAATATATATACGTATATGTACTTGAATACATATCAACATATCAACAATATCCAAAAAAGTGAGAATACAATAAAGGGAATAGAATCACTCCTAATAGGCCACCCGGTATAAAAACATAACCGCAAATATTTTTTTTTATTTCATTTATTTATTTATTTTTTTTTTCGTTTTGCATTGTTGTTTCCATAAACATATTTTTTTTTTTTATATACATATAATAAATTGAAAGAAGAAATCATTATTTTTTTTTCTAAATATACATATGTTTATATTTTTCTTCAATACAAACAAGGAAAACAAGAAAATAATTCTCAATTCATGAATGCACGGATGCATCTTTAAACGAATATTAAATCTTTTCATACCTTTTGGCTTTTGTGCTTTAAGCCCGAATACACACGAGTATACAATTTATATGTTGCTATTCTACTTATATACACTATATGTATATGTTTGTATATATTATTTTATATATTTGAAAATTCTGTATAATAAAATATATAAGCAAAATCATGTAATACATATTTATGTATATTGTAAATACAAAATAATATACATATGTATGCTATGTAGATGTGTTCAAACAAAACGGACAGTTTCTGCACCTACCAAACTAACCATTCTATATTGGTATGATTATATATCCCATCCCATATATACATATATATATATACATAAATATTTTATACACAATATACGAGAGTATATGCACATATGTATTTACAAATCTATATGTGAATATAAAAATATACTTTTATATATACTATATGGATACCTATATAATTTATGTATGTACATATATTTGAAATTATTCTTGAATATATAGTATTTACATTGCGGTACAATCAATATGATTGTAAGTGTATTATATTTGGTATATACCTACGTATAAATATTTAACTTAAGGTAAATTTTGCATTCTAAAACAATGCAACTGTTAGTCGTTCATAATAGCATTAATATACAATGTAAAATCTATATATCTATTATTACATATATATATATATATATAAATACGAGTACATATGCTTATTCATATGGACATACATACATAGTATGTATATGATTAAATATACCCTCATATTATTTGCTCATATATTCTATAATACATAAAACATTATCATATAAAGTCTGTATTTATGTATAATCTTATATTATTTTTATGTTTATAGTATAAGTACACAGATTTAAAGGTATTATAGTTTTTAGAATTTATTGACCGATTTTAAATTTTCTGACCACATTATAAATACTTTTCGCGATATCTCAGCAAAATCTACGTGAAATAAATACTATTTAATGGCATATTTATGTATATACACTTATGTATTTATGCTGTTTAATTATATCCTTACAATAAAATTTTACAAACAAAAATAAAACAGAATATACACACATTCGTAAATTCATTTTAAAAAAAATTAACTACCAAAATTATTTAGTTGATTTTCATTTGAAATATAAAAATTAATCATAGTTATGTACTATATTCCTAGATCCTATTTGGTCCTATTCATATATAATAATAAACACATTTTTATATATTTGCCATATGAATAAATTAATATGAATAAGGTATGAAATAAAATACGTATGAACTACATAGGTGCACACATAAAAGTTCAGACGCACCTTCTATATGAGCAATGTAATTTTTTTGATTATTTAAATCTAAGATACATTACATTCTATGCATGAAATAGAGAAAAATAAATGAAACTGAATAAAATTTAAAATCTCGTATGTCTTGCAATTCACTTAAGTAGCGTAATTTATCGTATTTTAACGACTGTTTTTGAGAATTAAGAGCTCTGCGTAAATCAAAGAGACTTTTTAGTTGCTTAGATCGACCTCGTAAATAAATTTGGTATAAACTAAGATTTGACATCCTTGTCATTTCTACCAGCCGAAATTTGAAAATTTAAGTTTTGTGGCTGTATTTTGAGGGGATTGTTAAATTTGTGTGACAAAATATGAATTTGTGAAGAGTTGAGTTACAATTAAGATTAGTGTAGTGATTCACAACATGCTTTAACGTCATTTTGACTTACAAGATCATAAATTTAAGCGTTCCGTTAGTTTACGATTTAAAATGAGTATCCTTATTAATTTATATTCGTGTTCGTCCACATTCCTATAAATATATAATACCACATACTACTTAAAAAGGAAATTTTAAACACTATGATATTTTCATTAAGCTGGTCCCAGATAATTTGTTTTGTCTCACCTATTTGACAAACAATTAATAATTGGACATTTGTCAAAAATTTCCAAATTTCTTCTTTGTATTTGCGTTAGCGCCTACACTATTCGCTTATGTCTCGAATATTCGTCAACCTGAGCATTTGTCAAACATTCACATTGCCATAATCTCTTAGATAATTCAAAATATTGACATAAGTACATATAGTGTGATTATGTTCAGCGCACAATTATTGGTACTATGGGATTCTCGGCGAAAAAACTGTACGAACAAAAGTTTCTGTTTGATCTTATTTCCACAGGGCGTTAAGAATTTTGAGTTTTTTGCAAGACCTTCAAACACAAAATCATATGTAACTTTATGTACAACCTTCGTATTAAACTTTAGTGTTCTCACTAATGATAGGAAATAAAATAACATTTCTTTTGATGTAATATGTAATTAGGAATTCGGTTGTAAGCAAAAAAAAAAAATATGCTAAAGTCAAAATTTATAACGAATTTTTAGTAAAATTTTCAATAGTAAATTGGGTTTCTGAAAAAAAATTTTATTTATTGCATTATTTTCTTCTTTAAAACGAAAAAACCTCGAAGTCAATATTTTGTTTCATTATTGATTTATTAATGATCTGTAATGAAGATCAGCTATAAAAAGAAAAATCAAAATTTCGCAAGTATGCAAATAAATTTAAGTAATTCATTTAAAAAGATTTAAAACAATATAATGACTTATAAATATAATTTTCTTTATTAAATTTGAAGAATCTTCAACACGAATAAAATATTTTATTGTATGTATAGTATATTCTATTATATTTAAAGGTGCTTGAAATTTTTAATTAAATTTTCAAACCGTATATGAATTTATGAAGAACCTAGTACACAGATTCAAATTATCAAATTCAATTGCAAATTCACAAAATAAATGACTCGTTCTTCAAAAATTATTTCCAGAAAATTGACAACAATAAAAATTATCATTTTTATAATAATATTTTTATTAAACCGTTTTCAACATATACTGTACCTTATATATATATATATATATAATGGAACACTAGAATCAATAAAATTTATTCAGATCATTTTGTGAGGATAAAAAATAAAACAAATAAATTGCAGTCTCCATTAAATTATTTTTTTTTTTTGGTCAACTTCGTATTTAGTCATAAAAGAAATTATAGAATAACAAAAAATAAAATAAAATAAAAAGTTCTATTGTTTCTCGTTTTTTATAATAATTATGTTATAATCTTAATACATTTTGCATTTTTATTTTAAAAGAATATTTCAAATGAAGCATTATCGTATTCATAACTTTTGCAGAGAGGAGGAAAAAGTAATATGGATTGCAAGCAAAATGCAAAATAAAAAAATTTTGTTTGAAAAGAAAAATAAATTTGTTTTTAATAGCAGGAAATTAAAAAAAAATTTTTTTTTTCTTTAGCGTTTTTGTTCAAATTGAAATTTTTTAATTTATTTGAGTATAATTGTTTTTTTTTTTGTTTTTTTTTTGCATTAGTATGCAAATTGCATCATCTTTTCAATTACTTTATGCAGTTTAAATGCTTTTAAGTTTTTTTTTTTTTTTTAAAGTAAAATATTTATGCACTTATACACCCAAGATAATATATAGGATAATTCACATAATATGAAAATTTCCTTTCTTTCTGAAAATCACGGGAATGTTAGGAATATTTAAGGACATTTATTATAGAATATTTAAAAACCTTTAAGGACATTCATTTACAATATTCTTTTAGCAATTTTCAAACTGCAAAAGCTTCATTTTTTTTTTATTTGAGGTTCAAAAAGAGTATGTTTGACAATCCGAAAATGAAGTATGAAAACAGATTTTATCTAGGTTGATGAACAAGTTGAATTTATACCCGGCTAAAATATATCCGACGGATAATCTCGGGTTGTCAATACGGGCCTAAATATTTTCTCATTCAACCAATATAAATTCTGAAAAAAAAATTACACTTTGTAATTATTCAATAAGATCTTTACACAGGTTTTTTCAGGTCAACTTGTCACCTTGTCCTTTTGTTTATATCACATTTGTGGAAAAACACATACCTAAATTTTTTAACTGCATTTCAAATATAGGATTTGTTTTTTTTTTATTGAAATAAAAATCTTTTTATTACATAATTGTCACTGTCAAAAGGCTCTGGCAGTCTGAAGACAGTTTTACCTATCCTCTCTTGTAAATAAAATAAAATAATCATGTATCAAATGTAATGTGAACTTAAACTACTGTCCGGGAGTGTACACTATACATATGTCGCTCATTATTCTTGCACTGAAAAGTCAGGAATGTTAATTGAATAACAATATTGAATTGATTCTTTTTTAGCTATAAAATTTTTGAAAATGAATATATTTGTACAACTTTAAAATTAGGAAAACCACCGACATTATTATAACTGTATAATATGAAATAAAAATTTTATCTGACATTTTTTATTTTTTCAAATGAAGCTGTCTATACAGACAATCGCAGAGTTTTCATATTTTCACTTTTTTTTTTCTAGTTTCAAAACAGAATTGAAACAATAATTATTTATTTGAAAATCACCTGAAATGTGCATACATGTGGTGTATATGATACGCATTATGTTGTGCAATATGTGGAAATATGCTCTTATACATTGAAATTCAAAAGTATTGATTGAAAAATAATTTCAATACAACCACATAAATACATAAATAGACGATAGAGTACACAATCTATAGAGTCAATAAATCCTTGAGAATGAGAAGATATTTTTTTTTTTTTCAAAAACCAAAACGGAGCTAGGAGAAAAAATAAATAAAACAAAACAAAGTAAAGTATATCTATCTATATCTTTAAACATTTTGTTATTCACACTTTGGTTCAATGTTCAGTGTCATCTTTTTCATTCGGTTTTCCTATACACACATACATTTGTATTTTCTGTATTATGCATACATGCATATCTATGCGTTTCGGTATTTTTATTCGATGAGCTCTAAATGAAAAACAAAAAAATCTAAATAAAAAGGAAAAGAAAAATTAAACCTGTATGAATTTAATTCTTGAAAATAAAAAATAAAATAAAATGAATATAAAAAAAAATGTTTGTACACAATATAATATGCACATATACGTATATGTATATATGCACTATGTGTGTGTGTATACAAAGAAAACAAATTTTTATACCCAAAACTTTTTACATTATATTAAACATACCTATATAAATGCACAACATACGCGTATAATGTGTAACTAGGATACTATATATAAATATGCATATATGCATATGTACATCTACATAGTATACTCGTATGTATGTAAAATTATTTATATGGACATATATAGTACATAGATAATATTTCGAGCAGAAATTAAGATAACCTGATAGACATCATATATATATATATATATATATATATATATATATATATATATACGAGATACGACCCTTCAAAATCAGCCTTTGTCTTGTTAAGTCTTCTGCAAATGCAAAAAAAAGGGTTCGTTTCCCTAAATAACTATACATATAATATGTATACATACAAGTATAAAGAGTAGACAACGAAAAAAGGAAATGTGTATGTAGTAAAAACTTGAATACAATATACATTGCATACAAACATAAATGTACACTTTTGCATATACAATTATTCAAAAACAAAAAAATGCATAATGTGTGTGTGTGTCTACGACTAGGCTATATGGCTATATGATATAACACATAAGTAAATATACATACATAAGCGTTGTCGTCGTAATAATCATCATATCATCGTCATATTATGTTGTCTACGATTTTAAACTTTCTTTATTTCATTTTTATATTCTTTTCATGCAAAAGTTAAGTGTGTAGCATATCACTGGCAACAGACATACATACATAAATAAATGTATATTCTACACATTTATGATGTATGTGGGAGTTATGTGTGATGTGTTTTGTACATATAGATAATTGTATATATGCATGTGTTTCTATAAGCAACACATACAACAATAAATTTCAGTGCTTTCTCATTTTTATTTTTTTAACTTTAAAAGATATTATGATATTATGATAATAATGTGAAAGACTTTACATTTATGCACCTACATTGCACAACTCCAGGTATTTCATATACATATACAAATGTATATTTATTGTAAAATAATATATAGTAATATATGGTAAAATATTGTAATATGTAATATGCATCTGCATTTATTCATTATGGGTGAATGCATTCATCAGGACATATGTAAAACTACGAGATATTCTAAATGATATTATGCATTTATTTAATATATGAAGCAACAAATTTATCCTGGAATATTATTACATGAATACACATATATAACAGTGATTCAATTATGTATATATTAGATACGTAGTACATATCTTACATACATATGTGTATTTTATACAAAAGCAACTAATGTAAATTCATTGTATACAAAAATATATAGTCACATACATACATCCATATTATGTATGTATTATATACATAATGTGATCCTGAAGTAATTATATTTTCAAATAAATTTGAATACTTGAATACATTGAAAGTATACACACATTTTGTACTATTTATTACATTTCATGGTAATGTATGTACAATCTGCACATCATAATATTCTCTTACATAGATTTTAATGCTATCAATAACATTTCATTCAACCCGATGCATTTTAAAAATTATGAGACTCTACCACCGGCAAGTATGCCTTTCAGAATGATTGCAGTATCTCTATAAATGTTATTAACGTGTCTGTGAACATTAAACAATTTTCAGTTTATTTTTCAATATTATAGCAATAGGTACTTTATTTATTTTTTACCTGTACATATACATATCTTTTTGTTTTGAGCAGATTTTCAGATTTTTATTTATTGTTTACAATATTTTTTCTTATTCTTATTATTTCAAATATTTTTGTTGCACCGCTGCTTTAATTTATCTGTTTGTTAAATGCAAAATATTCAAGACTTTCTCTCTTATTCTATCCACCTTTTACTTTAGCTATCTAGATACATACATATGTATTTGTGTTGTGTACATGCTGATAAAAATTGAAAAATATTATAATTTATTTACATACTTGTATAAGTTTTTTTATATTTTTCTTCGTCTTGATTATTGTCATTTCCGATAGAAAACTGATTTATTTTATACATATTTATGCGTATGTATACGTATACGTATAATATCCCCATAATGATTATGGATAGGCTGATTTTATATTATTTTCATCAATAACGTTTTGACTTTGAAAAATTTTTCTCACGTTTTTTGTCCAGTTTTTTTTTTTTTTTTCAAAATTTTTATTTTAATATTTTCTTGTTATTCTCTGTGAATAGAAAATAATATTTTTAAAGATGCATACGTACATATTATATACATTTAGAAACAAACGCAAGCATCAAATATTTTAAATATGTATTGTATATGCTTATACATATGTACATAGTATATGCAATGCATGCATATAGGTAATAAAAAATTCAACACGGTCGTTGAGAGGATATTTATCCTTCACATTTTATAGGATTAAATATACATAATATCTATATGTATATATAAGAAATGCGTATACAGACATATGTAATATATGTGTATAATAATCTAACTAGATATAATAATGTATAAATACCAATGTTGCATACATACTTTATATTTTCTTGATGCATAGAATGTCCAATATGATAGTCAGATGACAACGACTTATGTGGAAACGCGCGACATGCCAAGTGCTCTGTACATATCATTCCTCATCGGAATACAATGTCTCATTGCATATTAATGATGGGATACTTGCTTTCAATGTACAGATGATGAGTTACGGCTGACAGTCCTAAGAGGATTTTTCTTGTTTTTAGTAAACATATTTTTTATTTGGTTTCATTTTTGTCTTATACATATTTTCATTTTTATTTTATATTAGCTTTATTTCTTCTTTATATCTCTGCTTTGTTATTAACATAAGCATTATATGAAAATGTTGTTGTTGTTATATTTTTTTTATTTAGCAGGTGATCTTACTGATACAAGATATATGTATGTTGTGTAATGAAAAAAAAGACAAAAATGCAAAATTGAAATAAATTCAAATACTACACTACTACTACATAGTACACTTAGAACTTGTCCGAAGTTTATACATACAGGAATTTTTGTTTTAAAGAAATATAATATAAAACGATAAAACTTACTAGTGTTTCGTCAAATCAAAACTAATAAAATATTTTCTTACACATGAGAATTATTGAAAATTTCGAATGAAGAGTTTTTTCAAACGCCTTACATACTAAATTCTATAGGGGAAGGATTAAAGAGTTTTTCATTTCGCATGTTATTTGCAATCATCATCATTTTTTATAGTTGAAATTCTAAAATGTATGTGCATCTCAAAATTTCAATGCTTGTTCACATTCATGAACATAAATTTTGATGTTGCAGCAACTCTTCAATACATATAATATTTTACAATTAACTTTAATTACCTACATTGTTAAATTCAATCATAACTGTTAATTTAATATTTGCATAAATAATTTCTATATTTGTAATTTGATACTTCTTTTATTTCCGTTCTTGATATTCTAAAAAAAGGTTTAACTAAATTTGTAAAATTTGTATTTTTAATTTTTGTTACAATTAATGAAATATGATACTTTGTTTGATTTGATTAATTGCATTAATATCAATTTTTATAAATTTAATTTTTTTTATAATTTTATGAATTCGAATTTCAATTATTTGTTGATTAATCATTTATTGTTTTTATATGTGTATTAATATTTGTATTAATATGTAAAATATATTATTTCAATTGATTTACATTATGTAGAATTTGTATATAAGCGAAATTATTGGACTAATAAAATCAGTTATTATTCATAACCAAGGCAATCAATTCGTTTTCATTTAATTTTCTTTAAGTGATTCCACTTAATAGAAATACTTTAAAACTTACTGTACATTGATACAAGAATCAATTGTACAAATTCATCAAAGTCTAGGTACAAGAACCTTAGACTCTTATTTGATCAACAAAATTCACTTAAAAATAAAAACAGTCTAGGTACAAGAACCTTAGACGCAATATTTAGGTTGAATTCACAACTCTTTTGATTCAACATTTGGTGACCCCGACGTGATCTCGTCTAACAAAATAAATACATTCAACACAAACAAAGGCTAATCTCAACAAGGGATTTAATCATCAAACATTCAAAAAAACCTTTTGTCATGAAAACTATAGAATTATTAAATCAACAAAACGAGAATGGGAAAATTCTCCAAGAAACAATCAACAATTACAAAAGGGATATAACATCTAACAAAATAACATTAAATTCTTTAAAAAACACGTTGGAACGTCTCGAAGCAGCATGGGACATATTTGAAACAAACGACACCAAAATACGTAGTGCCCCCGATCCCCAATTAGACCACGCATACTTCGTCAACGAATACTATGAGAAAATGCGTGAAGTATATCATCAATATCAACAGGAAATTTCAAATCAAATAAGAGCAATTGAAACTGGTGCTAGTCGCCAAGGAATGTTGCCGCCGGCGTCTGCAGCCAAACAGATTAATCAACAATTACAGCAACCAATGTTTGATTCATCCGTAAATAATTCTAATAACCAACATCATAATGAAGATTGCGAAGCAGAGATGATGCGTTTACAACGCAGACAAAATAGCGTAGCATCTTCTCTCCGCAAACTAACACAATCACTAAAAAATGACCACACACGTCATCCAATTCAGTTTTATAAATTGAAAATCAGAACATTGAACGATTATTGGAATCAATTGGAAAATATTAAGCATACCATGTGGGAACTTTCGGAAAATCCAGCGGTTGTCTCAGATTACGATCAGCTGGAAGAAGAAGTGAGCCAACTTTTAGTGCTATTTTCTGCACAAATTGATCAAGAAGAAGATAACAACAAAATCAATAAGAATCCTGGATCATCACCTGTGCAATCAATGGTTGAATTACCCAGAATAACTCTACCAAGGTTTGACGGTGATTATATGAAATGGCAATCATTTCATGATCTATTTTTTAAAATGATACATAGTTCATCAGCAATGAGTGATTGCCAAAAACTATGGTATCTTAAAACAAGTTTGACGGGAGATGCTGAAAGACTGCTAAGAAATTTCATGTTATCAGACAGCAATTATAACACTGCCTGGGAAACATTGAAAAATAGGTATACGAATCAACGACTACAAGTCAGCTCCCTGATTAACAAGTTACTATCACAACCCATACATACAACGGATAATGTATCAGCAGTAGCAATTAAAAATCTGAGAGATAATACAGAACAATGTCTCATGGGCCTGCAAAATTTGGGAGTAAATACGGAAAATTGGGATCAACTAATTTTACACATATTAACAAGAAAATTAGATAGAATTTCATTAAATCTTTATGAACAATCGTTAAAAAATCCCAAGGAATTACAAACGCTACAAGAATTTCTGCAATTTCTAGAAAATAGAGCTCATTCATTAGAAATCTTAAACAAACCAAAACCCAATGATACGCAACGACGCAATAATAGTGCTACTAAAATATTGACGACAGCCGAGGCTGCCAAATGTATCGTATGCAAAGACCAACATCCGTTGTATGCTTGCAAATCATTTCTACAACTCTCAGCAGAAGGTAGAATGAAGATAGTTCGAAAAAATAATCTCTGCATAAATTGTCTAAGATCTGGTCATCACTTATCACAGTGCACATCAGGATCTTGTAAAATTTGTGAGAAAAAACATAATACATTACTCCATGGCGAAAATAAGGAATCAGAAAAACCTAACACAAATTCAATCGACAATCAGGAACCAACTCAACCAATTACTGTTAACACGGTATCAGCCAAACCACGACAACAATATGTACTACTAGGCACTGCTAATATTAAACTGCGTGGTCCAAGAGGTGAATTAGAATGTCGTGCAGTACTAGACTCTGGGTCACAAGTAAACTTAATCACTTCCAGAATAGTAAGACAGCTAGGCCTTAATTCAAAACCAGACAGCATTTTTATCGAAGGAATAGGTAGCAAAACACATAAGGTTCATCACAGGATCAACGTACATCTGCAATCAATGTGCACTACATATTCCACTCATATCGAGGCTCTCGTTTTACCACAGATAACAGCAGTACAACCAACAATCAAAATCGACACTTCAAAATGGACTGTACCATCGAATATAAAATTAGCTGATCCTTACTTTAATATTCCAAAGGGAATAGATGTATTACTGGGAGCTGAAATGTATTATGAATTATTAGCATCCGAACAACTTAAAATTGGCAATGGTCTTCCAACAATACAAAATACACGATTGGGTTGGATAGTTGCTGGAGGAATCAAAAATCGATCATCTACGATTATGACCTGTAATATATGCACTGACTTACCTCTTGAAAGGGCAATTGAAAATTTCTGGAAAATTGAAGAGGCTAAAGAACAGTCTTCAACAATGACAGAAGCAGAAATCCAATGCGAAAGGTTCTTCACAACTACCACTCAACGAAATAGTGAAGGACGTTTTGTAGTTAGACTACCGTTCAAAAATAATCAAAATCAATTAGGTGACTCAACGGCAGTGGCATATAGACGTTTTCTGGCTTTAGAAAAACGATTGTATAAAGACGAATCTTTACGCAAACAGTACGTGCAGTTCATGGATGAATATCTTACACTCAATCATATGGAACCGGTCAACCTTCAAACAATTAAGGGACCAAGATATTTTCTTCCGCATCATTGTGTATTGAAACCAGAAAGCTCATCAACAAAATTGAGAGTTGTTTTTGATGCTTCATCAAAAACAACTACAAACATTTCATTAAACGATACACTCCACAATGGTCCAGTCATTCAAGATGATCTGTTTGCTATATTAATACGATTTCGCATGAAAAAATTTGTTTTCACGGCAGACATACAAAAAATGTACCGACAGGTACTGGTCCACGAAGATGATCGAAAGTTTCAACTTATTTTCTGGAGAAGAAATACTGAAGACGCTATTAAGTGCTTCCAATTAAAAACAGTCACATACGGCACAAGATCTGCACCATACCTTGCAACAAAATGTTTGCAAAAACTAGCTCAAGAAGGTGAGCAAAAATATCCAATGGGTGCAAAGGTTTTGGGAAAAGACTTCTATGTAGATGACGTCATAACTGGAGCTGACAGACTTTCAGATGTACTTGAAATGCAACAACAGCTAGTAAGACTCTTGAAAGAAGGAGGATTTGAACTCAGAAAGTGGTGCGCAAACCATCCAAATTTGTTGTCACATATTCCAATTGAACATCAAGAAGTCCAAATCAACTTTAACGATAGTGAAGATCAGCAGATAAAGACTTTGGGGCTAACATGGCACCCAAAAACTGATAACTTTGCCATAAAGGTTAACCCTAATAAATCTACAAAGATTACAAAACGCACCGTTGCATCGGATATAGCAAGATTATTCGATCCCTTGGGAATGTTGAGTCCTGTCATCATTAATGCTAAAATTTTCCTGCAAGACTTATGGCAATTAAAATTGGAATGGGATGACGAACTTCCAACAGAGTTACAAAGCCAATGGTACAAATTTCAAGAAAATCTTAGCTTATTGGAGAAATTTCAAATTCCACGATATGTACTGTGTAATAATATCACAAGGCAAGCTCAACTACATACATTTGCGGACGCTTCTGAAAAGGCGTATGGAGCAGCCGTCTACATACGATCAACAGACAAAAACGGACAAATCAGTGTCAGATTGTTATGCTCAAAAACAAGAGTGGCTCCAATTAAAAAAATCACACTGCCACGTCTAGAACTCTGTGCATGTGAATTAGCTACCGAACTAACAGAGCGAGTAGCAAGAATTTTAGATATGCAACAAGCACCTACATATTTTTGGTCTGATTCGGAAATAGTGCTTTCATGGATCCATTCATCACCATCGCAATATCAAACATTTGTAGCGAACCGAGTTAGCAACATTCATAGATCATCGGTACCAGAACAATGGCGGCATGTATCATCAAAAAATAATCCTGCAGACATCCTGTCAAGAGGTTTAGAGGTTGCTAAATTACATCAATGTAACATCTGGATATATGGTCCACTATATTTATATGGAAATGAAGAGTCTTGGCCTGCTCAATTCAGCAATAAAATTCAATGTCCGTTAGAAAGAAAACGCAAGGCCACCACATTAATTGTCGCTCCGCGAGAAAACAAGAATGTAATTGAACAAATCAATCATGGAAATTCATTCCGAAAATTACAAAGAGTCATCGGTTATTTACTACGGTTCTCACAAAATACAAAAACAAAAACTCGTCAACCTGAACATAAGGCAATCACAGCAAGTGAAATGCAGGAGGCACTGTATAAAATCATAAAATTAATGCAGCAAGAATCCTTCACCAACGAATTGAAGCAACTTCATACACATGGAAATGTTGATAAACAGAGTTCAATGAGTTCCTTGGCTCCATATTTAGATTCTCGAGGAATCATTCGAGTGGGTGGCAGACTGGAAGCATCATCGCTACCATATGATGCCAGGCATCAGATGCTTCTTCCATATCCACATGAATTGACAAAATTACTTATGACTGAGCTGCACAAGGAGAATGGTCATATAGGACCACAGGGATTGCTCTCTGTCACTAGACAACATTTTTGGCCAATGAAAGGTAAAACAGTGGCAAGATCGATCACACAAAACTGTGTTACATGTTTCAAATCAAAACCAAAAACATTAAATCAGATAATGGGAAATCTGCCACCGGACAGAATAGAACCAGCTCGTCCATTTTTGAATTCTGGAGTAGATTTTTGTGGACCCTTATGGGTACACTTTCACACTAGGGGGCGTCAACCACGGAAAAGTTATGTAGCTGTATTTTGTTGCTTCGCAACAAAGGCTGTTCACTTAGAATTAGTGACTGATCTGACAACAGAAGCATTTATTGGAGCTCTAAAAAGGTTCATGGGGCGAAGAGGAAGATGCAAGCATCTGTATTGCGACAACGCAACCAATTTTGTAGGTGCCAAAAATCAATTAATGGAATTATCACATTCTATCTACACAGATAAATCGCAAGAGAACATTGTCAACTCATGTGCATCAAAGGGAGTTGAATTTCGATTTATTCCACCCAGATCACCCCATTTTGGTGGACTGTGGGAGGCCGCAGTGAAATCTGCCAAACATATGTTGGTAAAAATAGTTCAGTCAGCAAATTTGTCGTATGAAGAAATGGAAACAGTCATCATCGAAATTGAAGCCATATTGAACTCAAGGCCTATCACTCCCCTTTCATCAGACCCAAACGATTTATCAGCGTTAACTCCAGGTCATTTTTTGATAGGTGAACCTTTAATTTCAACTGTTGATCCCGAGTCACAGCCAAATAAAACGAATTTGCTAACTAGATGGAAGCTTGTTACTCGAATAAAACAAGATTTCTGGGACCGTTGGTCATACGAATATCTGAACACACTACAGCACAGATATAAATGGAAAGAAACCCGACAAAATCTCCAACCAGGTACATTAGTACTAATAAAAGAAGATAATCTGCCAATCATGAAGTGGTCACTTGGAAGAATCATTAATGTTCACAAGGGAAGCGATGGAATGGTCCGCGTTGTTGACATCAAGACAGCAGGAGGCGTACAAAAACGACCAGTAACTAGACTGGCTCCATTACCACAAGAAATCAGTAATGAAGAAGCTGCGAGTGAGTTACAAACCAGTAAGATTCAAGAAGCAAATAAGCCGAATTCAGCCGACGAATTGCCAACCAAGAAGAGAAGAGGGATGTCATTGCTAACAACCTTTTAGTAATATGTCTTACTCTACCCATCATCAGTGAATCATCAACCAACAATTCACCAGCAACACAAGCAGAATTCACCGTTAATTGAACCAGAGGTCCAAGGTGGCGAGAATGTTCACATTCATGAACATAAATTTTGATGTTGCAGCAACTCTTCAATACATATAATATTTTACAATTAACTTTAATTACCTACATTGTTAAATTCAATCATAACTGTTAATTTAATATTTGCATAAATAATTTCTATATTTGTAATTTGATACTTCTTTTATTTCCGTTCTTGATATTCTAAAAAAAGGTTTAACTAAATTTGTAAAATTTGTATTTTTAATTTTTGTTACAATTAATGAAATATGATACTTTGTTTGATTTGATTAATTGCATTAATATCAATTTTTATAAATTTAATTTTTTTTATAATTTTATGAATTCGAATTTCAATTATTTGTTGATTAATCATTTATTGTTTTTATATGTGTATTAATATTTGTATTAATATGTAAAATATATTATTTCAATTGATTTACATTATGTAGAATTTGTATATAAGCGAAATTATTGGACTAATAAAATCAGTTATTATTCATAACCAAGGCAATCAATTCGTTTTCATTTAATTTTCTTTAAGTGATTCCACTTAATAGAAATACTTTAAAACTTACTGTACATTGATACAAGAATCAATTGTACAAATTCATCAAAGTCTAGGTACAAGAACCTTAGACTCTTATTTGATCAACAAAATTCACTTAAAAATAAAAACAGTCTAGGTACAAGAACCTTAGACGCAATATTTAGGTTGAATTCACAACTCTTTTGATTCAACAATGCTTTCAATTTTATTTTAAATAGAGGATGACTTCTTTGTTCTGGATTATATCGAAAAATATGAATGAACTACATATATCCTTTATATACTATAAACTTGAAAAATATGAACTTCAATGAACTTTGCAAAATTATAAAATTCACATTAAAAATTTTTGTAATAACCGAAATTAATAAAGAATTAAACTGCTCCGACTAGTATTAGTAAATGAGAAAAAATATAATAAATCGCATTGATATTGACACAAAGTTACGTATTTATTTTTCCTGAGTCCAGAGCTAGGAAAAAAAAATGCAGTACTAAGACATCTCGATAAACTCCAAATGAGCGAAAATCTGTAAGTAGTGATCCGTAGTGAATCGTCCTTCCAGATGCAGAGGCAATACTACTACCAGGGACCGTCTAACCGTAGAAGAAAAATGTCATTAACTTTTCTATGTGTCTATTGTATTTTCTTTTTTAATTTATTTATTTTTAATAACGATTTATAACACAAATACCCATACTATGTAAAATATTTTATAAAATTGAATTTTCCATCTTCTATCCATTACATTTTAAAAAATACTTTTAAAAAACATTGAAAAATACTGAAATAATTATTATAACCCATAGAGTACTTACATATTCTGAACATATTCTAAGTAATATTGCATACATTAAACAGACATGCAAATGTAATTTGGTAATTTTAGTTAAAAAATGTTGTAATTTTTAATCCAGAATTTTCAATAAAGACGAAGTTAGACAAATAATACGATAGTTCGCCTATAATTCTATACAGTTTTGATAGAGTGAAAAAATTAATATTTTGTCTTAAAAATTAAGGTCTTGTATATTTTGCATTTTATATACGTAAAAAAAATTAATGAAATTAAAAATGATAAGTTGGTATAGTATTTAGTGAAGTGATAAAACCGCATAAAATCATACATTGAAACTGAAATTACAAGTTTATAGGCCAATACAACTATAAGCTTTTTTCAAATTATAAAATAATATTATAATAGTCATCATACAATGAAATATTTCTCAAATAAATAATATTAAATCATTTTCTTGCTACCTAAATGAGAATGAATAATTTCGAATGTCTTTGAATTGAAAATACGAAATTTGTATTATAAAAACACAAAGTATCTTTTCTTATCTTTTGTATCGATTTGAAATAATAATTTATAAAAAGGAACCAAAAAATATAATATTCTTACTCTTACCTAATTTGAAAATAAATAAGAAATAAAAAAATGAAGAATTTTTCACATTTGAATTATTTGCATATCTTATATGAAAGCAATATAAACATAAAATATATGTACATATAATTATTCTCGTATGTATATGTGTGCATCTTTTATTTATTATGTTTCTTAACAAAAAATAATTCAAAATAAAATATTAAATTTTAAGGAATCGCACTTTTAAAAATATGATCATCAACTTATAAACAAATAAATCAACATAACAATAAATCAACATTACAATGCAATTTTTTTTAAATTAATTTGCTTTTTTAGAAATAAATTTGGTAGATAAATATTATCATATCATTGTAAAAATGTACACGATTATTTAAAGACGAATATAAAATATGAGTAGACAAATTACATATTTATACATCGCGATATCTCGATAATCCATGTAATTGATCATACCATACACACCCTCATTCGGATTTACGTAATATTCGGATTAAAAAGAATATTTTAAGAATGAACAATGCATCTATGTAGACATCCACTTTTTTCAACAAATCTTAAAAAAATTTTTATGATTTATGAAAAATAAAAATCTTACATTTTGAAGTTTGAACTATTTTTTCTAATGTCACAAACTGTTGACGAAACTATGCCATATTTATTAGTAATTTTTTTGAATTCTAGTACATTTAGGTGTTTATTATTTTTAATTTATTCTACAGTGTTGTTTGATTATGACAAAAAAAATAAGAAAATTATAAAATTTAAAAATATTTTTTGGAAAAAAAAGTTAATTTCTTGTGTTCAAGATGATTTTGTGTTCATTTTGACGGTGACGGTCGACGGTTTATCGTATTTACTAGTTCGCCGGTGACGGTGACGGTGATGGTGACGGTGAACCATATTCAGGCTCTAATATGTAGTACTTATATTAATTTAGATATGCTTATGATGGGTATATTATATCATAGCATTATATTATATCATGCATAGTTAATTCAAGGACTGTATGCAGCAAAAAAAAGAACTGAAATAAACTCATCTCGTTTATCATAATAGATTTTATCAATTAAAATAGAAATATCAATTTTTTAAGGATAAAATACCGTTTATAGTATGAAATACATGTAGGATAAAAAACGCCTTGCAACTTCAGATAATTCCAGAAATTGAAATTATTAATAATTTCTTATTTTAAAAATATTTGAAATACAAAACAGTTAGGTCAAAATATTTATTATCATTTATCAGAAAATATATTGTGAACAAATAGTAGGTGTTGGAAGAATAATAAAAAAAAGTAGGTTGTACAGTAGTGCAGTATAGTACATATATAATTTTTAAAAGTTGTAAATTTAAGAAATAGTTTTCTTTCCTTCTTTTTGTACGTTATTTTTTCTATTATAATAATTTTTTTGAAATTATCAAGAAACAAGTGAAATTTATTTAATAAAATCGTATAATTGAACTTTTATGTATTTGTGAATTTTCTTTTTATTAACTTCATAATTTTATTTGAAATTCCACATACCCACATACATAATATGTACAGAATTAAAATCATAAATTCATAATATAATTTTATAATGTATTAAAAATTCTTTCTTTCACATGTACTTGCATTTGTGTTAAGTAATTAATTTGCAACGACGCAAGCAAATTCGTTAACTAAACCAACTATAGATTAGGATGCGGCGCAAAATAATTTTTTAAGCTTGCTAAAATGTGGGCAAAATAATTTGGCAAACTCTTTGAGGCCATCACAATCATTAGGTCTGTTCGAGAAAGCATAAGAATCTAACAGTATCATTAAAGAAATTCACAGAAACCTGTTGTAGTATATGTCTGCAGGCAGCCATATTGAATCCCAACCACCACCCCCCCCCCCCCTCCCATCCTACTTTCAGTTTCTGCAGGTAACGGTTGGTTGAAATGTCCAAAAAACCAAAAGCTAAAAACTGTTCCATAACTGATAAATTACAATACTTCATTGACACTTTCATCAGAGTCACTATAAGAAGATACTGGCAAAAATCTATTCCTTCTGGGACGAAACAATTTTAAAATTAAATATTTTTCTTATGATATGATACTTGCTTTGCTGTTCGGTGGCAATCCACGTATTGGATACAAACATCTGACCCGTTCATTATGTGTTGATTACGTATAACAAATTCAGATGTTATGTACATCTTTTCAAATTTTTAAAATAAAAAACCGAAATATATACATACTTCCATCTTCTCCATCTAATATATTATATATTATGTTAATATTATTTAGGTACATACATCAACATCATTTTTTCCACGATTCATTATTTTCTTATTCAAATGTATAATTCGCACTTTTCTCACGATACCCAAATCCCTTTTATTTTTTGATTTTTCTTACAAGCTTTTTGTCCCTTTTTTATTTATTATACATATATTTTTGTTAGTATATATTTTTTGGTTTTTAAATTTTCTTTTTTTTTTTCTGTTCATACAAAATTGTATGAACGTGTTTTAATATCTTGTAAAACATGTTGTTTTATAATACCGTACATATGTGTATATAAATCTACTTTTAATTTTAATGATTTATTACAAATTTTACCTTTAGGCTATAATAAACATAAAAAACCAGATAAAACAAAATAAAAAATTCTTCATTTTCGCTTTCTTGATGAATTAAAGAACAATATAAAAATAAAAAACAACACCACATACAAAACCAAAGAAAAAAACAAAATTTAAACAAAAAAATTTAAAGAAAAAAAAAATGAAAGAGATAGGAAATTATTTGACCATTCTTAGAACCTGAATGCAATTTAATCCTTTTTACTGTTTAACCACGCATTCACTAAAATAATACCACTTCAATTCGTTTTTTATGGCTTCTTTAACGTGTATCATGATATTTGTTTTTATTTTTCGTTTTGTTGTTTTTTTTTAAAGTTTTTTTAAATATGGCTTGCTTTTTTAATTCTTTCGGAAAATAATAAAAAATAAAATAGTATAAATGTACATAGGTACAATAAAAACTATAGAGTATAGTAATTATTATCGTCCTAAGTATCTTCTACTATCCTAAATTATATATTAAATAAAAACAACAAACAAAAAAGTGAATGTACGTATATTTACGTACGTATAAAAACAACAAGAACATAATTTATCTACGAACTCTACACTGGCATTCATTATTGTAATGTATTTGTATTTGAAAAGAAATTCGTTTTTGTTTTTATTTTGTACTTTTTGGACATTTTAGTGTTTTTTTTATTAATTCATTTTTTTGTTTTTTGAACAAAAGTTATTGGTGTTAAAAAGTGTAAATATCACACTATTTCGTATATTGATTCGTTTTCATTTACATATACTTATATTCACATATTATTATACATGAAAATATGCATGTAGACATTTATGTATATATTTATGTACATATACTTGAATTGTAAACTACACATTATATGTAGATGTACTACTTATATACACGTCATATGGTGTCTCTCTGTGGTGTTTCTTGTGTAGTACCAGTAGTACATCATATAATAAGAACATTTTTTATTGAATAAAAAGAGGGTTCATGTGTGTTCCTGTTTGTCAAGAGCCTTTTAATGTGCTTTGTATTTTTTTTTTTTTTTTACATTTTTGGTCTTTTCAAAAATGAATAAAAAGCAAAACAAGAAAAAACTTTTAACACCTCGACACTTCCCGTCTTATGATATTATGCACTCGAATGCATTGTAATTTAAATTTTAACGACAATTTCCCTGCATTTTAATTTTAACACCGCATAATACCATAATAAATACAAAAAATAAATTTTTTTTTTTTTATTTTAGCATCAATATAATGTATTCATGTACATATATATACTCGTGCGTACTTTATTGTATTTTTAACAAAACATATTATGTACATTACACTATACAGTATTACGTATATATGTATACTACATATGTGTGTGTATAAATTTCATTCACAAGAAAAGCCAAATTTAGCAAGGATAACACATAACACCTTGAATTAATACGAACGTTTTTGTTAAAAAAATGGAATTTGTTTGCTTTTTTTTTTCTCTTTTTCTAAAATTTTTTGTTTTGGGGATTCATATATGTAAGTACTTATGCATGTATAAATTGCATGTCATATGTATTTTTTATGCAAAATGTAAGTAAAACTGAAATGATAGGTATTCTATGGCATAACTGCTACTTTATTTTATTTCAATTTTTCTGTCTAATTATTATTAAAATCCAAAGAAATTCTGTTGTTTTATTTCAATTATTGAAGTTGCATTACATATGGTATTTGTATAATTATAATCTAGAAGATTTGAAGCTTTTATAAATCCTTTGCAATTTTAAGTACATACATATAGTATTTCTAGATTCGTTGTATAAATATTGAAGTGTATATAATGTATATAATGTTTACATTTGATTTAATTAAGGAATACCATATACAAGAAAATAATTTTTCTATATTCATTTATATTTAGTGTTGTATATATGAGGATTGTCTGGAAATGAGAAGTTTTATTTTATATTTTTTAACTTGAATTCGAAATTATTTTTTGAACCGTATATGTTCATAAATCATTAATGCTTTAAAGCTGGAAAAGTATATGCAATGCACACATACATATTCAAAAGAAAACTAGAGAAAAAAAAACCATAACTGTCTTTATGCATGTATACATATAAATCTGCAAATCAGGAAAAAAAAAGGTATGAGCTCAGACATTCATTTATTCCAATCAAACTTTAAATGTTTCATATACGAAGTGTAATATGTATATAAATGAAAAGTGTATAAGTGTATATTATGCAAGTTTATTTTGTATATGTTTTGCATGTCCGTATATGTACATATGTACATACATATTATATAGAATATGTATAAATATCCTTTTGAAAATACTAAAAATAAAAATGCTAGAATATTCCTGAAAATGCACTTCAAAAAATTCTACATTACCACCACTAAAGTTTAGTAAACGAACAAGCAATAATAATATATTTCATACTTATTTAGAGTGTTACAGTACACGCGAAATTAATGAGAATTCTATAGAAATACACTCATTTTGGATTATGATTATACATATAAAATTAATCTGCAACTATAAATATTTTCTACAAGTCCATTTATTGAAATATATTTACAAAAATAATGTATTTTTCTTGTTTTAAATATTTAGTAGCAGGCCCTAGACAGATATCTAGTATAAGCGTGGTATCGATACCATGGTATTGGCTATACTACATGTCTGTCACCCTATACTAGCTTTATACCAGGAAAACAAGCTGGTATACACGTGGTATTGAAACCAGCATGATTTGTCTAGTATAAAGCTAGTATTCAAAAAATTTACTAAATTTAGCGCCATTTTTTATTATTGTGGCAAATAGAGAAATTAGTTTTCGTGTTTGAATTTTGTTTAATAACCACATTCTTCTGTGAAAATCACATTTAATTTTTGCTTTTAAAGCCAAAAATATTAATTTTTTTGGTTTTTCTTTTTAATTCTATTATTTTCTCTACACTTTGTTGAATATCAATTTCAATGTCTGCATTCAGTTTTTTCATTATAATAATTATTGTATTCACCTAAAGTCAAATTAAAATGCAAATATAAATTGTCTACACAACAGCACAAAAAAAATTCACAAATGTCAAATGATACTAGGTTTACACTAGATAACATGTCTGTCTCCATGCTAGTATTGTTCATACCATGGTATTCATACCATGGTATCGTTACTAGATGTCTGTCAATGGCCGAAGAGTTCGGCAAATCCATATTAAACTGTAGTTGTATTTGTATACAGGTTAGTAATAAGTCATGAAACCACTTTGGTTTAAGCTACGGTTCACTTAGATCTGTAGCACTATGGAAGAAGAAAAAGATTAGATAAAGTATAATTTTTTGATTACTGCTTACGTTAATTTGATCACCACTGTATAATTTTTATTGGATGTATTTTGAAATACATATCAAATGCTAGCGTTTTCTTGCCACATGTATACGTATACAGATGTATAATTTATATTTCTTATTAAAGTATGTATAATTATTTTAATACCAATGGTGATATAACATCAAAATTTTGTACACCTCAAAATTTTTGTAAAATGCTCTCTCTCTTTAATTAATTCTTAACAAGTAAAGACGTATTTCACATTACTGTAAAAAAAAAAAGTCTATTATTCTTCAAATAACATTATAGATTAATTGGTTTCACAATGTTAAAATTATCAGTTTTGAAAAAAAGTTAGTATCAAAAATCATCTATAAGATTCATCTTTAATATATAGATTTAATTTTTGTGAACGGGGTAATAGAGTAATAAATTTAATTGCATATGAAAGACCAGATTGTCTTTCTGAAGTATACTAATTATAATCAAAATCGAAAGAATAGTTTTAATAAGAAAGAGATTTTTATAACATTACGCAGAAAAACCATATAAAAAATTATATGAGATTATAAGGATGTATAAAAATTTTTGACTTGTAGATATGGGACTTGTTTTAATTATTTTTCTATAACTTGAGAATGAACAGAGGTATAAAAATGAAATTCAAAGTTTAAATTTGGAGGTGTACAAGGATTTTTGATGTTCACTGTATGTGTATGTACTATGTAACATATAATTTAGTAAATGTTATATATCCAGAGTCATTATAGATAGATATATATAAAATGTATTCTGAAAATGTATACATAACACATATATACATAATACGAGTATATGAAATTTATATTATAAATTTGTACATTGCGTTTCAAAATAATAGAATACACATAAAATTTCCTCATATTTGAATGTAATTCTGGATGTGTAGTTATTTGAATAAGGTTTTATTCTTGAATTTTAAAAAATGAAAAATATGCATTTTAGATATTTCAAAAGGCATGTAGCAGTATAGCTTGTTCAAAATTCCCAGCGAATAATCTGCGCATGTTTCTCTTGAAATTAAATATGTACATAAAATGATTATATGTATTTGTTTTTTTCTCCCATATAAACCTGAAAAAGTGTAACCACTACAATTATAACCTCGCTCAAAGCATGACGCCATACTCTCACTGCGCATATATTCCATTCGCTGGGAATTTTAAACAAGCTATACATGTTATATAAAAAATCAAACAAATACTAAATATTTTCTTGCACATGTGACGCAATCGTTCCAAACTATTAAGAGGGCATTAAAAAAATGCATATTAAATAAAAAAAAAATAACCGAAAAATATAACAACTCATGACAATTTCGATGTGTATTTCTATTCATATTTATTCATTTTATGGCTCTATATACAAATTTATAGCAAAAATTATCGACAAAAATAAATAGAAAATATTGTTGAAGTATGTTCATTACAATAAGATTTGGCCTTATGTTGATTTAACATTGTTCTTCAACGAGAAAATGTCAAAGTAAATTATGAATTAGTTTAAACGAAGAAATATTGAAACGATTGACTAGTCACTTCCATAAACCGATTTAAATCCAATGAAAAAGTTGAGCAGTATTACTTTTTTGTCAAGTGTATGTGAAGTTTTTGGCAGTACGAAAACATAGATGAGCTGAAATTTGAGTCCTTGTATGCCCGAAAATAAGTATTTTTAAAGTCATAAATTAAAATGGAAACTAAAATTACAATTATACGAAGCAGTAAATAATGTTTTATGCTGTCATTTTGAAACGACAAAAAATGGAAATTTTTAATTTTTAAGAATTCAAAAATGAAAAAAGGAATAATTATTTTTACAGTAATGTTGAAAATTTAGAATGTAGAACGTGGTAGAACTTTATTTAAAAAATATTCAAGTATCTACGTTCAATTGTATACACATAAATATTAGGAATTTTCTATGTTATGTTCTATCATTTTAAAACGCACTGTAATATAATTTTCTTAATGGGTTCGAGTATTTTTTGCATAGCATCTATGCACATTTATAAACTCATATTATTAGTATATTTGTATACGGTTTTAATTTCCATGTAATTTCTCAAACAAGTGTATAATATGCATATTTTTAACTTTTAAAAAACTTCTCAAAATAATATGTATTGCAATCATCATCATCATCATCGTCATCCTCAGCCAAGACTGTACTTGTAAAATGTACAATATGCATATGCATATGTATTAATGTACACACATAAATATTATAAATATACCCAGCTGACCATTCAGTGAACTAGGTTCACAGTGAATTCATAGTGAATGCCAAAAATCTTCACGAAATGAATAATTTTTCTCTTATTCATTTTGAAAACACGAAATGAAAAATAAGTGAATTATTCAAAAATATGGGTACATTATGAATACACCAAGTGATTGAAATATGAATTATATTCATATAAAATTCATTTGATGAATGACGATTTATGTAAACGAATGACGACTATGTATTTTAATTTTATGATTAGGCGAATTCATTCGTTTTATCTTCGTAAAATGGTTGCGATTCACAAAGGCTAACACTATGGAATCACTTAGTGAACGTAAAGTGAAATTTTGTATTTCTTTTTCATGTACTAATTTTTAAACTGAAGCGATATAAAATGTAGTTATTTGAGTCTAAGAATAAGGAATAAGCAAGTGTTTTAAATTCTGTGTAATATTAGTTTATTAAAAATAAAAAGTAAAATAAATATAAAAGAACGAAGTGATTAATTATTAAGTGATTAAAGAGTTTTTATTTAAATCAATGAAAAAAAAATCGAAAAGTAGGAATATAATAATTAGAGCCAGGATTCATTGATTACTCACATTGTGAATGATATTTTACCCTCACAAAGTGCATTCAATATGAATTCATTTCGTGTTTTCATTAAACTTTCAGTAAGTGATTTCAAAATGAATTCATTAAGTGAATTCACTGTGACCAGCCATAGCGTAAAAATTTTTGAAATAAAATATCTTCACTGTGAATTCACTGTGAACGTTCACGTGAAGAATCACTTGGTTGAAATGAATTCAGAATGAATTCACTATGAGTTCACTTGGTCAGCTGGGTATTTTTATATTGGATATGAGTATATGTGTATGTATATTTCTTATTAGTCAGTGTTCATTGAAATTATAAGTTTATGAATTATATTATGACTGTTCCGTTATGCTTTTATGGTACCATAAAATATAAACACTATAGTAAAAAACATGTAAAAAAAAATTATGTGCTCGTATACACACATATATACATATAATATAGATTTAAAATTATCGTCATCATTATTATTACAATTTTAATTGTCAGTATGTATACACATATTTATTTAAAATAATAAAAATATGTACAAATGTAATTTTGCATACATTTATATATAACATTTTTATATATGATACTTACGAGGGTACAATAAAAAGCTTAAAAAAACACAATTTTCTCAACAAAATAAATATTATTTTTCATAATTTTCTGTTTACAAATTCTCTATACTTGGTCTAGCGATTATCGATTTTTTTTTATGAGTTCGGTATTCGATAGAGAACGATTTTTCAACATTTTAAAATTAAAAATAAGTTCAAGTTTTGGTTACATCATTTGGTTAAAAATTATTATTTCATGTCAACTTTGTTTTATGCTTGTAAACTAAACGTTGAAAGTTACATTTACAAATGCAGCTCAGATTATGTGCTAGGTTAAATTGCATTCACAATTCAGTTCAGAGTAGATTACAATATATCATTATATTTGTATATTGGTGTTGTTAAGGGTAGGATTCGACTTTGAAAAATTTTGAAAACAACAACAACGATTTTACATACAAACATTTTAAAAAATGCTTTTGCATACTTTTTAGGTGCTATAAAAATGGATTTTTGAATATTTTGATGAAAACAAACATAATTTAATTTTCTTAATAAAACTGGAAATATAACAAAGAATTTTATACTTTTTTTGTAAAAATATCAGAAAAGTTAAAATCAAAATCATATAAATGTGGATATATGAAGATTTAATGTATGAAAATAGAAGTCAAAGTTGAACGATTTTTCAAAAAAATACCCTCTCCTTTTTTAAGAATTATAACTAAATTTGAGGACCTAAAATTAAAAATGTGCTCTATTCAAGCACCACAATATCCTTCAGGCTACCTATATTCAAAATTTCAAAGAAATTGGTCAATCAGTGTTTGCTGTACGAGGTGCATTTGGAAGCCGAAAAATCTCAATTTTGACAACTTTGACACCCTGTAAAAAGGAAACAAGTACATTTTTAAAAAAAAAACTCTCCGTTAAGCGCCACAATTCCTATCAAAATATCTATGTTTCAAATTTCATTGAAATCGGTTAAGTAACTTCGGAAATAATTGGTGCACAAGATAGCAGATATCTCGAATCCTAATCTTAAGAGCTTTCAATATAACTTCCGCTATCTCCGACGTAAGATTAGAAATAAAACCTAATCTCAATCTCACTCTGGTGTAATCTAGGATGAAAGTGCGAAAAATCTAATGTCGAACGTAATCTGAACTAGATTGGAAATGTAGCTTAAATTTGCAAAATTTGGTTAATTTTAAAGCAGTATAACGTAATTTTTCCTGCATACGATTGCTAACGAGTGACGAGTGAATTGGTGCATTGTCGCGGTAAAAGAAACCACAAGTAAGGTGTTTTTACTTTAAGGTTTTTATCTATTTTGACCAAGTTGTGCACAATATTCTCCTATAATAGATTTTCCTTTTTATTTGCCTAATCCTTCCAGGATATGCAGTAGTCTTTATATTCTTCGGCGCAGTTTTACTCATTTTTTTTACAGATGCTTTGTTTCTTGTGTGTACTTGGATTTACGTTACGTCAGAAGTAGTGAAATGTCGAAGAAATCCATTCGGATTACACTGAATCCTTAAAAAAGTAATAAATAGGTATTTGAAACATTTGAAATGCACCTGTTTTTTGATTTCGGAAAATGTTAATTCTTTAGAAAGTATCTGACAACATCGTGATTTTTAATTTATCGATTTTGAAAACATCATAGTCATTTGCGAAAAAATATAAATTCAAAATTAATGTTACCTACATGTACACCAAATAATATTTTATGTACATACGTTTATTAATATGATAATGAAAACAATTCACTTTATTTTATTACAACAGAATAATAGCATGTACAAATAATTTTAATGTGTTATGAAGACCAAAACAAAATAATGAAGATAAATTTTTGAAAATAAGAGAAGAGAAAAAATTTATGCACACATGATTCACGTATAACATCTATGTATAAAGAATGTATTTATGTATTTTATGTGTTTGAATTTCAAAAATCACAAACAATAATACAAACACACGTACACATACTTTGTATTATAAATGCAAATTATAATTAATACATTTATAGTTAATTATTCCTTGTTAAAGTTTAATTTGTAATTCAATAGCAAAAATACATACTGTTCAAATATAATGTATACAAGGATATTATGCACAATATAATATTTTTACAAATACATAATTAAATTATTTTCTGTGAATTCAATTATGTACATAACATGTACAGACCTTCCGTTCCCGTTAAGTATTTGCATAAAGCTTCATGTTCGAACATACATAAGTACATGCTGGAGCTTTGTGCGCAACTGTACAAATATTTATATAATATTACTAAAAAGTAATATGTATGTAATATAATATCCTCATTATATTTTCGTTATTTTATAATATAGTAATAAGGCCCTTAACGACAAAAATATAGGAAGAGATACAACATGCATCACACAATTTATTTACATATTATATATTATCTACACACATAATTTATTATTATGTATGCTTGTACATTATATACAAATTTTCAAATAAAAAGCGAAAACAAAGTATAGTTTTATTGTTACAAAAATTATGAATATGATAAATTTTTGTAAAGTTTTTTTAATAAGGACATAACAATTTTACATTTAAAAAAAACACCGAATAATTGAGATATTGGGCTGAAACTTATTATAGGTGCACAACACATGTTACATTTATAAAATGCAATTTCGTTCATATGGCTATCGCGAGTTTATTTGCATCGATCGATTCTTTGAACCCAATTTTTAAATACTCTTTCACAAATAACGAACGAAATATTGGTAATTTTACGTTCGATATTGTCCTTGAGCATTTGCAATGCAAACGAAGTCATTCGACCAGACTATTTCTCAAGATTACATGGTTACTGAATTTCCCGTTCAATACATAAATTATTTGTAAATTATAAAAAATTCCTTACAATGTGATTTGAGAGATTCTCAATTCTTTTGAACGACGAAAAGTCGACAGATTTGGCACGTTTTAAACTTAAGTATAGCTTGTTTAAAATTCCCAGCGAATAATCTGCGCATGTTTCTCTTGAAATTAAATATGTACATAAAATGATTATATGTATTTGTGTTTTTCTCCCATATAAACCTGAAAAAGTGTAACCACTACAATTATAACCTCGCTCAAAGCATGACGCCATACTCTCACTGCGCATATATTCTATTCGCTGGGAATTTTGAACAAGCCCTACTTAAGATTGCCATATTTTCGATACTTCTCATGTCAAACTGGTACGCCATTGTTTCAAAATTATTCAAAAGCAGCGTTGGCAAAATGTTCCAATCGAGTGGCCAAAACCAATGACGGGAAGTTCGAATTGCTTCCTCTTACGCACCCTGTTTACCAGATCTAGTCCAATCAAATTATTTTTTGTTTACAAACATTAAGAAATGTCTCGGTAGTAAAAGATTCGGCAACAATAAAAATGCTAGACGACTTTTATTGTAAACAGGATATTAAAGCTAATGAGCATTGCTGGAAAAGTGTATTGATCTGTAAGGGAATTATGTTGAGAAATAAGAATATATTTTTCTAAAATTTTGGTGTTCTCTTTGTTAGGCGAATATATCTGGTACTACCCATAGACGAATACTCAAAAATTGTTTTACTCTTTATGTGTGTATGTCCTTCCATATACAAACTGTGTGTACAAATTTTGTCAGTTATATTATAAAAAATAAATTTATGAATACACAACCATGGTTTCTCTTTTGCAAATTTTGTTCATCAAAGCATCATTGTTGATTGATACTCATATAAAATAGCCGGTAGTACCTAATAAAAAATTAAATTGAGAAACTATTTTTATGGTTTATTTGACCACTTTACTTATAAAATAAGAATGTACTTGAATATGCATACATGCCAGAATTACATACATGCATGTATGTATAATATAATTACACACTCTTTAACATTTACATATTTACAATTTATATATGTATGTAGTTTACATTAGGCATTCTTTTTATTTACGAAATAACCACAAAACCACCATTGCCATGAACAGATTCATTGTCATTTTGCTTTTTGTGGTTTACCAATTGATTCAAAATCATATCCAGATAAAGGCAACCATATCGAGTACATACATGTATTATATTTGTATATTAATTTGTGGTTATACATATAATGAAAATGCATGTAGATATAATCTTTACATGCATTTGTGTACATATATACAATATGTGTAAGATATAATGAACTTCTGGAATATTCCATTTTGTTATCTAATTTTTTTTTATTGATTTTATAATTTAAAATTTTTTGATAATGTTTTTAGTTTGTTTCAAATCTTATAAACTTTCTATGTATTTCCCCTTAAACACTTTGTTGAAAAACGAAACACATCAAAAAAAAATATGGCAATGCAATTACAACACATGCTTTTCATAAATATTTTTTAATTTATCCTTGAAATTCATCTTCTTATTATCGAATATTATTTAGTAGTAACTAAATTGCTTACATTTTTTTACGTATATACACATATGGATATACGGTTTATCAATAGGAAAGTCAGAACTTTCAATGATAACGCTGATCGAAAAGTCAAGCTCAAACTTTGATTGCTGCACTCAATAATTGTATGATAATGTATTTAATAACGTGTAGAAATTATTCTATAATTTATTATCAAAATGGATGAAGCGCATTTTTAGCTCAATGTGTTTGTGAACAAATAAAATTGCAGAATTTGAGCTGAAGTAAATCTTCAAGCTATTCACGAATTGCCTCTTCATGCTCACAAAATTATAGTTTGGTGTAGTTTTTGGGTTCACGGCGTGATCGACCCCTTATTTTTTTAAAGATGGAAGTGAAAATAACGTAACTGTGAATGGTGAGCGCTATATAGGAATATGATAACAGAAAATGTTGTTCTAAAATCAAAAACGTTAACCAATATTTACTTTTATCAAGATATATAACGCATCTCGCCAAACAATCGACTTGTTGCAAGAAAAATTGCCTGGACTATTTATTTCAAGAATGCTAATATACCCTTGGACTTTTTCCTATGGGAGACTATTTAAATTCTTTGGTCTACAAGGATAAGCCAAGAACTATCTTAGACAAAACATCCAACGCATTGAAAATTTACCACGCGATATGTGTAAAAAAGTAGTGGATAATTTGGTCTCAGGAGAACTGAATTTATCCAGACAAAGCCGAGCGGGATATTTAAACGATGTTATTTTCAGAACATAATGTAATCAATTCTTCATTAAAATAATAAACAAATATCATTTGTAATTATCATTATATTTAATTTTAAATTTCTAACGAGTTTAATGCCGAATCCTTTACAAATTTACTAAAAGCCCTAAAATGTTCATTTAAAATTGAAATCATTACAAAGTCGATATAATTTTTTTATAATTTATTTATTATATTACCAGCCACTTATCAATATTTTTTAATAATTTAAAAATGAAATGATAATAAAACAGATATTGAAATTGATATCATGATGATTATTATACAATATTTTAATATGATTTCGAATGAATTTTTTATTTATACGAATAAAAAACTTTTACCGAAACCACAAATTAAACTTTGTGTGTATGTAAAAAAATATAGTGACTACATACATACATTATGTATCTAGACATGGTAAATATACACATTGCATTTACAAAAATATGTTATCAACTATAATTATTCACAATTAATTTGTTAATAATAATAATAATAATAATTTTTAATTGACCGATTTTATAATATGTATAAAACATAAAATTTTTTTCATTAATTTTTTATAATAAAAACAATAATAAAAATTGACGATTCTTTACTGCTTTGAGCTATAATAAAAATATTGAAAAAACAAAAACAAACAAACAACGACATTTAAAATTTACATAAAACTTTATTTTTTATATTATATCCTTCTTCGTTTTTATTTTTATTTTTCAATTCATTTCACCATATAATAATGAAATTTTTAATTTTTTTTCTTTTTACTGTTAATAAAATAACTGTTCGTACACACACAGTATAAATAATATAATATGTATACTTACGCTTACGCATACATTTATAAAAGAGATTTCTCGTTCTTTTATATGTAAGTAGGTATATTTTTATGATTTCAATTATTCATCAGATCAAATTTATATTAATTTCTTCTCTTTCCAGTAATCATAATGTTTTCGGTTTGTTTATTTGTTTGTTTCCATTCCTGTTTTCTTCAAATGATCTATCAATGCATATATGTATATGTACATATATATAAACACTTATAATACATTATGTAAGCATAAATATTAATTTTCCAGAATAATTCTTCCTTCTACACTACTACCATAGCTACTACTGATTGATTGATTGATTCAATTTAAAAATTAGTTTTCAAAATGAAAATAAAACTGAACAATTTTTTTTTTGAGAACTTAAATTGTATACAGAAAAAAAAAACAACAACGATTTCCCAACAATCTGATTTACAAATTTACCCCCAATGCAGAGAGATACAAATGTAATGTGGTACCATACGTACTTTCATTTATATCTACATATGTATGTAACGTAATATACAGTTAATTGGTCATCAGTCAGGATACATTACTGTTGAATGGAATTTTCGAGTTTTTGTAAAAAAAATTTTTATTAATTGTTTTTATTAGTATGTTATTACATTTATTTATATATTTGGGTACAATTTGTTGAGAAAAAAAAAACACAATAAACGAAAATTTATGTAGGTAGGTATTCATATTGAAATTATTATATTAAAATTTTAAATCAATAGTATTTCATAGTGATTTTTATCTTTTCTTTCTTTTTTCCTTTAATTTTACTTTTTCAATTTAATATTGCTCAAGGTAAAAATATTTTTATTATTAAATTTGTTTGCTTATAAAGCCATTAATATAAGGTTTATAAGTTTAATGAAATCGGCATAAAGATGATAGATTCAATTTTAAATACATTACATGTACATATTTTTAAAGTGGTCATTTTTGGTGGTTTTTTTTACTCTACGTTTTTGATATGCCATAACATGATACAAAAATAATAAAATTTTCATTTAACTTATTTTTTTGCTAATTGTTTTGCTTCATCGAACCACATTCGGACGTTTGGTTTTGAATTTCAGTAATATAGAATTAAAATCATCATCGCAATTTGATTAGTTTTAATTATATCAAAAATTCAAATACATTTGTACTTGTTTCTCATCTAGAAAGATGAGAGAAAAGAAACATAAAAATATATAATAAGAAATGAATAGAACCGGAACAAAAATTTAAAGAGCACATTTAAAAATAATTGATCATCGTTTAAATGTTTGATACCGTCCGATACATAAGTAGATATATTAAAGAAGATACAAAGATATATAAGATTAGATTTTTTCATGATAGGATATTGTTTCTTTTTTTTTTAATTTTTTTTTTTTTTGTTATAGTAAAAGGAACAGACAACTATATAATTCTAAAGCTGATCGAGTCAATTTACGTCAAATAGATCATGAAACGTGACCACGATGTAGGGAATTTGTAATTTTTTATCAAGGTTCGATATAAAAATATCGGTTTTTTTTCATTTGAAAATTTCTTTAGTTTATAATGTTGGTACATAAATATACTTACATTATGTTTTAAGTTCTATGTTCTATACATAAAAATTTTTCTTATATACATATTATCATACATTTAGGTTTAAAGAAAATTGAAAGTCGTGTGTAAAAGAAGCTATGAAACTGAACGAATTTTGTTGTTTTCCACTAAAATATCGTCAATGATGATTATGAAAACGACGATGATGATCATGATTATTATAATAATAATAATAATGATATTGAGATATATAGAAGCAAGTTAGAAGAAGGTCACGTAATAACTTTATTATCTTATTCCTGATCATTTTATGAACTAATTTCCTTGATCAGACAAAAATACAAAATACAATAATACACAAGACTAGTAAAGAAAAAAAATTTAAAAATAAAATTTAATCACGCACAAATAAAAAAAAAAAAACTACATTAAACATAGCATAAATAGAACATAGAGCTAAGACTATGAATCTATTGACTCATATACTAAAAGAAAAAAACATTAAACTGAAAATAAAATGCGTTTTCTTTTAGATAACAGGAAGAATAAGTAGAAATTGTTAGTAAGTGCATACAAATTATATTCCTGCTTGTAAATAAAAATGAAAGTAGCAATATCAAATTATAGAATGCTCTCAAAAAATAAATTAAACAACTACATATGCATCTGTTATTCAACAAAAAAATTTAAATAGGAAATTCAATAGTTTATATTATGAATATGTGCATGCGTGCAATGTATCCAATGAATATTCACTCCATTACATTAGAAATTTAATCCTAAATTTTACACCCAGTTAAAAATTTATCAATGTTATACGGTTTTTATACTAACATTATGTACAAATACACAGGGTGTTCTGTCTCAACATGGCAATGAGTATACCACGAGCACGACGTTTTTCAAAGCATTTGATGAAAAAAATTATACTAGCAAATATTTATTTATTTGTTCCCTTATTTTCGATGCTATGAGGCATCGTTGAAAATCTTTAGTTTTATGCAAAATCTTTTATTACAAAGTCATGTCATGTCTAATCTTTTTTGTACTACAATATTTAATTACAGTATTCGGTCTTAAACAAAATACAAATCCTAAATTCAAAATTGGGTGGGTTTCTGAAAACAAAAATACACTGCCGAAAAAAATGTTTAGTTTTTTAATTGGAGGAACAAAATATCTTCTTTCAAACAACATAACACAATTGTGTTAATAAGAATCGTTACACCCTCTATATAATATCTAAATTACGTATTATATAGTTTTACGTTTTGTTATACACATAATTAATAATCCCATATACGAGTAACAATCAAAATAATTTATCAATTAAAACAAATCACGATATTATGTAGATATGTATTTTTTTTTTTCAAATTCTAAATGCCATAAATATTCCAATTCAAATCAATTTTGATCATAAATTGATTAAAATCCTTTTTGTTAAAAATCCACATAAATCAGTAGAATACGCAATCATAATTTAATAAAGTTTTTTTTTTCTAAATAGTTTTATTAGTTTTATATGTTTTGTGTGCATCCTCAAAAATTTAAATGCATCCATACTCGTTATACCAAAAGACCGTATAAAATACATACACATATAGTTTGTATATGTTATTAGTTATATGTAATTATATGTACATATTATATATTTTTTTGTTTGTGTGTGTTAATAAATTTTATATACAGCGAGACAAAACAAATGAAAATGATGAAATTTAAATGTTTTTGTTACAAATTCAAATTTGTTTTTTTATAACATATTTACACACATGTATTTACAGTTCAAATTCTATATAGCAATTATTTAAACACATAACATAATAATTAGGATGTGTTGCATGCGTACATATGCATATTTATATGTAAATATCTATGTGTACGTATTCCATATGCATATAATATCTATATTTTTTATGCATGTATTTGTTTTTTTTTTTTCATTTTATCAACAATATATGTATATTGTATAATGTTAGACCGCAGGGTCTAGTTAAAATTGAATTTATTACTTATGTGATGTGCACTAAATTTTCCAATAAATTGTATAGTTTTCATCAAACATATTAAGGAAATTATACATATAGGAATATAAGCATTCAACACAAAAAAAAAAAAAAAAAAAATTTATGAAAAACAGAAAAAAAAAAAGTAAATAAAACCAAACTAAAAAAGAATCCAATCAAGAAATTATCGAAATCAGTTACAAAAGAACAGAAACAACTATCCCATGTGTGCGTATACAATAAAATCCTATTATATGATGTACATACAACACATACATATATACACTATAAAACACACACAATAATAATATTTATGGACCGCACATTTATAAACAACATATTAAATTTTCTATTTTCAGAGCCATTGTCTCATGATGTAAACATGTTACATGACATCTTTAAATCTAAATATTTAGATGCTTGCATTTTATAATGTAAACTTTATATTTGGTTGGTTTGGTTTGAATTCTTCTTATGGTTTTTCATTCAATGTAAACTTCATATATAAATCTACATAACATAAAATATACAAATATTTCTGGCTGTTTTTATATTTTATCAACTGTTAATGGCTTGTATATATTATATATTATATAGATATGCGTTATTTGTATGCACATACTATATGCATACATAGATATTCACGTATTTATCAGTTTATATTAAATTGTATAAATAAAAAGTCCATATATAAATATGTACAATATAAAAAAAAAACATATATTAAATTATGGGAATGTTGTTGGGTGAGCATAATGTTGATGCTTGCCTTGAATTAATTGCGACAAATGATCATAAATCGTCGTATGAAGACAAATGGTCTTTACCGCACACTTGCATTTGATTAGATGATTTTTAGAGCTATATATCGCTGAGGGTTGGTTTTGTACATTTTTGTACAAACACACACATATATAAACATTATTTTCATGTTTTATTTTAAACACATGAAATATAAACGGAAAACGAAAATATAGAAAAATTTAAATTCTCATTTTTAAGGTTTTCAATAGTTTTTCTTATTTTACAGTGTGTATCCATACATTTATATTCTACTTCTTTAGTTCGTAATATTAAAAAGAAGACAAAATTAAATTTTATTTGACTGTTTTTCGGTTATTGTATTTATCGTTTTAGGTACATTGTTTTCGGCATATAATGTAATCAAAAATACATACATTTTATATAAATTAAAAATATTATATACATATATATATATACACACTTACGTACATATACAGTGAGAATCAAAAGAGAGTATACACACAGAAAAATTTATTTTTCAATATGAATAAAAATTTTCTCGCAATTGGAGATTTTATGCCAGCTTAAATCATGGCTGGTCTGAAAACATAGCTGAAAAGGCTTATTTATGGCATAATAAAGTCTTCATCCGAAACTAAATTGTATGTTTTGAAATATTGCAAAATGAAATCATAAGCAAAATAACAGATATGTCATAAAAATGAAACAGGCTAGCAGAAAATCTAAATTTTTGAATAACAGCCATTGTACAATTCCGGTGACAACTATAGCGTATCGCCGAAAGTTCGCACAATTCGGGCGCAACTGCAACGTAAAATATAATGAATTTTACATTTTTGCTTCTTGCGAATAGATTACTATAGTATGCAAAATCCAGGTTGTGAATGGATCATTGTCGCTAAGAAATAGAATAGAATATATTTGGCGACAGCGACAACGTAAAGTTCAGCGTAAAAAGTCCCATTTAATTACTGTATACGCTGTAGTTGTCGCCGTAATTGTGCGATGGCTGTAACTCATGTTCAGCTTCTAGGTACTTAGGCTTTAAAATCCTGGGTTAAAATTGTGTTATAACATATTTAAATAAATGTGTTTAAAGTTTAAGCTAGCAGAAAGTCTCCAATATTGTGTTTCTCGCCTTATAAAGAGCTAATGTTTACTTAAACTTCTTTGATGACATGCTTAAACCTTGAATACATAAATGCGAAATACCAACAATTTTCTTAGGTTTATTTAGGAATTGATTTCTCTCTCTCTCTGTCTCTTTCTATCTATCTCTCTCTATCTTGTGAAAGAATGGTCGTTGTACATATCATCGAAACAGCTTAATAATCCTCTCCAATTTCCATATCCTTAATCCCAATAAACATCTATAAGACTACTTCGATACAGAAAAATCCTTCAAAGAGAAATAACCAAGAAGAACACTCTCAAAATGCAATAGCCATGGAGTGGAATAAAAATCAACAAAAAATAAATAAACAGAAAATTGGTAGAATATCTACATTTTAAAAATTAGAGCGAGGAAAATAGCACGTAAGGCTTACTACTTTCTTAGACTCGTATTTATTGGACATTGATTATTGAACTTTCTTCTAGGAAAATTTTTGTTATTTAACTCATATGATTCAGGCTCAAATATGTCTTTAAGGACATTAAGTAAAACAATTTCTCCGTGTAAATACATTGTTTCGACTCTTTCGACTCTTACCGTACATATAAATTAGTATGGATTGTTTAATATGTTGTTTTTTTACATTTGCTTCGTTGGAATTTACTAAATTTGTTTAAAAAAACATAACAAACTTATCCTGAAATGAAATTCCATCAAGGAATGTAAAACAAAAGATAAAATTATCATTATTGTCGTTATGGCAAATTAAATTTTTACAAATTTGGAAAACAAAAAATTATATTTTTTTTTTTAATTTCACTTTGTATGTAATGTTTTTCTTATTTTGGTTTCGGTTTCTTTTTTTCAACTGCTGGATTCGGTACAATTCACCTGTATGACAGGTGTTCTTTTAATTAACATTCCTTTAATACAGAATATAACTATTAATGTAGTCATATAAAAAAAGGGTTACATAAAATATTTATTGTATACATATCTACAAATATACATGTGTACTTGTATATAAGTATACTTTTTTAATGATTTAACATTGCATTATAGTCATTAAAGTCATATGTATATATTAATTTATTATCAAATTGTAATCATTTTGTTTTTTTTTTTCTTTTTTTTCTGGTAAATATTACTTACATCTGAGCTATCTTAATGTCAGTTGACTTGAAATTTCTTTTCATAACATAAAATGTTCATTGTTTCAAATTTCAATGGTCGTTAATGACTTTTTTTTCATTGAGAATATATATTTTTAAAAATACACACGAAATACATATATTCATGAAGATATGTAAGAAATAATAGCAATGTAGAAATTTAAAATTTTGTTTTGACAATGTACATCATTTTTAATTGATTTATGCTCAATTTCGCAGTGTAAGTTTAAGTTTGAGCTTAGTTAAACCTTCATAAAAATGCTTAAACAGTTTTGTTGGATTTAATACTGAAACTGCTGCTGTGAAATCAAAATATCTCTTAAGCGGAAGTTCAAACCTTATTCTAAATTGTACATTATATGGTATCTATTTATTGTGAAAATTTCTTATTTGATGTCTCCTTGATATTTTTGTTTCTCTATGTGATGATCATTTTCGATTAACAACCTCATACTATATTGGGCCACAATTTTTACAAATTGATGTTTTTACCTAATATATATGTATATATCGGGTTTTCCAATAGGGACATAACAATATTGTATTCTAATACTAAGTAGGCCTTGAACATTTTTCATAGTCTGTCAACTTCACAACGTCAGTCAATGTTAACATTTTTATCATGGTAAAGTTCACGAACGAGCAACGTTTGGAAATTATTAAAAATTACTACCGCAATTCTGAGTCGGTAGTCGCAAGTTTAAGTTCAATAAATATAATATAATTGGCTTTGTCAATAAGCAAAATATGCGTTACTGGACAGCGACAAACCCACATGTGCTTGAAGAGACTCCATTACAACCATAAAAGTGACCATGATTTTATGCTGAAGGTGTGATTGGACCATATTTTTTTCATTGATGAAAATGATCGCCATGTTACGGTTAATGGAGTTCGCAATCGCGCCATGTTTGAAGACTACTTTTGGCAAAAATTGAATAGAATTAACATCACCGATATGTGGTTCCAACAAGATGGAAATGGTTGAAAATTTTTTAAATTTTTTAAAATTTACAAAAATCTCGAGAAATGGTCCGATCTAATGGCCACTTCGTTCATGCGATTAAACGCCATTGGATTTCTTTTTATGGGGTTACGTTAAGTCGTTGGTTTATATCAACAAGTCAACAACGTTAGAGGAGCTCAGAGGCAATATCGAACGGGACATTTCCAATATTCCGGCCGATATGTGTAAAAGAGTGGTGGAAAATTGGCTCCAAAGAGTTGATCGCTGCAAACGTACTCGCGGTGGTCATATGAATGAGATCGAATTCCATAATTAAATGTAATATGTGTACCTCGCTTAGAATAAATTTCAACCTTATATCTTAATTATTCTGTATAGTATTTAAATATAAAATTATTATGTCCTTATTGGAAAACCCTTTATATCTTACTATTTAATAGTGGTATTTTCGTCAGGTTGTTATGAAAAATTGTCTTATAGTGTATCGACTAAGGACTAAAACTCGTTTCACTTTTTCACAAATAATTATGTTTCTATGTTTTGCTAATATGTTTTTTTTTTTATTTATGTCTTTGATTTTTATAATGACAGTTTCCATTTTTAAGTGTTTGCAATCATTGTTCCTAAAATCATAAGCGACCTTTTACAAAATTGTGCAAAAAATTTCAACATTGTTATTATATTTTCCACACATTCTTTTGTACATAATGTACATTTATAAATTATTACATTTTTTACTTCACAAATACATTATTGAATGTAATTTTTGGAACCATTGTTTTTCTATGTATTTCTTCAATTTAATTATTTTTAAAAAAAAATTCCCATCAGTTTGAATAATACAAGTACATACGTGTCAATTTTAAATTTCTCCTCAGCAACAATTTGTCTATTTTTTTACCTTTTCCTAATCATTTAAATATTTTTTTTTTCTAAATGCAGTCTTTTACTTATTTTTTTGCTTTCTTCATCTGTATTTTCCCTTCAACTTCGTTTTACTTAATTTGCAAAAGAAAAACAAATTGCTACGTTACATGCAAATCAAAAAATTCGAAAGATTTGTTTTTAAACCGGTAACTACTTCTACTAGCAAAATCATTTAATTTATATACAACTCAGAAATATACATGTACGTATACCTACATGATACATTATATTGTGGTATACTATGTTGTACAGATTTATGTAATATTTTGTATTTCTTTTTTAATTTTGTTTTTTTCTTTCGTTTGTTGTTGTTTGTTTTATATAGTATGTTTTTTTTTCATTTTATATATGTTGTTTTTCCTCCATTTTCAAAGCTTCAGATATACCTTTAAACGTGATCGAAGTTCCTTATGAAGACATGCTTGAAATTTTACTTAAAATTTACAAAAATTTACAAGATGTTAATAAAATCTAACCAAATAATAAAAACAAAAACACACAAAAACAAGAAATAAACCGATATAAAAATCACAAGAAACAAACAGATATCAAAAAGTTAGTGGAATAGACTTAAAAAAAAAAAAACCTAAAAACAAAACAGAATTTTTCTTAAATGTACATGATTTTTTTATTTTTTTTTATTGCAAATTTCATTTTTTTATTGGTGTGTTTTTTAATTCCATTTTTTTTTTTGTGAAACGAGAAAAATTTTTATTTCATTAAATAACATGAAAGTCGTGCAAATCGGACAAGTATTGTTTACTTTTAAATGTATAAATGCATATGTACATGTAAAAAAATTACATTCACATGCATAGTAATACTATATATTTTAAGAAGGTTTATTTTTTCGTTGTTTGAATAATAAAACTAAAACAAAATCGTACGGAAAACACAGATTCTGAACCAATTTTTTTGTCTACATTATTTAGTTGTAGATACATATTAAACTTATTGCACCAGCACCGTGCACCGTATACTTGTAATTCGTGTACATGAGGACTGAACAAATAAATTTAGATATAAAATCTTATTTTCGAGCGTTTATATATACGTATACTTGTATGTATCTAAATACGTATAAACAAACTTTTATTTTTTATTCATTTAAGTAAATATCGAAGTTTTCACTTTTTTCTTCTTTCATATGCACAAAAGTAAGAGAAAAAAGTAACAAAAATAATCATAATTTATCAAAATCAGACTACAACTACATATTATATAGAATAGATCAAAAACTATGCACAAAACTACATCTTAGTGCATTGTTATATTTACATATATAAATATGACTATAGCAGCGGACAACGTATTGACATTAACGAATTCATTTGAAAAATTAATACAATAAACTGTACGTGAATACACATCCAGCGTCTCAGAAAATTTGAAGATTTATATTTTATTGAGGGACAAAGTATTATCAAATATGATTATTTCAATAAATTAAAACAAAATTTACAAAAATTGTGCAACATACTCGACCTTAAAAAATAATTTTGAATAGAAATTATCCGAAACATACATTTGATGCTTCCATCGCTATACATATAGCTGTATTATTGTTAAATACAGCGAATTTTTTTTCAGATTGTTGATGAGGGGCACCCAAATTCCTATATCATTTGCACCAACACCTCACCCTCTCCGGACATAGGGTTAAAATGTAAACCTTTATAATTATTATCAAGATCAAAAATAATCAAAAATTATAGATCAAGATTATTATAGCTGTTTATTGTAAATAATCGTACAAAACCTTATGTCATCTTGAATTATCTTAAGATTAGGATTCGAGATATCTGCTATCTTTTGCACCAAATATCTCCGAAGTTACTTAACCGATTTCAATGAAATTTGAAACATAGATACTTCGATAGGAATTGTGGTGCATAATAGACGTTTTTTTTTTAAATGTCCTTGTTTCCTTTTTACAGGGTGTCAAAATTGTTAAAATTGAGATATTTCGGCTTCCTAATGAACCTCGTACAGCAAACACTGATCGATCAATTTCTTTGAAATTTTGAATATAGGTAGCCTGAAGAATATTGTGGTGCTTGAATATAGTACACTTTTGATTTTCGGTCCTGAAATTTAGTTATAGCTCTTAAAACAGGACAGGGTTTTTTTTTTGAAAAATCGTTCAACTTTGACTTCTATTTTCATACATTAAATCTTTATATTATCTATATGATTTTGGTATCAAAATAAAGTTTGGACTTTTCTGGTATTTTTACAAAAAAAAGTATAAGATTCTTTGTTATAATTCCATTTTTATTAACAAAATAAAATTATGTTTTTTTCCATCAAAATATTCAAAAATCCATTTTTATATCACCTAAAAGGTATGCAAAGGCATTTCAAAAATGTTTGTTTGTAAAATCGTTGTTCTTGTTTTCAAAATTTTTCAAAGTCGAATCCTACTCTTAAGGCGATTATGATTTAATTAGTGTTATTTTTAAATATATATTTTCATTCATATAATCGCCTCTGTTTTTTTTGTAATGAAATCAATTCGACACTTTTTCAACTAAGTATGATACAAATAAAATAATGATGATTTTAATATCATTAATTATTTATTTTTGTGAATGTAAGGGTTTTTCGAGAGCACCAATTAATTTTTTTTTAACTGAAATTTGTCAATTCTGCTTATTAATGAATCTGTTTAAGCAAAATATTGTCCTTTTCGCTAATGATAACTTTTTCATTGAATAATATAGATCTGTTTCAGGTTTCTTAAACAGTTTTCTAGTCTTTTACGTGCTTTTGCGTACTAAAGGCGAGTATTTGATTCTATTTTCTATAAGTGAATTATCGTATTGGATTTTGGATACAAATATACTATTCGACTCGAATTTTAAAATTAAGCTGTAAATAGTTTGTCTATACATATTTTCCATGATGATTTGCTAACAAAAATAAACACAAGTTTCAAATTTGATGATTTCTAAGAAATACAATTATCGTAACGAATTTTCTAACGTTTATTTGTTAATCTATACACGTTTTGTGATATAATTTTCTTTTTTAATTTATGAAAAATTTTACAAAACACCAAAATCTATTTTTCTCAATCATTTCATTTAAATTCTTGAAATATTTTTAAGTTCTTACCAAAAATTGTAACAAATACAAAATTAAGATGTAGGTACTGATATAATAATTTTTTTTTATTTTTAAAAAATAAAAATGCAAGAAATTGAAAATTGAATAATTTTTTATTATTTCTACAGTCAAAAATTGAAAAGTTTATACTTTAATAGATTTAAAAAGTATATATAAATTTTTCTATTAAGTTCCTATAGTTTTGTTATTTATATATTTTATAAAAATTTCAATCGATTTTTGTGGTATTTTACACTATCTTTTACGCTTTTATATGCATATACCCGTATTCATAGTTACTATATATGAGTACATAAATGTTAACACAATGAACAATATTCTACAGTCATTCTATAGAGTCTAGTCTATTCCTTCCGGCAAACTAAATATGTAATTTCATGATAAAAAAATTTCATTGTGAAAAATGACAATATAATATGTATATTATAATATAAAATTTCTTTATTTCTACTGAACATTGCTAAGTTCAAAATAGGAGAAAATATCAAAAATTCATTTTCTGATGAATTTTTAAAATGAATCATATACTGTTACAAACTTGCAAAAATCGAATTTTATGAATTCAAGAGTACTCGTATGTACACGTATTTTGTACAACAATGTATTACAAGTGACCTTTGAAAAGTTTTAATATTAGCTATATATTATATACAATTTAATGTATATAATGTGCTTATTGATTGGAATATGTGTATCTCTATGTATGAAGAATTATTAGTTGAATCAAATGAATTCAATTGAAATTTGCAAGTATAAATTGAATAGAATAAGTTATTATACTAGAAAAAATTCTTAATGAAAAATGTATTTTTAAATAATTTGATCAAAAAAATAAATATAGCTACATTAGAGTGAGAAAAGTAAATAATAAAAATGACTTATGATATCCTGGTAAATTATAATAATATAAAAAATATGACTGATAAATTTAAAAATATTGTATTTATTTAATTTTAAATTTAAATTTAATCTTTTACCATGGAATAGATTTTTTTAATGAGGCTATTCAAAAACTCCGTTCATATTTATTTAGAAATTCATTATTTTAGTAGTAAATAAACAATTTCATGTAGTTGAAACTGAAAAATAATACATAAATATATTTTTTTTTATTATTTTAACAAAAATACGATGAAGTTATGAATATTTCCATCTCTATACAGATTAGTCTTATGTCGATAAATATGTATACCAATACCAATATCATGTCTTTAGCCTTTTCTTTCACCATAATGGAAAGTGGAGTAGAGGGAATCGGTGTCCAGGAAATTTAGAAAATTTTCGAAAAAGAAAAAAAAAAACGACCGGTTGTTTTAGCATGATAATGTTGAACAACTTATACACACAATTCTAATGATAAAATCATGATTTCAGGATCATAACATTGATGTTCTAGTCTAGATTATCCGGCATATTCCAAATATTAAAACTCAGTACAACATTTTTGAGGCTATGCAATAACGTAACTGATTTTCAAAGTGCAATTATAAACTTGGTTAGGCATCAATTACTGATCAAACATTGAAAATCCTTACAAAGAGTATCTATCACTACATTAATTTATTTTCTATAATTCATAATAATAGAAGTATTAAAGAATTATTAATTATTCATTTAATAAATTTTCCGTTATTTAAAACAATTAAAATTTTTATCAAAAAGAAACAATAATACACTATTCTTCCAAAGGATTTTCTGCCTTAAAAAAATTGTATAATATGCAGTGTAGAAAATAAAATTTTATGTACAAGTAATGATGATGTATTTTATAATAATGATGTGATACGGTCTGCATTAGTAGATTATAAATTAGAAACAAAATAATATTTTTTTTTTTTTTGTAAAGTAAATAATTTGAAAGAAAACCATCTTATCTCTTAATTTATGGTATTCTCATACAATGTGTGTTAACTAGACACATAAATATGTACATTACCTATTACCTATTACATTATATGTACTTGCAAGCAAATAAACCTTTAAAATGAAGTGTAATATTACATATGTACGCAGTATGTAATGTAAATTGTTATGATATGTACATATATATATACATATATATGCATGTGTTGTCGTATAATAAGAAATAAAGAATAAAAAAAAATTTACAATAAGATATACCGTTGCATCAACTACACCCTGAAATATTTTTAACAAAGATCACCAATTACTAGGTGAGGTGGTCATAAAGAATACATACGTCAATACTTAATCAACAAACGTTATATCTGATAGTTTACTTTTGATCTTTTTTTCTTCTTTTCTCAGTTTTTAATCTTTACCTTTACCTATTTATTTGTTTGTACAATCATACAAATACATACATAATATGAGTGGATACGCATACATACATATGCTACTTTTTATATGTAGAAATTTTTTTTTTCAAATCTTTGAAAGTCAATCTTCATTATTTCGTCTTCATTTTATTCGCTTTACGTATCAATATAATATTATGTATATGTATAAATTCCATTTATATGAATCTATCTTAAAACGTATAAAAATATTTTAGTATATTTTCTATGTACAATATATTATATAGCAGCTCATAATTGCTATTTAGCTATTATAAAATATATTTTGTTTAATATATAATGTTCAACTTAAAAGTATCTATACAATTCAAAAGAATAGATAACAGACAATAAATTGTGTTGAATTCAATTTGAATGTATATGCACATATATAATACATACAGATAAAGTATAGGATGAGATGTTTGAGAGGAGAAAAAAAAAAGAAATGATAATAATAATAATAACATAAAGAAAGAAATTTTTCTTATTCGTTCTATCTAATTTTATAGATTTTTTTTCAAACAATGATGATCATCATGATAATAATGTGTTGTTATAATATACATATACCTATATAGATGGAAGAAATAAGAATCAAAGCATAAAAATAAAAAATAAAAAAAAAAAAACAGATAAAAAATAATAAGGAAAAATAAAGAAAAACAACGCAATATACTGTAATAGAAATTGCTCATATCTAGTATCTTACTGTAGAAATGAAAATTTATACCACAATTTTTCAAATGTACATACATTCGTATGCATATACATATGCGTTATAATATAAAATATGTACCTTTGTATGTATGTACATTTATATCAAAATGAATAAATCTATATATGTATATATTTCATTGTAAATTACTTATTGTAAAAGTGTATTTATATGAATGTATTCATATACATACATACATTGAAGTGAAAAAGTTTTAGAATAAAATTAATTTATCACTTTTTTTCTTCGGTCGCGTTGTAGTCTTTGCAGGACTCTAGCCTCCCCAACAAGCTCGGTCCATTTCCCTCTGTCTACTGCAAGAGATCTCTCTAATTCGTTAATGTTTGAGATGCTCGAACACGTCAAATAGCCATCTCAATCTCAACCTGCCAACCTATTATATTAGTTCTTCTCTTATCGAGTGCACTCTGCAGCACTATCATTCATTCTCCATATGCGTTACCATATCTTCATCATCATATAAAGCCCTGAGATCTGCATTATTTCTCATTTGCGACATACTTATAAACAAGGTCGTATATTCTTCGCAGGACATTTCTGAAAAATTTTATACAATTGTCTTACAATATTATTAATAGAAGCATCGTTAATTGTTATTAACGCTTGGAATGGTGTACCAACAATTTTCTAGACGCTAGGCAACATTCTCCAATGCAGTTTATTACTCTTCGATTCATTTAAAGTACATAATTTGTTTTTGTAATTTATATATATAACTTTTTTTATATCTATAAAGAAGTATCATTACACTTATTAAGAATTAGAAAAAAAAAATTAAACAATTGATTTCAGAGAAAAATTATTTTTGTTCCAAAACATTTTCACAACACTGTACATAATACATCTATTGGAATTTATATAAAAAATATTTTCTTTTTACATTTTCCTTTTCAAAAATATTTCATGAAAATTGCTAGTTAGATTGAAGATAGAAGTATGTATGTAATGTAGCAAACTCATTTTTTTTTTTTTAAATATGTAACTATAAGTATATGAAGTATAAATAGTGTAGAGCACGCGTGAAACATAGATTATAGATTTCGACATATCCGATGAACTCTTATCAAGATTTTCTTCTCAGTTTCATTTTGTTTTCGAAGTTTGGTTGTTTTTATTTTCGTTTATTTTTTTTTTTTAATTTTTCTTCTTTTGTTTTTTCGTTTAAAGAAATCAAATTTCAATTGTGTGGTGGCGGTGGCGGCAGCATTAGTAAATGTTTGATAATGGGTTGTCTGTTTTTTTTTTTTTATTATTATGAACGTGTGTGTAATGCCAACAAATATTTTAATCGCTCTAAAATTTTTTTTTTACTTTTAATTTTATATTATATTTTTATGATACAAGAATAAAGATGGATTCTTACAGTTTGTATATGTGTATATTTTTTGCATATATGTATTTATCTATTTATAAATTAATGTATGATAAACAATAGGTAATTAATCAATGAGTAGGTGATTATGGCTATTGAATTTCAGAATCTTTATAATGTATAGTCGTATTATGTATAGCATGCAAGTGTTAAAGTTTTCGACTGAATGATTCATTTTTGTTTTTCCTTTTTTTCAACTTTTCTTACATTCCTTGCTCATAGAGTCAATAAAGTATAAAGTATGTATCAATTAAAGAATATAAATTAATGCCTGCATGTATGTATCTATCTATGTAATTTCATTCAATTATATAATTTATCTATTTATTTTGACTAAATTACACACATCTAAGTTTCTCAAATTTCGATATGAAATTCAATTGAAAGCAAATAATTAACGTATACCCACACACATACATATGTACATATACATATAATCTTTGATATATACATAATATCTCTAAACTAAAGTATAAAATAAGTTTTTTTTATTTTATTATAGGTAGGTATTTTATTATATTTTCATCACAAACTAAAATCAATTCAATTCTAATGATATTTAATTGAAACCGAAAATAAACATATCTTTATTTATCTCAACGTAATGTATGGTATGTGCTGGTGCTAATTACTATTATGATAAAAATGCAACTATACTATTTTCAGAAATCGAAGTCAGTATTGTGCTTATGGAAAAAGTTACCCGATGAGTTTCTGATAACTTCACATATAATATTTTGTAGGAAATTCTGAATAATATATCTCTGTCTTGATTGAAATTGAGATCTGATCACCCCACACACGAGACAGATTTATACAAACGCAATGTGAAAGAATATAGAAAAGCATGCCTATCTTGCCTGTACTGACTTCAATTTCTGAAAATAGTATAATAATATTTTATATTTAACACACAGAAGTTAAATTAAATTTTACAGCATATAACATGTATAAATGTAATATGAAAACAAAACAAAATACACCACACATATTCACATAGCCATTATGTAAATGTCTTATTACCATATACTTTATATTTTTACCTATGTATATAATCATATCGTAGACATATCATATAAAATATTATGTATTAATTAAAATTTGAAGATTATGTATATCTTCATTTTAAAATTCATATACCAGAGATAAAGAAAAAAATAAGCATTCATAAATTCAATAAAGTTTTAATTTTTTTTTTTGTTTTTGTATAAATGTAGCGGTTCTTTTAAAAATTAATTTAAGGCTACTGATTCTGTCTACAATTTTGTCAGTTATTTTGAAGAATTTCGTAATAATTTTTAAATCGTTATTTTACAAAAAAAAAAAAAAAAAACAAAAACTTTTTTAAAATTTATCTTTCTTGACATGTCATTCTTATATAGCCGACAGCAATACATTTTATTTTACTTATTAACATTGAATATGAATGTGTCTATACGCATATGTGTTATGTTATATGTTACTGAACATATGTATGTATGTGCATGAGCATAATATATTTAACACAATATTTTTTTTTTCTTTTATAATGGACATAAATATACATGTATGTAGGTATATAAAGTCATTGATTACACATCTCTGCATTCATATACATACAAATACGTACTTATTTATATTATATATTACATTTATTTATGTATTATAATTTTTTTTTATTATGTGTGTAATATACATACATACATATATGTAAATAATAATAATAACTCAGAGTGAATATTTCTACATAAGTTACAACGTGTAATATAACATTTGAAATTTCTTAAGGCGAAAATTTAAATACTAATTAAAATATATTATATGTATGTATGTATGTATATATATATGTATATCATACACATATACATATGAATATTTTGATTTTATATTTAGATTTTTTTATTATTATCGCTTAATTTGCATATACCTTGTATATGTATATTAATATTTAAATGAGCCTGAGCATATTTTTAATAAGAGATTGTGCTTTTACTTCAAATAAAAAAATTAAGACAAAAAAATGAGAAAGAAAATTTAAATGAAACTTAAAATTTCAAGACATTAAAATAATTTAAAAATAAAAATGAAATAAATTTTACATAATTTAGTATATTATATGACAGATTTAATGCATTTTTTTTTCTAACTAATATGAAATATTAAAGTAACTAGCTTAATTAACTTTGCTAATAAACTTCCCAAGATTTATTAATAAGATTTTATTCTACTTGAAAATGTGTCCTTACTTAGCTTTAAAGTAATACATAAATCATACTAAAATATGGATTTCACATAAAGGCAGTAATTTTATTTCAATAATAAATTATTTTTAGTGGTAAAATTTGAAGAAATCTATTTTAATTAGATCTCCTACAGTATTTTATGTAATTCAGTAAATAAAATTTTAAAAAATTTTCTTACTTAGAAAAATGCCATTTTAAAAGGTACTGTCTAGCATGAAAAATGATAAAGTAAAATCGCACGCACAATAATATGTTCACTGGAGATAGTAACTAATTTTACGATACGGTTTACGATAAGATTTTAAGTTTTAATCAATATTGCCAATATTTTACATAAGTGGAATTGCCGGAGTGAAGTAGTGAATTGTTTTTCTGAAATATGAAGTTGACACCGCGCATATCTCTTCTACACAAAAGTGTGAATTTCCTTCTAATATATTCTTCTTTTTCTTCGTAGCTGTTTTTTATATTTATTTGAGGTCAGCTCGTGATTTAATTCCTCTTCACACCTTTCTGTCCTACGTTGTCGCCTTCTCTAACCTATTTCATATCGTTTTTTATCTTCATCGGCCTTGTTGCCTATACGGTCAATGGTCAACCACGTTTGCGTTTGGTCGGTACATGTTTAGCTTAACAGTCATTTTTGCTTAATTTGTTTCCTAATATATGGGTCAAAAATCAACTGTAAAGGGAAAAGAAATACGATTATCTATTATAAATGCTTTGATATAATTCGCGCTTTCAAGTATTAAAGAAAATGTAATTAGAACTCTACCTATTATTTTATATCGGTAATATTTGAAGTTATCAAAAATTAACAGTGAAAATGAAAACACATAGTGAAAATTCTGAAATGTGTTGCCTTTATGTGTGAAAGGAAAAAGACTGATCTTAAACTGCGGTGTATTATATTGTTGTTGTTAAAATATTAAAATATAAAAAATATTAGCTAATATTCTAAAATAAGCAAACTGGATGCTTCCTCAATCAAAAAATGGTCTCATTAATTATTTGCATATTCATTACATGAAAGAGAGCGAGCATGTGAAGAATAAAATCTATGTTTTTCACTAATCATAATTTTGCAACCAGAGGGCCGATTCTCGTTCTGTGAAAATGAGAATGAAAACACTTTTTGGTGATAATTTCAATGTGTGCGATTCTTGTTCCGTGAGAAAGTGAAATTTTATGTAAAATTTTTTTCACATAAAAAAAAATGTTCTCATCGTATTTTATGATAGCGAGAATCAATGAGTTAAAGGTTGTCTTTGGATTTCTTGTCAAAAAGTTTAAAACATATTGTTTACTTTATTACTCATATATTAATACCAACACTAAAGTCTAGTAGGCATTATTTATTTTATTTCCTATCGTAGTAGGCCCAGCAATGTAAATTATACAAATTGAACGTAAATTATGTCAATTTGACGTTAGTGAAAAAAATTTTCCAATATATATTTCATTCAGACTCATTTTCATCAGCCTTTCTCATTGGTTGAAACAGAATCAGTTTGCTTACAAAAATGAGAAATGAAAATGAAAAGTTTAGGAATGAAAAAAATGTTTGACATTTTTCACATTCTCATTTTCTCACAGAACGAGAATCGGCCCTCAGATTTAAATTTTGTATGAGAACGCAGCCTAAAATACAAAATCTAATGAGAGAGACATTTTATTTTTGATTCTGGGACTGGGATATGCATACATTACATTTTGTGTGTATATGTTATGTGTGTGTGTGTTATGTCATATTACACAATGAACATGATCCTCTTTTAGTATTTATCCTGATACCGTACGCTAGAAAAAAAAAAGATAGAGCTTAAAAATATGTTTTATTGTTGTACAAAAAAATTTACGAAGACACATTACATTATACATACAAACATTTACATATAATGCGAATACGAATATAAATTTTTATATAAATATAAAATAATAAGTATTTTAACATTACATACATATAGTTTAAGTTAAACCAATTTCCAATTTGCTATACAGACATTTATGTGTATGACTACTATACCACATTGTACATTGAGAAAAACCACAAGAGGATTCATTTACAATAAGGCTGTTGTATATATATATTACACATCCGTCCTTCTGTACATAAAAAAAGGATTACAAAAATAAAGGCAGAAAAAAAAACGAATTAAAATATACAAAAAAATGTACATATTTCTAGGCTTCTTTGATGTTTTGCATAGTACTATGTATTATTTCCGTGAAATGATTAAAATTGTTCGTTTATACATTATTTGTTTTTCAACAATTTCATTTTTCATTGATATTTATATATGTATACATATGATATATAATATATTTTTGTATATGTACATATATAGTGGTAAAAATATGGATAGCTGCACTTCAAATACAATATTTACATCTATTTTTATGAGCGGTTTTTTTTTTCTTGAGTAAAAGTGCATACTGAATTTGAATTAGAAGTTGGAGCAGATTTTAATTTATTTTCATAAAATTTTGAATTTTAGAATGAAAGTTTGCTTAGCATTAGTTGAAGATGATATTATTTTTCTAAATTTAAAGCTCATAATAATCGAAATTGCTTAAGATTTTATTACGACGCATGTTTTTGAAATGTTGAGCCTGCATTCTAATCTCAACTTCATAGAAAATATATAAATCTATGGGTCAAAACTTCACACAAAGTTTATGGAAATGGAAATCAATTTCAAATCACTTGGGAACTAAAAGACATAATAAGAGAAGAGTGAAGTCCCTCATGAAACGTTGTATAGAATCTGGAACATGTTTTTATGCACAATAAAATTTTCGAACTAATTTCAGATGAATGAACTCACACAAAATATCACTGATTAATTTAAAAATTTTATATGAATCATTTTAATTTAGTTCTTTACCATAAAACACATATTTTTCAATGAGGATATTCAAAATTTGTGTTCATATGTATATCTTTAGGAATTCACTATTTTAAAATTAAATAAACTATTTTATGCTATTGAAATAAAAAATAAATTCTATTTAGATAAGATAATAAATATTTTGAACATAAATTTCTTTTGTTTTATTATTTTCACAAAAATGCAATGAGGCTATCCATATTCCTATCACTACATACGTACTACACATATATAATAAATATGGATATTTTTTAATTTTAGAGTCGACAGACAGATACTCCAAATACATATTAGTACATAATACATATGTATGTATTATATGTACATATGTACTTGTATGTTTGGAAGTATATAAGATCCAGACAGACTTTAATTCTGTTGCTGTTGTCACTTTATTTCTTCTTCCATTTATTTTTATTGCAGGCACAATTATAATATCATCAGCATCATATTTATATTTAGTTTTTGATTTTTAAAATAAATAAATATGGCAAGAGAGAAAAACTTCCTTATGCCGCCTTTAATGTTGAGTTAAAGCTTCTATACTTTTTGTATATGTATATGAAGTATTATATGTAAATACCTCGCCATAGAATAATAATATTTTAAGATTTTCATTCGAAATTGATTTCTTTTTTTTTTTCGCTTTTTTGTTATGCTGTGAAAGTGAACGTTTCATGCAAATGAAATTCAAATATCATTACATTAAAAAAAAATCTATGAAAACAAATAATAAATTAAATTTAAATGATTTTAAATGTAATTTAAATACTTACTTGAAATCAAAATCGGTAAAATTTTGATTTAATTTAATTTGGAAACAAATTTTAGTCTTTATATTGTGTACTCGCTTTTATCTATTCATTTCTCTAAGATTATTTGTAGATATCTTATGTTGATCTATACGTTTCAACATATAGATCTTAATAAAACTCTATATGAAATGTATACTCCGAAACCATACAAAATATGAGTACATAATATAGTAGAACAATTAACTACTAAGGTGGTCTGGTCTGGTTTCTAAATAAAAATTTCGTAAAAATTGATAACAGATAATTACAACTATTTACTATGTGAATTGTATACATAAATACTCTTATATTTGTCATATATTTATACATTCAAACATAATGTATTATGTACATAATAATAGACAGTAATTCAAAAAATTACAATTCAAATATAATATTATTATGGAAATAAATTAGGAAATTCATGACTTCCTTAAAAAAAAATAAATTATCTACAATTTTCGTTAGTTTTTCTTTGCTGCCTAATTTTAATTTTTGTCGTTGTTATTGTTATATATGTATTGTCCCTTTCTATATTTTTATTTTTTGAAAACGACATGTGTCACACCTTTGTAACAACCCACATAACTTGTTCACAACTTTACAATAAAAAAAAAATTAAAAAAATACTTACAATAATAATAAAGCTGATAGTTAAAAAATTGAACTTACAGAAGCATATAAAAAGGCAGTAAGTAAGTGAGTTGAACACACTTTCAGTTTGAACGAAATCCATATAAGAAAAGAAAAAAATACTGCCTCTATGATGATAATGAATAAAAATAAAAATGAAAAAAATATCAAATGTAATAATATTAAGAAAGGAAGAAAAAAAAATTAAAAATTAAAAAAAAAACCCACCTTAAAGGTTGTCAGAAAGATTTAATTTGAGATAATTCAAAATGACTAAACAGAGATCATCTTATCATGCAATAGCTGTTACACGAAATAATAATTTTGAAATTAAAAAAAAAAGGCCACCCAAAAATTTTTCTGAATGACAACCATACAGAATATACATATATACATATACATACATACATTCAAACACATATGTAAATGTATGTATTTTCATATATCAGCATCTTTCTTACACAATCAAACAGATGAATTGAAATAAAAATGTACAAATGATAATACTCATATAGGAAGAAACCTGTAAAAAAAAAATGAAATGAAATCTAAAAAAAACACTCTCTGAACTCAATAAGATTTGAATTTTTTAATTTATGTTCGTTACACATGAGTGCACTTGAAAAAAAAATTGTCTACGTGTAATATGTACATACGTATGTAAATATAAAATATGCATGTGTTGTGTAGTATACTTAAATATGATTATTGAAATGAAATACATGTTTATAGTGTTGGTACAGTATACACGTAATATGTATGTATATGTATGTATATAATAATTGTATATTCATCCATGAATTTGTCTGTGCTTGCATGTAATTCCAAAAAAACTAATTTATTTCATTCATATTCATATACGTACATTTATATGAACATATGTAATCTTTCATGGGAATGCATATTTAAAAATAGTTGTATTTTGTATATAGACATACTATAAGTACAAACCAAATACGTATATACATATACTAAAAGAAAAAATTATATGAAAAGATACATACATGATTTTTAACAATATACCTTCTTATTTTATAATTTCATTGTGAAATAAAAGATGAACTACATTTACATATATGCATACATATTTATTGTATATACATGTCTGTATATATGAATGATTTAATATAGTTTCCTTTTAAAAATAAAAATTAAACGACTCTTGAAAAATCATTACAGAAATAACTGTCATCATTTTATCACTAGCATCATTTTAGAGAAGACTTGTCAAAAATCACTTAAAAACAAAAGCTGATGAAGTCAGTGATCGTCACTGGTATTATCAATCACTTCAAAAAATATATGCTACTTCGAATGGAGTATATCCATACACGCCATACATGTGTAATACATACACGCACACATATTTATATTGTAAATATTCGGGTACCTCGTCTTGTGCTTACTTGCATACTTATAAGACAGAAGGTGCGTCATTATTACTAAGAATTTCGATTTCGAGTATACATGTATCAACAATTCGAAAAAAATATCAAAAAAAAATGATACAAATATATACTCTGATATTCATATATGTACTTACATTATTACAATGTTACATGATAAATACATATGTGTGTACATTAAGTATTTTTGATTTAAGAAATTTTAAAAAGAAATATTTAAAAACAAAAGTTGAGGTTTTTGGTTTTTAAATCGACATTTTATTGGTTCACTACTTGAAAATTCTTTCAGCAAGTCAGCAGGATTGATGAAAATTATTAACAAATCATCATATTAAAAAGGATCAGTTTTGTTTAAATGTGTAAACGTATGTATATTGTATATGCATCTGTATTATGTGTCAAGTAATATGATTTTTAACTACAAAATAATTTTAATTTTTTTATATTAGAGAATCTCAGATATTTATAATTAAAATGCCAATCAAACGATATGAATATACTATGTATACAGCATTATATATACATTATGTATGTATTTATACTAATCTTTAAATAGCACAACTTCTGTGTAAATCACATGGAATTATACTCGCACGTGTGAGCACAAGTACACGCATAAATGTACATACAATGTACATACATATGTACGTACAATGAATGAAATAACAAAAATCTATCAAAATGATTGATAATCAATATTTTATTTCTTAAAAAAAAACTACTATACTATATCTACAAATTATGTATATTCGTTTTATTTTCTCGTTCTTTGATTTCTTTAATGCTTTTATAGGCTTTTAAAATTATAACCTTTTCTTTTACCACATAAAATACTTTTGTATATATATGTATATGTGTTACGTATTTAAATTTTTAAATATTTAGGCAGGGCGTTAAATTTTATAATAGCTTAACAAAAAAAAAATGAAGAAAATTGTTTATACGTGTATATAGCAATGTATTTTCAAAGAATTTTATTTCTATATGAGTAAATTAATTCTCTATAGATTTGAAAATGATTTTTTTTTTTAATTTTTTTTTTTTTTTTTTTTTTTGTAACAATAAACAGATTTATTGAAATTCAATTCCATCGAGTAGAAAACATTTTATTTTCTAATGATTTTAATATCTAAAATAAAATATGCTTTTCAATTTTAAATCATAAACAAAAAAAATATATTTTTTTTATTATTATCAAAAACACAGACACCCTGCCTGTGCAACATACCAACGAATGTGCATATAAACACTCATGTGTACAAAAAGTGAATATGTGAAAAAAATACTAAGAAAAGGAAAAAACAAAATAAATAAATAAAACAACTTAAAACACTTAAAACACATAAAATTATAAAATACATAATCAAGTATTTTATGTACATACAGTACACATGAATGTATGAAAAAAGTTTTAATTTTTCACTACTATATTATTATACATATACATACTTATATTTTAATATTTTGAATTTTATCTACGTTACATTTTATGTTATATGTACATAGGTACTACATTATATAGTTTATTTATACTGTTTCCTTAATTTGAAAATAGATGTGTATACATTCAATAGTTAAAAGTATCACATAAAAATTTTCTTCAAATCATCAATAAATCAACATGACGATGAAAATAAAACATTTTTTTTTTAATATTGGAAATTCAACAACAACAAATGATTACCCATTTAATTATTGTAGACAAAATGTTTGATTGCATATGCATCTACCTTTGACACTTTAAACAGATTTCATTCATTTATATGTTTACACATGCACACGAATTCACATTATGTATATTTTATATTCTTTTTTTTTTCAGTTTTTAAGTTAAACATGGTTAAACGAAATGATTATTATCTTTATGTATATGTACCTCTATATGATATTTTACAAACATATGCATATATACATATATGTATATTACGATCTGATGTTTTTCAATTTTTATTATACGGAATACAAGCATTTACTATCTCCACTATAAAGCAGCTATAAAATATTTTATGATTCCTTGAAATGGTGTACATATTACATTACAACACTGTACAATACTAAATACATATTGTACACGATTATATGTATGATATTATATATTGCTTATATATGTATATGTACATTAACACAGAAATTCTTTATATGTACGAGTATGTAACACATAAAATATATAATATATGTATGGTATGGACATGTAAATTCTTATGTCATCGGCCTTTAAATATGTAAAATTTTAATAATACAATAACATCGGAGTTATAACACATATGTACATATATAATACTCCTAAATATTAAAATGCAACTGAAATAAAAATAAATGCAAAAGAATTGATACTTTTTCTTTAAAGAGACAAAATTTACTATGATAATAAAATTAAAATTTTATTTATATCTTTTTTTTTTGTTGTTTATAATATATACCTACAATATAGGTGAGATTCGGTTAATGAATAAAGCAAACTGATTTATTGGAAAAGAAAAAACATACATATTATAATAACAACACTATGTTATATACTCCGTATACACTCATAATGTTACATGTTTTTAAAATGTTTATTACGTTTCCAAATTTACGAGTAAAACATTTGATGTGCTGACGACATTACGAAAATGACTGATCTTATTTTACTGTGGGCAAAAAATAGTAAGACTTTGTTCATAATTTTAAAATTCTTTATTTATTCTGGCAAATCTATTTCGTCCCCCTCAAAGTAATCTCCCCCGGCAGCAATACACTTATGCCAACGTTTCTTCCAATCCTCGTAACAGTTGTTAAAGTCAATTTCCGGAATAGCCTTCAATGCGCGTAGCGATTCACGTTTAATGTCTTCAATTGACTCAAAACGGTTTCCCGGGAGCGGTCGCTTGAGTTTGCTGAACAGCCAGAAGTCACTCGGAGCTAAATCAGGCGAATACGGTGGTTGTGGAACGATATTGGTTGAATTTTTGGCGAAAAACTCACGAAGAATCAATGCGGTATGCGACGGTGCATTATCGTGGTGCAAAAACCAAGAGTTCTCGGCCCATAATTCCGACCTCTTTTTACGAATAGCTTGGCGCAAACGACGCATAACACTCAAATAGTATTCCTTGTTGACAGTTTGGCCGGTCGGAAGGAATTCGGAGTGCACCACACCTCGATGATCGAAGAAAACTGTCAACAAGACCTTGATTTTTGACTTGCTTTGACGTGGCTTTTTCGGCTTCGGCTCACCTTTGGCACGATATTCGGCCGATTGATCGTCTGTTTCCGGGTCGTAAGCGTAGATCCAAGACTCGTCGCCAGTTATAATACGTTTCATGACATCCTGGTAGTCGGAAAGCATTGTTTGACAGATGTCAACGCGACGCTGTTTTTCAAGAAAATTTAGTAATTTTGGAACCAATCGTGCTTTCACTTTTCTTAGGCCCAAATGATCTTTTAAAATGGTTTTCACTGATATTTCCGATATTCCAACGATATCAGTAAGGTCTCTGACTGTTAATCGTCGATTCTCGAGCACCAATTCCTTGATTTTATTGACGTGTTGATCATCAGTTGATGTTGATGGCCGTCCTGGACGTGGTTCGTCGTCAACGCGTTCTCGACCCTCTTTGAATAATTTGTACCAATCTAAAACACTTGCTTGCGATATACAATTATCACCGAAGGCCTTTTGTAACATTCTGAACGTTTCGACACCAGAAATTTCATTCCGCACACAAAATTTAATGGAACTTCTTTGTTGAATAATTTCACTCATTGTACAAATCGCCGAATGCACTTTTTGTTCTTCAAAAAGACAAGCGTATACTAAACACTAATGATTACTTTGATGTGATATTTGGCACAGATGTCACTGACAGTCTTACTATACTACTAAAAAGTCTTACTATTTTTTGCCCACAGTATTATTAGTAGCTACAAGAATAAAAAAAAGGTTCAAAAACCAAATCAAATAATAAAAATCAATTGCATAATTTATCCAATTAAAACAATTAATAACAGAATATTATTGAAATAAAAATTTGAAGAAAAAAAAAAATTTGGTACTCAGTCGTCATTACAAAGTAGTCAAATTTAGTATACTTTTTGGAAATGTTTCCAAACTAAATACTAATTACATATTACATCGTATATACATAATTGCATATTTTAATTTCAGGATAGTGCAACTAGACTGTCATTATTGTCTTAGTGAATGTTTATTGATTTTAGGAGCCATGTACTTTATGGCCAATTTCACAGTACGAAACAATCAGTTGAATGAAACTATCTAAGTGAGGATTAAAAATGTTTGATTAAGTTCGAAGGTTTTCACAGTACAATTTTAGACGTGGTTCAGTTAAACCAGATTTAACAAATAATTGTGATTAAAAAGTGGAATTTCGCATTGTGAATTACAGCTGATATAATGTAGTATAATTTAATAATTCTTAATAATTAATATTCATTGTTTTCTCACTCTAACCATATAACTTCTTGAAATAATTTTTATCAACAATCCAAATATTAAATATACCTATTTAATTTTCACATTTGAAAAGGTGATCTGTTTTCAACTGTTATAACATTGACAGACTGCGAGCATTTTAATTTAAATTTAGTCTTTTGTAGGTCAACACAATTTCTAGGTGAACCAATTCGTACAACCAGATAATCCGTATTCAGTAGTGAAAACTGGATTAGCTCATAAATCCAGTACCAGTAGAAAGAAGAAGACATAAAAATTAACAATTCAGTTTTCTGCTTTATTGTACACTGAAAGTAATTTAAAATAACATTGATGGTAATCTACATTTTTGTAATCTGTCACGTTCAGTTTTATAAATCTAGATTAGAGACAATCCAGATTTGTTTAATCTAGATAAATTTTGAGTCTGTCTTCAGTATTACTTCTCTTCTTTTCGACGGAGTGAAGTTTAAACCAAAAATTTGCACCGTTTATGCCCTTATTTTAAGTGAAGTGAAGACACTGTGAAGCTAAAATAATCTTTAAACTTGAGTTTAAGGCTAAAATTAAAAATTACTTGATGTGACTGGGTACATAAAGTAATAAGAAATAAGCAGGAAAATCAATACAAACCGATATGAACTGCCTTTAAGAAATTACTTACTTATTCCTCTGAAATACGATAATTATTTGTGTAATAATTTCTTGAGCAATAAATCTTTGAATCGTTTTTGAAATTCAAAAATTATTTTTCACCTGGGGACTGAAAAAATCACGATTTTATTCTAATATCTAATATTAGAATAAAATTTCAAAAAAAAACTTATTTTGAATTTATTTCACTTTAATGTTTGTATTAGAAAATCTCACATAATCCATACATGAAAATTCGAATAAAATCAACAAATGTATATAATATTTTATTAAATTTATATAATAATTTATTATAAATTTTCAACTATATTTTATCACTTGAATTTTAATTATTTTTTTTTTATATTATTATTTTCAGCCAATTAAAAAGAATTTGTCAACAATATTTTCAATGGAAACGGATATATTATTTGGTTCAACAACAATACGATCGAATAATGATGATGATTTATCAACAAATTCAGACATATCTCGAATACCTCCAACAGATGATAGCTCAATTAATTTTTTATCAGATGATGAATGGTGGTCAAATGCAATCGAAGAAGATACATACGATTCACCATTAGCATTTGATGCTAGCGAAAATGGCCTTTGGAATGGAAGATTTGTACCACCACCACCAAGACCACCATTCCTAGATGATTCAGTTACATCTGATGGTCTTACTACCTGTGATTTATGTACGTGGGCATGGCATGAACGTAACCTTTATTCATTAGATGGTTCGTTAGGTGAGTAGGATGTCTTATTTTATTTAATTTTTATTTTTATTTTTTATTTTTTATTAATTAATTTATTCATTACTCCACAAGAATTTTTAATAATGAATGGATGGACATACATTACATGAATATTATATTACGATATAGTTTTTCAAAGAAACATAAATACTAAAGAATAATTTTTATGTCCTATAGCAATATAAAAATATATATATGTAATATGTTCAAAATACATGTAAATAGCAAGTAAATATACACATAATATGATGTATTCATATGTTTGATTGATCCAATATTTTTGTTTATTTTCTTATATACACATACCATCCCATACATAATATAGGAAAATATATAATTCATTACATAAATGAAATCTAGTTAAATTAAAGAAAAAAATATATTATCATATCTCCCAGCAAGATTTTTGCGTTAAGTCTAATGCTGAGTCAATCCGTAGAATATACGCAATATTGTCGCAGTACGGATGGTAATGGTAACCAAATTTATTGTACAATAATAGTCCTATTATTTTATATTCGCATCGAGATAATCTTTTTATCGTAATGCGAATATAAATACCAGCAAGATTTTTGCGTTAAGTCTAATGCTGAGTCAATCCGTAGAATATACGCAATATTGTCGCAGTACGGATGGTAATGGTAACCAAATTTATTGTACAATAATAGTCCTATTATTTTATATTCGCATCGAGATAATCTTTTTATCGTAATGCGAATATAAATCACTTTGCTTATTTACAGTTATCAAATTGTAACAGAAATAATATTTTTTTTTCATTAACGTACTATGTACTACAATCAGAGTTTGTTTGCCGATTCAGTTTTCAGTTTAAAAGAAGACTTCATCGTGATTGGTTTGCTAATACTTAAAATTTGTTTCAAATATTATACATTAGTGTCGTGTTATTATATTGTGTAATTATTGTCGATTAACTAAATTGGTAAGTAAAAATATTAGTGCAAAATATTTAATGTGAATTTTTAATTTTTTATAAAATACGAGTAATTTAAATAATATGCGTACCAATTTCTAAATTTTCACGTTTCTCTATAACGTATAGTTATTTGATTTATTCTTAGTAATTTACAATTCTTTACTAATGTAGGGTAAGAGCACTAGTAGTCGGACACTTAACGTTTTTTTCGTCTTTGTTTGAATTATTAAATAATTTGTAATAGCTATAAATTTATGAAAATTACGCAAATTAAAGATTGACATTTCTTTGGAGAACAAATAATTTAAATAAATTGTACCAATTTTAAGTAAATTGTATTTAAATAAATAACCAGCACTTTTACTAGTATCCGGACACCAAAATTTAGTTACCGGACAATTTGAATTCAGTTCCCGGACATTGTTTAGTTCTTGTGGATGTGAAATAATTATGCAAAAATTATATATTACTTGCATCAATTCATGATTTATTATAAAAACACAACTTCATTCAAAATAAATTCTACATGTATAAAAATTACGATAACAAAAAGTTTATTCCATATAAAAGAAAAAAAAAATTAAATAAAAAAAAGAACAATTCATAATAATTCATAGATTATGTATAAAACAAATAGAATAAGTAAAACAAAATAATACAAATTAAATTTCAGTCTGACATTTTAAATCTTATGAACATAATTAGCAATTGAAAAATTTAGATGCTGCTTCTTCATAATTTTCTTTCTCCATTTCAGTGCACTTCAAATGATACCATCTTGGACATGTATCACATCCAATATTCTTCAGTCCATCATCCTCGACGTCGCTAATTAAATAATCAAGACAACATGAACATTGTTCTTTCTTTTTTTTCTTTAATTTTTTATTGCTTGACCTTTTCTTTTATTCTGATTTTTTTAAACGAATTTCCTTTCGTTTTTGCACCATTTCTATTTTAATTCCTTTTTGACGTTCCTTTTCTTGATAAATGTTTCTCCAAGAACTCGATGAAATGGCACTAGGTAGTTTTATTTCTAATATTCTTTTTAAAATTTGCACACGTGTGCGGTACAAAATACTTATCTGATTATAACTGTAAAAATATTGCAATGAAACTTGTTGCAACTGTTATTTTCATATTTCTAAAAAAGTGTCCGGCTACTAGAACTGTCCGGCTACTAGTGCCTCTACCCTATATTGTATACGAAAAGTGCTGACAGGTTGTTATTCTAAAAATCTTCCAAAATTTTAACAATTTAATTGTATTTTATTCTTCTGCAATTTATTGATTTATATATTCATTTGTACATCCATTGTTAAGGCAATTTTAATTTTTCAATTAAAAAAAATTTATAGTACTACTGAAATGTCGGACTTTTCAACTATATGGGGATGTTCAAAACGAACATTTAAAAGAAAATGCATGCCTGCTGAAAACTCTAAAGAAAGAACTAATCTAGGTCATAATGAAAACTTTTGTCAAATTAGAAGGTCAAGTGAGCTTTCTAAAAGTGATGAAGCAAATTATTTGCCTGGAATTGGTAGTGTTCTAAATCTTACTTCTGACGCAGAAATTTGTACATTTGAAGATAATTTCTCGGTGACTGCAAAAAAAGGAAAATTTACTGATGATTTGAAATCGTGGGCGGTTTCGCACAGCATTCCAATTACTGCTTTAAATGACCTTACTCTTATTTTAAGAAGACATGACATATGCACTTTACCAAAAGATAGCAGAAACTTCCTTAAAACTCCAAAGCAAGTACGTAAAGTATCGATTGGCTCAGGTTTCTATGTACATATTGGAGTTGAGAATGGCATTAAATGGCAAGTGGATGCTTTGGAATTATCATCAAATTCTTTAACTTTGGAAGTCCAGCTTGATATCAATATTGATGGCGTTTCTTTAAGTTCTAGCTCTAATGTATCTGCGTGGCCTATTCAAGGATCAATTTTAATTCATAAGAAAAAACTTTCCCCGTTTATTATTGGGATTTATTGTGGTACAGAAAACCCAGCTGATGCAAATATGTATCTTGAGGCACTTGTACAAGAATTAAACTGTTTGGCAAATAGAGATATTGAAATGGGAAATCTTAAAATAAAAATCAAGTTACGAGCTTTCATATGTGACGTACCTGCCAAGGCCTTCATTAAATATACGAAAGGTCATACAGGGTATTTCAGTTGTAATGAATGTATACAAGAAGGTGCATTCAGTCAAAAAATGTATTTTCCTGAAGTAACAAATGCCTTGAGAACTAATTATTCATTTAGAAGTAAACAGCAGTCTGAACATCACACTGGAACGTCGATCTTGGAAATGTTACAAATTGATATGATCAATAGCTTTCCTCTTGATTATATGCATTTGGTGTGTTTAGGTGTAGCAAAAAAGTTGTTACTTTTGTGGACTAAAAGTAATTTATCTAGATTTCGCTTCGACTCAAATATGATAATCGAAATGAATCGAAAATTGTGTCTTTGTGAAATGCAAAGACCAAAAGAATTCGCGAGGAATATTAGGAGCATGAATTTTCTCAAGAGATGGAAGGCAGTAGAATTTCGAATGTTTTTATTGTATATTGGCCCAGTATGCCTGAAGAGTATTTTGCCAAGCCATTTATATTCCCATTTTCTTCTTTTAAATGTTGCTATTCGGATATTGGACAGTGATACTTTATGCAAGTCGAAGAAGCACCTCGGTATAGCTGAAAAAATGTTAATTAATTTTGTCCAAACATTTGGCCTTTTATATGGTAAAAAAGAAATTACTTTTAATGTACATAATCTTATCCATTTACCTAAATATGTGAGGTTGTTTGGGCGATTGCATTGTTTTTCAAGTTTTCCCTTTGAAAGTAATATGTCAGTTATCAAAAACATGATACGGAAGGGCAATAAACATCTTGAACAAATTCATAATAGAGTTTATGAACAACAACTATGCAAGTTTATCAATAATGAAAATGAAGATTTCCCTGTTTTAAAGAAGAAGAAAAATGAAAGATTTGAGGAAATACGTTTTCCTAATTTTACCTTGAATAATAAAAAAAGAAATAAATGGTTTCTAACAAAAAACGGAATTATCGCAGCCTTCGAATATGCTAAATTCGTTGACAATGAAATCAGAATTTTTGGCAAAAAATTGAAAATATTAGAAAATTATTTTGATTTACCATTGTATTCATCACATATTGGAATATATAAATCAAGTGGTATACTTGAAAGCGTAGACTTTTTTACGATTCAAGAAATTAAGAATAAAATATTTACCTTAAACGACGAAACTGGGCTAATATGTATTTCATTTCTATCTTGTATGTAAAAAGCATTTTGTTTTGTATTAGAAAAAAATCTATAATGTAAATCACATTTTTTAGGATACGTTGCCATGTTTATGGTAATAGAAACTGTAGAAAACGAAGCAAAATTATGCTGTGCAGTTCCCAGCAATTGGGTGAAAAATAGCATCCTATATTGGCCTTCTCATTATACATCAACACAACTAACACAAGCAAAAAAAAAAAAGAGAGAATGTGACACCTGATTGGATCACATACAAGTGTAGAATATTATTTCAAAATATTGGTTAGTTTTTGCCCTGCTGGCTGAAGCTATTTTATATTAATAGAGTTGGTTTTTTTAGAGTCATTTCGCGAAGCAGAAGCGAGAGAAGTTTACGCACAATTCAAGTCGATGTCTGAAGATGACGAAGAGGAACCACCAGCCAAAACTACAAAGCGTGACAATCAAATAATTAATTATAATTCCATGTTAGGTACGTGCATATGTTATGAATGAAGACACGTATTATGTATAGTAAAATTCTAAAAATATTTTAAATATATTTTATACAGATACTCCAGACAGTGAATTTTTCATCAACACACAGATTTATTCAGAGCCTGATATTAACACCCAGGAATTTAAGAAAATTCTACCTGGAATGAAAGTTCCAGTAACATCCACTCCATGCACAGCAAAAAAAACAAAAGCTTCTAATTTGCCGACCATAAGCTCTGCGGTACACAATCAAATTATTGATGATAATTCCAGTACACAGTCACAGTCAGGTAAATATAAAACATTTAGTTTTAATAAATTTTAAACCACAATTTTTGGTACTGTTTTAGATGGCATTGAGGAAAGCCAAAACAACACAATGGTAAATACAGGTATGGGAGAGAGATCTTGCAGTAATACTTCAGAAGACATGAATTCTATATTAAAAGGTAGAAACCATAAATAACAACATAACATACATAAATAATTCTTGATTAAACGACATTTATTATTTTACAGCAATAAAACAAATTCAGCAGGATATGAGAGAACTAAAAATGATGTTAGGAGAAATAAAAAGAGACATTAACAGAATTGGCAATACCAGTTCAGCTGATGATACTGATGAAAAAATTGAACTACCAATGAGGACACCCACAAACCTGGTTAGATTGGACACAAATTGTTCAGAACAAAAATATTATAATCAGCTAGTAAGTTTAAAAAAATTAAAAATTGTAGTATAAGGAAGAATATGTAAAATAGCATTCTCCATATTTCTTTAGGTGAAGCAACTATCATTTGTACGACTTTCGGATGAGAAAAGTGCATTTCGGCAACTTTTGCAAAATGTCGTAACAGATGAAGTCGTTTTGCAGTTTTCCTGGCAAGGCACAAATGATAAACTAAGCTTTCAAGCATTAACAAATTTAATTTCAATTTTAATAAAAGTTATTAAACAATCATTTAAAACTTATAATATAGTAACATTTGAACAGAGTGCCAAAGTATGGCTGCGACACGCCAATGAAAGGAAAAAAAGACATGAATTAAAAGAAAATAAAAATTTTGATAATACAATATAATACTCATAAAAGCATGTATTATGTAAATGTTATTTTTAATGTTTGAATAAATGTATAAAAATGTAAATTTAAATTTTATTTTTAGTTTTCTGGAAAATTATTTTGGTGTTTAAGGGGACCAATATTCTTGTACCCTTGAACGTGTAGAATCATGGTTGTAGTTGGTTTCTTTGGTGTTTTTCTTATTGTCTGAACAGAAGATATAGCAATTTTTCAAAAAATTGAATAAAATGTCTCAAAGATAGGTTAGCGTTCTGTGTTTAACAGAAGTTTACCACAATAAGTGTTTCACTAATTTATCGCATGTAGATTCAAGCCAGTTTATCGCATGTAGATTCAAGCCAGTTTATCGCATGTAGATTCAAGCCAGTTTATCGCATGTAGATTCAAGCCAGTTTATCGCATGTAGATTCAAGCCAGTTTATCGCGTGTAGATTCAAGCCAGTTTATCGCATGTAGATTCAAGCCAGTTTATCAATGATAGGTTTTCAATTGTTAAACTTTTATTGAAAACCGAATGAATACCACAAAGTGATTGACAGTCGTATAGACTTGTGTCTGGACAAAGGTTTTCAAATGAAAACAATTGCGAAAATGTTGCGATCTACCGGATATTCGCTAAAAGTTTATTTATTGAATATCCATTGAATATTCAAATACCTTGCTGGGTCTACCTGAATAGCATCTTTTGAAAAAATCATTAAACGAATGAAAAAAGAATTTGGTGTTAAAATTTTTGAAAAATTGGATATTTACGATATCTTATATCATGTTTTATTTTATTGAATACAAGACAAAATACTAGATTGATAAATTAAGAAATTTATAAAAGATCAATGATAATATGAAAAATCAAAAATAAAAAAAACTTTATTTCCTTTTTTTTTTTTTTGACTGGCGTCCTTTCATGTTTTATAAATAGCACAAGAAAACATTAACACCTGCATTGAAAACAAAAAACACATGAAAAGCAGATCAATTTCTTTGATTTCTATTCGTTACTGTGTTACCTGGAATTAAAGATCCATTTCAAGAATGATTATTATTGGATATTCTACTATCCACATAAAATGTTCAATTTTATTTGTTGTTTATTTCCTCTGACTGTTTGCAATTAAATCAAAAAGAAATACAAATAGTACCTACATTTTTTATATAGTATAGGATAGCTGTCAATATCTTTTATATAATAAACACAAGTATGTTTTTTCTCGTCATCATTTTTTTTTTAAATTCTATCGTTTACATTTATACGTATATGTATTCTAAATTTCATACTCATTCTCTTTTAGAGTTTTTGTCAAATAGTTTCCTTACAAACTGTTCATACCTGCTTAACAAAAGTTTTTTTTTTCATACACATATTATATACATAATATGTGCTGTATATGTTATTTCATTCAATATTATCCTGTATTAGGGTCTCCAATGCGGTTTTTATAGCAATCCTAAATCAAAGTCTATAATAACTATTAAAATTTTAAATAATTTTTTTTTTCTGTTTCAAATCTCTTTATGCGGATGTTTACAAAGACATTTTGATTTTTAGTCTCAAATAAAGAAAAACTGTCAATGGTGTATAATAGATAATAGTAAGAAAACACATTCAGTCGCATAAAATTGACATTTTATTCATACACAAGTTAAAGTAAATAGAATAAGGATTCTTTACTGAAATTGTATTATGAAATCTAAACATTTTGCTTTCAGTTTTATATAAAGAGTTTTCGGTTTCCACAAAACAATCACAGAAGTTACCGCAACAACTGCACAAACTACAGTACAAAAAAAAAAACAAAATAGAATCCGAGATATTCAATATAAAATATACATATGTATGTACCTATATCAAACATTATGTATGTTTTTAATATAGAAGACCTATAACCTAATAAAAGGATGAACAATATGATATAGGCTCTTATGTAATTCTAAAGTTTGTATATATATATTCGTACAAACTCGTACAATACTAATATATATTTTACATACATATACTATATTATGTGTTATCTAGATATCGTGGTAAAACACATCCGACAAGCTTTAATTAGACAATGCATTCATGTAGATATCAGAAAACAAACAAATGCAAACTCTGTAGGTGTCACTTTAGTAAAATGTAAAATTTAATTTTTTGAATTTATTTAACTGGAATGATATTCATCACACATCATACTATACAATATGTACACAAAAATTTTAAATTTTATGTGATGAATTAAAATCCATATTTAACATTGAAATTAACCTAAGATTTTTGTTCATTTCATTTATGTTAATACCAAGGTCAATAAATTCATAATGAGTATTCCACCATTTGATTATACTCGTACAATCAAAACCATCATATTTTTAAAAATAAAATTGAAATATTGGAAAATCAAATAAAGAAATTCGAAAAGAAATGTGAATTGTGTGTAGAAATAAAAACAAAAAGGAGTTTTTGAATGAAACATAAAACAAATAAACTTTAAACTTTGATGATTTTATCTTATACCTAGAGTATATCAACTTCGAATAATGTCAGGCACTCTCAAGATCAGGTGGACTTTTTATTATCTTCGATGACAATGATTGAATTATTATTTAATAAACATAAAATTTTCACAACTGCAATAATAACTATTTAAGAAGTTTAAAAACTAGATGAAGTCAACATATAACTTCAGTACCCAACTAGCATAACCACAGTATAACACTTGTGTATAACTGTAGTAAAGTTTTGGAACGCACTACAAGAAGACTGTAACATGAACAATATGTAAAATGTGATACTTGCACTTTGAAATAGAGCATTCCTTACAATACTATTTGTTCTCTTTGATTCGTATACACATACATATGTAATTACACACTTAAATCATATTTGTATCCGGTCAAAAAAGAAAATGAAATGCTAGAATCCCGATAAAAAAGGATACACAAGTACGAATACGAATAAAGAAGAAAAAAATTTAAAGATTATTTCAACTCCTTTCCACTATTTTTGTTATATAAGTAAATGATGTATGGGTATTTTGTGTATTTACATTGATGTAAAGAAAATGTTAACTTAAAAGTTTTGTTTAAACTAACAAAGTTATTTAAATCCAAAATTGAAATTAAAAAGAAAAATAAAATATTTTCAATTTTTAAAACTGATTCTGCATGTAATTTTCAGTTTTCATTATCTAAGTAATATCATAGACTAATCTATAGATAGGAAATCACCGTATAAATTTTTAATACACTTTTGAAATCGATCATAGCTGGCAGAAACTTGAAGAATGGCTGGCAGGAGCTTTTACTGAGAGGAGAGATAATTTTTCGCTCACGAATTTCCATATATATTACATATATTGTAGATTTCAATAGCTGGCAATGAAAATACATGCATATTTATTTAAAAAACAATACACAATACATGTTCATTGCAATAGCTGGCAGTAGTACTGGAATCAATATAGAATATTTATCACTGATCAACAAAGCAATAAGATGTGACACTCTTTTTTTTTTTAAATTTACTAACACACATAATTACTTATTTTAAAATAATAAAAAAAATCAAAATTCAATTTACAAAAACAGTACAGAATTAATGTACTTATGTCAAATCCATATTTCCTTATAAACCGCCGTAATGAAGAAAAGATACAAAACAATATATACATGTGAGCAATACAATCATTTTTTCACAATGCATTTTTAAAGGCGATCTGGAACTTTTTTTTTGACTACCTGACGCGTCATTATATCAAGATATAAGGTGATTCATATAATTTCTGAGAATTTTGAAGACAAGAAAAAGTTTATTTTGTTAAGCTATATATTAGAGTAAGAATTTAATTTATAATTAAGAAATTTAACAAAAATGTAAAAACATTTGATATCAAACACAAAATTTTAAGTGTAATGCATTTACAATTAATTTTGTTTATTTTAGATAAAAAATTTTAAATAACAAAATTTGTACTTTTTTTAATGAGTAGGTATACACTGTAATAATGTTATATTTTTTAAAACAGTTGGTGTTGCAGTTCCATTTTTTTTGTCTCTTTTTCGTATACAAAGGCTCTTAATTGATATCGACTTTTAGCAAAACCGTTAAGGCCGAATGAATAACGGGACATAGGTCATGAGAAATTTTTGCTAACGCGTGCTCAGTGTCATTACTGTATGAATATAGATATACTGTGATTTCAATAGCTGGCAATGAAAATACATGCATATTTATTTAAAAAACAATACACAATACATGTTCATTGCAATAGCTGGCAGTAGTACTGTGTTATACGGTTATGTTATACTGGTTATACTTATGTTATACCGTCATACATGGTCTTACTTGAATCATGAATATAGAATATTTATATTCATGTAGCCAACAATACAGATTGCATAGTATCAAAGAATATATAACTAACGTAACTAGTAGATATATATTCTTTGATAGTATGCATGCACATATGTGTTAGATACTTTCAAAACCAGTTTTAATTGTATATATAATATCACAGATAAGGATATTTGTATGTGATAATATATATTATTATATTCATTGCCAGTCATAACATAAATTTGTTGAAAATTTAAATTTCCTTTAGCCTACTGTCACATGAGTCTGATTCTGAATCTGAAAAATTCAGAATCACTTTCAAATGCATTGTAGTAAATGTGACTTGTTACATGGCTCTGAAAAATTCATCTTCTAAAAAAATTCCGGTTCGTACTTCCGTTTTGTAATCTGATTATTTTCAGAATAGAAAATGAAACATGCTGACAGTAAATGTAACATGTCACATGTACCTGAAATCTGAATCTGAATTCATAGCTAAACCACTCAATAAATTGACATAAAATTACTTGTTTATATACAACTTGAAGATCGTAAGATAGAAGACAGAAGACAGAAGACAGAAGATTAACTTTATTTCACCCTCCATTGAAAAGTGCGTCTTGCCTACGTATTGTTCGATGGTTTAATGTTCACTCGATAAGTAAAGTGTTTTATAACAATAACAAATTTAAAGAAAAATATTGAAAAGGAGTTTTCAGATTCAGAATCAGAATGAACAAAAAGTGAATTCTGAATCTGAAATTTTACGTTTCAGATTCAGAATCAGAATAATGTGACAGTAGACTTAAAATATACGATTTTGTACATTTGCCTGTTATTTGATATTTTTTATCATTTCCGATAAGAATATAGCTACATAGATTTTTGATTTTTAAATTTGTTTTTTCTTCAAGATATACAAGATTTCAAAAGATTACAAAAGTTCTCTCATTTATTTTCCTTATTCTGATTTTATAGCTTTTTCAAAATCTCTCAAAAGCTATTTTGATGTTTACTTAATAGTTATGAACACGATTTCTGCCATAAGCATTTCCAATCTATATTAGTCTATGGTAATATGTAATATGTATTTTGTACAATTTATATTTTGTAGATCTTTTGGATATAAGAAAAATATATATAAGATTTTAATTACATAAAATTAATTCTCAAAGAAAAACGTATACAAGAATTATTCAAACAGAAATATAAGTATGTAGTGTGTACATATGAAAATGTCCAAATTTAACTAACGTGTACATATATTAAGAACTATTCAGGAATTGGAAAAAAATTAGAATTCAACTGCATACTTTAAATACTTCGAATTCATCGTAGACAATGAATCTCCCAAACTATTCTTTATTTTAAAGCAAAATAAGATGATTGAATGAATTATTACATGATTGAAATGTATTACTATTTTTAATAAAATTATTGATATATTTTAATGACATTATTTAATAAAAATTAATCGTTTTTGATCGATAAGAGAATTAAAGCTGAAAAGATGAAAAATAATAGATGTAACATGTAAACAAAACTAATCACTGGATTCTGAGAATTTATTTTCTTCTAAATTAAAAATGTTTGAATAAGCGACATACTAAAATAACATATGAGCGAAATCATACAATCAATTAATCATACATCATACTTATGTATATATAGATAGTTTATTTTAAAGCTTATCACTCTCTAATATTTAGAAAAAAAAATTGAATATAAAGCGCACTTAACTCGAGTATCGTTTTACGTGCTAAAAAGAACTCGAATCTATGAATACAATTACTGAAATATTTTTAGATATACATTTCCCGCAACCGCAATAACATAAGAAACAATATACCCCAAATTAAATATCATACACGTATACAAATTCTAAACCACATAGTATGTCAAAGATAAAAAATGATTGAAAATTTAAATCATTAGTAAAAAACCACACTAGTTCCTTTTAAGTAATGTGTATGTTAAATAATATTTGTTCCCTTCGAATTTATATTTTGCTTTTCTTTTAACTGTTTTAAAAAATGGTTTATTCTAAATGACATGTGCAAACAAACATACATATGTATATTATAGTATGTATATAGAAAACTTTATCCAAAGACCGCTAATTAAGGCTGAAGGAACATTATATGCGTACACATGTATATAGGTATGTACGTATATAATCAAAATGTCTGAAAAAAAGTGAAAAATTCAACTTAAAAAAAAATAAAATTAAATTAAAAAAAGAAATTTACTTATTATAGAATCACAATATAATTTTAACTTGAAAGGAAATGATTAAAAGTACAGAACATTTAGAAAATGAGAGGCGTCTGTGCACATGCACATAAAAAAAAACACTATATTTGATATTACTACATACAAAAATAAAAGAAAAAAAGATGAAATTTACTTAAGTTATTATAATGCCGAAAGACTCTGTTCAACCACTCGACCTTTTAATCATTAATTACGCCTGCTGGTACTATTTTTGAAAGCAGATTCAGATATCAAAAAATATACATAATATACATTCTATATACATTACAGATGTACACACAAATACACATTTATGTATACAGCAATGTAGATGTAAATAATTATACTTGAAATAATATTTATGTACATATGTGTGGTTTTCATATAATACGTCTGGATAATATAATAATAACGAAGATGATGATGATGATGATGATGATAATATTGTGATGGAATGATTTCAAGCACCTAAATATTAAGAAAAATACTTAAAATTGATCTGAAACATAAATAGATGTGAATTTGTCTTAACTGTTAAAAATTAAGTATCGCAATAATAACGAGAGAAATTAAAAACAGGCACACAATAATGAGAAGTATCTTTTGATGTTTCATCAAATCTCCTACAACTTTGTTAAACATAAACAAAACTTCTATATACTCGTACTAAATTATAATTAAAAACATATAATGTACAATCGAAATAACCCATAATTTTAATTATCTTTCTTGCAGCCATATATTTACTGCAATTTTTATATATAAGAAGTATACCTATACGTAAATGTACCACACATATACAATACATTTATGTTATTTTACATCAAAGATATTGTAAAACATATATCATGTATATACGAGCATAGCAAAAAAATTTAAAATTTTATGTGATCTTAATTAAATGTTTCATCATCGTTTTTATAATATTTCAATGTAAATTTTGACTGTAAACTCATGTACATACGTTTATATTTTGTTTCTTTGAATTTGAGTTAATGTCATCGTCATGTAGCCACCGGAATTTCAAATGTTAAATAACAGTCATTCATTTACTTCTTTATCATTATTAGAACTTTAATAGCAATTTATTCATATGGACAAGCAAAAAATAAAAACAAAAAAAATATATACTCGTAAATAAAGGAGAAACTTTTTAGTTTTAAAAGTGAATATACATAATATTATAAAGTAAAAATTGAAAATATTACAACTATAGTCAAGGAATTATGCCCTTATGCATAGCAATAATAATTTTTATAGACATATAAGAATATAAATGTTTTTTATGTACTATATGCTTCTTTTTCAAAAACTAAAAAAACCAGATATATTCAATTTTTATTAAAATATTTAAATTTTTTATTAAAAAAAATAAAAAACATTCTTAAAAAATTCAATTAGAAGTTTTTGAGATTCAAAAAAATATACATACAAAAAAAAAAAAAAAGAATCTTTTTCAAATCATTAAAAACATATTTTTCTTTTCTTCTCAATTTTATTTATTTATTTTTTCTTCATTTTTACATTTGAAATATTCAGACGTAATATATTAATTTCCTCATTCAATCAAAATAAATTACGTATTTAAAAAATTTCAATTAAGATTGTGACATTTTTCAATGGCTTTACTTTAGTTTTCAGTAAATTTTATAATTCTATGAAATTTTTAAAAGAAAAATTCTATATATCTACATATATAGTGTGCATACATAGAAATGTATGTGTAGAAATATACCTATATACATATATATATAATAAATGTTAATACACACGCACACACATATGAATTCGTTTATAAAAATTGAAAATCCAAAAATAACCTTAAGACTTCAAAAATTGTCGTTTTTGAATCGAATTATTTCATGAATTTGTGATTTAATTCTGTAATCTTTGTATTGTTTGCTTTTATTTGATGCATTTTTCATTTCAAATTTAGATAATTATCGTAACATAAAGTACTTTTGTGACCCGACCACATAAATATGTCAAAATAGCAAAAATTATATATGCATGTTACATTGTATATATTATGCACGCTTATATCTTACTGCATAGCATAATGATTTTGCACATACATATGTATATATCTACAAATCACATGTATGCTTATGTTGCAAATGTTTGAATTGAAAATGTTCATACATATTATATCATTTAAGTGAATATTACATACATATATATGTATGTACATATATAGATATATTTTAGATTTCAAATATTTGTCGTTAAATCTTTCATTTATAAATAAATCAAGAATATATGGTGTTCAGAAAGAAATTTGTAAAATTTCATTTTCATATTATGCAGCGATTGCAAATGAATGTTATTCATTAAACTAACATATATACACACATACATTATATAAATATTATGTTTTATGTGTTATGTATGTTATGTATTAGGAGTATGAATGACATGCAACGAATTGTATTTAATTTAGCAAGAAATTTTTATTAATACTCATTCATTTGTTATTGACTAATATTTTATGAACTTTTATTATCAAATAAAAAGAAAAATACAATTAAAAAAATATATATGTATATGTAAGTACAGCTAAAAATAAATTAAATGTTAAATACAATAAACCCAATAATTGTAATTAAATTACATTCAACGTCCGTACAAACAAAAAATTTAGGATTTAAAAAAAACTTTGTGTACAAAAAGTAAAGAATTTTTTTTTTATTTTAAATCAGAATATACTCAATATAATTGTTTTTTTTGTTGTTGTTTTTTAAATTGAAATTGAAATATGTGTGGTGGTTGCCTATGTACATAATGTACTCAAATGAATTCTATTCGTTTCTTACCATCATTTAAACACATTAAATGTTGTTATACATAAAATTTTAAACAGTCATTGAAACGCCAACATAAATAAATTATTATTTTATTTTACTGATCGCAATTATATACCTACTACTTTTTATAAATTATATAATCGATACTCAAAACTCAGATTCGTTAATTCCTGTAATTGTACATTGAAAATACTTATACATACGTATATGTATTAAAACTAAATACAATAATATCATTATTTACATTTTTAATTATATGTATGTATCGTCTATTATACATTTTTTCTTGTAGTTGTTCGTTCCTCTTCTTGCTTTTGTTTTTTAATTAAATACAAAATTTTTTCAATTTTTATTTTTAATTATTTCATTAAAACAGAAATGACTTATAATTCAATTCAAGGGTGATTCTTATCGAACAAACATATCTAAAAATTTAATATTTCATTTCAAATGATTCATTATAGATACTACTCTACTACACACCAAAACGTATATCAAAGTGGATTACACGTCAAACATTTATGTTTATTTTTTTCACCAAAAATTATATGACCTCTAAAATAAAATATCTATACAAATGTGTTGATTGTAATGAGAATTTAAACACATCATATACAAGATAATTTATATAAAATATTATATTCTAAAAAACACTATATGTACGTACTTATAACATAAATGGGCTATTCATAAAACCTGGAACTAGTTTTATGAACTTTATCAAAAACAGAAAAAAAAATTATGTTATTTTACTATAGTACTTATTATGTTTTTTCTTTTTTTTATTAAAAATATATGTTTGAGCATATGTCCGTATATGTATGTGATATGTGTATCAGCAGTAAATAATCGGTCAAAATTATGAACATCAGTATTTTTCATTTACCTGTAATATTAAAATATATAACCATTCAACCGCCAACAATCATAATATTAAAGTTGCTCTTTTGCCAAATTACCGTATACATATTTTAGAACGAAATACATACAACATATCGTTTATATAAATATATACGAGTATGAATAATGTATATCCTGTGTTTAGTGTAGTGTAGAGTAGACTAATGTAACGTGAATATGAAAGGAAACCTTTTTAGATATTGAGATATGGGCATATATCCGTTGTACGGTTGTACTCTATAAAATAAATTATAGAAACAGCACTTGTTGTATTTTGTTTTCGTATATATGTAATAATATATGTATATGTAGATATAGATAATATGCACTCAAAATCTGAAATTGAGACCAACAACCGGTCGGAACATATCAATTTATTTCTGGCAGATGATTATTATGTTTTTTTAGTTTTTTCATTTTCATTTTTGTTTTACCTTTAGCTCCCTTTTTTTTTTCTTTTTTCTTGTTATTTTCGAGTATATAAAAGCATCACATCTTTATTATAGTTCAAAACATGTGGCCTAAATTCAAAAACAGATAAACAAAACTGATATTTTGGCGGGTACCAAAATTATAATGACCTCGTAGACAGAACAAAAATAAATCAGTATCCTTGTCTGGTTTTATTTATAATACTATGTATTACATAAGTATATGGAGTATGATATACTCACAAAATCCATTATACAAAAATTATATATTGATGAACCCCTAAAACGAAAAACGAAATTCTATTTTGATGGCTACCTTCTGATATCCTTATAATGTCTTTATCATTTTATTCTGTTGTATATAGAACTTAAATTAGAAATTCAATTTTGTGAATATACATACAAATATACAGAAATATATACACGCGCTTGTACAAAAAATCTACTATGTTGTATGGCACCCAAAATTATTTTTGTAGATTATGTATATGTATATCTTCTTTCTTTAATTTTTTATTTTTAAAAAAATACATATATTATAAAAACGTACATATACATATAAGTAGAGGTTCATTGCTATAGCTGACTGGCTATTTTTTTAGGTGAGCATAACGTGAGCAGTACTTATATGAGGCTAATTTATCATCAAAAGCAAATTCATAATATATTCGTGTTCGTGCATGTATAGTTGCATACAAATGTGATATAGGTTGTGTTTTTGGCACGCAGTCTGCACTGTTTTGCTGCAGTTCTAACGTGCAGTGCGTTTTTTCAGTTTTCTGCACAGTAAAAGCTCGTTTTCAACGGTAATACTGCACTGCTTCTGCTAAGTATTATGTCAGATTTTTGCAGTTGTCAAATTGTCACTGCGAGTGGTGATTGAAATTAATAAAATGAATGAAATATTGTAAGTAAATAAAAATAAAAAATTTTAAAGTTATATTTATTTTTTTAATGTAAATTGAATATTATAATTTTATTTATTTATTATTAATGCATTGTGTTCATGAATCATGACATGTATCAATACGTCTGTGCAGAAATAGAATGAACTGCTTCTTCACAGTTCTTATTTGCACCAGCTTGATTCACAGTCAGAACTGCAGCAGAACTTATGTCACGAAAACACAACCATAATAATGTACAAATGCACATCATATTTTATATGCCTATGTAGTTTGAGTAAATAGAGTTAAATATATACTAATGTCATTAAAGAAAATCAAAAAAAATATGATTACATATTATTAGTTAGTAAGAATATATTTAACTCTTTGTACACGATGCTTCTTAGATGCTCTGCATCTATACTTTATTACATAGTATTTATGTATGTATGTATATGTATGTATGACCATTCAAAGTCACATAAAAATAAGCAGTTTTTTGTGTGAAATTAAAACGTTCGACGAAAATTTGTTTGATAATAAGAAATTTCCAAAATGAAATTATTTTATGGCTGGAGTTCCGAATAGGTGTCACCCCCGATCCTCTCGAAATTTTGTCCACAGAATGCCCTTTCAGCCCAGGTCACGGGTTCCTTGTCTTTTTTGGCGCATCGCCCTCTGTCGGTCGTAATTGACATTTTAATTTTTTTGTCAAAATTCTATTATTGCTAATAACTTTATAACGGTACATGATACAGATATGAAATATATCTCAAAAGATGCGTCTCAAGATGCTCTATAATCTGGAAAAATTACAAAATTTAGCACCATTAAAATCATTTCTTTCTAGGATATTTGCCTTCTACATCAGGATCAAGGTAATAAATGAAAAAGTTGCTCATGATGTCCTCTTTCATTTGCAAAAAATTTGGTCCAGATATCTTTAATCGTTTTTGAGAAAATTTCAAAAACATAAAAATAGTCAAAAATCACAAAATGTCCTTTATTATCCTTTTACTAGGACTTTTTGCAAAATTCTTTTTTCCAGATTATAGAGCATCTTGAGACGCATCTTTTGAGATACATTTTATATCTGTATCATGTACCGTTATAAAGTTATTAGCAAAAATAGAATTTTGACAAAAAAATTAAAATGTCAATTACGGCCGACAGAGGGCGATGCGCCAAAAAATACGAGTATGCCGTGATTCAGGCTAAAAGGGCGTTCTGTGGACAAAATTTCAAGAGGATCGGGGGTGACACCTATTCGGAACTCCAGCCTATTTTATAATTTCGTTGAAATATTAAATGATTCTAGCATTATTTACTTATTACTTAATTCTAACTGGAAGTCACATGCGAAATTCACATAAGAATATTGACAAGGAGATTAAGCTTATTTTTTCAATCTGACTTACAGACATTTTTCGCCAAGTTTTTGTCTAGTGACAAGTTTCTTATTGCCGTCATCTTATACTGTTTTATAGCATAATTTTATTTTCCAAGTATAAGATAATCATGTGTAACTAATAACTAGTACTACCTTGTTCATTATTCTTGATATTTTTTGCAAAGAATTGACAGTTTCACCATATGCCAGATTGAAGCTCTTTCAGTCGGTTAAAATGTTCAGTAAGTGGCATTATAATATCTGAAATTATACCGTTACCAAGTCACATATTTTTTTCCAAATTTAATAATACTAGTAATATGAAGTTTTCACCTAAATAAATGAAAATTTTTTCAGATTAATAAAATAAATTTGTATAATAAAGATTTTATGTGAATTTCGTCGGTCTAATTTATCACTGTATTGTCACCTTAGTAATATATTAACGAGTTATTAACATGTCAAATTAAAACACACTACAGACAATTGTTTTTAATTCTTAAATTTAGAAGGCTTAAATTCCTCTTTCAAACAAAAAAAACTGGAAGTTGATATGATAATCCGTTATCGAGTTATTAAAGATCAAATATGTGTGAAAAGGATCAAAAATGTGACCATATTACCTATTATGAGTTGTTAAACATTTAGTTGAAACAGCAGCATGGATATTTTGTTGTGTTAATTATTTTTATTTGATAGTTTTTATTATCACAATTTATCTTTATGTGAAAAACAGACAGATTTAAAAAAAAACTCAAAATTGTAATATGAAATATAAAGTAATTATATTACAAAACATATTCGAAATTCCGTAACCGTATTTTGATGCAAAAAGATGTAAAATACTTAATTGCCTAGCTTTTTCAAATTTGTTCACAGGCATTTTATTTTAAGTTATGCCTATTTTCAACTTTCATTATCCCCAAAGTTCGCCCAGCTGAATGAGTACCAGCTTCTAGGAAAAATATCTTGGAAATGATGCTGACAACAAGTAATAAAGAATTATTAGAGCATTACATCATTCTAATAACAGATCAATATAAGTCCTATGTCCTATCATTTAAGAGATTTTTTCTCTACCAACAAATCGATAGTTCGCAATCCACGTTAAACAGTAGGTACATACATGATAGTAATAAGTCTATAGAGATCAATTCGGTGAAGGACCAGGCTCGGCATGACCAATAGTGACATATTGATGATGATGTTGTTGTATATTATGATGATGTTGATTATGTATATTGTGTGTGATATTATATACTATATGAGTCGTCTATTTGCAAAAATGTGTCCATTCCATTTTTCAAAAAAAATTTGTAATTTCAATTTTTAAAGTTTTTCTCGTATTTTGTAAGTACGTGAATATAGTTATTTCCATTTTCACTTCTAGGCCATTTAAAATTGAATTAGTGCAGGTATACCCGCAAACAGTAGATACGTCTCATCGAGAGAAACAAAAAATCGTACTTCAGGAGGAGGACCTTTACGTTAAAGGCAAACATAAAGCAAGTATCTTGAGCTTCTTGCTTATGTAATTAGAAATTAATTTAGATGGCGCTTTACCTCAACGGTCTTTATTTTCTCTGAAAAAAATGAAAAAAAATCACTAAATTCTGAATTTGAAACACAATAACTCTGGAAAGAAAGGATGTAGAGGAGCATGTCAGATGTCAGTAAGGAGAGAGCGGGAGTTTTCCACAGATTTCTTTAAGATTACTTTCTTCTAGCTAGTGCACCGTATTTGTTATAGAATGTTTCGTAGAGTAAGCGCGAAAAATATTCATCGCCCTTTGGCGGCTAAGCGTTTGAGACTACCTCCCTCTTTAGTACGATTTTTTGTTTGTCTCAATAAGACCTATCTACTGTTTCCGGGTGTACCATCCGAGGCGGGATATTCTGTATATTATTTCCAGCCAAAAACATAACGCAATTTGTAATATAATGAACAAAAGTCATTCTTTTGGTTTTCTCAAAATAATATAAAATTTTTTTAGACACACTTTTGCAACTAGACGACTCTGACATACTATATACATACATATAATAAAAAAATATTAAAAACTAGTGTGTGCCTGCGACTTCGTCCGCATTGTCATAGAGCTATAAAAGGAACCACGATGTACAGAATAAGGTGATCCCGAGCGAAGAAGCTCTTTGTAAAGCTTTATGTTATTACGTCATTTCTATTGAGTTTGTAATTCAATTACCACGATCAACCACGATTTCCAGTTCATTTAGAAGAAAAAGCTTTTCATACATTTTACAGATTTTTTTCAGACCTTCATTTGTTTAAATCAAGTTTTTATTGTTTTAAATAATAAATTTTGAAAAAAAACTAGCCTATTATTTGTGGGAGGAACTCCTCTTTCAGATAAAAAAAATTCCATCAAGATTGGTTCAGCCGTTTTCGAGATTACCCGGAACATACAGACAGACAGACAGACAGACAGACAGACAAACAGACAGACGGACCAAATTTATTTATAAGATAATTCAAAAGTCATTAACTGTTATATATTTTCAATATATTTTTAAAACATATCAGAACTAATGAAGTATAATCCAGTGTGAACTAACTTCATTACAACTTACTTAATCATGAGGTTTTACTTCATAATGAAAAGGCTATTATTTTGTCTTTATCGAATCATTCATCATTACACATTTTAAATTGCATAAAATATGTTATAATAAAGTATGATATGAAATACATCACATGATTTATAATACTAGTAAGGATATTTTCTTAATTTATATCCGAAAACAATGAAATATAAGAATAAAATTTCAAATGTATTTTCTGCCGCAGAATATATAAAAGTAATGTCAAATGATAAACGTGCAATAAAGACTTCGTGTAGATATGTATAAATAACATTACATACTAAAAAATTGAAGATAAAAATAAAAAATATTTATTACAATCTAACACATAATAATATTTAATAAAATTATCTAACTTTATTTTCACACAACAAAAAAAATGAGGAAACATTTTTTACAAAATATAAAGAAAAACAAACCATAATACGAAAAAAAAAACGAATAAATGTATCTCCAGACTCGTAATAATGTATAATTTAATATGAAAATTAAAAGCGGAAGCCATTAAAAAGTGTGAACAATGAAATTTTTTTTGAAAACAGTAACTCGTAGTGTCAGCATTGTATAATTTTTTTTTTTTTCAAGTTATAATTATCCTTACATTACTATCATTATTTTCATTTTCCTTTTCTGTTATTCTGTTTTTTTACATATTTACCGTTATTATAATACTCGTATCTCGTATATAGTTTTCACGTTTTCGGGATATTATACACGTATGCACCTAATAAGTAAAAATACTTAGGTGTGCAATAACAAACCGTTGTCATTTATGTATTTAGATGACGCTCTTATGATAATTCAAATTTATTAACATTTTTTTTACCATTTCAATGTTGTGTAAATGACTTTAAAAAACGTACGTTAAAATTTGTTCGTGTAAATATTGTACATACTTCATACTTATTTTGTTTTATATCCTTTTCCTATGTACATGAACAAAAGTTAATTATCTGTTAATTTCAGGATGTAGAAATTTTTGTATACGTGTTATATAAATGCTCATAAATCCGAAGTGTTATTTACTTTATCTTTTGTAATCGTCTGGGTTTTTGCTATTTACATTTTGTTACTAGCACTCTAGCAGAACAAAATATTTAACAACTAAATATTTTTATCAACCTCAACAATTCTTCAAGTCTACAGCGCTAACAGCAATTTTAACTTTATTTTAATTTTTTATTAAACATGTGAATGAAAATATTTTGTGTTTGAAGATAAATTGTATAAATCATATATTTTGTACACACATATTAACTTCTTTCACTTTTTCTTCGATTGTCCAAAAATGATGTAAGTCAGCTACTGTACAGTTCATATCAAACGACGTGATCTTCGTCAACTTGCTTTTCCATTAAGTTACCATTACTCGCCAGCTGGACGATTATAGAGCGACTTCTCTGTGATACTGACTCCAGGATTTTCTTCCACAAACTCTTCGGAGGATTTTTCGTTAAAAAGTGTCCAACTTTTTTATGTCTCTCTTTGTCAGTGTTCAAGACTCACATCCGTCCATAATTAGCCTACATATTTAGGTGTTGTAAACACGGTTGCCACTTTGGTTAAATTTAACCAAAATTGGTACTTTTTTTTCATGGTTGGTACATTTTTGAGTTAGTAAAAAATAATTTCTGAAGTAAAAGAAAGTAAATTTTCGCTCATTATAGATGAGACCACGGACATAACTTCGAAAAAAGCATTAGTTCTAGTTGTTAGATATATAGATAAAAGCACTAGAACAATCAAAGATAGATTTCTAAGCTTCCTGGAATTGATTAAAACTGACGCTAACACTATTTTCGAAACAATTAAGAACTTTTTTGATAAATATGAAATTCCAATGCAAAATTGTATAGGACTGGCTACTGATGGTGCTACTGTAATGGCAGGCGAATTCAACGGATTGCAAGCTAAATTTAGACAAAACAATGTAAATTTATTCTTCATAAAATGTATGCCATTCTTTACACTTATGTAGGTACTTCATATGCATGCAAAAAACTTCCTATAACTGTAGAAAAACTATGCAGAAATATTTTTAATTTTTTTGCGCATAGTTCAAAAAGAATTAATGAACTTAAAGAATTCCAAGAATATTGCTCAGTGCAATCACAAAAAATAATAGGACCATCGCTAACAAGATGGCTTTCTTTAGAAAGTGTTATAAATAGGATACTGGAACAATGGAATCCTCTGAGGTTATACTTCATATCCTGCTCTTTAGAAATTAATGAAGTTAAATCGACTGAATTGGCAGAATTAATGGATGTCCCTAAATTTAAAATCTATTTTATTTTTCTGTCTTATATTTTATATATAATTAACAATCTAAATAAGGAATTTCAGGCCAAGCAAAGTCGGTTACCTTATTTTATTCTCAAATGGAAACAACGTTAATAATAGTAATATTGTAAATCGTTTAATTATTTTTAAATATTTATCTATTTTTCTTTGGCTTTTTATTTTTTTATTGAAATAAAGTTAATTTGTTCAAATTTTGTGTCTTGAATTTAAAATTTTTAAAATACAAATAGTTAAACACAGATGTATATTTATAATGTATGCATACATACATACAGATATGTACAATGTATAGTTAGTTTACTAAATACTACATGCAAAAAATTTGGTACTTTTTTTCCAATTTTGGTACTTTTTTCAAACATTAATGGTCCGGGGAAAATTTTTCGAGTGGCAACACTGGTTGTAAAATGTAATCTAGATAACCGAAGCAGAGAAAAATATGCTCCGATATAAGAATCTATTCAAGGTATTAGACTATTAGACATCTTCATAGTGTTCGAAACTGCATTTGACCACAGTAACGTTATGATCTACTCTTACTCTTCTAAGATTTATAAACTGCATTAGCAATTTAGTTTTATATTCATTCACGGACACGTAAGATTTTCGCGTATTAACTATAGTAATAAATAGGTGAATAATGATTTTATGTAAAATCTAAAATCTTGTACGACACTTCACTATCGCATTTAAAAATATAAAAAAAAGAGAAACAAAAAAGAAATACTTTTTTCTTTAAATTTTCTTTTTTACATTATATCCAACAAATTCAAAGAGAAAAAAGTGCTTCTATTGTAATAATGAAGCAATAATGATAACACATAAAAAAGAAATTTGTTTCCATTGATTCATCATCAGTTTTAAAATGCAATAAGAAACGTTAATATCCTCTTATTTCTCTTCCACATAAATACATTAAGAATGATATTTCACACTTTTAAATTTACCCCATAAATTAGAATATCATCATAGATAAGAGTCGTCAGCGCATTATATGTAATGTATAGATGACTATTCAAAATTTATTCTTTTATACATACATACATCGATAACATTTTCTTCTGACATAAAATAAATATTACTATAACTTTGAAGGAAAAAAAATTTATTTTGTAGGCGAAAACTAGTACATATAATATACGCTTATATGTACAATGTTATGTGTGTTTGTGTACATGCATACAACAAAACACAACATTCATATTGCACCTAATTTAAATCACATTCCAAATAATCAAAGAATAGTAGAAATTCAAATGCCAGGAAATTAAGAAAATGCATATTATTATTTTTTTTTTTCATTACAAATCTTTCATCAATTTCAGTTTCTTTTAACATTTTTTTTTTCATCATAAGCTTTATATTAGATGATACGATGTCAAAAAATTCACATCAATTCGGCTATATTTTAAAAAGATTAAAATTTCTTAAAAAAAAAAAAAAATTATAAAATCCGTATATAATAATATAAAAAACAGGTTAAAATCTAAAATTTATTAAAATCTTCAAATTATTTATGCGTATATAAAGTTATGTAAATCACCCTGAATATCTCTATTTCTCTCGGAATATTATTCATACATTATACATTATACTATATATGTACAAATGTTCGTATATTTTCGAATAATCGAAATCAAATGGACAACTATGTCGATAATTTTATATTATGGCTTAATTTAATGTAAGGTGATCGTAGGAAATATTTCCGACTGTGTCTGCTGAAATGTTATCTACTTATAAAAACCGACAAAAAAAAAGGAATTATGTATCAAAAAAAAATTATATGTTTGGATTTTCATCTCCTACTCTCGAAAAATACAAATGTTACAGCCGAATATTGTTGATGATCACCAACACGAGATGTACTATATAAGTATGTGTATGGTGATGATGATGATGATGATGATGATGACCTATTTGAGAATATATCTTAATTATTATATAGTTATAAAGAAAACAAAGTGATGAAGTTTTTGTGGTTGCAGTTGTCATTATAAAGCGACTCTAATGGCTAATATGTCTTATAAAAATAGAACTGGAATTTTTACATATACGAGTATACGAGTATAAGTATGTATGTATTTTTATTAATTTTTTTTTTCAAGTTAAAGATCAATTTATCGTTGTCTTACAATAATTATGTTTTTTTTTTTTCTTTTGTCATTAATTTCTTTTTTTTTTTGGTATTTCTCGGTAATTATAAGTCGATAGTAAACCTTTTTCGTGGCTATATGATGGTTTTAACTTATTTAAAAATACACCACACCACACACAACATTTTTAAACGAATTTCAATCGCTAACTCTTTACATTTTATTAGTTTTATTTTATGTTTTTCTTGTACATATGCATTGAGAAGATATTCACCCGAAAATCAGAAATTCAATATTTGAAATTTTTTCGTTTAAACTATAGCTAATGAAAAACAAACAAATTTTTGATAATTATAAAAAAAAAACAAAAACAAAAAGAAAAAAAATTCCAAATAAAAACAAGAAAGACAACTTCATAAGAAACAATATTTACCAAAACAAAAAGAAAAAAATAAATAATATGTAATGATATAATAACAAAAAAAAAAAAAAATAAGAATTTTTAAAATATGCTAGAATTTTGAATAATTTGGTCGTTAACAGCCTTATCTGCCTATATCAAAGAAAAAAAAATTTTTTTTCTTCATCATCATATTTATTTTTGACTATTTAATTTATATCTGTGTACTCCTATGTACATATATGTACGAGTATATTATAATGTAATATGGTAATATGTGAAGGCTATAGACTGAACATTAGCTCTTTATAAATTAAGACATTTAGAATATTTCATTACAATTCATTTCTTATGTTTACTACACATATGCCTAGTTTTGGTTAACTAAGTAGTATTAAAAATTATTGTGAAGGAAATAAGCTGGTTTTTAATTATATTTCATCTAGTGTTTATTAATTCTTTTGTTTTCAGTTATGATGTGATATTTGATAACTTTATTCATTTAGTATTTTCATTAAAAAATGTATTGATATACCAAAAATGTATGAATATTAATATTCATTATTTATTTAAATAAATCTGTAGTTTTTGTAATAAAAAATAAAAATTATTATAATATCTTCATTCCAGCTCGTGGAAACACGTATATAGAAGCTTTTTTTTTCCATTTTTAAATATTCATAGCTAGTTAAATAGCAATGAAAAGATTATTTTTTATATTATCATTTGTATATTTTATAAATGAAATTTGCATTTTAATAGTAATATTAATTATTTGAAAAATAAAAAGCATATTCGCGGTATGAGAGATGTATACATTATGCTTTCAATTATAAATATGATTAATGATTGAAATATGTATGTGAATTAATTTCAAAAATGTATACACTTATGCATAATTATTAAATGAATACATATATGTATACATATATGTATATGATTGCCAACATTGTGCTGTCGAAATTGAATCAAACTCACATAATCAATAACCAATAATTATATTTAATTAAATTATTGTAATAAATACATAACAATGTTGAATAATAATAATAAATTAAATTTTATGTTCACATATTTATAAGGACTATACAGCACATACACACACATATATTTTTAGTTTGTATTGAATTAAAGTACTGAGGTAAAGCTTTAGTATTTCATGTAAAAATACTGTATCATACGATAATATTATTTCTGCACTTTGATAGTAAACATTTATAGGATAAATTCAAGAAGCAAAAGATTTATGGCTTATCACTAATGAATCATCGACTAACCACGGTTGGATTTTAGTACTACTTCACATACAGCGTACGTGTAAATTACATTAGTGTTGGTAATAGGCAATAGGGCAGGAGTTAGCTAGCTTTTATTTTTGTTTAATAATTATTTAGCAGTCAAAAATGAAATTTACATCACATTTTCATCGACAAAATCAGGTAATTTTCTTGAAATCATGATACAAAATTATGTTATTTTCCCACACAAATAAAATTATTTCCAAAATCATATACATATTATATAAAACATATTTTTTTCATAAATTACTTTAAACTTATTGTTATTATACACAACTGAAATATATATATTTTTCACATTTTCGAATTCTGTAATTCAAGTTTGACAATAATCCATGATTATTTTGAATTTATAATATGGCAAATTTATTGATAAATTTTTCAATATTTAAATACAAAAATGAAATGCACGATTGTGACTTGAGAAACAAAAATAAAAAATTAATTCGTAATTTCAAATTCACGTTACAAAATTACAATCGATGAAAACGCAAATACTAAATTAATGTCAGCTCTTAAATGTGTATAAAATTATACAAACGACAAGCACTGTTGGTTCATTGGACATAAGAAGTCATTATAGAATCAAATTGAAATATTGTGAAAATTTTATGATATTAGATGGTTGATATGATAACTTCTTTGAAGGAAAATGAATAATATTTTCTTTATTATAAATGAACAGTTCTGAAAGCTCATATAAATAAATCATTTTTACATAATTTTCAATTATTTTTATATCAGAGCATAATACTGTCAATATTGGCATCTTTCATCACGTCATCTTTAAAATAAATTTAATTTTTAAGATTAGGATTCGAGATATCTGCTATCTTGTGCACCAATTATCTCCGAAGTTACTTAGCCGATTTCAATGAAAGTCGAAACAAAGATACTTTGATAGGAATTGTGGTGCTTAATGGAGCGTTTTTTTTGTTTCACTTTTACATGGTGTCAAAGATGTCAAAATTGCGATTTTTCGGCTTCCAAATGCACCTCGTACAGCAAACACTTTGAATTGAATTGACCAATTTCTTTGAAATTTTGAATATACGTAGCCTGAAGGATATTGTGGAGCTTGAATATAGCACATTTTTGATTTTAGTTCCTGAAATTCAGTTATAGCTCTTAAAACAGGAGAGGTGTTTTTTTTTTGAAAAATCGTTCAACTTTGACTTCTATTTTCATACATTAAATCTTCATATATCTATATAATTTTGGTATCAAAATAGAGTTTGGACTTTTCTGATGTTTTTACAAAAAAAAGTATAAAATTCTTTGTTATATTTCCATTTTTATTAACAAAATAAAATTATGTTCTTTTTCATCAAAATATTCAAAAATCCATTTTTATTAGCACCTAAAAGGTATGCAAAGGCATTTTTTAAAATTTTTGTATGTAAAATCGTTGTTGTTGTTTTCGAAATTTTTCAAAGTCTAATCCTACTCTTAAACAACTATTTTATCACTTATAAAAATGAAATTATGAAATGTACATAAAAATAAGTTCTTAAAATATTAATTTATTATTCTCATCATAATAATAACATATACCTACATAAATTATATTGTGTATATGTACTTGTTTTAATTAAATAGATAAATAATATTTCATCGATGATTTTTGAAATTGATTGAATTTGTTCAGCAGAAAATCATCATAATTTATGAAACAAACATAAAAAAAAATTAAATTTATTATTTGTACATTACATGTAAATACATTTAATATTAATTATTTCTAATTTTAACCAAAACTAATATTTAAAAAAATTTTTTTGTACATTTTCATTAACAATATAACGTAGAAAAAAATATACCAGCACATGAATTTTATTTGTTGTTTGAAGATCATATATGTTTATGACATTTAATTGCAAAACAGCAGCATGAATATTGCTAATTTGTGTTGTAAACAATTTCAAAATTTTCTTCTTATATATTAACACCAATAATTCTTATATATTATTTTGTATATGCACATGTACATACTTATACATATACTGTATATACTTATGCATATTTGCATACTATCGTATCCTTTCAATTTAAATTCTGTATATTTTCAGTACACATTCATTAGAAATATGTTTATAAAATAATAAAATGAAAATGTATGAAAATCTTAAAAATAATATAGATACATATGTATATTTGTGTATATGTATAATGTATGCTTTTGTAAACTATAATGTGTATACGGTATAAAGGGTCTAATTTACATGTATACATGCATACATACATAAATGCCTATGTGTAAAATTGTACATAGCACACAGTATATTTTTGTCGAATATTAAAAGCAATTCCATTATTACTCTTTTATGTCAAAATACATTTCCATATGTATTATATATAGTATTATACATATACATATATAATACATAATGTATAAATCTTTAATTGAAATTTGTGATGAACGTGGGTGGTTTTATAATGTAAACAAAAAACTTCAAATGCAAAACTAGAAATTATGTACACAGATGTTCATATAATTTACATTATAATTACGTATATATACAGTGACCCCAAAAACTGTTTACGAATCAGAGAAAAATCATTAGGATTAATCTCCGAATGATTCTTTGGGATCCTGATGAAAGCTTATTTGAACAATCATCAGCGATATCCTGAACATCAATTTTGAATTCATTTCTTACTGCTGTGTAAAATACTACATTTTTTCTAACAGAAATACCTTTTTTAATTTTTTTTTTTTGCAAAATTTGCCTTTTTTTCATATTAATATAAAAAATCCAATAATTGGTACTGTGTTGACAGTATTTTTTTTTTTCTTCAAATGTATTCGAAATACATACTGTTTTTACTATTTTAGAAATGATTTTTATTATAATTCATATCACTTGGACTAAAGTGTTAACGCGTATTAAATTGATTTGTAATAGAAAATAAACACATCCAAAAAACTGTTAACAGCAACTACAATTTTTCGGTCACCACTATTTTTAAATAATATCACTTGTATAATTTCTATTGACCAAAATGATGTCTCTAAAGTCAAAGAAAACATATATGTGTTATAATTAAATAAATATGTCTACAAATTCCCGATATATGCTCATTTGTTTTGATTTTTCTCTAACTCGTGAACAGTTTTTGAGGTCACTGTATATTATGTATTATGTATTATACAGATGATTGTGTTTGATAAATTTTAACATTCAGCAATAATAACAATGATTATAATCCGTTAAGTATATAGTATATATTGTATATATGTACAAATGTTTGTTTGAAACATAAAACGATTTTAACCAAAATATGCAATACGTATATGGAATCTAATACAAATATCACATACATACATATGTATAAACATTTATAGAAACATATACAGTGTCCGTAAATTTTCAAGATTTCCGAGAAATAATATCAAAACTATTTTTTTAACTTCGACATTATTTTATTCTTATTCCTTTTTATTTTTTACACTCCTTATTCTAACTCATATTAATTTCACTATTAAAGAAATATTTTCATTAATTTGTTCATTATCAACTTCAGTTTTCATAGCTATACATCTATTTACATATAAAATATAAACTTTATATACTTAATTATATCTTTGATCAAAATACTGGAAATAAACTACTATATGCACAAATTCTAAATACAACTGATACTACGTACGTATGTATATATGAAGTTTGTATTATCATATTTACATGTTAAATTAACACATTTATATTTGGATAAAAACTTTATGATTATAAAAGTGTAGTTTTGTATTTTCGTAAAAATGAAAAATCATAAACAATTTTGACGAATAGTGCGCATAAAATACTGTGTGCATATTTACAAGCTTTCATTTTATATGTCATAAAATGAATATACAAACATATATATATATGAAATTTTACATTTACATGTCAAAATATTGCTAATTTATGGAAATTATGATAATTTTCAAAATTCTCATAAAAATCAAGTTGTGAAAAATACTATCAAAAATGTTGATAATAAAATGCACACAAATGCGTATTTTTATAAAAAAAAAGTTTTATAACACATATTCGAGCATATTTATTATTTACTACAAAACAGTTATTTCTTTCCAAAGATTTTATCTAAATTGGTCAATTTAGAATTTTAGTTTTTCTTTTAATTTTCTTTTCTGGTCATAAGAGCTAAATAAATATTAGTGCGCCAATTCAATTTATTCGATTAAAAATTTTATCACCCATCAGCATATCAATATATTAAATAAAAATTTCTCGTACATAGTAGTTTGTAATTTTGCCAATTTTTTAAATTGCAAACCCAAAAGTCATCGGAATAAGTAAAATTTGAACTTTAAACCTCAGTATAAACTCGGATAAAAATTTAATATAACTACTTCTATATAACAAATAATATGTAGTGCAAAAATTAAAAACTACTTAAAAGTGATCGGAAAATCATAAACAGCAATCCATACTTACATACAGAAAGACATGCAGTGATGTGTGTCTACAATATGTCATAGATCTCAACAGAAAACAACAAAATATTTCCTAGCAGGAAGCGCAAAATTTTAATTCTCTATAATCGCTAGTTGGCGTTGGAGATTTTAGTCTTAATTTTCACTTAATTCTTTTCACTTAATTCGACAAAATAAGATTCTAGTAATATTTAGAAGACATTTTACTCTTTCTATTGATAATTAATTATTTAATTAATTAATCCTATTTGAGGAGCTGTGATGTTCTTATAAGAAGACACACGGTTTTCAATACGAAACTTTCATTATTTTGTCATTTATTTTAAGTCTTTTTAAAGTCTTTTTTTATTTAATTTTTTCATTATTGGTTTATTAAGTACGCAAATAAATGATTTTTTAACACTTTTTTACTTCATTATAGTATATTTTTCTTTTAGTTTTATTTACAAAATTCAATTCACTTTTAAAAAAAAATTTAGTTAGCTTGTAAATAAGTAATGTAATTTTACATTTCAGTTTTCATTTTTCTTCTGTGATAAAAGTACATACACATTACTTACTTATTATCAATATTCACAAATAAGACCTCAAGTATGAGATCAACAAAAGTTAAAGAATAAATCCACGATTCATCATTAGAGTAATATAAAGATATCACATTACATTATTTCGAATTATATGAAAAATTAAAAAATAATAACTAAATAATTGAATTTTGTGTCAGGTCGAGAAAATTACAACCATAATTTAGAGTTTTTATGGATTGCATTGCTCTAATATAAACTCAATCATAAGGCATAAAGATTAAAACATAGAAGCTACTCAATCATGTTACATACGTAAATTGTATTATTCGATCCTTCGTTGAATTTAATCCATTATACATAATATAATTTACACATGAAAATGTTGAGATAGCTGTAAATAATAAAAGTGATGGTTAAATATATTTTTTTAATTTAATTCTACAACACTAGTTTTTGACCACTTTTTAGCCTAAATCGCTGCTCTTACTTCACCAATAAATCAAATTATATTGATTTTAAGGTGATTCAGTGTTTATGATTGTGATTTGTTAGAATAAACCAACGATTTAACATAAACTCAAAGAAGTTTCATTGGAGTTATATCACTATCTTATAATCTCCATAGCCAAATCACAAGTTAAAGATGATTTCTCCATAAAATAAATTTATCTCAAGTTTCTCTAAAGCTCAATCAGTAAAATTTTCGTACGCCATGAATGTAAAAATGTAAATATCGGACGAAATCTGACAAAAAAATTGTTATCATAATGTTCAAAATTTTTTCACCATAATGTTTTAATATTTCAGCACATTTCAGTTTTTCATTATTCACATGGTTCGATCAGCTTGCTGGGAAAAAATGCTTAGAAATACTAATTTGAGTCTAGTTGCAATCAACCTACACCTACAATAAAATGTAGGTGCAATAACATAGTATATACAGATATATGGTGATGGAAAAATCACAGCAGTGATTTAGATATAGTCTTTTCAAGAGCTGTTGTATCCATCGTAACGAATAATGTTTAAAAGATAATAGCACCAAGTACCAATTTGATCCCTTTCACATGCCTGGATATTTATAACTTAAATTTTTTTTCATCAATATTTTATTTTAATATTTGATTTACAATTAAATTTTCGGTTATTATGATTATTTTTCTTTTATCAGAATACACATTTTCAATCATGTGTAATATATATCATTAGCTTTAATCTTTAAAGATGTCAGCGGTTCAATTTTCAATGTTGATAAATGATAAACGGAAAGGTATTGTGACACTTTTACCATATATTTTCTTACTGACAATGCTACTGTTTTCTTTGAATAAACAAGGAAACAAAAAAATATATCTCTAAATGTGAAAATTATTTGAAACATCTCTAATTAAAATGAACTAAAATTTCACAAAAAAATTATCATGTATTTATGTATTCACATGTCGCACGTACACACATATATGAATGTTTATAGATATGAGAATTTGTATGCATGCATATGTCTGTACATGAATATCTTAAATACATAATACGTGTGTATTTACATACATATTAGATACGCTGGTATACACATGGTGTATGCACATAATAATCAGTATGTAGTGGAAAATTAATGTTTTTATTTTATGTTTTTTATGTTCAATATGTTTGTACATTATATATGTATAATGAAATATTTGCTTCATTTAAAATTATTTATTATGACATGAGTATTATGATAAAATACTGAATCTTATAGATAGGGTAAAAATATTGTGTAAAGTTTATATCAGATTTATTTTTTTTTTTAAATATATATATTTTTTTTTATAAGAAATAAAATAATTAAACTAAAATCTTACATGTTGAAAAGATAAATAATTTGACTGATTGATTTTCTTTTTCTTATTTTTCGGGTTTTTTTTTAAAGAATTCAATTTTTTTTTCTTTCGTTCAGGTTTTTTTGAATCATTATAACAGATGTTAAACACACAAATTCAAGAATTACAAACACAAACTTATACATAAAGATATATTCATATATAAATATTCATTCTTATTATGTACGTATACATATCTAAACAGGCGAGATATATGCATATAAGATGCATCTGTGTATTTTTTTTTTTTTAAACAAGATTTAAATTGAAAATTTACAGTTATTCAGTCAATTAAAGTATCTTATATTACTGAGATATATAAGATGACGACATGTTTAACGATGTAATTAACATTTTTGTTGACAAAATGATTTATTAAGACCTGTGACTGTGACACATTCACATATTTACCGGTATATATATACTCGTACAAATATAAATGTTCAAACGTTCAAACAAATGTGCCCCGTATAAAAATAACAGAAACGTGAAAAACTCGTGTACAAAACACAGTATACGCGTATGTATTTATCTATCTAAAAATGTTTCTTCTTTCTATTTCCTCATTAATATTTCGAAAAGAAAAAAAATATATAAAACTTGATTGAAAACTGAAACTGATAAATGCAGTCAATTCTATATATTTCAGTTTAAAAATCAAATATACTTGTATCTTGTACACATATTCCGTTGTGTGTGTATTCGTCATGTATTTATTTACATTCGTTATTGTACAATATAATAATATAATGTAATATAATGCATATCGCTCTAATTCAAAAGTTATGAAACTAGAGAGGACACTTGAAATTAACCAGAATATCAATTGATATTGTTAATTAAATAAAAATTATTAGTTTTTGTCATTTCCCAGTATTTTGGAAAAATTCAAAATTTTAATCATATCTATACAATACAAACTTCTTATCATAGATAAGGAAATGCCTTACCATGTCTTACCATACCACAAAAAAAACTTTTTTTCAAGTTCTTCAATACATATTTTCAAACTGTTTCCTCAGACCATAATATTATTCTGACAATTGTCGTGACGTGGAAGTAATAACATGAAAAGAAAACCCACCTTAATCATCCAAATAATATCATGTTTTGTTAAAAAACATGACAGATTTCCATCCTTGCAAGTAATGTGTTCTTGCAAAGTCAAACGATTTTCTATGTAGCAGTCGTTGAAGGTAGAAAATCGACATAGGTGACATGGGAAACATGGGAAAAAATAACGAATGTTAAAACGTCACATTTGAATAACTATAATAACATATGTAGATAACATACTAAACAATATAAGCAATACGAATTTCACAAAATGAGGTTATGGCTTATGTTACTTATGTTATGTACGCTTTCTATCATACTGCTTATCTCGAGCTTATGTTAAACGAATTTTTAACGAATGTCGGCAATGTCAATTATAGTTTAGCTCATTGATTTGGCTGTGTTCGGCTACGACATATGTCATAGCCTATATCACATATGTCGATTATAGTTCCCCCATGATTTCTTTTGTAATTCACATATTTTCTGAGAGTAAGACAGCTCTTAAGCATTCTTCAAATGGTCCAGACACTTGCTTTGCTGTACTTTCAGATTGATGGCCAATTTATTGGTAACTGTTTTTTTCACGCATAATAAAAATTTAGTTCAGAATGGTGTAGATAAACTATAAATTTTAAAAAAATTCTCTTCTTAGCTCTTTTTTATTTCGAATGTATTCTAAAACTTATAGTTGTACCATAGACTAGATATAGATTGGAAATGACCGTATAAATTTTTAATACACTTTTGAAATCGATCATAGCTGGCAGAAACTTGAAGAATGGCTGGCAGGAGCTTTTACTGAGAGGAGAGATAATTTTTCGCTCACGAATTTCCATATATATTACATATTTTGTAGATTTCAATATTTCAATAGCTGGCAATGAAAATACATGCATATTTATTTAAAAAACAATACACAATACATGTTCATTGCAATAGCTGGCAATAGTACTGTGTTATATGTTATGTTGTTATACTTGAATCATGAATATAGAATATTTATCACTGATCAACAAAGCAATAAGATGTGACACTCTTTTTTTTTTTTTTTAATTTACTAGCACACATAAATACTTATTTTAAAATAATAAAAAAAATCAAAATTCAATTTACAAAAACAGTACAGAATTAATGTACTTATGTCAAATCCATATTTCCTTATAAACCGCCGTAATGAAGAAAAGATACAAAACAATATATACATGTGAGCAATACAATCATATTGTACATGTATACGATTTTTTCACAATGCATTTTTAAAGGCGATCTGGAACTTTTTCACTGTGTTAGTACTGGTTAGTACTGGTTAAGGCCGAATGAATAACGGGACAAAGGTCATGAGAAATTTTTGCTAACACGTGTTTAGTGTCACATCTATTTCTAGAGGTTGATCAGTGATATTTATATTCATGTAGCCATCAATACAGATTGCATAGTATCAAAGAATATATAACTAACGTAACGTAGATATATATTCTTTGATAGTATATGCATGCACACATTTGTTAGATACTTTCAAAACCAGTTTTAATTGTATATAATATCACAGTTAAGGATATTTGCCTGTTATCATATATATTATTATATTCATTGCCAGTCATAACATAAATTTGTTGAAAATTTAAATTTCCTTTGAAATATACGATTTTGTACATTTGCCTGTTATTTGATATTTTTTATCATTTCCGATAAGGATATAGCTACATAGATTTTTGATTTTTAAATTTGTTTTTTCTTCAAGATATACAAGATTTCAAAAGATTACAAAAGTTCTCTCATTTATTTTCCTTATTCTGATTTTATAGCTTTTTCAAAATCTCTCAAAAGCTATTTTGATGTTTACTTAATAGTTATGAACACGATTTCTGCCATAAGCATTTCACATCTATATTTAGTCTATGGTTGTACGTGGTTGTACCTAACCAGTTGCATCGCCCTTTTCAATGAAATTTAGAAAAAAAGCGTTATTTTTAATGTAAGAAGGAAATTGCACTCATTACAAAATTCCAGCATTGTTTTTTTGATACCCTGGCTGTAGTATTTCGTTTCATGAATTTTATACCTAGCACCACCTAACCATAGTTGCTCTGCATTATATGTATGATATTACCAATATTACTTGCACTTATTTTGATTACACTATATGCGTATGTATGTATGTATATACTTAATACTATTCATATATACATGCATAAATTGTGTGACTTATGTAAATAAATATTTTTTTTCATTTGTTTTGAGAATTAAGAGCTCTTCGTAAATGAACGAGACTTTTTAGTCGCGCAGATTAATCTCAATTCCGTAAACCAAGATTTGACATTTTGTTTGTCATTTTTGCCGGCTGAAATTTGAAGAGCGAATTTGGTTTTATATTATGAAAGTATCGTTGAATTTGTGTGACAAAGTAAGAATTTGTGAAGAGTTAAGTTGCAATTAGAATTAGTGTTTCACAAGGTGCTTTTATGTACATAATTTTAAATTACCAAATTGTAAATTTACGCTTCAGGTACCTAACGTGAATAATTTGAAATGAATACCCTCATTGTATATAAGTAATCATTATTCAAAAACTTAATTGCTTAATTTATAAATTTTATATGCGTATTTTTAAGCAAAACATACTATTTATTCTGATGATAAAATAATAATTTCTGAATGCAACTCAGTTAGAATTACAATATTCATTTTGAATGTAGTACAACTTATCATGCAGAAAATATTGAAAATGATAAAAAAAATTATAGATGTAAATATGTATAAATATGTATATATTTTTGATAAAAATCTAATTGTGGAAAGATGAATCGTAGAAATATAATCTACGAGTATGTTGAAGGTCCGAACAATTTCAAATACATCTACTGCATATGAATTCTAGTTGAAAATTTTCAATAAACATTGAGTAAATACATTTTACAAGCAAAAAAGTTAAGGAACGTGATCAACGTGAAAAGTCTACAGTGTTTATAATATATAGGTGAGTTTTTTAATGTCTCAATAATTTTGTCAAAAACATTACAAACGCCTTTTTGTTACTTTAACTATTATGAGAACTGTAGATGCTATATGCATTATTTTCGCATTCAAAATGTTCAAATATTTTTTAAACTCATAACTTTGCATGAATATACAATATCGAGAAATGAAGAAAATTACCCACGTATTAGAATTTGAATTGATAAAATTAATTAATTAGTGGCACATAAAAATGATAACTGTTTTATACATTTATAATACACATTTACATTTGTATTATACATGTATATGTATGTCTGATTTATCTAATTGCACAACTATTTATAGATAAAAATTATTATTATCTTCTCTTATTTGATATTTTTGTGCAAATGTTTATTGTATAATGATTGTAAATAGGTACATTATATAATGTATATATATATATATATATACATATGTACATATATTATATACTGCACAACACATATATATCTGTACCTACCTTTCTCAGCTTAAATTATTTATCAAAAACTATATATGTATACTATACTACCAACATACTATCTAAATTTGAATAATATTAATTTTAATATATTAAATTTTAATGATTAAAATTCATCTATAAATGAGATCAAACTTTTCAATTACAAACTTTACATTTCGTATTTTCTAGTCTAGTCTACACATAACCGTACATATATACATGTGTGTACATACATGAGGTAAATATACATAAATATATTATGCATATATTATTTATAATTTATAAATCCAATTTAAAAATTGTATGCAAATATGTATATAGATATATCTAAATGTATAATGTACAGTACATATAATGCAAAAACATAAATGTATATAATTTTGTACATACTATCTAGTAAGTACTTATAAAGGGTTCTCCAATAAGTGCATCAGAACTTTAAAATTAAATACAATTATAACTACAAGTTGCTAAAGTGATATTCACGAGATTTGTTTATTATTTTCAAGAACAATCGATTGCATTACGTTCTGAAAGTAATATCATAAAAATATCCTTCGCGGTTTCGTCTGGTTGAATGAAGTCTTGAAATCAAATTCCACTATACATTTTCACAAATATTGTATGGTAAATTTTCAACGGTGCACTGAATGTTTTATCTTTATCTATGATCGCAAATCGCTTTTGTCTTATTATCGTAGACCAAAGATTTGAAATAGCCCAATATGAAAAAGTCCATCGGTGTTACAATACAATCCACATAGGTCCACAATACAAGAAACGTACGGCGAACCAAATATGCATTTTTAATATTGAATTCGAATAATTTCTACTCGTTATTGAATAGTGTATCACTTTCACTTATCATACAATACTGCAGTATTGAGCACAGCAATCAAAGTTTGAGTTTGACTTTTCGATCAGTGTTGTAGTTGTGGCCTATGAAAGTTCTGACACGTTTCTATTGGTAAACCCTGTATGTTACGTTTAAATATACGCGTATAAGCAAACTTTTTCGTCTGTATTATTCTATCAATAAAATTAGAAATATTTGAATTCTTATCATTGATATTATTATATACTTGATATATGTATTACTTGGTATTACATAGATATACTATTATGTACATAATATAAAATTTTATCTAAAATACATTTAATACAATTAATATGTATTTGATGTACTACATATACGTATACATATATTAAAAGTTATTTTACGAAATATAATTTGATTTTGATGATTTTAATGAAATAAGGAAGTTTTATAATCTTATTACTCAATTTCCTCAAACAAATAGATATATGCTTTATATCTAAATGTGTTATATACATTTATCTTTCAGTCATTTTTTATTTTGTTGTTACTTATGATTTTGATTAAAATCCTTTTTTTTCTCTCTACATATACGTAAATCTTATGATGATTTTTTTAATAAGATTGTAAATTCACTCTTGTAAGTTCACTTTTATACTTATTCACACAAATTTAAACATACACAAGAATAAATAGATTGTATATACATACTGATAAATTATGTACGTACTTGATAATAAGATTTTGAATGATATTCGTATAAATAATCCAAGCTAATTTTAGTCTCTATGAGTAGTAAAATGGAAACAAATGTTTCTTTGAAATTTTATTTCCGATTTGAATTGAAATATACGTAAACATAAATAATATTATTTCAATATATATACACCTATTGTGTATTGTCTATATATGCAGTATAAGTATAAATTATATTAGGTGGTAATATTCAAAAGGCATTTAAATAAAAATTCATGTTCACTTTTACTTCGTGTTTGAGAGACTCAAATCTATATGTATCTTTTTAATAAATAAATAGAAAAATATTATTTACTTTAAAAATAAAAATATTGATTTTTTTAAAAATAATTAAATTTAATATATATGAAATTGTGTGAAATATTTTAAAAATTTGAATCTGAGAAACGCAAATTATCATAATAATTATTATTGGTTCTCAAAATTTAATTAACTTACAGAAAGTCTATTCTCTTTTATCTGTATTTTGATTTTTTAAACAAATTAATTACAAACATTTTGCAACTAGTTGTTATTGTAATCATAATCATCAGCTTGCTCACTTCATGCTCCAGTCTTCCTTGCAATTTATCCTATATAGGTATAATTTCATTCCTGCGTATTATTCTCCTACTCTTAAACTTAAACCATTTGCCTAGCGCCTCTATTAGATATTTTAAGGCACCTGTCAGATGGAGCGACCTTTCATTCCATGTGTATATAATATGTATACTCAAATGGTTTTTTTTTTCTGAGGACCAATCTCGGTTAATTAGTCCATTTACTTTCCTTGATGCTTCCTCAACAGTTCAATTTCGGAGAATAAAGTTGTAAAATGTAAATATACAACCCCCATAGTCTATTAGTAGAAGTACTAACTTGTGGACTTTAGATTTGGTCTCCACCTCTTTTTTCGCCTGAGACGTCGATGTTATTAAGCATTCAGGTTGCGTGCACCCTTCCTATTTACCCGGAATTGGGGCAGTTTTCATCTGATTCATTTTATTATTGCAATAATTACAAATCATCAAAAGAATACTTTAAATTGACTATTTTTTTTCATATAAATCAAATTTAAAGAAAATCAACTTTTTATTGGAAGCTGTAAAATAAATGAAATTTTAAAAATATTTGACATTTATGAGTAAAATATAAAAATATATTTACCGCTTAACGTTGGTATGTAATTGAAAATGAATATAAAAAAACAAAAAGGAACTAAAAATTTAAATCAAACTTCAATTTTTTCATATTTTTTTTTCTTTTTTTGTCTTTAACATTTTTTAAAATTTTGTAATGTAATGTAATAATAAAATCGTCGTATTTTATATTTATATACTTTATTAAATGCGAATAAATGTATTTATTTATTTTTTTTTTTTCAAATAAATGTTTTTAATATATAATTTTTGTACAAAAGAATAGAGTAAATAAGAAAAAACCAAACTAACTCGAAAAGGAATATGAAAAGAGAAATATGAAGATACGAAAATGAAATATCAATTCCAACTTTAAATTACATTTTAAAATACATATTCAAAAGAAGAGGTGTGTCGTTATGAATGTAGATATAGAATGTATATATTGTATTTATCTGTGTACTGTATTCATGTATATGTACATATATATATTATAAGTATATATATTAAGAATGTACATAATGTATAAATACATATGAATTTTAAGAATATTTTAACTTAACTTGATTTGCGCTTTTACATACATAAATACATATATACATACAATGTATCCATACATTTTTGTATATTTTTAAAATGATATGTGGATATAAGCACAAACATACGTATGTATGTAGATACGAATGTGTAAGTAAATGTAAAAAAAAATTTTATATTAAACGATTTCCCACAAGGATCGTAATTCTCAAGACATTTATATTATTTATTGAGTCATAATGAACTATAAATTCTCATATGAAAATCTATTAATTTTTTATTTTATTTCATTTTATATTATATTTTTTATGTTTTGTTCTTCCTTTTCTTATTTTGCCGACATGAAGATTTCGTTATTATTCCCATTAATTATTACGTATTTATTACTAAACGTACACGATACAAATATATATATAATCTAAGTTGTCTATTTTTTCAATTTTTGTTTTTTTTTTCGACTTTATATAATAATTTTCAAACACGATATAAAATATAATACCTAATATAGTTCTACAAGATTACATTGACATTTTGTTATTGATTGAAATGTAATAGAATAGGAAATAAGTTTAAAATAGTGCTCTGATACACAGGTATAGTACATGAAAAACATGTCTGAATTGTATTAAACATTAAAATGTTATGATATATGTATTATAAGTACGCTGTAAGCGATTTCAATAGCGCGAATATATATACGAAATGTAAGTAGATTCCAGCGAATGATCTTACTTTGATGAGATTAACCGCTCAAACTCGAATAATGTCTGTATTGAATTGGACAAAAAAGTATAACGTATTGTTAGATTGATAACAGTGTAAAAATTGATATGAAAAATTAATAAGTTAAATTTTTAAATACATTGCTTAAGGATGCAAAGGATAAAATATCATATAAGGCACATGTAAAATAAATTCCGAACATAAATTCACCATATTTCTCCAAAATCTCTGTAACCCATATTCATTTTTCCTTTGTTTATAATTATTTTTTTTTCGTTAAGACCTGGTACTTGTTCCCGTGAAATTGTTCGCTTGCAATTGCATATATAATTCTACAAGCTAAAAATTGTGGAAGGAAACGTGTGTAGAGTACATAGAGTTTTGAAATTTTTTGAAAAAAATCGCGAAGGCTATGAAATTAAATTAAGCAAAAATAAATAAATAAATATTTATTTGTCAAAATATTTGAGCTGTCAATATTTCGCTTGCCTTTTATATGCTCGACCATATAAAATGATTGTGAAAAATGAGTTCCACAACTCTCCACTATTAAGTTCCACCGAAATAATTTAGTTTGGAAGTGAGTACCAGCAAAGAATATAGAGCTAAAGCAATAGAAATAACATTCGACGGTTAAATTCAAATAATGTCTGTATGTTTGCCAAAATACATATTTTCTTGCTTCGAAATTTTGAAAAAGGGGAAAGTTACAATTAATGTGGATGATGTGGAATGAACCGAAAAAATTTTGGATTTCGCACATGTTTGTAATTAATGTGTATGACATGTGTATAATTTTATACTTCGAAAAAATACTTCGAAAAATAATTTCGTATTTATGAATGAAAATAGGTTTACACATAGCATTTGTGTGTGCGTTAATTTGATTATTAATACGCCATTATAGTTTTCAAATATACATATAATGTAGATATATATACTATATATATATAATTTTTATACTGCTGCTGGTTGACTGCTATGTTTTTATTTCTATCGATCATTTCTTTATTGCTGTATTGTAATGTAATTTGTGCATAAGAGCATACATTGATAATGGTAATTGGTATACGAGCAAATAATACAATGTAAATTTATATTTTATATTGTACATTGTATACGCTAATGCAATACGATTATATATGTATGCGGATAATCATTATAATACACAATATGATGATGATGATGATATGATATTATGATATATATATGTATTATATACATATTTCAGGTTTTTTTTATAAATGCATTAGCCGAGATATTTTTAAAGGGACAATATGTATGTATTATATACATATATGTATATTGTATTATAATTATAAAAATATGTATTTTACAATATTGAACAAAATGATTTTTGGTATTTGTGTACTACTACGTAATATACGTAAGTAAATGTATATGCTGTGCTGTTTGTTCATATCGACGTTCATATTATATTGTAGACACTATGTTACTATGTACATATGTACGTATACACTTGTAGGATTGCGTTTATAAAAATTAATGGGCCCTATTATGAATGTCGATAATATCGACTATCGACAAAATTAAGACGAGACGAGACGATGTAAATTTTGTATTATGTAAATCAGTCGTCTCGACAGTAAGATATTGTCATATCAAATTTTATTTTCATTCAGTTTCACCATGTAATTTCTATAAAAATTGTCAAATATATCGATACAAAAATTTATAATTCATTTTTTTTTCAATTTTGAATAAATATTTAATTAATTTTTGTAATTTTTAATAAATATTTGATTAATTTATGTAAATAATTTGTAGTTATAAATATAAAATATAAGTGAAAATATAAAACATTAATTTAATACTGATTTTTTTTTTGCATAAAAGAAGAGCGTTCATGTTTTTTTTTTCAAACAGCATTTTTAGTGATTTTTCTTTAATTAATTAAATTAAATTTAAATAAATTGAGCAGAATAATTAAATACAACTTATCTTATATACAAAGCATACATGAAATTTCAAATCACCATAGACTACTATGTCTATTGATTAGTTTTAACTGATCGACTCAAAATGTCGATATTCTCGCCTCAAATCGCCATTCATAATACAAAACTTGTCGAGTCAAGGCGATAGTCGATGACAAGACGATATTATCGACACTCATAATAGGACCCAATATAAAATAAACAATTAAATAATAAGTGTGAATGGCTGGTTATAGGATAATACAATTCTTATGCATTTATATCGGGTTTTCCAATAGGGACATAACGATTTTGTGTTTTAATACAAAGGAGGCCTTGAACATTTGGCATAATCTGTCAACTTCAGAACGTCAGTCAATGTTAACATTTTTATCATGGTGAAGTTCACGAACGAGCAACATTTAGAAATTATTAAAAATTACTACCGCAATTCTGAATCGGTAGTCACAACTTTAAGAGCGCTTATTCCAATTTTCGTGCTCGCGGTGGTCATATGAAAGAGATCGAATTCCATAATTAAATGTAATTTGTGTACTTCAATTGGAGTAAATTTTAACCTTATATGTATATTAATTATTCTTTATTTTACTTAAATATAAAATTGTTATGTCCTTACTGGAAAACCCTACATTATTAATATAATGTATTATATTATATTATAGAAGTTGTTAGACAAGTAAGCAATATAGTATTATTGGTATTATATTTAATACAGTATTATTGGTATTATATTCAATTTTGATAACTATTAAATTATTGTTGTTTTCGTTGGCTTATATTTTTTTCTTTATTTTTTTTTATGTTCGTGCGATCTTGTTTATATACAAATGTACACACACACATATGTATATAGTATATTATTACCCTTCGATATTGATATTGTACAATTTCACATTGCTTTTGTACTATTTTTATGTACAAACATATACGTTTTTATGTACATGTATATTATTATTTATATGCGTATTGTATTAAGTATATACCTATATATTACCACATTATTTGTATATTGTTTGTGATATTACAATACCTACAATATTTAGGGATACAGGTGGAAAGAAAAAGTAACGATAAAAAATATAATATTTAAATCATATTGCATTTATATAATCACCTGAAATATTAAAATGATATCTAAGCAAGTGTATAGATATACCATTCATGCGAAATATCCACATATATGTAATTCATACGAATATGTAATGATAATTATTATTGTAATTCATAATACTCGAATAGAGATTATGAAATAATTAATATAAGACCACGCCAAAACACAGATCATAAGGAAAAAATATTTCAATTTATAATCAATGCAGATCATACCAATTATATACAAACATACGTATGTTTGTGATTATGTCATTCGTTTATATATTATTATGTATATTACTCCCTATTAAAAACAAATGTTTGTTTACATTTCTTTGAAAAAATTTTTAATTTGTTATTCGCTTTTACTTATCATTCACAACAATTCATATACATATATACATACATTTAATATTCGCATATAAATTCGTATTATACTAATACATAATACAGATAAGGATCTTTGTTAATATACATCTTACCAAAGACCAATATAACAATTTGTTATAATAGTCTTTGATACTACATACTACCATACTACATAATATTCCGTAATGAATATTATATACACGTAGCTATATATATTATCATAATACACAATAAACTTGTATTTGCCTTTAAATACAATACAATTCACATTATTCCATTGCACACATACATAATGTATATAACAAAATATAATATTATATCGATTCCCTTCCCCGCAACAGATATTAATCTAGACGATTGTAGGGCAAATATATAATATAATTCCGAATACCTCTTAAATAGCAAACAGATAGCTTCCTCTCCGTCAACTAGCATCGTTCACCAGTACAGTACACTATCATCAGTCATCACGCTGCCTCAGTGATAGTGCTGTTTGACGCTGAACATACATGTGCCTTATTTATATAGTCAGGTACGTGAGGGACTTGAATAGCTCGATGGTTGGGTTTCGTCTTGTGATCCTGAGATCACGGTTCGAACCCCAGCCAGCGCGCTACTCTTGCCCAAGTCGATCATTAATTTTTCCCATCAACAATATACACCAGTAACTGATTACTGATGATAAACTGGATGGTATATCTGACATAAATTACTGATCGGCGGTGCCATGATGGACTGAGTATCCGCGTGCACTTAATATATACTATATACATTGCATATTGTATGTATATATGTATGTATATTTGAAAAAAAAAAATATAGTCAGTACTGTTTATTACGGCACGGATGTTATCTGTTTCCATCTTTACCTCAGACATGGTAAGTAAGAAAAATTATGTGTATTTTAATACAATTATGAGGGGAAAAATTTATGTTCGAAACATGTTTCGAACGAAGATATTTATGTAACTTTATGTGTTCTGAATTTTTGACAGATTGTGGAATGTTACTTCTATTGGCTTTAGCTCTATATTCTTTGGTACCAGTAAGCGAAATTTGAAACTAAAAATTTAGCTAACAATTTAGCTACATTTTTTTTACATAGGTTTTATATGGAGAAAAATTTAGCTTTCGATGTGAGTACCGGCCCTAAGAGTAGAATTAGACTTTGAAAAATTTCGAAAACAACAACAACGATTTTACATACAAAAATTTTAAAAAATGACTTTGCAACCTTTTAGGTGCTATAAAAATGGATTTTTGAATATTTTGATGAAAAAGAACATAATTTTATTTTGTTAATAAAAATGGAAATATAACAAAGAATTTTATACTTTTTTTTTTGTAAAAACATCAGAAATGTCCAAACTTTATTTTGATATCAAAATCATATAGATATATGAAGATTTAATGTATGAAAATTGAAGTCAAAGTTGAACGATTTTTCAAAAAAAAAAACCCTCTCCTGTTTTAAGAGCTAACTAAATTTCAGGACCTAAAATCAAAAACGTGCTATATTCAAGCACCGCAATATTCTTCAGGCTACGTATATTCAAAATTTCAAAGAAGTTGGTCAATCAGTGTTTGCTATACGAGGTGCATTTGGAAGCCGAAAAATCGCAATTTTCAAAACGTTGACACCCTGTAAAAAAAAAACAAGGACTTTTCTTAAAAAAACGCTGCGCTATGCACCACAATTTCTATCAAAGTATCTATGTTTCAAATTTCATTAAAACCGGTTAAGTAACTTGGGAGATAATCGGTGCACAAGATAGCAGATATCTCGAATCCTAATCTTAAAAATGAATTTTCTATGATCTATGTATATGTTTCTTCATCTACGTACATTTTTTAACAAAATACCAACGAGATATATGGTATTCTACAGTACAACTACTTCACAAAATATTTATGCTAACTTAAATAATTACGATAAACTAAATTCGCTAACAACGTACGAACTCTTGGAAAACTATAGATATCACTTAATTTCGTATCCATAGTGTATGAAAATAGAAAATTTTCCACGTGATAAAAATGATTATTAAATTTTTTTAAGTAAAATTAGAAATTTAAAAATCAAGTAAAATAAAAATTTTTACAACTTAGCATATACATTCCAAATTCACTTAACTTTAACTTTTTTTAATATTGGCGAATATTGTGCTCTTGAATTTTCAAAAATTACCAGCATACCAGACTCCAAAGAAAAAAAAACATACACATATACTTAATACTTATTACGTATGCACTTATCTTGAAAGACTTTAAATTGATAAAATCATTATTTGCATTTACCTTCAAACGGAATAACTAATTGTTCCAGGAAATTCTTCACTTTATCTCTTGCATATCGAATAACATTAATTACGACGAAGCAAAAAACATAATAATTTTTAAATATGCATAAAACATAATTTATTACTCTTACACAAAAAACTTATGATAAATACACAAAAATAAAAACAAATCATAAATTTACTTGGAGAAATTTATACAAAATAAGAGTAGGTATGTACATAAAATCTTTTTAGTATTCATATTGTACATTGTACATTCCATACAAACATACTATACATATATCTGCTATCAATGAATATAAACTTATTATACTTATTAAAGTGAGGAAAATTCTCAATAATAAACTCATACTTCATTTAAAAAAGATATATAGACGAAAAGATTTACAGACTTAACTAGTTTTCAATATTTGACACTTTAACTTAATAAGCTTATAAATTTTTTTTTTTGTGAAATATTGTAAACATACCAAGAAAATTCTTTTCTTTTTATTACATAATTAATTACAACTGTACGTTATTTCCAAAAAGATGCAAAATTCACAAGTAAATTTCAAATTCATATATAATCACTTCTTAAATGTATGTACATATGTACATATACATATTAACGAAAATTTCAATTTTTCAGCTTTTCAGATTTTTCAAATTAATTATTTCTTATTATAATCGAAATTTATTTCAAATATATTTATACATATGTATGTATCTTTCTTTTTAATTTTTATTTCTTCTTGCTCACTTGTTTGTATTTTCTCGATATATACACACGTTACTTCAAGTATTTTTACAAATACGTATTCATACATACATATACAATACACTGATATATAAGTACATAATTTATCCACAAAACATAAATTATCAGATTCTTAACAGTAAAAAAGATAAAAAAAAAAGGAAGAAATTTTATAAGAGTAAAAAAAATACTGCTCAAAATAAAATATAAAATGCTCATTTAACATCTAAGTATTTATACATTTATTATATATAGGTACATATACGCATATTTTTTTGTATATGCTGAATATGGAATGGGTTTTGTATAACGTATACGCTATATAAAGAATGCTGTAAAAAAATTTATGATATTGAGGATTATGACTAATTTTCAGCATCAGAAACAATTAAATTAAATGTGAGAACATTTATTTAATGAGTTGAAATTTTTGATTTATTTCAATTTATCCTTTATTACATACAAACGAATATTTATGTAATGTGTGATGTGCATATAATATCAACGATTTAGTACATGTATAAATAAAAAATAAACGAAAAACAAAATTCAAAGCAAAATGAATGAAAAAAAAAATAAATAAATAAAAACTAAAAATAAACTAAACATGGTCTTAATATTTTTAATATCTTTTTTACGGTTGGATAATAGCGCTACCACATACTACATGTGTGTAGCTATGTATTATATGATACAGAAAAAAATTTTCCCGCATACATTTATTACATATAGTCAGAAATTTTATATTCTATGCGTACCTACTATTTTTTTTTTTATTAATTTATTGTTTTGCTTTTATTTTTTTTTTTGTGTCGTTTTTGTTTCAATAAATTTTATAATATTAAATTCCTAGTATTTTTCAACATGAAAATTTTATATGTGCAACATCTGATCTACTTATATAAATGTATATTATAGATACATATGTAATACTAGTGTGTTATACAACATCAAAATATGTAAAATAAAATTAAACGAAAGAAAAAAATTAAATAAAATATATATAAAAATAAGGTAATTTATGAATAATATTCGAGTAAATTTGAAAAATTCCGTTAAACTCAACATGTCAGCGTAGATACAATACAAGATAGTACATACATATAATAACGTGTATAACCAACCTTAACCATTTTTATAATATTATAGTAGCGGAAATTTGAATAGCTTCATTATTCAATAATTATCAAAGAATTTGTTCTAATTAAAAGCGCACTGAATTTTTGTATAGAAAGTTGAAGCAGATATTTAATGTTACATTTGCATACATACATTCATTATTTATACATGTTCCATCCACTGTAATTTCTTAATTGTCAGCGTGCAGTCTAGATCTTAACCCCATCATACCCCATTGAAGATCTATGGATCATAATTACACGCAAAATTTATTAAAATGAATAGCACTTTTAGTTTTAAATCTCTTCCGATTCGAACTGATAAACAGATTAAAAAAAGAATTACTAATCACTTTTCCCTTGAAACTTTGCAAAATCTAGTGAATTACATGCGCAGTGGAATTTTCGAAATCCTTTCAAATAAAGGAATGGAAGCAAAATATTAGTGATTAGTCTAAAAATTTTATATGAATTTGAATTGAAAGTTCTTTACCAAAAAAATAACGATGTTTTCAATGAGGCCGTTTAAATTTCCATTCATATTTTTTTTTCGAAATTTATGATTTTAGTAGTAGGTAAATACACTATTTTATGTTATTGAAAATAAAAATAAATTCAATTTTAAATAAGAAGAATAAATAGTTTGAACATAAATTTTAATAATTGTTGACAAAAATACAATAAGGCTATCCATATTTCCACCACTATAATATTATGCATATTTGGTTTATTATATTTTATGGCTAAGTTTATGATTTAACATAAAATCCACTCCTAGTACTGGCTTTTTTTTTGTATTTGCTGTATTTTTCATTTCTTGTTCGAATGTGTCTTTTATTAACGTTTTGCTTGCTTATCTAATATTAAAAAACAGATATATTGTGGGTGATATATTGCTTTTCTTGATTATTATAAACATATATTTACCACAATAGAAGAAAGCTAAATATAACTTTTATTTTAAAAATAATAATTCAATGACGGATATGGATGGTTTTCCTTTTACAGTAAAATTAAATGCTTACATATATAAACACATTGTATTATTTCCCCCTTTTTATAGGGATACAACATTTTTTTCATGTTTCTATTTTTATATTTCAAAAAAATTTGGAATGGAACAATTTTCATATAACTGTTATAGAAGTCACAGTAACAAAAGGATTTATTCCATATTTATTTATTTTAATTTTATTTTTTTAACGTGTTAATGTATGCATGTAAAATTAAAAAAAAGAATTTTTATTTTATGACAATTCGACAACAAAATATTTTTACAATTATTACATACACATTTGTGTTTTACAATCATTACACACATAAATATACATATTCATATTAATAAAAGGCACATAATTGTATTTTATATGCCAACATTTTAAAATAAATTGATTATACGAGTATCTAGTCCTGCAAAATTTGTTCATATTATTTTATAATATTAGTTATTCAGAAAAATGAATAAAGATAAATTTAAAAAAAAAATGAATGAATAAACAGTCACAAAAAGTGATAAGAATGTTTTTTCTATGGAATGCAATGGGACTTACGTGCGTGTTTGCGATCTAAAATTTATTGAAACTACAAATTAATAAGACCACATAATTGAATATATTACAAAAGAAAAATTTTTGTTTGGGACAACGTTGGGATGTACATTCTTATATAACGTTGACAGACCACGCATTTTTATATAGATTAAGTCGTTAATCTGGGTTAAGGTGTCTTGGCTATGTATCGTCATAATTTCTATATGATCCAGTTGTACAACTAGTGCCCAGTTTCACAGTGCAGGTTTAACCTTCGTAGGAGGTTTAAACTTCAAATTAAAATATTAATGAGTTTCACAGTACGGGTTTAACATTTGTATAGAGTTTAAATACCAAAAAAAGTTAACCTTTCAAAATCTACTGGTTAAACTCTGGGTAAAGTTTAAAATAATAAAGTTTAAAGGAGAAGTCAGAGAACAGTCAGCCTACAGCCGTACTGCAGCTACACGTAACTACACATTCTGTTCCAGCAGTTATAATCAGTATATAATTATAATATCCCCTCATTGTGAGCTTTTCATTAAGTTCAAGTTAACTAAACTTTGTTAAACTCTAGTTAACTAAAGTCAACTAAAATTTAACTGTGAAACTGAATGAGTTTAAATCTTCAATTTAAACCCAAGTTCAGGGTTAAGTTAACTTAACTTTAAACCTCCAGTGTGAAACTGGCCATAGATTATCCTAATCTAGTTCTAAAATCTGGATTACTCTTATAATAAATTAATAAGGAAAATAATTTAAAATAACTAAAATATTTTCAATAAACAATACAATACAATTCAAAATTACAAGTACCAAGAAAAATGATTGTGGGAATATGTGAGTGGTTCCACATAAATTCAACTGATTAGCTGATCGCGTCAGAGATGACCTAGATTTGCAATATGTTTCCTTCATTTTTATACGAGTAAATCTATTTGTTTTAAAATTTGTTAATATTTATTAGGATTTCTTTAAATTTAAATATACCTTCTATAAACCGAAAAAAATTTTCGTACTACTGTACTTGTACAATCATATTTCAAAACACTACATTAGTCCATCAATTTTATTTTTTATTTTACTATGTGATCGTAGGCCACTTTTCGTATAGATATAGTATAATATTCATTCAACTCTTAACAGCTCCTATTACAAATTATTATGTCTACACTAAATACATACATATAACATAATGGAAATAGTTTTAATTCAATTAATTAATTATTTTTCCTTATCCTAAATGATAGTATAAATCATGATTCATATCGGAAAACGCCTTTATACTCTCACGGTACCATTCATCTTCTTTTATATAAATGTCGTGAATATATGTTATGTTTGCTTTTTTTTTGTGTTACTTTTATGATTATTGAACAATAATTATTATTATATGTGAATGTGTATGTGATGTGTTTGGATAGGTGCATACGTCTACAGTTAAAATATGAAAACAGTTTGTAAATCATAACTTTGAAGCACACCCTAAGATATATAAGGTGCATCATTAAGACAAACTTGAAACAGAATGAAATAGTTAATATCTTTTTTAAAAATTATTTGATTATTATTCAAATTTTCGTTTTTATTTGTTTTGAAAAAGCAACAATAAGAAAATTAAAATAAACAGGTAAAATAATAGAAATAGTAGTAGGTAGTACTCGTATAGGTAGTAGTAATAGTAGAAGAAGTAGTTAATAACTATAAAAATATAGTCTAGTCTAGATAATAAACACGAAATAATATAAATATATGTATGAAGTATGAATGAGAAAATTTATTGCGTGTTGCCGCACAAAATCAATTTGTTTTATTTTAAATTGAATTTTACAATAAAATGAAATGTTTAGTTTTTAATTATTTTTTTGTTTTCATTCATCTAAATGAGAATGTAGTATTAAAAATATTTGTGAGTTAATGTGATTATGTATTAATATTTTGTTTTGGTAAAAAAATATGAAGAAAATACAAGAGTATCTATGTATTTATTTTACATGCGTTGCTTTTTATCTAATCAATGTCTTTTTATAATAATTAATATTTGCACACACACAATTATAAAAAAATATTAACTGCTAACATTTATGTATTATAACTGTATGTATGGATACATATATTCATGAAGAAATTCTTGTTAATTTATTTATATAACATTTTATATTTCATATTTTTTTTTACTACTACATATGTATGTATATTATTTTCTTTTCATTTTATTCATTTTTTAATTCCAGAAGCAGCTGGTGAATTAGGATGGGCGTTTACTTTAATTATAGTTTCAGTCATATCAGCTCTTATAGGTGCTATTGTAATGGTCATAGTCCTTAGGTGTAGAAGGTAAATATTTATCACGTAATAATATTAAAGAATTAAATATTTGTATTTAAATCTTAATATCTGCATAAACGTATTATACAACAATAAGCAAAAACATAATGTAATTTAAAATTTTCGGTTCGTCAGTATAGAAAACTGAAAACAAGATACATTCATCTTTCATATCAAAGTACATATACAATCAGAACCAAAAATCATTGGAAAAATTAAAATTTAGAATTTGGACCTCATTAAAAACTCAAATAAAATTAACAAAGTTAATTATAATTTAAAAAAAATTTACATTTATTTGTCACAAATAAATATGTATGAAGAAATTAACCTTGTATCGCAAAAAAAAAAAAACATTTACAGGAAGATATACAATATGTACAACAAAACATCTCATGTCATTATGCGAATAATGGTTTAAAGATTAAAGATTTTTGGCTAATATTTTAGTTAATAATCTGTAATATTAAAACCTTTAGATATCGGACAAAACAAAATTATAGTAATTTTTAGCAGATCTCTCACTTTTTAGCAGATTTTGTTATTCTACTTTAGTAGCTATGATGTTCCAATAGGAAGGTACAAGGCTTCAAATGTAGAATTTTCAATATTTTAGTCATTTTTAGTTAAAGTTTATTATGATTTTCATACAGTTGATTGAAACGTTTCTTACCTAACATGAAAAATATAATACAAACAAATATAAAATAAAGCGATTAACATCCTGAATTCTGTAGGCTATAATTTATTTTACAAGATTTAATTTTGTTAATTTTATCTGAATTTTTTGCTGAGCACTAAGGTCCAAAGTTTATTTTTTTTTATTACAAATTTTACTTTTTCCAATAACTTTTGATTCTGAACGTACGCACATTTACAAAATATTTCTTCCGCCTTTTAACGCACCATAATTACAATAATAATAATTTTATTGTTACACATATTTATGTTTCTACTTCTATGTAATGCTATTGACTGCAGTGTCTTTTCAATTATTTTTTATTATTTCCTTTTATTTATCATATATTTCATTGTATATATGTATCATTTTTTAATTATTTTTACATTCTAGTAGGTAGTTATGTACATATAAATGTGTATATACTAATATTAATCGAATCCATATGTCGTATTATATATAATATCTAAATATAAAAAGTCATATAAAATAATAAATTTATAAAAAACATTTACAAATAAATTATAAATACTTAATAGTCGTAATCTGCATATTATAATATGCATAATAAAAACAAAAGAAGAAATAAATAAATACAAAACATGAAACAGACTAATAAAAACATCTAAAATTATTTTACAATAAAATGCTATCGAACATATTCATACATATATGTACATACATATACAATGTACCTACTTATTTATATTAATATAAATTCTTTAATATAACAAAGTATGTATAGGTACCTCCTAATATAATAAAATTGAACAAATTATGAGTCTTTGGATGGCTAACTCCTACTCATCTGAATTAATTGACATGCCATATAATAATATTATTATAATAATAATAAGCATATAAATGTACCTGATGTTTACCACTTTTAGTGTTATTTTAGTTAAAGTTAAAATGTTCCATACATTATGTATATTTATATGATCATATTATTTATATATTATTGTACATATATTATATACATACAGACATATTTACTTATATTTACGTATATGTATATTTAAATGACTTTATTGTTATTATTATTTTCTTTTAAAAATTAGACACATTTTCAAATTGAACAACAACAAAAAGTTTTCATTAGCATATCTACATATTTATATGTAGATATATAACATACAAATACAACTAACCTGTTATATATGAGCATATAACGATACGAATGTCTTTAAAATAACAAAAAAATGAAAGAAATGTAGAAAATGATATCTGCATAACATTAAATTCAATAAAATAACATAAATATATTGTATAATTTGTATTCGTCTTTTATATAAAATTTTATATTCATTATATTATGTACATGTTACAGATAAAATTAATTATGATAAACAACATTATGAGAAACAATAAAAAATGTTACATATTGATATTTTGTAATTGTAACGCAAATTAAATATCAAAAAAATTTACGAATATAAACAAGTGTTATATAAGAATTCAATTCATTTGTAAAAATAACAATGGTAGATATCTACGCTACACGAAAAGTAAGAGTGCCTTTACACTATTATCGAAAAGATAAAGTCTTGAAATTATCGTTTTACATTATCAAAAATAAAAGTAAGGGGAATAATGTAATTTTATTTCACGTATTTACGGTATTTATTATTATTATTATCATGTCCGTTTACCCCTCCAAAGAGCATAGGGCCGACACAAAGCGCTTCCACCGCACCCGATTTTTAGCCAACATCTCCACATCCATCCATGTCTTATCCATTGCTGCTACCTCCTGTAGTACCGTGCGACTCCACGTATTTCGTGGTCTTCCTCTTGATCTATTGCCTTGAGGATTCCATTTCAAGGCTTAACCTGCTATCTAGTTTGAAGGCTTTCTTAGAGTATGGCCAATCCAGCTCCATTTTATATATATAATTTATCAAATTACAGGTATTCGAGCGGTACGTTCCCAAAGTTGTATATTTGTAATTACATTTGGCCAAAAAATATTTAATATTCTACGAGAACATTTATTTATAAATGATTGAATTTTTGCTATCTCGTTAGAACTCACACGCCACGTTTCGCTACCATAAAGCAGCACTGGTATGACACACGTTTTAAAAATTTTGCTTTTGGTTTTTTTTTTTTTTTGATTTACGGTATTTAGTCATTGATAAAGTGTTGAAACAAAAGTTACTTAATTGAACTAATAAAAGTTAAAACTTTACATTGAACGAATGTCTTTATGACAATAATTTTTATTTACTATTCGATATGTTATTTTCATACATTTAAGTTAAATAAAAAAAATCATAAATGTTAAATTGATAGAGTGAAAAGAAATATAAATCATTCCATACATTTGACACTTAAACATTTTGATAATAATGTAAAGACACTTTAATGGTGTAATAAGGACTAAATAAAAAAAAATGATTTTATTCAAGAATTTTAAAAATATTACAAAAAAAAATTAATGGAATAAAACAAAACAAGAAATTCAATTCAGTTTCTTTTTTCTTGTTGTTGATACATTAACGAAAAATTAATTCAAAAATTATAATTACAAATATTTTAAAACGAGGACGATATGGAAAAGATGAATGGACTTTTTTGACTTTATTTCAAATTTTTTTTTTTTAATTTTTTTGTTTTGATAATTGGAATATTTTAATTGAAAGTGAAATGCAATCGGAGTAAAATAATAAATTTAAACAAAAAAATTACTTTCTCCTTAATAAAAATAATTTAAAATCAAAAACTTTCCCAAAACTATTGTAGGATAATGTACGGATTTTATACACTGGTTATATTCTTCTTCCTCGGCTTTACAGCCCATAATGAGCCATAGCCTTTTTAACAACTTGCCGCCATTTCATTCTGCCTTTAGCTAACGTTGGAATGTTGGTTACTTTCATTGTTTTGAGGTTTTCCATCACTGACTCCTTCCACCTCTTCCTGGGTCTTCCCTGTCTTCTTGTGCCTGAGGTGTTTCCATTAAACACTTTCTTCAAGATCCTGTTATTCGGCATTCTAATGAGGTGTTCTAGCCATCTGATCCTTTGGGCTTTAATAAACCGAACAGCATTTTCATGGTTGATCAGACGCTGAATTTTGTAGTTATAGAGGATTCTTACACTGGTTATATTACGTCCGTTTATTTGATTGTGTATGCGTATATATTTCATATAATATAACTTGGCATTTTTTTAAAATGTTCATATATTGCATGTAAAATTAAGATTAATTCAATTTCATTTAGTTTCATGTCCCCAAAAGGCACTGGTGGGTCGTGGTGTGGTATGGGGGGAGCAGGTTCACCTGTCCTCTCCTTATAATAAAAAATTAAAACAAATAAGTAGTAATAAAACAATTTTACTTTCATAAAGTGGCGACAATCAGACGAGGTGCAATCTGTCAAAAAAAGAACTAAAAACAAAAAACAAGACTTTTTTTTGTTATTATCTTTTATGATTATATTTTAAAAAAATCCTTTATGTATGAACTTATTATTTAAAAAAAAAAATTTTATTGAACCTAATTAAGGAATAAACGAATCAGATTCTCAATATAATGTAAATACATTCAAGCTTCTAAACAGTTCCGGATCAAATCATTTTATATTATGTATTTTTTTATTACATTTTTGTTACACAAATCCTTATCGCAATTTATTTATTTATTTTTTTTTATTCTATTTTTTTGTTTTGCTTTAAATCTAATAATAAACATACATATGTATATGCTATATGTACATATTATTTCCTTTTAGTAAAATTTTTAAAATCAAGTGGCACCATACTGAGTCAAAATGCATTTCAGTTGAAATGATACCTACCCGCATAGATATTCATTTTTATGTACAGTACAATGTGGTACAAATATATAAAAATGATATAGGTACCTACTACATTATTACACTGGAAAAATAAAAACGAAAAAGAAAAAAAAATAAATAAATTTTAAAAACTTGATTCAAAAAGTTACATGTTTTTTTTCTTCTCTCTATTTTATTATAAACACATATGATATGCACATTATAAACCATATGTATGCATATACACATATACATACATATCTGGTGTGCAAAAAGATGAATAATAGTCACGAGTAAAGAAATATAAAAACCAGAAAAGCATTAAATTTTAAATAATGTATGTAAAGGGTTTGTGTTTTGTTTTTATTACACACATATTAAATGTAAGCGAATATATTTCCTATAGATACATATCATATATAGACAATTCATATGTATATGTAAGCACATTATTATATGTATATTAATGTATGTGCAATTGCATCTTATGTATATAGATGAAAATACTTAAAATGCATACGTGTGTTACATGAATGTACATACACATATTTTTTCGTTTAACTTCAATTTAATTTTCGATCTTGATTTACATTGTTGCGCACGGAATATGTATACATATATGTACATACATATATACATTTTTATTTTTTTCTACAATTTTCTTCTTATTTCTCTTAAGATCAGAAAACTGATCAAAAAAGAACAAACATCAGATTAATTTAGATAGCTAACCTTAATTAGAGATTGCGATAATAAAGTTATCTGCAAATAAAATGAAATAAAAAATTAAGGAGGAAGAAAAAAACCAGCATGAGAAGCACGATAATAATAAAATAATGAAACTCTGGTATACATTTATATACATATATATATACATATGTATTTCGTATGTTATACTTTTAAGAAGTCTACATAATGTGTATTTATATAAGTGCATACATATACATAGGTAATAATGGGTAATGGGTGTATCTATACAAATTTAGCTACATGCCAATTTGAAGTGATTTTTCTTCATTTCATGATGGAAATGCTTTGTGTTTTTTGATGTTGTAATGTTTTATCATAAGTGATAATCATTTTTGAAATATGTAAACACGAATTAATCCATGATACATGATGAACAAAAAAAAAAAAAAAACTAAAAACGCTGTAAACAAAATTTAAGTTTTATTGGCTATCTGTTTAGCGGTAAAAGTACTATATACAAACATATACGTAGGTACATACATACAATTGAAAGTTTTTTTATGATCGTATTTATTATGTTAATTTCAATGAAAGCCATCGATTTATTATTACAGTTTTCTAATTGCAGTTTCTTTATTTTTTACCAATAAAAATAATTTGAAACTTTTTATTTAAGAATACTAACGAAATAATTTACAAATTTTCTAAAAAAAAACTTCAGTTTTTCTTGTTCTATGTTGCTTAAAGTTGTATTAATTGAATCTACTACGAAGCGTTCTATATTGAATTTTTTAACTTTGTGTTTCTGAAAATAAAGAAAATTAGAGCAACATTTTAAAAATTTCCAACTTTAGACCTGATATCCAATACACAGACAGAATGTCCAGAATTTATTTTATGATAATTTGTTATCAATCATAATTTCGCATAATTTAATTCATCGTCTATACTATACAAATCTTTATCTGCTTATATTGTCCATTTTTATAGAATCGATTTTTATTAACTTTCTTCGTATCATTCTTCAAAATCTAAAAAAGAATTATTATTTATCAGTTTTGGTGGTTGTCCATCATTTTGATTCATATAAATTATGACAGAATAAACTAAAATATATTATGCAATACCAAGCTAAGCCATCTTATACTAGAGACAGACCTAAAATTAATCTAGATAAACTTATCTGAATTATCTCTATTCCGGATTTATAAAGCTGAACGTGACAGATTGCAAATATAGATTATCCCTAATGCAATCAGCTGATTTGTTGAATTTATTCATAACCACACAGTCACCACAAATTACTTTAAGGCTATTATTTTCGTGTTACTTGCGATTTAAATATCGAAATATTTTAATTATTTTAATTTTTTTTTTTTTGTTTTTAGAAACGTTTAATTTGTAAAATCATTCATTTCATACAATTTTAATAAGTCGCAAAAAAAAATTCCACAATAAATCAGAAACAGAAAACTGATGAAAACTGATGTCAATTTTTGTGTCTTCTTCTTCCTACTGCAAATCCAATTGATGAGGGTTACCCAATTTTCAGAACTGGATTAAGATAATCTAGTTATACAACTGGATCATCTAGTTATTGTGGTGACAGACATCCACTTTTATCCAAACGAACGACTTGATCTAGATTGAAATACTTAGCCTGTCAGTGATATTACAGATGTAGTAGAGTTCGCTTAGTAGAGTAGACCTCTTATACCAGACACTATATTGTTTGAGCGGGGAATAGGATGTAGAAACTCTAATAGCACAAAATAATATAGATAAACAGAAATTTCTGATCTAGGTTGTGATATCAATCACACCCCCCTGAACATGTTGCTATAGCATTTTTGTTTCTTTATTTATACATTCAAATGAAATGTCTAGCATCATCATAGTAAACATTTTACCACATTTTACTTTTATCATAATCGAACGATAACTAGTATGAGTGACGAGTACGAAGGTAAGATAGATGCACATTTTAATGAAGTTTGAAATAAAGTACCTATGTCTTTTATTCTTATATCTTTTGCGTTCTCCGTTTTAATGTTTGTTGTCAAATATTTTGTTGTGTGGAAACTCCTGTGTTTCATATTTGACATCAAACACTATGTCAAATAAAATACATATTTGATATTTGGATGTCAAACGGCATCATTGTTCAAAAATATTATTATTATTGTGTTCATACTGTTTTAGTTAATTTCATTTAAAAATTTAATAAAATTCTTTCAATAAAATTGAATTTGTTTGTTTCTTGTTTAAATTTGTGTTAATTTTGTGTTTTATCATGAAAAAAGATTATTGAATACAAATAGAATAGAACATTATTATATTGTTGTAATAAAAATGGAGGTAAAAGCAGAAGAAATAAAAAAAAGAGGATTAGAAAGACGGGAAATTGGGAAAAAAGGACATTATAAAGTTAATAACGTTTTCAAAGAAAATGAACATCTATGGGATATAATGAAGTGACTATAAAAACAGAAGCAGAAGTTAATAAAGACGTTGAAATGTGCACTAATAAATGGAATAGTTTAAGAGTGCAGTATACATATAACAGAGAGAAAAGGAAGATAGCGGACAAAAATGTGTGCAGGGCTCTGAAACTAATTATGAAATCAAATGGGAGTTTTATAATGCAGATTTATAATTTTTTTTTTCTGATCCTAAGCAGCTTGAATACTCATTTTAAAAGTTAAAATTTGCAAAACACACTCACTCACTTTTCACAAAATAGTCGTCTTGAATAGTTTTTGCTTCACGACTGTCAAAATGTCGACTAATGATGTCAAACAAACAAATAACGCAATATGTCAAATTAGTGTGAACCAACGTCAAACTTTTTGACTTCAATATATTTTATAGTGGAAACTCCCTGTGCCATATATTTGGCATTTCTTTGTCAAATATTTGAAAGAATGTCAATGAGTCGTATCAAAGCTTTAATGTAGATTTAAAAAACTAAACATGGCAGATTACAAATACAGATTACTCCTGTTTGTTGAATTTATATAAGGACCACAACCACACAATCACTACAATCATTTTAAAGTTATTATTTTGAGGTACTTGAGATTTTGTGCTGAATTGGTTATCGGAAATATTATAGTTATTTTGAATGTGCAATAAATTAGAAAACCGAAATGTCAATTTTCATGTATTCTTCTTTCTACTGGAACTGAATTTATGAGGATAATCCAGTTTTCAGAACTAAATTATTTAAATCTACTCTACATATAAGTAGTTGTACAATTGGATCACCCAGAAATTATGATATAACACACAGCCACTTTGATTTAGATTAAAAGTGCTTAGTCTGTCAATGTTATAAGATACATATATTTAAATACAATTTATATACTTATAAATATTTTTATGAAATTTTTCCGAAATATTTAGATTTTAGAACATAAAATTCACACGTTTTGCTTAAACAGAATTTGATTAGCATAATTTTCATTTTATCTAATATTCTATATATATTAATAAATAAAATTTAACTTCATTATTTACTTCTTATTCAAATATTATCTTAAATTAAATCTCATAAGAAATTATAAGTTGCCAATTTTATATTGTAAATCGACAAAATGAAACAAATTTACATATATTTCATTTTTATTCATCGTAAGAATGACATAATTTATGAATTTATAATTTTCTCACACTTCTGTTTCATAAATAAAATAAAAATAAAATTAACAATATAAAAAAAAATTCTTAAAACGATACAACAAAGAAATGAAATAAATAAATAAATTAATTAATAAATTTTCCTCAAATTTAGAAATTTATAATTTTGATTTTGATTTTTTTTTTATATATATTCCATATAATACGAATTAAAGCCAAATAATATTAATTTTTTCATAAATTTTGTAAAAAAAAAAAATTTAATAGAAGTCACTTCTAAATAATGAAACGACAAAAAATTTACATACTTGAAACTAAATGCAAACTTTAAAGATTGTTAAATTTCTTCGTATGTATACATTATATGTATATTATGTGTATGTGCTTAAAAGAAATCGAGTGGTATTTTCACCTTTTTTTATGCAAATAAATATTTCAAATTTTATTTTCTTTTTCGCATAATAAAAATAAAATTTTATTAGTCTCGTGTCATATTTATCTCTGTATATGTATGTATGTATTGTAAATACTTGGATTTTATATATAGTATTATACATACATACCGTATGTACATGTGTACATTTGGAAATGTGCACGACTAAGAAATCTGTAGTTTTTTTTTTGTTATTTTGTTTTCATGTTCTTATTTTCTCACTTTTTCCTTTTATTTTTTTTTTTTTTTTCATTTTGATTTTCTCAAATTGGTTAAACAATTTTAAATTGAGTTATTTATGAATTTAGAATTTTTAATTCATTTTTATTTTTTCTTAAACTTTTGTTATTCACCTCTTATTTGTTTGTGTTTCTTTTTTTTTTTAATTGTACAACCATCAGTATAAATACACTGCATAAGCGGCTATGTATATAAATACGGATATACTCATAATATATATTTTTTTTTTTGTTTCATTTATATTATTATTTGTACGTACATATACATATTTATACTTATTATGAAAATTTAAAATATCATAAATTTTTGATAAAAGCATTTTCTTGTCTCATGTTCGATACAACATCATTTGATGATATTAAATTATACTTGATATTGCAGGAATTCAATTTTAATTTGAATTTAATAAAGTTTGATTATGGAATTTATATGAATACAAGATAATAATTTTTTTTTCCTTTTCTTTTCTGTTCGTATCAAACTAGAATAATATATATCTACGTACATACATATATGTACATTATATAATACATACTACATTATATATCACATCCATGTATACTGAATACAAAGTATATATGTATTATATTAATTTATAACATGAATGTATGTGTGTATGTTGATTTAGAAAAACTCAACATATCACACATTATCATTATATTATCATTATTATTATTATTATTATTATTGTTATTATCATTAAGTTCTTTTTCTTATCTCAGTTTTTCTTTTTTATGAACTTTACTCCTTAATATATTAATCAATTTAATTAAAATGCTTATTTATTTTTTTCTTGTATTTTTTATTTTCAGATTAAAATCAGCAAATAGTAATGGTAAGTGTAAACGTGTATACGTATAATGCTATACAAACATACATTATATGTAAATATAACGAATAACAAATTATTTAGATTTTAAATATAGATAAAATGAGTGTAATGCAGATTTAAGATAAATTTTTAAAAATTTTAAGTGAAAATCGTAGTTAATGCAATTAGTTACTATTTTAATTACAAAATATATAATGTGTATACCATGTACATATCATATAAGATACTATACATATACATTATAGCCATAAATATGCATGTGATATTATATAATAAGAATTCTATATTCTATGTGATTCTATTTAACTTTCAATTTTTTTTCCGTTAAAATTGTATTCACCAAAATGTCTTAAAAACTTCTTAAAAATTTCAGATTTGAATGAATATAGAATTATAAAAAATACATGACCTATTTGTTGAAAAAAAATTATTACATATTTAAATAAAATGAATATAAATTATAATTGAAAAATAAATTATGCTATTCCATGTACATACATAATATGTATGTATATTAAAAACATATTTATTATCATGAATATTTGGAAAGAAATAATATATGTATACTAAAATAAAAAAATAAAAATTCAACAGAACTAGTTATGGCTATATACTATATACGCTCTGAATATTTTCGATTTTCAGTTTTAGGACAATTTTTTTATCATACAAGGTACACAGTGAGGTTCAAAAATAACTATTTCACATTTAAATTTTCGCTTTCAAAAATATTTTTTAATAAAAAAATATCTTATATTATAACACATTATGTATAATGATTTTCAATTAAATTCATATTAGTTAAAAATCATAACATAAAAATGTTTGAATAACTTCATATTACAAAAAAAAATGTTTATAAGTTTTGCATTACTTTATTGTCAAATATGAATATACATACATAACTAAAATTTTTCTTTTTATTGCTACTTGTAACTGAGACCTGAAATTTTTATCTTAAAACTAACTATTTTCTACTATGTCTGCATTTACATTTTACTGTTGATTGCAAACCACAAAATTGGTGGAAAAGAAACAAACTCGCAATAACACAATAGGACTTATATCGATCTATCTTAAAAATGATCAAATGGTATTTCCAATCATCAATTTCTTGAATCAACATTTTAAGTTCTTTTTTTCCAACAAGTTGGTTTTTTTCAACAAAATACATACATATAGTATAATATCAGTTGCTTTGTATTCTCGTTTCTGTTTCTTGTTGTATGTTGGCGCATATAGTGCAAGAATTTCATATCATTTACTTTGCAGCTATATTTATACAGATAAAACTTTATTTTAAACGTTTACTGTTATAATTTAAATAGGTATATGTTGTACAATGTAGTGAATATGTAATTTATATATTTTTTTCAATATTTTAAAAAAGTGAATGTATATAATGTATAACAATAAACCTGTCCTTAAATTTAAATATAAGTACAAACACAACCTACATACGTATATATGTATATGTTTGTAAATTATTTGGCTTTATCCAAATGCATAGATATTAATATTACATATTACATATGTTATCTGATATAACTAATTGCAAAATATTGTCAAATAATAAATTATTAAATTAACAAATGAATAAAATGTGACTTGATTTTATAATTAACTGCTATATAAAATATCGGCATTTATACTAAATTATTTATATATATTATCCATATTGTATAATACATAAATATTATATGCGTAGGAGTAGTTACAAATCTATACTAATAATATTTCCTAATACCATTCCATTTTTTCATAACTAAAGCGAATACAAATTTACAATGTACTTCAAATTTCATTTACTTATTTGAACAATTTTTAAATATCTTGAGATTTTAATATTAAAGATTCTACATGTTGCATGAGTATGTTGACAAAATCATTTTAATAATAAAAATAATTTGCAGTCTTGTAATTATTGTTAATCTATCGATTTGAGTAAAATGAATAAATTCAATTACTATTTTCTATGTCGAAAAATGTTTTCTAAAACATTAAAAAAAACAAAGTCTCGATTGATCGTTTGTTACCTATTATTTTTTCCTATTTCTCCATAATTTGATTAGATTTGATTTTCATTTGATTTCAAATGAAAAATCGGAAGATTTCTAATGAAAATTGTTTCTAAATTTTTAATATTAAATTTAAAATAATGAAAAGTCATATTTAAAAGAGGAAAATATACTTTATTAAATAAGACTTCTACAAAATTTAATACGTTGTGATAACAAATTCACTTGTTTTAGTTCAGTAATATAATTCAAAGTAATTCAGTAATTCAAAGTTTTTTTTTACCTTAAGTTTGTTGTAATGTAAATGCTTTACCTTTACTTATACATACTTATGTTATGTACTTACTATAATTACTTGAGACTTATTCGGAATTGTAACTCTTTATTTAAAAACCATAAACATTACTGCTAAATGCTGAAATTGACTTTAAACTTTAATTTGTATATTATTTATCAAAATTTTATCAAAGTTATTTTAACTATTTACTATAAAAATTTGTTATCTATATCACGTACATTTCGATGCATGAATTTAATATTATATGTACATAATATATGTATGCACAGTGTACATATATCTATGTATTATTCCTTAAAAAGAAGCGTTCATTTCATATTCTCCGATCATAATATCTAAAATATCGAAAAATATCGAAGCATAATTAAACATAATATTATTCCAACCATATGATATAGTCATGTTTTATGGATATATGATAAATTTAATCGTTAATTTTAAACATTGTTGACTTTTAACAGCTTACATTTAAAATTAAATTGCCTACTGTCTACTGTACAGAAATATTTATAATTGTAACTTCACATGTGTATATTTTATATGTATTCCACAACTATAATAGTTTGTTATTACATATTTCTAAATATCTTAGCTCTAAGTCTATATATACGTGTGCATATAATATCAAATACTGCACACAACTTTATACATCATATCCATATAAATAGACGCATTAATGGGCCACAGGTCCAGAGTTTATCTTACTTTTAAAAAGAAGTCAAACATAGTTAGATTTCTAAATATTCTTTACTTTATAAGTGCGCACCTTTTTAACATTTCATTAACATACTCGTACGAATAAATACATCAATATATATACATACATGCGTATATACTGTCAAAAAAGTATCTAAACTTTTTAATTTAAAAAGTATGTGCCGTTGATTACTATAACAAATTTGAACGCGTTCTGTCAATCAAATTGTGTACATCAGCATTTGAATCAGTCTACTTTTTTGTATCACGATTTTTACAATAAATCAAAATATTGTCCTGGAGAGCGTTTCAAAACCTTACTATAGTTGACTATAGTAACTTTTTGTCGTTCAAAGATACCTCAATTAAAGAGAGCATAACTACCAACATAACTTTCAAGCGTTCAGAAACTACAATGGTATAGTTTATTTTTAACTACGGTGGTTAAAAAATTAACAATGCTCAAGAGTAAGGTTACTGACAGTTAATCAGCTGACTCTTTATTATCTCCATCGGCATTACATATAAAATTTTGACTGCTGATACTTTTTAACCGATATAAGTTTTATATCCAGGTATAATGCTAATATAATTAAATTTATTTACATATTACATCATTATACGCCGTCATTATAAATTATAAATTTACTTTATTTTATTTTTCAAAAATATGGGTGTAACAGTTTGACAACTAAAAAATCAACGGCTATAAATAAACTATATTTCAAATCGCTACAAAAATTTGTGACATTATAGTTGCGTTCCTTTTTCCCAAGTAAAGTACTCCCAAGTACTACTAGTCGTGATCATCTACACAAACACTTGTATTCGAGTAATTTATTTGACAGTTGTATTGTTAGTTACGCCAAAATTTGTCGTCAGAGGTTTTTGTGTTTCGAACGTTAGAGATTAAAGAAATAAGTTTAAGTCTATAATATTTTTATTACACGTACATATTTTATTCAATATGTGTTTTTTTATTGTTTAAGGTTATGGAGAATATAAAATCAACAACAAAACAAATTTGAAATACATGACAGCTGAAATTTGAGCACGGCCAACTGCCACTCCAATATTTACGTTACCTTAGAAATGTGCATGCCTTGAAATTTGAGGTTACTTTTTACTTCCAAGTAAAAAAATCGCGTTCCATTTAGAATCTACTCCCGTGTACTTGGGAGTACTTTACTAGCTAAAAAGGGAGCGCATCTGTTATTGTAAGCAGGGGTTATAGCTCAAAAAAAATTTCTTTTATAAATTTTAAAAGGGATTTTGAAATGAATAATTCCCGGTACTTTTTTGACGGTGGGTATATTCAAGTACAAATATGTGTATACAATAAAAATGAACAATTTTTGTTAATTTCTGATCATGATGTCGTTGTTGTTGTTTCTACCTTCGTGTTACTTTAATATTATGCTTCATTTTAATATTATGTGTAAATGTAAGTATACGTATACATAAATACATACGTGTGAGTATACGTTAAATATCACAGTAAATATCTAAAATTTATAGTTTAAAATCGCATAATGTTATTTTGTAATTCAACATTTTAAAATTTGTCTGTTATAATAAAATTTAATTTACATATACAGTACACAAATATTGTACAGATACAAGTAGAGTGCAAATTGGACGATTATTATCACATCAAATAAATTACTATACCAATTGTATATAATGTATATATGCATGCATATAATATGTTAATATGTTCGTAAGTATATGCATATAGTCATTCTGTCCATATGTATGAATAAAATAATTTCGACAAAATGTAATCGAAAGTAAAAGATACGAACATAAGTAATTTACTATTTTTTATCTATAACATTTTAAAAGGATTATACCAATTGCAAAGTTTATTTGACTAAAAACTTGATTTTGTAAAAATTTCGAATTATACATACGAGTAGAGTAGTAAACGGGCAAAATTTTGATCTTTGTGTTAAAAAAAATTTATAAGTTCAATTTAAATATAATTTTCTATTCGATTAATAAACAGAATATGAGTATCATTCAACCTCACAATTTTTTTTAATATTTTGAATCTTCTTTTTAGGAAGAAAAATAAATACTGTTTTATTTCTCAACTGTTTACATTTTTTGTTTACTAAAAGAAATAGAAAAAATTTACATTTTTTAGAATTTGTATTTCTTATAAAATTTCAAAATATCTATGTAATTATATGCCTATATACTAATTAAATGTTTTAAAAAAAGATTGAATATGAGGACAAGTATGTTTAAAATTACATAAAAAGAAATAATAATAAAACAAAGTAAAGTAAAAAAAGAATTCATTCATACTTCACATTCAACCATATAGTATATATTATTATACTTTAAGTGAAAAGCAAGTCAATTTACTTTTTATAAGAAAACAGTTTTAACCATCACGTAAAGGTTATTAAAACATCATAAACTTAAAAAAAAAGAAAGAAATTCAAATGGATTTTATGAAAAACATGTATGTATATGTATATATATATACTTTCAAAACTTTCTAATTAGAACACATTTATATAATGAGAAATTCGAAGAAAAGGAAAAACAGGAAGACATAGTCATAAATGTTTGAATTCTTTTCGAACATCCTAACATGCATATAGTACATAAATATATTTAATAATAAACATCTATACGATAAAAACATACGCTTATGTACAACATACATGCATACGAGCATGCATACGAGTGTACGTACATAATTATATACGTAATCTCTGAATTTTTTATGAACATCATACCTTCTATTTTGTAAATGGGTGAAATTTGAACAACAAAAAATTACTTACTTAAATGTTGAAATGTTGTAAGTTTTGAAAAAAAATTAATTAAAAGAAAATTCATTTTTAATTTATAATATTCTTATTATTTATAAATTTTTAAATTAATACATATTCTGGTTTGATAAACAAAACGGAAAGATAAGAAAACACACATATACACGTGGTAAAAGAAAAATATTACAATCATATAGATATATTCTAACAATATTTTCATTTAAATAAATCTCATATTATGTGTAGAAAATTCTCTTGAAAATGATTTTTAAATAGAAAATTTTATTAAGATTTTTTTCATTTTTCATTCATGAACAAAACTGGAATTTCATTAAGCGATTATTTAGTTTTAAAATGTTTTTATTTTTTTATATCTCTGTTCAATCGTATTCCTTCAAGTTTTCTTATGATTATGTTGGTTGTTATATACCTTATACGCTTTTACGTTATATGATGTTATATGTAAGTATGTGACGTTCTAATATTTTGTTTTTTTTTGTACACATGGCTACGAATGTACTTGCATATTTGAACATACATATGTACACATATATTTAAGCATATAACAGAAATATATATATGTATATACACGGCAATGTTAAAACTAAAACATATTACATGTGCATATGTGTAAATATGTACTCGTGTATTTATGAAATGAACAAACGTACAAACATATTATAATATAACATCAACCTCGTGGCGGCTAACATTATAGAACATTAAATATATTTAAATATAATAAAGTGTTTAGAAGATATACATTATAGTACATATGTACATAAAAATATATATATCTACATTATTGCAATACGAGTTGTTATATACATATGTATTCATACATACAGTGGATTACGTATATACATATATTTAAAATTTAAATACATTCTATACATATTTGTATACATATTATCGAACTGTTCCTCAACTTAAATTTCTTAGGACCGATGTTATAATTAACACTAAGGACCCATCTCCAATGAGCCAACCTTGCTTGGTTTTCATTGTAAAAGATATATAGCCGCGTATGTAGTGGTAAATGGTCGACAATAATTTTATTACAGTAAAATTCGGGTATACGCTCTCTAATTTGGATTTTTCTTATTACTGTATCTTAAACTAAACCTTTCTCTGGGTACTGTAAAATTGATATCATTACTTAAACTTCACTTAAGAATTTTATTAAAAACTGCTCTTAAATTATCAAATTTAATATGTTCTATTCAAATTTGAAAATAATAATAAAATAATTAAAAATCAAAATAATGATTATTGTGTAAATAATCATTTTGTTAGGAAAAACTTACCTGAGTCATGCATACATACTAATAGATATTTAACGCATATTGTATCTATTTATGTACATATTGATCAGGGCTGTCAGATGATTTATTAATTAACAATAATATTTTTCGATTTTCAATGCTTTCTAATCTTCAATAAATACACAATGTATGTTAATATAATGCAATCCATATAGTATGTATATATGCAATCCATATAAGTATATATATATACGTATGTAGGTATTTTATTTTTTGTATTGTAGATATGTGTTTATGTAGGAAATATTTATTGATTTTATGACGTACAATTTTGTATGAATGAAAAGTTCTATAGAGAAGAAAAACAACGAAATAAAAAAATCAAAGAATTTGATGACTTATCTAAGGTCCGGGAAAATCAAATTTATAATAAAAAAAAGAGCTGAAAAAAGTTACAAATAATTGACAGTATACTCGTACTTATGCACAAATTATTACAATATGCAGTTTAATAATAATAATAAACACAGTATTTAGATATTGTATATATTATATACTGTATTTCGTGTATTTATTTATACATACATGTTACATTTTATTCAGGTTTTTCAGACCTCTTTTCTGAGTACGAAAATATACGTAAAAAATATTTATATACATATTCATATTCATATACGTAATACAAATGTATACATTTATTTATAATTTAAAATGTATAAAGAGTGTAAAAGGTAATATGTACTGGTAATACGTAATTCATACACACATAATGCTTACATTATGTATATGTATGTGCATATAATATGTACATTGTATATTCAAAACTAATCTATTACATACCAAACTGAAAACAGAAGTTAAGCATATGTGCATTTTATAATATATTCATCGATTAAACCGCCTTCTATTTTTACTATTTTCCGGGTTTCTCTAGAAGACTTCCTATTTTCTTACAAGAGAAGAAATTTTAAATTTTTTCATCTTGTATTATTTTGAAAAAAAAAAAAATAATACAATTTTTACATGAAGACCACACATACATAGTATAAATATTCAAATACGTATCCAAATGTAGATATTATATTATGCATATATTTACAACATCTACACATGTGTATATTACATTACTAATAAAAAAAAATGTTATGATGGGTACGATCAGTACGATTCAAAATATAGTAATATAAAAAGTAGCAAGATCTATACGAGTACTACTTATATGCGAATAAAATATTTATTTATGAATCTGACATTTAATTCATACCTTATCTTACATTGCACATCTTAAAATATATTCTTGTTATTCTTTTCTTACATTACATAAATATACACATATATAATTTACACATTTGTATATACGTTATATGTATATAGGTATTCATGTTCATAATTAGCAACATTAGTAATTGAAGAAATTTAACAAATCGATTCGATTGAGAGATTTATTTTAAATCTGCAATAGTATATATTTCATATTTTTTGTATTCTTATCGTTGAAAATACACTTTATATATTATTATTTTTTTTTTATTCAATTGATTGTACAGGAGGTAGACCTTTACCATGGTGGTGTAGAAATAGTCGAACTGGTCATAATGGTAGAAGTATGTCAACAAAACATCCGGCAGATAGTATACGAAGACCAACAAGTAATTCTGGTGTTTGGACATGGTTAAGTAATCGTCGACCATCAACTGGACCAGATCAAATCGGTCCACCATCATCGTCACCAGCAGAAAATCATTATACGCATATGGATGATGCATATAGTCCAGTAGGTGTAGGTGAAGCTTTGTATGCAGAATTAGACAGAGAATCAGTTCGTTCAAATAATCCGTCATATCAAAATACTGCATATAGTCAATGTGGTGAGGTATGTACAGGCAATAACGTATGTTTTAATAATAAATAAACAATTCGAAAAATTCACACGTAATATATTCCATTACATTTATAATAATACAAGTGTACCTATATAAATTTTATTCATTTTCATTTTTTTCATATACAATATAGGGTCATGACCAGGACATTCCGATGGTTTCATCGGCTCCAAGTAGTGCCTATTATTCAGATTTATCTGTAACTGCAATACCAGGTGGTAATGATAGAGCATATGAAGTTGTTGGTTTAACAGTTATGTCAGCATCGCTTCCGCATTGGGATGCTTCAGGTGATTCAAGTGGAAGTAGTGGAGGATTAACTGTTGCTCGAAGAACACCAAGATTAGCGGCAATCAATGAAAGTACCACAGTGCCCTCTGATTACGTTTAAAACACAAAAAATACAAATAAAAAAAAAAATAAAAGAATTTTATTTTATTTTATTTTTTGTTTTTTAAATACGTATTATACAATTCACTTAAAGATATATACTGAAAAGTATTTTCGAGACGAGCTTAAATATACATATACTTACATACATATAAATACAAGTGAAAGTGATATTTACAAAGTAAAATAAAATTATATCTATTTAAAAATGAATAAAATAAGAGTTGAAATAAAGAAAAATGAAAAAAATAATTTTAAAAAAATGAGAAAAATCATTTAACGAAAATAGAAAAAAAAAATTAAAAAATATATACAGTAATTTTATTGTTTATACATAGTATATAGTATGTATTTAGAAATGTGTAGTAGGAAAAAATATTTGTAATTTATAATAAAATGAACACTGATTCAAAAGAAAAAAAAATAATAAATCAAAACAAAAACACAAATAAAGCCACAAAATAAAACAAAACAAACATTTTTTTTGTAGAAAAATTTTGTGATTTAAGACTTGTTTCATGTAATATTACATTTAAGTAGAAAAACCTGGAAAATTATGTTATTTTATTATTTTTTCTTTTTGTAAATATATGAAGTAAGAATTTCTATTCAATTAAGTATTTAATTTTTCAATTCAGACAACAGCCCTATTTTATTTTATTTTTTATGCAATTTATGTACATAATTTAAATTATAATTTTCATTGTAAATTTTAAATAGATTTCTTGACATACTCCTCGCTCTAAGACCCTTCCAAATTATTTTTGGCACACGAACTATTATTATTATTATTTATTACAAAAGGTGGACAGTTAACTGCCACCCTTCGCCCACACCACGACCCTCCAGGGCCTTTTGGCGGTCGCTTACATCTTGTTTACTTTACCTTATACTATCTTATGCTAATCTTATGATCTAGTTGTGCTTGGTGTGAGGCCACGGCGGTGGCACACGAACTAAATGCTCTTTTTTTAGCATCCACTATTTCTACATCATGTAACCCAACTTTTCAATTGTGTTTCAGTCTGGAGATTGAGAAAGTCAATCCATATTAGTAAACTCATTTTAAGACTTCCACAAAGTTAACTTCGATGTTTGTATTTCTAGAGAATCCAATCATAATTTTCGTGTCCAAACCAGTCGTCTGTAAAAGGTAGCAAATCATTTTCGAATAGTTTCGTCATTCGTTTTGAGTCCAGTCTCACCGAGAAGCATACTAAACGACCGAATCCTTTTTGTCAAAAGGCACCATAAACTTGTACTTTTAGTGAGCTTGTATAACGTTCTCCTTTTTTGATCCAAATACGTCTCAAAAGATTAGAAATGAGAGAAGAAACCTTGTGCGTAAGGACTTCATTGCTCCAATTTCGGTTCATTTTCCTTCGGGCCCATTGTTACCTTTTTTCCATATGGTAACTTGTAAATAGAGATTTTTGTATTGTTGACAATTTTTTACGTACTTGCCGAATTGATAATGGAGCGTTTTATAAAAATATCCTTTCAATAATATTGTCGTTACGCTTTATTGGCGATCGAGGCCTGTCATTTTTATGAAAATCATCAATACAACGGGTACACCCGGTTCAATGCCAGCAAATACCAAACAAAGTATCGAAAACCATTTTGAAATAAATATGATTGTCGGATGTGTTTTACATTGTTTTACACAATTCACAGTCACAGACTAAAAAAGATTAAATAAAGAAAAAACTTTAAGAGATAGACCTTTACTGTAAAATGCAAAAATGAAGATGGTGACTTGGACTTTCTCCATACCTATGTACTAGAAATTAATATGTATTAGAAATTAATTTAAAGGTTACTGCTTACTGTACTTCTACAGCCTGTATTAAAAAAATGACAAAAAATCACTAAATTCTGATTTTGGAAAACAATAACTCTTAAAAGAAAGAACGTAGAGGAGCATGTAAGGTGTCATTAAAAGATTTTTATTAGACTACTTTCTTCTAGCTATAGTACTGGATAGTTGTAATAGAATGTTTCATAGAGCAAGTGCGAAAATATTTATCGTGCTCTAGCGGCCAAACGGTTAAGATTACACCCCTGCCATACAATCTTTTATTTGTTTCGATGAGGCATATCTACTGTTTGCGGGTGGCGCACCCGAGGCCGGACGCCCTGTATATATACATATATGTATAAGTATATAGATATACTCGTATATTGTCTCATAAATTCATAATAGTTTTTTGATATCAATATCCAATATGTACTTCCAAACTAAAATAGACAACATATATAGAAAGAATTGAGAGGGTATAATAATAATATCATTCATTAAATAATTAAATAATGAGTTTCATTCCTCCTGTGCGAGAAGTGGAAGAATAGTAGTTTTTAATTTTGTTTTTATTTTTGAAGGAAACTTACCAAATTAATTTCATCTTAAAAACATGTACAATATGAAGATATTACATAATAATAGAAAAGCATTTGATATAAAATATATTAATTTATATTATTATATATTTTATATTTATTTTTTTAGAAATTGCTGTTTTATTAAAAAATCCATCCAAAATAAAATAAATCCATAAAAGATAAATCTGTGTAGTTAATACCGTACTATCAGATGCAGCAATGATGAAAAAATTAAAAAAAAAAATTACCAAACTTAGCAGAACTTGAAATTGAAAAAAGTAAAAATAGTCATAGGTATGTTTACCCTGCCATCTAGCATCTACTATATTATAATTGAATGAAATTTACAATTTTCTATCAATTTACACTCATTATTTTAAACATTAAAAAATTTTTCTTTTTTCAAAATTTTTAGATGAAAATTTTACAAATAGAGAAGCAAGTCAAGAAGAAGAATATAGTGTAAACATTAAGTGCAGATCAAACTGAAGATGAAGAAGATACATTGGAAAAAATTGATACACCAAATTAAAATAAAACTGGAAATAGTAATTTTATAAATGTTTTTCCAGTAACAGCTGCTGATTATTTTCTTTAAATAAATAAAGATGACGAAAATTTATGGCCATTGGATAAAGAGATTTGTAACAGCTCAGAATTTAAATGTTTATTAATTAAGACTATGAAAGGTAGTTCTGAACTGAAGAAGAAAATTTACAAAATTCATCATCCCACATAGTTTATTTGGACTTTACAATTATTACAATTCATTCAATTTTTTTATTGATTTATTGAAACTATTATTTATGAATGTGAGAACAAATCTATTATTTTTGTTTACATGTGATGTGATGCCTCTTCTACATTCAATGCAGTGACTTTAACTTGGACTTTGACTTTCGAGTAGTAAATAGAAAAGAAGCAGGTGCCAAGTTCTAATTTCTAATACATAAATATTACATATCCATTAAATCAAAGTCGAAGTTGAAGTCACTGCATTGAATGTAGAAGCGGCTTTGCTGCATATTTATTTTATTTCGTTTCATTTTTTTATTATTTTATTTTATTTTATATTTTATAGAAAAATAATGAAACAAAAATCTCTGAATTACATTCACAATTAGAATTATTGAAAACTTCAAATGATGAATTGTTATTGTTATAAGAAAATAAAAAAAAATTAAAAATTTACAAACAAATGATGATGTAAAATCATTGCAATGGCAACGTAGAACAATAATTTAACATTCATATAAATAGCAAATGAATGCATTAAGTGCAAAACTAAGAAAATTAGATGAAGACAAAACAGATGCAAATCCGTTTGCTTTCGCAGAATGGTCGTATCTTCATGCATATGGCAATTGCTCAATACAATGACTTCTTTCGAATCTTTCCATTTTACTGCCATGATACCACTCTCACAAATTCTGTAAGCAGACTGTCCCTTTTGTTTTGTAGGTTATCATCAAATTTAGGAACATTTTTTCGATTTGGCATACATGTTCCGACGCATGCGAAAGAAAGTGTTTTCATCAAATGAATTGATGTAAAAAATCGATCAATAGCTACCACAATATTAGTGTTTCGGATTCCCTGACACAATTTGGACACAACTTTTTCGACGAGGGTGTCATCCGCCGTGTCATTGCTATCTTTTCTAGCATAAATATTGAAGTCATAGGTATAACCTGTTTTTGAATCGCATCTTTGCCAAATCTTTATTTCTCTTTTGATTGGCTTCAGTGCTAAATATTGTTTCATTGATGACCTCCCTTTGAACTTTGTCAAGGACTCATCAATTCTTTGCACCGTACTTTCAATGCGAGCACGAGGAAAAGTGTGTTTGAAGCAATTCACAACTTCCTAGCAATCATTTAAGGTTAACCAACGGTTTTATAAACGTTAAAACAACAACGGTTGCAACAACCTGAAACGTAAAAGAACTGTTTCTGTAACAGTAACAACAACGATGCAGGTACAGTATTTGGTCAGTTTTTTCTCAACAGAAGTTAATAAAATATGTTTTTGCAACGTTGTAAGAATTTGTTCCACACCAGTTAATAAACCTCGAACTGTTCAACCGACGTTACATTAATACGTTTTTTTAACGTTGCCAAAACTCGTTTTTTGTCAGTTATTAAACTTGAAATATGTTACTAACGTTACATTGAAACCGTTTTTCAATCATCTTAAAACCTTAAGAAGCGACAAAAAGGGTGTATTCAAAAGCGTCAAATGATTGATAAAATGCAAGCAATATTCAGCTTAATTCTTGGCAATCACTTGATGTTTTTGAATTCAGCCTAAAAGCCCTAAGAAGTTATTCGAAAATATGTAAATTATAAACAGCCATTTTCAGTCATATTTCATGTTTATTTATAAAAAAAAGAAGACAACAAAAAACTTAAACTTAAACTTATGAAAATAAGATAACATATGGTGAATAAAAACAACATAAAAATAATTTGAACTTATATATAAATTATAAAAACTATTATTTAATTTATTTTGTTACATTTATTGTAAGAAAAAATAGCAATTATTAATATTTTAAATGATAATAAGAAGCATAAAGTTGGTATAAAAAATACATTATAAAATATTCATACCGCAAATTTACCGCAATACTGCAAATTTCAAATGGTTTTGAAAAAATTTCCGATTGTCGTGTTCCGTATAATGTGAATAACTTCTCCTTACTGTTGTTATTACTGCATTATTTATTTCTTTGAAAGCACTAAAATTTGATTTGGATGATGTTCCTCCCCAAGAAAATTGTTCCAACAGGATATCGTCAAATAAAAATTTGCAGATGGTTCTAACCGTAGTAATTTCCTTATTTCCTCCAAATCGTGTCAGCCTTACAATCTAGAAAAGTATATAAATTATTTAGAAAACATATTCTAAAATATATATGAATGTTATGTTATGTTATATAGTATATTAAGTAAATGTAATGGGTATTAGATACCAGTTTTTTTGTACTACTCAAGTGACATTCATTTGTTATTTCTTTCTTAATATTCTGAATCGTTACTTCTTCTTTTGCATTTGCCAAAATCTGGAGAACTCGCCTTTTAAAATAAGTCTAACGACTCATAAACCGGTACTTTATAATAGATTTCATATTCGATGAAACGACATATACATCTTGATATGATACAACTTCAATTGGTTAAGAAATTGTTTGCAATACAAAGGCCTATTTTTATTACTTTTTATCAAATAATCTGTTTAGTTAATTTAGTTAATTAAAATAATCTATATTTATTTCAACGTTTTGTATCTATGCTTTTTTTGTATTTATATACATAGTAATAACTGCAATGCATGTGGTATAATATGTTATTATAAATAATAAAATTGTATCAATTGTTAATCCAAAAAAGTTTAAGATGCTTTTTTCACCAAATTGAAAAAGTAAAAAAATCACATGTATTGATATTATTATTATGAATATTATCTGTATTCTGTCTCTATATCCGCATTATTAAATTATAAAAAATAATACAACCTAGGTTGTCAACCAAGCAAAAATCAAAAAATTTTGATTTTTCTTCAACCGTTGATCAACCTGAAATTTCAACCAACAACCTATCTGCAGGCGCTCAAACACGTTGACAACCAAGTTGAAAATCTGTAGTCGGCTTAAAAGATCTGTTACCGCATATAAAATGTTGACAGCTTAAAAGAAATCTGTTAACTTTAGTTAAAATTTAGTTAAAAATCTTTTAAAAATATATTTGCCGTTATATGCGTTGTTTACAAAAAAGTAAAGTAAATCGAAGTATAGAATTATAAGTGAAATGTGAAATAAAATAATTTAAAAATTAATTAATTATAAATAAATAATTTAATTTAGTTGATGATGAAAATTAAAAATTAAAATGAATAAATAAAAAACAAGTAATTAAAATTATGGATACATATATACGAGAGTTTATATATTTTTTTAAATTTAAATTGCTTTAAACAAATAAATTTTCAAAATCCCTCACTTTTATAAATAACTTTATACAGGAACTTGAATCGAATCCACTAAAAATGAGTAGAAGTGGAATGTAGAACACCCAATTCCACTTTCGCAAATGGAATTTAGAAAAAGTGGAATATAGATCATGAGTGAATAAACCGCTTCATGATGGGGAACTATGGAAGAAGGCTTTTATTAAAGCTGATGAAGTCACTATAGTTTGACCAATCTACTGACTATATTGGCACTGCACAATTATGTGTTTTTAATAGAATGATTTTCGATGATATGTCGGTCACAGAAGAATTATTAACTATTGGTATTATTGCATTGCAATGCATGAACGCACAAGAGATCATGCATGATATCACTCTTTTGAACTCATTGGGTGCGTTCAGTTCAATGCAGCGATGCAAGTCAGCGATGCAAGTCAGCGATGAAAATGCAGCGATGTTTAGATAATCGCTGTATACAATTTACTGAACTGTTTACAGCGGAAAAACCCGCTGCAAACAGTTGATAGTTGGCTTTGTCTGTTGTTCTAACATTAAATATGTCAAAATTTGTTTACGATGACTTTTAAAACGAACTTTTTTTCAGCTGCAAAATATTTACATCGCTGCAAAGTAGCGATTATGCAGCGAAGCCGTTCAGTAAGAGAAATTATTGCAGCGATGGAAAATTATACATCGCTGCGTGGAACTGAACGCACCCATTTTCTCATTTCTCATTGAACAATACGATAGCCCTGCCCACTGCTCTACTCTACGTCTAATTGACTCTACTACAAATTACACTACATGATACATGAATGACAAATAACATAACGTAGTGACTGATAGGATAGGTGACAGTGTTAGATAGTGATTATACATGATTATACAACACAAATTCACAATTCACTATTAGAATCAGCAATAACTTAGTCAGCAATTCAGCATAATATTGACATTGTCACTTGTCAGGAAACATGGGAAACATTGCATGATTGTATATGGAATTATTGGCATTTATATAATGATATATATATTATATATATCAATATAGCATACATAAACATATCATCATCGTAATCGTATTCGTATATAATGGATCATAAAAAGTGTAATTCTGAGCATATGTGCGATTTACCCGGTAAGTTTTCTTTCATTTTTATCAAAATTTATTTTAAAAGCAAATTATTTAAGAGAAATTTATCTTATCATTGCATCAACTTAAATATCAAAAATTTTAGTTTCATTTTTAACAGTAACATTAAAATTTAATATAATTAGGCAGTCAAAATTTGTGTCAATATTGTACTTACATACAGTGTGTGTAATGTGTATTGTGAATTGTGATTTGCGATAGTGAGTTATGTGGTTATGTATATAAGTATGTAAGCGGTGCTGTGTACGGAATTTGTTTTTATTCAGTATACGCAATAGTTTTTTTTTGTGGTTTTTATCTATTTTATTTTTATTTATACATATATAGTAAAAAGATTTGTTTCTGAATTCGAATGTCAAAATTTGTATTATATAATTTATGTTAGTTTTCAATATATCATTGGGTTTAATTGTAAGTAGCTATATATGTAGATATTTTCTTGTAATAATTTGTTTTCATCAAAAAACGAATTGTATATATCCCGTAATTATTAAAAGTTAAAAGAATGGTATATAATGTATGTACATACACATTGTATGCATATGCAATATGCGTATATCATCATATGCATGGCATGCATGTGTTATATCTTATATTTATATAATGTATATGAAATGAAAATAAATATGTATTTATATATGTATTGTACACATTATATACTATCTGTCAGGCTAAAAGAATATATAAGGTTAGCTGTAGCCGTATATAGGAAAACTTTTTGCTTTTTTTACAATCAGATTCTCAACCGATTCTGTGGTGCGTTTCTGTAAGACCGATTGAATATTTTCACAGTAGAATATATTCTATTTGACGTCAAAATGACGTCATTTTCAACTAAGGTGTTTCTGTAAGACCAATTGAAAATTTTCACAGTAGAATATATTCAAAATGATGTCATTTTCAACTAAGGTGTTTCAGTATGCACAACCAGTGGAAAATGAAATTCACCACAGTGAATTTTCAATTTTCAACTGTTTCTGTAAGCATGAAAGTGCGATTGAATATTTTCTATCAGTAGAATTATTTTCAACTGGTAAATAGCAGTTGAAAAGAGTATTGAAATAGAAAATAGTAAGAATTATTTTAATAAAATCTTTGAAATGAGTGAACAAGTATATATTATATACATATATAGCTATATACGTATATATGTATGTATATTTATATAGAATATATTTGTATTTTTTTTATTCTAAAGTAAAAATTCTTCGAAAAATTCGCATGAATCAATATGAAAAGATGTGGACATCACAACAATAAATTCAATCGGAGTAGCATCTAAAGCTTTACTTATTTTCAATTTCCGAAATTTCTATTCACCTTTCTATTTCACCACAACATTTTTCAATCGCTAATACAGAAACAGTAGAATTGAACTAGTAGAATATGAAATAGAAAAAAGCTGTGTCGTCACAAATAGTAGAAAATATTCAATCGGAAATACAGAAACGCACCACTGACGTTATATTGTAAGAAATGTTAAATTGTTATTGTTGTTTTTTAAAACACGAATGTATTTTAGAATTAGAGCACTAAATCTATATTTTATCAACTATTAAAAATAACTTAATTTGTTTTGTTTAGTAATCTTTAGTAATTTTTTAACTTTTAATTCATTTTTTTAACATCGAAATTTCGACTAACATAATACGGTCTTATGAATGCTTCAAGAAATCTTACATTGTGACGTCACAACTTAATTTGTAGGTTATTAGTATCGCTACAGCTAACATTATATATTTTATTAGCCTTGCTATCTGTATCTTTATCTATCTGACTGACACTGAATATCTGTCATTTTGTTTGAAATAATGAAATTTCCTCTTTTTCATCTCTTATTTCGATGAAATTTTTTTTTAAATAAGTGCATCAACAAAACATTTTTTATTTAAACATAATTAAATATAAATAAAATAAATATAAAAGTTCATTAATACTAATTTGGCTAAGCTGCTATTTGAATTATTGAAGTAATTATTTTGTGATCTAAATGTAAGTAAAGAAAGTAGTACAGGATTACAGCATACGTACAATGAGCAGAAAATGTATTGGTTAATTTGTTCACTAACAATAGATATTTAGGAAAAGATTTATCAATATTGCTATTGTGCGAATTAATATGCAAAATTCACTAATTTTTTATCTCCATTATCAACAAATTTTAAGTGAAAATTAATCAAATTAGCTAATTTTAGTAAATTAATAATAAAAATGAAAAATATCTCCATAAGTATCCAAAATGATGCCGAAAAAATATCTCATATTTTATTTAACGGTATTTAGAACATAAAATGTTAAAATGTGACATGATCATATGATGACTATGTGAAGTAACCAATTAGGTTGAAAGACTACAATTTACGTTTAAGTTTAAGTTAGAAAAAAGAAAGGGTTTTTGGTGGTTTTGGCTTATGGGACGTAAAAAAAGTGAAAACAATAGAAGAAAAGGAAATCTAATAAACTTGGCTAAAACTGTAAATTTATATAAATATTTTGGAAAAATTATAAGATGCTATTCTACTTTAACAGTATGTAGACAGAAGACAGATATGATATAAGAATGCTAGAAATGAAAATAAATCTGACCTATCTGCTGATCGGAACAGAAAATTAATGGTAAAACCCACTTATTTGCACATTCAAAATTCCAAAGTATTTAGTGTAGATATCCGAGTTGTGGAACAATCAGGAGGCCGGATACGTGATACGTGCACAAAAGGTGCATTTAAGCGGAGACATACTTTTTGAACGTAAGCACTGTATTCAGCAAAATCAAATGACAAATTGACAACAATTAAATAATGCGTTTTAAATTGAAACAAAAATATTTATTTTAAAAATTTATATTACATAACATTCATGTAAAAAAACATTAATTATTACGATTTTTCTTATTGATATGCAGATAACCAGGTAAAAATGTAAGAAAAATTTAAAATGACATTTGACTTGGGAAGCAGGTAAACGGGTTGTTCTTTAAGCGGGTGCAGTTAAAAAGGTCGTTTTATGTTGAAATAATCTAAAATGTACAAGGGACATTTGACTTCTATGCACGTGAGCGGTTTTTGCACTTAAGCGTGGTGCAGGTATACGGGTTTTACGTAATATTGACTCAAAAAGATTAGTACAAACAATTACCATAACCCAGGGTTGGGTAGATAATTTTATACTCGCTCAAGATAATGATCTCAAACATATGGCTTAAAATACTGAAATGTGGCTATATTGTAGAGAAAAAACTAACGAGAGAATATTGATATTGATAAAGTACCTATTATGTATATTGTGTAGTACGAATGTACATGTTCGTGTAAGTAAGTATTCTTCATGAAGGACTGGTAGTCAGTCAGTCTGTTGTTGAACAACAACAATAATTATGACGATGATGACAGAAAATTGAATAGTTATTTTAGAGATATCAATAATCGATTAACGAATACAGTCAAAAATTTCAAATATATCGAAAACAATGAAAATCATAATAAAATAATTTCATTAATAATAGAAATAGAATTTGTAAGAGTATTTCGAAAGAACGCAGTATGAATCAAATAAATGAAATAAAATTGAAAATTACAAATCGTCTTTTATCGAAAGGATTAGGTTCATCATTACCAAGTAATGCCATACATATTCAGCACTAGATATATTCAATAAAAACCATGATATCTACAAACAGGATAACGATAACGATAGAATACACAACCACAAAAGTATATTCGATATAAAAAATATTTTGAAAAGAGAAATACAAACAAAAACAACAAAACTTAGAACACCAAGAAGAAAACACGATCAGATCCACAGGAAGAAAATTAATGGAATATATATGTATGTATATGATTACTATTAAGAGTTATTTACAGAAGATGACGGAGAAACACAATCAGAAATTCGTAATGCCACTACTTCAGATGATGTTTGTGTATTTGATGAAATTAATACTGATGAATATAGAAACAAAACATTTGTCAGAGAACAGAATTTGTATTCTAGTAGTGATCCTTAAATTCGGGATCTATATAATTATAGTAAACTAATAATCAAACCGGTTCCTGAGATGCAAAATATTTTTGATTATTATGAGAAATTTTCGGAAAGCATTGAAGATCTGCTAGAATGCAGTATTGAAGAAATATTGAGATGATATGGATCATGACAAGATTTTTGATTCGATGAAATTCAGTTATAAGATTCCTGGAAAAAATATCGATAGTACTAAGGCTCAGCAGAGTAATATGATTAAAAATAACACCAGAAATAATGAGACCGAAGAAATTAATTTGAAATTCAATGTATGAATTGACGCAACGCTCCATATAAATGATACGGAAATTAACAGCTTGTTAAAAATTAAATTAAATCGTTCATATTCTAAAAATCAGATCAAAAAGATTATTAATCATAAATTTGATATGCGATAGAAACATGATACTTGATACAATATTCACATCAAAATAAAAAGTATAACATAAAAAAGAATTAAGGTTCTCTTCCTAATAATCCGATTTGTCCAGGATTAAGTATAAAGAACCAAGTAAAAACATGGAATGATCTTGCAATTGATAGAATAAAGAGAAATAAGAATCATCATCATAATACTAAAAAAAGCAAATTAAAAGAAGCAATGAGAACGATAGATTTCATTATTGAACAAGAAGTACATGGAAGAACGTGTATTAAGTTAGATGATGACTTTTACAATATTGTGTAGTACGAATATTGTCGAATATGTCATTGGGGATTTTGTGTCAATCTCTTGTATGATTATTGAACTTAGATTTTGTAAATACATATATTGTTAAAGAATAAAGAAAGCCAAGAAAACGAACCGCGTATTTATTTAAAATATGAAATACATCCATAAAAACGTATTTGTTAAATCCACATAAAAGATCAACATTAAAAATGAAAAGGTGCCGATTCTCAAATTTTTATAAAAATAAAAACACAATTTTTTTACAATTCGTTATAAAATTTATTAAAAAATAATACTTTAAAAACGAACAATTCAAAGATTTTTTTATTTTTAAGGTCAAATGTTAGATGACGATTCAACAGTATTCATGAAATCAATTTATTTCTTTTTAATTTTGGCAAAATCAATATAGCCTTCCAGAAAAAATTACCGGAAATACAGTTTGTACAAAATCAATATTCATACAGCTAATATAGATACGGTGTAATGATTAGAAGCATCTTTTAACATTCTTCTTCGAAGGTTTTCATTTCATTTTTTTTCTACTCTTTCTTCATATGCAATCACGAATTTTAATTTTTAAATGATTGAAAATTTACTTTTTAATTTGTTTAATTTTCATTAAAAACTGTAATAATTTGAAAAATTTGAATTGAAAAAATTTATATTTTTTCTTTTTGATTGAGATTGTACAATTTTGGGTCGGGCACGAAACCCTCGAGGTCAAAATCCCCAACGACAAAATGCCCAACGATATAATCCCCGAATTTAAAAATGACAAAATTCACGACAATAAAATCCCCGAATTTTAAAATGACAAAATCCTCGAAGATTGACACATATCCCCCAACCCATATGAATAGAATTTACTATTTATCGCACATAACAAGAATTTTTGTTTTATATAACAGATTTTCTTTTTTTTATCATGTACTAAATTATAAAGATGCGGAGAAAATTTGCACGTGCCCCTGCACAAGGATTATATGATTATATTCAAAATCGAAACTACTACTTAAACATATTGCAATCATTATAAAAAAAGAATACAAGGGTTTTTTCAATAATTTTTATTCAGGGGATTTTGAAATTTGGGATTTCAAAGTTGGTGATTTTGTCATTTTGAATTTCGGAAATTTGTGCCACTTCCAAATATTTATTTGTTTTCAGATCAGCTCTAAACAAATTTTATTGTTACACTTACTAAGAATTAGCTACATAGAAAAATATTACTTTTAAATTTTAAAATAAAAAATATGTCTTAAGAATTTTGTATTTGGGAATTTTGATTTTGAGAATTTTGATTTTGGGAATTTTGATTTTGGGAATTATGTTGGTATCCCTTTGGTTTGGTAACATTTTCAAGTCGGCGGGGGTGATTGGCTTGGAGAGAGACACAATACGAATTTTATATCGCTTCGAATGAAAATGTATTTGTCGATAGTCGATCTTCTTGACTCTCATAATTAGACATATTTTATGCATTTATTAAAATAATATAATGGATTTCATAAAAACGATATCTCTGAAATAATGTAGATATGAATTTTTACTTGTTTTCAAGTAAATTTTCAATAAATTGAATAAATCAAAATTCATTTATTATGTATCTTGAAATTGAATTTTATATCCTTGACATAACTATATGTATAGAGTTAAAATTTAATCATTTATATCAAAATTTTTAGATTATTCTACGGGTCAAGAACCTGTTATATTTAGCCTATGTTTGTGTATGCATGAACTTATGTATAGATATATGTACATATATAAGTGATTTTTTATGTGTGTGTCTGTGCATACAATATATGTACAAAATATTTATATATCATGTATATGTATATAATCTTAAAAATTTAACGTGTGTATTGACATAATCTCTAAAAATTACAGCTCACGACAAAAATATATGATAAATAGAGAGAAAATGATTTGATGGTTTTTTATATTATCGAAAATAAGAAATTTCTAATACGACAATTTATCTTAGAATTAAAAGAAAAAAAAATGTATGAATTTTTGGTTGAACAAGGGAATTATTCATAAGAAAAAATAAAATATCAGACAATTTGTATTTGCACGAATACACTTATAGTCTCAATAATCTCAAACAAACAAATCCGTCTATCTTTTTGTCGCAGTAAAATGCACTAAATTTGAGATTTTCTAAAATTTAGAATATCTGATAGATAAAATTTATTTATTATTTACCATTTTTTATGCATTTGCATAGATAAACACATGATAAAAATTTCAGATGTCTGTATGGCAAATGTAGAAGGAATAATAGGTGAGAAAATCTACCTACGTCTATCTTTCTGCTACAGGCTGTATATACATAAATACTTATATCAATGTTTTTCAATTTTGAAAGTTTTATTTCATTTTTGAAAATACATATATGTATATTTTTTTATATGAACTGTAAATTTAAAAAAAAAATGTATTTGCATATTTATGCCATGCGTATAAATAAATTTTTTGATTTAAAAAATAATTGTACTTTCATTACAGCCGAATTGCCATCATACTAATTTTATTTAGTGAACAAACTATATAAATATTGTACATATTACAACGATCGATAAGTCTTGAAACTAACTACCAAAACTACGATTTGTTGAGAATTTTTCTTTTTTTTTAATCAACATAAGCGTTATGTGAGTCACGTCTCAAAATTTTATAATGTTTCGATCATTTGCAGTGAAGCTACAGTGGTTTAAGTGACGCTACTTTTATAATTTCCAAAAAACAATGGAAAAATCTGAATTTCGTGTATTGATAAAATATTTCTTTTTAACGGGAAAAGAAAAAAGTGTGTAAGCTCGACAATGATTTAAAAAGTATTATCTGGACCCTGTTACATGAAAAACAAAAACAATTTTGTAGGTGGTACGCTGATTTCAAATGCGGTCGTCCAGTCACAATAGATTTGGACGCTCTGGCCGACAAAATCAGACTATTGCTACACGAAAAAATATAAAATATATATGCGCATTCAGTGGAACAAAAACAACTGATCGATAATGGTAAAATTGCACGAATTGGGTTTCAAATTAATTTCGCATCCACTGCATTTTCCAGATTTGGCCTCCAGCGATTATTGCCTGTTCGCAGACTTCAAAAAGATGCTTCAGAGAAATAAGTTTTAGTTCAATGAAAAAGTTACCGGTGATAGGGTGCCAAAAAAAAAGTATGGGAAAGCAAGACGGAGGGAGGAAGACCTAAAGGACGACCCAGGCTAAGATGGTGGAATAACGTAAGAGAAGATATAAAAAGACTCGAAATCGGAATAGATAGATGGAGAGAAGTTGCGGAAGACAGAGAAAGATGGAGAGATCTTTTGAGGCAGGCTCGGGCCTTTCACGGGCTGTAAAGCCATGGAAGAAGAAGAAGAAAAAGAAAAAGTTATCGTCAAAAATAACGGTTACTTTGAGACCAAAGATAAATAAGATTATTTATTATTGAATAAATAATATTTCTTTTCAAAAATCTGTTGTTTTGATAATTAGTATCGGGACTTATTGATCAATGTGTAAATTACATCGAGTAATTTGAATACTAAATTGTGTAAACTTTTTCAATACAATGTACATACTACATTTATACGAAATACTGATCGTGTCTGACTCTAAATGTTTATTTAGAATTAATCATCGAATCGGCTACTGTGTGCAAGAATTTTTGTTTTTCGTTTATTTATTTATTTTGTTCTATTCGTTTTAAATCTGATTTTGTGTGTATATACATTTCGTATGATTATGATCTTTCTTTACACACATAATATATTGATTTTGTTCTTCGTATATTGTTCGATATTATTAATAGCACAGTACAGAATTCATAATATAAATATCTAGCGAAATACTTGTATATATTATGTACATTATATATGTATGTATGCATATACTCTATGTTAAGAATATGAGTACATATATGAAGAAATTGGAGATTATACAATTATAATTAAATAAATAATATAATATAATATAGCAAAGCAATTAATATAGAGCTAGAGTTGTTGCAAACATTCATTATGTATGTATACGGGACGGGCACATTATAATTATGAAATGGTACCTATAGTGAGTGTAGCATGTATGTAGCATAAAAATCAGAATCAGAGTGTATGTAGTGAGTAATCAGATTTAAATTATATTCAGTTTTCAGTTTAAGATGCGCCATCAACAACTATAATTGGCTTATAAATCGCATCTAGTTTGATTCTTGTACAAATAAATAAATAAATAAAAAAGATTCATTCATTTTTTACTTCTTATTTATTTATTTTTTTAAATAATATAAAATTGTAGTATTTTTTTTTTCTTTTTCAAATTTGATAAGAATTTTATATTTCTCCCATTATTTGTTCTATTTTTAAAATTTTTATTCATTCAAAAAAAAAAAAAAAAAATTAAATTTCGATCGAGTGATATAACGATTAACAGCAAAAAAAAGAAGTAAATTGACAAAAAAAATGTGTTATGTGTTATATTAAATTATAAATGTTGTACACTTACTTGTAATGTGTTAATTTTGTGGTATAAAATAAATTTGAATTTTTTTTTTTTTTTTTTCAATTAATTTTTATATAAAATTGAATAAAACATATTTTAATACAATTTAGTTAAAAACGAAAAGTTTTAAGAAAATTAATTTTAATTTGAATATGGCTAATTTATTTTCTACGATTTCGTAATCAAATTATGTATTGTTTTTCTCGAACAATTTAAAAAATTAAATTTGTTATTCAAAAGTAATAAAAGTGTAGTGGTGGTATTCTATTGAAAATATTGATACTACATTAGATCAGGTTTTTTATATTTCATTATTATTATTATTATTATTATTATTGTACATTTTCGTATAAAATTTTGATTTAATTAATACCTAAATTATAATATAAATAGAAAACTATATTAATATTTTTTGTTTTTGTTTTACTTTATTTGTGAATTGTAAATTTTCCATCATCAATATTACTTTTTGAGGAGAAAAAGGTATAGGAATTTATTTTTAGATCAATTTAAAAATAATACTAGATTATTTTGATTTTATTTACACATGCAAAATAAGAATATATTTTTTTTTTTTTGATCTAAAAATAGTTACTCTCATTAAAAATTCCTTTAAATTATTGTGAAAAGTGAGTCGAAAAAAAAATAATTATTTTGTGAGAAGAGACTAAATTTTTCAAAATATTTTTTGTCTTATGTACATTTTTTTTTTCGGTTATTTTATTTTTCACTACATATTTTAAATTTTTATTTTAATTTTATTTTTTTTTCTATTTTCTTTACGCTTGTTTAAATTGACTGTATCATGAGATTAATATTATTTTCATTAAATTATTATATTGAGTTTATTTTATTTTATTTTTTTGTAATAAATACGATTTTTTTTTAAATACATACTTTATAATATACTTATATACCTACATATTTTGCTCTCAAATATGAAATGTGCTATTATATACATACGTTTATAATGCATGTGTATACGCCGCAGTATCAGTATACGATTCTTGCATGTACGATATAAATTTATTTTTAGTCCACAATTTTGGTATTGAAAAAAAAAATTATGTATTAAAAATCAAAAATGTGTACAAAAAAAAAAGCGGAAGATTAACGAACATGAAAATTGTATAAACATGAGCGAACCAACATAGAAAAAAAATGATGAAAATATTAATAACAAAAATAAGATAAAAAACTATTTGTCACATTTTTATTAATGTCGATCTCTTGCAGTATATTATTTTGATTTTTCATTAACTCGTGTATTTTGTTTTTTCTTTTCTAATCAGGAACGTGTTCTAAAACCCTACTATGCATGATCATAGTAATGGTATAGTATAAAGTTATGTTGTAGTTATGCTAGTTGACTTTGTAATTTGTATTGAAATCATGTTGACTACAGCTAGTTTTTGAACACATATTAGTTACCATCGTAATTAAAAAGTAGCAGCTATCTAAATTTTATATTGTAATAATAATTCAATTATTGTCGTCGAAGACAATAAAGAGTCAACTACCTAATTTTTTAACCATCGTAGTGAACGCAATTTCTGAACGCTCGAAAGTTATTTTGGTAGTTATGCTCTTTTTAACTATACGATATTTTTGAACGACAAAAATTTACTATATGTAGTTAACTATGGTAAGGTTTTGGAACGCGTTCCAGATAGTTATTTGAATATTTTCTGTAATTTCTTCAATTCAATTTATTCTTTATTGAAATGTTCTAATATGTATTTTTGAAAATATCTACTACTTTTCACTCATGTATAAATACACTCGCAGTCATGAAAACAAAAATGTATCACTCATAAAAATATTTGAATATTTGGGAACTATTTTTGTCCACTTATATTACATTTATCTGGACAGCACATTGAGATAAAAATTGCAAAAAAAAAGAAAAAGGAAAAGAGATATGTATGTGTTTCCGCTTTTATTTAGCGTTATTAGTAGTCACCACAACAAGCACCCATAAGTAAGCTAGATAAGGATGAAATTAGAGAGTGATCAAATGCAATAAGTGTACACAACTGAATGGAAATGATAAATCTAAAATAAAAGTATTTTTTGATTTTAGGTTATAAATTCTTCAAAAATACCAGTAAAATTGATTCGTAATTAATTGCAGTTTTACAGTTTTTGCAAAAAAATATGAAAAAATTAGAAGTGTAGAAAACAAAAAATAGAGCCCATATTAAAAAAACTTACAATAGTTGATCTACATTTAAAAGGCTAACTTTAAAAAAACCATTTCAAAAGTGTGACAAAATTAAAGAGAGTATTGGAAGATTATAATATTTAAGAATTATTGTGAGAAAATAAATCTACAAAAAAATATATACTTACGCCTCAAATATTCATGGTGATACTGTGTTTATGTGACCGCGGATTAAAGGTTGATTCATACACTTCAGTTCATTCCCAGTGCTTTCCGTTCAGTATCAGTCAAATTTATTCAAATACATATTCGATGTGAAATATCACAAAACTAGGTTTACTATAAATGTTTGTTTTTTTCTTTATAAATTTGACAATTTACTTTCGATAGTATGGTTATGGTAAACAAACTGAATCTGAAACAAATTCACCCATGTAAGTTCAGTCTCCATTCATTTCCCATACTCTTAGTCATTTGGAAAAACATCGTTGCCGACAATATCTAAAGGCTCGGAACTGTGACTGACGGGTTCTGAATTGATACTGTACGGATATGTGTGAATAGTTTAATGTGAAATATCTGAAAGTGATTCTCATAGGCCTCTTTAGAATTGAACATAATTATTTTGGATGCTTTAAAGTTTCTTAGCCAGATTTTCAATTTTTACCTAATCCCATCAAAGATATAGTATGTATGAAATACAGCGCAGTTTCTATTGATCGTTTTCGGACTCTTTTTTTCAATTGCTGATAGCAGAGTATTGAATCAATTCGTACAACATACAAGAAAATTTTTTGCCTGTATCCAAGTAAAATTGTAAAATGTATCGAATTTTCTAAAATTTCATTTATTTTTACAATTAAATAAAATGTTGTTGTTTTTTTCAATAATTGGGCTATCTTTTAAATGTAAGTCCTGTTTCAGAAAGTTTTAACGCATTTTTGATTCCTTATGGAATTCTTCGCACGTGATAGATAAAAAAATGCATATTTTTTAAATTCTTCATTTTCTATATTTTCATATTCTATACCTTCTAAAAGTCTATGTTAATTTATTATTTTTAAAAATTCTTAATTTTCTGTTAACATGAACCATTAAATTTTTGATATTTCTATTTTTTAACGTACGGGATGTCGATATCTATAAATTTCTAAATTTTTTCATTGTTTTCGCTTCTTTCTCATCTTTTTTTTTAATAATTTTATTTTACTTCAACCCAGTACCTCTCAATTTACTTCAACTCAGTACGGAGTTCTGGAACGTTTGGAGGATTGAGTTCTTTAGGTACAATATCTACCTGCCTTCTTGTGCATCAGCTCATTGCTTCTCTCGAGTCACTACTGGTTGCTAAATCAGGCCAAAAAATCCTTAAATCCTCGTGTCTTTGTAGAAGCGGTAGAAGTGTCTTCTGCAAGCACCCTTTCTCGTATACCTCAATTTTAATTGTCCATTTTGCAAAAAAATGCCTCAATCGAAGTCCAAACTTGCAAATTGCTTTCCACACTAACATTTTTGGACCGAATTTTTCTTTTTAAATTGTCCGTTGGTCTTCTGGAACATCAAATCTGTCATTTCCGAAATAGAACTGATCACAAGGTAGCGCAGGAAAATCGTATTCGAAATCGTAAACGAAAAGATTCATTGGAATTATTCAAATATTTTTCAAAAAAATTTTTTTCTTGTATTTGATCCGTTCGACGACATTCTTACAAACGATGAAAGTTCTGGATAAAAATCATATTTACATATATAATTTCAAAAGAAAGGGAATTCCCTGAATACACTTTTTAAAAAGATATACTTTTTATTTTTTTTAGTAACTGGAGTTAGAAAATGTGTTAAAACTTTCTGGAACATGCCTTATGTAAAAATTGGAAAATTTGTTTGAATATAACATAATGTGTTTTAAATATATCTAAAGAAGACAAGACTCAATACTTTTTCCCACACCTATTAAATAAAAAAAAATTGTTAAAAATTTAATTTTATTATCATGCACAGTGATGATATGTACTTAATTCTGTTTGGTTTAGTTAAATGTTTACATAAATGTGAATATTAGCATATGTATTACTTGTATCAAAGAACAAAACGTTAATTTAATAAAAATACGTTTTATTTATTATATTTTTAATTTTATAATTTTTTATTTTTATTTATTTTTTATTAAAGATATGGTGTGCCTAGATAAAGATAAAATAACATGTACAGTTTATGATAAAACATTGTGTTCAACACAAAAGAAGCTTGTATTTCAATATCGACCATCGAGCAAAATTGAAAATTTGTTTTCAGATGTAGCTAGATCATTTTCATATGAAAATTTTGATTTAATATTACAACCAGATAATGAAAACGATTCTGTAAGATTTTAAATACATATTAAATTATAATTTGATTAATTTTTATTTTATTCCATTACAGATTTTATTGAATGATAAGAAAAGCATAGAACTAAGGGAAATATCAAGTTTTACGCTAGAAAATAAAAATATAATAGTTTTAATGCCACCAGGAAGTTGGGAAAAAAATCCAAAGAAAAAGGTTTGACAATTTTTTAACATTTTTTTTTTTTTTGTGATGAGAATTAATTGATTTACGTACATACATACATATTAATTTTTTTTTTTAAATCTATCTGTTCCATTTTTAGATATTTATTGAAACACGGATACCATCTTTAATGCCTCCAATGCCAGTAGAGCAATCATCTGATGATGATTTAGCACTCGGTGCTTCAGCAAGTCCAACAGAAACACCACCACAAACAAAATTCTATAATGATATGAGTACTCCGCCAATAGTACTGGCAGTAAAAAATTCTTTTAACTGCAGTAATAATAAAAAGATATTTAATCAAATAAAATCATCATCAATGTTATCACCACCACCATCGTCATCTTCATCATCATCATCATCATCAAAACCAAATTCAGGATATGTTGGTCTTGTTAATCAAGCGATGACCTGTTATTTAAATAGTTTACTGCAAGCATTATTTATGACACCAGAATTTCGTAATGCCTTGTATAAAATGAAATTTAATGAAAAAGATAAATCGATTCCGTTTCAGTTACAAAAACTATTTGTTAATTTACAGGTTTAGTTGATTTTTTTTTTCCTTTTTTTTTTGGTTTATTTTTAACTTTTTTTTTTTTTTTTAATAAATTTTGTTTAATTGTTTTTTGTAGACATCAACGAAAATAGCTGTCGAAACAACAGATCTAACAAAAAGTTTTGGTTGGGACTCAACACAAGCATGGACGCAACACGATATACAAGAATTATGTCGTGTTATGTTTGATGCACTTGAAAAGGAATTTCAAAGAACAAAACAAGAAAACTGGATAAATAAATTTTATGAAGGTAAAATGATCGATTATGTTAAATGCTTAGAATGTGGAATTGAAAAATCAAGGGAAGATACATTTCTTGACATTCCTTTACCATTACGTCCATTTGGTACTAATAAGGCATATGAAAGTGTTGAAGAAGCATTAAAAGCATTCGTTCAGCCAGAAACATTAGATGGTAATAATCAATATTTTTGTGACAAATGTAATAAAAAATGCGATGCACATAAAGGTTTAAAATTTATTGATTTCCCATACATATTGACTTTACATTTAAAAAGATTCGATTTTGATTATCAAACATTACATCGAATTAAATTAAATGATAGGTAAGTTAAAATTAAAATTTATTTATTATTTATCTTAATTTACATTTAATATTATTATTATTATTATTATTATTGTTGATTTTCATTTATTATTTTGTTCAGAGTTACGTTTTGTCAAACATTGGATTTAAATTGGTTCATAAACGCTAAAGATAAAGAAATATTTATTAATCTAAAAAATAATCATGTACAATTGAATGGTATGGTCAATTCGGTATCATATGAAAATGAAAATAGTGAGACAACAACGAAATTTGATGATTGTAGTACAACAGATAGCGGTGCTGCTTTAGAAGAAGATAATTGTAGTGGCTTGGATGGTACAACAACTAGTTCTAGTCATCATGAAAGTGAATTACAGGTAAAAAAAAAAAATAAATAAATAAATAGTTCAAATAAATGTTAATTATTATTCTGTTTAATTAATTTATAAAATTTAATTTTTCATTTTTAAAATTTTAGGAAGATGATGAAGGAATTGATATAAATACAGGCATGGATAATAATAAATGTAATTTGTCAAACAGTAATGATTCATATATATATGAACTTTTTGCAATTATGGTGCATTCTGGTAGTGCTTCTGGTGGACATTATTATGCTTATATTAAAGATTTTGATAGAGAAGAATGGTTCTGTTTTAACGATCAATGCGTTACACCAGTAAAATATATTATTTTAATAATATAATGTAAAAAAAATTTCCATTATAATATTATGAAATTTAATTTTCAGATAACTATCGATGATATAGAAAAGTCTTTTGGTGGTGATTCATTTGGAGCGGGCATTTATAGTTCAAGTACAAATGCATATATGTTAATGTATCGAAGACTTGATTCCAAAAAAAATGAAAGAGCAATGACAATTGAAGAATTTCCAGAAAATCTTACAAAATTACTGCAATGTTTAAACGATAGTGAACAGGAGGAGAAAAAACGACGAAGTGAAACGGAAATATTAAAACCTAAAGTGTATTTCTTTAATCCAAAATTGAAACGTATGAAAGATGTTAAAGTGTATTTAACACGGGACTCCACCTTAGATACAGCATTAGACACTGCTTACAGTTTATTGAAAGTAGAACAGTTTGCTCCATTGTCAAGATGCAGACTGGTGGCATATGATTTTATCAAAGAACATATCATAATGAGTTTTGAAGGTAGAGAAAATGATACTATGGAAAATATTAAGAATTTATTTGAAGAGGACACAGAATTTTTACTTGAATTTTGTCAGGAAAATGAAGAATTTGAAATTTATAATACGAATGGTATAACATTGAATACATTGAAAATTGATATTAATACATTTAATTTGGATGGACCATATTTACTGAGATTTCAAAAAAGAGAAGTGGATGAAACAGATGTAAAACAGACGTTTTCAAAAAAATTTGGAATTGATTGTAATTCTTTAGTAGTTAGTTTATCTTATCAAAGTTTTTATTACACACGTAAACTTGGAAAACGACGTCCAAGTAAAGCTTTATATGCAATTGTAGCTGAAATTGAATCCACTAGAGAAGAAACTGAAGAAATATTGAATAAATTTGCAGAAGAAATTTGTCATAATCTTACATATCTGTATGCTGCAGTGCCTCCAACTGATAAAAAAAGTCTAGAAGATTTAAGTATACCACCATACGAACCAGAAAAAGAATCAGATGCCAGTTTAACTCCAAAGCAATTATTACAAACTAATAACATATATGAAAATATAAGTAATATTACAGGTCGTATGAATAATATGAATAATGAAACTAAAATGTTAAATACAAATGTAAATTCATGGTTAGAAGGTGGAGAAGAATCACAAAGTAAATCGCTACAACTTCCAATAGTTGGAGGAAGTGGTGGAGGGCATGAAAGTGAAGATAGTAGCTTGAGTGATGGTGATAGAACATTAGTAGAATCAGCACCATACGATTTTAGTAATGGTTCAAGTCCAATTCATTCACCACAATTATCAAGTCCAGAAGATGAGAATGGCGAAAAAATTAAAAATTCAAGATCAACAGCAACAGAAGATGGAATCACAGAAATGGAAAATTTATATTTTTGTGCTATTGAAATCGAAAATGGCCAACAAGAAAACAGTTCACATCATTCATTAACAAATGGTAATATTTCGGATTATGGATGGCATCCGAAATATGTAGTTAATAAGATGTATAAAATTTATGTTGACAAAAGAATGTCAATAAAGAAATTTAAATATTATTTACAATCAATAATTGGTGTACCAGAAGAGCATTTTAAAATATCTTGTCATTGTCATATAGTGTCATCATATGATAAATGTTATTTTAATAAAGGTGATCAAATAAATATCGAATTAGAAAGATATTTAAAATGTAATGAAGTTAAAGCAAAAATATATTATTTAAAATTAAATCAACTTGGAGATCGTACTGCTAAATTGATACCACAATGCCAACATATTATACAAACAGATAAATCATTGATTGATATTAAAAATGAATTGATAGCACATTTACATAAAATAAATCCAGATTACATTAATACATTAAAATTAGATAACTGTAGATTATGGAGAAAATGGAATAGAAATTTAGAATTGATTTATGATGAAAATTCGATTGCTGATATTAATCAGTATCGAACTAATAATTGTGAGGTAAAATTAATAATAATAATAATAAAAAAACTAAAAACAAAAAACTTTCAAGATACGAAAATATTTGTAATTTTTATTATTCATAAACTATACATATTTTTTTTTTAAACAGTTAATTGTACAAGAATGTGAGAAACACGCTAATATGAACACAGATGATGATACTTTAACATTATTTGTCAGAAGGTTAGATCTAACAGAATTGAAATTAGGTGAATTTGATGAGATAACACTTGAAAGTATGTATAAATTTAGTAATAAGCTCTTGTTAGATATAGCAAATGATTTATATTAAAATTTGTATTTTTATTTTTCAGAGAATACTGATATTAAAAAAGCCTTAGCTTCAATATCTGATATAGATGAAAAAAATATTGCCTATGCGATCGTGAGTATTATTTGAATTATATTGTAATACATTATATTATTGGTTATTGATCAAATTTATTTTCCATTTACAGGCTTCTAGTAGTTTCCCTTTTAATGATATTTTTGTACTAGATGTATGTAAATATGATTGGAGTACAGTATCTGCAACAAAAAAGGATTATCCTATAAAGAAATGGGAAAATGGAACTTTATGTATCTACAAGTAAGTGTGAAAAATAAAAAATTCAAATTTATTTTCTTAATATTAAATTTAAATATATTATGTTATATATATTTGAATGTTTCCTCTTTTTTTGTTCATTTTTTTGTTTTTTTTTTTTTTTTTTTTATAATAGAAATGTAGAAGAACAAGTTGCATCTTTAACAGAAAAAGAGGAATTTGATATTAGATTACAAGAAAGAAAACGATGCATTGATGCAAATAATGGTAATACATCATCATTATTATCACCTAGAAAAGAACCAGCATTAAAAATATATGTGAATATACCATCAAAATCAATAGATGATTAATTTATTATTTGTCAAATTAAAAGCAAAAAAGAAAGAAAAAAAAACATACAAAAACGATATAAATTTAACTTAAAATTAATGACAAATTATGTATTAAAAAAGCTAAAATAGTAATTCTGTTAAATTATGAGACTGTTAAAAATTTACTTGCAAAATATTAAGTACCATACCATTTACTATAAATGCAATAAACAATAAAACAAAAAAATAAATATGATTTTATATTAAATTAAATAAATTATGTAAAATGAAACATTGCTATTAGGAAAATAAAAAGGAAAGCTAAAATGAAAAATCTAAAAAATACTTAAAATAATCCAGCCCACATTAAATGTTAATTTGTTTGTTTTTATTTATAATAATAATTATTAATTCAAAAACAAAAAAAAAAAATTATTTTTCATGCTCATTAATGTCATTAAAATCATAATATTAAGGTGTAAACTTGAAATTAGACAAAATAATCATTCGGATTTTGTATGTTATGTATCTTTTTGGTATAATATTCTATAATCATTTTAAATTGATTTAAATATAATATTATTGATTTATTGTTTTCGCTTATCTTTTCTCTTAATTAAAAAAAAAAAAAAAATCAAACATTTATCTTGCATATAAAAATTCATTTTCATACATGCATAAAGAAATAAATCGTAAATATCGTAAATAATTATAATTATCCGAAATACATAATAAAAATTAATAAAATTAAAAAAAAAAAATAAATAAAATAAGTAAGAATCAGTTTTGTTATATTAATTTATCATTGTGCTGTAAATAAATTATCTACATAATATATAAATTTAATTTGTTTTAATTTTTGATGGTTACATTCGTTTTTAAACAAAGTGAAAAAGAGAAGCTAATATTATTGTCACAAATATCTAGTCCTGTCTTAATTCAAATCAATCGTTACACAGTTCCTCTAGTCTAGAATTAACGGAACAGCTTAAAATAAATGGTTTGGGCACGAAATCCCCGACGATTTACACATGCTAAAATTGCTATTTTTCGCACATACATAACATACCTATATAATTTTTTTTTTATATCTAAAATTTATTTTTATAAAAAAGGATGAATAAACACGGACAATAATTAGAGATTTTGGGTGAGTTTCAAAACGTTTAAATACCGCCTCGATACATAATCAACAGTTTCAAAACTATAACATATAAATCGATGACAATGTATACAGTTTCAAAACTCATTGTGAATGCATCTGATACGCAAATGTCAAGCGATCTATCCATCCAGAATTTTTATGATGCAAAATAGATTTGAATATATTTTTTTCTCAGTAGCATTTCAATGATTTATTTTTATATGAATTTTGTTATATGGAACCAAATGTTAGTCTGCTTTAAGCAAAAATTTTATACTTTTAATGATGATAAATTGAATTTTTAATGTGTAGTGTTTTAATATTAATGACAAATTCCAAAAACATGGACAGTATTATATTATACGAGTACTTACACTAAAGGTGTTTTTGCTCATTCGAAAATGGCTATAAAATATGACCATCCTGAAATTGTTCAATTTTATTAAAAAATTGTTTCACATTTTTTGATTTAGAGAAGTAGAGAATGAATTAATTAAATTTTAAAATTATGTACTGCAGGAGGTGAACCATTTTTCTTGTTCTCAAAACAAAGCAACAAATTCGTTTCAAAACGTCAAAGTTGTGTAACTGCATCTGCAATATCGATGCGAAGCATTAATGTTGTTTTAAAAGTTTGCATCACGACTGTTTTGATGCCGTATCACAACACATTTTTGAAGCGTTTTGAAACTCACCCATACTAAATTGAAAAGATGTACGGGTCCCTGCACAAAGATGACACGTAAAATCGAAAATAGTACAAAAACCTAATGTGTAATCATTATAAATAAATGCATGCAATTTGTCTCAATAATTTTTTTGAGGGGATTTTGTGTCACTCACAAATGAATACGATTGGTGGGTGTATGTATATTAGTGGTACAAGAAAAAGTTCATTAATCTCACAAGCACAAGCCAAAATGTAAAATAAAATTATTAATAGATAAGATGAGATGTATAAGTTGATGAATTTTTACATTTGAGAAGATTTATGTGTGTGAAGTATTTACATTTTATCTCCAATAAATCAGTTCATTTATTCTGACAAGACTAAATCTAGATATTTTTGTCCAGAAATTGATTAGAAATATTGGATTTAATATTCACGTTGCAAATGAAGTAAACATTTTTATATTGCAGTTCGATATCAGTATAGAACTTCCGTCGAATTAAGGCGCTAAAATTAGCATATCATTTATTTTGTATATTGCTTCACAACGTCAATCAACGACGATAGCAGATAAGCATCTAAGCAGAAAATCTGTTGACTGTCGTGATTGAGCAAAGTTCAAATTTAAATGCCGCCTGCTAAATGATTATGACAAGGTTTAATTACGAGCATCGTACACTGAATACTGAATGTGCAAACAGATCACAAACACAATTCAGTGGATTAGATTTACTGAAAAATAAGAGCACTTTTACACTTTTATTTCATTCGGAAGTCCTTTATTTTTAATAATGAATGCAGGAACATTCATTCCCATTAATCATTATCGTTAAAAAAAAGTAATTTGGCCTTTAGTACTATTTTTGTTTGATCTCACCCTCACTAAAAAACAAAATTCAAAAACAGGTCATTCAATTCTTCATAAATAAGTATTTCAAAAATGAAAAATAAACGTTTGCATATTAAGCAATTAAAGTAAAAAAAAATAGGGTATGTAATGTACATTGTACATACATGTGGATATGGGTATTTAAAATTGAAATAAATTTATATACTATAACATACGTTTTTATTACAAAAAATTAATTACAGAAAATTTCACCGTACAAACTATCACAGCTCACTCGCTCGCATGTAACATACAATCATTCATGTTATAATTTATTTTAAACAAACTCCTTAAACTAAAATATGTGTATTCAGTACAATTGAAATATTTAATATAAATAGTTGTGTAACCTTAGCTAACGAAATTTTACATTTAGGTAAATATGTACACAATCCTGAATTTATTCGAATTTTACATGTTAAATCTCAATCAATTAGAAGTAAAATAACTCTAACAAATTATTTATCTTTTGTTAATAAATACTAAATCGGCCGATTCTTAACTTGAAATATTATATATATTGTACATGTACATAATTCATGTTTAATTCCTAACCGGCTAAAAATTGACTGACTTAATTTGGTAAAAGATCTTTCAAAATATCTTTTGTGTCCTTAGACAAACTCTCTGGGAATTTTATGTCAAATGCAACGAGTAAATCTCCTCGCCTTGATGGTTCTTTTGGAAATGGAAGACCTCTACCGGAATATCTCTTTACTGTATTTGGTTTAATGATTTCTCCTGACGTGTTTACCGCTAAATTATCGCCTTGTAATGTAGGAACTTTTATTGTACACCCACATAGAGCTTGTTTAAGAGATATTCTTGCTGAATATTTAATATCACTTCCCTCTCGTTTGAATGTTGGATGAGCCTTATCTCTGATAATAAAGATAATATCGGCAGGAATTTTACCAGGCGTTTGATCTCCTTCTTTTTGAAATGTTATCTTTGTACCCGCTTTCCAACCAGGTTTTACTGTAATATTAAGAACTTTTTCTTCTTTACGAGGTGTACCATCAGGCATCATAGCCATTCTAGAGATCTTCATTTTCTTTGTACAGCCTCTATCCACCTCTTCTAAACTAACATACAGATCATGTTCTATTGGTGGATCTTGAACCTGTCTTTTTCTACTAGGTGACGAATGAACATTAAATGACTGCGATCTAAAAGCATTACCGCCAAGACCTCCACGATTTCCTCCCATTTGAGTATAAACATCGTCACCATCATCCATAAATATGTTTCCACCACCTTCAAACATTCTCTGCGGATCGCCAAAGAAGATACCAAATGGATCTGATGAACCAAAGAACTGGGCAAACGTTGCACGTGGATCCCCATGGAATTGGTATGTGAAAGTGTTTCCACTTTCTCCACCAGTTCCCGGAATTCCACCTTTCAATCCTTCTTCACCATGTTGATCATAAATGTCACGTTTTTTCTTGTCTGACAGTACTTCGTATGCTTCTGCTATTTCCTTAAAACGTTCTTCAGCAGCAGGACTCTTATTTTTATCTGGATGATATTTAAGTGCCAATTTTCTGTAAGCTTTTTTGATCTCATCATCAGATGCTCCTTTGTTTATTCCTAAAATTTTATAGAAGTCTTTGCCCATGTTGTTTTCTCTTCGTCAAATCTGAAATTTAAATATATGTATTTTTTATTAATTTCCACTATTTATTGATTTGCTTGATAGCATAAAATGTTATATCAGCAGAGTTTTAGTGCACGTATAATTAGTATTTATGTACCTATATAATTTTTTTAAATTTATAGTTAAAAAGCCAGACTACTAAATTTATAAAAAGATTAATTTTAACTATACACTTTATAGTTTACGTAGTTCAATAAAATGGTGTCTTAAAATTAGAATTATTAGAATTTATCAAATTAATTTTAAAATATAAGTTTGAAGAGTTTAATCGATATTGTCTGTGAATTATATTGTATAGGTATTTATTTTTACAATATTTAAAGAATAATATGACCACTAACAACTTTCAATAAAAAATTATTCAATATACACTTACATTTTAACAGTATTTGTAATTCAGTAAATATTTAAATTAAATTTTATCAATTATGAAGTATTGTATTGTTCACAACTTTCCTCTTTAAAAATAAAAAAAATTTCAAATAAGATACACTATTGCTATTCTCAATCACTAAATTTAAAAAAAATTCTGCGTTTTTTTGCCGTAATCCCTCCTTACAAATTAATTCTTCTTGATAATTCACCTTAATTTTTAATAATGAACGCACGCGAAACTCTCGATTTCTATTTATATTATAATCAAAATTTTTCTAGAATTTTCTAGACGATTCGATTTGCATAACGATAACATTGTACGTACGTTTGACATTTCGAGCATTTTTTTTATTACCCCAACCCAACCACAACTTGATCGATTCCAAAAAAGACAGAGATGCAAATATTTAATATATAATATAAAAATATATAAATATTTTTATAAACACAAACATAGTGCCAGTGACAGTTTGTCAAATGTCAATACTGTTGATACCGTCAATATCAATTCTACCTTAATAAAAAACAAAACTGCTACAAATTCGTTAATCTATTACTTTTTGTTAATAACTTTTAGGTTGTTACATATTTCAGCGACCGACGGAAACCACTAGCGGCTAAAAATTAAAAAAAAAAACGCACAAAAAATTGTAGACTTCGAAAACAGTTGAAAGCGAATTAAATTTCTAAAATGTGAAAAAAAAATGAAAAAAGCACTGATTGCATGTAAAAAACCGATAGAAATGTGGATAGTGCAAGGATATATTCTTCACATTTCAAACCAGAATTTTACACAAAAAATGATAATCTAATTCAATGTGCTATTCCAAATAATATATAAATGATAAGTTTTGAAAGTAAGTTCCTCGAAGTAAAATATGTACATATATATAAAAAAAATTTATGTTTATTACAGAACTCAAAGATAAAGCACAAGCGAGAAATTTGTATTTTGAAGTATTCAGCACAAGCCATTTCTCCACAGATCACAGAAAAAACACAAGTAAACATGAAAAATGAAAATCTATTGTATTCATATGGAAGTGTAAGCACGGCACACACATTTATAAAGTATTTGAAAATGAATGAATAGGGGCAAAAATGTAAAAAAGTAAAGCTACCTGCTTTTGATAGTATATAGTATCATTTGCAGCACATGCTCATGCAGTACGCATGCAATATATTACGGGCAAGAAAAGGTAAAAACTTGAAAACTGTCAAAATAAAACAGCTGATCTCTCTACACAACAACATATCTTCTTTTTTTTTACTACTTTTTATCATTTTTTACTTAAAGTTGTTCGCATACTTTGATAGCTGATGAGAAATTATTTTCTAAAATGTACTCATTTCTCTCTATTTAAAGTTTTTACTTGAAAAGTACGCGAACAGAATTATTTTCAAGTAAAAACTTAAAAGATTTTTAGTATTTTTTACTTGAAGGTGTTCACCTTCGCGTACTCGAAAATTGAGACTGAGAGAGAATATGCTGACATCACAATTACAATTCCCCAGTCTACAAGCTTTTACTATTTTTTACTAAAAAAATTTTACCGAGTAAGAAAAAGTAAAAACGTAAAGAATTGTCAAAATAAAACAACTAATATTTTTTGTCCATATAAAGACTTCTTCTTTTTTTACTATTTTTTTACTCGAAGCTGTTCGCATAACGCGTACTTTGATAGTTGATGAGGATGAGACAATTTTTTCTAAAATTTACTCCCTCCTCACCAACAACCAATAGATTTTCTGCTGGGATTTGGATGATTCGCTTCTGCCGCAAATGTGTCAGCAAGCATCCATTTATAAAGTGCTAAACGATATTCTGTCTGATGCTGATTGCTGAGTTGATTTCTGCTGTCCGCATTGTGTATTGTGCTTAGCACCTGCTGCTACCTACATGTAGATTGTAGATTGCTGAGTAGATTTCTGCTGTCTGCATTGTGTATTGTGGGTATTGTGCTTAGCACCTGCTGCTACCTATATGTAGATATTAGAATTAGATAAAGGCCTAACTATAATGAACATTACTAACATACCTAGCGAATTTTAAAAATATGACATCAACCGCGCTTTTACCGAATAATTTTGTTTGAATGGTAGATGTTGAAATAAAGCCTTTTTATTTTGTTAATTTTTATTTTTGAAGTATTTAATAAAAATTTCATAAAAAGAAATTGGCTTGTTTCAATTGAGAATCCGTGGTTAATATTTTGTAAATGTAAGATTTTTACTTTTTGCTGACTTTGAAGGTGGTGTAAATCATTTTTCAATCTTTTGAAGTCATTAAGTATAAATTTTTGTTAATGACATTTAAAAAATGATTACATCATAAATTTAAATCAATTTAATATCTAAAAAATACAATAATTAAACATACTTATATCCATATTTTTCAAATTATTCAATATCTCTATATAAAATAAAATACACATACAAGACCACTTTCAAAGAAAACGGCTCATATGATATACATATGTATAGGATATATTTTATTTTTTATATTAATAAAAAAATAAGATTTTGTGAATCAATAAAATGAAATAAATGTCGTTTCGTTATAATAATAATAAAATTTTTATTTTTTTTTAATTATGATTAATATACATTCAAAATCATTTCGCTATAGTATCTACAGTATATTTTAAAAATTACAAAATGTTTTTTACTTTTTGAATGAATAAACTTTCCGGAATGTAAAACATATGCCTATGCCTACCATGTGCCATATATTTACCATGTACATAATGTACTGTTATGAAGTATGAAGATTGGCAAAAAATTAATTTTGATAAAAAATTTGTAATGTGAGGGGTCTATCAAAATAAAAATACTAGTATGATTTGATTTGTATGTGCAGTAAGTGGTTAGCCGAAGCACCCAAAAATATTAGATTCGTGGAGATAATATTCCCTGTTGTTGGTCACTCTTTTATACCACCAGAACCAGACAGTAGAGTATTTGGATTGATTGAAAAGGAAATAAGGAAGAGGGAGTAAATTATAGAAGTAGTTGACTACTTGGAAATATTTGAAAAATACGGAAAAATTTATGAGCTAGGTTCTAATAACATGCCTATTTATGACTGGAAAGAACAAAGCAGACGATTCATGAAACCAACAACAAAATGGCATTTCAAATTTCTGCATTCAATCAAAGCGATTCATTTTGAAAAGAACACAAAATAGTAATAGAATATTTTTGAGAGGTGATTCTCATTATAAGAATTATGTTGGAGAGTTTCAAAGTATCTTCCAAAAAAATAAAAGTGCTCAACGCATTAATCCATATGTTCTGCCGACTGGAGTCGCAGTAAGTTCTTTAAAAATAAATGATGTGAAAAAACTTGCAAAAACGGTGAGAATTGGGTAGAACAAGAAGAATTAAAATTTATAAGAATGTAATCTTTGATCCAGTCATAATATTACAGAAAGGAGAAGATGATTGTGAGTGTGACGAGTCAATTAAAGAGAATCCAGACCTTTTTGTTTAAATAATGATAGAAAATACTTAAAATAAAGTTTGAATTATATCACACAAAATCTAATTTCATTAACAATCAAAAATTTAAAATGTCCAAACCTTACGTTCCATAACTGAAAAAAGTCCTTCATTTGTTTCCAATATTCATAAATCTCCATTTTATTGTTTTTTATTTATCATAATAAAATATTTTAAGAGATTAATGAAACTAAAGGTAAGTAATTTAACAGAATTTTAAACCAAGATTGAAGGCGGAAAATTTGTTTCTATAACATGCTGATATCTTCTATATATGTATATCAAAATCATGATTTTTATCGAAACAGAGATCAACGGACTTTTTTAAATTTTTATTCTAGACCCCTCATGTACAAATTTTTGCTAAAATATTCAGTTTTATGATTTATGATTTTAGTCACTGTTTTCGTTTTCACCAAGAGAAGAATGTTAATGATTAATTCTTGGACATTTCTTTGAACATATACACAAGTATGAGTAAAATTATTGAACAAAACGATGCATACTGCATACATATCCTCGTACATTGCATCACATGACATATAAAAAATATTCGAGTGTAACGTAGGGACTTCCTTTTGAGAACTCCACTCCTTTAAAATTAACTAGGGTATGTAGGTATTACATATCTACGTGGTATTAATTTAATAAAAAAGGATAAATATTTAAAAAAAAACCAACTTCTTATCACATTTAGGAATATATACATACATACGTTTTCTACATTATATGCATACAAAATCCCCGTCATTTTAGTAAAATTTTGAAGAGTAATTTAAACTAAATTTTTTTAAATCAAATTTTTTAATTGAAAAACTTAATTTTCACAGTTTATCCATATTCTAATGAAAAAACCAAATCAAAAAATTGATTACAATAATACATAAGTATAATAAAAATAATGTTTTTACTGTAAGTTAAATTTATGTCTGCTTAAATAGTTATTTTAATAATGAAATATATATTACAAAAAGAAATTTATGAAGCCATACGGCGGCATGCCTGGATCAGGTCCTTTTTTAAAACCTACGAAACATTTTAAAAAATAAATTAGTTCGCTATATAATTGTTTTTGTTTTGTAACTCACCTAGATATATTACCATAGGTATAAAACCCCAATGAAAAACTGTTTTTGTAACTCCAAAAACTAATTGTAAACGTTCTTTAACATCTGGTGACAACTCCATTTTTTTCTAATTTCAAAAAAATAAAATTCTAATGGAAAGATACTACAAATAGAATTTCTATTGAATGAAATTATGCAATAAGCTATTTATTATAGATTTTAATTTTTAAAAATTCACGTACTATGTAAAATCTTTTTAGGTTGGATTGAAGAAGAAACAAGAAAAGAAAACAAGTCAAGCAAAAAGACAAAAGTCAAGATGAAAATCAAAGTCGTCATGTATCATACATATCTCATTAGTAAATAGTATGTCACATTCACATCATACTCATACATCATACAATCACACCATACATACTGTCACTGTCACTGTCACTGTCCAAAACTCATATTGAGTGCGTTCAGAAACGTTACTATAGTTAACTATAGTTAACATTTGTCGTTCGGAATGGTGGTGGTATAGTAAAACATAACTTTTTAGCGTTCATAAACATCTGTAGTAAAGTAAATTTTTAACTATTTGATGTCAAAAATTAACCATGCTCGAGAGCATGGTTAACAATAGCAAGCCTTTAAGTTGTAATGACATTGACAATAAAAAAATCGTTTGTCATTTAATTTTGTGTTGTGAATTGTGAAAATTTCAATTTTATTTATTTGAAAAAAGTAGTAGTATTAATTAGTTTTGTTTAAAAATTAATTTTTAAAAATTAATTAATTTTTGTTAAACAAATAATATAATAATTATATATAAAAATTTTTTTGAAAATTTTTTAAACTTGACTTGACAGCTGAATGACAATTTATTTTACTACTGTGGTAAAAATTGCGTTCGAAAACTACTTGAAGTTAACATAACTATGGCTGTAGTACAACATAACTTTGCTTAAACTATACTATACCATACCATGACTATGGTTAAAGTAATTATCATGAACGCACTCATTGTCAGCCAATTCTCAAACTTCAATGTTCAACTTTTGAATTCTATTGTGTAGTAAACTCAATTAAAAATTAGTAGTAGATTCAAAAAAGACTAGCAAATGCAGATGGATGCAAAAAGTATATCAGAGTATATAAATTGTATAAAGGCCCAACTATAATCGACATACCTGACATAACAAACATAAGAAAAAATAACGAATGTTAAAACGTAACATTTGGTTAACTATAATAACATAGATAACATACTAAACATAAGCAATACGAATTTCACAAAATGAGCTTTTTGCTTATGTTACTTATGTCATGTACGCTCTCGATCGTACTGCTTATGTCGAGCTTATGTTAAACGAATTTTTAACGAATGTCGGCAATGTTAATTATAGTTTAGCTCATTGATTTGGCTGTGTTCGGCTACGACATATGTCATAGCTTATGTCACATATGTCGATTATAGTTGGGCCTTAAAGGTATACTCCACAAGGTATTTGATATACTTTTGTGGATGGTCAATTGGGCACTAATGTCACAGAGAATAGATAGAGGAGATACGAGATACCCAACCTACAGAAAAGACAATTCTAATTTCCATAAGTAATTTTTAATGACGTCGACATTTTTTCTCTCAAAATACACTTGCTAAAAGTAGATAGAAAATCAAAATTAAGAATAAAAATTAGTTAGAACTTAGAATTAGAAAAAGAAATAAGGTTGTATTAGTTATTATACTATTTTCAGTAATCGAAGTCAGTATTGCGCTTATGGAAATAGTTACCCGATGAGGTTCTGATAACTTCACATATAATATTTTGTAGGAAATTCTGATAATATATCTCTGTCAACCCTGAAGAAGGTACTTTTTAAAATATGTTAACAGGATGTTCCAAATTGTGCATAAATAAATTTATAATTTTGTTCACAAATAATTTTTAAAAGGGAGATTGTGTACAAATTTCACATCCCTGTAAATTTATATTGGATAAAAAAGTAGCATTATTTGAAAATATCATAAAAATGTTCGGTTTTTAAGACAAATTTTAATTTTTGTTTGCTGATTTTTTCATTTCTAATAATGAATCACCCTGTTTTTTTGGGAAAAAGAAATACACCCTTCCGCTTGATGTTGCCTATCACACAGCGTGAAGGCAACTGATTTAATCAGTTAACACCATTTTGGTTATATGAAAAATAAAAAACCGAACTATAAAATATGAAGTCGTTGCGCAGCCGATGTTCACTCAAAGTATAAAATGTTGATTGATTCGTGTCAGCGGGAAGATGGGCATAAAAGAAAATGATGATAATTCAGGGTTACCGTAGCTACTGGGAGTTTTGATTAAATTTATAAAATGAATATGAATTTATGATTAAACCATATTCAGTATTTTTAATTTTATTTATAAAATTATGTGTTCAGTATCAATTTGATATTAAATTTTGTATACATACGTACATACATTCATTTTCATATTTGTTTATTTGTCCATTTACTTCTATTTTGTTTCCTTTATGTACTTGTTAATGATTTCGTTACGTTACCGTTACATTCTGAATTTTATTTTTTGTTTTGTCTTTTCTTAGAATAAGAAAGAAAATTATTTACAATACAAATTGCTATCATATTATTCAAATCAGCTTGTTATTATATGTTATTTTGTAAAGAAATGAACATATTTCATAAAATTTCCCAAAATGTCACAAAATTACCTGTTTTTTTGTAAAATCTAAAAAAAAAGTTTTTTGCAAACTGGTAGCCCTTCATAATATACAATTTAAAAATTTTCCCTCGGATTTAAATTGAGATCTGATCACCCCACACACAGGACAGATTTATACAAACGCAATGTGAAAGAATATAGAAAAGCATGCCTATCTTGCCTGTACTGACTTCGATTTCTGAAAATAGTATAGTATGTATATGTGAGCTAAGCCATTTTTAATTTAATTTATACATAACCATGTACATGACTTGATATAGGGTAAATTGGGATTAATAAGATCAAAAGCATAAAGCATGTAAAAAAGCTTTAATACAGGGGCCTATTTCATAAAACGTGACAAGTTTACAATTGATAAACTGACAATATTGTCATTGACAAGTTGTCTATTTAAAAAATTTTGTTTCATAAAAATCATGTTGACAAGTTACAATTTGATAAAAATTGTCGGAAAAGCGTGACAAATATGTCAACGTTGTGTTTCATAAAAAATTGCCGTGACTATAGTTTTTCCGACAATTGTAAAATTTTTCTTGTCAAATTGTCGTGGTCAATTTTTTACGAAACGATAAAAACTTTACAAGTTGACAAAATTGTTACATTTTAATCGAAAAATTGACAGGCAAAGTATTTTCTGTCATTTAAAATACATAAGTGGACAAGTTTAGTTTAATTGTTATAATCATTACAAAATTTAAAAAAATAAATAAAGTGGTTGTAGTAAATAAAGCGAAGTAGTTAAAAATAATACATTAAAGAAAAAAAAATTATTGTGTTATTAATAAAAATATAATATGATTGATTCAAGTGACGAAGAAAATGAAGAAAACAACCAACGTAATCGTCGTCCGCGGCATTTTAAAGAAAGAATAAATAGTAAGCTGTATTCTTTGAATTCTTTTTTATCAGATTTTGAATTTAGAGAAAAATTTCGTATAAGTAAAGTAACTGCAGAATATATTTTAAGTAAAATCGGTCGGAATTTAGAACACCCAACCAAAAGGAATAAAGCTCTTCGACCAGAAAACCAACTGCTTTTTGCTTTGCATTGGTTTGGAAGTGGATCTCAATATCATGTTGTTGGTGATTCACAAGGAGTTTCTAAGAGCACAATTTATCGTTGTGTAGCAAAACTTTCGAATTTGATTATAGAACATATTTTGGGAGAAGAAGTCCGTTGGCCTCCACAAAATCTAGCGAGTATACAATAACATTTCTCATCATATGCTAATTTCCCTCGAGTTGCCGGTATTGTTGACGGGTTTTGTAATTAAAATTGATGCACCGACCGAAAATGAATTAGCGTATGTCGATAGGAATGGTAATCATTCTATTAATGCAATGTTTGTTTGTGGTCCAAATCTGGAATTTTTCTACGTGAACACACGATGGCCTAGCTCTGTTCACGATTCCAGGTTTTTTCGCAATAGTTCCCTGTTTTAAAAAATGGAATGATGGATGGAGACCATTTCCAAATGCTGTTATATTTGGAGACAGTGGATATTCAAGAAAAAAATTTCTCCGTATATTTGGATTTGGGGAGTTCTAATTCTTTTTCTTTAGAAAAAATTTCCATATCTTTTAGATATACCTCCCTTTCCAATAATTTCAATTTTAATTTAAGAATTTCTTCCTGAAGATTTTTTCCATTTGTTTTACTTTTAGGAGTTTTGTTTTGTTCTGGCATTGTCATCAAATTTTTTGGATTTTGTTGAATCGCATTACTTGATTCACTTCCTGAAGGTTCTGGGACATTCAACCCTTCAATGATTGGAGAGTCTCGGCCCAAAAATTCTAAAATCAGTGTATCACTCGAATCTAATTTAAATTTTTTGCCTCCAGCCGAACCTGTTTTGTTTCTGTTGTCAACTTTTTCCTAATTAGAATGTTCAATATAAGTACTAATATACTAACTATAATTAATCAATTTTATTCTGTGTAAGACTTACTATTGTTCTTTTTCTCCAATTTTGCCATACTACATCCCGGCAATATTTCCAATCTTTTGTGGAGTCAAAACACCCCAATACCTTTGCCTCGTCCGTGATTTCTTTCCACTTTTTCATTTTATCATTATGAGTAAGATTCATCGAAAATTTGCCGAATAAAATTTCCTTATTTTCATTAATTAATGTTAATACTGTTAATTTGTTATCAGTCATATTTTTAGGTTTTGATCTTTGTACATGAGCAATCAACTTAATACTAAAAGTCGTAGTCTACAACTCTACAAACTTGTCAAATTGTCAAAATTATAATGCATTTCATAACAACCTTACAAGTTATTAATTTTTACGTTGTTGACAATGACAATTTTGTCATCGTAAAAATGACAAATTTATTATTGTCATTTCAACAAACTTGTCCCAATTGTATGAAACGCATTATGACTGCGACTATTTAACATATTTGTAGAATTGTCACACTTGTCGTACTTGTCACGTTTTATGAAATAGGCCCCAGGTCATTAGCTAAATGAATGAAAAAATAGCTGTTTTTCTTTGGCCACAATTATCTGATAATTCTCAGTTTGACATCTCACTTAGATCATTTATATTATTCTTTTTACTAACTGAGCAAACAAACTGAAAGAAATGGTCAATGGACTGATACTTTTATTCTCAGTTGATTGTCATTTTGAAAGGAAATAATTAAAAAAAATTTTATTTTTACAAATTAATTTTCACAAATTATTTATTACAAATAAACTATATCCAAAAATTTACGAAGTATGAACACGAAGATTGTCAAAATTGTTTTTTTTTTTTTAATTCTCAGTTCCTCACATCAACTGAGCAAAAATATTTTTCCTCAGTTGGATTACATAAAGGCTCATTCAGAATGTAACGCTAAGTGAAAGTGAAATTTAATAAAAAAGCACACTGTTCACAATGCAAAGTGAGCTTTGAAATTCAAAAATTTGATACTTCAATTATTGAGATTTGACTTTGATTAAAAAAAAAATTTTTTTTATTTAAATTGACATTTGAAATTCAAATTTTCAAATTCTCAACTGAATTTCTCCATTTTTAAGTGGGAATTTAAAGGGATTTTAGGGAAATTCTTGCATTTATTTGGAAGTCTCCATCTGTTGGTCAATTTCCTAACAACATTTTTGTAATTAGATTTATAGCTTTTGTTAAGTGAAATTGAAATTAGGAATAGATCCTAATTTCACTTTACGTTGGCAATTTCAATTTCAATTAGAGAGTGACGCAGACATCTAATGTCGTGTAAAAAAATAAGGAACAAAAGACATATAAATTTCACTTTCACTTAGCGTTACATTCTGAATGAGCCTTAAATCTCACTTCGTTGCTGCTGCCACCTATAGCAGAATAGAAAAAACACATACCAAAGAAACGCATTGCTCAATTGAGAACTGAGAATTATCAGATAATCGCGACCAAAGAAAAACAGGTAATATACAGAAATTATAGTGGAGTCAATGAAGGGCTTTTCCAAGAAGTTCTCAGAAACAATTCCGATTTTGATGATTTTTTTTAAAATTTTTGTTTTTTTATATTATTTAAAATCGGAAACCTTTCACAGGGGGGAAATAAAAATTTGCATTTCTATACGCAATATTTTAGCAACTTATACAGGGTATCCTTCCTCGAATGGTCAATCCGCAAACAATAGATAGGTCTCATCGAGACAAACAAAAAATTATAACATAGAGGGGGGAGCGGGTAATCTCAACCGTTCAGCCACTAGAGGGCGATAAAGATTTTTCGCACTTATTCTACGAAACACCCTATAACAACTACGGTGTACTAGCTAGAAGAAAGTAGTATAAGAGAAATCTGTAGGAAACTCCCTCCTACTTTGAAAATATTTTTTTTTGTGGAATATAGAGCATCCCGACTCCCGAGACGCATCTTTTGAGCTATATAAAATATCTGTATCACGCACCGCTATGAAGTTTTATTTATTTATTTATTATTTATTTATTTAAATGATAATTTTGGTGCAACAAGTATAAAACTTTTACAAATGCACCTAGATGTTTAGAAAATAATATAATATTATTTATTTACATAAAATATAATTAAATTAAATTAGTAAGTTAATATACCTACATATATTATTATTTACTAAAGCAGTAGTGACAAAATTTTCTAAAGGTATATGATAGCTCTTTTTTCTCTGCGTAATCGTAATAGTTTTGGTAAAAATATCGTAAATATAATTTTGGTAAAATAAATTAAAATACCAATTCTGCCCGATAGATAATAATTATAATTAAAGTTGTGCAACATTTCCTCAAAAATTGAGTTTTGACAGCATACAAGATTCTTGAGGATGCTCATATAAATGGCTGCAAACCCAAAAAAAAGGGAAACTTTATCAGAAATCAAGACAAAAAGAGAAAAACAATATTATTACTATTATGTAGAAGAAAGAACGCATCATTAGAAAATTTTAAAAAGAAAACCATCAACAGGTTAGGTTGGCTAATTAAAAATAGTCTCAATTAAATTTTTTTATTCATTTTATTTTTTCATTCAGTCTATTTTCCTATTATTCATTTTTATTTTGTATTTGATAAAAATCAAAATAAAATTCAATAATTGAATCTTATTATGAGCTTTATTATCAAATACTTGTGACATTATTTTTATTTCTTTTTCATTTTTATCGTATTTATTTTACTTCAAATTTTCAATTATTATATATGTATGTATGTATATAACTTTTATTTTATTTTTGCGTTTTACAATTATTATTTTTAATTTCAATAAATGATTCCTTTTAAATTATTTTTTTATTTATTTTTTTTTTTATAGTTTTTTCATTTTATTTCCAACAGTTATTTTTTATAATCAATTTTTCGCCTTTACACTGTTTGATTCTTTAAATTCCTTTTTTTTTTTAATTAAATAAATAATTTTTTTTTTTTTTTAAATATAAAAACACAAGACAAAGAAATTATTTTAAAAAAAAATGATAAAGTTCTATACGGTAAAGTTCTAATTTAATGTTTTTTTTTTTTAAATAATCTATTTTAATAAAATAATTTTTTGAAGTTTACTTTTTTTTTTTCGTCTGTTTTAAAATACAATATCCGTACAAATTTACGTTTTTGCCACTTTATATGTTCTTATCTATTTAGTTTTTTAACATTTATGTTTTGTTCATTTTAAGATTTTAAAAAAATATTTTGAATTAAAAACGGTAAAAATATGAAATCTTACCATAAATATATAATTTTATAAATGTATAATGTTAATGCTGTTATATAAACAATTGCATTCAATTTTGCCACATTTTTCATATTATACTTTTAAATATTATAATATGTATTATAGATAGTCATATAATTATTTCAAATAAATTAAATAACTTAATACGAGTGCAATACAAATTATTAAATACTTACATAATATAAAAATTTATTTACCTTATAATTCATTCTCTCATTCATTTGGTTAAAAAAAAAAAAATTATTTATATATTTTACTAATAAATGATTTCTAATTTTATTTATATTACTTCTGAATTTTTTTATTTTTTTTTTTATTTTACTTTTAATATATATTTGTTTTAATTTACTTTTGTTTAAAGATTTTTTTAATTATAATATACGTATAAGTATATTTTTTTTATATTTGTTTATACATATAATAATCAATAAATATCTTCATTAAATTTTCTTCTTGCTAATTTTAATAATAATTCCTTATCAAAAAGTAATATATAAATTGTGTATTTATAATAATTAATATGATACAAAAAAAAAATGTTTTAATTAATAATAATCAATAATAACTACATAATAATCGAATTGCTAATATATTGTAATTAAAAATCATAAGGATAATAATGATAATAACAATTTAAAATTATAATAATATTAATAAGATTAATAATTATAATAATAATAATAAGAATAATACATTATTAATAAAATGCACATAATATGTATTCATATATTATGTATGTATATATAGAAACAAATTAGAATATAAAAAATATTCTCTTATAAAGTAATTACATATGTATGTATGTATTGTATATATTACAATAAAATTATATTTTTTTTTTGTATTTTTATTTTTTGTTTAATATTAAATTAAATTTTTTTTTTTTTGTTAATTTATGTGTTTTATAAAAACGGATTTTCGTTTATTTATGTGTGTAATTCATCCATATATTTTATTTTTTATTTCACTTTTTCTAAGTGTATGTATATGTATATATGTATATACGTATATTATTATATTTAATATAATAATAATGAATATTTTTATATATGTTGCAAGTGTAATGTCGTATAATTTTGCTATTGTATTGATTTTAATTATATATATATATATGTATTAATATTATTTACTTATTATTACATATGTATTTATTTTATATTAAATATAATTATTATTTTATTCATATCTTTTAACTATGTAATAATTGTAATTTTCTAAAATTATTATTTTCTCTATAATTTCATGTATTATTATTTATTATGTATTATTTTTGTGTTAATTTTAATTAGTTTATAATTATAATTCGATATAATTTATATTGTAATAATTTAATTAATGAAAATTTGTTTTAATTTTTTTTTGTTTTTTTTTTGTATTTTTTCTAATAAAAATTTTTCATATTTTTATATAAATTACGTAATTGATAACAGTCGTAAAATATTTTGTGTATTTATATTTTGTTAAATTTTTTTTTTGTTGTGATTTGTTTTTTATTTTTAATAAATATGTATGTAAATATATTTTACAATGTAATAATAATTAAGTACTATTTATAATGTTTCCAGAAGAATAATTAAAAATATTACAAAAAGAAAAAAAATAACTGAAAAAAAAATTAAAACTCGAGTAAAATATAATTCCTTTCCGTTCATAAATGTTATTTTCTTATAAATATATTGTTAGTTGTTTTAAAATGTTTCGATTTTTTTTTCATTAAGTCACTCTCCATAAATACATACATACATACATACATAATGCATTTGTAGGCTACTCTTGATATTATAACATAAATGTAAAATAGTATATGTAATGTACATACATACCATAAAAACATTCGATCACAATTGAAAATTTTGGAATATATTGTAAAATCCTTGAAATTTGTTTGTATTTTTGAATAAAATTCTATTAAAAAAATACTTTATAAATGTAATTTACATGGCTATTACCATACAGCAACACAATATCTTCCTAGTATATGTATTTATATTCAATTTATAACCATTAACACCATAAGTTAAGGTATAAGTAGTGTAATGTTTTTAGTGGGAATTCTACGAATTTTGTTTTATTCGATTCAAAATATTGGGCTTTTTCATAAATTCAAGTTTTTCACATTTTTGTTATGCACAGTTTCATAAAAAGCCTGCCGCTAATAGAAAAGTTCAAAAAATCAAGATTGCAAGAATATCTTGTTTAAGTTCAGCATTCAACATACACACATACTTGCATTGTAAATATAACAAAAAAGACAGTGTAACATTGTCATTTAGTTTTGTTATTTTTTATTTTTTATGGCGCGTGAATGTCAAATATTAAACAAAATGAACAAGAGAGTGCAGCAGCATTATTTATTTTTTGTCAAAGTTTAAAAATATGACGAATTAACTTCATAAATGCAAGTAATCCTAAGGCAGGTTACTCGAATTCTTTCATATGTGTGTAAGATAGCATAAGTAAATTTGGATTTATGAAAGTACCCATATTTAATGTCCTTGTGGTATGGAATTTAATATCATTTGTAAGACTGCAATACTGTATGCAACAGCTTCGTTTCATATAACATTGATTTTAGACCCAATTTTTGACGTTTACTTCATACAAAATGGATGTTTTATTACAATGTGTCAATATAGATTGTTGGCATAATATACTGACACTGAGATATGAGGCATTTTTGTTCAAGCATCAAACCACCCACACAATATTTAACTATGGCACCGGGATAATTTTTAAGTGAGATTGAGAATGATCATTAGATCAATTAGATACCACCAAAACCAAACCAGATATTTGCAAATGGTAATTGTTGACAATTCTGAATTTTTGCTGATTAACAAAGCTACTTAGCCCCAGAAGTGTGCTTGTGTCGACTATAAAATTCGCTATGATATATGAGTCTTTAATATGTGAAAGTAACTCAAGTTACAAGGATTATAATACACTGTGTTATATTATAATCCATAATGAAGTGTAATTCTCTTGAAAGTTGAAACTAAATTTACCGAAACTATTAATTTTCATTAATTTTAGTTCACGTCCTGTGTCATATTCAATACTCTCTAATTTAGACTGTATTATAATCCTATAATAACTATATTCTACTTCAAAATTTCAAAGTACGAAGTACAGTAGCAATATTGGTGAAACGCAACACATACTTTTGTAATCCCCTATTCACACCAACGCGATACAAAAGTAGGAATAGGGTAGGGTACAAGTACAAAAGTAGGAATAGGTACAAGTACACGTTTCTATTGCAAAACTCTATATTTGATGAAAAATTTGACGAAATTTGTAAAATTTTGTGCAGTAAGTACGGTTATTAATTTTGTAATTTTTTGGATTCCGTGTAATTTTTTTGATAGATTATTTTTGTTTGTAAACATATAGTACAGTAAGTCCCACCCAAATCAGTAGATCAGTTTTGCGCATGTTTCTATATGTGTTTGTAAAATTTTTGTATACAGATACAAAGTTGATCTTAAAATTTTGATTTTAAGAAAAATGTTAAGCTCAGCCCAGCTTACTTTCTATACTAGAAATCTCCACTACAGCATAAATGTACACAATTCGTTTTGTTTATTATTCGCGCATAAATTTTATGGATGTATAAATATTTTTTCTTCTGCGCATGCCAACCTAGTATAATATACGAATATAACAAGTAATTTGAGCCAAGTTCAAGCATAATTTCTTTTATATTGTAGACACACAGAGGTTGAAATTAAGTATTTTGCTAATTTCAGCCTCGAAATCTGGAAAACAAGACGGATTTGGGCCGAAATCTAGTCGGTGAAATTACATAAAAAATACGTAATAATCGCTCGAAATCTACTCAGGTTTCGCTCTTTACGTAGAACAGAGACGTCTACCAACAAATTTTGAACCAAAAAAATGTTCATTTTTGTATCAGCTGATGCTATATTGGCATACATTTTTCTATGGAAAACAAAATAAAATTTGGAAAAAGCAGATAAAGTTTATATTGTAGTATATTTTGATAAAACAAAAAAAAGTCGTGCATTCATTCGTGATTTCTGAGTTCTCTTATTATCAGATAAGGAATACACATAATGTTTGTACATTCACGTATGTTCAATTCTTATCTGTATTTTTTTCTATTTCAGTATGAGTTCATCAAAGAAAAATTCTGTTAATATTTCTTCAAAACTTATTAGTTTCACTAAATTATTTTGTAAAACTTTTGATAATAACCATCATACGCACATCCAATAACCAAAATACTTGAAATTAGCCAAACTGTCAAAATCGCTGTGTGTCACCTTCGTAATTTCTACTCGAAATTAAAATGAAATCTACTGGATTTCAACAACCTCTGTGTGTCAAAGACATTAGATAGAAATTAAATATTGATGAATGAATTGTTTCATGTATGTATGTACATATAAAATGATTTCCTCTTTTGTTTTAGTATTATGCATATATTTTTATTTTTATATAATTTTCTTAATAACATGTTTTTTTTTTCATTATTTCGTTTTCACATTATTCTTTGGTACACATTTCTTTTGATTTTTATGAAATTCTTTTTTTTTCTTTCTATTTTTCTTTTACTTTTTCATTTTTGTATATTTTTGTATTTTTTTTTTTTTTTTTTTTTTATTAATCAATCATATTCACTACATTTTATCAATAAATAAAACCAGAACAATATGTATATAATATATATTCATTGAATTTAACTGCTGCAATTATACATTTTTATATTAAAAATTTTTATTCGATACTATTATTATTTTTACATAATATATATTTTTTGTGTTGTTTTTTGTTTTTTTTTTTTTTTGGTATTAAGTGTTTTACTCGGAAAAATTATATATTTAGATTTCTTGTTGATTTCATTTAATGAAATTTTATTCAATTTGATTATTTTTTTTTTATTATAATTTATATATATATATATTTGTTCTATATATATTATATATACATATATATAAATAAATATGTATGTATATATGTATTTTTTTTGTTTTTTTTTCAAATTTTCGTATTTAATTATATATAATTATAATATTAATTATGAATGTCATAAAATATTTTTTTTTTTTTAATTTTTTAATTATTAATATTATATGTACTATTACAATACATATTTTATATATTTATTATACATACTTTTAAAAAAGTGAAAAAATGAAAAATTAAATTTATAGAAAAAACAGATGGAATAGGTTAATATTATGTAACGTGCATTTTTGTATATGTATCTATATACTTAACTTAATTTTATCAAAAGAGAATAATTAAAATTTGGTATATAGTATTGATTTTTTGTAAATGATTAAAAATACATATGTGTTTATTTCTCCTAAATTCTTTTATGCAATTTTATTATTTAAAATTGCTCTTTTGACTTTTATATTTTTCAAAGAAAAAAAAAAAAACAAAAATCAAATTTCAATGTAGAAGAGATGAAATTATTTTTTTTTGTTTTTATAATTTTGTCTTGATTTTCTTCTAACTTATATTTATAACGATTTTATAAAATTTATATTTCCCAATATTATTTGTTTATTTTTTTTTTTTTTTATATTCACATAAAGCAGAAAAAAGGAGTGTCGATTCCTTAATTTTTCTTAATAACATTTTTTGTATACTGAAACTCTAGTTTTGTTTTCACGTTAAAAAAAAAAAAATTTTCTTTTTTTTTTTTTGGTTTTTTAATTTTGAAATTCTCTTTCGAGTTAATAATTTGTTTTTTGTCTTATTCAAATATTTGTTTTTTTAATTTTTAATTTTTAATTTTTTTTTTTACTTTGAGTCATCTTTGCGTGTTGTTGACTGTGCATCGCCTAAACTAATCATGTCTCGTGGTTTCCACACTGGCGACCCTATAATTAAAAATTAAAAATGGCCAAATTAGAATTTCTTTTACTCTATTATTTAACAGTGTGTGTGTTAATTTTTTTTTATTATTTTTATTTATTTAATTTTATTTTAGATTAAATTAACTGTTGATGATTCATATTCAATTTTATGATTTTATTCGATTTTAATTTTTTTTTTTTTAAATATTTAATAGAGGAAAAAAAAACTTAACATCAAAATGAAATATAATTATAACTTATAGAAATTTTATAAATTAAAATTAAACTTTGAATTACAAATTTAATTGAAGATAACAAAAATTGTTTTTTCGTTATTCTTTATTTTTCAATTATATTGTATCCGTTTTTTTTTTTGTAAAATATTTTTATTGTATAAATACAGTAAAGTAGGGAACGTATAAGCTTGTTTTAAATTTTTTTTTTTTTTAATTAAAACAAAAATATTGTTTTATGCTATTGATTTTTTTGTTTCTGATATTTTTGTTATGTTTTGAAAATAAAATAAAATGTTGACATCGCTTTAAGAATTTTATTTTGGATTTTTAAATTGACAATTAGTGAAATGTTAGGAAAAAAAATTATTATATCACGACAAACAAAAATGTGCTGAGCCAAAAATAAAATATAAATAATATGAAATTCTTGAACAAAAAACATTAAAAAAGTAAGTCAAAAAAAATAAATTTCAAATGCCTACATAAAAATGATTAAAAAAAAAGAAGAATTTAATTAAATTACAAATAAAAAAAAAAACAAAATAAACTAGAAGGAGGATTTATTGATCTTAAAACAACAAACTATTTTTTTTTTAATTTGAAATTGAATTTTAATATCAAAGTATAGTACTATTAAGTATATTGTGTGAATAATTGTTAAGAATTGTTACTTGAAATAAATTGTAAATTTCCGTCTAAATTAATAATCTAAATGACATATACCTAAAAAATTAGCTAAATAAATTATTTAAAAAAAAAAAACAAATAAAGAAAATTTATCTAGTATAAAAATGGTAAATTTGAAAACAAAAAAATATATAAAGGAGCACGTGCATCCTAATTAATTTCTCTATCTATGTATAAAAAATGTTGCTTCTATGTATTGCATATTAAAAATGCAATTAAATTATATTTTTGACCGTTTGTATTTTTTTTTCTCTGTTTTAAAATAAGAAAATTTTATTAAAATATAAATTAAATGAATAAAAAACAAATATGTATATTATGTACAAATAAAAGGAAAATTATGTAGTTTTAAATAAATTTAAAAAATCGTTTTTATTGTAATCATATAAAAATGAAATGAATATTCGATAAATAAATAAGAAAAACAAAAGGTTTATTATATTTATTAAATAAAAAAAAAAAAAGAAAAAAAAAATTAAATTTATGACAAGCTTTGTACGTTTCTACAATATCTATTCAAAATATATACACACATATGTAATTTATAGCGCCATATATATGATTAAAAGAAAAATTTGAAACATCCATCTATAAATCAATCAATCAATTAATGAAATTAATTAATCAATTAATAATGTTATATTATTTAGACCAGGCTTATTACGATTATCTATGTAAATGTATTTATATATAATATATGTTGTAAATTTAAAAAAAAAAAAAACAAAAATTATTGAAATCAAATATAAACACTCAAAAACACATTGAAAAGAAATTTTAAAATAAATTAATTGTAAAACATAAAAACTAAATTAAAACACATAAACAAATTATTGATTTTTTTTTTGATTTTTAATTTTTCTTGTGATTAGTTTCGTTAATTTAGCATTTTTATTTATTTGTAATTTATTTAATTAATTTATTTAATTATTTATTTCATCATTTTAGTACTATACGTTATATTTAATTAGAGGGCACATATTTAAGTGTGTAAACCATTCGACATAATATTTTTATATAAAACATGTATATAAGTAATAAATAAGTGCATAGTAGTCCTAAGAAGAGTTAAATATTTTTACAAAAAACCTAAAAATTAAATATTTAATAATATAGAAATTCTAAAAAAAAAAAAAAATCGTGCATTGAATGTGTTAAAAAAATGTATTTATTTATTTTTATTTTTATTTTTTTCAAATTAAATAAAATTATATGTATTAGTTATTATAGGATATTGATATATAAACAAGTTCAAAATGCGAATTGAAAAAAAAAATTAATTACGAAATTATTTAAAAGGAAATACAAATCAAAAAAATAAAACATAAAAAAAAAACAGCTCATATAGTATTTATTTGTATTATGTAAAATTAAAAATATATGGCTGAGTTCTAAAATGCATCGATGCGGTTTAAATGTAAAGTAAATAGTTTCTAAATGTTTGAAATAAAAACGGTTACACTGTCATAAGTTTCAAAATGCATTGTGAATGTATTTTTTACTCATCATTTAAGCAAACATTGCATTTTTTTATGCAATTACAATCACTTAACTTCCTAACTTCGTTTCAAAATGTCAAATTTAAAATTATGCGTTTGTGATACAATGTAATAATGATACGCATCATATTTGCATCACTATAGAGTAATACTACCACATCGATGCTTATTTTTTACATTTTAGAACACAGCCTATGTTCTCACATTATATAGTGTAAATACGGACAACTATGCACTTGAATCACAGACTCATATGCTATACGTAGGTCTATGCTTATGTATTTTATTTAAACAACACCAACAAAAAATTACTTTATTAAAAGCGATGCCAAACATTATTATTTTGGTTTTCAAATTTCTTCATATCTTTTATTTGTTTTTCTATTTTGGTTTTGTAGATTACAGATATTACACAAGGTAACAAAAAATATATACATATATTTTCAGAAATAAACTGAAATTAATTATTGTAAAACATTTTTTTTTTTAATTTAATCAATTTTAATTTTTATTTATTTATTTTTTTTCAATTTCATTGAACAATAATAATTTGTTTTTCGTTTGTCTTCAATTTTATATAAAATTTCATAATTACATATTACATAATGTATGTTTGTAGCATAATTTTTTTTTTGTTAATTGCTACCTTTTATTTTGTTTTTACTTTTTAATTTTTGTTCTTCTTTTTTAAATTTTAATACTATAATCATGCTACATTATACATATTGTGTTTTTGTTAATTTTTTTTTTTCATTTCGATAATATTTTCAAATAAAATAAATTTTTGAAATTTCCTTAAATTATTATTTTAATTAGAACATGCATTTTGCTTTTTTTCGCATTAAAATTATCCTTTTTTTATTATTATTTTTTTTCATATATGGTGTTTATACTTATTCATATCTACATATGTTACTCTTATATCTACATGTACATATATTTTATACGAATGTATACACATATTACATATCAGGTAATTTTTATTTTTTATATTAATTTTTGAATAATTGTCATGCAAATATGTGTTAACTAAAATATATTTCAACAAAACTGTAACCAGTATAACAATATATGAATTTATAAATTTCTTCAAAAATATTTAATGAAAGTAATATAAGAAAATTATTTATTGTAAAGATAAGGATATTCGATTAAATGCAAAAAATTTGGAATAAAAAATGAAATAAATTTTCTTATAACGAATTTTGAAACAATTTATCAGTTAGAACAATAACCTGCCATACATAGCCACTTTGTATTGTAGAATGTTGAAAACATGTATATGTATAGTATAACTAATAACAATATTGTTGCTGAACAATACAAATATTTTCTAAAGCAATTGGCTGATAGCAGTTCCATTTGTACAATACTTCGCATTTTAATTCTATCAACGTAAATAGAATGTGCGTTCACATAAAAAAGTATAAATATGTATTTCATTTTTTGAGAATAAAATTTTCAAATAGTGATTTTATTTCTATAACTTTTTCACTCTATTATACAATATGAATTTGAAAATAAAATGAATCAATAGAGATTCACAAATTTTTTTAGAAAAAAAAAATTTATAAAATTTAACAATATATTAAAAAATTATTTCATTGAACTGCTAGCTAACCCAATTGCTCAGTCTACTTATTTAAAATAAAAAAAAAAATCATTACTTCGATCGTATGCATAGCGAATGATCATTTAATATTTTCTTCTTCTTTAAGTGCAATCAAATTAATTTTAACCAGAAATCTGATTATATTATGCTACATAACTCTGACTAAAAAAAAGTGAAGTCAACTTGAGTAAAATAATATTTCGAACCTATGGAATTTCCATTAACTCAAATTTGACATGAAAATAATAAGTAATATAACCTATTATTTATCGTCTCACTAATTTCAAACAAGTTGTAATAATTTAATTTAATATATTGGCTCTTAATGTATTGCTATCGATCACACTGAATTTCCTTTTTGTGTACCTGTGCACCATATATAACTCGCGATCGTGAACACTGATTTTTACTGCCCCCATTACCAATGCTGTGTTATTGTCCGTATGAAAAATATGTTTGGGTTGTGGAGGCGAATTAACGAAATGCTCACTAGTTATAAACGAGAAGCAACTTGTTAAATGTATTTAAAAACTCGAAAAATTTTTCGTTAACTTGACTTAAGTTAAGGTTCAACTAATTTTGAGTTGAAGTACTCAGTTGTCAATTCAACGTATAAAATTACTCGAAATGAAATACAACCGCATATTTAACTTCACTTACATTTCGAAATTTATGTTATGTTCAATTTGAAATTTTAAAATTTTAATATATACAGTTTAATATTGCAGTCTGAATTAAATTATTGAATATGACGCAATCAAAAAATATAAATTTCAATAATGCATCATCGAAGACTATGTACAAACAGAATCTTTAAAAATTGCATGGGGGAAACTTCCGAATCGCTAATTCGTGATATCGAAACAGGACATTTTCAGAATGATACTTTGAGATGTCATCTTTAATGTGTCATATGTCCTTGTTTGCGGAAATTTGATATTTGGGAAAAAAGTACCGTTAAAATTTTTTTAAAAAATTCACTGTGTTTCACTAAAACCATAGACTAAATATATAGATTGGAAATGCTTATGGCAGAAATCGTGTTCATAACTATTAAGTAAACATCAAAATAGCTTTTGAGAGATTTTGAAAAAGCTATAAAATCAGAATAAGGAAAATAAATGAGAGAACTTTTGTAATCTTTTGAAATCTTGTATTTCTTGAAGAAAAAACAAATTTAAATATCAAAAATCTATGTAGCTGTATCCTTATCGGAAATGATAAAAAATATCAAATAACAGGCAAATGTACAAAATCGTATATTTTAAAGGAAATTTAAATTTTCAACAAATTTATGTTATGACTGCCAATGAATATAATAATATATATTATCACAGGCAAATATCCTTAACTGTGATATTATATACAATTAAAACTGGTTTTGAAAGTATCTAACACATATGCGCGTGCATACTATCAAAGAATATATATCTACTAGTTACGTTAGTTATATATTCTTTGATACTATGCAATCTGTATTGTTGGCTACATGAATATAAATATTCTATATTCATGATTCAAGTAAGACCATGTATGACGGTATAACATAAGTATAACATAACCGTATAACACAGTACTACTGCCAGCCATTGCAATGAGTATGTATTGTGTATTGTTTTTTAAATAAATATGCATGTATTTTCATTGCCAGCTATTGAAATCACAGTATATGTATATTCATACAGTAATGACACTGAGCACGCGTTAGCAAAAATTTCTCATGACCTTTGTCACGTTATTCATTCGGCCTTAACAGTTTTGCTAAAAGTCGATAGCAATTAAGAGCCTTTGTATACGAAAAAGAGACAAAAAAAATGGAACTGCAACACCAACTGTTTTAAAAAATATAACATTATTACAGTGTATACCTACTCATTAAAAAAAGTACAAATTTTGTTATTTAAAATTTTTTATCTAAAATAAACAAAATTAATTGTAAATGCATTACACTTAAAATTTTGTGTTTGATATCAAATGTTTTTACATTTTTGTTAAATTTCTTAATTATAAATTAAATTCTTACTCTAATATATAGCTTAACAAAATAAACTTTTTCTTGTCTTCAAAATTCTCAGAAATTATATGAATCACCTTATATCTTGATATAATGACGCGTCAGGTAGTCAAAAAAAAAGTTCCAGATCGCCTTTAAAAATGCATTGTGAAAAAATGATTGTATTGCTCACATGTATATATTGTTTTGTATCTTTTCTTCATTACGGCGGTTTATAAGGAAATATGGATTTGACATAAGTACATTAATTCTGTACTGTTTTTGTAAATTGAATTTTGATTTTTTTTATTATTTTAAAATAAGTAATTATGTGTGTTAGTAAATTTAAAAAAAAAAAAGAGTGTCACATCTTATTGCTTTGTTGATCAGTGATAAATATTCTATATTGATTCCAGTACTACTGCCAGAGTGCCAGCTATTGCAATGAACATGTATTGTGTATTGTTTTTTAAATAAATATGCATGTATTTTCATTGCCAGCTATTGAAATCTACAAAATATGTAATATATATGGAAATTCGTGAGCGAAAAATTATCTCTCCTCTCAGTAAAAGCTCCTGCCAGCCATTCTTCAAGTTTCTGCCAGCTATGATCGATTTCAAAAGTGTATTAAAAATTTATACAGTCATTTCCAATCTATAGTTAGTCTATGCTAAAACCATTATATTTATTTGTTTGAATAATGTAGAATAACAATAAATATTTTAAAGAGAACGTTCTCCTCTTTCTAACGAAATATATTTTCTCCGAAAATAATAAGTGGTTCCTGAGATATAAGGATTCAAAGTCAAGATTTCATATTTTTAAAAAAACAATTTTCAAACTTCTTTTGATATTGATATACATATCTCCAAAAATTGAAGGACGACATATCGTCGGTTAAGTAGTGAAACCTTGTAAGTACAATTTGTCGAAAAACAATTTTTCGTTTTTTATTCAATTTAAAATCGTAAAATACATAATTTAAAATTATTAAAATAAATATATTTCCGTTAATTATTTTTTTAACTTTTAAACAGCTTTTAAATTTTTGGGAAAAGTCATTAAAATTGTACCTAAAATTAAGTTTTTTTTCTTCTCCTGATTTGGTAGGCTGCGATGGCTAGGTCAAGTTGATAGATACCAGCCCAAGTAAATCCTCATCCTCTTTGCAAATATTGGAGGAAATAGACCGAAGGGGCGGCCAAGAAACAGATGGTGGGACGCAGTGAGAAAGGATCTAGATAAGCTGCAAATATCAAATTTCCGCAAACAAGGACATATGACACATTAAAGAGGACATCCTAAAGTACCGTTCTGAAAATGTCCTGTTTCGATATCACGAGCTAGCGATTCGGAAGTTCAGCTATTGCATGTACATATTGAGTTTTCTGTGTGAAATCAATAAAAAAAAATACAAAGTTTATCAAGAAGTTCGATTGTTCGAAAGTTGTTTGACATACTGTTTGTTAATGGTTCGATATATATCTTGAAATTTTTCACATAAATGCTCTGACACTTTACGGAATATAGATTTATATAACAAATTTCAAAATATGCACGTATTTATTTTATTTTTGCTGAAAAACGGTCAGTTAGGATATTCTTCATATGGTTGAAATAGCAAAGAATATACATGTTAAAATATAATAGACGTTGTACATGAATAAAAAAAAAAGTTATTATCTCAACAAAGAATATGATTCAGTAAAAAGGAGGGATATATTAAACAGAGTCCTTTTTGTATCAATGTGATATTGGTGTGGTGATACATACACATATATAAAAGTGTCATAGCAGCATAAACTATAAAATAAAGCAGCGCAGGCCAGACCTGCTACTAACAAAACAAAATTTTTGTACCTAGCGAAAATCTATAATTTTGGTTTGGTTGGAGTCATATGAACTGAAGCCGACGAGAATTCTTAATTTTGATAAATTTCCTTATTTTTTTTCTCCAGTTAACTTTACTTTATTATAAATTTTGTCAAATTTTATGGCGATTGCACTATCATCACATATTTTTTTCAATAATGACTTATAAGATCAAAATTATGAAAATTTAGAATACGTATATCTTTTCTGTTTGTGTACATGTAGTGATTTAGAAATCATTTAAATGCATTTAGATTTTTGATTTTTGAAACTATTATATTTAATTAAATTCATGTACAAATAATTCAATTTTTTTTGTAAGAGAGATGAAAAATATATTACATATGTACACATGTAATTATTTATACGAACAAATTTATATTACATTCAAGAATATCATGAAAATATGTAACAATATGTAAAATTTATATAACAATTAATTAAATGAATATACAAATAAATAAGTATATATACGAGTATTTTAAAATATATTTCGTATATAATTTATATACATTCTTATAACACCTATCCTTTTATTTATACGACGATATCAGTAAAATATTGCATATATTATACAATATAAATGAACTGCGAATAATAAATTTAATATGCTCTCATTCGATTGATTTTTTTATATAAAATTTTTTAGTTGCTTTCTTATTCGTATAGGTATATGTATATAATTAATCTCATATTTATTAATAACAACAATTATGATAATATTTATTTTTATCGTAACACATTATGTATACTATGTTCTATATTATGTATTAATATTTATAATTTTACTATCTATCAGCATTTAATGTTTCTATCTAAATATCTTTTAATTTTCTATATTTTTATTTATTTTATTGATTTTTCTTTTATCATTAAAACAATATTGTTAACAAGTGTGTGTTTATGTAATTAAATTATAATTTTTAAAAATTGAAAATTTCATTTTAGAATGAAGAAATATTAATCCAAATAGAATTTTATAAAACAAATTTTATTTTTTTCCTGCGAATCTTTTATAAAGTATCAGGATATTCTTATTGAAATATGAAAAATACATTAACTAATCAATCAATAAATTATAATATAAATAAGTACACACATTGTATGTACGCACAGTGGTGCAAAAACAGTATTCCAAATAAAGGTAAGATTCAAAAAAATCAAATGAATAAATATGGTTTTCATGTCGGATTTGGAGACTGTTGGGCACGAACTCCACAAGCTTTTTAACAGAAATTTGTGAAATCAAATTACATTTGGCTTCAAACGCATTTTTAAGTTTAGAAATATTTTTTTTATTTCTATTTTTACGGATTTTATTTTCCAAATATGCCCAAAGGTAATTGTACACGTATGGACGTGTTCTTACGTTCGTTCAATTTCGATATGTTTAAATGTGAAATAGACGAAACGAGACGAAACGGATAGTGCCGTAGAGGTCGTACATTTTATCGTTTCTATTCGTTTCATATACATTTCTATTCGTTTCTACTCAATACTTTTACACAATTTTACTCGTTTCGAATCGTTTATATTTAGGGCAAATTGTCAAACTGACGAAACGAGTATTTACGTTCGTTTAATTTCTTTCGTCCCGTCCCGTCTATTTAGGGTCTTGCTTTAGGGTTAATATAACTGAACGAATATCTCAAGTTTTATGCCTAAGATTATGTTTTTATAAAAGTAGTAGTTGCGCTTGCCAAATTTAACTTTGCGTTGCTTGTGGCAAATTTTCTTTTAATATAATATTGAATTATGTATATATAATCTTATTCATTTCAATTCAGTTCCAACAAATTTTAGATTGTAATGACGTCGCATATGACATTGCATCCCATACAATGTGATCTTTAACACCACATTTTCCTGTATTTATTCATTGATTTAAAAAAAAAAAAACAAAAACTTTAATTTGTGAAAAACTTTTTTACCCAACTGTATTTGTTCATTAAAATAAAAATGTGCTACTCAAAACAAAAATACTCATTTTTTTAATGGATTAATGTTTTTTTTTTTTAACTACATGTAATATATGATTTCCTTTTAATTTCCTTGTAATTTTTTTTTTATTTTATGTTATTATTAATTTTTATATGTAATAACGATTATGTGAACGTACGTATATATAATGTATGTACTACATACGGTATACATAATACAATACGAATTAAACTTTTATATTTCAACATTCAATAAATTTCAATAATTATTTCAGTTTTATTTTTGTTTTATACTTACATATATAAATATGCATGCATTTGTTTACGTATACAAACACAAACTATATTTTATTTACCGTATTTATATATCTATATATAAATTATTCATATACGTATAATAATTATGTATGTATGTATATGTTTATATAATGCAATAATACAACCTCCTTTAAACTTTTCGAGTTTTTTTTTTTTATATATACATATATTAATTTTAATTAAAACACATATACATTAATATACTTTTCATTAGCAGGAATATTAGTATATTTTTGTTTAAATTCAATAATAAATTTTCATAAAAATAGATTTTTTTTTTCTCACATTTTATTTTTAATTTTTTTGTTCGTTTTGTCGTTTTGCTCGTGTGTTTGTGTGTGTTTTAAAACAATAGATTTAAACTAAACAAAATAAATAAAAAAAAAATGTTAAAAATATATGTAGGTTTTAAAATCAATTTTTATTTTATGCAATAAGAGTATATTTAACGCATGATAATAAAACTTTCTATTATAATATTCATTCTGCATCCGTAAAATTTTTTATTTTTGTATTATATTTTTATCTAAATAAATTTAAATAAATAATAAAATTGTTTTCTATACTATACTCTAAGTTAATATTTTTTTTCTATTTTTAATTAACTAACTATATAAATTAATAACAATTTTAAATTATAAATTTCATTTCATATATATTATTTTTACATATTTAATATTTGTATTATATTTCTTTGTTCTTTTCTTTTTATTATATTTTTATTTCTATAATTATTATCAATAGTGTTCGTTACCCATTTATTTGATTAAATATAAATCCAATATAATGTATTATGTAGGTAAGTATATGGTAAATGTGTGTTTTAAATAAGAGTAATACACTCAATTTTATGAAGTGATCATGTACATGTACATACACATCTGTATATATAGTATTATACAGGATAATTGCATATAAACAGGATAATTAATTTTATTTATTTTTTGATATAAATATTAGATTTGCATAATTTTCGAACTTATACATAAAATTGTACAAATACATAATATGTACATGTAAACGCAGATGTGTATATAATTATATGTGCACAAAATTATTTCTTATGAATCTATATTACATATGTATATATACATATATAATTTGTGTACATATTTTTTTTTTTTTTATTTATAAATATATGTATGTAAACAATCAGTACACATTGTATCAGTAAACAACCAGTAATTGGTACATAAGTATGTATATATGTAATACCGCATGAAATATTTAATATTTTTTATGGGTCATTTAATTATGATTAAAATCATTTTAGTCGACCCGATTAAATTATTTCATAAATAAAGCAATTAAAATTTTTATAGATTTATCTAAAATTCATATTCATATACATAGGTACTAAAATTATTTATTTGGTTTTTGTTATAGAAAAAAAAAAAAAAAACTGAATTCGTCATTTTAATTAAAACTAAACTATTTATTTAATTAGTTAATTTCATATAATGTGCAAAAATGTATATTTATTTATATATACTCATTTATTAATAATAATTACTATGTATGTATATATATACCAGTATATATTCCGACTTTTTGTACACAGTATTAACATAAACATAATGTATGTAGTACATACATGGTGTACATATACAGTAAATTTATTTTTTACATTTTTATTATGGATTTTTTGTTGTTCATAATATTATATATTGCTATAATGTTTGCAAATATACGATGATAAATTTTATTATACTATACGCATAAATATTTAACATATTACATATGTATGTACATATGTATATATATATAGTACACATTTATGTATATGTATGTATTTTTTGATTGTAATGTTAATATAATCATATGATTGAAAAAATAATAATTTTTTTTGATTTTTATTTTTTAAAATATTTATATTTTTTTTGTATTTTAAACTGAAATCTGTATATGTACATATGTACTATTCATTTAATGTAGTACATGGGTATATTTTATATATTATGCAAAAATAAAATATAAACAGATAAGAAATTAATTATGTTCGCAATTTTTTTTTTTAGATATTGTATGTGTGTTTTATGTTCTTTGAAAATTATCTATTATTACAATAGAAACTTATTTTAAATTTTTAGTTTTTGTTGTTATTATTTTTTTTTTTTTTAATTTTACTTCTAAATAATATTTTGATTTCTGGATTTTTGATTTTGTTGCTTTCAAGCCCATTTATGTATTTATGATATTGACTATAGATATAATACTACTAAATTTTTAGATTTACTTTTTATTATATTTGTTTTTATATTCGATCTAAGATAGTATAATATGTATGAGTATGTATTGTATTTATTATATTCTTATTTTCATATCAATTTTGATATTGAATACAGTATTTTTGATTATGATTCGATTATTTAAGTATTTTATTTTTAATTCGATTTTTCTTTTTTTGATCGTTTAGAAACTATTATGAATCTCTGTAGAATAGAAGAGTGTAGCTTGTAATATAAACAAAAATATAAGACCATAACACAGAATTTGATAGCAAAGCTAAAAATAATCATTTATTATGTAGTTTTCTAGCAGATACCAATTACTGGCAATTTAGACTAATAGTTGATTAATAAGTCGTGTGATACACAGGGTCAGATTAAAATTTGTTGATGTATAAAGGATGTTTTTTCGAAAGTTTGTTCTTAAAGTGTGCAACATATTGCTTTTAGTGAAGGTCAATTTTCTAATTTTCCTTTCATCATTTCATCATGATTAGTCTTGTGCCGGAACAACATTTAAAAATGATTCAAATTTACTTTGAAAATCATGATTGAATTAGTGAAACGTTGTTTAGTGATGAGGATTATTTTTGATCGAATAGCAAAATCACAGACGATATAAACATAAAAGTATGGTAAAATGATTTTGAAGTTTCGAAATTTATATTGCTAGTTTCGTAATTTTGCTTGACAGATAACATTCAACTATCTACTTAATTGTGTTTTTCGTCTAATAACAAAAAATGCATAAATTTAGACCGTTGTTTCATAGATAAAAACAACAAATGTCGGATTCAAAATAGCGTTTAGTATAATTAATGAAACATACTCCTTCATCCTTTTTTTAAGGATTGAAAGTTTTCCGCCTATGCAGGATGATGATAACTCATATAAAACGTTACAACTTCTGTTCAGAACATGAAAGGAGGACAAGTAAGGTTTCGAGAAAAAGTATACTTTCCAACAATATCTTACATGTTCCGATTTGCAGCCAAATGTGGCAAATATGAACGTTCAAACTTAAAATTTTGAAAAATTTAGATCAAAAATTTACCTTTTTATCATTCGTCCTTAAAAATTTCTTTAATAAGGATATAATTTTTTTTTAAAAAGTAAATGCACCCTTAAGATATCTTTCAAATAAAAAAAAAGAGTGATGTCAATATCATTAGTCTTTCAAAAGTTATTAACGTTTTTGTTGAGTTAAAAGAACACAAAATTGGAAAATAATGTCTGCCATCAACCTCTTACGAGATTTGTTGTGTTACAAATTTGTTTCAAACAGATCGGAAGATGTAAGATACTGTTGGAAAGCATATAATTTTTATCAAAACCTTAATTACTTGTTCTCCTTTCAATCATAACACTTCAAGGAATCGATTAGTATATGTTGGAACACTCTATTAAGAATCACCCTGTATATTATGCAACAACATAAATTTATTATTTTGTGTTTTTTTAAGGTTTATTTTAAAAAACAGATTCATTTAGATTTGTTATTATTTTTTGAAATCTGCTATCATTTTATCATGAATATGGAAAAAACATATATCGTAGTAAAATATTGAATTTATCAAGGCTTGAATAATAAAAATTCATTATAGTACAGTACATATGTACATAAATATTCATTTATTTTTTATGAATATCCTAGTTTTATATTCAAATTTACAACGCGCATAAAAGTATATCTTTTAAACATTTTAATTATTCTTGTTTATGTTATTTCAAATTTAATGATAAATTTTTGATTCGTTTCTTTTTATTTTATTTTAAGCCTAATTCTAAGATTTGAATGCATTAATTGTTGTTGATTTTTTAATAAAATTGTTTTCATACTCATAAACTGAATTAATTATTATTTTTAAATTGCTATAATATTAGCACCACAGAATTATTTATATTATATACATAAATACATATAATATTTGTATATATGTATTATATATATAATTGATTATCTTTCATTATTTATTTATTGTTCATGAATAATAAAATGCATACAGAAAGTATACGTGTACATATGTTTTGTTAATTCGATATTACACATACATATATGGTATTATCTCATTTGCAATATTATTTATTAAATCATTTTTGAACATTATTCTCACGATTTATTATTTTTATTAAAATTTATTTTATATGTTTAATATTATGTGTATGTAAATATGTATGTATGTATAGTTCAACAAATATAGTATGTTCACATATGTATTTTTTATTGAAACATTTATCTATTTTGTATTATGTAATTATATGACATTAATAAACATTTTTCGTATTAGCTTTTACTTTTTTTAAATTAAATTTAGATTATGTTTATAATAATAAATTTTTCTTAAAGTATTGTAGGTGAGTGTACGAGTATGTTAATATTAAATATATATATTTATTACTTCAATAACAATTTTTTTTTTTTTGGTTAACAATATTTTTGGTTTTTTTTTTATAATATATTACCTTTTTGATATTTTACGTATGTCTTTTGTAAGTTTATATGTATATTTATTATTTATATAATATATTAAGTGCGAACAATATACATATACATTTAAAATCAATTATAAATTTATTTTTCCATATGTCAACATATGTACGTATGTACATGTTATGTTTACATGTATTTATTATTATTTTTGAACGCGTTTTAAAAAAATTTATATACTTATGTATATTAGATTTTCACTATTATATATTTTGAGATTATTTTTAATATTATAATTAAATTGTATACGTTTATGTTTGGTGACATATAAATTTATTAATGTAAATTATTATGCATTTAATATACTCATTTTTCATATTTTCAAAGTGTTTTAAATATCCATGTAATTATATTAGTTTTTAATCTAAAAGTAGTTTTGTGTGTTATTTATTTTTTTTTTATTTTTTTAATCAAAAATATCCCTGTTATTTGATGCAGTTTCACTTTTATATAGGTGAAGAATAAATTTGTATTTTAATACGAATAAAATTTTATAAAAAAATATATCAAATATAAAATCCATCCGAAATTAAAAAAATTTATGAAAAATATAAGAAACCAATTTTTAGTGAAGGGTTGATATAATATTGAATATATAGTATTCACAGATTGAATTTGTATAAAACATTAATTGATTGATTTCTGTTTTGAATTTTATTTGTCACGAAAGTTATTTTTAATAAAATATTTTATATCTAACAAAAAAAAAACATTTTTTTATACATATTTTTAATTTAAATTGCCTATTGCAAAATACAAAAATGATAATAATAATTTGATCTTTCTTAAACATGTATTTCATAGTGTTCGTGACAATCAACACATGCTTGATCGAACGATCCGTAACTTTCTGATGAACTCGAAAGACCACGAGGAATCTTTTTCCGCGTACGACTTTGTCGTACGCGGGCTTTTTGCTAGGATGGTTTACGTTGATACATACACTCAACGCAAGTAGGATATTCAAGAGCTCTATGGATAGTTTCACTTGTATGCGGATCATGACCATATTTTGCAAATGCATTTTCTGTGGATTGTGATCTGACTGGACCACTGGATATATGATAAATCCGGTCAGGTGAAACACCATATCTATAGATACTACTTGATGTACTTTCTTTGGATGTTGATCTTTCTAAGGATTTGCTTAAACGTTTAGGTTCGATTTCGGAATAATAATCACTACAAGTTTTTGTATCATAAATTGGATAGTATTGATAATAAGGTTCAGGAGATTTCTGTACATCAATACTACCGTGAGCACTAAGACTACGTTTACGAGATGTGCTACAATGACGGTCTGGTGACCTTGATTCAAAACTACCTCGCGGACTTCTTATACTTGATCTAGGTGTGTCGATATTTTGATCAGAGTATCTACTATCAAAACTACTTCGTGGAGTGTAAGTATCTCTTGAATGACGACTACAAGTGCTACGATCAGGTGATAAATGTTCTACACTACTACGTGGTGATAAATGTGGTGACCGTGATTCTATGCTACATTCACGTGAAGGAGGTGTTAAATGCCTTTTCAAACAACTACGGTCAGGTGATTTTGCTTTGCAGGGACTTTGTGATGGTTTCAGTATGCCACAAGGACTCTGTGATCGTTTTAATATTCCTCCATCAGGAGTTCTACGTGGGCTTGGAGTTCGTTGTCCAGGAAGACGATCCATTGAGTCATCGCGATTTAAACTAACATTTAAAAGCTTCAATTGATCTATGCTACCTCTAGGTGATTTAACTTTAATTATTCGAACAGGGCTACTTCCCTGTGATTTAGATCGATCAGGTGAATGAGTTAAATGGATACTTGATCGTGGTGACTTTGCACCTTTTTTATCATTATTTCGATCACTTTTAGATTTATCACTGTTGGATTTTGATTTGAAGACTTTGTCAACTTTTTTATCAATAATTATTATATTAGGGGAACTACTCGTAGTTTCAGCGTCTGAGTCTTCAGACTTTTCAGTGCCAGTACCAGTACGATCACTACTATCACTTTCACGTGGAGGAGAAGCAATTTCGGCGACTATAGTATTTTCAACAACAGTTTGTGGCTCCGGCGATAAACTAGAATCGGGTTGTTGTGATTCAAGAGTTTTTTCTTTTAAATTGGCCATATAAGTAGCTATATCGCAAGTGTCAGTCAAATTTTCATGTTCAAGATTACTTAAATGTTTATCCATAAACTTTGATGGTGATAATTCATCGTCACCATCACCGTTAATGTATTTTTTATTATTATTTACGGTTGCATTATTGCTTAATAATTCGTGACCACTCATTGTTGCCTTGAACATGTCAATAATTTGCTTTTCTTGTTTGGGAGATTGCTCAGAATCTATATTAAAAGTTGTACTTGTTGTTGATGAAGATGACAATTCGTTCTTACCTAAATCTTTCATCAGAACCGGCTGATACGTTGATGGTGGATGAGATGATTGTATCAATCGTGCCTGGCTACCAGTGCTTCCAACGGAAAGTGTAGATGTTGTGCTGTTTGTAAAATGAGAAGAGAAAAATGATCTCAATGTATTTAAATTGCATAAAAAAAGTCAAAAATTAGTTCTAATTATAATTTTCAATTTAAAAAATTTACTATGATCTATGATTGATTTACCTTAGAGTAAGATGATTTGGTGTTTTTCCTAAAGTTGCTTTAGGTTTTATTGTACCTTGTTGTGAATCTTCTTCTCCTTCAGATTTTGTTCCTGGGTCTATACGCTCTTGATCCATTTGATGATGTTTCAGAGGATCTAATTTAAAATGAATATGAACAAAATTAGAAATTTAGAAATTTGTTTTGCATTTAACAATTTTACATGTAGTTGTTTAAATTTACCTGCTGCATCACCGACAGTTTTACTTCGACTCCTAAAGGCTGTCTGAGTTTGACAAGGAACGTCTTCTGCCTCTTGACTACCAGATAAATTATCATAATCAATATTTCCAGCTGAATGTCGTTGTGTTGTGGTTTTCTTCTTCGTTTTACCCAAAGTTTGAGAACCTTGTATGATTGTAATCTGATTTTTTTTTTAATTTGATAAAGTTATTAATTTTATTATTTTTTGAAATAATTTTCTATCATTCAAACACTTACTTGTTGCTTAGGCCGTTCTAATGTTTGTGAACTACCAGAACCTCCATGTGATGAAAATCCTGTTACAGAGGTCATGCTACCTAATCCTTTCATAGGAATTGACATATTTCTAACACTCTCTCTTATAATTTGTCGTATAGTCTTCAAAAATGCATTACGAAAATCTGCAGTACTATTTGATAATACATAAACTTTTTCGGAACGTCTTTGTAATTGTGATCTTAAATGTATCAATTCCCATAAAAAGTGTGAGTCCATGTCTTTAGCTGATGACGCACGCACTTGTACTTCAGTTACCGGTATAAGAACTTGATATCTTATAATTTCAACCTCATTAGGAGTATTTTTAGTTGATACACCCTAATGAAAATTAAAAAGTAATGGAAATAATTGAAAATTTTTTTATTTATGTATATGCTTTTTTTCTTTTGCGGAATATTTACCATTAATTTTTTCTTTTGTCGTAAACGTTCTTTACAAAGGAACACAACCGCTGACTTAAATACAAAACACATAGCATGGAGTTCAAGTCCTTTTTTAATTTTACCTAAGAAATCTGAAATATTCAGCCATTCGACTCCACCATAATATAGAAGATCACCTATAAATCAATTTAATTTATAACATGTAAAATAATTAAAAATTATTTTATTTTGATTAAAATTCTTTTTTGAATAGATCACCTGGACTAAGATCAATTGGCTGTTTACATGATTTTTGATGTTGTCGGAATAAATGATCAAAAATAGCACCATATTCTTCATGAATTCGTTGCATTTCATTTATATGTTCAGCTACCTTTTCCATACCTTTTAGTGCCTCTATAATTACAATTTATTATACATATATTTATTTTTATTTTTTTCTTTAATTGAAAATAATAGGATTAAAAAAAAGACACATAATTTGCTTTGGCTCATACCAACTAAATGTTGATGTTCTTCAGCTCTTGAATCTGTCAAATTTCTTAATTGCTGCAATAGTAATGGATATTTCAATATTCTTTGTATTGGCTTTATTAAATAGGATTCCAATGTGCTACTATGTTGTTGTTTCGGGTTCCTAGCAGCGAGAAATTCTTGAAGAGCTTGATTACCTTCATCTAAATAATTACAAAAAAAAAATATATATATATATATATAAATATATATGTATTTATAAATAAAAATAATTTTAGAATTAGTTTTATCTCTTAAAATTAATTTTGCGTTTTATTCAATATTATTACTAAGTCTTATTCCTGCTTTCAACTATGTGTTATTAATATGCTATAAATCATTATTTATTATATGGGTCAATAAGTCCCGAAAACAACTACCAAAAAATGATTTCTCGAGAAATGTTTTCTTTATTATGAATACAACATTATCGTTCTGGTACACTAGTGTTCAAAACTTTATAGCGTTTCGACCATTTACCAGTGAAACTACAGTAGTTTAAGCGACGGTATATGTGTAATTTCTAAAATAATGAAAAATCTGAATTTCGTGTATTAATGAAACATTGCTTTTTAACAGGAAGAAATACTGCTCAAGCTCGACAATGACTTGAAAAGTATTATCCGGACTATGCTCCATGAAAAACAAAAACAGTATGTATATGGCACGCTGATTTCAAACGCAGTCATACACACAAATGTATGCTGGAGACTCTGGCCGACTAAATGAGGCTGCAGAACGCATAAAAACACTGAAAATCGTTATGGGCATCCAAAAGATATACTTATTATATCATTTGGACATCAAAAATCATTTTTTAAAATAAGTGTGCGTGCTTGCTCTGAGTGGAGTAAAAACAACAACTATTCGATAATGGAAAATTGCACTAATTGGATTTAGAATTACTTCCACACCCACCGTATTATGCCTCCAGCTTCAGCGATTATTGGCTGTTGAGTGCAATGAATAAATTATCGCCGAAAATAACGCATATTTTGAGACCAAAGAGAAATTGTTATTCATGTCTGGCTTAGAAAAGTTAAAAAAGCGTTGTATAATAATATCGCACTTGCAAAATAATATTAATACAGACAAAAAATTTTCCGAAAATCTGTTGTTTTGGTAGTTAGTCTCGGGACTTATTGATCCATGTGTTAGGTTCAATAGGTTAGGTACAATAACTTTTGTTTCTAAATATGTACTATATAGATACATATGTGTTTAAAAGAAATAATTTTTACGTTTTATTTTTCAACTCAAAAATATTAGTGTCAATTTTTATGAAAAATTTCACATTTACGCATATTTATGTATGATCTTAATTCAAATACGTAAAATTAAAAAAAAATCTATTTTCTTCCCATTCTTATTTCTCCTTTACATATGTACGAGTATTTATATACTTAATATTAATTTTGTATATTAATTTTCTACATTTTTATTTTTTTTTTAAATTTAATCCTTAATCAAATTTTATACATATTATAATTATATATACTACACACTATATGCATTTTGAAGCATAAATCTGATGCTTCTGTCATGCTTTTAATTACTGAATTTTTACGTTTCATTAAAAAGTTTACTTCCTGATTATCAGATATGATATAATAGCACAGTTCGCCGTAGTTTAATGTACTTAATTTTGGTTTTTTTTTTCTACATATTTTCATATAATTCACATAATGTATGATATATTATCTATATACTTAGTTTATTATTTTTCGCTACTTTCATCCATTCATTCATTCGTATCACAATTTATGTAATGCTTGCGTAAATATAATTATATGAATAATATGTTGTACATATAATGTGCATTAATAATTTTTCACTATGTGATTATAATTTTTGTGTACATGAATATACTACAGGTCAAATCATCATCATCATCATCATCATCATCCTCATCATCATCCATCGTCATATTCAAGTGAAGTAATCATAAATTATGAGCAAGTTGTATATGCGTTCAAAACAAAAATACATATATTTAATGAGAAAAATATGTATACATATGTATGCATATGACTATAATAATAATATGTCATATATATGTATACATATACGATATTACATATTTATTCATATTCATAATGCACGTTACATAATGTACATGTAGAAAGTATATAATTACTAGAAAGTTTCTACTTTTCAGATAATCCGTTTGTGTGATTTCGCTTTCATTTTCATGTTTATTATTATTTATTTATCTATACGTATGTATATGTATGATGAATTCTAATTACATGCATCATATACATACATGTATATTTTCATAAAACATATGATAAAATCATAATATATACAATAAATACATACATTAAAAATATTGTATTTGAAAAATATAGAAAATTTCAGTTTTAAAAACAAAAACTTAGATAAACGTACATGATATACATATGTATATGACAAAGTAAAGTAGTAAGATTTATCATTTCAATTTTGATATGTGTAAATATATATGTATATAAAATAAATATGTAAATATACATATGAATGTATATATAAATAAAATCTACATATTGTAAATATTGGCAAATCCATATTCTATTTTACTTATAGATATATTTACTAATATGACTTAATCATGGTGTAGCAAGGATACAATTCTAAATATGCACATTAAAAAATATATGCACAAATGTATTTACAATACATATATATGTATACCATATAAAAATGGTATGTATACATAGCAGATAGGAAAATTGAAAATTTCGCAAATATTCAATATGTGCCGATAAATTGAAATAATTATTATCATTTTTTTTTGCAGCAAGTTAATTTGAGAAAAATGAAAAACGAACAGTCACAATTTATGTACATTTTAGTATATGTTAGTATAAGTACTGTACATATGATATACGATTTATATAAACACATGAATTCACATATAGGTGTTTGTGTATAATTATAATAAGAATCTTAAAAAGTAATTTATCTATTAAAATTTAATTGCTATATTTTGTTATTTTAAAATCTAATTAAATCAGAAAAAGAAATTTTTATCTGTTACAAGTGGCTTTTAGCATATCTTGTACTGAATTCAATTTAATATGAATGTACTACATACATATACATATGTACAATATATGTGTTCACATTTTAATAACATTCACATATTTAATATCAAATTATAATGAATGTACATTGTACATACATACAATGAATATTGGATAAAAAATAATTAAAAATATCTGTTAAAATTTTATCATAAAAATCTCTTTTAGGAGTTCTTTTTTAATTAATTATATAACTTGCGTTATTTTATTTTTTCTTTATATGTATATTTTTTTAAATTTATTTGTAAAGTTTAAATTCAAATGAATCAATAAAAATATTAAACTTTATGTAATCGAGAAAAAAAGATTAAACTATTTATTTATGCATTAAAATTACATAACAATAGTATTTTCAAACTCCTTCGAAGTTACATACAAGTAAATATATGTAGCTATGTGATTAAGTGTTAGAGCAAAAGTGAAAAAAAAACATAAAATCCATTACAAGACGCAAATACATAATATACAATTTTATATCACATTATGTATTTATTAAATAAAGGAAAAAAAAAACAAATAAATCAAAAACAAAAAAAAAAAACTTTTGAAATTTTTTTTAATTCAAAATTTTTATTCAAAATATTGAATTAAACAAAATTCAATGATACGTGTAAGCATGTATAATGTGTACTTTATATTTCTTTTCCTTTATTTTTGTATAAAAAGTTTTATGTTTTATGAATGTTGCCAATTTTTCAACAACCAAATATATATAGTAACAAAAAAACTTTAAACAGTAAACTTTTAACTTAAATTAGATAGATATGTACACATATGTATGTACATATGTACTCTGTAGTTCAAAAGTATTAAAATGTACACTGATAAAAAAGAATTATTTTAACAAATACAAAATAATGTAATGTACATACATTTTTCATTTAAATATTATTTGCATTTTAAATTGGATGTATACACATATGTATGTACATTACATATATGTACGTATAAAATATATTTGGTAATTTAAAATGACAGACATTTTTTTCCTACAAAGGCATATTTAACTATATAGTACATAGTACTTAATAAACTTAAGCACATCATATATAAGTACATATGTATATCATATGATGTATATCATATATAAGTATATATGCATGTCAAATTTACATAAAAATATATTTGTCATGTATTTTTTTTTTTTCAACAAAACTTTTCAATGATATGCATACATATGTGTAAATACACATATACAATATATATATATATATATATGTGCATGTACTAATACATTATTCAAAATTATTGAATACTTACTTGGATGAAGTACTTTTTGGGCTTTACTATGACTGGCACAAAATGATGAATACAATTTAAAATGATTTACATAATATAGAAATGCGGAACCAATTGAAAACAGGACATTCTGCAAAAAAGATATGATATGGTTAAAAAATTACAAATAAAAATATACATATTTACATTCATTTATATATTCAAATATGTATATATATTTATTTAACATATTCGAAATAATCTTATTCAAAAAATTTTCAATAAATTGTATAAATAAATAAAAAGGAATAACATATTTAAGAGCATGTACATATGTATGTATAAATTATAATAGTAAAATGTGTATGTGTTTTGTTTATATTATTTGAATGTGTGTAAGAATTCATGTAGAACTCATAAATTAATTCATTATATCAAAATTTCATTATTTAGATGAATTGAAATAATTTGAATGAATTGAGCATTTCATATGAGTATGCACATTATGTAATTTGTACATGAAATGGATAAAATGAATTTCTTTGAAACAAAAATAGGTATTAAATATATTCATTTAGGGTGGTATTATACTACAAAATAAAAAAGAGGTTCTGTGATGTGATAATTATATGCAAAGATGATAATATAGTAGTACATACTACATTATCTATATGTTTGTGCTGTTGCTGTTAATAACAAGGTTATATTTGAACGATATTTATAATATCACTTCGAGGTTGTCTTAAAAATACCCGAGTAGTGTTTTATCCAGGTTGATGAATACACTTTATCTCAGATAAAAGATAATCTATGTTGGTGAATACCAGCCTTAATGCAGTAAAAGACATGTAAACCGGATAAAATTTCTAAATTTATGTAGTTTACATGTTTAATCGATTAAAATGCTTTTTACTGCATTAAGTGAATACCCACATTTATTTTTGTAATTTTATAAAGTGTACTATGTATGCATAAGTATTTGAAACATTTTACATCGTACGTATTCAATTTAATATTAAGATATATTAGATAATTTGTAAAATGATTAGTTTAAAGATAAAAAAAGGTTTAAAAAGAAAGTGAAAAAAAAAATAAAAAATAAAAATTAAATAAATTAAAATGTTTATACAACTCATTTTGTGTCAAATACATAATATGTGAGTGTATGTTTAGAAAAAAAAACTAATCTTAAAAATTACATGAGAACTAAAATTAAACAAAACATGAAAAACTGAAAATAAATGAGAAAGTGTACTAGATATGTTTAATTTAAAAAAAAAATGTATTTAATTATAAATACTTTTTACCTTGAATTGACTTGGATGTTCAAATTTATGGAAATCTGGTTCTAGTTCGAGTGCTTCTTCAAGATTTTGTAAAAATTGTCTTTGGAATGTTACAATCTCTTGTATATTACCAAATAATGCAGATATTTCAGCATTCGAAAGGAATGTTTCACGTTTCAATGGTTCTAAATAATGTTCTAATAAATTGTTTAAATGCTGAAATATATTATTTAAGATGGAAAAGAAAATAGAAATAATATTATCTTCGTTAGAATTTTTTTGAAAATATTCAGTAATGAATATCTTTTCTTTTTTTCTATACGTATCTATACTCATATAATATGTGATATTATAATTTTTTTTTTTTGTGTACATACATTACATCGTATCCAAAAAAGTTAAGAAATAATCTTACCTTGACATAGGTACGCTCTGTGTCAACAAGCTCAAGTATAACTTTACGTAATTTTTCAGCATCAGTCAATTGTCTTGATGGTGTAAGCATTGCATTTGAAACCGATGAGGCAACAGATCCTGTAGGGCTAGATTTTCTAGTTTCTTGTGGTGAACGACAAAAGCCAGTAACCTATATAGAGTGTGTATTTAGATATTAAAAGTAATACATAAACATGTATTTAAGAAAAACATGATTATACATAATTATTTTTCTTTTTTTTGTTGTTAATGTTTATTGAATATTAATGAAAAATATGAAAAATTAAAATTTCTCAATAGTTGAAAAAAAAAAAAACAAAAAAACAAAAACAGTAAATAAGAATGAAACAAAAATGTTTACCTGTTCAGCAGTTTTAAGAAGATTTTCGATTTCAAAACTGTTTGTTCGTGATGTTTGTTTAGTACTTTGTGTCGTTACTTGAGGTTCAACTGAAGATGGTGCTGGAGAACTTTCAGCTTCTGGCGAATATAAATCTTTGCCTGATTAATGCAAAAAATAATTCAAAATATTTTTTTTTTTATGTTGTTGCTTTTGTTGAGTTCATAATAAAATTACTATATCAACATTTTGCATACATTAATAATATTATAATTTTATACGTGAATATAAATAACTGTTGTTATATAAGCAAACGTAATCAAAATCTAATAAAGAAAATTAATGATATTTATACAAAAAAAAAAGACATTGAAAATAAATTTTAATGTCATAAATTTGTGTATATGTTTACGTTTTGGAAATATTATGCATGTATTTTTGTAGTCATTTGCGTATAGTGTACAACCTCTTATAGTTATTTTACATATACTTACTCCATCCAGGTGCTGGAACAATAAGGCCAGATATCATTTCTTCACTCATAACTGGGGGATCAGAAGGAGGTGGTGGACAAACCAATGAATCAATCATATCATCGGTTACCCGCATTATACCAACTAAATCTGGAGGTTCAGTACGTGATGATCTGAAATATAAAAGGAAGATAAATATTATATACCAACATTCAAACATACATATGTATATTATTAGACTATAGTTATGTATGTTTTGATAAATTATATTCCTTTTCCTTAACTATGATTTATTGTGGACATTATGTGCAATACATATAGGTAATTTTATTAATTGTTAAATTATATTTTAAGATGTTGTTAAATTAAAAATGCACTTGTTTTTAGCATAATTAGAATTTTACATGTAGAGAATGGTAAAAACACCAGAAAACATATAGCTTAGATAATTAGGGTGGTATTCACCAACATGGATATATCCGTCGGATATATTTTAGCCGGATACAATTTTAGCTTATTCATCAACCTAGATAAAATTTGTTTTCGAACTTCGTTTTCGGGTCGAATATGTGTGTCAAACATGTCAGCTGATTGTATTTTTATATTACAAAATGAAAAAAAGGTTCTGTGATGTGATAATTATATGCAAAGATGATAATACAGTACAACTACATTATCTCTATTTGTGCTGTTGCTGTTAATAACAAGGTTATGTTCGAACGATATTTATAATACCACTACGAGGTTGTCTTAAAAATATCCGAGTAGTGTTTTATCCAGGTTGATGAATACACTTTATCTCAGATAAAAGATAATCTATGTTGGTGAATACCAGCCTTAATGTTTTTTGTTTATATCCAGTAACTCTATATTAAATTCCTGACCATAAGATTTTTATTATATGAGATGATACAACAATCTGCAATATTTATAATGTAGTATAATGTATGTAAATGATTTAATATAAATGAAAACTTTGAGTGAAATCATTCTCGATAGATTAAAATTTTAATTGATTTGAAAATAATGATACTACCTCGATCCAATGTATAATAAGCGATTGTATTTAATTTTATTGAAAAGACATACGTATGGGTTATGTATGCGTTCTACTCGCACATTCAATACCTGTACATTTATACACATTAATGTATACATTCATTTCTATAATAAATATTTCCTATACAGGGTGTTTCACCTGGTAGCACCAGGCCCTATGCCAATGGGTTGCCCATTATGTGGTGACAAGAAAATTATTTTAACGAAAGAGGGCGTTGAATATTTTAAGTTTTTTGCAGGATCTTCTAACATAAAATCGTGTATAACTTTTTGTACACCCTACTTTGAAAAATTTAACGTTCTAAAGAATAATAGAAAACTAAATTGCATTTCTTTTGATATAATACAACAAGTAATTTGGAATTCGGATCTAGATAAAAAGAAATCCTGAAGTCAAAATTTATGATGAATTTTTTAAAAAATTTTGAGTATAAATTAGGTTCCTGAAAAAAAAACTGCACTACAAAAAATATTTTTATTTTTGGAATCGAATCGAAACACAAAAATGTTCTCTTTCAAACAAAGAAATCTTTATCTGTTATTGAGTTATTAAGGATCAAAGGAGTGCAGAAATGAAAAATTTTTATAATTTTTTTGTCACCACATAATGGGCAACCCATTGGCATATAGCCTGGTACTACTAGCAGAAACACCGTGTATATATATGTATATAATTATATGTAATATAAGGTTTTCCTTAAAGTGTACTTTTAACATTGGAAATTAATTAATTCACTTATAAACTATACAAAGGGAATCAATAAGGCGTAAATTAATAGCGAATGCACTTTCGTATAATATGTTTGTGGCACGTACAATACACATATATGCATATATGGTTTTTAATTAGTACACATTCTGACTTTCGTGAAATACAATAATTATGGTGCGTATTTAAATGTATACATGGAAATAATGTGAATATATACTCGTGAAATGTGTATTAGTTAAATGAATACCTTATATATTATTTTCCAATAATTATTCATTTCCTTATATTATTAAAATTTTTAATATACAATACACAATTTTAATAATAATGTATTTATATTCCACTTTTATTTATATATATGTAAAAGTTAACTTTTATTATAAATATAGATGTATTACATTACATACATATTTATATATGATTAATATATATATATATTAGATTGAAATACGTACCTCATCATCATGCACAATGACTGCTCTTCTTGTAAAACGCTTTCTAAATACATCATATCCAGGTCAGATACAATTGCTCCATTGATTACCATTATTTCATCTCCCTTGATAATACCTGCATTAATGATAAAAAAAAAAGAGCAACAAGATTGTCACATATACATATGTTATTAATGTGCATATAAATATGAATACATTTATAAATTATATTATGTATATGCAATCATACATACATCTAAGGGTAGATATTATATACGAATTTCTTTCCATATTTTCTTGTTCAAAGAGTTTTTCGAAATAAATACATACATATAAATATATACTGCATGTATACGTAGATAAAAATTATTTTCATAAAAAAATGAAAAGAATTTGATAGATCCTTAAGCCACAGGGAGGATACTAAATAATTATGTAAGTTTTTTTCTTTCTACTTCTTATTAGTTGAAAAAATAAAAGAATAGGATATATGCTCTAACTAAAATGACATATATAAATAATAGTTAAACACAAAAATGACTTCATATATAATGCCGACACGGATGTATTAACTATGATAAGGGTAAGATGATATACAATTTCATATGTTCATATAGTGTCAAATGCAAGTCATATAAATTACATGTACATTATTATTATATGGTATTGTATATGTGTTATATTCATATATACAGGAAATAGTAGAAAAGGATCACATCTAAGAGGATCCTCTTGGTTGCTTATCCATGAGTAAAAAGTGACAGCAACATCTTGTCAAGCAGACATGACTTAAGGGAATATAAATCTTCTGATAAAGTCCTATTGAATTTAAAAGCTTTCGCTTTTATTATTTGCGTTTTTTTTTTTTTTTCAAACATTCCATATTATGTATGAAGCATCTTATAGTATCTCCTCTAAAATATTTTTTTGTATTATTTTTTTTTTCTTATGCATTTTCTGTCTCTTACTTTAGAGATTCTTTGAAATTTCAAAAATAAAAAAAAAACATTTATTTTTTAGTTTTTTTTTTCCTTTCTTGTATTTGACTGCGTTTAATAAAAGGAACTCTTTTTCTGTATAACATTTGTACTATAGATAATATTGTAGATCGTTCATTTAAGAGGGTTTTTATTGTTAGTAATTGTCGTGATAGTAGAGAGTGTACAACTTCAACTTGATGCACTTAAATATAAGAATAAAAAAAAGAATAATAAGAATATGTATATAAGAAAATGTATCTACTCTACTCCGAAGGGCTTACAAAGATGTAAATTGTCTCATAGAATTATACATATACATACGTATATATATTATTTGTATATATGTTAATGGATGTATAATATGAAGATGTACATATATATGTATATGTATTAGCATAGTAAATTTGAATATATTGTGTAATAAAAGTAAAAAATTTCTTAAATATATAGACGAGTATTTACATAAATATATATACATATGTACATATACTCGTATATAGATAAATGCGGCTGTATATATTCCTGTACATAAATAATGTATTATGTGAAGAGTGCATCTGAAAATAGCTTCTTATAAATTTTTAAATATTCACTGTTACGATATGATCTGATTAAAATTGAAAGTGCTAATATTATATTATAATGATAATTATTTGTATAGTTCATTTATGAAATTTTAAAAATAAAAAAAGGCGTTCTCTTTTTATATTTTATCATAATTTTTTAAATTTTGTTTGTTTAAAGTAATAAAGTTTGAACAAAGAATTTAAATATTAAATTTAAATTTAACATAAGCTTTAACTACAGTTATAACTAAAACATATAGAATGTAATGTGAAGAGAAAAAAAATTTAATACATTTATAATATTATATATTATTATAATGAGATAAAGGATATTAAGAAAAAAAATATATTAATTTGCCTGAATCTCTTTTTTTATTAATTAATTTTGTTGTAGTTTTTAAATAAAAGCAAATTAAATAAAAAGTAATGAATTTTTTAGTAATTGTTTTTTAGACTGTTAACGTTTATACGTTTGCGTCAGTCATTTCATTAACATTTCATTAAAAAAATTTTATCATTTATTACATTAAACTTTTTTGCAGCAGAGTTCCAGCAATATTTAAAGAAAATATTATTAACATCCCAAAATTATCGTGAATATATTTTGTTTTGATATTATTCCTTAAATATATTCGTATTTGTTGAAATTTTTGACATAAAACAAATGACTGCCTGAACTGAATATAAAGAAATACAAAAGAAGATTTTCTATATTATAGTATATGCAAAAGTATATTGTAAAAAATTTTACAAATTTTCTTTTTCTTCTTTTCTTGATGAAAAACTAAAAAAATTACTATGAAAACCTGAAAACAAAAATAACATATAAAACAGTATTCCGCTAAAGTTCTTAAGAAAACTTTATCATTAATAGATATATAAGTATGATGTAATATACTATATGTACATCATTTATATGGTATGCATATTAGCATATACCTATCAAACCTTTATCTGTAGTAGTATACTAGAATACCAGATACTAGTAATTTCTTATACTCCATGTGAATTATGGAAATGTTTTCTTTCTCGTTTTAATAAAAAATGTTATTCCATTCTGAAATATGCGATTGTTATTGTTGATGATGAAACTTTTCTAATTAATCTGTCATTTTGTACCATAAGTTTTAGAGATTTTTTGTTATGTTGTTGTTTTTTTTTGTGAATTAGAATTTTTTTTTATTGCATACTATATCGATTTTTCTCTTGTGTTGACTAATATTGTTTTTTTTTTTAGAATAGGTACTGTTTATGTTATGCACATATGTTGAATAAATATGTATATATATGTATGTCATATATGATATGCTGATAAGCATATATATAAAACTTAGTTTATATAAATTGAATGCAATTGAATAAATTTTCTAAGCATAAATCAATCGGATAAATTTATGTATTTGTCGGATATCCTTTATAAAATTTAGAGAATGTTTATTTGTATGTATATATGTAACATGAAAAAAGGGAATAAGAACAAATAACAAAAAGAAACATTTATGTAGGTTAAAATGCAATATCATAAACTAAACTTCAATTTGAATTGAAATAAGTGTGTACCTTACTCTGTACATAACATACATAAGTAATGTATGTATGTATAGATGATAAGGATATATAGATATGTATACATTTTGTACCATTTATTGTAAATGGAATAAAAAGAAGGTACTAGAAAGAGATGAATGAAAATATATAACATACTATAATACTCGACAGAACATTGAAAACACAAGAAAAATCAACCAAATAAAATGTTCTAATGGAATAGTAAGCCAAGTAAGACAATTTATTTATTACTTTTAGAAAAAAGTGCATTGTTTTGAAATTGAGATATTCAACATAAGAGGATACTTTATAAATGTACATAAAGGTGCACTTACACATAGTCATATTACTATACATATTTTATTATATGTATGTACATACATTTTTATAAGATATTATGGTCATGGTATTATATTATAAATATATTACATATGTCACCCACATACATTATATTTATGCACATGTATAAAATAAATGGAAAATACATAGTGCATGTCCTCTCGTTTCGATAAAGGGGATTGTCATATACGACGAGTATATTGATCTTTTATTGTATTCGTTACTTTCTGGAAAAATATTAAGTGTCAATTCGAAAATTTAATAACGTTTAAATATTAATACAGTCATTAAATGGTAATATATGTAATTAAACATGTCTTTCAAAATGAATGTACTTATTTAATATAATGTAATGCAAAGGTGAGTTCATGTTTGCAGAGTACTGATTACAGTACTAGATTTTTAATTCTAAGTTAGTGGTAATTTAGCAAAAGAAAACTGGGGTGGGTTCACGTAAGGTGATTGGTGATAGGTGATAGGTGATAGTTAAAAAGTGATCACCGAAAAGTAATTGTTCGTGTAAGGTGATCACCAAAAAAGTGATGGAATTTGAAACGCGGCGAATTCCACAGTATATTTATAGTTGTCAAACGTCAATCAAAACAAATAAAAATTTAAATTGTGAATAAGAATAAAAGAAAATTCAATAACGTTTTCGTCTATAGCATTTTTTATTTCAGATTCTGAAAATGAATCTCAAATAAAAATAATTAGGAGAAAAATGCGAGATAGCAATAATCCCTTGGAATTACCGGATGTTCAGTAAATTGCAATTATTCATGGAGAATTTCATTGTAAAAATAACACAATATACATATTTTAAATTACAAAATTATTTAAATAAATTATATACCATCAACAGCAAACACCAATTGATTGTATGTGATTATGAGTATTTTTTGGTTAGGTAGAAGAAGAATAATAGTAAAAATTAGAAAAGTGACACCTCAAATTCTATCACCTCAAAGTGATAACATTTAGTGATAATTTTTGGTGATTGTCACCATAAGTGAACCGAAATTTGTGGTGAATATCACCAATCACCTTACGCGAACCTACCCCTGGTTTTATGTAGCTGTTTACATGAACTATCTGATGTAAGGAAATTTTTGGTTAGTTCCGTTTTGTTGTTTTAGGTGAAATTTTGATAAATTCTTCAAATCAAAAAAAAAAAAAAAATGATAATATATTTTTGAATATCTTATTGAACACTTTAACTAATAACAATTATTCAAAAAAACGAAAAAAAAATAATCAAAAAACTTAAAAATTAGTTATTCTCCTTCCATTAAATTTATTAAAATTTGGAGTAGAAGCAGAAAGAAAAATATGGTTGCAAATTCTATTACTAAATTTTTACAGAACATGTACATCAACTTACTGCATTTGCGCTGAATAAATAAGATTATATGCTGCTTTCTCGAATCTAGCTTAGGCGGTAATTACAATCAAAGTAGATAGCAGAATTTTGCTACAATCGGTATATCGTTTAGTGCTTTTTAAATGAATGCTGACACAATGACGGTAAAAGCATCAACAGAAAATCTGCTGGCTGCCGCAGACAAACAAGTATGACGAACTTAATTACAATGAATAAACATAGATAAAGAGAAAAGCTTATCTCTTTGATCTATGAACCTATGGAACCTATGAATAAATACGATAACTTACAGCAGATATCTGCTTTGATTGTGTTTACCGCCTTAGAACTGTGAACATGAATTTACCATAAGAATTTAATGTTACCCTCATAGGAAAATTATGGAAAAAAAAATATTTTTTCATTGCAGATTTTTTAAAAGTACCTTCACAAAATTATCAAAGTGTAATAAGTGTAATAATTGAATTTTGTGATATGTGTTTGTGTATAATATATTATGCAAGCTGGAAAATACATTCATGTTATATATGAGTCGTCCAGTTGCAAAAATGTGTCTATTCCAGTTTTCAAAAAAATGTTTTTAATGTCAATTTTTAAAGTTTTTGTTGTTTTCTTACGTAAATTTAGTTTTTAGCATTTTTGCTTTTAAATCCTTTAAAATTGGAGTAGTGTATAGGTACACTCGCAAACAGTAAATAGGTCTCATCGAGACAAACAAAAACTCGTATTACAGGAGGGGGACCTTTATTGTAAAAGGCAAAAATTAAGCGGGTATCTTGGGCTTCTTGCTTATTTTAATAGAAATTAATTTAGAGGGCGCTTTCCTTCCACAGCCTTTATTTTCTCTGAAAAAAAATGGCAAAAAATAACTAAATTCTCACTTTGAAACACAATAACTTTTGAAAGAAAGAACCTGGAGGAGCATGCAGGGTGTCATTAGAGAGATGGCAAGTTTCCTACAGATTTTTCTCAGACTAATTTTTTCTACCTAGTACACCGTAGTTGTTATAGGGTGCTTCGCAGAGTCAGTGCGAAAAATCTAAATTACCCTCTAGCGATCTAGACCTGTCTACTGATTGCGGGCATTGCGGGTGTACCACCCGAGGCGGAACACCTTGTATATACATATATTTCCAGCTAAAAACATAACAAAATTTCTATTATTATGAACGAAAAACATTTTTTTTTTGGTTTTCTCAAAATAATAGCTGTTTTCGATTTAACAATTCTAAGTACCTGCGAGTACAAAAATGTGTCTAGGATAAATTGTTATAACGAACGACACAAAAATTATTCGTAACTACTTCCATCTACTTGCAAAATTTTTCATGAGTAGCTGCGAGTAGATGGTTTAGCACAGATAATTTACCTTATCTACTCGCAAGTACTTGAAATTGTTAAATAAAATGGAATAGACACACTTTTGCAAAAAGTCGCCAGATTTTCTGGATATGTACTTATTTCCTATTATCTTAAAATTATTTATTTTTTTTAAAATTTTAATTGATTAATAATAACTAATTTAACTTTCAAATATTTATGCCAAAGTATGTATGTAGTTGTACGTACTTTGACCTATGAATGAACATATTTTATTTTGAATATGAATAGTAAATATCTACATATATAGTACACATTATAAAAGTGCGTATACTTACCATTTTGCATAGCAACACTTTTGTCTTCAACACGACTAACATAACAGCAAAGTTCATCTTGTCGATCGGCGTTTTCAATTAATTCAGCTTCAACCGAAAAACCCCACATTTGATCAAGTGTTGTTCGCTGTAATTCTACTTGGTACAAAATTTTTGTACAAACTTCTACAAATTCATGATTGTGTAGCTATGAAATAAATGAAAATAGTATTTTGTTGTAGTGTACGTGAAACAAATTACAAAAAAAAAAAAAAAAAATCTTATCAACCTTATTAACAATCTTATACTAGTAAATTTATAATTATTTATAAATACAAAATTAATAAGAAATATAAATAATAGACCGTGTAACTTAAGAAGTTGTAAATTCCAATTGACTGAGATATTTCAAAAAAATATTATTAAAACTATTTTTGTTATTGTTAATATTATTCCTAATTAATTATTGATTTAAATTTGTAGTGTAGTAACTAATAGTACTTATGTGATTTTTAAATGAAAAAAAAAAATATTTTTTTTTTCAAAATACATGATTAATAAATTTTTTAAGTGAAAATTTCAGGCTTATTCCGAAAGTAATTTCAATTTTTCCAACAGAGGACTTAATTGTATTTTTTTTGTAAAGGTTTCATTTCAACCCGATTCGTGGGCGGACTGTAGTTGTGGTGCAAATGATAGAGGAGGTGCCCCCATCAACAATCTGAAAAAAAGTTAATGGAGTTCACTCCCCTTGAAAGGTTACACATCGTAGAAAAAAAAATTTTCTTCTTCTTTTTAGCCAATATATCTTCATAACGGTAAGTGATACAGATGTAGTTTATGGCTCAAAAGATGTAGATATCTTAAAATGCTCTACACTTAAAAAAAAATTTTTTTTAAAGTCCTACCAGAAGGATAATAAAGGACATTTTGTGTTTTCTTGTATAATTTTATTTGTTCGTGTGAGAATATGTAGTCATCATAGATAAAAAAAAAAAAAAAAATTCGCAAAATTTCGCGACGTTCAACCACCGTAAAAACGTTTAATATTTACACCTATTTTTGTTTTGTGTAAAAGTGAACTGTATTTTCGAAGTAAGTTGAAGCAAATTTTAATCTCTTCTATTCTATTTTAATCTCTTATCTTACCGAATTTTTAAATTGTTAGTCTCAATTGAAGATTATATCAATTTTTAAAAAAAGTTACAAAAAGTTATCTTTTCTGATTTAATTTAAACGGACCAGACGGTTTTTATAATTCCATTGTCATGACCTAAAGAGGGAACAGAAAATTTGTTAAATTCGTAAATTTGGAGATGACATGATTATGATTTGGTTTTGGTACATTTTTTGACCCTAGTCAATTTTATTCCAAGTAGAGAATTTAAATTCTTTTCAAATAAACAAATGCATTAAAAATTATTAGAATTAAATTTATTTAAAAAAAATTATTTCTTCAACATAAATTTCTTTTGTTTTAAAAAAAAAAAAATTTACATTATTTCCACCACTATACATATTCTTATATTCTTATGTATAAAACATATAATTTTTGTTATTTTCTGTTTTAGTGTTCTAAATTTTGTAATAATAAAGTAAATGAAATACAATATTTATAAAAGTATTATCAAGGAAAAGTACTTCTTTATCTTGAAGCCAAAATTTTGATTTTAATATTTTTAAATTTTTTTAATTACAGTTTGGTAAAAATATTACATTTTCCATAAATTATATAACAGATTTCAATCAACTTGAATGAAAAAGAAGAAGTCTGTTTCTTATGCAGCTAAAATTTAATTTTTTTAAATGCATTTATCGTTTATGTTCATTTATTTATTTTTTTTTCGAACAATTCAATATGAACTTCCAAACATTTAATATTAAAAATTAAAAATCCGAATTTATTTTTTAAGTGGATTTTTTTTTTGGCACAATTATGAACCTTTTGAATTTGTATATGCATGAGAAAATTTTCGAATTGTATGATATGCATCGATTATGTATTAAGTACTTGAGACTTATCGAACCATATACTTTATATTATATATGTGCATACTAATATATACTTCCAGAGTTTGTATATAGGTATAAAAATACATGTACATTTATTTATTTATAAACTCAAACAGAACATTATTGAATATATATGCACAATATTATATATTATATACGCACAGAAGATATCAAAAGTATTTGTATACCTGAAAATTTAAACTTCAGATACCTTAAGTCAAAATTAAATGCACATATGTATACGTATCTTCTTAGTTTTTGCACAAATTAAAACTCTGATAATTCCTTAATATGATTCCGCAATTTCTATTTTAATGTCTCTGTTAATTCTTAAGTTATAGAAAAATAATTAAAACAATTCGCAAAAATACGTGTCATAAGTGTTTATACAACAGTACCAATAGGGACGCGTCCAAAAAGCAGACCAAGTGCAAGAAAACGTGCTACAAATAGGAGTGAGCGAGAGATAGAGAGAAATTGAGGAGCATCGTCTTGGAGACAATGACTCACGAAGTGCTCTAGAGTCAAGAAGAAAGAGAAGAAGAAGTGTTCATACACCTGTATAATCCCATATAATTTCTTATACGTTTTTTTTTTTGGGTAGTGTTTCAAAAATATCTGTCTTGTAAAAGCTATTTTTGCGATTTTAATGATACTAAGCATACTGAAGGAACATACTTCGACCTTTCATATGCAATTTAATTTATCACTTTATCTCTCCCCGTTCACAAACAATTAAATCTACGTATTAAAAATGGATCTTAGATGATTTTTGATACAAACTTTTTTTCACGACTGATAAGATAACGTGAACATAGTAAAATCAATTGTGTATTTTATTTGAAGAACAATAAACTTTTCTACTACATTAATGTAAAAAACGTCTTTGTCAAGATTTTAAGAGCAAGAGAGATTATTTAACGGAAATTTTGAGGTGTATGTCTACTTTTGATTTTTGCCGTATAAGTTTATAAGTTTATAAGTTTATGCCGTATACTTCGTAAATAAGCAGAATTTACACATTTTCTAAAAACAATTTGTATTTATACACTACTACAAGCAATTACAGGTATGTAAATTCTGTGCAGTGTATACTAATATCTATATTTTAGATATACATATATACGTGCAGTGCATATATAGCTTCGGGATTATAATACATTTATAATGTATTGTACTATCAGTATTACTCTATTTAGATAGTATCATTATTTAAAAATTTCAATATTAAAGTTTGATTACGTAGGTATTTCATTCGTAGTTTACGTAACAAGAAGAAGAAAAATGAACAAATTTTGAGTGTATTTAAAACAATGTGAATAAAGAATTTTTCTATAGATTCTATGCTTTAAATGAAATTTAATCAATGAATATTTTGTTCATTTTATTATCATTTTTTTGTTTGTGTAACAACATATGTATAATCGAATATAACAATCATTTCATAAGTTGCTAAGTGAAATATGTATGTGTAACGTTTAATAAACATATATGTATGTTTTGAGATTTTTATAATTAACTCTTGTTTAGCATAAAAATATCTAAACTTATAATTGAATTAATTATTATTGTGGAAGAATATTAATCTAATATTTCATTCCACACATTAGATACATTCTCTTATTTAAATAGAATAAACTTATAATTTATGTATTCATATATATTAAATAAATTTTATTATGAGAACATACATCATGTGTATTTGTACATGTATACAGACTCATCTTATTAGGTATTTATATGCTAATACATATATACAATGCATATATTTTTCGATTTTCTAATTAAAAAATTTTCTATTTTTCTATGAAATAGAACAAATAAATATTAAATTGAATGAAAGAAAATAGTTTCATTTAGCAAAAAAAAAAAATATATATATAATTATGAATGGAATGTATGTATACTTATACATTTTTATAGATATAATTTTCTTAATTTATGTTTGTCGAAGAACAAATATCTATTCATATGCTTGTACGTATAAATACGTGCACACATTTCAACCATATATTGTCTTTTCTTTTATATTCTATATTTATTAAATTCTATACGGATGTAAAACGTATGTTCATATATTTTGTGTATGTTATATTCTTCTTTATATAGTTTGAAACAAAAAAGGAAAAAAAAAAACACTGTACTTGTTTTATATCTTATTTTCTTGGCTAGCGTGACTTCTAGTTCTTGAACAAACTACAAATGATTTAATTTTTTTTTTCATTTTTATTTGAAAAATAAAATAGAATCATAAAAGAAAACTAAAAGGGATGTGTATGTATATATATGAAGAAAAAAATAAAAAATAAAAATATAGGAAACGAAACGAATGAAATGAGAAAAAAGCCAAAAATTCACCAACTTTTATATTTAATATTTTGTGAATATTTTAGAATATTTCCAGAATCCAGACGTATGTTTGTACTATATATGTTTTATAAAACGAAATATTCGGTATGCTTTTTATTTTATTCTTTAACTTTATGCAAATAAAAGTAGAATAGGAGAAAAAAAATATGTATGCTCTATATATCATTAATTATGCAATGTCTGATTATAGATTTCACTGCAGTCTACTACTACTATATGTAGTGCATTACCACTATACTATACATATATAAAGACAAAAAAAAAAAAAAATAAATCTTTTGTCACAAATTAAATGAAATAGTTTTTATTTACCTTCATTCATTTTAATGAAAAATTACTTTTAGATATATGTATGTACATTCAAATACATTTTTTTTTCTACGTATGTATAATACAGTCCTGTTTTATATTAAAAAAAAGTATAACCGAGAAAAAAAAAACTTAAAATTTAAAATAAAAGAGCATTAACCTTTTTGATTCGCTTTTAAAATACCAGTTCTATATTGTACATCGTTTTGTATTTAAAGATAGGTACATAAATAAAAATTCAAAATTTAATTTTTTTTTTTTTCAATTAAATTTAGATATAACGATATAACTGAAGTGAATAAATATGAATTTTTAATGATATCTGTTTTAAATTTATAGACTATAGGAAATAAGTTTGAAATCATAGAAAAGGTCAGTATTCATAGATACTATAGTATATATATTATTGTACATATGTATATGTATAACTAACTAGAATAAAGCAGATAAAATTCCAAATTGAATTTTGAATCTAATTCCTATATATTTTATTTTTCAGATACATACAAACATACAAACTTGTTTTTATTTCATTTGAAAACATTTTTGGTAAATACATATACATTTATGTAGGTATATGGAATAAATGTATTTAAACACATGGCGAGTTATATAAATAAATTCTGTTAATCTGCTATGAGAAATATTGTTCATGACAAAAAAAATGGTTAAAAAAATATGAAAAATTATAAAAGATTTATTTTTCAATAAATATTTATCATATATTATATTTCAATCAAAAAAAATATTTTTACTCATTTAAAAAGGATAATCCAATGACAATTGTCGTTCATTTTTCTCACAAAAAAAAATCTATTTTTATTAGTTCTAATTATTTTCATAATATTCTTTAAGCAACTGTTTCGCGCATTTTCAATTTATTTAATTTTTTTAAATATCTAAGCTTCTATTTAAATATTTTCACTTTCATTTTATTTATTCGAATTTTGTTTTGTCTATTAGACCAAACGATTAAAATACAATTATTCTGACAATTATATGTATAGCTCTCCTCTCTAATATACTACATATCAATGTATGAGTATATTACATTATAAATATGCATATATTGTAATTCATGTGTATTAGTGTGACTTTTCTAAACATATATAGAATATCGGAAATAAAAATAATTTTTAGGCGACTAAATGTCGGTATTCAGTATGTATTAGAAATAAAAAATTTTTTTTTTGATTTTATTTTAACTTGTTGTATGCATATAACAAAATATAAGTACATACAAACATAATACAAAGAATAACTTTTTTATTTTAATTTTAAATGTTTATGTATTTGTACAGTTAAAAAAAGAAGTAAAATATTAGAAATTTTAAAATGTCACGATTAAATAAAATATATAAATAAATAAATATTTAGTTTATCTAATACATATCTATTATAAAAAAAAAGTATAAATACTCATACACCTATCTTATATGCATGTATAGTTAGACTCCTGCGTATTCGGGCGACTTTGGATGGTATGAAATATTTTATAATTTAAGTACTTGAAAATCAGATTTATTTACTGTATATATGAATTGAAAATTGTCATAATTCGAAGCTAAGAACATATTTTGTTGAATATTATTGACTCCATGCCCAATAGAATATTCGAAATCATGACAAAAAAAAAAAAAAATGGAAAACATACTCAGCTCTGAAAAATATCATAGTTATAAATATCCTTCGTAAATACTTTTATTTAACTTTGTACCAAAGTTTTTATTTACTAAATATGTCCTATTGTCCTTTAATTTATTACATACTCATATTTTTAGAAATTTATAAATTTTTAAATATTTCAAACGTTGGATTTTTTTTTGTATTCAAAGCTTTTTTATTGCAAACACATCAAAAACCGTTGAAGACTAAAATAAAAATCAACAAAATAACAATTTAAAAAAAAATAACAAAGTGAAGACATTCTACTGTCCGGGAGTGTATACATTGCATATACGAGTATTTAATTCATTGAACAACAATATTTATTAAAATAAATTAATTATTTCTACAAGAAAAATCTTAGGGCTTGCACATACACATATGTTTCGTTTAAAAAAATGTTTAATAATTTTTTTAAATGTTTTTACATTTTTTCTAATTTTGAATTTTCTGTTATGCTTTTTTTTTCGGTAACTTTTATAGATTTTCACATATTTTTTATAAAGATCTCATGTGAAATTCGATTTAATTTCATATCAAGAATCATTTTTTTATTTTGTTATATAAATTTGTGTATGTGTGTATTATATGATACTTATAAGGATTTTATTTCTGGTTTCATTCGTCATTTGCTTAATATTAGAAATTGAATTTTTTTTTGTCTGTGTTTTAGTTAAACATATATAGTATGTACATATTTTATGTATTAATATTAAAATATGGGTATATGTATATATATTGTACTTACATAGGTTTCAATCAAATCATTTCGATGCGGCACAAAATAATTATGATCTTCCATGTCACGTCGTTTTTTAACTCGTACGAAATGTTCCATGGGATTTAGATTCTTTCTAGCGCAAGCACTTGCTAAAAATTCTTCAACAGACATGGCATCACGTAGATAAACTGTCGCATAACTATTATCTGGCATAGCTACTTTGAACGTTTTTTCTGGATCATCACGTGAATTCATCTGAAAATAATAATGAAAAAAAAAAAAATCAAAAATGAAATATTTATAAAAGAAAAAAACTGAAAATATTGTAAGAAAAATTTGAATCAGAGTAGAATATGTAAAAATGTACATACATATACGTATATATGTACAAAAATAATTTTTCAGATAGATGATGTATATAGACATTAATATTATATGTAATATGTGTATACTTTTATGTGCACAAAAATACATATATGTACTAATATTAGGGTTTTTGATAAAAGGTTTGAATATTTACAGTCTGAACATGCAGAATTATGTGATTGTCAAATATATAAAAATGAAATAAAATGAACATCTTTCATGTAGTACATACATATACTATGTATGTATACAGTATATTTTATCAACATATAAGCGAACATATAAGAAATCGTACAAAATTAAATTTATATTTTATGAGCAAATAGTATATATTTTGAAGATTTTGAAAAATTGTTTGTAAATTGAATTAGAATTTTTTAAAAATAAATATGGATGTACATGCAATATATATCACACATACAATATTTATTTCTTATAAGTAGATATAGAAATATTTCCGTATAATATTTACATATACCATTTATGTAATGAAATTTTATTACTAATTCGATTCAAGATTCATGAAATCTTCAAGGATTTTATTTATTTATATCTGACACTTTTTTCATGTGTTGGATAAAATAATCACATCTTTCTAGTAATACATTGTATTATAAAACTATTCTTTTGAGGGTACTTATGTATAATTGAATTGGTTATTTTGATTTATACATATACATATTTGTAAAGTTTGAAATATATATAAAAGAAGAAGCATTTTACATGATATGTTATATTTAAAAACCCCATTATTTTAGGTCTCAAATCAAACTGTAGGTATTCATGTTTCACTTTATTATGTACATATATGTACATGTATCCTATTAAAAACAATAGAACTATGAAGTTCTATAGTTTTTTATCCTATACATGAAATATATATAACATACATATGTGTATGTATTTGAAATAATATGAAGCTTAATACGCGGAAGAAAAAAAGAATTAGATACAGAACGCAAAATTATCCTAACATCTATGTCTCAAAAACAAAACAAAACATCTAAACTCAAAACAAAACATATCATAAATGTGGTATTTTCAGATGAGAAAAAACTTAATTCAGATGGTCCTATGATGGTTTTCGTTAGATGTTGGTTTCTTTCAATTCCTATGTCTCGAATTTTTATTAAATTAAAACTCATAATATAGAGATAATTTTTTCAATAGTATTATTAGATTTTGTAATTATGAACACGAAACAAATCACAATTACGTGAACAATAAAATTTTTGATTACTTACCCAAAGTAGTGCACAAACCATACTCTTTGGAAAACATTGCATTATATTATTTTTACAACGGTAACAGTTAAGAGGGAACTAAATAACAAAATTTTGACATTATCTGTTTATGATTTTTCTTTATTTACTTATTTATTTTTTTTTTTAAATTGATTTTTAATTTTCTGCATACACTTTTTAGTTACGTCAATTAAAATGAAATTGTCATTTTTCAAAAATAACGAATTTATGATTAAATGCAATTTTTTTATGTTTTTATTTGCATCATGTTTAATGTACTATATGTTATATCCGACTGTGCATATTCATATGTATATGTACTTATAAATAATATTATGCGAATTTTAAACTAAAATGATAATGAAATAAATGAAATCGAATATTACGTACAAAATATAATTACGTTCGAACTTAATCTATTTACCACATAAATACAATTTAATTCACATGAATATTGGAGTTTTTTTCTTTCGCTATAATATATACATATACATACTCGTATGCGAATTATTACGTAAGTAATCACATACATATATACGTATATAAAATGTAAACTTCATATTCTTTTATATGTATTTACATGAATATATATTCGTACATTCGTATATGTATGTGTTAACTGCTAATAATATACTCGTATTTAATTTGTTTACCTCAGCATTTCAAGTGAAAATTATTTATAAAATTTCGACCAAACTATGTCATTCACAAATAATTAACCTTTACAAATTTATGTACTCGTAGATATAATTTACAGATTTATTCATACATACATACAAATGGACATGTATTTAACATATGTATACACACTATTTTTACATAACAATGTTATGTTGTCAGCATGACAGTTTTAAAATAATTATAAGCTAGTTTTTTTTGTTTTTTCTTGGGTTTTTTAATATGTACTTGTTCTGATACCTTTCTGTATATTATATTCACATGCATATTATTGTATTTTACGTTATGCACACACATGTATATTTTGTGTTAATGCATTTAAAAAGTAATATGTATATAATATTGTATTTTTATATTTTTATGTGCGTATATATGATGTCATATTTACATTTTGTTCGGCGATTTTATATGAATTAATGGTAATCTCATACGCATAAATTTATACATGATATTGCGTAAAACCGTCTGATTTGCTAGATATTCAGATACAGTTAATATAAATAATTTAATTAATTTATAATATCATGGCATTGTATGTGTTAAATTCATATATGTACTTGTTTACATAAATTTTTTATTCATATACTATATATTGGGCTTATATAATAATTATATTTATGTATAAATGTAGATTATAGAATGTAATAGACAACACAGGATGTAATTAAATTAAATAGATTTAATGAGAAAATTTTAAAATTTGAATTATTGTGTATCAATTACTCTGCCAAATGTTTTTTCATACTTACATAAGTACTTAATATACAAAATTGCATAATTATATGCACAGAAGAAAAGTTTAGAATTTGAAAAAAAATTTTTTTAATACTCTAATCAATCTGATTCAAACTAACACGGAGTGCGATACGGCAGCGGTATGAAATTGCAAGAAAAGTTCATAACTACCGCAAGTTGTATTCACTTCGAAACAATATAAAATCGAATCTAAACAATATTGCAACGTGTACCAGTATTGTTGTATTTGCGCTGATATGAGTAAATAGATTAATACAAAAATATTTTTTGTATTTTACCGGTAATGTATTGCGTCAATGTATTGTATCAGTGGGAAACAAAATAAAATAAAATCAAGAATATCTAAATAATATTTTTTAAATTTAATAAATAAATTTTATTTTGAAGATATTAAAAAAAGGATTGGGCCCTATTATGAGTGCCGATAATACCGTCTCGACATCGACTATCGCCTCGACTCGACAAATTTTCTATAATGAGTGTCGATTTTAGGCGACAATATCGACATTTTGAGTCGATCAGCTGAAAATAATTGACAGTCATTATAGTAGTCAATCGTCATTTAACATTTAATGTATGCTTTCTATATAAGATAGGGTGTATTTAATTATTCTGCTCGATTTGCTTAAGTTTAATTTAGCTAATTAAAGAAAATTCACCCAAAATATTCGTTGAACGAGGCAACTACAAACATCCTGTAAAAAAAACGCATCAACACATCTCTTATGCTCTTCTTTTACTTATAAAAAATTACAAAAATTAATTAAATATTTATTCAAAATTGAAAAAAAATGAATTATAAATTTTTATATCAGTAGGTAGTATGTTTATGTTCCTTCTGGGCCACGATGGTACATGGTGCATGAAAGCTTTTTAACGGAAAAAGCCTTTGTTGATTAAAAGTTGTTGTATGGATTGAGGAGAGGATGGTAAATAGTTTTGAACTTTGATAAAGCGGATATTGATTTGGTTATTAAGTGGTTATTGAATGATTATTGAGTGGTTAGAGTGGTTATCGAATGGTTATTGAGTGGTTAGAGTGGTTGTCGAGTGGTTATTCGGTGGTTATTGGGTCGCTTTATCAAAGTTCAAAACCATTTACTATCCTCTTTTTGATCCATACAACAAATTTCAAAACACTTTCATGTACCATGCACGATCGTGGCCTAGAAGGAACATAAACATACTACTTATATCGAAATATTTGACAACTTTTACAGAAATTACATGGTAAAACTGAATGAAAATAAAATTTGATATGGCAATATCTTACTGTCGAGGCGATCGATTTACAAAATACAAAATTTATATCCTCTTGTCTCTTCTTAATTACACTTCTCAACACTCATAAAGGGCCCATTATTTTGTATTGTATGTTACCTATGATTATTTATACTGATTCGATTTGGAAAATATTCTTAGATGGTTTTGTTTAAAATACCTTATGATACTTTCAATATAGGAGGTTATCTAAAAGCAAAAATTATGTATAATATTTCATTTATTATTACAAATGTGTGGGCGAATGCATTGTACAAAGTACTGTAAAATAATTAATAAAAGGGATTTTTTCAGAAATTTTATTGTAAAACCAAATTACTTATGATTAGCCGATTATCCCTGGTGCCATTATAGTAGAAATTTTATTGAAGAATATGAGATCAAAATATTAGAGAAGTGAAATAATATATATACATTGCAAATATTTATTTTGTACTTTGGAGATATAGAGTATAGAATTTCGACCAAAGAGGAATTTGAAGGTATTATTTTTATAAATTTAAATTTGAATAATATGAATATAAAAAAATATAAAATACTTAATAAGAAAAACAATTTAAAACGTGGTTCGTCATGAAAAATCATTTTAAAAAAAAATTCCTTTTTTTTAATTTGACTATCTGTTTCGCTATGACATAAATATGTATACATATATTCAATTTAAGGGAAATAGAAATACCAAAATATCATCATAAAAATTGTTATTAATGTACTTACTAGTCTGTGACTGTGTAATAAAATTTGCAAAATATATTTTTATGTTAATAACTATAAAATTGTGATAATTTTAATTTAAAAATTATTGTACAGATGAAAATATTCAACATGATTTTGAAAAAACAAATAGTTCCAACGATCAAATTATGTATTATTAAAAAAATAATTTCCAAGATAACAGAACATGTCTGGTATATAAAATTTGAATAAGTATTTGAATGAAGGAAAATTTTATTTTATAAAATAAAAAAAATGTGCATGTAATTTGAAATACTATACATAAGTTCAATAATATAGACAGAAAATTCAATTTGCTTTATTTTATAAATTTTTGGGCTTGAAAGTATTTGCATACCTTTATTAATTAATTTTTTGTTGTTGTCTATATTGTAATGATAAATTCCTACCATCATATTTTCTACTTTTATATTTTGAAATACATATCATAATAATGTTTACATGTGTAGTGTTACATACATATATAGTCTTTGTACGATATACGAAATGGGGATTATTACAAATTTTAATCGATTTTTAATATCTTTATGCGATTCAATGAGTCAATGAATATATTTGTATTTTGTAAATCATTTTATATCCTTATACATACATAAATATATATTTACCTATATAAAATTAAAGAAAAAAACAGTGATAATAAAACTCCATAACCATATACATACATATTATATATTATTATTATCAATGTCAGAAAAAAATTTTGACAAATGAAAAGTCTAGAATAATGAACATTAAATTTTAGGTGAGAGAAAAACAAAATGTAGAGATTACGTATATACATATATGTACATACATACATATAATAATGGATGCATATAATTATTTATGTATAATTTTAATATCATTCTAAATTCGTTATGACTATAACAATGTGCTTCTACGTATAAAAACATAGCAACAAATACATATTTCTTTTTATCACATTCATTGTTAATATCTTTTTTTTAATGAATTTAATATTTGAATATGATTATCAATGAAATTTTTTTTTTTTTAGTCATTATATACATTTTTCATATATAAAATCGTATTTATACATCATATAGTGGTGAATGTATGGATAGTCTCACTAAAAATTCAATAAGTACGTACATACGAGTATATTTTTGTGAAAGATTTTATTCTAAGCGAAAGTTAATTGATTTTCGTAGCTAGTTGAAATATATTTTAATTTGGCTTATTAATGATTTATGTTGTATGTTTTTTTATAAATTTAGTCAATTTTAGTACAAGTACAATTATTCAATTGAGCTTCCAACTTTTATTGAATTTTGTAGTGGAAGATTACGGTGCGATTCTGCATAAGAGATCTCTTATTTCTCTTATTCCTCTTATCGTTTTTAGTGCAAAATACATTACAAATACATACTTTTAGGAGTTAAATTAAATTAGATAAGAGATGTGATCAGCTGATCTCTTAACTTCAGTGGTGAATTTTTTAATGAATTTTGACATTCTACTTTTGAACGTTTATAACCGAAAAATTCTGTTTTAACGGACAAAAATCTCTAAACTTTAGAGGTCATCGATGAGGACCTCTTATATCTCTTATTTATTTTATTTATATTGTTGATATTCAAATATTGTATTCGTGTCGTGCATATTGTAAGTAATTTGATAATAATAATAATAGAATTGTATTAATAATAATAATAATAATAATAATAATAATAATAATAATAATAATAAAAATAATAATAAAATAATAATAATAAAATAATAATAATAATAAAAATAATAATAATAATAAAATAATAATAATAATAATAATAATAATAATAATAATAATAATAATAATAATAATAATAATATTAATAATAATAGTAATAATAATAAAATAGTAATAAAAATTGTAATATAAAAAAATAAAAATTGTAATAATTACTAATAACAAAGATGATAATACAGTGTAACTACATTATCTTTGTATATAACAAGTAGTAATTGAATAATAATTATTATAATAATTATGAATAATAATAATAATAATAATAATAATAATAATAATAAAATAATAATAAAAATTGTAATATAAAAATAAAAATTGTAATAATTACTAATAACAAAGATGATAAAACAGTGTAACTACATTATCTTTGTATATGACAAGTAGCAAGTAGTAAATTGAATAAGGTGGGTTTAAAATCTATGGTGAATCTTATGTCACTTTATGAGGTGAATCTCTTATCCAGAATACCGATTCCTCTTAAAAAATATATTTCACCAAAACTTTAGAGAAATAAGAGGAATAAGAGATCTCTTATGCAGAATCGCACCGTTAGTTAGCTTCAGTCGAAGTTATCAATTCTTAAAATAAAAGCTCAGATACATAGTCAAAGCTGACTAAAATTTCATGACGAGACAACATTTTTTTTTCTGGATGTCCAACGTATATGATTGACGTTTCTATTGAAAAGTTGCAAAATTTGATAAAATCTGGTTGACACCATATCTGATTGAATTCTCAAACTCATTTCAAATAAAGTAATGTACACAAAATATTACTGATATTATTGATAAATTTAAAAATATATTATATTTGAAAAAAAAATTATTAGTAATGATCATTATAATAATTATAATTACAATAATTATTATAATTAACCGCGATCTCAAGATCGCAAGACCAACACCACTACCATCGAGCTATTCAAGCCCCCATATTATTGATATTATTGCATATATGTAGCTCGATGGTAGTGGGTCGGTTTTGTGATCTTGAGATCGCGGTTCGAATCCTAGCCAGCGCGCTACTGTCGCCAAAGTCGATCATTAATTTCCCATCAGCAATGTACACGTAACTGATTACTGATGATAAACTGGGTGTACATATCTGGAAGAATTACTGATCGGCAGTGCCATAATGGACTGAGTATCCGTGAGCACTTAAAATACTATAACATTGTATACACATATATTTATTTAAAAAACATAAAATTTTGTTATTTTCTTTTTCGGTGTTCTAATTTTTGTAATAAATGAAATGTAATATTCATAAAAATATTACTCAATTATTTTTACTTAATTTAATTTTAGTTCTTTACGAAAAAAGCAAGTCATTTTTCATGATTTTATAATTTTTTTAAAATTCATGATTTTAAAATCTCATTATTTTCAATCCAGTATAATTCAGTGGAATAAATTGAAATGTATTCATAATTCAGAATAAATTGTCATATATATTACATTACTATATTGGTATAAAAAAGTTTCCAATATAACTTTCACTCCAGTGAGAGATTAGAAATTACAACCCAATTTCAATCTCAATTTGGTGAAATCAATGCTGGAAAATGCAGGACGGAAAAAGGATATATTGCAATAGAATTTCTTGTGGAAAATAAAGGAGGTGTAAAAAATCTACTCTGGCACGAAATTTACGCTGAATTGTAAATGTGTAACTCAATAGTTTATTTAAAAAAATTCTATTTAAGATAATATAATAATTGTTTGAAAATAAATTGACAAAAATGCAATTAGGCTATCCATGTTTCCACCACTATATATACGAGAACATATTATATGGTATATGTTAAATTTGAAAATTGAGTTCTATAGTTATAGGAATAAAAATCTATACTTTAATTTAAAGATGAGGACATTAAACTGCATATTTCGGTTAAATAGAAAAAAAATTCTATAAAAAAATAATCACATAATATGGTACCTATACATTATGTATTTAGTATGTATATAAATACATACTTATATATCATTGTTTGTATTGATCAAATATACCGCAATTGTTTCATTTGATATTTTTTCTAATTACAGTTATAAATATGTATATACAACGAAAATATACATGTATATTTGTATGTATATAACGTACATATTTATACACAATGATTTATAATGTATGTAAATTTGTCATTTTTGTATGTATGTACATAGTACATATTATAAAAAAATAAACAAAATTATATGAAGCAGAAAAAATATATGTTAATTTTCTGTTTTTACACAGTATGATACAAAAATATGTGTATAATATACGTAACATATATGTATATACCTTTGTGTACGTAATATTTACATAAGACATATACATATAAATATTTTCGCATTTTTTATGTGATTTTTTATGAAATCTATTTGATAGATGTGTATGTATGTACATATGTTTATAATAATATAATATAATATATATTGCAAAAAATATACAACAAACTGAAAAAAAGAAAAATGAATAAATCGTTATATACATTATGTACATATTTTATCCTGAAAGATTAATTTTTTTTTTAATTTTTGATAGATCCAGCAATCGTTTTTTGCGTGCATTGTAAAGATGATTTATGTATGCATATATGATATGACAAACTATAAATTTTTGTATACCTAAATAGTAGATATACACAATAGTACAAAGTACATACATATTTACAGCTTCATACTTTTACATATATTATATGCGTATATATGTAAGTGTTTTGTGATATGTGTACATTATAAATTTTTAGACATACAATAATATGTATGCAGATGATAAATGTCAAAACATAATCTTACAAGTACGTACATATGCGTTCTATATCATATATTTTGATACAGATTATTGAATTTATCACTTGTCGTTTAATATACATATAAGTATGTATTTTTTTTAGATACAAAATTTTCACAAATAACACATATCTACGTACGTAAGTACCTATCTAGATTATATATGTAATATATGTACATATATACCTTTTTTGGTTTTGAATTTCGTTTGCACAATTTGCATACGAAATTGTTTATATGATTTCGAATAATACGGTAACATTTTAGATGATTTTTTTTTATGTGTATACGAGTATAGTATACTAATTAAATATGTGCGCATATTGTGCATACATATGAAATTTTTAAATAAAATGTAAATATACAAATTAAAATGGAATAATTTTGATTAATTAAATAATGATTAAATAATTGTATTATACATTTTTCGAATTTAAATAACTACATCTTATACATATGTACTATACATATAATACACGTTATATACACATATTGTATGTATGTTTATATATGTATATTTTCAAGTATACGCATACATATGTATAAATCATTAAAATAAAGTGTATAAATTTGTAATCAGAATCGTATAGTGGTGCAAAAAAGTTTATGAACAAAGATAAGTTTTTTACATGAAGTACGCGTTTTTCATTTCATATTTTGTTTTTAATCGATAAACAAGGTATGCTTATGTATCTAGTATTAAAATATAAAGAAATAATAACAAATTAATTATAAATTCAAGTAAAAAAATAATGAAAATTTGTATTACCATTTAATAATACTCGCGAAAAAGTTTCCCGGGCAAATTTTTTTATTTTATATGTACGCTGTTTTTCAAATTTTACCATATATTTGGTATGAACGACCTTATATTTTTAAAAATCTTTTGGATTTTGTTGGCATGAACTTCACAAGTTTTCCAATGAAAATTTATGGAATCATATTCCAATCACTCTTCTAACGCATCTTTGAATTCAGAAAAATTTTTTAGATTTCTATTTTTAAGAATTCTGTTTTCTAAATAAGCCTAATGATATTCAATAGGGTTCAAATATATGAACGAATATCCAAGCTTTATGATTAGTATGGATTCTTGAAAAAAGTACAATTTGCTTGCTGAAACAATCTTAGTTTCGTTGCTGATTAATTTTCTTTAATATCCAATAAATTTTAGATTAGCAACGCCCCCATATCCCATTTTACCCCATATATGCCCATATTATATCAATTTATCGCTATGTCTTTCTGTCCTTATTAATTCATTTATATTTTAAAACTTACTTTTATCCGGAAACTTTTTCGCGCAACCGTATATAAATTTATAGTTTTTATCCGAAAATATTGCGAATTTTAAGCAAATGTATACAATAAAACCGCTTTAATTTAAAATATTCTCGCGAAATTTTTGGTGCTTTAAATATAGGAATGTAACATATATATAAATGCATATGTAGTATATAATGCATATGCTTGTCTATCAGATTCATATAGTTTTTGCCTTGAAAGAGAACCGTATCTTTATTTCGAAAATGAAACATTTTTTAAAATTCTAATCATGTATGGTTTCTATATGACCTTTGAATCACAGTTATGTATGTGCTTTATACGCACGTACCATCGCAGACATAGAGGATATGCATTCATATAGTTGATTATGAAATGGTATATCTTTCAAACAGAATATAAACGTTTAATTAAAATTTCTTCTTTACAAAGAACTCAAACAAAATGGAGAAAAAAAAATATAAGTTCTTTTTGATGTTTTAATACGATAATTCTATAAAGAGTAGTGGTTAGTTAAAACATTAATACCGGCTAAAAAATGTATACATATATGAAATGTACATATTGTACATATATATATGAATGTAGAATACATATATGTACGTTAATTATAGAAAAAAATTGTGCACTATATAAAATTGATCACACAAATGCATATATGAATTTTCACGCAAGGTTTTTAGCATTTATGATAAGTTTTTTACATTTTTATTTTGTTAAATAAAATTTTAAATTATATTTGTTTTTTTTTTTTTTTTTGTTTTTTACCTTTTATTAATAAAATTAAAAAATATTAAATTCAAAAAGAAAATGTACATATAATAAAACTTTACCTGCATTGAGCGTCGACTTGAACCACTATTCGATCTTGATAATAATGGTGGTCGGCGTTTTGTTGCACCCCTGCCAGCCAATAAATTATTTAACAATGAAGGCGATCTGGCACAAATAAATGCATGGAACGAAGAAACCGTAAATACACCCAATTTATTTAAGGTATTCTTTGTTGGGCGCGAAACATGGGTTAGTAATGACTGAAAATATAAGAGATAAAAGAAAAAATATAATTATTTATGCAGTTAAGCTTAGTTACAAACAAAATATAAAATATATGAAAGATATTTTTATGAAATGAATTTGATTTTTTTTTTTAAAATACTTTCACTTTTTTAAAAAAATAAAGGATAGTTTTTTAAAATAATTCTCTAAAAAACAGAGAAAATTTTCTTTCCAAACTATTATTTTAATTTAAAAAAAATTACTATTTATAAATTAAAAATTAATGTTTCTTATTATTATTTAATTATAGTAAATTATTGGTAAATTATAGTAAATATATAGTAAAACATGTAAAGTTGACTACTCTTTTACATAGACCACTAGTATAAGTAGATCGGTTCCGAAAAATATGGCTGTAAACAGCATAAAATTCTTTTTAAAATATCTCTGTAAATTGACTACGGATTTGCGTCTAGAATCGAAACAACATTTAACATTACGCTCTAGAACAAAGTCACATTTGATATTTGAACATTTTCAAGAATTTTTTACGTTCATTGCATATCAGGAGAGTTTGCGTCTTTTTTTTTTACTGTACTTATCATTTGCACTCAAATTTGAATTTAAAAACATAAATACAGCAGCGTGAAGTGAAATTTAAATTTTAAAACTTGAACAATCTAGAATTGATAATATTTTAAAAAATCTTAGAAATTGAAATTTACGCGAAAAGTGTATTGTTCATTTTTATTAGTTTTATTGTTTTTTAATCTTTCGAAAATACAACTTAATGTTAACTATTTTTTTATGAAAAATTTTTTACGCGTAATGTATTTTATTTAATAAAGACTGAAGACTGAGCTCTTTTAAAAAATTAATTCTCATTTAAAAAATATAACATGCACATACACCTTAAATGCGTTCCCTTTGTATGTTGACCACCTGTATAAGTTGTGCAAAAGTTATTTGCATCTTACTTATGTATGAATTTAAGCAATTAAAATATGATTATGGTATTCACTTAACGTAGTAAAAGACATGTAAGCCTGGGAAACCGTGTTACGTGTATTTTACTAAGTATATGAGCCTCTTATTACATTCAGTATCTAATTGTGTGTACTACTATATGCGTGAACATTTTTTAGAACATAATTCGGATAATAGACATTTCTGTTGTATTTTGTTGTTTTTGAACTAATATTAAAGAATATAATATTATAAGGTAATTTTAAAAATATAAATTTTAAGTTTTTTTTTTAATTAAATTTAAAATTTTTAAAAAAATTATATTTTTTTTAAAATAAGGATATAAAAGCAAGTAAATATTGGTATGTTATTGAATGCGAAATATTACAAAAAACAAGAAAATAGAGTATTTTATAGGTACTTAATAGATAATATTTCGTATTGATATCAAAGAATGGATATGAGATTTTTTTTATTATTCTAAATACAGAAGATTTTAATCAATAGAATATTTTATTCATATTTGTTATGTTATTGTTTTTGAATTTTCAATTATTTATCGATAAATAAATTATTTCATTTACATACATTTGTTTGTTTATTTGTTTGTCTACTCTGTTTTAAAATTCATAGACAATTTGATTATAATGTATTTTCAAATTGATTAGTTAATTATACACATGATTTATTATTCAGTTATATTATGAAAATAAGTTTACTTTTGCATTTCTACTAGATAACACTGTAGAATTTGATTCTATTTTAACATTATCGAATCCGATTGTTTGTTATTTGATTTTAAATTAAGTAATACAAAGCAATGAAGGAGGTTCATTTAATCGGAAATATAAAATATTCAACATATTTATTTTTAAATGTTGTGAAATGACGAAAGAAAAACTGTATTAAACGAATAAATCCTTACCTTCATTTTGCATGTAAATTAATGTGGATGAATTGTAAATTTCTTTAAAATTATTTATTATTCATAACATAAGTATACACTTGTATTAAACATATAATGATGAAAGTAACATAGAATATAATTAAAAAATACAAGGGTTTTGCATACGAAATTTTATTTATCATTAATATTTGTGTATATGAACACTAAAAAAATATATTTGAAAAAAGAGTGATATCGAATGTGTACTAAAAATTATTTAAAAAAAAAACATTGAACTTTATTGAAAATACATAATGCACACAAGAAATTTTATAAAAGCTACAATTCAGAAGGTATTTATTTTCGGATCAATAAAAATAAATTTTTTATGTAAATTTATATTGATCGAAAAATAAGTAAAACAAAAAAAAAGACAAATATTAGAGATACATTTTTAAGATAGGTATGCATAAATATTCAAATAAAATTGTTTTTTGATATTGCACACAAAGTTGCTGAAACTGAGGGAAAAAATGAGACCAAATAAAATACAAAGAAGAAAAAGTAGTAAATCTGTTGATTAATCATAGGCAATACAACAAAGAATCCAGAGTAAAAACACAAGCTAAACAATATACCAGCCTTTTGATATAATTCTTCTTTCTTAACATAATGTGGCAGAAAGTAATTTGTAATGCTGGAGTTGAAACAAATAGAACGATCTTTACAAATTCTAATTCTCTAATTCTGTAAGAAGAGCACTGCGAACTATAAAGGATAGAACATACTGGAAAAAAAGGTACAATGATGAATTATATCAAATTTATGAGAATTCAAGTATAATCTTAGTTTAATAAGAATTAGGTGGATAGATAGAACATGTAAGTTAGGTAAGAGAAGATCAAGAAAATAGGTAAGAGAAAATCAAGAATACTTATTAGTAAGAGACATAATAGAAATCATTTATGATGCTGCCAAAACACTCAGAATGTATAGGTGGAAGGAAAAAGCAAGAGATAGAAACGTGTGGACTGAAATTCTGAAGCAGGACAAGGCTCGTACTAGACTGTAGAGCCAATACTGATGATGATGAAAAAATGAAATCAGTAAACGATATGTAACAATCAAAATAAATTTATGTGCCTAACCCCTATGCTTAAAAATATAAAAATCAAATAGATTTTTGTCCTGAATTTATTTATTCTTGTATGTACAAGTTTATGTATGTAATTATGTATGTATCATATATATTTTTTATATCTCCACACTAACAGGTTTTTACCTCACATTTTTATAGCTTATTATTCCATATTTCTTTTTATATTATTTCATTTATGGACAAAATATTTCTGGATAATATCATATATTGCGTGTATCTGTATATAATATGTACATGGATTAGTATCTATCTGCTCGTATGTTTTTTATGTGAGCATAAATAATAACTTTTGATTAGATAAGACAAATAGACCATATAGCTACATATGTACAGACTGTAGCATAACTATCTCACTACCTTCAAAATACCGTTTTTTATGTTAGATACTATTAATTTTTCTCAAGTACAAAATATATTGAAGGAATAAACAAAATCTTATAAATTTTTTTATACTAACATTTTTTTGCTCAAAATACAGGGTGATTCTCTATCGGATGAAAAACGTGAGGCAGGTGATTGGTCGTGCCGAGAAACGAAAAAAATTGTTTGTAAAGGGGGGGGGGGGGTTCTATTCTCAAGGGGTAAGGAGTTACGGGGCTACGAATTTTTTTTTTAGGTCAAGTCACTTGTTTCATAATTTCGGCCATAACCTACGAAATTCTCAATACTTTTGAGTCATCCTGCACTCATTAAAACGAGAATCAATGAAAAAGAAATATCAACAACAACAACAACTTTTCGATGCAAAACCACTGTTGTATTTTATCGCATAACTCAAGAACTACGAAAGACAATTAAATAAAATAAAAAACAAATGAAAGGCGATGCATTGGGCAATATTTTTAATAAAAAAAATTCAAAAAATAGGGCAAAATTTTGAGATATTTGACCTTGAAATTAAATTTTTCCGTTTTTTCCGTGAATTTTAGACTTTTGCCGTATCTTCAGCACGGTTAGTCCAATTTATATTATTTAGACATCAAAGTAAAGAGCCATTGATTCTCTTTCTAATGAGTCAAGGTGACTCAAAAGTATTGAGTATTTCGTGGGTTATGGCCAAAAATACGAAACAAGTGACTTGACCTAAAAACAAAACTTCGTAGCCCCGTAACTCCTTATACCTTGAGAATAGACCCTCCCCTCCGCCTACTATACAATGTTTTTCGTTTCTCGGCAGTTAGACTGGGTCTACCACTTAACACGTATTGTAGAAACTGCAAGGATGATTCAGAGGAAGAAACTCTTTTGCATTATCTTTGCAGGTGCCAGCCCTGTCCAAAACCAGATTAGAGGCTTTCGCCAAGCCTTTTCTCGAAGACCTCGTGGAGGTAGTCAATCTAGGTATAGATAGCTTGGTTTACTACCTAAACAAGACGGAATGACTATAGTCTAGAGTAAAACAATCAACACCTACGGTTTGTGCTAACAAAACGGCTCGAAAAGTGCTAATTGAGTCTGTTTATCAAGATTAGAAACCAACCAACCAAGTCCTATCATGTAAAAGAGTTTGCTTTTCTATCATTAACTCTGTGGTCCGCAGTCCACGTCAAACTGTAGATGAGGTGTACACTGTAGTAAGTCTAGAAATCACTTTACTGTAGTGCTAAGTGCTATTGATCATAAATTTTAGGAGAATTTTTGTTAGGAATACTCTCTACAAGAACTTTCAACGTTTAATTACATTTCGCAGATCAATGATGTTGTTGTACTGCCTAAATGCTGATCAAAATTTCTCGTATGACCACACGTTATTGATTTTACATTGGGTTTTAATACGCACAATAGGCAGGATAAGAGAGGACGTTGATATCATGATCCTGAAATAATTGTCTTTTAAACAGTGTATATCCCAACATGATTCTGCTATAAAACACTCATGTTTCTTCTTGCCAGTGCTTTACAGGAAATCAACTCACACTTTACTTTACATTCTGGTGGCAGAAAAGGTTAAAAGCTGTTATTTTTGGATGAAATCCAACTGAAAGGGCATATCTCAAATCATTAAATTACCAGCACGAAAATTGCCAATCAACTACCGTTTCTCTATTGTCTATTCATTTCTTAAATGAAGATCGTACTTGAGAAAAATTAATCTTGAGAAAAGTATAAAAAACAGAAATTTTGAAAATTGGTAATATAGTTATGCCATGCTACGATCATTATATACATAAAATATCATTGGTTTTGCAGGAACTAGTATAAAAGTACTGAAAAGGCAAGATATCATATTTATCTGAAAGTAAATTGTATTAAATAAACTTTATATCCATACACAATATCGACTTATTTACAATGAAAGAAAATAAGTCCATGTACATTATACAAGTTAAACTGGTATATATTCATATTTTATATGTATAATAATATGTATAGTATAGTTGTATATGTATGTTTGTGTAGTAAGAACTGTATATTTATGATTATTTTATTTTTTTTTTTTATTTTTTGGAAGAAAAATACACATTTCGGAATTTCTGGCTAATACAAAATAAAAATTTAATTTATACTAACATACATATGTACAGTGAGAGAAATTTGGATAGAAACAGTCACATTTTAGTGAATACAGAAAAATTTGGGCATAAAAAATTTCTTCATCATAAAAAAATATATAAATTATAAAACTATTACTATTAGGATATTATTACGTTTTTGTTGTAGCAGTAAATTTGAAGGATTTTTTAAAATTTATTTTATATTTTAAAAATTCTTTGCACTATTTGGATAGACACACTTTATTATTATTGATTTCTCGTTTGTTTGAGACTTTTTTGTCAAAATTTTTTAAAATTACGCGAAATAATATTTTAATTGATTTTTATTCTTAACTAAAATTCGAAGAAAATAAAGGAAATAATTAAATTTACATAATCTTCTTCTTATAGTACCGCTTCCTGCGGAGGTCGGAGATCATCGATTCAACCTCTTCTTTTATAGCTTCTTTTCTGAATACTTGGCAGGATGAAGAACAATTAAACCATTCCTTCAGATTTGTAATCCAGGATGTTCTCTTTTTCCTAGCATCTTGCCTTGAAGAATCAGCTGGATAATACTGTACCTGTCACTACGCATCAGATGGCATAAGAACCTCAATTTCCTTTCTTTTATTATTCTGAGCAGTTCTTTCGGCTTATTTAATCGTTTCAGGATCTCTTCATTTTTTACTTTGTCCACCCAGGAAACTCTGAGAATTCTTCTATATATCCACATTTCAAAAGCTTCAATTTTCTTTATATCTTTACCATTCAGAGTCCACGATTTAGCGCCATATAAGAAAATAGACCAGATGTAACATCTAACCAAGCGAATTTTCAAATTGATATTAAGTTTCTTTTTCACAAATACATTTTTCTTCTTCATGAATGCGCTTCTAGCTATCTCAATCCTGGCTCTTATTTCCTTGCTATTGCAGTTATTTGCATCAATAATGGCACCTAGATATTTAATTTGTGAAACTTTTTCTATTACTACATTCTTTATTATAAGGGTAGGATCATCTACACTATTTTTTGAGAACTTTATATACGAGTATATAGTTTTTGAAGCGTTAATATTAAGACCTTTTTTCAAACTGCTTTCATAAACCCTAGAAACTAGAAACTGTAAATATTCGAAGTTATCAGCTAGAATCACCGTATCATCCGCGTATCTGATGTTGTTGATTATTTTACCGCCAATTTTCACGCCTTTTTGTACTGCTGGTGAATCTTTGAAAATTTCTTCCGCATATGCATTGAATAGTACTGGTGATAGAATGCACCCTTGTCTCACACCTCTCTTAATCTCAATTTCTTCTGACACACCATCATCCGTTTTAATTATCGTTGTTTGACCCCAATACAAATTTTCAATGATTCTAATATCCTTATCATCATTCTCAATTTAGCTACCAAGGGATTATGATCTTATCCTATATCTGCACCAGGATATGATTTTCCAAATTTTGCGACATTTCTGAATCTTTTATTAATCAGTATGTAATCTATCTGGTTTCTGATAACGTGTTGAGCTGTGTATTTCGGTGAAGTCCATGTGTATAATCATCGTTTAGGTAGCTTAAACCAGGTATTTGAAATGATCAGTCCATTTTCGCTGCAGAATTCGATAAGTTTTGTACCCCTTTCGTTTCTAAAACCAAGACCGTGTTCGCCCACAATATCTAAGCATCTGCCATTGTCCACTTTTGCATTGAAATCTCCCATAATAATATTGCAATCATTCTTTGGTAAAATATCTAGTGTGCTTCACAATTTCGCGTATAAATCTTCAATAATCTCGTCGTTGCAGTCTGCGGGTGGAGCGTAAACTTGAATAATATTAATATTTCCGGGAGAAGCACTTAGTTTTATTAAAATGATGCGCTCAGATATTCTTGTTATGCTCTAAATAGATTTTTTGATGTGTTTCGCGATCATAATGCCTACTCCCCCTGTATGTCTACTATCCTTTGTGCCGGCGTAGTAAAAAATGCTGTCTTCTAAATACAATTCACCGTCATCAGGCCATTGAGTTTCACCCATACTATCTACGTTCAATTTCTTCATTTCTATTTTTAGGTTTTGCAGTTTACCCGGTTGATATAGACTTCTGACGTTCCACGTAGCTAAAATAATTGTGTTTAATTTGTTACAAGTAGGAGTTATTCTTTTAAAATTTTTGTATTCATCATACTTAGTTAAATCAATATCTTACTAGGAAAGTACTTTATGAGAGGTGGTTTTCCTTTGCCTTCCTCTCATTAACAAAAACGTTATCACATAATACAAATTGAAAATCCTTATTACACAGCTAGTTGTCGTCGTCAAATTTACATAATGGATAAAGTAAAATGTTTTTCTTTGGAGCAATGATTACGAATTATGTTTTTTAGAAATGGAATTTTCTACGAAATTTCTAAATGAGTTTTCTGACCTTAATAGTATTTGGCTACTTTATACTATTTGTAAAGAAATTAGTTTTTCAACAAGAAATTAATAATATAATTAAAGTGTGTCTTTTCAAACTGCGCTCACTGTGTATGTAGTTTTCCATTTTATTATTATGTATGTTTTATTTTTTGATTATTATGTAATATAATCATAAATAAAAAAGTATACAAGATATAAAAATATTTTTTTCATAATATTTTTTCGATTTGCATATTGCAAAAGGTATGTATATTTTGCATTTACTTTCATGTTACATAATCGTGTATATATATGTATGTACATATATACATGATTTGTGTACAAATCCAAAACTATAAAAAAATAGTAATTTTTAGATTCTTCGAAGGAAAAAATCATTTTTTTTATATATTTTTTAAATAAACCAATATTGATTCTTTCCATTTTTATATGTACATATGTACGTACAAAATACGATGATTTATATGAACATACATACATTATATGTTAACTTCAAATAAAATGTTCACTCTTCTATTTCTATTTAAAAATTTTACTTTGAAAATGTAAAGAAAGAGTTGAAAAAAATTTTAATAGATAAAAAAATATTGAATGAAAATAAAAATTGAAACATTAAAGGGAAGGAAGTACTTTCGAAACATAATTGATTTACCGTTTAAATTTGATTCAGGATGTTCAATAAGTTAAGTGTTTATGTGTATGTATATGTTTTAAATAATACTTATATGTAAATATTTAAATAAATGTTGTACATTTATATAAGTTAGAAAAAAAAATTGAATGTAAACGAAAATAATAGAACGATAAAAACATACGAATTCAGGATAAAACTGTGGCATTAACAAAAATATCAGCACATGGTCCTGTAGTTTTCTTTAAAAGATTAGATATTTTTGAGACTTATAAATACATGTAATTGGATATAAAGATATTACATGTTACCAACATACATACACTCCGCGACAAAACGATACGACACCCCTAGAATTTTTGTAGTTTCACAAATAGGTAAAATGTAAAAAAAAATGTTTGTAATTGATCATTATACTAGGTTTTTGATGTAACAAAAAAAAAAAAAACTGATATTCATTTCACCTGTATCCTTCTTAAAGGTTTGAATATTTACAATTACTAAAAATTAGGATGCAAACTCACACATTTCAGAGTGTCGTATCGTTTTGTAGAAGAGTGTATGTTCGTAGTATTTCCTTTTTTAAGTAAAAATAACACCGTTGTAATATACTTAGATAATGCATACATATCACATTTAATGATATGTCGATCATGTACATTTTATACACATTACGTGACATTACTTACTTAATGTTTAACATATATTTACATATTACATCTACGTATATTTTTGAGAAAATTATTTTTTTCTAAATTTCAATCATACGATGAACTCTCTTTTGTCATATAACCGTATTCATTCCATTCATAAAACACAGTATTACTTATATACATACGATTATGTACATATATAAGCACGTAGTGTACATTAATACATAAAAACGAAAAAGATATATACCATGTACAAGTACATTATCAAATAATTCGAGTAAGAACACTAACTTCATCTTTGATTCATTATTGTACATGTATATGTAAATCTGAATATTTTGTACATTACATATGGAGATAATATATTATATAGTGAATTGTATATTTGAATATGTACATACATATATATCCTCACGTACTATGTATGTATTTATATAATGTTATATATAGCCGCGCATATATTTACATTATACACATTATCATTGACATTATACATAAATGAATATAAATATATTCTTTATATATATGTATCATTTTATGTGATTTATCAAATATCATTTATCATGTGTTTAAATTTTACTCATGTTTATCCTGAATATTTTATTAGATTAATATGTTTGTAAAATATGTGACAACCCGAGACTGAAAATTTTTCAATTTCAACAAAATTGTCACCACCACATATGTACGAGTATATGTAATGTGTATTTATGTACGAGTATACATATAACGTATACGAATTTTCATATCTACATATGTGCAGTGTGCAATATAAATTGCACAAACCACATCCGAACAATTATATTTAAATTAGATTAAAAAAATAAAACGAATTTTTAATAAAATTTTTATATAATAAAAATATTGCAATAAAAGCAGATACATATATTTCATATTCATATTTCATTAAAGTTTTATTTATTTAAAGTAAATTCGAACACATAAATATATACATATATGTACATACATACGTATCTGCAAAAAAAAAATATTTTTTCTATCATTATGTATGTAAATATTGCTATTCGAAAAGTTTGAAAATTCTTTTGATTTATGTATGCACCTATTTATATTTTATTGTATACATCCTGGTGTTTTAGAAATAATAAATTTGAAAAAAAAAATATATACGAGTATATGCTATTAATTTTCCTATCATTATTTTAGAAAATTGAAAAATAAAATATTATTGAAAAATAAAATGAATATGTCACAAACACTATATTTCTGAATACAATTTCATTTTTTCGAAATTATACAATGAATAAGGCAAAAAAAAAAAAATTACTTGTCAAATTTTATAAAAATATATTCAACAATCAATTTGAAAGTAATAAATATTTTTGAAAATATTATATACATATGTAGGTGTATTGTAAAATTATATTAATTAAATATCTAAATCTAGTCAAAATTAATTATTATAATAAAATATTGAAATTTTGTTTCTCAATTATTCATTATTCAACATAAAAAAAAAATAATTTGTTATAAATATAATTAGAGTCATCATTTTTTTTTATTGTTATTGAGCTGTAAGTTCTGTTATATGTTCTGTAATACAGAAAATATCTTTCATTTTATATATGTATGTGTTTAAAATAAAATTAACAAAACTATCATAAGGATATAGGTACTCGTAACTTTAAATATCATATGACCATTACCTTTGGATTTGGAAGTTCGCCACTTTGTAATGAGGCCATATAACACCTCAAACGAAATTGTTCGCAATGTAATCTTTCTAAATTTTCTTCCCATTGTAGAATTTGTGCTTGAATTTGATGACGTGTATCCTGATCTGTAACAACACTTTGTTGTAATTCAGCCATATGCTTTAATTTGTGATCCTAAAACGATAAAAAGTTAAAGATGATAATAGAATATGTAGTAATAACATAAAAGCGAAAAAATTTTTGAAAAAAAATCACTTTTTATTCATTTTGAATGTAAAACATGATCTATTTAAATTCTTTTTATATTTACGTATACCATCATTATCATCGTAATTTGTAATTTAAAAAAGGATGACACAAGTACATAAATATAATGTAAAAATAAATAAAAAAAGACAAACGACACATGTAAATTTCCCGAAAGAGCCAAATAATATTAAAGGTGATTAAAGTGAACTTCATTTAGTGCCCTACCCTGTTTTCTTCTTTTTTTGTTTTTTAATATTTTCGTACCTTTTTCTCTTTTTACCTGTATTCTGAATTGTATTTATTTTTAGAAGCAGATTACATATAGAAATATGCTTTTATCTTTTATTGCTTTTATGTTATTTTAACAACCATTTAATTGTAATAAACTAAAAATATCACATAATACTCATATTTGCATAAAAGTTTAAAATGTATGAATATGTATGTGATACTTAAATTATTTCACTTGTTCATAATATTATTCGGGATATATGTACATTTACATATTACATTACTTGCGTATATGTATGTATAGTACATTGTTTCAGTTCAAATTCAAAGGAATTGAAATTTAGAATATTCAGAGTATTACAACAAACTAAAATAAAGAAAATCGTAGCAATTTATATCTACACGGGATGTACGTAGATACTTATTTTATGTTATGAAGAATTATGTCTTGCCATTTTGCTTTGTGGCAAAATGATGTCTTGATATATCATTTATATTGCTAATTTTTATAAATGAAAATAATTTTGTTCATGGTACATATTGTATTTAATTGTTAATTTAATGAATGGAAGCTTGATAAAAATGTCTGATAACAAAGCTGTGCGGAAGTGTGTTTACCACTATCCACGATGTGCAGAATAAGAAGGTAAGCAGAGCCATTCCGGCAGAAAAACTTTTTTTTAAAAGCTTGTGACGTCATTTCAACCGAAAAATAGTATTTTTCCTTCATAATTTTCACAATTTCATATTTAACATTTAACATTTTTGAAATAATATTGATATTATTATAATATGTAATTAAATATATGATAATATGATAATTTTAAAAGCAAAATAAAATTGGAAGTAAAATAATATGATTGCAAAAATACACCTAAAAATAAATCTAACGAATTCAATTCAGTCAAATTCAGTTCATCGTGGTAATTGCTTGCATTACAAACTCGGTATAAATGACGTAATAACTTAAAGCTTTACAAACAGCTTTTTCGCTCTGGCTCACCTTCTTATTCTATACATCTTGGTGTTTACCAGTAACCATGGAACCATGGTAAACGAAGCTATAAAGGTAAAGTCAATTATATTACATGGTCGCCATTTAAAGCTTTTTATGACGTAGCCGTTTGACAGCTTTTAGTGTTTGTAAACAAATTTTATTATTATTCATTTAATTTAGAGCGTTGGAGAAATAAAATAATTAATTAAATAAAAATTAAAAAAAATAAATATAGACGTACATTTTAAAATTGAAAATAATTAAAATTATATAATAATATAAAAAGTATTGAAATAATATATTAATAGCAAAAATAGAGTCAAAATAATATAATAATAATAATAATAGTAATAAAAAAAAAAAATTATTTTTGAAATTAAATTTAACATACTAACTTTCATACAATTTATCAAAATTTTTCAAACGATTACGTCACAAAAAGTTAGAGCTTTCAAATTGTCTTTACCTTATTAAGAGCTTACTTTACCATGCCAACAACGTAACCGAATTGAAGTAAGGAAGGACAAGAAGAAGGTGGTGATATGCTGTAAAACAGAACGAGAGCGACTAGGGCTACAAACTACAAGCATATATAAAATAAATAATATTAAATATTATTATTAATATTAAATAGTATTTTATATGTGCTAGAAGGTTCTGGCTCTGGAGAGAACGGCAAAATGGCCAAACATAATTATGTCCATTTCATTCCATAAAAATGTCTTGTATAGACATGGCCTTACCCTTTTTGTTTTTTCTTCTCAATTTTTTTATTCAGATGTTACCATTTTAAAAAGCAGATGTTTACTTCGATGTCATCCATGCTTGCCATTTATAATAAGCCGTATCACAAAAAAAAATTTCCTATGGCAAAAAATGTTCCGTGTAGATCAGCAGAATCCATCTAATTAAATCTTATTAAATGTTATTACATATGTACATTTACATATGTACATCTACATATGTACGTACAAACGACATAATGTGTTAAACAAAATAAAAAAAATGGTTTATTATAAATTATTTCCAGGTTTAAAATTGACTCTAAAAGAATATGTAATGTTTCCAGTTTTTTTTATAGTACGTGAATTTCTGTTTCAAGTGAAATGGATATGAAAAAAAAAATGTTTTACAATAATTGCATGAAATACATGCAAGTGTTTTCTTTTTAAATTTTTTTATTCATTTATTTTGTTTTCTAAAGAACATTAACTTACTTCAATATTTTGTCTTTTTTCTTGACTTCAGAAAATTCTTTTTATAAAATTTTATGTCACCTGCAGGTACCACTTTGAATTTTCATTGTACTTTTACAATTTCTTTTGTGTTTTTTGTATTTTACACATAATGTACATACATAAATACATTTCATGAATTGAAAAAATTAGGACATTTTATAGAAGAAAATTATACTATTTAATTCATTATAAAATACAAACTAAACATGCTAAATTTCTTTGTAATGGCTGGTACTCACATCGAAAGCTAAATTTTTCTCCATATAAAACCTATGTAAAAAAAATGTCGCTAAATTGTTAGCTAAATTTTTAGTTTCAAATTTCGTTTTCTAGTACTCACTTCTAAACTAAATTATCACAGTGGAACTTAATAATGGAGACTTGTGGAATTCATTTTTCACAATCATTTTATATGGTCGAGCAATATAAAAGGCAAGCGAAATATTGACAGCTCAAATATTTTGACAAATAAATATTTATTTATTTATTTTTACTTAATTTAATTTCATAGCCTCCGCGATTTTTTTTCAAAAAATGTCAAAACTCTACATACTCTACACACGTTTCCTTCCACAATTTTTAGCTTGTAGAATTATATATGCAATTCCTGAAAAATTTCACAGGAACTGAGTACCAGTCTTAAATTTCAAAATAATTTTCATAAAATACATAATTTAAATTAAATGCATCATCATCATGTTTTTAGTGTCTATGCAATTTTGGGATATGTATACATATTTATATTTTAATTGGTTTCAAAAATGTTGACTAGAAAAAATCTGCATTCACCAAGATACCATAAATTCAAACATGCAAATGAATAATGTTGAAAAGTTAGTATAACTTTTTCTACTTTCATTATAATAAGTATTTTAAAACACTGCTCGCGTTTTGGCAACTAATTTTGACAATAATATATTTTTTATTATTATTTTGAATATCTGTTTTTTATTCATTTTAATAATAATAAATGGCAATTCTTTACATAATTTAACATATCTTTAGCAAAGGCGAATTGAGTTTGTAAAGTTATACAATTTTGCATTTCGCATATCTTGTAGAATGAATTAATCTGCATTGGAATTTCTCAAGATATAAGAACTTAAAATTTTTAAGGATAGTTTGCGTCCATCAAATAAATTTGCACCAATAAAGACATGTACCATGTTAAAGAAGACATTCCAAAGTATCATTATCGGAAGGTATCGTTTCAAAAGCTGGCGGCCCCAATTCAGAAGATTAGCCAAATTTTTCTCCATATGAAAACTATATGTAAAAAAAATGTCGCTAAATTGTTAGCTAAAGTTTTAGTTTCAAATTTTGTTTTTTGGTACTCACTTCCAAACGAAATTATCACTGCAGAATTTGATAGTGGAGAGTTGTGGAACTCATTTTTCACAATAATTTTATATGTCGAGCATATAAAAGGCGAGCGAAATATTGACAGCTTAAATATAGGATTTTCCAAAAAGGACTTTAGGATTTTGCATAACAGTACTTTTTAAACGCCAGTGTGTTTTTGGATGACATTTGACATATGGTTACTGTAGTTATGGGCAAAGTTAGTCATGGAGTCGTACACTCAAGATCAATGTGTTGAAATTATTAAAAATTTAATATTCAAGAATAATACGTGTTATATCGAAAACTTGTAATGTGAATTGGCCGTCTAGATCATGTGATCTAACTCCCCTAGACTTTTTTCTTCGGGGTTATATAAAAAGTAAAGTTAATATTAACAAGCCGGAAAACCTTTCAAAAACTAAAATATAATATCCGAGATGTTATAGGAGGAATTGAAGCCACAATATGTCAAAATGTTATTCAAAATTTATGATGTTCGTATAGATGCCTTTAATCGCAGTCGTGGTGAAGATTTGACGGACATCATATTTCGTGTAAAATTTTAATAAATAGAATAGTCATTTAAAATAAAGAAAACATAAATATAACACACCACTTGCATTTTATTTAAAACCAACATCCTAAAGCCGTTTATGGAAAACTTTATATTTTGACAAATAAATATTTATTTTTTCATTTTTACTTCATTTAATTTCATAGCTCCGGCCAATTCTTTTCAACAAATTTCAAAACTCTACGTACTCTATACACGTTTCTTTCCACAGTTTTTAGCGAGTAGAAATATACATATAAGCAATTGCAAGAGACCATAACATTTTTCAAATATTCTCAAATCAATTATTTCAATTATTAATAAAAATTCTAGCGAAATTTGTGTACATACATACTATGTATATGTAAATATAATTCAAAAAAATGACAGTATTTAATTTTTATTTCTTCATAAAATATTGAATAAAACTTAAAGTTTTTTTCTAACATACATACATACACCTTCTATATACATACATACATATGTACAATTTTTAAAACTTTTGAAATATTAGATATAAAAATTTATTATTATTAGTATTAATTTTTACCTTTGAACGTACATAATATGAAATAAAAATGTGTCCGAACATTTTTCGATTAATAACAATAAAACAGAATTAAAAGGAGCGAAAAAATGAAAATGAATGAAACCATACAAAATATATACATTTATTTCATATCGCATTCACTTCATTTTCTACACATACTCAAATATTTATATTTATACATTCTTTTGCATATATACCTACAAATACATACTTTATACGAATATTATATCTGACAGACTTAATTAAATTACAACTTTTTCATTAATTTTTCAATATTTGTGAATTGTTTTATGGACAATAACGCTGGTAGTATAGTAAATAATAGTGCTATCAAAAATTATAAATATAAAATTGTGTATATTCGTATGTGTATAGAATAATAAAATTTCAGCACAGTAAATAAAGGAAATAAAAAACATTTCATTCGTTCGATTTTCTCATTCACCTTTATATTCACTTTTTGTTTTATAAAGTTTGCAGTAATACTGTAACTGATTTTGCTACTATATTTTTATTTATTTTTTTTTTTTTTTGTTTTTTGTTTTTAGGGTTAAAATATGGTTTTCTTGCAGTTTTTTTTTTAATTTCTTGGTGTTTTAATTTGGTTAGTTTGTTGTATTTTATTTATCCTTTTTTCTTTTATAATACAAATCCAACTATATTTTTGTGAGGTAAACTTTTTCTTTTCATAATTGATTAAATGAATCATATTCATAACATATCCTTGCAGACAAATATATGTTATTTATGTATGTATATACGTGAGGTAGCTGCAAATTCCTGTTACGCTGGAATTTTTTGTCATACATTTATATAATGTACTGACAACTAAGAGTAGGCTAGAATACCATTGGTTTTATTATATTGATGTCCTCATATATGTACATACAATTGACAATTAAGACCATTTTTATGATCTGAGAAACATTTTTGATTAAAAAAATGTAGCCAATAGCACACCAGCCTTAACGACTATTTGTGAAGAAATACGGGAAGGTCAAAAATTTTTGCGGAATGGCATATTTTTGTAGGGATAAATGAAACTTGTTAAATTTATTTTTCATGTATAATCATCTTTATTACTAATGTATTTTTTAAAACGCTCTGGAAGTAATTCTTATTATTCTCATTATACTCATGTAGGGCGGATGACTGATTTTTGTACGAGAGTTACTTTAGTTGACGTTCTGTGTGGTTTTGCATTGTCGTACAGCAAGAGCACATCATGACCCAGCATGACGAGATCACTTTCCTTAAACAACTGTCACAAAATTATTAGATAATCCTCGTTTATATACGGATCCTTCAAGGGTCCGATCTATAGCAATATAAAACATATTCGGGAAATTTCCAAAAAAATCCGTAAAAATTTTTGACTTGCCCCTGTACATATAAGCAATGGCATACCAAACTTCGATCATTTCTTTTAAAGAAATATCCAATGCAATACAATCCAAGCATTCTTGCATATTTTTCGTTTAGGTAGGTAGCTTTTACCTTTTACGCAATAAACTAATTAAAAACTGAAAAGCATTTATTGTTAACTTGCATTTTGATAAGTAGTGTAAAAGTATATGATACAAAAATTTGTGGTTTAGTGTCAATTGTAATGTCAGAATTCCGAAATATTAAAAGTGATTGATTATAAATTAAGTGAGAAAATTAAATAATAAATGTATTAAAAAGTATAAAAATTACTATTTTATTTAATTATCACTATTCAAAATTTAAATTAAATTACTTTGGGTTTAAAAGAAAACTAATTGACAACACAACGATAAGTTGCAAAATATTGCATAAAAATGCAAATATTTATTTTTCCCCTGTCAAAGGTTTCTGATTTTGAATAATATAAAAAAACAAAAATTTAAAAAAAAATCATCAAAATCGGAGCTGTTTCTGAGGACTTCCTGGAAAAAACCTTCGTTGACTCCAAAATTCAAAATTGATTATCAGATAAAGTTTTATTGTAAGAAAAAAATATTTGAAAAGAGATAATTATTATTATTATTATTATTATTATATACATATATACATACAATGTATATAGTATATTTTTAAGTGCACACGGATACTTAGTCCATTATGGCACCGCCGATTAGTAATTTCTGTCAGATATATCATCCAGTTTATCATCAGTAATCAGTTACTGGTGTACATTGCTGATGGAAAATTAATGATCGACTTGGGCAAGAGTAGTGCGCTGACTGGGGTTCGAACCGTAATCTCAAGATCACAAGACCGACACCCGACACCTAACCATCGAGCTATTCAAGCCCCCACGAAAAGAGATAATTTTCAATAATTTTAACAAAAATTTAATTTGATTTTCACACTTCAATGGAATTTTTCATAATTGTAAATGTAATGCTAATATTCATTGTATTGCTAAATTTAATAACGGTGAAACTGTCAACACACATTCATTTTCTTTAAATAGCAAGCAAACATAATAATATTGAAAACTAATTTTACCTTTCATTGAAATTTGACAAATTCAATATAATTATTTCTATTTGTAGTGTGTGTACATAATATACATAGGTAAAATATCTATTGAAAAGCTAATAAATTTTTGAATAAGTGAATACGAAGGTAGTCTTAGAAATACCCAGTCTAACAAAAAGAATGTAGAAATTATAGAAAAATATATTTTTATTCCTCAACACGGTCTCCCTTCAAAAAACAGCAATTTTTTCGAGTTAGAAAAAGAAAAATATTTTAGGGGCCTGAATCTAGTGAGTGGGTGCTTCAGAAAGCAATTCAAACTTTAATTCAATAATTCCAACCGCTCGATTGAAACATCCTCACAACACTGTTTTTGTTCAATTATGAGCAAAGGTAGAACGCATTGTAGACACAGCTTTTTTATATTGAAATTTTTTGTCAATATGAGGTGTCCAACATTTTTTTTTGTTTACAATTTCTGTTACAATTACCATTTATGGCAAAAAATTATGTTTACCATTTATGGCAAAATTATTTCATTTCCGATGTTCATCTTGGCAACCTGTACGGTGTCTTTAAACTCAGCCATTTTATCTTTTAAAAAGGCAGATTGCCTCAAAGTAAAATCCTACTCAACTTTGATATTTATTGAACTGAGATCTTTGAAATTAAATATGTACTTATTCTATTACTTTAATAAAAATACGCAAATGGAAGAATTCTGCCAACGACCGAACTGTTTGGAAGAAGAAGATACTGGAGGTACAGGAACTATTTGTCCTATAAAAAACATCAACCATTTTTCTTTAATGCCATCGAAGAAGAATACCTTCGAAATGAATGTATTGAATTACACAATGATGGCAAATTTTTTCTATTTTTTACAAATTTGCTGAAAGCATTTACTGATATAGTAAATATTGATAATACCTGACAAACTGGATTACGTAGTTTTTTAAAACTTCAAAAGTAAGCTTATTATGGTTAATGCTTTTTGGTTGTACATGGCTATACTGATTTTTCTTTTTTCAAACAAATACCTCCCTTTAAACTCATTTAAATCGAATACTTTTGGAACTGCCTGGTATGTATGTAAAACTATCCGTTTCACGTTAACATTTATATATGTATGTAAAAAAGGAAAATCAAGAAAGTAATTTTTTTGTTTACATTGAAATTTTATTTTGAAATGCATTTTATCTTCAGTTTTTTCTTATTTATTCAATTTGTTTCTTATGTAAAATAACTAAATTGAAGTAGTTAATATATGAATTTAGATTGAAAGAGATTACGTAAAAAGTTTTTTCTTTTTACTGGGTCAAGGCTAAAATATATTTATTTTATTTTATGTAATTGGTTGACATTTCCTTTTTTACAAAAAGCAAAAAAAAAAAGAAAAAAAAAAGAACGCTATTACACGTACAGACATATAAACGTATGTACAAGTACCTGCTTGCACCATAAGTAATAAACATTTTTCTATTTATTTCTGGTTTTATTTATTTTTGTTTGTTTGTTATATTTTTTTATCATCATTGGGATAATGGAATTCTGTTTTCTTACTTCAGTTTCTATTTTTTTATTTGTTCTATGATGCTGTGATTTGCAAATAATGTGATTCTATTTACTGCATAGTGCATATAGGGTGTTTTTATCACAATAAGTGAGATAAAAATTCATGAATCTATGTTGTACGTGTAAAAATGTTTAAAAATTTTTGAAAATAAATGATTTCTGTCATATATAGTATAAAATATAAGTTGTTATTAAAAAATATGTTCTAGGAAAAAAATTATGCTCATTTTTAGTAAATTCGAAAGGATATGTGTTGTAAGATAAAAAGTAAGATATGCATTTTTTTTAGAAAATTGAGCTCACAATTCTATTACGTCTAAAGTAAATAACACAATCTAATACGAAAATCGATTTTTGTTTTTAATTTTAAAATTACTTCCAAATATTTCAAAGATTTTCGAAAATCCTTCGGTTATTCTTATCTTCTTTGAGAAAGGTATATCTATTTCTATCCATTTTTTTTTATAAGTGCTTTGCATGCATTCGCCGCGTATAAAGTTTGATAACTAATTCATTAAATCACCCTATAACAATGTTCAGAGTTTTGGTATTATACTATAGCTATAAACAAATATGAAATAAATATGTATGCCATTATAGTTGTAGTTAACGAAAAGATTTAAATAGAAATTGAATTTTGTAATTTTTCTCAATGAAAGATTTAAAAAGGAGAATATAAGAGCAAAAAAAATAAAAAATATATGTTTTATATGGTTCGATTTTATATATTATGTGCATAAAATTCATTGTGAAGAAAAAAAATACTGTTGACATTTTTGCTTAAAACTTCAGTCAGACCGGGTAAATGTAAACAGGGGCAAATGAAAACGCACTCGATATTCTTATAAACGAGCAACATAAATTAACTTTGCTTCGTTTGAAAATTATCGTTGATTTGTCTACTGATTGGTACTGAAACTGTTTTAGTTATTATATGCATTCATCATTTGTAAAAATATTCTATAGTGAAAGGTGGTGAAAGGTTCTATTTTATATTGTATAGGAAGAAATCTGTATTGTTTTACTTGTGGTTTTATACTTTTATCAAAAGTAAGTATTATTATACTATATTTTCTGAAAAAAGCTGAATAAAAACTATTAAATTTATCGTTTTTGCATCAAATATCATATTATAAATAACACTTGTCTCACATAATTTCATGTTTACATTTACCTCGATCAATTCGTCAAAATGAGTAATTGCAAACAAAGTTTTAAACCTATTTTAAAAATCTTTCATTAGGTATAACATGGCGCGAAAATATATTAAAAAAAGGCCTGAGCGTATAATTACACACTAGAAGGCATAAATAAAAAGCAGTTGTTAATATGAGAAATAAAAATTGCACATTTCGACAGGCATCAGAAATATATGGAGTGCCAGTTGCTGTAATTTACAAAATAAGCTGTTTTCATTTACCTCAAACTCAGCCATTTTCAAAAAAAATTCACAGGGTAAAGGTAAACATACAAAATTTGTTACAAATAATGCAAAAGTTGAATATTCAATTATGAATAATCGTAATATATCCCTAAGATGTTTATTTTACGAAAAATAAACCTATAAACAACAAAACGTAAAATTTAAAATCAATAACAAAAATCAAATACACACTTAATTTTTAGTGACGTTTACATTTACCCGATCGACCCTAGATGTACATATAGGAATAGGATGCACCAAGAAAAAAATGGTCATAAGAAAATAGAAAAATAATTATGAATTTTAATATTTCTAACGTTATGACGCATTTATATCGACACAAAATTACACAATTTGTTGAAATCACAATATTAAAAAATCCCCAAATTCCAAAAAAAAAATTCCAAAATTGAATTAAAATTGTTTACACAACTCTGAAATATCGATTTTTTTACATTTCGAATTTGAATTTGACAAGATTTTATAATACATATTCTGAAATTTATAAATGGTTATTTTGAATTAAAAACGGCAGCTTTACAGATAAATTTTTAAAAATTAACATATAAAAATGCAATGTGTGGCTATACATTGTCAAATAAAATTACCGAACTGGCGATTTAAACACATTTTGTAATTTCAAAACTATCTACAAAATTACGATCGATATGAACAAGCTGTTAAGGTATTTTATATCAACATCTCACATACAAAATAAGGAAGAATAACAACAAATGGTAAAGTTAAATACAAATAACGAATTTTTCTTACTATGCAATGGAAATATGTTTAAAAATTATATGAATATAATATTTAAAGCAGTGTTACATGAATTTCATAAAATAAAATTAATAAATAAAATACGAGTAGAAAAAACATTTTTTTATCAAAAATTCTGTATGGAAATCTCATACAAAATTTGTATCTGGACGTAAAATGACGTTGGATAGTCTTCGTTAAGTATTCCTGCATTTTCTGACATAAGCATTACATAATGAAATCTATGAATTCTACCAATTAAAATTTTGCATCCGGATGCTATTTTTGTATGAGAACGCAACCTTATTGTACAAAATATTAAGTGAGTAAATTTGAATCAGTTTTTTTTTTATTTCTTTTGCCTTATAATTTTTTTTAATGTGAATGATCCAGTCAGATTAATTATTTTCCTTTGAAATCTTCAAGTATTATATGAAACGCTGGTTTATTTGTTCTGTTATATTAATATAAAGTCGTCATAATTGTTTTTTTTTTTTTTTTTTTTTTTTTTTTTATTATTATCTTAGTATGTATATTAATTATTGGTCGTTTTCGTTGGGCCGAATACTTCTGCTATTGTGCTCGAAGGTTTGTTTGCATGTTGATTTCATTTGATTTTATGTTTTCGTCTGCTATTATTGCAACATGTCCTTAAGTTATTTGTGTTCTAAGCTATGTATTTAGCGTGTATTATGTACGTATATGTTTTGAAGTGTTCTAGCGCTGGTTTGTGACTTTTTTCCAATTTCCTTTCCTGTGGGCAAAAGATTGTGTTTCGTAATTTTCACATTTTCACTACAAGATTTGTAAGTCATCTAAATAAAGTAATGTAATAATGAGTAAAAGTTTATATATATATGTAGGTATGTATGTTTTTATTTTTCAGGACTTATACTAGATTTTTTTTGTTTACTATTTTTTTATTACTTCCGTTCAAGATTATTTGCATCATATATGCTTTGGCTCTTGGTTTATTTTCTTTACTCTTTTCTTTCAGTAGATAGCACATGGATCAATAAGTTCCGGGACTTAACTATTAAAACAACATTTTTTTGGAAATTTTTTCTTTCAATGATCTTATTGTTGCACTTTGTTGTCTATAGTGGCACGTCCTTTTTATGTGCATTATGAGCACAATTAGTTTACAGGTAATGTTGATGCTATATTCCGAAGAAAGATTCTGTTTTTAACAGTTACTTGGCTGCTTCTTGATTATTGAATTATACTCATTTTTTTTGTATTTCGTACCAAATTTTTAATTGCATTTTTCGACCACTAGATAGTGCTTCCGTCAAAAATGATCAATATTAAACTTACTCAGGACCTCATTATCTATCGTTAATTCGGCTAAGTTGGAAATTAAATGTTGGAACAGTATAATGATTTGTAATTCTAGAGCTACTACGGAAGGACGCCAATTTGTTAAGTATCAACATTCTATTTAACTATTCCGAACAAAATTCTGACATAAAATTGGATAATTCAAAGATAATATACAAATTCGTATCTTAAGACATGTAGAAGAGTGCCTATAGAGAAAAGGAATATTTCTATACTACATTGTTCTGCACACTTCTTTCAAATCTAATTGAAAATTTATGGGGAATACTTGATTGAAAGATTTAGGTTTAGGAGATTGGTAGGCAGTACCAGATGTGAATTATTTGAAAATTGCGATCAGAAATGACTAAAATGATTGATTTAAAAAAAATTATGAATCTTTTCTTGCTCCTTTCATGCACAATTTTTCAATAATAATTTTTCTTTTTAAATATGTATATATACATATATATGTATTTAAATGTATAAATACATATATACATTTAAACAATGTGACACACAACTGCACACGGATACTCAGTCCTTTAGAATAGATCAGTAATTCTGTCAGATATGTTGTCCAGTTTATTATCAGTAATCAGTTACTGGTGTACATTGCTGATTGAAATTAATTACTCTCGACTTGAGTGAGAGTAGCGCGCTAGCTGGGATTCGTACCGGGAACCCAAGAGTACAAGACCAACACCCCAACCAAGACAAATAGAATATTCATAAGGTATGATCGTTATTTGTGTGAAAGAGAGTTTTATTCTCTTGACTGACGTCATCGCCAGCTAAAAATAATGAAATTCGTATTGAAAAATTTTCATTAGAAAAAATTAAAAAAAATGCAATAAATTAAATTTCAATTACTTATAATAATGTAAAACTTATATCCATACTTTATGTAACTCACATGTTATTAAAATATTATCTTAGAAAAAATGAATAAAAATTAAAATTCAACTATCAAAAAAAGCATTTTAATGCATATTCCCATAACATTGCAGTGTACAAAAAATTATTTTACTCAATTTGACTTCGGATGACGTCACACTCTCTTAAAAAATTTTTCGATCATACCTTATGAGTATTCTATTTATCTTGACCACAACCATCGAGCTATTCAAGCCCCTGGGCAAATAATTAAAACGACATAACCAATTAAGTGTACCACAGGTCTTATACGAATGAACATATGAAATCGACCAATACTTCTAGACATGATTCTATTAGCTGTGTTGTAATAACATGAACAATATTTTTGTGAATCTATTCCAAATTCGCTCACTGTATAAGGCATAATAAAATTATTCACCAAATGCCCAAGTTTTGTTTTTATATTTTATTTCTTATATATTATATTTTAGTCACGTTATAGAGCTAAAAATAAATGTACCAAATGTATTTTTTGATAATGGAAGAGCCATCCCATAACTTGTCGTATTGCTTTCTACTAAATTTATTGGCTGTGTTTTATTTTTATTTTATACTTTATTTTTTCTTTTAGTTTTGTAGTAATTTTATAGTAAATAAAACTAATGACGGCAATCATTTATTCATTATTTCGCTTATTCTTAATTTTATTTTTGTTGTCATTTTTCAATTAAGAGAATATTTTATAAATAACTAATATTTTTATTTAATATTTCGTCATTACGATGTGTCTGGCTAAATTACAAAATAATATAAAATTTTTATGTGTTCATATTTTTTCAATGATTTTATTATGAACAAATCCGTAATATTGTATGTACTTTATTTTTAACTCATATAAGTACGTGTACATATTTAAGAAGATTTTCGATGGCACAAACTTTAATTTTTCATTTGATGTTATTCCATTTGTCCTCTAGAAGTTATGTTTTTTGATTGAATAAATATAACATCATAAAAAATATCAAATCAAAAAAGAATTATTATCGTATTATATTATCAATTATTAAATTATTCATCGACTTGTGTGAGAGTAGTGTACAGGCTGGAATTAGAATTTAGTACTTTATGTGTAATAGTTCATCACGCAAACAATCAAGCAAAAGTCTAATTATCATAGCAATGTTATTTATACATTAAAATTCAATATTTGTATTTAGTTATGTGTTTTTATAATTTTGACGAAAATTTCCGGACTAAGGGTTTCTATATAAGTATATGTAAGTATATTCCAGTATTTCATTGTCATTTGATATGAAAGAAAAAAACAATATATAAAAATGAAGGACAGAGAGAAAATTGTTTTTCCCTATATTCTTATAGAAAAACAAATAAAAATTAATTTAATATATATTTTGTTACTATATACATAAACATAAAATATATATAATTATATATTTTATATTTTGGTTTTTTTAATATTGTTTTTTTCCAATTGTTTCAAATCTTTTTGCCAATGGGCAGACATCTTGAAGGCATTCAAAACAAAGAAATTTTCTGGAAGTAATTAAAGAGAAAATGAACAAAAATGTTTTATTTTTTCTTTAAAATTATTTTCTTTCATGAAGTCTGCATTTTCTTTTTGTATTGGAATGAAATTCTAGCTTTTCTCTAACATCCTGAGTTTAAACATTTTTCAGTTTCTTTTTTTAATTGTATAGTGTTGGCCCTATTAGAATTTTTCAGTTATATACATATACGAGTACGTGTATTTATTTAGGGATGAAGATGAAATATATATAAGCAAAAGCATAAAAATGAAATACATACACATATGTAGACGACTCTTTTTCAGAAGTAGTACACAGTAAGTAATATCGTAAATTAACTTCCTGTAGTTTATATACACTATATTTCTCTATATAATTTATATACTTATTGTGTACATTACATTTATATTGCTCAAAACAACAACAACAACAACAACTACTACTACTACTACTATCACTGTATTAATGTTACGTTTATTTTTCATTTGAATGGTTTCAACATCAAAAGTTCAAGCCTTCTGTAAGAATAAAATTCTAAACTCAAACTATGATGCAAAGGACGTATAATATTTATGGTATTTACAAAGAACGAAATAAACACAAAAACTTATTTTTATTTCAAAAAGATAAAAAAAATGTTTTCTGCTCTTACTATTTTCATACAAAAATATGAGTTGCTTTAGCGTAAAAGTTTATATATAAAATCTTCGAATTCATGAAGAAATTATGTACGTGTTTATTAAAGACTTTCCACATACGTAAACTTAATGTGTCTGGAATATAAGTTGCATAAACATGAGTTTACACCATTCTGTTTATTTTATTTGTGTATATGCGGTAGTATACTATATATACAAATAAATATTCATTAATTTCTTCTAAAAAAAAATGATAACATTTATAGATATTTTTCTCGCTTTCTAGAGCTACCATCAGTATGTGTGAAGTAACTTATAACAAAAAAAAAGTACAAAAGAAGATTTATTATTGTTACTTAATGATTCATTAAAAAAAAGAAATAAAAAGAAAATAAGAAAAACATTTAATTAGAAAAATATTGTGTTATAATTTCAAGAATAACTTCATTCGTTTGATTGAATTAAAAAAATGAATGAACATCAAGATTGCTATTTTTCAAAGCAGCAAAATATTGCTTTATTTTTATGTACGTTTTGACACGTGTAAAATAATATATAAAAAATATTTTTCAAGATTCTTTTTCTTATTATTAAATTTTATATAAAAATAAAAATGTACCTACCTACTTATTTCGCATATACATATGCATGTTAATTTTTATAATACAACAAAATTACAAAGTGCACATTAATCAAATTAAGAATGATTTGAATGAAATTCTTCAGGAAAGTAAATTACTAATTAAAAGAAATACAAAATGGAGGAAAATATTTTTTTTATTTTTATAATATAATGTACTGTGACTGTACATAAGTAGTAGATAAAATATGTATTTATGTTTTGATTTGTGTAAAATGTACGCATATTCATATTTTATGACATTTTTGAATCCATTGTACCATATTGTACGATAAACAATGCCATATTTTACGTCACTAAAATGATGACCTTAATGTTAAACAGTGCAAAATTTTTTGTTTTCATCCTTGTTATTCATTTAATTGAGAAATCATTCAAGGTGTATATTATAATTTATGTGAAATACGTACATAATGTATATGGCACACACAATATACATATAACGAGTACTTATATATAATGTACATAGCACATACATACATATGTACATACATATGTATATACACAAAAAATCAACAACAATCATTTCGCATTTTTTTTACAAAACAAAAAGAAAAAAAATAATAATAAACATAGAAAGGCAAATAATATATGAAACAAAGTGGTATTTATAATATGACAATTCTGTATATTACATATATGTATATATGATCATTATAATAATAGACTATCAGAACAGAAACAATATTTTTTTAACCGAAAGTTATATTGTAAGTACATAAAAATGCTTTTAATAATTATATATACTTATTTATTTGCATATGTACATGTATATATAATATGTAGTTAAAAAAAAATTATTAAAATATATACACATATTCAAAGCAAAATGACAGAATGAAAAAATAAAAAGTATTCAAATATTTTTGTTTTTAAAAAAAAGAATAATTTAGTGTAGGAAATAAATTACACACTGTCACTAACATGCAAATAAAGTGTAAAACTGTTTGTTAAAAAAAGAAATTATAAATCTAGAATATTTCTAGATATTGTCATTTAAAAGAATAATAAATAATAACAATAAAGAAAAGTGAAATAAAAATAAATATAAAACAAACTAAAAGCTATATATAATTCACACACAATGTATGTATGTAAATGTATGTAGTGTACATGCTATCAATAATAATAACCCAATGAATAACTTAACTATAAAAATTTTTTCTATCGAATATTAAAAAACAAAAGTACATGACTATAAAAAAATTTAAATAATAAAAACTAAAAAATATATATAATTTTTCACATATGTATACGTGTATGTACATTAAATAATATACTACACTACTTATAATATTATTCAGGTCAAATAGTATTTACATTTTTCAAAAAATTAAAATTGTATAAATAATACAATAAGTCTGTGTAGATATATCCTTATCCGCGTATATCCGTAATTCAAACACACATTATATTTCAATGGGAATAAAAATATTTTATAACTGAAAAGTATAATTTTAAAAATTATCAATATTTATTTCATGTCCACATCTCGGCTGAACTTCCGAATTGGTGCCGCCAGATTTTGAAATGAGACTTTCCGATAATGATACTTTGGAATGTCCTTTTTAACGTAGTGTGTGTCTCCATTGGCACAAATTCATTTTAAGGACTCAACCTACCCTTAAAATTTTTTGGTCTAAAATGGCGTGTGTTTTACGAAAACCGTTATTTCTACAATGTGTATTGTTATTTCGTTATTTAGCATTTTTTTGTATGTTTGTGCATCTATTTTTTTATTTATAAAGTTTCCATACAGAAATGTGATATCATTTGAAAGAAGACAAAAAATGATATAAATTTCAAATTATATAATAAAATATATATGTTATCCTTCAAGTTTTGAAGTTATACCGTCTTCAAAAGAAGTTGAAAGAGTGATTTTTAGAAAACACGAAATTCTGAATTTAAGTCCTTATATCTCGAGCACCGCTAATCCAATCAAAGTCAAATAAACTGTGACAAATAGAACAGGAAGTTTTCATTCAAATGGTTTATTAACTAATCCCGTTTAAGATCCTGATCTGGAGAAATAACGGATTTTCGTAAAATACACCATTTTGGACCAACAATTTTTAAAGGTAATTTGCGTCCTTAAGATAAATTTGCACCAATAGAGGCATATACTACGTTAAAGAGGACATTCCAAAGTATCATTATCGGAAGGTCTCATTTCAAAATCTGGCGGCACCAATTCGGAAGTTTCCCCACATCTGCTCATATACCTAAAATATAAAGTTCATGAATACGTTATTACATGTACTAATATTAAAGCTAAAAGCAGATTTACACAATAATTTCTATAAAATACATAAGTCCCCGGTAAAATTTGGTGACGTGTTACATAAGTCCCCGGTCTGACATATACATAGCAATACTATTAAAAGTTTCATATATTTTCTAAGTACCCACCTTCAAACGATATGTGTCAAAATTTCCTGACATTTTGACAATTAGTTTTTGAGTTACAGCGGTTTTAGTGGCATCAGCTTAAGGCTTTTCAAGAAAATGGATAAAAAGAATTTCGTGTGCTGATTAAACGTTGTTTTTTGATGGAAAAAATACTATTGACTCCAAAAAGTTTTATGGAGACTCTGCACTAGGGAAATTCAGAATAATTGATTGGTATGTTGAGTTTAAACACGGTCGTACAAACACTGATAATGCTGAACTCTCTTCTCGACCAAAATCTACAGTTCTTCCAGAAAACATTAAGAAGGTTTGAGGTTGCATGAGATAGTTGACACCTTAAAGATATTAGAAAGTAGTGTGTTCAAAAAATTAAACGAAAATTTGAGCATGCGTAAGTTGCTTTCGAAGTGGGTGCCGCATTTGCTCATATCGGAATAAAAACATCAACGCCTCGTCGCAGAAAACAATGACTAAATTGGACGAATTACGTTTCGAATTGCTTCCTCACTCACCGTACTCTTCAGATCTGGCCACCAGTCTCTCTGGCTTTTTACAGAAATGAAAAAAGATGCTCCAAGGAATGAAATATGGCTCAAATAAAGAATTGATTGCTGAAACTGAGGCCTATCTAGCGAGCAAAACAAAACATTCTGCAAAAAGGGCGTCTAAAAATTATAGGAGTGTTGGAATGAATGTGTAATAGTATGTTGGATAGTAGTATAATAGTAGATAGTAGTAGTATGTTGGATATTAAAAAATATGTTGATTATCCTTTAAATTTATGTAAATTTGGGAATTTGATTGAGTTTAATAGAATGTGTTTTTAAAGATACGAGTATCTAGTCAAGATGAGACACGACATTCTTAAAAAAATTTCATAATTGCACTATATTTTATTTCCAAAATATATTTCCCAATTATGCAGAGTTTTGTCTACTCAATTGTTTATATTTTTTTGCTAGTCTTTTAACAAAAAAAAATTTATATAATTTTTATATAAATTATTATTGTAAATAATTTCTTCTTTATTAACATTTCATACGAAAAATTGCAATTCTTGTCACATAATACAGAGATGGTTATGTTAAATTTATTGCATAAAACTAAAAAAAAATTTGCTATTCGTTAGTTTTAAATTTAATTATAAACTATTTTATAATTAGTGAAAAATAAAATAAAATATATTATGATAAATAACTGTTTTAAAATATTTTATTCCATTCAATAAAATTTGTCAATTTTATATTGATGATGTAGATATACGTAAGCGAGTTTTTGAGTATTATAGTATATATTTTTTTAAATAAATTCTAAAAATTTTTCATTTATACTCGTACTTATTTATTAGATATGATTATTTATTATTAAAAGAAATTTTTTATGAAAGTACTTACTGATTCGATGGCTTTTTCTAAGCGAAATATTTCCTCTTGTAATAAATGAAGAGTTCCAGTTTTTCCACGATGACGTGCAAATGCAGCAGCACAAGCACTATGTATGCTATTTACCCAATTTTCTAGTTCCACCTAAAGGTGAGAAAATCCATTAAAATTTATTTATTTACCTTCTCAATATAGCATCATCATCATCATCATCATCATCAATTGTAATGTCATATAGTCATATTTATTCTTGATTCTAGGTAAATATTTGTACACACATATGTATGTATATAGTCAAGTATATATATATATATATACATATACATATAACATATTTATGTGTGCTTGTGTTATGTAATGCAATTTTGCTTTCAAAATATAATATACGAGATTATTTTGATAAAAAGATAGAAGCACTCTTTGCATATACATATATATATGAATTTTATTGTTTTTTATTTGTTCTCTATGTATATGAATGCATGTGTATATAAGCCTCTTTATATATATATATACATAAATGTATATATAAAAAAGATATACATATATATATAAGTTTATAAATATCCACAATCATTCACATTAGCAAAAAGTGTATTTTTATATTTCTTTTAGACACCGCATGTCCTAGCTATACACTAGTATTAAATACAACAACAGATATTACTTACTTAATTTTAACACAAATGTATGAAAGTGTGAGGGACATATATTAAATATGCATAAGTATTATTGTCCTTGAGGGAGGTTTTACTCTCAATTCTCATGTATAAATATAGATATTATATCTTTAAGGTGAATTAAAAAACAAAAAAATAAACGCTGAGTGAAAGCAAATGAGAAAATTATTAAAGAAAAAAAAAATGAAAAAAGAATATAAGACGAATTGCCGACAGCTAAAAATTTCATGTATAAATTGGGGTGGTTATCTTTATATACGCGAGGATGTATGTACTGTACATATGTACGTATATATATACAGCTTTTATTATGAAGTTTATTATAATGACCTCGAAATATGTTCGTGTTTGTATATGTTTTTGACTTTATAGATACAAAATTTGTACATATTCATACATCTACAATATATATACATTTATATATAATGCATACACACAAACACAAATATATTACATATATATTATTTGAAAAATTAACTTTAAAACACATATTCTTATGTGCATTTTTATATATACGAGTACGTACACATGTAACGGCATGTAGTACATTTTAGTTCTGTTCATTAAATTATATATATTATACATATGCGAGCATGTATTACATATTGTACATATATTCAGATTATAAGTTCATATAAATGTATGATAACCGTCGGCTTCGTCCTATTTTCATTCAACCAATGGATGATATTACATATAAGCAGGACATTCTTGAGGCATTCTCTTAGAAAAATATCTTTTACATACATCTACATATGTACGTATACATATATAATTCTTAAAAATTTTTTTGATATAACCCTGACTTCATTTTGTTTATACTCATATACATTAAATATTCAAAATTTATAAATTATTGCCATTTTTCGATGGTATAAGATAACTTAAAGAGTACTTTCTTTTACATACAACAAGTTTGTCTGCAAAAATATGAAAAAACAAAAACGAATTGGATAATTTTATTTTTTAGCAGTGGTCATTGTATCTTTTTATCAATAAATAAATAAGTTTGAAATTGTTGAATTTTTTCTCAACTTATATTTGAGCAATTTAAAGTTAGGTAATAAATTACATGTTTTTTATTTTCATAATAATTTTGAAAATATGATGATGATAAAAAAAAATTTAATAACTTGTCTTCTTTTTTCTTTGTTTTTTACCTGACATGGTGCTTGGAATAAGTAAGCGTCTCCAAATGCTGTACTCAAACAAAATATATAATCACGTTTTGGATGTTCCGGAATAGGTTGCATAATAGCACCATCGACGATAATTAAATGTTTTGGTGCTGCTTCAACAGAACGTCCTTCACGCGAATCACAAGGATAAAATAGTAATGTTGTCCCTTTTAAACATACCCAATAACCCTTCCATCCACGTTTTCTAGCCAATTCGATTTGATGTTTTTTACGTAACAACCATTTCTTAACAGATAAAAATCTTAGGTATAAAAAAGAACAAACAAAAAAACAAATATTTTAAAATTTTTCAAAATTCATAAAAGTTTATTATTATGTTGATGTTATTTGAAGAATATTTGTATATTATTATAATGAAGAAAAAGCGTATAAAGCAGTGATGGAAGGATAAGGTGATTTTACTTTATTTCATTCGGTGCTTAAAAATAAGAATTTAATGAATTAAAGTAAAGTTAAAAAGTAAAATAAATAACGTACAAAAAAGTTTTGAATAAAGTTTACATATAAGAAAATGTAATAATATAAAAGGAAAATTTATTATTTTTTGTAATTCTTTTTAGTATTGTTTGGTTAAATTTACCCTGCTTTTCTAACAGCTCCGGTACAATTAAAGGAAGATGCGGCAGTTCCAGTTGCTTTTGCTTTATATGGTGACGCCATGACACTTTCCCCATCATCTTCATCAGATACAGCAGTTGTTAAGCTCATTCGATCATCATCAGATATCTTTAAATGCATAAACAAAGGCGAACATTTTTTTTTTATGAGTTATAATGTACTATATACAATTATTTGAAAAGTTTTCATTTAAAAAAATATCAGTACACATATATTTATAAACTTTTATTTGAAATTTCCTTCTATTATATGTAAAATAAAAAGTTATGTAGATACAAGTTGTGAAATTTTTTGTGAAATTTTAGAATTTTTTCGATTTTATGTGAATGTGATTTGAAAAAATCATGTGTGTATATACATACATACACACATTCACATTATAATATTGTTATAAAAAGGCAATTATGTTTGTAGTTTTATATGTTTTCCATTTTTATATCTGAATAAAATTACTATATATAAAATTTTATTAGAAAAGAACAAAATCAATCGAATGTATAAAAATAAAAAAATTGAAGGAAAAATAAATAATGTAGGATTACACAGGAACTCGCAAGATGAGAAATCATTCAAGCGTTTTTTTTTTAACTATTTCACAAGAAAATTATAAAAGAATGATTTTAAAACAAATAAGTATGTATATACACATATTAATTTTTAAGATTTTTAAAACATGAAATCAAAAGTAACGATTTTTTGACTTTTGTATATATAGGTATAAATATGTTTCGCATTTTGAAATTATGTTATTATAACAAAAAATTCATTTTTGTATACATATTTATATTTACTGTATTTTATTTGTTTTGGAAAAATCTAAATGTTTATTCACATATAAATAATCACAAAATTGAAATAATATGTAAATAAAAGTTCTATGTATTTTTTACTAGAACACATAAATGTTGATATATACATATACCAAAGACCAAACGTATACCAATAGAATTGTATCTTAGAAAGTTTTAGTTATTCTAAATAATTTAGATTCTCCTTCTACATATGTGAATTTTGAGCGGTCTTAAACTTTTCTGCAACATTGAAATTCATTGTATTATTATAAAAAATATTTCAAGGTTTTCTTGTGCAAAATTTTAATTATATAGACTGTATAAGAGACATTAGAAATATATAATGTTGAATAAAGTCTATTATTCACCAGGATTTTCTATGTGTCTATTTAAACTTATCTGTAAGACTGTATTAACAATTTTCTATATTTTACGTATGGTTTCAAAGGACTTAGGTATGATAGAAACAAAATGCTTGTGCGGTTTTAGTCAAAATTTTACAAATTTGATTGTATTAATGTACTTAGATTATAACAAATTTAATATGCAACTATATAGATAATATTTTGATATATATATAATTTATAATTAATCGAAAAATGTTATATTTGTACAACAAAATTTGGATATAAATAAAATAAATATAAATAATGAAGTCAATACATAAAATTCTACCATTACCATATACTATACAAATGTGAAAAATATTATAGATAGTATGAATTTTTTATTATAAAATAAATTAAGTATAACATATTTTCGATTTCAGATTGAATTACATATTGTACAACATTTTTTTGAAAATTATTACAAAAGCTTTTTACTCATTTTCATTAATCAAGCGTCTGTATTTAATTTTCGACACATACATATATTATATTATAACTATATACATATAATATGTATGCAATTATACAGCATATTTAATATTATGCATACACATTTACATATAAAAACTTTAAATATAATATCTCTAATTGTATATCTCATCATTCTCTACAATCACAATTTTATAAAATTTTATGTAAAATTTTATATAATTGAATATTCAAAAATTAGACATTTATTTTGAGCGTTTTTCCCATTTTGTTTTTTCTTTTTGTCTATTTTCATTCTACTGAAATTGTATATAATTTTGTGTTGACCATCACCGCACCATCATTATCTTTATCATCTCTAATGATGCGCTATACATAATTTGTTCATCATTATTGTACGTAACTATGTATATTATTTTTACTTTTTTTTGTTATTATTTCAATTTTGTTTCACATTTATTTTCCTTTACTGATTCAAATCTCCATAAAGTATATTCATTAGCATAATTTAGGATCAGATAAAGAAAACTGAAATAATTCTACAATTCAACAAAATGTGTAAAATAAATACATAAAATAAATTTACAAATCAATTAAAAAATCTCGGTTTTCATACAGTTGTTTGAAAATTGTATATTTATTAGTTGTAAGCATTTGAATTAAAATCACAAAAAAATTTTATTATTTCAGTAAACTGTATACACAATGTGCATAATTCATGCATATAATTCATAATAATTCATAATATAAAATAGAGATTAAATATATTTTAGATGTTACCAGGATTCAATAAACTAAATACGAGTATATGAATATTAAAAAGTGAATAATTTTTTGTACATTCTCATATATAGTACACAAAATCACTGCATATGATTGTATAATATTATGTGTTATGTATTATACATTATTTGATCAATCAAAACGAACAGCTTCTGCTGACTTTTACTGTGTTTCACCATAGGTTATGCTGTTACAGAACGCCAAAACTACAATTTTTACCTTTTCACTAAGAACCGATATTATAAAACCACCCATTATACATAATATATTAACGATAACGATAAAATTGTTATGAATCAAAATTATTTGTTTCTAACTTGTATTCTATACATTGCATTTTTTTTTTTCTTACTAATAAATCTCTAAAATCTTTTAAGGTAGTGGAATATCCAAAAAATTTCAGGATTTGAATATACATATATATATATATATATATACCCAAAGTATCTATAGTCAATAAACAAAATAAAAGAAAATCGATTTTCAATGTTTTTTTTTTCATTAAAATATACGTTTACAAATTACAATCATGTGTCGAGGAGAGCACACGGGATAATCACAAGCTTTTTGCTAGAAATTCATCAGTAGTCAAAATACCTGGAAAGTTAAGACTTCATACATGCATATATTCATATGTCGAAGAGTGTATGTAAAAAAAAAGCTGGAAAAATATAACTAAAAAGCATTTATGATATATGACTGTTTACATATGTAGGTACCAGTTGTACGAGTATATAATGTACATATAATATAACATACTTATGTTTTGTTTTGTTTATTGTAAAGATCAAGACTATGTGCAAAATCATTAATTTTTTGAAATAACAAAAGCAATCAACTCGCATCCTTGAAACGAACATTATATAAATAGATTGAAATGAAACGACAACTGTAACAATAATAATGGCTGACAACAGTTACAACAAGTGAACAAAACCTTCATTGAACAATAAAAATGACAAACTTGATGAACAATAATTCCTATGTACATATAATATACAAGTGTATATATATATATATATTATTATACTCGAAAGTGTTATAAAAATAAAAGAAAGTAGTTTTTATATGATAAAATACAATATTATGTAATGTAATGTATAATGATATGAGATTATACATGTATGTATATATTATGTACATTGCTTATATATTTTATAACATAATGCTATAATGATAACAATTATGATAATGACGAAGAAAACTGAAAAAAATTAGTAATATAATAAAAAATATAGTGAATAGTAATGTACATATATTTCAGAAAAGAATATGTGATACAATATACACATATGTACATATGTATATGTAAACATGCATGTCTACGGTATATGTATATCTCATTTGTACTCAAAATACTGATACACACATATGAAATATTTTGTATACGTGGTAATTTAATCTAAATATTTTTTATTTTATCTAAAATACTACATTCAAAAAAAAATTTCTGAAATACGATACAATTTCACTTGATGATAAGAGCAAATGAGACTAATTCAGTATTCTACTACTATTTGGATATTAAAAGAATCCAAATGCTCGTTTATCTGTCGCTGAAAATCAGTTGCAATATAATTATACAACAGCGGAAACATGTTTTTTTTTTTTCATTTGAATCGAAATATGTACAACATCAAGGGTTTAGATGGGATGTGTAGAGTACGAAGGCCAAAATATAAAAGACTGGACCCTAAATGCTATAAAAACAAAGATGAAACATAGAAGATATACATAGTAGTGTTATAGATTGAGGGGGGTTAGTTTTTCTGTTCAGTGTAGAGAACTAATTCAACTTGTGTGAATTACAAAAATAATTTTAAATAATATGTATTTTTGCACAAAAGAAAACATGATATTAACATGAGCTTGCAAAATGATAATGATCCCAAACATACATACTATATCAAAAAATGTAAAAAAATATTCAAATTTCTATATAATATTTAGCAAACAAATTTGTAATATTTTAGATAAATATCTTTATATTTTTTCTTATTTGAATATGATAGCATTCAAAGTTGTTAATGTTTTGTTTTTGTCGTAGGTAATTTTGCAATGCAATTTGATTTATAATTTTTTTCTAATAATTTGAATGCGATTATTTAAATAATAATGTAGATTATGGATTAAAATTCTGTTATTTTGTTTTTTATTTTCATAAAATATATCTTTGTATTTTTTTTTTTTACTTTTTTCAGTGAAAGTATCATGATTTTGTTCAACATTGCACATAAGAAAATAAAGTGATATTATGAATTATGTAGGTATTATATTTTTAGTTAAAATTCACAATTAAAAGTACTACCTATAATGTTTATTGTCATTTATAACATCGCTTTATAAGAATAATTTATGTGTATACATGGATATTATATTATATTTTTATATACATACATACATACTATATACTTATAAGAAAATAAAATATAATGTACATTAAAAAAATTATTTAATAAACATACATACATACATACATATCTGTAGCATATTACATAAATATAGGTAGATATATGTACATAATATTTTATATTTATATATCTAATTTAATTATATCAGATAATATATGATTTACAAGTTAGTAAACTGAGTTATATAAAATAATCTGTATTTTTACATATGAACATTATATACGTACATATATTATGTATATAAGCATATTATATCTATATAACATTTTTTTTTTTTTTTTTGAGGAAAGAGTATTGGAAGATTTAGAATAATTAAAAAGCAGTAGGTGCTATTAGAACAATAAGAAAGTGTAGAATTAAATAGAAAAAAAATTGAAAGAAATAAAAATATATTATAAAAGGATAATAACACCAACAACGGTAGCTCAACTTTATATGAAATGATATAACCATATATAACCTAGTTTTTATTTATACTATTTTTTTTTTTGAATTTGTTTATTGTTCTTGTTTTTTGTTTCGATTATTATTTTTTTTTTTTATTTTATTTTAGTTGAATTTTATTATTTTGAATACATTAGTTATATGGCGCAAAATTTATCCTGAACATATATTATATATACTATATATACATACATACATACATATTTCTATTCTTTTTATGTATGTGCATAGATATGAATGTAGAAATAAAATATAATGTTCTAGTAATATGCATATATACATAATTTATATGCCATACATCTACATATGTTCGAAATAAACGCCCATACATATACAAAAAATTCATAGTTCATATATGTTTGTGTTGCTTTATATTCTACAGAATAATAATAGTAATAAAGATGTGCAGTTATATTTATTTATATGCAGTGAAATACAACATGTCTGTGCATTCTTAAAGATTAAAATATTGTTGTGTTGAAGTGTCTATGTAGCACACATATTTATAACCTTGGAAAACGAATATATTTTTATCTCTTTACAGTACTACAAAAATGTTGGTGCATACATTTAAACATTTTTTTTTTTTTTCATTTCCTTTCCTTATTTTTCTATTCTTTCTAATTAAGACACATGTGTATTTCTATAAGTATACATTTACGTATTATATAAGGATACATACTCTTTGTTTTTGTTTCTTTCTTTGTTATACTAAAATTGCCCCAGTTATCTACACTTATGTATATAGATATACAATATATGCATACATATGTATATGCATATGCGAAATAATATTATTTTCGTGTATTGTCATGAAAAGATAAATTGCATAATTATGTTTTAAAAGTCATCATTGTAAAAAATATTGAATTTTATTTGTTCTTTATGTACTAACAGTGATAATGTATGGTGTATAGTATATTATATAAATATAATATGAATAAGTGTATGAACATGTTCATACATATATTTATTGTATGTTATATATTATGTGCATGCATACATATACATATATGATTTCATGGTTGCATATCATTTTTACAATATTTGTTTTATTATTTATAATTTCAATAAAAAAAAAAAGGAATATTAAGCAAAAATATAAAAACAATCTTTCATGCAGGAAAGCCATATTGAGAGATAAATACACATAAAACGATGTTTAAAAGCAAAATAACAAATTCATTGATTTCCCTCACTAAAATTTTCAAATTTTAAAAACACAAACAAAATATAAGCATTCTTTTAATTTTCTTAAATTATAATCCATATTCATACACCATCTTTATTGATTATAATGATATTAAAAAATAATAAAAAACTATAAATTACGAAAAATTAATAGATATTTAGTGGGATTTATCTCAAAAAATTTTTTTGTAAGATTGATCCATTCAACCTTAAGATTCTTTTTTCAAATCTTTTGATTTCTTAAATTTTTCTTGAAAATAGATCACAGATTCTCAATTGGATTGATATCTAGGCTCTGTGGTGACGTGTTTTAAGGTAATTAAGCTAATTGTATAAAAGTAAAAAGTCGTGTATCTACCATATAGCCGTGTAGTTCTGGTCGTTATCTTTGATATGCATATAATTGTCATTTAGGCCCACTTTTTAAACACTCTGTCTCAAATTTCACTCTAGTATATTTATGTATATTTTAGAAGTCATTATACCATCAATGAATTCTAAATTACTGACTCCTGCTTCATTAAAACATTTCCAAACCATCACAGAACAATCACCACGTTTAAATGTTGTTAATAAGTTTCGTTCTTCTAGACTAGTATTTTTGCAAGAATAGAAACCTTTTTTGTTTATTGATTTTACTCATAAAAATTTTTTTCAATGCAATTCTATTTCTGAATTTGTTTTTTCGGATACAGTTTCGTTTGGTTTGGTAAGTAATTTCTATACTAAAATAATTTAATAGCATGCTATTGATACTATACAGATAATTTTGGGAGCACTTGAGGTGGGATCTTTCCAAATTTCTAGAATAAGAAAGCATCTCTTGCTAAGTAAGTTCCTGTTTTGATCACGCACTATTTTCTTAGAAATTCCTTGGGTTTTATATTTCTAAATGATATATTGTATTGTTTTGAGACTTATATTAAAAATTTTCCCTACTTCCCTCAGAGATTTTTCACATTCATGTAATGAGACAACTAATTTTTTGTCATTCTTTGATAATTCAATTGTTTTGAAACCTATTTCGATGAATTCTTAAAGAAAACTAATATTTCTTAATTTTTTCTTGCGCTTCTAAAGTTCTAAAAATGTGGAATTTCAAGCAATCTGAGTTATTAAAATTTAAAAAATCATAGTTTCTATTTTAATATTTACTATTTTATTGTATGGCATATAGTAAATACGAATATAAAGTGTATGAATACGAATTTTGCGTTAAGCCAAATAAAAAAATGCTTATATTTTTTTTGTGTTTTTAAAATTTGAATATTTTTATAAGGAAAATAAATGAACTTGTTATTTGTCTTAATAATTATGTGTTTTATAAAGGTGAGTTTGAAATTACGAATTAATTTTTTAAACTTGTTTGAAAAGCAATATCCGTGTATTACATTTAAATATTTCAAATTTTCACAAAAATTTTGACATAATTGTCATTTTAAATTTAAAATAATCATTCACGTATAAATTTTACGAAAATCATAATGGATGTAAAACTCGAATTTCAAAATTGAAAATGTGTATAACTGTGTTGAAATTAAAAATACATTATTATGTTTGAATATCATTTTGGAAATCATTTCTTTTCGTTTGAAAAATTATTGTCCTCCAAAACATATAGAAACGAGTTTATTTACGTCTGTCAAGCTTCAACTGTACGGACATTTCACACTTCCGTAATTGATGTTTTCTAGTTTTTCTTTTTTTTAAGTTTTGACGCACTTTAAAACGGTTTTTTAAAATTTTATAATTAAGATTAAAATAAAATTCAGAAATTTTCTTGGAATTTTATAACTTTAATCCGAATTATTCTAATTTTTTGTAGTTTTATAAAAAAAATGTATAATGCCTTGTGATTATAATGTTTCAAAAGCAGATGTATAAAAATTTAATAAATAATTTTAATTTTGAAATTCATTGTTGTATTTTATCCTATTAAAGTGCGTACGCAGTATTATATGTACATAATGTAAAAATATGAGAATGACTGATTTTTTATAATCGCATTTTTTTTTAATTCTTTTATTTTTCATAACATTTTTTAATTTTTTAGCATTATCGACTTGTATATGAGTATTTAATACACAATTTGAGTATATATTATAGGAATATGAAATAAAATATAGGTTATTGCATCAACCAGTATATAAATATTATATCTACATATGGTTAGTCAATGTATATAAATGTGTTTCTTAGTAAACACATACCTATAAGTATGCAGTGAATTAGATAACTTACATTTGCATACTTTCATGTTATAACAAGGGTATTCGCTTAAGAGAGTACGGGAACATTCTCAATGTAACGCTAAGTGCAAGTGAAATTTCATGAAAAAGCATACTGTTCAAAATACAAAGCTAAGTTAATTTTGAAATTCGAAAATTTGACATTAAAATTTTGTTTAAATTGACATTTGACATTCAAATTTTCAAATTCTCAACTAAATTTCTCCATTTTTAAGTAAGAATTTAAAGGAATTTTATGGAAATTCTTGCATTTTTTGGAAGTCTCCATCTGTTGGTCAATTTTCTAACAACATTTTTGTAATCAAATTTATAGCTTTTGTTAAGTGAAATTAGAAATAGAACCTAATTTCACTTTACTTCAGCAATTTCAATTTCAATTAGAAATTGACGCAGACATCTAACGTCGTGTAAGAAAATAAGGAACAAAATACATATCAATTCCAATTTCACTTAGCGTTGCATTGAAAATGTTCCATAAAATTACAAATTCATATTATAATAAATTTACACATAAGGTTTTAAATGAACGCATTGTAAAGTGAACTTGTGTAATTCAGTAATTATTTGAAATTTTCCGTCATCTTCATGTCATTTTATTTCGAAACTTCAAATTACACTACATTGGTCCACTCCACGGCAACTGGAACTAAGAGATGGATGTCCAATTTAACTCTTAAACACAAATCAGCAATAATGACACAACTGACATATACTCTTTTGATTTGAAAGACGCCTTTTTTCGTTTCAATAAAAACCATTTTTATTTCAATAAAAATCTTTTTCGTTACAATAAAAACCTTTTTCATTTCAAAATAAATTTCATTTTTTATTGAAACGAAAAAAGGCGTCTTTCACAAAAAAGTATATGTATATGACAGCGATATGAATTAAGCGACTAATTTGAAGAGTTAAGGCCAAATCCAGATACATACCTCAAGCATCATGCCTCAAAATTTAAAAATCAAAATGATTAATTGATTCTGATATATGAAAATGTATTTTGAAGCAATCCAAATACATACTTTACGTCTTCAGCCGCAAATGAAGCTAAGTCCAGGATTCTGAAAATTTAGAATTTTGATTTTGAAGTAACAGCACTACCAACCATCTATACTACAAATAATGTTGTTGACATTTATCATTTTTTTTTTGTAGTATATGTACAGAGATTATAAAATTATATACACATGTATATAATATGCGTATATAATCATTGTTTTCATAATATTGGTAACAGTTTGAAGTTGAGGTAATGCATTTGGATTTGTAAGCTTCAGATTCCTGAAGTACACATGTACACTTTATGAAGAATGAGATATGAAGTTTGAGGTACGTATTTGGATTCAGCCTTTAAATTTTTTCGTACAATATTTTATAGAATTTAGCTTTTACTACATTAAGTATATACCCTTATTATGTAATTTGTGGGTATAAAGATATAGATAGTAAAATACATTTATGTACAATATGAAATAATTTATGTATGTATATATAAACTAAAACATGATGGATATGATTTGGTTATAGTGGTTTATGTGGTTGAAATCAATTCAAAAGTCATTATAATGGGTATTATATGTATGTGTATGTACTATAAATGTACACATATATATTATTTTTTTATTTATGTGTATATTACATACGAGTATGTTTATATGACATGTACATATGTATACCACATTAGATATGTATCTAATTTTAGGTTCTTATCCTTACATACACTGTAAAAAATGAATGTAAAATTACACAATTGATAGCAGTAAAATTTACAACACTAATACTAGTATATTTACTACAAAATAGGAATTTTTATCGTCGACGATTTAGAATTACAGAAATTTAGGAATTTCATTGGTTTGGAGTTTAATTATACTACTATTTTGTTGATATATACTCTGCATGGTTTAAATGTGCTCTTCGTAGGCTGAAGTGTTTTAATGCAAGTTGAAATTTACTTTTCAGATGTTGAAATATACTATAGTCAAGTTCAAATTTACACCGAATAGAGTGATATTACTTGAAACAAATTGAAAATAAAACATGTTTTAACACGTTTATTTTATTCTATCATCAATTTACTCTGCATGGTTTAAATATGATATTCGCAGGATGAAATCTACTACTGTCAGGTTGAAATTTACTTTTCAGAGGTTGAAATTCACACTGGATAGAGTGATATTACTTGAAACAAATTGAAAATAAAACATGTTTTAACACGTTTATTTTATTCTATAATCAATTACAATTTCATTCTTCATTTCATTGTGTGTTCAGGTCATTCAGTTTGGTGTCTGGTGGTAGAAATTCTCAATTGTGGGTTATATATTAAACTTAGAAACAAAGTATATAATAAATATAAATAAAATTTTCATCGAAAAATAAAATGTAAGTATTTCTTCAAATATTGTAAAATTTAATTTTATATTAATAAATTTTATAATAAAATTTAGATAGATGTGAAGATTTGTCTTGAATAATATAAGTTTCGGCATTTCAATTAATTTCATAATATGTTCTAATTGATTTTAATTATTTTATATCTGTATTATTATTAATTGTTATATTGTGAACAAAATGTTTGAGTGTAAATTTTGTAACTTTAATACTGTTTGTATTATAAAGTATAACAAACATCTGTATTTCCACAGAGATAAAAAAAATTCGCATTTTCATTGTTTAGTAGAGAAGTGTAATAGACGATTTTGTGGTTATAATGCATACCGAACTCATTGGTACCGCTGTCATAACGTAGAATACCAAAAATTACGGGCGAATACACTGAGTAAAAAATATTTATGTTCTGTTTTACCTTGCAATTTCAAATGTGAAAGTTTTAGAGGCATTAACAGTCACCTTATTGGTCATTTGAATTTAAATCAGAAAATTGAATGTCCTATCGAAAACTGCATTAAAATTTTTACGAACAAATTTACATTTCGAACTCATTTATTCAGAAAACATAATTCTGAACAGAAAATTAGTAGCTCAAATTTTTTGATTGATAAAAATCAACTTGATGACGTACCTCAACGTATGGAAGAATGTAGTGAAAATTTAGATTCAAATATGCAGAATAATATCTTTCTACCAATGTTTCAAAAATTAAAATTGAATTATAATGTTTCAGAAAACGCAATACAGTTTATATATCAAGAAATTTTGGAAATTTTGAAATATAATGAATCAGTTCTATTTAATAATATAGATGCATTGTGTGATACTGATGTGAAAATTTCTGATCTAAAAGGTATTGTCAAAAATAATTTACTTGTAGACAAATTAATTCAATTTGGGTCGAGTTATAAAAGAAAAAATGTTCATGAAAGTAATATAAATTTTGTAGCTCCATTGAAAATAACCTTAGGAGTAGACAATTATCATCGAAATTGTTTCTTCCACTACGTGCCAATTTTAAAAACACTAAAAAGTTTAATGTCTGACAAATTTTTCTTTAAGCTTTTTAAAGAAAAAAAACAGGAGGAAGAGGGTACACTGTTTGACTATAACGATGGTCTAATATATAAAAAAAGTGCGTTTTTTTGTACTGGAAACCGTATTGAAATTCTTCTATTCCAAGACGCTTTCGAAATTTGCAATCCTTTGGGTTCATCGAAGAAAAAACACAAGCTAATCGGCTTTTACATGATGGTTGGGAATATTGATAAAAAATATAGATCGCAAACGCATAATATTTAGTTAGTCCTGTTATGTAAAGAAATGTATCTTAAAGAATTTGGGATAGAAAAAGTTCTTTCTCCTCTAATAAATGATCTACTCGAACTAGAACAACATGGCATTAGTGTAAAAAACCCTTTTAATTCAGAAATACAAATTTATAAAGGGTCGTTGTTTGCATTGATTGGAGATAACCTGGGAAGCCATCAAATCGGTGGGTTTACTGAGAATTTTAGCACCTCGGAATATTTTTGCAGATACTGTTTGTACACAAAAAGTGATCTGAAAAATAAAAATATGATAGTAAAAGAACATCGTACTCCAGAAAGCCACGAAAACTGTGTTCAGTCTTTATCTCTTGAACAAACAAATATTAAAGGAGTAAAATTTGACTCTGTATTTAACAAACTGCAACATTATCATGTATGTAAACCTGGTTTACCTCCATGTTTATCTCACGATCTTTTTGAAGGAATAATTCCGGTGGATTTGATGAGCATTCTTCGTTACTTTAATAATGAAAAGATCATCACATTTGATTTTCTTAACCAAAAACTTGAATATTTTAAAACAAAATTCAAAATGCCTCTTTCTTTTCCGAAAATTGATAAAAATATGAAAAGAGTTCCCGGGAAATGTAATGATATATGGCATCTTCTACTCACACTTCCTTTGATATTTTGTATTATATCAGTAAATGTAGAAAATTCAGTTTGGAAATTTTTTGAATGCACAATAGAGATGTGTCGTCTTATTTGTTCAACAACAAGTAGTACAGATCAAATATGTATGCTTTCATATTACATCCATACTTATTTTGAATACAGGGAATTTTGTTTTCCTAATTTAACACTAAGGCCGAAACATCATTTTATTTGTCACTACCCAGATTTAATTAAAAGTTTTGGGCCTTTGAAAAATTTATGGACTATGCAATTTGAGCATAAACACCAGTTTTTCAAACAAGCTGTAAGGTCAACAAGAAATTTCAAAAACATAACAAAAACCCTCTCCTATCATCATCAAATTTTTCAAGCTAGTATTTTTGAAGATCATTTTAGAAATGTAATAGTCGCTGATAATATTATGGAATACAGTGATGGAATGTTCAATGTGATAATTCCAAAAGAATTTATATTTTTATCGAAAAAAATATATTATTTAAATACAATGTATAAAGAAAATGACTGCGTTATTACAGATAAAGATAAATTGGGAAATATAGATGTACTACGTATTAAAGCAATATTCATAAATAAAAATTATTCTGAAGCTTTATTATATGGAAATTTATTAAAATTTTGGTATAATTATCAAAAATTGCTGTACGAAAGTTATGAAACAGGACAGATTTACTTTGTTCACAATATTGAAAATTTATTAGTAAGTCAAGTAATACATTTATTAGAACATAAGAAAAAATTGTATTTTTCCCCTTCTGCGTATTTAAACATTTAATTTTTATAATATATCCCAATCCAATATTACATACATATTGAATATTATAAGATAATTTTATTAATTAATAAAATAGAACATTCTTGAAAATGCCGAAACATATATTTAAAATTTGGAGTGCTGACAGAATTCGAAAAATAACTTTTGTCTCTGATGCAACAATTGAAGCTGTATTAAACAAAGGTAAATTCTAATGCAATTTTCCACATCTAAGTTTTCATTTGCCGTGAAGTATTATAATAGTAGATTTTTTAATTTTTTAGCTCATGCTTCAGGCATAAATGGAAAAAAGATTCTTTTGGAATCCGATGGCTCTGAGCTATTTGACGATGAGACACTAGGATTCTACTCAGAAGAGAAAGAAACATTCATGCTTTTAGATGATGAAGATGAGTGGTTTCCTGCTAATAATAATAATAATTCATTATCAAAAATCTTCAAAGACCTTACTTCCGGTGAACAATTTTCATTGGAATCGGCTGAAGTTGAATATCAAGACAATTTAGCGCCAGGATCATCAAACATGACGTCGTCTCAACCAGCATCATCAGACACGCTTTCAGTTACCAGTTCAATGTTTTCTTCTTCATCATCCACAAATGAAGAATGCCTCAAAATGTTTGAAAATTTTCAAATTCCATGGAGTAAACTTCCATCCGACATTAATGAAATGTTTTCAAAGAGACAATATTTGGGTAAAAAACTTAATACTATTGCTAATATTGTCATAGACGAAATGAGACACTTTTCCAATTATTTGCCCATGGGGATTATACGCAGTATATGCCAAAAGATGGTAGCAAATCATCCACATTCCTTTCTGAAGCAAGATCAAGAAGGAAATTTTATTTCTACAACTCCAATTGATTTAATTACAATCATGAAAAATAGAAACAATTTTCTTAATAGAGCTCCAAAAAAGAAAAGTTCCGATTTAGAACCGTCTGTACCATTGAAGCAGAGAAAAATAGTAGATACATTAAAAAAAACTTGCACCAACTGGCACCCATTAGAAAATATAGGTGAAAACTCCACTGAAACGTTTGAAGGAAAACAAAAAGCATTGCAAAATCTCTTTTTAAAAGAAAAAAGGACTCCTCAAGAAGAAAGCGATATTTCTCGCGTAATGAAGGAATGTTTTCCGTTTCAACGGCTCTATTTTAATAATAGAGAAAATATACCGTCAGTATTAGATATACAGAAGAACTGGCCGTTCATTTTTGAACGAAAATATTTGTATCAGCATTTTCATGATTTAATGAATTTGAATATTAAAAATTTTGAAAAAAATTTCCTGGAAAACAAATTAAAAGTAATTGGACTTTTGGAAAAACATAAAATACTAAGTAGTAATGATTCTGCAAATGATGGAGATATTATAAAATCACTGGCACAGTATTTTAATGAAAAAGAAGTGTACATATTTAAAAATTTTTATGAAGGTACTACACTGGAAGATATACAGGAAGAAATTCCAACCAATACACCTTGGATAGCTATTGTTGGTAATATCTATAAAAATTTTCATATTTTTTATCAATTTTATAATAAATATTCTGATTCACAGACAATGCATCAACAGGCAAAAGAATCGGGTATATATTTATGGAAAAAACTATAATGGCACAGTACACAGATGTCAACTTCCTGAATATGTTAATGGACACCATCTGTTATTTCTACATCTTCAATTTAATGTTCCCCAAATACGCATCAAAAACATTCGAATTCCTGGTTAGGTACTACCTTAAATATTATCCCTCAACAATGCGAGGAGAAAAAAAAAATATTAATACTTTTAGTAAGGTGAACAATTTAATCAAAAAATTAACTTACTGAAAAAATTACGAATTATTAAATTTTTACTTTTTGTAGCTTATACATATATTATATGAATTAAAATTTACATATGTATATATAAAATATAATATAAATCTGAAATATTTATACATATATATAAGTAATATATATAAAATATTTATATAATATGCATATGCATGTGCATTATATATATAAATATTTTATATATTAAAACATTATCTTTTTTGTATCAAGCAAAAAAATAGTAATAGCTATTAAATAACATATAGCTGTCAAAACTCCTGAGTGCTAAATGATGAATGTACATAATGTAAATGATATAATATTACATTTTATGTAAATAAATAATATAATAAAATACTGTTAATAATATAATATTTTAAAAGTGAATAATTTTGTTATAAAAAATGAACTGACATTCAAATATAATTGCAATGTTATTTTTTTTTTTTTAATAAAATCTGTTAAATAATAATAGTTTTTTTATTGTTCCCGCTAAATTAGTAAAGAGCAAAATTACCACATTACAGTGGAGAATTAAACTATTCGTGAGAAAAATTTTCTTTTCTAGTAAAGTATTTTATACAATGCTGTATAGAATTACTTTGTGAAAGAGTAGAATTTTACTTTGTTATTGGTCGAATTTTACACGTTCAATGTAACAAATTTACTTTGTGATAGAGTAGAATTTTACTTTGTTGTTGGTCGAAATTTACACGTTCAATGTAAGAAATTTACTTTACGATAGAGTAGAATTTTACTTTGTTTTTGGTCGAAATTTACACGTTCAATGTAACAAATTTACTTTGTGATAGAGTAAAATTTTACTTTGTTGTTGGTCGAAATTTACACGTTCAATGTAACAAATTTACTTTGTGATAGAGTAAAATTTTACTTTATTGTTGGTCGAAATTTACACGTTCAATGTAACAAATTTACTATACAGTGTAGCTGTATTTTTAATCATTCATGTGGTAAAATTACTCTATTTCCAAGGACAACATTTACTCCATGAAAGAGTAATTCTGAATTTACTACAATAATACTAGGAAACAAAATTTCCTACTTTTATAATAGTAAATATTTTTTAGAGTGTATGTTATATTGAAATAAATTGAATACAGGTACATTGTGCTGTACATGTGTATTAAAGAAAATTAATTTTGTATTTTGTAAGCCAATTTTTTTTATAAATAATATAATGTTTTTTAATTTTCAATTCGATGATTTTAAAACTCAGCAATGTTATATTTATTTAGTTGCGATACAACAAAAAAAAAATAAAATTTCTAAAGTAAAAGTACTTATCAATGAGTTGAAATCTTTTCATTATCATTTTACAAATATAAAGTTTGAAAAGATATGTAAGATGTAATTTTATTTCACATAAATCTATTTAAGATATTCAGTAATTGAAAGAAAAGTTTTTTATGTGATTTTTTATCAGCTTCTTTAATTAACATTTTGAAAATATATGAACCGTTCATCATTTATTTCATCAGAATATCATTTTGACAATAGTGTAAAGCAATTTCAAATCCAAAAAAGGAAACAAATGTTATGATAATAATAGCAACAAAAAGAAAAAAAAAAACAAATATAAAAGTAATTAATAATAATTAAATTTTACACAATATTGAAATATTTTCTTTTTATGTACGTACTTAAGTATGATTATTTTTACTAATTACTACCACACTAATATACTAATATTTCCATTTTATTATTTTCCATATGTATAATTTTGTAAAAAATGATGAAACGAAGAGATAAAAACAATATTTTCAAATATACCTAGATTAATTGAAAGGGAAAAGGAGAATGAATTTTATAAATACTTATGTAATATTTATTACAAAATGTGTGTATATAAAAGTAAAAGTATTTACGAATATATACATTAGAGTTTAAAATTTTGACAAAATATTTGTAAAAATTTGTCTGCTATTTTTGAACATATTTTTTTCAGTACAATGTACAATATGATACGAATGTAATATATTTTTGAAAAATATGCGTTTATTTTGTACATCTTTTCCATTTATTTTATATCAAAGAATACCATGTAATTTTATTAAAAAAATTTTCTTCTTCTTTATCATTATAAAAATATTTACACATTCAACTCACATTTAGCCATCATATTGTAACTGTTACGTACATAAATAGCTATACAACATGAATGTTAGCACATAATGTGTTTTAATAAGTTTGTATGAGTACCTAATGTACATATGTATGTGAAATACTAAATCCAGAATAAATCTAAAGCATATGTAAATTTATATATTCATATGTAGTACACAAACACGCATACTTATATATACACGTTAAACATTTGAAATATAAATTTTAAAAAATAAATTGCTCTATAACTAAGTCAAAATGGTAATTTAGATCCGTTCATAACATTTTCACAGCAATCTTATTTCGACCTCTTATACATTTCATTTTAACTTTAAATCCTTTTTCTTGAATTCATCAAATCAAGGACATTCATTTAAATAACATACGTACATATAATGTAAGTGCACATAATATAGACATTTATGTATTTTATAATATAAAACTATGTATATAATGTATATGTATTACACCACATTTAAAGCTAAAGTATATACATTATAATAATACGTATACATATAGGTACAGGAAATTCATATTTTTAACCAAATGTTGGTCATGAATAACATTAAGTAATCCGTCTTCAACCGAAATCTGACAGAAACTTTTATTTAAATTCATATATTAATATAAGTTTGTGTGTACATATATGAAGAAAATATCTAGAATAAATGATGGTAACTCTTTGTATGTATAATGCGCATATTTCAAACATTTTTCTGTATATGTGCGTATATTTTACAAAAATATGTAATACTTTTTGTAGATATAATAAAGTTAAAAGTTTTAAGTTGGCCCAACAATAATAATATAGAATAAAATTAAATATACCAAATATACAACATATCCTATTCTTAAATTTTTTTTAAACGTTTTCCATCTACCATATAGATATTGTATACAATTCCATACAAGTACAACTATCGTATGTTCACATATTTACGAAAATACGAGTACAAGTATAATATTATTTATAAAATTAAAAAAGTTTTCATTTTGATTTTGAATATAAAATACTTTTCCCCAATTTGATTGCACCTCCCCTTCTTTTTCTTCTTTTAACCACTCTTCTATGTTAAACGGTTTGATTATAATTTCATTATCACAAAAAAATAATTTTTTTTATTCAAAACCTATTTGAATAAGATCACAAAACATTACATATATTTTAATATTTTATATAATGTAGATACCTACCGGCAAATTAAAATATTATTTACAATTAAATGCAACATAATTTTTTTCTTTTATACAAATTAATTCATTAAAATATTGTCATGTATATTAACATCACAACATAAAAAATTTATTCATCTCGTATATTTATCTTAACAATATTGTATGTAAACAATAATTAAAAAAAATGTAAATGCGAATTTAATAATTTTAATAGTGGAGCAAAAAATGTTGTACATACTGTCGACAATAAAATGAAAAGCAATAGGTATACAGTGGTGTGAAAAAGTTTCCGAATAAAAGCCTTTTAAAACAACGAAACAGTACGTTTTTCATTTTAAATTTTATTTTTAATTAATAAAAAATGGCCGTTTTCACTTTTGCATGGTTTCATAAAAACTTGCATATACAGTATGTTCAGTTTAGCAACCGTGTAAAAGTCATATGTTCACTTTTTCAATCATGCAAACATCATGTGTTCATTTAATAAAACTTGTTTTAAAATTAGCGCAACATATGCAAGTATTTCAAGTTTATTGCTTTTCTGAATAAGAAGAAAATACACTCTTTGTGCTGCCATTGTCATCAGCTGTCATTTTGTGTTTACTTAAATTGAATTGTTTTTTCTTTTTGTTTGATGTCGGATTATGTTCAAATATGCAAGTATTTCCACATGCGCAACTGAATTTTTGTCATAATTAATTGGTTGCTTTTTTTGACGTTTGCATGCATGGTTGCTTACTTGCACGCAACTAAACGCATAAAACCATGCAAAAGTGAAAATGACCAATATTTTCTGTGGTTTGCAAATAACAGAGTTCTAAATAGAGACACAAATTTAATTATAAGATATATACGTAGTTTAAATTGGCTTATTAGATTAAAAATAACCTACTAAATTATTGAGCTACTTGGTTTCCATACTCTTTTTTCCAGTTAATTGGTGCTTTATTCAAAAGAGAATTTAGGTCTGAAAATTTGAAAATAAATAATAATAAAATATTTTTCTTAATTTTGTTTCTCACATATGTAGGTAATCGATGAGGCGATAGTATGAGAATAGATAATTGCTAAAAATATAATTGATGATTAAAGAAATTCAGGAATGGTGCTTTGTTATAAAAAAATTTAATTTTCACCTAAAGTTTGAAGTATTGATTGCCACGTTATATAAAAATATACAAATCCAACTTCAATTCTCATATGAAAAAGCATTTATTGAAAAACAATGAAGGTTATAAATTTTTAGCTATGCCATAATATTGTTGACGGTTTAATAAATTTTGAAGATGACAATCAGCGTACATGAACATAAAAATTACGAAAGGTGACAAGTGACAATGATACTCATTGTCTCATCTCATACCCGTCGAAGAAACAAATATTTATGTCTTCAATAATTTAGAGAAAATATAATATTTTATTTAGTAATAAAGGGATAGTCATAAAGATAATAACAAATGTATAATGGATGGCTCCAATATTGAAGAATTATTGAAGTAAATATCATGTATATACGAGTATATGTAATATTGATCGAAATTTTTTTTGAAAATTTATTTATTTTATATTTTGTCATTTTGTAGTATGATTTTGAAGATGAAAAAAATTGAAATAAAAAACTTGATACCCCCAACGTCAAGTTTGCAAGTGCTGCATGTAAAAAGTGTTCAGAAATTATAAATTTGCAAAGTGTTGTCTGCATGCGTAAATCTAAAATTGCATTAACTTAAGATTGCAAATCCTACATCATCTTACCTACAGCTGTGGGTGGGGTGCTGTGCGATTTGTTATCTGGATACCCATTATTCCTTAGCTATAGTTAGTTTGTAATTTAGGCCTTAAGCCATAAGTTGCAGCTTAGTTTTAAAATTTGGGTTAAATTAAGTAAGGTATTAGGGTAGTCTCTAAGCTTATGCCTTAAGCACTAAGTCTTTTTAGCTAATAATTATAATTTATCTGTAAGGTGTAGGGTTAGCGGTAGGCATAGATGTAAGCATATGCCTTATGCAATAAGTTTTTTATAAATTAAGTTATCTTTGTTAGTATTTTAAGTTAATTGTAGTAAGAGACCGCCAAAAGGCCCTGGAGGGCCGTGGTGTGGGCAGTAGGGAGGCAGTTTACTGACCTCTCTGCTTAATAAATAATAATAATAATAATAACTTAAGCTTGTAAGTTCTGCGCCAGTGCTTCAAATAATTATGTATGTACATAATGTATATATTTTTAATAATGGTACGTATGTGTATAGGAAAAATAAATATTTGACACAGCAAATATCATAGATACAAGAAAAAAAGGCAGACCTAGAACCTAGATGGTTAGACGATGTCGTAGAAGATCTAAGAAATATGAAAGTTAATGACTGTAAAACGAAGGCTAGAGACTGAAATGAATGGTCCCAAACTATTGAGGAAGCCATGGTTCACAAAGAACTGTGAGACTGAAAGAAGAAGAAGAATAAAAAGAAGAAAAAGTTGTATGTGTGTAGAAAAATATGAATTAATAAAAAAATTTTTTGAAAAATTTAATTTTAAATTTACTACTAAGATGATTTAAGATAACTATTACATTTGTATTTATACAGTATCACTGGTATGACTAACCTACACTCCACGCTTACAACCATTACTGCAGACTTTATAGTAATATGTATTATGTATAAAATAGTTTCCTTCCAAGTTTTGCAAACAGAATATGAAATGACATTTTATGATATATACATAATAACGAATTTTTTATGATTTTTAAATTTTGAATCACATACTATACCTACATAATATTCGTTTTTGTAATATCATATCATAATACATATTGGATTAATCACATCTGAGTGTGAAAGACAAAGTTCGAAAATATGTTTAATTCCAAAATATCTTACATACGAGGGTTTTTCAAAAAATTCCTGGAAAAATGAAATAAGTTGTTGATTTCTATGAATTTATTTTTCTACGTATAAAATGGTATAAACCATCAAGTTTCATTTCACTACACGGTGTGAAAAGTCTTCAGAATTTGAATCGTATTTAGTCAAAAACTCAGTGAAAATTCGGCAAATCTTTCAATGTGTTCTTCGCGCAACGCTTTAGGTAATGTTTTAGTAATACCTAATTTTTCAGGTATCTGTATCTTTTTAAATAAAATCAAATGAATTACTTTTTTTATACACAACAGTTACGCTTTCAAAACACTCAAAATATTACTAAACTTCTTGACTGTAGGCCTGCTAGTTACTTTCTGACTTAGGTATTCTGGGAATTTTTTGAATTACCCTCGTCTCGTAGAGACATATGAGTCGTCCAGTTGCAAAAATGTGTCTATTCCATTTTTCAAAAAAAAATTTTTTTAATGTCATTTTCTAAAGTTTTTGTTGGTTTTTATAAGTACGTAAATTTACTTTTTACCATTTTTGATTTTAAACCCTTTAAAATAATTGAAGTAGTACATGTAGCAAAGTAGTGAATACAGTAGCAAAAAATCATTAAATGTAGACTTTAAAACACAATAATTATTGAAGAGAAAGACGTAGAGGAGCATGTTAGGTGTCATTAGAGATAGGGGAGAGTTTCATACATATTTCTCTTAGACCGCTTTCTTCTAGCTAGTATACCGTTGTTGTAATAGGTATAGGGTGTTTCGTAGAGTACGTGCGAAAAATCATCATCGCCCTCTAGAGGCTAAACGATTAAGACTACCCCTCAATGTAGTACGATTTTTTTTTGTCTCGATGACACCTATCTACTGTTTGCGGGTGTATCAACCGAGGTGGGACATCCTGTATATATTTTCAAATAAAAACATAACGCATTTTTTATTATTATGAACGAAAAACGTTTTTTCAATTTTCTCAAAATAGTATAAAATGAAATAGACAGTTGTGCAAATAGGCGACTCATATACGAGTATAATGTTTTTATTTTAAAATATACATAATAGCTATGTATTAAAAATGAAAAAAAAGTTTTTTATTATTATAAAAATGTAATATAATTTTTTCATACTGTAATGCCTAGTACGCTGATGGATCCGAATTCAGACTCGAAAAATATTCTATTTAGCTTCCTGACTTCAGGTCGTGGAGAAAATTTTTGTAGACTGTGTAGATTTGCATTATATTTCATATTTCATTTGTCATTCACATTTTGTCATAAATTTTAATTTTATATTTTTTGTAGATATGGTGATTAATTTAAATTGTTCGATGATAAATTGATTCGAATCTAACCGACATATTGTATTGTCAAAAATTCGGGTCGAAAAAAATAAAATTTTATTTAATTTGTACCCGAAAAATATAGAAAAACTCTCCACAAACAATGACGGTTTCTATTATTCATTTGTAGAAATAACATTTTTTACACTTTTCAGGTTATGTTTTCAGGCAGAGGTGCGTACTAATAAATCTGAAAAATTGTATTTCATGAATGTGTCAGAATTCAGACTTAAGAAAAAAATATTTTGCTTATTTTTATGTCTTGGATGAGAATCGAATCCACGACATTGAAATCTATCACTGAACCTTCTTCATTATGCAAATACTAAATTTAAATTAAAATGATAATATGAATATAATAAAGTTTTTAAGTTTGTATTAAAGTGTTTTTGATATTTTTATTATACATCTATAAAAGTTTAGGCATTGCACAAGGACACTTAGAGGAGTATTCTACAGAAGGTCGTGGCTCTGAAGGGGCTCTAACACCGATGTACTTAATACGTTTTGCTCAAGTCTTAAGATTGTTAAAATTTGTAATTTATAAAAATTTTAATTTTTTGAGAATTTTAAAATATATTGAAACTAAAAAGCAAATAAAGTAATTAATTATAAAAATGAAAGTAATTACAATCAACATATAACGTACATAACCTATATCCAACATCTACATATAATATAAATAATTATTATGTACCGTAGCATAAAATCGAAAATGTGAAAAAAAAAAACAAATTTCAAAATATGAACGTAAATGTATTTAATTTTCAATTAAATTGATTAAAATCTTACTTGTTTCTACCGATAATAAATTCGACATAAATCATATACGATAGTATAAGTATTTGCATATATGTAATATTAAACTCATATGTACAAATTATTAATGATAATGTACATATTAATGTACTTATATACCTATATAAAATTTTAATTCAACATTGGTAGTAAATATTGTATTGTAACGAAGTTTGTTTCATTACTGCTGGATTTATAATTTTTCATTTTCTACTTTCCCCCTCTTTTTTTTTTATTTTTTGTTCTTTTTGTCATTTAATTTTTTTTTTCTGGTACATATGTACATAAATATTGACAGGAATCAAATTTTCAAATGCTTTTACATAAACTCTTTTAAATTATTGCATGACGTTTATATATTACATATACATGTATGCACATACACATGTATGTATTACATACACATACATATGTATTATATTAAATATTTTTGTTGTTTAAATTCTTTTTCTTTTCATAAAAAAAAATGATGTAGATATCTTTTTAAAGTTGAGATGATTTTAATCAGATTACGGTAAGTATGAAAATACACATACTCGTATGTACACATCAGATGTATTATTTCATTTCTACTCTATATAATATTGTGCATAAACATTAAAAAAAAAATGTGTATGTAATACATATGAAAGTATTCTTTTAAAACATATTTGAATTTCATATACCTACTCGTATATATAAACTAAAAATGTATATGGATATGTATATGTATTGCGTGTACCGTGTGCTATGTTTAAAATTTATGTAGATATTTTTATAATTATTGTGTTCATTTTATCGTAGTGTACATCAATAAAAATACATATATACATATGTAAAAATGTTGTAAATATGTACATATATTGTATAATTTCAAATACAATACATATAAATACATATATTTATATAATGTATGTAGATTTTGTTTTAAATGAGAAAGAACCAGGTAAAATACACATCACTTGAGAAAAATAGATGGCGAAAAAGTAAAAAGAAATAACATAAAAATATATGTATGTAGTATCTAGCTAGTGCATTCATTTTGTTGAATTTTCCTTTTTCTTTTATTTTCTTTTATTTCATTTTTTTTTTCTAACCCCGTGATCTAGTCCATATTAAAAAATTTTACATTTTCTTCTACTATCTATTATATGTTATATGTGTTCTTGTACATATATTATGTAAAAGGTATACATACAATTACATTAGATTGAAATTGAAATACACATATGCTTTTTAAAAACATTTACCATTTATGCCTGTACATATATTTACATTAAGGTGTATAGTGTATTTATATACATACATAAGTATATTCTATATCCATTTTGATAATAGGGGTGGTATAAAACGTTAAGGCGTTGAAAGTATGTCTACAAAATAAAACTGAACAACATAAAAGTAGATATATAGACAGATAAGTTTAGAGTATGTACATGATAAAAGTGTAAGTTTAAATTGTACAAGTTGTAGAGGTAAAAAAAAGCAAAAAAGAAAAAGATAAAGAAGAGATAGAAAACAATAACAATAAAAAAAAAAAGAAAATAAAGAAGAAGAAAACATTAAAACAACTTGGAATATGTATGTATGTAGAGTAAATTTTATATCCATTTATACTCGTGTATAGTACGTTTGAAATACAGAAAAAAAGTACGATAACAGTAAAAACGTACTATGTTTTATAAAATGGAAGAAATTCAATCTAGAACATGAATTCCACGATGTAAAATGAAATTTTCTTTTTTCATTTTTTTTTTTTTACTGTTAAGAAACAAATTACAGATGTATTCGAACATATGTATGTATAATGTTTATAATGTATTTATAACAAAACTCAGTTCTTTTTGTTAATTGAGGAAGGAAGAAAATAACTTTATTTTTTCTATATTTTGTACGTTTTGAAGGTAGAAAAAATGTTTTAGTGAAGTAAAAAGAAAGAACATAATAAAACAATTGATTTTGCCTCAACGATTTCAATATATTCTTCATACGTACCATAAATTTAATGGAATTACAATCTAGAATTAAGAGAAAAAAAAAACGAAATTTTCGAAAATTCAAGTATTGTATGCATTTAAATAGATTATTTTATTTTTTAATAGAAATAAATCTTACATTTTATTGATGACAAGCGAAAAAAAGAAAAAATTTTTAATCTGAATGTAATTTGATAGATATATAATTTTTGAAGCTAAAATTTTGAACTGTTTTGAAATTACATATTTTAATCGAATGTTGGAGATATATGTATATGTATTTAATAAATATTTATTGCATATTCGAGTTTGAGGATAAATTAATTTTTTTCATTTTCGTACGTTATAACCTTAGCTTATTTTTCTTTATTTTTTTTTTTTTTTTGGCAAAACATCATTTTGTTATGTAGACATGTTAGTTTTTAATGTTCATATAGTTTTTATTGAAACGCTCATGATCATATTTTTCATTTATTATTTAATTTATTAAGAAGAGCTTACACCACGACCCTCCAGGGCCTTTTGGCGGTAAAATCATGATCATATGAGAACTAATTTTCAATTTTCCCTTGCATTTTCCCTTGCATTTCTAATAATAGATCAGTCTAAGGTCTAAGTACTATCATGTAAAAGAGTTTGCTTCTCTACCAGCAACTGAATGATTTGCAATCTACGTTAAACTGTAGGTGTAGCTGTAGATGCACACATGATAGTAATAAGTCATGAGATCACTTTTATGAAAGTCCTGGTTCACTTAGAGCTATAGTGCTATGGAAGAAGAAGAACATCAGCAAAATATGATTTTTAATGTGTATCAAGATTTCAGGTTTCATTTGAAATTTTCATTCATATAATTATAAATCCATATAGTTTAATTTTTGTGCATACATGTTTATGTATATTTTTTCTCATATTTATAAATCTATTTGTTTAAAATCTTGTTATCATTATTATTGGAATTCATACAAATTAATTAATGATTTTTTCAATTCAAATAAATACTATTTTATTCTCTTAATGCCCTAATTTTTTTATTTATTATTACTTCGTTTTATTTAGTATTTAGAAATTAATTTTTATTTTTCATATTTTGTAATTTAAATTTCAACAGATTTTAAACAAATTGGAAAACAAAAATATTATGATTCATAATTACAATTTAAAAAAATATACATATATATGTATAGATATTGTATATATAACCTATATAATGTATATTTGAATTTTGTATGTACATATATTTTGGAACTTTTTGCATACTAAGTACAGTATATATACATATGTATCATTATAATTTATTATATCTAGGAAAAAATGATGATGAAAAATAATTTTTAACTAAATTTTATAAAAGAATATGACGATATAATATACCTATGTACATATTTTTGTTTTTTGTTACATTATTAAAAGTTTTATTTTAATTTTCTGGAATTATGTAAGCAAATTATTGTGTGATAATGAAGAAATCTTCGATTTAAATTGTACAGATACATTATTTTCTAAGTAGTTTTTAGTTTAGCTAAGTTCATTGCAGTATAGGTACAAGTTTTGTTCTCATTTTTATTCTGTAGCAATATTATAATTTATTTATATGTAAATAGTTTTCATTATATTTTAAAAAATATAATATAAAAGATACATACTTCTAAATAGATGCTTATTTATTTTGTATATAATAGAGTTTTGGTTCTGAATACTTATGAATATATTTAAAAGAAAAATTGCTATTGCGAAATTTATAAAACTTTAAGCGATACAATTTAGATACAATAACATCTACAATTTATAAAAAGAACTCTCTCTCTCTATTCTATAATTCTAGTTATTAGTACCCGTATTATGCGAATATCTTGTTGATGTTTTAAAAATGATATAAAATTATATAGAATGATAAAAGTTTAAAATTTAAAAGAAAAAAAAGGCATATTTATTTTCAATTTTTAATGATGGAAAAAGAAAGGACTTCATTGTAAGAGCTATCATTTTAAAATCCTTTAGAGTACATTATAATGAATAGATAATTTTCAGATATCATATACATTATTATATATATATGTACACGCATAATAATATACATTTTAAACTCACATATTGCATATTTCATACGTCAGATTTTAAACTTAATACGATTAAAAGTCATGATCTGCAACTTTTTTTAGTTTATTTTATATAAACCTCCTTTGCATTCAAACAAGAAAATATTCTTTATATGATACATATACATATGTATATGTAGTATATAAATAAAAATAAAGTAATGGAAAATTTGTTTTCAATATGTGTATATGTACATATGCACAATACATATTCAATATCATGTATGCACATAAATATGCACATGCATATACAGTATTATTTATAGATTTTTTAATAAATATACCTAGTTGTAGATACGTATATGATTGTAATGTACTATACGTAGCGCATATATTTATATAGGTACGCATGTATAATGTGGTATGAAGACAATATTTTCAAAAATAATTTGTAAATGTTTTAATATAATCAGAGAAAAATATAAATTATACGCTTTAAACTGATTTAGATTCCATGGAGATATTTTTATATATAAAAATATATATTTAAGTAAATCTACAATTTATTTACTTATATATTTTATTTTGTGTATGCTCATGATACGTACAAGTGTTGTTAATAATAAAAGTTATTTTTTCAGTTTTTTATTTTAAATAAAAAGTAATAATAATTTATATTTTTTGCATTAAAGCTTTTTTTTATAATAATTATAGCTGCACCATCAAAGTAATTTTATGTTCTATGTGCTTACAATTACTGTGATTATTATAATTTTTGAGTTTTGAATTTTTCAACAGAAGTAAGGGATTTGCTAAGAGTAAAGTGTTACTCAAATTCAGACTATTCTAGTTAAAAAATTTGGAAAAAAAATATTTGTGCTTTCAAGTATACGATTTTGTTTTTTACCTTGCGCAAAAATCGTTCATTGCAATCTTTAGCAGTTCCTCTCCAGTGTCTGTGTCGATATCTTGAATTTCCCAATTTTAATGTACCACGAAGTTGTGCTGCTTCAGTAACAACACTCCTTATTGTTTGTAAACGAACTCTATTACATCGGTGAATTGGCTTCAAGTTTACCCCACGTTCAGGTTCTGATTCAGCACCGGATTTAACATGATCGTCATCATCATCTACCCATGCACTTAAAACACCTTCAACAAAATTATATAACATTTGAATATTCGGTTGCATTGGCGCTGATCCGGACGGAGTATCGGTTTTTATAAATTTACGATTTTGACATACTTCACGTAACAAATTTTCACCAAAGTGTACCGTTTTATGTCGTCTGCGACGTGAATTTAATGAAGCAGCTGATGCTGATTTAATTAATTTACCATTAGCACCATTTAATTTTGTTTTGGTTGCACGAGGAATTGAGGCACCTGAATCACCACGAACCAAAGTATTTGGCTGTGAATTGGAACGATAATGTTGAGCAACTGATCGTGTTCTATGAAAATCAGAAGCGCACCTTGGCAGTGAATTGCATTTTACTACATTTACACATTTTGGATTCATACAACGTGGCAGCGAGTTACAACGACATTCATGACAAATCGTTGAATAAGTTATATCTTGGCAGCGTGATAGCGAACATTCAGTAAAACAACAATGTGGGTCATTACAAACAGGTAAGAGAGGACAAGATGGATCAGTACATGGTGGAGAAGTAGTCCTTGGGGCTCGTTCAGCTGATGATGATTTACGTGCTGGACACACTTGCTTAGTGCCTGACATATCGGTGACGGTTGCTGAACGTTGAGCTTGATGACGTCTAGACCTTTCATGGCGTTCTGATCTTTCACGTCTGGATTCTTTTTCTTTTGACTCCCTTGGTGTTGGAACTGGTTCTCTTGGCACATATTGGTACTGCTTTTCTTTGTGGGGTTGTGCATACAGACGCTCTACGCTCGGGGTAACTACATCACTAGCTGAATGTCTTAGTTTTCGTTCATTTCTATATTTTTCTGATCGTTCTTGTTTTTCTTTTTGTTTTTTGTGCAGTTCCATACAACTACCTTGAGCGGTAGATTTTTTTTCCATCGGCTTTCCAATTGAATGAAGCTTGTAGATTGGATAAGGTATCCATTCAGTAATTCTATCAGTTTCACTCTCTTTTTCATCTTGTCCTAACGAATGTCTTTTTTTTGGTCTGGGCTCTTGTTCTTCAGAATAACTTCTAACTGCACCACCACTACCATTTCTCCGGTGTTCACTTCGTTTGTGCTTTGGCACTGCGCCACTTTCTTCTGCTTTTGATTGACCTTTAGTTACTTGAAGTTTTGTTAACCATTCAACAATATCATTTTTTAAAAGTGAAATTTCTCCTGGACCAGAATGTTGCCTTTGCAACGGCTTTTTAAGAAGCTCTGTTAACTCTTCCTTCAGACTTTTTGAATGTTGTGTTTGTTGTTGGATTGATGATTTCGATTCGGATTGTTGTTTATCAAGCAAAGTTTTCTTTCGTGGAAGGTTTTCCAATAACCAATCTGATATGTTATCTTTGAGAAGTGTTATTTCACTTGGTCCTGAAGACGTTCTTTGTGGTCCTTGTTGTCGTTCCAACCATTCAAGAGTTTCATCTCGTATTGGACCACTTTCTGCTGATCTTGCAGAATGCCTTTGACGAGCAGTTCTATCGAACCATTCCGTCTGCTCACTATCTTTTCTAAAACTATATTCAGCTTCAGCACTTTTTTGCCTTGAAATGGTTCTCGGAGGAGGTTTTGGTTTCTCTGGCTTTTGTTGTGTTGTTGGTGGAACTTCTAGATGACGATGATGATGTGGTTGCTTGACGGAGCTCTTTCGTTTTATAATTTTCTGTTCAATGGTTTCATCATCTCTTGCTTTTACACGCCGAGTTATTTCGAAAATATCACCATTGATTTGGTGATAAAATTTTTCCACTTCAACACCTTTATCAAATTCTTCCTGAACTGCATTTTGTTTTTGTGGAACTATGGCCTTAGGTTGAAATTCAGATTTTGTGGTATCATCCTTTTGACCAGTAGATTGTAATAAATGATCCAGTGATCCATAATGTGTTTTTACAATTGGAGTTAATGTTCCTTGACTTAATGGTTGCAAACGACATTGTGCATTACAAATACAAACACCACGTTTATTACTTCCACTTCCAAAACGAAATAAGCTACTAGCGATACCACCACTACCACCACCACCGCCACCCTCTACATCACCTTTACCCGAGGCCGTTGTTGATATCAAGTGGCTCTTTCCTTGAGCCACGGGAGTAATGTCAACTATCACGCAACAGCAATGCAATGAAAATGTTTTCTTATCACTGATAGAATTATTATTATCGTTATCGTTATGTGACGCTGCCAGAATGAGGCGCCAATATTTATAATACTACAAACACTAATTAAACAATTTTGAAATAACTGTAAATTTATTGTTATTATTATTTCTTTGATTTTACTATGATGACAATAATAATAAAAATAATGATGTAAGCGTGAGAATTTCTGATTCAATTTTTTCACAATAATATTGTCACACCTACACTTATACATGCCACTATCATTTGATTTAAATAAAAAAATAAATCTTGAAACAAATCAAAAGTTCAGAATAACTATAAAAATCAACTATTACTAAAAATCAATACTATTTTCGAAAAATAACAAGAAAAAAACATAATATTTATTGAATTCTGTTTCATGATTATGACATTTTTTTTATTTTTTTTATTTTAAATTAAATATTGCTTTTTCAAAAATGTTCTCCTTATTTTATATAAACACGTTATACGTAATATATATTAATAATTATAATACGTGCTTATATTATTATTATTATTTTTTCCCGAACATTACATCAATAAAATTACAAATATGTGAACAACAACCTATATTTTTCATTTGGTTTTTGGACGAAGATGCAATATTAATTGTTGTAATTTCGCAGGTCATATAATACTTATATCCTTTTCATTTATTTATAAGTAAATATAAATTAATTGAATTAGTTTTGTTTTAGTTTTTAACATAGATAACAATAAAATTTAAACTTAATAATTTTATTTAATTATATGCAATATGGCTATGAAGATATATAAGTATATTTTAATTTATATATGTATGTATATAAATGTGATTATTTTATTAAATTATCTATTTACAGTCAAATCACAAGTGCTCATTTTCGTTAATTCATTTTAGTTTTTTTTTTTATGTTCAACTTACTAAATTAGTTTATTTATATATATGTAGATGTACATATATATATTTGTTTACTAATTATAATTATTCTTACTGTTCATTTTATTTGATTGATTTTTTTTTTATTTATTAATTTTTTTATCAAGGGTTTTTATTCATAATACAATGTAAAATTATCTTAACTACATAATATATAATTTTAAATTTTTGATCAATTTTAATGATAATTTATTATTTTCACTTTGAATTAATTCGTTTAAATTTTAATTTATATTATTTTTGTTATACTACATTTAATTTCATTCATATATACACATTTTAAAAATTATGAAAGCACATGCTTTTTTTTAAAAACTTTTTTTTAAGGATCTTTCTATAATTTTATTTAACCAATTAATTGTTAACTGAATTTGTACACACTATATAGACGAATCATAATATTGATATATCATCAATTGTAAAAAATTATGCAGCTTTTTTTAGTTGTACAATAATTTTTACAAATATACATTTGTGTGTATAGTATATTGTATATATTGAAATTATTGTTAATAATAATATTTTTAAAAGTTAAATTTAGATAGTGTATAAGAATATTATATGTATACACGAGTAGATATATACATACAATACAATACATAATAAATTTAATTACAATTGAATATGTATTTCATATGTGTATACATACTATATTTAATTGTAATATTGAAATTTGTTTTTTTTTTTCATTTTTCATATCTGCTGTAATTAAAAATAAAAATTTTAAAATTCTTTATACGTAACGCGCTACACGAGTATGATATACATAGTACATGTGTATTGTAATATTAAAATACAGAAAATTTCAAATTTTTCTAAGCGTATAATTATTAAAAAATAGTGTTGAACTAAAACAAAATTTATATTTTTTTTTTCAGCGTGATTAAGACATATCGTATTTTTATTGTATTTTTGATTTTATCTTATTTTATATTATTTCAGTTTTCATACACACTCATATTTTTGTTTAACAAAAATAATGTTTATAGAATTTTAAATATTTCTCAGTAGTATCACCTATTCTGATAAGGTATATTTACTCAGTAGAATACGAACAACAAAAACAACAACAACAACAATAAAAAAAAAATACTATTGCAAATGTTTCTTTAGTATTTTTTTTTTTCGGTATTCTTATGAGTTTGACAACAATGATGACAGAAAAAAAAATTAAAACAAGCTGTTAACTCATTTGGCCGATATACCACAAATGAAAAAGAAATGAAAATCAAAATTAAAATTAATATTCTTTCACAACCGAACAGATTTCATAATCACTGTAAAATTAAAATATACTTATGTACAAATTCTATATACAAAATATATATACAAACACAAATACACATATATATAAACAATATTATATACGTATGTACGTATATTATATATATATTTTTTTTGTATTTAAATAATTTTTTATTGTTTTTCAATGTATTTCTTTTTTGTTATTTTATTTTTTCTTCAATAAATTATTGCAATTTTCATATAAATAATCAATTCATTTTAAACTTTTTCCATTAGATTAGTTAAAAATTGAAATAAATAAGAGAAAATTTATTGTATTACATATGTATGTTTTAATTTGTAATCCAAGTCAAATTAGAATTTTATTATGAGTAACAAAATAACAATATAATCGCACAGAATCGCTTAAAAATTTCTATTTTTCAGTATATAAAATTTTTTAACAAAAAAGAAAAAAGAAAAATGAATCCTATAACCCGCGCAAACAGATTCTTGGACAGCGTATTTAGCATCCGACAACGTTCTCGTTATAACTGAGGTACAAATTTGTTCTTCGGGCTAGGAAAACACATATATAACATGAAAATGTTTTCTTTTCAAATTGTGCTTTGCTTCATTCTCCTATATTTTTCTTTTTTCTTTGGTTGTTATTTTGATTTTTTTCTTTTTTTTTTCTCTTTTATATTTGTAGAGTCCTTGCTTTTCAGGAATGTATAATAACAATAAAATATCGAACAGAATAAGATAGAATAGGTATCATAAATAAAGAGAAAGAGAGAGAGAGAGAGACAGAGAAAGAGAAATTGAAAAGCTTTTAGAAAAAAGAAATCCTTCACAGCTCTTTAGGACTCTAGTATCAGTTAAAATTAAACTTTTTCGAAATATGCTGCAGTGGAAGTTTTTGTAAAACTTTACCAATACATACAGATTAAAGGATAGAGAGGTGAATAGAAAATTTTCCAAATATACATGTGCAAATTTAATAGTGTATGGTGTAACTCTAAAAATAATATGTATTACAAAATATACAGATATAACTTTTATGTTATATTTATCTCTATTCATATTTCTAGTTTACACATATATGTACTACTTGTATTTTTAAGTATGCACGTTCTGCATACATAATTTTGAATTGTTTTATTATTGAAGTCGGGTAGAAAATTAAAGAATAAAATTTTGCTTTAAATAAACTCTTTCAATTTTTATGAAAATAAGAAATATGGGAAACACCTATGAGTTTTTATATGGAATAAACGAAGTGATAAATGAAAAAGTTGACAAAAAAAACTTACATTATAAGAATTATCACGATTCGATTACAAGAAACATATTATTTTTCTTTTTATTATTATGTTGTCCCTTTTCAACTTTCTTCACATTGTGATTTGAAATTTTCATTAAAATAAAAATTAATAAAATGAAAAAATAAAAGCTTTTTCTCTCTATTCAATATTCGACAGAATGGCGTAAATTACTGCTCATGCTCGCATATACGACGTGTTGCCATCGTTAAACACTAAATACCTATGCTAATACTTTTCAATTTTTTAGGCAACCTATATTTCTATATATTGTAGATATATGAATATGGGGCACTCGTATAAATTAATTTTTTATTTTTTGTTTTTTAGTATAGTGAACATGTGTGCTCATCTTATGGGAATTTTTAGAGTAAATTGTCTATTTTCCTTTTGTTTTAGCTGCAAAATAAGTATATTAGTATATACATAATATCTGCATATGTGTACAGACGGATATATAGATACATACATATACAGTAACACACAGAACATCAAATAATAATATGTCATACAGATACTAGCATTGTGTTTTGTTTTTTGTTTTTGCCATATGCATAAATGAAAATAACATAATTTTTCAATCTCTAGACAATACTTTCAATAAACTTTTATGTTCAAGCATAGTTTTCTTGCCAAGAAAAAGAAAAGTATGAAAATAATTTGTAAAATTTTTACAATATCATATATGTATGTGTACGTACGTATGAATTTCAAATATTTATATGTAGTTAGATATCAACATATAGCTATTTATTTATGAATATATCATTATATACCTACATAAAATTTATAAATATATTTTAGTATATTACAATCCTTTACATACACAATTTTAATTTATAGATAAACGAGAAAAAAAAAATGATACCAAAATGAAATTTTACATGAAACTCGAAAGAAAGTGCAAGTGATTTAGTTTGCCTGTATTATGTATTTTTACATATGTAATTTTATTTTAGTAAATTCAATGTATAGAATTAAATAACCAAAGTACAATAATTTTTAATATAATACTGCGTACACTTATGTATATAAAATGTATGTACAATATGAATGATATCACAAAAAATCTTTATTAATTTCATATTTGATTTTATTTGTACATTTAAATACATTCGAATATTTCATAGCGAATATTTGTATAACAAGGATTTTCGATTGAAACAATTTTTAAATTTTCTAAATACTTATATCTATTTATATGTGGTGTAAATTAGAAAAAAAAATTGAAGATATTCATAAATAAAATTATAGAAAATAATAACTTTGACTTTTTATTTCTGTTTGCATGTGTATCGTTCTGTCTTTCTTAGATACACGAAAAACTATAATAAAAAATAGAAAAGATAATGATTTTGATATTTAACAATTCAACAAAATGAAAAGAAATAAAGCGTAAAATTTAATTAAACAAATGTATCTATGATATTGAAAGAATATCGAAAGCAAAAAAACTATAATACTTACATATTTATGTAATATGAAGAAATTTTTAAATAAAATTAATATAAAATGTGTTGGAAATCATTTTTTAGTATTTAAAATTACACAATACATAAATGATAGCAACAAGCAATCATATGAGTACGTACGAGTATGCGCTTGTATTTATAGTATACACAGGTATGAATTTTGCGTATATAACATGTTATATGTATGAAAACGTACATTTTATATTTGTACTATATATCTATGTGCTACAGAATAGTGTAAGAGTATATACACTATACACTATACTGAGTGGGAAAAATGTTTTTCATCGTGTATTTATTGTTTTATATATGTACATACATACTCGTAGTATATCTAAAAAAAGCTATCTTCTACATCTGTGCAGTAGATATTTAATACATTCATATGTTTTCTTGTCTTGTTTATCGTGCAGTTAGAATTCGAAATTTTTCATGCCATTATTATTTATATAAATATTCATACACACACATATATACACAATATATAATATATATACATTATGTTTACATTATATATAATTATACGTGTACATGTACCTATATCCGAAGTCATACTTAAACCTGTACAATATGAAATTGCTTAATTTTTTTTAAAATTATATACATACATATAAAATTAGTATGCCTGATCAAAAATTGTAAGAAATTAAAAATTAAAAATAAAAATTAAATAGAACTGATAAAAACAAAGTGTTGGTTTGTACATATGTATGTATGTATCTACATATTCTTACGTATACATAAAATATAAATGATCCAAAATGTACAATATGAATTTGTGACGTAAGTTGTATAAAAAGCTTTTAAAATAATTGTACAGAATACGAAGAACAGAACGAAAAATAAAACAAAGGAAAATGGAAAATGTAGAAACGGAAAACCAAAAGGACATAATCTGTTATAACATACACGTATGTATGTATACAAAAATTTTCTATGTTGTATATGTGTGGATGTGCGATAATTTATGTTTATATGTATAACATTTACGTATATAAGTAAATTATTATATTTTATATTTTTATTGCTAGTACATTTTGCATAAAATTTTAGATTTGTATTGTATAAAATGTTCGTATGATATACATACATACATTACATACATACATATGCATATAAATATGTAAATATGTATGTATACATTTACTCGCTAACATATACACATACATAAATTTTGTATACACTTTCATATATGACACAAAATCATATTCGCTTATTACTGCATAATATAATGTATGACTATGCATGGACACTATCATCTATTCACGTATGTGTATGTGCATTAAGGCCTGCTTAGAAATTGGGTGAAAGGCCTTTATGTAATACTTTAGGACATTTTAAGAACAAAAATTTAAGAACAAATGAAATAATCAAGTTGAAATATCACACAGTATGTAATTGTTTATTATATATTTATGTATATATACGTGTGTCTGTGTGTGTATGTATAATATATATATATATATTAATAATCGCAAGTAAGTATATATATACCTACATAACGTTTTTTTATGGGCATTATATTGTATATGTATAAATATAGCATATAGAGGCGCCTTTGAGGCCGCACAGTAAGAACTTTTACAAATATATTGTACATTACATGCACATATACAATGTAAAATCACAACACAATATCTATAAACGAGAATATGTGTATATGTACATCCTTTTTAATAATTTTTGTATACAAAACATAGTATAAAATTTGTTACAAATATTAGTGTGTTATTTATCGTTTACATATACATAAAACAGATACCTTAATATAGATTTGTTATTATTTTTTGTTCTCTTTTTCGATTTTATTCTGATGTAAGTATATGTTTATGTGTTAGTATGTATGTTACTGCAACTTTTCGATCGATCGAAATCATGATTATTCTTAGTAGTTGCTAAGCTAAGTACGTATATATGTATACAATGTACAGTTTTGTTTTTTAATTTTGTTTTTGCATTTTTAAAGTTTATATGTATGTATGTATATACATGTACATATGTATTTATACAAAAACACACACATACCTACATCTATTTATTCTATATATATATTCACACAAATATATAAGGAACAGTAATGTGTGTGAATGTATACATATATTTATGTTAATACTGATGTATAGATACATTTATTTTTTAATCTCAAAATATATTTTTATGATGGAAAGTTATTCGAAAATCAATTCGAAATTTTTGAAAATAAAGAAAAATATTTTCATTTTAGAAACATTTATTTTGTATACGTATCGTATATGTAGAAAAATATTATTATCCTTTGCTTTTTATATTTGCAAATTTGAATCCAGGCAAATTAGAAAACAGTGATGAAATAAAATAAAATGAAATATTGACAGGTGAAAAGCATTTTTATGATATTTATTATCATGGAATATGTATGAGGTGTTGTCAGATATGAATGTAAATCGAATAATAAAGTAAATTTTATTTTCGGATTTTTTCTTCAGATTATTAAAAAATAAAATTTCATTATCATTATGACGGTTATCTTAAAAAATATATATATACGTACATAAAACCCATAAAATAATAATAAATAATAAATTAATATAATAACTAATTGTATTATTTATGTATATGTAAATCACAAGTTTTTTGAATTGTATATGTTTTGAAATCTATAGAATATTTCAATGACAAACTGCCATGTAAAAGTTTCAATTTCACTTTGATAGCACAATTTTTTATGTTGATTTCATAACTGAACAAGATCAAAAAATAATTGAAATATTGGGTTGGGGAATAAGAATTCTCTCTCTCTTAAAATAAATGTTTAGGTTTAAAAATTTTATTTTAATCAGTATTCTTGATTCAGATCTTGAACATTTTGTCATTTTTGTAATAAAATCACAATTTCACTCTCCTAGAACTTTTGGGATATCTGTACAAAAAACATTGGCAAGTTACTTTCATAGACCTCTTTGAATATGCGTTGAGTGCATTTAAATTTCCCAGACAGACTCTCAATTTTATCGAATCTTGTAACATGTATGACTTACATAAAGTCCTTTCTGTGGATCCATTTTAGCTTGGTTTTTTCAATCGATTGTTTCAATCTTATCAATTGCAAACAGAAAGGTGTATCAAATAAATCATATAGCTCGATATTACAGCATAAATTTGCAATACAAACATTTTTGCCTGTATCGAAATAAAATTATGTAACTTGTGTCGAATTTGTCAAAAAAGACTGCACTCTTAGGAATATCTAGTGATAGCAAGACATGATAATCATATAGGAAAATATACAACAAAATGTACACATAAAGTTTAAAGCATTTATGTGCTTGTATGGATTAGAGACCTAATTTAATACAAATCTATATATGAAGAAAATTCCTTAGTGAATAGTAGTTTTTGTATATATATCTGTATAACTATGCCTGCACAATAATATTGTCGAAGTTATTTCATTATTCGATTTGAATATAAAATTTATAGTTCACAATTATTATTATGTGATAGCATTATAGTCTGTGGTAACACTACTCATGTGTTTGTATAATATAATTCAACGGGATACAATATGGTTTTTGATTTATTTATTTTTAAATTTTATTATGACAAAATTATGGTTCATGTTATGTTATGGAAGTATTTTGTTAGTTACAACAAATGAATATAATATGTTTAGGCTAATAAAGAAATTTTCACTTATCACGAATACGAGTTATATATTGTTACTTGTTACGAATATAAATTGTGTTTATTCAGAAAAATAGAAAAAATCAACAGAAAATGATCAAAAATTAACTAATATAGTTAAAAAGTTTTTGTGTTTACTATATTCGTATGTGCAAGCTCAATTATGTTGCCTAATAGTATTTCTTATATGTTACCACATCTATGTACACTATATTATTATATGCTGTATGAGATTTTATCATTATATATTTACATTACATACTTATATAATGTAATAAATGAAAAATCATGACCTCATTTTAGTCATACTTATATTAATTATTATACATGCATACATACTTATGTATATACACAATTAATATAATATATAATATGAATACTGTTATACATGGTTATACTGATTATGTTATACTATGTTATACGTTTTACATAACATAGTCAGCTTTTCATTCTATTTAAAAGGATTTTCTATTCTTAATTCAAAACTTCATTTATATTGTTTCTCATAATTTTCCCTAATTCATTTCATTTATTAATATTTACTTTATGTACTATGTGCACATTTTTTATTTTCTTAAAATAAAGTCTTTTTATTTCTATCTATTTTCCTTTTATTGTTTCATATATAACATTATATTTATATGTATTTACATATGTGTATATGTGTACAATATCTTCTGTTTTTCTAATAAAAATATCCTTGAATAAACTTTACTTATACAACATAATGTGTTAATATTTTTTGTTCATACAGCCGCAGGGTAGTATTTGTGTATAATATCTAACAAATTTATTTAATCATTATAAATTTTCATTGGAATTAAAATTTGAAAATTTTAAGATGCTTCTATTATTGTATGATTTTTTGCACAAACAATTGGGAAAGCATATTACATTTATGACTGCTATGGTGTACTAGCTACATAGAAGAAAGTAATCTAAGAGAAATCTGTAGGAAACTCCACCTTCTATCTAATGATATCTCACATGCCATAAAAATGCAAATATTTATTTTCCCCCTGTGAAAGGTTTTTGATTTTGAATAATATAAAAAAACAAAAATTTAAAAAAAAAATCATCAAAATCGAAACTGTTTCTGAGGACTTCCTGAATTGCTTTTTTCTTGTCTTTATTGACTCCAATGTAAACTAATATCTAATATGTTTTAAAATTTAGTGTGGTCAAAGTACATACATACATACTCGTATAGAAATAAATTAGACTCTTGTTAGAAATGCATGCACGATATGCGAGTTACGTTAGTAAAAATAAATGAAAGAAAATTAAAAGAAATTCAAGATCAAATATCCGGTCACAAATAATTTTTAGCATAATCGCAAAAATTCTTTCTCATGGAAAATTTCCATTCCAATTTTCTCATAAAAAAATTGTTTTTCACAAACATGATTTTCTTCTAAGTCAGCAGAAAATACACCTTTCATAAAATTTCCGTTCTCACACAATTTTTGGCAACGTCAATTTCTTATGTTTGTAAAAAACCAAAATATATATAAATATGTAACAAAAAATTAGAATAAGTTAGTCTTAAGACCGCTTTTATAATCGCTAGATATATAGAAGTTTTAAGTGAAAATAAAGTTTATTTTAAAATTTTATTAAAGTTTATTTTTATTTTAAAGTTTATTTTAAATTAAAAGTTTTTTTATTTTTTGGATCGAACCGATATATATATCTTTAGTTGCGTTTAATTTCTTCACATGCTCGAATATATGAAGTCTCAACGATTTTTTCAAGTCAATATACCTAAAATATGCGCATAATTGCATAAATAAAAGCAACCTTAGATTTTGGACATTATGTCACTTTTTACTATCTAAAACAAGCATATGATGTGCAATATCGTATATTATTGATGAAATGAAATTTGATGAAATGAAATGAAATTTCGCATGAAATGAAATTTGTTTATAGAATGTATGTACTTACATATATTTAAAAATTTATGTTTGTATTTCATACGCATATAAAATAAAAGCATACTATGTACATATATAATATTATCAAATTTCTATACTACGTGGAGTCAATACAATGAGTACAAGTCATAGGCTTCAGGTATAAAGTTTCGATGAGAATAAAAAAATTAAAGTATAAAGAATTCAAAAAATACAAATACAACTGTATACATAATGTATTTATATATTTTATGTATTTGTAAATATGTATATGATCTTTCTCAATATTTGTATATATTGTACATATACATATGTACATATATATCACAATCAAATATGAAAGTAAGGACATAATCGAAAAGGAAAATAAATGAACAAAAATGAATAAATAATAATAAATAACAAATAAACAACTAAAATAAACAAAATGTAAGCATCTTTTGCTCAAATGTATGAGTACATATTTAAAAGTGTTAGTAAAAATGTTTGATGATTATGATAACGAAAAAAATAAAAGATACAATGTAAACAAAATAAAAATCTATACATACATTACATATAAAGAAAACTATAGGAGAAAATAATTTATAAATATAATATATAACTTATTTGTTTTTTTTTCTTCTTTCTTATACTTATGTATTTTTGTATACAAATATTTATATATATGCACATGCACAATACATATATCTATTTTTTTTTTTTTTTGCCACACACGTATCCACCTTATATTAGGAATATTTAAGAAAAATAACCACCACTAGTATTCTGGGTTTTTCATTCCATTTGTTTATTTTTTTTTTTTTATATTTTTATTTTTGTTCTTTTTTATAAATGAAATATTGTGTTTGTCTAGTTATATGTTTATAAAAAAAATATTATTTTATTTTTTTTTACTTTTTTCTCGTTAATTCATTGTATTATTTATATGAAATAATTTTCATGTTTTTATAAAAGTTTGTAGTAGTTCTAAGAATGATAAATGATTTTATATTCATTGTAGTTATATTGATATTATACATTTGTTATAATTAAATAAAATATGTATAAATATATACATATAAAATATATATAGTATTTACGTAACAATAAAAGTAAGCAATGGTAATGGTGTATTATAAATTGAAGAATTACTTTTGATTATTAATATAAATTCAATAAAGAGGAAAATAAATATGTAGATATGTACACCCCAAAATAAGAATGAATTGTGTTGAATTTTTTTTTTTGGTCCTTTATTTTTCTTTAATATTTTCTCTTGTAAATAATAATATAAATTCAAAGAACAGTCGATAATAATCTTATTTATTCATCTATTTTTTTTTTCAAATTATAATTTAAATTTAGAAAATTGTTATAAAATTAAATATATTATGTATGTCGTCGGTTAAGTAGTGAAACCTCGTAAGTACAGTTTGTCGAAAAACGATTTTTTTGTTCATTCAATTTAAAATTTGGAAATACATAATTTAAAATTAAATAAATATATTTCTACTAATTATTACTTTAAATTTTAAACAGCTTTTAAATTTTTTGGAAATGTCATTAAAATTGTACCTAAAATTAAGTTTTTTCTTTCTACTGAAAAAAAAATTTTTTTTGTTAGTTACGAGGTTTCACTACTTGACAGACAATGTAATGCTCTAGACACATACAGCTCGAAATCACCATAATTTTACGAAATCAACCTTTTGAAATCATATAGTGACACACTGCATTTTGTTGATTTTGAATGAATGAATTTTGAAGTTTTATACTTAATTATATATTAAAATGAACTTTTAGTTTTATTAAAATATAACCATTAAATACAGAAGAATGTATAACCAGTATAACTATATGAACATATGATATTAATGACAGCTGAAACTGGAAAATCAAATTGGAAACTGGAAGTGTTATCGTGATTTTGATCAAAATCAAGCAATTTTTACGTAATTTCGATGAAATTACCATAATTTCGATGAAATTACCATAATTTCGATCAGTTGAAATTATATGAAAAGTTCTTGATTTCGTCGCCAAAATCAAGAAAAAAGGTTGATTTCGAAAATTATGGTAATTTCGAGCTGTATGTGTCTAGGATCTAAATTACATACGTTGAACACTTAAAAAAAATATAATAAAATTATTAAGGTATTTGATTTTTCTTGAATAAATTTTGTAGACTTTGCATATTAACTGCCAGTACCCAGTGAGTTCATTAATTTGATAACGTGCGTGGTAATGCATATTATTTGTCATACGCCGAATTATGTGGGAGCATAGCAGACAAATTTTCGTAATGTATGCATTGTTTCATCTATTTGAAACATCTGAAAATGTTCATCAAATGTTTATACTTAACGAGTTTTATACATAGAAGCTTTTCTTCGTCTATGTGGCTATGGAAAGTGTCTACAATCGACGTTTTGTGTAAAATATGCTTTTACGAACATTTGTCCTGCATGTATAACCCGTAAAGTTTTAAAATGAACAATGATTAATTAATTAATTAATGATAGTTCTGATTTTATATATATACATACATTGAACTGTTTAAACGTCTATAATAACAGTAAAATAAAATAAAAATTATTATTAATCTATCATAAATGTTCGTTAAAAAAATTTACATCTTCCATGCGTTAACGTTTTGCATATAATATATGTATGTATGTATGAATGTGCAAATGATGAAATTCTATTGAAAAACGTTCAGTTTGATAAATATTCGCATTTTAAGCAAAATGGCGTAGAAGCTAAAATTTGACGAGTACAAAAACAAAGAAAATATTTGACGAATAAATAAACCTTTAAGGCAGAACTACAACCGACATAACTGAAATAATAATAGCGTAACCACAATTCGGCTTCCAAATCGACAATGATTTTTCAGTTGTCAAAATCTATCGACAAGGAACTACGCCTAGCGAAATTCATTTGTGCACACATAATTCAGCGTCAGCGTAGATAATAGATAATGTTTCTTAATTTATTGCAAATATCGCAAAACTCATTTTAATATTTTGTTCTTAATTATTTTTTATTATATTATTCTTTTATTTATTTTTTTTTTAGAACACATCATCTAAAAACCATTAAAAAATAAGATTTAAAAAAAATATAAATTGACATTTCACGGCGTTTGGCGTCAAAATTAGAAATTGTTTTAATCATAGCGTCCGACGGAAAAATTGACAACGATTTTCTGCTGAATTTTAGGAACTTGATTATGTAGTACGTAGGCGATAAATTTTGACAACTGAAAAATCGTTGACGTTTTTCGTTGTCGATTTGGAAGCCGAATTGTGGTTACGCTATAAACATAAGAAAATATAACGAATGTTAAAACGTAACATTTGGTTAACTATAATGACGTAGATAACATACACAGCAATATACAATACAAATTTTACAAAATGAGATTATGGCTTATGTTACTTGTGTCATGTACGCTCTCGATCATACGACATATTATATTATGTCATAGTCTATGTCAGATATGTCGATTATAGTTCCGCCTTTATTGTTTGTCGAATACAAGAGGTTTGTGAGATTATTTCAATTTTCAAGTAATTAAAATTCATTTGTACGATCATGTTAAATATAAGTAAGTAATATCTGTTCACTTTCTATATATGTAAGAGTAAATATGTTTATTTTTATGAAACTAAATACTTGTGTTATTTGTGCTAATTTTGAAATTAGCTAATTGTATCACATTACATAATCATATTTAATTAAATTTAAAAAAAAATACATAAATGAACAAACTATTTCAATTATTTTGTTTTCTTTTCATTTATTATTACATGTTATTATTCAAAAATTAAAATTATTACCTTTTTTTCATAAAATACTATTATATTTATTAAATTAGGTAAAAAGTTATTATGATTATATCGAAGAATTTTATCAAATTTTATTAAATATTATACATATAGTACGTACAACGTTTAAATGTACATGCATGTGTACTACATAGTACTATAATATACTACATTTTAAATATGATAAGTAAGTATATACACATACTGGTGTATGTTGAATTAAAAAATTTTTTTTTGTTATCATATTAAATTACAATATTACATGACATCCACTATTATTGTATGAAATGTAGGTCATTTCATTGGATTTTATGTCGTTTTGATTTCATTTTTGTATGCAATATTTTTTTTATCCTGATATTATTGTATACGATTGAAAATTTAATTTATGTAAAGTCAATTGAGAATATATAAATATTGTAGGTAAGAAGAATGAATAAAGCGAAAAAGAAAAAAAAATGTATACATATACGAGTATATAAAAATATAACAGTCATCTATAGATACACAGTATACAAATATTCAGATGTTTCCACATCAGTGTATGTGATGAATATTACACAAATTTATATGTATATAGTAAGTATTCTTAGTATGTATCTGTTGTAATCAATTTTACGTCTATAATAAATAATTCAGATATTAGAATTTTTTTTGTTGTTCTATTATAAAATTTAAAAGGAAGTTCCCTGCAGCATTATAATATATTAGAACTACAAAAAGTTTAAGAAATTATATTTTAATACCATCATATGACCATACTCTTATAACACGTACATACATTAAATGTAGATATATATGCGGATATGATATGGCAAAATATAATCAACATTTCTTAGATATATTTATGTATATGCACATTTTATGTTTAAATGTGCGCAAACAACGCATTATTGTTCCTGTACGTTTAACAATCAGAAGTTTTAATATAAAATTTTCCTAGCTGTCCTGTTAACGAAGTAAAAAAAAAAGCTGCAATAATGTATGAAATTCAAAAAAATAAAAAATAAAAAAATAATAACAAACAATAAAGAAATAATAAAAAATGGAGAAAAGAAGAAAAACTATAATGAAATGGTGAAAGATTACTACCGATTCAATTCCATTGTACGAATGTACTATATGTTCATATGATATCTTATTTTTTATTTTCTGTTTTGCAACAAAACTCGTTTGTTTTCATATAATTCGCATTTATATATACATATGTATATACTCGTATATGTATATATATGATAGTTATATAACTCCTAGCCGTGCGATTTTATAATTTTCTTCTACTAAACCGAGCATATAATATATAAGGAGAAAAAAAAAAATATAAAAAATTAAATAAAAAACACTACGAAAGAAAATTTCTAAACCTAACAAATAATAAATTTATATGTATATAAAAATATATATAGTATATTAAACAAACATATATTACTACCATATTCATATACATATTTATACTTTTGAAACAAACGTTACGATGATGATGATATACTATTGAACGAAAGTATGAGGAAGTTTCTAAGAATGTACTATATGCACAATATTTTTCCTGGCTAGAGAATAGTGATATTGTATGTAATATTTTGTTTGTATTATTTATAAATACATACATACAGTATACGTAATATATGAAAAAAAAAATTGTTTATCGTTTTTTTTTTACTTCTTTTTTCTTAGTATTTATTTTTGTCATATATATTATATTAAATTTGTGTATAATGTTATATATGCACATACGTAATGTATGCATGTGGTATATTGTATAGAAGTACCACACATACATATTAGTACGTATTATATAGTATACTGTTTACTTATATAAATAAACGAATGGATATTTAGTTGCCCAGCTTTTCAATGCAAAATGCTTCTTTTGTTGTTGCTTCTACATGTCAGAATAGAGAAGAAAAATTATTAAAATAAAAAAAAAATACAACAAAACATTTTGAAAATTATATTCACCATTTGTGTGGTTTGTTGTGTTTTTTTATTATTATTATTATTTTTTTTTATGATTTTATTTTCTATTTTTCTTGCGAATAAAATTTGAAGTAGCTATATATGAATTCAAGTGAAAAATTCAAATTGCAGTCATTACTTTGTTATCAAATAATGTGTACTAAATTTTTAGAATGTAAATATATAATTTTGTATAAATTTTTTAGAAAATTTTATCTATTGCATACTCCTTATTAAGTTATTAGGCGGACCGAAATGATAGTTAATGTAAATTTTTCTATTATTATTTTAAATAATTGATTTCATTTATCAAAAAGTAGAAATAATTCCAATGTTCAAGACTAGTTAAATTTTGTGAGAATTGTTAAAGTCATTATGCTATTTCCCTTAAGAGCTGAAATGGTGATTATTGAGCACAATTTTCTTCACTTTATACCGGTTGTGAAGGTTGATATCTTCGACGATCTCTTGAACCTCTTTCAACGGTTTGTGCCAATCGCTGAATCATTTTTATCATACGACTGATTTATCACAAATATTTTGTTAACATTTCTAGAGGAGTCGGCACACTAAATGCCGTTTGGAGAAAATAATTTAAGACAAACTTTTCAATCAATAATTTAGTTCATTATAAAATCCGTGATACTTTACTGAAGTGGTTTGATTTAAATAAACCGGTGTTGAAATCGAGATCATATTTGCATACAAATTACAAATACAAATACAATTTACCGATATTTTTTTGACAGTATTATATACATACATTACTTATTTGATTTACTTTAATAAAGCATTTTATTTATTATTTGGTTTTATGCTGATAGTTGTTTGATATATTAAATCAACATTTCAAATTTTTTATTTTAACATTTTTTTCAATTTGTAAAAAAATTATGTTGGTAGGTATACCTTTTTTTCTAATGCATTCAAAAGATAAACAAAAATCTTCAAGGATAAATTTAAGATATTTATTTTCCATTAATTTTTTGTCTGGTTAACGTTGATAAACTTTATTTTTGTGGTACAATTATGGTATATAAACATGTGTACGAGTATATTTATAACAAATGTATATAATATTTATATGTATTTATATTTTTATATATTTTCAGAATTATGTATGTATCATTCATGATGAGCAAAAGCCAGAAATAATGAATGTTTAGAAACTAAAATGCAGAATATTACGTTTTAGGAAAAAATTCCTATTGAAACTCTTCAAACCTTAGTAGACAGGTAGACAGCATGCCAATTCGTCTTATAGAAATGAATCAAAAGAAAAGGAAAAAAAGTAGTTAATTAAAGCTAAAAAAAATTCAAAAATCAGTGGATACTTTATATAACTTTTTTAAATTATTTTCTTGAAAAATTAACTAAAACAGCACAAAATTACAAAAAGTATATTTTTTATTTTCAGTACTTTAATAATAATAATAATATGGGGTGTCGATGTAAAAAGAGATCTAAATCTTCAAATTACATAATATTTGTGTACGTTACGGGCCACGGTAATTAAGGCCAAAAAGCGAAGTACCGTTTTATACCGTTAGGATTACTATTTTTTGCATTATTTGTTATTGTAAGACAAAAAATTAAAATTATTTCCATTTTGCTTTTACTTTTAAAAAATGTTGAGAAATTCATAAATCCCTATTAGTTGTTCACAGTGCTGTACGTATAGAGTAATTCGTAATAAAGTGTTCCAACATATACCAATCGATTCCTTGAAGTGTTGTGATCAGAGTTTACGATGATCCATTGTTTCGTAAAATCCCTCCTTTACCACTTTTTTAAGGGTTGAAACTTTTTCGCTTATTCAGAGAGGTGAGTTCTTATAAAACCTTATAACTTCTGTTCCATTTTCTGTTTCCAATTTTGTGTTCTTCTGACTCCACAAAAATTTTAATAACTTTTGAAAGACTAAAGATAACTATTTTTTTTATTTGAAAGGTATCCTAGAGTGCATTTTTTTTAAAATAATCATATCCTTATTAAGAAAATATTTTAAGGACGAAGGATAAAAAGGTAAATTTTTGACGAAACTTTAAGTTTGAAAATTCATATCTGCCACATTTCGCAATGAATCGAGACATGTAACATAGGTACTGTTGGAAATCTCATAATGTATACTTTTTATGGAAACCTTATGGCTTTATGGTTCTCCTATCGTATTTTAAACAGAAGTTATTACGTTAGTTGTATTAGCTCACCTCCTGCACAGGCGAAAAAGTTTCAACCCTTAAAAAAGGGGTGAAGGAGGGATGTTGGAATACTTTACTACGAAATACCCTGTATAATTATTATATTCATTAACATGTATTTGTTATATTTTTTCAGTTAGCTATATGTGCATGAATTCATATTATAGGTAGAGTAATATACTTACTTATTATTTTATGTACATACATATGTATGTGAAAGTGTATAATTTTTGTTCTATATTCTTATGTATGTTTTCGAAAATTTTATAAAAAAACTTGAAAATAAAAAATTGTTCTAAAAGGAAGGAAACAAAATATGGAAGAATTTTTCTTCGAGACATACATTACATACAACTCGTACCACCTCGTTCTCTATAAATATTTACATATGCGAATAAGTAATTTAAAGTAATATATAGGAAAATGAACTCACATATTAAACTTATAGTACACATATTATTATGTAACTATTTTTCTTTTGTTTTTTCTTATTTTCAAAAAAAGAAAAAAAAAAAAAAACAAATATATATGAAGAAGTTGAAATATAAGAAAAGCACATTTGATTTAAGAGTCTGTAAGGTGCTTTTAAAAACTCAGCATACTCTTATCTCGTATAATAGTAAAAGATATACAGTTGCTTTTACGTTACGTGTACACTACCAAGCATGTATGTACGAAACAAATCTGTATATACACCCCGGACAGTATAGAATAGGTTCATATTTTTTTTTTCATATATATGTAATAACTTCATTTTTTGTCTTCGTTGTTTTTTCGAGTGTTTGTTTCAATGCAAAAAGAAGACTAATATTTGAAATGCATTTCAAAAAATTTTGGATTTTTCAAAAATATGGACAACAGGATATAGTTCAAATGAAAAATATGCGAGGAAAAAAAATGTAAATAAGAGGAATTATGTATAGGAAATTGAAACATTTATTTTTTCTACTTTTTCATACGAATACTTAATAAAGATTCTATTTTTTTCATTACTAAGAATATTCTATTGAGCAATGAATTATTCTTTTTATCATCTAGTTTACCATTTATTTAATTGTTATTTATTATATTATAATATACAGCTAGTGTGCAAGCCAATTTATTACGTTCTTCATAACATAAGATTGTAATTTAAATGTAGTATAGTTTAATGTCGTTTCGAAACGTAATATACTTAATATGGTAATATCCTTAAAATAATCTATATGTCATCTTGGAACAAAACCAAAATCAACCTTAAAGGAAAATGATATTGAAATTATAAAATTTTAAAATTGAAGTTTGAAATTTTTATTAATCTCAAAAAGATCAAAAAGACATTTCGCAAATGCTTTATCTCACAGCATAATTCTATATTATAATATAAAATATATAAAGTTGAAATTTAATATCAATATGATAATATCACTACATATTTACTGAGTAACAATATAGAGCTAGTTTGTCTTCAGTATTAGCAAGTTATAGCCCATTAATAAAAACTTTTTGTCTCTCTGGAAATTATAAAAAAAATATTAAGAATATCTTTCGGGCATATGAAAAGACAACGTTTTCGAACTGTAAAGATTATTTTTCTTCATCAGTTTATTGTCCAGGCCAAATAGAGACGCATTAAATAAGCCCTCTGTTCCTCGTACGGAAATGTTATCTGTGGTTCCCTTTAAAGGTATAGTTTATTCAGATGGGGACAGTTCTTGATATTTCTTTTTGCAATATAAAAACTGGAAAAAAATTCAAATTTGTTTAAATTGGAAGTCAGAAAGAATGGAGATGGAGGAATTTTCTAATATTCTTTTTTCTTGAGGAATCATAGCTGATTAAATTCCTGCTTTATATTTTTGTTTGTAATTTGATAGGCCTTGAATAAATTTTGTAAATTATATTTTCAATGCGACCACTTTTTCTAATTATTTGGTTTTAAAATAGCCCTGATCTTACACGTCTTGACCCTTTCCGCAAATTTCTTTACAATTTAATTTGTTTTTTCGGCATATTTTCAGACAATTTTTTTGTCATCCAACAATTACACGATTAAATTCATAGAAAATACACATTTGAATTATTCACTATAATCCTGACACTTAAAATCGACAGTTTTTCATAGATAAATCTATCTTATTGTCCCTTTTGTTTTTACCACATTTTTGAAAAATATTACAAAAATTATTAAAATGCATATCAAATGTTGGTGAGTTTTTGTACTGAACACTTTTTTGTTATAAAAACTCACAATCATTAGTGAAGATAAAAAAAAAAGTCTCATTATTGCATAATTATAAAGAAAAACAAAATGAACCTATCCTACTGTACCATAGTGTATCTTCTGGACAAATGCATTCATATGTGTACACAACACAATGTATGTTTGAAACTATACAGATTTAGTAAAAATATACATAATATTATAGCATATAGAATACGAATATTTATGAGGAGCGAAGAAACTATGTAATATATGTTATACGTATATGTATATTTAATAGAATCACGAATATTTATATCTATGTATGTATATGTACTATATCTTTATTATACATATAGAAACATACAAACAATGTGTACAAAATGTATTATGGGAATTCATTTTTCTTACAATAATATTTCAGTTTTGAAGTGTATACGAGCATATGCATTTTCAAGAAATAGGTACTTTTCAAAAACGTCAAAAATTTGACGATCGCATGATTGTGTTGGCATCATTGACGTGCCGCCGATAAGTCAAATGCATCACAAATGCTTTTGCATTATTTGACGTTTTTGAAGGGTTTAGATTTTTAATTTTACAAAAAAATAAAAATGGACAAAAAAATTATAAAACACATTCTATTCAATCAAATATTGGATGAATGTCAAAAAAGTGACTTATCTAAACAAATTAATGTGCAAAATAAGGCAAAGATATATAGAAATATTTTAATTTTTAAAGCCTTAGATATAAAGAAAAAACCAAGAAAAATTCCCAAAGTAGAAAACTACATAGAAAAAATTATAAGTTATCCCGATGACCTATTCAAAAGTCATTTTCGTATGAAAAGAGAAACATTCAAGGTACGTAAAAGTTCAATGAATTTGAAGTTCAATTAATAAATAAAATTTGTTTAAATTTTAGAAACTCCATCAGCTTGTCGAAGAACGTTGGGAAAATTCGTGGACTGGGAGACCAAGGTTAGATTCGGAGAAAAGCCTGTATTTAACCATTTGGAGACTTTCCAATCAAACTGCATTTCGTATATTGGCAGACAGATTTGATGTGTCTCAAGGAGGAGCTCATATGTTATTTACAAAAATGACGGAAATAATTGCCAATTTCATTGGCGATTTTGTGAAGTGGCCAAAATCTAACACCGAATTCACAAAAATAATGGAAGGCTTTCAAGAAATGCGTTCAGAAAGACCATTTCCAAACGTCATCGGTTGCATTGATTGTACACATATTCAGATTCCTTCGCCAAAAACAAATGCTGCTAGTTATTACAATCGTAAAGGACAGCATTCAATAATATTGCAAGTACGTTACAATTTTTCTGTAAAATTGAACGAATGTTTTTTAATTTAATTAATTTTAATTTATTTTAGGCAGTTTGTGATAATAAGTCACGTTTCATCGACACATATTTTGGATGGCCAGGTAGATCACATGACGCTGCTGTTTGGAGAAGCAGTCCTTTAGGATTAAAACTAGAAAATGGAGAAGTTAATATTCCAGAGGGAAGTCATCTACTAGGAGATTCAGCATATCCTTTAAGTACGTATCTGTTAACGCCACACAGGGATAATGGATTTCTTTCGTCTACACAAAGGAAATATAATTATTATCACAGCTCAACACGGGTATGCATTGAGCAAGCATTTGGTGTTCTAAAAGGAAAATTTAGAATTTTAAAATTTTTAAATATATATAACATTGAGAAAGCAAAAAATATTGTTAATACATGTATCGTTCTTCACAATATGATAATTAATAATGAAGAATTGGATCTAGAAAGTTTTGACAACGAAGATGAAGATGATAACGAAAATGATAACCACTCATATACTATCATACCGGATAATAATGTGTCACAAGCAAAAGAGAAAAGAGAATTGGTGACACAATTATTTGTGTCATAGAATGTATGGTATTTCAATATTAATAAATAAAAGAATAAATAATATAGAATAAATAATAAGAATATATGTATACGAAATATATTTTTTACAAAATATCAAGTCTTTTTTACTCATTTTCTAAATAACAAAGAATATGAGCACAAAAAAAAAACAAGAACTATAATAAAACATAAAATTCAGGCACAAAAAGAATTAGAAAAAACAATCTAATCTTTATCAATAATATTTTGAAACATATCTCTTAAACTTTTCAATACGTTTACTCTTTCTGTTTCCAGTTCTAGCAACTGTTGATGACGTCTTTCAGCAGTTTCGCTTTCTTCTTTCAGAAATGCTAATATATCATCCACTTTTTGTCTTTTTGGGTTTGGCGGAGTATTTTCTTCATTGTGTACTTCATTATCCTGTGTAACTTTAATATTAGATTCAAAACTAGAAGATAAATTTTGTGGCGGTGGTGATATGAAGTGAGATGTTGAATAAACTGCATCAAAATCTTCAAAATATTCCCACGTAGTGGCATCTCTTCCACTCAAATTGTTTCTTTTTTTTATTCTTTTATAAGTGGTAAAAAGATTAGTGAATTTTACTTTACATGAATCAGCAGAAAATAAAAAATCTTTATCGATAGATTTTATTTCCGCTACCAGCATATTCCACAGAACACTTTTTTTCCTTTTTCCGTCTGTAAATTCTTTTTCTTTTGCCAATCTTGTTGAAATCAAACACTTAATTTGATTTCTGGACCAATTATTATCTTCACTAATGAATAAAATGAAAATTATTGGAATTGAAAATAAAGTTTATAAAATAATTAATGTTTACCTATTCATTTTTCCCTGTATTAAAATTCTTCGTTTCACTTAGAGCACATCTAACCTAATAATTTTGACAACAGCAAATTTGCAGTAACTTAAAACTGAATGCTTTGCTGCTCAAATATTTGCAGTCAATTGCAAAGTCATCGAGTTTTTGAATGTTTGACGCATTCGTCAAAAAGTTTATGAACTTTTGATTTTCGTCAAAAGACGATCATTTGACGTTTTTGAAAAGTACCATACACACTATTTGCACCTTTGATATATTAGTATACATACATACGTACATATATATATAGGTACGTATGTGTGAGAGAATAATATATGAAATGAACATATACAAAAATGTATAGGAGTGTATACTATAAACTATATAAACACATACAACTCATACATGCATTTAATATGAAAAATTAAAAAAAAAATGTATAAAAAAGATAACACTTTTTTTTGATTCTCGTATTTTTTTTTTCTTATTTTGTTGTTATTTTAAGGAAGTACCTACATATGCATACGCAATGTAATACATATGTATATGTTAAGCTCTGCAATACATCGAAATTGTTTCAGAAAACTGAAGGATTTACGTAAAAATATTCTCATATTATATGATATAACAGGAAAAATAACATTTTTTTTCAATACACGTACTATATACATGTATACGTGATATGTTTATATAAATAAATTGCACACGCATATCTACATATGCATAAAAAATAACATAAATTTTGTTAGATTTTAATTACATATTTACGAATTATGAACTATAATCTTTTCTCGGACATTGACGATTCTTAATCAAAAAATGAAACCATTTGAAACTATAGGAGAAAGATGTATATTATTTATATTTGTATATTATGTACATATTAGATACGCACTCTCAAAAAAAAAAATTGTGACAAACAAAAGTTCTTCAAAAAATTTGTAATTAAAAAAAATTTGTATGATCGTTATTCGATAATTTTGGTATTACCATGCATTACATATTATTATTTATCATTAAGTCTAGTCTAGTACATACATATATACAAAAAATTATAATTTTAAATTGAATTGATATTACTTTTTAAACATAGTGCAAAAATCTACTACTTGAAAAAGTATTAGGATACCATTTTTATTGAATGATAATTTCGTTATTTCAAATATTTGTTAAACCAAAGATAAAGATGTTCGATGTAGATGTTCTAGACTTAATGATAAATAAAATCTAATACTAAAAACTATCGAACAAATTTTTTATTACAATTTTTCCAACTTTCCTTTGTCCCAATACTTTTTTAAACGGTTGTATATTTTTTTTCAAATTTATTCTTTATGTTTTCTTTTTTTCAATTTTTATCCAAACATTTTTTTTTTATTTCAATTAGATTAAAAAAATTTCCATATTAGAAAATATGTACATAGATATATCAAATTTATAAGTACCTATTTGTATAAAACACAGATATAAAACAAATGCTAAATGCTGTATTCTGTATAACAAAGTCTATTGAAGGAAGTAGAAAATCTGTTAACTTTTATTATATAACATTCATTAAAAATGAGATTTTTTTTTTCTAAAAATGAAATGATCTAAAACTCTCTAGATCTAGTTATACAATAAGTTCATATTCATAATAATGTACATTCGTACGTATGTATGTTTGTATGTATGTACTTAATGTATTTTATACTATGTATAATGAAAAAATTACCCTTAAGTTGTTTAAACTAGATAAACTCGAGTTTTATTTAATATATTGCATACAACTTTTTAATAACTACAAATCATTATCATAATAAAATATGTACATATAACAATAAAAAATAACAGAATTTTTGTTTTTGTTTTTGTTTTTGCTTTTGTATACACTTTCGAACATTATATAAAAAAAGAAAAATTGAAAAACATATTTCTTTAGAAAGAGTACTTATTCTTATGTATAGACTGTTTATTATACTCGTATATAAATACGTACTATATATGGAGTTTTCTATTTTCAATATAAAACTTTTCTTGTATCATTTTTCATTTTCTTCTTGTTATTTTTATTATTATCATTATTGTACTATATTGCATAAAATAAAGTCAATATTTTGCATTTTGATATTTTTTGTTTGCCTTTTGACATACTTTTCAATTACAATTCGGTACAATATTATTTATTGCATTATAGAGACAAAAAAAAAAAAAATTAAAAACGAATTAAAGGAAAATCAACTCCAAAACTAGAAAACAGGAAATAAATACAAATAATAATGATAATATTATGTATATATGTAATGTACAAATACATGTATAAAAAATACATAAATTATAAAATTAAAAACAAAAATTTGACGTCATCAAACTTTCAATTTTTCAGTTTTTTTTAACGTTTTTGGTTTTTATTTTCAATATACAACTAGACTGCTATATAAATTTTTTCATATGTGGTACATACTCGCATCTATGGTATTTATAAATATATAGCAAGTATACATGATACATATACAAACATATAATGTATAAGTTATTCTAATACATTTTCATTACTTTAATAATATTTTGTCAACATATTTGAATCATCTAGTTTAGTTTTTGTTTTTTGGAATTAGGTCAAATAGCAGGGATGAAAAAAATATTTTTCGTAAGTAAAACATGGTAAAACGCAAAACTCTGCCAATATATGTATTTCAAAACAAATAAAGAATAATTTCTATGTATACTAACATATGTGTACAATTATTTGTGATAAGATTCACATTTGTATGTTTGTGACATGGACATATATACATATATATATATATATATATATATATATATATATATATATAATATATACCTACACACATATGTATAATGTGAGATTTCTTTTCATCCTCTGTACTTTCCTTTTCTTTTTTTTAATTACTTTGTAAAAGCGAACAGAGGTATTAATTAAAATTTCGTATTCAAAACTAAAAGTTTTTAAAATTGATTTATGTATTATATAATATGTATGTACTACAGATATGTATGTATGTATAAGCCGCAGAAAAATTATTTAAAATTAAAATAATTTTTCGGAGGTCAGGACAAGGCCTTACAGAGTAGGTTCTTTTAGTATTGCAACTGTATAAGCACCTCTCAAGTACTTACTACACCTCCTCGTGATGACCCTAGGCTAGTTTTGGTCTGTGACGTCATATATGCACTAAATTATAAGTTCGTACGCGCATGTGCGGACGTGTCGAAGTGTGTATGTAAGTACACATATACATTTGGATTTATGTGTGCATGGGACGTGTGGGCATTGCATCACAGACTGAAATGAGTAAAATAGTAAGCGCCAAAACAAGAACCAAGGCTGACAAGCCAAGGAACGACTCTCCAAGTGGTAAGAGGGAAACTTCGAATCCACCAGTCACTTCGGTGGCAGCAGAGGCTATCGTGTGCCAAACTTTTTCACTGGCAAGTCCAGTGAGTTTTCATGAAAACGAAGAGATGGCAATCGACGACTAGTTCGTTAACGACACTTCTTATATTTGCATAGTGGTATCTAATTTGAGTGACGTGGAAAATACTTGTATGAGTGCACAAACTGGAAAAGGGAGTGAACCTAATGCAGAGCAAGTTATCAGATGTCTTTCAACTCCTTCCCTGAATAAAGAGACAGCAGTGGTTGATCCTATAGGGAATGCTGCTTCTGCCCTCAATTCGGTTCGAGAGTCTCGACAAAGGAATGTCAAACGGAAGCGAGCAGCAGCAAGTAAACAAGTACCTGGTACAAGTCAATCTGCTAATGCTGCTTCTGTAGCTACTCTACAAGCCGAACCCTCGAAATCTTCTGATCAGCCAAAAGTCACCGTTAAAAGTTCCAAAAACTTCTCCCAAGTAGCTGCTGCTGCTTTAATATGGCTGGTTCACATGAAGGAAACCTTTGAAAAGATCAGATTTCTTTCTTGGTGGATCAACTTTGGAAGTTACTGGGAGAGACAAAAAAAAATTCCCAGATGGATCCAAGCCATGTTAACTAATAGGATCCTATTGTGCATTTTTGTCAACTCTCCATTATTCGAACTAAGGGAATCTGACTCTCGGATCGACGGTTTCGTGTTATCAGAGTCAAAATACAACACTCCAGGGAAGTGAAGTATTTGAGTGTTACCTTGGATAAAAAACTTCTCTGAAGGACACACGTAAAAACTAAGGTTAACAAGGTACTGACCTTATACAATCCGAGCCGGGAAATTTTTGGAAAGACGTGGGGTCTTAGTCCTATAAAGATATTGTGGCTGTACACGGCCGTTGTAAGACCCATCATTAGTTACGCCGGTGTAGTTTGATGGTCCAAAACAAACTGTAAATGGGTTATGTCAAGTGTTGCCAAATTACAGTGGAAAATTTGCGTATCTCACAGGTGCCTTCAGAACCACTCCAGGTGCCGCACTCGATGCTATTCTGGATTTGCCTCCTTTGAATCTGCTCACACAAAGTGAAGCAATGAAAGCTATATACAGACTTAAATGTTCAGGTCCATGGAATATTACGAATACGGTTGGACATGGTTCTATCTTAGCTAAGGAGAAGTTTCAACTCTCTCTCAGATGCCTACTGATAGCACCATCCTTCAGACCATATTCCGACAGAGATATCGTGTAATGTATCCGCACAGAAGTTCGTGGAATATCACCAACCATTTAGACGGTAGCGAACATATGCTGATGTCTTTTACACAGATGGCTCAAAAACAGACAATAACGCTGGGGCCGGCTCGCGTTTGGAGTCTTCTGATTCCAGATATGCGCATCCCCTTGGAACGCATACCTCTGTCTTTCATGCGGAGATATACTTATGTATGCTTTTCTTAAAGTGGCACATTGGATAGTTGAGAACAGATGGAAGGGAAGGTGCATTTGCATCAACCCTCTACTCTCTTCTAAAATTGTTCTATAATGCAGACATCGGTTGAATTATGTTGCAAGACATAACTCAGTGGATCTCATTTGGATACCAGAGCATCAGGGATATGATGGTAATGAGGCAGCCTATAGCATTGCTATAGAAGGCGCAGAAATTTGCTTCATGGGCCCTGAACTGGTAATTGGTATGCCTACGAGGTGGTGAGAAATGATATAGATTCACATACAGGTAATCTGCATGAGAGTCTGTGGCAGAGTCTTACAAAGTGTGGGCAAACCAAATGCTTCATCAAAAACCCTGACAGGGCTTTAGCGACTTTTCTTTTCAAACAGGGAAGAAAGACTGCAGACTGCAGAGCCATGATCAATGCTCTGACATGGCATAATATCATACATGTGGGAAGCATCTTGCTACCATAAGAATCATCAGTGATGCACTGTATACTTTTTTGTGCATAGGAGGACGATACCACGGAACACTTCTTGTGTGAGTGCCAGGCGTTCTCCTCCATTAGAATGTGCACTTTCGGCACTAACGTCATCAGACACGGACAAATCGGACCGGAATGTCCAGTAGAACTCTTTCGTTACTTGTGAACGACGAAGAAGTTTGCTATACGGGGGTTTCGAGTACAATGGACAGCGCTTCCCTCTCAAAGATCCCCATACTTCTCCCTAAACAAGCAACAAAAAACAAAAAATAATTTTTCTCATTAAAAAAAAATAATTTGATATTGTACTGTGTACAAAATAGGTATTAAGACTGAATATTCATTTGATATTTTAAATAATTATTATTTTTGAATCTTATATACTCCACTCGAAAAAGTGAAAAATATTTACGCTTGAGATATATACATCTTTAACACAAATATTTGAACAAATTAAAATGAACATATGTAATTTAATTTGAATAATAACTATTTTAAAATTTAAATTATCGATATTATAAATTTTTCATTTGTGAATATGAAAATTTTCGTTTTTTGTTTAAATTTACCATATAAGACAATTAAAAATTAATACAACAATTGCATAATAAGACTTTATATTGTAATACAGTTAATATTTATTTATTTATTTTTCTTTTTTTTTGATACACATGAAGCCAACAAATCAGTTTTATTTTTTTTTAACTTTTGTTTTTATTTTACTATTTATATTTATTTACTATTATTTTTTATTTTATTGTACAGATTATAATAATTTAAAATTGAAAGTAAAAACTAAAATCGATAATAAAAATTGCAAATATGACAGTTTGATTATCATTGAAACAGTGTCGTGTGTCAGCGGTATTTTAAATGATCATCATTTACACAAATAAAGACTGGAAGAATGATCATTGATTTGATTCCATCTATCTATCACAAGTATGAAACAGTATTGACATTTGGTTTTGTTAATGCATTGAGTTTTATTATATTTTGTTGTTAGTGTAAATTTAATTTAAAAAAAAGTAAAACATTGGAGCAAACTTAATTTTTAACAAAAGGCATTTCCTCTTGGATATAAACAAATTTTATTCCAAATATTCATACATATATTTATATAATATACATACATATATACATTTGTTTTAAATTAACACAAATTTAATTAAATTTGTTTTCATGTTAATACGAGTATATAGATACTGATTAATTTATTTATAGTATGTAATATTTATACTGAGTATTCAATCTTTGATGCAATACAGACATGATATAATACTTGTTCCTTCGTTCATAATTTCAATATAAATAGCCAATAAGAAAAACTATAGATTAGCCCAAAACAGATAGCAAGTTCGTATTACACCAGTTTGGCGTGCACAGAAGAAAATATTATGTACTTACAAATGCACAAATGCCCATTAATTTGGGATAGCAGTAATGTGGCAATTGATGTTCAAGAAAGAATTTCATCTGCTAATAAACTTATAGAGGACTTCTGCCTATTCTCAGTTTTAATCACAAAGTCGTCAAAAATTAAAATTTACAAAATTTTAATAAGACCTTTTGAGTTATATGCGTCAGAAATATGAACGCTGGGGCTTTGAGAAGAAGAGTTATTGAAAATATCTGAAAGAACAAATTTACGCAATATATTTGAGACCTCATAAGAGATAATGACTTTTTGAGAATTAGGTGGAATGACAAGATTATGCAGTTATAACACATCATATGTCAACATACATGTCAAAGTAAATATATTAAGAATGGCTGGGTCATCTAGTCAGAATGACTATCAGAGAGTTAAAAAAGCAAATCTGATGGAAGAAGGCTGATTATTAGACCAAGAGAGGGGTGGGTCTACGTCACGCTCTACATCAGAAGCATTGGAACTCGCAACTGGAGACGGGTGGCAGATGACAGAATTGAATGATGCTAAATTCTGCAAGAGGCAAGGGTTCTCAAAGGAAACAAGTGTATTAGTTATAGAGCGGTAGCGTCAATATAATGATGATGGTATTATAGTATTCATTTAGAATAAATCTTAGAAAAATTTAGTCTAAGTGAAATTTTTGACTGAAAAACTATTAAAATAGTAAACTATTTGTAGAATTTATAAGGACAAGAGATACTTATAAAGAAAATAGTGAGTATTGCAAGAAAACTTTTCAAATTACAACATTCAATTTCCAACTTTCTGATATAAAAATTATCATCAAATGGAAAATTCAAAAGTGTGTTCAATTTAATGCCCTTGTCATTTTCACACATACATTAAATTACGCACATTCATAAAATTATATTTAACTAATGATTAACAAATTTAAGCAAAAGCGTGCATGTAGAGGTATTCAAAAATTTAAAATAATCTAAAATAATTGATGCATGACAAAATATACGAGTACAACATACCATTACATTTCAAATCTCCTATTAATTTTATTATGAGTACTTAGGTACGTGCTAACATATTATAATAGAAAATTTAATTTTTAAATTCGAATAAGTATTTCACATTTTATAAATTTCATAAAGTTAAAGAATTTGGTTTGGGAATTGAAATAAAATGGTGGGTGATTTATGAACGAAGATGTACTTTAAATCCAAATAATTTTCAGTTAATAATAATTTTTTTAAGTATACACAGTGGGGAATGGGAGGCGATAATTTTGAACATAGTATGTTGTAATAATTTTTTTGAAAATACATTATCTTTTCTTAATAACTTTTGTTGTAGAAGGTTCAGGACCATGATTTTGATTTCATTTGAACAGAAATTATTTTTAACATCGAATTATACGTTTACCGGTATAATAAGGACTTTTTTTCAAACGAAGAATTGAGTCGTACTTAGAACTGGACCCTCATCTAGCAGTGTTTAAGAGACGATAGAACAAATTTAGTTACACTAACAGTCAAGAAGTTTATGCATCTTGAAAGAGAGTAAGTTAATGTTATAAGTTAATGCACAAGTAGATACATTAATGTATGTATAATATGCTGATAGGTGCAATTAAATTTTTCAACAAGACATAATATATTTTTTTATCAAAACTCAAATAAGTACTTTTCAGAAATGTTTAACTTTAGTTACGTACATATTTATTTTTTATTTTATTTTACTTATAGGTAGAGGACAAATAAGCCTGACTCCCCATTGCTCGCACCACGCCCCACACAGGCCATTTGAAGACTTACGTACATATGTATACAAATGTAAAAATAAACTGAGTTCATACAAATAATTACTTTTAAATGGTGAAAATATATGTGAAAATCTTACTGTTTTATGTTATGTTAATTTTTTTTATAAAAAGTAAAATATATTTTATACAATTTACCATATACAACATAATGTTAGAAGTGGAACATAGATTTTACAAATTATTTGAATTAATAATATAACATACATCATGTATATAAAAGTAGATGTACAGTATACTCATGTACATATGTGTAAATATACAATAACAATGAATAATCTACATAAATACATATGTATAATATAAATATAGTACATATATAATTGATGTATGTATGTATGTATACAATTTTCAAAATATTTATTTTATACAGTCGCTCATTATTTTTTTGTTATAAATGTTAAAGTAGATTATAGGTATTTTATTTTTTTTGTCATGCCATTCTAATATTTTCGTCATATATGTAAATTTTATGGATTCAGGAAAATTTTTAAATATGGTTAATAGTAAGTAGAATAATGCTTTTAATTTTTTGAAATATGTTTCCGTTACAAATAAAACACAGAAAATAAATTGATTTGAAAACATTAAAAATATATTTTATATTTCATATTTTCAAAATGAGTTTGATGATTTAGTTTTCAGAGTGCTATTGATGACAAAGTTCCGAACTCTAATCCCGACAACAATCAAACAAAAGTAAGAAAAAAAATTCAAATTAATTAGGTACATAAATTAAAATTTCTTGCTTTTATACGAGTACTTTACCTGATGAAAAGTATGAAAGCATACCTTTACCACTACTTTAAGCATTATCATGTGACTGAGTTTGTTTGTCGGTATTAGTTTAAAATTTATTCAAACAAACCAAGAAAAATGTGAATCAGTTCCAGCTCTTCTATGATAGAAGTTTGATACAATTCATGTTAAGATGCAAAAAACTACATAGCTATCAACGACAAAAAACTAAAATCATCACAACAGCACGAAAATTGGACTGTGTAATTGCACAAACAGTCACGTTTGTACTAAGAATAATTTGAATTTAGTTGCAACAACTGAACATAACTTTTTCTAGAAACAATAAAAATTGGAGTATAATTCTGTTTAGATCAATCATTGTTTTAGTTTTGATGTTATTGAAATGTTAAAGGCTACTAATGCTACTAGAATTATATCAAAACTATACGTAAAAATAATAAAAATCAGCCAAAAAAGATGTTTATAGGGCTACGAAAATAATATGTGAAAACAAGAAATAATTTGGCAGGAAAAATTATTTAATAGAATTAATAGATTGGACATAGCATTATTTTATTGTTATTTAAAATTTATAAAACTGTTTTAGTTTGCTGGCAGAAAATTAACTTTTCTATTTTATGTTTTAATGTAAACAAGAAGATAATATAGAGAATGATTCAAAATTTCTTTTACTTAAAAAGAATTTTTAGAAATTTAATTTTACGGAAATATTTTTTTTCTGGAACTTTACTTTTTAGGTAAGATTATGTATAGTCTCGAAAAAAGCTATATTAGAATTATTATAAAAAACCAATTAACTGATTCTTGTGTTCTGGAATATAATATCTACCGGACGTTGTATATATATATATACCTATCTCTATTTATATAAACATTTATATACGAGTATGTATAAATATTTCATATTATTATGTATAATGTTCATTATATTGTAGAAGGATGATTATGTATGTATTTGTTTTTAATTGTGTTTTGGTAACGTGTAATATTAAAGTCTGAAAAATTTTATAATTTTTTTCACATCATTTTGAAAGTACTTAACACAATATTCAAGTGTGGGTATTAAATTATTTTCACACAATTATTATATACATTCTATAGTGGGTTAAAAAGTTAATAACTCTATCATATAATATGTAGCTTTGTTATTCATTTTTTAAGATATGTTTATACGTATAAAAAATTTAACTACAATATACATATATACTATATGTATATTATAATAATAAATGTGAGATAAATTTTAACTATATGTTTATAAATGCATGATATACGTGTGAGTAAAAATTGGTTTATATACATATAAAATACAAAATCTAAGAAAAAATATTAAAATCCATGAAAAGACTTATTATTATACATTACATTGAAATTTCGTTTTATTATAGGGATTTTATTGCTTTTCATGAAATTTATAAAAATATATAGATTTTATGAAAGGATGATAAAAATTAAAACTTTTACTTTACCTTTTACACGTAAATATTTGAATTTTAATTAAAATAAATTCATATACAAACAGGTATAAATATAAGTATATTCAAATGTATATACCATGAATGTACATATGTATATGTGTGTGTATACTTTGTAAAAAAATATATAAAACTGCTTTTTACATTTTTCATTTTTGATTAATTCATTTTGTGTTATTTGTGTTATTACTCTTGTTAAAGCTTTCACATGCTTCCATATTTTGCTTTATTGATGTACGTGTGTACGTATAATAATTTGATATAAAAATTTTAATCATTTTACCAAAGCATAGGGTGCTTTTATAATTGCAAGTATGCGCATATTTTTAAGCGTACCTACTGATTTCATTTTCTTTCATGCAATAGTACAATACCAAGTGGGTTTTATTTTTTAATACCTGCGCTACGCTACGACTTGAAAATAAAAAACATGTACAAAAGTAGCTTTGAATTTATATAAGTCTATGCGTGCGTGGGTGCGTATTTGGAAACATATCTGTGCTCAAAAGTCAAATTATCTTTTGTAAAAATTATAAGTTTTGAGAAAATTATGTTTAAAGATTAAATAATTATTTTAAATTTCAGTTAAAATAGAAGAACAATTTTTAATTCCTAAATCTCTTGACTTTACTTTTTATTACAAATTATTTTTCTATTTTAAAAGAAAATAAAAATGGTCTAATGGTACTATTTTCCATTAAGACACTTATTACACTTTTACACTTTTCATATTTCAACTAAAATATTACTAACATATGTTGACTTAAGCATTTAAGAATTTTTTCCGTTTTTATATTAATAATATAATATTTTATATTAATAAAAAAGGATACCTTTTTTGGTCAATATTTATTTCATAAATTCATCATATTGCTTTTTTTTTGTATTCATTTCATATTATTTCATATTATTTCTTCATCATTCTCCTTTCTGAAATCTATATGATAGTGATTCCGCAGAACTGAGATTGTTTATAAAATTTATGAAATCTCATCTATAGGTGCCAACATGTCACATAACTCCTTTTTCTTTTATATAAATTTATGGTAAGTGGATGTGAATAACACTTCGACAAACTTCGTTCTTTTACGTTACTGATACCACAACGTTCATTATGACAATATTTAGTATCACCAAGAGTTGTTTCCTATTATATTTCACCAAAGTCTTTAGAATAAGAATAACGTACCCACATAACATCTTTTCAAATATATTTTTTTCCATCTTAATTTAATTTTTCGGCATAGTAATTGATTTTTCGTAAGAGAACAAAAGTAAAAAAAAATATCATCATGTAGTATTTCATTGACTATAAATTGTCTTTTAACTTAAACTCCTGCTACGAAATTGTACCAATCTCGTGAATATGTTGTATATTCGCGAAAGTATTTTTTTTCCTTCGCTCAATTAATAAATGATCCAAGTCACTCTCCGTATGAGTATGACCTGGTACAAGAAATTCATGGTCAAAAATATCGATATTGTCGTGATTTATCTGTCAATTATATGATAATAATGTGATTTTTTATTCTAAAAATATTTTTTTGTTCATCATTAATAATATTTCAGCTATATATTTACCGCAACACATGCATTTGCTTATTTATTATGCTTTGTAGTTCAATAAGTTGCATGTGTGTATACATTCTAACATTTTTAAAAGAAAAATCCACTTACTTTTAAAAGAATTTAAACAGTTAAGCAATTTTTAATAATATGTTTTCGCCAGTGTTTTATATAAACTCCCAATAGGCATATTTAATTCCAACCCCAAAATTTTAGTTACCTATTTATAAATACATATTATTCATATACCCTCAAATGAATATCGTGAATTTGTAATCTAAGAATCATGTACTAGAGATTTTCAAACAAAATTTTATCCAGAACACTGTGCTCGATTCTTCTTTTTCTTCTTCTTCTTCTTCATTTTATTTCATAGCAATTAAAATTTATGAACCACTGTTTCTCTACACTCGATGTCATTCCTTACGGTTTATAGTTGATAAAAATTCTTTAAAGAGGGTCTAGAGATCGTCAAAGCATCAATCTATGCAACTGGCGAAGACATCGATGAAATATAAAAAATTGAGCTGTATAATTACCAGTCCAGCTTAAAGGATGATAGCTCGCGACTTAAAATTTCTCATAAGTCTGTCACAAGTCTGTTACTTCGATTAGAATCGATATTTTGATTAATACACATAATACACTTTACATTGTTTAATATTTTTTTAAAAATAAAGTTGAGTTTGAAATTTTCGTGAATAAGTCCTTGTCAGACAGAGTATAATAAATTTTTTAGAAACCTTTTAAGAAGATTTGATTAATATTGTTATAAATTAGAATTATGTAAATATGTATGTCACATACAAAACTTTTACGCGTTTACCATAGCCTGAACTTTCTCATTTTCTTTTCAAAATTTAATTTTAATTTATTTTCATTTTAAATAAAAGTAAAAATATAATAAAAATATGAGAGAAAATATAAGAAAATAAAATAGGAAGAAAAACCCTATGTACTCGTATATTATTGTCTAGTATATACATAAATATTTCTAACTTTGCTATATACAATTATGAAATATAATCTATATAATATTATAATACTCGTACATTTTTGTATGTACATAGAAATAAATGACTGACTAAATACAAATTTATATTCAATTTTGTTTAAAATGCTTTGAAATTATTTCACCGAAATTATTAAGAAAATGAAAAATTTTTATTTTTTAAGTCTAATATTTATTATTCATTCAATTAATATATTTTTAATTATTCATTTTAAAATAATATGCTTAAATGCGGTCAGATGTTTTATATTATTTTTTTTTAATCAAAATATACAATGCTAATTACTTTTGTATTTTGTATATGTAAATTTTAATTCTTCGCATTATGCAGATTATATCAAAACTCATAATAAATAATATGTTTGAAGTCGTATTATACTTATGTCTGAGTTTGCAAGTGTTTTGTGTTTGTTTTTGAAGAAAATATTATTTTTTGTGTTAAAATTTAATGATATATTTCATTTTATTTTTCTGTCAAAATTATGATTAAACTTATTTTAAGAAAATACATTCGAAATTTATTGATAGTTGTAAATATCTACATAATGTATATTTATTAAGTGCTTGGAAGGCAATTTTTGCGTTGTTATTCTCTATATGTAACATTTGTGATGAATTAAAAACGAAATTCAAATTCATGATTGCATGTGCATTACACTATGAAATGTTTTTTTTTTTTTTGTATCAACAAAAAAAGGATAAATACTAGGGATTATTTTTTATTCAAAAATTGTTTAAAATTTACATAATTTTATATTGATTTTTTACATGAATGCTAAAATTTCTATATGATGTGTTTTATGTTTCAAAAATATGTATATACATATCTATAATTTGTAGAGCTTTTCGAACTACACTCGTATGGTAGTCATATATATTATGTGTAATGTAACAAGTATTTAATACAAGAAAAGTTATGCTTCATTAAAAGCAAATGAAAATATACTCATGCATGAAGGACATCATATCATAATCGAAATAAAATCAAAATCGATTTCATTCTAAATAAACCTTTGGCATATTTGTATGAAATACATACATAATAATTCAATTAATTATAGTGAATAGTACATACTTCTTATGTATGCATGTAATATGTATTGTATGTAGCATCAAATTATATTGAGACTGAGAGGATAATTCCCATAAAATAAATTATTCACTTATTTAAAATTTAAATAAGATTTATACATTTTTTATGATTAATACGTACGAGATTATTCCCCTCTTACGTTATAAAACTTGTTTATATGTATATTACACACAATAATCAATAATAGATATTCTTCAATTTAATTTATTTTAATTTAAATAAATATTTTGAATAGTACATTATCATACTATATACATTCATATATAGTTAACAGTTATATTTGTATTCTACAAAAAAAAAAGGAATGGTGTGTTATACCGAAAAAATTTCAAATGAAATACAGTTTAATAACGACAGTGTCAAGTATCATGATCATAACCAAAATTAAGTAATTAAATAATAAATTATAAAATGATTGATTATTTCTCATTTTAACTTATTTGTAAAATTCAAATTGCAGTACATAAATATCTAAGAACACAGAAGTAACTATATATACATACAAAATATTAAACTGAAATTGTAAATAAGAAAATTTATTTTCCTTAAGTTAAAAATTTTGTGTGCTTATAATATGATTTTCAATTGATTTTGTCATTAATAAGAATCGTAAAAATTTATTAGTAACATTTTGATATACTGATATCTGTTCATATTATAATACTTTTCAAATATGTTATTCAATTTCTATTAAATTTTATTATTTTAACATATAACAATCCAATAACATTTTTTGCTTCTAAGATTCTCTTTTATACGAATGATATAATGAATATTTTATGTTTTTTATTTGAATTGTTAAAAAGATATATACCTATAATTTTGAACTTTTATAATCAGTTTTGATTGAATAAATTCGAGGGAAGAAAAAAGCATTCGTATATATGTATTTATTTTGGATGATATCCCTTAAGGTAGAACCACTTTTACAGTGAGTCAATATTAGTGTTGTGTGCATATAATATATCTATTGATATACTACTACGAAAATTCTATCTCATAAATAATTTTGTTTCTATTATGAGTTATAAAACATCATAAATTAGTGTTAATTAATTTGGAATATTTAAACAAAAATAAAATTTTCTTAATAAAAACTATATTTTATGTAATTCAAGAATTATTCAAAATTCACCTCTAACAGTGTATAAAATATAAGAACATAAAAAGATAATTTCGAAGCTTTTTAGCTTTTTTTTTAAAATATAGTAAATATATTTTGAAACATGATAACGATTGTTGTAGGTGGTAGAATGGATGCAATGGATGGAAGATGGTAAACAGTAGTATCCTTCATCCCTTCATCCTTTATCTTTTAATCATTGAACATTATGTAGCTTTTTAAGGTTTACAGCTGAAATGAACTTAGAGTTATGACGAATTTTTAACGAGAAGAGAAGCTTTTTCCATTTGCCATTTCCCATTTTCCATTTTTTTGAAAGCTTATGTGTATGTATATTCGATAAGAAAAGAAAAGGTACGAAAAAAAAATTATTGAAAAACGTGCTCGTATGTTGAAACAATTTCATCGTTACCAATTTTTTATTAACAAAGATGACTTAACTAAAAATGATTAATCATTGAAAAAAAATAATTTAAAATAAGATAATATACGAGTATAATAATATTATTCTAATTAATTCTAATATGTAACTTTAATTTTAATTTGATACTGAGATCAGAAGAACCATTATATGAAATATGTATATATATGCATACATCATGTAAAATGGTAAATTAAATTTTTTCCCACACATACTCGTACGCTCGTACATACATATGTCTGCTTTTAATTTTTAACCTTGTGCAAATTGAAAATTGAAATAGAAATATCTTACTGTTTAAATTTATCCACCGTTCATACTACTGTATCAATAAATTCAAAAGGATAAATTATCACAACCAAAGAAAACTACGTGGTCATAAGCAAATAATTATTTTAATCACAGATTATAATATGTAATCCTAATATAATCCTTATCTGTGCTTTAATGTCGCTTCTACATTCAATGCAGTGACTTCAACTTGGACTTCGACTTTCGACTTCACAGCATGCTTAACATGTAGAAGTAGCTGTCAAGTCTACTGCATTGAATGTAAAAGTTCTAATACAAATCCATTAAATTAAAGTCGAAGTTGAATGTAGAATCGGCATTATGAGTCTACTATATTCCCCGTATAAACTTATAAAAATCTATATTCACATCAAATCTGATTTTCCTATTTTTTTTTTTTAAAACTATAATTATCACTTAAAAACATTATCACTAATGTCGAATTACTATTAATGATTTGCAATAATCGCTTAAATAAATTTGAAATGTGATAATATGAAAATGTTATTTTCTGTTTAAAAATACAGGTTTACTTGACTTATACTATTTTCAGAAATCGAAGTCAGTACAGGCAAGATAGGCATGCTTTTCTATATTCTTCCACATTGCGTTTGTATAAATCTGTCTCGTGTGTGGGGTGATCAGATCTCAATTTAAATCCGAGGGAAATATTTTAAATTGTATATTATGAAGGGCTGCAGTTTGCAAAAAACTTTTTTTTTAGATTTTACAAAAAAACAGGTAATTTTGGGACATTTTGGGAAATTTTATGAAATATGTTCATTTCTTTACAAAATAACATATAATAACAAGCTGATTTGAATAATATGATAGCAATTTGCATTGTAAATAATTTTCTTTCTTATTCTAAGAAAAGACAAAACAAAAAACAAAATTCAGAATGTAACGGTAACGTAACGAAATCATTAACAAGTACATAAAGGAAACAAAATAGAAGAAAATGGACAAATAAACAATATGAAAATGAATGTACATATGTACGTATGTATGCAAAATTTAATATCAAATTGATACTGAACACATAATTTTATAAATAAAATTAAAAATACTGAATATGGTTTAATCATAAATTCATATTTTTTTTATAAATTTAATAAATACTCCCAGTAGCTACGGCAACCCTGAATTATCATCATTTTCTTTTATGCCCATCTTCCCCCTGACACGAATCAATCAACATTTTATACTTTGAGTGGACTTCGGCTGCGCATCGACTTCATATTTTATAGTTCGGTTTTTTATTTTTCATATAACCAAAATGGTGTTAACTGATTAAATCAGTTGCCTTCACGCTGTGTGATAGGCAACATCAAACGGAAGGGTGTATTTCTTTTTCCCAAAAAAAACAGGGTGATTCATTATTAGAAATGAAAAAATCAGCAAACAAAAATTAAAATTTGTCTTAAAAACCGAACATTTTTATGATATTTTCAAATAATGCTACTTTTTTATCAAATATAAATTTACAGGAATGTGAAATTTGTACACAATCTCCCTTTTAAGAATTATTTGTGAACAAAATTATAAATTTATTTATGCACAATTTGGAACATCCTGTTAACATATTTTAAAAAGTATCTTCTTCAGGGTTGACAGAGATATATTATTCAGAATTTCCTACAAAATATTATATGTGAAGTTATCAGAACCTCATCGGGTAACTATTTCCATAAGCACAATACTGACTTCGATTTCTGAAAATAGTATAAGCTATTCTATTATGCTATTATGTATTGTATATTATACTAGCTGCAATTAGTATTTCGCTGAGTATTTTTGGCCATACTTTTATTTATGTATTATATAACCTCATACATACATTTAATAAATAAGTCTATTTCTATTATCTAAGCACATGTGATCAAAGACCTATGACACACAGCCTTAGTTGCCTACTTTAAAACCCCACACCCGTCACAACCTTATAGCTAACGTTGTGCAATCATCTTGTACATTATAACATTTCAAAATAAGTGTAAAATAAGTGCAAAAAAATATCCGACAGATTTATTGGTTTCTGTTAATCCAAGTCTTCACACATTTTATAAAAATCATGCGGCTGAAGATGTGAATGATAATATTCGTTCAAAATAAAGTAATATTATAATTAATTTTTACATAGGAATTAAGAATGTAAAAAATTCTAGAGGTTTTAGAATATTATGTTATTGAAAAACAACATTATCAATTTTTGAAAAGATTAATAAAACATTTATATAAATATATAAATTTAAATTTGCTTTATTTATTTTCACAAACATGAAATGAGACTATAATTATATGTGTACATATTATATCAATCTGTATATAACATGTTTAATGAATGGTGTAATATTTTTAATTTCATCATAAATCTCAGTTATTATTAGAAGACGTCCTTAAAACGAACTATTAGAACTTATTGTGATAAATAAAATGTATAATTTCATAAGTAATTTTTCATACGTTTTTTATTTTTATATTTTTCAATTATCCTTTGAAAAATACGAATTTTATACATTGACTGAAGAATTGTTCAACACAATGACATATTTTGTAGGTATGTATTTATATATTTCAGTAGATTCCGTGAATTTCACATATTACAACAAAATTAAATTATTTTTGATATCAAACAAGTTTAATAGAGAAATTATAATTCGTGTATGGTATTTAAATTACAATAAACAACTGCCAGCTTGCATACAATAATGAAATTATGCAAAGTAAGTATGATAACCATATGTTTTACCTTCCTTACTTGTTTCCGGGTTTCCTTCCGCATAAATTAAAAAAAAAATTCTAATTTGCACATAATGTGTGTACAGTGCAGGAAAAAATAAATGTAGTAGATTGTAATAAAGTATAAAAATGACCATATAATCACAAACAAAAATAATTCAAAATTAATTCTTGTTCTCATTTATTCTCCATGGCCATGTCTTTTTTGTCTGATAAAATTATTTCTATTTACATATAGAGTCAATATTATTTTAAAATTAATTAAGTAGACAAGACTATGGGAGAATAAATGAGAATAATAATTAATCTTGAATTCCTTTTGTTTGTGAATATATGTGGATATTACTTTATTAGAATCAGGTGTATTTGTTTTCTCCGGCACTGTGTAGCTGAGAGCTAAATTTTAACATGTTGTATGAATAAATAATGATACATATAATAAGTAGAATATTGCGGTCTTAGGATTTAGTTTTGATGTGAAGAATATTAAAGAAGTTAAAAGACTTTTACCAATAAAATATATACGTATGTACATATATACATAAACATAGGTAAAAAACGTGTATATGCAATGTGTATGTGCAACATTATAGAGAGATCATAAGTTAGAGAGATAAGTATACACACAGTTAAACATACACATAAATACATATCAATGTTTCTAACATATGATTCGTATGTTACTGGTGTAAAAAAAAACGAAAGAAAAAATGAGTCTTCTTATTATTACTGTTATTTTTTAATTATGCTTACTTACTTACTCATTTTCGTGCTTTCACACTTAATTTTCCGGTTAGTTTGTTAAAAATTTATAATATAAAAATAAGAGTTGTTGGTAATTGACACTTATAACTTCGTGAATTTGTTACCTATGTATATACGTAAATATATGTATGGAGTATGGAGTATATGTTAAATATATGTAGGTACCAAAGTATAAAATGTTAGTGCACATTGAAAACGTAATTCATTTTTAAACAAATGAACATTTTTAATTAAGGCAATGCTTATTAAAATAGTACATATATGATGGTGTATTCATCTGAATATATAGATAAATTAGACATGTACGTACATAGAATTTTGTTTTATACTAGGTCAAATATTCTTCATTCAAAATTAAAATCAAAATAATTATAATTAGAAAGTAAAAGTTATTATGAAAGGAATTAATAATATATTATCTGTACGTGAATACGATGAAAATATGGTCTCTAACATATTGAAATTGCTGATTTAGAATTCAAATTGATGTCAAAAAAATTCACGTTTTATCAAGAGTTGTTTTCAATAACTAAAATTATTGGTATTTTTGTTTATTTAGATTTTTTAAAAATTTTATATAGATAGATCAGTTCATAAATAAAAAAATTTTTTTTGAAAGACTAATTTTGATATAATACTATGGTAAAATAAACAAGGTGTTCAAGTTTTTTTGGACTATCGCGGTGTTTTGTATTATGAGTTTGTTCTGCAAGACGAAAATGTTAATAATAATTAATAATATTCGAGTGTTATGCTTCGTTTGTATGAAGATATTTACCTCAAGAGGCCAAAGTTATAGGCAGACAATTCATGTGTTTTGCATCACCATAATACATCTTCACACACATACTTTGGGAACATTTCATCAAAAATTCAAACTACATCGTTCCAAAACCACCGCATTCGCCTGATTTAACATCGGAAGACTTACGGATGTTCAACAAACTCAAAATATCACACCGGGACACAGTTTCGACTTGATTGAGGATATAAAAGCCGAATCAAAGAAAATACTGAAGGTCATCCCAGAAAAAGATTTCTCTGACTGTTTCGAGGATTAAATACAAAAAATGTTGGCATAAGCGTATTGTGTCAGACCGGGGAGCACGGAAAGAATGAAATTAATTTGGAAAAACAAATAAAGATTTTTTATTTTATAAATAAATTCACCTTATTTTTTTATCGCAGTTGTATGTACATGCATCATTTTAGCTGCAAAATGTAGTGATACAGATTTAATGTGCATATGATTAACAAAGTAAAGTGTACAAATTTATATAATATACATATGTATGTAATGTATATGATAATATAATAATATATATACTAGTACATTGATTACCTTTCTATGTTTAAGTACCTAAACAAAAATATATATACGTAAGTACTTTTTTATACATATGAACAAACAAATGTGTAATTGGGTAACTAAAGTCGTTATAAAACATTTTTGAAAAAAAATATTAAACTACTTAATTAAAGTAACATAGAAAAATTTTGTTTAAAATAAAAAAAAAATATTTTTCTTTTAATATCCGTGCTTTTCTGACTAACAAAATGTTCATGTTAAATTAAATGCGTACATATGCGTACCTATATATAATCTCCATACTTTTTTCAAGTACTTACATTATGTACTAAATTGTTTTTTAGTATGAGTGAATATGTACGTAATAAGTATATGCGTATGAACTTGTCGCAATATAATATAGCAAATGTTTAAGGTATAAACCATACATAATATGCATCATTGTAGAAGAAAATAAAATTTCTCCTTAAAATTACTGTTTAAAAATTATGTACCAGGTTTATGTTGATCGATTTAAAAAATGAAGCACATGTTAACTGAGCCAAAGAAGTAAAGAATTTTTATACAAATCAGCCGCAAATTATAATATTATATTTTTTATCTATTCGGTAGGATCTAAAAATATATTCAAGCATGTATTCGTATTTTAAAATAATTTTTACAAAAATTTATAATATGATATAAATATGTATCCACATGTCAGTCTTTCTTTATACTACTCATGCTAAAATGTTTGTTACATAATAAATAATTATATTTAGTGAACCCATAATATAATTGTACATACTCGTATAATTACGGCACTTCTTTATTATGTCTATTATGTTGATCAGGTTAAAAGAAAATTAAAATGAATATTTGTGTAAAAGTATAGTAAAGCATATTTATGAAACATTTAGTTGGTAAATTATTACGAATTCTGGATAATTGGAAATATTTTTTAATTCAAGTACATAAAAATTGGATATTTTATAATGAATATAATATGTTAATTATTATTTTTATACACTATATTGTATCAAAAGTATTAAAAATGTTTTAATGTTTTAAAATCCTGAATACATACATTTATCACTAACATTTTATTTGTAAAAAATATTCTATTTTGTAAGGAGCTATTTTTTGGTTTCTACATTAGGGGACGTAAAAATTTTTGAGTTTTGTGAAACATTTTCAAACAAAATCGTCTATAATTTTTCATTGACTCTACCAACCATTATTTTCCTTGTCGCTAGTTGACGGGTAATTGATTGTTTTTGGTATATTACTTATTGTAAATAAAAAAATCTATATAAAGTCAAAATTTATGATTTTATATTTTAAAATTTTTATGGAATAGTTGGCTTCCTGAAAAATAAACATTCATTATGAAAGACGTAGACAGCGATTTCACTAGTATAGAAATTGCTGAAGTCCTATTAAAAGAAATCGAAACGAGTTAGAACTCTTGAATATGCGCCTTTAACGGCAGCAAGATCAAAAAATGAAAATAGGCCCTTACATTTTTTTTTTGGTTCAAATTAGGCACTATATGGATATACAAAAAATAACAAAAAATAAACATATTCTCCATCCAAAAATAACATTGGAAAAAGTACGAAAACAAGGAGTAATCAGATACTTCCGCAGCCAAAGATTCGGATATTGTAGCGAATACTTCACGAGGGCTACAGTCTGTGTTTTCTGCAGCAGTATAGCCACGACAATACCTTATGTCCAGAAAAAAAGAATAAAAAATCGGCTGATTGTGAAGCAAAAATTTTACCAACGTGTGCAAACTGCAATGAGCACACAGTAATTTGAGAGGAGTGTCAAAGTACATTAAATGTATTCAGAGAAGATAATTAACAAAAGAAAATGTAAAGGAAACTATGAAATTAAGAAAAGAAATTGTGACGAACTCCGTAAATAATCACGTGAGAGAGAATATATCTTTTGCTGAGATTACAAAAGGTGGTCTCGAGGCCAGAGCTTTGAATTCTGTCTCATTTTCTGGATAAATTAATACTGCTTTGAGTAAACTTAGCTCGCAGTCTAGCTCAGGCAATATGTATATGACTGCAAAATTTTCTGAATGAGGCGAAATCCTTATTTTATCGTTGATTTGATGAACATATATATATAAAATAAATTAGACAGTTTTTGTCTAAATACTTGGGTATAGCGTACCTTGCATCTGTTGTGGTATGAGTATTAGAAACACAATAAATAAAGATAACCAGCTTTTAATAATGACAAAAAAATGTAAACTCTCTTATATCCCATGAGAACAGATTATCATATGAAAAGGAGTTCGAACATTTGAATCTAACAGTAGCACTGATCTCTGAAACCTGTCTACACTTAAACATAGAGTTAGAATCGAAGAAATAGATGGTGGGGTGCAATTAGAGACGATATCCACATTTTAAACATCAGAAACTGACTGACAGTATCGAGAGATCGAGAGGAGTGGAAGCGCATTCTCCAAGAGTCTAAGGACTTATTTTGAATGCCGTAGATGAAGAAGAATAAAAAATAGGGAATAGCTATTTTTCTAGAAAACAATATACAAAACAAAACTATTCAAGAAAACATAGAATTCATTTTGGCTATACTATAAAGAATTCAATAGAATATTTGGTAAAAAACTGTTTGGACCGAATATAGAGAGAGAGAGAGAGAGAGAGAGAGAGATTAAATAATATTCAAATAATAACAAAAAATTGATGCATTCAAAGAATTTTATAAAGATTTCTACACTGAAAAGCATCCTTCTTTCGACACTGATTTCTATTATGAAGTACAATACAACAATCATTTAGAAAATTTAATGCAGAAAATACGGGTTCTCGTTTAACTTCATTCAGCAAAGACAAGGATGTAAGCAATCCCTTTCATACAATATATGCATATAATGCATGTGGGGAAAAATACGATAAATTAAAAAAAATCATTTGGAAAAATTCAAAACTAATCCCAATACCCAAACAAAAGTGTTACACACATAGGGGATTACAGGCCAATTTCATTACTGTCTAACTTTGGCAAACTGTTTGAAAGCTTTATTGCACGTGAATTAGATACATTCTGTCAAGAAAACAGTATAGACCCAAACAATCAGTTTGATTTTAAAAATTCCCATCCTACAGAAAATGCTCTGCTATTTCTTACAGACTCTATTACAAAATCCAAGAGATAAAATATACACTGTAGCGCTAGATTTAGATCTAGAGAAAGCTTTCGATGGAGTTTGGATTAATGGTCTCTCATTCGAATTTAAAAAAGTAAACTGTCCAGGGTAATAACTAGACTCATTTATAGCTTCTTGAAAGATATGTTTCTAGCCATTTCAATTGAAGGAGACAGCTTCGAATTAGTTCTCGTAAATTCCGAACTGCCTCAGGGTTCAGTATTACGCCCAAAACTGTTCAATATATTTCGTTACGACATCCCATTTAGAATGAATCAGGAAATATCATCAAGTCCATTTTTTTTTCAATATTATTTCAAATAATATAATATTATATTATTTTTTAACATTGAAATGATTAAGTTTAAGAATATATTTTGGTAATTGTTTTGTTTTATTCATGGTTATTATTATTAAAGTAAATATCATTTTCAATTTAATAGGTTGGGAATTATAATATATTAAAATATGTTAAAAGAAGGTCTAAAAAATATACATAATTATACTAAAGTATAATATTGTAAAATTAAAAACAAAAATATCGAAAAAATTACTCTAAGATCTAATTATTATATTAATTAAGATTATTATTATTATTATGTAAAATTTTTTAATTTCATTAATTTTTTTCATAATTTATTGAACTTAAATAAAATAAAATGTTTGAGTTTAAAATATAATTTTTATTTAGTATCTAGTATTTCACTGAAAATACGAAAACAATTAATTTCGATTTCATACATTACAATCTAACAGTTGATTCAAACACCAATATGGCGCTAAAACGAACATGTTTTTAATACGAATATTATATAAAACAAATTGTAGTGCGAACAAAAATAATAATGAGAAATATACAAACAAATATGTAATGTGCGTTTAAATACTTTAAGCATAATATGTACTTATAAGTTATATGGTGCAGCAAATTTATTTTTGTCAAGTTGATTGAAATGTTTTATTGTAAAAATATTTAATTATAGTAAGTATGTACATATTTTAATGCATCAATTTTTTAAAAAGTTTTCTAGACTAGATATTTTGAATATGTATATCTACTTGAGCACTTTCAATGCATGGTTTTTCTTTATATGTATATGTATTGTGCGATTGAAAAATATAAATGAAAATAATATATACATCTATACATACATATTATAATGTAGTTTGCAGAATAAATATGAAAAAAAAAAACTTTTAAAATAAGCTTCTAATCAATACATACAGATACAATGTAGCTTCTTATAGAATAAATATGTATTTGGAACATGTCATTGAACGAATACAAAATTTTACTCTTTTTAATCATTAATCAATAAAAGTTGTATGATAAATTAAATATAATGTATTTGATAAGTTAGTATTATGTATTATGTACATATGTGTATGTTTGTAATATTACTTATTATAGAAAATTATCACCTAATATTTTTCTAATGAATATTATTGAATGAATGAATTTCTTGTGTTTTATTACCACGAATATGTTATTTTAATTGAAATTTAATTAATATCAGTCATACTTTACATAATTCAGAAAATCAAGTTTTAATTTTTTTAAATTTTAAATTGATAATGTTAATTGCAAATTGAATTACTCTACGTTTGTGAAAAAAATTTCGAGATATATACACCCATGTTCTGGATTCCGCAAAAAATGAAAGTGAAATACGAATTCAATTCCACGCGGAATGAAAATTGGTGTTCTGCATTCCATGTGAAATTATGGATTTCGAAAATTAATTTCGAAATCATCTGACGTAATTTGTATATAAAAAGTGTTAAATTTTTTATTTTTATTTTAGTTTCGCAAGTGGAATTTCGAAAAAGTGGAATGCAGAATATGGGGGATAACTACGTAATTTTTTTTGTTTTATTTAACTTAAAAAAATATATGTATGTATTTTTTTTATAAATCGTGTTTTAGATTGAAAAATAATAATAGTAGAACTAGAACCATTTTTTTTAAAAAAAAGCACACACACATGCTTATATGTATAAACATAATTGTGTATAATTTTTAGAAATGCATTCAACCACAAATTCAACATTGATTTATTGTAAACAATAATGTATGCGGATTTGAGAATATTGTATATTGTAATTTTTAATATACGTATAGGTAATTCATAATTTCTCAAATACAAACATATATAATGTATTCTTGTAAAATTTATGAAAATTTTCATTTTTATAATATCCGTATTTCGGTGTATTATATATTAAAAAAGTACATACGTATTGCTATTACGTGTTACAGAGTGTTAAATATGTTATCGATCTGAAATAAAATAATGCTTTAATTGATTTTTATTTCCATATCTTCATTTAAATATGAAATCTTAGAGATAGACGATATATAATGTATGTATGTATATGTGTATAATGTACAAATATTCATCTAAAAAATATACAAAAAGCTTTTGCTCAATATGGTTATTATGGTTATTGTGAAGTGTTTAATTTAATAATATTTTTCGTCTTTAATTCATCTACAGATGAATAAACAAATTTTGAAAGTCCATATACGAGTAACATTTAATTTATCTTAAATCATTAATATCGTAAATCTAGATCTTTATAAGTTTTGCATATTCATTCGTTACTTTTAAAATGTAAATCAAGAAAAAAAATTTTTCTTTAGCAAATGAAAAAAAAAACTTTTATTGAAAGCATTCTAACATAAAAAAAAGGAAATGGATTACTTTTTTATTTTTACTATTGAAATATGTAGTATTATAATTTTTATAACGCAAGAAGCATTTTCCAAATTATTAAATGTTTGCTTTTGATTCGATTTTCTTTAATTTGTAAGGTATGTGTAAGTTTATTATTCTTTTCTGTTTTGTAAATGTTCTTTCTGTACATTTTTCTTAGATCATTATTATAAGCAATAAGCAAATAATAAAAAAAAATTAAATAAAGTGGAATTTTTAGATTTATATTAGTTTGTTTGTGAATTTAGTTTTTAATGCATTTATTACATATTTATTCATGTGAATTCCATTCGAAAAAATTTGAAAATAAAAAGAAAAACAAAGCTTAAACTTTTTTTTATTAGCTTTTATTTAATTTATTTTTGTACATGGACTTCATTTATTATTTAGTCCTTTTATTTTTTGTTTTGAAAATATATTTTGTTTTAGTTTTCCATTATATTATTATGTAGAATATTTTCTTCTTCATGATATGAAGGTATATACATATTTATTTATCATAAAGATATGAATAACGAATTAATTTTTATATTTTAAAGAGAATGAAAATTATATCTTTTCTATGTAGGTAGTGTTACATAAAACAACCTGTACAAAAAAAAACGTATTATCAGAACAAAACCTCCTCAAAGTAAAGTTTGAACTTTGGACCTCAGTAAAAAAAAATCAGATAAAACTAACAAAATTGATTTTTTATTTACATTAAAATTATCTTTATTTGTCACAAATAAAATGTAAAAAACTTCAGTATTTTATCACAAGAAACAAGAAAAATTTTAGGACAATACATATCAAAACCACCAAATTCACAAACCAAAGTGATCGAAAAATCATTCAAAATAACACAGAAATATTTATATTAGAATCGGAAAATCTTAATTTTTTTTTAAAATGTGATCACCGTAACGTTGCATTAATCAATATTTATTATTTGGACCTGAGCTTGATCGCTAAAGTGGTCTATGCTATTTCCTAAGTAACTTTAAGTTGTTTTGTATAATTGCTTACAAAATACAAATAAAAATTTACAATTTGAAAATTACAATTTTTACCTGATTCTAATAACCACAATTCATCACTTGTTAAAATCTATAAATAGTATTTTGAAGAAAGCAAATATCAAATAGAAAGATTCAAAAGCGTACCATTAAAAACATTATTATAATTATCCTCTTCGATATCTAATGTTTTCAAAGTGTTATTATGTGACCACAACGATTTTTCGTTGACGCCATCTAGCGGCTCAATGAGTAGGATCGTCGCCTTAAAACGTTTTATTGATCTTGTTAAGATCTATAATATGCGGGGGTGTTTCAAGAAATTTCCAGAATAAATGCGTCAGTAAGTAACTAGCAGTGTCTTGTGTGTTTGATATTTATAGTGTCTTTGCTAGTAGATAATCAGTCAAAAAGTGTAGTTATATTTGGAGTGTTTTGAAAGCGGAACAGCTGTGTATAAAAAAAGTGATTCATTTGTTTCTATTTAAGAGGATACAGATATCTGAAAAATTAGGTATGATTGAAACATGAATAACCTGCGTTTAGAAATACGGGCAAATATAAAGTTTTTGGTAAAACTAGAATGACAGGTAAGTGATATTATTGATGCTTTGCTAAAAGCTTATGAACCTGATGCGCCAAAGAAAGCTACAGTGTATGAGTGGATGAAGCTATTCATTGAAGGACGCGATGTTAAAGACGACCCCCATCAAAGCTGTCCATCAACCTCAATTAATGATTAAACTGTGACTGTTGTTGAAAAAATAGTATCCCCGCAATTGGTGAAACTCTAGACTTGTCAAGAGGATCGGTTCATGCCATTCTAAAAGATCTTTTGGAGTTATTCAAATTTTCAGCTAGATGGGTTTCAAAAGCGTTGCCCAAAGAATACATTGAAAGACGTGCCAAACTTTCACTGGATTTTTTGAACAGTTACAATTCAAATCCTGTAGACTTTTTTCAACGTATAGTGACTGATGATACAATTGGATTTATCAATATTATCCAGAATCCAAGATACAATCAAAACAGTGGTTACCAAAGGGATCTTCAGGACCCATAAAGTTTAAGCAGTAGCGATTTGTGGGTAAAGTTCGAGCAACAGTTTTTTGGGATACGAAAGGTGCAATTCTAATTGATTTTTTGGAAAGAAAAAATTCCATAATTGCACAAATTTATGTCTTAAGTTTAAGAAAATTACGAACAGTTTTAATAACAAAACGGCATGGGAAATTGCATAGAGTAGTTTTTCATAAGGATAACACTCCATCACCTTATGCACCACTACCAAGATCAATTTCACGAGAGTTTAGCTGAGAAATTTTATCTCATCTCGCATACAGTCCTGACTTGACACCGTATGATTTCTTTTTATTTCTTAAATTAAAGATGCAGCTCAAAGCGAAGCAATGGAAATCCATTGAAGAGATCAAGGCAGCAGCTCTACTCGTATATCGTGGTTTGAGAGCAATCTTCCAGAATTTATAAAGCAGGATTACAACAATGGAGAAAGTGTTTGGAAATGTGTTATGAAATTGGTGGTTTAAAAATAAATTCATAAAAATCAACAATTTGTATTCCATTTTTCCGGGAACATTTTGAAACACCCTCATTACATATATTACTAACGTTCAAAATATATTCAAATCTATTACATTAACCATGTTTCTATGCAATTGCAGTTTCGTCATTTTATAAAAAAAGAACAGGTATGTAAGCTTTTGATTTTCATTTAGGAGTATAATTTAAAGAGGAAAGTTGAAAAAAAATAGCAACTTTGGAAGAGAAATGCTGCTTCTCGTACAATCAATAACTCATTTCCTACGGTTGTAGACTGGTATGCTTGAAGTATGGGGTTCAAACTCGGTCCAGTGAACTACTTTCGACCAAGTCGATCATTAATTCATAAAAAATGGAAGATATATCTAACATATTTACTGATCAGTGGTGCCATAATAGACTGAGTATCCGTGTACATTTAATGGATATGTTGGTATATGTGTATGTGCATATCTAGCAAACAAAATACAGTTATTGTTCAGAAGTATGGTATACAAAACTTTTCTGTCATTTATAATTATTGTTTCGTTTTTTATTTTTCCTTTGTGCAGATTTTATGTTGAAAAATTATTTGTAAATGAAATGTTAAGCACAAAAATAACACTGTATCACAACCGGTGCAGGGGTATCAAATTACACATCATAAATGTGGGCTTTCAGGTGGTTGGATATTTTGAATGATTTTGAAAAAGAAATTTATATAATTGCATGTTTCTTCCGTTTTTTTTTTTTTTTTTTTTTTTTTCTATTTTGCCCGCAGATTATACTCTTAGACTGTAGTACCATAGTACGTAATACGGTAATACACCCTATTCATTTTTTGTGCTTTTTTTCTATTATTTATTATTTCGTTTTTTTTTTTTTCGTTTCTTATCTCATAGTTTCATATTGCTACATACATCCGCCATATTGCATAAAAAGGACAATACTATATGTAGAACTATAAAGTCTGTGCCAAGGATTTGTTAGTTATTGTCCTACATTTTTTTCGTTTTATGTTATATTAGCGTACAATGTGTTCATGTGCATATACATTGCAGGTATAGGTACAAAAGGAATGTATAATATGTAGTTTGCAGTAAATTTTAATGTTTTCATTTTATATTATACTAGTATGTACGTGAATTACAGCTTCAAGTTGCATTACTGAATTCGAATATTTCATATTTCTTTCCTTCAATTTGATAAGTCGGTCTAAAAGTTTTTTCACTTACTTTAATTCGTTTTTTTTTAAATTATTATTTATTTTCTACATTCTAACAGACAAATAATGCCTACACTAATCTATATAATGTACATATTAATATGTAATGCAAAAGCAAGTTAACGTAAATTTTAAAATCATACAAATTTATAATGCATGTACATAGTTTAGATACATACATATATGCTTATCGACTCACACAAATAAATTACGACAATACATATACATATGTATGTAATCGGGTAAGTATATAAGTATATGTATGCAGGTTTTTATATTTTTCTTTTTATATACCACACAAGTTATGCAAACAAGAACATTTTTTTTTAAATTATCATGTATACTTGTACATGTTGAAAACTTAGTTTTCTGTTATAAATACATAAAAGTTTCTTATAAGTACATATACATACTAAATACTATATACTATAAACATCACGTGTATTTATATTACTTACATGCAAACAGGCATATAATAAAACATATAAGACGAAAGAATATAATAATTAAAGATACATAGCTATATAGTATGCATTCGTATAATACACTACTTGTATTTAACGTATAAGTATTTGAAATGAATGCCTCTGTTATATTTTAGATATACATATGTTTAAAAATGCATACAGATATGTTATCATTTCAAAAATCATGATGATGGTGACGCTGACGACCCAAAGGTAAGCTTTTGGATAGTAAAAACAATCGCTGTCGTTGTGGATGCAAATACATATGTTTATGAATATTATTTATATATGTATATATGTATGTATGCATATACTATGTGTGCACTAATTCATACAAAAAAATACCCTCATATATTCAAATGATGATACATATTCATCATTTTGAATCCTTTAAAATTGCGAATAGAAGATAATTCCTATATTTTCTTTACAATCGAGGATTTCGTAGTGTTTTTTTCTAATTTCTTTTTATTTTTTAGACATTTTTATTCAATTTTCCATTTTTAATTGAGGAAACTGGTAGCTTTCTTATTTTTTCCTTTCTTATTTGTATAAAATAGGATGATTTTTTATGTATGCATATAGAGAGGTGAGAATACATGTATGTACATATATTTGCGAATAATGTATAATGTATATTCATCATATAACATGTGTCATGTGTATACAGATTTTCTATTCGTTAAAGTATTTGACACCATATAAGTAGTTTTCATACTTTAAAGCCAAAGATTTTTTAAATAAAAAAAAAGTATATATATGTATATGTACATATATAAGTATATATAAGTGTATGTATTTAAAATATAGTAGACATATTTCATAGTGAAATTACTTGTATAAGTTATTTAATATAGATTGGTTATGTACTCGCATATTAATTGAAAACTGTGAGTGTTTCACATTTATTTCGTTAATTTTTATATACATAATTCATACGATTTGTGTAACTATTATACATATTATATAATTATATTGTCTTCAATTTCATTTTATAAAAAGGGTCAAGTATCTGTGTTCTATTTTATTATTTTTTTTTTTGTAATTTTTAAAAAAAAACACATAGAATTGAATAAGAAAATACATGTACATAAATGTATTTATGTGATGATTTTTGATTTTTAAAATATAGAAAATAGGATATAGGAATTTGTTAAATGAAAAATGCATCATCTTAAGAGAAATAATTATATTATTTATACATTTCAATTTCATATTTGTTTAATTGTAATAATTATGATCAAACTTTAATTTACTAATATTTTGATACATTTTAAAACATTTTTTATGTATCAGTGATTTTGTTTATTGTCAAATTTATACCATGCGTACATACTGTTTTTCTATGTATCTGAATAATTAAATGTTATACAAAAATTGTAAATGCATATAATATAAAATTATCGCAATAAATCTAATATATGTATAAACATGTATGTATATATTTGCAAATATATGTATCATATTTATTATGTACTCAGAAATATTGTTACAAAACAATTTCATTTATATTACTCACGATATGTAGATCTCTTAACATGTCCTTTTTCATCTTTTTTAAATTTTACAAAAAATAAAAAAATAGTAAAAAAAAATATTGCTTTTCAAAATTTTTATCCATTAGAACGGAATTTGTTTTATTATTTTTTTTTAATTTTTTGGCTCAATTCCAGTTGAATTATTTCTCATATATCCGCACGTGTATGTTTAACAAATATAAGAGAATTTATTGCAACACATACGCAACAAAAATTTAATTATTAATATATATATTTTTTTGTTTTTTTGATTTTTTGTTTAATGGCTTACAAAAGGTTTATGAAATTTTAATTCAGTACGCGCAATGTTATATGTATGTAGTTTATAGTATTCAATAACATGTGTACATACGAGAAAATACACTACTAATAATTAAAATATTTTGTTTTCATTTAAATATTTATTGATTTTTTTTATTCTAATTTATCGTATTTAATCGATTTATAAGTGTAATTATACATATATCTAAAAGTAGTCATATACATATGCAAAAAAAAAAAAAGCAGCATATTATGTACAAAAATAAAATTTGAGATAATAACAATATTTGAAATTAACTTACGATTGATCATCTTCGTCATCATTATTATCATCTTTTTTTTGGTACTTCTACGATAATAATAGTATTTTTCCTGGTATATCCAAAACAATGCAACCTTATTGCATATAGTGAAATCAATGTAACTGGATATATTTTCATTTGAATATTTTTAGCTTGATTAATATAGAGAGAGTAATCACTATTACACACATTTTAGTCGTAAAATATGTACATATACATACATACTAGTATATCGACAAAAAAACGAAACAAATACAAATAAAAATTTTAATCTTTTGAATTCTTTTATTTTAAAAAATGTACTATATTCACATATTATACATGTAGATATTAAATATGTGTTACATAGCATGAGTTACATATTATAAAAGTACAATAAAAATTAAAAATGTCATATGAAAAATTTGTACTAATGATGTACTAAATAAGCAAAATATTTATGTGTGATTTATATAAGTATATGTAATATATAAACAAAGCATTAAAAAAAAATTAAAAACACATCTGAATTATTCAACATATTTATCACTATTACATACGTACATATGATGTACATATATGTAAAATTCACGCATATACGTATAAAATATAATTAAAAAATGGACACATCTATATAAGAAGTATACATACTTATTTATATTTAGTCAAATTACACTTACATTAAATGAAAAGTTGATTAACAAACCCAATTTAATTTTTTGAGTATTTGTATATACATGTAGGTACAATTTCTATTAACTCTATAGTATGATATATGTTATATGTGCACTTTTTTTTATCTTCTTCCATTATTTTTAAATTATATTTTCAAAATTTTGAATATATACACTGTAATATATTTTGTGTAAGTGTACATATTATATGATACCTATAAATTAGGTTTTAAGTAGGTATTATGTTTCTAATAAATTCATTGACAGTAAAAAATCATGTATGAGAATAAAATAAAGATTTTATGTTTATTCATGTACTATATATTGTATATATTTGTGTACTGCACACATATACGAACAATATGTAAATAAAAAATGCATAAAAACCAATATGATTGGTAATATTGTTACTTCATTTAATTCTTCGGCGTAGAACGGGATTTTTTTTTATATACATACTCGTACTATAAATTAATGATGCACGCAATGAAAAGTTTATATATAAGTACAAGTATCATACATTTGTTTTAGTTACACGCTTGTGTTTTCATTTTACGAGAAATTTTTTTAAGTCACATAATGTACATGTGTACAAATTTTGTGGCTTCATTATATGATTAGTATATGATTTCTCCTTAACACATATGCACATAATATAACCATATAACACATGAAGTGTAGTAAATTGTACGTGCAGAAATAAATTGATAAGCAAATAAATTTTTTAAAAAATTATTTTTATACATTGATCTTTTATATATTATATTTATTTTTATTTTTCTATTTATAATTTACATATTATATTATGTACTTTATTTAATCGATTTCATTATTCTGTTTAATTTCCTTTAAATTTTTATTCATTTTTTAATTTATTTTATTTAATAAATAAATTTTATAAGGACGATGAACAGAAACGCGCGTAACTATGCATTAATTATAATTTACATTACATTATTATCTGTATATAAAATTAAAAATATAAAACAATATTTAGAAAAAAAAAGGACACACTGATAACAAAACGAAAGCTTTCAAGAGCTCTTTAGATACACGTTATGATTATATTTTTTGATGATGATATCTAAAAATCTCGAGATATGTACATATATATAAAAATTATTCCTTTGTAATAACAATTAAATTATTATTATTAATTATTATTATTATTATTATAATTAATGTTTTTTTTTTGTTTTTTATTTTTTCAATTTAATTTTACACAATATTAAACACATACATTTTATATTTTATTTATGTACATTGTCCATTTTTTTGTTCGTATTTAGTTAAAAATGAATTGTAATGTTTATTTGATAATTTTTATTTTGCTTTAGAATTTATGAATTTTGTATCAATTAAATTATCTAAGTATTTTATAAACATATCAGGTAAAATAAAACTTTTTTCATTGTGTATTTTTATTTTTCTATAGCTTTTTGCACCCGAATACACAACAAAAATTTTAATATTTTTAGTATTCTACACAGTATTTTATTCTGTCGTGTTTTTCTTTCTTCTTTCGCTTATAACTTACATAAAATGACAGGCAGAGTTCTTATACTTTAGTCACAATGGTATATTTTTATAAATATATCTTTCGTTTTTAAGCGTTTAAGGAAATATGAGCTTGATAAGCTTTTAAAGTGTGATATACATACAGATACTCATATATATATTTTTCATTTTACATTTTTATATAATATACACGTGTATATAATATAGATAATTTGTTTTTAGTTGTATTGTAACACGAAAGGATACTATATACATGCACATGTCCACATACGTTATTAGAGAATTTAATTTACAATTTGTACATAAATGTACGTGTACAATACGATAATAAATTTATAATGTGAATGACAAAAAGAATCGCAGTAGAAACACTATTAAAAAATCCTAAAAAGAATAAAAAAAACAATATAACAGCCCCTCTACGTCTACACATAAATACATAAAAACAAGTGAAAATGTAAAATTCTAGCAATTTTAATTTTTTTTCATCGTTTTTATATATACGAGTATCTATACATATTGCAGACTCATCTGAGAAAAGAAAATGCACTTTAATACATATTCACATATGTATATAATTATGTATCTATACTTGCAGTTGTATTGTAGATATAAAAAAATGGACCACCAAAATCGAAGCTTTTTCGTTGCTTTTTTCATTTCATATTTAATCTTTTTGATTATCATTTTTTGTTATTATTTTATTTATTTTTTTTTTTTGTCAATAAATACATATTTACATTGTGTAGAATAAAACATAAAACTTTAACGTTAAAGCTCCCACTTGTAAACATGCGTTATAGAATATTCCATTCCATTCCTACTAATAAGAGAATTGGAGAGATTTTTCAAAGTTTCAAAAAAAATCTATTTATGGCAAGGAAAAATGATAAAGTGCATAAAATAGTTTTTAACCAGTTTATCTTATTCTGAAACTATAAAATGTATTAAAAAAAAAAAAAAAAAAAGAAAACAAATAAATTTACAGATTAGAACTGAAGACAAATAAAAACAAAAAAAATTAAAGGGAAATATCTTTACAAATTTTTAAAAAAATTTCTACTAATTACAAAGAAAGATGTGTCTAATTGAAAATAATATATGTAATTGCATAATAATCACATAAAATGATACATGATACCATATGAAAACACAATTTTCATTAAAGGTATACATTAATGTATGCATATGTATAAACCGTAAAATGTATACAATTTAAGTAAAATCTATACGAAAAATAACACATATATGTAGATATGTGAAAAATGAAAAAAAAAATTATTTATAAGAAAATCTTGTAAAGTTATGTAGAAAGAATATAATAGGGTTTTGTTTTGTTCCCTTTTACTTTTACATAATTTGTTGTTGGACTTGGACCATCTTCAGATGGAATAAGAATCATAAAAAGATGAAAATAATACAATATAAAAGAATAATTTCTTCGTATTGTCGTCTAATGAAAAATTCCAATTATTTGAAAAGAAAAATACATAAATAAAAATGAAAACAATATGATGATACTAAAAAAAAAAGGTTTATTTTGCTTTAATTTACTCAGTAAGCTCTTCCAAATTTTACATGTATTTTATTAAGCAGTTAGTTTCTTACTTAAAAAGTATTATCAATTTTTTTTTTATTTATTCATTTTTACAAAAATGATTTTATTTTGCTCATTATTTTCCATCTTTTCTTTTTTATTTTTTTCTTTACTTTTAATTCCCCGTCTAGAAAAATTATTTTAAAACGAATAGCATGGGAATAGTGCAAATTGCTAACTAAACCAAAATGTAAAATAATAAAATATCAGATGAAAGTTTTAGCGTTATTCAAAATGAAAAAATTAATCATTAACAACAATATTAATTTTTTTCATACTAATTGGGCTAAATATTGTTATTAGATCTACTAAGGTAATTTTACTTTAATATAGAAGACTTTATTTCAATTCATCAAAAAATGTGATATTCAATATTTTTTATATTTCATTTAAAAAAAATTACATTATACAAAATTATAATTAATTTTATAAAAAATCATAAGAATTTTATTTCGAAACTATGAAAATTTTGTTTGAAATAGTCAATAATTTATTTCTTTTTAGTTTCAAATTTGTGATCATCAACCATTAACTACAATAAAATTCTTGGATGAATTGCTCCTAATTAAAGAAAAGAGCATATTTTTAGCGAAATGAGTTATTAAAAAATGTAACTAAATGAAAAGTGTAAAATTTCCTATCCAAAGCCACTATTTTCTAGTCCTGTGACCTTCTCAAATATCTTATGTCATTCATGACATTATTCCACCATCTTACTCTTGGGTAAAAATATTAAAAATTACAAATTAGTTCTATACTATACTACTATAATTCTGAACATAATCATATGGAAATAAAGATTTTTAAATTTTGGAAATTGAATTTTTGTGCGATGATTGCAATTATTTTCAGGTAATTAAACTAGATGACTAGTGGACTATAGTATTAAATTTATAAAAATATCTGAATGAAAATATCTGAATGCGCCGATACTTTCGTAAATTCAAATATTCAAAGAATGTATAGGCGCATATTTTGCATGTATAATTTACAATACCAGTCTATCAAATATTGAAATGCGATTTATGACATTTGAATATTTATGCTTTGCCGACCATTTATGCAGAAAATCATGCATTAATAAAAGTACCGATTATTTTATCATTTATGAATATATTTTGTTAATCATCAGATTATAATTTTATTGTAAGTTTTATAATATTATCAATATAATGATAGTCAAATCTTTTACATATATGTACATTCACATAATTTGAATATAAAATAGTTGATAATATAATAATATAATAGTCATACTAAAATAATAATAAGTATAACCACTATAACCGTGTATAACGTTATGTATAGCCAACATTGATTTATTATATTTTTATTATTTACAATATTTACATTATGCATGATTGTATTTCTATTAATCTGTGTAGTACGTTATCACTTCAGGTTTAAATCTAGTGAATTTATGCTATTTTTTCATTCGAATCTTTAATATATTTACACTCTTCCAGATTGATGGATAAATTGTTATAAACATGTCTACAGAATATCTACGACATACACATCTTATTATTATGAAATGTGCTACTAGGGGATAATATATTCGAAATTTGAAAATATCAATATACTTAATTAATTCATTGTTAAACTTATTTAGTTTCTTTGTAATGTATTTATAAAAATGTATCGGCAAGCAGACTAATAAAATATATATTAATGTATTCTTTATAATAATGTATATAAGATGTATACTAAAGTAGGTTATAAACTAAATTCTGGATGAATTTCTCATATGCTGTGTTCCATTGAATTGAATCTACCCAGTAGCCATACTCTTATTCACTCGTTAAAAATCTGAGCAGTTTCGCTTAAAACTTGTGTAAGAGGGCTTTAGTTTTTTATTTAGTTTTAGCTTTTTGTTCCTTAACAGGTGGATTTGAGTAATGAAGGTTAGAATTTAGAATTTATTAATTGAATAATAATTTTATTGCATTTTTTATTATGATTTTTATTTTTTATTAATAAATCATACCTATCGTCTGACTTAGATTGTCAATCAACTTTTGAGGTTATATTTTTCTATTTTTCATAAAATGAGTTCTCCATTGACGAATTACTCGCGAGTACTTGAAGTACTAAAATCAGTTGAATGGAACACAGCAATTATTTAGTATAATAGAGGTTAAACTATGTACGTATCTATCAATAAATTGTTGTACGACTACGATTATGAAATGAAACAGAGTAACTTCAAAAACGTCAAAGTTTTCTGTATTGATGCGGTATCAATACACTATCGTGACATTAATTGCATACTGATGCGATATACAACTACAAATATGATGATGATGCAACTTTTTGACGATTTTGAATGATTTGTCATTCGTATTCGATTGTTTGTTTTGAATTGTAATAAATATATTCTTAATAAATCAATATTTGGTAATGAATGCGTAATGAAATACACCCATACCTCGCTTTACGGCCTAGATACGTTCCACGAAACTTGGCCGCGAAGCGAAAAGCCGCATAAGGAATCAATTATTCTAATACATATTCATACAAATTCAATGGGATCGGTTCCAAATTTGTTAAATATGTAAAATGTTTTATCATTCAAAATGCATTTTATCTTTTTATTTCATTTAAATCAAAAATACGTACATAACAAGTACATACGCTGCTTTATGAGCACACACACACACACTGCATAACGTTCATAAACAAGAGGAAATAGAAAAGGGTGCGCATCGAGATTGCGCTTGCGAAATGTACTACACTACTACCTGAATTGCTGTTTCTACTCATTTTTTATTTCAATTAAAAATTCTGCTACCTTTTGGTTAAAAGTAAACTGATTTGAAATAAATGAGAAAAAAAAACATAATGCTAAGTAAATCATATTATGGTTGCACAAGAAATTTTGTGCGGTACGAATTTACTTTGTTTCTGTTTTGTTTTACTTTTTTTTTTGCCGTTATAGCGAAACATTTTGGGCCGTGAATCGAAAACGTGCCTTAATTGAAGAGGGCCGTTATAGCGAAATGCCGTATAAAGAGTGGCCGTATAGCGAGATATGGGTGTAGTGTTAAATATTTTAACAAATACTTTATTGGATAATTCTGTTTGCCTAGAGAACAATCAATCATTCACATTTTTTTTAAGTCCTTGAAAACTGAAATAGGCCCTCTATGGAAGCAATACAATATAGGTAGAATTACCTTATACTCTATAGATATTTTTAATTTTTTTTTTTTTTTTTTTTTGAAACAATATAGAACAATCTGTTTCAACACGCTATAAACTCTATTTAATTTTGACATATAACACTACATTGCATAACAGTACATTGCGATGCAATATTTGCTTAGCTTTGACGCATCATTTATTACAATGATGCATTATTGAATTTTTGATTTACTTTTTGATGCAACATATGATGCGTTTTTGAACTATAAACGACAATGATGCTGCATCAGGAAAGCAATGATGCGTTTTTGAAGATACCCATATATACATATGTATCTATATATTATAGATTATAATAGGTATAGATAAGTAGTAGTAAAAAGTTAATATTAAAACTTCACTATCAGTTTAATTTTGTACATCAATAATTATTAATATTATAAAATCACGAAATCATAAATTTACTTTAAAAGCTTTTTGTTCAATTCTTTTTCTTCGTTTTAATAAATAGAATGGACAAAAAAGCTATTCATAAGACGCATGACTTTTCATATGTAATACACGTAATACAATAACCAAAAAATATATTGAGTATATAGGCATTAAAGTATACAGTGTATCGTATAAAAGGTATATTTTTTTGCATATTTTATTTCTTTTTTCTTTTCTTAATATGGTACAATGGCTTTTAATGAAATGCAGGTCGAGGTCGTTCATTCGCGTTTCACCTACAAAAACAAAGCTTTTTTTAAAGGGCTAATATACAAAGCTTTGCAAATAATTTCAAATTCAAATTAAGATGAAGTATTTTACTAAAGTAAAAAAATGATGTGCCTGGTTTTTTTAATTATAATACATACATAATATCCTTTTATGATTTCTCGTCAGTTTGAAAGGTGTGACCAAATTGTATTATAATATTTTTTTTCTTCTAAATGATAATAAATTAATTGGTGATAGTTTTTGCATGTTTTTATTAAGAATTATTATTTAAGATTTTAATTTCAATAATTTAAGATTTCAATAATTGTTTACGTTCATAATTGCCATAACGAAAATAACTAATAAAGAGTGAAAATAATAAAGATTCTACACTACAAAATATCGTCATTGTTTAATTATATTCTGTGAAAATTAAATGTATCATGATAACATATATTGTACAGAATTTTTGTGCAGCTAAACGCGTTCAATATTAATGAGTTAATATATTTTTTTTAATACAAAATACATTGTATTAAAATAAAAAAAATATTTTAATTTTTCCTTACAAATATGTTGTAAGAAAAGAAGAAATTTGAAGAAATTTTTTAATAATTGAATTTTTGAATTATATGTGCTAATTTTTTCTCAATTATTTCTTTACTTTTTCTTTGTAAAATTTTATTAATTTTAATAAACTTAATTAACTGAGTTTACTTACCTCAGAGGATGTTAAGTAACATAATCTGGAATCTGTACTTTCAATTGAAGCCTGTTGTACAATACCGTAACGTGTATCACGATCACTCAAATAGTCAGAACGAAGACTATCTTGTCTATCAAAAACATTTCTAAAAAAGAATGTTAAAAGGAAAGTTAAAAGAAAAAGCAATACTAGGTTCATTTGATAAAAAAACATTTTAATTAGTAGAAACCTTTGTTCTAAGGAATCGGCTCTGGTACTCTTATAACCAGAATCATTTAAACTACTGTCTTGCCTTAAGGACGGTAGTGAGTCCCATGGTGAACGTTTGTGTCCCGAGGCAGAAGATTGTGATGGCATTAATCCTTGTCCAGATCCAGAACCTAGTGTTGAGCTACCAGAACGCCAACCGTCTGAATGTCGAAACCATTGTGCACGTGCTGATTCTCCAATACAAGATGCACAGCGAGAATTAGAAAAACTAAAATATTTCAAAATGAAAAATAAATGTACTCTTTTATTATATACAATAATAATAATAATAATAATAATAATAATAATAATAATAAGAATTTATACACTTTGAGAAGATATAAAAACCAACCTCGAATTATGATCACTCAAATAACCACGGTCGCGTTCTCTTTCACGTTCACGAATTAATTCATTACGGTCACTATAATAACCATCTCTATCCCGATCACGTTCTCGTTCACGCGTTGCGTGTGGTCTGTGTGGTGGTAATGGCAAAGTTGATGACTTTGCGCTCGCTGATGATCCTTAAATGAAAGTTTTTCAAAATAATTTTTATGGGAATCAAATGAAATAAGTTAGACGGCAATAAAACTCATTAAGAAATTTTATATTTCTCATGTAATGTTATTAATATTTTTAAATAAAATTAACAAGCATTCAATCAAAACAAAATTATAACTATATTTAAAATTAAATACAGGGAAGATGTAGCTTTTAATAAATATTCATAAGCAACTACTTACGTCGTCTGATTGGATAAGGACTACGTTGGGTGGATCCAGGTATGCTCTCAGCTAGTTCTGTATTTTTTAAATTAGTGCGGAAAAAAATTGTATGTACTTATTTTAAGAATAACTAAAACATATTTCAAAACAAACAATAACAGAAATAGAGGTCAAACATAACAAAATCAAAACAAAACAAAAATACGGAATAGAAGCTTTAAAAATATTTCAAATAAAACTAAATTATTAGTTTTTAGGTAATATTATAAAATATGTACACGATCAAAAATATCTCAAAAACTACGTACAATTTAATTTTACAGGAAGGAAGCCTTGAAAATATTATCTTACCTAAATTTTCCATACTTTGAGATAGCAAAGCTTCAAATGTATGTAAACTATAAGATTCTGCATCCATTCCTTTTGCCAAAGTATTTCGTAAATGCATCTCATACTCGAGCAATAATCTTGATGTGGGTGATCCTGGAGTCGGCGTGACATTCGGCTGGCTGGGATGATGATGGGTATACCGTCCTCCGCCAGTACGCTGACCATATGATTGATCTTGATCGGAATTTCCATTGCTAGAGCTTGGTGTTGTTGCATAACATTGATTATCAAACATTACGTTGTCAGAGGGTGGGGATCCCTCGATACAACCTCGCTCACGTTCAAGTTCCAAATATAAATTCCTTGGTGGATATCCTCTACCAATTTCATGAGATGATCTAGATGAAAATAATAATTAAAATACAATAAAATTATCATTCGTTCGAAATAAAAATCTGACCTGGAGCCAGAAAACCTTGAAGCCTGACTCGATGGTCTCGTCAATGTATTATTATTGATAATGTGATGCATAGCATGAGGATGCATATGTGATGTATTCTGAATATTAGTTGTATTCGCATTGTAATAATTATATCTTCTGCGTCCCATCTCTGGTGAAGTAACGGGACTTTCAGTGCTTGGCATGGGCTTTAGCATACGTTTAAGAGTACTAGTGTCAACATTCATGTCTTCGGTACTTTTTGTCTTTCTTCTTGTATTATTGTTGATTATATTATGGTGCATATCATGTACTTCGCGTGTCTGTAAATCAATCGATAAAAGAATAAAATACCGATGAAATTAAATAAAGGATTATGGAGTAGAAGCAAGACTATTTGCTATAATGCAATTATATTATACCTATTCAATTATATGTTTGAGTTCTTTTTGCTTACCATTTCATCGTTGTAATCTTTTGTGCGTGTTCCGGTTCCAGTAGATTTCGTTGTCGATGTATTATTTTGTTGGAGGGTTCCACCGGCTTGAGTACCCTCAGATTTACATGTTTCTTCAGTACGTTGTGATGTCTCTTGTTGGCCAATTTGAGAACCAACATGATTTTGATTAGTGCTTGTATTTGTAATTGCTGTTGTACTTGTCATTGTGCTGGTTTCCTGCGATTTTGTTTGACGAGACAATGTGTCTGTAAAATAATAATTAAAATCAGTATTATTTGCAGTTTTTGTTTATTTATTTTTTCATTCATTGTCATTCATTCTTTGTGAATGTTATTATGCATTAGAACAAAAGTATTTTCACCTTGAGTATTTGATTGTGACGGCTGGGTACTACCAGTGACATTATCATATAATGAAGTGCTTGACGTTGCAGTAGCTACCTTTTGACCCTCCGTGTCTGTTGCTCTTGAAGCAGTTCTTGGTAAAGTTGACGATCCTTAAATAAAAATTATAGAATAAAATTTAATTGGCTGAAGTCTTATGTTAATCAAATCAAAATTGATTTTACCTCGATATCTGGGATCTTGAGCTCTAAGACGAGCATATTGCTCTGCTGTCATGCAAGTACATTGCGGCTCACGTACTCTTGAAGGACTAGCTGGTGTACTTAATGGCTTTCGTTTTGCTTTTATTTTCCCTTTACCGGGTGGATCCAATTTTAATGAGTAGCTCGATGAAGCCTTTCGTGAAAATTTGAAAGAAGGCGACTGTAAAACGTCGCACTATCATTAGGTTAGTTGGTTGGGAATCACAAGGTTCTGATTGTGCGGTATAGGTATCGACACATAGACTTTGCAAATTTCATTACAGCAAAAGGATATTGGAAATTTCAAATAATGATGCAATACACAAATAAAAAAATTATGGAATTTTCAAATGTAAAGGTTGGTGAAACCTTTAAAATTGTTGACACATAACAAAATATCGGCTAAACATAGGATATGCAGGCAATATAATATATTTTTTGTTTTGTTTTCAATATATACATATGAGTATTATATGTATATGTATATATTGTATACAATTGTTATATACTTTCATATACAAAGGAATTAGGGATATCGTGCGACTATTATTATTATTCCAACATTTAAAAGTACAAGTTAAAAATAAATTTAAACTCAGTTTAAAAATTTACATATGAATGACAAAAAGATGAAAAGCACACACACGTATGTATAGGTATATATTATAAAATGTACATATAGGGGGAAAACAGTTTTACATGTTTTAAATAAAAAAAAATAGATATAGAAAAAAAAACAAATAAAAATAATAACATGCCACATAAAAAGTAAAAATTTAAGTTAAAATTTTGTGGACCTGAAGTACAGGAAAAATAAAAAAATGTATAATTTATTTAAAAAATAATAGTGCTTATTTATTAAACACAGTATTGAATATAAAAACAATTAAAATTAAATGTGCAATTAAATAAAATAAATTATATTTAATTATAGTATGAATTCATAAAATGATTTTTTGAATGCAAATTATAAACATTATAGATTTCTTATAATATTATCTATAATGAATTAGAATTGAATATTGAGAAAAAATATAAAATTAATCTTTAATTTGTCTTTCGATTTGTTCCGCATGTAATAACTAAAATTATATTAGATTTTTGAAAATATTTAGAAGAATACGTTGAGAAAAAAATAAAAACTTCTATAGAATCATTATATAAAACCTATTGAATTGAATATTTATATCGTAAATGTAAATATTTCTCATGAATCCTTTTCTTAAACATATATGCTTATGAAAGAAAATAAGTTTTTTATTTAATGGAATTTCAAAATCATGATTTAAATTCTATGTAATATTTAAATTTTGATTATTATTTAATTCGTTTTTTACGTACTACATAGAGCTAGAGTTAGAAATTTTTTTCTCATTTCACACTGAAAATATTTACTTATATTTCAAAATTAATAAAAACAGAAAAAGAGATGATTCAAAGAAATAAAGTATAATAAAATGTTTGATTACATACAAGTAAATATATGCTCTTGTAAACTTAACAAGTACCTAAAGGCATATTAATTAAAATTGTGTTGTTGGTTTTTTTGTAAAAAACAAACATATACATTTAGTATATTATTTATATGTATGTGTTACATATATACATATTATATTCGAAATTTTATAACTTTATTAGATCGATTAATTAGACAATTCAGCAAAAATTAGTTGATATTTGTAAACTTATTTATGTTAAATAATTGTGAAATGGTTCCAAAAATACTAAAAATGAATTATTATCAAATAATGTCTACATTGATATGAAATGAACCCATTGAAATAAAATACAAAAAAAAATAAATAAAAATGAAAAACAATAATGGGCACATTTTTTTTTAGTTAAATTAGAAATAATATTGTATTTTATATAAAATTAAATTTAGAATAATTTCTCTGTGATTAAATAAATATTATTTCCGGTTATTTGTTCTGTTTACAAAATAAATTGTATTTTTGCAAAAAATCCAACAAAACACTAAAATAAAAAAAAATGTTTGCAATACTTAAACTCCAATCATACATTTTGTATATGACTGTGATAATTAATATAAAGTATACGTTTAGTATGTAAATTATGTCAATATGCTATTATCATTTTTTTATTAATTAAAAATGTTGAAATTTTTGTGTAATTTTTTTTCTATCAATATAAATTTTTCGTTTATATTATATGTACACTGAGATCATTTTACTTAAAAATAAAAAATTGAATGATCAATCAATGTACACTATTTAAATTATACTTACACAACATTCACGAAATTGTTTTGCATCAATTGGTGAAGTGAAATTTAAACCCCATGTATCATTTGTCATAGGATCCTTCCAATATACAAAGCATTCTGATGCTTGTCCAATTCGAGTTCCTGAATACAAAATCAAGTACATACATTGAAATTTTTAAATTAATTTTGATTTTTGATTTTTGTTCAATTAAATTTCCCATAAGCACATATAACATTATTATTGAATTATATCTATGTTATTATATTCATTGATATATTATATGTATACATATGTACAAATAAAAATTACCAGGTTGTACAAGTCGTACATCAAGTATTTTATCCACTTGACTGTTATATGCAGTAATATGAAAAACGCATTCAGGTGAATCTTGTATACAAGTAATGTTAACAGGAACCAAATCTTCAGATACTTGCTGCCATTTAACAGTGCCAGCGCCGCTTGCGGAAACGTGGAAGACTTCAGCCCATAACCTGAACGAACTGATTGTGTTACCAACGTACGTTTTATTTTTGATTTTATTTTATTTTATTTTATTTTTTTTCAAATGTGGGAGTAAATAATGAATTTAAACATAATTTTGATGATTTTGTTGATTACATGTTGCGTTATAAATTTTGTTTTTAAAGGAAAGAAAATAAAAAAAAAATAAAAACAAAAGAATGTTTGTTTGTTTTTTTTTAATTTCGTAGCCAAATAAGAATAATTTTGTTAAATTTTCATTTAATTAGCAAATTTAGTATTGAAAAATTTTTAATTTTTTTTCTCAAATTTTTCATTAAATAAATAAAATAAAAATAAAATTATTGGTAGGAGTGTGACAAAAAATTGTATGTTAAAAATTATTCATATAATATTTTATATGCACATTTTTATGAATTTTTTTTATGTAATTCTAGAATTAGAAAAATTACCTCAAGAGATGGCCGTCTCGTCGACGAGAAGTCTGCCATGGAGAATCTTCGTATCGGTATGCCTTGCGCATAAGAGGCGCACAGGAACAACTCAATTTATTGCCCATTGCGCAGCTTGCACAGCCAGCCTGACCTCCTAAAATTATATATTGAAGGAGTTTATTAATATTTTTGATTATTAAAAATAACCTGAGGCTCCTTGGTGTCACCACATACCACTAACGTCTGCCCGAGAGAGTGCTTGACCGCGGTTTAAAGACTGCGACCTTTGATTATGTCTGTGACTGTAATGCCTGCTACCACGCTACAAAATAAAAATAAAATATGATTACAATAATTATTAAAAAGATTTCAAACCATATTCTTAAATATGGATATAAGATGATTGAACTGCTTGTACATTATAAGTTAAGTTTATTAATTTTACATGTCAGAGTTATAATTATTTATGTATGTCAAGTTTTTCGTTGCCTATTTCTAACTTTCTTTAGGTACCCTTAAAGTTCACTCAGATTCGAATAAGTTAATAATTCCTGGAAAAAAATGTTCTACTTGCTGATAACAAGTAACACAAAGTATTATTAGAGCATTACGTCGTTCTATCATGTAAAAGAGTTTGCTTCTCTACCAGCAACTCGATGGTTCGCAAAATCGCAATCTACGTTGAACTGTAGGTGCAGACATAATAGTAATAAGTCCAAAGATTACTTTAATGAAAGCCCTGGCTCGACATAAGCTGTGGTGCCATTGATGATGATGGTGATGATTAATATGTAATGTCAAATTATGCGTGTCTTTAAAGGTTGTCCGGTTTCAACATTGTGAAAAGAATACCACAATGTTCTTCTGAACAATTGATGAAAAACATTATACTATCAAAAAATTAACTAAATTCTATTGGCTATGCCGGAAAGCGTTTAAATTTTGAGTTTTGTGCAAGATCTTCTAATACAAGTTCGCGTGTAACTTTTTGCACACTCTGCGTATCATCACTTCATGTTTTACCTAATGATGGTAATAAAATTACCTTTATTTTGGGCTTATATCTTTGAAAAAAAAGGCCAAATAAATTTCTAATATAGTATAACTTTTTTCATTAAATTTTAAAAAAAATTGTGATATACACATACCATTGCCATTTTGAGATAAATTTTATTAGCTTCCTATTAAAGTATAAGAAAGTACCAAAAATGTTCTTTTCTACATTATTTTATTATTTTTAAATAAACTCAAAAATGTCAAAACTTATACCTATACATATCTATTAACAAGAGTGAGAAAAAGAACATAGAAATGAGTCTTCACAAAAGAAAATTAAATAATTTTTGAACTGAAACTTGAGGATATTATTTGAGGTAAATTATAAATTTTTTAAAAAAGAAACCTTTAATATTATCAATAATTTATTGAGCTTATTCAAATTGGTGAACAAATTTTATTTGTTAAGTCAAATCAAAATTTTTAAAATTTTTTACAGATGTACATATGTAAGTATTTTGATTTTTGATTTACATATGTATTTATTTTATATGGAGCTGTGATAAATACAGTTCACAGAAACAAATTGTTACTTTGCTTTAATTGCAGAAAAATTAAAAATAAATATTTATATTCAAAATTTGAAAAAATTTCCAGTTTTACTTCTTAGAAAGAGTGTAAAAACAAACATTAAAACGAAATACAAATTATTAATGTGCAAACTATTTGTAGTCTGTCATACTAAACTTTTGTAAATGCATATAATTGTGTTATAAAAATTATTATTCAAAAATTTCTGGGGTGTGATAATTATTAATTTTGTGAATAAATCATAATTTAAATAAACAATTTTTTTTAATTTAGACATTTTTTTTTCTATTATATGTGTATTAAAAAACAAAATTATTAACAAAATAATAAATAAAAAGCACAGTTTTTATACGTGTTTGCATATAACAACCTGATAATATCACTAATTGTCAGTTGTACATACATTGTACTTACAAAAATTAAAAAATATAAATAAGCTAGAGAAGATACTTTTGTCAATAATTTTAACAGTGTTTTATGAAAAAATGAAAACCAGGCAAAAAATTTGTACACAATAATAAGTTGAAAATTAAATATGAACTTTGGAGACAAAGGATGAACAAATACATTTATATGAAAATGTAAATCAACGTTTTTATTTTTTATTTTATTTATTATTTCATTATCTTTTTATACGCATGCTACCTTTTCACGCCTTCATATAAGATTGTGCACGTATTTTGTGAATACATAATGTATATGTGAAATCATCATAATTATTCTTTTAATGCTTTATGTTTTATCTTCCTTTATACATCGCGTACCTACTAATAATAATTGCATATACATATACAGGGTGTCCGGTTTCGGGTGGTCATCCGGCACACAGTAGATAGGTCTCGCCGAGACAAACAAAAAATCGTTCTAGAGGGAGGGGGGAATCTCAACCGTTTAGCCGCTAGAGGGCGATGAAGATTTTTCGCACTCAATCTACGAAACACTCTTTAATAACTACGGTGTACTAGCTAAAAGAATCTGGTCTAAGAAAAATCTGAAGGAAACTCCCCCCTCTCTTCAATGATACCTGATATGTTTCTCTACGTTCTTTGTTTCAAGAGTTATTGTGTTTCAAAGACAGAATTTAGTGATTTTTTGCCTTTTCTTTCAGAGATAATACAGGCTGTGGGAGTAAAGCGCCCTCTATATTGATTTTTACTTAAATTGTCAGATAGCCCATAATGTCCGCTTCATTCTAGTATTGTACAGTAAAGATCTATCTCTTACCAATTCAATACCAGCGCATAATAAACAATATTTGAAAAGTCATTTTTGAATAAAATACGGTTCTTTGATATGAGTTTTACATGATTTTACATGATTTTACGCAATTCAAACACTAAAAAGATAGAACATGGAAAAAACTGTGAGAGATAGACCTTTACTGTAAAGGGCAAAAATGAAGCAGGTGTCTTAGGCTTTCTGTTTTTGTAATTTGAAATTAATATAGATGGCGCTGTAATCCCACAGCCTGTATTATCTCTGAAAAAAATGGCAAAAAATCACTAAATTCTGACTTTGAAGCACAATAACTCTTGAAACAAAGAACGTAGAGAAACATATCAGATATCATTGAAGAGAGGGGGGAGTTTCCTTCAGATTTTTCTTAGACCAGATTCTTTTAGCTAGTACACCGTAGTTATTAAAGAGTGTTTCGTAGATTGAGTGCGAAAAATCTTCATCGCCCTCTAGCGGCTAAACGGTTGAAATTACCCCCCTCCCTCTACAACGATTTTTTGTTTGTCTCGGCGAAACCTATCTACTGTGTGCCGGATGACCACCCGAAACCGGACACCCTGTATATAACATAGCAATAAAAAATAATCATTTTTAACATACATCATTCATATTTGCTTCAAAATTCTCATTTATTTTTTCATTTGTATTTATTTATGCATTTCTCTTTTTCATTTTCCATTCTTCGAGGATTCGGATTCGAGTCGAAGTTTTGATTTGTTAAAAACACTCTCTATATTCTTGTCTCACATGTTATCACAGTTGTGGTATATAATTGTTTTTGTTAGATAAAAATAATAAATATTTTTTACATATGCATGTATCTTATATGATGCAATGCAAATTATGACACTTACGTACATGCAGTTGAAAATATTTTAAGTATATACTTCTTTCGTACAACACTAGTATAAAATATGAAAGATGAAATTTTATAAAAGACCAATTAAAAATTCTTCTAATTCTGAAACCAAAAAAGGCAAAAGATATCATTTTATAAAGTGTTCACTACATATGTATATTTTGATATGCACAGACTATTATAATATTGTGTTAGTGAAATTGCGAAAACTGAATTAAATAAACTAAATTATTTTTTTTAAATACGAGTATGTAAAGTTTTCATTTTTTAAAAGCCGCACTCATTTGTTTAAGTTTTACTGTTATATTATATGCATATTTTTTTTTAAATAATGTTTCATTTGTAAAAAAGAGTTCCTATTTTCTCGTTTTAAAAAAAATTTACAAACTTTTATTTTGATATGTAATTCTTAAATAACTGCACAAATTAAAATGCCAAAAAACACTAACATACATGCAAGATACGAGTGTAACTAATAAATTCATATTATGGAAATTTGATCAGTGTTCATGTATTTTGATTTATAGTGACTAGCTAAAATAATCTAATATAAATTAATTCTTTAAAGTTTTTTAAATAAAATTATTTACTTAATTATTTATTGCATGTGGTCATTTTATTTAATCACACAGTTCATTTCAAATTACAATAAACAAATAGCACAATATTTATACCGGCTTTTAATTAAACATATATCACTAATTACACATAATATTTAGAAAATGAATAAAAATCGTGAAAACGAAATTACAACAATAAAATATATGTACATACATAATTAAAGCAGAGGAATATGAAATAAATGTTTGACAAATAATCACATATTTTATTTTATATTAATGTTAGACAGAAAAAAATATTTATTTGTATATATTTGCATTCTTTTTATTTAAAAAAATGAAATAAAATTATAAAATAATGGCAATCTACAACATCTTGTATACGAGTAAACTTGCTATTACATAATTAGTATTTGAAACATTATTTATATTTGAATGAAATTTTTTTATTATCTGTGTTGAAATATCGAACTTAATATTATACTTGCATCACTGTTAAAATAATATTATGCATGTAGAACAGACTCAGAAGTCCCAAAAATAAAATCGACGTCAAGACTAGATAATGATGATATTTCATGAAGACACAACAAATATCAACTGTGAATGATGACTATATGATAATGTGATGTTGTTTCGATCATTTGATGTTGATGATCATCATGTTCCATTTACATATAAATATATCTATCCACCTTCGAAATGTTGAACTACAGTGGAATAGTATATTAATTGTGTCATCATATAGCACGCGTGCTTATGTGCTTAAATATTATGCATATGAATATACATATATTCTTTGTACTATTATTATAGTTCGTATTTATTTTTTTATTATATTATTTATTTTTATTATATATAATACATATTATATATACAGTTACATATTACATATGCAGTTACAAACTATATTTTTGACTTTTTTTTTCACAACATATGCTTTGTAGCTAGAAACATAAGTATTTATACTATATAATATGTTCTTATATTTACACTAGTTTTATGCTAGCCTAGGTATCTTTATATTTTTAGCTATTAACATACTGATGCCATTCAAATAAAAGCCTACATAACACAACATGTAGATGAGATTTATGTATGTTGTATGTGATCATCAACAAAGTTGTGATTTACTTTGATCTTGTAATAAATGTATAAAAAGACTGAAATATAGTACGTATATGCACATCATGTATAATTACAAACGTATAAAGATCATAGATCATATTAATAGAATTATATATGTAATGTACTAACTTTAAGTTTTCACTTCGCTGTGTTTTTTGGTTATACTTTGGTTATACTATGTTTTATTACATTATATTATATGTCCTAATACATACTTTTGATAGATTCGTCCTTTTCTATGATCTAAGAACATTTGATCAAAGAAATAAAATCAATGACATCCAGCCTTAGATGATCACTTTCAAAGAAATATAACCAATAATAGTGCACCTGCCTTAGATTACTATTTTCGAAGAAAAATAACCAATAAAACTCTAGATCACTGTTTTCAAATAAATATTTAATGAAATATCAGCCTTATTTGACCACTTTAAACCACTTTACAACCATAATAACACCATTCGTCTCCGATATTTAGTTTTGGATGATGAGTAAAATGTAGACACACACGTCCAATTTTATGTATAATGGATATGTGAAAGTAGTACATCATTTTGGAGAAAAAGCCGAATGCACAAATTTAAAACAGTAACAATAATGGATTCAAGATATATTTTACATGATATAATATTATAATATTCTACGCATGGTACCATATTCATTCAGATTTTTTCAGTATATTTTACAAATCACAACTGCAAGTTTGTCGTGTTCCACACCTTATTGTAAATTACGTTGCAAAATATAAAATTGAGTATACCTTAACAATAGTGAATACAATTTTTAATATTATTATATATTCATGTGATTCAAGTGAAAAAGGATTCAAGAGTATCAATCTGGGTTTAGCCCAGGAAAATCCACGATAGAACAAGTTTTTACTTTACGTCAAATAAATGAGAAATGTTGGGAATATGGTATACCTATACACGCGTTATTCATTGATTTTAAATCAGCATATGATTCAGTCAACCAAGAACAACTTCCATGGCAAATAAGACGTATGGTGCGCACTCATTCCAATTCTTAAATCTGGCACAGTATCCAAGAAAATTAAAACTAAAATATATAAAACAATGATTAGACCTGTGGCAACATATTCATCAGAAACGTAGACACTAAACACCAAAGAAATGGAACTTTTAGAACACTTTGAGAGAAAGAGAGAAAGATCGAACAAATCTGAAATAAAATAAATTGCAATATCATTTTTAAATTTTTATTTTAATATTTACTAATATGAAAAATCATTGATAGGGAACGTTAGTGTCAAGTTTTAGAAGAAAAATTAGGAAAAAATCAAAATTTTATTCGAAGAAGAATTATTCGAGTATGAATTTTTCTTAACAAAAAAAAAAATTTAATATCTATTTTTATTTTTGCTTTTACTAAATTTTATTTTTTATATTAAAGATCGTTTATAAATTTTCATTTCCCAATGAAACTGCATTTTTAATTGTGTACATAAATACACATATGTATACTCATAGAATATCTTCTATTTACATCATACCATTAATATATATAGTACATGTGCGTATAGGTGCAGTAAATGTAATATAATGTAGTACAATGAACAGCGTTTGTCTGAGTGCTCTGGTTTTTCATACCTCCCCCTTAACAAACAACAACAACAACAAATGTAATATAAAAAATATAAACCAGTTATGTTGTAGTTATATTCAATAAACAGAAAATATATAAAAATAATTTTAAAGTATTTAGATAAAATATAAGATAATTGATTCGACCTTCTTTTTAAACTGTTCTACTCGTATTTTCATTACATTAGGATTCAATAACAATAATATTAAAAAATAAAGTTATGATATACATAATATGTATCATATGCATGTACATATAAGTAAATTATTTATGTATTGTCAAGTTAATATGGAGAAACATCAGTAAAGTGAAAAAGATTGTGTTCAATAATCCAGTCTAGTTTAAAAGAGACTCACAAATCTGCTACGAAAATTTTAGCCGATATTTTGAACATAAGCATTAGACACATTGCAAGAACATGAGCATGAGACATAATTCAAGTGCCTAGAAGCTGAATTTTATTCAAAAAGAGTACCGATGAAAATGGGACGAAAACGAAAACATGCATAAAGAGTTAATTCGGAACGTACAATCAAGAAACGTGTCATAATAGATAATGTAATGAGATATTGGTTTACAAGCTTGACATACGAATAAGTCAACCACCTGATTATAACGGGAAAAGAAATGAAATCAACTAACAAAATCAACAAATGAATAATCAAACTATCACGGTAAAAACATACCAAGCAGGTCGCAGTTTCGGTTTTGGTGACTGTTGAATCGTCATTCAACATTTTAATAATCAAAAAAAAAAAAGGGGGCAGTGTTTAAAAATATGTAATAATAAAAACAAAAAAAAAAAGGTTACAAACACTTCAAGACAAACAATGCGATCATATAATATTTCGTACAAAAAAATGTAAACCAATCAACGTAATCAAACATATAACACAGAAATATATGCAATAATATGGAACATATAACATGAATATGCATAAGCAGGTAACATAAAAATGTTTATAAACATAGCATACAAACAAAAACAAAAACAATCCACATAGCACAATATATAACATAAAACATTAAACACAAAATATTTAATTGCATAACATAAACAATGAACACTAACAAAATAAAACATTGGAATACATATAACATATATATTGTATATATATACATACATTACATACGACCATGTCAGATCTGTCAAAAAAAAAAAAAAAATATATGTACCAGTACCAGTTTAATAGTTACCACTCAAAGTTATTCACAGTCATCATAAATTGTCATTTCGAATCACCGGACACAATTTGAACAAAACGGTTTTATAAAAAAAGACAAAAATATGAGATAAATAGCAGAACATTTCAACAACGGGGAAAATAGAAAATTCCAGAGTTTGCAAATTTTGGTATATAAAGAGTTGCGATTCGCAGGAAAATTTGTCTTTTGCAATTACTTGTGTATACTGTCGTATTGAGACTGAAGCAAGGAAACCAAAAGGCCACCTCATCAGCCGGGACGTATTGAGTCCTAAAAAAATCTAGCGTATTGAGCTAGTAAGTAGGGAAAAGTTAGGAATTTCTGTAAAAATACTTAAAATTTTTACAGAAAATAGGGAAACGTTGAATTAAATCATCGTCAAAAACACTTAGAAAATTTCTTATACAGAAATTTTCTAACACTTAAAGCCGGAATTTGTCATCGTAAATATACTTAGAAAATTTTCTTACAAAATTTTCTAACACTTCGGGCCGGATCATCGAAAATTGTTAAAGTTGATATTTAAAAAAAAAGACTTAGAAAATTTTTTTACAAAATTTTCTAATACTTGGAACAAATTCATCATCGTTAAAGACTTAGAAAATTTTTTATAAAATTTTCTAATACTTCGAGCAGAAATTCAACGTCGCTAAACACTTAGAAAATTTCTAGGACTTAGAAATTTTCTAAAAGTTTCATCGCTGAAAGTATCATCAGAAAATTGAATTATTCTGGAAAATAGAAAAACTCATCGAGACAGTAAAAAATATTTCATCTCGACAATCGTCAATTCCCGTCGGCAATCTTCAGTTTTACATAACGATTTTTTTGAAAGTTTGAAAATTCGAACAGTCATCGTTAAATTGGTCTCATCATCGTTCTTCAATCAACATAGTGTCTACAACGCCATCTATTCGTGTAGGTCGACCTATGCCAACGAATAATTAGTTAATTATCTCTTAGTAGTTAAGAACATATGTAAAATCATAATTAAAGTAAATTTGATAAATTTCATTTGTATAAATTCATGATTTTATTTCAATTTTGTTAAATTCATTTGCATAGTTATTTCCGGTTTAACTGAAATATTGTACATATACAAATATTTAAATTAAAGTAAATTTTATATATTTCATAAGATTCAAATTTGTTTTGTATTAATTGCATACTTATTTCCAATTTGGTTGAAACATTATTATATAATTGAAATATTGAATTTTTATATAAATTGAATTAGATTCATTTAAAATTTAAATATACACGAATTTAAGTAGATTAGAAATTGTTTGTAATTTAGTTTAAGAAATTGAATTGTTAGATTTAAGAGAATACATTTAAATAAAATTTGTAACGTAAATTGAAAAACATTGTGTTTTTATTTTATTAAACATTTTGAACCGGCACCTTTCTTAATTAATGTTAAATTGAAAAATACTTTTTATATTATATTTTTTGGTGGATTTAACATTTGGTCCTTCGAGCCGGATAAAATAGAAACTCAATTTTCTTCAATTTATAGATAGACTATAAAAATTTGTAAAAAATGCATAACATTCAGAATTTAATTAAATTACAAACTGCTTTGGAAAATGAATTAAATACTGTTACAATTAGAATAAAACAAAATTTAACTGAAAATCAACCAATTAATGTATATGAACGTAGAATACAGAAATTAAATGAATTAACTGATAAATTCCGGGATAATCATTATTTAATTTGTCAAACTGAAGATTGTAAACTCACTGCCGAGTATATTGAGCAAAATAAATACGATGCATAAAGTGCAATTTTAATCACAAACTTTTTAGCTGTATAAAATTCAAAACATTATCAGCGATAGAAAAATTAAACTTCGTTAAAAAACATAATTTATGTATGAACTGTCTCACTTTCGGCCATAAATTCAATGAATGTAAAAGCAAACATACTTGCGGTATATGTAAACGAAAACATCATTCCCTATTACATACTAGCTTCAATACCACATCGAACGCAAATCGGGATAAACCTTCTGCTCAATCGACAGTTACACAAAACAGCGATAGCACTGGAAACGAAGCTTTGCCAGTTAGAAACTCCAACGAAAGGAATGAATTGAAGTCCTTCTTCTCATCAAACACGAATCAAGTACTACTAGCAACGGCTTTAGTCAGAATACGGGGTAAAAGGGGTCACAACGAAGTATTGCGAGCCTTGATAGATCCAGGGTCACAATCAACATTCATAACTGCTTCTGCAGCAAAACGCCTGCAACTTCAACTTACACGAACGAATCAGCACATCAGTGGACTCAATCAGAGCAGTGCCACTGTGGCTAGGTCACAAACTGAATTTATTCTAGAATCAGTAGATGGAAAATTTGAATATTGCGTAAATGCGTTAGTGGTAAAGAGTATCACTAACGATTTACCTACTCATCGGATTGAAACGACAGGTTTCAATCATTTGAAAGATTTGAATTTAGCTGACCCTAGTTTTGCGATACCTGGAAGGATAGACTTATTAATTGGAGCAGAAGTATACGCAGCTATAATTCGAGAAGGAATTAGACGCTCAACTGAACCGAATCATCCGATTGCAATAAATACTGAATTAGGCTGGATTGTTATGGGTAGCATAGGCACTGCTACACAATTCAGTAAGACGTTCATGACACGGGTTTATGAATACTATTTAGATACACGGTCAAGAAAATCTTGGAAACAAAAACAAAGGTTAATTGCAACAAAACGTGAAAAACTTCAAAATAAGATAGTTGAAAACATTGGTGAAAATACAAAGAAACGAATAACGAAAACACAAGTAAAATTGAAAGAACCACAGATCAACAAACACAAGAAAAAATTTAAAGAAATAATAAAACGCAACGAACCCTTTGAAACAGGAGGACTAATAAAAATTCCATCTAAAAGACGAAGGAAAACAAAGGTACCAAATTGGTTACAAGCACCAGAGGACATAAAGCGTGTCATATCCCATTGGTCAATTCCTTGGCAACAGATTCACAAAAGTAAAACATTCAGATTAAAGCAAGAAAATATAACAATACGTTTTACGAAAACAAAAGATGGCATGGTCAGAGTAAAAAGTTTAAATTTTTAAATAAATCAAAGGTGAATTTTATGGTAGAAAATAAAGAAAACTAAAATGATTCAACATGATATTCATTTATTACATAAATAAAAATTAAAATAACAATATATACAATAAAATAAGTTAATTCTTTTTTGCGCGTTCCGGGAGGATGTTGAATCGTCATTCAACATTTTAATAATCAAAAAAAAAAAAGGGGGCAGTGTTTAAAAATATGTAATAATAAAAACAAAAAAAAAAAGGTTACAAACACTTCAAGACAAACAATGCGATCATATAATATTTCGTACAAAAAAATGTAAACCAATCAACGTAATCAAACATATAACACAGAAATATATGCAATAATATGGAACATATAACATGAATATGCATAAGCAGGTAACATAAAAATGTTTATAAACATAGCATACAAACAAAAACAAAAACAATCCACATAGCACAATATATAACATAAAACATTAAACACAAAATATTTAATTGCATAACATAAACAATGAACACTAACAAAATAAAACATTGGAATACATATAACATATATATTGTATATATATACATACATTACATACGACCATGTCAGATCTGTCAAAAAAAAAAAAAAAATATATGTACCAGTACCAGTTTAATAGTTACCACTCAAAGTTATTCACAGTCATCATAAATTGTCATTTCGAATCACCGGACACAATTTGAACAAAACGGTTTTATAAAAAAAGACAAAAATATGAGATAAATAGCAGAACATTTCAACAACGGGGAAAATAGAAAATTCCAGAGTTTGCAAATTTTGGTATATAAAGAGTTGCGATTCGCAGGAAAATTTGTCTTTTGCAATTACTTGTGTATACTGTCGTATTGAGACTGAAGCAAGGAAACCAAAAGGCCACCTCATCAGCCGGGACGTATTGAGTCCTAAAAAAATCTAGCGTATTGAGCTAGTAAGTAGGGAAAAGTTAGGAATTTCTGTAAAAATACTTAAAATTTTTACAGAAAATAGGGAAACGTTGAATTAAATCATCGTCAAAAACACTTAGAAAATTTCTTATACAGAAATTTTCTAACACTTAAAGCCGGAATTTGTCATCGTAAATATACTTAGAAAATTTTCTTACAAAATTTTCTAACACTTCGGGCCGGATCATCGAAAATTGTTAAAGTTGATATTTAAAAAAAAAGACTTAGAAAATTTTTTTACAAAATTTTCTAATACTTGGAACAAATTCATCATCGTTAAAGACTTAGAAAATTTTTTATAAAATTTTCTAATACTTCGAGCAGAAATTCAACGTCGCTAAACACTTAGAAAATTTCTAGGACTTAGAAATTTTCTAAAAGTTTCATCGCTGAAAGTATCATCAGAAAATTGAATTATTCTGGAAAATAGAAAAACTCATCGAGACAGTAAAAAATATTTCATCTCGACAATCGTCAATTCCCGTCGGCAATCTTCAGTTTTACATAACGATTTTTTTGAAAGTTTGAAAATTCGAACAGTCATCGTTAAATTGGTCTCATCATCGTTCTTCAATCAACATAGTGTCTACAACGCCATCTATTCGTGTAGGTCGACCTATGCCAACGAATAATTAGTTAATTATCTCTTAGTAGTTAAGAACATATGTAAAATCATAATTAAAGTAAATTTGATAAATTTCATTTGTATAAATTCATGATTTTATTTCAATTTTGTTAAATTCATTTGCATAGTTATTTCCGGTTTAACTGAAATATTGTACATATACAAATATTTAAATTAAAGTAAATTTTATATATTTCATAAGATTCAAATTTGTTTTGTATTAATTGCATACTTATTTCCAATTTGGTTGAAACATTATTATATAATTGAAATATTGAATTTTTATATAAATTGAATTAGATTCATTTAAAATTTAAATATACACGAATTTAAGTAGATTAGAAATTGTTTGTAATTTAGTTTAAGAAATTGAATTGTTAGATTTAAGAGAATACATTTAAATAAAATTTGTAACGTAAATTGAAAAACATTGTGTTTTTATTTTATTAAACATTTTGAACCGGCACCTTTCTTAATTAATGTTAAATTGAAAAATACTTTTTATATTATATTTTTTGGTGGATTTAACAGTGACTAATCAGCTGATAGTATAGTCAGCTGCTAAGTCAGAACGTATGCATGTCAACCTGATAGTTAGGTGAATATTTAGCTGATTAGTCACCTAAACTGAAAGCCCTACCTCTGTTTGTTTTTACCCTTAGACAGATCTCTACAAAATTTCGTGACATTATTGAATGCATTAGTGGTGCCAACAGAAGCCACAACGAGTTTTCTTCATCAGTATTAAGTCTAAGTGGGAGTGTTAAATAAACAAATATCGGTACTTATTAGTTGTTACAATATTACATTATGGCAATAAATTATGTGAATTTTCAAAAAAAAAAAAAAAAAAATAAGCTAACTTATACTATTGACACACTGCAGAGATAAATCACGAATATCTTAGATTTCTGGTTTATCTTTACGATAACCGTCTTTCAGAACTCGGTTAAGTTAACCGAGTTTCTAGAACTCAGTTATCTTGTTAACCAAGTTCGAACTCAGTTATCTTTGACATTTGTGTTATTTTTTTTATATTATATTTAAACAAACTGTCAAACCAAATTTCTGCTAATATGCTGACTAGATGAAAAAGAATTAGTATTTGAATTTATCTCGATAGGTTTCGCATGAATACATAAACTAGTTCACCTCAATTTAAATGTGTTACCAACATCAGGTTATCGATAAACCATTTGAGATAACCATGGTTTATCTCTGCTGTGTCAATAGTATTAGTTATTGAAATAAAACGTACTTTCAAATACGTATAAATATAAAAATATGTATAAATACATATGGGAAAATCATTTAGAAAAAAGAACGATTAAAATAAACTTTTAAATATTTTATTTTATTCGTTGAAAATCACCTAAGTACTTGTTGCGACTGCGACTACTATTTTAGGTCTTTCTAAGTGTGATAAGAGATTCTTCAAACTTGAGGAGCATTTCAATCATGTTATATTAGATAGTGAATATATAAATTTGATTAAAGTTAAGAAATGATAAAAATAATGTAAAGTACAATATTTCATGGAAGTATCTACCTACATAAAAAATCATTGAAAAAATCTCTAAGTTCAAGGTAAAAAGAGTTAAGACATGTTAGAAGGCTAACGATAAAACAGTTGATCTCCCACAAAAAAAATATAATATACGAGTACATAATTACATAGATAGTAGAGGATAGTAGATACATATACTCATTTTATATCACGTAATTTAGACTACCTATATAAAATTAATTTTTAATATTATTTCTTTTTTTTAATTTAGCGTATAAATTATCTAATTCTCTAAAAGAAGAAACCAGAGAATAAAGGAAACTTTCAGAAATGAAAAACATTTAATAAATTTTTGTTACAAAGAAAAAAAATTAATTGTAAATATTTTTCTGTTTAGCTGTAGGTGACATGAGCTCATCACTGTATTCTCATTGTATTTCATCTTTTCATAAGTAAGTATACACATACATATATCACATATTCATATATCTACTATGTATATGTATGGATATTTGCATTTTTGAATGATCAATGTAAGATCCTGTCCTGAAAATTTTATTTTAATCATTTCATAAACATTCTGAGCTTTCTTTTTTTTGTTTCTTTTTTTAAAAAATATTTATTTAACTTTCTATCTCTAATTTTTTATTTAAAGTCTATATCTAAGAATTTATTTACATACCTATTTTATTTTCTTTTTGCTTCATTATTTTCATTAGCTATGCATACATACATAGAGATACGATGTACACGAAAATAAACTAAATTTACGTATATGCTCTCATTCTGTCTGTAGCAGATCTCAAATCATCCTTTTCTCTATGTTAATGTGTACGTGAGATATATGTATTTGTATAGTATATTTATAAATGTATACATTTATGTGCGATTATATGGAAAGTATACATTTTCATTAAATTTTTTTTTCTAACATAATGTATGTATGTATGTACATACAAATAGTGTGTGCAGAGTATTAATATCTACATATAAATATACATACATACATATATTTTCTTTAATACATTTTGTACATAATATAACATACTATGTATATAAGATATGTATATGTAAGTGTGTACATGTTTTGCTTTTACTTCATATTCTCATGTACATATAGTATGTATATATTTTTTCACTTCGAATGAGGACAAATGAAATATTTCAACATTTCTTCTATGAATGTGTATGTGTGCATATGTGTATTAGGTATATTTACGTACACATATGTACTTTTTATTTTTAAACATTATAACAACCTTTATATATGCATATTTAATGTACATAATCGTATCTACATATACATAAGTATATGTAATATAATATGCATGTACTCATATGAAGATCAAAATTTAAACAGAATAAACAAGATAATATAAAAAGGCAGACTGATGATGTACATGTTTTAAAAACTTTTTCTAACTACATATTAATATTTAAAGAATAAGAAAAATATTTTATACAGTTGTATTTATATGTAGGTAAAAAGGACTGGGTTACATGAAAATAGGTACATATATGTATATGTAATCAAAATAGGGTCACAATTATTCTTGGTTCCTCTTTTACTTAAGTTTAATATATTACTCTGATATTTTAATGAAGTTTATAATTAGAAAATAATTATCTATTTAAATTAAAAATGAATAATGCTTAAATATCGATGGTTCAAATAAACTTTGTAGAAATAAAAATTACTGAGATTACCTCTTTTAATTATTATTTCCTTACAAATATTTTGATCATCGAATAAAGAATTTTTTAGGGTCTCAAAATGTTCTGTATTGCTGATTTTTACAAACATTCCCATTATCTACGAAATACATATGATAGATATATTGGAAAATATATGGCTTCTATACATACGTGGGTTACGTGAGCACGTGTGTTAGTTCAATTTTTAATCTTTGAACGAGAACGATAAATACTTTGATACAATTTAACAAATATACTTTTTATTTGGATAGTTTAATTTTACATTTTATTTCGATGAATATTTAATCTTAACAATACTCGTATATTCCAAATAAAAATAGTTTTAAATTTAAAATTTGAATTTAGATTTTTTATGTAGTATAATATAACAGTATATTGATGTTCCTAAATCAAACCAATAATTTAATTCAGTTCTACATTTCATTAAAAAAATATTTACAGTTTATTTACACCATTACAAACTTTTTATTATTTGTTTTAATTTTGCTCTTTTTTGTTTAAAAAATAAAAATAAATTGAAATTCAGATAAATTATATCAAAAAATGAAAGTATCATCACATGTATACATTGGAAAATATACGTTTAATAAAAATTCAAAATAAAAGTTAATAACTATACATATGTAATAATTATTTTTTTTCGAAAATTTCCAGGAATATTTACCAAGAATACAATAACAAATTCATCAAAGGATTTTTCCTATTTATTTTTTTTTTTTGCTTTATTCGTGATTTTCAGATGGTTCGTAAAAAAAAATGAATAATTATAATAATTACGCTTATATACGAACATGTAAGTACATAGTTTTGTTTTTGGAGGATATTAAAGCTATATATTTTCGAATAAGTTGCTAAATTAAAAAAAAAATTCAAATAAATATATTTTTAAAAATTTCTTATACTTAATATACATATATACACATATTGCTGTGATACTAACCTCTATATGGCCCCAACCTTCAGCATTCATTTTGGATGCTTCAACACTTCCTTTTGCACCCATTTTGCAGATATATTTCACTCAACCAAACACTTTTAAATATTCCTATTTATACGTATATTTCCGGTTAAGTAATAGTTTTTTTTTCTCTTATTTTCAAATTATTATTTTAAAGGTGCCAATTATATTTTATTTTGTTTACATATAATATTTAAATTTTCAAAATTTTTGTGTGCTTTGCAATGGTTTTACTATAATATATATGAGTATGCTAATAGAAAGTGTAATAATTTTTTAATTTTAATTTTATATACATATAATGCGTTCTTTTTAAATTCATTTATTACAGATGTATTAAAAACTATTATTTTTATTTAATGAAAATTATAAGGAATCTAAGCCAAAAATTTAAATTGATCTAGAAAGGTAAAGGAAACAAATTTAGAATTCACTTTTTTTTAAAATATGTACAAGAAATTCACTCAGTATTTTTGTTTTTCCTTTTCTTTTCTTTTAAATTCACTTTATAAAATTTGGCTGAAATGAAATGCCAAAGTACATAATATCAAAAATTTCTCTACTTTTTAATTTTTTTTTTTAATTTTGCATCGTTCTCAATGTCGAATCTCTCTGTTTGGATCTATAACCATTAGTTTGTTTTTTTTTTTTTTTTAATTTTTTTTTCTACCCCTTCGTAATATATTTCAGAATTAAGTTTTTCCGTTTTTCGTTACAATTCTCTCATTTTGATTTTGTTTTCGTCAAATATGTATTTCCAATATAATAGAAAATGAAAGAATAAACTGGATTTTCGTTTTTTTCTAACTTCTTCTTCTTCTTCTTGTTTTGATGCTATGCGTCAAACACACCCACTTCTTAAATTGATTTTAGGAAAATGAAGAAAAAAAATTTTTTCTTGTTCTCAATATAAACTCTGATATTGAAAATAAATTATTTCATCGAATACAAAATGAATTTTTTTACAAATGAATTTTGCAATTTTTTCCGTTCTACATTTTGATAAAATGAATTGTCATTTTTAGTACACGGTATAGAATACAAAAATTAATATACGCTTTATTGATGTTCACATTGATTTATTTTTGTGTAAAAAATTTCAATTTAAAGAAAAAAAAATATTTGTCTGCGAAATAACTTATTATTTATGAATTAAACTAATTTCTTAAAACGGAGGAAATATTTTCATTATACTTTCAATTATTTTATCCTTTAATTTTGAACAATCCATTAACAATTTTGATTTCAATTATATACCAAAAAAATAAGAAAAATTTATTTAAGTATATTAACATTAAATTATATTAAAAACTTAATGTCTTCAATATAAAATTATTCTTTTAAATTATAATTAAGTACTTGAGTTTGAAAAACTTATTATTCTCTCTTTTTTTAATGCACATGGAATAAAGGTTTTATTTATACACTTTGTTTTCCTTTAAATATTAATTTTGATATAATTTGTTATAATTATTGAATTTGAAAACAAACAATAATGTAATTTCTTTTCAAAAATATTTTTTTAATTTCACATCCTCTGGCAACAAGAATTTCGAAAATTGGATAAAAAAATGTTATATTTTTTTCTACTAAATTTAACTAGCATTAACAATCTGGATCGATAACAGAGAGTATATGTGTAGTAGATATTATTTGAGATGCTTTTGTGCTCGATGAGGTCTGCAAATGCTTTCAGAAATTTGTTGAGATTTAAATGAAAAGATGACAAAAAGAAAGAAGAAGAAAATCACATAACATTTTTGGCTATTTTAGTATAGGTATACGTGTAAATTTAAAATGAAAATGTATAACTTATAGTATACACATGTTGTATGCATTGTATACATGTGCTCTTCTCTTAACACACTTTAATAATTTTACTCATATTTATATGTATAAATTGTTTTTAACATGTTTAAGTATAGATACATATAATATTTATAATTCAATTCATATGTATGCCTGTATGTAAAATAAATACGTGATGAGTTTTAAACACATTTACATACATATATTTACATTTATAAATGAATATATAAAGATGTAAAAGGATGAAAATTGAACGAAACTCAATTTAATTTGATGTATGCTTTTTGTTTCACATTTTTAATTTTTCAAAAAATAAGAAAATAAAAAAAAAAGAAAGTAAAAATAAATAAGTAAATAAAGAAATAATAAAGAATGTAGAATTAGATTTTTTGTTCTTTCTTTCTCTTGCCTGTTTGTACAAAAGTACTCTACTCCACCTTAACCTTATTTCCAGATTAATAAAAATTTAAAGCACTTTACTAAATTATTGAATAATTGATGAAACTTCTTCCAGTTTCCTATGAAAAAATTTTCTTGAAAAATATTAAATAATGTAAAACGTAAAAGCACCGATCAGAATTATCTGTAATATAGTCGAACTATAATTTCTCATTTGCATTTTCAAAGTATTATAAAAAAATTTTGAAATATTTAGAATTTATTTAATAAAATGTGATAGAATACCAATTCAAAAATATAACTCATAAATAAGTATAGTTATATACATTCACTGTGTGTATGTACACATATATGTATGTACTAAGTAGTTTATCATGAAAATTCAAAATAAAAGCCGTTCATTCATGGCCTATATTCGATGTATTACTTATTTTATTGTTCATTTTTTTCTGAATTTTTTTTTTTTTTTGTTCTTTTCTATGCCTTAATTCTTTTGACTGAAATAATTACAACAAATTTCGGAATTATATTTTGTTTACACTAAATCTAGAAGAAGTTACTTAATCTGGGATTTTCACACAAAATTTTATAAAAGTATTTAAATATTTCAATAATAATATATTTTGGCTTTAGATTTTTAATAGATAATATAGAAAAACTGAATTGAAAAATTGCTAATATTTTCTTGATACTTTTTATATATAGAACAAAATATATAAAGTTTTTTTTTTTTTTTTTATTTTTTATTTAACAGACTTATGATAATTATTAAACAGACGACCACCTTATGAATTATTATTTTGTTCGTACATAATATTGCTTCAATTATTTTAAAATGAATAAAGTGCGCAAGAATTAGATTCGGCGCTATTTTTGCTCTTAAAATCTTATTTTCATGGTAAATTATATACTTATTATTCGTGATATATTTTATTATTTTCACGTATGTATCCACCGAATATACAAGAAGTCAAGAAGTATTCATACAGTGATGTTTGCAAAGATGTGAAATGGATGCGTTTCGTGTACTCGTATAATGAAATGAGCATATAACATAGAGAGAAAAAAAAAATAATTAATTAAAAAGAGAAACTTCAATGACGTGGAAGGATGATGGATGCTGGATGTTGGATGCTGTGTTGCTACAAAAGCTGTTTACAACTATTTTCACGAAAATCATGTGAACTTCCAATGGAAACGAAACAAGATTCGTTAAAATTAAAAAAATACCATAACTTCTTTTTGCTTGGAAAATCATCCAGTTTCCAATTATTATTTTTTTTATTTGACTGACTGGAACTTTTGTTTACTTTTTGCATCAATTTTCATTATTATTTTACAGAATATAAAATATTTTGAAAAGTAGAAGAATAAGATTTGCCGGTTTTAATAAGAAAAATCACATAATAATATAATTTCAGTAAATTGGTAATCGAAAATTATATATAATGTGTTATTATTTGTTTATATCCAAATCACATACGTATACATATATGTAATATGTAGATGTCTTTGATTTTTTAGACATTTATAATGAAATTATAATATGTATATAAAATTATTTTCATATTATGTACATTCTGAGTACTAAATACTTTCCTGTAAATATTACTAAGTAACAATAATTTTTTTAAGTATTGTTTACGAAATAAAAGATTTTAGTTATAAAATCAAATATATACATATAAGTACATACAAAACATAAAAAAACTTTATGCTCCGACTACAAACCGTCAATTTTACTATAGCACAATGTTTTATTTTTAACATTGACATAGTTTTCCTTTATTATTGTCATTACCTTAATTTTCTTTTTTTTTTTAATTTCAATTTTCCACATAGTTTAACCGTTTAAAAAAATACACAGACTTGTATTTACTGTATTCTTTTGTATTGTTGTATTGTTTTTATTATATTTTTTTATTTTGTAATCCACTTTTATTATAAGGACGAATCAAATCCATCAAAAGAACATTTCGTATACATACATACATATAATGTTGGATATATAATATGAATACGAGTATTTATTATGTATGATTGTTCATATGCACATGAATTATGATTGTACGAAGATTAGTTTAAATAAAAAATCCTGTTCCTCTTGAGATGCATATGTAGTTGTATATATTCATATTCCTATACATTCAAAATATAAAATACTGAATACATCCTATTTGCAGATAAAACTATTCTATTAAGGATCTAACTTACACAATACACATATGTAGTTTATTTTATAACAATAGAAAAAATCCTTCTTGGAAAATTATGGAAGAAAATATTCATTCTCTGAACAGGTATTAATTTTTTTTAAACTTTTTGTTTTGGAAAGAGTGTAAAATTGAGGTGAGTTTTTTAATGGTGTAATTGCAATACTTATAAAGGATGAACATAAAATAATACTCAACTCTCATTTCATATGATGTGGACATTTGTTTTTAACCAAAGCATTAAAAAGCTAAGTACCTGCCAAAAATTTTATATACATACATACATACATATTATATGTACGAGTATAACATTACGTAGGAGTTATTGAAATTGGATGAATATTTCGGGCTTAAAAATTAATTTTGCTGCCGTCATAGAATTGTTTAGCTCTGTGGAATGGTGGAATACTGCAAAACTTTAAGTTCAAGCATATTATTACTTGGAAGGGTGTGGCTGCATTCAAATTTTTTTTTTTGTTTTTTTTTTGGAATGTACATACAATTCATTTTGTGACATACTTACCCGGCCGGTATAACATAAAATATAGGTATACTTACGTATATATGCATGTAAAAAAAATATGAAATCGTTATTGTTTGTGTGTGTGGTTATTTATATTACACCATAATTATGACTTTAATTTTTTTTTTATAAAATAATCATTTGTGATACTGCTTATTCCTATACCTGCAATACATTTTGGCGAAACTTAAGTAATTTATGCGTCTATTATAATATCAAGCAAAATTCCTTTAAATATTTTCTACGAGCTTCATATTCATATAGTCAACAACAAATTATTTGAGAATCAAGTAAAAATTGTATTTTTTGCAAGTTATTGTCTTCATTGGTACATATTATTCAAAAATTGTCATATAAACTTAACTTATTTTTTCATAGATAATTTCTTTTTTTATTTCAAATGAAAATTAGGATTAGTTTTATGTAGTTTTCTCGAATTTTTTTGAAATATACATACATACATGCACAGTTCTTCAGTTTTAAAAATTACTGACAAGCAAAAACATAATTTCTCTTTATTCTATAATGTTCAAACATTACAGGATTACAGCATTACAGTTACAATAACTCAAGATTCAAACCATGAAGGATTTGTTGAAAAGTTTCTTTTTTATGTGTATTTTTTTTTGTATTTTATTACTTGATTCTTGCTTTTTACGTTATTAAGTATGTTTTTATTTACCATGTCAAACTTGTAAAGTTTTTTTTTTAGTAAGATGTGTCACGTTAAAAAATTATTAAATTATGCAACTTAAATTTGCTTAGAAAATAATATATGAACTCTTAAAAAATCCGTTAAAAATAAATGATTGCACTTTATTGTTATCGTTGTTCGTATAGATACATATTCAAATGAAGTGTCATAAAATATCAATAAGAAATAATTGCCAGCAAATACACAGCTTGTGGAGCATGAATTTTCAGATTTTTATTTGAATATTTTGCTATTCATTCAGTATTTTTATTAAAATAATTATCGGTCTTTAACTTCTTTTTCAATCATGTATGTGAAAATTATTTAATGCGAGAAATATGATAGTCGATAAATACCAATTTATGTACTACTACAGTCTTAGTGACGCTACTTTTTTAATCTTATGGGAAGTGGAAAATTTGAATTGAAGACAAAACTCTTCCCTGAAAACATTCTTATTAGATCTGCAAAAATAGAAGTTTGAAGGTTTGAAGTGAAGCCAAATTCGAAAAATACAATGTATAACAATGTATACAATGTATACAAATACAAAGTAATTCAAAGTTTTACCATTTTTACACGTTGTTATTTTTGATAGGTTGGGGGAAAGCACAGCATCCAAAACAGAGCTTTTTCATATTTATATAAAATAGTGACTACATTGCCTTCTGATATGTTCAGAGTGTTAGCTATATCACATAACTTATTTTTTTCTGGTCGGTAAAACAATTTCGTGGATTATCTTGATGGATTATCTATGGAACAATTGCCGATTTTAGGTAATGATTCAACAATTCATACAATTTAAATTTTTTAATTTTTCTAATAACGAAAAAGTATCGTCACCAAACCACTGTGAATTGTAAACAAAACATCAAATTGTCATCAAATTTTGATATCTGCCATCTAAAAAATTGTACTTTCCCGAATTGTAGGGATTTACGAATTTATTTAATGCTGTAATGTAATACATTGAATTTTATTTTAAATTTCAGTTTTATAAACCAAAAAAATATTTAAAGTGCCTCTAAACTATTATCAAAACAATAAAATTAAGGAAGACAAAATATAAAAATGGTTTTTGTCTATATATTATTTTCAATTTTTTCAGGACTTATTAAAGTGAAAGTGAATTCTTCAAGAAATTTAAATCTTGAAGAAATTGCAACTGATAACACCTAGTTATTACTTATTTTTTCTAGAATGAAGACTTTTTTGTTTTATGAGCCCTATTTTTTATTCACAAAAATATATCTACATCTATCCAAATTGCGCTCACTATACGTCTACAAAGAAAACAAATAGTGACGTTAATTATATTAATTATACTCGTCTGTATCACCCATGTTCTGGATTCCGCAAAAACTGAAAGTGGAATACGAATTTAATTCCACGCCGAATGAAAATTGATGTTCTGCATTCCATGTGGAATTATGGAGTTCAAAAATTAATTTCGAAATCATCTGACGTAATTTGTATATAAAAAGTGTCAAATTTTTTTTATTTTTATTTTAGTTAGCCTTTCTTCAAGTGTCAAAGTTTATATTGAAATTGTTAAATTTGAAATGAAATATACGTATAAAACCAAAATTCAAATCATACTTGATTTCAATATAAACACCCACGTACCGTATTCCACATTTTCGAAATGCCACTTGCCAAAGTGGAATTGGGTGTTCTGCACTCCACTTCCACTCATTTTTAGTGAATTTGATTCCGTCAAGTATGATTTGAATTTTTTTTTGTTTTTTTTTTCTCTTACAAAAATTTGAGGGAATTAAATTCACTAAAAATGAGTGGAAGTGCAATGCAGAACACCCAATTCCACTTTCGCAAGTTTTGGACATCTGAATGGAAAAAAATCATCTTTACAAATGAAAAACTTTTTAAAACGTTTGATGAATTTAAAAATAATGCTAAATTAGACGCCTGGTCTCTGGTACCTTTGAATATAATGCACAAACATATAATCAAAAAAGGTAAGAAACACATTCATCTCCATCAATATAACAACACAACTGTTTATGTCTAGCGGTGTATGTAAGAAAATGACAATATTGTTAATGACACTTAGTTGCAATAATAATATAATACTATTGACACATTACAGCTCATTATGAGGTGAAATCTCATTATGAGATGCAGTTTTGTGAAGTGGTGATACATTATAATAAGCTCATTATCTTTGGCATTTATCAATTTTTCAATAGTTTCTAGTGAGTTTTCAAATTATTTATTCGCAATTAAAAACAAAGAACTTCGGCTAATATTTACCTGTAACTTCAAAAAATACGTCGGTAATATAAAAAAATTGAAATTGACAACAAATTGTATTGGAAATTTGGAAAATTTCCAATAAATCTTTATTTACCTATGCATCGTAAGTAGGCGCTTTTACGTAATTACGACATAATGAGACGATTTTTACATCATTATGAATGATTTAGGGCCAAATTCACCAACCACTCTTAGATCTCTCATAAATTTATGAGTATAACAAAACTGCAAAATATTTTGCTATTCACCAAGCACTCTTAACCTAGCTAAAAATGTATATGGCAGTACTATTTTCATTTTTTCGAAAAATTTTCGAAATGTCAAACTAATAAAAGAAAGAAAGAAAACATTAATTTTCACATCATATTTTGAATTTGAAGTATCAAAGTTTTTCAAGTTTTTTATAATAATTATACAAATATAATAATTTATTTATTATAATTTTTTATAATAATTTATTTTGTTTTTAAATAATTATAAAATAAAACAGAATTTCTATATTTCATCTTTTCCTAAACTAGCGATAGCTCTAGACACTCTATAGATATTATGCGACATATAGAGATACTCCAAATAGATCTGCTGTCACTGATTGAAAGCTGGCAGTCGCATAGTATCTTAATGTAATGAGCACTTGAATTTGTGGACAAATTGAATTATTTCTGTGACCCTCAATTTGAATATCATTTTTTATTCTGTTCAAAAGCTCACTGAACATAAATTTTTGAAGTCTAAAACGGCGTTCAAATTCGTCATCGTCGCACAAATTGTAATAATCAATTTTAGTTTTGACTTTTTTTTCTTTGATTCGAGTACCTAGCAGTTCTAAAAATTCATTTTCAGATTCAGAAGTCTCATCTGAAGATGAGCTGCTAGTATCAAATAAGTCCAAGTACTCGAAACTCATCGTTGCTATTGGACCAATGAATGTTGAGTGTCAACATTTCAAGGCATTTAAGTTTAACAATGAAGCCCATGGATTGTCGCCAGTGGCAAAGTCAAATTAACGTCATTGGTACCGCCACCAGAGTCACTACATTCATTGGTTTCCGGAAATGGGACAGATTCTGAACATCTTTTTACTCATATCCATACTTGCTTCCAAATGACGTCATTTAATATTATTTATTATTTATTCCAATTCGAAATGAATATTCATAGCTAAGACAGGAAAACGTCTGTCGGGTCAGCTAGTTGTATATAAATTTAATAAAAATAAAATAGAATATATAATAATAATTTTATTTATATGAGAACACTGACATTCTTCATTGAAATCCTTACTTTTAAAGTTCAAATTATTTTATTTGTGTATCTTCTAAAGTATATTTTCAATAATTTCTTGAACATTTTTGTGTTTTTCTTTAAAGAATAAAATTGTTTGTAATTTTCCAAGGAGGAATTTAATTAGAGGAATATTGGAAAGTTTAAGATTAGGATTCGAATCTGCTATCTTGTGCACCACATATCTCCAAAGTTACTTAACAGATTTCAATGAAATTTGAAACATAGATACTTTGATAGGAATTGTGGTGCTTAATGGAGCGTTTTTTATTTGTTTCCTTTTTACGGAGTGTCAATGTTATCAAAATTGCGATTTTTCGGCTTCCAAATGCACCTCGTATAGCAAACACTGATTGACCAATTTCTTTGAAATTTTGAATATAGGTAGCCTAAAGAATATTATGGTGGATATTAGATCACATTTTTGATTTTACCTAGGTCCTGAAATTTAGTTATACTTAGTTCTTAAAAAAAAGAGTTTTTTTTTGAAAAATCGTTCAACTTTGACTTCTATTTTCATACATATCTATATGATTTTGGTATCAAAATAAAGTTTGGACTTTTCTGATATTTTTACAAAAAAAAGTATAAAATTCTTTGTTATATTTCCATTTTTATTGACAAAATTAAATTATGTTTGTTTTCATCAAAATATTCAAAAATCCATTTTTATAGCACCTAAAAGGTATGCAAAGGCATTTTTTAAAATTTTTGTATATACAATCGTTGTTGTTGTTTTCAAAAATTTTCAAAGTCGAATCCTACTCTTAAGGAAAGTATAAAGGTAGAAAATATTGGGCAGTCTGCGGTTTCGATTTAATTGTCTAACTAGCTCACTAACAAAACAAATGTGTAAGCCCATTACACAACAGCTCTGACTAACACATTTTTTTGATATGATTCTAGATTCTACCCAAGAAAAATTTTGATAGTTTTCCGTTCTTCTTGTGATACTTACTTTTTTTCAGCTAAATTTTGAAAATCTTAAACATTGTGTAAATGAAAAAAAATTACTCCATAATTTCGCGTTAGACTGAAAGAGCAGAATATAATGCTTCATTTTAAAATGAAGTACACGAAAAGTTTCATCTTAAGTGCACATGAAATTAATACTTTTAAATTAATACAATTTAATTTTTGTTTTTTAAATATGAGTTAGTTAAAAATAAATAAAATTAGTAAAAATTAGCACGAAAATTCTACATACACTTCAACATAATCAAGTCTTTCTTAAATCGCTTAAAGTCGTGCGCTAAAGACAAGCAAATTTATAATATTTTATCATAATAATTTAAAAAAAAGAATTGTTTCACGTATAGAATTATATTTACGTAACAGATGACAGATGTGGAGAAAATGTAGTAAAAATAAATTTTTATATTTTTGATTTGATTGTACTATTCCATATAATTTTATCAAAATTCTAAAAGATAAGAGAATAATATGAGTAGACGAATGACAAATTATATTGCTCATAAAAGTGTAAATTTCTAGCATCATTTTCAATTTTTTTTAGCTAAAGCCTAAAATTATTTGAAGTTAATGAAATTAAAATTAATAAATTTAATTATTTGCACAAAAATCAATTTGTTCTATACAAAACCCAAATTATTAAAAAAAATCAAATAAAAAAAAACAAATTTTTAATTAATTTTTTTATAGTTTTTATATTTCTATTCTATTCTAGTTTTTATCCTACTCTATTGAAAGAGAAAAAATAATATACTCGTAGAAAAAAAAACATACATCTGCTCAAGGCTATTACTTTGAATTCTATATATAAGTCCATAACATATAACAACATACTCGCATATATAATAGAAATAGAATTCGTATACAATTCGTATACAGGATAAAAATAAAAACCTACAAACCTATAGTGGCGTACAAAAGTTTGTAAGTATGTAATATTAGTTGAGTAGGGTATTTTTTTTAAGATTCTTTATTCATAAATTGTTCGTAAAATACATACATAAAATATCCTTAAGCAAAAAAATGGAAGAGACATGCATTTGTACATAATATATATATACATATTATGTATAATATGTATTATTCAATGTTTAAAATGTTTACGCAAATGTGAAAATATAGTGTAATATAATACATAACATTATATTATTTGATATTTTGTATTTGATATATTTCTTTTTTACTTTGGTTTTTAGACCAAAATTCACTTATTTACATTCATAAGTATATAGTACATATACAATAAAATATGTATATGCATCACAATTGATTTTTGTTTGGTTTTATGTTTTCTCTCGTCTTAACATTTTTATTATTATTTCAAATCGAATGCCGTATCAAACGCCTTTCTAACTCTTTTAATGTGAAAATGTAAAAATAAAAAAAATGTAAAAAAAAGAAAAAAATATTTCATTTAAGGAAAAACTTGAAAACATTTGTATTGGTATTGGGTCATCCCAGAAGTAATGCGGGTTTTTTACAACGAGTTTAAAAGTCAAAAAGAAAAAAAAACATTTTTTTTTTAATTTTTTATCGATAATGTGTTTTTCTTCATTTTCTACAACATTTTTCCACCTTTTCTCCAATTTTCCGTATTCCACTTGCATAAAAACTTTTTAGCTTTGACTTTGACTGAAAAAAGCTATTAAGGTCGTCTCCGACGTCATCTGCTGAAGATAGCACTTTCTTGTCTAGATGATTCTGCAAACTTCGAAATAGGTGATAATCTATCTAGTAAAGAATCTATTTTTCTTCTTGTTAACAATTTTGTTTAAAAATTGTTCATATTTTAGTCTTGATAAAAGACTAATGCACGTTAAGACACGTGTTTGAAGATGGCGGCAGAAAATTCATGTGGTACCCACTGCCCGTACTTAGACATCTTTCCAATACTTTTCAAGTGACTGTGATTGGCAGAGTGGGTGGATCCAAGCGTCTCCACTAATTCCTTAGCAATAAAGTTCAGATTTTGCTCAACTTTTGGTCGAATTAAGTCTTCATCAAACCGAAATGGTCTCTCAGATCATGGCATATTCATGAGGCTAAAATTCCCTAATCGAAATTTCTGTAACCATCTTTGCACTTGGCTTTCATTTATGGTGGACTGACCATACACATCACAAATGTTTTTAACCGCTCTCGTTGCCTTGTTACCTTTTTTAAATTCGTAGATCATATAATATGCCGAATATGTTCTTTAGTTACTTCCACTTTGAAATTGTAAAATTTATTCCTCTAACTCACACCAGACACTTGAAAAATTAGAATAAGAATAAGGATATACTAGATAATCCTTCGTTATTCATACATATTGTCAGAAAACCTCTGTCAAATAGTTATTTGTACCTGAACATGATCTTATGGAAAAACCCGCATTACTTATGCGGTGACCCAATACATATAAAAAATAATAATAAATCGAAGTAACCGTTACTTGAAATTGATAAAAGCATTGAAATCACAAGTGTTTTTATGTGAATTTCGCTCACTGTATGTATATGTATGTAAACATTTTTTTACCGATTTTACTTTGCATTTCCAAAAAAAAAAAAACAAAAAAAAATTATATGTTTCGGCCAATTCTCGTTCTGTGAAAAAGTGAATAAGTGAGAAATGTCAAAAATTCATTTCATTCCTAAACTTTTCATTTTCATTTCTCATTTTTGTAAGCAAACTGATTCTGTTTCAACTAATATGAGAAAGGCTGATGAAAATGAGATTGAAAATATAACTCATTGATTCTCATCATAATTTCACTAGAAAAAAATTTGACATAAAATTTCACTTTCTCACGGAAAAAGAATTGCACACATTGCAATTCTACTGAAAAGTGTTTTCATTCTCATTTTCACAGAACGAGAATCGGCCCTCAGGAGATTATTACCATTATTACGAGCATTACGAAAAAAAGGTACGAAAATACATTTTGTTGAGCTTATATAGACCTTTTTGCCTTTTTTCTATAAACATTTACAAAACAGGTTTAATTATTTCCCATACGCATTTATAATCTATAATAGTATATGTATAATTTAGAATAAATAAGCTTTTTACTTCAGTTTACAAATATTCAATAAGCTATTTACTTCAAAAAAAAAAAACGTTTAAGATTGAGGTATTCTGCAAGGGATGAAAAGTTATGTGAAATATGTTTTGACAAAATAAAAATTAAAAGTCAATATGAATATAATAGAATCAATGACAGGGTTGTGAATCCACATAAATATGTTCAGGTTGTGACTAGCTTAATTGTAAATACATAGCTAATGCATGTAACTAATGTTTGTGTCGTCCAAGGCCCTATTGCATAAAACACTTTTCATACTTTTCTTTAGTAACTTTGCGATTATTTCATTTTATGTTGTATAAAAATGACCATTTGAAAATTTGAAAAGACCTTTTCGCAAAGCTAATTTTTGAAAAATTTTAACTTTTTTTCAATTTCTGTTGCATAAAACACAATTGAAAATTAAATTTTGAAAAGATAAAAACTCATCAAATTATCAACGAAAACGGTGTTTCTGTTACGCCAAATTTTACTTTTCATAAAAACTTATCATTATTTGATGAGTTTTTGAAAAATTGTGCAAAGAATAATTTCTCTTTGCAATTATCGTTTAGTCTATAAAAATGTTGTGTTGAGTGTATTTATTAGATGAAAGTGTTAGTGAAAATAATTAACTTTTGTATTTCCAAACAATAATATTTTTAAAGACTGTTTTCGCTTAAATAAAGTAAAAGTGGAATTTATTGTAAAAGAACTATACGTTGAAATAAAATATAAAATGGAAAGAATGATTCATTTGTGTTCTATGGTTCTATGCAACAAATTCTTCTTTGTTTGCATTGGTTAGAAAATGGAAGTCAATACCATACTCTGGCGTCTAAATGTACATATTCTGTATTTGTCGCTTCCTACTAATTGGAGAGATTGTGCCTTGGCTAACGCTTTTTTCCACGCTTCTTCTTTGTCTTCTTTTGACAAATTCGGATTGAATTTGCCAAATAAAATATCATTTTTCTATTTTACTACTTCTAAAACAGCCAATTTTTTAATATTTTCCTTTCTCTATTAGTTACTTGCAATAATATTCGTATAAATTTATATTTTATTCTTACTATTGTAAGAAAAAATATTGAACAATTGAATGTTCCTACAATATTATTTAATTTTTTCGTGTACTCTTCAAAAAATCACTTTAAAATTATAAATTTTAAAAAATTTTTATGCAACACAACTAATTAATACTTAGATATCAAAATCTGTATAATTGATAACATTTTCATGCAACAGTTATCACAAATACTATTCAAATTCAATATTTCAGGTTTTTTGAAAAATTTGAAAAGTTGTTTGAAAATTTGATAAGAATATTTAAAATGTGGAAAAGTGAAATGGTGCAACAGAAATACTTTGCACTTTTCATATTTTTAAAAAATGAAAATTTGCTAAGAAAAAAGTGAAAAGTATTTTATGCAATAGGAGCCAAGTTTGACTTTATATGAAATTCTTTTTTTTTTATTCATAAAAACTGTTTAATATATTACATATTACAAGTGAGTTATTACAGCAATGTAGAAATAACTGCTGAAAGTTCCAAATAACTTCTTTATTGCGTTTATATCATATATATATATATATATACATATATATATACTTAACACATAAGATATGTAAATACTTATAGATATGGATACAGAATATCGCTGTAACTAACGATGAGGCATTAATGCAGTATCATAGTATTTCCTGAATGCTAGTGCAACTTTTTGACGTTTCTCAATTATCAGAACTATTCAGAAAACAAATAAATAATCATGTGTCTATTATTTTAAATTATCTCGAATATATACAGTGAGCAAAATTTCCATAGGTCCACCACCTATATATATATAATATCTAGAGGTAACTGGTAGTTTACGAGTTCACATCTGCTGAACACATGTTTTTTATTTAATGTTCTACGCTAATAAACGGAAAAACCCAACAAACGGAAATCCTTTTATTAGGTTTTTTTAAAATAAAAGCGTAATTAGGAAATTTTCAGGTATATAAGAGCGAAATTTCTATATGTCCACTTAATTGAGTAGTATCTTTCAACCAAATCATTTGAAAAATTTATAGTAAAAATTTATTGATTGTCATAAATTGAGTAAATTAAAACTGTTCAATTAGATTTTTTTCATTAATTTAAAATAATTTAAGAAAAAAATTGAATTTTAATTCTAAAATGCCACGCGGTAAGCTTCTGTCTGCAGAAGAGATAAAAAAAATCAATTGTTACAAAAAAGTTGGACTATCCAATCGCGAAATAGCAAGAAAATTAAATAGATTACACAATGTGATCGATAACTACTTCAAAAATAAAGAAAATTATTCAAAAAGCCATCCAAAAGGTGGTAGTACGAAGCGTGTCTTTAAGAGATCGCTCAGCAATTTTGCGTACTGCGCCAAAAGAAAATGTTACAGCGAGACAAATAAAAGAAAAACTGAGCCTGCCGGTCACGAAAAGACGTGTCCAACAAATTTTAAAAACCAGAGGCAGATTCAAATGGATGAAACAAGAGCTTAAACCAGTACTAACAGAACAGCATAAAACAGCAAGATTAATGTTTGCTAAGGATCACATGACGTGGGAGGACGAGTGGAAAAATGTGATCTTTTCTGATGAAAAGAAGTTCAATTTGGATGGCCCCTATGGCTTTAAATATTATTGGCATGATATTCGAAAGACTCCTGAAGTAGCCATAAGTAGAAATTTCGGTGGGGGATCAGTAATGGTGTGGGCAGCATTTAGTTTCCATGGAAAATCCCCAATATGCTGATTACAACAAGAATGAATTCTAGCAATTACATTGATTTGCTAGAAAATGTGCTGATTGATTTTGGCGAGCAGATGCCGTTAGAAAATTGGATATTTCAACACGACAATGCGCCCATTCATACGTCTTCAGCAATAAAAACATGGCTCGAAGAAAAAAATATACTAAGTATGAAGTGGCCAGCAAGATCACCGGACTTAAATCCAATTGAAAATTTATGGGGAAATCTAGCTCGAAATGTTTATGAAAATGCGAAACAGTACGACAGTGTTGAGGACCTTAAAACGGCAATTAGAGCAGCTTGGATAGGTATAGAAAAAGAGGTTCTACAAAATTTAATTAATTCAATGAAAAACAGAATTTTTGAAAGTATTAAAAATAAAGGTGGCAGCACTAATTATTAAAAACTTATATTCAATTTAATAAAATACTTATTATTTGAAAAATGATGATTTTATTTAATGTAATCAGTAGTGGATCTATGGAAATTTCGCTCTTATATACCTGAAAATTTGCTAATTTTTGTTTTGTTGTGTTTTTTCGTCTAATACCATAGAACATTAAATAATAAACATGTGTTTAACAGACGTGAATTCGTAAATTACCAGTTACCTCTAGAAATATAGGTGGACCTATGGAAATTTCGCTCACTCGTATGTCAAAACTCTAAAGCCATTTCAAGACATGTGCAACATTATATTTTTTGATATTATGATTACTTAACATTCACGCATCAGATGCAGCACTAATGCATTATTGAAAACGAAAACATGTTGCATTACAAACTCAATGATGTATTCTTGAAAATACCCATGTTAAAGACTTGTATTACTTGTACATTAATTTTATGCCATATTCCTTTACAATTTCTATGAATAAATTTAGGTAAAAATTTATTTTACACACAAATAATGTATGTAATAAATAAAAAATAAATCAACTATAAATTATGCACAGGAATAGTGTTATTTTTCACATTATTTTATCAAAAAATCATCATTATCTCTTTGGTACAACAGACCTAGACAAGCCTAAGCGTAATCCAATATAGTGTTTTTCATAACTGTAATCTATAACTTATAAACTATAAGGTATGTATAACAAAATAAAATAAATCTTAAATGAAAATACATTTCGTTCTTATGATCTAGCCAAGAACAAATTCTGAATGGACAAGCTCCTGCATCATCAGAGTGGAAAGGAAAGCCTGCGTGGAAGACTTCGGTACCTGTTTTGAAAAAACTTAAACTGATATTTTTCTAGAAAATATTTGGAAATACATACAATCAAATTGAAAGCATCAAGATTTTTAATTTCTCTAATGTTTTAAAGACTTTTTTTTTTGAAAAATCAATTACATAGTTCATTTTTTTGTTAGTTTTCCTTTATCTTTTGTTTTTATTTTATAATAATAATACATTTCTGAAATAATCACCACATTTCATATTATGACACAAAATACATAAATGTAGAAATATGCTACGCAGTAGAATTCATAATATTGTTTTTCAATAAGAAATAATTGAATATTCAATAAAAATTTAATAAATTAGAAAAACATTAACGAAGCATTTTAAAATTTATTCCATCTTTATTTTTCCAAAAATGTAATATAGATCAGTTCTTTTATAAAAAACATTCATTATTTTCTGTCGAATAATTAACGTGTTAATCAACCCACAACTTTATTTGTTTCATATTCAATTTATTTTGCATAAATAAATAAATGGAATAAATTTGTTGCTAGTTGTTTGATCGTTTGCACTATTTTTATGATTTTATTTATTCTATATACTTAATGGGGGCTTGAATAGCTCGATGGTTGTGGTGTCGTCTTGTGATCTTGAGATCACGGTTCGAATCCCAACCAGCGTGCTACCACAGACCTAAATAACGATACACAGATAGGCCAATATCGCAAAGCTCATTTTAAAAAATTTCAAGTTTGCATTTTCATCTATAAAACTTTTGATTTGAAACTTAAAATTCGTAAATTGTGAGAATAATTCTCTCCCAGAAAAGAAATGTTTTTTTTTACTTTTTTTTTATTCATACATACTGCTACCTGCTACCCTTTTTAATTTTTAATTTTTTTTTCCATACCACAATAGCTAGATATAGATGTATGTAAATGTACAGACAGGTTTTATCATTACACATAAGTTGCGTTCCTTTTGACCAAGTAAAGAACTTTCAAGTACTCGGGAGTATATTGTAAATGGAACGCAATTTTTTTACTTGGAAGTAAAAAGTAACCTCAAATTTGAAAGCATACACATTTCTAAGGCAATGCAAATATTGGAGTGACAGTTGGCCATGCTCCAATTTCAGCTGTCATGTATTTCAAATTTGTTTTGCTTTGATTTTAGATGCTTCATAACAGTAAACAATAAAAAGCCACCTATTGAATAAAACGTGTATTAAAAATATTATAGACTTAAACCTATTTCTTTAATATCTAACGATTAAAACACAAACACCTCTGACGGCGAATTTTGGCGTAACTAATCATGCAACTGTCAAGTAAATTACTCGAATACAAGAGGTGGTGTAGATGATCAAGACTACTACTAAGACTACTTGCGAGTACTTTACTTGGCCAAAGGGAACGCAACTATATTGTCACTTCGTATACAAGGAGGCTTGGTTGTCTTTTCTTTATTTTGACTTACATCAAATACCGGATTTTATAGTTGATAGTTGGTAGATGTTAGATCTTAGATTCTGTTTATATGAAGAAATTGATAGGTATGTACAGTGATCACAAAAATTATTGGTGTTACTTGTGCACAACAAACTTCAAATTTTTACTAAATAATTCAATTTTCCTTGGCATTTTTCTTGAAAGTCAAAATTAAATCAATTATTTTCATTTTAATATTCATAATAATTTTTGCGATAGAATTAATGCAGGAATAATTTTTGGAATAATTCAAATAATATATTTGTTCTAAGAATAATTATGGTTTATTTTAAGAAATTGTATTTATTAAAGTTTGAAAAAATAAATATAAAAATGTAAAAGTATTACAAGTGTCTAAATCCAAATTACGATACTTTAATTATGCAGAAATAATTTTTGTGATTACTGTACATGTGTATACAATGTGTATACACATATAATGTAGAAGCAGCATAATTTGTAAGATGCATATTAACTTGAAAAAATGAAATCATAATCGAACAAACATGAATTTAGGGTCGAAAATAACAATGAAATAGTAACAAAGGGTCGAAAACAAAAACAAACCAAAACAAACTATAATGTGCGTATATATATATACATATACACTCGTAGATATACATAAATATATTATATCTAACATTATGGTACAAAACAGTATATATTCCAGTATCATACATATTCTATATACTTATGTACATACATACATATTTCTTTTTCTATTGCCCAATACAAAATATGTACGCAAACAAGAAATAAAATTGGTTTCTTTTTGTACATTACCTTACGTGTATGTAAGAATGTGTATTTGAAACTGTGTTGTTTTGTTTTGTTTTATTTATATTTTCTGCTCTCAATTTTCAAAATGTACTCATTTTATAAGAAAAGCTTTGAGAGAGGTGGATTTTCGCTAAATCCACTTCCAAAATTAGCTCGGCAATTGAAAGGATTGTATTGCACACTCTGTATAATGTTATTTTACTCTGTGGTGCTACTCTCACCCAAGTCGATTATTAATTTCCCATCAGCAATGTACACCAGTAACTGATTACTGATGATAAACTGGATGACATAACTGACAGAATTACTGATCAGCGGTGCCATAATGGACTGAGTACCCGTGTGCAATTAAATACACTATATACATTGTATGTACATATATATGTATATAAAAAAAAATATAATATATATTGTATATATATATATTTAATAGCAAATAAATCTAGCCTAGATTTAAAATATACACAGACGGCTCCATAATCAATAAAAAAACGGGATTCGCTTTACTTCTTCAAGACAAAAAGAACAATTCAGATTGTATGATGAAATAAACATTTTCAACGCCAAGTTATACGCCATAAAAACTGCAATAGAAAAATCATCTTCAATAGAAAATAATGCTATATTAATACTAACAGATTCACTAAGTGTCATAGACATTTTATTTAAAATATATCCAAACCACCCTATTGCAATAGATATACATAACATAACACACAAACTCATCAACAATTCCTACACCATCATCTGGATTCCTAGTCACTGAGGAATTCTTCCCAATGAAGAAGTGGATAAACTAGCCAAAAAAGCTACGAGGATGAAAATTAATTCGAGTCATAAAGTAATATACTATATAAAGATATTCGCAACCAAATTAATAAGAAAATAAATTCTCACTTTCAAACTATATGGAACTCAATAAACAACAACAAACTTAAAGAACACATGAAGACAATAACACCCTGGAAAAATATTAACAACATGAACAGAAAAGAAGCCAATGTAATTACCAGAATTAGGATTGGACACACTAACCTTACACATATTCATCACATAAACAAGTCACCCAAACCAAAATGTAACACATGCAATAGCGATCTGGATATCAAACATATTTTTAATGACTGCCAGACTTACCGAAACATTAGAAAAAAACATAAAGTAAACTACTCCACGCTAGGAAAAGATGATATCGTCAGCATGAAACAAATTATAAACTTTCTGAAGGACATAAAAATATTCCTTAAAATATAATAAAAATTAAAAACAATAAATAATATAAAATTTAAAGGTCCGAAATGACAGAAAAACTGTTCAGAGACCTAATAATAAATAAATAAAAAAAAAATCTAGCTTAGTAATGTGTTCACCTACACATATTAATGTTGAAGTTATTGGATGTGTTCGAGCGAAGTAATCTGGAAAAAAAAATCCTTTTTTAAAAGGTTTAGATTTCTTAAAATTTATTTAATTTTTATGTACGTTATGTATACTAAATAGTTGCCGACACAATATAACGTACATTATTTAAAATTACATTACTGTCGTAATCAAGTGACGCATTAAAATGTATGTTTTTGTGAGGATCGCAGTTATCCGGTAAAGTGTAAAAAATGGTACTATTTTTCTGAATATTTTTGCTGTGATTATTTCCATAACATATCTACGTGTTCACAAATAGAAGCAATAAAATTAATACTCATGCCTAGTACGCTGTTCGAACGGAATTTCTTTTCGCATTTTTATCATTTATTTCTACACGGAAAAAATTGATGTAGAATAATAGTGGAGACATTAAATAATAACGAAAAGAAATAAAGAAAATTTTTGTAAAAATTGAAAAATTTAATTTTTTTAATTTTATGCATTAAAGGTCAAAATTACCGCATCTGCTTACGGAATAAATAGCTTGACTATTATTCCGTTTTGAAGAAACAGAAAAAAAGTCACCACTCATAAGCATAGCCAACTAGTGAATTCTAGAAAAAATAATATTTTACCACTTCTTTTCCTTTCGAACTGAGTACTGCAAAACAAACAGCAGACGGCAAAATTCTGTTCACGAAATTCCGTTTATTTTTTATGCATGTACTTTTGTATTTAAATAGAATTCCGTTCGAACAGCATACTAGGCATTAGTTGGAAATATTCGCACTTATTGAGAGGAAAACTCAAAATAATCACTGGCCGTAATCAAGTGAAGCAGAGTGTACAAAAACTCGATACATGTTAATATACGTATACTCTAAAAAGTATTGGGACAATCCGTTATATCAAATATTTGTGATGATTGATAAAAAAATATATGAATTTATTATTATTATTATCCTCTTTCCCTCAATACTTTCCGTAATTTAGTTGGCGTTAAAATCACAATGTAGCATTATTTATTTTAATAAGTTTCTACTGTAGCATTATTTATTTTAATAAATTCCTACTTTTTTATTTAGAAAATCTCAAAAATGTTCGATTTGGTTTTAACCGATAACCTGGACAAATTGACAGAAGTCATGTATTTATGGACATTATGTTCACAAGATGTACTGGGAAATTATTTATAAACCCAATTAATTTGACTATCTTTTTCATTTTCTTCAGGAATAACAAGATATACATATTTTTCAAATTGTTAAGAAAACCAGATGTATTAGACTCATGTGGGTTGGCCTGGCCAAGAAATGCGGAAGAATGAAGATGATCCGAACATTTAGTCAAGAACCTAATGGCAAACGGAAATTGGATAGACTGAGAATTAGATGACGCGATGGCATGAAGAAAAAGTGCATCAGCAATTAAAAAACGTGTGCTGTTGAAAGAAACGTCTATATTAGAATATAAACAGCGAAAATAAATTTTATAAAATTTAGTTAAATTTACCTCAACTGTATTTGTTCACAAGATTTTTAATACCAAAGAAAATTTATGTTTCAAATATTGTTTTAATTTTCACATTTTAATTTTTAACTACGATTTTTCTGACCTTACGCCAAGAAGGTTTTCATTGGAAGAGAGTGAATTTTCAAATTTTACAATATACAAAGAAAAACGTTATAGACAAATTTTATATAGAGCAACAGATTATAACATAGTTCTATAATTTAACCTAACGATTCTAATAATAAATTATTTATATAAAGTTTTATGTAAACTCTTACAATTGATATACCAAGATAAAATTATATAATGCAAGTAGGTAGAAATTTCATACAAATTACAAAAAAGCAAAAAATATACAATGCAAATAAGTAGTTAGGTAAAAGTTAAATTTCAGAAAAATATGTATGTATTATCAAATTTTCAATTTATCAAAATGTTAAGAGAAATATTATAGCTTTTAGTACACAGGACTTCTTTGCAGTACTTAAAGGGTTTAAAATCAAAATTTCGTGTTTTTTAAAAACACTTTTTCAACTTCTTTTGATGACGGTATATAGCTCCAAAACTTGAAGGATAACGTATATATTTTATTAAATCGTTTGAACGGTTTTTTTGTTCTCTTTCTAATGATATCACATTTCTGTATGTAAACTTTCTAAATAAAAAAAATAAATGCAGAATTATTCAAAAAAATGAGAAAAATACACATTTAAGTCCTTATATTTCGAGGACCGCTAATCCAATCAAATTGAAATAAACTGTGACAAATATTGCAAGAAGCTCTCTTTCAAACGGTATATTAACTAATCCAATCTAAGATGCTGATACGGAGAAATAACGGTTTACGTAAAACACGCCATGGACCAAACATTTTTAAAGGTAGTTTGCGTCCTTAAGATGAATTCGCGCCAATAGAGACATATACCACGTTAAAGACGACATTCCAAAGTATCATTATCGTCTTGTTTCAAAATCTAGCAGCACCAATTCGGAAGTTTTCCCAACTGAACGTAGGGAAAAGTATAGACATTTTGTTACTTCAGACGGCCAATATGAATTTCTAAAAATGCCATTTGGTTTGTGAAATCCGCTAGCGGTATTTCAACGCTTTGTAAAAACTATATTTAAACCTTATATTCGGAAAAAAATCGCTCTTGTATATATTAACGATATAATAGTTGTCGCAAAGAAAGAGTCAGAGAACCTTGAAAAATTAAAACAAATGTTATCATTATGAGAAGAAGGCTGTTAATAAAGTGGTCAAAATGCAAATTTGTGACTAAAGTGCGTAGGATGTCACGATGATATAATGGTATATATGTATATTATATACATATATATATAAATGAGTAATAAAATAAAATAGTAATAATAAATAATAATAATATAAAGTGAATCAAAAATGGAATCGTAAAACTGTTGAAGAAAAAAAACGAAAGTTGTTGCACAAATTATTTGACCCTAGTTTAGAGATAGCGCTGCATATTAAAGCCAAAAAATTTGACTTAGGTACCTACTATACTACTGTATACACAAGCATGATGATCATCAGTTTTTTATGTTATAAAATCAGTAAATGTGAAATTGAAGCCCTTTCAGATTAAGACCTTATTTACTTACTTACATTAAAATTTGGAAATCGTTACATTTTGTCAGATGTTACAGTTAAGAGGTCTATAAAGGTAATTGATTTAGAAGAGTATGGTTACAGTATATATACATCATCGATCAAGATCGATAACTCGCGCATTTGGATCCTTTTAATTGATGTCAATGTTCATATTATTGAAGAAAGCACAATGTATCAAATTGAGAAGACTAAACAGGCAGATGAACACTGTCAACTAATTACTCTTTATTTAAAAAATGGCATAAATCATGAGAAATATGTATGTAGTGAAAAACGATATTTTGTTTTGATGAAGTACATTTATTTTTGAATGTACCCAAAGTGTTGCAGTTTTCAATAACAAAGTACGTACACTAGCCAGATCAATTCGCGCAAATTACATTGGCTGTTACAACGAGACTATTATTTCCCAAACACAGCGGAAGAGATATTACAAAATATCTCTTACTGCGTGCCTTACATTTTTGTATCCAAAAAAGAAGAAAAATACGAGTCTTCTAGAACCCATTGCTAAAAATTACAAACATTTTTCATTCATGTATGATAATTTTGTTGACTCTTTTCAGTTAAACATACATTAACAGAAGCGGTTTTCAAATATTTAAAAATACTGGCAGATAATTTTAACAATCCATTTAGAATTGTTACTAATTAAGGTTCGCTACATTCACGTCCAATGCATTTAATGTTATAAATCATGTATTTTTTAGCCAAGGTCATTTCTATAAGGACAATCATCATTATCCAAGATGTCTGCTTACGATCTGGCTTAATGGTACAGACATGTCGGGAAACTTAAAAAATATATTAATTGAACAATTAAAAGAATTGAAAAATAGAGATGGAAAAAGGATTTGCAAAACAATTCGAAGAGAGTAGAAATTGAATAAAAAAAGGAAATCAAGAAAATCACAAAATTCAAGAAGAACATAAAAAAGATTGCCTTTGCAGAAGAAAGAAAGTACATGATTAAAATATAGGAGCTTTGGTTGCTATAATACGGCCCTATCTAAGCACACAGTCTAAGCCCCTATCACGCTACCTGGGTCCATATGAGGTGATTATAGTTGAAAAGAAAGATCGATATGATTTAAACAAAGTCGGACATAATGAAGAATCGAATCGAATTTACATGAAGCTATGGTTATCATACAGAGTTACACAGAGTTATAAAGAGTAATCGTGTGATTATTTTTTCGACCCGTTTTGAAAAATAAGGATGTTATGATTAAACAAGTAAAATACAAAATCAAATACATTTTGGAATTATTCATTAAAATTCTGACACTTGAAATCTATAGTTTTTCTTAGGTGAACCTATCCTATTTCTATGTTTGGAATAATGCACAAATTTTTCAACTGGTTATAATAATTACATAAATGAATCTTTTTAATTATGGACAAAATAATCACTGACGTTAATACTCGTAAAACAGTTATCTAAAATTAAAGATAAGCTATATGCACATATATATACTTCTAAATCTTTCTAATAGAAAATATTGTTTCTTTCTACTGTAGACAATTGAAAGAAATTTCATTTCGTACTTTATCTATAATGTGTAAAATTTATAAGAAAAATATATGTATAAATATAATAAATACGATAACTAAACACTTACTTCATATTAACAATTTTATTATATTTTCTCCAACAAATTCATATGTAATTAACTTTTATGCAGCATGTTCATAATGTAGGTAACTAATTTTATTTTCAGTTTTTTATTTAATTACATTTCAAACAATTTTACGTTCAATACATTGACAGTGGCTCGTATATTATATGCAGACATTAGTTATCTTAACACAAATTATATATAAAGTTTATTCAGATATAACAAAATGTATTAATTATTAATTATAAATATAAATTTTGCGTTTCACTAAATTCTATACATTTATTTATTTTGTTTTTAATTATTTTTCATTTTCTCGTTTTTTTCTTTGATTTTATTTAAATTTTCATACAAAATTTAATTTGTAGATGTGTACTCTTATAATCCATGATATCCGTCAATATTAAAAGCCATGAAAATAGAATTTAATTAAATAAAATTCAATAAAGAATAAACTGTTCGTATAACTATGATATAGAGTAAAAGAATAAAACCAATAATTGTGATTACATTATATACTCGTAAGTTTATTATGTTTAAGTAAATAAAATAAAGGATGTACGAGTATTAGATATTAGTTTATGTTATCTTATAATCAATATATAAGTATATGTGTTTGAATGTAGTTTGTTTTTGCAATCTCAAACTAGATAGTATTTTACATTAAAATTTCAAATTACATACTACTTAGAATATAGAGAGTTTTTGGTCAATTAGACATCAAATATGTTATACTTATGTAGAAATAAATTGGAAATTTTAAATTTAAAAAAAAATTTGATAAAAATTTTCCTTTCCTGTAAATTTATGTAAATATTTTATGATTTACCAATTTATCATAAATTTGATATTTAACTTTTTCAGATAATTGTAATTGAAAAAATTATTTTATTGATGTATGAATATATATTTCTTAGCAATTTTATTATCGGAACCGAGTAAAATTATTTGAATTTTAATGTTGTAAATTTTATAATTTTAGCAAAGTGCAGATTAATTTACAACACAGAAAAACGTTTGAAAAAGTTTTGTATGAGTTAAGAAAGAGTTTAAAGTTAGAGTAAGTTAAAATGCTGAAAATTTCAAACTTCTTTATATATCTTTATTCAGTTTTTTTTTTTCAAATGTTCGAGGAAAAACTATACATTTTCTTATTGAATATAGAGTATACTCACATTAATTGTGTTATATGTTTATATTATTGAACTAAAGTTAGATTACCAAAATCACAAACTACTTTTGTATACGATCATTTGTTTAACATTCAATACTTTTTTTTCGTTTTATTCAAATATTTGAAATTTTTAATTGAGTATTAATAATTTGTAATATTACAAATTACACTAGATACAATTCAAATAAAATGAAAAAGAATTATTATCGTTTTTATTAAATAATCACTTTAGTGGTTGATTTATTTGTATGAAAAAACATGCTTTTCAATTTCAACAGAAATAATTTAATAATTTAATTTTTACGTTTGTATATATTTTAAATATGTTCATACTTATATGCATATGTTTACATTTTATTAGTAAATACTCTTATATTTACCGATTTGTACTACAAAGGGATTACATAACATTTGTCATTATAATCATTTTTATATTTGGTTTTGTTGTAGTTTTTTGTTTTTGACAGAAGTACACCCTACAAAAGGAGAATATCCTTCAAATTTTCTTAATATTTCTGCTTTTTTTTCTCAAGACATATTTCTTATTTACTGTTGTAATGATAAAAGAAATATATACCCATACACAAAATATATAAATACTATGTTGACAGTCAGTCACTGTCAAGAGATTTAAAATATATTTACAATAAATTATATAAAACATATACATATACAGACGCACATATGGATTTCACACTACATATACCGTCTAGTATATTCATTCACGTGTTTGTATAGGATAAACATTTTTTGTATTATACATTAAGAAAACAGAAATTTTTTTAAAAAAGTCCATATTTTGTTCTGCTTCATTAGTATCTTAATAAAATTTATTTATTTGCCATATACCTAATACTTTTCACTTATGTAAATCTATTAAATTTTTGAAATCATGTATTTGTATATTACACATTTCTGTCTACAAAGAAAATATTCAAATTACATTACCGTTATTATTAATAATTATATCAGTTTCTATAATTCTTCGAAAAAAAAAAATATAACGAAAAGCATTTCTCCACAAACTTCCAATTTTTAATTTTATAACTGTTTTTTTTATTTTCTTTAATTGTACATTAAAAAATCTTAAAAGTTACAAAAAAATATTTAAATATGTTTTATTTTGATTATTCTCTTTTTTGAACTCTTTACAAGTCTGTTTCTTTCAATTTACATTTATATAAAATATTTTAGTAAATATTTTTCATTTTAAGAAAAATTGAAAATCGTGTATAACCGTAATGGTACTATAATAAAATGTCACTGAAAGAATTTTTTAAATAACACTAGATCTCCGAAATTGAGAAAAATAAATAACAAAACAAAACAAAAAATAAAAAAAAAATAGCATCAATAATAGAATTTTGTTCTGCGGCTGTTAAAAGCAAGATATACTTATATAACGTCGTTTTATTAAAGATACTTTTTTCTCGTATTTTAATATCCCTTATACTTTATATATATGTACATTTGATGTACATACATGTATATATTTTCAAATTGAAATAGAAAACCATGGAAAACACCATTTACTCATTTTTTTTCTTACAGATTGTTTGTATGGATATAAAAAGCTTTTTTCATGTACAAATACGCACATATGTATGTATATATGTACATAAATATTTGTGTGTGTATCCCAACACAATAACTATGAAACATTCATACTGTACATGTAATATGTAAATGACTATATATACGTTCGCATACTAAATACATTTAATATATTCGCACATTTGTCATTCCGTTAATGATATTATATGTACCATATATGTATGTATATATACCAACGGATATGCATATTGATACCAATACCCTGATACACACTGTATTAAAATAAAATACATAACATAACAATAAAATAACACATAAAAAAGCTTCTTCATATACAAATGAAAAAGGATAAAAACATTTTCAAAAAATGCATGTAATCAAAGAAAATCAAGAAAATATAAGAAAGTATTAAAAATTACAAAAGCTTTCTGTTGAACTATATTATATTACATATTCGCTATTATACATTGTACATATATAGATTCTACGTACATGTGTGTAAGTAATACATAAACCTATATAACCTAGCCTAAAGCATCCTAAAGGTCAAGTAAATATACATATATGTATGTGCATACATATAAAGATATATAAATATACATATAACCAAATATATAACCAAAATATAACTATAAACACATCAAGCATATTAAATCTGCCCAATTATAATAGTGTCCTGTAAAAAAATGAAGGTTATTATATTATGTATTATAATATGATTGTTTACATTAATTAGTTACATTTACAGTTAATAAATAATTAAATTTCCGATATTTTAAATATGAAAATAAATAAAATATTTCAACATAGGTATATTATTAACCGTTACATAAACATACAATCATTTTTTTTTTAAACAAAAAAGCTTTTACTTACTTTTACCATCTTTTACGATTAATTATAAATGCACATATGCACATATAATTCATTCAATTACGAATTAAAAAGTTGTACAATAGTTAGTTTTTTTTTTTCTAAATATCATATTAATAACACATATTTTATATTTAGATATATTGTATTATAAATATACATGTATACATTTATAACGTTAATTATTTATTTTTTCAAACGAAAAATTTTTCAATTAAAATTTTTTTTTTCATATATGTAACTATCTATTATCTTTTTTTATGTGAAAATAATATCATCTTAAATTTTAAAAAATTATTTCTATTGTGATTAACAAAAAAATTGTATATAGGTACATAATATAATAAAGAGTTATCAAAGTGTACCGCCAAATTATTGCACTACTCAAAAAAAAGAACATAAGAACGTACATACGAGTATGTACTCATACACATGTATATGTATATAGTTTTACGGTTCTACAACATATGAATATAATATACACCTAGTACTTATATGTGGGCCAATTAAACTTATACGACTACAAAATTTTGTTAAAAAAAAGTATTATAAATATAATTTTGCATTGATAAATAACACGTGAGTGCTAAAGTGTATACAAAGGCTCTACATTTACAAAATTATACAAATTTTGTATGCGGTTGTATTAAAGAAAAATAATATATGTAATGTGCCGGTATTTATAATCACATTATATAATATTGGTATGGTATGACCTACAATAATTATTATTAGTATTTGTAAAGTTGTAGATTTTCGTAACATGTAAATACATGTACAAATGTATATGGTATATTCGTATTTATGTAGATTTCAAAAAAATATCTTAATACACATATTATTGAAATTTTTCGGAATGAATTTTGAATAATATATGAGTTTATAGATACTGCATATGCGTGCTTTTCGATTACTGATTGCAATATATTATAATTAATATGAATTTTATTCCTATTCGCAAACAACATCTTGCTGTAGCTATATATATAAATATAATATAGCATGTACATAAGTATGTATATGATTTAGACATAATATTTAGGTTAGTAATGGGTGCGGATAGAGAACAGAAAACTGACACAAATTTTTGAGTTCTTTTTTATCCTTTCATTAGTGTTGTTTTTATCTGTTTTGTTTGTGTGAGGACTTTTTCCTATTTAATATTCTACTTTTATTTTGAAATTATATTTTATCCTTGCATAATGTATTTCATATAGATCCACATTATACATACATATATGTGCAATGTAGAGGACATGATTTAAAAAAAATAAATTACTAACAAATACTGATAATGGTGACGGTGGCGGCAATATGATGACAATGATGGTGGTGATAGTGATGATGGTTATGATAATGATGATTATGATAATGATGATGAGAATGATAACGATGTTGAGAGTAAAAATACTTTATAATCGAATGAGTATATACATATATATATGTATATATAATATAATATACATATATGTATTAAACACAAAATATATAGTATAGATAATAGGAAAAACATAAAAAAAAACCCATAAATTTTTCTTGTATTTTCATGATAGAGGGTGCGTCAACATTGCACTTTGAAGGTTGCTTTAGTCATTTTCCTTTTACACACATTTACAGACCATTTATATTATACATACACATATATATACAATATACTCACATCAAATACATAGTTATTTTAACTCATGCTTGATCATCGTATACCATCAAATTCATGAATTATACTATTCACAGTTTTTGAATACTCGTACATACGAGTAAATATGTATATTTTATAGGAAAATTTTTTTAATTTTAAAAAGTGACGTAATTTTACAGTAACGCTAAGCACGCATATGTAACATGTGTAATATTGTTCATATGTATTTATATAAATGTATACCTAGTATGTGCATAATGCAAGCAATAAAACGCATGTCTTTGGTTTCCTCTTTATGTATTTCATGTACTGTAGGAAAATATACATACTTGCATATACTTAAGTGTAATCTTTAATGTATGACGGTCTAATAAATTTGATATCAGCCTGTTTAAACACATGAATTTTGATTTACAGTAAATTATTTTAATACTTACTATACCTAGTAATAATTTATATGTATTCACCTGTAGGATATGTCATATCTGTATAGATATACGAGAATGTGTTTAAAAAAATATATATATATACATGCATATAATATACATACAGTGCAAAAAATTCTATCAAAATATAGAAAATATAACAAAAAAAAAAATGAACTCGCAAGTCTACACCCAGTTGTTAGAAGTTATCATTATCGATTTCTGTGAGGAATGTTTTGACGACTACTTCATTTCTTTAACAAGATAGCGCTCAAGTACATTCATCTAAGACTATAAAAGACTATAATTTAATGAAACAAATATAGAGGTCATGCAGTGGCCGTCAAGTAGTCCTGATCTTGAGAAGTTGTGGAGGATTCTAGCTCGACGTGTGTACACCACACCAATATCAAACAATACGAGAGCGTAAAAGATCTGTAAAGATGATATTCAAAGAGCGTGGTCATCAGGCACGGTAAAGGGTAAACCCATTACAAATGTAAATAAATTCAATGGCAATATTTGATGCTATTTATAACAGAGCAGCTTTAACTCGTTATTAATAGAAAAGTTTGTTAAAAAAATCAGTGTTTAATGTAATTTCCACCAAAAAAATTTTTTTTAGTTTTTTTGCAAAAATTTCATTCACTGCTTTTTATACACTATATTGGTGTTCACGATGTGTAGTAATCGTCGTAATCATGATAAATCGTAAACCACGGTAATTGATGATAAAAATTTTATAGAAAAATATTTAGTTACAACATGGTAAATTTTTACCATGAATTGAACCATGTTTTTGTATAGTAAATGGTAAACCGTAATCGAATTAATAACAAATTTATCTGTCATTCATTTCAAGTCATTTATTCAAGGCTAAATATATCATTTGAAATACATTTAGATGAATAGTACTATTAATTAATTTCACTCTTTTACTATTTTTTGACATATTTTGATTTGTGTAAATTTTATTTCAGAATTACACTTTTATAAATTTGAATTTCTAAATTTTCACTCTATGGATTCTGACAATTTAATCATTCGTATGCATATTTTCTGACATTTGTGCATTAATTTACTATTTACAATATATTCATTACCATTTTTGTATCAATTGTGCTCACGATGTTTCTTTTACAATTTTTACCATTTTTCATGAATTTACCATTTATTTATGAACACCACTTATGTGTAATATATCAAACGGTGATTAAATTTTAAAATGTATTTCATTGAATTTGTGTGGATTTTTTCAAATAGGTACATATTTATGTTTTTTTTTTCATTTTATTTTAATTTCATTTGTAGTAGATCTAACTTTAAAAATAAAAAAAAAAACTGTTTCTTCTTTCGACCTATACTATCACTGTAGTTTATTACTTTAAAATCTACAAATTATACAAAATTATATCGATGAATATTTTTCTTGTTCATGGACCGCCAACGACTGACTGCCTTCTCTATTTTTATCAATACATAATATTCATTATTATTAACTTTATTACACTTACACAGTGGTATTGAACTCACAAAAACCATAATACAATATAATGCTGACATGTGTCTAACACTAATTGTACCTATTTTCAGTAAGCAATAACTTATTTAAAAATAAATCATAAGGTTACATGGTTACATGTTATGTTCTATATACTTATGTTTTACAAAAAGAAATAATTTGTATAGTTAATTGAGGTTTTCTTTTCTACACATTTATCCTCAACTACCATTTATTTATATTCCTATTTCTTTTCCAACCATAGTTGGTTTTAATGTATACAGGGTGTTTTAGTTAACACCCGACAAAAGAAAACCACAAATAGGCTCATCGAGAGGAACAAAAAATCATTCTACAGAGGGGAGGAGTAATCTCAACCGCTTACCCGCTAGAGGGTGTCAAAGATTTTCTTTTCTTTTATCACTAAACATCCTGTATTTTCGTTATTTTACATCCCAGTTCAAAAAGTATACAACCATGCGATAGGACACTCCTTGCCATTTCATTCGACATATAACTCACCCCTTCTGCCCGTCCCTTTCAAAAGTTATTTCTCGAAAAAAAAAAACACCCGATTAATGTGTTTTTTTTTTCTTTTCTAGTCAATTTCTGGAAATTCTAGAAAATTTTCATTTTTACATTCAATTTCCAGAAATTAACTAAAACCTCAACTGACACATATTCTTATAGTATGTACATACAAAATTAAAAATACTTATATAAGGTACTTACATATTCTATTGTGAAATTCAATAAACTTAAGTCATAGCTTAAGCTCATTTACATTTTTAATTAAGCAATAGCTTAAGCTTCCACTGTAAAGAAGGGCATTAAAATATAATCACTTGAATCACTTCAACCAAAAACTAAGAAGAATTCTTCTATAGTTTTTACTTCAACAAAGCTTAAACCTTTATTTTGACAAGTTATTGCAAAATAACAACAACTATAAAAAGGCAGTTAAGGTCGTACGGAGAAGGTATTCTGTAAGCACTTACGACATAAGCGTCTGCCGTCTTAAAATACGCCAAATTAAAAAGAAATGAAGTCTGAAATAGATTGAACTGGAGACGTTACAAGTCAAACTAGTTTATATCACTGATACATTATGTAATATTAATTTCATTATATATTTTCTTCACTTTAATATAAATTTTGATATTTTTAACTCTAATAATAAGATTATTATAAGAAAAATGTAACTAAAAGAAATAATAGAAATAAAACTTTTGCTCTGTGTTTTCCAGTTTATAGATTCCATATTTTTATTTTTAATTGAATATTAAATTTTATCTTCTTTCAGATAATCTAATTACAAATTAAAAGTTTAACATTGTGCTTTACATTACATACATATGAATGTAATTTATAACTTTTAATATTTTCGTTTTGATTAGTTCAAATTGTAATCAAGTAAAGAAGATATGTAGTTTCTTAATTATTAATGTAATTTGTTTATATTTGAGTTTCATTTGTAACTGTTTGTTAAATCTGCATCCCCTTGAATTTATTGTATTGTACATATATGTATATAAATAATACAAATAAGCAAATTTTAAAATAATATTTATAATAAAAATAATAATTTGAGTACAATAATTTTTTTAATATTTTTATTGATAAAAAATATCTTGAATTGAACTTGATGATGATTAATTAATTTTTTATAATTTTAGGTATAAAGTTGTATGCAATTTTTTTCGAAAGATGATCAAAGTAGGCTTCAATATAAGTGGCTATCAACTGTAGTGAATGTTCTGTTGAATTGTTCCAGTAAAGTAAAACGTAAAAGCTAAGGGAAAGCAGCTACGTGTATACATATTCATACATATAATAATATTGTTGAAAACAAATTTATATGCCTAATTTTACAGTGGAAGCTTAAGCTCAGATATGGTTTAAAATTCCGCTTTATAGTTTTTTCGATTTCACAGTGGTGGCTTAAGTATAAGGCTTAATTACTGGTTTAACTTAAGCCGTCAAAATTCAGCGCTAAAGTGAAGTTTAACTGGTGAAAATTGTAATATCCATTATCTTCAGACTCCACAAAATTTTTGCTTCGCTTTTTATTGTCCTCCTCGTTTTTCATTTTTTATATTACCAAACATCAAAATTTTAAATACATCACCAAAATTATAAATCACCAAATAATAAATGCTAATATAAATTTGACAGTTTTGACATTTGTGACAAGCTACAGTAGCTTACAAAGACGATTCTTTTTAGCTAAACTTGGTTTAATTAAGTTATAGTTAAAATTCTATCGTGAAATCCAATAAACTTAATCCACCTCTTTAGCTCTTCTGCAGGCTTAACTAAGCCAAAGCTTAAGCTTCCATTGTGACATCGGGCATTAGATATCTTTATTTTTCATAAACTCTAATAGATTCGGATTAAAATGTTGCTTCAATTTTATTTTCATTTATTTACTATTAACATAAGATTAAAAAATTAAAATATTAATATTTTTTTGATTCTCAAACTTGAATGGTGAAAAGGTTTTGTATTTATCACGTAGAACTGTGTATCTTTTGAGTAAAATGCGTAAATAAAAATCAATACCAGCTAAACTCACAGTTACATACATAAAAAATTCATTTATTTTTACTGCTTGTCTTTTTCTTTTGCAAATCTATGTTTTTTATAATGCATATTATTCATATATACATACATAATGTACAAGTATGTATCTGTTTTAAAAAAATTAGATTTTAAAGGTTTTTAAATATGTGAGCATAGTTAAAATAAAATTTTGTGTATACGTATAATGTATAATATACATGTGTATGTACGAACATATGTATTTCATGTATCTTTGCATGGTATAAACTAAACACAACACAGTACAGATTTAACTAGGTCAGTCTATCGGCACTGAAGAAACAAATAAAAGAAAGGCAAATGTTTATAAAATGCTCTATATAAATTGAAATTCATGTCAAGTTTTCCATTTTTTTTTTTTTTTTTGAAAATTTTTATATAAAAACATTAAAAACAATTATCACATGAAAAAGCCATCGTATGTTCATATGCACATTATAATTTTATTCATATGAGATGCAATTTTCTCATATTATGTGCTATAATTTTTTCGAAAATTATTTACGTAAGTACATATGTAGTTGTTTTTTCTCGTGAATCAAGTTTAGCTTTTGTTCACATAAAAATATTAACATTATGGTTATATTTTTAGTATAGTACTTCATAGTAGATATAGTATTTTAGTATAGTAAAGAACATTTTCCTTGTGTAATAATCGAGTCAAAATAGCATTATATTAATTTTTAGTTAAAAGTATATAAAGTAACCTATCAAACTATGTATTATTATTACTATTCTTTACTCCATTGAGGAGCATAGAGCCTCTACAAAACATTTCCAGCGAACTATGTTTCCTGCTAATTTCTTCACTTCTTTCCACGATCTACTCTGTTATTCGGCTTCCTTAACAACTATTCTTTTCCGGGTGTTTCGTGGGCGACCTCAGTGTCGCATACCTTAAGGGTTCCAATCTAAAATCTGTCGACATATGCAGGATGTTGGTTTTCTAAGTGTAGGCCCTATCCAATTCCATTTACGTGCTAGGATCATGGATCTCAATGATTCTCTCCCATAACTATATTAGATATTGTATTCAGGCAAAATATTCTGCAGATTCAATTTAATTGTTGACAAACGTTTGAGATTTTGTAATCTTTTTGAAGTTAATGCGCCAGGTTTCACAGCCGTGCAGTAGAACTGAGATTTCACATGATCTAAAGATTCTAATTTTTATTTTTACAGAGAAAGCTGTCGCGAGCGCAATATTTTATCGGCAATTTGTATCGGCAGAATGTTTTTGCTATTCTATTATAGCACAGATAAGATCAGTGGCCTATTTCTCAAAAGTTACAAGTCTTGTAATACAAGTTGTTTGCTTGTAAATTTGTAAGCTTTTACAAGTTTTTGTTTCTTGAAACTACACGTGTGATTTATAAGCTACAAGTGTAAATCACTAGAATAAAAGTTCTTGTAACTTGTTTTTCTTTGTTTTCGTTTCTCAGAATATATTTCTACACTTGTAACTTGTAAACTTGTAAGAAAAATTTGTAGAGCGTAGAAAGACTCTTAAATTTTTTAAAGTACTTGTAATTTCTTGTAATTACAAAAATTATTAATCTTAGTATCAAAGCAAGAAAGAAAATGATTTACTGTATTGTTAATAGTATCACTATATATATTAAAGATGAGAAATTTGCGAAAATTGTCAACATTTTCTTATCTAAAACTTGCATTGTTAATAGTATACTTAATAGTAAATATATACTTTTCTCGTCAAATTCAACAATTTTAAAGACAAATTAATCATTTTTATAATCAAATTCAACATTGTTCAAATCAATATATGAATATATTATCGCATAATGTATCGTAATGGTAAATGTGACATGTAACATCTGTCTGTACAGTGTAAAGTAGAAGTAGCAGAGCAATCAGTCAATCAGTATACCGCCAATCGTCGTCGTATATGTTCCGTAATATTCGATAATAGCAAAGATACTATAAAATTTCATAGTTTAAAATTTTATAGTATCTTTGATAATAGCTAAAACATCTGTATACCTGCATTTACTACAACCAGTCAAACTACCTTTTATGAATATTTTCGGTCCTTTTTTATATATTTTGTTGCAATTGATTATTTTCCTGTCATTTATCTACATATTAATTTCATTTATAAATTTTTAAAAATAACAAAAAACAGAGTATCGCCTGCAAAAAATACATTTTAAATCGCTTTGAAATACTCGTACATTATGAATACTTTTAAGAAATACAAAAAAAATTCGTTCATAATAATTATAATCCATCATTTATTCTTGTAAAAAGAAATTCTACAAGTATGTAAAAATACAAGACTTGTAAATTTTTACGAGAAACAGAATTTACAAGTCCTTGTAAACAATTTACTTGTAACTTGTAAACTTGTAAACTTGTAAAGTTGTAATTTCGTGAATTTTTTAGAAACAGAATTTACAAGTCCTTGTAAAAATTTATTTGTAAATTCTAACTTGTAAACTTGTAGACTTGTAATTTCGTGAAATAGGCCACAGATGTTCCTCTGCATATAATTCAATATGTAACAAAATCAAACTCATATGGACGTTCTGGAAAATCCAGATTCGAGTCTTAGATATATTTAAATTCAAAATATACGTTAATATTCAGTAGTTCTTGCATTCGATAAAAGTTTTAAAATATGGTTCATAAAATTATATACGTCAAAGATAATACAGTCCTACTAGATGAACCATTTCATTTTTTTTATTTAAATGTTTGTATGTTTGCCAAAAATAAAGATCGAAAAAGTTTTTCGAAACAATATCGAAAAAGAGCGAAAGTTTATAATTCAGGAGGGATGTAAATTTGAGAGAAAAATAAGAATATTTATATAGAAGAATTAGTTTGTGAGTTGCATGACTGGTTTACTAAATTTTATATGGTTTTGAGTGGTACCATCACTTATTTGGGGTGCGTTCATGAACATTACTTTAACCATAGTCATGGTGTAGTATAGTTTAAGCAAAGTTATGTTATACTACAGCCATAGTTATGTTAACTTCAAGTGGTTTTTGAACGCGATTTTTACCATAGTAGTAGCAATAAATTATCATTCAGCTGTCAAGTCAAGTTTAAAAAATTTTTACATATTATAATTATTATATTTTTTGTTTGTCAAAAATTAATTATTTTTTAAAAATGAAGTTTAAAACAAAATTAATAAATTTCAAATAAATTAAATTGAAATTTTCACAATTCACAACAAAAAATTAAATGACAAACGATTTTTTATTGTCAATGTCATTACCACTTAAGGGCTTACTATCGTTACTATCGTTAACCATGCTCTCGAGCAGGGTTAATTTTTGACATCAAATAGTTAAAAATTTACTTTACTTCAGATGTTTATGAACGCTAAAAAGTTTTGTTGGTAGTTATGTTTTACTATACCACCACTATTCTGAACGACAAATGATAACTATAGTTAACTATAGTAACGTTTATGAACGCACCCTTGATATGATATTATACTTGAATAAGTAAAAATAAATGGATATTTTGTACGCAAATGCTTTAGAATACAACAATTGACAATAGGGCTGTTTCAAATTTTTTTTTTTATTGTATTGAGTTGATCGTCGTATTTAATATATGAATGACTTGAGAAAGGAGGCATTTCATATTTCATGTATTTTTATATATGTATGTATGTGTTGTTATGTTAATATGCCTTGTCGCGTGCTATATGATCTGACATAAATTACTACTACTACTTCTAATTGAAATACATATATAGAATTGTATTTATATCAAAGACCATATAAATATATACATTTATATGGTCTTTGGTTATATGTATTACCTGTATAGGTTTACATTATTTTCTGTTCTGATGTAGGATTGTAGAATATTTAGCAACAGAGGTTTTTACGTATGCATACATTATAATTACTGTAGCATTTGTACTGTACTCTGGTCTATACATTTATATGGTCTTTGATTATATGTATTACTTGTATAGGTTTACATTATTTTCTGATGTAGGATTGTAGAATATTTGGCAACAGATGTTTTTACGTATGCATACATTATAATTACTGTAGCATTTGTACTTTATTCTATACATTTATATGGTCTTTGATTATATGTATTACTTGTATAGGTTTACATTATTTTCTGATGTAGCATTGTAGAATATTTGGCAACAGAGGTTTTTACGTATGCATACATTATAATTGCTGTAGCATTATACCAGAGATACTATATAAATACATATAAATATGTTTTTACATAGTATCACAGATCAGATACACTTATCTGTGATAGTATATAGTATCTTTGATTATACATAATATATGTATACATATGGATATATTATGGTTTTATTTTGTTATGTTTTTGAGTTCATTGACTTATGAATGCAAGATACGATTATATATTATCATATCCCGTGAATTGAATTTCTTCTTGAAATTTTTAAAGAATGTCTTTTTTAATGTTTGGGCCTTAGGACTTCTGAAAAAATAAAGTATTATTCTGATTTATGATCATAATATAGAAATTTAAAAATCAGGTGTTTTGTGAATTACCAAATTTTTTTATAGACTGAGTCAATTTTTTTTCTAACTAGATAAAAATTGATATTTTCAAATTAATATGGAACATAATTTACAAATATATATATTTTTCTAAATCTTGAGGATAATGAATTTTAAATTATATACAATATTTTTTAAAAACAGAAAGCTTAAAAATATTTATTTCAAAATTTTTAAATTTTATTTCGTTGATGTTTTTTGTGTGTGGTATAAAGTATATACTCAAAAAATTCTAAATACTAGCGCTGATGAACATTTAATTAGATTCAATGAAAATTGATAATTATTTGTAGCTTGAAAAATATTATATATATATAGGTATATATAATAAACAACATGTCATGAAGTCGAAAATAAATTATTTGTAAATTTATGGATTTTTATGATTGAATGCAATCAAATTTTTTTCATTTATGTTTGTTTGAAAATAAATTATTAAGTAGAATGGGCCTATAATTCTAGTCCTAGAAATATTTTGGAGATCCGTATTATCAAAATATCTTTAGTAGTAATTAAAAAAATTATGTTTGAAAATAACGTGGAATAGGTTTACGTATAGTAAATTATAATTGCTTATTTGATTTTTGAATTCAAAATTTACCTTTGTATTTTAACATTTCTATTAAATTGATAACTCATAAACTATTTAATATTATTCCTAAATAAAATTGCCGGCAATAAAAAATAAAATTGTAAAATTTATAATATATTTCTACTTATAAATTTGAATGAAAATTTTTAATTTGATGCATTCATTTAAAAGCGCGAGAACTGGTCAGTTCTGCATGGTGCGGTCATGGTGTTGGCAAAGAAGAGGAAATTAATCTGACCTGTCTCTACTTTAGAATATATTATCAGAAATTTGAATAGCCTTTGACATTTAGTATTAGCACTATTAGTCATAAATATTTTTATGCAGCTTTTTTTTGAACAAAAGTTTTAAAATTGCATGTATTTTTAATTCTGTTTTTTTCTATAAAATATATGTAACTTTGTTTTGAACTTAAATGAACCTAATGAATTCGGACAAAAAAGCGATGAATTATCAATCGTCTTTTAATACAGTTGAAATTATACAATAATTTAATATTTTAATAGTTGATATTATATTTAATTATTTTTATTATAATTATATATGTATACACTAAACAAATTTATGGATTTATAATGTTTCGAGGATGTATTTCCAATTATTAATTGATTAGAAATTAAATGCCGTGTAAAAGTAGTTGTGAACAATACTGTACATCCAGTTTTAGTTTAACTATAGTTGGAAGACAGTTTTCAAATTTAAAAATTTTAAAATTAAATATATTACTATATATGATTTATAAAGTATAATATTAATATGCAAATTATGTATAAAAATATCTAAGAAAGTCATAGCAAAGCAGAAGAAAAATTTTGATCACGATCAAAGTGGATTTTCCATTTACGCAACCTGAATAATAGTGGTAACGTAGTAAATGAATGATATATTCTTCAAATATAGATATTGTGGTATCTTAAAAGGATATTTGCTTGAGGGCTGTTACCTATCAAAATTGCAATTTTATTTTTTTTAGAGGAAAACCGCCGCAGTGCAGTGTAATTGATATATATTCGGTAATTATAAACTTTCGCTGTCAGCTAGTTTTCTTTAAACATTAAAAATCGAAAAATATATGAATCTTCATGATTCTAGTCTCAAAATATTCCATTTAACTTCGGATTTATGAAAAAAGTATAATAGTTACAGTTTGATGCGTAGGAGAGTGTGGGTAGATAGTTAAAAGAGCATATGAAAAAATCAGTTTAATTCAGTTCAAAAATGTTGATCAGTGTTAACGAATGACGCTAATTATACAGCACTTTTCATACTCTTTTAGCATCCCCGCACCCACCTGGCAAAATTCTCTTTTTTTCAATTATATTTTAGTTTTCATTCTATAAAATTTTTCAATCTTACTAATGAAAAATTACTCATGAGTAATCACCACCCACCACCACCCACACCACTCCCCCACATCAAACAGCCACTATTATATTCTATTCATAAATCCGAAATCAAACCAAAGTTGAAAAAAAAGCAAAAAGGTTGACTTTTCAATTTTTTATGAGTAAAAAACCAGCTGATTGCGAAAGTGTATATGTAATTACCAAATACTGTATTCATATATCTATGAATAACAAAAAGGTTCATATTTAACATTACACACAAATATTTTCATAAAGAAATATGTTAAGAAAGGTCATTGATACTATATACATACATTATAGATCCCGATATACATCATTGAACAATCTATTTTTATAATTACACTTGTATGTATGTGTACAAAATACCATATATACGATGTATACATACAATCATGTATATCGCATAAGCAGCACATTCATTGCATACAGTATTTACTATTATCTATCTGCATAAGCAAGCAGCATGTTGTTATTAATGTCTATTATGTATGTATTAGAATTAGTTTTTACATCGCATTCAATGTTATACCAAAGACCAATATAATATACCATGATATAATATATTTTATATATCGGTCTTTGGTTATATCAAACTTGTTTATTCATGTTATATGCTTTATGTATGTATGTGTACGAGATCGTCTTCAATTCAATATGGATCCTTCTTACATATCCTTATGCACGAGCATAAACCATACATGGAAAATAAATATGTATGATCAAAATCTCTCAAAAATGTTCAAATTTATATTTATATGTTCCAGCCAATGATATTCATTTATTCTATTTTCAATACTCAAAATATACAAATACATATAAATAACACTTATATGTGTGGAATATCATATGAATTAAATGTACATTTTAAATAGCATTGTGTATTGTTTAGTGCTGCAAAACATTGACAGGTGTTCATCAGAGATGTCCCCCTACTACAATTGTAGTAGATCTACTACTATTTTGTGACCAAAAAAATCTACTTCGCACCAAACGAAATCTACTACTATTTTTTCATAATTTTTATAATAAAGACTGAAACAGAACAGATGTATTTCTGTTTTATTCTCTCGTTCTATTTTTTTTTTTTTTTTTTTTGAATATGAAAAACTCGTTCATTCGCTTTTTTTCTATATGACTAGCACTAGACTAGTTCTGCTTCCATTCATATAAAAAGTATGTTGTCGGCATCAAGAAAACTGTCAAGTAGGAACGAGACAAACGAACGAATATATCTGTTCATCAGCTGTTCCAGCCTTAACCTTACCAGTAAATCTTAGCATTTCACAATTTTTTAAAATGTGCTTTTTTCAATACAATCATGGTGAAATAATACAATATAATACATAATACTTTCAATTTTTAATCAATACCGGTGGTGCAAAATTTAATTTAAAATGAAAAGATTTTTTAAGCCGATAACAAAAAATTGTGATACTTTGAGGTGAGAAAATATTTTTTAATAAATGAAAATCGTGAATTGCAAATTTAAATTTATTTACAGTGACAAAGAATTAAATACAGATTCTGAAGAATTGACTATAAAAACAATATTCCCGTCCGTGTCTGAGTAAGTATAATATTTATTAATTTTTATTTAAGGAAACCACTAGTGTTTATAAATATATTTTTACATTTATCTCATCAGATCTGATTCGATTGACGAAAATCGTAAAAGAAAAAAAATATATGAACAAAAATATAAAATTGAGTGGGAAAATTTGTTTCCATGGTTAAAAAAAGTTGAAGATTGTTGCTTTTGTAAATATTGTTTTACAAAATTAGCGAATAATAAGTCTTTATTGAAAAGGCACGAAGAAACAAGCTCACATAAAAAAAAAGAAAATGATAAAGCTAAAAGTTTGAATATAATTGAAATAATTCAAAAAAGTAATACACTTCAAGAACAATATTCAAAACAAAAAATTGAGCTCATGCTAGTTATGTATTGTATTAAAAATCATCTATCACTTTCATTAATGAATTCCTTACCAGGGTTACTTAAAGCAATATGCTATGATTCTACAAAAGAAGTAAATTGTGGACGAACTAAAGCTACTGCTTTAATTAATAATATTTTAGCACCATATGCATTAAAGCAACTATCTGATTATCTGAAAAATAATTTATTTGCATTAATTATTGATGAAACTACCGATGTAAGCACGGTAAAGTCTCTAGTTCTTGTTGTCCGTATATTTGATTCTGACAGGCAAAAAATTAAGGATAAATTTCTAGCATTATTGCAAATAAAAAATGCAGATGCTGATGGAATTTATTCTGCAATAATAAATAAACTTAAAGAACAAAAAATACCTTTGAAAAACATGGTTGCATTGGCATCAGATAATGCATCAGTTATGTCTGGGAATATTAATGGTGTAAAAGCAAAACTACAGCGTGACAATGAATTATTATTTTATATTGGCTGTATGTGTCATACATTACATTTAATTGCATCTGCAGCAGCTAAAACTTTACCGCAAAATATAGAAAAAAATATTAAAAATATACATTCACATTTTTTACACAGTCCTAAACGACAGGAAGAGCTAAAGGATTTTCAAGAACTTTTTAATGTGATGCAACATAAAATTTTATGCTTAGCCAGTACACGATGGCTATCATATGAAGATGCTGCAAACAGAATATTAGAGCAATGGCAGCCTTTGCTGCATTATTTTATTTTATATTGCCATGAAGAATCCCGTACAAAATCTTCAAATGCAAAAGAAATATTTGAATTCTTTCAAAGTTCAGAGTCTAAACTATACTTGATATTTTTATCATATATTTTAAAATTTGTGAATAAAGCAAATAAAATGTTCCAGTCTGAATCTACTCAAGTACATTTAATTATTCCTACAATGAAAGAATTACTACTTACAGTTCATAAAAATTTTATAAAACCACAATATTCCAAAAATATTGACATTGACTACAAAAATAATAATTTTCAAATAGAACCATCATTTATATATTGTGGTTTAAATTTTGACGAATTTGTTCAAAAAGCGAAGTTGGATTCTTCTGCAGTATTAAATGTAAAAAAAAGAATTCAAAATTTTTACATTGAATTCTGTATTCAAATTAAGAAAAGAGTTAATTTTGCTGATGAGAGGCTTAATCTTCTAAGATTCATTGACCCTGAATTAATTGCTACAGGTGAACTTCCGTGCATTTTGCCTCTATTGAATTCGTTTCCATATTATGAACAATCTTGCAAAGAACTTTTAAATGACCAATGGAGAAATTTAGTTGCCGAAACGGATTTAATTCTTCAACACAAGGATGAAGATGTGGTTTCAACTTGGATCAAATTAGGAAATATCAAAAATGTATTTGGTGAATTTTTATATAAGGATCTTGCTGAATATATGCTTAAACTTGCAATTTTACCTCATAGCAGTGCAGCTGCGGAGAGAATATTTTCAGATATGAATTTATTAAAAACTAGAAAAACAAACAGACTTTCTGTCAAAACAACCGAAAATATTCTTTTAAGTAAGTTATTAATCAACTTTGAAGAAGAATCAATTTGGACACCGTCAGAAGATCTTCTTAAATATTCAAGTAGATTTACATATCATTCGGGACAATTTAAACTCAAGCAATAATTTTTTTTAATTTTATTTTTTTACCTTTTTTTAATTTTATTTTGTTAAATTTTTTGAAATTTTAATTTGTTTATATTATTTTTCAAGTTGGATTTTTTCATGTTTTTGTTATTTTTCAAAATTTATTTTAGTTTTTTTAATTTTTGTAACTGAAAAAAAAAATGAAATAAATGAATCATGGAAGGATTTTCTTAAAGTACAAACATTAATAATAATGATTTATCTTTGTAAAATTTACCGAATTTTTTATCTCCAGCCTTTTAGAAATTAATTTGAGATTTACTACTATTTAGCACCAATCTACTACTATTTTGGTGTCGATCTACTTCGTATACAAGCTCAAATGGGGGCATCACTGGTGTTCATTTCATTTGTGAGAGCAAATATTTAAAATAAATGAGAACAAATTCGAAACACTATGGTCCGTCTACACAATTAGTTTTGATAACTCGATTTACAAAAACAATTCCTTTATATCACAGACTGTCAGACACATTTATTGAAATCATTATAATTGTGTACAGGGTACATAACTAAAAGCAATTCGAAAAATTTTGAAAAACTTTTTTGATTTTGATGAAGCTTTTTCGATCTTTATCATATATGTAAGTGTGTCGTTTTTGGAAAAATTACCACTTACACTAAAAAGAACATCTATTGAGACGAAGAACTATATTATCTTTGTAAAGATAATATAGTTCTTCGTCTCAATAGATGTTCTTTTTAGTGTAAGTGGTAATTTTTCCAAAAACGACACACTTACATATATGATAAAGATCGAAAAAGCTTCATCAAAATCAAAAAAGTTTTTCAAAATTTTTCGAATTGCTTTTAGTTATGTACCCTGTACACAATTATAATGATTTCAATAAATGTGTCTGACAGTCTGTGATATAATGGAATTGTTTTTGTAAATCGAGTTATCAAAACTAATTGTGTAGACGGACCATAGTGTTTCGAAGTTGTTCTCATTTATTATAAATATTTGCTCTCACAAATGAAATGAACACCTGTCAATGTTTTGCAGCACTAAACAATACACAATGCTATTTAAAATGTACATTTAATTCATATGATATTCCACACATATAAGTGTTATTTATATGTAAATGTATATTTTGAGTATTGAAAATAGAATAAATGAATATCATTGGCTGGAACATATAAATATAAATTTGAACATTTTTGAGAGATTTTGATAATACATATTTATTTTCCATGTATGGTTTATGCTCGTGCATAAGGATATGTAAGAAGGATCCATATTGAATTGAAGACGATCTCGTACACATACATACATAAAGCATATAACATGAATAAACAAGTTTGATATAATCAAAGACCGATATATAAAATATATTATATCATGGTATATTATATTGGTCTTTGGCATAACATTGAATGCGATGTAAAAACTAATTCTAATACATTCATAATAGACATGACATAGTAGACATTAATAACAACATGCTGCTTGCTTATGCAGAATAGATAATACATAATAGTAAATACTATATGCAATGAATGTGCTGTTTATGCGATATACATGAACATGATTGTATGTATACATCGTATATATGGTATTTTGTGCACATACATACAAGTGTAATTATAAAAATAGATTGTTCAATGATGTATATCAGGATCTATAATGTATATAGTATCAATGACCTTTCTTAACATATTTCTTTATGAAAATATTTGTGTGTAATGTTAAATATGAACCTTTTTGTTATTCATAGATATATGAATACAGTATTTGGTAATTACATATACACTTTCGCTATCAGCTGGTTTTTTACTCATAAAAAATTGAAAAGTCAACCTTTTTGCTTTTTTTTCAACTTTGGTTTGATTTCGGATTTATGAATAGAATATAATAGTGGCTGTTTGATGCGGGGGAGTGGTGTGGGTGGTGGTGGGTGGTGATTACTCATGAGTAATTTTTCATTAGTAAGATTGAAAAATTTTATAGAATGAAAACTAAAATATAAATGAAAAAAAAAAATTTTGCCAGGTGGGTGCGGGGATGCTAAAAGAGTATGAAAAGTGCTGTATAATTAGCGTCATTCGTTAACACTGATCAACATTTTTGAACTGAATTAAACTGATTTTTTCATATGCTCTTTTAACCTTCTATCACACTCTCCTACGCATCAAACTGTAACTATTATACTTTTTCATAAATCCGAAGTTAAATGGAACATTTTGAGACTAGAATCATGAAGATTCATATATTTTTCGATTTTTAATGTTTAAAAAAAACTAGCTGAAAGCGAAAGTTTATAATTACCGAATATTTATCAATTACACTGCACTCTGATGGTTTTCCTCTGAAAAGAATTAAATAACAATTTTGATAGGTAACAGGCCTCAAGCAAATATCCTTTTAAGACACCACAATATCTATATTTGAAGAATATATCATTCATTTACTACGTTACCACTATTATAAGTGCAAAATCCACTTTGATCGTGATCAAAATTTTTCTTCTGCTTTGCTATGACTTTCTTAGATATTTTTATACATAATTTGCATATTAATATTATACTTTATAAATCATACATAGTAATATATTTAATTTTAAAATTTTTAAATTTGAAAACTGTCTTCCAACTATAGTTAAACTAAAACTGGATGTACAGTATTGTTCACAACTACTTTTACACGGCATTTAATTTCTAATCAATTAATAATTGGAAATACATCCTCGAAACATTATAAATCCATAAATTTGTTTAGTGTATTCATATACAATTATAATAATAAATAATTAAATATAATATCAACTATTAAAATATTAAAATATTGTATAATTTCAACTGTATTAAAAGACGATTGATAATTCATCGCTTTTTTGTCCGAATTCATTAGGTTCATTTAAGTTCAAAACAAAGTTACATATATTTTATAGAAAAAAAACAGAATTAAAAATACATGCAATTTTAAAACTTTTGTTCAAAAAAAATGCTGTATAAAAATATTTATGACTAATAGTGCTAATACTAAATGTCAGAGGCTATTCAAATTTCTGAAAATATATTCTAAAGTATAGGCAGGTCAGATTAACTTCCTATTTTTTGCCAACTCCATGACCGCACCATGCAGAACTGACCAGTTCTTGTACTTTTTAAATGAATGGTTTAAGTTTTAAAATTTGGTTTAAGAATGATATTAAATAGTTGAGCTATCAATTTAATAGAAATGTTAAAATACAAAGGTAAATTTTGAACTCAAAAATCAAATAAGCAATTATAATTTACTATACGTAAACCTATTCCACGTTATTTTCAAACATAATTTTTTGAATCACTACTGAAGATATTTTGATAATACGGATCTCCAAAATATTTCTAGGACTAGAATTATAGGCCCATTCTATTTAATAATTTATTTTCAAACAAACATAAATGAAAAAAGTTTGATTATATTCAATCATAAAAATACATAAATTTACTAATAATTTATTTTCGATTTCATGACATCTTGTTTATTGTTACAATTTGTGAACAAAAATATAATATTTTTTAAGCTACAAATGATTATCAATTTTCATTGAATCTAATTAAATGTTCATCAGCGTTAGTATTTAGAATTTTTTGAGTATATACTTTATACCACACACAAACGAAATAAAATTTAAAAATTTTGAAATAAATATTTTTAAGCTTTCTGTTTTTAAAAAATATTGTAAATAATTTAAAATTCATTATCCTCAAGATTTAGAAAAATATACATATTTGTAAATTATGTTCCATATTAATTTGAAAATATCAATTTTTATCTAGTTAGAAAAAAAATTGACTCAGTCTATAAAAAAATTTGGTAATTCACAAAACACCTGATTTTTAAATTTCTATATTATGATCATAAATCAGAATAATACTTTATTTTTTCAGAAGTCCTAAGGCCCAAACATTAAAAAAGACATTCTTTAAAAATTTCAAGAAGAAATTCAATTCACGGGATATGATAATATATAATCGTATCTTGCATTCATAAGTCAATGAACTCAAAAACATAACAAAATAAAACCATAATATATCCATATGTATACATATTATGTATAATCAAAGATACTATATACTATCACAGATAAGTGTATCTGATCTGTGATACTATGTAAAAACATATTTATATGTATTTATATAGTATCTCTGGTATAATGCTACAGCAATTATAATGTATGCATACGTAAAACCCTCTGTTGCCAAATATTCTACAATGCTACATCAGAAAATAATGTAAACCTATACAAGTAATACATATAATCAAAGACCATATAAATGTATAGAGTACAGTACAAATGCTACAGTAATTATAATGTGTGCATACGTAAAAACATCTGTTGCCAAATATTCTACAATCCTACATCAGAAAATAGTGTAAACCTATACAAGTAATACATATAATCAAAGACCATATAAATGTATAGAGTACAGTACAAATGCTACAGTAATTATAATGTATGCATACGTAAAAACCTCTGTTGCTAAATATTCTACAATCCTAGATCAGAAAATAGTGTAGATCTATACAAGTAATACATATAACCAAAGACCATATAAATGTATATATTTATATGGTCTTTGATATAAATACAATTCTATGTATTTCAATTAGAAGTAGTAGTAGTAATTTATGTCAGATCATATAGCACGCGACAAGGCATATTAACATAACAACACATACATACATATATAAAAATACATGAAATATAAAATACCTCCTTTCTCAAGTCATTCATATATTAAATACGACGATCAACTCAATACAATAAAAAAAAAATTTGAAACAGCCCTATTGTCAATTGTTGTATTCTAAAGCATTTGCGTACAAAATATCCATTTATTTTTACTTATTCAAGTATAATATCATATCAAGGGTGCGTTCATAAACGTTACTATAGTTAACTATAGTTATCATTTGTCGTTCAAAATGGTGGTGGCATAGTAAAACATAACTACCAACATGAATTTTTAGCGTTCATAAACATCTGTAGTAAAGTAAATTTTTAACTATTTGATGTCAAAAATTAACCCTGATCGAGAGCATGGTTAACGATAGTAACGATAGTAAGCCCTTAAGTGCTAATGACATTGACAATAAAAAATCGTTTGTCATTTAATTTTTTGTTGTGAATTGTGAAAATTTCAATTTAATTTATTTGAAATTAATTAATTTTGTTTTTAACTTCATTTTTAAAAAATAATTAATTTTTGACAAACAAAAAATATAATAATTATAATATGTAAAAATTTTTTAAACTTGACTTGACAGCTGAATGATAATTTATTGCTACTACTATGGTAAAAATCGCGTTCAAAAACCACTTGAAGTTAACATAACTATGGCTGTAGTATAACATAACTTTGCTCAAACTATACTACACCATGACTATGGTTAAATTAATGTTCATGAAAGCACCCCAAATAAGTGATGGTACCACTCAAAACCATATAAAATTTAGTAAACCAGTCATGCAACTCACAAACTAATTCTTCTATATAAATATTCTTATTTTTCTCTCATATTTACATCCCTCCTGAAGTCCTGAATTATAAACTTTCGCTCTTTTTCGATATTGTTTCGAAAAACTTTTTCGATCTTTATTTTTGGCAAACATACAAACATTTAAATAAAAAAAATGAAATGGTTCATCTAGTAGGACTGTATTATCTTTGACGTATACATATAAACAATCTGATTTGAGTGTGTTTAGGTTTATTCGTATATTTACATAATAGAAAATATACGATTTATTTGTTGCAATTTGGCAGTATATATAATATCATAAACATTTATATATGTATATGATAATATTAATGCTGATGGTATGCTACCATAGTGCATGTTGTCTTGCAGGTATCATTTAGTCCTATGTATAAACACAGATAAGGATTATATGTGGTATATACAACAATAATATTGGACATTGAACCCTATTAAATGTTTGCATTAAATTTTGAAGGAATATGTATCGCTAGTTATTCTTTCATTTTTTTTCCTTTTTGTGTGTGAAAAAAAAATATATACCTGCACTTGTTTTTGTATACATTGTATATTTTGTATACGTCACGTATAGTATAGACTACAGTAAGGATAGTACACCATAATGATTTATAATTATGTGTATGTGTATAACAAGTTGTATACATAACATACCCTTTAATAAACATGTTTATTGTTTGTGATATAGTGTACCATACAGAAGGAAATATAAAAATTATCACTGCACAGTACCAACAGTACACAGTCTAAATGCTTATAATGTTAGAGGTATTCACGAAATGTTGTAAAAGTGTAAAAAGTGTGAACATACACCAAAATCTTACACATTACACTATATCGTGAACGAAAACTTTGTATTGAAATCAAGCAAATTATGTCAGCTAAAATATTATAAAAATAATCAAATTATTTTAGCATTTAATGTCAGAATGGCATATACATACAATAGTAAGCAATAGTAATATACAATGGGTTTCAGCATTGTAAATTTTCACAAGCAGTGTAGGTAAAAATTACATTGAAGATGTTTACAATAGGTGTAGGGTTGTACGAGTTTACATCGTTTACAATGATACAAGACCAAACCGTGAATACCCTTATTATTTGTCCGTTTTTAGAAAATAATATTCTAAATGTTCAAGTCAAAAATTATTCAAAAATTATCTTAACAAAACCTGAAATAATTTTTCTACCCATTTGCATTTACTACATACAGACTGCACATATATATGTAATTGTATGTCAAGATAGTGGCATAGCAAAAGCAACATCAAAAAGAAAAAAAATGATGAAAGAAATAAACCTGCGAAGTATTCGTATAGCAGCACCACAAATAATATATATATATGTATGTATGTATTATATTCTCTGCGATAGCAGGTAGATTGAAATGTACAAAAACAAATTTACTCTGGCTATTGCAAATACGTTTGCGTATAATTCTTAAAGCACAGGCAAAGCAGACATTCGACACTACTATATACATATACTGTCTAATGTTAAAATATGTGCGTAAATGCGTATGTAAATACACTGATAAATTCAATACAATACCAATTTATATTGTTTCCTGGTGAATGGGTGCTATACGCTATACGCTATACTAATTTTAATTGTACAAACATATGAACATATGTATTAATGTGTAAAAATTAATATGTATTGTACTACATATTAACATTCATTTAAAGTTTGTTTCAAGTTCAAAGTTTGGTATTATTTGAATATTATTTTTATGGATTCAAAACTAAACTAAATTGAAGCATTTTGATTTATGTAAAGTAGATGGGGACACACGATTTTTTCATTTTATATGGTGACGGATTTTTGTTTCCATTGGCACGTCTGTAATATTGTCTGTGATTATAGTAAGAATATCTTCAGTTGTTTCCCCTGACCTAGATATTATATTGCCCAGATACGTGAATGAGTATCGATACTCAGATCTTCTTCATGTCCTCGCCTATTCGAAGAGAATCATTTCGTCTAGCATTGATTCGTAAAATTTTGGTTTTGGTTATATTGATTTTGAGTCCAGCTTCTTTTGCATATATCTTAAGTAGATTCAGTTTTTGCGTCATCTTATCGTAAGTATGGCTGAGTCCTGAGTAGGCATATATTATCAACGTAATCTAGGTCCTCGAGGCAAGAATGAGAAGCCAGCTTGTTTAAAACTCCACTATGTAGGGTCAGACCGGGTAAATGTAAACTTCACTAAAAATTTAGTGTATATTTGATTTTTGTTATTGATTTTCAATTATACGTTTTGTTGTTTATAGGTTTATTTTTAGTAAAATGGACATCTCAGAGATATATTACGATTATTTAAAATTGAATATTCAGCTTTTGCATTATTTGTAACAAATTTTGTATGTTTACTTTTACCCTGTGAACTTTTTTTGAAAATGGCTGAGTTTGAGGTAAATGAAAACAGCTTATTACAGCAACTGGCACTCCATATATTTCTGATGCCTGTCGATATTTGCAATTTTTATATATCAACAACTGCTTTATTTATGTCTTCTAGTGTGTAATTACGCTCAGGCCTTTTTTTTAATACATTTTCGCGCATATTATACCAAATGAAAGATTTTTATTATATATTTAAAACTCTGTTTATAAATTATATTAGGTATCCGTATTAATATATGTATATTATCAAAATTATAAAAATATGTCGCTTAAGATGGATGAGACACGTTGAGCTTCGAGATGATAATGAACCAGTTAAATTGATCTTGAAACAAAATCCATCAGGAAGACGGGATCTAGGCTGCCCAAGAAAAATATATTTGAATGCTATTAAAGATGATTTGAAGCCATTTCAAGTACAAAATTGGATATCGTTGGCAAAATATCGCACAGGATTGAGCATAATGTTCTGTGAAGCCAAGGACAATCACAGGTTGTAGCGCTAATGTTCTCTAAATTCTCTAATAATTATGAAAGAAATTTTATTTAAAAATGTTAATATAAAATTAAATGTGTTTGTCCATTGAAAGATATTATAATTCTTAACTCTCAAATGAGTATGAATTACTAACCAATATGTAACAATACACATTAAACAATGTGACATACTTCATAATATATTATTTACATAACTAACAAAACTTTTTTACAATATTGTACTTAGTTACACGATTGAAATTCATTTGACAACATTAAAAATGAGGTCATCACGATGTACAGAATAAGAGAAAAATAAGATAATGTAAGAATAATAATAATAATAATAATAATAATAATAATAATAATCTTATTCTGTACATCGTGGAGGTCATTATGTACCTATACATGAAATATAACAGCATACAAATACAGATCAAACAGATCACAATATTGTAGTGGTTGAGCGTAGACAATTGAAAAAAGGATAAAAACTAATTAAACACAAAACACACACGATTAGATTGAATACTTTTATTTATAAAAACGACCAAGTACAAAGTATTATTTTAATTATTTTATACTTTTTAAATTAAGCCGTCCAATCCTCAAGACAGTGGAAACAAGAATGATTTTTATATTCTAATAATGAATATATGGATGACTCGTCAGGTTGTTAGTTGCGCGATATGGGATTTACAAAGTATCATATTTCAATTGTAAAGGCGCAAGATAAGCGAAATATTTATGTGAACGGAAATCGCGTGTTTGATTATTAAAGAATTTGAATGCCAGTATTAATTTATGTACTATGTATATGTTTTTTGTATATTCGAATTACAAAGCAAGATAAGCAGTTTAAAACAAAATCAAAATAAGAAATTTAGTATAGAAATATGCTGATATGACTACTTTACTACATTCCCCCTGTTATGGATGAAAATCACTCCAAAAAAAAAGGTGTGATTTTTATGCTTCTTCAATAGTGGAATTTGGCTTTGTTTTAATCTTAGATTTTTCTTCACGCTCTTTTTTTATTTTATTTTCTTGTTTTGGTTGAGAATTGGAATTCGGCTTTTTACAATTTTTATGACATCTTAAATAAATACATTTATACATGGCAAAAACTAGAATTATGAAACTTAAAACAAATATCAAATTTAATAAAATCGAAATAGAATTAGAGTGTTTTTGGATCTTAGCAATAGGTACAATTTTGTTTCTTATTTTCTTAATTTCTAAACTTATCTTTTTCAAATTTTCTATTTGGTTATGTATTCCATAATTATATGTGCCATTTGGTGATTCAATATTTTCTTCGAGGATGTTTAAATAATGCTTACTTATCTCGATTTCAGTTTTATCCACAATGGTGAAAAATTTGTCATAAATTGTAGATTCGAAAGATTCGGATTTAGTATTCAATATTGTATTTGATGATCTGGCTTGACAACCTTTTTGAATTTCAAGCTTCCCAATACCTTGGAGAGTTTCTTGTGAAGTTTTATTCTTGCATTGGAATAAGATGATTTCTTTTGTTGGTGTTACATAAATCCAGGAATTTGGCTTCGCTAGTTGCAGATAAAATGGCTTTTTAATACTTATCAGTCTTGATGAGCACGTTGGAGGAATTGATGTTACAGGATTGAATAAACTTCTTTCACAAATATTATCGCTGCTTGAAATGTGGATGGGCGCCACTTGTTCGCAAATATAGTTTGCCCTTGTAATTTCCCTACATTCTTTCAATTCTTTGAAATCATATATAAAATAATGCTGTCTAGTTGTATCGATGAATAAAAATGGTTTTTCCGGCACAAGAACTTCGTAAGCATCGCTTTCAATTTTACGTGGAATACTTGTAACTTTGAAAATTTCAAATTCTATATTTTTTACAATAGGTAATTTTAATAAAAAATTTAGTTTTTTACTACTGTAGTATACATTTACATCTAAAATTTTATATAATTGATTAATATTGTTTACATTAGGATTAATAGGTAAATTTGTATCGCTTGAGAGATATATTTTTATTTTATAAATTTCTTCTATTAAATTATTTGAATCTATAATATATGGATGTAATTTTCCTTCTATTGCATATGTTAGAATCTCTATTATATGAGTTTGTACAATGGAAAATTGATTTGCTATAGAAGCAAATATAGTAAATACTTCATCAATCGTAGAAATTTTTTGCATTAAGACTGTGTTATTATTTATATTATTTTTGAGTTTATTTATATTAAATATATTTTTACTTAATTTGTTATCTAATTCTTGAATGTATTGTACGGTTTGATTAATATGACCAACTACTGATTCTTTAATAGTTAGTTGCTCCTTTATCAAATTTTGAAAATGTTCTTGGTTCTGATATAGTGTTTGTATTTGATCATCATAAAATTTAGCGTCTTCTTGATCTAATGTTCCAAATAAAAATTTTGATAATTTTCCAACGCCGTCGAATAGTCCTCTTTTGTTTACAAGGTTAGTTTTGGAACCTAAAATATGACTAATTAATTGGTTTTGTGCTTGTAATGCAATTATTATTTGTTGAATTTGTGGGAAATAGTTCTTGCAATGGAAATGACCAGGCATGTTTGAACATAATTCTTGAATGTTGAACTTTAATGAAATTATTCGATGGAATTGTGCGATGAAATCTTGGAGATCGACATGAACTAGTATTTTCCAGTTATCGTTATACAGTTTTGCTCCACCAACTTTTTCATAGAAGTAACCAAGTGAATTTTCCAAGTTTTCGATTTTATATATCTCAGAATTTAGAACATCACATTTGTAAAAAGTGAGCAAAACAAAAAGTAGTATTACACATAATTTTAAATTCGCCATTATTCCTGAAAATGTAGTTTGATTGTTTTAGTAATTTTCTTTTTTTTTTTTTTTTATATATATATATATATAATATATGTATGTTAATTTATACAAATTTGTTCAGTATTATTAATAATTTGTTAAATGAAACTCTATTAATTTATTTTCCATAAAGAAAATAATAATGAATTTAATTTTGTTAACAAAATTAGAATAAACTCTGTTAAATTTTTTTTTTTTTTTTTTTTAAAAAAAAAATTACGAATTGTCAAAGTTGAAAATTAAACTTATTTTCGCATCTACGCATTATTATATATTATTACAACTTAAGTCGGTTGTTATGAACCAGTAAAGTCTTCTTGTTTACAAGGATAGTTGAGTTAACACCATTAGTTGATATAACTTCATAAGGTCCGTTCCAAAGTGGAAGAAGTTTTTTACTTTTTCCCTTTTGTGTAGATTCATTTCTAAGGTATACCATATCACCAGGTTTGAAAAAAGAGGGTTTTAATTTTTTATCATAATAATGTTTGTTTCGCTCCTTACTTCCAATGATATTATTTCTGGCAATTTCATTGACATGTTGTAAACGCGACTTCAATTCATTACAATAAATATCATAATTATATTGTGGTTTTGGGGGGGTCGAAAACACGGACGGTATAGTAGGTTTCCTACCAAACAATAATTCAAAAGGTGTAAATCCGGTGGTAGAATTTGGTGTAGTATTATACACAAATATAGCATATTTTATCCACGTGTCCCAATCATCTTGACTTTTATTTATAAATCCTCGTAAATATTCGTTTAGGCTTCGGTGTATTCTTTCACATGAGCCATTACTTTGTGGTCTGTATGCGGTTGTCTGTATCTTTTTAATTTTAAATAGTTTACAAACTTCTTTAAATATAAGGCTAACAAAATTTTGGCCTTGGTCAGTTAAAAGAATTTTAGGAGTACCGTATTTAAAAATTATTTCGGTTGCAAGCTTTTCTGCAATGGTATTTGCTTCTTGTGAAGGGATAGGAATGGCATCACTGAATTTGGTCAAATCATCGGTGAAAGTTAAAATGTATTTATTTCCTGAAGTGGTTAAAGGCAAGGGACCTACGATGTCCATAGATATTTTTTCAAAAGGTTCAGAAGCAGTGGATGTAATTACGAGAGGTTCTTTAGTGTAAACTGAAGTTTTATTTCTTTTACAGATGTCGCATTGTTTTATGAATTTTTTTATGTCTTTGTACATGTTAGGCCATTTGTAATGCAATTTAATGCGCTTATATGTACGGTTTACGCCGCAATGTCCTCCTAATGGTTTTATATGATGTTCATTGAGAATTTTCTGTATTTCCTCTTCAGAAAAATGCGTATTGACATTATTGTGAAAGATTTCTATCGAAATTTTAGATCCTTGGAAAATATAGCGAAACATAGAGCGAATTATTTCGTAACTCAAATGTTTATAATGAGGGAATTTGACTGGATTCAAAAATGAAATTTTGTTTATATTATTTTGGAGAAGGCAACTTCTCAGGGTAGTTATTGTATTGAAGAAATCTTCGTACGTAGGTTGGTTGGTTTCTGAATTCGTTACTAAATAAATGACTTTTTGCTTCGCATTTGAATTTGACGGTATTAGATTTGCACTATGTACTTTAAAATTTTGAGATTTTAATACATCTGAATGTTTGAAAAATTCTGTTAAGGTCTTGACAGATGAACCTTTATTTACATCCGATGATACAAATATTCCTATAACATTTTCGTTCTGTAAGTTGTTTAATAGATCGTCGTCATTATCTTTGATAAAATTATTGATTATGACTTTATTTTCGAGTTCTTTTATAAACTTAGAATAAGAAGGAAATTCTTCTGTTATTGCAAAAGAACGAAAAGAATTAATTTGAGTTTGTTTACTAGGGTTCTCTATTTGGTTGGAATTTTCTGCCTCGGGTAAAGAATTTTGAATACGACTTAAACAGTCAGCGTTCGAATTTTGAGATCCCTTCTTGTATATGATGTCATAGTCAAATTCACTTAACTTAAGTTTCCAGCGCATCATTCTAGAACTAGTATCCTTGCAATTATGAAGATATGTAAGAGGTTTGTGATCAGTGTAGATCGTAAATTTCTTACCGAAAAGATAGGGTCTAAAGTGGTGAATAGCCCACACAATGGCAAGGAGTTCTTTATCCGTGGTAGAATAATTAATCTCACTTTTTCTAAGTTGTCTTGAAGCATAAGCTATGGGGTGGTCTTCTCCTAAGTTTCCTTGAGAAAGAACAGCGCCAATAGCGTACCCACTAGCATCAGTTGTAAGGATAAAGTTTTGAGTAAAATCCGGATACTGTAGAAGAGGAGGATTAATGAGAACACCTTTTAAAACATTGAATGATTCGGTACATTTATGATTCCATAAGAATTCTGAGTTCTTTTTCAGTAAATCTGTTAAAGGTTTTGAAATTCGTGCAAAATCTTTAATGAAACGCCTATAATAGCCAGCAAGGCCAAGAAAAGCTTTAACGTCTTTTGAAGATTTTGGTATAGGAAAATTCTTTACACTGTCCACCTTTGTAGGATCAGGGGCAATTCCCTTTTCACTGATCACGTGCCCTAGATAACAGAGCTCAGGTCGGAGAAACTCGCATTTCTCTGGTTGAATTTTGAGATTATGTAGTCGTAGACGATCGAAAACTTCACGTAATTTTTGATTGTGCTCCTTTAGAGTTTTTCCAAATATAACGATATCGTCCATATACACGAAAATCTTTGTGCCTTGAAGACCCATTAAGACATTGTTCATGAGTCGCTGAAAACATGCTGGGGCACCCTTAAGACCATAAGGCATGCGTTTGTATTCAAAATGTCCCAAAGGAGTAGAGAATGGCGTTTTGGGACGATCGACAGGGTTCACTTCAATCTGGTGAAAACCAGAAGCAAGATCAAGTGTTGAGAAAAATTTAGACGATCCTAATAAATCCAATATTTCTGTAATATTGGGCAGAGGATAGGCATCACCAATAGTTATATCGTTCAACTTTCTAAAATCTACAACAACCCGCCACTTCTTATTTCCGTGTATATCTGGTTTTTTGGGTACTACTATCAAGGGAAAATTCCATGGACTAGAAGACTCCGTGATAATGTCATCCTTCAACATTTGATCGATTTGTCGATTGACTTCCGCCTTTTGAGTTTCAGGAAGTCTATATGGTTTTATATAAACCGGAGCAGCACCAGGAGTTGGAATGTTATGATAAACAGTTTTAGTACAGGTCAATCTATCGTTCTCCAGATAGAAAAGATCACAATATTCAGTACAAAGCGCTAGAATGTCATGTCTTTGATCAGGCGTCATATGATCAGTACGAATTTCGGCTTTTACCTTTTGGATATGTTCAAAACTAACAAGTGAATTTATATTATTAGAAATTGGCAAAATTTGGAATTCGGAAGCATCTCTAATATCAACGTCATCAGGATTTAATTCTATATCAAACTCGTTAGGATTCACTAACGATATAACACAAGTATTATTTTTGGGTGAAGAAATACTGTTCCCTATTATTAATCCACTGGGTAATTCCTTGTTTAAACAAATACATTCATTTTTAATAGAAGTTTTGATACAAGTAATCATTTCAGATCTTGCAGGAACTCGAATTTTGCAACAAGAAGGAGTTAGATTAAAAATAAATTCTTTTCGCTTCAGAAGTAGTGATAGTTGCTTTCTATCAAAGTCTATTTTAGCCTTGAATTTTTCAAGAAAGTTGTTGCCTAAGATTCCATCATTCATAATAGGAAAGTCATCGCGAACAATATGAAAAGGGTATTGGAATGAATTAGTATCAAAATTGAAGGTTATATAGCACACTCCTATTGTTTCTTTTACTTCTTCTCCGATTCCTTTTAATTTGGCTTTGAAGTCAGTTTTGACTATTTCATTACCAACAAGTGTAGCGAGTTTCAATATGCACACCTCGCTTCCACTGTCAACAAGTAATGAAATTTCACCCTTAGAAACGGAGCTTGAAGGTAACACGACTGAGTCAAACTTTTCAGAGTTATTCAATGATATATTATAAATTTTTGAAACAGAGTTATGCTGTTTTGAGTAATATTTTAATTCAGCCGAATCTACTTCAGACGATTTAGTAAGTAAGCAACCGTAAAACGAATGAGAATTTATATTTACTGAATCATTATTATCGGAGGAATTTAATTGTGTCCTATTTGAAGAGAAGAGGCTCTGGCTACACCCCCGTTTGGGCCAGGCCTCATTTCGTTTCCCTGATTATTGGATGCATTTTTATTTTGATTATAAATGCGCTTTCTGCAATCCTTAATGTGGTGGCCTATCTTTTTACAATAACTGCAGGTTAGAATACGAATGTTACGTGGTGACGATTGGTGCTCATGTTTAATTTCTGCCTTTTGAAAACGAGGTAAACTGTTATTTTTTTGAAAACAATTTGAAACTGTATGACCTGCTTTGTGACAAAAAGAACAGTTGTTTCTAAAATTGGACTTTATCGACGAATATTTTGAAGAACCTGGTAGTGATTTTTCTTCTTCTATTGCTGCTTCTATTGCTTCGTTTAAACTTCCGTATCTACTTGCTTTAATTATTAATTTTATATTAGGATTTAAACCATCAACAAAAGATTTTAAGGCTGTTTTACCGTTTAGTTTAGTGATCACAGATTTAGAAGCTTCTCCTTCGCTTGCAATACAGACGTCATTTAAATCGGATAACAATCTTTCAATTCTGTTAGCAAAACTTCTTACACTTTCTTTAATTCCCTGGCGACAATTTACTAAATCATTTTGTATATGAGCATAAGTCCTACTTTCTAAAAATTGATCGGTGAGAATTTTTTTTAATTCTGTCCAATAGTTAAAGGTTTTATATTTAATTACGTTATACGCAGAACCCGTCAACTTAGCTTTAACTATATTTAAAAATAAGTCTTTATCGACCTGAGAATATTCATCATTATAGAGAAGTTCACAACAATTCGAAAATTTATGAAAATTATTTTTGGAACCATCAAATTCAGGTATAAATTTTAAAGCAAAATCTTTATCTAAAATAGGATTATCGGGCATTATGACCGTATTTTCTTGTTCAGAGAAATCACTAGGACTCGATTTAAATAAATTTTTAATAGCGGACTTATAAACAGATCGGTTTGAACTATCACTTTCGGACTCTTCTTCAGACACTATTGGATTCTTATCAAAATTTTTGTCAATAGGACTTTCTTCGCTGAAATCATTTAATTCTTCATCACTAGACTGATTAGAATTTCCGTCTTCATCAAAATTAGAACCTTTTTTATTAAATTGTAATTTTCTTTTAGCACTTCTTAGAAAATACTTGCTCATAAGAAGATAGAATTTTAAAGAATTTTAGTAAAAAATATATTTTTTTTTTTTTTTTTTTTTTAGATTGATGAAGCTTTTTACCTTACAAGTTTTCACAATTATAATATAATAAATGATTTGGCTTATCTTGTAATATAAAACAAATTTGTGAATATTATAAAAACGGTACTTAATTAAAATAAATTTACACTGTTTATGAGATACTCAACAATTTAGCACGACTCCAATCCTGATTGAATGATGAATTGAATATACAATTGTATTTTATTTCCAAAAAGATGCAGCAGATTATTTTAAGATGATGTTGTGATCCTTGTTCCTTATCTATTTCCGTCGTGTTGTTTAGTTTTGGTTTTATTTAATTTAGATTTTTTTTTTTTTTTTTTTTTTTTTATCAATTATTCTCAAACCACTTTAATATAATATTCTAGGTGAATAATAAAAATATTTTTTTTTATCACCCCACACCTGACACCAAAATTTATGTAGTGGTTGAGCGTAGACAATGGAAAAAAGGATAAAAACTAATTAAACACAAAACACACACGATTAGATTGAATACTTTTATTTATAAAAACGACCAAGTACAAAGTATTATTTTAATTATTTTATACTTTTTAAATTAAGCCGTCCAATCCTCAAGACAGTGGAAACAAGAATGATTTTTATATTCTAATAATGAATATATGGATGACTCGTCAGGTTGTTAGTTGCGCGATATGGGATTTACAAAGTATCATATTTCAATTGTAAAGGCGCAAGATAAGCGAAATATTTATGTGAACGGAAATCGCGTGTTTGATTATTAAAGAATTTGAATGCCAGTATTAATTTATGTACTATGTATATGTTTTTTGTATATTCGAATTACAAAGCAAGATAAGCAGTTTAAAACAAAATCAAAATAAGAAATTTAGTATAGAAATATGCTGATATGACTACTTTACTACAATATTACGCATACGCTGTAATTAGCTTCTCGTTCATATACTTCTCCTTCATTTTGGCTTACCTTTGGTTACTCCTCTATCGAGTTACTTTCCCTTTTTGGTAAGCCCTAGTACGCTGATAAACCTGGAATCAGATCCTCATATAAAAATAATGTAAAATAAGTGGTCTGAATGCAAGCCGTTTTTGGTAATTCAGATTTTTTCTGACTTGTTTAACACTGATTAAAAAACATAGATATGTGAATTTAGTTAAAAAAGTTCTGTCTATTCAGGCACTAAAATAACATCAAAGCCAGCTGTTCAATAAAAACCTAACTTATCTCAATGGCAATGGAGCAATGGTTAATGCTCTAACAGGGCATAATATCTGTGGAAAGCCTATTGCTGTCATAGGAATCATCAGTGATGCACTATGATGACATCAGACCCGAACAAATCGGACTTGAAAGTCGAGTAGAACTCCTTCATTACCTGAGAGCGATGGAGAAGTTTGACTAGACGTGAGGTTCGAGTGCAATGGACAACGTTTGTCTGAGTGCTCAGTTTTATGCCTTCCCCTGAACAAACAACAACAATATAGAATGTAATATTGGCTTACACACTTCCGTAATTTATAATATGATAAATAATAATACATACGAGTACATGCTAGTTTGACTCCACCATAACATAGTGTATAGTGTTAATTGAATGCTTCGCGTTCAGTATACAGTCTGTTCAAAAAGACACGACAGTCGGGTAAAACACAATAAATGTCAAGATACTAAAAATGTTACATGAGTCAAGTTTAGCTTGCCTTTGTCTATTTCGCTGACCAACATTTTTTTTTCATTTGCGTTTAAACTGTTAAAGTAGATAGATATTTACAAAATTAGCTCTGTTTATAAAAAATGGTTTGCAGTAATATTTGTATATAAGTTGTATACACTGTGGAAAGAACGAAATGGGGTTAAGGTGTCGGACTGGCCATTACAGTCCCCGGATGACAATCCCAAGGAAAACATTTGGGCTTTGATGAAGCACAAACTTCGCGGGAAACAAATATAGAGCGTTCGTCACTTGAAAGAAACAGTGGAACGACTTTTCCAATGAGTATGCCAAAATATTGAGCTATAAAGTTGTACCAGAAGATGTCCCTTCATAATTCAAAACAGTGGAGATTGAAGTGTATACTAGTGCTAACGCGAAATAGGTTTAAGATTATTCTTTCAATAAATGTTATTATGTAAGCTCAAAAACTTTTTGTTTTATTTTTATAAAAGTTCGTCTCTTTTTGAACAGACTGTACGATAAGATGGATAATGAATGACATTTAAAATCATATTTGCATCTGAATTAAATTTGATTAACATTAAAGACGAAGAAAAACTTAAAAAGAATATTTTGTGTGGAACAAAAAAATCAATTATACATTCTAGAGTCTAAAATTTCATATTTCATATACCTATTTACTTACAATGGTCCCTGCAACTGCAGTCATAGATTAATACTACTTATACCATTATTTATCATTAAAGGTTTTATGTATATAAGTAGATAAAAAGTTACATACACTCTACGTATAAATAATTACACAGAATTAATTACACATTTCGCCATAATTATGAATATTTCTTTTTATTCTAAGAAAAAACATGTAGTAGGTTAGTATCATAAGTTTATATTTACATATTATATATTATATAGAAAAAAATGAAATTACTTAATTATTGAAAATTAAAATATTTCTATTTATTTAAAATATAAGATGCGATCAATTGCGTACGCTACCTGTAACGATGTCCTTAGCAGACGAATAAATCATGTAGTTTGGATCCATCTCAGCTGTGTATACTTATACTTACAGCAGTTAAGGTAGAACTATAATCGACATATGTGACATAAGCTATGACATATGTCGTAGCCGAACACAGCCAAATCAATGAGCTAAACTATAATTGACATTACCGACATTCGTTAAAAATTCGTTTAACATAAGCTCGACATAAGCAGTACGATCGAGAGCGTACATGACATAAGTAACATAAGCCATAAGCTCATTTTGTGAAATTCGTATTGCTTATGTTTAGTATGTTATCTATGTTATTATAGTTAACCAAATGTTACGTTTTAACATTCGTTATTTTTTCTTATGTTTGTTATGTCAGGTATGTCGATTATAGTTCTACCTTTAATAAATTATATAATAAAAATATAGAATAATATAACTGAACGAAGTATGAAAAATATGTATGTAATTAAATAGTGTCAATATAGTATTGACAGATTTAAAACTGGCTTTTTAGCTTTCGTCTCAAATAAACCTCCTTAGGGGACAGAACAATACTTTTATTACTTATTCCAAAATTATTCTAATAATTCTAATATTATTCTAAATTAACAAAAAACAGCTACATATATATGAAATATTCATTCGTACTATTCTATATTAACTATTGTGTAAAGTAAATTCCAATCCAAAACTTATGATATATTCGTTGAAAACCAAAATTTTACTATGGAAAGGGTATTCAAAGAAGAAAACATAAATAAAAAAATGAAAATATTTGACTTATAACAATTTCTTTTTAAATTTCTTTATTAAAAATTCTCATTCACATATCACACCTACGTTATGTATTTTCAATTTCGTTTTATATGTACTAATGTAAAAAATTTCATATTTATGAAATATATTTATAGATTTATTTAATTTGAATTGTAAGGTTTGCCGTAAAAAAATACAATCTAATTTTAGTCATTTAGTATACTTATTTTATAATACTTAATGCTATATAACTACAGCAGACAATATAATTATATACAAATCTACAATCTGGTATAGTTGAATATAATAAGAAAAACGTTAATTAATGTGCATCATACGAATGCAATTAGCGTTGGATAAAGTAGTCTCGTATAATGGTAAAATACAATTCATAAATCTGATACATATACTAAAATTTCTTTTTTTCTTTTTGTTATAAAAATGCACTTACATATCTGTAATACACAAAACTATGTGACAATGATAACTAACAGCTAGTATATCAAATGAGTTCTATTTAAGAATTTAGATTAGAAGCATGTCAAACTCAAATCCTAACTCGGGCCAAATAAAGAATATAAAAGTTTATGTGGGCCACAAAAAAATAAAAGACTTAAATGTTTATAGTAAACATAGGTTTATTTTGAAAAGTATAAAAAAATGTAAAATTAATATTTTTTCCCAGATATTTGGCACCTTTTCTCTGCAACCATCTTTCCGACTTCGGGGGCAATCTTGTTTGCAGTGATTATTTTCAAAACTGACCCGAGATGACTGTCAGTAATTCTTGATCTGATTGGAGACTTATTTCCTTTCATAAGAGAAAATAACTGTTCGCACCGATAAGTACTTCCAAACATGGACATAATTTCATATGCGAATCTTCGAGTGTTTTCAAATCTGGCTGGCAAATATTTGTAAAATTCAGACACTCCAACTTCAATGAATTTCGCCTTCAAATTAGAATCACACTGGATATCGATAACCTCCATTTGCATATGGCTAGGTACAGATTCTATATTTATTGATAAAATTGAAGAAAACAAAGAAAATTTGTCTTCCAACGATTTGAAATCAGCAAATCTTGTTTCAAATTCAGTTCTTAAGCATAAAATTTTTTCCGCGTATTTTTTATATGATGCAGTTTCACCTAAACTGGATTTATACATGTTGCATGTCTGAAAATGCATTAAATTTTCATTTTTCAACTGCTTTTCCCAAAGAACTAGCTTACATTTGAATGCATTAACTTGATCACACATGTTGGTAATGATCTGATCCTTTCCTTGCAGTTTCAAATATAAATCGTATATGTGTTTCGTTATATCAACCATGAAGGATAAATCTTGCAACCACATCGTATCAGAAAACAAGGTGATGTCCTGATTCTTGGACATTAAAAACTGACTTATTTCTTCTTTCAAATCCCAAAATTGTTTAAGAACCTTGGAGCAGGATAACCAACGTACCTCGGTATAGTACGACAAACCAGAATATTCGCTTTCTAATTCAGTTAGAAACCTAGAGAACTGTCGTTGATTTAAACCTCGAGATCTTATGAAATTGATAATTTTTTTTATAGGCTTCAACACATTTTCCATTTTTATTACTTTCGTACATAATACTTCCTGATGAAGAATACAATGGGTATGATGAATCTTGGACCCATCATATATTTCACTTAGTTTTTTTTGCAGTAATGCTACAAAACCGTTGCTTTTGCCGGTCATTGAAGGAGCTCCATCTGTTGCTACAGAAATCAATTTCGACTGAGGTAAATTGTATTTTTGCAGAAGTTCATATACGCAATTAAATATATCTTTAGTAGTGCCATGCATCGGTACTAGTTCCAATAATTCTTCGTAAATGTTGAAGTCTGTATCGCACGCTCGAAAAAAAACAGCTAACTGGGCAACGCCCCCAATATCCGTACTCTCGTCACAGGCAATGGAGAATGCCTCGAAACAAGATGATTTGGCTTTAATCTGGTCACTTAAATTTCTGGTCATGTCAGTAACTCTTTCCACAACGGTATTTCGAGACAAAGAGATTACTTGAAATGCCTTCACACTTCCAGGACAAACAATTTCTGCAGCCTTAATTAAACATTCTTTGATGAAATCACCTTCGGTAAAAGGTTTCGAGTGTTTAGCTATCAACTCCGACAAAACGTAGCTTGCATGCACCGCCGCTTCACTTTCGTGTGACACTTTAGTAAACATGAACTGTTGTTTTTTCAGTCCCAACTTAAACTCTTTTAACTTTTCTTGTTTCATTAATCCTTCGTAATTATCATATTTTGATTTATGTTGCTCATAGTGACGTTTAACATTATATAATTTTGGTACACTGATAGCACTATTACATATCAAGCAAATGATTTTGTCGTTTACTTCAGAGCAAAAATACTCCAGTTCCCACTTTTCTTGGAAATTTCGATGTTCCTCAGCAATTTTTCGTTTAGTTTTACTACCACTTGGTGTCGATAAAGACATACTGAATACAAAGGCTTGAAATAAATTAATAAACACTGTAACAAATAGACTTAACTTTTGTTGGTTCTTATCTGGTTTAGAAAAGAATGAATTTTAATACAAAAATTTGCTCCTTTTATACTAATTTTGACCAGAGCTTACAGTAATTTATTTAATAAGAGCACGTGCGTTAAAAGTTATAATCTAATATAGGGATACTACCACACAGTGTACATTAAATAGCTTACTGTACTTTTCTATTGTAATTCATATAAAATGTGTAACTGCTTAAACTACATATAGGATGCCAGATTTTGTATTCTATACTATGGCTTATGTATACTATAGCAATATATATTGTATATTTGGTTATTATTACGGCTACAGAATTTAAGTGCACGTGCGTTAAAGTTATAATATAATTTCAATCGAGTACATGTATAAGGATAAGGACATGTGTGAGTGGGCCGCAAAGTTATACGTTGTGGGCCGCATGCGGCCCGCGGGCCGCAAGTTTGACATCTCTGAGTAAACAGTGAAAACTTTGAAACAGGAATGAAATAGATCTACACTTACCCCCCTATTCTGAAAATAATCACTGACAAATCACGAGTCACAATTGTAATGGAGAGTCACAAGTTGTGATTTTTTTAGATTTTTTGTGACATTTCGTATTCTGAGTTAAAGTCACAATTTTGACATTTAAAGAATGGGTCACAAGTTGTGATCATCAAAATAGCAGGTCACAGTAGTTATAAATTGTGAGTTTCAGAAGAAGAGAAGTGAACGTTTACAATTTTTTTTGTAAATTATGGAAGAAGTTTTGTTATTATTATGTCTTCTTTTAGAAGAAAAAGAAAAAAAGTAAGTGTAGCTTATTGCATTGTTTACATTGTATTCGATTGTAATTTTTTTTGTTAATTTTTTTACATAATTGTAGCTATACTTACTTTCAAAATTTTCCATCGTACTCACTTTTTTTTATATTTATTAATATATTATTTTTTTCAACTATCAGAATGCAAATTGTTTGATGTTTAATATTTTCGTAGCAGCTAACAAGTCTACACAGAGTTTGGAGAAAATTTGTGACTATGATTGTGACTTTGATATCAGAATACGAAACAGCTGATTAGTCATAATAAAAGTCACAACTTAAATATCATAAAAATAGTCACAAGCAACTGTGATCTATGACTAGTCATAACTTCAGAATCGGGGGGTTAGAATGCATCTATGTATAGATATGAATAGTTCACACACTTGCATATGTAATAATAAAAGGAGGAAAAACAATACAACGATGAAAAGTAATATTCACTTTATTACAACCAGTTCTAATTATGTATACTTTTATATAAATGTAATGATGATAATTTCAACCATTTTTATTACAGTTGAGGGGATTCTTATATTACAAAAATATTTGAATAAAATTTGATATAGTTTTGATAAGAGTGTATCGGAATTGCAATTGTATAACAGACATTTTTCTTGAAGGAGAAAACCTAGTCCAACTAAATATTCTCATTCTCTATTGAAATCCAAATCAACTATACCACATTGTGGATTTATATTGCCTGTGATCACGGCATACACATTTCTAAGGCAATGTAATCATTGGAGTGGCAGTTGGAATTGTGACGTAAATCAGGTCGTTAAATGGTAAACAAATGTACGTTGTTTTTGTGTTGTATGTATGTATAAATTGTTTCTTGTTCTTGTGTTGTTTATTGACGACCTGTGTGACGTCAGACATTAAACATCAGACGTCTTTACATTGCCTTGTGAAATGTGTATGCCATGGCCTGTGGTACTACACTATAATTTTTATTTACATATTCATATACGCCATGCGGATGTGTGAATTTAAATTACTATCATTTATCTTCGTTATTGCCATCTATGTTTTCTAATACATCTTCAGAGGTTTGCGTCTCATCTATCTATAACGACACAAAGATAACAAGCTAATCAACATTTCCATCCACAATAGCAACAATAGACAATAGCAAACAATAAGTTTTCCGAAGATAATGCAGATTCCCATCCTCACCATCCTATACATCTATACATATTTACAAGATCTGCATTACCTTTGTATAATATAAATTTGTATTTCGTATTTCCTTTCGATTATTTTCTTAAAAAATGTTCACCTTTTTTTGAGGACATTCAGCAACTAAATGATTTTCACTTTTACAATTATGGCATCTTTTTGGTTGTGGTTCCAATGAACACTTAGCAGCTATGTGATTAGCAAATGCTCCGCAATTGTAGCAACGTATCCGGCGAAAACGTTTTTTACGGCGTGGTCTAAATAAACTGCCCGAACAATCCTTACCATCCTTACCACTCACTCTCGTCGCTTCAAGTCCTTTTTCAGTTAGTTTGCATTCGAATTCAACTTCTTCTTGTTCCCCTAACGATCTGAATCCAGACATTTGCAAAACACTCTAAAAAGGAGATCCGTTCACAAAATTAAAATTAAAGGATAAACTATATTTTTTTATTACCTGATGTACGAAAACTTCCTGACCGTCATCATTAGGCGTAATAAATCCCCATCCTTTAGCTACATTAAACCATTTGCATTTTCCTAGGCGAACACCTTGAGTTTCTGATATGTCTACATCTAAAATTGTGTGAGAAAAAAAAAATTATAAATAAAATTTGTCACATCTATGTATGTACATTTTGAACAAGAATATTATTGTTCATTTATTTATTATTGTCTTTGATTGAAAATTTTCTTTCACGCTATGGAGTTGCAAACTTGGTCATTATGATAATAACTTCGAATTATATAGTCACGGTAACTCAGTCGTAAAATTACATTACGATATATACAAATATATATTTATAGCATAAGCTAAGTATGTGATTTTCATTCAAAAATTTCGATTAGGGTGAAAAATTTGAGTTAATATGAAACAAGTCTGTAATCATATTATATGTACGTAGTACAGTACGTACGTAGTATCTACACATGCAAAATAAACGAAGTAATGATTTCTTGTACGTACTGTTATCAATTAAAATGATAAAACTATGGTGCGTTATATCATTAGGTCTGTTCGAGAAGTATCTTATAACATAGACACATATAGCTCGAAATCGCGTATGAAAACGATTTCAACCTCCGAAATCGCGTATTTTACACGATTTCATAAACGAAATCGAGTTACGAAATCTAGTAAAAAATACTCGATTTCGTTTGAAAACGAGTAAAAGTGACATCTGTTTTTTAAGAATTAAATTAAATAATTCCGTTTTGCATTTCATTTTTCAAATTTTTGTTGTCATTTATATCTTTATATACATGTTACTGGTAATAATTATATACATATATTAAATGTTTAAATATTAAAAACTAATCTTGTTATTAAAAGTATTTTGAGATGAAAATAACATTAAAATTACTAGTTATTTAGATTATTAATAATAAATACATCAATCAATCTATTTCACTTATTTATTTTATTAATAGTATTTTTTGATTAATTTAAAAAATTTCAATAATAATAATAATTTAATGCTGCAATAATATGTAATGTTATCAAAAAAAAAAACAAACACAAATGTCAAATAAAGTGTGTTGTATGATTGAAATCACGTAAATTTATATGTGTCACTATATTAGATTTCGTGAAATCGTCTTTGCGAAATCACGCGATTTCGAGCTATATGTGTCTTAAGTATTAGAATATATTTAAAGAAATTAACAGAAAACTCTTTGTTCAGTATCACTAAGCTTTTTTAGTGATATTAACGATAAAATAAAAATAAAAAAAAATAAAATAAAACACGAACTTTCTGATTACAAATTTACACAAATTTTAATTTCTATATCAGTACCTTTTTGCATTTTACATGAACAATTAGAAAAAAAGGATAACAAACTATGCTAAGTTTCAAATAAAAAAAGATATATTCCGATGATATAAGATCGATCGGCCAGCTCCACTCGAGATGTGATTGAATAATGAATTGAACAGTCCTTCTCCTCTATGTTGGACGGTTCCTTTCTTCAAAAAAAAGAAAAATCTGTAACGAGAAAAAAAGTGTGAAATGCATCGCGACTACACGACAAATTTCACAATGAAGTGAAATTTGTGTAATAACACTATCCTTTTTTCTTTGATCTTCCTAGATCTTTTAGTATGCTTCATTTCGAAGCATAGAAAGTTTATGCAATTGTTTGTATTGGTTGATAACCAACCAAATCTTTTTTCCTGAGTATCAATATACTCAAAACGAAATATGCAAGGAACGCATTTATTGTACCAGAGTACATGAAAGCAAGAAAATGATATCCTTTGTGATCATAAAGAAAGGATATCATCATCTTAGCAAATATTTGGATAGGATAGTGTGAATGCTAGGAATTAACCGAAACATGTGCATGCTTGTATCGCAAGATGCATTTGTTCTATACCAAGCAACAATATGCTATAGGTATCATGATATATAATTATGTGTATCTGGTACAAAGCAACTATATGCCAAGTCCATTGAGATCCATACCAAGCAACTATATGCTGTAGGTATTACGAGATATGTTTGTATCTTGTACAAAGCAACTGTATGCTAAGTACATCGAGATTCATATACCAATCAACTATATGCTATAGGTATTACGATATATATTTGTATCTTGTACAAAGCAACTGTATGCTAAGTACATCGAGATTCATATACCAATCAACTATATGCTATAGGTATTACGATATATATTTGTATCTTGTACAAAGCAACTGTATGCTATACTATTTTCAGAAATCGAAGTCAGTATTGTGCTTATGGAAAAAGTTACCCGATGAGTTTCTGATAACTTCACATATAATATTTTGTAGGAAATTCTGAATAATATATCTCTGTCTTGATTGAAATTGAGATCTGATCACCCCACACACGAGACAGATTTATACAAACGCAATGTGAAAGAATATAGAAAAGCATGCCTATCTTGCCTGTACTGACTTCAATTTCTGAAAATAGTATAAGTACATCGAGATTCATATACCAAGCAACTATATGCTGTAGGTGTTATTTGATGTGTGTTGTGAATTACACAATTATGTTCTTAGGTTTATATCAATAAATACCTAATCAAATATTTGTGCAGCCATAAAACTATGTTTCTAAGACTAAGACGAAGAATCGCGAAAGATGTCACTGCATTCAATCGTATCATATTTGAACCAATGTTCGAAATAAGGAATGATACGATATGATATTTAACATGCCCCCCGCCTTGAAGGGACTTCAAAAGAGTCTACATTTCTCTCAATAAAAAAGGCTTGCAAATGTTGTTGATTGATTGGCGTAACACTTCGTTCTGAGTCTGAACATCGACTACTCGAAAGTAGCCATCGGAACCTGGAATAGTCTGTACGACTTTGTCTACCAACCAATTTCTTGGAGGCAAATTTTCATTCTTCAAAACAACGATTGCTCCAATCTCGATATGTTTCACTGGAGTTTTCAATTTTGTCCTTTGTTGAAGAGTGGTTAAATATCTCTTCCAGAAACTCTACAATCTTTCTATGAGTTGCCAGCGAGAAGAATGATTGAGTTTGCAATGAGTTCGATCTGGTTCGATGATGGCCCAAGCAGAAACAGTGTTAAGTATCAATGCTACTTCCTGATAGCGAGTGTTTCTCGATGTTTCCGATAAATTAACTAATCTGTTTCTAAACTGACGAAAATTGAGAGTATCGTTTCTGCAAAGAGACAGTTTCTTCTGAATGTTGCCAAACTGTTTGCGTAATGCAACATTCAATCCTAATATGCGTTCAAAATATTTAGAGAATGTAACGTAACTTAGAAGAAAAGACAATTTAGACTCAATTTTGGAACAACTGTTATTGTAAAATGCCAGTTTTATATATCAATCATGGCAACTGCGATACATGTTTCTATTTCGACACTGAATTCAAAATTGTTGCCGAAAGATCATTGTGTATACATAATTTATGCATTTTAGAAACAAAGGTTCGAAGATTTTCGTAAGCAATTAGTAATATTGTATCAATACAGTTGCCATATAGTTAAAATACTTTAAACCTTTGTATTAGTTTCGAAAGGAAAAGAGTAACATTTCAGGAAAATAATACAAAACTGTTTCCAAAATGATACAGTCATAGAAACTGCCACGACTACTCAACGAATTTTAAACAGTTTACGATCATTAACGAATAAGAAACATAATACTGGACTGTTACCATCGTAGTTAAAAGGTAGCAGCTGTCAAATTTTTATGTGCAATTAATAACAGTTCATTCACTGCCATCAAAGATGAAAAAAAGTCCACTGATTATTAAATGTATAGAGTTAAAGCTCCTACATGTAAATGTATTGTGTGTAGGTAATCAACTTGGTAAAGGTGTGTGATCAAAGTAGTAGGATTGGATGTTTGGCATCGAATTCTACTTCGGAAAATTCTAGGCGGTCGCCAAATCTTAATAGACCTTGATCGTCAAGAGATGGACTTAGAGAAGATAGTTGACTGTCTTTATCAATAACGTTGTTTCTTCGCAATTTTGATATTTCCTTGTCGGAAGCAAGGTGCTATATCGTATTGATTATGTTGATCCCACTCGGTTAACTCAACTAATTGGAGTTCTTTCGAAGGAAACTGTGTGGATTTGTTCCTGCGTTTTGTTATAAATCGAACTATATAGGCTAATACCCATATAGTTCTTTGATATGAAGTGATGTACCTAAATGTTGAAAGCAAATCGGAATTCTCAACGAGTGTGAGAATTTGTTTTGTCTTCTTCCTTTCAAGCGAAACGGGCTCAGCCAATTGAGTCTTGGACCATGATAACTCGCTCGACAGGAGAAAGTTAGGGCCATTAAACCACAATTGAATGTTCAGGAGCTGATCAGGACGAGCTCCACATGAAAATATGTCGACAGAATTATCTTGAGATCGAACATGTTTCCAACTGATGCTATACCCTTTTGATGTTGTCTAGATTTTGCTGACTCTGTGTGATGTGAAGACGTTCCATGTTGTAGGGGGAGCTGCCATCCATGCTAATGTCATGGAAGAATCCGACAGCATTAGATATCTGAGATCTCAATTTTCAGACATTCGATGATCTTCTTAACTAATTCTGCTAACAGATGAGCTACACAAAGTTCGAGTCGAGATAAAGTTGAAGTCTTGACAGTAGCTATTCGAGATTTAAAACAGAGTAAACTTGCTCTAATTTGGCCTGAAACGTCTGTGGATCGGATGTAGATGCACCCACCATAGGTTGCGTGACTAGCATCCGCGAAACCACGAATTTCTGTTTTTAAGTTTTTATTGAGCACGACAAAACGTTCGATTTTAATCTCGATTATAGTTTTCAAATTTTACAACAATTTTACCCATCTACCATGCAGTTCTGACCGTACAGATTCGTTCCAATCCAATTTCAATTTCCAAATTTCTTGCATTATTATCTATGCATTAACCATCATAGGATTCACCAGACCAAGTGGATCGAATCGAGAAACTATGATGGACAAAGTCGATCTTGGTAATTCGACTTGAAATTTTTGTCTTATCCAATTTGATAATAAAATAATTAGGGATTGAATGACATATCATCCCAAGTGTTTTAGTTATCGATGTCATCGATGATGTTTGTGTCTTGGTAAAGATTTTGTTTGATTTTCGCTAATAAATCTTTCGAATTGGAGTACAATTTGTGAAGGTGTATGCCTTCACTTTTCAACACTGTTACTAGTTCGCTTCTAATCATGATTCAAATACAAACAGGTTAGCCAAGTCTTCTTCTTGAATTTGAAAAATTTTTTTATCCAACTGTCAAATGACGTCACAATTTGTAGTAATTTTTGTAAACAAAGTGGTGTTAATTGAATTAGATAGTGAGTTTATGAGTTAATTTTTTCAATTTGTATTTTAAAATATTAATCGAATATGGTTTGGTGTTGTGTACAAGGGTGTAAAAACAATTCTATAAAAAAAAATAGTGAAGAACATATAAAATTTCACAGTTTTCCAAAAGATTTGAATATTTCAAAAAAGTGGATTAAAGTATGTGCAAAAAAATCTATTACCTTAAAGCATGCAAAAGTTTGTTCGTTGCATTTTAGTGATGAATCTTACAGATTAGAGGATAGACTTTTAAATGTCCCTATTAAAAAAAGAAAATTAAACAAGGATGCTGTACCTACACTTTATTTGCCCATAGAGGAAAAGATAAGTGAAAGGTCTTTAAGATTTGAAAAAAGAGAGATGAAAAAGGAAGTTAATAAATTGTTGGATAAATCAGAGTGAGTTATTTACAGTGTTTTGCTATTTGAATGTTAATTTAATTCTTTTCCAGATCACTAGTTGAAGACATGGATTTAGATTTAGATTTAGAATGTACTTCAGAGACTCATATGGATTCCAACTTGCCAAAAAATCCTTCAGTAGAAACTCAAACTGAGTAATATTTATATTTTTTTATATTTAAAAGCACAATCTTGTAATATTCCAATTTATGCTTTTAGAGGAAATTTGGACAAAGAATTTCAAAATTTAAAGCGAGAACTTGATGAGCAAAGAAAAAAAATTAGTCAATTAGAAAGTGAAATAAAAAAAGGCAAAGATGAAAGTGATAAACAAAGGACGTCTTTACAACAAATTTTTACTGTTGGTCAAATTGAAAAATTAAAAAATCCAACAAAACAAATAAAGTGGTCTTTGGAAGACATTTCATCTGCAATCTCTTTATATTCTGCAGGCGCTAAAAGCTACAGATATCTTTATAAGAGAAAATTTCCTTTGCCTTCCTTGAGTACCCTGAAAAACTGGGCAGCTAAAATAAATGTACAGCCAGGGATTTTGCCAGTAGTTCTTGAACTCATGAAGAACAAGAATTTTAATGAAAAGCAGAAAATGTGTGTTCTCTCATTTGATGAAATGAGCATTAAATCTGGCTTTGAATATGATAGGACTAGTGACATTATTCTTAGTCCATCTAATAGTGTTCAAGTTGTGATGGCAAGAGGACTTCTGGAGAACTGGAAACAACCAGTATTTTATGATTTCGATTGTAAAATGACTCAAAGCATTTTAAATAAAATTATAATCAATCTCCACAAAGTTGGATACACAGTGGTAGCTGTAGTGTCTGATATGGGAGCTGGTAACCAAGGCTTGTGGAAACAATATTCAATAGGAATAATGAAGACATGGATTACACATCCAGCAGATGACAACAAGAAAATATACTTTTTTGCAGATGTTCCCCATTTGCTGAAACTTGTCCGGAATCACTTCCTTGATGAAGGATTTGTCATCGATGGAAAATTGATTACAGCAGAACCTGTCAAAGAAGCGTTGAACGTCATTGGTGATGATGATCTTAGAATAATGCATAAGATTTCAGATATTCACTTTGATGTTAAAGGTCCATCAAGACAGAAAGTAAAACTGGCTGCACAGCTGTTGTCACATTCGGTTTCTGCTTGTTTGAGACGTTGTTTTCAAATAGGAAAGTTGAAATCAAGTAATGTGCTCGAATGTGCAAATTTCATCAAATCAATCAATGATTGGTTTGATGTATTTAATTCAAAAACAATTCGAATAGATTGTCGAGAGAGAATGAGCGCGTATGGCTTATGCTTAGAAGAACAAAATCGAATTATCGACAATGTAGATAAAATTGTTCTTAATCTAAGGATATCAAATCGACGTCTGATGTTGCCGTTTCAAAAGGGCATTCTTGTTAGCAACAGCTCGTTAAGAGGTTTGTTTATGTATTTAAAACAAAATTACAAGGTAGAGTTTATTCTCACAAACCGATTGAACCAGGATGTCCTCGAAAACTTTTTTAGTACGATTCGTGCTAAAAATGGTTTACATGATCATCCTACATCATTGGATTTTAAATATCGGCTAAGGTCATTTTTATTAGGTAATTTAGTTTAATTTAAAACACATAAATGTCGTGATTGTCCCATTTAACTACTTTTACAAGGCAAATTTTAAATATAAATGTAAATAAGTATAAGTTTTTTTTCAACTAACTTCTACTAACTAATGTAAAAATGAAAATATAACACAACTAACTAACACAAAAAATAAAAAATTTGGTGATGGTTTTCGTATTGTTTTTTAATTAAAAAGCTGTATAATATTAATTCTTAATTTGCAATTTAGGTCGAAATCAAACAATTTTGAACTCATCAAATATAGAAAGCGAAAACCAACTTGAAAATGTACCCATATTGACTGCAGATATTTTTAACAAAATATCTGATCTTGAGTCACATGATGAAGATATAACGAAAAAATCTTATGAAATTCATGATGTCGAATTCGCTGAATTACACACAGATGCATTAGAATACGTAGGAGGATATGTTTTAAAAAAATTAAAAAATAAAATTGATTTAAAAAAAATGATTGATCAAAATTTTAATGATTGGACTTGGGTTAGTGAGATATCTGAGGGAGGGTTAATTAAACCAACAGATGAATACATGCTACTACTAAAAAAATTAGAATATATTTTTCAAAATGAAAAAGAAAACATGATAGGAAGAAAAAAAACATTAAAGACATTTTTAAACTTATCAGAAAATATTTGCTTGCATGAAAAAATTAAAACCTTATTCTTTAAAAGTAGAATATATTTTCTTATTAAAGATAAAAATAAAAACTATAATAATAATATGAGATATAAAAATGTTAAAAACAAAAAAAATAAAAAATTTCTTAACTAAAAACGGAGTTTTATTAGAAAGTTAAATACGTAACTTTTTATTCTGTGCATATTTTTTACTTCAAACAGTGACGTCAGATTTAAATCAAGAAGAAGACTTGGCTAACCTATTTGTATTTGAATCATGGCTTCTAATTTTGTCAATTTCTTCCAAATAATTGCTTCCTGTTAGAACGTCATCGACATAGACGTCTCTTTCTAGTACAGACGAAGCAATCGGAAAGGTATGTCTATTATCAATACTTGGTTGTTTGATGCATCTAGTAGCCAAAAAAGGTGCTGAGGCCGTACAGTACACGGCCGTGTTCAGCAAGCAAATTCTGATTCCCCCTGAATTTTCCCAAAGTATAGATTGCAGGGGGGTGTCATCAGGGTGCATAAGAATCCGACGGTGCATTTTTTCCACGTGAGCCGTCAGTACAAAACGATGTTTCCTGAAATGACACAGTATTGAGCATAGGTCGTCTTGGGCAACAGGCCCGACCATTAAAATATCATTATGGATCGTCCAGTTAAAGTTTTGCAGGATGCATCAAATACCACTTTAGGGCTGTGTTTGGAAAAGCAGACTGAATTTGCAGTTTGTTTAGTAATGTAGATAACAAATATTATTGTATTGCGAGTCTATACTTGATCGTCAAAAGACAGTCAATAGGTTTGACAATAATCATTTTTTGACGATCATTCGATATTTCCGAACATGGCCTAAGTTTGACTGAATTTCCGAAATATTGCTGTGCACCATGATGAGGCATGTGATACCTTTTTTGAACATTTTGTTCTTGATTCAACAATTCTATATGGTGGTAAAAATATCGAATATTCCACGTTAATATAACACGTATGAAGTTTAGTGTAAGTAAACATCAACATTATATATCATTGGATAAACTATTTTCGACAGATTAGATTCATAATGACATGCTTATGCAAAATTCTTGATAGTTCATAGTAAAAATCCAGTTTTAAAATGGATTAGATGAAGCTCGACAGAAACACAGAGAATCTTTGTCTTCTTTCTTCCAAATCCAACGAAAATTAGTAGCCAAATGGTGTCAAGTGAAGGAGTTGGACTTATAGTTTGACGAATAGGTCACGTCACGTTATTGTTTCGAATCCGATTAAGAGTATGTTTATGGATAAATTTCATAAGAAACTTGACATGCAAAGAAAAATTAAATTCAAATGTGTTGCTTCTTCTTCTGATGATGATTTTCATGTTTTAGAAATTTCACTTTAATCAATTTTATGTGTTAGCGTAATGAACCTCAGAACACAGCGCCTAATTTTATATTGCGCTTCGACCCAACTGTTTTCGTAACTATTTACATGTAACTCATAAAAAGTTTTAAAACTATGGGACATCATACGCTTTAAAATATTGTTTGCCTCGTTAAGGTCGCTATTGTTCATTGAACATAGCCCAAGTCATACTAAATATGATTAAACGACCATCTTTCAGATCGTTTCTACTATCATAAATCTGTTTTAGACGTTTTGCAAAATTACATTCTTACGATAATTCTTCGTTGTCGTCGTTAATCGTCATATGCAACATTTTGATGACATTCAAAATTCAATGATTCACTTATTCAGTGTTGATTTTGAAGACAATGATCTCGTGACGATGACTCTTTACTATCATCTTTCCTGATAGAAGGTTCAATGTTCACGTATGATTGATTATTGATATGACACACATTTGTCTCCTCCACACATGAGTTTGTTTGACATGACTGTAAATGTATAAAATCTATGTACGAGATAAACAAATAATTTAACACAGAAAATCGTTATTCCCCAAACTATACATTAGATTTTTATTAAGAAAACTCTTGGGAAACTTTCATATACGTGTTCGTGTAATCACCATCCAGAAGTATTTTCTCGAAAACTGAATAAATCTCAGACTGAACTGAATGTAGGTTGTGTTTTCGCGACATAAGTTCAGCTGCAGTTCTGACTGTGAATCAAACTGGTGCAAATAAGAACTGTAAAGAAGCAGTTCATTCAGTTTCATATTTCATTCATTTTATTAATATCAATGACCACTCGCAGTGACAATTTGACAACTGCAAAAATCTGATCTAATACTGCAGAAGCAGTGCAGTATTACCATTGAAAACGAACATTTACTGTGCAGAAAACTGAAAAAACGCACTGCACGTTTAAACTGCAGCAAAAAAGTGCATACTGCGCTGCGAGCCAAAAACACAACCGTACTGTTCTTACTTCTATTTGATTGTTAAGCGTGCACGACGCAAGATGCAAAAAAACACTCATGGAACTGCAAAATTATAAAATTTTATGTACGAATGGAAGGTAAATTATATACCATTATTTTAATGTAGTGTGCTTTAAGATCATTAAATCTTTCGTCGTGTTTTTATCTACTTCACAAATTCACAACAACTAGATGATTTGTTCAGATGGATAATGGTGTGTCTGTAATATGGTATACACAAAATTATCTAGCTTTGTTCAGAGCAGGATACAACTGAAATGCTGTCATCCTTACTCGTTTTCGAAACCAACAATTTTTCTTTGATAAATAAATATGTTTTTTTCAAAATTGACCCTGAAATCGAGCTCGCTCTCATCTAATAATTCAATGCTTGTTTGGAGCCGCTCGAATTTCATACGACAATTTTCTAAAATATCTATTTTGATACTTATCTGAATCCGAGACCAGTTTTCCCCTTCGGTCTTGATTAATTCAGCCAATCTAACCAGTTAGGTGTGGTGGGTAATTCTGCTTGTGGTCTTCTTCGATTCAACGTCCGCCATTGTCACTTATAATTTCACAACAATTTATAAGTTAAATGATTCACATTTTAAAAAGGTTAGTAAGATGGAAGACCAACAAAATTAGCACAGAATCACCGCACAAAAGAGTTACAATTATAGAAAGTTGGTGAAATAAAAGCAAAGCCCAACAAATTTTGTACACAATATCACCACATAAAATGTCCAAATTATAAAAAGTTGGTGAAATGAAAGGCCAACAAATTTTGTACACAATATCACCACATAAAATGTCCAAATTATAAAAAGTTGGTGAAATGAAAGGCCAACAAATTTTGTACACAATATCACCACATAAAATGTCCAAATTATAAAAAGTCGGAATTATAGTTTCAATGAATAAAGTCACAATTATAAAATGTTGGTGAAATAAAAGACCAACAAATTTCATACAGAATATCACCACAAAAATGTCCCAATTATAATTTTCAATTAAAAAAATCACAATTATAATTTGAATTAATAAACTCACAATTATAATTTCAATTAATAAAGTCACAATTATATTTGTTATTTTCAGTTCACAGATTTTTTCTAATTTTTTGAATATATGACTATGAACGCACGCTGTTTATATTTAAAAAGTTATTCAACTAAAGTTGTAATTTAAAATCACTATCCGGCTCGAAGACCAATGTTCAATATCAATAAGCTTTTTTAGTGATATTAACGATAAAATAAAAATGAAAAAAAATAAAATAAAACACGAACTTTCTGATTACAAATTTACACAAATTTTAATTTCCATATCAGTACTTTTTTACATTTTACATGAACAATTAGAAAAAAAGGATAACAAACTATGCTAAGTTTCAAATAAAAAAAGATATACTCCGATGATATAAGATCGATCGGCCAGCTCCACTCGAGATGTGATTGAATAATGAATTGAACAGTCCTTCTCCTCTATGTTGGACGGTTCCTTTCTTCAAAAAAAAGAAAAATCTGTAACGAGAAAAAAAGTGTGAAATGCATCGCGACTACACGACAAATTTCACAATGAAGTGAAATTTGTGTAATAACACTATCCTTTTTTCTTTGATCTTCCTAGATCTTTTAGTATGCTTCATTTCGAAGCATAGAAAGTTTATGCAATTGTTTGTATTGGTTGATAACCAACCAAATCTTTTTTCCTGAGTATCAATATACCCAAAACGAAATATGCAAGGAACGCATTTATTGTACCGGAGTACATGAAAGCAAGAAAATGATATCCTTTGTGATCATAAAGAAAGGATATCATCATCTTAGCAAATATTTGGATAGGATAGTGTGAATGCTAGGAATTAACCGAAACAAGAGAGAGTCAAGAAGGCTAAAAATTTAAGTGTTGAGAAAATCGAGGAGTTTCGCGAATCGAGGGTTGCATTGATCGAGTTCGTACTGTAATTGCTAAAGTAAATTGAAATTAGGTTTTATTTCTATTTAAATTTCAGTTCAGTTAACAAAAGCTATAAATTTCAAAAATGTTATTAAGAAATTGACCAGCAGATGGAACTTTTCAAAAAAATGCAGGAATTTCCTAAAATTCCCTCAAATTCCTCTTCCTACTTTAAAAAGGAGAAATTCAGATGAGAATTTGAAAATTTGAATGTCAAATGTTATGTAAATTTAAACAAAATTTTGATATCAAATGTTCGATTAAAATTAATTAAATCTTTAAATCTTAATATATTTCTTTATGAAATTATTTGTGTGTAGTGTCAAATAGGAACCTGTTTGGTATTAATTTAAAATATTTTCTTTAAAAGTGGTAAATTTCCATTTTATATTATTCATACATTGATAATTATATGAATATTTGATAAATACATATACACTTTCACGGTCACCTGGTTTTTTACTCATAAAAAATTTAAAAATCAACCTTTTTGCATTTTTTTTTCAAATTATTTTTGATTTCGGATTTATAAACAAAAAATAATAGTCGCAGTTTGATGCGTTGGAGTTGTGTGATGGGTGATGAGTACTTTTCATTAGTAAGAATGAAGAATTTTATAGAATGAAAAATAAAATATAAATGAAAGAAAAAAATAGAATATTGACTGGTGGTTGCGGGGGGTTCTAAAAGAACATGAAAAAAGCTGTTCAATTGTCGCCATTCGCTAACACTGATCAAAATTTCTGTTACCGAAGTTTAATGGTAAATTTTGAAACCCAGAAGCCTGAAGATTCATCTTATTTTCGATTTTTAATGATCAAAAAACCAGGTGACCGCGAAAGTTTATAATTACCGAATATTTATTAATAACACAGGCCTGCGATGGTTTTCTTCTAAAAAAATTAAATAGCTATACGAAAAAAATATTTAAAAAACTCCATTTCGTCCATTTAATGAGAAAAAATATGCACCTTTACACATCACAGATAATTGATTCCAAATAACTCGATAAACAATCATCCAATCAGACTATAGAACGAACCATGATGTACAGATAGAATTGTTGAATAAGGAAGGGATGTAACAAGTATAAGGAATAAAGCATTTTTCTTTTTGGATAAATTATTCATGTAAGTATGTATATTGAATTCTTTTCAAATTGATCGAAACCGTTCTTAATACATCATGAAAAGAAAAAAAAAACATTACCTAAGAAAGAAGTAATAAAAAAAATTTTAGATAACAAAAGATGAATGAATATATGTAAAATAAAACGTCCTTAAAATTAATCTATTTCCAAACATATGAAATTCTTTTTGTTTATTTTCATTTTTATTTTATTATTTTAGTTTTTCAATATTATTTATGATATTATTATTTGAAAGTATGTAAAAAAATTATGTATAGAATTTTATAAATAATATTACACTATACATATTACGTTTTTAACCCAATGACGAGACTGGCTCGTATAAACTTATTTTTACTTTGAGAAACAATCACGAGTCCTACTAATAGTATTAAAATTATAAATTGTGTTATTATGAAATTTTCTTTTAAATAATCATTTCAGACTCAAAATTTATTCAACTAAAACTATAAGGGTTAATATGTTTTATATGACAGACAGATGGGAAAAAATTAATGATAATTCGTTGCAAGTGATCATTTGTTGTTTGTCGTCCAAAATTAAGTTAAAATATGAATATTCATACCTTCATTCTTACTTCGTTTCAATGAATTCGAATGAAGTTTCAGGAACTTTATTCATCTAGGAATGAAGATGGTAAATTGGAAATTTCCAGTGGTGAGAAAAAAAAAATGACAGCAAAAACTACGATAATAGATTATAATAATCTAAAATTAACCGTAAAAACCACAATATACATATTAAAATAATTTAAAACTGACACTAAAAACTTTTATACGTTTTATATGACAATATAAATATATACGTGTATATGACAATAAGAATGATTATTGATACAGTGTCGTGTATCAACGTTAAGGAGTTCCAAATGATCATTCACACAAATGAAAACTACTTAGAAGAGTGATCATTGATTTAGCTCAGTCTGTCTACCATATTAATGTTTAACATTTTTTTTATGTAATATAAAGTCTAGTAAGCTGATTGACATGAATTCAGATCGTGCAGACAATTTTTGTAGACTGTGTAGATTTGCATCATATTTTCATGTAGAGTATAGTATAGAGACATTTATCGTATTATTATCAATATTTTTCGCAGATATGATGATTAATCTAAATTTTTCGATGATATATTGATTCAAATTTATGGTTGAATTACATTAATGCGACAGTCCGATGCGAGATCTCGTACGAGTCTCGATACAGCTGTCAAATAAATTTTATAAAGCTAATTCAAATTATGCAATTTACATTAATACGAGATCCGAGAGTGCGATGCGAGGCAATTTCGCAAAATTGAAAATTTCTCGTATAAGACATGTAATGACAGTTGTCTTTGTTGTGTATTTTCATAGGTTATTATGATTGTGAAATTTTCTAAATTTTAACAAAATCAAAATGCAAAAGTTGAACGGAGAAAAAATTGAAAAATTAATTGATTTAATTAAAATCAAACCATTTATGTACGATAAAAAAGACAAAAATTATAAAAAAATGAGTACAAAGACAAATATTGGAAAGAAATTTCCCAAGTTTTGGAGGTTAGCGGTAAGTATGATATGAAGATGATATTTTTTTTCTTAGAATAAATGTTGTGAAGTAACGTAAATTGAAAAAATAATTAAAAAATGTTAGAAATGTGAACAAATTATGTTGTTGTTGTCCAAATTATATTTAACAAAAAAAAAAAATATATATGTATATATATAAATATGAGTACTTACTTCTTCTTAGTTTTACTTAAAATAAATTTTAATTATTTTTAGTTTAAGAAATATTAACCCAACTTTACAAATTCAACACTTTGACTTAATACTTTCTGATTATCTCGTTGCAATGTAAATTACTCGACGATATTTATGCGCGAACGAGGATAGAACAAGACTCGTACGAGATCTCGCATCGGACTGTCGCATTAATGTAATTCAACCATTAACCGACATATCGTATTGTCAAAAATTCGGATCGAAAAAAATAAAATTTTATTTAATTTGTGTCTGAAAAATATAAAACAATTCTCCATAAACAGAACTCGATATCTATTATTCTATGCCAGAAGGAACGTTTTTTATACTTTTCAGGTATGTTTTCATGGCACAAGTGCGTGTACTTATAAACCTGACAAATTTCATTCATGAATGTGAATGAATTCAGACCATATACATTGGGCCATACAAGAAAAATTCTATGCGGTAAACGATGAAAAGTTTGTAAGGTGTGAAATGTGTATACAGTGTGAAAAGTTTTTTTTTCTACATTGGGCCTTCAGCTTAATGGTAATGGTAATCAAATTTACACTATGCACAAAGTGCATGTATACTATTTTCAGAAATTGAAGTCAGTACAGGCAAGATAGGCATGCTTTTCTATATTCTTTCACATTGCGTTTGTATAAATCTGTCTCGTGTGTGGGGTGATCAGATCTCAATTCCAATCAAGACAGAGATATATTATTCAGAATTTCCTACAAAATATTATATGTGAAGTTATCAGAAACTCATCGGGTAACTTTTTCCATAAGCACAATACTGACTTCGATTTCTGAAAATAGTATAGACACTTTGTTTACACGATTGACAATACATTTTACATAAAATCTGTTTTAGACATGCGTTATACAACTCTCGGGTGTAATTTGGAAAAAAAAAATAATTTATTTGTGGGCGGCATTGAGATGTTAATTTTTTATATACTAAAATTTCAATTATTTCACCATTTATCATTCAACAAATTTTGAATGTAAAAGTGCAATAATTCAGAATAATTTTGCTATCTAAATTGAATGATTTTTTTTAAGATTTGGCATAAATTTTATGAATGAAAACAAAATTACACATATTTTGTAAAATTTAAATAAAAAAACTTTTTAAATGTATAAAATCTTTATCCTATTTGAAATGCTTATAATCATATCATACATTCATACAATAATCTTGCTAACTAAAATTCATTTTGATAGAAATTAATTGTTCTAATTTGAATGTATTTTAGGCAAATATATTTTCAAAATTTTGTTTACATTCTCATTCCTTAGACTAAAAATATCTACCTATCTACTGTATTCACATTTGCATGTATGCTTCAAAAATTGAAAATTTGAAATTTCAAAAGTCGAACGTAAAAGAACTTACCCCGTTTCTCCATTGCCATAATTGTTTTTTTTTAAAACTTGGCTTGATCTTTTTAATTTTAAAAACTCCTTATTGTTATATTCATTATCAAACGATGACATTGATGATGTCCTGTTGATTGATTTTGATTCACGTTAATAACTACACAGTTATTTGACTCCTTATTATGAGTTCAATTAGCAAGATTAAAAATCATTTCAAGTTTTTTTTTTTGTCTAAATATAAATTTTCTTTTAACATTCTTATTATGGAATCATAGGAACAATAATAATCAAACTTCTGTTTTTATTTATTAGAATTACAATTCTAACAAGAAAATTATTTTCATGTCAGAAAAGAAACATCACTGATATTATAATATTAGTAACAGTAACGTACATATATAACCATATACAATATCGATATTATATATGCACATGTATATTAATATATAACTAATAACTAGAATCACAAATAAATATAATATAGGTATGTATGTAATGTATGTACACATTCACCAACAAGAATATAAAAATCAAAATTTTCTTATAGTATTATGAGCATCTTATCATTTGTATTTTTGTTTACAATTTCGTTTAGAACTAAATTCATTATACAGTTTTATTCAACTCATTTTACATAGAATAATGAAAGCACATTTTAGAATAAGCAATGAAATATTACAAAATTATATAAATATTATGTAATTGAAACAAAAGAATAATTTAAAAAAAAAAATAAAAAACTTATAGCTATATTATAAATTCTAATATGACCGTAGTAATCACACAATTTTAATAATTCTGGTACCTATATTTGATGACTAATTCATATTGAAATCCTTTCTGCATACTTTACTATAACTTGAAACTCAATCTGACCTCACATTTCTTACAAAACAATATACAAATACAATTTATTCATTACTATGAAAAATCAAAAAAATATTTTCTTTTTGAGTTTCTATTAAATAGGTCCATTACCTATATAGTCTATGCTATCTATGCTTACTTAGCATGTGATTATTGTGTGAAAATATGACATTCGTTAAAATCGAAATATGTAGAAAAGAGATGGGTGAATTACACTGAAAAGTAACAAAAATTTATAAATTTATGTAGTACATATGATTGTATCACTGTAGCTAAAATTTTGTACAAAATTTTATGTACATGTGTATGTACCTACATATTGGCAATATTGGATATTTCATATTCATTTCAAAGGTCCTTATCCTTATTCTATCACTGGTTGGAGTATGAGATAGGGTATAAACGTATAAGTATTGAATATAAATAAAATATAAATACAGTGTGTATGTATAAAAAAATATAACATCCTTTGTATACGGTATAATAACGGTATAACATAACATATTTTCAGTATTTTCATATTATACATAATATCGTTTCTTTTATTTCTTTATGTTATCTATATGATTATGTTTTATGTACTATATATGTGTATGTACACACTATGTGTAGGTATACCTATATTTTTATTTGAATTAGGATTTATAAAAAAGTTGTAAAAAAAATTTACAAATTTAATTTAATAATATTTTATTGAAGAATGTTAAGAAAATGTTAACGCATGTTTGATATTTACATTATGAACGAGATTGTGCATGCGAATGAATTAATCCTTACCTACACAGACATACTCGTAAATAAATTTTTAAATTAAATTCATTATTTCTTATTCATTCATTAAAATTGTAGTGACAACAATAAGTTTAACTGTTTGTTTTCACTTTTGCATGGCTTTATAAAATCTTGCATATATATGTAAAGTGGTTCACTTTTATAGCTATATGCATTAAAAAATCTAACATAATATACTATATATTATAAAAATTATAATGTTTTCTGTGATAAAAACCATGTGTTCATTTAATTAAACTTACGCAATTAGTTTGCGTAATTAGCTTACGCAATTCCTTATTTGCATGCAATCTAACGCTTCGAAGCTTGCAAAAGTGAAAACATCCTAATCAACGATTTTTTAATGATGAAGAATTTCAGTTATAAATATATGTACATGTATGCATTGCATTGCATATGTACATAGTGTAAAATTTAAATAAAATTTGTCCTTTTTATAATCTTCATTTTTATCAGGAAAAAATTTTTTTTAAATCATTTTACTGATAAATGCTTTTAATTCGTTGGCTCTAGAAAAAAATCACCATATGCTGTTCAAAATAAATAACAACAAAAAATATGAAGGGCAATAATTTTTTTTCATACTCAAGCACTAGTTATTTTTCTATTATATTTTTATACATAACTAAGAACTCATGATTTTTCATTAACATTTTTAGGGAAAATAGATTACTAAGGGTCACTTTCTAGGTCAGTACAATCAGTAAACATCGATTATATTCATTCATTATTTTTTCAATATGTATTTTACTTAAATGGTCAAATTTTTGTATGCCAAATAAATGCATTATTATGTACGTTATTTAAATTGTCGTAAGCCGGATGTGTGTCAAACAATTCTTTCATTTCATTTTTTATTAACTAGTAATTTTTTGTGATTTAGGGCCAGGAGATCGCCTTATAGCAACACAAAAATCCAGCTGTTTTAACACTTACGTATTATTTACATGTATGTTTATCAACATAGTATATACATATGTACATATATTTACATTTCATAGATGCACTTTTCAAATACATATAGACTCAAATTCAACTTTCTAATATATGTTTTTCTCGTTACTGTTGTTTAAAAAAAAAAGTTTTTCTTTTTTACTTATAAAAAATACAATATAAATTGCATATTATATATTATATATACATAGTCCGTTTTACTTTTTGTAAGATTTTAACACTAGTTATACGTGGTTATACCGTTATACCATATTTTATTCTTACACCCCAAATCCAGTTGATTTGCATCTATTGACAATTGATTGACAAATCTATTATATAAGCCAAATCAAGTGATAATTTATTCAAAACGACATAAAGTAAATATGTATCAGTTATCATAATTTATAGGAAATTTTATTTAAAGATTTGTAACTGACTATCCACTACTACTTACATACTACATGTTTTACTAGAGTGTGATTTATTGTATCAATTGTATATACATATACTTCATATAACAAACGAAAATATGTGTTGTTTATAAATAATAAATTTTTGTTTCGTACATAGAAATATTGATTTAATACCGTTATTTTGATTTAAGTAAAAAAATTAATTTTATTTTTAAATTTCACATTCGAATTTTAATTATAATTTTAATTTTTAATAATAATTTTTTGTTCTGTTCTAACATTGATTTATTTTACTATAGTATTTAAATAGTATACAAACAAGATAGTATTATTATATTGGAAGAGATATTGGCATGTGTTTTCATATTTTAACAAAACCCTAAAACTTAGAATAAAACTTTCTATGACTTTTTTTATAAAGTTTTGGTTAAATTATTTTATAATCAATATTAAGTGTTCATTACGCATATAATAGCGTGAACATTACATAGGTGCATACATCTAGACTAGACATATTTCAATTATTTATACCCATAATAAAATCAATTTGATTTTGAAATCTAAGAGTGCAGTAAGAATTAAAATATATATTATTAACTTCTATGAAATTGATAAATTTCAACTGCTATCAAAATCGAAATTTAATCAACATAATCTTTTTTGGAATCTCTTACCCATATTATATTATATTTGTCTTAAATCTAATTTTTTTAAATTCGACATTTTGTCGGAAAAATCATAAACAGAAACCATTTTTTAAACACAATATTTAGTTTTTTATTCGTTTCTGACAATCTACCATTGGCACTGCTTTTCATAAAAAATGTTTTTTCATAAAAAACAACTCAACCAATGTTGAATTTGTAAATTCAAATAATAAGTGGTAAAAAAGAGAAATTTTCATATGTTAATGTTTTATTTATTCGTTTTACTCCCTCTGTTCTTTTGTATGTTACAGTTTTCGTCACCCCAAAAGTGATTATGAGGGTAAATAAACTCTTCCTTTTTTTTTATTGTCGAATGGTTTTCAAGTTCGTTTTCCAAAACGTCTATATGTGGTTAGGAACATGTTTCGAAAAATATGTTATATAAAAAATAGATACTGCAACTAACAATTGACTTCCAACCCTCTTCACGTCTAATGTTTTCCAACTTACCATAGATGTAATACATATTTACATATACATACACATACATATTTGTACACGTGTGAGTACACTATGTATATAAGTATATGCAATACAAAATTGAGGGAGAAATTTTGTATAAAAATTTTAGATTTATTATATTTTTATAGAAATTCGTATAATATTATTTGGGTACGTTTGGAAATCTGAAATTGGAGAGAGTTATTACTTTATTGTTAGTAATACTTATTGTTATTTTTTAGTAATACATATATTGGTATGTTATATCACAGGTTATATATATTTGATTATTTAGACGACAGACTTTCTCTGAAAATTTGCAAAATTATTTTAATAATATGTTGTATTTTCATACAAATAATACAAAAAAAAAAAATTAAATAGAAAATATTTGCGAAACGGTTGATTGTAAGTTGTATGCCAAATTGGTCAAATGCAATGCAGTTTCCTTTTCCAAAGATAATATAGTTTTAGAGCAGAGCACTGTATTATCATTTTAAATGTTTTCTATGCACACTACATTATCCTCGACGATTGTGCAATATCAAATTTTAAAATTTTACTGTAGTGTATATTTGAAATAAAAGAGGACGTCGTAAACATTAAAAAATGTTTGAATTTATTCATTAAATTTTTGATTTCATTACGCAAAGAATATAGATAAAGCTAAAGACAACGAATAGCACAAATAGAAATTTCATTCGACGGTTATATTTAAATAATATCTGAATGTTTTATATTTTTTAAATACGATAAAATACGACAAAATACAATATATACAACATTTGACAACATTCAAAGAAATATATGAAGCTCTACCAATAATATGGATGGCAAAGATAATACAGTTTGTTGGAAAGTTCTACCATGTTCTACCACATGAACAGACAGGTTTTATCATTACACTTTACACATAAGCTGCGTTCATTCTGACCAGACCAAGTAAAGTACCAAAGAAAAGAATATAAAGCTAAATAGATGATAACGACTACAAGTACTTAAGTACTTGAAGTACTTGCGAGTACTTTACTTGGTCAAGTCAAAAGGAACGAAACTATAATGTCACTTCGTATACAAGGAGGCTTGGTTTTCTTTTCTTTATTTTGGCTTACATCAAATACCGGATTTTATAGTTGGTAAATGTTAGATCTTAGATTCTGTTTATATCAAGAAATTGATTAGGTACAGTGATCACAAAAATTATTGGTGCTACTTGTGCACAACAAATTTCAAATTTTTACTAAATAATTCAATTTTCCTCGGCATTTTTCTTGAAAGTCAAAATTAAATCAATTATTTTTATGTTAATATTCATAATAATAATTTTTGCGATAGAATTCATGCAGAAATAATTTTTGAAATAATTCAAATAATATTTTTGTTCTAAGAATAATAATTATGGTTTTTTTTAAGAAATTGTATTTATAAATGTTTGAAAAAATAACTATAAAAATTTAAAAGTATTGCAACTGTCTAAATCCAAATTACGATACTTTAATTATGCAGAAATAATTTTTGTGTTTACTGTACCTACTTATTATGTGTATATGATCAATATGATATATGATGTAGAAGCAGCACAATTTGTAAGATGCATATTAACTTGAAAAAATGAATTCATAATCGACCAAACATGAATTTTGAGTCGAAAATAACAAACAAATAAGACAAATGTCACCTCACATGACAACGAGAATAAGGCCGATTATATCTAACATAATCAGGGGGCTTGAATAGCTCGATGGTTGAGTGTCGGTGTTGTGATCTTGAGATCACGGTTCGAACCCCAGCCAGCGCACTACTCTTGCCCAAGTCGATCATTAATTTTTCCCATCAGCAATGTACACCAGTTACTGATGATAAACTGGATGATATATCTGACATATATTACTGATCGGCGGTGCCATAATGGACTGAGTATCCGCGTGCACTTAATATATACTATATACATTGTATGTATATATGTATATTTGGAAAAAAAAAAAAAAAAAAAAAATCTAACATAACAGTGTATTCCAGTATCCTGTATATTCTATAAATACTTATGTACATACATACATATTTCTATTGCCCAATACAAAATATGTACGCAAACAAGAAAAAAACTAAATGTGAAATGAATCAACTCGCTAACTCGCTTGTTTAGAGCTGTTGATTTTATCAGTTGCTTACATCTTCTCGCACGAATTTTTGTTTTTTTGGTTTCGGTTTTTTAATGAACTACCACTCTGAAATTTTTTGACTTGTTCACATGTCCAACACTTTGGTTTATTATGGCTTCTCCCTTCTTCTTCTTTTGAATTTAAATTTGGCAGTCTTTTCTGCGACATTTTTTCACTGTATATAAAATAAGATTATGAAAGTAATGTACATATTTTATATCTATTGGAGAGTAAGATGTAAAATGCTTTATTGCAATTTTTATTTATATTAAACTTACCTGTAAGAGTAAAAATCTCAGAAATTCTATTTTATTTTATATCTATTTAAAAACAAAATAAATTATTATAAACAATTATAATAAATAAATTATTATATTTTTATAATTATTATAAAAGACTTGAAAAACTTTAATTGATACTTCAAATTCAAATGTCCTTATTCTCGTTGTCGAGTGAAGTGACAAATGACGGAAAGACTTGGAAATGGTATTCTCGTTGTCTTGTGAGGTGACATTTGTCGGCAGCACCGACAAATGTCGAATTCTTGTTGTCGTAATGAAATAAAAAGTGACAAGTGATGTGACCTTTTTAGTCGATACGTTTAAAGAAGTGACTAACAAGCAGAAAAAGGGAAAATTAATCATAATATATCAAGTAATTTTATAGAAAAATTATAATTTAATACAGTTTAAATAAAAATAATTATATTTTGAATATCTTTAGTGTAAAAATTACAACTAAAAAACAATTTGAAGAAATGTTGCATTTTTTTAAAAAATTAATTTTTCTTTTTTAAAAAAACTTTTTGAATAATTGTAATTATAATTAAAATTCTCAATGAATGTAAATATATCAAAAAAAAATTATGGCCATAACCCGTATGTCAACATAGAATTTGTTCCAATTTCACATGTTCCTCACACTCGTATCACATGACAACAAGAATACCAAATTTAAGGTGAGGTGAGACAGAAATTGACAACTGCTAGTCGAGTCACATGACATCCAGAATAAGGCTGAAAATATGATGTGAAAAATAATGTTTTCTTTCTTTTATTAGTTTGATATTTCGAAAATTTTTTGAAAAAATGAAAATAGTGCTGCCATATACATTTTTAGCTAGGTTTAAGAGTGCTTGGTGAATATCAAAATATTTTGCAGTTTTGTTATACTCATAAATTTATGAGAGATCTAAGACTGGTTGGTGAATTTGGCCCTTAGATCTAGGCGTAGATTCATGTCTCTTCACCCGTTAATGAAAGTAAGATTCGAAATAACTGATACTGATAACAAATACAACAATTGTAGCACAGAGCGTTGTTGCAACCAGAACATACAAATTTTATGCGTTTCTCCTTTTTTAACGATGAACATCTGACAAATTGATTTCCAGCCGAACTTTCCGCTGGCAAATTATCGCCTACGTTGTGCACATCAATTTTCCGTTTGGTCGGTCGGCCACTTGTTCGTCTCGTTCTTATTTTTTTGTTCTGAGTAACTTCTTAAATCATGGCTTCCTTCAACGGAACAACAAATTGAAGGAGAGAAGTTGTTTTTATACGTGTTTCTTGGTGGAGAATCCATAATTTCATTACGTCCAACACAACACTGCTTTCTGAACTGCCAAATCGACACCACCCATTATTTTGTTGTAATCCGAGATCGCAGCCGGACAAGATATTGTTTTTTGGAATTTGGACCTAACTTTCTTTTTTGTTCCAACTGCGGTGTTGTCTGGATTATGACGATTTGAAATCACCGGAACCTCTCACGAGTCAATCCAACTCGATGCAATTACACCAAACTCAGTCATTTAGTATTCACATTCGTTACCAGACAATTCCTAGTCCTATTCTCTATGACTACAATCTTCATCATCGCTAGAATATGCTCCAGCGACTGGAAAATTTCATCATCAGTTAATTTGTCAACTGCCATTGTAAGAAGCCTACAAATCAAATTGGGACAAATGAACACATGGTAAAACACAATTGGGATAATATGTCCCATATAAAACTAATGCAGAAAATTAATATTTATTTTTACCTCTGAAATTATACTCGTATTTATAAATTATTTTATCACTGGACTCGGTATACGTATAATAAATATGTGAAACAAAATTTGAAATATTATACTAAACGCTTTTCATGTGTATTCGATAATGACTGGAAATATACAAATTTGTACTTTTGAAAAACCATTAAAACTGATAAAAATGATGTTAAGACATGTTAACTTCGCATTGTAAATATACAAGACAATACTTGAAATCATTATTGGGATTAGTTAAATATACAAATATAATTCATTTTTACTATGCAATAGAGCTCGGAATATTCTGGGACACATAATCCCAATAGTCCCGAAACGGGTCTAAATTGTCGATTACTGAGCATATTTTTCTTCACTTTATTGATGGTTTTATTAGTTATAGAGTTTGAATGTCGTTGACAATCTTTGCAACAATCATAAGCCTTCCACTTTGACTAATGACTAATACTCCATAAGCCTTTTCTAACATTTTTTTAGGATATTCGGCACACGAAAATTTATTCACAACACAAAATTTAAGACAAACTTTTTGTTCAACAATTTATTATAACTATAAAAGTCGTGATACAATACAGAAGTGGGTTGATTTAGACACCTTATGCAGGCAAACCGATGGCTGGATTATGCACATCGTTGGCGTAGTAATCGAGTACAGTAAAGTAATACCAAAAACAAGAAGGTATGACCGAGCTGCATATGAAACAAAAATTTTTTTATCCAATCCGAATAGATTATATGTATTTAAATTCAAAATTATATTAAAACTTCTGGTATGGAGAAGTAACAAACTATTTGATTTCATGTCGTATTAGTAAATTTACCTAATGCATATGTATATCATATACATTATCTCTAATCTAATATCAACGTATTATAAAAATTTTGTTTAAGTTTTGATAATTCAAAGGTTCTTAATTAATACGGTTCGTTTTTTTCCTAATTTCATATACATAAGTATATATGATACCATACATATAATATCAAATACTCCATATAATAAATTTTATTTTATTATCATTCTAAGTAGACATTTATTCATTTTTCCTTACAAATAAAATTTTATACAAAAATAAATTAAAGCTTACCACATTTATGTATGTATGTATGTATGTATGTATTTATATTTATAAAATACGAAATTTCTTAGCCATATTAGTTTATTATTTATTTTTAAATTATTAATTTATTCATTATATTTATTTTCTATAATTAATCATTACCATATAGCAAGGTATAATATGTAGATGAAATTTACTATTTTTCATTTTTTTAAATTTTTATCTTATATTTTTCTGATTTTTTCACGTAATTTTTTATTTTAATTTAAGTATGAATATAAAAAAATCGAAATATTTTTTTTTTTCTAAATTTATATTTAATAATATATTTTCAGTTTTTTTATTTTAATTTTTTTTTTTTTATTTTTTTATTGAAAAAAAGGTACTCGTACTATTTCAGAAATTTATAATTTTTACAACTTATCATTAATATTGCTGTAGAAAGTTGTTGAATTAGTATTATTAATTGTTTTATATATATTTTATTTAACTATCTTATTATTTTTCCTTTATATATATTTTCTATTTATAATTCAAATTATATAGTTTTTTTTTTCGAGAAAATAAATATAAATATTCGATAGAGAATAATAACTTCTTCATTTGAAGGAAATTAATTTTTAAATGATTTTGCATTGAAAATAAAAATATTATTAATAATCTAAATAATTTAAGCCAATTCTATTTTCTTTGATTTTATTTACATATCTTAAGTACATACTTACAAATTATTATGTATCTACTATAATGTATACATAAATTGTAATTAAATAAAACTGATTGCAATGAATTAATTTTATAAATATTACGAAATAAAAATTTTAAGAAAATATATTTTTATAATTTAATTCAAATAAGTATTGTGCGGACTGGACTGTTTAAAATTATGAAAATTAATAATGCAACAATCAAATCGTAGAGCTCATGCATATTCATTTCAATAAATTCATAAATTATTTATATAATGAATCTGAATTTTACTGTTCTTGAAAATCAATTTAAAAGAGAGAAAAAAGAAAACAAGATTTATTATATCATAATGAAAATTAAATAAAATAATATTTTTATATACATATATAACAAAGCAAAATATTTAATAACAATTATATAACAAGCCTCTCAAATGGCTTTATTCTATTTGTTTGACAGCGAAAATAATATAAAATAGGTATGTATATGTAACGTATGTTAATTTTTAAAAAGTAAAATATTCATTTGAGTTTAAATGAAACTGAAACAAAAAAATTATGTGTATTTTTTTTATTTTTAATAATATTTTTATATTCTGTTTTACTTGTTTATATTTACATACATGTGAGAAATATAATTTATTTATATTTTACTTTTTTCTTATATTAGATTATTTCCATAATTTAAATTTTATATTACGTTAATTTTTCTAAATATACATACATATGTATTCGTAATTTTTATTATTCTTTTATTTCATCGTTTTTCATTATATAATATGTTGCTTACATACATACATTATGTATATGAATGTTGAACAAAAAAATTTCAAATAATTTAATAACAAAAATTTATATTGATATTTAAAATGAATCAATACTATATAAATATTATAATCGAATTCATTTATGTATGTAAATGATAAAAATTAAAGAATAAGAAAAAATTACATACAAAATACATATGTAGTAATATATCCCTATCGGTGGGATAATGAAAAAATTATAAAATTACATATACATAATTATATTTATACATACATATCTTCAATTAATTTAATTTAATCAATCAATAATGATTCCATGATGAGTGGGTGAATATGAGGAATGTTAAAAAAAAATTAATGATACAGAAATATCGTGATGAATAACAATTATATTATTAGTTAAAAATTATCACTTTAGTACAATCTACATGCATTTCGATTGAATTTTTTACTTTGCAATATAACATAATGTATATGTAATAATTTTTAATAATGAATAACACAATTTTCACATTTAATAAAACTTTACTTCCATTTTATAATTACATAATAATATTGGAAATAATAAAAAATTAAATGAATAACAATAAGAGTTTGAAAAAAAAAATATATTTTTTTTTTTATTAATTCTTCAATCGTTAAAATTAGAATTTTAGAATATTATCCACAACCGACATTCTCTTGTAAACAAATAATTTACAGAAAATTATTACAAAACTCTCGTATTTACAAAAATGTATATTATTACAAGTATATAGTATATGGGTATTCAAAGAAATAATTTTAAATTCAAATGAAAATTCACAGTGTAAAAATTCAGTCGTTCTTTTACATTTCTATCGTTTTTTTTTTTTTTTTTGATAATTTCTTCGATATTTACTCATCGATAAATGATAAATGGATATAGGATAATGTGCTGTGTGTACCATCTATTTAATGTATTATTAAATTAATGTATGTAATTCATATATACATTTAATATCTGATGTATACAATAATAAATATTGAAAATACATTGTTATATGCACTTAGTAATAATTTATAAGTATATATGTATATTCATTTTAATGTATACATTATGTATATTATGTTTATATATATTTTTTTTTTATTATTATAAATTCAGTTATCTATTATTGTAATTATTATGTATATATGTATGTATGTACTTCATATATTTTATATAAAATTATTTGTATTTTGTGTATACGGGTATACATACATAATATAATAATATCATGTATGTTTTGAAAGTCTCCTTTTTTTAAATTTTTTTTTTTTTTACAATAATTCAATAATTTAAATATAAATATATGTATAAATTTAATGTAAAGGATATTTATTTTATATTCACATTTTATGTATAGGTATATGCATGTATTATATGTATGTATGTAGGGGATGTGCTTATATTTTGTGGAATTATATGTAATGAATATGAACATTTTATTTATGAATCGCATTAGTATATAATATAATTTCGATATATACATATTATATTATATTATATATATATATATATATATGTATAAATATGTGTGTATGTTTATAGCTTAAATACTATATTTAATAGTTAGTGTTTTATATATTAATATTTTTAATTCTAAATATAATTATATGTATATTTCTATATAATATAATCTTATGTAAAAAATAATTGTTACCTGTTTTATTTGGCTACTGTACGTTAACAATATATGTAATTGCATAATGTGTATAGAAGAATATATCAATGTTTGTGTGTATTATATTCTGTGTATATAGATACGTATGTATATGTATATGTAAGAGTATATTATGTATATTATTGTAGGTAATTGTATTTTGCATTTCCAAACGAAAAAGTAATTTTTTTTTTCAATTGTTAATAATAATTTTAGTAACAATAATATTACATATTTCCATACCAATTATGATTGTTTATTTTCTATCCTGAACACTATTAAATTTTTGATTGGCTATTTACTGTATATGTATGTATATATATGTTTAATATGTGTAGTGTTAATTATTTTTTTTTTTTTTTTTTTGGTTTTAATTGTTTTTGTATCTTCTTTCTATTCATTACATTTGTTAATATTGTTTAATGTACAGCATTTTATACGCCATTTCATTTACAAATAAAAACAGGTCAAAAGCACCGATCTTCAGCTAAATTTTTTTGTTATATATTTTATTTTATATACTGATATATTTATTATATTTATATATGTATATATATTTATAATTAGATACTAATGTTTTTCTTATTATTTTTCTTATAATTTTTATATTTAATTATACTATACTAATTTGTATAAATATAATGTTTGTTTATATTTATCCTTGCATATAATTTATAAACTCTTATTCATATATTAATGTAAGTATGTATATGTATGATGTATAATTTTTATATTATTATTATTGTATATAACAAATTTATATATGTATTTATGTATGTATACTGTAGTTTTAAAAACTACATTTATTTTGCATACATTTCTTTTATTCTGCTACACGATCTTTAATTACATATGTTTTTTTTTTTTTTTCAATAATTTTATATTAATTTTTTTTAATATCTTCAATTACATTTCAATGATATTTATGTATATGGGTTTTTAATTTTAATTACAATTTTTATTTATTTTTTTTTATCTTTTTTATATTTTTAATTATAAAATAGGAATTATTTGTTTCTTTATTCAGTTGTATTTTTTCCGTTCCTAAAAAAAAGAAATTTGGACACTTTCAAGTTAATTATTTGTGCTATATTTCGTAAGAAATTTAATACATATTCGCGCTACCAAAAGAAGAAAGTGAACTACACATATATGGAGTGAAGTTATATTTTTGCAAAGAAAAACTTATATAATTCATAAACTCATACAATCTAGTATTTTCAAATCAATTTCGAACCAAATAAAATTAAAAAATAACAATTCTCTAATGTTAATGAATAATTTTTTTTTTTTTTTAAATAAATTATACATGTTTGTATTCAAAAAGAGAATTTACAAAAGGAAGCAGTATATGGTTTCAATTTATCTTGAAAGTGCCCACAATATTTATGAATTTAATTTTTCCTTATTATTGACTACAGTATTGTATTATATTTAATAAAAATTTTATAAAAATATTTAATTTATATTATACCTAAATAAATATTGCAACAGTAACCATTTTTACTCAGTTTTCACGCAATAAGATAACGAAGTTGAGAAAAATAAGAGAAAAAAAAAATATTTTTAAATACAAAATAATAAATTAAATAAAAAATATTACCCACAAACTGATCCATACTTCATTTAAATAAAAAAAAAAAAAAAAAAATTTTTTTCTCGATCTAATTCTTTCTTTAATTAAATTTCTTTTTCTACTTCTATTGCATTTTTATTTTTTCTAAAACAAAAAAAAATAATATTTTCATAAAAATGTTATATATTTTTTTAATAATTTTGTTTTAAAAATTCAATTCAAGAGTACACAATTACTATGAACATAATCAAGAAATCAATTAAAAACTGAAATTCCAATTTATTTTCTAGTTTATCTTTTGTTCTATTCTTTTATTTCAGTTTTACTTTATCCTCATTTCTTTTTTTAATGAAATAAATACTTAGTTTTATATACTTAATTAAAATTTACTTACAATAAATGATAATAATCATAATATAATATATATTTAATCATACAGTACACAGTTGTATTACAATTACACTATTTTCTAATTTTTTTATTTTATAATAACTATACATAAGTATTATATAAAATTAAAATATATTTTATTCTTATATTAATATTTATTTCAAACATAAGTATAATACATATAGGATTTTATTTCTCTTTTTTGTTTTTGCTTCTAAAATTTTCTTAATTCTAATAATTATTTATTTATCAATAAATACATTTTCTTTACAGTGTACTCAAATTTCCAATTGTTGATACACATTTTTTTTATTATTGTTGTTTTTTCCTCTTATTTACCTTAAAACTAGTAATGTTTTCATGTCTGTTTTTCTTTCTTTTTTTTTCACTTAATATTTATTCATTTATATTTTTTATTTCAATTTTTGTTCTGTTTCGTCTACAGTTTGCCATACATCATTTAACATTATTCTCTATTTTAACTAACTTATAGAAATAAGCTTAATAAAAATATAAATTTTTATGTTCTTTTCTCGCTAAAATTGTGTTAAAATATTTGTGATTCACTATGATAAATTAAAATAAAAAACTTGGACAAAATGTTACTTTTCGGTTTCTTCTAAACTAATATCATTTACATTATGAATTAGTGTTTATTAAAGATTGATGAATTTGATCAATATGATTACAAAATCTTTCGGAAAACAATACATAATGTGCATTTGTACTAATTTTTAAAATTAAATTTTTTGATTTCAATATTAGATTTTTATATCTTTTTATTTTGTTTTGGCCGTAATTTCAATGAATGAAATAAATTTGTTCTTTTTATTTTACAAAGTATTAATTAATTATTTTCTTTTTTCAGTGTATTGAAATCTTTACTAATACTTTGTAATTATCAAAGATAAAATGTGAAAATGTAATGTAATTTTTAAGACGTATTAACACTATTGAGTCATTGATAAAATGTTGACAGGAAATTTGTATAAATTTGCTGTTATATTAAATCTGTGGCTAAGTGTATAACGAATGTAAAAATAACAAAATATCGGTTTTTAATCAATTTAAAAAAGTGTTTTATTTACGAAAATAACATGTTTCTATTGGTTTTCCTGGAGTGATAGCACGTAATTTGTAACAGAGAGTGTGAATCGAGTTTTTTGTGTATTTGATATTTGATTTTTTTTTTTTTTTGTATTTGGTCGTAGTGTTTTGACCAAACTTAAATTTTGTTTCGTTTTCGACTAAGCACGTAGCACATAATTTTTGTGTCGGCAATATTTGACAAGAGTCGACAGTATAAATAATAAAAACTATTTGTCTATAATTATAAAAAGAAAATTAGTTATTTTTATTATTTTCTAATTTTTAAAGCAAATTAGATTACAAAATGTAAGTATGTAGCTAATGTTTAATCACAAAACAAAACGAATAGCTGTTGACAAAAAAAAAGTATAAAAATCAGAAGCAAAAGCTTATGGAAGAATATGTGTTATAATTACAGGAATTAAGCGTTAATTTTAAAACGTATATTTCAAAAATGGGAAAAATTGAAAAATATTTAAAAAGAAATATTGTAAATTGGATGAAAAAGTTTACAAATTGAAAAAAAAGAAAATTGGAAATTTATGAAAAAAAAAAATGAAAAGAAATCGTTACAAAGAAAAAGAGAATATATTGAAGCTGTTGGAAATAGAAAGACAACAGTGAGTACAAGAAGACTTTATTTTAGTTATAGTTTTGTTTTGTTATAAAAAGGAATATTTCTTTCAAATTAATGGGCAAAAACATTATTAATTCGTTTTGCACAAATTTATTTTATTATTAACTTTTCTATTTTCTTTACATTTCATTAAAAATTTTGACATAAATGACAGTTGAAACGTGATTTTTCTATATGGCGACGCTGTTTCAAACTCGTTTCAGCTTACATGCTATATGAAACCAAAGTTGAAACGACTTTGTCTAAAGTCGAACTAATAAAGTCAAAAACAAATTACGTGCTACTATATTTGTAATTTCAATACAAAATATTTTATTACATGTTTTCTACTGAACTGAACGTCATATATTGAACATCAGAAGATTTATAAATTCTTATAATCTGTATTTATGGTGACTCACTATAGTCATATTAAAGAGAAACAAACGTAACGATACGAACGAGTTTTTGAAATATCAATCTAAATGGAAAAGAAATTGTCACTAGAAACTTCCCTAAAAATTATTTGAGTTTCAACAAATGTTTTCAGCTGTGAACTGATTGAAAAAAGTACGGTGCTATGTGTTTAATACCCTCGTTCATTCATTCGATGAGCGAAATTTTTTAATGTGTTTAAAAAAAAAAAATAATTAAAGCACATTTGAAATTTTATTTCCAATATGAAATAAATATTCACAATGTTTTTGAAAGTAAATGATTTTCTTCTAATAAAAAATAATTGAATTTGGGTACATTTTGAACTTATTTAAAAAAAAAAAAACTCTTGAAGTTTTAATTTAATTCACATAATATTTCATCATGAAGTAGAACTTCATTATTCAGTAAAATCAGATTATAATGAAGTAGCTCGATAAAATAAAACCCACTTTATTAGCCTTTAAAATTAATGATAGACATGTTTTGTTAAATTTATTTAATTTTTTGTAAAATTTATAACGGTTGACAATAGAATGTCAATATGAATTTTGACTTTTGCTTTGGAAGACAATATTGCTCCAACAAAATATTGCAGCAATAATTTTGATTTGTCGATTTTTAAACAAAATTTTAGAAAAAGTTGTAAAAGTGTTGAATTTGTGTTCATATTTTTTTGTTTTTTTCATTTTTTCCAAATGAATGTTGCTTCCATAATATGCCCCCATATCGCAATATGAATGCTAAATAATATTGCCATTGCCGTTCATAAATTCCTAGTTCTTAATAATGAAGTTCTACTTCTTAATGAAGTAAGTATAATTTGAATTATATGTAATAATGCTTCAAAATGCTATTAATTTTATGTTAAATTTATTTCAACGTAAAATATCAAGATTATTTTTAAATTATTTTTGTTCTTTTCTGTTACATATGTATATTAAAATTTAAAAAATTTAAAATTACATATTACATTACTTTAAACTTCTTTACTTTGGTCTACTTTAGCCTACTTTGATTTAAGTCAATGCACGGCTATTAATAATTAGACAAATTTCATGTTCCAAATTTGAAAATTTTCTGTAAATATCTGATATTTATGTTTGAATTGATCTACTTATGTCTTTAATTATTATTGAATATTTATTTTAAAATATAATTTAATAAATTAGTTATATACATATGTATATACTTTCATCACTGTAAAATGATTATTACCCTCTATTTTATACAAAGATTCAGTCAAATAATTAATGAATTTTTTGTAACTTAAATTGCTTTAATAAAGATTGCAAATACTACTTAGCTAGCCAATTTTAGTACAAAAGCATAATTTTATTTATGTAATTCTCAAGCAATAATAAATATACTCTTCAAATTCACATGACAAACACAAATAATAAAAAAATTATTCTGAATTCAATTCAAAAATAAAACAAAATACAAAAAAAATTTGAATTCAAATCGATAACGGAGATACATTTTTCTTAATCATATCAACATTATCTGCATACTTTTCATTAATTTACAATTAGTTTTTATATCAAAATATAATTTATTATTAGTCTTCATTTTTATATCGATCCGTTTCTATTCTATTGGTATATTATAATAAATATAATGTTAATAGGTTTTACCTTATTATGTACATTCAATAATCAACGGTTGATTAGATTCGATAACTGTTGGTCGTGTCTCCTGATTTTGTGTATGCTGATGCGTATGTGAATGAGGATGTGTCACATAATGTTCATTTGGATTAGTCGTTTGAACGACATGTGTCACTATTGGACCCTTTTGTATTATTTTTGTTTGATTAGAAGTCGGGACACCATTCGCCGATGTTCCAGTACTAGTTAAAATTTGTTGATTTGTTTGATGTTGTAATTGCTGATGATTTACATTTGAATGCTGCAAATGAGTTCCTTGCTGTGATGGCTGATGCTGTGATGTTCCTTGACTTATTACGTGATGTATTTGATGATGTTGTGGTTGTGCGTGAATAGTGATCAGTCGTGGAGGCGAGTGGTGTCCAATATGTCTTAAATGTGGATGAGTTTGAGCATGAATTTGTTTGATATCATAATCCGATTCTGAATGATCCTTATCATTTGAATTTTGTCCTGGACCTTGAGTTATAGAATCAAAACAATTGGTGTTATTTTAATCTATGATTTAGAAAATAAGTAATTTACCCAAACATTCAGAAGTAGCTGCTGCCGCCATTGCAAGTTCTTCTTCAATATTATTTGGTTTACAACTAGTTGTCTTCCAATGTGTTCTTAATCCAGACGCACTAATATATTTTTTGTCACAACCTTGACAAACATACGGCCTGTCATTCGTATGTAAACGCTTGTGCAATTTTAAATGAACAAACTGAGTAAATTTTTGTGGACATAAATCGCAAGCATACGGTTTTTGTCCACTGTGCAGTCTCAAATGAGTTTTCAAATTCGATGTAGATGAAAATCGTTTCTTACAAATGTCACACTGATGCGGCTTTTCTCCCGTGTGCACCAAGTGGTGTTTTTGCAAGTGCGCCAATTGAGTAAACGATTTTGTACATACATTACATTTAAATGGGCGTTCACCGGAATGTGTACGAAGATGAACTTTCAAATTAGAGAGTTGTCCAAAAGTTTTACAGCATACGTTGCATTCATAATGCATTTTACCATCTTTTTTCTTTAAAGGATAAGGTAATGATCGATATCCTCGAGACCCATTAGATCCTGGACTAAGTGGACTATTACTGTTTCTGCAATTTCCATCTGGACTTAAACTGCACGGAGGGGAAGTTCTCAGGGGTGATAGTTTTTGCAAAGGGTGAAGTGGAGTCATTAGCGAATGACTATTCATAATTTGACTCCTGGTCTGTAAAGTATGGAAACTACTTGATGAATTACCATGACTCGGGGATCGATCAAAAGGACTACTACTGTGTGGTGGAGAATATGTTGACGTAGGAGTATGAGCAATTATATTGCCATTTCCATTAGAATACATTCCATATTGGTATGCTTGAGATTGATCACTCTCGTAAGTTGACATTGGTGTTAATTGTGTTTGTGTGGGGTAGGTAATTGTATTGGGCTGCGGGGAACTGACTTTCAAGTCACTACAAGACATTATAATTTGGGATTCGGAATTCACATTAGATGAGCTACCCAAAATTGAACTTGAATCGGGGCTAACAGCATTACCATATCGCTGAGATTTTTTATATGAATATGCCATTTCAGTTGGTGAAGAGGGTGGTGGTGTAGCATTGGGTTGCTTTTGTGTTGAATTTTCAACACGATTCCCCGTTAAGATTGTTTCCAAAATGCTTGAACTTGGTGGAGTGAATCGCATGTACGTTCCACCGGTTGGTGTGGGAGAACTTGTTTCAGCTTCATAATAAGGTTTTGTTAAAGGAACGATTGTGTGCTGCTGTGAACTTTCAAGAACTATTACCGTACTTGTCGCAGGAGTTAAAACTTGTAGTCTTTCTTCTTCCAGTTCCTGTTCAATATCTGTTGCTGTTGTTGTTGATGCAGATGCAGACTCAGGTGCGGTTGTTATCGATGTTACTGGAGCTGTAGTCGTTATTGTTGCGGTGGCCGTAATTAAACTTTCTTTATCGCATTCAGTCTTAATGGATTTATTTTTGAACTCATACTTCAGAGGCATTTTCATTTTCATCTTCCTGTATTCATTCTTATCACATTCAGCTAATTTTTGAGTGATTACAGTCTCTTTGGGTTCGATGGCTTTTTTAGAACAATCTAACACATAATTATGCTCACTTTCACTATCGCTTGAGTCTTCAGGAGGTGTTAACCCATCTTCATGGTATTCGTTACTATGATAACCTTCATCTGATCGTACAGAACCATCATTCGGTGTTAGCTGATGTTCATAGTGTGCATCTTTATGTAAAATTGGTGATGTGTTATCTTTTTCCTTACTACCTTCTCTCATCGGAGATCGATCTCTAACAATTACATGAATTCTTGATTCTTGTTCTCTTAAGTGAACTACTGTTTGATGAGGATGCCTTTGAGTTTGAATCGGTGGTGAAGGACTAGGAGTTAATGATCTTCTAGGAATGTGCAAACCCATAACATATGTGATGTGGTTGTATGCAACCTCAGCTGGTATTTCTGGCGCCGGCATTTCAAATGAAGCTTTTTTCATCGTTTCTTGTTTGCATATGCTGTACGTCGTGCGTTCTGGATCGACATCGTATCCTAGCCTTTTTGCAAAATCCTTACAGTACCATACCATAAGCTCTTCATTTGGCATAATATCACGTATTGTATAAAAAAAAATGTTTTCTTGGTGTTGACATGCTACAAGATTCATTACTGATAAACTGTAAGCTGAGGCAACATATCGCATCCAATTTGACTGTGATCGGTCCGATCCATCCAAATAATAATAATCGTCATCTTTAAATATCTTTCGTATCAAAAAAAAAAAAAAACAAAAACAAAAAATAAATAGATAATGATATCAATTATTTCATAATGTACAATATTACAAGAATTTTTGAAAAGAGAAATTGATATATGTATATATAGATACCTTAATATTTCCATAAGTAACGTGGCGTGTTCCCTGCACCTGAGATATTTACATGAAATAAAAGTAGGATTTTGTTAAAGGAAGATAGATATAACTTTCACCAGTTCGTTATAAGTACAGTTAATTGTGTTTTAATAGTTTTAATAGCCAAGCATAAGAAAATAATGCGGTTTTAATAGAATATATTGCTTAAATATTTGTAAATATATTTAATCTTACCCGCCAGAAATATCGAGCAGCTGTCTTATCACTAGGGTAATTTGGAGTTGGAACGCCTTCAAATGGTCCAAATCTTGTACCACGTGGTATAACTCCGGTGCTCCATACTCCTTCAGTCTAAAATAATTTTTTTTTTAATTTTTAAATTTTAGAGGGATAGTTTTTTTTGAATATATTGTGTATATGCATTTATTTGTACCTTTATATTTGGCGTTGACAGAACCAAAGATGGTTTGAGTGTCAAACTTCTGGGTAAAGTTTTTTCTGCCCTATTCGAGACACCACGTTCGCATTGAACGTCTGGCACTATATAAACGGCCAGACGTTCAAAATCTTCTTCTTTCATGCGCGTGACATCGTAATCTTGTTGGCCATTTTCTGGAGTTGGGCTTCTCCCTGGACTTGATGTGTCCATTTTTATTATGTATGGAACTACTTTAATTTATTTTTCTAAAAATATATAGAAAAAAACATACAAATGATTCCTTATTAAATATTTGTATGTATATGAAAAAAATTCCTAAGCTAATTATTCATATATACGTATATATGTATTTATATGAAACAAACAAAAAAAATACATAATTGAAAAAAAAACATTCACTTTCAAAACTTTTCTTTTACAACTAAAAACTGAAAATTTTCTAAAATTTTTCAAATCATCACAATGAAATTAAAAAAAAAATTTAATCGTATTTGTTAATAAAATATATTCATTTACATTTTTATAGTATAGATTAAAAATATATTATGTAATTAACTTTTGCTTTAAATATTCGTTGCCTTTTATTACATTGAAAATAGTAATTTATTTATTTTTTTCAATCATAATCTGTTATTGCGTCGAATAAATAAAGGAAAATGAAAATGAAATACGCTCAATTGAAAACTATTTTTATAAATCCAAGGTCATTAGTTTTTACTTTTATTTTATTTTGCGACATTATCGATCTTCACTGTGTGAATATTGTATATAAATAATCAGCCTTCCTTTTTTTATATTATTCAAGGAATATCAAAGAAAAAAAAAAAAGAACATGGGAGGTGCTTGAATAATTGATTTTAGATGAGAAATGAAACATTTTCATATTTGAATATTTATCAGAAAAAAACCAAAAATAAATACAAATATCTCAACGAAAATGAACTCATTTATTATGCACGTAAATGGAAAACTTTCTTCAAATATTTTTAAAATTTTGATTAATATTTTAAAATTTTAAATTTTAGAAATTTTTAAAAAAAAAATCTAATTGAACATTTATTATATTTATATATAATTACTATTTTTCAAATTAAATCACTAAGGTGTCGCCTCTATTATTCCGGTAAAAAAGTTCTTTATGACGTAAAATATAATGTGGAATAGAGAAACTAACTTCAATGTTATGGCCTTATCCGGGGTTATGTTCATGGCTCTTCGACAACCCCGGCTTTTTTTGTCTTTGTCAATTCTCTTTCTTTCCTTTTTTTTTTCATAAATAATGTGTATGTATCAGTATGTACATATACATAATTAATAAATAAGATACTTGTACATAGAACTATATGATTGTATTCATTTGTTACTCCCACACTTACATCTTTTTTTATTCATTTATTTTGTATTTGAATAGTATTTATTTGCAAATTATATAATTATTCATTGATATATTATAAGTAGATATTAGTACTTAATATTTTCGTACTTATAATTTTCATGCAATAATATTTTTGAAGAAAATTAAAAAATCTATTGAAAAATTATTGTATTAAGTTTAAAATTGAAATAATATAATTTTTGCTGCTTTCTTCTGATCCTTATTGCAATCTCACAGAATAATTTTAATTGAATTCAAACTGTTTCGAAAATAAATTCACTTTTTCTAATATTACTAATAAAAAAAAAATTATATAGAAAATTCCATATATTTAAAAAAAAAGTAAATTTAGTTATAATTTTTTTATTGTTTTCTTTTTTTATGTAAGGAAATATTTAACACTTATTTTTTTTTAATTTATTTGCCAACTACTAGTACTTATGTAGATAAAAAATAAAATTAACGAAAAAAAAAGATAAATAAAATGAAAAACGATAAAGTGAAATTTTATAAAGATTTTTTTATTTTATCTATATTTGTATATAAGAGCGAATCGTTCCCGTTTCTTTCTACTACTGACCCAATTCCTTTCAAAATAGAAAATGTGCACTTTAAAATGCATTTTGTATATTTTTTACGCATACAATTACTTAAAAATTCATTTTCATTTGAATACGTATACGATAAAAATGTAATTCATCAGTATGTGTACATATCACATATACGGAAATACATACAATAATATCAGAATTTAGCTTTTTTACATTATAAGTAAATATATATGTAAATGTATAATGTATGAAGAAGAAAATTTAGAACGAAACTTCATAAACTGTTGATAAATCTACCACCTAAATTTATAGATAAGTATGGTAGGTTCTTTATAAATGCAATTTTAACGAAACTTTATTTGACGAAAATTTAAAATTTTCAATAATGTGAGATTGTGTGATGTGTACGTACATAAAACTACCCTTACACCCTTACACTTGTTTTATTAATAATATGAATGCATATAGAGTAGATAGATACAAATTCACATTATATGTATATTCTATAAATACATACAAGATATGTATAATACTTAAGTACAGTTTTTTTAATTGAAAAAAAGCTTTTAATAAGTAAATAGCTATTCTATTATATCTATTAGTGAATACAAATGCATTTTTAAATATCAATAGAAAGTGCTTAGGTATGAAAATTTAGAAAATGTGAAAATTTTTCCAGTATATTCCGTAATAAATAAAAAAAAAAAAAAAAACAGCGCCGAATTTTATACGTTGCATGCTCGAAAACGCAGTCTTGAATGTATAGTTTTTCATTGGGAAAATTAAAAACAAAAACAAAAATGAATGGACAGGGGTTGAATTCAAAATTTCATATTTTTTTTAAATTGTATACAATAGAAAAACTTTCTCTCAAATTTTCCAATGTTTTTAATAGATTTTACAATAAAGCTTTTCTCATTTTTGTAAAATACAGAATACATATATTATTTTGTTGTTTTTGTTACAATAAGCTTTTATTCATACCCTTTTCATTCTTATTCAAATAAATTAATTTTTGATTTTCATTTTTATACTTATTTAAATTTTTATTTAAGAACTTTTACCTGTGGTCGTATTAATCGAAATCGAAATTTTCCACTTTCCCCCTCTTTTTTTAATGATTTTACTTATCTTTGACGTCGTGAATATCTGAACTTATGTAATTTTATTGTTTTATTTATTTTTATATATTATTTTTTATTTATAGTTTTCAATTTTTATATTTCCAATACTATTACTACTCTTAATAAGTGTATTTTGTTTTCTAAATTTATTACATATTTTTTCTTTTCTTGCTTACATACACATTCTAATTAATTATTCCAATGTTGCGTTATTTTTAGTAAAAATTTAAATTATAGGAAATAAAATTTATATACCGTACATATGTACATATATACTAATATTTATAAATATATGCATATGCAAAATACAGATGCATGAAAATAATCCTTGACCATTTTTAGTTTGTACGAGTACTCGTGCTATTTATATTACATTTATACGTTTATGTGATTTTCAATTTACTTATGACTAACATATTGGCTTCTAAAAATAATGTTGAGGAAATAAAAATGGTATTTCATAAGGTCAAAGTTTATTGAAATTAAATACGCTACGTACACAACTATAACAATAACTGTAACAATATTTAAAAATCATATTTGAATTTCTTATTTTCATATAATTTTTGATTTTATTATAATCATTCGGTTGTCAGTTAAGAAAAATACATTTATTATTCAAACTAATTCATTTTCAGTTTCTAATATAATTTTTCATTTTTCAAACAATATCAATATTAAAATCAATTTACTATAAAATAATTGAACACAATAATTTTTATTACACTTTTTTTTTTTAAAAAAAAAAATATTAACTAAACTCAACTTTTATTCAATATTAGTTTTTCTTTCAATTTTTTCATATTTTGATAACAACAATAGTTAAATATGTATATTTCTCTACACCTTTCGTAACGGATTTTTATCTTACGAATGGTGATTTAAAAAAATAAAAGTTTAAAAAATAAATAAAATAGCTGGGAGGAAGTTTTCAAGTAAAATTATCAAATATTCTAATAATTGAACATGAAGGACACTCGAGTGATTGTATTAATACAGTAATGTATGTGCATAAGTACACTCATATGTGTAATATATAAAAAAACATATACATATAAACACTAAACTAACTATAACTAACCAGAAAGTATATTAGAAAATATAATCATATAGATTATAATTTGCAGAAACTAAATACTAATTTTCATAGTTTTAAACATAATTCTAAACATATACATATGTACATACACACTTACGAAAATTCATATGAAAGAGTAAAACATAACAACATGTATGTGTATAATCATCTTCATTTTTGTTCTTGTTGTAATAAACTTACTATATAAACATTTATCCGTTGCATTTCGCATTGATCATAAAATCGTACATAAATATACATACATAATTGGTGTATACCCAGCTGATCGTTCAGTTAACTAAGTTCACATAATCTTCAGGAAGTGAACAATATATACTTCTTTTATTTTTTTTTTTTTTTTGAAAATACGAAGTTAGAAATTAGTGAATTATCCAAAAATGAGTAGATTATGACAATTTATATAAAATTTACTTAATGAATAATATTTAACTTAATATTTAATATTTGTGGTTAATTTCATCAATACAATTAGTATAAATTAGAAAAATTAATTTTGATTCCTCTCCTCCATGTTCTAGGTAGTTGTTGTAATTCGAAAAGTTTATGAAATTATTTAATGAATTTATAGAGCAATTTTATATGTGTTTATAGTTGAAGCTATAAATATCTTCACAAACCATCACTATGAAAATTGATGTAAAGAATCAATTGAATGAAGTAAATTCAAAATGAACTTATTTGGTCAGCTGGGTAGATAAAGACAGTTTTCTATATACATACTTGCTACAGAACATTATAATGTATTGTATATATAAATATATTGTATATACAAATTGTATATCGCGCTTACGAAATCAACAAAATAAAATTATAACCAGGAAGTTATAATTCACAAAAAAGCTTCAGTTTCTATTTGATTTTTTCTTCTTTATTTTTAAATACTAGCATATACATATGTACATGTGTCTATGTATTTTTATGTGCACATGCATTTTCAATTTTCAGTATACGCTGATGTTCACTACCCCCTTCATCAATTACATGTTATCAATTATCATATACTATTTATATTGAACGCACCACATGTTGATTGCATGCCGGGTTTGCACTTGGCACGCATTTTAGTTTTTAAAGAAAAAATATAAATACATATAATATAATATAAAAATAAACATAATAATAAAAATACACAAAAGTTTTCTATAAAATTAAACAGTGATAATGTATTTTTTTAAAAAAATTTTGTAAGGGGTTGGGAATCGAGAGGTATATAATGCATATTTAAAATTTTATAATTGGCATACTGCAATATTGTAACTGAATATAAATAATGTAATGTATGTGTGTGCAACAGCTAATAGCGCATATCATAATAATGCATTTATGTGCTCAGTAAAAATATGCTAATGTATAAGTATGCGTTGTACAGATGCGGAAAAATGATCGCATCATGACCTTCATTTAATACCGCACTTTAAAAATGTATTACATTTGATATCACAATGGCGTGGCGTGGTATTTATTGATAAGGTAGATGACATAGACATTTTTATTGGATTTTTATATTAATAATAAGTACATAGTATGATAATGCTCACTATCTGCTCTTATCATAAATTTAAAAACAAAAACAAAAACAGTGAATTAATGCATATAATTTTTATGACGCTTTAATTTCACTTTATTTTATTATTATTATTTTTTTAAATCTCTATACCTACTCAAAATAAAATTTTAAAAAGTAAAATTTATTTGTCGTTATCTGTATAACTAAGATTACAACCATTTTACATGTCTGCGTTATTAATTAATAATAAATAATTTTAAATAATTTATTACTGAATTATTTGAATGAAAAACAAAAGTTCAATTCGATTGAATTTCATATAATTTTGTTATAATAAATAAATTATTTAATTATTTTTAAAAAGAAATGTCTTAACATTAAATTTAATCAATTTTATTAGGTTTCGATACCATTAGGAATTTTAATTTTTTCTCATTTTGTTATACTAATAAAAACTATGTATTTTTAAAGCAAAAATTTTTATACTCACGTTATATTCCCTAGTTCATGTTTCTTTTAACATTTCAAATTTTCTCTTTCTTTTCTTCAAAGAATTTGATTTTTGCTCGATTCAACTTTTTATTAATCTGAAAATTTAAATAAATTCATAAAAACATTTTTTTTTTTTAATTTAGTTTATTAAAACATTGAAAGAAGTATAAAATTTGAATAAAATACTTAATTTCAGAACTATTTTTTGAAGCGTTTAATACATTATTCAAAATATCATATATGTATGTATTTAGAAAAGCATGATCAATTTGTATTTGTGGCATTTTCAAATTTATAAATTGTAAATATAAAAAAGATAGGTACTGTTACTGTACTAGTATCGATTTATTTTAACTTGACAGAATATATTTTACATACAAAAACAAATATGATGAAGCAAAATTGTAAATTTTAAACTTGTTTCCTATGTTATTGATATACCTAACTATAGTTTTTTGGAAAAAGAAACAAAAGTCCAACAAAAAATGATTAAAATTTACAAATAATAAACGGCATTAATATTAAAAACAAAGTCAAAATTGAGAAGAAAGATAAAAATTTTTAAAATGTATGAGTAACATTGAAACAATGATTCCGTATACGACTTTTAAATTCTTGATATCCGATAACCTAAACAATTTCTTGTGTATTTTCTATGCATTGATTAATTTAAAGAAATAATTTTTTTTAAAATCGCAATTGAAATGAGCTTCGAAATTTTAATTTCATTACTTTGACACAGGTTGTCGATATTTGTTATCACTATGTTTTAATTTAAACTTATAAAACTAACATTTAAGTATTGATTACACATATATAAACATATACATATGTATGTATGTATATATGTGTATGAATGTATACATTTAGTCAAAGTCAAACAAAGTTATGAATTGCGTCTATTCTCATAATTGCATTACTCATTTGCTGTGTGTATTCACTTTTGATACTCATTTACTCAAATATTTGCATAAAACAAACTAGGTATTAATAAATATAAATGTGATATTATCATTTTGAAAAATACATATAAATTGGTTTTTGATAAATACAATTATGAAAATTAAGAAAAACAATAATCCAGAAAATTCATATAGAGATTAACTCAAATAGCTAATACTATTGTGCAGGAAATTGAAAAATGTTAATAATGTATTTCGATATATGTACTTTTCGGTAATGCAGACATTGTAGAAAAATTCAACCAGAACTATAATACATAATAAAATTTCTATATTTTTGATATGAAATAATAAATAAAAAATAATATAGAAAATCCAACAATATTTATAATTCATAAAAACTATGCATAATTACATACTACACATGTAAATACATACGTTACGTATGCACAAATAAATATCTTATACAATCTTTATATATACATATTTAGATTTTATCAAAACGACTACTTTGACAGTGAAAATAATAATTGCCAAGGTCATTCAATATTTAAAATAGAAAATAAAAATGAATTTTCTATATTTTATAGCTTCTTCAAGTACATACAAATATATACATATGTATGTACACATAATGTGTGTGTACTATCATTCAAACATGTATTTTACATATAATTTTATACCTAGATACATGAAACGTTATTGAATGTTTGTATAAATTTTGCATGCGATATAATAATCTTTTTATACGTAAATATTTGCATATGTATGTTTCATACATCTATATATGTATAAATGCATTTATGCATGTATGTAGCTATATACACATGCGAATAGAATATATTTTTCATCTAATATACTTGTATATAATGCGTATATATATTGACATGAGTATATCTTAATTGAAAGAAGGGTGAATGAAATATGTGCATTTTTTAAAGCATTTAATAAAATTTTATTGCATTTTATTTTATTTTGGTAAGATCGTTATAATTTAAGCAGTTGAGTACATCTGTGTAAAATCAGTTAAACAAAATTTAAATATACAACTGTAATACAATCAAATGTATATTCAAGTATATACACATACATATGTATTTATGTATGTGTATGAAATATACGTACATACGTACATGCATATATGCATTGAAAAGTGAATACAAAGATAATATACAAATACAACTTATACAACTACACGATAGACAAATCAAAAGTTTTTGTAACAAATTGTATGTTACGTGTATATGTTGAATAACGAAAACTAATCGTACAAGAGTATTCGTAAATTGATATAATAATGTTTGTATAGTGAACTACAAAATTTAAAATTTATTGAATAACATTGAAGATATCAAATGAATTTTTCTTTACACTTCGAAAACAATCTAAAAACAAATTTTATTCAAATATTGATTTTAAAATAGCTTTTCCCCACAGATAACATACAATTATTTATCAGCTATTTTCTACATGAAAATTTTTTTATCTCTTTTGATTATCTAATATAAGATTAGAAGGGCATATACTCGTACAAGAACATTAAAGTAAAATTAAGTAAGCGAGTGCTAATGTATGAAGTAGTTTACACAAATTAGTAGGAAGTTTACACAATATTTGACCATATTTTACAAAATAAAAGTGCACCAGAAGCAAATTTCAAATGTTATCTACACTTAATTAATACAATCAAATCAATACAATACAATATTATCTACATAATTAAGAATGATCGTAAATTGATTGAATTTTTAAAATAGTATAAAAATGAGAGCTTCAAATTTAAGCTTTTTTTCAAACGATATATTAAGCATTTTAATATGTAATTTATTAAATTTTTGAAGTAAACTTATTATCTAATTTTATATGCAACTGTTTTCTAAAGTGCAGTTGCAATGCAATTGCATTGCAATAAATAATATTTTTTTTTAACATAGGAAATTAATGCATTTGTGTATGTGTAGCTTTGCAAACAGCAAATAACTATAAAACTGTATAGTTATAAATGCATACGGCAATACGTATATATGTATATTTCTATAATTAGGTTGCAAGGTTAACATTTATGTATGTATTTTATGACGTATGTACATATGTGCAAAATGTACATTATTTAATATTGGCGCATGTAAGTCGTAGATGAAGTATACATATTTACACAATAAAAAAATAAAAAAGATTTCTAACGCTTCAAATATACTCGTAAATGTACAAATTTATATTTTATATATTTATAATACATATGTGTATGTAACGTATGTAACATTAAAAATAATTCATTAAATTTAACTATACGTATACATTTTGCATATATGATACTATAATATATGTACATAAAAAAAGCCAATTTTCTTGCACTTGCACTTGTAAATTTTTACAATTTCATTTTTGTTCGTTGTACGTTACACTACTTATTTCATTTTGAAAACAAAAAATAAATAGGTATAATTTGTTTTTTGATAATTAATATAAAATTATGTGTGAATGACACGTGACTTACAAAGCTATTTATGATTGGTTTAAACGCAGTTATTATCAGAAATCGCTCTGTAATTGACTTTTTCATACATACGATATTATGTATAGTTGTAGTTGTAGTTAAATTTTATACAATCATAATGATTTAAAACTTATACAAACGGACGTCATCTTTTACATCTTCTAATATAATATAGTGTGGTACAGTAGAAACGAACAGTATAGAATGCACTTATATACATAACGTATATGTACGAGTGCATATCACAAATATCCGTATAATATATATGTATACATTTATATCCTTGAAATAATTTATAAATTTTAACCGTGCATAATGCAAACATATAATATTGCAATCGTAACAAATATTTAGCTATTGGAAAAATAATTGTATCATGTATAATATATTCATATTGTGTATTCAGAGAGTGTGTATTCGTTTTTTATTTACATACATAAATATATATAAATATACATATATACATATGTAATAATCACAATAACTAGGAAATGAAAATGAAAATCAGTTAGTCATAGTTACACGATGACGGCCTTGAATTCAGCTTTTCCAACTCATCGACATCGACACCCATCTTTTTTCTCTTTTTTTTATTCCTATTTTTTCACAATACTCAAATTTTGCAAGTACAGTGCAGTACAGTACAACAATGAAAATCATTATGTCATGTTTTCGTAATCATATTATATATGTATATACTTTTTTTCAAAATAAAAATTTACTCTTACGTAATTTATAATTAATATTTGTAATGTTGCATAGAATGAGAATTAATGAAATAAAACGTAAAAAGACTACCTATATATAAATAAAAAACTAAAAAATATGTAATATTAATTTTAATTTGGTTAAATGGAATATATTATAAATCATTTATTTTCCAATGCTAACACAGTTACAACATATAGATAATAGGTACACACATGTGAAACAATTTAAAAACAAAATCAACGGATCAAAAATTTAAATTTAAAATGACAAGCATAAAACAAATACAGATTTTTGTTTTTCCATTATTTGAATAAGAAATAATAAAAAGTAAAATTTGTGTGAATATGCACTCGTATATTATAATTGTTTGTTTTTTTTTTTTTGAATTAGTTGTGGGTTGAGTGATATCGACTAAAGTTAAAAATTGTAATTGGTTAGATCAGATTCATAAGTCTGCCATCGTTTTTACTTAATAATATGCACATGTATGCATGCACTGTATTTCATAATGCACATTTCTGTGTTTAAGTATTTTGTGCAAATTCATTGCACTTTAACCTTGAATTTGTAGCGCATGCACTAGAAAGCTTTTTGATGTAATGAATATTTTGTTTGTCCCTTTTAGTGCTTTGTTTTTTATCTCCTTTTATTACTCCTGCAATGGGATTTTGTTTTTCGTTGTTTTCTTATTATTATTATTATAGAAATTTCTCTTTTTTACAAGTGAAATGCTTTCATCATTACTTTCGCTTATGATGGCTAGTTGTTACATTTTGATTACAGTTCCGTGGACAATAACTATGCATTCCAAAAATAAAATTTAAAAAAAAGGCAAAGTGAAAAAATGAAAACGTGAAAAAAAAAATCTACTTTTAAAAACTTTTTATTCTATACAGTATACTTACAACCTTTATGTTCTTATTTTAAATTCGATGTGATATTATGAGAAAATGAAATTAAAATAAATGTGTAAAGAAATATTAGAAATTTGAGGAGACAGAAAAACACGAGATAAATAAAAATTGAAAATGTTTGACTTTTTTTAGGTTTTTAATTTTTTTTGTATTTCGTGATGAATAAACTTATAATTTTGATATTTTAAATTTTCATCAATTTCTTTTTGAAAAGTTTCAAGAAAAAAAAAATACAATAAAAATTTATTTATGTACTTCGTGCTAGGAATTCTGAGAATTTTCTGGAATATTTCTAGAAATGAAGTAATGCAAAATACTGTCATTATACTGTCACTTAATTGCTTTTAATTAAATATATTGTATTTTTTACATATAAATATAAAACATTTTTTGAAAATTTCCAAATATTTTTTATTTAAATATATTTTAAATTCTCACGTTTATTACCTAAAATTTTGTTTTTAATAATTTTCTTCATTATGCACTGTCACGGTTAAATTTGTAAAATAGAATTATGAAATAAAAAAAACAGTTATTACCATGTATATTATGTTGAAAATGTCTCAATGCTTAAAAAAAATAATTGTACATATAATATTACATAATTAAGTGTGCATATAATTTCAGATGCAATAAAAAATTTAAAAACATCAAAATTACATAAAGAAATCAAAATTAAAAAAAGATTTTTTTTATTATAATAATTTAATTGTGTATTTATTTATTGAAAAAATTGTACACATACATATATGGAATGCATACTCATGATTTGATAGTTCAATGACCTCTGTGTTGGCATGGATCCAAAATCATTATAGCAAAACGACGAAAAAACATTTTTTTTCTTTTTGCTTTTCCAGCCTGTATTTAACAGGAAATTTTTACATATATTTTAATAGTAGAATGCTCATTAGATTCGATTAATAATGGAAATCTAAAATTGATATTTCAATACTATTGATACCAATGTAAAAAGAATTTTTTTATCCATAAGATAATTTTATCAATGATTTATTCCATATACTTTCACATGCACAGACTTATATAAATATATGTATTTACAATATCTTTCACCCCTAATTACAAAAAAAAGCTATGTTCTTGAAGCTTCTTTAACATTAATCCATATTAATCCAAGCAAATCGTTACTGCAGAGCTTGAATCTGTCTATGCAGCATATATATATGTATCTATACACTGATCATGTATATATATATAATATATATTGTATATGTAATAATATTTGTATGTATATATATGTAGGTATATTAACTATACATACTATCAGACGATGCCGGCGAGGTCATCGACCTAAACTTAAACTTTTAAATGCAGCTGTATAAGGTATCGAATATTTCTTTTATGTTTTTTATATATGTATAGGTACTATAATTATTTTATTTAAAATCATCAAAAATTGTAAAAAATTTAATGAGATATTATTATAATTATCAAAATATAACACAAATAATTCCACTAAAGAAAACAAAAGGATAACAAGAATCAATAAGTTGTATTATTAAAAATGTATATAGCTTACATATTAAGCCTTATAATCACAGCCTGATTAGTATTATTTCACGTCTCTCTTTTTCCACGGTTATATATTTTATACATATATACATATATTTTTGTTTTGTTTTTTCTTTTATGTAAAAAACTCAGTCCTTAAGTCTACATTTAAAGAATATTTTTAATAAATATTCTGAAATTTTTATTTTCACATACAAATAAATATATTCCTTTTTTAACCGCATCTCGTATTCAATATTTGATATTTATATATTTATTTTTTATTAATATTTTTTGGAATCTTTTAATTCGATATTTTGATTATAATCGAATGATATTTTTCAATTATTGATTTATGATTATTTCTTATTATTTTCATATATATTATACTATATATATTAAATCACTAAATTTCATTTTAAATTTTAACTTATAAAAACAATTTTTGTATGAATTAAAAACAGTAAACAATTAAAATATTTTAAAATGTGAATATTATTTCTATGAAACTTGAAGAAGACTCCTCTTTCATAGGACGCCATGACCTGCCTTACATTGAAACAGTCAAGGATAGGACTACGGAATAACAGAAAGCGCAGTAAGCTTTTACACATAAAGTGTTTTTTGCTTTATGGGGGGTGGTAATGTTTTCTGTTAGGACACCCAGTTTCATTCCATACAAAATTTACAAATTTCTATGACTATTCTGATGTTTATATGCCTCCATCCATATACTCTGATATCTATGTATTTATATGCTTCAATACGTGTGTGTATTATATAAATAATATTTAATTTAATGAGATGATTGCAGACATTTAAAAATACATTCATAAAGCTACATATTTACATTTATGTATATATGTATGTATATAGTTATTTATATACATAAACACATTATAAAAATGGATAAAATATCAAAAATTTTACTGATATCCTCTCATTCTATTGAATACAATTATTGCCCAAATAAAATTTTGACTAAGGCTTTCATACTACATGAATTTTATATGTATGTTTTAACTACATTCATATATGAATAATGTACATAATGTACATGTTTATACACATATATAGGAGTAATTTACATTGCCAAACCCTACGAAATACAAGCGTAATAAGTAAAAACTTTAGGGTCGGTGACCGTAGGATATCCAAAAACAACAAATGGAATCAGCTGCAGAAATAACAACAAAATTGAAAAGAAAAAAAAGCCAACCTTGTGATAGACGAAAGAAGAAGCGAAAATCTATTGAAAAATGGCGACGATATAGTGTAGTAAAAGAAATTGATGATACATAGGAGCGCGGTAAGGATAATAATATCACCATGACCACAGACAAACGAAAACGTATAGCATACCCGCCGTAGACAAAAAAGTATATTAAGATAAAACATAGCTAAAATTTCTCTCTTCGGTGCAAACTATATGTGTATATATTTTTTTCTTTTTTTAATTGTGTTGTCAAAATATATATATTACATATAAATACTTATCTGATATCACCACCACTAGTACATATTTATATTTATAAAGTATGTAGATATTTGAATTTTCGTTTCCAAAAACATTTTTTCACAAGAATATGACATAGAAAATTTAAAAAAGCAAAAGCTCTTTTGTATTTTATAGACATGCAATTTTTAAAATATTGTGCAAAAATGTTCGTTCAACTTTATTTCGAATAAAAATACGATAGGACAATAGTTTATATGTATATAACTTTATAAAACAAAAAATAAAAATATAAATAAAAAACTGTGTAAATAAATACTAAAAAAAAAAAAAAACAATGGCTTGCGCTGATGTTATAAAATTATCAGCTTTTTCAGAATGATGTAGACATAATCAGGAAGAAAGAAACTACATTGAAAGCCTTCGTGCAAATAATTTTGAACTTACAAAAAAAAAAAAGGAAAACTCTAAAAATAGAAAATAAAATTAATGATTAGTGCCCACCACACCAATAAAAATTTTGTGATTTTTTCAAGTTATGAATTTTTCATTTCAAATAATATAACAGTAAAAACACATTACTTATATGCTTATATATGCTCATATGCTATCAAATTATACATAATATACATATACATATACTATATAGTACATCATCAAATATTTCATTTAAATAAACAGATATTAAATTATTTGTAAGTAATTTCATATTTTTCCTATATTCTTTCTACTAACTATTTTTTTTGAATTTAGACACAAGAAAAACTTTAATATGATTCGTCATGATAGACAAGTAAAAGTTGAGCAAACTATTATTCAAAGCACATATCTACTATGTATTTCTAATTTGTAAATTTGCAATTGGAATTTTTATGGAATAAAAACAACAAATTCATTTCTGTAGACAACATTTTTTTCAAATCAATTACAACAAAATGAATAAAATAAATAAGTACAATAAACTTGATAATGTTTTATTAGTTTTATTTAAACCAAAACCATGTATAGGTGCATACATACATAATAGTAATAGTGAATATGTTATATTTTTTCTAAATTGAGACGGAAATGCAATGTAATAATTATTGTTGCTCCAAAAATGAATGTTAAAATTATAATTTAAATCTTCAAATACAAAAAATGATTTACATGAAATTTGATATAAATAAATATTGGATTGATTATTTGAATTATTTAAAATTTCTGTTACTAATATCAAGGATTTCATAAGATTTGTCTATAATTAATTTTCTGCATTGATATGCACTACTGGTACTACGTATCACGATGCACCATAACATATAAGATATATATGTAGGTACAAAAGCTTTTCAAATAAAAAATATACTCTTGTTCGCAAAATCAGCTTACAATTAATATAAAAAGGAAAAAGAAATTCAAGAAAATATTATAAAATAAATTTTGTTATATATTATGTATGTATGCACTTTAATCATTATATACGAAAATATGTGAATAATTGCATGATGCTGCATGCATATATGCACATAAATCTAAGTGATGTACTCGTACATATAGAAATGATATACAACAATGCAATATAAAATATAATATAAAGCTAACATTTTTCAATACACCTGAAAAGGTAATGTTTGCATTTTATTATACCGTCGATTTTAAGCTTCATATTATCGTTTTATGGTTTTATATTATATTTTTAACCATGGACTCTGGTTTGAAGAGAAAACCATGACATTTGTGACGGTCATATTCATATATTATATACATTCGTATGTATTTTGTTCTGTTTCGCTTTGTGAAACAGAATATGAAATACACTATGTACATAAACATATATTATATATGTATGTACATATATATTATTATATTCTATAAACACTGTTGTTTGTTAAGAGCTGATGGCTGAGTGCTGGTGCTGCATACATACATACACACGTAGATGAAACATGGAAGTGAAAAAAGAAGAAAAAAACATTTGGAGCAGCCTTTGGTGGAAACATGAAGTGGATCGGTACGGTATTCAGTTTATAGATAGATACATATTGTATATACTACCACATAATATGTAATATAGGTGTAGGTAGGTAGGTAATTTTATGTATAATATATAATATGTAATGGAAAGGTGATGTCAGAGACGTAAGTATTAGTTTAGTTTTTATCTTGTACAGTCAATGAATTTTATGGTGTGTGAAAGCTATGCGATTTTATGTCATGGCGCTGCTTGAGTAGGTCGGCCATTCACCTTTCGAACTTGCAATACATTCGAATTGTTGTTGGTTTTCTGAGGTTGTGATGGCTGCCATGTGGCATGTTTTTGTTTCAGGTTGTTGCCTTTTAGATTGCAGAAATGGGGAAAAATATATTATTTTTTATCGTCTTTTCTGACGTATTGTTAATGAGCTTTCGTACAAATACAAATATATATTTAAACTTTTTAGTTCTTTTAATGATATGCGAAAATAAAGAGATAATAATGTTTGTATTAATTCACATTAATATTTTGTCCGTTTTTTTTTCCTATAATGCCTAATATTTGAATTATTGATAATTAATACAGAATTATCCACCTTTTATCATACTATTAAAAACTAAGAATAAAAGTGGAATATACATACATTTTGATGAATTCGCTTACTAACATGAAATAAAAAAATTTTAACATTGTGATTGTGTTTGATATGAACATTAAATACAATAAATTTATGCAATACTTTTGACTTTAGACATATAACATAACGTTGCCTTGAGTTGAGTTGAAAAATATTAACACGTAAAGAAGTAAGATAATTTCCTTATTTACAATTCATTTTTTTTTTCTCATATAAAAGTAAAAACTGGCATATGTATGTATGTACATATATTACTCCTAGCAAAACATTTTTCATTTTCTATAAGTTCATAGAATTGTAAAAAAAAATTTTACAAAGAAAAATATTTTTTTTCGGTTGTAAAAAGAAATGTTTTTAAGAAAATCACATTCTTTTAGAAAATTTATACTTATAACATATTCTATTATTTATATTTGTACACTATTCTATGAATACACATGTAAATTAATATTTGTAATGCTATACACAAAAGAAAAAGGTAAAATTTAATACCTACATATATAAATAAAGTTTTTAGTCTGTGCCACTTTGTTCCACTACAGAAGATTTGAGTATTGTTAAAGATCAAGTTAATCATTTGCAAAAATGTTTGACAATTACCGAAAAAATATAAAAATGAATTTTTTGAAGCAGAAAAATAAACAAAGTGTAATGGGTTTATATTTAAATTTATTTTTCATACTCAGATATTCAATAGATTTTTTTAAATATGGATTTAATTTTCATCTGCATTATTATACCTGCGTGTAGTAGAGTATCGTTTATCGTGTATCGTCATGTTCTAATCTCAACTTATTATGAGCAGTTTTGAAATTTATTTTTATGTTTCGCTTCTGTTCGCATGTATGTATTTCTGTGTTTTGCTAAAAGGGTATGTATATTAGATTAGTATTGGTCTATTCAATTATATTTGAATATACATATGTGCGTATATACACGTTTATATGCGGAAAGGCGGGAGTCATTTTGTAAATCATTGATGTTTTTTCCTTTTTGGTGTGTTGTCACAAAAGGTACAAAACTCCAAATTACTGTGATGAGTTTTCTGTAGTATGAATGTAAGTATCTACATATTTAGTAGATCCGAAAGAAATAATTTCTGATTGACATTACGTTTATTGGGACACAGCGCGTTTGATTATTAGGAATTAATTATGAAATATACATATTGTTAAAATATTGGATTTAATTTTAAAAAGTATATACATAAATTTGTGAAAAATTAAATATAATTCAAGAAAATTATTTCTTTCAAATTAAATGCATAAACATTTTTGATGATAATAATGCACTTGCATTTTTTTTTACAGTTCTTTCTTGTTGTACTAAAATTGTTTAAATTTTACTTACAAACTCAAGTATTTAAAAATTATTCAGCCATTAATTTTTTATTTTACTTCTATTTAATACTCTTTTTTCTTGGTAAACAAAAAACTAAAACTAAAAGCAATGAAATAAAGTGTCTATACCATCGATTGGTAAACAAATATAATATTACCTACCATCGAAATGAATGATCATATTATGTATGCATTAGGTGGATGTAAAGGTAAACATCTACAACAACAACTTTAAAAATTATTACTTACCAACATAATCAACAAACTTATAAAAAAATCTAAAAGTGTTCTACTTTTATTTTCAAAATAAAAAAAATATCTTTTCTTCTTATTTTTTTTTCGCTTCAAATTACTTTATTTCATTCTTATATTTGGAAATGTAATGTAAACTTGATATACTTACACACAAGGTAAACGTATATATCCTCATTTAAATTAATCATAATTTTTAATTTCGTCTTTTAATATATATATACATATATTTTTTTTTTTGATTTATCATATTAGTGTCATTCTTTTTATTATTTATTTTGTTTTTGTTTTGAATAAAATGTAGCTTATGTATTATTTTTTTGATATTTTTGTCAACTTTGTGTACATACACTACATACTCGATAAGATTTACAAAAAAAAAAAAAAAAAAAATTCTGTACGAAGTATAAAGATAGTGGATGGATTTTTCGTTCGATTTTATATATGATATTGCATAATGTTAACGGTATTTTGCAGTACCTTTGTTCGTTTAATATGTGTAGTATGATCGTACAATTTAATTGAAATACATATCTTATTTATTATTCACTTTACATAAATTGTAAATTATACATCATTATGTGTGTACATATAGAATAAATTTATAGTTGGTAGTAAAATATTTTCATGGTAAAATTGCTGACATCACATATGCTTAATATGTAAGTAGATTGTGCAAGTATGTACGCATATGAAAAAAAACAATAATAGTGTAAATGCATATAACATGTATATGCCTCCCTATATATGATCTATAGTTTTACATAAAAAGAGCTATTTGTGTCTCCATTTTTATGTTATCAATACAATATATCGTGTACATTTATAGAAATATAATATACACATATGAATGCGACATAAAGAGAATTTTAAAATTACACCTGAATTAACATTTTATGTATAGCATATAGAATAAATGTTTGTCCATTATTTTCCATCATTGTCCGTGACTGATAATGTGGAGTATAACTGTGTCGAGTGGGTGTCAACGTTACTTTTGTTTATATTTATATATATTTTAAAGAATATAACTGAAATAGGCAATAAATGTAAATGAATTTAATAATAAAAAAACTTCACAATTTTAAACGGAAATGTTCTCTATTTTCAGTTTAAAAAATTTGAATATTAATCAAAAAAAAGAAACGTAAAATAGACTCAAACATTTATAGACGAGAACATATTCATATATGTACATACGATTTCTTGTGAATTGCTTTTAGACAGTTTATCAAAGCAAATTTACAGATGTGTCCATTTTATATGTATAAATTTTTAAAACAACTCAAAAAATTTAGTACCTATAATTGTTGCATAATTTAATTGTATTACATATTATTGTGGTCCTGCTTTTATGTTTTCTTGAAATTATTACATAGAAATGTTGATTACTTATCTTGATTAAAAAAATTTTGTCTTAGTTTCAGAACGAGCATTCTTACTTATTTTATTATAACAAATTCATAGTGAACAGTTTCAAATTAAATTGAAAACGTGTACACACATACATATAAGTAAGTACATTTATTATATACGTACAAATGTATAACTAACTTTTCAATCTTATAATCAAAATAAATTTTTTTACTTCCAATCGTTTTTTGCTTACCTAAAAGAGAAGCTAATAGTACTAGCACATCACCATATACATATATATATATATTTATACATATTAAAAATGTATTTGGCAAGGAAGATCTGTTTAATTTAACAAAATTATTCAATGTAAATAGTTTGAATAATTACAGGCATTCATGTAAACCAGATGATGAGATAATTTTAAATTGAAAGTACAATACATACCTACCTCTGAGATGAAGTAAGCTAAAAAGACAATAATCGGTATATGACGCTTTATACTGGAAATAATTATTACAACATACATATATGTATAACAAATTATATTCAAATTCTGAATAATGTCCGGTAAAAAACGGAAGGTACACGAACGTATAAAAGTTCAAGGTTACGAGCTAATAAAATCATTATGTGTGCATACAATATCTACTGCATGCTTGTATGCATATTATTTATATTAATAGACATGTGTATTTCATGTAACTATATTTACATATTATTATGTAAGATGCAGGAATTAAAAATTAAGATAAATTCAAAAAAAAAAAAAAACACCTAAAAGAAATAAGAAAAAGTCATGATTTGAAGTATATACATATATATATATATATATATATATATATATATATGTATATATGTACATACATATGTGGGTATCTTGTTCGAAAGTATGTACATATAACCACATAATTATGTACATATGTATGTATCATATGTAAATACTTATATGCGGTACGAAATGGATTTTAATAAGAGAATGAGAGCAGAGTTCAAAGCATTCAAATTCAAAGCCTACTTTTATCAATGTATATGTACAAACTCATATATACTCATTTTAATGCTTCTCTTTATATATGAACCTTATAATATTTATAATGTAGTGAATTGAAGTGGGCAATCTTCATAATGTGGTTATGTTATAAATACAAGTTGAGTAGAAATTATACACATTATGGTTGAACGCCCTTTCACGGCAAGTGGTTCCTTGAAACCAGTTTTAAAACATTCAACAGATGAAAATATTATTCTGATAATTCTGATACTTAAGACTTGGATATCATGAATGTTTAAAGTTTTCAGTCTTAGGTGTCAGCGTATTTCTACATAATACGTACATATATCTTTTCGAATGGCAATAAGTGAAAGAATCTAGAAAGTGGTTGGAGATGGGTTGGAGTTGATTTCAATCGTATTACTGGTATTACATAATGTACATATTTATGTGATTTTTATAATATATTATTATGAAAAATATCAAAAAATAAGACCAAGAATTTTAATAATAATGAAGGAAGCAAACAATATTTCGAAATTCATGTTCAAATAAACTCATACAATAAGATAAAATGTTGAAATTGAAATACCTGTACATGTATAATATTTGAAATTTTTACAAAAATTCGAAAAAATCGGTACTAACTATTTTAATTTCTTTAATAAGTTCATATTCAAAAACCATTTGATATATAATGCGATGTGCAAAAAAAAAAAAAAATGCTATCTCCGAAACTAATTGATCTGATATAAATTTATAAATTTGCGATTACATTTAAAAAGAATTCTCAATATTAAATTATGTAAATATATTGCATCGCAGGAGATGGATAAATGTAAAATAAAACTACTAAAAAAATAATAAATAAAATAATAATAATAATAATAACCGGCATTCATTAATTTATCGTAATTTTTTGCACGGCAACTTCAACGCTTTTACATTTTTTATATGAATGAACATATACATTCACTTACACACGTTATAGTTTCCCAAAAAAAAAAAAAAAAAAAAAAAATATTTGCCCGATGTCAGTACACAAAAGAAAAGAATTTATTTTTTTTTTGTCTTTATTTATACCTGAGTGATTTTAAAGTAAGGTACATAACATTACGTATGTCTATGTATGTATACAAGTAAAGTTAGTATTGTTATTAAAAGAAGAAAAGAATAAAAATTATATACAAGATAAAAAAAACAACAAAAAACAAGACAAGTTAGATATAATGTAGTTTCTTATGCCTTTACACATACTCGTATTTACCTGTACAAGCACTTATATGTTGTTCTTACGAAGCAACGACGATGGTGGAGATGATGATGATGATGATGATGATGATGATGGCGATAAAGATGGCAAAGCTGTTTAAGTTCTTTGCCTTTTTAGATTTCATTGACCCCAAACAACGTGATAGTTAGGAATAATTTCATTTTCATTTGATACAAAATGTACGAGTAGTGTATAATCGTAGTAATGTAATATGCTATAGGAATACACACATTGTATATTATGCCAGAAATTATTTATTTCAAACTTTGATCATCATTTTAACATGTAATACATGCACAATATTATATTTATTTAAAATTATAATTCTTATTATAATTCACTGCTCATGTTTAAAATACATTATAATAAAAAAAATTTTCCATAAGATCTCATATAATAATTATCGAAATATATAATTACTTTATGATAAAATATATTATTGTTTTATCATCTTTTTCAATTTTAATTACCTGAAATACGAGCGTAAGTAAGAATCAAAATCAACTTCAAAGTTGAATATTCTCACTGGCTCATGCAAACATTAACATTATTATACATCTCTCCAAGTAAATTTAATGTGTAATTTATATGAAATTCATATAAAAAAACAAAAGGTTATTGATCTTGTGTATTCATTTCTATCATACACACACCGTATGTTCTGATCTTTCATCCATATAAAGAATTAAGCCTGTTTTAGTAAAAAAGTGAAATGAAGAGTTTCAAGAAAAAAAAAAAAAAAAACAAGAAAAGAACCGACGAAATGTAGTCAACGACCTTCTCAGGTTCTTAATTTTTATTTTCTACTCATTCATTTTGTTGCTTTTTTGTCCTAATTTTACATACAATATTTTTTCCGCTTCTTTCTGTTCTTATAATTGATGATATCAACTTTTATTACTTAAAAAGTAATTCAATTTAAATTAGTATTTCGCAAAAATAATGATGTAAGCCGAGAAAACTTATCTGAAGATTTCCAAAATATCTAAAAATATTTAATATAATTTCTAATACAATATTATTCAAAGAGGAAGAGAATACAGTTGAATTTTTCTCGTGCATTCCTTCGTCAGATAGTTGAAAATTTTATTTTGTAATTTACATTATTTTTTTGAAATCGAGTTGCAGTATTGCATATTTGCAATAGCATTGTATATTTCACTTGTATTAAATTACAGTGTTGTAACGCAGCTTTTATTTGCAATATTTAATGGAATGGTAATACCCGCATTAAATTTTTGAATAATTGCGTAAACTTATTGACTTTAATAATACCGGCTTTATTTATCTATTATATTATCTATTATTTATCTATTATTATTATAATAAAAAAAAAAAAAATGAAAATGACGTTTAACCATTAGATGAAAATATCTCAATGGTAAAGCCCTTTTTAGGTACAACGACGAATTGCATGCATCATACATATAAAGACATAGACATTTAATTGATTGGACACTTCATAAGACGATATAATTAAAGCAGGCAAAAAGAAAGCCAAGAAGATGTAAAACAAAATGGATGGACGATGTGGAGAACGATCTGAAAAGAATCGGAGTATTGAACTGGAAAGCCTTTGCCCAACAAACTGTTGACATATTAATGAAAATTGCATTTTTTTGTGAAAAAGATGAAATTTGTGAAAAATTGAAAAAATTTTTGAACTATTTTGATTTGAAATAATCAAGTATGTAATTCCTACAAACTAAACTGCATGACAATTTAGTGCACTAGGTATACTAATATAACAACATTTGGGCCAAAACCTGTTGAATAGATAGATTTTGGTTTCGGAAACACTGCGTGATAAGTAAGAAACTCCTTAAAGTTCTGTAGCACTCGAGTTGTTAAAATTAGCTTAATCATTCGAGCATTTTCATATTCGAGTAATTTTAATCTGTAACTATATCTATACATTGCATTTGCATATTATATAAAAGTGTATAAAAATAAGATTACATTGAAAATAAAAGAAACTAATGAAGGAAATATGTATTATAAATAAAAAATTTCAAACGATTTTCAAATTTAAATGCAGTAATAAACGTAAATAAACTTTTCTACCAGTCGTATTAAGAAACAGACTAATAATATAAGGAGAAGAAAACTGAACATAATAAAATTCAAAAAAATATTTCGAGTATATTATATTATAATCTGTAGAAAATTATCTAGTTAATGTTGAATTGTCATCAAAGCATTAAATTACGTTTATAAATTGTTTCACCATCACGATAATTATTAATGCTATATAATAGGAAAAATACATATATGAATCTGGTGGACTATAAATTGAAAAGAATTACAAAATAACAAAAACATTCACAAAGTTTCTATGTATAACGCATTATTCGAGCTTAAATAACTATGCTATGAACGTGAAAAACTTTTATTTCAGCGTATAGTGAAAAAAATAATTTATCGAACATTATTTAATTTAAATTATTCTAAAAAATTTTTTCATGTTTTTTTTTTTCGATAAAAGAAAATAACTTCCAAATGTTATTATACATATATATAATAATACACGTAAAATGTAAAAATTTGAATCAAATAATATTCGTCAGGTGTAAAAAAATTCTATATTCCAATCAATTTGGTAATATAGAAAAATTTTTTAAATTTTTTAAAATAAGAAAACATTTTTTTACATCACTGTAAAATACAATATGAACAGTATAGTGTAAATCGTTTATTTAATAATACATGTAATGAATATGTTTGCATATAGATGTTTAATATTGTGTTGTAATTGTATTGTGATTGTATAATAAATGTTTTTGGATGTCAGTTAAAGTCATTGTCAAGGTTTTTTTTAGATAATCAAGGTAAATCTTGTTTTGTTACTCTACTCTACATGTATTATTTATATATTTAATGTACATACGATTATTAAATATTATTAAAAACATATAAATTTTCATATCTATACTATATACGAGTATGTTTAAATGTTATATGCGAGTATCTAAACACAATATTTTGCGCTTTTTTTATACAATGATGTAGAGTAGACAATAGACAAGGGGATAATGAATATGTATAGGTACATATATTGATTTTGTTTTTATAAATGGATTTTTTTTATTTAATTAGAAAAGCTCTCACTTTCATAACAAATATACGTATTTAGAAAAAAAAAATGATCATTCGACCGGTTTTATAAAATAAAAATATTATATTAATTATATAAAAATTAATTTTTTTTTAAATAGAATATTTTCATTTTAATTGTGTATCGAAATAAGGCGTAAAGTTACATAGTGCTTCCATCAAATCATCATTTTATAATGCTTTTTTTTTTTGTTCAATTACACATTACATTATATTTAGACTGTGTGCGTATATATAACTTATACTACACAGATGGGTGCTGGCTGGTTAATTTTAATTAAAATAAAAAAATGAAAAATTATATTACATAAATGTAACAAATAATATAAAAATCCACTTAAGTAAGTGATTTGTTTGTTTTTTTCTTTCTAGATATTAAACAATTATCCAGTGAATATTAGGTAATTATTATAGATATGTGATAACATTAAAGCAATCATATTTATATAATATTTCAAGTTTTTACCGTCGCTTTTATTGCATATTTTTTTAATTACTTTCGAATATTAAAAAGAATAATAGATTTTTAATTCTAGACTTACATATTATTTTAGGTGTTCATTACACCTACATATGTACACATTTTGATTTTTTTTTTTTTTTTCATACATTGTCAGAATATATTACAAAGAAAATAATATTAACAGATAAAAAATAAAAAATGTGATATGTACAAAGCCAAATAGCAATGTTTTAACAAAATGACTTAATTTTATATGATATTAGAAAATATTACATAATCATTTTTTAATTATAATAAAATAGTACATATTTCAATTTGAAATAAAATAAATTGTATGATTTTTTTTATGAAATGTTGAAAATTCAATTTTATTTTTTCTACGATACATAAATATTAATATACAGAATTTTAGGATATCTTCAAACAAAATATGAATTATAAATAAAAAAAAAACAATAAATTTTGAAAATATTAAGTATTCAGAAGTAATTGTTTTATAAATATGTAGGTCCTTTATATTTTAGTAAAAATAATGATGTAATAAACTATATGGTTTGACATAGAGTATTTCGTTTTGTTTATATTGAAGCTTCATCAATAATGTCAAGAATAATTGAAGATACAACGGGTTTCAAAGTGGTCATCTAAGGCTGATGTGCAAATGAGTTTTTTTTTTTTGAAAGTATACATACGTATATATATAGTGATCTAAGGCTAGTACCTATATTATATATTATATTGATTTTCTTAATCTTCATTACAAATTGTATATATGTATATGTATTTTTACAGTTATACATGTTATATCTTACCTCTGTTTCAGTATTCAAACCGAAAAATTAAATATATTAAAATACCAATATAAATTCAAATTGACTGCTTCTAATCCAAACATATTGAAATGCAAATGCCATATATGTGTTGATTTTTATTAAAAATTCGATAAGTACACAACATACAATTATTTGTATTTTTCTTTTTAATTATTTTTTTTAAATTCAAGTAGTATATTTTTTTCTCTTGTTTTTTATTTTCGATTTTCATTTATTTGTTTAATTTTTTTTCTCTTGATTTTGCTTTCTTAACCTGTTCAGATTGACATACTTTTTATTCTGTTTCACAATATAGCATAGAAATGCATTTTGTAAAAATCTTTCACAAATGACAAATGCCCGTCAACTATTCGTAACTTCGAATGTGCGTAAATTATGTTTAAACTTTTGATTGATATAACGAACTTTTTTTCATGGAAATTGAATTTTTATATTTCTTGAAAGTTTTTTTTTTTTTTTATTTCAAATTTATTTTGTATATTTTTTTTGTTTTTAGGTTGAAAAAAAATCAAAATCTAAAATTAACGAAAAGAACTCGCCTTGTAATGAATAGCAATAAAATTAAGTCTTACATTATGATATGCATATATCATTGATTTGAAACAAATCACAGTTAAATTTCTAGAATTTTCAAATTATTTTTAATATAAAAAATTAATTATAATTAAACATTTTTTATTTATTTAACACTAAAAAACATTTATATTTGACTTTTATCTTTCATCCTACATATCTAGTTAGAATTAGGTGTATTTATTTAAATAATGTGAAATTTTGAACTCATAAAAAACTATTTTTTTCAATATGTATTTATATCAGAGTTATTTTTTTATGTTTTATCAATTGGAAAATGTTTTCCTTTTTTTTGAAATAGCGATCAAAACACAGAAAAGAATATTATTCATATATAAAGAACATTAGTTTTTACATGAATTGATTAAAGTTTTAAACTTTTAAATAATGTTCTAAATTATACCGTGTTGTTGGTCGTATAGTTGCTTACGGAAAACTAAATCACGGAAGATAATATTTGGTTTACAACTCGTGCGCTTCTTTATTATATTAGTAAAGAAAATGTTAACAGAAAAAAAAAAATTAAAAATATATTACAACACAGACAGCCTAACAAACTAATATTAAAATTTGTATATGCAGGTATGGTATATTCAACATTTCTAAGGTGTCGTCGAAGAGATATGTTGTGTTGTTCTTGTTGTTGTTATTCGGTAATTTTGTATCTCTACGAAACGAGTCATCCGATTCGAATACGCATGAGCAATAGTATTAACACTCATACCAGGAAGTTAAAATAAATTTTTATATTATGTATTTTTTTTATTATACACATATGTATGTGTTAAGCAAAATATAAAAAAATTCTTTTATATTTGTAAGAGTTCTAGTGATTCTAGTGTACACTAATACATTCACATATGTGATGTGACAAAAGCTTTTTTATACAATTTTAATTTTATAAACTTTACTTACTATCTGCATATCTGTGTTCTGTATAAATGATGATTTTGAAATTGCTAATACAGCAACACAACTAAAGAGCGATTTCATTTGCTTATACACACATATACCATTTATCTACCTGTATAATGTTAATAGATAGTTACACAGTTACAGGTATATTATACATATGTTTATTGATGATATTTGTAATGTGCTAGGCAGAACAGATAATATGAGTTTTTATTTGTATAACATATACGTAAAACATTTTCAAAATGAGTATTCAGATAAATTAGTTTTCAATGTATTTGTGTTACAAGCCATTGAGTACTCATCATAAGAAAGTTACTTTAAAAGAGATAGTTTGATTTTATAAATTTTTTAAGAAATTGTAGCTGACTGTATAAACATATATTTATGAACGTGTAAATATTATAAAGAGAAGTTTAATTTGATATTTTTTTTATTCTTTTTCATTTTTTTTAGTTTTAACTTGGTATTAACCACGTATTAACAATAAGATACTGGTCATTACACTTATTTGGTGTTATGAATACAATCATCAATTTATTATGTACTTGTATGAGTAATATAATATGCTTCGAATACTATTATTTGTTCGTTGCACTACATATAGCATAGCCCTTAGTTTTGCTGAAAATAAAAGGCCAAGAACTTTTACCAGAAATCATCTTGATTGCTACATAGAAATATAACAGAAGTAGGAGGTACAAAAAATGAAATAAAAAATATGAGGAAAAGAAATTACAACACGACAATATTCAAAGTATAACGGTATTTATAATACATAAAAGACCTTTCTTTTTTATTTTTATTTTATTTTATTTTTTTTTTCTTTGCTTACATTATTATTGTAAAATTGAAAACAAAATAAACAAAAATAGAATAAAAACACATATAATTTACATATGTAATAAAGCAGATAATGTAATTTTCTTCTAAAAAATTTAGGAAATATGATAAGAAATTGAAATTATTGAAGTAAAAAATAATTTCTAATAAAAACGACTAAATTTTTTATGACAATATATATCGAAAGTATTGTTTTAAGATTACACATACTTGTCTAATTGATTTTTGAATATGACAAATCAAAAAAAAAAAAAAAAAGAAAAAATAAAGGCGAATATGTAAGTATGTACAAAAGAAAGAAAAATTCGACGACCGTTACTGAGTTCATTGGCCTTGCAGATTTTGAGTTCGTTCACTGTTCAGTATATATATAGTATGTATAATACAAACTTTCAAAAAACACTTTTTATTTTTTATACAAAAAAAATTTAAAGAATGAATTCATTCGTGCTGTATCTCTCTTTCCAGTTTCCATTTTTTACTTTCTCACCTTTCGTAGAATCTTCCATACGAAATTTTAAATTGAAATGAAAACGTTGAATGTATGTACATGTACATTCTTGTACTATGAAATGTTCTTTGAGTCGTAAAAAAATTACACAATATGTAGGTATAAAGTCTTCTTTCAAATTAAAATTTGAGAAACATGAAAAGTATGTTATGTGTGATTCAAAGAATTTTATTTTTCATTTATTTTTCATTTATAAAAATAAATCATAATATGAGAAATGATCAAATAACCAAATTAAAACCCATATTAAATTTAAGTAGATATATGTATATTAACATGTATTAATAGTTTAATTAACAATGAATCTTTTTTAAGTTTAAATTCGGTTAATATATCAAAATTAAATTTAAAGATAATACCCAGTAATTATAATTTTATCGTGCTTAATTAATTTGTCTAACATATACTTAACATATACTTATCCATATGTATGTGAAATGTGAATAAGTTGTAATAATAAATAAATGTAATATAATATACATTTTAAAAAATATACAAAAGTATATTATATGCGAGTATATTAACATTTAAATACTATTTGTAGAGGTCATTTAATAACCTACATATGCATTACATATATTAGTTCCAAACTGTCAAAATTATATTTCCATTTAAAACATATCATACTCGTACATAATACAATATTACACATAATACCTATTTCAGTTAAGTAACATCCTGTATATACGAATAGCATATTTTATATTATGTGTGTAAGCGTATATGAATACGAGACGAGTGGATACAATCTAACTTGTTCATAAAATGAAAAATAAAAAATTTCTTATTTATTATTAAACCTACACAAATATAAAATTATACAGTTTTAAAAACGAATTTATCAAATCGATGTAGGTATCACTGAAGAAAGAAGGTAAACCACAATTTGTAATACCTTGTCTGTTATATAAAAGTAAATTGTGAACAACTGTAAAATATATTATTATTCTTACGGCACAAAATGAATCCTAGCAGAGTTACAGTAAACTTATTATAAACTATTTTGAATAAATATAAGATCTCTATAACATAACGTAGTTTTTAGTTTGGAGGTATAGGAGGGCTGTATGTCGCTGTTTTTATATAACATTATATTGTAATTGTAAGTTTTTATAAAATATATGAGAAACGAGAGTACATTGTATCACCACCAACAATTACCACAAAACTCAAGAGAAAATAGTCACATTAACATAATATTTTTGATCATTGTATGTTCATATATTATATACTTAACATTCGGCATTGGCATTCGTTGCTGTTTTTCCCTTTACAATATTGTGAAAAACTACGGCATACATAATAGAAATGCATAAAAATGTATATTACAATACCGTGATAAAATACTATAAGCTGTCGGCTCATTTTTAGTCATTAAATTCTTTCATCGTGTTATACGTACCATAATTGGAAGTATGTATGTAAAAAGATAACGAAGAGGTTATTCTCGGTTATTGAACTAGTTACCTAGTGCCGTAGAATCACTGTCAATATAACTGTAGTGTTGTAAGTTGTAAGTTTTAAGTTTTACGATGAACTCGTTCGCTTCAAAATAGCGATGAAATAATATTACAAAAACACTTAACAAAGCTTTAAAAACAAACTTCAATAAAACATAGGGCTAAAAATGAAGAAAAAATATATTTACCTTTTTAATGGAATTTCTGTACATATAACCTCGTATATGTATAATACACATAATGTATATGTGATTAATTATAGACCTTAGCTTAATTCATAACATGCAAATTTTTTCAAATCAAATCTGTTAGACATAGACGAAATTATTTTCAAAGTAAATTATATAGTTACAGAATTTTATTTGATAATCAAAAATTCCTCTGAACAATGGATATAAAACAATTTAAACCTAACCGAAATAAAGCTTAAAATATCTTAACTTTAATTGTATGATGCATATGGTATGATGTGTCTCTGAACAATTTCACATATAATATAATATTTAAGTGTCAATGAACCTCGCTGACTTAACATACTTATAAAGTCTTCCAGTAAGTATCGACTGAGGCTTAAAGATACAGAGAGATGAAAAATATATCTATATAAAAAGAAAATAACAGTATCAATTATGTATATGGATATGAATACAAGCAGGATGATATGACAGTCTATTCAGAGAAAAGAGTAAAACTTTCCAATTATCATTGAATATGCGTAAATGATCGATTTTTTTTTTTTTTTTTTTTTTTTTGTAAATAACGCATTCACTTGCGAAAATAATTCTTTAAGCGTTCATACATGCATGATTATGTATATATATGTATATGAATGAATGATTTTGTACATGAGTATATTCATATATCAATTATATATAGATCTTTAGCTTTAGATATAAATATAAATCTTTTCAATTATACGTATTATAATATATACAATATATGCACATCTACATATAAGTGAACATATACATATGTAAAGTTGTATAAATAAGGTGATGGTGAGTGAACTTTCTTTAGAACTTCTGTAAGTAATATTGCAGTAATTGACATCAACCACAAATTATTTGTGCATTTTGGAATGTAATTTAAATTGAAAAAAAAAAAAACCATGACAAATAAAAAACATTCACCATTTTAACCTAAATAACGTATAACATAAGATAAGAAAAACAAAAGATTTCAATGAAAATATAAGCGACAAACTCTATAATTGCATTTACAAGTAGGTATTCAAGCAATATAACTGTTGTTTTAGAATTTATAATAACTACATAATATTCTCAATGTATATTAGAATTTATTTATTTTTTTTTTTTTTCAATTTCTTTATTCAATTCCAACACAGATTTAAAAGAAGCATTTAAAAAAGTTTTTTTCTCTAGTATTAAGAAAACAAGTAATCATAATCTAACAGATCAAAATGCAATATCAAATGTAGACATGCATGTGTCAAATCGAATTGAAGATTGCCTATGTATATGTACATATTACATATTTCTCTCATATCTTCCATAAAATGTACATAGTGTATCTATCTTGAAGTATCACAGTTATCTTATTTAGAAAACGTATACAAGAAGGCGAAATTATTGCTGTTTTTACCTTCTCTTTTCATGTTTGATTGAAATTAGGTTGGAGCAATGAACTTATAACTGTTGATTTGATACGTACTTCTTATTTCATTATAATCTTCTTTTTTTATGTCTATGTATGCATATAGAATAAAATTTTATATATTTTGTAAAAAAAAAAAAAAAATTGTTTTCTTGAATCCCTCGATATTTCGAACCAAATCAAAAAATTCTAATTGGGTAAAGATTTTCGATAGTATTTTACGTATTTGAACTGAAAAACAATAAATAACTTTAATATTTTAATTTAAACTATTGAAAAATCAAGCTAATAAAAACGATATGAAAATGACAAGAAATTAATAATTTAAACTGATTTATAACGTTTTTTATTATTTCATTTCATTTGTTTTTGATTTAAATATACATACCTAGGTAATATAAAAATATTTCAGCCAATTTTGGTGATATTTGTAAAATAAATTTTAAAAATGAACCAATCTGAACAGTATATTCTTTCGAAAACTGCAAGAATAAATTCAATCTTAATAATATTTCTTTAACTAAATTTTTTTTTCTTATTTTTATTGCATTTTTATTTAAAGTGAAAGAAGTAATGTTTAATTCATTGTGTTGTAGTGGTTGTAGTGAATACTTGATGGCAGCCAACTATTACTACTATATATTAAGCATAAAAGCGTTCACAATAAACAGCACATTCACTTGATCCAGTCATCGGTCATCGGCCTAGAATAAAGTTGCCATGCAAACATAATTATATGTGGAAATATACAACACTTTCAACACATACAAAGTAAATTTACAAATAAGTATTTGAATTTTTGTTTTTATATACATATACTGGAATAGCATAAAAAATCTCTTTTCATTCAATTAAGTGTATAATAATAAAGTACGTAATGTACAATGTATGTACGTATGTACCACGATGACGATACTATACGTAACCAAACCACACGTAACTTTATAATATAATATAACGGAACGGAATGGAATATTAAAGAGAAAAATTTGTATACAGGTGAAAAAAGAGAAAACATACAATCAAGAGAATAATCATAAGATAATTTTTTACCTGGCTGGTTAAATAACAAAACTGATCATGACATTGTATTGTACAGCAAATATAGAGGCAGGCAACTTAATTTAACAATAAAAAAAAATCGTGTATTTGTAGAATCACATAATATGTATAAATATACATATCTGTAATATCTGTGTGGATCATTTTAACTTTCTATACACTACGGTTATGTTGCAGATAAAAACTAATTTTGCTTGTGTTAAGAAAAAAAAAATGTGTTAAATGTGTGTACATGCATATTTACGCATATTAATGATGCAATACAATCGTACGATAACGTTTGTAATTGTAATATAAATGTTGAACTCAACTCAACTGGTGTGGTAAGCTAGTGTGCGTACTTACACATTGTTTATTATCCACTATACCTGTCCATGGCCGAGAACTTGAAATCTGGGCCGCGCTTTGTTTTGCGGAAGAGAAATATCAAAATAATAAGATGATGTATGCAGTGCGGTAACATGTGGTACTGGTAATATGCATTTCAATGGCGGAAACATAGCACTGTATCGTTTAAAATATCAGTTCAGTATTAGTAGATTGCATATGTGTGTACATTGTACAAAGCAATATTAGCAGTATTTATGTAGTTTTTATAATTGTGTAAGTCAACCATTAGCCGATGAAATCTATGTTTCATATAACTTTTTGTGTAATATAAGTTTTTGAGAATGCATGTATGTATGTAGGAACACCAGCGAATTGCTGTGAAAACTTTATATTACATCTGATTGATAATCTGTTTTAACAAATCAACTGGTATATACAAAATTAATTACTGTATGTGAATGATGTGAATTAAGAATAATCTGGAAATGATAAAAGAAAAGTAAAAATATATTATACTTATTGGAACTTTAAGCTTTTATAATTTTCAAATATTGTGAAATGTACACAAGAAAATGCTCCAAGGAAAAATAAATACTTTAAGGACTAATTTTAATCTCTTTATTATAAACATATACATATTTTCATTTATTAATAAATCTTTAGTTGAGGTGAGTTAAGATCTGTTCTGTAAATATGAAGATAGTAAAGAATGATATTTTCTTTGTAAAAAATTGTTTGACTTCATATACGAATATTATTTCAGAACAGTAAAAACAATAAAAATAAGTTATTCAAGGATAGTTATGAATTTGCCAAATCACGAGGACTTAAAACTTTTCAAAAATTCATAAAAAAAAATATTATACAGTCATAAAACATAAACTGATTTTAAAAATCTCTTCCTTTTTTTATAGTCTATGAGCAGTTATTATATCATATTGTGATATCCTTCATAGACAGACATTATGAATGTGTATACATTCGAGGCATCATAAAAACCTTAACAATAATTGCATATGCAGTTATAGTTATATTTTTTTAAAGTTTATTCAATGTTATAAAAGTAGAAATTTGATATTATCAATCATTCATTGAATGTACAATATGTAGGTGTAAATCATGAGTAAAGTACGATTTACGATATTTTGTATTTTTTATTTTTTTATTTTATTTAAATATACATATATACATAAATGTATATAGTATATATTAAGTGCACGCGGATACTCAGTCCATGGCACCGCCGATCAGTAATTTTATGTCAGATATACATATTATCCAGTTTATCATCAGTAATCAGTTACTGGTGTACATTGCTGATGGGAAAAATTATTGATCGACTTGGGCAAGAGTAGTGCGCTGGCTGGGGTTCGAACCGTGATCTCAAAGATCGCAAAACCGACACACAACCATCGAGCTATTCAAGCCCCGATATTTTGTATTTCATAACGATAAGTATAAGATTGATTGAATCGTTCGCTTGTAATCGAATTCGAATGCTATATGTAATGATAATTTTAATAACATTCAGGATGTTCTAGAATATTGTACAAAAAAGGGAATTTTAAATGTGAAAACAATTAGAAAAATATGTTTACCGCACCTAGACTAAATGAGTTTTGTTATTATAATAATATGTTGGATACATATAAAAGTCTATAATTATTTTTTACTGCTAGAAAAAAAATTAATAATAAAATTGTGTCCTGCAATTTTTCCTTTCCATCTTTTGAAAAACCTTGAATGTTTTTTAATGAAAAATGACAATATAGATAGATAACTGTGTTAAAATTACCTACGTTATATACGTGTTATACGACTATTTATGTTATTTTTATTATAAAAATGTAATAATACTTAGATGAATGAATTGCAGTAACACTGTATGCCCTTGAATATAACAGCACACAATACAAGATTTTTAACGAATTGTTGTATTACTACTCTATGCATCTTTAAATAATTATTGTTAATTTTACATATTTTGCTAAAATATTTTTAACTTTCCTGCTTTTGACTTTCCGACACTATATTTTTATAAAATTTAAATTCATATTTTTAAATTTCAGTCAGAAATGTTATGTTAGGCTTCCAGTTTTATAAAAAGATTTATTGTTCTCATAGTTTAAGTAAAGTACAAAGTGTTAAATTTTTTAATTAATTTGACTTACAAAATATTACAAAAATCTTCGTATTTTTTTTTTCTTTTATTAATATATGCTAATATCTAATATCATAAACATTTCGAGTGTATGTAAGTATATAGTACATCATATACTACTACCTACTACACTTTACTATACTTATTAATGTATTACTTACTACTACCACCTACTACCTACTACTATGTAATATGAATTTTATATCATAGTTAACTATGTATGTTTGTTTTAATATTTTTTAGAAATTTTTAGTTTGAATTTATACCTGTTTTTTTTGTAATTCCTTTAGTATTGCTATTTCAACTTTACAAAAGGATAGATATTTTCTAAGTATCTATGTTTATAAAACATCATATAGGGTATTTACGTATGTTATAACTGTAAATTAGAAAGTGAAGATGACCTGCTGCTTTCATTATTTTACTTTGTAACTGCTTTCTCTTTTATTTTCTATACAAGTCACTAGTCAATTGTTCAAGGATAATTCTGAGAAACGGGATTATTTATTGTCTTTGTATCTAAAGAACAGAACTTCTTGTTATATTAAAATCACTCAGAGAAAAAAATATTGCTTCCGTTTTATTGAGTTGTAAATCTGCATGTCATATTTCAATGCATAGGCAAATAGGTATATGCATGTATTTATGTATGTATAAAATATACAATAAATTATAAGTTATGAGCGTATTTATGTGGTAAAAGTTATAAAGAATTTAGTATTCATTTGAGTTGGAATATTTTGTTTTTTGTAGAACATGTATGAAGTAATGTATCATATATGAAAATTTTTTGTTTTTTTTAATTGTAACTCTCTTGTAATTTCTTTTTTATGTTTTAAGTAAATTCCAAGAAACCAAGAAAAATGTCCTCTTGCAAACAAACAAAATCTGAGGTAGATTGTGAGATTAGCTATTAATAATATGTATAATTTCAATATATATTACGATAAAATGCAACAAAAATATACACTTATGGTATTTTTCTCAATTCGTATGTATGAGAAATATTATGATATTATTTCATATCATTATAAGCTATTTGTAAGAGTGGACAGAAAAAAACTATAACTTTAAAATTAAAAATATAACAGATTTTATTTAAAGAATTACACAGTCAAATTTATTGGTCAAATTGGATGAATCGTTGTAAAAAAGAAAAGAGACGGATTCTTACTTTGTTCACCTTTTTATATGCTGACATAACAATTAAATTTTCTGTCAAACAAACTTTAGAGAAAAATTTAACTAATCTACTAGATATTTTCTGAATCTACTACATATTATTTTATATTTTACATTGGAATTACAGATTATAGCCTTATCATTAATAACGCGTCTCATTTCACATTACTGATGAAAAATAAAGTTTTATGGCATTACTTTGCACGATATTTCACGATTGAACTGCATATGCGATGTAATATATAAAAATATGTTTTCCTCTAGACATTAAATTAAAATGTACCGTTATTTTTAAATGAAAGGGTTTAAAATTTTTTCATATTAAAAATTAGATACACATTTTATTCAAGCAAGGATTGTTAAATCCATTTCCTTATACAGAAAGAAGAAAACATATATTATATTGAAATCAGGTATACTAAAAAAATGAAGAAACAAATATTTTACACCACCTCACTTCAACAGCAAGATCCAACATGTGTTAAAATTTTTTTATATAAATTCTTTTTTTCGTAATAGTATAGTACTAAATCCTTTTTTTCACTATGTGCAGCTAGTTCATAGAATTCATTATTTGAAAAGAAAGCGAACAATTCATAATGAAAAAACATTCTCACCTGACTCTACCTGGCCTATAAAGAATCATAACAATACTTCAAAATTCTAACGAACACTTTAATGAGGTACGTCTGAAAACAAGAAAGAACAAAATTTAGTAAATATTTATTATGTGTATCCAAATTTGATAATTTTAAATGTATTAAATTTTTCAACATACACACCTACGTACATATTTCGAAATTGTTTTTTTCTTTTAAACATTTTCACATAGATTCAAAATACACAATATTCTTTAAATTCATGCATACTAAAATGAGAACGTTTAGCTTGTATGTATACATACATACATACATGTAAGTATTTGTTAAAATTACGGTAAATAATTTTTTACAATTTTTTATTCGATTAAAAATTCTACATCAATCCTTTGATTTCCGCTATATTTTTATGACATATGTATATTTATGTATGTATTACATACATACGTGTAAGGGATGATATTTTTATTACCACATATTATTAGAACACATATACGAAAAAATTGTTTTGTTAAAATCAATAATGAATCTGATCCTTAGCATAAATTATTTAGTGCATAACGGTAAAATTTAAAATCAAAGAAGAATTATTAACATCATCTTTTATTTTATAAACATTATTGCTTCACACATCTGCCTCAAATATTTTTATTTTTATGTCCTTTTTTTATAGATACTACATACTACTTACTTCTCCACGATTTAAATTTTTATTAAATTATTTTCAAAGAAATCACCAAAAAAATCTTCAAAATATTTAAATAATTTTTTTGTCACTTCAATCAATAATATTATACAATGAAATTTATATCAATCGAGTTAGTTTGTTATACCAAAGGCTATGCAAATGCAATATTGAAATTATACATATGTACTATTTTTCATTCAAATAACATTATCATCATAATGGATATGATTGTACTATGAATTTTGACTATTTTGAAATAAAGATAAACTTCTTCAATGAAAAAGAAAATGTTTTTGAAGATTCAAATTGGACCCGAGTTTCCTGCTTTTGGTTGTTTCAAAAAGGAAACATTAGCTGTGTTCCTTTCACTTGAGCAAAGTACTTAAAAATCAGTTTGGTTTAATACTTCACTAAATTTTTATGTGTGAACTGCTCAAACAATTTTTCAAAAGTAGTTCACTCATACTTTGTAAGTAGTTACGTTATTTCTTTCTACGAGATATCTTTTTAGTTTCAGATTATCCAAGAGATGGAAATTGACTGTTTAGGTTAGATTTCTTGGTATAAACAAATATCATATGGAGTGTTTTATATAAATCTTTAATATGAATTTTTCAAATTTAAAGTAAAATAATTTTAAGGTAATCTTTTGCTTCACTTGTCAAATCTATTTACTTATGTTTCTTTGAATAGTTTAAGTCATTGCTAAAATAATTGCTTAGAAGTACTTCGCTCACGCGAAAAGAACACAGCTATTGAATTTATGTCATTTAATGTATAGGTGTATAACTTCATACTCATCACAAACCTATTACATCTATAAGCATAAATATTTATAATTTTTATAAAATTTCTAAATCGTTGTAAAATCGTTGTTGTTGTTTTTTAAATATTTCATAACTATATTTAGCCTCAAGCAAACTGAATAGATTCTTTTGCTAAAAATTTTCTATTACGAATTATTTAAAGTTTTAAGAATTTTATATAGTATTTATTAGTAAATGCATTTTTAATTCACATTTACACTTATGAAGATTTTCAGTAATGTATTTTATTACTTGTTTCAATTGGTTTGTGCTATCAAAATTCTACTCTAAATAAATGTATCTATCTACAAGACTCTATATTAATGCCTTAATTAAACCCGTATGATACGAGTATATCATCATTGATCACTTCAAAACATAAAAAACATAGGCTGAAAAAAATTCAAATTATATCTATTTTTAATTCAAATTTTATACTTAAATGTTACAAGATAACAATACATACAACATTATTATTAAATAAAGTTATTCAAGTCTTCTTATTTTCTTTTCTTTCTTCTTTAAAAAAATAAATATGTATGTAAGTAATATTATATATACATAGATAAAAATAACGCATGTGGTATATTGACCTAATTTGTAGCTTTATACTGTGTGAGGTAATTATCTCTTACGTTGTTATTTTTCCTTTTTTTTTTTTTGCTTCTTTAAAGTTAATTGAACTCCAAATACTTTTTGAAATAATTTTACTTATTTTGTTTTTCATTTCTTATTATTTTTCGACAACATAAAGAATAATATAATCACATAACATATATGCATACTCGTATGTATCTTATTTTCATACATATATTAAAATGAATTCCAAATTAAAACACATATATACACAACATATTACATAAGATATATACGTAAGATATGAGGATATTTAGTACAACTATTTGTAGAATGAGAGTAATATGGCAATATCATTCTTCTAGTCTTCATTGGTGTGAATGACCATTCTGAAAACCCTTGATTCACTACACTTCATTGATTATTGTCAGTTTATATGTGTAAATTTTTAATGTTTGCTAATTGTCAATTTTAGTTTTTACTATCAATTATATATCGTCAGTTTGTATATCGTGTCATTCTTTTTGCCACTGGAAATAACCATTCCGCCATCTTCATTCGTCACTGAATGAAGTTCCTGAGAGTTCTTTCGAACTTAATCAAAATCTTAAATGAAGTTTAAATGTATATATGCGTCAATGATTATTTCAAATTAATTTATGGAGATAGAGGGCAAACGAACGATGTGTTTACTTTGCCAGTTTGGTAATTTTGTTTGACAAGACACAGTCAACTATTCTATTTTGGGTCGGTTGGGGCGGCAGTCCGTTTTCTAATCTTGAAAACATACTTAATTACCACTTTCCTTGCCATTTTATTACCACAAACTCGTAGGTGTTCATTGTTTTACTCTAGACTATAACCATTTTGACTTGTTTATGTAGTAAATCTATAATATGTAATCTATACCATCTATATCTAGATTGGTTACTTACGCGAAACTCACCTCTTTTCCTATTTTCGGTGCTTCCCCATAGCGTGTCTCGCGCTCGCATCATAACCAGCAAACAGTTTGGCTTTCTTTGATGTGACGTCTCTAATTATGTCTGTAGGAAGTGCTGACGGCACTTCTTCGTCATTAGACATGTAAATTGAAGGAGGTAGCTTTTCTCCCCAGGTGTTGTCTCTAGCCTGATGATGGTTACATCTCTGGAACTGAAATGTGGAAAAAAGATAGCCGTAATGCCTTTCTTAACTAAGATGCAACTTCTTGGCTTACCTTTATCCGCTGCACTACTATTGTATAAAAGGTTATATTCGTGGTCGTTTCTTAATCTGCACCATCTGCAGGCATGTCTTCTTCTACCGCTTCCGCAATGTCGATAGACATTAGGTCATCGAGCATCGTCTTGTCGGATTCACCCTCCTGCCCCGAGCTATGGAAAATCTTAAGCTTGGCATATCTAATGCCAAAATTAAGTTTACAGTCCACCTTCTATAATGTCCTAGTCACTCTTCGTTGAGAAGGAGGTATGTCGTTGAGTTTTTGATAAAATAATTTGATAAAAAGGTTTAGACCTGGATATATAAAAATGATAGGCACAAGAAAAATGTTATCTACAACTCTTTTGGATAGTATCCATGTGAGCTGCATCAATGATTCTCGTTCTACTTAACCACCAAATTCAGTTTTTTTAATTGATAGCTGGATGGATACTAATAGTAAAACTGTCGTTAGTGTTATACATAATCCAAAATCAGCAAAATGTTCTACTGAAGCATTTATAAATGCATGGGTGAATGTGAGACTGCTGATAAACTTTCCGATATTGTCATTAAATCTGCCGACATAGCTATGAATTTGTACGGCACTAATATTTACGCAGTTGTGTCAGACAATGCAAGTGCAATGATTAAAATTGGGAAAAATGTGACGCATTTTATGTGGCATTCAACTAGCAATTCTCTTTTGAAAAAGCGATATTGGATATAGGTGGAAAAAGAATTAAAATGGCGTGCGAGATGAGATGGTGCTCTAATAGAGATGCATATGAAAACTTATTATACAGGGTGTTTCAGTTAATAGTATCTATATTCAGGCTATATGCCGATGGGTTGCCCATTATGTGGTGACATAAAAATTATATTAACGAAAATTTCTATCAACCCTATTTTTACGCTAAAATTATGAGTTTTTTGCAGGACTTTCTAACACAAAATCCTGTATAACATTATGTGCACCCTACTTTGGAAAATTTAATGTTCTATAGAATAATAGGAAACTAAATTACCTTTTCTTTTGATATAATTCAGCAAGTAATTCGAAACTATTCTGCTACAATATTATTCAATTACAATCGAACTTGCCCGGGCATCGGAGTGCTGATCACGCAGCCATCTCAACATTTTGGCTTTGGTTGGATTTTTGGAATTTATTGTGTAAAAACTAATACGTCAAAACTATTGTTGCAATATTTTGTAGAAGCAATTCTGCTCTCCAAAGCTGAGGCAATTTTATCATTCAGAAAAAATTGACGGAAACGCAAGTGTCTATATAGTAATTTGCCATTTGCAATACTGCCAAAGAACTGAAAGATACTATCATTAAAAATTGTATCAAGACTTTTAGCGTAAAATGTGAAGAAAAATAATTGTGATCTGTTATTAACCATCAATTTCTGCAGCCTCCATCTATTTTGTTTATCACTCTATGTGTCCATTCATAAATAAATTAAATGAAGCATTATATTATAAATACAACATAAATAAAACATTATACATATTATACTCTGCAGAACTTTAGACAATCATTAATATATAAAAGAGTTTGTTGAACTTTTACAAGCTCAATACATATTATTTTTCTTTTCTTTTTTTAACTATACTTTCTTTTTCTGTTTGTCCTCACTGGACTGCTGTATATAAAACGTCGGCCTGGTTTTCTTATTTTCATTTCAATTAAGTACTTTGTTTCTCTTTTATGTCTTTTATCTTTGTTAAAGTTTTCACTCTTGAAGATTAAGAAAAGAATATACCGTTAAAGTTAAAGAGTTTGTTCACCCACTTCTTTTACTTTTTTTTTTCAGTTGTTTTTTTTTCAGTATAATTTCCGATTGGTATTTGTATTTCTTGAATTCTTTCTTAATACATTCTGCTACAAATCTGCCGTTTTTATTCCGTGTAAAAATATTAAAAGCTTTTTGGAATGTCAGAAAATATTTGAATTCCCGAAAATACCCTATTACATAATATTACAGACAATTTTTTGACGATTATGATATTGATATATTTATAAGCATATAAATATGCGTTAAATTTTATGTTCCAGCGCAATTATTATATTGTGTTGTGAATGAAATAATTTTGGTGGATTTTCAAATAAATAAAGATTGTGTCAGATTTTTTATTTTGTTCATTATCACCAAACACATATTTTTGTGATATCATCAATACTTACATATACATAATTGACTATGATAGATATAGTATTGTTTCTATTAAGTTCAGACTTCAGACATTTGTCAGGTAGTTCTCGTTAAAAAATTTTACAAATGAGAACCCAAAAGATCATAACTGTTATTTAAATTATTTTTGTCCGTATAGTATGAGTATTTCAAAGTCAATCAATTCGAAATCGTAAACGTAATAATAATAAATAATATGAACACCATAAATTGAACTTTCCGATTAGAGCTTTCTAAATCCTTTCACTTGTATGATTGCATCTTATAGATAGTAAACATATTGTAATACAAATTTATTTATAATTAAAAAAAAATTTTTTTTTTTTTTGAAGAGGAGGAGTTCAAGCAGTTTCCAGAATCATAATCCATATTTTCTTGATGTTGTTCGTTTGGTTATAGTGATGCTGTGTCTGTGTATGTACATATGTATATGTATGTACATTTATTTGTATGAATTTTCCACTGTTATTTATTAAATTTGAAAGCTGAAATTTGAAATGAAACTGAATTCGAAAACAAGTTTGAAACTGCTAAAGAAAAATTTAATTCGTTGTTTTCTTTTTTAAAAATACTTTTGTAAAGCTCTGGAGTACTTTATACAGTATTAAAAGGAAAAAAAATAAGAATACTTCTACCACATCGGTCAATGACCGCCAAGAAAAATTTTTTTTAAAAACATTGAGAAATAAAGAATATTTGTTGATAAAAATAAAGGCGAAAAAAACTGGATTCAGAAAAAAATAATGCCATATATTAAGAAACGTGGAAAATAATGTGAAACACGCATGCTCATTCATTGTAAAAAAAAACTTTTCCATAACATATTCGTATTCGTTTCGTATAGGTATAGGTTACAAATACTATGCACTTTTATTCTACAAAATGACTATAGTGTCTACATGTTTGTCGAAGAATTCGTTTGAAAGTTAACATTGTTATTACTTATTAGTTATATTACCCATTGCATTACACTCACGATGTATTATTATATGTGTTCATAAATCCATACCATGCTGTATGGCGGTATGGCTGGATATAATAAATTGCATAAAAGCTTTTCATTCGACTTCATCTTTTTAGAATAATGTGAAATGTATGTAAATTGGTGGGGCGAAAATTATGACATTCACTGCCATAATTTTCTGATAAATAAATAATAAATAAATAAATAAATAAATAAATGTACTTATGTAAATGAACCGTACCGAACTATCCGAACAGAACTATGATGTATGTACTGCTGTACATATATAACATTGCCATTTAGTGAATGATTAGTAAAAGAGTAACTTTTGAGATTTTGCACAGATTTAATATGTTTATAAAATTTTTGAATTATTGTTAACATTTAAATTATTTTGAATCATATTTTATTACTTTACGCACATATATTTTTTTCGAATTTGTACTCTCTTAATTTTTTTTCATTTTCTCAATTCTAGTTATTACGGTATAAAATTTCTATTTTTTCTGTTCGTCGATTATTCATTGCTTGCTTTTAATTTTTTTTTTTTTCCTTTCTTCTAGCTGACGACATACATACATAATAATAATATATTGTACATATATGTACTTTACATACATATGAATATATGTATATATTTTTTTCTTTTTCAGTGAAGTTATATATTTATATAAGCTATAGTGTGTGAGTGCATATGCAATCGTATTTAACAATTTTTCTAAGATTAACAAAAACAACAGAATAAATAAAGTTTTAGATTCGATGGATTTATTCTGTTAGATCAGTCAGCATTAGTATTTACTGAATAGTAAATATAAAACGCAATAGGTACTTCTGCATACGAGTGAAATGGAATAGCGGTAAACTTGCGGTACTTTTCGTTTTCATTGCTACTAAAGAACGTTTAGCCTAGATTTACAGATGGGTCGATGAACTTTAAAGTGCAACATATTTCATATAACTACACGGCTACTATATATAATGTATAGCGTGTAGCTGCATATTTTTATTCGCTTACATACATACGTGTAATGACAAATACAACAATTTCATTGGATTTTCCTCTTAAACGTCTGTTGGTTTGTGGTATATATAAATGTATGTACACACATATTATGAGACTCAATTTAATTTTATATTTTCTGATTATAGCTGTAATGCGTGATTATAGTTCAATATTAGTAGTTATGATGTACCTAGTGGTTTTTATTTTGATGTCCATACATTTTTGTATAAGTTCGTATATATGTACAATGTATTAAGTGCTTAATTATGTATATGTGTATGTAGTAACAGTAATAAATAGGATTAGCATAGCAGAGCAGCCAATATGTTGCAACTAAAGGAAATATAAAATATTTGAAAATATGCATTTTCTCATTATTACTTATTACTTACATACAAAGCATGTAAATAAAAATCATTCAAAACAGTACATACCTAATAAGATACTTAGCTTTTAAAATTAAAAAAAGACTCAAAATGTAGAAAGAGGCATGCATGAAAAACTAGTAAAATGTGTAGTTTCACATGATTTACATGCTTTTGTAAAATTTTGTATGAACTTTTTTTTACACAAAATTTAAGATAGATTAGATAGATTCAATTTCAGTTTTTGCGATTGAAATAAGGCACCATTATGAGTTCGATAGATGCAGAAAAATTAATTTTTTAAAAATTAAATGAATTAAAAATTAAAATAAACAAGTGGAGCACTTAATTTTTGAATCAGCTACATACATCAGTCTGCAGTACATTCTGCTCGTTACAATCGCATGCAGCACTTCAGTATACTACACGGCATACACATTTCTATGTGTATGCCGTGAGTGTACTAGATGCTTCAACCGTAACTACTGCTACACATTCTGTTCCAGCAGTTACGTTATCCTTTTTATTTTTGTTTAGCCAGTATTTTAATTACAATATATTGGTTGCCTAAATTTAAATAATAAATACATAATAGCTGAATTAATTAATTTTATTGGACTTGAATGGGTTTGTGGCATTGGACTGGTACGCTTATGTCTGAGTTCGAATCCAGCCAGCGCGCTACTCTCGCCCAAGTCGATCATTAATTCCAATCAGCAATGTACACCAATAACTAATTACTGATGATAAACTGGATTGATATATCTGCTGACAGAATTACTGATCGGAGGTGCCAAAATAGACTGAGTTAAAAATTGATTTTATAAATTCTTAAATTATTTATTTTGAACATGAGCAAATAAAATTAAATTTTAAATTGATATATACTACTCGTATTTATATGCAATCGTATGCACATGTACGTACAAAAAACAGTTTTTTTTTTTTTTTAAATAAATGAGAATGGTATTATGGTCTTTCCACGTCAATTTGATTATTGCATCTAATTATTATTTTGTTAGCAATATCTACAGAAGTTTAAAATAATTGTTTTTGTATAATATATGTACATACATGCCAATGTTTATGTAATAATTTATAATATGTACATATTTGCTATTTTGCATGTTATTTGTAAATAATGATATATATATATATGTATGCATAACGTAGGTATTAAATTTACATAAATTTAAACTTTCAAAATTAAATTTTCATTACAGTTGGTAACAAAAGATCAATGTATCATGTACTTATTTTCTTCAATGTTATGAAATTCAAATGTAGAACAATAACCGAATGCAGCATTATAAAATAAACTAATTAAAAAATAAATACGAAATAAAATATATAAAATTGCAAACTAATAGTAAACAAAGGAAATATCTAAAGTCGTAAAATTGCTATACATGTACATACTATATATTATATATTTACTACATATCCAATATTTGTACATATATTTTTATATACGAAGCAGTTACGAATTTTAAGGAATTAAGTTGAATAAAGAGAAACATTCATAAAAAAGAAAAGCTATCAAATATCAGTGGGTATAACAATTATTGTAATATATTTTAGATTTGCTTGAAATTTGATTTGAAACAATTAATTTTTCTTTCATTTGAGAGGTTTTAATTGACGTACTATTTTTTTCAATTTTTTCGAAATCAATAGTATCTGATCGTATATACTTACAACTTACGCATAACTTTTTAACATTTTGCTCTATTTACCTAACAATACTATGTTTTGGCCAAGATTAGTAGACTCATTTTTATTTTCATTTAAAAAGTTAATTTCGAAAGGATTCTGAAAATATAACTTCTCAAGATTTGTTTTATACATATCCGTATTGTATTCAAAGTAATTGAATTAGATAAAACATAATTTTTATGACTTCTTTTTCCAACACTGGAAAAAAAGAAAACTTGTGATCACGAATTTTTATATATACACATAAAATTATGTATACAATTACCTATATGGGTGGAATTTGATGTGCATTCAACAATTACTAACATATTTGTGTATATGTACAAGTTTTATGGCCTTTGTAATTCATATGTGCACATTTTGTTTACTGTATGTTCACCCACTTTTCCAGACATTATACGTCACCTGCATTTTCTCTACATTTTTCTTTCTTCTAGCCATTAATTTTTGTTGTATAAAACTTGGAAACTAACGGTATTATGTATATGTGGTTTGGTTAATAATAATAAAGGTACATTAAAATATTGCATAGAAAATTTGTTTAAGATTTTAGTTTGCCTGTAAACATTTCCTAGATAACAATGAAAATGAAGTTAAATGTACATTTAATGCAAATAAATTTTACACATATGTAATTTCTATTTATTTACTGTGCAAAAATAAAAAAATTCAATTAGATTTCATAAGACATAATCAAATTTGGATCTAAAATGATAAATCATAATTTTAGAATCAAAATTAATTCAAGTAATAAAATATTAAGGTGACATTTTTACGTTACAAATGAATTTTGTTAACAATACACTTTGTAATTTTATTGAAGACTCTTAAGTCTTAACATAAAATAATGACAAAGTTTAATGCATGTTCGAACAGAACATTATTACTTTTATTTAAAAATTATAGTGGATAATACTGGATACTGTAGTTATACAAAAAACAATGAATTATTATTAAATCACTATTGTATTTGTATTGATCGTGTAATATCGTAACGAAATTGTATATGTGTTCGAAACGTGAATGCTGAATTCTGCTGTTGCTGTTGCTCTTGCTAATAATAATAATTCAAAATATTCAACTTCAGAGAATCGATTCAAATTATTATATACGAAGTGGCCACGTTCACTCGGTCAGATAAGTTCAATGGCACACTTTTCGTGCACAATTATATAGCATGACGATTTGTTGTTGTTGTTGTTGTTGTTGTTTGTAGTGTAAAATCTTAAATAATTTCTTAAATAGTAAGTTTCCCCTCCTCTGTATTATTTTTGTGTTTTTCATTTTTCTTTTCATTTTTAAACATTGAAAATATATTTCATATGTTAGCATGTATGTATGAATGTACAATCATATTATTTAGTTCCTCAAAATAAACAATTCATTTTGTAATAGATGGTAATAGCAATAGATAACATAAAGCGGTATAGGTGAAGTGGTTGAAGATGGTTGAAGTTTGTGTCTTCTGATCATGAACGTGAACTTGATCGATGAGTTAATTTTATGATGAGATCGAAAGATATAGTATACAAATAATATGTATGTATGTATGCAATATACAATATTTATGTTATGTGAAAATACGAATCCATATATTTTTTATTGAATATATGTAATATGTAAATATTTTTATTTACTTCTTTTCATAATGGAAAATTGTACTGATATTAAGTTAAGTTTGTAACATGAAATCAACATAAATTTATTAAAAAGTTTATTTACAGTTGAGTGAATAAACTAAAATACCTAAATACTTTTTAAATTAAAATAATATTAAATGATAAATTTAACATACACCATTATTTGAGCCTAAAATAAATTGTATCAGCCTTAGTTTGTAAACTATGATATATATGTATGTACATGCATTGCATTAAAGCACTTTAACATAGAATATTAATTGTTTACATAATTAATAACTTTTGAAAATGTCATTTTATTATTTAAGTTACAGAATTCAAGTTTATGTTAGGTGGTCATATCAGAGTTAAACTTTTGACAATTTTTTCATATACTTAATTACATAAAAAATGTTTCTTCCATTTATTATACATATGTTTAAAATATTAAGTACTAATGATAGCCTAGCACGGACATGTGTAGCGAAATTAGAATGTTAAATGTATACATGGAAAAGAATCCAAAAATTAAGATTATTTATTAATAATGAAAAGAAATATATTTTTTAATATCTCCAAAATTATCACGAAAAAAACAAACTCAAATCATTATTTTATCTAGAATTTAAGTGATTTATCAAAATTTTCAAATAATTTTACAACAATTTAACAATTTTGAGGATAATCGAAAAATTGATATTTTAATATCTTTGCATATAATTGTTAGCAATTTGTTATCAATCTAAACATTTTATTTATCTATTATAAGTACATAATGTATCTTAATTTTTTTCATCAAATAAAAATTGATTTCGTATATGGCTGAATGTATAAATTGAAAATATTTGATTCAAAAATGTTGTAATTGCAGAAAAATGTTGTGATCTTAATTAAAAAATAAATACATTACATACATACATATACATATGTATATATTTTTTTGTGTGGCAATTGACTTAAAAAATAAAAAATATATTTTCAAGAATTGAATAAGGTGCATATAAAAAAATTTACTTATGTACTTACCTTCATAAGAATATGTGTGTGTATCACACAATGGACTTAAATAACGTAGAAATCACGGATATATGCACTGAGCGAATAATAACTGCTTGTCCTATTTTCAAATAAAATTTATTTTATAATGTGTATGTGTTTCATATACGAGTAATATAAAATTTAGTTTTCAATTAGATCCATTTGCATGAATGTGCAACATATGTATTTTTTATATAATATGGCCATATAATGTGTATATACGTATATTACATACTTACATAAATGTAGTGAATTATTTCGCAGAATGCATTTTAACGAATTGTTGTAAGAGTGTATAAACATGTCTGGAAAATAATGAACTTACGTTTTAAATATAACTATGATACTCGTATATTTAAGTTGTACTGGAAAATGCTATTCTTACATACAATTTTGCAACTTGCAACTGTAAATTATATATATATACAATAACAAGTTGGAATTTTAACCTGATTATTATAAAAAGAACAGGTTACATATGTATGTATGTAATTTAATTGACACATGAATGTGTACATGAGCATGCTTAAAAATATCGAAAAATAATTCTGTACTATGGCTTTTAAAATTTTCGTTTAAGAAATATATATTTTTAAATTTTTGAACTTTATTTTCTATTATCTTACATTCTATGATCCTCTGTGTGACGAACAATATACATGGTATTTATGTAACAAACATAAAACTTAACTCCGAAGCAGATATTATACTCCGATCTTAAGAAATTTTGAAATTTGAATTATAGCAAACTTTTCCTCTCTTTTCCTCTATAACTTCGTTATTTTCGAATCAATTTTCTTCAAATTTAGAGTAAAGAAAGTTCAAAAGATGGAATAGGTTTAAAATTGAATAAATTCTTTATAGCCCTTTTTGTTTTAGCGTTATAATCTTAAAAAGTTAGGCCTTTTATCAACTTTTCATATACTATAGTTTACCATTTATATTACCATCAATTTTGATCAATTTGCTTCAAATTTAAAATATAACACGATCAAAAAGAGAAAGAGGTTTTAAACGAAACTAATTTTCAAAATTTTATTTGATGAAATTGTTTGAAACAATTACAGCAGGAGTCATATTTCCATTAAAAAGAGTAAACTTTGAATTTAATTTTGAACTAGTACATACATAAATGGAATATCTAAAAAAAATAATGTCACAGAAACTTCAAACTTTTTAGTTTATATTTAAAAAAATTGAATTTAATTATGTTTAGTAAAAATTAGTTATTCGAAAAAGAAATAAAATTTTTATTCACTTTGGTAAATTTAATTTTTCTGCACAGTCTAGTTATTACCAGTAAACAGTGAAGTCAATTTTTAAATCTCTTCTAAAGCATTTTTTTTGGTAAGTGAAGCTATAAAAAGTTACGCAACAAACTTCTTTGTCTTAGATATCTCATTTTCGAGAGAAGGTGACATTTTAATATTAACTAAAATACTAAAAACCAACCATAAGCAAACAAATTTCTTAACATTAAAAAAACTAGCTGGCATACATACATATGTATGTGAAATATAAACAGAATTACATAAAACATTAAATATAAGTAAAAGTATTATATACTCTCCGGACCTAACAGATTTGGATGACAAGGATATTGTCAATGAAATGAAAGATCAAGGTGTTACAGAGTGTAAGAAAATCAAAAAATTTGTTGATGGTGAATTAAAAACTTCTCTATATATTTTGACCAACTCATACAACATTCCTAAAATCATTGATATTGGGTAAAATTACATTTGAACACTGTTATAGTAGTATATAATACACCATCGCCTTTAGAATGTAAGAACTGCCATAAAATGGGTCATTTGGCCAAGTAATTGTAAAGGTACTCGTCCACGATACAATTTTTCTTGCATGCAAGACGATTTTGACAGATAAAATTGCACGAAATATTTATTTCGAAGAGAGAGAAAGATGAAATATTGCACAGAAATACGTATTTCATGCAATATTTCTTATTGCAAGTAATTTTTTTATTGCATAGTGTACGTAGAAAGATATGCAATATTTCGCGCAAGTAAAATTTATTCAACTCATCCAATAAATATTTTTCTTGCATATGCAATAAAATCAGCTGAGTGATTGTAAAATGTAATGTGTTGCTGTGTTATCTATCATTCGTTGGTTGAGGTTGTGTTGTGTTGTGACTTGTTCTTGTGAAACTTGAAAATTAATTTGGTATGTATTTTCTAGTATTTCGCCAATTATTTGTTTCACATTCAGGTGAAATAATTTAGATTAAAATTTTTTGATTTTATAGAAATACTCGTATATACATATTTGATAAAAAATGTGGACAAAAGAAGAAGTGAAAAACTTGATAATGCTGCTAGAAAATGAACAATATGGCTATTTAATATTACATATTACTTATTATTTTTATTTTTCTTAAATTTCGCGACATTTTGCAGTACACCAAGGAATATTAACATTGACAAAAATATGAAATATTTGACATATAACGTATGTGCAAGAAAATAAGAATTTCGTGTAAGTGCTCGTGCACGTAAGAAAAATTTCGCACAAGAAAACTTGCATCGTGGACGAGTACCTTAAGAGTACAAAAAAAATGTGAAATATGTGGTTCTGATTATCACAAATTAGAAGAGTGCAAAGAAGTTAAATGCACAAATTGTGGTAAGCAACACAGAGCATCAAAAAAAGGCTGTCCAGTTTTATTTAAAAAATAAAAAAATCAAACAATACAAAACTATTCACAAATCTATCTACAAACAAGTAACTAAATACGTTAACATCTGTTTTACAAACTGGAATCCTTATTGAAAACCTTCCTGAATCTATTGAAATTGTTAAAAACAAACTTAAAGATAAACTAGAAGCACAAGTAAGAAATACAAATCATATTGTATTGTATGAGTAATAATAAAATGATAACAAAATAATAATTGCAACACAAATCATATAACAATAATGATTAGTTCAGATTGTCTCCCTACAATAAATTTAACAAACACAAATCATATAATTAATTGTAGTAATAAACTTGAACAAAACATTCCTGAATTTATCGAATTTGTCTCATAAAAAACTATATCTATTATTTAATAATTACCTATCAACTTTTAATAATAGCTGCTTTCGATTTGGCAATTTCGAGATGAAAGTAGTTATACGAATAATTTTGGTGTCGTTCGATATAACAATTTATCCTAGACACATTTTTGTACTCGCAAGTACTTGAAATTGCAAAAATTGAAAGCAGGTAATATAAAGTATTTTAATAATACATTTTAAAATTTATTTTTAACTTCTTTCCAATTTTTTTTTTAAACCTAATAATGGGTGCGTTCAGTTCCACGCAGCGATGTATAATTTTCCATCGCTGCAATAATTTCTCTTACTGAACGGCTTCGCTGCATAATCGCTACTTTGCAGCGATGTAAATATTTTGCAGCTGAAAAAAAGTTCGCTTTAAAAGTCATCGTAAACAAATTTTGACATATTTTAATTGAACAACAGACAAAGCCAACTATCAACTGTTTGCAGCGGGTTTTTCCGCTGTAAACAGTTCAGTAAATTATATACAGCGATTATCTAAACATCGCTGCATTTTCATCGCTGACTTGCATCGCTGCATTGAACTGAACGCACCCAATGTCATTGAAAATTATACAATGGAATATAAAAGGCTATATAAATAATTACCTTTTTCTAAAATTAATTGTAAAAGATCATAATCCAGATATAATAACTATACAATAAATCCATTTAAAAAATTCGGAAGGTCCATATATTCCCAATAATTATCATGGTATATTCACCAATATAATAGACTCAGGCAATGATAAAAAAAGAACAGGTATTCTATTAGAAAAAAAAAACATTTATTTCAATTTTTTAAATAAAACAGTATTTTCAATTTCAATAGAAATTCCAATTACCATTAGACTTATTACAACAACAATATATTTTGAATGTAATTCCGTTTAGAGGAACTAAAATATCGGAACCAAACCAGATTTAAACGATAAATCATGGTCACAGTGGTCGAAAAATGCAGTTGAAAACTTGGTATAAAATACAAAAAATGAGTATAATTCAATAACCAGAGATCGTACAGACAAGAATCATGGCTCAAATGAAAGGGTAGAGGATACTCTATACTGTGAAAAAACATTTTTGCCAAAGGTCCTACTGTAAGGATAATACAGAATATTTTATGATTTTTGACTACTCTTTATATTTTTGTCAATTTATCAGAAACATATGTAAAGATATCTTAGTCGAATTATATGCAATTAAAAAAGGGCATCAGGAATAAATTTTTCCAATCAAACTCTAGATCCTGGTCCTTGAAGGAAATGTCCTTTTATTAAGTGGATTTAAGGGTATGGATACAATATGATATTAATATATGCATAGATTTACCAGAAGGATAATAAAGGACATACACATGAGCAAGAATAAAGTCTTGATGGAAGCATTTTCTATACAGACATACACACACTGTCAGGTTTGCGTTCTACATATACACATACACGCACATGCACAATGTACAAACTATCAGATTTGCCTTCTACAAATGCACATACGCACGGCGCACATACATGCACAATGCACAGACTGTCGGAAAAATAATCAGACATTGTAAATACCGAAGTCCAACAAAAAGTGGTATTCCACAAAGTACCTATATGAAGAAGGCAAAATAATTCCATTAATCAATTATTTGGTTGAATTGTCAAAGCGCTCCATTGAGAGAATCGAAAACCATCCTAATCTCCTAATAAAGGATATCTTTGACAGAAATATAAGCTATTCAATATTAGATAATTATTCTCCCATTAACATAATAAACGAGAGATCTGCATCAGCATACAGTAGCATCTATGAAAATCCTTTAATTCTGACATTCTATGCCGGTCTAGAGCAGAATCGCAATAATAGAGGCTAACACATTAATTCTGTTATCTAAATTTTTCTTTCCTTTTTGATATTACAATTATACAGTTTAAAAACGCGATTTCTGCATAAATTTGTAAATCTCGGTTCATTTAGTAATCATGACTTTGCAGTGTTGCAGAAATGTTGATTCAATGTTACTGTAACATTAAAATTTTTTTGTTACGAAACTTTATTATGGTAGTGTTACGTTAGTTTTACCACAATGTGTTGAAAAAATGAACCAAATTAATTTAATCATGGTTACTTTTTGAACGCTTGATTGGACATGTGGCTGCAGTGTTACTGCAATGTTACTGCAGTGTTGACTTTATTAACCCAGGTATGAGTCTTAGAATTAAGGGTGGTATTCACCAACATGGATATATCCGTCGAATATATTTCAGCCAGATACAATTTCAGCTTATTCATCAACCTAGATAAATTTGTTTTCGAACTTCGTTTTCGGGTCGAACATGTGTGTCAAATATGTCAGCTGATTGCATTTTTATATTACAAAATAAAAAACAGGTTCTGTGATGTGATAATTATATGCAAAAATGATAATACAGTGCAACTACATTATCTTTATTTGTGCTGTTGCTGTTAATAACAAGGTTATGTTCGAACGATATTTATAATACCACTCCGAGGTTGTCTGAAAAATATCCGAGTAGTGTTTTATCCAGGTTGATGAATACACTTTATCTCAGATAAAAGATAATCTATTTTGGTGAATACCAGCCTAAGTGTACATAGTATGATATAGATATATGTAAGTAAGTATTTATTATAGTATTTTAAGAAATTAACATAGTTGCTTACCGCAAATAGATATGTAGATATGTTTTGTTAAATTATGAGGACAAATTCAAGAGTCCATATTTGATTTAGTGCCGGGAGCAATCACTATAAATATATGTAAAAATGATATAAAATTATTTATCACCAATTAAATTAGAATGCTAGTATTTAAGAAAATACAAATTTGCAGTTTAAGCCAAAACATTATACTGTCATGATCCACCATCATATCTTCAAAAAAAATAAGACCCGACCCGATCATGCATTGCGGCCGAAGTCCGCACTAAATTGTAATTTTTTGAGCATGGTATTTAAAATTTGAAGGGTCGTAATAGTTAAAGTTTTGTGTGGTTTAATTGTATTAATGATGTAATTTATAATTACATATTGTAATTATTAATGTTGTAATCTGTGATTAGTGTTATGATTTTTTGAAGAAAGTTTTGTGTAAACAGTGTTTTTTGTTTTGTGTGTTGTGTTTATAAATATATGTAGTTCTGTGAGGTTGTCTTTTTGGTTTTGTTGTTTGTTTAGTCTTTCTGTTAGTCTATTTATTTAGTGTTTATTGTATCATGTTTATTTTAAAATACTATAATTAATTATTTCATTTTTATTTTCTTTTCAGAATTTGGGATTGTATTTATGATTTTTTTAAGTTATCACTTTATTTTAAAAAGGTGAGTTTCCCTTTTACCTTTCAATATGCACTGCAGAAGCTGCAGATGTAATTCAGAAAGCGAGACTCTCCCTCATTATCTCTGCAAGTGTCCAGTCTTGGCCAAAACTAGAGTCAATACCTCGACAGTCTTGAGCATGTGGCTAATTAGCCTTTGAGTAACTTGGTTTACTACCATAACAAGGCAAAGCGGCTATAATCCGGAACCTAAACAACCGCCACTCACAAAGAAGTTCACAGTGCGACTTGAGTTCTTCCACGAAAATATAGGCATATATGTAATTTCACTAGTACCTACCTACCTACCAAGAATCATACAATTTTGTAAATAGTCATGTGTCATTTTTTTGTCCATGTTCGAATTATCAATGACGTAAGTTGTGTTTCGCTGTCAAACTTCAAACTTCTTCAAACGTTTTCACTGATACAAGGGGCAGTAGGAATTACAATATAATATTATTATACTGAAACTAGGATTTTATAGCTCTAGCAGTGCATATACATATGTATATTTCATTCTATATTATTATCTATCCTTGTTCACTGTGCCATAATAAAAAATACTTGTGTTCTTTACGTAAATCGAAAAAATGGCATTCAAAACGGTCCGGACTATACAGAGTGTCCCAAAAAACGTGGAGAATATTTAAAGAAGTGAAAATAGAAACAATTTTCAATCAAAATGGCCATATGACAGGTAAACTCAAATGCCCGAAGAGGTAGTATAATCATTTCTATGTAAATTTTTTGCCTGCTTAGGAAATTTTATTTTTGAGAACTGTTTTTCGACACTTATTATACAACTGTTTATTATGTGCTGGTCTTGAAGCGGTAAGAGATAGACCTTTACTGTAAAGGGCAAAAATGAAGCAGATGTCTTAGGCTTTCTGTTTTTGTAATTTGAAATTAATATAGAGGGCGCTTTACTTCCACAGCCTGTATTATCTCTGAAAAAAATGGCAAAAAATCACTAAATTCTGTCTTTGAAACACAATAACTCTTGAAACAAAGAACGTAGAGCAGCATATAAGGTATCATTGAAGAGAGGGGAGAGTTTCCTTCAGATTTTTCTTAGACCAGATTCTTCTAGCTAGTACACCGTAGTTATTAAAGGGTGTTTCGTAGATTGAGTGCGAAAAATCTTCATCGCCCTCTAGCGGCTAAACGGTTGAGATTACCCCCCTCCCTCTACAACGATTTTTTGTTTGTCTCGGCGAGACCTATCTACTGTGTGCAGGATGACCACCCGAAACCGGACACCCGGTATAAGGTAGGTCGCGTAAAATATCAGCTGTGTTTTGTGACGTCATCGTGTGTACCATTGAATAACGTTGAATAAGTTATAATTGTAGGAGAAATAGAAATAAACGATTTTATGTTTTTATGTGATTATTTTTCTTATTTTATTTTGTTTTGTACGATTATTATAATTTTGATTTTTGGTTTTAATCAGAAAATAAATTCTACTTCTGAAAAACAAATTTTTTGTTGCATCATCGAGAGGAATGTCTTTTGCTGATTTCATAAGATGTTGTAAAATTTTATGTTGTTGAACAATTTTGGTTTTGTTATTTGCGAATATCATTTCCGAATTCTTTATTTCTGACATGAAATTCTCCGATGGTTTAATAAGACCACCTTCAGATAGCTGGTCAACCCATGTCCACGATTTATTATCCAGTTCGCCTGTTGACACACCAAATTCTGCCTTCTTTCGTTGCCGTTTACTTATATAACCAGCAAAGTTTTCAAGTCCATCTAATTGAAGCTCATCAAAATATTCTTCATTTTCAGACAAACATTTTTCGCTGGCTAGCTCTTCGGAAAATTTTTTTTCATTATTTCGGCAGTTATAGCAAATTCTTCATCATCAGCCTCGTCAATGTTAGATGACTGACGAATAGTTTTGTTTTGTTCTGTGTGAAAAAAAAAAAATACTAATTTTATATTTATACTAAATAATTAATTATAACAAGACAGCACAATCAAGTGGACTATTAATTTTTTTTATATGATAAAAATTACCTAATAAATACGATCTTAAACTGTATTTAAACTCTAGTGAAGTTGGATGATCGTTCAATCCACCTTTGGCTCGTATTGCACTGAAAAAATTCTCCAGTTTGATTCTCCATCTTGATTCAAACGATTAGTTAAAATATAACTAAATGAATAATTCTGTTTCAGATATTCGAAGAGCCCGCATAAAGAAGTATTATTAACTAAAATACCGTTTTGAAAAGGTAACAAAGATCTTGTGCCGCAGGATCTCAACTTTAATATTACATCATCCACTTCATTTATAATAGCATTTTGCTCGTCTACAGCTAACCGAAAGCCTTAATTCTGTTTCTTGAATCAATTTCTGGCACTTTTGAATTGAAAATATCAAACCAATCATTGATCAGTTTGATAAAATCTGCACATTCACATATATGTTTTGAAGTTAATTGTCCTATTTGATACAGACGTTTGAGTCCACTTGATACTGAATGAGACAATAACTGTGTGGCCCGTTTCACTTTTTGCGCAAAGGACCAGTAACTTCTAAATGTGTATGAGATATTTTATGTAAAATATTTAAATCTTTTCCGCTTACTAAATTAAGCATTTCTCTAATACAGTCTATATTTATAATTTTGTCATTATATATAAAGCCATCATCGATTAAATGGTTTCGCACCAGTTTAATCAAATGAGGAGTATCAGCAGAAACATACACTTTTTTGCATTCATCAAATGGATTAGCAAACCATGTTTTCATAATTCCTATCTCTAGTTCTTTTCACAATTTTTGGTTACCTATACCCATATGCCATATCACAAACTATAGTTACTACTATATGATATATATCCACAGTTATTTAAATTAATTATTATATTGTCTAAAATTTTTTTTTGTTATACCACAGTCATAGGAATAAAACACTGGTTGCTTCCACTTTTCTGATAAACCCCTTGCCACTACAACCTGAACATAGTTGGATGGTTTTAATACTACATCATTTGTTCTGTCTTACTGAAATTTTCGTAGCTATTTTTCATTAGGTCTAAAACACTGTATATTCGTAAAATACCTGTGCTGCGTTTCTGTATCTCAGTCGAGAAGTTCTCGACTGAAAGTGACGTCACAGCTTGTCGACTGGTAATTCTCGATCCAAAAAATGTTTGCGTTTCTGTATCTCTCGAAATTCACCAATCGAGAAATTCGTGATTAGTATATATAATCGAGAGGGAATATCGGGAATGAAACAATATGACATTTAAATTGTTAGTGTATTCAATATTAATTACATAGTTAAACGTTTATTTCAAATATTTGAAATTTCTATCATACAAAAGTTTATATGTATGAATATTGCAGTTCGATTTAATGAATATTTTTCATTTTATGAAATTGTGTTATACACATGTGTATTTAAATACAAAAATAATTAGTACAATTTTAATTTTAAGATAATTTTATAAAAAAAAAAAAAAAAAAACAAAAAAATAATTATAAAGGGATAATAAAAAAGGCAGGTAAATTTTAGAAATTTTTGTAAACATTTTGCTTTTTTATATTAATCGACATGTGTTATTACATGTGAAAAAATTAAATAAGTAAATAAAGAGAGGTAGTATAAAATATCTATCAATCTTGTAATTTTTTTATTTGCATGTAGATATAGTAATACAAACCTGTATGATTGGTATTAATTATAATAAACATGAATTCGAATTTCCCTTCTTGTCTATAAACTATAAATACCATTTGTGTCTTTTAATATAATTCTTTTGTTTTTATTTAGAAGCAAAAAGAAAAAAAAAAATCTTGAAAATGCAAAAATTTATAAATTTTAAGTGCAATATATTATATTATTTAATTATAATATATTATTAGTTTTACTTGACCTTCCCCTACAATAAAAATAAAAAATATATTATATGTACTTATATGTATATTAATTATTATTCTTAATTTTTTTTACACCGCTTTTATTTTTTTTTTTCTTTTATTAATAAGGATAGGTATAATATTATATATACAAATTATTTTTTCTTAAATTTATAATTATAATAGCAAATATATATTATTATTTTCACTATTATTATTACCGTATTACAATTTTAAAATTCAAAAATATTTTAAATTCAACGTCTTTTTTAGTTCTCACTACCTAAATTTTCGGTGAGAAGTTTCTCGATCGCTACATTCTCGATTCTCGATTCACCACAGATACAGAAACAGGCCGATCGAGAATGACGTCATAATGACGTCAAATCGAGTTTACCAGTCGAGAAAACCAATCGAGAAGTGATACAGAAACGCAGCACTGGTTTCACATCAATTTTCGCCGCCAATTTTTTTAAAGTTGTTAAGCAGGGCAAAGGGTACTTATTTTTGTATAAATATCTATATGCACGAGGTGTTGCTGAATAAAGACGAATAGCAGATGATATGTCCTCCATTATCCACTTATATTTTTTTTTTGGGAATTACAATTTTTTTATCTGACCGGGCGTAAAGACTTCACTTAAAGAGTTTTTGAGTGTACTTTGTTCTTCTTGTAATTCAAGAATCCCTTATTCTTGTTTTTTACTTTTATTTTCTATTTCTTGCAGCTGATGTCGTAAGTCATATATCTCAAGCAACAAATTGCAATTATCTCCCCCAAGAAAAATAACACTATCTAACTAACAAATTCAGATAAAATTTGGAAATAAAAAAAGTATTATACATACTCGTTTGAACTTCAGTGGTACAAAAATTATGTACAATTTCCAGTTTCCAGTTTCAGTCAACATTTCTAATCTGAAATGAAAAATATGCTTATTCAACATAACACAAAAGAATTTTAACTCTTGTACGTATGCATCATTTTTCAACAAATCTTCTACTTCTTTTTTATTATTTCTATTTTCAATTCTCAAACTTCTTTGGTTTGGAATGCATTCTTTTGGAAGATTTTTATTCGGTATAGCAGTTGAACACAGGTGTCTTTTTTCAAAAGGAATATTCAAAAGTCTATCTTTTAACACATAATCCTCCATATTTCACACCACGCCATATTTATAAAATAATATTAAAAATATTCTTCAATAAAAAACAATAAACACTATATATAATATAATATTTTCTTCATTACAATATAAAAATTTAAATAAAAATATTTTCTTTTAAATTGAAACTCCTAAAATCACTAATAGCAACAAAGTTCTCTCGAAAAATCATATATAATATAAACTGTTTTGATTGGTACACATAATTACGTCAAAAAATTTAAAATGGCGATTCAAGAAGAAGGCAACGGTTTACCTCTATACTCGTTATACCATGATGTGAATATACCTACATTTACAACAAAAAAAAACCAATAGAGGTCTATTCGGTTTACAAACAGCGTAATCAAAAAAGCCAATAATGACAAATTTTGAAAATAAAATAAAACACAAATCTAATAATTTTATGTATTTGTATGTATTTTCTAAAAAAATATTATAACTTATGTTCGATATTATCGCCTCCCAATCCGCATGTTTAAAAGGCTTTTTGATTTCTTTACTTTCAAAGACTCATAAGGACTAAATTTTTGACTGAAAATTAAAAGTACTGAAATTCCATGATATTTTGCAAAGCAGTTTTTTTATCGTTACAACATAGATAAACACCGCAATGAATACATTTAGAAAATGGTTTTGATTGTATTTCCAGTAAACTACATATTTCGCATCTTTCCTCTGGTCTCGACGAATTTTTGCCAGTGAAGTCATCGGTTACCTAGTCTTACGTCTTTAGATACGGATTCATTTTTTCCTCTACGTTTTTTACAGGCTGGAGATGATAGTTCAATTGGAGCTTTAGTTTTTAAGTTTCTTCTGTCCATAGGCAGTTCTCTTTGTGTTATTATTACTACAGCAACACATTTTTTATATTTTAAAAGAGAAATTTCATTTTTTTTTTGCAATATATAATATATGAATTAACAAATGCTATCTCCAGCATGCCCCAAAATAAACTGTGCCACCATTTTTTAGATTTTCGATCAAGGCCATAGGCAGAGCGAAGCTGATCAGCACGATCTACTCCTTCCATAAAAGTATTATAGTCCTTAAAGACTATTGGACAGCTTACATCTTTTACGTTCCCTGTGTAGTATTTTCCATCTACACTTGTAACTTCGTTTCCATGATAGTTCGATGCGAGCTAAACCACTTTGTTATTCATCCATTTGAAAAAGCTAATGCCATGTGATGACATTCGGAAGTGCATATCTGCTCTTCTCATTTTTTTTTTACCTTTATATTTTTTGGATTCCCTTTTCTATTTAACTGAATTGTTTACAACCTAGAATTTTTTCTGTTTTTAGCTTTTCTAGCAGAGATACTGATTAATATAGTTATCAAAAAATATTATTTTCTATTTTCCTCTTTCTATCTCTGTCATTGAAAGAACAATCCTTTCACCAAGACCACAATCTTTATATTTCTCTTCTAATGCCTCATCTCTTCTCTGATATAGAAAACGTTTTTATATACCCATGTTGATCAGCCCGGCATCATAATTTGTGCCCCCTTTTTACGGGTTTCATTGGATTATATTGCTTCAATGAGCTTCTTCCTTTGAAGATAATCATCGATTCATCCACTGAAAGATGTCTAGTACCGTGTTAAACAAGATTAAATTTTTTATTTAGGGCTTCAATCATTGGCCGAAGTTTGAAAACTCGATCTTTGTTGTCTTTTGGTATCAATGAGTTATCGTTTACGTGCAAGTTACTCAATATGGTATCAAATCTATTTCTGTTCATTGTTTTGCTCTCCATGGGTATTGCTAAATCTTCATTGGTGCTCCAATAATGCTTCCAACTGGGCAGTTTATGGTACCTCATTAGAAAATTTATATCAATAAACACTAGTTATTCACATTTTTTATATCGAACATTTTATTTCTTTGAACTGCGTACAAATTAGTTTGAAAGACAATGTTTTCAATTATATCCTCTATAAATACCATAAAAATTCGGTGGCTTTAATTTTTCATGGTCAAGTCATAAAACTTTTTCCCTAAAAATATGTATATGCTAGGCTAACAACAGCAATCATACGAGTAGTTAAATTTGCACTGCACCGTTTTCAATTTTCATATTTACGTACGTATATGTAATTACTACAATTATTCTAAAAATTTTCATTTAAATTTAAATGAAATAGCATTCTGCTACCATTTTTACAAATGTAATTTTATCATGAAATTCAAACTCAAATTTGTTTCTCGATCGGTAGAACATGGAAATAGAAAATTTTTAAAAGTAAAATATGTTTTCCTTAATTTTCTTTTAAAATTTTGTAATTTCTTTTTATTTTCACTTTATCATAATCTCTTACAAATATAAATGAAAACTGGCCTTTTTAATGATTTTTATTATTTTATTTAAACAGATTTTGAAAATTATTAACAATGTATGGTTGCAATGTTTAAAAGAAAATTAGAACAATGCCTTCCAACCACCTTAGAAAATGCAACCGATATACATACATACATATAAGAAGTCAGTGACCGCAAGTAACTTACATTCAAGTAAGAATAGAAATTCTGTTTTTCCAAGAAATTTTACTTACAAAGTATATACGAGAATATACTTTCATACATAATATATGAGTGTGTGTTTATTATATGTTTACCAGTATCATTTTAAATGAAAACTAAATAAACTTGATAAAAATGATTTTATTTAGTTAGATATTTATTTTATTAAAGTTTGATAAGAAAAAAAGAGATGAACATAGCAAAAAGAGAAATAAAATTATTTTTCTACCTAAACATTTTTTTATCTTCACCTTCACTGATCATATAAACCAACACTTTTTTCTTAATGTTTTATTTTTCTCATTCTTTCGAATGTAACTGTCATTTTATTATGGATTGTTTCAGAGTGACTTTTCTTACTCTAACGTTTCATTTTTTTACAGTTTTTAAATTATTTTTTGTTGATACGATGATATTAAAATTATTCTAAAAGTATTAAATACACACTAGAGTTGGCTTTATACTATGTGACTTTGTCATATGACTTTTCATGTGAGAATTAGAGTAGTCTTTCATTTCTGAATTAAATTTGTTAAATTGGTTAAATAAAGAGTTACATATGTATTTTTAAGTTTCAAATGAAACTTTCAAGCCTACTATCTACTATATAGGTTACATAAATCGTCATATGAGAAAGTCATATAGTGTAAAGACGACTTAAATAATATCTAGAATCATACATATCGTACTAGTATAATACGAATTTTGGTAATATTTATATACAGGGTGTCCGTTTCGGGTGGTCATCCGGCACACAGTAGATAGGTCTCGCCGAGACAAACAAAAAATCTTTGTAGAGGGAGGGGGTTAATCTCAACCGTTTAGCCGCTAGAGGGCGATGAAGATTTTTCGCACTGAATCTACGAAACACCCTTTAATAACTACGGTGTACTAGCTAGAAGAATCTGGTCTAAGAAAAATCTGAAGGAAACTCCCTCGTCTCTTCAATGATACCTTATATGCTGCTCCACGTTCTTTGTTTCAAGAGTTATTGTGCTTCAAAGTCAGAATTTAGTGATTTTTTGCCATTTTTTTCAGAGATAATACAAGCTGTGGAAGTAAAGCGCCCTCTATATTAAATAAAAAAAACTAAACTGAATAAAATTAATTTAGAACTACATATACCGATTTAAAAATGAACAATTCTGCTCGCTCTTTTAATAAAGTTCTATAATTGAAAAATATACATTTTTTTAAATTGTACAATTCTTAAATTACAATGCAATTATTTATCAAAATATTCTTGATACATTTTTGATACTGTAAAAATATAAAATAATAGTTGCAATGCAACCGCTTCGCTGGATTTTCTGTTATTTTGTTGATATCTAACTTTATACTATTTTCAGAAATCGAAGTCAGTACAGGCAAGATAGGCATGCTTTTCTATATTCTTTCACATTGCGTTTGTATAAATCTGTCTCGTGTGTGGGGTGATCAGATCTCAATTTAAATCCGAGGGAAATATTTTAAATTGTATATTATGAAGGGCTACCAGTTTGCAAAAAACTTTTTTTTTAGATTTTACAAAAAAACAGGTAATTTTGTGACATTTTGGGAAATTTTATGAAATATGTTCATTTCTTTACAAAATAACATATAATAACAAGCTGATTTGAATAATATGATAGCAATTTGCATTGTAAATAATTTTCTTTCTTATTCTAAGAAGAGACAAAACATAAAATAAAATTCAGAATGTAACAGTAACGTAACGAAATCATTAACAAGTACATAAAGGAAACAAAATAGAAGAAAATGGACAAATAAACAAATATGAAAATGAATGTATGTACGTATGTATACAAAATTTAATATCAAATTGATACTGAACACATAATTTTATAAATAAAATTAAAAATACTGAATATGGTTTAATCATAAATTCATATTTTTTTTATAAATTTAAGCAATACTCCCAGTAGCTACGGCAACCCTGAATTATCATCATTTTCTTTTATGCTATGCCCATCTTCCCGTTGACACGAATCAATCAACATTTTATACTTTGAGTGGACATCGGCTGCGCAACGACTTCATATTTTATAGTTCGGTTTTTTATTTTTCATATAAGCAAAATGGCGTTAACAGAATAAATCAGTTGCCTTCACGCTGTGTGATAGGCAACATCAAACGGGGTGGTGTATTTCTTTTTTCAAAAAAAAAAAACAGGATGATTCATTATTAGAAATGAAAAAATCAGCAAACAAATATTAAAATTTGTCTTAAAAACCTAACATTTTTATGATATTTTCAAATAATGCTACTTTTTTATCAAATATAAATTTACAGGAATGTGAAATTTGTACAGAATCTCCCTTTTAAGAATTATTTGTGAACAAAATTATAAAATTATTTCTGCACAATTTGGAACATCCTGTTAACATATTTTAAAAAGTACCTTCTTCAGGGTTGACAGAGATATATTATTCAGAATTTCCTACAAAATATTATATGTGAAGTTATCAGAAACTCATCGGGTAACTATTCCCATAAGCACAATACTGACTTCGATTTCTGAAAATAGTATAGTATGTCATTGGTTATATTTAGTATTATCACAGACAATGTCTATAATCGACATAGCTGACATAGACTATGACATATGTCGTGCTACGAACACAGCCAAATCAATGAGCTAAACTGGCTAAACTATAATTGACATTGCCGACATTCGTTAAAAATTCGTTTAACATAAGCTCGACATAAGCAGTACGATCGAGAGCGTACATGACATAAGTAACATAAGCAAAAAGCTCATTTTGTGAAATTCGTATTGCTTATGTTTAGTATGTTATCTATGTTAATTATAGTTAACCAAATGTTACGTTTTAACATTCGTTATTTTTTCTTATGTTTGCTATGGGGTCAATTCTGGTTCGGTGGAGTGAAAAAGTGATAAGAGTTTACACGCTTACACCAACCACTGTTTGCGATTCTAGTACCGTGTAAACATGATAACAAATGTCAAAAATTTTGCATATGTAAAATTAGTTTACACCGTGTTAAATGTCCGTGCAAAGTATGGTGCAAAGCTGTGTAAAGTGATTTTAATCGTTAGAATTTAAATTTTTTTTCTATGTAAGTATTTATAAATAAAACATTTTGCGTCTTTTAGCATGTTTTGTATAAAAATACAATTAATATAATTTAATAATTTTAGAAAAAAAACAGTTTAAAATAGTGTACGAAAGTTAATTTTATCGTATCGAATTTAAATTTTGTTTAAAAGCTTTAAAATTCAATTCCGACATTCATTCAGCATCTAGTTTACACGAAGCGAACCAGGCTTTGGATCTTGACTTTATAGATAAGGCCTCTAGTACGCTGATAAACCTGAATTCAGATTCTCATATAAAAATAATGTAATTTGTTTGAATTCAGACACATTCATGGAATAAAATTTTTCAGATTTATAAGAACGCACCTCTGCCTGAAAACATATCAGAAAAGTGTGAAAAACGTTATTTCTACAATTGAATAATAGATGCTGCTTTTGTTTGTGGAGACTTTTTTTTATATTTTTCAGACACAAATTAAGTAAAATTTTATTTTTTTCGTCTCGAATTTTTGACAATACTATGTCGGTTAATACTATTGACACATTACGGTTCATTATGAGGTGAAAGCTCATTATGAAATGCAGTTTAATGAAGTGGTGACACATTATACTAAGCTACATTACACACATTATCTTTGACATTTATCAATTTTTCAATAGTTTCTAGTGAGTTTTCAAATTATTTATTCACAATTAAAAACAAAGTACTCCGGCTAATATTTACTTGTAACTTCAAAAATACGTCTGTAATATAAAAAAATTGAAATTGACAACAAATTGTACTGGAAATTTAGAAAATTTTCAATAAATCTGTATCTACCTATGTTTCGTAAGATGGCGCTTTCACGTAATTACGACATAATAGCTGTTTTTCTTTGGTCACAATTATTTGATAATTCTCAGTTTGACATCTCACTTAGATCATTTATATTATTCTTTTTACTAACTGAGCAAACAAACTGAAAGAAATGGACTGATACTTTTATTCTCAGTTGATTGTCATTTTGAAATGAAATAATTAAAAAAATTTTATTTTTACAAATTAATTTTCGCAAATTATTTATTACAAATAAACTATATCCAAAAATTTATGAAGTATGAACACGAAGATTGTCAAAATTGTGTCTTTTTTTTAATTCTCAGTCCCTCACATCAATTGAGCAAAAATAATATTCTTCAGTTGGATTACATAAATCTCACTTCGTTGCTGCTGCCACCTATAGAAAAAACAGTATAGAAAAAACACCGACTAAAGAAACGCATTGCTCAATTGAGAACTGAGAATTATCAGATAATTGTGACCAAAGAAAAACAGCTAATGAGACGATTTTTTCATCATTACGAGCAGCTCATAATGATTTAATTTTTCTTCATTATGAGGACTTAACCCCCCTATTCTGAAAATAATCACTGACAAGTCACAAGTCACAATTATAATGGAGAGTCACAAGTTGTGACTTTTTTACATTTTTTGTGACTTTTCGTATTCTGAGTTAAAGTCACAATTTTGACATTTAAAGAATGAATCACAAGTTGTGGTCATCAAAATAGCAGGTCACAGTAGTTATAAATTGTGAATTTCAGAGCAATTGAAGTGAGCGTTTACAATTTTTTTTGTAAATTATGGAAGAAAAGAAGTTTTGTTATTATTATGTCTTCTTTTAGAAGAAAAAGAAAAAAAGTAAAAGTGTAGTTTATTGCATTGTTTACATTTTATTCTATTGTAATTTTTTTTGTTATTTTTTTTATATAATGGTAGCTACTTACTTTCAAAATTTTCCATCGAACTCACTTTTTTTTTATATTTATTAATATATTATTTTTTTCAACTATCAGAATGCAAATTGTTGATGTTTAATATTTTCATAGCAGTTAACAAGTCTACACAGAGTTTGGAGAAAATTTGTGACTATGCTTGTGACTTTGATATCAGAATACGAAACAGCTGATTAGTCATAATAAAAGTCACAACTTAAATATCATAAAAATAGTCACAAGCAACTGTGATCTATGACTAGTCATAACTTCAGAATCGGGGGGTCAATGAGTATTCAGCTCATAATGAGATGTTATGTGTCAATAGTATAAATTTGAATCAATTTATCATCGAAAACTTTCAACTAATCACCATATCCATGAAAAATATTTAAAAAATTAAAATTTATGACAAAATTGACAAATGAAATATGATACAGTCTACAAAAATTTTTTCCGAGACCTGAATTCAGGAAGTTAAATAGAATATTTTTCGAGTCTGAATTCGGGTCCATCAGCGTTCCAGGCATTATAAGTACGCACCTCAAGCATACCTGAACAGTACAAAAAAAGTTATTTCTACAATTGAATAATAGATGCCGCTTTTGTTTGTGGTGATTTTTTTTTATATTTTTCAGGCATAAACTGAATAAACTTTTATTTTTTTTCGACCCGCACTTTTGACAATAAGATATGTCGGTTAAATTTGAATCAATTTATGAAAGTTCGCACAACTCGGGCATATATGTATATGAATTTCACATTTTTGCTTCTTATCATTGAAAAATTTAAATTAATCACCATATCCACGAAAAATATTGATAAATATGACAAATGTTTCTATACTCTACCTCTACATGAACATATGTATGATGCAAATCTACACAAAAATTTTCTCCACGACCTGAATTCAAAAGGCTAAATAGAATATTTTTCGAGTCTGAATTCGTGTACATCAGCCCAGCGTACTAGGCATAAAACAAAATTTTCAAGTAAGTCTAACAGCCATTGTACAATTCCGGCGACCACTAGAGCGTAACGCCGAAAGTTCGTACAATTCGGGCATAACTGCAGCATAAAATATATATATATGAATTTCACATTTTTGCTTCTTGTGAATAGATTACTATGCAAAATCTAGGTCGTGAATGGCTCGTTGTCGCTGAAAAATAGAATAGAATCTACTTGGGCGATTCCTGTATACGCTGTAAGTTAAGTTAGATTTACAACCCAACGTGTATTTCGTGCCAAAGTAAATGGTATCCACAATCCAGCATAGATTACCATATGTTACACAGGCTTTCAAAACTTTCAATATGAGTCCTCATCATTGTATAATACTATTGACACAATGCAGAGATAAACCATGGTTATCTCAAATGGTTTATCGATAACCTGGTATGAGTGACACATTTAAACTGAGATGAACTAGTTCATAATTCATACGACACCTGTCGATCTCAAAAACGTGCCTAATTGAAGTTTTTAAAATTTTTTCATTGCGAACTATTATTTTTTTTTACGTAAGTATTTTGACATTTTTTACCATTTCTGCATTCCTATGTTCCTTAATAACTCAAAAAATATTATAATAAAAATATTTTTCATACATACATTTATACATATTTTTCATACATTTTCGATTAAATTGTCAATTGCCATAAAAATGATTTCTGCTGTTGTTGGGAAGCACTACATTATCTTTGTATATACAGTGCTGTAATTAATTATAAACTCATTTAAAATTTTTGCAAATAATTTTAAACTCAATGCATTCTTTGTTTTCTTTTTCCGTGGTTTTGTTAAATTTTTTTCAGACAAGTTAGTGCATATTTTACAGCCATCTAATTCTGTTTATCCTAGAAGTTTTAAAGTTATAAAATTAAAAAAAAAAAAAAAAAAAAATGAAAAGTTAATGCTACTTGGTGCAGAATGAATGAAAGAAATAAACAAAAAATTTTGGATTTACAGGAACTGGGACTAAGTTAAAGCGAATTGCTGATAAAATTAACCGTTTTCAAGGCGTTGTTGAACATTTTTTCAAAAAAGGGGTTTTAAAATTATGGTATAATCACAGACCTAAATAACGATACACAGATATGCCAATATCGCAAAGCTCATTTTAAAAAATTTCAAGTTTGCATTTTCATCTATAAAACTTTTGATTTGAAACTTAAAATTCGTAAATTGTGAGAATAATTCTCTCCCAAAAAAAGAAATGTTTTTTTACTTTTTTTTATTCATACATACTGCCACCCTTTTTTTTTTCATACCACAATAGCTAGATATAGATGTATGTAAATGTACAGACAGGTTTTATCATTACACATAAGTTGCGTTCCTTTTGACCAAGTAAAGAACTTTCAAGTACTCGGGAGTATATTGTAAATGGAACGCAATTTTTTTACTTGCAAGTAAAAGTAGCCTCAAATTTCAAGGCATACACATTTCTAAGGCAATGTAAATATTTGAGTGACAGTTGGCCGTACTTAAATTTAAAGCTGTCATGTATTTCAAATTTATTTTGTTGTTGATTTTAGATTCTCCATAACCTTAAACAATAAAAAGCCACCTATTGAATAACAAGTATAATAAAAATATTATAGACTTAAACCTATTTCTTTAATCTCTAACGATTAAAACACAAACACCTCTGACGGCGAATTTTGGCGTAACTAACCATGCAACTGTCAAGTAAATTACTCGAATACAAGAGGTGGTGTAGATGATCACCACTACAAGTACCTGCGAGTACTTTAATTGGTCAAAAGGAACGCAACTATATTGTCACTTCGTATACAAGTAGGCTTGGTTGTCTTTTCTTTATTTTGACTTACATCAAATACCCGATTTTATAGTTGATAGTTGGTAGATGTTAGATCTTAGATTCTGTTTATATGAAGAAATTGATAGGTATGTACAGTGATCACAAAAATTATTGGTGCTACTTGTGCACAACAAATTTCAAATTTTTACTAAATAATTCAAATTTCCTCGGTATTTTTCTTGAAAGTCAAAATTAAATCAATTATTTTCATTTTAATATTCATAATAATTTTTGGGATAGAATTAATGCAGGAATAATTTTTGGAATAATTCAAATAATATATTTGTTCTAAGAATAATTATGGTTTTTTTTTAAGAAATTGTATTTATTAAAGTTTGAAAAAATAAATATAAAAATTTATTAGTATTACAAGTGTCTAAATCCAAATTACGATACTTTAATTATGCAGAAATACTTTTTGTGATTACTGTACATGTGTATAAAATGTGTATACACATATAATGTAGAAGCAGCATAATTTGTAAGATGCATATTAACTTGAAAAAATGAAATCATAATCGAACAAACATGAATTTAGGGTCGAAAATAACAATGAAATAGTAACGAAGGGTCGAAAACAAAAATAAACCAAAACAAACTATAATGTGCGTATATATATATACATATATACTCGTAGGTATACACAAATATATTATATCTAACATTATGGTACAAAACAGTATATATTCCAGTATCATACATATTCTATATACTTATGTACATACATACATATTTCTTTTTCTATTGCCCAATACAAAATATGTACGCAAACAAGAAATAAAATTGGTTCCTTTTGTACATTACCTTACGTGTATGTAAGAATGTATATTTGAAACTGTGTTGTTTTGTTTTGTTTTATTTATATTTTCTACTCTCAATTTTCAAAATGTACTCATTTTATAAGAGAAGCTTTGAGAGAGGTGGATTTTCGCTAAATCCACTTCCAAAATTAGCTCGGCAATGTAAAGGATTGTATTGCACACTCTGTATATAGTTATTTTACTCTGTGGTATAATCAAATTTTCTGGTAAAAAAGCAAAATATTCTCAACTACTAAAAAATAAGTTTTGAGAGGAATATCGAGTACTGGTATTTCATCAGCAAAACAGTCTGAAGATTTGATTATTGTAGTTCCAGTTGTGTTAGAAAATTGTTGGTTATTTGACCACATCATAAATATTTGAAAATATAGAACTGAACCGCTCCTAAAATTTTGTCATAAAGAAGCTAGAGTCAAATTTGCAGAAAATATGATTCAAAAACCCAATAACGAAAAAAATTCAATTTAGATGAACCTAATGGATTCGATTTTTATTGACATGATTTTTATTGGAAAAGAACCGAAGATTTTATCCAAAAGAAAATCAGGAGGTAGTTCAGCCATGATTTGTGCTGCATTTAAAAGAACATCGAAGACTGAAATTACATTTATTATTGAAATAATTATTGCGTCAGGATATCAGAAAATTATCGAGCAATATCTTTTTAATCATGACTAAAGATGATAAATTTGTATTCCAACAAGACAACCCTCCAGTCCATTCTAGAACCATTCTAGAATCACACAAGCATGGTTTGTAGATTTTGGCATTCCGGCAATGCAATGGCCAGGCTTAAGCCCTATTTTTAATCCAATTGAGAATCTGTGGGGACTAATAGCAAGAGATATTTACGACAATAAAAAGCCAATAATTCAAGGTGTTGATAAACTCCGAAAAAGGATAATATTAGATTGGACCAATATATCGTATTACATATTAAAATTATGGATGTTAGAAGCAATGGTATGGTAATGGTAACAAAACAAAATATTAAATAATTCTTTTTTATATAGTTAATGTAAGATTTAAAATGTAATAAATAATCAAAAAAATAAGAACAGAACATACCTTATTTTTACAATAAAATTTTTTATTGACCAAAGGTATTTTTTAATGTAATTTTAATAAAGACTTGTATTTACCGCTATTATCAAAAATTCCTAAATATTATAAGTGAGTTTATAAATAATTATTATCACAGTACATAAACAGCTCAAATAAAAAATAGATTTGTGTATTTCTGTTTGAAATCATAATTTTAGTATAGCGAAATCCGAAATTCTATCAATCGGCATCAGAAATCTAGAAATTGGTTCGATTATACCCGTAATTACAAATAAAATTAATGCTCTAGACACATACAGCTCGAAATCACCATAATTTTACGAAATCAACCTTTTGAAATCATATAGTGACACCTCAGACCTAAATAACGATACACAGATATGCCACTATCGCAAAGCTCATTTTAAAGAATTTCAAGTTTGCATTTTCATCTATAAAACTTTTGATTTGAAACTTAAAATTCGTAAATTGTGAGAATAATTCTCTCCCAGAAAAGAAACGTTTTTTTTACTTTTTTTTTATTCATACATACTGCTACCTGCTACCCTTTTTAATTTTTAATTTTTTTTCCATACCACACCACAATAGCTAGATATAGATGTATGTAAATGTACAGACAGGTTTTATCATTACACATAAGTTGCGTTCCTTTTGACCAAGTAAAGAACTTTCAAGTACTCGGGAGTATATTGTAAATGGAACGCAATTTTTTTACTTGGAAGTAAAAAGTAACCTCAAATTTGAAAGCATACACATTTCTAAGGCAATGTAAATATTGGAGTGACAGTTCGCCATGCTCCAATTGCAGCTGTCATGTATTTCAAATTTGTTTTGCTTTGATTTTAGATACTTCATAACATTAAACAATAAAAAGCCACCTATTGAATAAAACGTGTATTAAAAATATTATAGACTTAAACCTGTTTCTTTAATCTCTAACGATTAAAACACAAACACCTCTGACGGCGAATTTTGGCGTAACTAACCATGCAACTGTCAAATAAATTACTCGAATTATATCTAACATTATGGTACAAAACAGTATATATTCCAGTATCATACATATTCTATATACTTATGTACATACATACATATTTCTATTGCCCAATACAAAATATGTACGCAAACAAGAAATAAAATTGGTTCCTTTTTGTACATTACCTTACGTGTATGTAAGAATGTATATTTGAAACTGTGTTGTTTTGTTTTGTTTTATTTATATTTTCTACTCTCAATTTTCAAAATGTACTCATTTTATAAGAGAAGCTTTGAGAGAGGTGGATTTTCGCTAAATCCACTTCCAAAATTAGCTCGGCAATTGAAAGGATTGTATTGCACACTCTGTATAATAGTTATTTTACTCTGTGGTGACTGGTGACACACTGCATTTTGTTGATTTTTTAATTGTGTATTAAAAAGAGCTTTTAGCTTTTTAAAAATGTAACCATTAAATACATAAGAATGTATAACCAGTATAACTATATGAACATATGATGTTAATGACAGCTGAAACTGGAAGTGTTATCGTGATTTTGATCAAAATCAAGCAATTTTTACGTAATTTCGATGAAATTACCATAATTTCGATCTGTTGAAATTATATGAAAAGTTCTTGATTTCCTCGCCAAAATCAAGAAAAAAGGTTGATTTCGAAAATTATGGTAATTTCGAGCTGTATGTGTCTAGGATCTTAGATCCTGATCATCCTGATCAACAAAATGCAGTGTGACACTATATGATTTCAAAAGGTTGATTTCGTAAAATTATGGTGATTTCGAGCTGTATGTGTCTAGAGCATTAATTCGAATTTGAAATCATCTCAATTTAATACGAATTATTTTTCGTTGTGTACAATGTCGACTCTCGACTGCCTCAATGTGAATACCAAGATGTATAGAGTAGCACAAAAATGGAATGGAATAAAGAAAATTTGAAGAATAAATTGCTAAAGTAAATTTAAAATTGAATAATAAAACAATACTGTTCAAGTGACATTTATCGTCTTTCATGATCTTATAATTATATAATAAAAATAATAATAATAATTTATTATAATAATTTAAACAATTCATTCAATTTTATACAACATACTCTCAAAACATTCATTTTATTCAAGCAGTATGCAGTATGCAGTATGCAGTATATATTTAATGAATATGAATGCAATGTTATAAACATTTTGATAATGTACACATGCATTTATGTATGTAATATTTTATATACCATGGATGATGCCCAGTTGGACAAGAATGTATTCAGAATATATTAATAATAGTATTCTATATACGGATAAATGCTGAATTTGGGAAATGAAACGATAATGCATGGATGGCAATGTGTGGCAAAGATAATATAGTTCTTCGTCTCAATAGATGTTCTTTTTAGTGTAAGTGGTAATTTTTCCAAAAACGACACACTTACATATATGATAAAGATCGAAAAAGCTTCATCAAAATCAAAAAAGTTTTTCAAAATTTTTCGAATTGCTTTTAGTTATGTACCCTGTACACAATTATAATCATTTCAATAAATTTGTATGACAGTCTGTGATATAATGGAATTGTTTTTGTAAATCGAGTTATCAAAACTAATTGTGTAGACGGACCATAGTGTTTCGAATTTGTTCTCATTTATTATAAATGTTTGCTCTCACAAATGAAATGAACACCTGTCAATGTTTTGCAGCACTAAACAATACACAATGCTATTTAAAATGTACATTTAATTCATATGATATTCCACACATATAAGTGTTATTTATATGTAAATGTATATTTTGAGTATTGAAAATAGAATAAATGAATATCATTGGCTGGAACATATAAATATAAATTTGAACATTTTTGAGAGATTTTGATCATACATATTTATTTTCCATGTATGGTTTATGCTCGTGCATAAGGATATGTAGGAAGGATCCATATTGAATTGAAGACGATCTCGTACACATACATACATAAAGCATATAACATGAATAAACAACGTTTGATATAACCAAAGACCGATATATAAAATATATTATATCATGGTATATTATATTGGGCTTTGGTATAACATTGAATGCGATGTAAAAACTAATTCTAATACATACATAATAGACATGACATAGTAGACATTAATAACAACATGCTGCTTGCTTATGCAGAATAGATAATAGTAAATACTATATGCAATGAATGTGCTGTTTATGCGATATACATGATTGTATGTAATATGTATACATCGTTTATACGGTATTTTGTATACATACATACAAGTGTAATTATAAAAATAGATTGTTCAATGATGTATATCAGGATCTATAATATATATAGTATCAATGACCTTTCTTAACATATTTCTTTATGAAAATATTTGTGTGTAATGTTAAATATGAACCTTTTTGTTATTCATAGATATATGAATACATTATTTAGTAATTACATATACACTTTCGCTATCAGCTGGTTTTTTACTCATAAAAAATTGAAAAGTCAACCTTTTTGTTTTTTTTTTCAACTTTGGTTTGATTTCGGATTTATGAATAGAATATAATAGTGGCTGTTTGATGCGGGGAGTGGTGTGGGGGGTGGTGGGTGGTGATTACTCATGAGTAATTTTTCATTAGTAAGATTGAAAAATTTTATAGAATGAAAAATAAAATATAAATGAAAAAAATAGAATATTGGCAGGTGGGTGCGGGGATGCTAAAAGAGTATGAAAAGTGCTGTATAATTAGCGTCATTCGTTAACACTGATGAACATTTTTGAACTGAATAATTAAACCGATTTTTTCATATGCTCTTTTAACTATCTACCCACACTCTCCTACGCATCAAACTGTAACTATTATACTTTTTTCATAAATCCGAAGTTAAATGGAACATTTTGAGACTAGAATCATGAAGATTCATATATTTTTCGATTTTTAATGTTTAAAAAAAACTAGCTGAAAGCGAAAGTTTATAATTACCGAATATTTATCAATTACACTGCAATCTGATGGTTTTCCTCTGAAAAGAATTATTATTATTATTATTATTATTTATTAATTATATAAATTAATTTACATAATTAAAATTAAGAAAGGAAGCGCTGGTAGCTGAGACCTTCGGCTTCTTACAATATTGGTTTAAATTGCTTAATATGTATCATATATATCTATAAATATATATATATATATTTTTTTTTTTATATCTGATTACTTATATTTATATTATAGTTAAGTTGGTTAGTTATTAGGAAAAAACAATGTTATATGTTTACTTATTCTTAAATGTGTTTGTAAAGTTTGGATAATTTTAGGAAGGTGATTAAGTTTTGAAGATTTTGTATATTAGTATCTATGAATGTAGGTATTTTATTATTATCTAAAATAATATTTCTTAAGTTATTATACTTCGTGCAGTGAAATAATATGTGTGGTATATCTAATTTGGAGTTACAATGCGTACATTTTGGAGGGAGGGATTTGTTGATTAGGTGTTGATGTGTCATTAGAGTATGCCCTAATCTAATGCGGCAGATTTTTATGGAGTGTAATCGAGAGAGAACTGGCGGATAATTTGAATTGAGTGTGTTAGTCTTAATAAATTTGAAATAGAAGTTATTGTACTTCAAACGGTTGGCGTGTTGTTTTTCTATAATAGCTTTAGATATATGGAGGTTAAGGTCTTTAAAGGATTTATTTTTTTTAAAGAGAAGGGGGAATTGGTTTGAGCGTGACGCTGTTAGGTCTGCAAAATGGTTACCTTGAATGCCTATATGGCTGGGAACCCAGATTAATTTAATTTGCTTGTAATGGGCGATCATTTTGTCTCTTATTTGATTAATTAAAATTGAGTTATGATTTATATTAGAAATTGCTTTGAGAGCAGATAGGCTATCTGTAAAAATAGCTGAATGTGATTTTGTATTTATGGTATGGTCTATTGCTGTGAGAATTGCAGTGGTTTCGGCGGTAAAAATTGAGGAATAATTGGGTAGGTTTGCATTGGCAACTATATTGCCTGTTTCTGATACTACTGCGAAGGATACTGAGTCATTTTTGACAGAGCCATCAGTGTACAGAAGGTTAAAATCTTTATTTAATGAATTTTTTATTTCATTATATAGGTTAATGTAGATATTATTGGAAGTTGTAGGTTTAGGAAAAGTGTGTAGGGAGGTATTGATTTGGTCTTGTTTAAGAAGCCATGGAGGGAAGGAGAGTGATTGATGGGTATTGTCTATGTATTTGATGTCTATGTGTAGTTCTTTGGTAAGGTTGGCGATTTTTGCGAGTGTGGAGGGAAAGCGGAGGGTTTTTTTCCTGTGTAATAGTCCGAAAAAATTTGAGAAATAGATTGATTTTCTTGAGAAAATTGTTTTGGCTAGGAGACGGCTTGTAAGGAATTGTTTTCTCTCATCTATGGATTGTATGTTAAATTCAGTTAACATGTTAATGACAGGAGTGGTTCTAAAGCAACCAAGAGATCTTCTAATTGCAGCTATGTATGGTGGGTTTAATTTGCTTAAGACTGATTTGGAACAGTTCCCATATATTGGAAGACCGTAGTCAATAGTGCCACCCATTGTTGATTGGATTATATTGCGTAGTGTTGAAAAATGTGCATTACTGTTTTTGCTGGTTAGATATTTTATTATGTTTAGTTGTTTGTTTAGTTTTATCTTTATATTATTGACGTGGTGGTTCCAGATAAGTTTTTTGTCAAAATGTAGACCTAAAATTTTTAGATTATCGGTGGTTTTTATCGGATTATTGCCGATTTTTATGGAAAAGTCTTTGCAACTTAATTTTCTGCAGAAATGTATTTGTTGGGATTTATCTGTGGATATTTTTGCTCCAGAATAGTTAGTCCATTTGGTTAGATCATGAAAAATTTTATTGGTTAAGGTGGTGGCTTTGATTAGGTCTGTTTCTTTACAGATGATGTAGAGGTCATCGGCGTAGAGACAATGTTCAATATGATTGTATTTGTTGATAATTGAGCTGACTTCATGATATGCTATTTGAAACAGTATTACTGAGATAGGTGAACCTTGGGGAATTCCTGTATAGGAGTTGAATATGGAAGAATATGTACCATTAATTCTGAGGCGGAATTTACGATTCGTAAGATAGCTTTCTATGTATTTGAAGATTTTTGGACCGATGGCAAATTTTTTTAGTTGGTTTAGGATGGAAAGATGTTTTATTCTGTCGAAGGCTTTATTAAAATCTAATGCTATGATTGTCAGATGTGTTTTTTGTGATAAAGCTGAATGGGCTAGGTGATCTAGATAGAGGCAAGTATCTATTGTACCACTGCCTTTTCTATAAGCAAATTGAAACGGATTGAATGCTTTACTGTTTTCTATAAACCAATTTAGTCTGTTTGAAATTATTTTTTCTAGAAGTTTGCTGAGGCATGATAGAAGGGATATGGGTCGATAGGATTTGACGTCAGTTTGTATATGATTTGGTTTTAGAATTGGAAGTATTGTGGCTATTTTCCAAGTTTGTGGTATGATACCAGTTGTGAGGATATTATTGTATAGATTGATAAGTCTTTCTTTTGTTGTTATAGAAAGGTTTTGTAACATGGGGTATGATATTTTGTCATACCCAGGAGTAGTTCATTTGACTTGTTGAATAGCTAGTTCGAATTCTGTTATGGTGATAATGCCTTCTATTTTTTGGGCTTTAGGGTTTATGAAATGTGGATTATTGGTGTTTGGAGATAAAGGACTGTGGTCAACATGGTTATGAGATGCAGGTGTATCGTAGGAGAAGGAGCTACTGTAGAAAGTACCAAAGATTTCCCCTATTTCAATTGGATGTGAGGCTATGGTGTCATTGTTATGTATTTGTTTGATATTGAATGGAGATTGATTACCAGTTAGTTTTTTAATTTAATTCCAAATGAGGGAGGATGATGAATTTGGATTGATTGTATTGGTAAATTTAAAGAAGGATTCTTTTTTAGCATTTTTGGTTTCTCTTTTAAATATTGCATTTAAATTTTTGTATTTGAGAGAACTTGGAGTGGTAGGGTGTTTTTTGTAAAAGTACCATGCTTTTTTTCTTGATTTGTTCAGAAAATCTAGGTTTTTGTTCCACCATGTTGAGTATTTATTATAAGGTTTTGAGGTGGGATGTGTTAATGGAATGGAGCTTGAGGCTGCAAAGATGAGCGCTTTCTTAATAGTTGCTGCTTCTTTGTTTGGGTTATTTGATATAGTGTGACGTGATAAGTATAAATCTGTTTGAGTTAAGAATTTTTGCCAGTTAGCTAGATTAGTTTTAAATTTCGGCAGGAAGTTTGAAATCGCGGTATGGTTATTGGATATATTGACTGTTGTAAATGAGGGAAAATGGTCACTTCCATATAGATCATTTAATGTATCGAATGAACATAGTGGGGCAATATTGGCTGAGCAAATACTTAGATCTATGTGTGTGTAGGTATGGTGGGTTGAGTAGTGTGTTGGTTTACCATTATTTTGCACTATTAAATCTGTGGTTAAAAGCCAATCTTCAATTTCGGAGCCTATAAGATTGTGTGAGGGAGAACCCCAAATGGGGTTCCATCCGTTAAAGTCGCCGACGAAAATGCATGGTGTTTTTATTTGATTGTATAGATTTAATAGTTGAAAGCTTTTTATTTTACTGTGTGGGTGGATGTAGATGGATATTATTGTAATTGGATTTTTTGTATTGATTTCAATGGCTAGCGCCATCAAGTCTGTAATAAGGTTAATTTGTCTATGCGGTAGATTATTTTTTATAAAAAGAGCAATTCCTCCTTTTTTAAGTGTGTGTGTTGTAGTAGGAAAATTGAGTGAATAAGTGCGGTAATTTTTTATATTTGGATGTGGATGCTTAAGGGGTATGTGGGTTTCTTGGAGTGCAATGATTTCTGGGCTAAATTCGTTGATAAGAAGTTCTAGGAAAGGGAAGTTGTTGAAAATACCTTTTATATTCCACTGTAAGATTTTCATAATTTATTAAATATATTATGTGTTATTGAAGTATGGATGATGTGTTGTCTTGTGTTGTGATGATGTAGACTTTCCTATGAGGGTGTTATGTGATTTAAGATGTTGTAAATTATAGTTGAGTTGTTGATTGTGTTGAATGTAGATTTGTGAGTAGATTCTAGTTGATTTATGTTATTCCATGATGGTGTCGTCTGTTGGTTGTTGTATGGTTGATTCTGTTGTTTCCTTGTTATTTGATGTGCTAGGGGATGTGTATGTTTGTATGTGATTGTTTGCGTTGCGTTCTATGATTTTTTTGTTCGATGATGATATAGGGTTTGGTTTGATGTGATCGTTGGATGCGTACGTGGGTTTATGTGTTTTGTTCGGGTTATGTTCGTCGGATAGAGTAGAGTTGTGGCTAATATTGGGTTTATGTTGTGTTTCATTTGATGTGTTAGGATTGTTGTTAATTGGATGTGGTGTTGAAATTGTTTCATCTTTTTTTGTTGTGTTTATTTTTATGAATTTAAGAGCTGTTTCTAAGGATTCTTTTGGTGATATTTTGATGGTTGTTTGATTGTGTTTATTGTTAATGTGTTGGGCTGCTTCTTTGTATGACCATTTTTTAGTGGCTTGAATTTCTAAAATTTGTTGTCTCTTAACAAAGGTTGGGCAGAGTTTGTTGGTTGATCTATGGTTGTCGTTGCAATTAATGCATTGCACTTTTTCGCAATTATTTGGTGAGTGGTTTACATCGACACTGCAACAAATTTGGCATGTTGATGGATATGTGCACCTTTTTTTCGTGTGACCTAGTCTGAAGCAGTTTTTGCACTGCATGGGTTTGGGTATATACTGTTTCACTGGAACAGTGACAAATCCAATCTTTAAAGAATTGGGAACGTTCAGTGAGTCGAAAGTTAATATATGTAGTGGTGTATTTAATCTTTTGTTATTAACTAGTTTGGTGATTTTTACACATTCCTTAACTTTTTGGCTTTCTAGGAATTTTATTATGTCTGTGTTTTCAATTTCTGTAAGTAAGTCGCAGTAAACAACCCCTTTAGAATAGTTTAATATAGGGTGTAGTCGACATTCTACTTTGATACCATTGTTTAATTCTGTGGTATTCAGTAGTAACTTTGTTTGTTTTTCGTTTTTGGTAGTGATTAATAGGTTACCCTGTTTTGTAAATGAAATACTTAGGAATTCCTTAGAAATATTTTCTATTGATTTAGTTAGTTCAAAAATATTTGTTTGTTTTAACTGTTTTGTTTGGTCTTTGTGATTCATAATCACGTATTTGGATTGGTTGTTGAAAGTACTTGATGCATTGTTTGAAAAATCTAGGAAAGGAAAATCCTTTAAGCTGTTGATGTTGGTGTTCTTTTGTGGAATTTTTCGTTTGGATGTTTTGATTTTTTTATTTTGTTCTTCATGTTGATTAGATAGTATGCTGAAGTAGTTTTGGTTTTGAGGGGAAACTTGTCCCCTCGAAGAACTTGCCATGGTATACGCACTTCTTTTAATGTTTAGATTATTGTTTTTTTTTTTTTTAAAAGAAAGAAGATTGAAGAAACTTACTACACTACGCACTACACTAACTGCGCACTGCACTAACTATACGAGGGGTAATTGTTTGTTTTTTTTTTTTTCACAAAAGTGGTCTTTCCACTTAGGTTGATTGTTTTAGATAATATTATCTTATAGCTAGAAACGATTTATATAAGAGCACTTACTATGAATATGTTCACACTTCGGGAGTTTGAGAGAAACTGTGTGATAGTATATAGTATCTTTGATTATACATAATATATGTATACATATGGATATATTATGGTTTTATTTTGTTATGTTTTTGAGTTCATTGACTTATGAATGCAAGATACGATTATATATTATCATATCCCGTGAATTGAATTTCTTCTTGAAATTTTTAAAGAATGTCTTTTTTAATGTTTGGGCCTTAGGACTTCTGAAAAAATAAAGTATTATTCTGATTTATGATCATAATATAGAAATTTAAAAATCAGGTGTTTTGTGAATTACCAAATTTTTTTATAGACTGAGTCAATTTGTTTTCTAACTAGATAAAAATTGATATTTTCAAATTAATATGGAACATAATTTACAAATATGTATATTTTTCTAAATCTTGAGGATAATGATTTTTAAATTATGTATTTACAATATTTTTTAAAAACAGAAAGCTTAAAAATATTTATTTCAAAATTTTTAAATTTTATTTCGTTGATGTTTTTTGTGTGTGGTATAAAGTATATATTCAAAACATTCTAAATACTAGCGCTAATGAACATTTAATTAGATTCAATGAAAATTGATAATCATTTGTAGGTTGAAAAATATTATATATATATATAGGTATATATAATAAACAATATGTCATGAAGTCGAAAATAAATTATTTGTAAATTTATGGATTTTTATGATTGAATGCAATCAAATTTTTTTCATGTATGTTTGTTTGAAAATAAATTATTAAGTAGAATGGGCCTATAATTCTAGTCCTAGAAATATTTTGGAGATCCGTATTATCAAAATATCTTCAGTAGTGATTAAAAAAATTATGTTTGAAAATAACGTGGAATAGGTTTACGTACAGTAAATTATAATTGCTTATTTCATTTTTGAATTCAAAATTTGCCTTTATATTTTAACATTTCTATTAAATTGATAGCTCAACTATTTAATATCATTCTTAAACCAAATTTTAAAACTTAAACCATTCATTTAAAAAGTGCAAGAACTGGTCAGTTCTGCATGGTGCGGTCATGGAGTTGGCAAAAAATAGGAAGTTAATCTGACCTGCCTATACTTTAGAATATATTATCAGAAATTTGAATAGCCTCTGACATTTAGTATTAGCATTATTACAGTCATAAATATTTTTATACAGCATTTTTTTTGAACAAAAGTTTTAAAATTGCATGTATTTTTAATTCTGTTTTTTTCTATAAAATATATGTAACTTTGTTTTGAACTTAAATGAACCTAATGAATTCGGACAAAAAAGCGATGAATTATCAATCGTCTTTTAATACAGTTGAAATTATACAATATTTTAATATTTTAATAGTTGATATTATATTTAATTATTTATTATTATAATTATATATGTATACACTAAACAAATTTATGGATTTATAATGTTTCGAGGATGCATTTCCAATTATTAATTGATTAGAAATTAAATGCCGTGTAAAAGTAGTTGTGAACAATACTGTTCATCCAGTTTTAGTTTAACTATAGTTGGAAGACAGTTTTCAAATTTAAAAATTTTAAAATTAAATATATTACTATATATGATTAAATAAAGTATTATATTTATATGCAAATTATGTATAAAAATATCCAAGAAAGTCATAGCAAAGCAGAAGAAATTTGATCACGATCAAAGTGGATTTTGCATTTACGCAACCTGAATAATAGTGGTAACGTAGTAAATGAATGATATATTCTTCAAATATAGATATTGTGGTATCTTAAAAGGATATTTGCTTGAGGCCTGTTACCTATCAAAATTGTTATTTAATTCTTTTCACAGTTTCTCTCAAACTCCCGAAGTGTGAACATATTCATAGTAAGTGCTCTTATATAAATCGTTTCTAGCTATAAGATAATATTATCTAAAACAATCAACCTAAGTGGAAAGACCACTTTTGTGAAAAAAAAAAAAACAAACAATTACCCCTCGTATAGTTAGTGCAGTGCGCAGTTAGTGTAGTGCGTAGTGTAGTAAGTTTCTTCAATCTTCTTTCTTTAAAAAAAAAAAAAACAATAAACTAAACATTAAAAGAAGTGCGTATACCATGGCAAGTTCTTCGAGGGGACAAGTTTCCCCTCAAAACCAAAACTACTTCAGCATACTATCTAATCAACATGAAGAACAAAATAAAAAAATCAAAACATCCAAACAAAAAATTCCACAAAAGAACACCAACATCAACAGCTTAAAGGATTTTCCTTTCCTAGATTTTTCAAACAATGCATCAAGTACTTTCAACAACCAATCCAAATACGTGATTATGAATCACAAAGACCAAACAAAACAGTTAAAACAAACAAATATTTTTGAACTAACTAAATCAATAGAAAATATTTCTAAGGAATTCCTAAGTATTTCATTTACAAAACAGGGTAACCTATTAATCACTACCAAAAACGAAAAACAAACAAAGTTACTACTGAATACCACAGAATTAAACAATGGTATCAAAGTAGAATGTCGACTACACCCTATATTAAACTACTCTAAAGGGGTTGTTTACTGCGACTTACTTACAGAAATTGAAAACACAGACATAATAAAATTCCTAGAAAGCCAAAAAGTTAAGGAATGTGTAAAAATCACCAAACTAGTTAATAACAAAAGATTAAATACACCACTACATATATTAACTTTCGACTCACTGAACGTTCCCAATTCTTTAAAGATTGGATTTGTCACTGTTCCAGTGAAACAGTATATACCCAAACCCATGCAGTGCAAAAACTGCTTCAGACTAGGTCACACGAAAAAAAGGTGCACATATCCATCAACATGCCAAATTTGTTGCAGTGTCGATGTAAACCACTCACCAAATAATTGCGAAAAAGTGCAATGCATTAATTGCAACGACAACCATAGATCAACCAACAAACTCTGCCCAACCTTTGTTAAGAGACAACAAATTTTAGAAATTCAAGCCACTAAAAAATGGTCATACAAAGAAGCAGCCCAACACATTAACAATAAACACAATCAAACAACCATCAAAATATCACCAAAAGAATCCTTAGAAACAGCTCTTAAATTCATAAAAATAAACACAACAAAAAAAGATGAAACAATTTCAACACCACATCCAATTAACAACAATCCTAACACATCAAATGAAACACAACATAAACCCAATATTAGCCACAACTCTACTCTATCCGACGAACATAACCCGAACAAAACACATAAACCCACGTACGCATCCAACGATCACATCAAACCAAACCCTATATCATCATCGAACAAAAAAATCATAGAACGCAACGCAAACAATCACATACAAACATACACATCCCCTAGCACATCAAATAACAAGGAAACAACAGAATCAACCATACAACAACCAACAGACGACACCATCATGGAATAACATAAATCAACTAGAATCTACTCACAAATCTACATTCAACACAATCAACAACTCAACTATAATTTACAACATCTTAAATCACATAACACCCTCATAGGAAAGTCTACATCATCACAACACAAGACAACACATCATCCATACTTCAATAACACATAATATATTTAATAAATTATGAAAATCTTACAGTGGAATATAAAAGGTATTTTCAACAACTTCCCTTTCCTAGAACTTCTTATCAACGAATTTAGCCCAGAAATCATTGCACTCCAAGAAACCCACATACCCCTTAAGCATCCACATCCAAATATAAAAAATTACCGCACTTATTCACTCAATTTTCCTACTACAACACACACACTTAAAAAAGGAGGAATTGCTCTTTTTATAAAAAATAATCTACCGCATAGACAAATTAACCTTATTACAGACTTGATGGCGCTAGCCATTGAAATCAATACAAAAAATCCAATTACAATAATATCCATCTACATCCACCCACACAGTAAAATAAAAAGCTTTCAACTATTAAATCTATACAATCAAATAAAAACACCATGCATTTTCGTCGGCGACTTTAACGGATGGAACCCCATTTGGGGTTCTCCCTCACACAATCTTATAGGCTCCGAAATTGAAGATTGGCTTTTAACCACAGATTTAATAGTGCAAAATAATGGTAAACCAACACACTACTCAACCCACCATACCTACACACACATAGATCTAAGTATTTGCTCAGCCAATATTGCCCCACTATGTTCATTCGATACATTAAATGATCTATATGGAAGTGACCATTTTCCCTCATTTACAACAGTCAATATATCCAATAACCATACCGCGATTTCAAACTTCCTGCCGAAATTTAAAACTAATCTAGCTAACTGGCAAAAATTCTTAACTCAAACAGATTTATACTTATCACGTCACACTATATCAAATAACCCAAACAAAGAAGCAGCAACTATTAAGAAAGCGCTCATCTTTGCAGCCTCAAGCTCCATTCCATTAACACATCCCACCTCAAAACCTTATAATAAATACTCAACATGGTGGAACAAAAACCTAGATTTTCTGAACAAATCAAGAAAAAAAGCATGGTACTTTTACAAAAAACACCCTACCACTCCAAGTTCTCTCAAATACAAAAATTTAAATGCAATATTTAAAAGAGAAACCAAAAATGCTAAAAAAGAATCCTTCTTTAAATTTACCAATACAATCAATCCAAATTCATCATCCTCCCTCATTTGGAATTAAATTAAAAAACTAACTGGTAATCAATCTCCATTCAATATCAAACAAATACATAACAATGACACCATAGCCTCACATCCAATTGAAATAGGGGAAATCTTTGGTACTTTCTACAGTAGCTCCTTCTCCTACGATACACCTGCATCTCATAACCATGTTGACCACAGTCCTTTATCTCCAAACACCAATAATCCACATTTCATAAACCCTAAAGCCCAAAAAATAGAAGGCATTATCACCATAACAGAATTCGAACTAGCTATTCAACAAGTCAAAGGAACTACTCCTGGGTATGACAAAATATCATACCCCATGTTACAAAACCTTTCTATAACAACAAAAGAAAGACTTATCAATCTATACAATAATATCCTCACAACTGGTATCATACCACAAACTTGGAAAATAGCCACAATACTTCCAATTCTAAAACCAAATCATATACAAACTGACGTCAAATCCTATCGACCCATATCCCTTCTATCATGCCTCAGCAAACTTCTAGAAAAAATAATTTCAAACAGACTAAATTGGTTTATAGAAAACAGTAAAGCATTCAATCCGTTTCAATTTGCTTATAGAAAAGGCAGTGGTACAATAGATACTTGCCTCTATCTAGATCACCTAGCCCATTCAGCTTTATCACAAAAAACACATCTGACAATCATAGCATTAGATTTTAATAAAGCCTTCGACAGAATAAAACATCTTTCCATCCTAAACCAACTAAAAAAATTTGCCATCGGTCCAAAAATCTTCAAATACATAGAAAGCTATCTTACGAATCGTAAATTCCGCCTCAGAATTAATGGTACATATTCTTCCATATTCAACTCCTATACAGGAATTCCCCAAGGTTCACCTATCTCAGTAATACTGTTTCAAATAGCATATCATGAAGTCAGCTCAATTATCAACAAATACAATCATATTGAACATTGTCTCTACGCCGATGACCTCTACATCATCTGTAAAGAAACAGACCTAATCAAAGCCACCACCTTAACCAATAAAATTTTTCATGATCTAACCAAATGGACTAACTATTCTGGAGCAAAAATATCCACAGATAAATCCCAACAAATACATTTCTGCAGAAAATTAAGTTGCAAAGACTTTTCCATAAAAATCGGCAATAATCCGATAAAAACCACCGATAATCTAAAAATTTTAGGTCTACATTTTGACAAAAAACTTATCTGGAACCACCACGTCAATAATATAAAGATAAAACTAAACAAACAACTAAACATAATAAAATATCTAACCAGCAAAAACAGTAATGCACATTTTTCAACACTACGCAATATAATCCAATCAACAATGGGTGGCACTATTGACTACGGTCTTCCAATATATGGGAACTGTTCCAAATCAGTCTTAAGCAAATTAAACCCACCATACATAGCTGCAATTAGAAGATCTCTTGGTTGCTTTAGAACCACTCCTGTCATTAACATGTTAACTGAATTTAACATACAATCCATAGATGAGAGAAAACAATTCCTTACAAGCCGTCTCCTAGCCAAAACAATTTTCTCAAGAAAATCAATCTATTTCTCAAATTTTTTCGGACTATTACACAGGAAAAAAACCCTCCGCTTTCCCTCCACACTCGCAAAAATCGCTAACCTTACCAAAGAACTACACATAGACATCAAATACATAGACAATACCCATCAATCACTCTCCTTCCCTCCATGGCTTCTTAAACAAGACCAAATCAATACCTCCCTACACACTTTTCCTAAACCTACAACTTCCAATAATATCTACATTAACCTATATAATGAAATAAAAAATTCATTAAATAAAGATTTTAACCTTCTGTACACTGATGGCTCTGTCAAAAATGACTCAGTATCCTTCGCAGTAGTATCAGAAACAGGCAATATAGTTGCCAATGCAAACCTACCCAATTATTCCTCAATTTTTACCGCCGAAACCACTGCAATTCTCACAGCAATAGACCATACCATAAATACAAAATCACATTCAGCTATTTTTACAGATAGCCTATCTGCTCTCAAAGCAATTTCTAATATAAATCATAACTCAATTTTAATTAATCAAATAAGAGACAAAATGATCGCCCATTACAAGCAAATTAAATTAATCTGGGTTCCCAGCCATATAGGCATTCAAGGTAACCATTTTGCAGACCTAACAGCGTCACGCTCAAACCAATTCCCCCTTCTCTTTAAAAAAAATAAATCCTTTAAAGACCTTAACCTCCATATATCTAAAGCTATTATAGAAAAACAACACGCCAACCGTTTGAAGTACAATAACTTCTATTTCAAATTTATTAAGACTAACACACTCAATTCAAATTATCCGCCAGTTCTCTCTCGATTACACTCCATAAAAATCTGCCGCATTAGATTAGGGCATACTCTAATGACACATCAACACCTAATCAACAAATCCCTCCCTCCAAAATGTACGCATTGTAACTGCAAATTAGATATACCACATATATTATTTCACTGCACGAAGTATAATAATTTAAGAAATATTATTTTAGATAATAATAAAATACCTACATTCATAGATACTAATATACAAAATCTTCAAAACTTAATCACCTTCCTAAAATTATCCAAACTTTACAAACACATTTAAGAATAAGTAAACATATAACATTGTTTTTTCCTAATAACTAACCAACTTAACTATAATATAAATATAAGTAATCAGATATAAAAAAAAATATATATATATACAGGGTGTTTCAGTTCAACGGTAAAAAAATTGAACAGTAGATAGGTTTCGCCGAGACAAACAAGAAATCGTTCTACAGGTGGGGGGGTAATCTCAACCGTTTAGCCGCTAGAGGGCGTCAAAGTTTTTCTTCTCTTGTTTTACTAAACACCCTGTATTTTCGTTATTTTACATCCCAGCTCAAAAAGTATACCACCATGCAATAGAAGGCCCCTTGCCGTTTCATTTGACTTATGGCCCATCCCTGTCGCCCACCCCCTTAAAAAGTTATGGGTAGTCAAATTCAAAAATCTACACTTTTTCACGTGATTTTTTGGAAAAAATCAATGATTTCTCGAAAAAACACCCAATTAATGTACAATTTCTTTTCCGTCAGTAGAAAGCCCGATTCCTTCCGAAAAATTTTTTCTGTGTCTTACGTTGTTATCTCTTTTCGTTCTAGAAATATAGCAAGATATGTCAGTTAAGGTTTTAGTCAATTTCTGGAAATCCCAGAATATTTTTCATTTTTACATTAAATTTCCAGAAATTAACTAAAACCTTAACTGACATATCTTGCTATATTTCTAGAACGAAAAGAGATAACAACGTAAAAAACATACAAAAATTTTTCGGAAGGAATCGGACTTTCTACTGACGGAAAAGAAATTGCACATTAATTGGGTGTTTTTTCGAGAAATCACTGCTTTTTTCCAAAAAATCAGGTAAAAACGTGTATGTTTTTGAATTTGACTACCCATAACTTTTTAAGGGGGCGGGCGACAGGGATGAGCCATAAGTCAAATGAAACGGCAAGGGGCCTTCTATTGCATGGTGGTATACTTTTTGAGCTGGGATGTAAAATAACAAAAATACAGGGTGTTTAGTAAAACAAGAGAAGAAAAACTTTGACGCCCTCTAGCGGCTAAACGGTTGAGATTACCCCCCCACCTGTGGAACGATTTCTTGTTTGTCTCGGAGAGACCTATCTATTGTTCAATTTTTTTACCGTTGAACTGAAACACCCTGTATATTTATAGATATATATGATACATATTAAGCAATTTAAACCAATATTGTAAGAAGCCGAAGGTCTCAGCTACCAGCGCTTCCTTTCTTAATTTTAATTATGTAAATTAATTTATATAATTAATAAATAATAATAATAATAATAATACTATCACAGATAAGTGTATCTGATCTGTGATACTATGTAAAAACATATTTATATGTATTTATATAGTATCTCTGGTATAATGCTACAGCAATTATAATGTATGCATACGTAAAAACCTCTGTTGCCAAATATTCTACAATGCTACATCAGAAAATAATGTAAACCTGTACAAGTAATACATATAATCAAAGACCATATAAATGTATAGAGTACAGTACAAATGCTAGAGTAATTATAATGTATGCATACGTAAAAACCTCTGTTGCCAAATATTCTACAATGCTACATCAGAAAATAATGTAAACCTGTACAAGTAATACATATAATCAAAGACCATATAAATGTATAGAGTACAGTACAAATGCTACAGTAATTATAATGTATGCATACGTAAAAACATCTGTTGCCAAATATTCTACAATCCTACATCAGAAAATAATGTAAACCTATACAGGTAATCAAAACCTCCGAAAGAATCTCTCTCTCTTACAGAGAGAAGCCATGGAGAAATTTTTCTTACACACACATTCAAAGGCCTAAGTAGTCGGGAATTTTTTTGTTTACATTTCTTGACTACTTAGTCTGACCTGTCAAAAAATATATTATTAGTATTATTATTATTTATTTGGTGTAAAATAAAATACAAATTCTCATGTTTCATTCATAAAATTGTTTTATTTATTTATTTTATTTATTTTTTCTTAATAATTTTTTTACAAATTACAATAATTTAAATCCATATACGAGTATAAATATACATTTTATTAATACATACATTCTTTTTGTTAAAAACTATATATATTTTTTATGTTAACATTAATTATTCTATACTACATATTTATTTATATTCATACACAGTCATCTTTATCTAATATTTATTGCACATTCATACATAATTCTACTATAATACCAATTAATAAATAATTTACATGTATGAATTTAAATATATTCATATTTAATTCAATAATAATTATTTTTTCACTTTATAAAATATGTAAACAAAAATTGCTACACAATCTAAACATTTTTTTTGTAATTATTTTTAAGAAAAATTCAATTAAATAATTATATTATTAAACACTCTTTCATTTATGCACATTTTACAAAATGATTCAATAATAATTCACTTTTCAATTTATAAATTAATATAATATTTTATATTTATATATTCTATTCTATATTTATACTATAGAAGAAAATATATGTACAACTTAACCTCTAAGACAATATTTTTAGTTTTTATTTTAAATATTTCACATATTTTCACAATTTTTTATTTTAATCTGTTCACTAAAAATTAAGTAATATAAAAATACTTACCTTAGATTTAATTTCCAATTTTTTATTTAAAAAATAATAAAATAAATTAACAAAAACACTAGTCGCCTACTAATTTACATGACATTTAATAATTTTTTCCGACTACACTCACACTAATGCAGATGACTACTTCATGGCTTCTCTCTAAGAGAGAGAGAGAGATTCTTTCGGAGGTTTTGCAGGTAATACATATAACCAAAGACCATATAAATGTATATATTTATATGGTCTTTGATATAAATACAATTCTATATATGTATTTCAATTAGAAGTAGTAGTAGTAATTTATGTCAGATCATATAGCACGCGACAAGGAATATTAACATAACAACACATACATACATGTATAAAAATACATGAAATATGAAATACCTCCTTTCTCAAGTCATTCATATATTAAATACGACGATCAACTCAATACAATAAAAAAAAAATTTGAAACAGCCCTATTGTCAATTGTTGTATTCTAAAGCATTTGCGTACAAAATATCCATTTATTTTTACTTATTCAAGTATAATATCATATCAAGGGTGCGTTCATAAACGTTACTATAGTTAACTATAGTTATCATTTGTCGTTCAAAATGGTGGTGGCATAGTAAAACATAACTACCAACATGAATTTTTAGCGTTCATAAACATCTGTAGTAAAGTAAATTTTTAACTATTTGATGTCAAAAACTAACCCTGCTCGAGAGCATGTACGATAGTAACGATAGTAAACCTTTAAGTGGTAATGACATTGACAATAAAAAAATCGTTTGTAATTTAATTTTTTGTTGTGAATTGTGAAAATTTCAATTTAATTAATTTGAAATTAATTAATTTTGTTTTAAACTTCATTTGTAAAAAATAATTAATTTTTGACAAACAAAAAATATAATAATTATAATATGTAAAAATTTTTTAAACTTGACTTGACAGCTGAATGATAATTTATTGCTACTACTATGGTAAAAATCGCGTTCAAAAACCACTTGAAGTTAACATAACTATGGCTGTAGTATAACATAACTTTGCTTAAACTATACTACACCATGACTATGGTTAAAGTAATGTTCATGAACGCACCCCAAATAAGTGATGGTACCACTCAAAACCATATAAAATTTAATAAACCAGTCATGCAACTCACAAACTAATTCTTCTATATAAATATTCTTATTTTTCTCTCATATTTACATCCCTCCTGAATTATAAACTTTCGCTCTTTTTCGATATTGTTTCGAAAAACTTTTTCTTTATTTTTGGCAAACATACAAACATTTAAATGAAAAAAAATGAAATGGTTCATCTAGTAGGACTGTATTATCTTTGTGTGTGGCAATGTGCATGAATATGAACATATGAATATGAATACTAGCAAAGATAATACAGTGTGAAGTCTTTTAAGCTTTTCATCATACTGCATTATTATGGAAGAAAATTATTCTTGGAAGTACTAAATTGAAGTTCATGTCTGTACTATAAGAAAATAGCCGTAATCTATCCGTTTCCGTTCGTTAATCATTTTTCATTTTAAAGCTTTACCAATAGAAATATCATTTTGGGTTAAATTGGATAAATTCAAATAATTGTCTGCATTTTTGCAAAGAATCAAAGAATATAGAGCTAAAGCAATAGAATTTTCATTCCACAATCTGTCAAAAATTCAGAACACATAAAGTTACATAAATATCTTCGTTCGAAACATGTTTCGAACATAAATTTTTCCCCTCATAATTGTATTAAAATACACATAATTTTTCTTACTTACCATGTCTGAGGTAAAGATGGAAACAGATAACATCCGTGCCGTAATAAACAGTACTGACTATATTTTTTTTTTTTTTTCAACTATACATATATACATACAATGTATATAGTATATATTAAGTGCACGAAGTCCATTATGGCACCGCCGATCAGTAATTTATGTCAGATATACCATCCAGTTTATCATCAGTAATCAGTTACTGGTGTATATTGTTGATGGGAAAAATTAATGATCGACTTGGGCAAGAGTAGCGCGCTGGCTGGGGTTCGAACCGTGATCTCAGGATCACAAGACGAAACCCAACCATCGAGCTATTCAAGTCCCTCACGTACCTGACTATATAAATAAGGCACATGTATGTTCAGCGTCAAACAGTACTATCACTGAGGCAGCGTGATGACTGATGATAGTGTACTGTACTGGTGAACGATGCTAGTTGACGGAGAGGAAGCTATCTGTTTGTTATTTAAGAGGTATTCGGAATTATATTATATATTTGCCATACAAATCATCTAGATTAAAATCTGTTGCGGGGAAGGGAATCGATATAATATTATATTTTGTATTATACATTATGTATGTGTGCAATGGAATAATGTGAATTGTATTGTATTTAAAGGCAAATACAAGTTTATTGTGTATTATGATAATATATATAGCTACGTGTATAATATTCATTACGGAATATTATGTAGTATGTAGTATCAAAGACTAGATAACAAGTTGTTATATTGGGCTTTGGTAAGATGTATATTAACAAAGATCCTTATCTGTATTATGTAATTAGTATAATACGAATTTATATGCGAATATTAAATGTATGTATATATGTATATGAATTGTTGTGAATGATAAGTAAAAGGGAATAACAAATTAAAAATTTTTTTCAAAGAAATGTAAACAAACATTTTTTTTTTTAATAGGGAGTAATATACATAATTATATATAAACGAATGACATAATGACAAACATACGTATGTTTGTATATAATTGGTATGATCTGCATTGATTATAAATTGAAATATTTTTTCCTTATGATCTGAGTTTTGGCGTGGTCTTATATTAATTATTTCATAATCTCTATTCGAGTATTATGAATTACAATAATAATTATCATTACATATTCGTATGAATATGTATAAGAATAATTTTTGAATTTTAATTATGAACGTAATAAGCAAAAAATCTTAAAAATACTATACATTACATATATGTGGATATTTCGCATGAATGGTATATCTATACACTTGCTTAGATATCATTTTAATATTTCAGGTGATTATATATGCAATATGATTTAAATATTATATTTTTTATCGTTACTTTTTCTTTCCACCTGTATCCCTAAATATTGTAGGTATTGTAATATCACAAACAATATACAAATAATGTGGTAATATATAGGTATATCCTTAATACAATACGCATATAAATAATAATATACATGTACATAAAACGTATATGTATGTACATAAAAATAGTACAAAAGCAATGTGAAATTGTACAATATCAATATCGAAGGGTAATAATGTACTATATACATATGTGTGTGTGTACATTTGTATATAAACAAGATCGCACGAACATAAAAAAAAAATAAAGAAAAAAATATAAGCCAACGAAAACAACAATAATTTAATAGTTATCAAAATTGAATATAATACCAATAATACTGTATTAAATATAATACCAATAATACTATATTGCTTACTTGTCTAACAACTTCTATAATATAATATAATACATTATGCTAATAATGTAGGGTTTTCCAGTAAGGACATAACAATTTTATATTTAAGTAAAATAAAGAATAATTAATATACATACAAGGTTAAAATTTATTCCAAGTGAAGTACACAAATTACATTTAATTATGGAATTCGATCTCATTCATATGACCACCGCGAGCACGAAAATTGGAATAAGCGCTCTTAAAGTTGTGACTACCGATTCAGAATTGCGGTAGTAATTTTTAATAATTTCTAAATGTTGCTCGTTCGTGAACTTCACCATGATAAAAATGTTAACATTGACTGACGTTCTGAAGTTGACAGATTATGCCAAATGTTCAAGGCCTCCTTTGTATTAAAACACAAAATCGTTATGTCCCTATTGGAAAACCCGATATAAATGCATAAGAATTGTATTATCCTATAACCAGCCATTCACAATTATTATTTAATTGTTTATTTTATATTGGGTCCTATTATGAGTGTCGATAATATCGTCTTGTCATCGACTATCGCCTTGACTCGACAAGTTTTGTATTATGAATGGCGATTTGAGGCGAGAATATCGACATTTTGAGTCGATCAGTTAAAACTAATCAATAGACATAGTAGTCTATGGTGATTTGACATTTCATGTATGCTTTGTATATAAGATAAGTTGTATTTAATTATTCTGCTCAATTTATTTAAATTTAATTTATTTAATTAAAGAAAAATCACTAAAAATGCTGTTTGAAAAAAAAACATGAACGCTCTTCTTTTATGCAAAAAAAAAAAAATCAGTATTAAATTAATGTTTTATATTTATAGCTACAAATTATTTACATAAATTAATCAAATATTTATTAAAAATTACAAAAATTAATTAAATATTTATTCAAAATTGAAAAAAAAAATGAATTATAAATTTTTGTATCGATATATTTGACAATTTTTATAGAAATTACATGGTGAAACTGGATGAAAATAAAATTTGATATGACAATATCTTACTGTCGAGACGACCGATTTGCATAATACAAAATTTACATCGTCTCGTCCCGTCTTAATTTTGTCAATAGTCGATATTATCGACATTCATAATAGGGCCCATTAATTTTTATAAACTCAATCCTACAAGTGTATACGTACATATGTACATAGTGTCTACAATATAATATGAACGTCGATATGAACAAACAGCACAGCATATACATTTACTTACGTACATTACGTAGTAGTACACAAATACCAAAAATCATTTTGTTCAATATTGTAAAATACATATTTTTATAATTATAATACAATATACATATATGTATATAATACATATATATTGTCCCTTTAAAAATATCTCGGCTAATGCATTTATAAAAAAAACCTGAAATATGTATGTATATAGTACATATATATATCATAATATCATATCATCATCATCATCATATTTATGTATTATAATGATTATCCGCATACATATATAATCGTATTGCATTAGCGTATACAATGTACAATATAAAATATAAATTTACATTGTATTATTTGCCGTATACCAATTACCATTATCAATGTATGCTCTTATGCACAAATTACATTACAATACAGCAATAAAGAAATGATCGATAGAAATAAAAACATAGCAGTCAACCAGCAGCAGTATAAAAATTATATATATATAGTATATATATCTACATTATATGTATATTTGAAAACTATAATGGCGTATGAATAATCAAATTAACGCACACACAAATGCTATGTGTAAACCTATTTTCATTCATAAATACGAAATTATTTTTCGAAGTATTTTTTCGAAGTATAAAATTATACACAAGTCATACACATTAATTACAAACATGTGCGAAATCCAAAATTTTTTCGGTTCATTCCACATCATCCACATTAATTGTAACCAAAGATAATACAGTCCTACTAGATGAACCATTTCATTTTTTTTATTTAAATGTTTGTATGTTTGCCAAAAATGAAGATCGAAAAAGTTTTTCGAAACAATATCGAAAAAGAGCGAAAGTTTATAATTCAGGAGGGATGTAAATATGAGAGAAAAATAAAAATATTTATATAGAAGAATTAGTTTGTGAGTTGCATGACTGGTTTATTAAATTTTATATGGTTTTGAGTGGTACCATCACTTATTTGGGGTGCGTTCATGAACATTACTTTAACCATAGTCATGGTGTAGTATAGTTTAAGCAAAGTTATGTTATACTACAGCCATAGTTATGTTAACTTCAAGTGGTTTTTGAACGCGATTTTTACCATAGTAGTAGCAATAAATTATCATTCAGCTGTCAAGTCAAGTTTAAAAAATTTTTACATATTATAATTATTATATTTTTTGTTTGTCAAAAATAAATTATTTTTTAAAAATGAAGTTTAAAACAAAATTAATAAATTTCAAATAAATTAAATTGAAATTTTCACAATTCACAACAAAAAATGAAATGACAAACGATTTTTTATTGTCAATGTCATTACCACTTAAGGGCTTACTATCGTTACTATCGTTAACCATGCTCTCGAGCAGGGTTAATTTTTGACATCAAATAGTTAAAAATTTACTTTACTTCAGATGTTTATGAACAAAAGTTATGTTGGTAGTTATGTTTTACTATACCACCACTATTCTGAACGACAAATGATAACTATAGTTAACTATAGTAACGTTTATGAACGCACCCTTGATATGATATTATACTTGAATAAGTAAAAATAAATGGATATTTTGTACGCAAATGCTTTAGAATACAACAATTGACAATAGGGCTGTTTCAAATTTTTTTTTTATTGTATTGAGTTGATCGTCGTATTTAATATATGAATGACTTGAGAAAGGAGGCATTTCATATTTCATGTATTTTTATATATGTATGTATGTGTTGTTATGTTAATATGCCTTGTCGCGTGCTATATGATCTGACATAAATTACTACTACTACTTCTAATTGAAATACATATATAGAATTGTATTTATATCAAAGACCATATAAATATATACATTTATATGGTCTTTGGTTATATGTATTACCTGTATAGGTTTACATTATTTTCTGATGTACGATTGTAGAATATTTGGCAACAGAGGTTTTTACGTATGCCTATGCATACATTATAATTACTGTAGCATTTGTACTGTACTCTGGTCTATACATTTATATGGTCTTTGATTATATGTATTACTTGTATAGGTTTACATTATTTTCTGATGTAGGATTGTAGAATATTTGGCAACAGATGTTTTTACGTATGCATACATTATAATTACTGTAGCATTTGTACTGTACTCTATACATTTATATGGTCTTTGATTATATGTATTACTTGTATAGGTTTACATTATTTTCTGATGTAGCATTGTAGAATATTTGGCAACAGAGGTTTTTACGTATGCATACATTATAATTGCTGTAGCATTATACCAGAGATACTATATAACTATCAGATCAGATACACTTATCTGTGATAGTATATAGTATCTTTGATTATACATAATATATGTATACATATGGATATATTATGGTTTTATTTTGTTATGTTTTTGAGTTCATTGACTTATGAATGCAAGATACGATTATATATTATCATATCCCGTGAATTGAATTTCTTCTTGAAATTTTGAAAGAATATCTTTTTTAATGTTTGGGCCTTAGGACTTCTAAAAAAATAAAGTATTATTCTGATTTATGATCATAATATAGAAATTTAAAAATCAGGTGTTTTGTGAATTACCAAATTTTTTTATAGACTGAGTCAATTTTTTTTCTAACTAGATCTAGTTCCTAAATCTTGAGGATAATGAATTTTAAATTATTTACAATATTTGTTAAAAACAGAAAGCTTAAAAATATTTATTTCAAAATTTTTAAATTTTATTTCGTTGATGTTTTTTGTGTGTGGTATAAAGTATATATTCAAAACATTCTAAATACTAGCGCTAATGAACATTTAATTAGATTCAATGAAAATTGATAATCATTTGTAGGTTGAAAAATATTATATATATATATAGGTATATATAATAAACAATATGTCATGAAGTCGAAAATAAATTATTTGTAAATTTATGGATTTTTATGATTGAATGCAATCAAATTTTTTTCATGTATGTTTGTTTGAAAATAAATTATTAAGTAGAATGGGCCTATAATTCTAGTCCTAGAAATATTTTGGAGATCCGTATTATCAAAATATCTTCAGTAGTGATTCAAAAAATTATGTTTGAAAATAACGTGGAATAGGTTTACGTATAGTAAATTATAATTGCTTATTTGATTTTTGAATTCAAAATTTGCCTTTATATTTTAACATTTCTATTAAATTGATAGCTCAACTATTTAATATCATTCTTAAACCAAATTTTAAAACTTAAACCATTCATTTAAAAAGTGCAAGAACTGGTCAGTTCTGCATGGTGCGGTCATTAAGTTGGCAAAAAATAGGAAGTTAATCTGACCTGCCTATACTTTAGAATATATTATCAGAAATTTGAATAGCCTCTGACATTTAGTATTAGCACTATTAGTCATAAATATTTTTATACAGCATTTTTTTTGAACAAAAGTTTTAAAATTGCATGTATTTTTAATTCTGTTTTTTTCTATAAAATATATGTAACTTTGTTTTGAACTTAAATGAACCTAATGAATACGGACAAAAAAGCGATGAATTATCAATCGTCTTTTAATACAGTTGAAATTATACAATATTTTAATATTTTAATAGTTGATATTATATTTAATTATTTATTATTATAATTATATATGTATACACTAAACAAATTTATGGATTTATAATGTTTCGAGGATGCATTTCCAATTATTAATTGATTAGAAATTAAATGCCGTGTAAAAGTAGTTGTGAACAATACTGTACATCCAGTTTTAGTTTAACTATAGTTGGAAGACGGTTTTCAAATTTAAAAATTTTAAAATTAAATATATTACTATATATGATTTATAAAGTATAGTATTAATATGCAAATTATATATAAAAATATGTAAGAAACTCATAGCAAAGCAGAAGAAAAATTTTGATCACGATCAAAGTGGATTTTGCACTTATAATAGTGGTAACGTAGTAAATGAATGATATATTCTTCAAATATAGATATTGTGGTATCTTAAAAGGATATTTGCTTGAGGCCTGTTACCTATCAAAATTGTTATTTAATTCTTTTCAGAGGAAAACCATCAGATTGCAGTGTAATTGATAAATATTCGGTAATTATAAACTTTCGCTGTCAGCTAGTTTTCTTTAAACATTAAAAATCGATAAATATATGAATCTTCATGATTCTAGTCTCAAAATATTCCATTTAACTTCGGATTTATGAAAAAAGTATAATAGTTATAGTTTGATGCGTAGGAGAGTGTGGGTAGATAGTTAAAAGAGCATATGAAAAAATCAGTTTAATTCAGTTCAAAAATGTTGATCAGTGTTAACGAATGACGCTAATTATACAGCACTTTTCATACTCTTTTAGCATCCCCGCACCCACCTGCCAAAATTCTCTTTTTTTCATTTATATTTTATTTTTCATTCTATAAAATTTTTCAATCTTACTAATGAAAAATTACTCATGAGTAATCACCACCTACCACCCCCCACACCACTCCCCGCATCAAACAGCCACTATTATATTCTATTCATAAATCCGAAATCAAACCAAAGTTGAAAAAAAAGCAAAAAGATTGACTTTTCAATTTTGTATGAGTAAAAAACCAGCTGATAGCGAAAGTGTATATGTAATTACCAAATACTGTATTCATATATCTATGAATAACAAAAAGGTTCATATTTAACATTACACACAAATATTTTCATAAAGAAATATGTTAAGAAAGGTCATTGATACTATATATATTATAGATCCTGATATACATCATTGAACAATCTATTTTTATAATTACACTTGTATGTATGTATACAAAATACCGTATAAACGATGTATACATATTACATACAATCATGTATATCGCATAAACAGCACATTCATTGCATATAGTATTTACTATTATCTATTCTGCATAAGCAAGCAGCATGTTGTTATTAATGTCTACTATGTCATGTCTATTATGTATGTATTAGAATTAGTTTTTACATCGCATTCAATGTTATACCAAAGACCAATATAATATACCATGATATAATATATTTTATATATCGGTCTTTGGTTATATCAAACGTTGTTTATTCATGTTATATGCTTTATGTATGTATGTGTACGAGATCGTCTTCAATTCAATATGGATCCTTACATATCCTTATGCACGAGCATAAACCGTACATGGAGAATAAATATATATGATCAAAATCTCTCAAAAATGTTCAAATTTATATTTATATGTTCCAGCCAATGATATTCATTTATTCTATTTTCAATACTCAAAATATACATTTACATATAAATAACACTTATATGTGTGGAATATCATATGAATTAAATTTACATTTTAAATAGCATTGTGTATTGTTTAGTGCTGCAAAACATTGACAGGTGTTCATTTCATTTGTGAGAGCAAACATTTATAATAAATGAGAACAAATTCGAAACACTATGGTCCGTCTACACAATTAGTTTTGATAACTCGATTTACAAAAACAATTCCATTATATCACAGACTGTCATACAAATTTATTGAAATGATTATAATTGTGTACAGGGTACATAACTAAAAGCAATTCGAAAAATTTTGAAAAACTTTTTTGATTTTGATGAAGCTTTTTCGATCTTTATCATATATGTAAGTGTGTCGTTTTTGGAAAAATTACCACTTACACTAAAAAGAACATCTAATGAGACGAAGAACTATATTATCTTTGTTGTAACTTTCCCCATTTTCAAAATTTCGAAGCAAGAAAATATGTATTTTGGCAAACATACAGACATTATTTGAATTTAACCGTCGAATGTTATTTCTATTGCTTTAGCTCTATATTCTTTGATTTTTGTCAAAATACAAATTTTCTTGCTTAGAATTTAACCAATTAACCAAACAATAAATTATTAAGCCACAACAATAAGCAAAAATGTAAACTCGAATGACGTTATAACAAAACGATATTTTTTTTTTTTTGAAAATTTCATAGCTTCGAAAAATAATTACGCACTTCCGAATTGGTGCCGTTAGATTTTGAAACGAGACCTTCCGATAATGATACTTTGGAATGTCCTCTTTTCCTCTATATGCCTTTATTGCCGTAAATTCATCTTAAAGACACTAACTACCCTTAAAAATTGTTGATCCAAAATAATGGCGTGTTTTACGAAAAACGTTATTTCTCCGTATCAGCATCTTGAATTGGATAGTTAATAGATCATTTTAAAGAGACTTCCTACACTATTTGTCACAGTTTATTTCACTTTGATTGAATTAGCGGTTCTAATTAGATTAGAAATATAACATTTTACTACTAAAAAAATTGCATAATATAATCATTAATGAAATAACTATAAATAACAATGTAATAAAAATAGAAACCTTATATAGAAAAAGGAAAAATAAATTAACAAAAATGCCGTTATGTGGAGTTCGCGAATCTAAAATTGAAAGAAATGCGACAAAAATAAATATTGTTCTAATTGTGGCGGTATATATCATGCGACATGTATACATTTTTAACCCATTCTGAAATTGAATTTTTAAATACGAAAAACAAAGTTTGGCGCTGTAAGAAATGTGTAGTTGCAAAAAGATGTGACGAAAGAAGCGGTGTTTGACTATTTCTAATAGTGAAACAAATTCTATTACGCTTGAGTGTAAAGAACTAATTGCAATAAAAAATACAAACGTTAACAATAACAATATAATAGATACACTATGTGATTGAGTTACGTCTGAGACGTAAATACACAAATAAGAAAAGATTTATCATCATTTGTTAAAAGATCAAAACATATGTCTTATATCTCAGGAACTATTTATTTCGGGATAAAATATATTTCGTTAGAAAGAGGAGAAAGTTCTCTTTAAAATGCAATATCCATCGATATCCTGCACCATTCCAAAAAATAAATATAACGATTTTTGTGAAACACAGTAAATTTTTTGAAAAATTTTTAACGGTACTTTTCTCCCAAAAATCAAAATTCTGCAACTTGGCACATACGACACATTAAAGAGGACATCCTGAAGAATACGTCACCGGAGTTCCGTTACGCTTACGATATTTCGAGCTAGCGATTCAGAAGTTCAGCCACTGAAGTCTATAATTAAATTCTAGGGTATGTATAGGGATCGGGTAAACCACCTTTTGATCTTATGATCCCGCATAAATTCTCGAGAACACCCTGATTCAGCCTGTTTGTAATTTTCGGAATACTTTTTACACTCGGAAAAATCACAATTCACCATTATTATTAAATTAAATTATTCACTAAATATTAAATAATTATCACTAACACTATATATAAGAACCAAGTTAAATTAAATTTATAAGTTGTAATCTTTCTCCCAATATTAAATAAATTTATCATGAAAAATAGAAAAGAATTTACACTTGAATTTACACAAGAGTTTCCTCATTTAGCATAGCTTAAAAATATTTTATTTAACATTAGTAACAAGAAATAGTTCATGAATTCACCTAATTCATATTAACTTTAAAAACTTATATAGCGCAACAGTCACTATAAATAACAATAACAAATATAAGTGTTAGTGAAAAAAATAGGAATGAATTGTGATTTAAACATGATGTTTTATTCAAAGCTGCCTTTCTTTGTAATATATATTCATTATTATATGGCGGAATATCTCATTAAATTACATTATCTTTGCTCTCATCTAATTAAAAAACTATACATATTTACACAGCAGAAACAAACAAAGACTTACAAAATCTTGTAACAGAGTACACAGACTACAGAGGTATAGAAAAGAGAATACTGATAATAATCAGCGGTTATACACATAATATGATACGCAAGTTATTTAAAAAATTGAAATTTCATCTAGATGCACTTGTTATACTCATTCTCATTTTAAATTGAAATTAAAATGAAAATAAAACTTTAGTTTATAAAAAATTACATAAAAAATTAAAAAATATTTTTAGAAATTAGTATTCACAATATAAAAAATTATGTTAATTTTGTGAATTCTTACTTTTATTTCTGATTGACAAGTAAAGCAAATAATATAAAATAAATACAAATTAATGTGTTTAATCATGTTATCTGTACCACATACATATACCGTAGATTAAATTTTATCATTCTATATTTCTTATGATGACATAGAGGAAATGGGAGAAATGTGCAGAATTAAACAAACATTTTTATTTTAGTTTCGATCATTTTATTAATTTAATACATTTCTTAAATAACATCTTAAGTATGTAGGTAATTACTTATAAAACTAATCTTTGGTCCCAAAATAAGCATTTAATTATTAAATTTATATTTAAAAAATTTTATTTTATAGAGCATAAGTTGAAATTATATATACAAAACTTAAATATTTTCATTGTATCACACATAATTATATTAATAAATATAACACACAATTATCAAACATATAATCACATTCTAAATTTATGTATACAAGTACCTTATGATATCCTCGAATCTTTTTATCACGCAAATATTGTATTATTATATTTTTTGCAAAAATACATATATATTTTGGAAATTTTTAGCGTTTTTTAATATTTTTACGATGTTTCTGATAAAATTCTTCCATAGCTCTATATTCAGGCTCATAGACGTTAGGTATTTCTTGTCCTAAAGCCTGAGAAAACATCATTTCAACACTTTTTGAAGCTCGTATTTCTTCTTCATATGCCATTAACTGTCGAAAAAATCCAATGTTTGGTCGAATTTGTGGTCTTAAAACATATGAAAATATCAAAATTTCAATATATGATATTGTATAATATTAATAATGCTTACCTTGCAGATTTGACACTATGATATGCTTCTCTTAATGTCATATCCATATGCCTAATTAAATATGCAATACATAAAGTTGCAGATCGACTAACACCTGCAACACAATGAACTAGAGATTTTCCTCCTGCTTGTCGTACTCCCTCAATCATATCAGCAACTTCATTGAAAAATGGTTTCAAATCAGCATCAGGCTTATCGAAAGCATTGACTCGCAAATAAAGTGGTTTCGAATCAGATAATGGTGTATCTGGAAGTTCCGGTGCTACATTAACTATGAATTTAATTTCTAACTTGTCAAGAACGCTTGGTATTGCTACTCCTGCTCCACATAAGAATAATGTCGGAAGAATTTCCGATATTCCAGGAAATCTAATTGGTTCACTAGTAATGCTGGAATTCAAAGTTCAATTTATTTCACAATTATAAATATAATTAATATAAATATGTAAAGTTTAATATATTCAAATTAATTCATCAAAATCAATTTATAATTTTAATATTATAAAACAACTGATTAAACTTTAATTTTACAACTCAACTGAAAATATACACAACTGATTTTCCTATACATTTCAACTTCTAATTGTATTATGTTTTCTACCTTCTTTTTTCAACTGTCTGATTTCAACTCTACTTCTAATTACTTTTTCCTAAAAAATGTAAAATCTACCTAACTGTTTTATTTTAAAAATAGTTTTACAAAATTGATAACATAATTTAGAATATAAATAGAAACAATAGCATAACAGATAATAGTTAAATGATATAGGGTGATTCTATATTAATTTCCTACATGTATATGTTTATATATTTTTTATTAATAAATGCTGATATTTATCAATAAAATTATATTCATATCTAAAATAGGCAGGAATAGGAAATGTTTAAAAGGGCTTAGGTAAGATATGACAATTGATTACAATATGTGTAAAATAGATGTAATAAAAATTGTACATACTTTGATACACAATACATTTAAAATTACTGCATGGAATAATCAAATATAAACTAACTTCTTCTATAATATTAATAATTTGAATATACTAAAATTAATTTCAGTATTTTAATTATTCAATGTTGATTTTTTAATATATTTATTATATTATTTTCGAATACATACATATACATATGTTATATATGAAATTAATGTTGTGATCATTTATGATCATAAAACCACAGCTAATATCTAACATAATTTAACCATTCATATTTATACGTTAATTGTGAATTAATAATCCTAATACTTGAGATTATTATCAAAAAAGTTATTACTGAATTTGGGTAGTGGTAAATGTAAAAAAATAAAATAAAAATAAATAAAAAAATAAATTCAATTCAATTCGAAATCAGGTGGAAATTTTTATAAACCCTAAGTAGCACAATTTAGTGGTTGAGTGAATGATAGAAAACAAAATTGCCTTTTTTATATACTATAACAAGCAATTTGGAATTAGGCTGTAAACAAAAATATATCCTAAATTCAAATATTATTATAAATTTTTAAAAAAATTTGCGAAAAAATTGGATTCCTGAAAAAACACTACGTAAAATTTTTTTATTATTGAAATTAGAAGGAGAAAGTTTTCTCTTCAAACAACAAAAATCAGATGGCGATTGGACGATTCGTTATCGAGTTATTTAGAATCAGTTATCCGTGAAAGGGTTATAACTGTGTGTATCTTTGTCTCAGTAAATGGACGCGATGGAATTTTTTAAATATTTTTTTGGTAGCTTGGGGCTAATACCTACCCAAATTGCAAGCCTATGTAACTTACAAAATAGAATGTATATTATTTTATATTGCTTGTCACACAACATTTTCTGTGCTATGCAAGCAATAGGAATTGAAATTGTACATCCGATAAATTGCTTACAGCTATTGGTTAATTTGTTTTTGTCATATAAGCTAAAGGCGCAGAGTTTATTACAGCACTATAAAATGAAGAGGTTTTAGCAAACATTTACACGTTATGTATACAAAGTTATACGTTATACGTGTTGATTATATTTGGTAAGATGTGAATGAGTCCGATTCCCATAGTCACGTCACGCCGTGAGAGTTGTCACTATTCTTGTCACGTCATTTTCTTAATGCTATTCCCATAGTCACTAAAAAAGGCGTGACGAAAAATTGCTAGGTCAACGGTAACTCATGTTTTTGACATTTCTTGAATTTTGAATTTGATTGAAAAATTTAAATTGTCTATTGTTTTAAACAATAATTTTATGAAATATTATAATTGAAATCGAGAAAAAAAATAGTAAATATTAATTTTAAATAAATATAAATATTTTTATAAAAGTTTATGTGTATAAGTATAAAAAGTGAAATTAAAATATTCAAAAATATAGAAACGTGATAAAGACATTTTAATAATCTACTAAGAACTTTTAAAGTAGTTAATAAAATAAAAAGATTAATAAATATTAAAGTATTATAAAAATAATAAAAATAATAAATATATAAATAAATTATAAGAAAAAAATGTCTTCTTTCGATTTGTGGTGGTCTGATAGTTAAGAAGAAGATGAAAAACAGCAATTAATAATAAAAAGGAAAATATTGAGAGATAAATCTAATCCCTTAGATTTACCTGATTCTGTGTAAGTTTATTAGCTATTATTCAAAATTACAAATTGAATGAAATTTACTCTTTTATTTACAGATTTGTGAAATATTTTAGAATTTGTAAAAACAGTTTCTCAAATCTTTTACAAATAATTGAAGGAAATTCAACACCTACGGTGCGATCTTCTTCTGTGCGACCCATTATTAAATTAGCTGCAGTTTTACGTTTTCTTGCTGATGGCTCATACCAGACAAGTAGTGGAAATGATTTTAATGTTGGATTGTCGCAGCCAACATTTTCTACAGTATTAAAAGAAATTTTAAATATTTTCGAACGAACAATATGTAAAGAACATATTAAGTTTCCACGCACTGAGCAAGAAAATGATGAGATGAAAAGCGAATTTTTTGCAAGGACAGGATTTCCGGGCATCATAGGCTGTGTGGACGGAACTCACATAAAAATAATTTCACCACCAAAAGACATTTGTCATTTATATTACAATCTTAAAGTATTTTATAGTGTAAATGTAATGTTAGTAAGTATTATAGGAGTAATACACATTATGAGCAACATAATAAAAGAAAAAAAACAATTTCTTTGAGGTTTGTGATTCCAACATGAGGATAACTTATGTTGATGCCAATTACTCTGGCTCATCACACGACTCCTTAATTTGGAGTTGCAGCAACTTGGATGCAGCTCTAGAATTGAAGTACCGTCAAGGCGAGAGAAATACATGGATATTAGGTAAAATTTATTACTATTATTAAATATCATTTCATTTCACTATACATATAAATAATTTTTAGGTGATAGCGGTTATCCATTAAAACCATATTTAATCACACCATTCCGGACTGTGACGGATAACAGACAAAGTAGTTTCAATTTGAAACATGCACGGGCTCGAAATATTATTGAGAGAACCATTGGTGTGTTCAAAAACACTTTCAGATGCTTGCTTGGAGCTAGAGAGCTTCATTACAGTCCAGCTAAAGTATCGCAAATTGTAAATATTTGCTGTGCTTTACATAATTTATTAGAATAAAACAAAGGCTAGGTAATGATGAAAGTACTTTAACTGAACAATTAGAAATTTTAGAGGCCGATCACACCGAAGAACACTTAGCTAGTAGTGGAGTTGAAGTTAGAATGCAAATAATGAATTCTATTTGTTAAATGAAAAAAATGTAATTAGATTATTGAAATTTTTGTATTTCAGAATTGATATTAAAAATAAATAAATTAAATCTTAATTTTTTTTAATTATTTTATTTCAAATTTAGATTAAAACAAACAAAATAAAAAATTTTCTTCAACTTAAGTTAAGTCATATGTACAGTCATTGGTTTAGTTTTTATACTTAATTTCTTCTAAATCTAATTTACGTTTTTTTATATTTAACATTTCAAAGTCAAATTTAGTTTTCTCCAGTCTTTTTTTCTCTTTATTTTTTAGTTTTTCTTTTATTAGGTTAAGTTCCTTTTCCTTTAATTTTAGTTCCTTTTCTTTCAATTGTACTTTTTTTTCTTTTAGTTGCAGTTCTTTTTCTTTTAATTGCACTTCTTTTTCTTTTGAGTACGATATTTTGCGCAGATAACATACACCTTTATCCAGTCTAACAGAAACAGATTTAAGGATATCTGTTTGCTGTTTTATGGCGAACATTCTTTCATTTTTAAATGTTTTTTTGTTTGTTTCAATTGCTTTTGATGTACTTGGTGTACACTTGTCCAATTTGTCAATATCGTTATTATTATTATTACTATTATTATTATTATTATCACCATCATTTTTGTTTTCACTACTAGAAGTATTAATAATAAAATTATCACATTCATTTATCACATTATCGTAATTGGTTCCTTCTAATGTTTCACAGGTTTCTGCCTGAGCCTCTCTTTCCTCTTCTTCCAGTCCAAAAGTTTTTTCTCCTACATTTGCTATTTTATCTAACTGCAAAATCTTTATTACTTCTTCCTCCAGATTACTAAATTAATATATTTTATTTATTCCTCCTCCTGTTGCTTTAAATTCTGCTTTGTCTCCTGTTATTTTTTTTCTAACTTTTAATTTTAAATCTGTCCACACCTAGGGTATTAAAAAGACATTAATATATTAAAAACAAGTAAGAAACTTGAATATACTCACTTTTTGCCATTCTGATGTTGATCTTAATGGAGGTCCTTGGCTGTTCAATTTTTCTGCTATACTGCTCCATATTTTTCTATATTCGTCTTTATTTGCCATATTATTCCTGGCCAAATTTAAATTTTCCGCCATACAGGAAACTAAACAATCAAATTGTTTCCTGTTTGTAATTTTTACTCTATAATTAAAAAAATTGAATTTATTTTTATTTATAAAATAGTTAAAAAAATAAATAAATAAATAAATAAATAAATTAATAATTTGTTTTATTTCACTTACATTTTTTTGTCCATTTTTTCCATGTAAACACAACCACACTGCACAAAAACAAATAAACAAATGAAAATGAATTAAGAAAACAACAGCTCTCACGACAAAAAAACAAGGTGACGGCTGTCACTTATTTTTCGTGACATTTCTCACGAATGTGACTACTGGAATATGCCGATTCCACTGTCACCGTGACAAGCCCGTGACGTGACTATGGAATTGGGCTCATAAAGAGATGATTACAGACTTTATGCGGCTTAAACTCAATGGTATCTTGGACTTCTTTCTTATGTAATTAGAAATTAATTCAGATGGCGCTGTGATACTGCAGTCTGTATTTCTCTGAATAAAGTAGCAAAAAATCACTAAATTTTGACTTTAAAACACAATAACTATTGAAGGGAAAGATGTAGGGGAGCATGTAAGGTGTCATTACAAAGAAGGGGGATTTTCCTACAGATTTTTCTTAAACATCGTAGTAGTAAATCGTAGTTGTACTAATTTTCACCTTGAAAAATCTTCATCGCCCTCTAGCAGCTAAACGGTTGAGACAACCCTTCACTGGAATACGATTTTTTGTTTATCTCGATGAGACCTATCTACTGTTTGCTGGTGTACCGCCCGAGGTTGGACATCCTGTAAGAATTTCTAAATAAAAACATAACGCAATTCCTATTATTATGAACGAAAAACGTCTTTTCAATTTTCTTAAAATACTATAAAATGGAATAGACACAGCTCTGCAAATAGACGACTCATTTCTGACATTTACTTCCAATAAGATGGGGCTATGGGCCATACAACGCGCGAAAACATAGAGCCATTGAAATCGAAATTCAGTGGATGTGTTGGCCACCTAGATCATGTGACTTAACTCTCCTAGACATTTTTCTTTAGGGTTATGTAAAGAGTGAAGTTTTTGTTAATAACTCAGAATCCAGTTCTGTTCAGAAACGTAAAAAATGTTTCTTCCCAGAAATCAATAACATCCATACTAGTGTGAATTACCCTAAGTTTGTTATAGAAAAATCCATTCAGATGGTATTCGAAAAGGAAAGTAACAAAATCTATCAAAAAACTTCCAGCTGAATCTTGTGCGAGGTAACAATGGCGATTAGGGATATTTCTACTGAAATTTCTTGGACTTACGTCAATCTCGACGGTGATTTAATAGTTCTTGTAAAATCTTCCCACATTGGCAAGAGAAAATCATTAGATCAGCTACTTCCCTCTTTCTATTTCAGGTACTCGTTGCAAAGCCAACCAAGATCCTTTATGGTTTGATAATATAACATCTAAGAAACAATCAAATCCAAAAACAGGGTTTGGAAGAACTTTCAGAGATTTCCCTTCTTAGAAAACCATATGCTGTTTCGCAGATTATCAGCGAAACTAAGAAAATTAGTGAGAGTGGCAAAGATGATGACGTGACAAGAGTTCGTGTAATCTATTGTTTCATCATACATTTTAAGAGATGCTTCTAAGAAAGTTAAGCGTCTTTATGGCAAACCAGCTTCCTCCATTTTATCGTTGCGAACAAATGATGGTATTGTCACTGACCCAATTGAAATTATTGATGAATTTGCTAGAGCGTGGACCTCGATTTAAAATGATTCGAACATTATCCACGGAGTCTTACGGCTACACTGGTTCCGATTCCGAAGGGCGCCAATAGTTCGAAAAACTCACTGGATTACCGACCCATTCCTCTAATTTTTTGCTTGTCCATGACGTTGAAAAAAAGGTCCAAAAGGTCACTGAAATTTAACTCGATCCATCGTGGAAGGTCAACACTACATGACTTGGAAAAGTGACTGGCACGGTACATGACAAGATGCCAGTTAATTTCGTATGCCAGAAATTGATTTCCTGTGTTCTTAACCCTAACTTTGTTGATACTGTTGGCAACCTCATGTCTAACAGAAGTATCAGGGTCCGGGTAAATCGTTATTACCACTTTCTGGATAACAGGTACCCGAAGGGTCCCTCTAATCGACAACACTACTCATTGTGTATATGCACTCGCTACTTGAGTCACTAGTAAGATTTCCTAACATCAATTCCTATATCTCTTGCGATAATATCTTGTTTTGAGCCTTAAAGTACATATGAATCAATGACTCAATTTCGTATAGCCTCAAAACTATTCATCAAATGGGCATTACATAATGGCGACAAAATTCTACTCAATAAAGTTAAATTCCTCCACACTTGTAGGAAGAAATCCTGCACTATTCTATTCTAAAAATCGTGTGGTCCGCGTATCTAAAAAGAACAGAATATTTGGTAGACATTTCAGGAAAAGTCTCAAATGGTTCGATCGTACAAAAAAGGTGGTGTCTAATCTTTTTAATGCCCTCAACCTGATGAAGACCTTTGCTGGGGGTGCACCACCTTCAGCACTCATCTCAATAGCAATGACCCTCCTCGGTGACTGTTGACAAACTGACAAAAAGAAAAGTCAGGCTTCCATAAATAAAATCCTCTCAGTCACTTCGGGCGCATATCGATTAACTCCGATTGTAGAGTGCGAAACTTGAAGTACGGAGGAAAGCGTCATGAAACTTAGGTCGAGGCTTGCGCCAAGCTCGGTGCGAGAATTCCTCCAATGAGATCCGTTTAAGATTTTAATCGTTGCAGACGACCGCATCTCTGTAGTAGAATTTTTTGTTTGTCTCAGTGAGACCTATCTATTGTTTACGGACTGACCATTCGAAGAAGGACACCCTGTAAACGTTGCAAAAATATTGCATAAAAATTCAAACATTTATTTTCCCCCTGTGAAAGGTTTCTGATTTTGAATTAATATAAACAAAAATTTTAAAAAAATTCATCAGAATCGGAACTGTTTCTGAGGACTTCAAACCAGTCCCAAGAGGAGGTTTTCTTCATACATACAGGGTGTTCCGGAATTGGTGAATAATATTTGAAAGGGTAAAATTAGAGTGTATTTTCAGTCGAAAATGTTATATAACATTTTTTCGTTTGTGTTTTATTTTTGAGGTTATAGGGAGTTTAAAATTTTGAGTTTCTATCATGACCTTACAAACACAAATTTACGTGCAACTTTTTGCACACACTACGTATTACAGCATTCTAGCCAATGACAGAAAACAAAATTACCTTTCTTTTGATATACTATATTGTAGGGCATCTTGGGGCGCATCTTTTGAACCAAGAAATAAATTCGTATCCTTTACCGTTATCAAGATATTTTTAAAAAAAAAACGAATTTTGATAAAAATGAAAAATTGACGATTCTGGCCGATAGAGGGCCGTCCGCCAAGTTTTGATTTCAGATTCGTATTTAGCGCTAAAAACTACATATTACAACATATTTTTTTTTAATTTCTTATAGGAGACCCAACTTCTACAATAATTACCATTTTTTCTATATACTTAGATTTTTTATAACATAAGACACAAAAATGCATTAATAAAAATGAAAAACATTGAGATTAATTTTCAATTATTTTATTAGTGAACACATTTTAAAAGGTAAATACATTTCTAATTTAACATTTAAGTATATGAACAGCGTTGCCACCTTTCCGAAATTTTTCGAAATAAATCGGCCTTGATAAAAGGAGTAAATGATATAAAACTGGATTAGATTTTAAAGGTTATAAATTTAAAACATTTTGAACACTAACAACTTCATATGAACAATAAAACGATAAAAATATTATTTTTAGAACATAATGTAAATAAATCCGTTTTAATTAAGTTTAATTGAGGTGGGAAACATATGTACATATATCATGCTTCATGATAAAGATCGAGCCAGAATAAATACAGCAATAATTTAACATGTATAAAATTTGAAGTACTACTTACTGTCTGACAAACAAAATTTATGTATTATTATATTTTGCTTCAATTGGAGTAAAAATTCAAGCAGTTAAGAGAATTGGAGCACCAAAACGTAATTGAAGGAGTAAAAATGTTAGTAGAAAAAATTAAATACATTTACTACAATTGGAGCAAGGTGGACACGCTGTATATAACATGTATTATTAACTTTCTACCATTCAAGTAAGAGAATTCTTAAATGCAATATCATGATCATTCCATAGTTTTCTTTCGTATACGGTATACGCATACAACGCATGTTGATATAGTAAAGAACAATAGCATAAGCATAATTAAACACACACAAATACATAAATGACTCATGTGACAAGGTCAAATAAGATGCAAAAAAATTAGAAATGTTTTATTCTAAAAAGAAAAAAAATGAAAAACAAATTGAACATCAAAATAAAATTCTATTTAAGGTTGACTCATAAAGAACAAAAAATTCTTTAAATTTAGTAGTGATCTATGGCTGTATAATATTTATTTTGACTTTATTTCTTTATTGTATCATACTTATGTGCTTATATGTGCGTGCATACATTGTGTTTATGTATAATCGAAATATGTATATATAATACACTCGAATATGTGTTTGAAGCATACATAAAAATGTTTATAGATTCTCATTCTTCACATTCTTTTACATACACTAGTATGAGTATATTTTAAAATTATTTTAAAAATGAATAGGTGTATACTTACAGTCTGAATATTTTAATGATCAAGAAGCGAGGAAAACAATCATGAAAATAAAAAACAAAACAACTACTATAACAAAGCCAAAAAAACAACATCAAATTGTGTGTTTAAAATTGTTTTTCAAACGAACTTTCGAATTTTCGTTCCTTCCATTTACATACTAGATTTGTATGTACAATATACGAGATTAAAAATTATAAAATATATTACACTATAAGCACAATGTTATTTTTAGAAAACGTATGAAATTTATTTGCGTACATGCTAACATAGGTAATTATTATACGAGTATATGTATTAAGCTCGTAAGAAAATTTAATAAAATTTCGATTACGTTTATCCTTCTTTAGTTTATACGTATGTACATATTACACACACAGTGAGTCAAAAAATATTTGACATTTTGTAATTTTATTTTTTTGTAAATCTTTTATTTTATTTTATAAAATATTAATGTATAGTATTTATTTATATCATTTATTGTTTAAAAAACCATTATACTATATGTATACTAAATAAATTTAAAATTATTTAGAAGTGAAGTTATTAATAATTATTGCCTAATTAATATTCAATTTAGAAAAAGTTAGTAATGTACGAGTATTTATATAGAAGTTCGTTTTATTTCAAAAATTAAATAAAATATTTAAAAGGAAAGTAACATAACAGAAAAAAAAACAACGAAAGAATAAAGCAAAATTATTAATTGTAATTTGTACAAAAAGGAAATACAGTTGCGGAGATAATCGACTCTGTAAAAAGACTTGTTACCGTTAGTAAAATAATTTTTATTTATAGATTTTTAAAAACAACGCTATATAAAAATGCATTTATACTATTTTCAGAAATCGAAGTCAGTACAGGCAAGATAGGCATGCTTTTCTATATTCTTTCACATTGCGTTTGTATAAATCTGTCCTGTGTGTGGGGTGATCAGATCTCAATTTAAATCCGAGAGAAATTTTTTAAATTTTATATTATGAAGGGCTACCAGTTTGCAAAAAACTTTTTTTTTAGATTTTACAAAAAAACAGGTAATTTTGTGACATTTTGGGAAATTTTATGAAATATGTTCATTTCTTTACAAAATAACATATAATAACAAGCTGATTTGAATAATATGATAGCAATTTGTATTGTAAATAATTTTCTTTCTTATTCTAAGAAAAGACAAAACAAAAAATAAAATTCAGAATGTAACGGTAACGTAACGAAATCATTAACAAGTACATAAATTAAACAAAATAGAAGAAAATGGACAAATAAACAAATATGAAAATGAATGTATGTACGTATGTATACAAAATTTAATATCAAATTGATACTGAACACATAATTTTATAAATAAAATTAAAAATACTGAATATGGTTTAATCAAAAATTCATATTTTTTTTATAAATTTAATCAATACTCCCAGTAGCTACGACAACCCTGAATTATCATCATTTTCTTTTATGCCCATCTTCCCGCTGACACGATTCAATCAACATTTTATACTTTGAGTGGACATCGGCTGCGCAACGACTTCATATTTTATAGTTCGGTTTTTTATTTTTCATATAACCAAAATGGTGTTAACTGATTAAATCAGTTGCCTTCACGCTGTGTGATAGGCAACATCAAGCGGAAGGGTGTATTTCTTTTTCCCAAAAAAAACAGGGTGATTCATTATTAGAAATGAAAAAATCAGCAAACAAAAATTAAAATTTGTCTTAAAAACCGAACATTTTTATGATATTTTCAAATAATGCTACTTTTTTATCAAATATAAATTTACAGGGATGTGAAATTTGTACACAATCTCCCTTTTAAAAATTATTTGTGAACAAAATTATAAATTTATTTATGCACAATTTGGAACATCCTGTTAACATATTTTAAAAAGTACCTTCTTCAGGGTTGACAGAGATATATTATCAGAATTTCCTACAAAATATTATATGTGAAGTTATCAGAACCTCATCAGGTAACTATTTCCATAAGCACAATACTGACTTCGATTTCTGAAAATAGTATAGAAGTGGTCGATTGAAACATTTAGTGTAGAGGGAAAAAAGAACAGTCTTATGAAAATTAAAAATAATCAAGACTAAATAGCATCACAAAAAAAAACGTTCAGAATACGCGAGAACATAGTAAAAATGGTCCTGATGATTTTTGGGAAAATGTTTTATTTTTTCTGTCTGGAATTGTATGATTGCGTTTAAATAGTTTCTGGGTAATTCGGATTTTAAAAAATCATTGGGGTGTTGAAAAAATAATGTTGTCGTTAACGTATAATTGTGGCTCTTATATATCGCCTAAATGGATAAAAACAACCTAAAGTGAATCACACTAAGTATTTGTGATCATTTAAAAACAAAACATAAGATCAAGGAATATTTCAAAGAGAGAATAAATTATACTAGAAATAATTAAACATCTTATTAATTATTTGCCAAAAAGATTCAATGAAATAAGAAAAGAGAAGATCGACAAATACTTTTAATTAACTTTTTAATGCAATTAACCCAATAATGAAGAGTTCAAAAAAATAAAATAGATGTATAAAATAAACTAAGGTATTCAGATTCAGATATCTTTATAAAATACAAAAAGAGAAATACTTTTTTGACTCACCGTACCGTAAGTACACACATATGTATATTTTATACAAATACATATATATATTTATGATATACACGGTGATTCTATTCAATGTACAAATATTTTTGCTGCATTATTCTTTGGACAGTTTCATAAAAAAAATTGTACTAGCAAACATTTCTGTCACTGTATTTTCGAAGGTAGAGAGCGTTTTGAGTTCTGTGCAAGGCCTTTTGTAACACAAAATCCATGTGTAACTTTTTGTACACCCCAGATAGCATCATTCAGAGTTACAAGTAATGGTCGCAAATAAAATTACCTTTCTTTTGATATACAACAATGCGTAATTAAGAATTCAGTTCTAAAGATAACAAAGTACTGGAGTAAAAATTTGTGATAAAATTTCGAGCATAAATTTTGAGGTTCTTGAAAAAAAGTCCACTGCGGAAAATTTTTTCATTTTTTAATTTAGAGGCAAAAAAAATTCAAGATCGATAGTAACATCCGTTATCGAGTTATTAAGGAACAAATATGTGTGAAAAGGGTCAAAAATATGCCTAACAGGTTAACAGAAACTTGCATATTACATCCTATTATGAGTTAAACATTTAATTATTACTACAATTTATCTTAAAAGTTAAAAAAATCATGATATTAAGAAAATATAAGACATTATCTGCACATATGTTGCTAGTCCCCGATCGGTCGCCTCTCCATGTGGCAAATATAGAAAGCCTCGCAATTATTGGTGATACTGAGAAAATGAAATACTATCATCTGGAACATACTGGCACGTCAGTCTCATAATTAATATCGAATCTGAGCGATAATATATATCTCAAGTAGACGTCAGATTATCAATATTTATTGAAAAATCATATTGACGTAAATATTTGTGCTTCAATATCATTCTAACACCATCAAAACTTTGTATCAATATTTTGAAGAAAAATAAAATTTTTTTTTAAAGTCTAATTATGAACATCAAGTGAGTAGTGAAAAAAAGTGAATATTGAAGAAAAAGCTGCTTTGTGTATCTTTTGGCCTGTTGCATTTGAATGATATTGATAAAATTTTGTCAAACCTAACCTCAAACTATCAAACTCAATGTCAATATCAAAATATAGATGGACGGATATTCAAGATTTTTGATATTTTTCAAACCATGAACAAAACATCAATATCATACTCACACGTGTTTGATATTCTGAGGTCTACTTTAGGATAATCCTCAAGTTAGAAATCGTCATGAAATCAAACAATGAGTCTAGGCAAAAACACTAGAATATATGGTCTAGGATAGGATCAAAGCTTGAAGTGTAAGGAAATTGGCCATACGAGAAAGATAACGATCTGGTAGAGGCGACTCTACCTGTAGGACTAGTAGGGCTTAGCCCCATTAAGATTATAGTATTTTCAATCTTATAAATACCAATAAATAAATTTAAAATCCCAGAAAATTTTTCATTTTTACATTCAATTTCCTGAAATTGACTAAAACCTCAACTAACATATTTGCTGTATCTGTGGAACGAAAAGAATTAACAACGTAAAACGAAAACAAACATTTTTCAGAAAGAATCAGACTTTTTACTGACGGAAAAACAATTGCACGTTAATCGGGTGTTTTTCCAAAAAATTAGGTAAAAAAGTGTATGTTTTGAAATTTGACTGTCCATGTCCATAAATTTTGAAGGAGATGGGCATTAGGGGTGAGTTATATGCCAAGTGAAATCGCAAGGAGTCTCCTATCGAATGGTCGTATACTTTTTGATCTGGGCTGTAAAATAATGAAAATACAGGGTGTGTAGTGAAAAAAGAGTAGAAAAACTTTGACCCCCTCAAGCTGCTAAGCGGTTGAGATTATTAAAAAAACGCCCAACAATTTACAAAAGTAGAGACAAATTATGAGGACTTATTTTTAGAAGATACGTTTGAAAATACCCATAATATTTCAGTTGAAGTGAATTCTATGCGGTATTTTATTGGATATGTCGCTTTCAAAATTGTTGCAAAAATTAATTGTGAACGATGTGAAGAAATATTTCGAAAAAAAACGAAACTTTGACACGTCCATCTGAACTATTAATTTTTGCCAAAAATTATTTGAAAAATTTTGATTTCGGCAATCTACATATATGCACCTTCTGACACACTATTCAATGTATCTAAAATACATTGTACCATATTTGATGAAATTTTTAGTACATAAATGCACATGAGGAACATCAAACAGTGTATGTTAGAAGAATGTATAAAGGTAGAACTATAATCGACATTGCTAACATGGGTAACATGAGAAATAATAACGAATGTTAAAACGTCACATTTGGTTAACTATAATAACATAGATAACATACTAAACATAAGCAATACGAATTTCACAAAATGAGCTTATGGCTTATGTTACTTATGTCATGTACGCTCTCGATCGTACTGCTTATGTCGAGCTTATGTTAAACGAATTTTTAACGAATGTCGGCAATGTCAATTATAGTTTAGCTCATTGATTTGGCTGTGTTCGGCTACGACATATGTCATAGCTTATGTCAGCTATGTCGATTATAGTTGGGCCTTAAAGGTAGAACTATAATCGACATTGTTAACATGGGTAACATGAGAAATAATAACGAATGTTAAAACGTCACATTTGGTTAACTATAATAACATAGATAACATACTAAACATAAGCAATACGAATTTCACAAAATGAGCTTATGGCTTATGTTACTTATGTCATGTACGCTTTCGATCGTACTGCTTATGTCGAGCTTATGTTAAACGAATTTTTAACGAATGTCGGCAATGTCAATTATAGTTTAGCCAGTTTAGCTCATTGATTTGGCTGTATTCGGCTACGACATATGTCATAGCTTATGTCACCTATGTCGATTATAGTTCTACCTTAAGGATTACAGTTTATTACTTTTCCTCTGTTAACTATCTTTCAAGTTTTAACCATATATTAATCATCATCACTGAGCTTTAGAGAAATGTATTGCTATTATTATACATACTATATATATATGAATGAATATATATACTGTTCTCATATATACATATCGTTTTTGTTGTTATCAGTTATCACCCTTCCATACATGATGGCATTTTGAAGTCGTTCAGATTTATTGCTGCTGTGTTGCTTCGTTTCATGTGTTTTTAAACTTTTGAAAATTTTTATAGTATATGGCAACATGTATGCGATCTAATATTAGATCGCAAGTCAAAACTTTATACTGACTACAGTTTGTATGGCGATTACACGTCTTTATATTTATAGCAAAGATACTAGAAATGTAATTCTAGTATCTTTGTTTATAGTGTCTTTATTGGTAATATGCAATATAATAATGTATAATAATAATTATCATTATATCAAATGATGTAATAATAATTACCATTAAACCAAACATTCAAACTGTCTGACTGTCTATTCATCGGGTCTATTTTACTACCATATATACCGGGATAAACTCACAATATAACTCTATGAGACGAAATGAATAATTCGTTCTGATTCATTCATTTTTCAATCTATATATTTCAAAGTCAGCCCTCTTATGATATGAATTCTTATTGTATTGTATTTTCATATTACACCACAAGCAATAACATATTCCATGTTTACAATTTTTGCTTTTTAATAAAACATAAAACAATTGTTCGTTTGCAACGAGGAAAAGCCAGTTGAACGATTTTCGTCTTTTTACGGTTTTCATAATTGGTCACCAGAAACAATATTCTGGAGAAGTCTATCACTCAATCATTCAATACATAAATTAATATGTAGAGCTTGGAATGATGAATGTATTCTAGTAGAATGGAAGACAGGACTAATATAACCAAAGCATAAAGGTACTTGTCCACGATGCAATTTTTCTTGCGCGAAATTTGTCTTGCGTGCAAGAAAACTTGCAGTACTTCGTACACACGACGCTATATTTCATGAAAAATATGCAATATTTCTATCATGCAAGAAAAAAATATCTTTGCAAGAAATTTTTATTGCACGAGCACTTACACGAAATTCTTATTTTCTTGCATATACATTATATTTCAAATATTTCATATTTTTTTTTTCAATATATTTTTTTCAATATTTTAAGAGTTGAAAGGCCTACCTTGCTAATAATAATAATAATAGAAAATACATACCAAATTCACAAGAAGTCACAGCACAACACAACATCAACCAACGAATGATAGATAACACAGCAACCCATTACATTTTAGTCAGCTGAATTTATTGCATATGCAAGAGAAATATTTATTGAATGAGTTGAATAAATTTTTCTTGCGCGAAATATTGCATATCTTTCTGCGTACACTATGCAATAAAAAAAATTGCTTGCAATAAGAAATATTGCATGAAATACGTATTTCTGTGCAATATTTCATCTTTCTAGGCAGCGTACACTTCGAAATAAATATTTCGTGCAATTTTATCTGTCAAAATCGTCTTGCATGCAAGAAAAATTGCATCGTGGACGGGTACCTTAAGAAAGGTATTAAGATGGGAATGTACTGGGAGTAGTGAAAATCGCTAACTTTGGTATCAAATATCTCGGTTGTTTTTGGGCCAATTTGAAACAAAGAAGCATCAATCAGTTTTGTTGGGAATAATGGAAGTGGATTTTTGAAAAAAGTTTTTGTTTTTGAGATATATGGCATCAAAGTTTGAAAATTTTCAAAATTTCACCCACTTTGGTACCAAAAAAGTCATATTAAATATTATCCGATTTTCTTCAAATTTCGAACATATATAGTTTGAAGGAATTTATTAGGAATAATGGAGTCACTTTTTTGATTTTTGTCCTTATTAGTCCTGTATAACGCTTTGAAGAAAGAAGGATTTTTTCAAAAAATGTATAGATTTTAAATAGTGACTTCAACTTCGACTTTGATTTAATGGATATGTATTAGAACTTCTACATTCAATATTCAATGCAGTAGTCAGTAGACATGATTTGACAGCTACTTTTACATCATGGCATACATATTTCTATAAGGCAATGTAAAGACGTCTGACGTTTAAAGCCTGACGTCACACAGGTCGTCGGAATATAAATAACACAACAACAAGAAACAATTTATACAACAACAACACATAATTTTAATTCACATTTGTTTATCATTTAACGACCTGATTTACGTCACAATTCCAACTGCCACTACAATGATTACATTGCCTTAGAAATGTGTATGCCGTGCTTTTACGTGGTAAGCTAAGCATAAGCATGCTGTGTGAAATCAAAAGTCGAAGTCCAAATTGAAGGTAACGGCTTGCTAAAAGTGCAATGTTTTGTTTGACTCGCAACGTTTGTGCATATGTACATACATTAAATGATACATATGTATGTAAGACTGATGTAGTAATTAAAATAATAAAGTGTTGATATTAATGAACTTGATATTTTTGCCATATCATAAAAAAAACTTCTTTTTTTTTTTTTATAAACTCTGATGATGTAGTGGTCTAAAATTTTAATGCATCAATTTCATTTCACATATGATATACCAACCAACATATAAATTTGTCAAAAAAATAAATATTTTACCAATAAGATATTTAAAGTATTTTTTAGTTGCTAATTATGAATATTTTAATGTTGACGAAATTTCCAAACGAAATTAAAAAGAGAGAATTATTTTCAGTTTACATAAGCTAAGAACAAAAATAATATATGCAATTATATATATGTATATATGTACCTACATGTTATGTATTTAGGTAAACAAGAAATGAATGCGATATTTATAAATACAATATATGGAATGTACAATTTTATTTTACGGAATGTCTCTCATATACAAACCATGTGCGGATCTGATGTAGATCAACTTTTCAAACATATTGAATATGTTAATTTTAATTTACTATGTCTATACTCACTATCTAAATATATAATAATGCACATATTAACGTATGCTTTAGGTACATGTGTGTGTGTGTATGTAGTATATAGTATACATACATATGCCTCCTACAAACGGACATAAGTATGTACATAAATTTTTCAATAAATTTCTAATATTAAATATACTTATGTATGTACATATATACATAATTAATTATAGACTTCATAATGACGAAAATATATAAAAATTAATTTAAAATTCATTATATAAGTAAGGCTTATGTCATGGAAATAATATGATATACATTAATATAATACTACTATTTACTGTATGATATATTCATGCACATAATTATTTGTTTTTGTACGCACGTGTTGGAAGTATATTTACATATTCAAATTATTGAAGATGTCACTAATATTGTTATGTACTCGTAGTATGTTATTTTTTTTTATTTTTAAATTATAAATTATAACATTGTTTACGTATAGAAATATTTCGTGGGAATTTTTTTAGTGCATTGAACCACGTACTACATACATAAGTTTAAAATGTTACATTTGAAAATTTGTTTTTCTTCTCAGTTTACTATTACAGATTTTCTTTGAATTAAATTCACAATACTATTTCAAATTTCCAAATCAAAAATCTTGAAAACAAATTTTATTAATTTTATTCTTACATCTTTAATTCAAAAAATGTTATTATGCTTACTGAAGAATTAAATTTCTATGTAATGTTAGAGTACCAAAAAGAAATAACTAATAAGTATGTACATACATATATTTTACTTTGAAAATTACATATGTAATCATCTAAAACCATCAATTAATCAATATTAAATGCTTATTGAATGACTACCGCAATTAAATATATAATTTTTATCTGTATGCAAATTGTTGATTGTATATTATAAATTTTAACATTATTTATTGATATACACTAATACTCTAACTGGAAATTTCGGCACCTTATATTTCTCCTTATATCTTCATTATAATTATAATATATTTACATATAAATATGTATATTCGATTATAAACATGCTATTTATATATGTATATGCTTAAAAGTTTGTATCCATTTTATTTTTAATAATAATTGTATATTTGCCAAGGAATTTTTCACATACTTTTATACACATATGTACATATACAAGTACATATTTATTTTGGGATATGAGTAAGTTTTTATATACAAATGAAGGTATTTCCATATCATAATATGTATGTTGCATACCGGACTATATGTATTATAAAATGAAAATATCGAAATAGAATATAGGTACATCGCTATATGTGTAAAAAGTATATAAATAAAAATACATACGAATATGTTAAAATTATTAATATTTTGCTTTGTATTATTCAAATTATTCATTTTGTAAATTTAAAATTTTATGTATGCACTCATCTCTTTGAAGTACCTATATCAAATTTATTTATGAAATTGTTCGATAATTGTCTTCTAGAACTTCAAAATCAAACAAAATATATAATTATTAAGATATGTATAATTCCAAAATATTCTGTACAAAACTGTTATTTAGTTTTTTTTCTATTTCGAAGTATTACACATACTGACTATAGATTTTCTAATTTTTCGGTTAATCCTAAAAACAACTTTTATTTAATTTTCTAATATACATAAATAAAACCATAGAAAATTAATGTATAAAACTAATTGATATGGATTCGGATAAGAAATTCGTAGAGTGCCCAAAATTCATATACTTACTTTTCATTGTAATCTTTGCCCTTTCTTTCATGTGCCTTAAGAAGATCCTGGATTTCCGTTAATTTTGATTTATCCATATTTTTACAAGTTTGATCTGCTGTTGATGTTTCTCCATTAGACAATACCTTCATTTTTATTTAATTAATTTTTCAATTTTAGTATTAAATTATTAAATTATTGTTCACTTTTCCTTATTTGATATCTAACGATTTATGCTTTTGTTTCAATTTCAAACGAAATTATTTATATTTCGTTATATTTTAGCAAACTGTTTCAATAATATCTTCCTTGAACGGCTGTATGTCGACTGATGATTTCTGAATAAAATGTATGAAGAGAAATTGTGAATGGTATGTGATGAGAATGGGAAGGGGAACGTACAACGTATGTACTATGTACCACACTAAAAATATTCATATAGTAGTGACACTGAGCACGTGTTAGCAAAAATTTCTCATGACCATTGTCCCGTTATTCATTCGGCCTTAACGGTTTTGCTAAAATTCGATAGTAATTAAGAGCCTTTGTACGAAAGAGAGACAAAAAAATGGAATTGAAACACCAACCGATTTAAAAAATGTAACATTATTATAGGGTATACCCATTGAAAAAAAGTACAAATTTTGTTATTAAACATTTTTTTATCTAAAATAAACAAAATTAATTGTAAATGCATTACACTTAAAATTTTGTGTTTGCTATCAAATGTTTTTACATTTTTGTTAAATTTCTTGATTATAAAATAAATTCTATCTCTAATATATAGCTTAACAAAATAAACTTTTTCTTATCTTCAAAATTCTCAGAAATTATATGAATCACCTTATATCTTGATATAATGACGCATCAGGTAGTCAAAAAAAAAGTTCCAGATCGCCTTTAAAAATACATTATGAAAAAATGTAAACATCTGCGTATCAGTTTCAATTTTCCCTATGATTTACATTGTCTAACTAACCAGTACTAACACAGTGAAAAAGTTCCAGATCGCCTTTAAAAATGCTTTGTGAAAAAATCGTATACATGTACAATATGATTGTATTGTTCACATTTACATATTGTTTTGTATCTTTCCTTCATTACGGCGGTTTATAAGGAAATATGGATTTGAAATAAGTATGTACATTAATTCTGTACTGTTTTTGAAAATTGAATTTTGATTTTTTTATTATTTTAAAATATTTATGTGTGTTGGTAAATTAAAAAAAAAGAGTGTCACATCTTATGGCTAGTGGTTGATCAGTGGTACGTACCAAGATGTATAGAGTAACAAGGCAAAGATAATAGTAGTTCTTCTCAATAGATTTTCTTTTTAGTGTAAGTGGTAATTTTTCCAAAAACGACACACTCACATAAATGATAACACTGGTTTATTAAATTTTATATGGTTTTGAGTGGTACCATAACTTATTTGATATATTATACTTGAACACAGTAAATCTATATTCATACAGTGGTGACACTGAGCACGTGTTAGCAAAAATTTCTCATGACCTTTGTCCCGTTATTCATTCGGCCGTAACGGGTTTTGCTAAAAGTCGGTAGTAATTAAGACCCTTTGTTCGAAAAAGAGACAAAAAAATGGAATTGAAACACCAACCGTTTTAAAAAATGTAACGTTATTAAAGGGTATACTCATTAAAAAAAAGTACAAATTTTGTTATTAAAATTTTTTTATCTAAAATAAACAAAATTAATTGTAAAGGCATTACACTTAAAATTTTGTGTTTGCTATCAAATGTTTTTACATTTTTGTTAAATTTCTTAACTATAATATAAATTCTTACTCTAATATATGGCTTAACAAAATAAACTTTTTCTTGTCTTCAAAATTCTCAGAAATTATATGAATCACCTTATATCTTGATATAATGACGCGTCAGGTAGTCAAAAAAAAAAGTTCCAGATCGCCTTTAAAAATGCATTGTGAAAAAAAACGTATACATGTACAATATGATTGTATTGCTCACATTTATATATTGTTTTGTATCTTTTCTTCATTACGGCAGTTTATAAGGAAATATGGATTTGAAATTAGTACATTAATTCTGTACTGTTTTTGTAAATTGAATTTTGATTTATTTTATTATTTTTAAATATTTATGTTTGTTGTTAAATTTAAAAAAAAAAAGTGTCACATCTTATTGCTAATGGTTGATCAGTGTACTTGAATAAGTAAAAATAAATGGATATATTGTACGCAAATGCTTTAGAATACAACAATTGACAATAGGGCTGGTTTCCAATTTTTTTTTTATTGTATTGAGTTAATCGTCGAATTTAATATATGAATGACTTGAGAAAGGAAAGGAAGTATTTCATATTTCATGTATTTTTATATATGTATGTATGCATGTGTTGTTATGTTAATATGCCATAGAATAATATATATTTCATATAACAAAGAAAGGCAGGCTTGAAGAAAACTGCTGATTTTACTCGTTGACCTCGACTTATGTCTATTGTTTAAATTACAATACATTCAAACTTTTTTCACTATTCCACACACTTTTTTAAAAAAATAGATAGACATAAGAGTAATGAAGGATGGAGAAAGAAAAAAAATGAAACCCTTTTTTTTAGTTGTCATCGGCCATGTTTACAGCCATGTTTATTTTTAATTTTGTTTTTATTGTTTCGTTATGCAGTGTTACCAGTGTTGTTTTAAAATTATTAAAGAGAACATTTTTTTGAATTTTCAATAAAAAAATTGTTTCTTTTTGTGTTATTAATTCTTATTTATTTATTTATTTATATAACTATCACATGAATTTTTATTACATTAATTATTTGTACTCCTGCATATATAACAATTGTATTCTTGTGTAAAAACTTAGCTAAAAAGTGTAATGTTCACAAAAATACCATTTGATATCAAGTCCTAAATAAAAAAAAAGCAATTGTATTATACATCTTTGCTATGCACAAATAATTTTTGTAACATTATCAGTATCAGTATCATTTAAATAACATGTAACATTATCAGTAACGGTAAATAAGTACTATATGCTAAATGCTACTTATATACATATTTCACTTTTGTTGAAATTGTTTCATAAAAATATATAATTTTAATTTATTTAGTTATGTTATTTAAATTTATAAAGTTTATTTATATAGGTATATAAATTATTCATTTATATATACTTATATTTTTAATATAAGTATTCTAATTATTTTTCATATTACTTACACATACAAATCCTTAGGAAATCTAAAAAACCTTTTCCTATGATCATTATTAACATCTACATTCACTTCAATTTCACAACTTCTTGCACAACACTTCATCTTCAAAAAATTTCAATATTATTAAATATTTCAATTTAAACAAATTTTAAAAATACTTTAATTTTAATAAAAAAATGTTCTATTCAAAAGTTGTATAAAATTTTATACATTAGCGTATAATATAATTTTTCGTACTACGGTAACACCATACAACAATAATTATCAAACCATTAACATTTTTTTGTACATGTTCGTTTCGCTGGATTTATATTTTTGTACATTTTTGTGAGTGAAATTATTTAATGTTTTTATCATATTTAAATTTTTAATCATACAATTAAATAATAATAATATAATTTTTCAACTTTTTTTATAATTATTTCCTTTTTTTTAGTGTATTAATTAAAACATTTTAATGATTGAATAGTACAAATAGTGTTGTTTTGTTGTTTTGGTATACATTTTTGTGGTGAAATAATATGATGTTTTTATTATATTTAGTTTTTAAAAAAACATATAATTAAATAATAATAGGGTTTTTCAATGTTTTTTTTTGCTCATGCATTAATTTTCGAGACATGACAATATTTCTAAATATTTTTTAACAATTTTTAAAAAATATAATTTTCATGCAACCATTACAATACATTCTCATTTCAATGAAGTGTTAGTGTGTTAGTGAAAATTAGTAAAATTGAGTAAAAATGCATTGTACAGATAGGTGATACAAATACATATTCAAAAGTTGACTTCAGTCATATAAAATTGGTATTTGTTTTTTTTTGTAATGATATAGTACGATACTGCTCTATCATGTTTTAATTTTCTATGAGAAATTCTTTTGCCTGTTTCCTCTTTAGAGAAAGATTTTTTTTTATTTTATTTGTTTTATTTTTATATCTGCAGCTCTTTTCTTTTGATCTCCATTACGAGTGTGCTTACTATATACCTTTATACAATGAATATGCCTTGTCGCGTGCTATATGCTCTGATAAAAATTACTACTACTCAAAACCAGTGATGGGACCTTTACTACAATTGTAGTAGATCTACTACATCTGAGTAGTCCGAAAAACCTACTACGTACTATTCAGAATCTACTACATATTTGAAATTTAAGTTTTGGGAACTAATATTACATTACATTACATGAACCAAAATTTTTGTAACACAGTGTACTCACTTTCACTGCACTGCAGACATGAGGCATGGTGTGGTGATGGTGACACTGACCAAAGAATATAAAGCCAAAACCAATAGCCAATGGTTTATACTAATCAATAGCTAGATACTATTTTAGTCTCCATTTGGATACGGAAAAAAATTGACGAGTGGCAGTACTGATTCCTAAAACACTTTATTCCTTTTTCTTTCTTTACAATTTTTTGAGAAATTTTGTTATTTGTTTGTTTATTTTTTTATATGTCGATAAAAATAATAATAAATTTGATACATTGAAATTATCTTAAATTTTATTTAGCATAATGATAGTTATAAATAAAGCATTGCATTTCTTTTTATACTGTTTTTCAAGAAATTTGTTAATTAAAATAAAAGTTCAGTAAAAATATTGATAATTTTTTTATGAAAATTTCTCCATTTTAATTAAGCGAAGGAATGTTGCTCAAAACTTAAAACCGAATCAGTCTAACGATTATTTTAACGTTTCGTTCATAAAATTGTTTTATTTATTTATTTTATTTATTATTCTTTCACAATCAATTACATCATTCGCTTCATTCATACATTTTATATTAACTACATTATTCTCATCATTACATTATATTATTTTATCGTATATATTAACGTCTCAAACAGCTCAGTAGCTGGTCTTAGAGTACGTTATCATATTTATTATTTCTATAAATTTATCATATATTTCTTATATATACTATCTAATTATCATTTTTATATTTATTCAACTTCTAGATCAATACATCATTAGGTATCTGTGGTTATTCGGTATCAAAAATGATAAAAATTAAAACCACTTAAATTGTCTTTTATTAAAAAAAATATAATTTAATGAATTTAATTTTAATATTAATCACACAAAAATAATTAACTGATTTTTTAAATAATATTATATAGCTATTAATAATGAAAATAACTATTAATTAATATAACTATTAATGAATATCACTATTAATTGATAAAACTATTAATTTGTTGGCGACAGCTAAACTCAACTACTCAGGTCAGAAAAAGAAGCTATAATAATCTTCTTTTTTATAATTTTATCATTTCTAAATATAGCCAGATCATTTGGTCTTAAAACAAAAGGTTGGTACATGCATTGTTTGATAAGAAGAGATTAACACAGGGTGTTCCTTTCTTAATCTCTGTTGTGTTTAGCTGCCGCCACAGTATGCCAGTATGCCGCCACTCCCCCTATGAAAAAAAAAATATTATATAAAGGCATGTAATTTGGTTTTAAATGTAGATATACAATTTTAAATTTAAATTTATATGATAAACATTTCTTTTTTCTTAACATTAGATCTTAAGGTTTTATCAAAAAATAATTCTTCATTCAATAAAAAGGCAGGTTTAATTCTATCAATACTTACTATTTCTTCTTTACCATTGTTTAATATTTTAAAAAATTTTTCACTTCTCTCTATAACTTTATAAGGACCGGAATAAGGTGGGTTAAGACTTCCTTTATATATTGCATCTTTAATAAAGACGTGAGTACAGGTTTTCATATCCTGGGGAATGAAAATATTTTTTTGTTTCCTAGTTCTGGGTTTATATGGTTTAATATTTGCGATGGATTCTTGAATTGATTTGGCAAGTGGGTTAGTAAGCTGAAAATTTGGTGAAACTTCTGACGTTATCAACTCATGTGGTAGACGAATATTTTGACCATATAAGAGTTGAGCTGGTGCTAAGCCGATATCTTGTATCAAAACTGAGCGGATGCCTAACAAAATCCAGGGCAGATTGTAATACCATTTGTTCGGTTCGTTGGTAGCACGAATTGCTGTTTTCAGTTGTCTATGGAATCGTTCGACCATTCCATTGGACTGAGGGTGGTACGTAGTAGTTCTTATACGATGACTACTTAAAAGATGTGTAATTTCTCTGAATAATGAAGATTCAAATTGAGTTCCCTGGTCAGTGGTTATAGTTTGTGGAACTCCATATCTTGCAATCCACTGATGAAGGAAATTGTTAACGATATGTTTCGTCTCTATTGATCTTAATGGTATGGCTTCTGGCCAGTGCGAAAATCTGTCTTTTATTGTCAAAATATAGTTATATCCATTGGAAGGAGGTAAAGGGCCTACCAGATCCAAATGAATATGTTGAAATCTTTGGGTGATTATCTCAAATTTTCCATGAGGTGCTACAGTATGACGATGAATTTTAGCTTTTTGGCATGGAATACAAGTTTTTGTCCATGAATTAATTTGTGTATTCATCTTGGGCCAGAAATATTTTGATGTTATTAGTTTTCTGGTAGCTCGTATTCCAGGGTGTGATAAATTGTGGATTTGATCAAAAATGACTCTACGAAGCTTGTCAGGGATATATGGTCTGTTGACATTCGTAGATGTTTCACACCAAATTGTTACATTGGTCAAAGGAATGAATATTTTGTTCAGAGTGAAAGAACGTTTGTTCGAAGAAGAAGTTGTCGAAATGATATTTTTTAGTTCATCGTCCTGTTCCTGGATTTGAGATAAATTTTCCAAATCCATTTGTTCATGGTGTGTAATGGAGTCTATGTGTGCTCTAGATAGTGCATCGGACACTATGTTTTTACTACCTTTGATATATCTAATATCATTAGTGGATTGTGATATATAGTTCAAATGGTTTGTTTGACGTGGAGATTTTTCAGCTTTGGAAGCGAGAACGCTAGATAATGGTTTATGATCGGAGTATACTGTTAAGTTTTTTCCCTCAATTAAGTATCTAAAGCGTTTAATTGCTAAATATATAGCAAGCAACTCCCTATCAAAAGTAGAATATTTTTGTTGTGTAGAATTTAGTCTTTTCGAAAAGAAACAGAGAGGTTCCCATTTGTTTTGTAGGAATTGTTGAAGGACTGCACCGACAGCATCGTTAGACGCATCAACCCAGAGGCTAACTTTAGCAGAAGGGTGGGGGTGCACCAGTAATGTGGCCTTAGCCAGTTTATCTTTGAGATTCTGAAACATTCGTCATGTACCTCTGCCCAGATAAATCTATTCTCGGTTTTTCTTTTTATATTAGAAACTTTAACTAAATCGTACAAGGGAGCACAAAGTTCTGCTGCGTGTGGCAGAAATCGATGATAGAAATTAAGCATTCCTAGAAAGCGTTGTAGTTTCTTAGGAGTGGAAGGTGGTGGATATTCCGTTATGATTTTTACTCTTTCATCAGACGGAGTAATTCCATTTTGGGTAATTTTATGACCTAAGAAATCTAGTTCTTTGACTCCAAAAACACATTTAGAGAGATTGATACTTATACCATATTTTTCTAGTCTTTGAAATAATAATCTAAGATGATTTTTATGTTCTGCAGCTGTTTTGCTGTAAAGTAAAATGTCGTCGATGTACGGAAATGTAAAGTCCAAACCAGATAAAACTTCATTAATAAATCGTTGAAAGGTTTGGGCTCCATTTCTAACACCAAAAGGCATTCTAAGAAATTCAAAGAGGCCGAATGGAGTAGTTATAGCTGTTTTATGTATGTCTTCGGCTGCCACAGGTATTTGATGGTACGCTCTAATAAGATCTATTTTTGAAAAAAAAGTACAGCCATGTAAATTTAACGTAAAGTCTTGTATGTTCGGCAAAGGGTATCTATCGGGACAAGTGACAGTATTCAATTGTCGATAATCTCCACATGGGCGCCAACTATTCGTTTCCTTTTTGGCTACCAGAAGTAAAGGAGATGCTACATGGGATGAAGATGGCCGACATATACCTATATTAACCATATAATCAAATTCAGCTTTTGCTGCTTTATATTTTTCTGCATTTAGCCTACGTGGTCGAGCGGCAGGCAAAAGGCCTTGAGTGTGAATATGATGTTCTACGTTATGATTAACTTTTAGTTTAAAATCAGGAGGGGATTTTAATTTAGGAAAATCGTTAAGAATTCGACCGTATTCATCTTGTAAAGACATGGGTTTTAGGAGAAACCGAATCAAAAACTCGTAAAATGCAGTTGATGGAGAGAGAAGTAGTGCGATCAAGAAGCGTTCTTTTACGTAAATCTACAAGCAGATTGAACTTGTATAGGAAATCCGCTCCGATAATAGCATAGTCTAGAGCTGCGACTACGAATGGATGTGTGAGACGGCGTTGGAAACCGAGATCTAAAACTAATTGTTTAAACCCGTAAGTGGTAATGGGCGTACCATTGGCAGATACTAATGAAAAATCAGATTTATTGAAGTGATCACTAAAGTGTTTTTTAGGGACTACTGATATTTCTGCTCCAGTGTCGATAAGAAAATTTAGTTTTGATATTTTATCAAAAACGAATAAGCGGCGCGAAAGAGAGCTAACATTCATTGCCGCGGATGATGTAGCTATTTTTAGTTTTTTGAGGTTTTATTTGTGTTCTGATTGCAGGGACTAATGCATTTTTTTGCATTGTGTCCATATTTTTTGTGGTACCAACAAGTTTTACTGTGAGATTGAGATGATGAATTATAAGTGTTTTTATTTTTAGTATTCTTAACGAATATATTCTTATTAAGTTTAATCTCTAGTTTTTCAATACGTTGTGATAATTTTTTAATAATGTCTGTTATCTCATTATTTTGTGTAGGGGAATCGTTTGTATTCTCCTTTTTTAAAGTTGCTAATTTTGAAACGGATATTGAATCGTAAATACGATCTGCAATGTTAATGGCTTCTTCATTCATTTGTGTATCTCCCATTGCAATAATACAGGCAGGTATTGGTGGCGGAAGTTTATTCAGCCACAATTTTTTAAGCAGAGCTGAATTGATGAGACTATTACCACTATTACGACTACTACTAGCTAAAGATTGCATGTGTCGAAAAAGTTCTGATGGTTTATAATCTCCCAATTCTATTTTATTAAGGAGAACATCCAGTCTCCTTTCTTCTGATTCAGTGTTTCTGCTCAATAGAAGTTTCTTTAAAATTTCATATTTTTCTTTTAATGGAGGATTTAAAATGAAATCTGCGATGGTTTCCATCGTTTCTGCAGGTAATGAAGCCACTAAATAGTCATATTTAGTGGTAGAGGATGTAATACCTTTGAGGCGGAATTGGGTTTCCACTTGTATAAACCATAAATCCGGTCTGTTATTCCAGAAGGGTGGGATCTTAACAGAAGCGAGGAGAGAATCACTAGTTATAATACTGGAATCTGTGTTTGTGTTAGAACCATCACCGCCTGTTGAATCTTTAGTGTTAGTGTCAGGCATGGTAAATACCTTTTTGTTTTAAAAAATAACCAATATTAAAATTTTATACGATACTACGGAAATGTGGCTAAATCGCGAAGGAAGTCTTAACTGACCTTAATTAATTTATACGATTTTTTAAAAAATTTCTATAGATATAAAAATTTAATCTATACAAATTCAAATAGTTTCGTTTTTTTTTTTTTGTATTTCAGACTTACCATGAAAAGAAGAAATAGTCTTTATGAAAATGAACAAAAATATTCTTTATACTTTTCAACACGTCTTATTCGCTTTATAGTATGTAGTGATGTTTTTAGTTATTGCATTTTTCCAATATATTGAATGAAGCACTATGATTTGATTCACATGCGTATGAATATACATATATGATTGAAAATCTAAAAAAAGAAAAGGTTAATATACTAATATTTTAAGAAAATATACATAAACTTGGTATTATTTGACTAATATTAGACTTAAGGTAGTAGATATGGTGTATTATGTACACATGTGTGTGGTGCTGTCCTGTGCCACGTGTCCGTCCTGTGCCTGATGGTATGTTCTTATGTTGTGATATGATATGATGTTGTGTATAGAGATAAAAAAATCCTCAAAAATCTTTGAAATCTCACAATTTTATGTTACTGCATTCGTAAATTTAGTTTTAAAATTTTCAGCTGGATGTTTTTTAATCAGTATTTAATTTATTTAATTTGACTATTCTATGTAGAAAGGAATTTTACATCACCATGTGGTCGATGAAGATTTCTTTGTTACAGTCTTCATATGTATGTTTTAAAATAAAATATCACGTTAAATTTATTTATGCCAATAATAATGAAAAGTTGAAAAATATTTGTAATTTTAATTGTGAAAATCAGATTTTAGAGTTTTCACTAAATTTTTTGAAAATTATGTGTCTTTTATTTTACAAGTTTTTTACAATGTCAAAATCACATAATTAAACCTTTTGTTCTTTGTTCGGGGTCACCAATTGTGGTTATTCGGTATCAAAAATGATAAAAATTAAAACCACTTAAATTGTCTTTTATTAAAAAAAATATAATTTAATGAATTTAATTTTAATATTAATCACACAAAAATAATTAACTGATTTTTTAAATAATATTATATAGCTATTAATAATGAAAATAACTATTAATTAATATAACTATTAATGAATATCACTATTAATTGATAAAACTATTAATTTGTTGGCGACAGCTAAACTCAACTACTCAGGTCAGAAAAAGAAGCTATAATAATCTTCTTTTTTATAATTTTATCATTTCTAAATATAGCCAGATCATTTGGTCTTAAAACAAAAGGTTGGTACATGCATTGTTTGATAAGAAGAGATTAACACAGGGTGTTCCTTTCTTAATCTCTGTTGTGTTTAGCTGCCGCCACAGTATCACACATTTGTTCAATTAATTTATTACACAATTTGTTTATACAGAACATAAGTATAACTAAATATAATACAGTCTTTAAAGATCAATCATTTTATTCATAATTAATTTTCATTAATCATGCCCTAAATCATAGTTTATACAATACATAAAATTCCAAATTTATCAATCAAGTACTTTATATTAACGTTACTTATTCTATAGTACATATACATATTTATTTATATTCATACACAGTTATCTTTATCTAATATTTATTGCACATTCATACATAATTCTACTATAATACCAATTAATAAATAATTTACATGCATTTTTTCTGATGTAATTTAATATAACGGTGCGATTCTGCATAAGATATCTCTTATTTCTCTTATTCCTCTTATCTTTTTTAGTGCAAATTACATTACAAATACATACTTTTAGGAGTTAAATTAAATTAGATAAGAGATATGATCAGCTGATCTCTTAACTTCAGTCACAGACAAATAAATACCAGCAAAGAATATAGAGCTAAAGCAATAGAAATAACATTCGACGGTTAAATTCAAATAATGTCTGTATGTTTGCCAAAATACATATTTTCTTGCTTCGAAATTTTGAAAAAGGGGAAAGTTACAATTAATGTGGATGATGTGGAATGAACCGAAAAAATCTTGGATTTCGCACATGTTTGTAATTAATGTGTATGACTTGTGTATAATTTTATACTTCGAAAAAATACTTCGAAAAATAATTTCGTATTTATGAATGAAAATTGGTTTACACATAGCATTTGTGTGTGCGTTAATTTGATTATTCATACGCCATTATAGATTTCAAATATACATATAATGTAGATATATATACTATATATATATAATTTTTATACTGCTGCTGGTTGACTGCTATGTTTTTATTTCTATCGATCATTTCTTTATTGCTATTTGCTCTATTGTAATTTGTGATTATGCTTAAGAGCATACATTGATAATGGTAATTGGTATACGGCAAATACAATGTAAATTTATATTTTATATTGTACATTGTATACGCTAATGCAATACGATTATATCTGTATGCGGATAATCATTATAATACACAAACACAATATGATGATGATGATGATATGATATTATGATATATATATGTACTATATACATATTTCAGGTTTTTTTTATAAATGCATTAGCCGAGATATTTTTAAAGGGACAATATATATGTATTATATACATATATGTATATTGTATTATAATTATAAAAATATATATTTTACAATATTGAACAAAATGATTTTTGGTATTTGTGTACTACTACGTAATGTACGTAAGTAAATGTATATGCTGTGCTGTTTGTTCATATCGACGTTCATATTATATTGTAGACACTATGTACATATGTACGTATACACTTGTAGGATTGAGTTTATAAAAATTAATAGCCCTATTTTGAGTGTCGATAATATCGACTATCGACAAAATTAAGACGAGACGAGACGATGTAAATTTTGTATTATGCAAATCGGTCGTCTCGACAGTAAGATATTGTCATATCAAATTTTATTTTCATTCAGTTTCACCATGTAATTTCTATAAAAATTGTCAAATATATCGATACAAAAATTTATAATTCATTTTTTTTTTCAATTTTGAATATATATTTAATTAATTTTTGTAATTTTTAATAAATATTTTTGCATAAAAGAAGAGCGTTCATGTTTTTTTTTTCAAACAGCATTTTTAGTGATTCTTCTTTAATTAATTAAATTAAATTTAAATAAATTGAGCAGAATAATTAAATACAACTTATCTTATATACAAAGCATAATTGAAATATCAAATCACCATAGACTACTATGCTTGTCGATTAGTTTTAGCTGATCGACTCAAAATGTCGATATTCTCGCCTCAAATCGACACACATAATACAAAATTTGTCGAGTCAAGGCGATAGTCGATGACAAGACGATATTATCGACACTCATAATAGGGCCCAATATAAAATAAACAATATAAAATAAACAATTAAATAATAAGGTGAATGGCTGGTTATAGGATAATACAATTCTTATGCATTTATATCGGGTTTTCCAATAGGGACATAACGATTTTGTGTTTTAATACAAAGGAGGCCTTGAACATTTGGCATAATCTGTCAACTTCAGAACGTCAGTCAATGTTAACATTTTTATCATGGTGAAGTTCACGAACGAGCAACATTTAGAAATTATTAAAAATTACTACCGCAATTCTGAATCGGTAGTCACAACTTTAAGAGCGCTTATTCCAATTTTCGTGCTCGCGGTGGTCATATGAATGAGATCGAATTCCATAATTAAATGTAATTTGTGTACTTCACTTGGAATAAATTTTAACCTTATATGTATATTAATTATTCTTTATTTTACTTAAATATAAAATTGTTATGTCCTTACTGGAAAACCCTACATTATTAGCATAATGTATTATATTATATTATAGAAGTTGTTAGACAAGTAAGCAATATAGTATTATTGATATTATATTTAATACAGTATTATTGGTATTATATTCAATTTTGATAACTATTAAATTATTGTTGTTTTCGTTGGCTTATATTTTTTTCTTTATTTTTTTTTTTATGTTCGTGCGGTGCGATCTTGTTTATATACAAATGTACACACACACATATGTATATAGTATATTATTACCCTTCGATATTGATATTGTACAATTTCACATTGCTTTTGTACTATTTTTATGTACATACATACATATACGTTTTTATGTACATGTATATTATTATTTATATGCGTATTGTATTAAGTATATACCTATATATTACCACATTATTTGTATATTGTTTGTGATATTACAATACCTACAATATTTAGGGATACAGGTGGAAAGAAAAAGTAACGATAAAAAATATAATATTTAAATCATATTGCATATATAATCACCTGAAATATTAAAATTATATCTAAGCAAGTGTATAGATATACCATTCATGCGAAATATCCACATATATGTAATGTATAGTATTTTTAAGATTTTTTGCTTATTACGTTCATAATTAAAATTCAAAAATTATTCTTATACATATTCATACGAATATGTAATGATAATTATTATTGTAATTCATAATACTCGAATAGAGATTATGAAATAATTAATATAAGACAACGCCAAAACACAGATCATAAGGAAAAAATATTTCAATTTATAATCAATGCAGATCATACCAATTATATACAAACATACGTATGTTTGTCATTATGTCATTCGTTTATATATTATTATGTATATTACTCCCTATTAAAAACAAATGTTTGTTTACATTTCTTTGAAAAAAATTTTTAATTTGTTATTCCCTTTTACTTATCATTCACAACAATTCATATACATATATACATACATTTAATATTCGCATATAAATTCGTATTATACTAATTACATAATACAGATAAGGATCTTTGTTAATATACATCTTACCAAAGCCCAATATAACAACTTGTTATCTAGTCTTTGATACTACATACTACATAATATTCCGTAATGAATATTATACACGTAGCTATATATATTATCATAATACACAATAAACTTGTATTTGCCTTTAAATACAATACAATTCACATTATTCCATTGCACACATACATAATGTATAATACAAAATATAATATTATATCGATTCCCTTCCCCGCAACAGATTTTAATCTAGATGATTTGTATGGCAAATATATAATATAATTCCGAATACCTCTTAAATAGCAAACAGATAGCTTCCTCTCCGTCAACTAGCATCGTTCACCAGTACAGTACACTATCATCAGTCATCACGCTGCCTCAGTGATAGTACTGTTTGACGCTGAACATACATGTGCCTTATTTATATAGTCAGGTACGTGAGGGACTTGAATAGCTCGATGGTTGGGTTTCGTCTTGTGATCCTGAGATCACGTTTCGAACCCCAGCCAGCGCGCTACTCTTGCCCAAGTCGATCATTAATTTTTCCCATCAACAATATACACCAGTAACTGATTACTGATGATAAACTGGATGGTATATCTGACATAAATTACTGATCGGCGGTGCCATAATGGACTGAGTATCCGCGTGCACTTAATATATACTATATACATTGTATGTATATATGTATATTTGAAAAAAAAAAAAAAAATATAGTCAGTAGTCAGTACTGTTTATTACGGCACGGATGTTATCTGTTTCCATCTTTACCTCAGACATGGTAAGTAAGAAAAATTATGTGTATTTTAATACAATTATGAGGGGAAAAATTTATGTTCGAAACATGTTTCGAACGAAGATATTTATGGAACTTTATGTGTTCTGAATTTTTGACAGATTGTGGAATGTTACTTCTATTGGCTTTAGCTCTATATTCTTTGGATACACATTTCAGTATAGTTGGATTTATATGGAAAACGTTAATGCGCAATTAGTGTTGGATGAAGTATTTTCGTCCAAGTAAAATACAATTGCATATCCGATGCACCAATCAAAATTTTATTCACCTCTGTTTTTATAACAATCCGCTCAACTGTCATACAAATGGTGAAATTGTCATCTTACATTATTACATATACCATATAAATCCTATATACTATATACATACATATATACACATTTTGTAGTTGATGGTAATACAATGCATTTAAAAACTAGTTTTTGTAATATAATGTGATTTTCATTTCATTCAAGAATTTAGAAAATTAGGGTGAGAAATTTTAACTTTCTACATATAAATATAATATTTATGTATGTATGGTGTGTGATGTAGCTGCATATACTCGTATATAGATAGGAGAAAAATGATGAGAAGTATTCCTTTCATTATAAAATGATTTAGATTTTTCATATCTGTACATGATTGTTTTGTTGCAATATCAATTAACTCCACTTCCTTAATATTACAGGTCTTAATATTTAAGCACTTTTCAATGTGTTATATGTGTGGATGTATACTATTTATTTATGTTTGTACGATTTGTATTTGTAATTAGTTTGCTCATTTTGAATTTTTAATTTATTATTTTTCAATGTATATTGATGTTGCTTAATAACCAATTAGTTATAAAAGTCTTTTATATCCATATCTTATTTTTATCATTAATTTTTAATATTTTTCAAAATAATCAAAATAGTAAATTAGGTTTGATTGAAGAATTTCCCAAACGGAAGTTTTTATCTGCATCAAAAAAAAAATCCTAAATATGCAGATTGAATAAGTGTATATATAAAGAATCAAAGAACTTAATGTAATTAAAGAAAAAAACAAACTTGTAGTTTACATTTTGAAAATAATTATTTTTTTTGGCAAGAAATTTCCGAAGTTAAATTATATTCCCACTCGTTTTTTACTTCGTGAATATTACATGTTTAAGCACTATTTCTACTTCTATAGTACAAACTGTTTATTCAAAATAAATTTCTAAATGAAAATTGTTTTTTAGATGGTATATTATATTATCTTTTTTTAAGGAGTCAATCGATTTGAAATGCACCCGCATATTTTTAAATATATTGAATAAATTTGAATTTTTAGAATTAAGAATAAAAAAAATAATTTCAGTTATTCTAAAATTTATTCTACTTATCGACATATTATTTTGCAGATTATTGTGTGGTATGGTAGGATGTATTCATATTCATTTTTTGGCCTTAGTTTTAACTTGAAAGACTCAAAATAGTACTGTAAAAAGGGTCATAAAACATGAAGAAATATAATGAAATCATAAATATTTTACACAAATTTTATAAAATTCTACCCATGCTATAGTTCGTTTCATATGTAATGTTATGTTAAACAGGTATAATTAAGAATAAAATTTATAACTTCGACATAACAATGGTGATAAACATTTACACCTTTAAAATCAATGAAGATCATATAATTGTTTTTTTTAGCTCGAGTTTTTCAAAAATGAAATGAAGATTGTTTTTCGTATTCAGGTATAATATATGATATTCCTTTTCATCAAAAATATATTTTTTGTACAGAAAATGTGTTATTCTATAATAAATTACATTTTATGAAAAAGAAATTATGAATCCTGTTTTGAACATGTATCATGTATGTAGATGTAATGAATAAATTTTATCAGTTTAAATTATACAAAATTATACAAAGGTTTTGTTTTAACGATAAGTGCTATACTCGGAGTGAGTGAAAAATTATTTACAATTCATGAAGATTTATATTACATATATTTCTCTAAGTTTAATCAAGATTGTTTGGAAAACCTTTTCTCTCACATTAGATGTAGGAATGCAAATAAAAACAACCCAAGTGTTTTAGAATTTCAAAGACTTATTGCAAAAATAATGTCTATTAAATTTCTTTTTAGTTGTAAGTCTAAGAACTGTGAGGATGACAGTGAGGAATTTTTAAATTTAGATTGGTCTGCTATTTTAATTTCTTCTGAATCCAATGCAGAAAGTTTTCCGAATAGTGCTAATAATTTAACACCTGATATGAATGAGCTAAAAAATGTACTGGTTTGCGAAGAATATGATATCAGAGTCTTATCTTCTTCATCCTTAAGTGCAAAATATTTCACAGGGTATTGCATTGCACATTTGTTTAAAATTATTAAAAACGAATGTAAAACATGTAGAACAGCTCTGACTAAAGGTGTAGTTGATCAAAGTGCTTCTACAGATATATTAGTTGATTTAAAAAATTTTAATTCAAAAATTCCAAATTCTCTAATAAGACCGTCTGAATCACATTTTGAAATAATTAAATACCAATTAGAAATATCCAAAAAAAATTTGAAAAACATCCTCACAAACCAAATATAAAGAGACTTATTAAAAACATGTGTGTAATGTGGTTACAAATTTAAAGTTCAATAATTTGTATAAGTATAATGTTATTCACCCATGTTTTGAGCACAGAATGGCTATACTTGATTTCATGATATTGGTATTATTACGAAAAAATTGTGCTTGGATGGTTGATAAGTTAAGACACTCCAAAAAAGAAAAAAGTAAAAACAAAAAGTTGAATAATATAATACATAACTAGTTAATGTAATATTACATGATATTATTATTATTTATTAGTAACAATTTCAAATCTATAATCTTTATTTTCAATCAATAAAATGCACTTTTCACAACTATAGTATTAATTTGTTTCAAAAATTAATTTGTTGTAAACCCTGTAAAACATACTTATTTCTAATGTAATAACAGACAGAAATTCGCGCAGAATGCAAAGAAAAATGTATGAAACATACGCCTAAAACTATTTCTATACTTTCAATTATTTCCGCATTAATATTTGAAAATTAAAAAGCGTCGGATTTTGTTGATTTGCATTTCTACATCTGATTTTAAGAAATAATTTTGCAAAAGGATCTTGACTAAATTTTGATATTTTGATTTACTCATGTTAATCATGTTTTTCAAACAAAATTTTTAAAACTGTTTGGAGTCTGTATTATTTTTACGAGCCACATTATGAAAAACATATTTAAAACTTTCTTCCCAGCTTGTGTCATGAATATACAAAGGATTTTCACAACCAAATTATTTCTTTTATTATCACTATCAACAATATGAATTAAGTAATCTATTATAAACTATATTTTTTTATATTGACATTTCGCCAAAAATTAAAAAACTTTTTTATTTTTTGGTTGTAGATTTTTAATATACGTTTTTAATATTCATTCTACAAATATATTATAAATACCAAGAGAAAAACGTTGAAAGGTAATACAAAAATATGTAATAAATTTGTATGAGGCGTGTGGAACTGCAACACATTCTTTGAAAATATATTTCCGGCAGAAAATTCAAATAAAAATTACATTGACTAATGCACTTCGCTTTTCTAGTATAAACAATAGGATTCCAAAATTAATTTAGCGAAAGTTTTTGAATTTTCTGAAATGTCTAAAATATCACCAAACTTTTAAAAATAGCTTATTAGTTTTTTTCTCAAATAATTATTACTTTTTTCAGTGTTCTGCATTTTTTTTTTAATTTTTCTATTATCTATAATTTTTTTAAATGACATACTAAAACAGTAATTATGATAGCATAATATTTTCAATAATAAAATTTAAGCTTTAACTGCTGGAGCATAATCAAGATCTTCTAGTTTAATTTCAAATATGTACATGTTTGAACTTCCATCATACTATCAACATCACGCAGCATATTTTAAAAAACGAGTGGGAATATAATTTAACTTCGGAAATTTCTTGCCAAAAAAAATTATTATTTTCAAAATGTAAACTACACGTTTGTTTTTTCTTTAATTACATTAAGTTCTTTGATTCTTTATATATACACTTATTCAATCTGCATATTTAGGATTTTTTTTTGATGCAGATAAAAACTTCCGTTTGGGAAATTCTTCAATCAAACCTAATTTACTATTTTGATTATTTTGAAAAATATTAAAAATTAATGATAAAAATAAGATATGGATATAAAAGACTTTTATAACTAATTGGTTATTAAGCAACATCAATATACATTGAAAAATAATAAATTAAAAATTCAAAATGAGCAAACTAATTACAAATACAAATCGTACAAACATAAACAAATAGTATACATCCACACATATAACACATTGAAAAGTGCTTAAATATTAAGACCTGTAATATTAAGGAAGTGGAGTTAATTGATATTGCAACAAAACAATCATGTACAGATATGAAAAATCTAAATCATTTTATAATGAAAGGAATACTTCTCATCATTTTTCTCCTATCTATATACGAGTATATGCAGCTACATCACACACCATACATACATAAATATTATATTTATATGTAGAAAGTTAAAATTTCTCACCCTAATTTTCTAAATTCTTGAATGAAATGAAAATCACATTATATTACAAAAACTAGTTTTTAAATGCATTGTATTACCATCAACTACAAAATGTGTATATATGTATGTATATTGTATATACGATTTATATGGTATAAGCACATATAAAATAAATACTCATATGTCCAACGTTCATATAAAGAAGTGTAACCAATTTTTTCCAGCAACCGACACGACCAACCGACAAAAAGCACAAAAAGCAACCGACAGAAGCTTTCGTGAGAAAGGCTTTTTCTTTATTCTCTCTGTTTTCTCAACTTGTTATACATACACATAACATTCATTCAATACATACATATTTTGTTATATGAACAAAACATATAGGTACAAATGATCATGTATATAATGTAAGGATCAATATTGAGTTCATAATGATCTGGTATATAAATATAATCCCAGCAAACATTGCGATAAGAAAGCAATAGCGAAACATTATCGTAGTGGCAAGTCTCGCCTATTGCCGCAATATGGATTTTCTAGTAGAATGCCATACGATGTGCTTGGAAAAAGGTTGACGCGCACTCTAATTGCTTTGTACGATTGCATTCTAATAGACATGGCGATAAGAAAGCAATATTAATTTTCTATCAGAAAGCAATATGACAACAATAAGATAACCCATGAGTATTTTATTAGAAAACGATAATATGGCAATAGTACGTTTATCACTCCTGTGATAAAAATGCAATAAGAAAACAAGTGGAAACAGTATTGGATAACCATAGTTTTGGCAATAAATAGGCAATTATTATTAATCTGAATTTGTGAACTGCATTACCAAAAGAGAAGCTACTATACCTTTTGTTATACTAATTATTTTTGTGGTATACTGTAAAATATTGAAACATCTGAATTATTTATATTTGAATTAATTTTGAAATAAATTAAAAGAGATGATGGCAAAAAATTTATCTCTTCGTCAAGAAAAACATAAAATAAATCGTATTTTATATGTATATTATTACATTATTATAATAATTATTAGAAATACATTGTTACATATAATTATAATTATTCTAAAAATTCATTATTTTTTCTCGATCGTTTCCTTTTTTGAATCCGGTCATGTGCATATGTAAAGTGCGACTTTATTATACGGTTTAGTAGTCCATCGTCGCTTTCGGGGAATCGATTGTAGCACGCAGCTATAACAATAAAATAAAAATTTATTATTATTATTTATTTATTATTTTCAAAGAACAAAAATTCAATAGCTTACTTTTAATCAGCGTATTTATTAATAAAATACGGAAACTATGTTTTTCTGCTGTTCCGTTCCAGCAAAAGTTTTCCGCTGCCTCGTCCGTCATTATTTTTTTTAAATTTTCCTTAATAAAAGAAGACGGGCAATCACCTCCAGTTCGCACCAAAAATTGAATCTGAAAAATTTAAAATAAAATACGAAGTTTGGAAGTATGAAATAAATTTGCATATATTTTACCATTTTTTCACGAATTTCCTCCTTTTCGCCCAATTCCTTATCTAATTTAAGGATGTTTTCCTTCGTCGAAACTGGAAATCGAGGAAGGAAACTCTGAAAGTCGCTGCTATTTGAGCTATTATTGTCCTTTAGTTTGAAGATTTGTTGTTTGAGAGAATTGATTTCGGTTTTCATGTCCGTAAACATTCTTTCTTGGCTAGATTTTAAATTCAAAATAATAGATTTTAATTCATCTATTTTATTTTCACAAGAGCAGGAGGATGACTTTTTTTGAGGTCTGTTCACTACAAAATGAGATGGAAAGATCGATTGTGATTCTTCATTTTGAATATTTAAATTATCCGGTTGGATATTTTCTTTCAATGCTTCGTTTGTTTTATTAGTTTGAGTTGACGTCACAGGCCACTTTCCTATAAAAATGAATAATTTCGATAGGTTTTTTCATTTTCTCCGTTTGACGCCATTTTAAATATTAATTATTCTGAATCTTTTTCAAATAAATGCAAAAGCAGAATAAAAAAATTTGTATTATTTTGAATATCTGTAATCTGTATATGTAATAACTGTAATCTGACATATTGAATGAATTTAATACATCATCGTTATGATTGTACGTTTTCTGTATCTTAGCAGGCCAGGCCGCCTTTCAGTATCTTTACATCCAGTAGATTCAGAAAAAATGTAATTTACAACTTTTTTTGCATTTTTATGTGCTGTTTTATGCAAGGATTGTCTTGACATGTCTACTAAATTTATACTAAATTTATAAATTTATGCAATATGTCATTAAAAGAAATTGCGTACAATATATCACACCAAATTCAAAAAATAATTTCAATTATTGAATACATATATTGTAAATAAATGAAATAATTAATGTTTTGAAGCTTACCTTTATTTATTTATGTACTTATTTATGAATTTATGTAATTTTTAAACAATATTAATTAAATTTTTCACTTTCACTACTTACTACATGAACGGATAAATACGAAATGAGCAAACTTGAATTACCGTAATCATTGAAATATAAAGAATTTGCACGTTTAGTACTAAATAATATCAACATAAAGGGCAAAGAAATTTGATACATTGCCCTTTTATCGCCAATTCGTATAATATTCTTATGAATCACATATTACTATTATTTATTGCCTATTTGTTGCCTATTCCTATAGTGAGAGATATTGCCTAATTATCGTATTTTTATTGCCTTGTCTATGTAGTTCCCTTCCATTGCCTCCTCACGCTCTTGTTCATGGTTTATTATGTTGCGCTTTTATCGCTTACTCGTATATAACCTAAACTATTGCCTAACTATTGCCCATTTATCGTTGCAAACTATTGCCCTTTTATTGCATCCTCGTACTATTGCCCAAATGTTTGCTGGGATATACGTTTATTCATATACATGAATAAACAATGTTTGTATACATGATAACTGTGTATATGTATGTATGCTTTGGTGATAACGCGATAAAAATAATAGAAATCCATTCTAATACAATTTTAAAAATAAAGTAACCGGTTTACATAATAAATTGTAGACATGCAGTACAACATGCTGCTGCTTATGCATAATAGCAAATATTATATAGAATGAATATATGTATATGTATACTGTTTATGTGATTTATGTAAATGAATGAATGTATAGATCTAAAATTTAATATCCATTTGGGCAGGTATTAGTCCTCAACCTACGAACAAAATATTTAAAAAATTCAATCGCTGAGAAAAGGATTTTCATATTTTTAACCTTTTTTAACATGATCTAGAGTGCGTTCATAAATATTACTTGAACCATAGTCATGGTATAGTATAGTTTAAGCAATGTTATGTTGTACTACAGCCATAGTTATTTTCAAAAAAATTTTTATAAATAATTATATTTTTTGTTTGTCAAAAATTAATTAATTTTTAAAAATCAAGTTTAAAACAAAATTAATTAATTTCAAATAAATTAAATTGAAATTTTCACAATTCACAACAAAAAATGAAATGACAAACGATTTTTTATTGTCAATGTCATTACCACTTAAGGACTTACTATCGTTACTATCGTTAACCATGCTCTCGATCAGGGTTAATTTTTGACATCAAATAGTTAAAAATTTACTTTACTACAGATGTTTATGAACGTTAAAAAGTTATGTTGGTAGTTATGTTTTACTATACCACCACTATTCTGAACGACAAATAATAACTATAGTTAACTATAGTAACGTTTATGAACGCACCCTTGATATGATATTATACTTGAATAAGTAAAAATAAATGGATATTTTGTACGCAAATGCTTTAGAATACAACAATTGACAATAGGGCTGTTTCAAATTTTTTTTTTATTGTATTAAGTTGATCGTCGTATTTAATATATGAATGACTTGAGAAAGGAGGTATTTCATATTTCATGTATTTTTATATATGTATGTGTTGTTATGTTAATATGCCTTGTCGCGTGCTATATGATCTGATACATAAATTACTACTACTACTTCTAATTGAAATACATAGAATTGTATTTATATCAAAGACCATATAAATATATACATTTATATGGTCTTTGGTTATATGTATTACCTATATAGGTTTACATTATTTTCTGATGTAGGATTGTAGAATATTTAGCAACAGAGGTTTTTACGTATGCATACATTATAATTGCTGTAGCATTATACCAGAGATACTATATAAATACATATAAATATGTTTTTACATAGTATCACAGATCAGACACCCTTATCTGCGATAGTATATAGTATCTTTGATTATACATAATATATGTATACATATGGATATATTATGGTTTTATTTTGTTATGTTTTTGAGTTCATTGACTTATGAATGCAAGATACGATTATATATTATCATATCCCGTGAATTGAATTTCTTCTTGAAATTTTGAAAGAATATCTTTTTTAATGTTTGGGCCTTAGGACTTCTGAAAAAATAAAGTATTATTCTGATTTATGATCATAATATAGAAATTTAAAAATCAGGTGTTTTGTGAATTACCAAATTTTTTTATAGACTGAGTCAATTTGTTTTCTAACTAGATAAAAATTGATATTTTCAAATTAATATGGAACATAATTTACAAATATGTATATTTTTCTAAATCTTGAGGGTAATGAATTTTAAATTATTTACAATATTTTTTAAAAACAGAAAGCTTAAAAATATTTATTTCAAAATTTTTAAATTTTATTTCGTTGATGTTTTTTGTGTGTGGTATAAAGTATATACTCAAAAAATTCTATATACTAGCGCTGATGAACATTTAATTAGATTCAATGAAAATTGATAATTATTTGTAGCTTGAAAAATATTATATATACAGGGTGATTCTCTATCGGATGAAAACCTTCAGACAGGTGATTGTTCGTGCCGAGAAACGAAAAAAATTGGACGGCAGGGGGGGGTCTATTCTCAAGGGGTAAGGAGTTACGGGGCTACGAATTTTTTTTTTAGGTCAGGTCACTTGTTCCGTATTTTTAGCCATAACTCACGAAATACTCAATACTTTTGAGTCATCCTGCACTCATTAGAAAGAGAATCAATGGCTCTTTACTTTGATGTCTAAATAATTTAAATTGGACTAGCAGTGCTGAAGATACGGCTCATCAAAGTCAAAAATTCATGGAAAAAAACGGAAAATTTTAAGTTCAAGGTCAAATATCTCAACATTTTGCCCTATTTTTTTTTAATTTTTTTTACTCAAATATAGCCCAATGCATCGCCTTTCATTTGCTTTTTATTTTAATTGATTGTCTTTCGTAGTTCTTGAGTTCTGCGATAAAATACAACAGTGGTTTTGCATCGAAAAGTTGTTACCTGTTGTTGTTGTTGTTGATATTTCTCGTTGAGAAAAGAAATAAAATGTAAAGTTTCACTCTTTAAGATAATTATTTGGTAGTCCTGAAAAGGACTGATTTTTTTTAGTGCAAAATTTAATTTGTAAGAACATTTTCAAAATGTCCTCCGTACGTTGGATGCAGAGCAGAGCTATTTTTCTTATATTCCTTTTTAAAGGAACTGTCGAAATATTCTCTTTAATTGCGTTTGCACAATTAAAAACCCTTGTGATTAACTCGTTTCGTGTCCGTACTTCAGTTGCGTAAACCATGTCTTTCATGGTACCCCAGGAATAAAAATCAAGAGGGGTTAAGTCGGGAGACCTGGGGGGCCACGGATTTGGACCGTTTCGTCCTATCCATCTCTCCCCGAAGTTTTCGTTCAGCCAATTTCGCACACATCTTTCGGAATGAGATGGTGCTCCGTCATGTTGATAATAAATGCGTCCTAATTGTGCCAGTGGCATTTCGTCTAAAAAGTTTTGAATGTCAGTCTGTAAAAAATTCAAATAATTTTGACTATTCAGTCTGTCTGGTAGGATAACTGGGCCCATAACGCGGTTACCTATTATCCCTGCCCACACATTAACGGAAAATCTGTTTTGTGTTCTTACCTGCCGAGCAGCGTTAGGATTTTCTGCAGACCAAACATGTAGATTGTGTAGATTTATTGCACCACTTTTTGTAAATTGAGCCTCATCTGTCCAAATAATGTTATCAATAAATGTATCGTCATCAAAATCCTTTTCAAGCAGCCAAGAACAGAAGTTCTTGCGATTTGTCCTGTCTTGCGGCAAAATTTCATGTACCGGTGTCATGTGGTAAGGGTAGATGTCTTCCCTATTTAGCACTCTCCAAACTGTTGATTGTGATAATCCGGTAACACGCGCTATGCGCCTTGTGCTGGTCGTAGGATCATTTCTGACCATTTCCAGTATTCTTTCTTCTAACTCTACTGAAATTGACACATCATTTCTATTAGAGGAAGTAATATTTTGTACAGAGCCAGTTTCTCTGAGTCTCTGAAACGTCCTCTGGAAAATCGTATGATGAGGAAGTCTTCTATGTGGAAATCGCTGATGATATTCTCTCCGTGCTTGCATTGAATTTCCATTGCTCAGTCCATAGCAATAAATCATATCTGCATACTCCGCGTTCGTAAATTGAGAAATTTTTTCCAAAAAATTTTACTAAAAATTTAAAAATACAGATAAATACTATTAAAACTAGCTGCGCTTAAAGAAAAACCGATCAATGTTGACAAGTAGGATTGTTAATTATGACTGATTAACAAAATAAAAATCCTCATGAAAGATCTTTTGACCTGCAGTAATAAAGATCCTTTTTGAATATTTTTTTATGTATTTGCAAATCGAAATGTATGAAACAAGGTAAACCACTTTTATTTCTTTTCTCAACGAGAAATATCAACAACAACAACAGGTAACAACTTTTCGATGCAAAACCACTGTTGTATTTTATCGCAGAACTCAAGAACTACGAAAGACAATCAAATAAAATAAAAAGCAAATGAAAGGCGATGCATTGGGCTATATTTTAAGTAAAAAAAATTAAAAAAAAAATAGGGCAAAATTTTGAGATATTTGACCTTGAACTTAAAATTTTCCGTTTTTTTCCATGAATTTTTGACTTTGATGAGCCGTATCTTCAGCACTGCTAGTCCAATTTAAATTATTTAGACATCAAAGTAAAGAGCCATTGATTCTCTTTCTAATGAGTGCAGGATGACTCAAAAGTATTGAGTATTTCGTGAGTTATGGCTAAAAATACGGAACAAGTGACCTGACCTAAAAAAAAAACTTCGTAGCCCCGTAACTCCTTACCCCTTGAGAATAGACCCCCCCCTGCCATACAATTTTTTTCGTTTCTCGGCACGAACAATCACCTGTCTCAAGGTTTTCATCCGATAGAGAATCACCCTGTATATAGGTATATATAATAAACAAGATGTCATGAAGTCGAAAATAAATTATTTGTAAATTTATGGATTTTTATGATTGAATGCAATCAAATTTTTTTCATTTATGTTTGTTTGAAAATAAATTATTAAGTAGAATGGGCCTATAATTCTAGTCCTAGAAATATTTTGGAGATCCGTATTATCAAAATATCTTCAGTAGTGATTCAAAAAATTATGTTTGAAAATAACGTGGAATAGGTTTACGTATAGTAAATTATAATTGCTTATTTGATTTTTGAATTCAAAATTTACCTTTGTATTTTAACATTTCTATTAAATTGATAACTCATAAACTATTTAATATTATTCCTAAACAAAATTGCCGACAATAAAAAATAAAATTGTAAAATTTATAATATATTTCTACTTATAAATTTGAATGAAAATTTTTAATTTGATGCATTCATTTAAAAGCGCGAGTACTGGTCAGTTCTGCATGGTGCGGTCATGGTGTTGGCAAAGAAGAGGAAATTAATCTGACCTGTCTCTACTTTAGAATATATTTTCAGAAATTTGAATAGCCTTTGACATTTAGTATTATTCATAAATATTTGTATACAGCTTTTTTTTTAAACAAAAGTTTTTAAAATTGCATGTTTTTTATATAAATAAAATAAACTCCTAATTTTTTAATTTTTAATTCTGTTCTTTTCTATAAAATATATGTAACTTTGTTTTGAACTAAAATGATCCTAATGAATTCGGACAAAAAAGCGATGAATTATCAATTGTTCTCACAATATTTTAATACAGTTGAAATTATATTTATGTATTTATAATGTTTCGAGGATGCATTTCCAATTATTAATTAATTAGAAATTAAATGCCGTGTAAAAGTAGTTGTGAACAATACTGTACATTCAGTTTTAGTTGAACTAAAGTTGGAAGACAGTTTTCAAATTTAAAAATTTTAAAATTAAATATATTACTATATAAGATTTATAAAGTATAATATTAATATGCAAATTATGTATAAAAATATCTAAGAAAGTCATAGCAAAGCAGAAGAAAAATTTTGATCACGATCAAAGTGGATTTTCCATTTACTCAACCTGAATAATAGTGGCAACGTAGTAAATGAATGATATATTCTTCAAATATAGATATTGTAGTATCTTAAAAGGATATTTGCTTGAGGCCTGTTTCCTATTGTTGTAGAAAATATATAAAAACATAATCAACAATAGTACACATTACCCTATGAATTTTAAGTAAATTTGAAATTACCAAATAAGGTAAAATAATCAAGTACATAACTAAAACAATTAATATGTAACAATTGCTAAAAATAAATAATCTGTATTATGTATATAGATAAGAGAAATAAGAAGAAAAAAGGTCAGTAATATAGTGGTCATAGTCAAGTTAAGTGATTTAGAAATAAAAATAAAATCATTATTATAAAACATATAAAAAGTCTTTTTATTGTAACATTAGTGAAACACAACATGGTGTCAGGTGAATTTAAAATAATATAATGCCTGATGACAAAAAAGTGAATAAAGAATCATCAAATTCATCTGGAAAGATGCAGGCTAAAGATATACCAAACTCTACTCAAATTTTAAATAACATTAATATGATACAACAAATGGATTTTAAAAATAATAATGTAGCTGCAGCTTGGTCAAATTGGTTAAACTCTTTTAAGATTTATTTAAAAGCAACTAATTTAGAATCTCAACCAAATGACCGAAAAGTGTCATTGTTATTACATCTAATGGGCCCAAATTCAATTGAAATATTTAATTCGTTCAATGTAGTATTGGAAGAAGTAGATTATAATACATTAATTAAAAAATTTAGTGATTATTTTCTTCCTAAGACAAACATAGCAATTGAACGACACAAATTTTTCACTAGACAACAAAGAAACGAAGAAACAATAGATGAATACATAACAACACTAAAAAATCTTAGTATGAACTGTGACTTTGGTGAAATTAGAGAAGATCTAGTGAGAGATATTTTCGTCTGTGGATTAAATAACAATATGAATAACATAAAAGAAAGATTGTTAAGTGAAGGTGCTATTAAACTTGAAAAAGCGATCGACATAGCAAAAAGTATGCAATTATCACGAAGTCAAACAAAGGAGTTACAACATCAAACTGGCACGACAGTAGAAGACGAAACATTCGTTGGCTGGACTGGTAAGACAAAAAATACTAATTGGAAACATTACAACAATGGACGTAAATCAAAATCAAACAAGAACAGTAAAACAGGCAAACAGTCATCAGGTGAGTGTGGTAGATGTGGCCAAATACATAGATTTAAATGTCCAGCCCAGGACGTAACATGTATAAAATGTGGTAAGAAGAACCATTTTGCGAAAATGTGTAAAAGTAAAAAACATATAAATAAAATAGATGTAGATGAAAATAAAACATTATTTATAGGAACAATAAAATGTAATAGTTTAAGTATCACAAAAAAATGGTTAGTTAACATTGAAATTAATAACAAAAAACTATCTTTTCAAATAGATACAGGAGCACAAACTAACTTAATATCTAAAAATACATTAAAAAGTCTTGAATTAAATAACATTAAATTACAGAAAACAAAAACCAAAATTATCACAGTTAGTAATGAAAGTTTAAAGGTTATAGGAGAATGTAATTTAAAATGTAAATATAAAAATAAAATATATGTAACAAAATTTCATGTACTTGAAATGAATTGTGAGAATATTTTAGGATTAGAAACATGTGTACAAATGAATTTATTGAAAAAAGTAGATATTGTAGAAACTGAAAACAATAATATAGAAGATTTTGATAAATTTAAAAAATTCAAAGATTTATTTCAAGGCATAGGATGCTTAAAAAATGAATGTAAAATCACTGTGAAAACTGATGTAAAGCCAGTAATAGATCCTCCGCGAAAAATTCCGTTTAAATTAAGAAAAAGTTTAAAAAATGAATTAGATAAAATGATGAAAATGGGCATAATAACTAAAGCTCAAGAACCTACAGAATGGGTTAATTCAATTGTACTAGTGCAAAAGAATAATAAAAAATTAAGAATATGTTTAGATCCACGAAACCTAAATAAGGCCATTTTGAGATCACATTTTCCAATTCCCACATTAGATGACATTAAAAGTCAACTGTTAGGTGCAAAATTTTTCACAACTCTTGATGCAAACTCTGGATTCTGGACAATTCCCTTAGATGAACAATCTTCAAGACTATGTACATTTATGACTCCATTTGGTAGATACCGATTCTTAAGATTACCGTTTGGAATTAATGCTGCTTCTGAAATTTTTCACTCTGAAATGATAAAAAACTTTCAGGATATAAATGGTGTATTTATTTATATTGATGATTTTTTAATATTTGGTTCAACAAAACAGGAACATGACGAACGTCTTATTAAAGTACTAAACAGAGCTCAACAAATAGGTCTCAAATTCAATAAAGAAAAATCAAAATATTGTTGTCAAGAAATTAAATATCTAGGACATATATTTAGCAAAGACGGCGTACAACCAGACAAGTCTAGAATAGAAGCAATCTGTAAAATGTCTCCTCCAACATGTGTCAAAGAATTACAAAGATTCTTGGGAATGATCAATTATATTGGTTCATTTATTAATAATCTTTCAAGTCAGACTGTCAACCTCAGGCAACTTTTAAAGAAAGATATTCAATGGCATTGGGATGAAACACATCAAAATGAATTTGATAATCTAAAAATGCTTATAAGCAATGCGCCTATACTAACCTATTTTAATCCCAATAAGCCCATAACCCTTTCTGTTGATGCTTCCAAAAATGCAGTTGGTGCTGTTATTTTGCACGACAGAAACCCAATTGCTTTTGCTTCAGCCACATTAACACAAAGTCAACAAAACTATGCACAGATAGAAAAAGAACTTTTTGCAATATATTTTGGTTGTAAACGCTTTCATCAATATTTATATGGTCAAACAATAAATGTCGAGACAGATCACAAACCACTGGTTTCACTGTTCACTAAATCACTACATAAAGTTCCTCCACGTCTACAACGTCTAATGCTAAAACTTCAGTCGTATGACTTAAACGTAAATTATAAACCAGGAAAGGAAATGTATATAGCAGATACATTGTCTAGAGCACCATTACCACAAACGGCATTAACTGAAATCGAAAATGATTTAGAACTTCAAGTTCATCAGTTAATGACAAATTTGTCTGTGTCAGACACAAAATTAGAAGAAATAAAACAAGAAACATTGTTAGATGAAAGTCTTCAAATAATTAGTAAATATCATCACGATGGCTGGCCAGATTCAAAAAAGTTCATTGATCCTTTAGCAACTCCATACTTTACTTTTAGAGATGAAATTCATGTAATAGATGGCTTAGTTTTTAAAGGAAAAAGTTTAGTCATACCTAAAAAATTACGTCCTAATATATTAGAAATAATACATGAAGGACATATGGGAAGTGAAAGATGTATTTGTTTAGCAAGAGGTATTGTTTTTTGGCCAGGAATTAATAATGATATAAAAAATAAGGTTTATAATTGTGAAATATGTCTAAAACATAGATCTAACAATTCAAAAGAACCTCTGATTCCACATAAACCTGTAGAAATTCCATGGCAAAAAGTTGGAGTAGATATTTTTGAAATTTACCAAATTTACTACCTGATAGTCGTTGATTATTATTCACAATACGTGGAAATTGCTTCCTTAAATCGCAATCCAAATAGTAAAAATGTCATAATTCATTTAAAATCAATCTTCGCACGACATGGAATTCCACTAATTCTTTTTTCTGACAATGGTCCACCCTTCAGTTCAACCCTTTTTCGTGAATTTTGCTATGAATGGGATATAAAACATGTCACATCAAGTCCTAATTATCCACAGTCAAATGGTTTAGTAGAGAGAACAATAGGAACAATTAAGAAGCTTCTAATTAAAGCATTTGAAACTAAATCAGATCCATATATAGCACTTCTTAAATACAGAACAACGTCAAAGGGAAATATTGATTCTCCATCACAACTTTTGATGTCACGACAATTAAGAACAAAATTGCCTACTTTAACAGAGCACTACAAGCCTAAATTAACAAATCAAATTAAACACAAAAAACTAATTCAAAAACAACAACAAAAAATGAAAAATAGGTATGATAAAAAGACAAAAACATTAAATCCGCTAAAAAAAGGGGATGAAATATATTATAAAAAGAGCCCAGCATCAAGTTGGTCTCATGGCAAAATTGAAAAATGTTGTCAAGAACCACGTTCTTATATTATTTGCGACGATAATGGTACTCATTATCGAAGAAACAGGCAACATATAATATTGAATTCACATTCACAAATAACAAAAAATAATAATCCAATAAATGATGGTTCAAGTCAGTCATTAAGCCCAACTTCATCAGAAAAAGTACAAAGAAATGAAAATGCTGAAAAACAAAATAATGAATTTGTCACAAAATATGGTCGAAAAATAAACAAACCTAAAAGATATGATGCATCAGATTTCACATAAAAACATGCCTTTATAAATTAATAAAATAATACAAAATATACTTAAATTAAAAAAAAAAATTTTTTTTTTATTTTTTTTATTTGATAAGGAGGATGTTGTAGAAAATATATAAAAACATAATCAACAATAGTACACATTACCCTATGAATTTTAAGTAAATTTGAAATTACCAAATAAGGTAAAATAATCAAGTACATAACTAAAACAATTAATATGTAACAATTGCTAAAAATAAATAATCTGTATTATGTATATAGATAAGAGAAATAAGAAGAAAAAAGGTCAGTAATATAGTGGTCATAGTCAAGTTAAGTGATTTAGAAATAAAAATAAAATCATTATTATAAAACATATAAAAAGTCTTTTTATTGTAACATTAGTGAAACACAACACCTATCAAATTTGTTATTTAATTCTTTTCAGAGGAAAACCATCAGATTGCAGTGTAATTGATAAATATTCGGTAATTATAAACTTTCGCTGTCAGCTAGTTTTCTTTAAACATTAAAAATCGAAAAATATATGAATCTTCATGATTCTAGTCTCAAAATATTCCATTTAACTTCGGATTTATGAAAAAAGTATAATAGTTACAGTTTGATGCGTAGGAGAGTGTGGGTAGATAGTTAAAAGAACATATGAAAAAATCAGTTTAATTCAGTTCAAAAATGTTGATCAGTGTTAACGAATGACGCTAATTATACAGCACTTTTCATACTCTTTTAGCATCCCCGCACCCACCTGGCAAAATTCTCTTTTTTTCAATTATATTTTAGTTTTCATTCTATAAAATTTTTCAATCTTACTAATGAAAAATTACTCATGAGTAATCACCACCCACCACCACCCACACCACTCCCCCGCATCAAACAGCCACTATCATATTCTATTCATAAATCCGAAATCAAACCAAAGTTGAAAAAAAAGCAAAAAGGTTGACTTTTCAATTTTTTATGAGTAAAAAACCAGCTGATTGCGAAAGTGTATATGTAATTACCAAATAATGTATTCATATATCTATGAATAACAAAAAGGTTCATATTTAACATTACACACAAATATTTTCATAAAGAAATATGTTAAGAAAGGTCATTGATACTATATACATTATAGATCCCGATATACGTCATTGAACAATCTATTTTTATAATTACACTTGTATGTATGTGCACAAAATACCATATATACGATGTATACATACAATCATGTATATCGCATAAACAGCACATTCATTGCATATAGTATTTACTATTATCTATTCTGCATAAGCAAGCAGCATGTTGTTATTAATGCTACTATGTATGTCTATTATGTATGTATTAGAATTTAGTTTTTACATCGCATTCAATGTTATACCAAAGGCCAATATAATATACCATGATATAATATATTTTATATATCGGTCTTTGGTTATATGGTTATATGTTATATCAAACTTGTTTATTCATGTTATATGCTTTATGTATGTATGTGTACGAGATCGTCTTCAATTCAATATGGATCCTTATATATCCTTATGCACGAGCATAAACCATACATGGAGAATAAATATATATCATATATGATCAAAATCTCTCAAAAATGTTCAAATTTATATTTATATGTTCCAGCCAATGATATTCATTTATTCTAGTTTCCATACTAAAAATATACATTTACATATAAATCACACTTATATGTGTGGAATATCATATGAATTAAATGTACATTTTAAATAGCATTGTGTATTGTTTAGTGCTGCTAAACATTGACAGGTGTTCATTTCATTTGTGAGAGCAAATATTTATAATAAATGAGAACAAATTCGAAACACTATGGTCCGTCTACACAATTAGTTTTGATAACTCGATTTACAAAAACAATTCCTTTATATCACTGACTGTCAGACACATTTATTGAAATCATTATAATTGTGTACAGGGTACATAACTAAAAGCAATTCGAAAAATTTTGAAAAACTTTTTTGATTTTGATGAAGCTTTTTCGATCTTTATCATATATGTGAGTGTGTCGTTTTTGGCAAAATTACCACTTACACTAAAAAGAACATCTATTGAGACGAAGAACTATATTATCTTTGGTGGATTTGGTGGATTCTTTTATAACAAAAAGAGTTGAATAAAATGTTGATTGGTGTATCGGATATGCAATTGTATAACATAAATTTTACTTGGACGAGACAACATCGTCCAACTAAATTTTCTCTATGAAAATGAACTATACCACAATGTGAGTCTGGTTATATTATATTGTTTGTGCTTCAGTGGTGAATTTTTTTATGAATTTTGACATTCTACTTTTGAACGTTTATAACCGAAAAATTCTGTTTTAACGGACAAAAATCTCTAAACTTTAGAGGTCATCGATGAGGACCTTAGCCCAGTCAAATTAGCCATAAAAATGGCTTAAGCCTACAATAATTCAGACCTAGCTGAAAATTGGTGGAAGTCTTAAGTTCGTTGTTAGAAACAAAATGCCGAAGTTCCTCATCGATGTGACCTCTGCAAAAAAAGTTATTCAAGGTCAAAGGTCACGAAAATCGGTTTTTTGCCTTTTTCTCGGAAACGGTAAGTGTTATCGCAAAAATAGGTTATATAAAAGTTGTAAGTCATCTAATTTCCTATAATAAATGTTCTTATACTTTTTTTCGTACGTATTACCATTTCCGAGATATCGCGATTTTAAACATCGACCGCTGCTGATAGGCGCGCTTATGCGGCTTATACGGGTAATCGACCATTTACTATAAGTAAAAATGCGACAGTATCTATGTTGTAAGCAAATTAAACAATAAAATTTCATTAAATATAATATTTATATAAATAATATCCACAAAAATAATATTTTTAATATAATTCAATATTATATTTATTAATATAATATAATACAATACTTATAAAATGTACAAAACAATATGCACACGTTTCCACGCCACCCGTGAGGTAGTGCACTTGGCGCATTTTTTTTTAACGTGGTTTCCCCTGTAGGTATACTCCACAATCTATTGGAATAAATGTTTTTAGATGTTATATTATTGATTTAAAAAATTTTAATATTATAATAATTGATTTGTCATTAGCAGAACGATTTTCGTGACCTTTGACCTTGAATAACTTTTTTTGCAGAGGTCACATCGATGAGGAACTTCGGCATTTTGTTTCTAACAACGAACTTAAGACTTCCACCAATTTTCAGCTAGGTCTGAATTATTGTAGGCTTAAATGCTAATTTGACTGGGCTACCTCTTATATCTCTTATTTATTTTATTTATATTGTTGATATTCAAATATTGTATTCGTGTCGTGCATATTGTAAGTAATTTGATAATAATAATAATAGAATTGTATTAATAATAATAATTATTATAATTATAAATAATAATAATAATAAAATAATAATAATAATTGTTATTATAATAATTATAAATAATAATAATAATAATAATAATAATAATAATAATAATAATAATAATAATAATAATCATAATAATAATAATAATAATAATAAAATTAATAATAATAAAAATTATAATATAAAAAAATAAAAATTGTAATAATTACTAATAACAAAGATGATAATACAGTGAAACTACATTATCTTTGTATATAACAAGTTGTAATTATTATAATTATAAATAATAATAATAATAATAATAATAATAATATTTATAATGATAGTAATAATAATAAAATAATAATAAAAATTGTAATATAAAAATAAAAATTGTAATACATACTCGTAATTACTAATAACAAAGATGATAATACAGTGTAACTACATTATCTGTGTATATGACAAGTAGTAAATTGAACAAGGTGGGTTTAAAATCTATGGTGAATCTTATGTCATTTTATGAGGTGAATCTCTTATCCAGAATACCGATTCCTCTTAAAAAATATATTTCACCAAAACTTTAGAGAAATAAGAGGAATAAGAGATCTCTTATGCAGAATCGCACCGTTAATTCAATAAATATGAATATTAAATATATTCATATTTAATTCAATAATAATTATTTTTTCACTTTATAAAATATGTAAACAAAAATTGCTACACAACCTAAAAATTTTTTTTGTAATTATTTTTAAGAAAAATTCAATTAAATAATTATATTATTAAACACTCTTTCATTTATGCACTTTTTACAAAATGAATCAATAATAATTCACTTTTCAATTTATAAATTAATATAATATTTTATATTTATATATTCTATTCTATATTTATACATACTATAGAAGAAAATATATGTACAACTTAACCTCTAAGACAATATTTTTAGTTTTTATTTTAAATATTTCACATATTTTCACAATTTTTTATTTTAATCTGTTCACTAATAATTAAGTAATATAAAAATACTTATCTTAAATTTAATTTCTAATTTTTTATTTAAAAAATAATAAAATAAATTATTAAAATTCACTACCCGCCTAACAAATTACATGACATTTAATAATTTTTTCCGACTACACTCACACTAATGCAGATGACTACTTCATGGCTTCTCTCTAAGAGAGAGAGAGATTCTTTCGGAGGTTTTGCTACTACTACTTCTAATTGAAATACATACATATATACAATTGTATGTAGTTATATCAAAGACTATCGGTGCGATTCTGCATAAGAGATCTCTTATTCCTCTTATTTCTCTAAAGTTTTGGTGAAATATATTTTTTAAGAGGAATCGGTATTCTGGATAAGAGATTCACCTCATAAAATGACATAAGATTCACCATAGGTTTTAAACCCACCTTATTCAATTTACTACTTGTCATATACAATGATAATGTAGTTATACTGTTTTATCATCTTTGTTATTAGTAATTATTACAATTTTTATTAGTAATTATTATAATTTTTATTATTATTTTATTATTATTACTATTATTATAAATATTATTTTTATTATTATTATTATTATTATTTATAATTATAATAATTACTACTTGTTATATACAAAGATAATGTAGTTACACTGTATTATAATCTTTGTTATTAGTAATTATTACAATTTTTATTTTTTTATATTACAATTTTTATTACTATTTTATTATTATTACTATTATTATTAATATTATTATTTATAATTATTATAATAACAATTATTATTATTATTTTATTATTTTATTATTTTATTATTATTATTATTATTATTATTTTTATTATTATTATTATTATTATTATTATTATTATTATTATTATTATTATTTTATTATTATTATTATTATTATTATTATTATTATTATTTTTATTATTATTATTATTATTATTATTATTATTTATAATTATAATAATTATTATTATTAATACAATTCGATTATTATTATTATCAAATTACTTACAATATGCACGACACGAATACAATATTTGAATATCAACATATAAATAAAATAAATAAGAGATATAAGAGGTCCTCATTGATGACCTCTAAAGTTTAGAGATTTTTGTCCGTTAAAACAGAATTTTTCGGTTATAAACGTTCAAAAGTAGAATGTCAAAATTCATTAAAAAATTCACCACTGAAGTTAAGAGATCAGCTGATCACATCTCTTATCTAATTTAATTTAACTCCTAAAAGTATGTATTTGTAATGTAATTTGCACTAAAAACGATAAGAGGAATAAGAGAAATAAGAGATCTCTTATGCAGAATCGCACCGTATTAATATATACATTTATATGGTTTTTGGTTATATGTATTACTTGTATAGATCTACGTACATTATTTTCTGATGTAGGATTGTAGAATATTTAGCAACAGAGGTTTTTACGTATGCATATACATTATAATTACTGTATCATTTGTACTGTACTGTATACATTTATATGGTCTTTGATTATATGTATTACTTGTATAGGTTTACTTTATTTTCTAATGTAGCATTGTAGAATATTTGGCAACAAAGGTTTTACATAAGCATACATTACAATTACTGTAGCATTTTACCAGAGACACTATATAAATATATATAAATATGTTTTTACATAGTATCATACAGATCAGACACCCATATCTGCGATAGTATATAGTAGATATCTTTGATTATACATAATATATGTATACATATGGATATATTATGGTTTTTTTTTGTTATCTTTTTGAGTTCATTGACATATGGATGCAAGATTCGATTATATATTATATCATATCCCGTGAATTGAATTTCTTCTTGAAATTTTTAATGAATGTCTTTTTTAATGTTTGGGCCTTAGAACTTCTGAATGATTTATGATCATAATATAAAAATTTAAAAATCAGGTGTTTTGAGCATTACCAAATTTTTTTATAGACTGTCAATTTTTTTTCTATAACTAGGTAAAAATTGATATTTTATTTTCAATTAATATGGAACATAATTTATAAATATGTATATTTTTCTAAATCTTGAGGATAATGAATTTTAAATTATTTAAAATATTTTTTAAAAACAGAAAGCTTAAAAATATTTATTTCAGAATTTTTAAATTTTATTTCGTTGATGTTTTTTGTGTGTGATATAAAGTATAAACTCAAAAAATTCTAAATACTAGCGCTGATGAACATTTAATTAAATTCAATGAAAATTGATAATCATTTGTAGCTTGAAAAATATTATATTTTTGTTCACAAATTATAACAATAAACAAGTTGTCATGAAGTCGAAAATAAATTATTTGCAAATTTATGTATTTTTATGGCAAAATTGAAAAATGTTGTCAAGAACCACGTTCTTATATTATTTGCGACGATAATGGTACTCATTATCGAAGAAACAGGCAACATATAATATTGAATTCACATTCACAAATAACAAAAAATAATAATCCAATAAATGATGGTTCAAGTCAGTCATTAAGCCCAACTTCATCAGAAAAAGTACAAAGAAATGAAAATGCTGAAAAACAAAATAATGAATTTGTCACAAAATATGGTCGAAAAATAAACAAACCTAAAAGATATGATGCATCAGATTTCACATAAAAACATGCCTTTATAAATTAATAAAATAATACAAAATATACTTAAATTAAAAAAAAAAATTTTTTTTTATTTTTTTTATTTGATAAGGAGGATGTTGTAGAAAATATATAAAAACATAATCAACAATAGTACACATTACCCTATGAATTTTAAGTAAATTTGAAATTACCAAATAAGGTAAAATAATCAAGTACATAACTAAAACAATTAATATGTAACAATTGCTAAAAATAAATAATCTGTATTATGTATATAGATAAGAGAAATAAGAAGAAAAAAGGTCAGTAATATAGTGGTCATAGTCAAGTTAAGTGATTTAGAAATAAAAATAAAATCATTATTATAAAACATATAAAAAGTCTTTTTATTGTAACATTAGTGAAACACAACACCTATCAAATTTGTTATTTAATTCTTTTCAGAGGAAAACCATCAGATTGCAGTGTAATTGATAAATATTCGGTAATTATAAACTTTCGCTGTCAGCTAGTTTTCTTTAAACATTAAAAATCGAAAAATATATGAATCTTCATGATTCTAGTCTCAAAATATTCCATTTAACTTCGGATTTATGAAAAAAGTATAATAGTTACAGTTTGATGCGTAGGAGAGTGTGGGTAGATAGTTAAAAGAACATATGAAAAAATCAGTTTAATTCAGTTCAAAAATGTTGATCAGTGTTAACGAATGACGCTAATTATACAGCACTTTTCATACTCTTTTAGCATCCCCGCACCCACCTGGCAAAATTCTCTTTTTTTCAATTATATTTTAGTTTTCATTCTATAAAATTTTTCAATCTTACTAATGAAAAATTACTCATGAGTAATCACCACCCACCACCACCCACACCACTCCCCCGCATCAAACAGCCACTATCATATTCTATTCATAAATCCGAAATCAAACCAAAGTTGAAAAAAAAGCAAAAAGGTTGACTTTTCAATTTTTTATGAGTAAAAAACCAGCTGATTGCGAAAGTGTATATGTAATTACCAAATAATGTATTCATATATCTATGAATAACAAAAAGGTTCATATTTAACATTACACACAAATATTTTCATAAAGAAATATGTTAAGAAAGGTCATTGATACTATATACATTATAGATCCCGATATACGTCATTGAACAATCTATTTTTATAATTACACTTGTATGTATGTGCACAAAATACCATATATACGATGTATACATACAATCATGTATATCGCATAAACAGCACATTCATTGCATATAGTATTTACTATTATCTATTCTGCATAAGCAAGCAGCATGTTGTTATTAATGCTACTATGTATGTCTATTATGTATGTATTAGAATTTAGTTTTTACATCGCATTCAATGTTATACCAAAGGCCAATATAATATACCATGATATAATATATTTTATATATCGGTCTTTGGTTATATGGTTATATGTTATATCAAACTTGTTTATTCATGTTATATGCTTTATGTATGTATGTGTACGAGATCGTCTTCAATTCAATATGGATCCTTATATATCCTTATGCACGAGCATAAACCATACATGGAGAATAAATATATATCATATATGATCAAAATCTCTCAAAAATGTTCAAATTTATATTTATATGTTCCAGCCAATGATATTCATTTATTCTAGTTTCCATACTAAAAATATACATTTACATATAAATCACACTTATATGTGTGGAATATCATATGAATTAAATGTACATTTTAAATAGCATTGTGTATTGTTTAGTGCTGCTAAACATTGACAGGTGTTCATTTCATTTGTGAGAGCAAATATTTATAATAAATGAGAACAAATTCGAAACACTATGGTCCGTCTACACAATTAGTTTTGATAACTCGATTTACAAAAACAATTCCTTTATATCACTGACTGTCAGACACATTTATTGAAATCATTATAATTGTGTACAGGGTACATAACTAAAAGCAATTCGAAAAATTTTGAAAAACTTTTTTGATTTTGATGAAGCTTTTTCGATCTTTATCATATATGTGAGTGTGTCGTTTTTGGCAAAATTACCACTTACACTAAAAAGAACATCTATTGAGACGAAGAACTATATTATCTTTGGTGGATTTGGTGGATTCTTTTATAACAAAAAGAGTTGAATAAAATGTTGATTGGTGTATCGGATATGCAATTGTATAACATAAATTTTACTTGGACGAGACAACATCGTCCAACTAAATTTTCTCTATGAAAATGAACTATACCACAATGTGAGTCTGGTTATATTATATTGTTTGTGCTTCAGTGGTGAATTTTTTTATGAATTTTGACATTCTACTTTTGAACGTTTATAACCGAAAAATTCTGTTTTAACGGACAAAAATCTCTAAACTTTAGAGGTCATCGATGAGGACCTTAGCCCAGTCAAATTAGCCATAAAAATGGCTTAAGCCTACAATAATTCAGACCTAGCTGAAAATTGGTGGAAGTCTTAAGTTCGTTGTTAGAAACAAAATGCCGAAGTTCCTCATCGATGTGACCTCTGCAAAAAAAGTTATTCAAGGTCAAAGGTCACGAAAATCGGTTTTTTGCCTTTTTCTCGGAAACGGTAAGTGTTATCGCAAAAATAGGTTATATAAAAGTTGTAAGTCATCTAATTTCCTATAATAAATGTTCTTATACTTTTTTTCGTACGTATTACCATTTCCGAGATATCGCGATTTTAAACATCGACCGCTGCTGATAGGCGCGCTTATGCGGCTTATACGGGTAATCGACCATTTACTATAAGTAAAAATGCGACAGTATCTATGTTGTAAGCAAATTAAACAATAAAATTTCATTAAATATAATATTTATATAAATAATATCCACAAAAATAATATTTTTAATATAATTCAATATTATATTTATTAATATAATATAATACAATACTTATAAAATGTACAAAACAATATGCACACGTTTCCACGCCACCCGTGAGGTAGTGCACTTGGCGCATTTTTTTTTAACGTGGTTTCCCCTGTAGGTATACTCCACAATCTATTGGAATAAATGTTTTTAGATGTTATATTATTGATTTAAAAAATTTTAATATTATAATAATTGATTTGTCATTAGCAGAACGATTTTCGTGACCTTTGACCTTGAATAACTTTTTTTGCAGAGGTCACATCGATGAGGAACTTCGGCATTTTGTTTCTAACAACGAACTTAAGACTTCCACCAATTTTCAGCTAGGTCTGAATTATTGTAGGCTTAAATGCTAATTTGACTGGGCTACCTCTTATATCTCTTATTTATTTTATTTATATTGTTGATATTCAAATATTGTATTCGTGTCGTGCATATTGTAAGTAATTTGATAATAATAATAATAGAATTGTATTAATAATAATAATTATTATAATTATAAATAATAATAATAATAAAATAATAATAATAATTGTTATTATAATAATTATAAATAATAATAATAATAATAATAATAATAATAATAATAATAATAATAATAATAATAATAATCATAATAATAATAATAATAATAATAAAATTAATAATAATAAAAATTATAATATAAAAAAATAAAAATTGTAATAATTACTAATAACAAAGATGATAATACAGTGAAACTACATTATCTTTGTATATAACAAGTTGTAATTATTATAATTATAAATAATAATAATAATAATAATAATAATAATATTTATAATGATAGTAATAATAATAAAATAATAATAAAAATTGTAATATAAAAATAAAAATTGTAATACATACTCGTAATTACTAATAACAAAGATGATAATACAGTGTAACTACATTATCTGTGTATATGACAAGTAGTAAATTGAACAAGGTGGGTTTAAAATCTATGGTGAATCTTATGTCATTTTATGAGGTGAATCTCTTATCCAGAATACCGATTCCTCTTAAAAAATATATTTCACCAAAACTTTAGAGAAATAAGAGGAATAAGAGATCTCTTATGCAGAATCGCACCGTTAATTCAATAAATATGAATATTAAATATATTCATATTTAATTCAATAATAATTATTTTTTCACTTTATAAAATATGTAAACAAAAATTGCTACACAACCTAAAAATTTTTTTTGTAATTATTTTTAAGAAAAATTCAATTAAATAATTATATTATTAAACACTCTTTCATTTATGCACTTTTTACAAAATGAATCAATAATAATTCACTTTTCAATTTATAAATTAATATAATATTTTATATTTATATATTCTATTCTATATTTATACATACTATAGAAGAAAATATATGTACAACTTAACCTCTAAGACAATATTTTTAGTTTTTATTTTAAATATTTCACATATTTTCACAATTTTTTATTTTAATCTGTTCACTAATAATTAAGTAATATAAAAATACTTATCTTAAATTTAATTTCTAATTTTTTATTTAAAAAATAATAAAATAAATTATTAAAATTCACTACCCGCCTAACAAATTACATGACATTTAATAATTTTTTCCGACTACACTCACACTAATGCAGATGACTACTTCATGGCTTCTCTCTAAGAGAGAGAGAGATTCTTTCGGAGGTTTTGCTACTACTACTTCTAATTGAAATACATACATATATACAATTGTATGTAGTTATATCAAAGACTATCGGTGCGATTCTGCATAAGAGATCTCTTATTCCTCTTATTTCTCTAAAGTTTTGGTGAAATATATTTTTTAAGAGGAATCGGTATTCTGGATAAGAGATTCACCTCATAAAATGACATAAGATTCACCATAGGTTTTAAACCCACCTTATTCAATTTACTACTTGTCATATACAATGATAATGTAGTTATACTGTTTTATCATCTTTGTTATTAGTAATTATTACAATTTTTATTAGTAATTATTATAATTTTTATTATTATTTTATTATTATTACTATTATTATAAATATTATTTTTATTATTATTATTATTATTATTTATAATTATAATAATTACTACTTGTTATATACAAAGATAATGTAGTTACACTGTATTATAATCTTTGTTATTAGTAATTATTACAATTTTTATTTTTTTATATTACAATTTTTATTACTATTTTATTATTATTACTATTATTATTAATATTATTATTTATAATTATTATAATAACAATTATTATTATTATTTTATTATTTTATTATTTTATTATTATTATTATTATTATTATTTTTATTATTATTATTATTATTATTATTATTATTATTATTATTATTATTTTATTATTATTATTATTATTATTATTATTATTATTATTTTTATTATTATTATTATTATTATTATTATTATTATTTATAATTATAATAATTATTATTATTAATACAATTCGATTATTATTATTATCAAATTACTTACAATATGCACGACACGAATACAATATTTGAATATCAACATATAAATAAAATAAATAAGAGATATAAGAGGTCCTCATTGATGACCTCTAAAGTTTAGAGATTTTTGTCCGTTAAAACAGAATTTTTCGGTTATAAACGTTCAAAAGTAGAATGTCAAAATTCATTAAAAAATTCACCACTGAAGTTAAGAGATCAGCTGATCACATCTCTTATCTAATTTAATTTAACTCCTAAAAGTATGTATTTGTAATGTAATTTGCACTAAAAACGATAAGAGGAATAAGAGAAATAAGAGATCTCTTATGCAGAATCGCACCGTATTAATATATACATTTATATGGTTTTTGGTTATATGTATTACTTGTATAGATCTACGTACATTATTTTCTGATGTAGGATTGTAGAATATTTAGCAACAGAGGTTTTTACGTATGCATATACATTATAATTACTGTATCATTTGTACTGTACTGTATACATTTATATGGTCTTTGATTATATGTATTACTTGTATAGGTTTACTTTATTTTCTAATGTAGCATTGTAGAATATTTGGCAACAAAGGTTTTACATAAGCATACATTACAATTACTGTAGCATTTTACCAGAGACACTATATAAATATATATAAATATGTTTTTACATAGTATCATACAGATCAGACACCCATATCTGCGATAGTATATAGTAGATATCTTTGATTATACATAATATATGTATACATATGGATATATTATGGTTTTTTTTTGTTATCTTTTTGAGTTCATTGACATATGGATGCAAGATTCGATTATATATTATATCATATCCCGTGAATTGAATTTCTTCTTGAAATTTTTAATGAATGTCTTTTTTAATGTTTGGGCCTTAGAACTTCTGAATGATTTATGATCATAATATAAAAATTTAAAAATCAGGTGTTTTGAGCATTACCAAATTTTTTTATAGACTGTCAATTTTTTTTCTATAACTAGGTAAAAATTGATATTTTATTTTCAATTAATATGGAACATAATTTATAAATATGTATATTTTTCTAAATCTTGAGGATAATGAATTTTAAATTATTTAAAATATTTTTTAAAAACAGAAAGCTTAAAAATATTTATTTCAGAATTTTTAAATTTTATTTCGTTGATGTTTTTTGTGTGTGATATAAAGTATAAACTCAAAAAATTCTAAATACTAGCGCTGATGAACATTTAATTAAATTCAATGAAAATTGATAATCATTTGTAGCTTGAAAAATATTATATTTTTGTTCACAAATTATAACAATAAACAAGTTGTCATGAAGTCGAAAATAAATTATTTGCAAATTTATGTATTTTTATGATTGAATATAATCAAATTTTTTCATTTATGTTTGTTTGAAAATAAATTATTAAGTAGAATGGGCCTATAATTCTAGTCCTAGAAATATTTTGGAGATCCGTATTATCAAAATATCTTCAGTAGTGATTCAAAAAATTATGTTTGAAAATAACATGGAATAAGATTACATATAAGTAAATTAAAATTGCTTATTTGATTTTTGAATTCAAAATTTACCTTTGTATTTTAACATTTCTATTAAATTCATAGCTCAACTATTTAATATCATTCTTAAACAAAATTGCCGGCAATAAAAAATAAAATTGTAGAATTATTAATATATTTCTACCTATAACTTTGAATGGAAATTTTCAATTTGATTCATTCATTTAAAAAGCGCGAGAACTGGTCATTTCTGTCTGCATGCGCTTGTGGAGTTGGCAAAAAAGAGGAAGTTAATCTGACCTGCCTCTACTTTAGAATATATTATCAGAAATTTGAATAGCCTTTGACATTTAGTATTAGTCATAAATATTTTTATACAGCATTTTTTTTAAACAAAAGTTTTTAAAATTGCATGTTTGTTATATAAATAAAATAAATTCCTTAATTTTTTAATTTTTAATTCTGTTTTTTTTTTCTATAAAATATATGTAACTTTGTTTTGAACTTAAATGATCCTAATGAATTCGGACAAAAAAGCGATGAATTATCAATTGTTCTCACAACATTTTAATACAGTTGAAATTATATTTAATTATTTATTATTATAATTATATATGTACACTAAACAAATTTATGGATTTGTAATGTTTTGTGAATGCATTTCTTATTACTTATTAATTAGAAATTAAATGCCGTGCAAAAGTAGTTGTGACCAATACTGTACATCCAGTTTTAGTTTAACCATAGTTGGAAGACAGTTTTCAAATTTAAAAATTTTAAAATCAAATACATATATTACTATATATGATTAAATAAAGTATAATATTAATATGCAAATTATGTATAAAAATATCAAAGAAAGTCATAGCAAAGCAGAAGAAAAATTTTGATCACGATCAAAGTGGATTTTGCATTTACTCAACCTGAATAATAGTGGCAACGTAGTAAATGAATGATATATTCTTCAAATATAGATATTGCAGTATCTTAAAAGAATATTTGCTTGAGGCCTGTTACCTATCAAAATTGCAATTTTATTTTTTTTAGAGGAAAACCATAGCAGTGCAGTGTAAGTGATAAATATTCGGTAATTATAAACTTTCGCGGTCAGCTAGTTTTTTTAAACATTAAAAATCGAAAAATATATGAATCTTCATGATTCTAGTCTCAAAATGTTACATTTAACTTCGGATTTATGAAAAAAGTATAATAGTTACAGTTTGATGCGTAGGAGAGTGTGGGTAGATAGTTAAAAGAGCATATGAAAAATCAGTTTAATTCAGTTCAAAAATGTTGATCAGTGTTAAGTTAACAGTGTTAATCTCTCAGCACCCCCGCACCCACCTGCCAATATTCTCTTTTTTTTCATTTATATTTTATTTTTCATTCCGTAAAATTCTTCAATCTTACTAATGAAAAATTACTCATGAGTAATCACCACCCACCACCCGCCACACCACTCCCCCGCATCAAACAGCCACTATTATATTCTATTCATAAATCCGAAATCAAACCAAAGTTGAAAAAAAACCAAAAAAGTTGACTTTTCAATTTTTTATGAGTAAAAAACCAGCTGATAGCGAAAGTGTATATGTAATTATCAAATAATGTATTCATACATCCATGAATAACAAAAAGGTTCATATTTAACATTACACACAAATATTTTCATAAAGAAATATGTTAAGATAGGTCATTGATACTATATACATTATAGATCCTGATATACATATATCATTGAACAATCTATTTTTATAATTACACTTGTATGAATGTGTACAAAATACCATATATACGATGTATACATACAATCATGTGTATCACATAAACAGTACATTCATTCCATATAGTATTTAGATTTTCTATTTATCTATTATGCATAAACAACCAGCATGTTGTTATTCATGGGTACAATGAAATTTTACATTACATTTAATGTTATACCAAAAACCAATATAATATACCATGATATAATACATTATATATCGGTTTTTGGTTATATCAAACGTTGTTTATTCATGTTATATGCTTTATGTATGTATGTATACGAGATCGTCTTCAATTCAATATGGATCTTTACATATCCTTCCTTATGCATCAGCATAAACCATACATGGAAAATAAATATATATGATCAAAATCTCTCAAAAATATTCAATTTCATATTTATGCTTCAGCCAATGATATTCATTTATTCTATTTTCAATACTCAAAATATACAAATACACATAAATAATACCACAGATAAGGATATTGATGTCTGTGATAATAATTATATGTGTGGAATATCATATGAATTAAATGTACATTTTAAATAGCATTGTGTATTGTTTAGTACTGCTAAACATTGACAGGTGTTCATTTCATTTAGTGAGAGCAAATATTTATAATAAATAAGAACAAATTCGAAACACTATGGTCCGTCTACACAATTAGTTTTGATAACTCGATTTACAAAAACAATTCCATTATATTACACAGTGTCAGATACTTTTATTGAAATGATTATAATTGTACACAGGGTACATAACTAAAAGCAATTCGAAAAATTTTGAAAAACTTTTTTGATTTTGATGAAGTTTTTCGATCTTTATCATTTATGTGAGTGTGCCGTTTTTGGAAAAATTACCACTTACACTAAAAAGAAAATCTATTGAGAAGAACTACTATTATCTTTGTCTAGTAGGACTGTATTATCTTTGATGATAAAGATCGATAATAATAATAAATAACTATAATAATAATAACTAATAATAATAAATAACTAATAATAAAGGCTATTCAAATTTCTGATAATATATTCTAAATTAGAGGCAGGTCAGATTAGCTTCCTCATTTTTGCCAACTCCACGACCGTATAATGCAGAACTGTCCAGTTCTCGCACTTTTTCAATGAATGAATCAAATTAAAAATTTTCATTCAAAGTTATAGGTAGAAAAATATTATAAATTTTACAATTTTATTTTTTATTGTCGGCAATTTGGTTTAAGAATAATATTAAATAGTTTATGAGTTATCAATTTAGTAGAAATTTTAAAATACAAACATAACTGAATTCAAATAAGCAATTTTAATTTACTATATACGTAATCTTATTCCATGTTATTTTGAAACATAATTTTTTGAATCACTACTGAAGATATTTTGATAATACGGATCTCCAAAATATTTCTAGGACTAGCATTATAGGCGCATTCTACTTAATCATTTATTTTTAAACAAACATAAATGAAAAAATTTGATTATATTCAATCATAGAAATACATAAATTTACAAATAATTTATTTTCGACTTCATGACATCTTGTTTATTGTTATAATTTGTGAACAAAAATATAATATTTTTCAAGCTACAAATGATTATCAATTTTCATTGAATTTAATTAAATGTTCATCAGCGCTAGTATTTAGAATTTTTTGAGTTTATACTTTATATCACACACAAAAAACATCAACGAAATAAAATTTAAAAATTCTGAAATAAATATTTTTAAGCTTTCTGTTTTTAAAAAATATTTTAAATAATTTAAAATTCATTATCCTCAAGATTTAGAAAAATAGACATATTTATAAATTATGTTCCATATTAATTGAAAATAAAAAATCAATTTTTACCTAGTTATAGAAAAAAAATTAACTCAGTCTATAAAAGAATTTGGTAATGCTCAAAACACCTGATTTTTAAATTTTTATATTATGATCATAAATCAGAATAATACTTTATTTATTCAGAAGTTCTAAGGCCCAAACATTAAAAAAGGCATTCATTAAAAATTTCAAGAAGATATTCAATTCACGGGATATGATATAATATATAATCGAATCTTGCATTCATATGTCAATGAACTCAAAAAGATAACAAAAAAAAAAACCATTAAAATATCCATATGTATACATATATTATGTATAATCAAAGATACTATATACTATCGCAGATAAGGGTGTCTGATCTGTGATACTATGTAAAAACATATTTATATATATTTATATAGTATCTCTGGTATAATGCTGCAGTAATTGTAATGTATGCTTATGTAAAACCTTTGTTGCCAAATATTCTACAATGCTACATTAGAAAATAAAGTAAAGTAAAGTAAAGTAAAGTAAGGTAAAGTATTTTAGATAAAAAAATTTTAATAACAAAATTTGTACTTTTTTTTAATGAGTATACCCTTTAATAATGTTACATTTTTTAAAACGGTTGGTGTTTCAATTCCATTTTTTTGTCTCTTTTTCGAACAAAGGGTCTTAATTACTACCGACTTTTAGCAAAACCCGTTACGGCAGAATGAATAACGGGACAAAGGTCATGAGAAATTTTTGCTAACACGTGCTCAGTGTCACCACTGTATGAATATAGATTTACTGTGTTCAAGTATAATATATCAAATAAGTTATGGTACCACTCAAAACCATATAAAATTTAATAAACCAGTCATGCAACTCACAAACTAATTCTTCTATATAAATATTCTTATGTTTCTCTCATATTTACATCCCTCCTGAATTTGAATTATAAACTTTCGCACTTTTTCGATATTGTTTCGAAAAACTTTTTCGATCTTTATTTTTGGCAAACATACAAACATTTAAATAAAAAAAATGAAATGGTTCATCTAGTAGGGCTGTATTATCTTTGTTTCAAAGAAGCTTTTTTCGATCTTTATCATTTATGTGAGTGTGTCGTTTTTGGAAAAATTACCACTTACAATAAAGGGAAAATCTACTGAGAAGAACTACTATTATCTTTGTCTATGCTATTATCTATTATGCATGCCAAAGATAATATAGTTCTTCGTCTCAATAGATTTTCTTTTTAGTGTAAGTGGTAATTTTTCCAAAAACGACACACTCACATAAATGATAAAGATCAAAAAAGCTTCATCAAAATCAAAAAAGTTTTTCAAAATTTTTCGATTTGCTTTTAGTTATGTACCCTGTACACAATTATAATGATTTCAATAAATGTGTCTGACAGTCTGTGATATAATGGAATTGTTTTTGTAAATCGAGTTATCAAAACTAATTGTGGCTGGAGTTCCGAAAAGGTGTTCCCTCTGATCCTCTTGAAATTTTGACCACAGATTCTACTCGACAATATCAGAAAAGTCACGGAATATTTTTTGTCGAAAAGCCCTCTATCGGTCACAATTCGCATTTAAAATTTTTTGTCGAAATTCTTATTTTAGCAATATCTCTGTAACGGTACATGATACAGGTATGTTTTACATCTCAAAAGATGCGTCTTAAGATGCTCTATATTCTGAAAAAAAGAAATTTTCAAAAACTCCTAGTAGAAGGATAATAAAGGACATTTTGTGATTTTTGGCTATTTTCACATTTTTGACAATTTCTCAGAAAGGAGTAAGGATAATCGGTTCAAATTTTTTGCAAATAAAAAAGGACATCATGAGCAAGATTTTTCATTCATTACTTTGATCCTAATGAAAAAGGGAAATGTCCTGCAGAGAAATAATTTTATTAATACTGAATTTTGCAATTTTATGTTCGTGTGCACGTGTATGTATGTGAGTATGTGTATTTGTAGAAGTCAAATATGTGATATTTTTTGTATGTGCGTATATATGCGTGTGTATGTGCATTTGTAGAAGGTAAATCTAAGAGTGTGTACATTAAGTATTTTCTATACAGGCATACATATACACTACACGTATATGGGCAAATATGATAGAGTACGCTTGCTGGTTTGTGTGTGTATGCATTTGTAGAAGGCAAATCTGGTAGTGTGTGTATGTAAGTGTATGTGTGCGTGTGCATTTGTAGAAGGAAAATCTTGAAAAAATTGTCAAAAATGTGAAAATAGCCAAAAATCACAAAATGTCCTTTATTATCCTTCTACTAGGAGTTTTTGAAAATTTCTTTTTTTCAGAATATAGAGCATCTTAAGACGCATCTTTTGAGATGTAAAACATACCTGTATCATGTACCGTTACAGAGATATTGCTAAAATAAGAATTTCGACAAAAAATTTTAAATGCGAATTGTGACCGATAGAGGGCTTTCCGACAAAAAATATTAGAGTTCTGTGCTTTGCGTCACAAGGACTATCTGTGGTCAAAATTTCAAGAGGATCAGAGGGAACACCTTTTCGGAACTCCAGCCCTAATTGTGTAGACGGACCATAGTGTTTCGAATTTGTTCTCATTTATTATAAATATTTGCTCTCACAAATGAAATGAACACCTATCAATGTTTTGCAGCACTAAACAATACACAATGCTATTTAAAATGTACATTTAATTCATATGATATTCCACACATATAAGTGTTATTTACATGTAAATGTATATTTTGAGTATTGAAAATAGAATAAATGAATATCATTGGCTGGAACATATAAATATAAATTTGAACATTTTTGAGAGATTTTGATCATATATATTTATTTTCCATGTATGGTTTATGCTCGTGCATTAGGATATGTAAGGATCCAAATTGAATTGAAGACGATCTCGTACACATACATACATAAAGCATATAACATGAATAAACAAGTTTGATATAACCACAGACCTATGATAGATATAGATATGCCAATATTGCAAAGTTCATTTTAAAAAATTTCAAGTTTGCATTTTCATCTATAAAACTTTTGATTTGAAACTTAAAATTCGTAAATTGTGAGAATAATTCTCTCCCAGAAAAGAAATGCTTTTTTTACTTTTTTTTTATTCATACATACTGCTACCTGCTACCCTTTATACTTTTTAATTTTTTTTTTCCATACCACAATAGCTAGATATAGATGTATGTAAAAGTACAGACAGGTTTTATCATTACACATAAGTTGCGTTCCTTTTGACCAAGTAAAGAACTTTCAAGTATGTATTCGGGAGTATATTGTAAATGGAACGCAATTTTTTTACTTGGAAGTAAAAAGTAACCTCGAATTTGAAAGCATACACATTTCTAAGGCAATGTAAATATTGGAGTGGCAGTTGGCCATGCTCCAATTTCAGCTGTCATGTATTTCAAATTTGTTTTGCTTTGATTTTAGATGCTTCATAACATTAAACAATAAAAAGTCACCTATTGAATAAAACGTGTATTAAAAATATTATAGACTTTAACCACAGAGTAAAATAACTATTATACAGAGTGTGCAATACAATCCTTTACATTGCCGAGCTAATTTTGGAAGTGGATTTAGCGAAAATCCACCTCTCTCAAAGCTTCTCTTATAAAATGAGTACATTTTGAAAATTGAGAGTAGAAAATATAAATAAAACAAAACAAAACAACACAGTTTCAAATATACATTCTTACATACACGTAAGGTAATGTACAAAAAGAACAAATTTTATTTCTTGTTTGCGTACATATTTTGTATTGGGCAATAGAAATATGTATGTATGTACATAAGTATATAGAATATGTATGATACTGGAATATATACTGTTTTGTACCATAATGTTAGATATAATATATTTATGTATATTTACGAGTATATATGTATATATATATACGCACATTATAGTTTGTTTTGGTTTGTTTTTGTTTTCGACCCTTTGTTACTATTTCATTGTTATTTTCGACCCTAAATTCATGTTTGTTCGATTATGATTTCATTTTTTCAAGTTAATATGCATCTTACAAATTATGCTGCTTCTACATTATATGTGTATACACATTATATACACATGTACAGTAATCACAAAAAGTATTTCTGTATAATTAAAGTATCGTAATTTGGATTTAGACACTTGTAATACTAATAAATTTTTATATTTATTTTTTCAAACTTTAATAAATACAATTTCTTAAAAAAAACCATAATTATTCTTATAACAAATATATTATTTGAATTATTCCAAAAATTATTCCTGCATTAATTCTATCCCAAAAATTATTATGAATATTAAAATGAAAATAATTGATTTAATTTTGACTTTCAAGAAAAATGCCAAGGAAAATTGAATTATTTAGTAAAAATTTGAAGTTTGTTGTGCACAAGTAGCACCAATAATTTTTGTGATCACTGTACATACCTATCAATTTCTTCATATAAACAGAATCTAAGATCTAACATCTACCAACTATCAACTATAAAATCCGGTATTTGATGATGTAAGTCAAAATAAAGAAAAGACAACCAAGCCTCCTTGTATACGAAGTGACAATATAGTTGCGTTCCTTTTGACCAAGTAAAGTACTCGCAAGTACTTGTAGTCGTGATCATCTACACCACCTCTTGTATTCGAGTAATTTACTTGACAGTTGCATGGTTAGTTACGCCAAAATTCGCCGTCAGAGGTGTTTGTGTTTTAATCGTTAGAGATTAAAGAAATAGGTTTAAGTCTATAATATTTTTAATACACGTTTTATTCAATAGGTGGCTTTTTATTGTTTAATGTTATGAAGCATCTAAAATCAAAGCAAAACAAATTTGAAATACATGACAGCTAAAATTGGAGCATGGCCAACTGTCACTCCAATATTTACATTGCCTTAAAAATGTGTATGCTTTCAAATTTGAGGTTACTCTTTACTTCGAAGTAAAAAAATTGCGTTCCATTTACAATATACTCCCGAGTACTTGAAAGTTCTTTACTTGGTCAAAAGGAACGCAACTTATGTGTAATGATAAAACCTGTCTGTACATTTACATACATCTATATCTAGCTATTGTGGTATGGAAAAAAAAATTAAAAAGGGTAGCAGGTAGCAGTATGTATGAATAAAAAAAAGTAAAAAAAAAACATTTCTTTTCTGGGAGAGAATTATTCTCACAATTTACGAATTTTAAGTTTCAAATCAAAAGTTTTATAGATGAAAATGCAAACTTGAAATTTTTTAAAATGAGCTTTGCGATATTGGCCTATCTGTGTATCGTTATTTAGGTCTGTGCTTTAACCTATTTCTTTAATCTCTAACGATTAAAACACAAACACCTCTGACGGCGAATTTTGGCGTAACTAACCATGCAACTGTCAAGTAAATTACTCGAATACAAGAGGTGGTGTAGATGATCAAGACTACAAGTACCTGCGAGTACTTTACTTGGCCAAAAGGAACGCAACTATATTGTCACTTCGTATACAAGGAGGCTTGGTTGTCTTTTCTCTATTTTGACTTACATCAAATACCGGATTTTATAGTTGATAGTTGGTAGATGTTAGATCTTAGATTCTGTTTATATGAAGAAATTGATAGGTATGTACAGTGATCACAAAAATTATTGGTGTTACTTGTGCACAACAAAATTCAAATTTTTACTAAATAATTCAATTTTCCTTGGCATTTTTCTTGAAAGTCAAAATTAAATCAATTATTTTCATTTTAATATTCATAATAATTTTTGCGATAGAATTAATGCAGGAATAATTTTTGGAATAATTCAAATAATATATTTGTTCTAAGAATAATTATGGTTTTTTTTAAGAAATTGTATTTATTAAAGTTTGAAAAAATAAATATAAAAATTTATTAGTATTACAAGTGTCTAAATCCAAATTACGATACTTTAATTATGCAGAAATAATTTTTGTGATTACTGTACATGTGTATATAATGTGTATACACATATAATGTAGAAGCAGCATAATTTGTAAAATGCATATTAACTTGAAAAAATGAAATCATAATCGAACAAACATGAATTTAGGGTCGAAAATAACAATGAAATAGTAACAAAGGGTCAAAAACAAACCAAAACAAACTATAATGTGCGTATATATATATACATATACACTCGTAGATATACATAAATATATTATATCTAACATTATGGTACAAAACAGTATATATTCCAGTATCATACATATTCTATATACTTATGTACATAAATACATATTTCTATTGCCCAATACAAAATATGTACGCAAACAAGAAATAAAATTGGTTCCTTTTTGTACATTACCTTACGTGTATGTAAGAATGTATATTTGAAACTGTGTTGTTTTGTTTTGTTTTATTTATATTTTCTACTCTCAATTTTCAAAATGTACTCATTTTATAAGAGAAGCTTTGAGAGAGGTGGATTTTCGCTAAATCCACTTCCAAAATTAGCTCGGCAATTGAAAGGATTGTATTGCACACTCTGTATATAGTTATTTTACTCTGTGATATAACCAAAGACCGATATATAAAATATATTATATCATGGTATATTATATTGGTCTTTGGTATAACATTGAATGCGATGTAAAAACTAATTCTAATACATACATAATAGACATGACATAGTAGACATTAATAACAACATGCTGCTTGCTTATGCAGAATAGATAATAGTAAATACTATATGCAATGAATGTGCTGTTTATGCGATATACATGATTGTATGTATACATCGTATATATGGTATTTTGTAAACATACATACAAGTGTAATTATAAAAATAGATTGTTCAATGATGTATATCAGGATCTATAATGTATATAGTATCAATGACCTTTCTTAACATATTTCTTTATGAAAACATTTGTGTGTAATGTTAATTATGAAACTTTTTGTTATTCATAGATATATGAATACATTATTTGGTAATTACATACGAGTATACACTTTCGCAATCAGCTGGTTTTTTACTCATAAAAAATTGAAAAGTCAACCTTTTTGCTTTTTTTTCAACTTTGGTTTGATTTCGGATTTATGAATAGAATAAAATAGTGGCTGTTTGATGCGGGGAGTGGTGTGGGGGTGGTGGGTGGTGATTACTCATGAGTAATTTTTCATTAGTAAGATTGAACAATTTTATAGAATGAAAACTAAAATATAAATGAAAAAAAGAGAATTTTGGCAGGTGGGAGCGGGGATGCTAAAAGAGTATGAAAAGTGCTGTATAATTAGCGTCATTCGTTAACACTAATGAACATTTTTGAACTGAATAATTAAACCGATTTTTTCATATGCTCTTTTAACTATCTACCCACACTCTCCTACGCATCAAACTGTAACTATTATACTTTTTTCATAAATCCGAAGTTAAATGGAACATTTTGAGACTAGAATCATGAAGATTCATATATTTTTCGATTTTTAATGTTTAAAGAAAACTAGCTGACAGCGAAAGTTTATAATTACCGAATATTTATCAATTACACTGCACTCTGATGGTTTTCCTCTGAAAAGAATTAAATAACAATTTTGATAGGTAACAGGCCTCAAGCAAATATCCTTTTAATATACCACAATATCTATATTTGAAGAATATATCATTCATTTACTACGTTACCACTATTGTTCAGGTTGCGTAAATGCAAAATCCACTTTGATCGTGATCAAAATTTTTCTTCTGCTTTGCTATGACTTTCTTAGATATTTTTATACATAATTTGCATACTAATATTATACTTTATAAATCATATATAGTAATATATTTAATTTTAAAATTTTTAAATTTGAAAACTGTCTTCCAACTATAGTTAAACTAAAACTGGATGTACAGTATTGTTCACAACTACTTTTACACGGCATTTAATTTCTAATTAATTAATAATTGGAAATGCATCCTCGAAACATTATAAATCCATAAATTTGTTTAGTGTATACATATATAATTATAATAATAAATAATTAAATATAATATCAACTATTAAAATATTAAAATATTGTATAATTTCAACTGTATTAAAAGACGATTGATAATTCATCGCTTTTTAGTCCGAATTCATTTGGTTCATTTAAGTTCAAAACAAAGTTACATATATTTTATAGAAAAAAAAACAGAATTAAAAATACATGCAATTTTAAAACTTTTGTTCAAAAAAAATGCTGTATAAAAATATTTATGACTAATAGTGCTAATACTAAATGTCAGAGGCTATTCAAATTTCTGATAATATATTCTAAAGTATAGGCAGGTCAGATTAACTTCCTATTTTTTGCCAACTCCATGACCGCACCATGCAGAACTGACCAGTTCTTGTACTTTTTAAATGAATGGTTTAAGTTTTAAAATTTGGTTTGAGAATGATATTAAATAGTTGAGCTATCAATTTAATAGAAATGTTAAATTACAAAGCTAAATTTTGAATTCAAAAATCAAATAAGCAATTATAATTTACTATACGTAAACCTATTCCACGTTATTTTCAAACATAATTTTTTGAATCACTACTGAAGATATTTTGATAACACGGATCTCCAAAATATTTCTAGGACTAGAATTATAGTCCCATTCTACTTAATAATTTATTTTCAAACAAACATAAATGAAAAAAATTTGATTGCATTCAATCATAAAAATCCATAAATTTACAAATAATTTATTTTCGACTTCATGACATAAAGAGATAAAGATCTTTATATATGTACATATATAGCTAGTTATATGCTATATGCTGGTCGATGGACAATATTAGATGTTGATATAAATATGAATTTGTATGATTGTATGGATTATTTTGTTAGTTGCCATTTCTTTATTCTTTTTCTTTTCTCTTTTTATGTTGGTATTTTACTGCAAAATTATTTGTAATGTATATACATACAAAGAATGTTAGAATTTTTAATTTATTAAATCTTTATACTTTTTTGTTGAAGGATCGTCTGGTGAACACAATTTTTGTAATATACACACACATTTATTAAATCTTCATACTTTTTTGTTGAAGGATCGTCTGGTGAACACAATTTTTTAATATAGAATACGCGTCTGCACCGATATAAGTTATTAATAATATGGCACTTTTTTATTTTCTTCTACATCATTTGCAGTAAAAAATTGTTTTAATCTCATTTCGTATTTACTAAAATCATTTCCAATTACAAATTGATCCGTATGACCAATTAAAAACGCCATTTTGTTAAAATTTTTAATATTTTTTTCACTACTTGAATTACTTTTTGACTGGTCTATAATAGCCTTTTTGTCCATGTCACTAATTTAAAAATTAACAGGTATATATGTATGTCTGTATTATATATGTGTATTATACTTATATACAATATATTTCAAATTTTCCAAATTTTAAAATATTCCTCGTCACCAAAAATTTATTATATAATTTTATTAATTCAATAATTTCACTTTACAATATTTTTATTGTACATTTCAAATATTAAAATTTTAACTTAAATTATCACTCTGTTGTTGAACAAAGTCAAAACCAAAGTGAGATACCTGCTATTTTTACATTACACTAATAGAATAGTAACTGATAACAAGCAAAGATAATACAGTCCTACTAGATGAACCATTTCATTTTTTTTATTTAAATGTTTGTATGTTTGCCAAAAATAAAGATCGAAAAAGTTTTTCGAAACAATATCGAAAAAGAGCGAAAGTTTATAATTCAGGAGGGATGTAAATATGAGAGAAAAATAAGAATATTTATATAGAAGAATTAGTTTGTGAGTTGCATGACTGGTTTACTAAATTTTATATGGTTTTGAGTGGTACCATCACTTATTTGGGGTGCGTTCATGAACATTACTTTAACCATAGTCATGGTGTAGTATAGTTTAAGCAAAGTTATGTTATACTACAGCCATAGTTATGTTAACTTCAAGTGGTTTTTGAACGCTATTTTTACCATAGTAGTAGCAATAAATTATCATTCAGCTGTCAAGTCAAGTTTAAAAAATTTTTACATATTATAATTTTTATATTTTTTGTTTGTCAAAAATTAATTATTTTTTACAAATGAAGTTTAAAACAAAATTAATTAATTTCAAATTAATTAAATTGAAATTTTCACAATTCACAACAAAAAATTAAATTACAAACGATTTTTTTATTGTCAATGTCATTACCACTTAAAGGTTTACTATCGTTACTATCGTTAACCATGCTCTCGAGCAGGGTTAGTTTTTGACATCAAATAGTTAAAAATTTACTTTACTACAGATGTTTATGAACGCTAAAAATTCATGTTGGTAGTTATGTTTTACTATGCCACCACCATTTTGAACGACAAATGATAACTATAGTTAACTATAGTAACGTTTATGAACGCACCCTTGGCCTTGATATGATATTATACTTGAATAAGTAAAAATAAATGGATATTTTGTACGCAAATGCTTTAGAATACAACAATTGACAATAGGGCTGTTTCAAATTTTTTTTTTATTGTATTGAGTTGATCGTCGTATTTAATATATGAATGACTTGAGAAAGGAGGTATTTCATATTTCATGTATTTTTATATATGTATGTATGTGTTGTTATGTTAATATTCCTTGTCGCGTGCTATATGATCTGACATAAATTACTACTACCACTTCTAATTGAAATACATATATAGAATTGTATTTATATCAAAGACCATATAAATATATATACATTTATATGGTCTTTGGTTATATGTATTACTTGTATAGGTTTACATTATTTTCTGATGTAGGATTGTAGAATATTTGGCAACAGAGGTTTTTACGTATGCATACATTATAATTGCTGTAGCATTATACCAGAGATACTATATAACTACATATAAATATGTTTTTACATAGTATCACAGATCAGATACACTTATCTGTGATAGTATATAGTATCTTTGATTATACATAATATATGTATACATATGGATATATTATGGTTTTATTTTGTTATGTTTTTGAGTTCATTGACTTATGAATGCAAGATACGATTATATATTATCATATCCCGTGAATTGAATTTCTTCTTGAAATATTGAAAGAATATCTTTTTTAATGTTTGGGCCTTAGGACTTCTAAAAAAATAAAGTATTATTCTGATTTATGATCATAATATAGAAATTTAAAAATCAGGTGTTTTGTGAATTACCAAATTTTTTTATAGACTGAGTCAATTTTTTTTCTAACTATAGATCTAGTTCCTAAATCTTGAGGATAATGAATTTTAAATTATTTACAATATTTTTTAAAAACAGAAAGCTTAAAAATATTTATTTCAAAATTTTTAAATTTTATTTCGTTGATGTTTTTTGTGTGTGGTATAAAGTATATATTCAAAACATTCTAAATACTAGCGCTGATGAACATTTAATTAGATTCAATGAAAATTGATAATCATTTGTAGGTTGAAAAATATTATATATATATATAGGTATATATAATAAACAATATGTCATGAAGTCGAAAATAAATTATTTGTAAATTTATGGATTTTTATGATTGAATGCAATCAAATTTTTTTCATGTATGTTTGTTTGAAAATAAATTATTAAGTAGAATGGGCCTATAATTCTAGTCCTAGAAATATTTTGGACATCCGTATTATCAAAATATCTTCAGTAGTGATTCAAAAAATTATGTTTGAAAATAACGTGGAATAGGTTTACGTATAGTAAATTATAATTGCTTATTTGATTTTTGAATTCAAAATTTGCCTTTATATTTTAACATTTCTATTAAATTGATAGCTCAACTATTTAATATCATTCTTAAACCAAATTTTAAAACTTAAACCATTCATTTAAAAAGTGCAAGAACTGGTCAGTTCTGCATGGTGCGGTCATTAAGTTGGCAAAAAATAGGAAGTTAATCTGACCTGCCTATACTTTAGAATATATTATCAGAAATTTGAATAGCCTCTGACATTTAGTATTAGCACAATTAGTCATAAATATTTTTATACAGCATTTTTTTTGAACAAAAGTTTTAAAATTGCATGTATTTTTAATTCTGTTTTTTTCTATAAAATATATGTAACTTTGTTTTGAACTTAAATGAACCTAATGAATTCGGACAAAAAAGCGATGAATTATCAATCGTCTTTTAATACAGTTGAAATTATATACAATATTTTAATATTTTAATAGTTGATATTATATTTAATTATTTATTATTATAATTATATATGTATACACTAAACAAATTTATGGATTTATAATGTTTCGAGGATGCATTTCCAATTATTAATTGATTAGAAATTAAATGCCGTGTAAAAGTAGTTGTGAACAATACTGTACATCCAGTTTTATACTATTTTCAGAAATCGAAGTCAGTATTGTGCTTATGGAAAAAGTTACCCGATGAGTTTCTGATAACTTCACATATAATATTTTGTAGGAAATTCTGAATAATATATCTCTGTCTTGATTGAAATTGAGATCTGATCACCCCACACACGAGACAGATTTATACAAACGCAATGTGAAAGAATATAGAAAAGCATGCCTATCTTGCCTGTACTGACTTCAATTTCTGAAAATGGTATAGTTTAACTATAGTTGGAAGACGGTTTTCAAATTTAAAAATTTTAAAATTAAATATATTACTATATATGATTTATAAAGTATAATATTAATATGCAAATTATGCATAAAAATATATAAGAAACTCATAGCAAAGCAGAAGAAAAATTTTGATCACGATCACGATGGATTTTGCACTTATAATAGTGGTAACGTAGTAAATAAATGATATATTCTTCAAATATAGATATTGTGGTATCTTGAAAGGATATTTGCTTGATGCCTGTTACCTATCAAAATTTTTATTTAATTCTTTTCAGAGGAAAACCATCAGATTGCAGTGTAATTGATAAATATTCGGTAATTGTAAACTTTCGCTGTCAGCTAGTTTTCTTTAAACATTATAAAAATCGAAAAATATATGAATCTTCATGATTCTAGTCTCAAAATGTTCCATTTAACTTCGGATTTATGAAAAAAGTATAATAGTTAAAGTTTGATGCGTAGGAGAGTGTGGGTAGATAGTTAAAAGAGCATATGAAAAAATCAGTTTAATTCAGTTCAAAAATGTTGATCAGTGTTAACGAATGACGCTAATTATACAGCACTTTTCATACTCTTTTAGCATCCCCGCACCCACCTGCCAAAATTCTCTTTTTTTCATTTATATTTTATTTTTCATTCTATAAAATTTTTCAATCTTACTAATGAAAAATTACTCATGAGTAATCACCACCCACCACCCCCCACTCCACTCCACGCATCAAACAGCCACTATTATATTCTATTCATAAATCCGAAATCAAACCAAAGTTGAAAAAAAAGCAAAAAGGTTGACTTTTCAATTTTTTATGAGTAAAAAACCAGCTGATAGCGAAAGTGTATATGTAATTACCAAATACTGTATTCATATATCTATGAATAACAAAAAGGTTCATATTTAACATTACACACAAATATTTTCATAAAGAAATATGTTAAGAAAGGTCATTGATACTATATACATTATAGATCCTGATATACATCATTGAACAATCTATTTTTATAATTACATTTGTATGTATGTGCACAAAATACCATATATACGATGTATACATACAATCATGTATATCGCATAAACAGCACATTCATTACATAAAGTATTTACTATTATCTATTCTGCATAAGCAAGCAGCATGTTGTTATTAATGTCTACTATGTCATGTCTATTATGTATGTATTAGAATTAGTTTTTACATCGCATTCAATGTTATACCAAAGACCAATATAATATACCATGATATAATATATTTTATATATCGGTCTTTGGTTATATGGTTATATGTTATATCAAACTTGTTTATTCATGTTATATGCTTTATGTATGTATGTGTACGAGATCGTCTTCAATTCAATATGGATCCTTATATATCCTTATGCACGAGCATAAACCATACATGGAGAATAAATATATATGATCAAAATCTCTCAAAAATGTTCAAATTTATATTTATATGTTCCAGCCAATGATATTCATTTATTCTATTTTCAATACTCAAAATATACAAATACATATAAATAACACTTATATGTGTGGAATATCATATGAATTAAATGTACATTTTAAATAGCATTGTGTATTGTTTAGTGCTGCAAAACATTGACAGGTGTTCATTTCATTTGTGAGAGCAAACATTTATAATAAATGAGAACAAATTCGAAACACTATGGTCCGTCTACACAATTAGTTTTGGTAACTCGATTTACAAAAACAATTCCATTATATCACAGACTGTCATACAAATTTATTGAAATGATTATAATTGTGTACAGGGTACATAACTAAAAGCAATTCGAAAAATTTTGAAAAACTTTTTTGATTTTGATGAAGCTTTTTCGATCTTTATCATATATGTAAGTGTGTCGTTTTTGGAAAAATTACCACTTACACTAAAAAGAACATCTATTGAGACGAAGAACTATATTATCTTTGCGACGACGGATAAAAGTTGATTACTTTTCAACTTTTCAAGTGGTAAAGCATGAAATTAAGAAGAAGAAATAAGTTTCTAAAGTTTCTGTAATGCGTACATTATGCCCAAAGATAATACAGTCCTACTAGATGAACCATTTCATTTTTTTTATTTAAATGTTTGTATGTTTGCCAAAAATAAAGATCGAAAAAGTTTTTCGAAACAATATCGAAAAAGAGCGAAAGTTTATAATTCAGGAGGGATGTAAATATGAGAGAAAAGTAAGAATATTTATATAGAAGAATTAGTTTGTGAGTTGCATGACTGGTTTACTAAATTTTATATGGTTTTGAGTGGTACCATCACTTATTTGGGGTGCGTTCATGAACATTACTTTAACCATAGTCATGGTGTAGTATAGTTTAAGCAAAGTTATGTTATACTACAGCCATAGTTATGTTAACTTCAAGTGGTTTTTGAACGCCATTTTTACCATAGTAGTAGCAATAAATTATCATTCAGCTGTCAAGTCAAGTTTAAAAAATTTTTACATATTATAATTTTTATATTTTTTGTTTGTCAAAAATTAATTATTTTTTACAAATGAAGTTTAAAACAAAATTAATTAATTTCAAATTAATTAAATTGAAATTTTCACAATTCACAACAAAAAATTAAATTACAAACGATTTTTTTATTGTCAATGTCATTACCACTTAAAGGTTTACTATCGTTACTATCGTTAACCATGCTCTCGAGCAGGGTTAGTTTTTGACATCAAATAGTTAAAAATTTACTTTACTACAGATGTTTATGAACGCTAAAAATTCATGTTGGTAGTTATATTTTACTATGCCACCACCATTTTGAACGACAAATGATAACTATAGTTAACTATAGTAACGTTTATGAACGCACCCTTGATATGATATTATACTTGAATAAGTAAAAATAAATGGATATTTTGTACGCAAATGCTTTAGAATACAACAATTGACAATAGGGCTGTTTCAAATTTTTTTTTTATTGTATTGAGTTGATCGTCGTATTTAATATATGAATGACTTGAGAAAGGAGGTATTTCATATTTCATGTATTTTTATATATGTACATATGTATGTGTTGTTATGTTAATATTCCTTGTCGCGTGCTATATGATCTGACATAAATTACTACTACTACTTCTAATTGAAATACATATATAGAATTGTATTTATATCAAAGACCATATAAATATATACATTTATATGGTCTTTGGTTATATGTATTACCTGTATAGGTTTACATTATTTTCTGATGTAGGATTGTAGAATATTTAGCAACAGAGGTTTTTACGTATGCCTATGCATACATTTTAATTACTGTAGCATTTGTACTGTACTCTGGTCTATACATTTATATGGTCTTTGATTATATGTATTACTTGTATAGGTTTACATTATTTTCTGATGTAGGATTGTAGAATATTTGGCAACAGATGTTTTTACGTATGCATACATTATAATTACTGTAGCATTTGTACTGTACTCTATACATTTATATGGTCTTTGATTATATGTATTACTTGTATAGGTTTACATTATTTTCTGATGTAGCATTGTAGAATATTTGGCAACAGAGGTTTTTACGTATGCATACATTATAATTGCTGTAGCATTATACCAGAGATACTATATAACTACATATAAATATGTTTTTACATAGTATCACAGATCAGATACACTTATCTGTGATAGTATATAGTATCTTTGATTATACATAATATATGTATACATATGGATATATTATGGTTTTATTTTGTTATGTTTTTGAGTTCATTGACTTATGAATGCAAGATACGATTATATATTATCATATCCCGTGAATTGAATTTCTTCTTGAAATTTTGAAAGAATATCTTTTTTAATGTTTGGGCCTTAGGACTTCTAAAAAAATAAAGTCTTATTCTGATTTATGATCATAATATAGAAATTGAAAAATCAGGTGTTTTGTGAATTACCAAATTTTTTTATAGACTGAGTCAATTTTTTTTCTAACTAGATCTAGTTCCTAAATCTTGAGGATAATGAATTTTAAGTTATTTACAATATTTTTTAAAAACAGAAAGCTTAAAAATATTTATTTCAAAATTTTTAAATTTTATTTCGTTGATGTTTTTTGTGTGTGGTATAAAGAATATATTCAAAACATTCTAAATACTAGCGCTGATGAACATTTAATTAGATTCAATGAAAATTGATAATCATTTGTAGGTTGAAAAATATTATATATATATATATGTAGGTATATATAATAAACAATATGTCATGAAGTCGAAAATAAATTATTTGTAAATTTATGGATTTTTATGATTGAATGCAATCAAATTTTTTTCATTTATGTTTGTTTGAAAATAAATTATTAAGTAGAATGGGCCTATAATTCTAGTCCTAGAAATATTTTGGAGATCCGTATTATCAAAATATCTTCAGTAGTGATTCAAAAAATTATGTTTGAAAATAACGTGGAATAGGTTTACGTATAGTAAATTATAATTGCTTATTTGATTTTTGAATTCAAAATTTGCCTTTATATTTTAACATTTCTATTAAATTGATAGCTCAACTATTTAATATCATTCTTAAACCAAATTTTAAAACTTAAACCATTCATTTAAAAAGTGCAAGAACTGGTCAGTTCTGCATGGTGCGGTCATTAAGTTGGCAAAAAATAGGAAGTTAATCTGACCTGCCTATACTTTAGAATATATTATCAGAGATTTGAATAGCCTCTGACATTTAGTATTAGCACTATTAGTCATAAATATTTTTATACAGCATTTTTTTTGAACAAAAGTTTTAAAATTGCATGTATTTTTAATTCTGTTTTTTTCTATAAAATATATGTAACTTTGTTTTGAACTTAAATGAACCTAATGAATTCGGACAAAAAAGCGATGAATTATCAATCGTCTTTTAATACAGTTGAAATTATACAATATTTTAATATTTTAATAGTTGATATTATATTTAATTATTTATTATTATAATTATATATGTATACACTAAACAAATTTATGGATTTATAATGTTTCGAGGATGCATTTCCAATTATTAATTGATTAGAAATTAAATGCCGTGTAAAAGTAGTTGTGAACAATACTGTACATCCAGTTTTAGTTTAACTATAGTTGGAAGACGGTTTTCAAATTTAAAAATTTTAAAATTAAATATATTACTATATATATGATTAATAAATTATAATATTAATATGCAAATTATGTATAAAAATATCTAAGAAACTCATAGCAAAGCAGAAGAAAAATTTTGATCACGATCAAAGTGGATTTTGCACTTATAATAGTGGTAACGTAGTAAATGAATGATATATTCTTCAAATATAGATATTGTGATATCTTAAAAGGATATTTGCTCGAGTCCTGTAACCTATCAAAATTGTTATTTAATTCTTTTCAGAGGAAAACCATCAGATTGCAGTGTAATTGATAAATATTCGGTAATTATAAACTTTCGCTGTCAGCTAGTTTTCTTTAAACATTAAAAATCGAAAAATATATGAATCTTCATGATTCTAGTCTCAAAATGTTCCATTTAACTTCGGATTTATGAAAAAAGTATAATAGTTAAAGTTTGATGCGTAGGAGAGTGTGGGTAGATAGTTAAAAGAGCATATGAAAAAATCAGTTTAATTCAGTTCAAAAATGTTGATCAGTGTTAACGAATGACGCTAATTATACAGCACTTTTCATACTCTTTTAGCATCCCCGCACCCACCTGCCAAAATTCTCTTTTTTTCATTTATATTTTATTTTTCATTCTATAAAATTTTTCAATCTTACTAATGAAAAATTACTCATGAGTAATCACCACCCACCACCCCCCACACCACTCCCCGCATCAAACAGCCACTATTATATTCTATTCATAAATCCGAAATCAAACCAAAGTTGAAAAAAAAGCAAAAAGGTTGACTTTTCAATTTTTTATGAGTAAAAAACCAGCTGATAGCGAAAGTGTATATGTAATTACCAAATACTGTATTCATATATCTATGAATAACAAAAAGGTTCATATTTAACATTACACACAAATATTTTCATAAAGAAATATGTTAAGAAAGGTCATTGATACTATATACATTATAGATCCTGATATACATCATTGAACAATCTATTTTTATAATTACACTTGTATGTATGTGTACAAAATACCATATATACGATGTATACATACAATCATGTATATCGCATAAACAGCACATTCATTGCATATAGTATTTACTATTATCTATTCTGCATAAGCAAGCAGCATGTTGTTATTAATGTCTACTACTATGTCATGTCTATTATGTATGTATTAGAATTAGTTTTTACATCGCATTCAATGTTATACCAAAGACCAATATAATATACCATGATATAATATATTTTATATATCGGTCTTTGGTTATATCAAACTTGTTTATTCATGTTATATGCTTTATGTATGTATGTGTACGAGATCGTCTTCAATTCAATATGGATCCTTATATATCCTTATGCACGAGCATAAACCATACATGGAGAATAAATATATATGATCAAAATCTCTCAAAAATGTTCAAATTTATATTTATATGTTCCAGCCAATGATATTCATTTATTCTATTTTCAATACTCAAAATATACAAATACATATAAATAACACTTATATGTGTGGAATATCATATGAATTAAATGTACATTTTAAATAGCATTGTGTATTGTTTAGTGCTGCAAAACATTGACAGGTGTTCATTTCATTTGTGAGAGCAAACATTTATAATAAATGAGAACAAATTCGAAACACTATGGTCCGTCTACACAATTAGTTTTGATAACTCGATTTACAAAAACAATTCCATTATATAACAGACTGTCATACAAATTTATTGAAATGATTATAATTGTGTACAGGGTACATAACTAAAAGCAATTCGAAAAATTTTGAAAAACTTTTTTGATTTTGATGAAGCTTTTTCGATCTTTATCATATATGTAAGTGTGTCGTTTTTGGAAAAATTACCACTTACACTAAAAAGAACATCTATTGAGACGAAGAACTATATTATCTTTGTAACAAGTGATAACATAATTTACTTATTTAATTATTGTGAATTGTGAATTGTGAATTTCTGTGATGGCCATATTGAATTTTAGGTTTTTGTATAAGGTATATTACATTAAAGCTTCGTAAATTACGTTTGGGAACGTAATTTCCATATTACGACCAAATAGTAATTTAAAACCTAATATTCACAAACAGACAGTATGAAATTATAATATTCTGGTAAATAGTAATATACATATTATAATATTGTTGATATCTGTCCCTGGTATAAGTGTATCTGATCTGTGATACTATGCAAAAACATATTTATATGTATTTATATAGTATCTCTGGTATAATGCTACAGCAATTATAATGTATGCATACGTAAAAACCTCTGTTGCCAAATATTCTACAATGCTACATCAGAAAATAATGTAAACCTATACAAGTAATACATATAATCAAAGACCATATAAATGTATAGAGTACAGTACAAATGCTACAGTAATTATAATGTATGCATACGTAAAAACATCTGTTGCCAAATATTCTACAATCTTACATCAGAAAATAATGTAAACCTATACAGGTAAGGTAATACATATAATCAAAGACCATATAAATGTATAGAGTACAGTGGTACAGTACAAATGCTACAGCAATTATAATGTATGCATACGTAAAAACCTCTGTTACCAAATATTCTACAATCCTACATCAGAAAATAATGTAAACCTATACAGGTAATACATATAACCAAAGACCATATAAATGTATATATTTATATGGTCTTTGATATAAATACAATTCTATATATGTATTTCAATTAGAAGTAGTAGTAGTAATTTATGTCATATCATATAGCACGCGACAAGGCATATTAACATAACAACACATACATACATATATAAAAATACATGAAATATGAAATACCTCCTTTCTCAAGTCATTCATATATTAAATACGACGATCAACTCAATACAATAAAAAAAAATTTGAAACAGCCCTATTGTCAATTGTTGTATTCTAAAGCATTTGCGTACAAAATATTCATTTATTTTTACTTATTCAAGTATAATATCATATCAAGGGTGCGTTCATAAACGTTACTATAGTTAACTATAGTTATCATTTGTCGTTCAAAATGGTGGTGGCATAGTAAAACATAACTACCAACATGAATTTTTAGCGTTCATAAACATCTGTAGTAAAGTAAATTTTTAACTATTTGATGTCAAAAATTAACCCTGCTCGAGAGCATGGTTAATGATAGTAACGATAGTAAGCCCTTAAGTGGTAATGACATTGACAATAAAAAAATCGTTTGTCATTTAATATTTTGTTGTGAATTGTGAAAATTTCAATTTAATTTATTTGGAATTAATTAATTTTGTTTTAAACTTCATTTTTAAAAAATAATTAATTTTTGACAAACAAAAAATATAATAATTATAATATGTAAAAATTTTTTAAACTTGACTTGACAGCTGAATGATAATTTATTGCTACTACTATGGTAAAAATCGCGTTCAAAAACCACTTGAAGTTAACATAACTATGGCTGTAGTATAACATAACTTTGCTCAAACTATACTACACCATGACTATAGTTAAAGTAATGTTCATGAACGCACCCCAAATAAGTGATGGTACCACTCAAAACCATATAAAATTTAATAAACCAGTCATGCAACTCACAAACTAATTCTTCTATATAAATATTCTTATTTTTCTCTCATATTTACATCCCTTCTGAATTATAAACTTTCGCTCTTTTTCGATATTGTTTCGAAAAACTTTTTCGATCTTTATTTTTGGCAAACATACAAACATTTAAATAAAAAAAATGAAATGGTTCATCTAGTAGGACTGTATTATCTTTGTGCATGCTCAAGTAAGCTGCAATTCAATATGGATCTTTACTTATCCTTATGCTCGAGCATAAACCATACATGGAAATTAAATATATATGATGCATGCTCAAGTAAGCTGGAATTCAATATGGATCTTTACTTATCCTTATGCTCGAGCATAAACCATACATGGAAATTAAATATATATGATCAAAATCTCTCAAAAATGTTCATATTTATATATGTTCCAGCCAATGATATTAATTTATTCTATTTTCAATACTCAAAATATACATTTACATATAAATAACACTTATATGTGTGGAATATCATATGACAGGTGTTCATTTCATTTAGTGAGAGCAAATATTTATAATAAATGAGAACAAATTCGAAACAATATGGTCCGTCTACATAATTAGTTTTGATAACTCGATTTACAAAAACAATTCCATTATATTACACAGTGTCAGACACTTAACTTAAAGGTACATAACTTAAAGCAATTCGATAAATTTTGAAAAACTTTTTTGGTTTCGATGAAGCCTTTTCGATCTTTATCATTTATGTGAGTGTGTCGTTTTTGGAAAAATTGCCACTTACACTTAATGGAAAATCTATTGAGGTGAAACTATACTATTATCTTTGTAAATGTATTTTGCTTTTTTATGCGTGAAGTAACCAAACCAAATTTTTGTACACACTTTCATCAGCTATTCGTAATTTAACTACCAAATTATTTATAGCTCCACCATGCTCTCTATTTTTAATCCATAGCTTCACCCAACAATTTTTTAGCTTTTTTTGTGTATTTTTGTTTAATAAAACAACTAAACAACTTGCTGCTAGAAAAATCGTCAAAATAAATTTTTTTAAAATTATAATTTTGACATTTCAAGAAATTGCGCAACAAAAACAACGCAGCATGAAAGGTGATATGTATGAACAGCTTTGCAACTTTTTTCTTAAAATGCGGCTGTAAGGTTGCATGCATCCAAAGTATGTGAGTGAGTACTATGTGTGAGTGAAAACGCTATTCTTGCAGCTTCAACCTTGAAAGTAGCGCAGCAAAAGTAGCGATGTGTGATCGTATTTTACGGTGTTTTTATGTAGTAAAAACAAATAACATCCGTGTTTATCTTAAATCACAAACGTTGTTGAATAGCTCTATGTACGAGTATTATAAACTCATGTTTAGTTTAAATTTAAAACATAGCTAAATAATAAGAATGTTATCACTTTAAAATAATAATTAGAAAGAAATTATTCCAGCATTTAAATTGAACTATTGTCATTATAAAAGAAGTGTGATCATTGTTTCTTTATAACAAAAGTGTTATGGGATTTTTCAAGGTTGAAATATTTGGTACTTCATTCCAAGTGGTATTAATTCTACAACGTTTTTGAACATTTCATTGTAATTGTACAATGAAAATATTATACATGATATTCAATTTTACCCAGAAAATTATTTAAAGTAAATAATATTTATAGTCAAAAATAAATTTTCTATTAACTACGTAACCATTTTCAAAACAAATATATTTTGTTATAAATGATTCTAACACAATCTGATTTAATTTTAACATTTTTATTCAGTTGTAAAATAACATTGGAAAATAGTTGTTTTAAACAACGAATTTGATCTCATTGTAGACCTAACAGAATTCACTATTATTAAAATAAGTAAATTATGTTATCACTTGTTATCAGTTACTATTCTATTAGTGTAATGTAAAAATAGCAGGTATCTCACTTTGGTTTTGACTTTGTTCAACAACAGAGTGATAATTTAAGTTAAAATTTTAATATTTGAAATGTACAATAAAAATATTGTAAAGTGAAATTATTGAATTAATAAAATCATATAATAAATTTTTGGTGACGAGGAATATTTTAAAATTTGGAAAATTTGAAATATATTGTATATAAGTATAATACACATATATAATACAGACATACATATATACCTGTTAATTTTTAAATTAGTGACATGGACAAAAAGGCTATTATAGACCAGTCAAAAAGTAATTCAAGTAGTGAAAAAAATATTAAAAATTTTAACAAAATGGCGTTTTTAATTGGTCATACGGATCAATTTGTAATTGGAAATGATTTTAGTGAATACGAAATGAGATTAAAACAATTTTTTACTGCAAATGATGTAGAAGAAAATAAAAAAGTGCCATATTATTAATAACTTATATCGGTGCAGACGCGTATTCTATATTGCAAAAATTGTGTTCACCAGACGATCCTTCAACAAAAAAGTATGAAGATTTAATAAATGTGTGTGTATAATACAAAAATTGTGTTCACCAGACGATCCTTCAACAAAAAAGTATAAAGATTTAATAAATTAAAAATTCTAACATTCTTTGTATGTATATACATTACAAATAATTTTGCAGTAAAATACCAACATAAAAAGAGAAAAGAAAAAGAATAAAGAAATGGCAACTAACAAAATAATCCATACAATCATACAAATTCATATTTATATCAACATCTAATATTGTCCATCGACCAGCATATAGCATATAACTAGCTATATACATATATAAAGATCTTTATCTCTTTATAAAGACTACATAATGTCACAAACAATCAACATACTTTATGTTTATTGTTTGTGATTATGTGCACAATTTATATATTATATATTATGTCGTCTTTTCCACCACCTAAGAATGAAAAAATATTCAACAATTTATTTCGTCTCAAAACCAATAATAATTTTCGTTGTGAAACTTCGCTTATGTGCAAAAAGTATATAAAGGTAGGAGAGAAACTATTTGTTATTTGTTTATATGTATGTAAGGCAAACTCAGCAACCAGACCAGCAACATTCAAAGTATATAATATATAAATGTATTTGTGTGTATATACATACTAAATAAATACGTTTTAATTTTAACATTATGCAGTTGTATTTACATACAGGGTGTCCGGTTTCGGGTGGTCATCCGGCACACAGTAGATAGGTCTCGCAGAGACAAACAAAAAATCGTTGTAGAGGGAGGGGGGTAGTCTCAACCGTTTAGCCGCTAGAGGGCGATGAAGATTTTTCGCACTCAATCTACGAAACACCCTTTAATAACTACGGTGTACTAGCTAGAAGAATCTGGTCTAAGAAAAATCTGAAAGAAACTCCCCCCTCTCTTCTATGATACCTTATATGCTTCTCTACGTTCTTTGTTTCAAGAGCTATTGTGTTTCAAAAACAGAATTTAGTGATTTTTTGCCATTTTTTTCAGAGATAATACAGACTGTGTAATTACAGCACCCTCTATTCCTCTATTTCAGGTGTTGTCAGTTATAAACGGAAACATTCAAAACAATTCAACCGTCAATTCCAACAATTCTTCGTTTCCTGTCTATTCCATTTTTGATGTTTTGTTTTCAGATAGGAACTCTCTCTTTTATTATACTCTTTGTATGTGGGTGCGAGAGTGATTTGATGCAAAACGAAAAGCGTTCCATTTAAAATACACTGCGTAAAATATCTATGTTATTTATTAATCAATGAAACTACTCTCAAAGAATATAAAGCTAAAGCCAATAGAAATAACATTCGACGGTTAAATTCAAATAATGTCTGTATGTTTGCCAAAATACATATTTTCTTGCTTCGAAATTTTGAAAAAGGGGAAAGTTACAATTAATATGGCTGATGTGGAATGAACCGAAAAAATTTTGGATTTTGCACATGTTTGTAATTAATGTGTATTATTTGTGTATAATTTTATACTTCGAAAAAATACTTCGAAAAATATTTCGTATTTATGAATGAAAATAGGTTTACACATAGCATTTGTGTGTGCGTTAATTTGATTATTCATACGCCATTATAGAATTCAAATATACATACATATAATACATATAATATATGTAGATATATATACTATATATATATATAATTTTTATACTGCTGCTTGTTGACTGCTATGTTTTTATTTCTATCGATCATTTCTTTATTGCTATTTGCTCTATTGTAATTTGTGCTTAAGATCATACATTGATAATGGTAATTGGTATACGGCAAATACAATGTAAATTTATATTTTATATTGTACATTGTATACGCTAATGTAATACGATTATATATGTATGCGGATAATCACTATATATGTAATATATATAATATGATGATGATGATGATATGATATTACCCAGTAGCGAAATGGAAAGTCATTACCAGTGTAACTAGTTCTGTAATGTATGCATACTTCACCACATCACCTTACTTTGTAGCAGCTTTACAAATTCAAATTGGATAGCTCCGTAACTCATTACTTTTCCGCAAAAGTAATGCAAAAATGTAATATGTTGAAACCAGTTGATATGAAAATGTATAGAACAATGCAGGGGCATTAAATAGGATGACGCAATCACGAGAAAAAAATTCCATTATAGAAATGCGTTCTAAAAAATTCTTTTGTTTACTCATTCTTGTAATAAGTGCGGTATAGTCAAGTTATAGTTTTTGTTGGTGTTGTGCTTAAAGTTAAAAATTCATTTTTAATGAAGTGTTTGGAGAAAGCATCATTTTAAATTTTAATTTGGATGGCCTCCATGGAAAATATTCTTTCAAAGATTTTAAAAAAAGCAATGATATGCTTAAAAATTCATAATGTTTATTATGTATATTAAGGTGATACACATAAAAAATATTGTATTTAACCTTTTCAAATAAAATGTCTTGCTTCGCTTCAATTCGTGACATTCTTTTACTTATATCCTCAAGTTTCTCTAAAACAAGATGGATATTTCACTCTGGGTTGTCATTGATCTATTAATTGAAAATTTGTTTTTTAATATATTTAAGTGAAATTTAATTTTTAAATAAATCTTACGCTTAATGGCTCTGATGTCCCATTATCAATAGAATTTACTGCAGCACTATGTGATAATGTATCTATAAAATTTTTTGAAGAAAATAATAAATTTTAGTACAAAAAATACTAATATTAAAAATACATAGTGTTAAACAACATTGTTAATTGTTAATATATCATACTTACTCACCTTTTTTATGTTGTTGTACATTAAAAACTTTTGTGATGAAAACAGAAGGACTACGAGGTCTTTTTGGTGATAATGGGTTGAAGTTATGAAAGCTGCTTCTACTCCTTCACTATTTAGTGGATTCAAATAATTATCAATTATTGGTGACAGTGGTTCTCTATTCATTTTTTCAAAATTATTAGTGATGAAAACGTATGAAACAATGATGCAATAAAGGGATTAGAACTATTTCATTTTCTAATTTGATTGCAAAAAATTTGTATAAAATATCATTTTTGTTAAAAACTTTTATTGTGGATTTTTTCTTAGAACATATCAAAATGCCAAGAGCTTCTGAAGATTTAACTGGCTCATCAAAAAAATCGCATACATGTTCAAACTCATAACCCATTATTACTTCTGCTCCATTTTCAACTCCGGAAGCAGAAACTTTCACAGATATGTTAGGTTCAACTAAACAATATGAGTCAGCTTCTCGTTTAAAGGTTACATTTAAATTTATCTTATCATAGTTAAATTCATTTGTAGAAATACCTTCTCCCAGTCTTCGAAAAAGTTGTTGTAAAATTCTGGTCGGAGATCTTATTAATTTTTTTAAATACTGCATATAATTTTCAAACTTATACGCAGAAAAATTATCGAGTATCCCAAATTGTGCCACAGAATCACAAATATGTAAAAGACAGTGCACATTGTAGCTTACGTCTTCTTCACCATAAATGACAGGAAAAAGCCTTACAAATTCTTTTATCATTTCTTTAGCAGTGGACAAATTGGGGAAGCATGATCTTTTGGCGGAAATAGTACGTATAGCAGCATGAAGTAGGAGGAAATGATAATAAATGTCGCCGTGAACCGTTCCCTTTAAAACTACAATGCCACTGTACATTAAGAAAGTCCTGTATTCTGTCGCTTTCCACAGCATCAAATCATCTAAAGTTCTCGAATCTCTCGAAAACTCACATGGCATGGCATTTGAAAGTTCGCGAATTCTTTTATTTATTTCCACAGTATCGGTAACATACTTTCCACTCTTCATTTTTGATAATAATTTGAGCATTTTCTTCATAACACCTAAGTCAATGAGGTGCATTGGTTCAAGAGGAATCTGAGATATAATTCCAATATTAAGAGATTCTAATATATTCACCTCTTCTTGAAAGTTAGAATTATGATACGTTATATCTAATCTTTCTTTAAAATTCTGATATGTCCTTGATTCACCTTCTTCTGTTTGAAACACGACTCTACGATTAAGGTATCTACCTTTTTGCATACATTTTGGGCAACCGTTTTTTCCCGTGTGATACAAAGAGCTAGTTATAAAAGCCCTGGCTGGTGCATCACATGTGAATAGACGAACTTTGAAAATTTTCACGTTATGCTCATGACTTACTTTAATTCCGTTACATTGAAGTTCATTTACTTCTCTCGCTAATTCTTTTAAGTATTCGTTTACATTGTCTGGTTTTCTAATCCCACTATGGCATCCAATAAGAAATAAATCTGTTTTCTTATCATTGACAACTGCTTCAATTATTGGCCAGAAATTTTTCTTCGAACTTTTAAAAAGTGAGAGTCCATCTATACCTATGTCAATTTCAATTTATACTAGCATTTTGTAAGGATTTAAACTGCTCTGATAAAAATGCTTTTTGTATTCCAAAATGGTAATACTCGCCAGGACTGACTTTCATTAGTTGCATTTTTTGACGACTCGTTTTTAAAAGTTTTTTTGCAGACATTGGAAGATGTTGTACTCCAGAATCTGTCAATACTTTGAATAAATCAGTCAAATGAGAATGAGGAACTTTATTTTTAATCGCCCACTTTGAGAGATTATCGCAAATTTTAGGGCGCAAGCATTCTTCATCCGTTTCAGTTGATGAAGACTCCAATGAGGAGTTGCTGTATTGCTGGAAATATTCCTCATATGTTTCATTCAACACAGATTCTGAAAATGGTATTCTACCCAGATCAAGAAATAATTCTGAAGTATAAGGTGTATTTTCTTCCAATAGAATATTGAAATACATAGAATTTAGTTCACACTCAACGCGTAAAAATGTTGTATTTATACAATGCATTAAATTTTACAACGAACTGTGAATACCTTGTATAATAAAAGGCAATAATAATATACAAGCAAAATTAAAAATAATAAACTTACCTACAAAACAGGATTATATTTTATTATATTTAATTTATTTCACTAAATTTTTCACTTTTTTAAATCAATTTGAACTTTATCTTACAAACTCTCGAATAAAAGTGAGTGTTAAACATAAAAACATGAGGGTCACGAATTGTAAAACTGTTAAAGTAACGGTATTACATTAAATCCACAAAATAATATGAAATATTTTTTAATTTAAAATGTTTTAATAAAATAAAAACACAATGTTCTTCAATTTACGTTATAAAAATTTTATTTTAAAATATTCTCTTAAATCTAACAATTCAATTTCTTAAACTAAATTACAAACAATTTCTAATTTACTTAAAATTCGTGTGTATTTAAATTTCAAATGAATCTAATTCAATATATGTAAAATGAAAAATTCAATATGTTCAATTATAAAATAATATTTCAATTAGACCGGAAATGGTTATGCAAATAAATTTAATTAAATATGTTACAAATCAAACAAACTATGAATTTATTATAACAGCAAATATCAAATTTTAATTTTACTTCAATTATAAATTGCATATGTTCTAACGACTAATTTAATTATTACTGTTGGTATAGGTCGACCTACACGAATAGATGGCGTTGTAGACACTATGTTGATTGAAGAACGATGATGAAACCAATTTAACGATGACTGTTCTCACTGTCTCGATGTAATTGTAATTTTCCAAAAATAGTTTAAGTTTTCGATGCTACCTCTTAACGATGTTTCTTTAGAAAATTTCGAAGTCCAAGAAATTTTCTAAGTGTTTAATGATGATGAATTTCTGCTCTGTGTTAGAAAATTTTGTAAAAAAATTTTCTAAGTCCCTTTTTAAAAATTTACTTTAACAATTTTCGATGATCCGGCTCTAAATATTAGAAAATTTTTTATGTAATGTAAATGTAATGTAAATGTAAAAATTTTCTAAGTGTTTTTTACGACGATTTAAATCGCTGTTTCCCTATTTTCTGTAAAAATTTTAAGTATTTTTACAGAAATTCCTAACTTCCCTAATTACTAGCTCAATACGCTAGATTTTTTTAGGACTCAATACGTCCCGGCTGATGAGGCGATCTTTTGTTTTCCCTGGTTCAGTCTCAGTACGACAATATAGTCAGGTAATCGCAAAAGACAAATTTTTCTGCGAATCGCAACCCTTTATATACTAAATTTTCGCGGTTCTGGAATTTTCTTTTTCTCCGTTGTTGAAATGTTCTACTATTTATCTCATGTACTCGTCCTTTTTATAAAACCGTTTTTTTTTAAATTGTGTCTGATGATTCGAAATGACAATTTATGATGATTGTGAATAACTCTATTGGTACTGGTAATTCAGCTTCTATTTGACAATTTTGACATGGTCGTAATGTATGTATATATACATATATATATATATATATATATATATATTATATGTATTCCAATGTTTTTATTTTTGTTAGTGTTCATTGTTTATATAAAATGAAAGTGTAGTGCAATTTAAATATTTTGTGTTTGATGTTTTGTGATATTTTTTTATATTTTCTGTTTTATGTTTAAAATAATGATTCAGTGTCGTGCTAGTTGTTTTGTGCAAGTAATAATTTGTTTATTTTGTTTATTGTGATAAATGTTTGTGATATCAGTGTTGTGATGTTGTGTTCATAAATTTTTATGTTATATATTTGTGCAATGTGAATAGTTTTATTTGTTTTATGTTTGTAAATAATTTTGTGATTGTGCATAATTTTGTGTGATATTTTTTTTTTGGTTATGTTGTTTGTTTACTTTTGTGTTGTTCTGTTTATTTGTTTATGGTTTTGGTGTTATTAATTTGTTTATTTATTATTATTATTATTTATGTAGTTTTTAATTTTTAATAACTTTTATTTTTCTTTCTTTTTCAGGTTATTAAAATGTTGAATGACGATTCAACAAAATTCCATGACAACATTTATCAAGAACTTCATCAGAGAATCATCGAAACCCTCATCGATTAGTTCATCACAACATTCAATTTGAAAACATCGACATTGATGCATGCAGTCATTAGAAAATTCATTAGGATATTCATCGAGTAGCTCATCGTAACGCTCATCGAAATAAAAAATATGAAATTTTCTTGAAGTTTTTTACTACTACATTTGCATACAAATTAAAGCTTATTGGTGTATATAAAACCTCTTTACCCCGATAGCATATCATTTCCGCTATCAATGAGTTTTGTCTAGCAGGGTTATGGCAACTTTATTTTTAAATATTTATGTATTATAGATAAATACCTATGTACATATATGTATATATAAGTATACATATATGCACTTTTATTTTTTCTTTGGACATTTTATATAGTTATACTGGTTTTTTAACCAGTACTTTTGTGCTTTACTATTTTTTTACTTTATTATTATTTCGTCTTTTGAAAAAATAATACCAAAATTTTTAAATTATTATATTAGATAAGTTTTTGATTTTTCAAAAATTTTTTATAACTTTCAAATTTAGTTTTCTAATTAATTTTAATTTCGCTTGTTTTGTGTTATCAATTTATTATTGTTCTATCTATCGTTCTTTGTATATTCATAATTTATAATATAAATTACATACACATTATTTTGACAATAATGGCACAGTGCAGCGGAAAATCAGTTGTTATCACAACTAAAAATCGTAAACGGTATGAAAAGTGTTGTGTCGTTGCATGTGATTCAGTGAGATCTTGTGCAAAATTATTCAAATTTCCTGTAACGGAAAAATTAAAAGAAAAGTGGTTGAAAGTGTGTGCAATTAGCAAAGAAGATGCTAATCACAAATTTGTATGTGAAAAACATTTTAAAAAATGTATGATTGGTAAAAAAAAATAAAAAAAAAGCAGTGCCAATCAAGTTTTTGAATGCAGAAGAAAATAGTTCATCATCACCACCGCCAATGGAAAATAAACCTAAAATACGGAAGTACTGTATTTCAACATGTAGCAGTACAAATGTAAGTAATAAATTATTTACATTTCCACGAAATTGTGAGGTAAGAAATCAATGGATGCATGCTTGCGATATACAAAATGAAGTAAATAACAATAAATTTGTTTGCGATATATACTTTGAAAAAAATTTTTTCGGTAAAAAGAAATTAAAAATAAACGCGATTCCGACTCTTCATTTAAAGAAAGTAATAAGAGATGTTGGAAAATTAGATTCTATGTAAGAAATATCACAGTCTAAACAATTTGAAAATGAATTGTATAATTTTAGCGATGATCATATTCCTGTTACTTCTGTAAAGAGAACATATCTCGATAAATATACACAAAATGAACTCACAACGGTTGATATTGAAAACATGAAATATCCGAGAAAAATGTCAAGACTAGAGGACGATATATTAACGGAAAATTTTATATGCAATCGTTGTAAAAAAAATGAAAAATTGTAGACTATTACAGGAAAAAAACATTTAAGTTAATGAAGAGAAATAACGAATTAGAAGAGGAAAATCATAATTTGTTACTAAAACTTAAGGAATAAAAAATGTTATTAATTAAAAAACCGAAAACTAGAGAATGGAGTGATAAACAAAAAACACTAGCTCAATGTCTGTATTATAAGTCTAGTTCGTCTTATATATTTATGCGCGACAACTTAAATTTCAATTTACCTTCCAAGACTTCGTTACACCGCTACAGCCCCTTGAAAACTTTACATCCTGGATTTAATGAAAATCTTATCCAGAATTTAAACAATATTATTTTTAAAATGGATAATTTAAGCAAAGAAGCAGTTATTATATTTGATGAAATTCAAATTCGAAGAGAATTAGTATATAATGCTTTTTTTGATCAGATAGAAGGACTTGTGGATTATGGAAATGGCGACAGAGAAAATTACGTTGGAAAAAACATATGTGTATTTATGATTCGTGGATTACTTCACAACTGGAAATATGTTCTAAGCTATTCTGTTTCAGAAAATGCCATAAAAGCAGAGAAATTGAAATGTTTACTAGAACAAAATTTGAAAAAAGGATTTGATATTGGTTTGAACATAAGAGCAATCACTTGTGATCAAGGATCAAATAACAGGAGATGTTTTAAACTTTTAGGAATTTCGAAAATGGAGCCATTTTTCTATTTTCAGAATAAAAAAGTTTATGGTATGTTCGATGTACCACATTTAATGAAGTCTGTAAGGAATACACTATTGGACAATGATCTGAAAGTTGGAAACGATATAGTCAGTTGGGATGTGATAAAAAAATTATATGAATCAGATAGCTCAGAAATAGCTAAAATTTGCCCAAAACTAACTGCAAGGAATATACATCCCAATACTTTCGACAAAATGAGAGTGAAATTCGCGACCCAAATATTTAGTCGCAGTGTTGCTGCTGGTATAAAAACGTGTATTCGACTTCAAAAGTTTCCTACAATTTTGTCTAAGAAAGTTGTTGGTACAGAAAAATTTGTCACAATGTTTGACACTATTTTAGATTGCCTGAACAGTAGACAAGTTTTTAATAAAAATTATTTTAAATCTGTTCTAAGAAGAGAAAATCAGGTTGTGAAATTCCTGGAAGAAAGTTTAAAATATTTGAATAATATAACTTTAATAAAAAAAACAATAACTTTTGTATTAGCGGATTAATTCAAGCAATTATAGTGCTCTTACTTTCAAAAGATTTGTTTGAAGTAGAAAATAAAACAACATATTTGCTCACATCAAGATTAAACCAAGATCCCATAGAAAACCTTTTTGCGCAAATTGGGTCAAGTGGTGGAAATATAAAAAATCCTTCAGTTTTTGAATTCAACCACCTGTTAGCGAAAATTATGAGTGCAAAAATTCTAACTGCTTCCTCTGCGAAAAATTGTGAAGACGATGATGATGAGCTATTGACCTGGGAAACACAAGAAAATTGTACACAACAATATGAATTGGAAATGCTAATAAGTACCAGCAACACATACGAAGAAAAAATTGCTGAAATATTAAAAGAAGTGGATGAATCAAATGAAAATGAAAGAGATACGAATGAGCACTGGACTGATTTTTTAGTTGAAAAAAATGCAAGAAGATATTTTGTAGGATATGTCGTACTGAAGGTAATATTAAGAAAAATTGATTGTTCCTATTGTGCAGATATTATGATTAAAAGAGGAGAAACACTTGCATCTTCTAGTGAGCATCTAATACATAACAAAGATTATTCAGTGCAAACATCAAGTGAACAATTGTACTTGAAGTCGCCTTCGGATGAATTTTTCAATATTTGTGAATTGCATTTCAATATTTACAGACAAATGTTTCGAGATAATTTAAAATTACAAAATATAAGAAAATTAATGTTTGATGTGTGCGTTTCAAAAACAAATGCAGAATTTCCGCACTGGTTTAATGAATTAAACATTTGTCTGGATCATAGAAAGCAAGTTTTAGATTTTATGCTTCTGGTATTATTAAGAAAAAATCGCATGTGGAAAACAAAAGAAATTCAAATGACAGGAAGTCAAAATATGAAGGATGCAAAATTAAAAATATTGAAACAGTAAATATTGAATTAATTGTCAAGATCCATAAAATTTCACATCTGCAAACAACTATTGAGAAAAATGAAAATATCAAATCGTCTATACATGCTGTTTTTATATAAATAACTAGTGATAACATATATATATAATAATATCATATTTTTAAGTTAACTGTTACATAATATCCTGTTACCTGTTAAATAAATGTCCTCTTCTTTAAATTAGATTTGAGTTTGATTTCATCATTTAAAATGATATATAAATGTGTTATAGGCCCAACATATTGAATTATATTTTCTAAATAATTTAAATTTTGGAGAAGTCGATCACAATAAATCGGCTAACGCTCTGAAAGCGATACCTCTTGGGTGGAGTGGAAACTCGCTATGAAATTACTTTATTGTTATTTCTTTTGTCCAATTAGAAAAACAAAGATTCGTAATATTAAATACCTCATAAGTAAACAAAATGCCTCAATATTTTAAAATTGACTCATGGAAAAGAAGCGTTAATTAAATACAATACACAACTGTTTACAAGTGTAAGACTTATGGAAAAAAAATTAAGAAAAAAAAAATATTTAAAGAAAATGTACTACCTAAGTTATAATATTATTATGTGAACTTTGATATCAGCTGTTATATCTACTATTTAAATTTTTTTAATTAAAATTCTCATTGAAAACTCAATCCATCGAAAGCTAAATATTTCTCCATATAAAACCTATGCAGAAAAAATGTCGCTAAATTGTTAGCTAAATTTTTAGTTTCAAATTTCGTTTTCTGGTACTCACTTCCAAACTAAATTATCACGGTGGAACTTAATAGTGGAGAGTTGCGGAACTCATTTTTCACAATCATTTTATATGGTCGAGCATATAAAAGGCAAGCGAAATATTGACAACTCAAAAATTTTGACTAATAAATATTTATTTATTTATTTTTAATTAATTTAATTTCATAGCCTCCGCGATTTTTTTTCAAAAAATTTCAAAACTCTATGTAATCTACACACATTTCTTTCCACAATTTTTAGCTTGTAGAAATATATATGCAATTGCAAGCGAAAAATTTCACAGAACTGAGTACCAGTCTTTAAACTGAATCTCATAATGAGCTTTCACCTCATAATGAGCCGTAATGTGTCAATAGTATTATATGACTAAAGTTGAATAGTTTGAACTAAACATTTTTATTTTTATATTTTTTAATTTTATTTATTTTTTAGTAATTATAAATTTAATAAAAAATTTAATAAAAATATTTTATTTTTTATTTAAATATTCTATTTTAAATATCCAAATTCAAACAAAATTACAATTTCTTATTCGAGACTCGAATAAAAACGACAAATTATTATAGTCACATCACACGACTGTCAGCATACGGAATAAAAATCGAGACGACAACGACAACGGAATGTCGCAGTCACACGACTCGACTGTCAGCATAGGGGTGACAATTTCTTATTCGAGACTCGAATAAAAACGACAAATTATTATAGTCACATCACACGACTGTCAGCATACGGAATAAAAATCGAGAAGACAACGACTACGGAATGTCGCAGTCACACGACTCAACTGTCAGCATAGGGGTGGGAATATTTCTCGAGTTTGAATTCGGGTTCATCAGCGTATTAGGTATTAGCAAGTATTAAGCATTATGAATTAAGCAAATTTTGATCACATACTTATACTTATCTCTATACTATAATGCGTTATCACTGTAACTACTAATTACTATTTTTAATCAACTTTGCTTATCTTCGTATTAAATCTGCTTATTCTATCCTGCTCCTGCTGCTCACTCATCCTTTTCCACTTTTTTATGATTTAATTAATGCATTTTAAAACTGGCATTTTATATTTTGCCACAAAATGCAATTAATCATAGGGCCCTATGCTGACAGTCGTATTTTCTCTCACGTGAAACGAGACTTGGAAGTTGGTATGCTGACAGTCGTATTTACTTCAAATCTCGATTCAATACGACAAGACAACAGTCGTATCTTGTATGCTGACAGTCGTATTTGTAGTCGTTTTATTGTCACTTTTAGTCGGTCGTTCAAGTGAAGTGACAACAAAAATAAGTATGGAAAATCCAAAAGTTTAAGTAAAATTTTTATTAATTATACATAAAAATAAATTAATTTACTATTTTTTGAATTTAAACATTTTAGTTTTATAATATTTGTTTATTATTAAATTTTTTTATACTAAATATTATATGACTAAAGTTGAATAGTTTCAACTAAACATTTTTATTTATATATTTTTTAATTTTATTTATTTCTTATTAATTATAAATTTAATAAAAATATTTTATTTTTTATTTAAATATTCTGTTTTAAATATTCAAATTCAAACAATATGACAATTTCTTATTCGAGACTCGAATAAAAACGACAAATTATTATAGTCGCATCACACGACTGTCAGCATACGGAATAAAAATCGAGACGACAACGACAACGGAATTTCGCAGTCACACGACTCGACTGTCAGCAAAGGGGTGATAATCTCATTTCCATCAGCATTGGTAATGTATATAGTGATTGAAACATACATTGGTTTGATAGAACATGTATAAAACACTACTTTATTATTTGATATACAATTATTATTACTATTATTGTTAGTGTTATTATTATTGTTATTACATTATGAATGTTGTCTTTATTATTATTATCGTACTATACATACTCTGAACTGCTGTAATTTGCTTGTTTCAATACCTTTAATTAAAGCTATGTAATTACGAATTAATGTAATGAGGAAATTTAATGAAAATTAATAAAATAAATAAAATAAATAAATATTATTTGTAATATTCTACATTACATAAAATATTTACAAAAAATATTGTTGAACAATTACTCGAAGTTTATTCTTCTATTTTAGCGATCAAGAAACTTCATTTACTTTACTTTGTGATACGACTAATGCGCTCAAAATAGTTATTCAACATGTAACACAGATTTGATCTCTCAAATTTTAACTTTTTCTTCTCTTGCTTTAAAAGTACTACCTGCTCTCGTGTTTCGGCCATCTTATTCCAAAAATTATCCAGAATAGTCTGTATAATAAAACGTTATTTTGTAGTTTTCTTTTGATTAGTAGTAAAAACATTTTAGAATATTCTACTAGAGTAAAAAATATTTTGTGACTAATAAAGTGGAAAATTTAAAAATACAATTTTATTTATATTAAGAAAATGAGAAATTATGAAAAAGATAAGAAGAAAAAGTCGTAATAATTATATTTGTTTTATTTCTCACCTCATTAAATTTTTCTCTACTCTTCTTGTTTTGTGTACATTTATATGTCCATTCTTCTTCAATTTGTAATTTTTTACAGTTATTTCTTAAAAAACACAGATGATCACCAAGTTCTTTTAACTTCTTTAGTTTCTAAAAATCAAAAAGGAGTTATTAAATACTTACATATTACGCAAACATCGTATTAGTCTAAGGGCCAGTCTTCAGGAGTCCATCGTCTAATACTTATTTATTTATTTATTTATTATTTAAAAAAAAGTACATCTAAATAGAGCTATCTACTACAGTATGCACAATATAGGTATGGATTGCTAGTGCTAAAAGTTAATTTAAAAACAAAGTTAAGAAAATTATTTACAAAGTATGTATGTATGCGATACGACCGCAAAGGCTTATCTCCAATGAGCTATATACAAACCATTGTTGGTTTACCAAAACAATTTCACGAACTGTGTACATGGGCTAAACTTCCGAATTGGGGCCGCCAGTTTTTGAAACGAAACCTTCTGATAAAAATACTTTGGAATGTCCTCCTTAAAATGTTACATGTCTTTATTTGTGCAAATTTAAGGACGCAAAGTACCGTTCATTCATTATTATTAATATTTTAATGATTTATTAACTTTATACAAGGTATTATTCATCGAGATTCATTATTGACCTTGTATTATAGTATGTATGGCTGGCCGAGCGTTGCGCTTTCTCTGCCCTCTACCTCGAAAACGGTTGATCGTATGAAAAAATGGTTAGAACAGAAATCGTTGCAAATTGTTAACGTCATTGGAGCTGTAGAAACTAAGATAATGGTCGTGACCTTTGATCTTCAATAACTCACGACGCAGACACGAGATTTTATTATAGTTTTGATACAATTTTTAGAATGCCCAAATGAAGATGTAATGCAAGTTTTCAGCTTATTATCTCTCATCCCGAGGTGAAACGCTAATTTGACTGAACTAATGAAGATTTTCAAAAATTGGCAAAGACATTTTTATACATTTATACGTTATTATACATAAATAATATACAATCAAACAAACACGGGCAAAATCAAACAAATTTGAATACCTTTTTTATCGCATCCCCCTTCACATTCATGCTGATTGGTTAATTATATATAATTATATATATGTATATATAAGAAGTAGGTATTTATCTTGGCAAACATACAGACATTTAAATTTAGCCGTTAAATGAATTATCTATATTCTGTGAAGGTTTACATTTTAACCCCATATTCGGAGAGGGTGGGGTGGTGGTGTAATCGATAGAGACGGTGCCCCATATAAACAATCTGTGTGTGCGTGATTGCCAGTATGTGTGCGTCCATTTGTAGAAGGCAAATCTGATAGTGTAATATGTATGTATGTACGTCGGTGTGTGTGTGCATTTGTAGAAGGCTAATCTGATAGTGAATATAGAGAATTTTAAGACGCATCTTTTGAGCTATAAAATATATCTGTATCATTTACCGTTATGCAGAAATTGACGAAAAAGTAGAAAAAAAATTTTTTCAAAGGGGTATATACTTTAAAGGGGGAGTGAACGCCGCGGATTTTTTTTTCATATTATTTATATGGGGCACCCCCTCTATCGATTGCGCTATTACCCTACCTCCTCCGGAGATAGGGTTAAAATGTAAACCTTTACCCTATATTCTTTGCAAATGCTTGTTTAGATGTAGTTTCGTTAGGATTTTTTCGGTTATGTTAATTTTAAAATTTTTCAGTATATGGTATCTTTTATAAAATAATTTTTTATACATTGAAGAATATTCATGACAGCTATCAAAACTGAATGTGAAAAAATCTCCAAAATATTTAGGGTGGTATTCACCAACATGGATATATCAGTCGGATATATTAAACCCGGATAGAATTTCAGCTTATTCATCAACCTAGATTAAATTTGTTTTCGAACTTCGTTTTCGGGTCGAACATGTGTGTCAAACATGTCAGCCAAAGATAATACAGTCCTACTAGATGAACCATTTCATTTTTTTTATTTAAATGTTTGTATGTTTGCCAAAAATAAAGATCGAAAAAGTTTTTCGAAACAATATCGAAAAAGAGCGAAAGTTTATAATTCAGGAGGGATGTAAATATGAGAGAAAAATAAAAATATTTATATAGAAGAATTAGTTTGTGAGTTGCATGACTGGTTTACTAAATTTTATATGGTTTTGAGTGGTACCATCACTTATTTGATGTGCGTTCATGAACATTTCTTTAACCATAGTCATGGTGTAGTATAGTTTAAGCAAAGTTATGTTATACTACAGCCATAGTTATGTTAACTTCAAGTGGTTTTTGAACGCGATTTTTACCATAGTAGTAGCAATAAATTATCATTCAGCTGTCAAGTCAAGTTTAAAAAGTTTTTACATATTATAATTATTATATTTTTTGTTTGTCAAAAATTAATTATTTTTTAAAAATGAAGTTTAAAACAAAATCAATTAATTTCAAATAAATAAAATTGAAATTTTCACAATTCACAACAAAAAATTAAATGACAAACGATTTTTTATTGTCAATATCATTACCACTTAAAGGCTTACTGTCGTTACTATCGTTAACCATGCTCTCGAGCAGGGTTAATTTTTGACATCAAATAGTTAAAAATTTACTTTACTACAGATGTTTATGAACGCTAAAAATTCATGTTGGTAGTTATGTTTTACTATGCCACCACCATTTTGAACGACAAATGATAACTATAGTTAACTATAGTAACGTTTATGAACGCACCCTTGATATGATATTATACTTGAATAAGTAAAAATAAATGGATATTTTGTACGCAAATGCTTTAGAATACAACAATTGACAATTTTTTATTGTACTGAGTTGATCGTCGTATTTAATATATGAATGAGTTGAGAAAGGAGGTATTTCATATTTCATGTATTTTTATATATGTATGTATGTGTTGTTATGTTAATATGCCTTGTCGCGTGCTATATGATCTGACATAAATTACTACTACTACTTCTAATTGAAATACATATATAGAATTGTATTTATATCAAAGACCATATAAATATATACATTTATATGGTCTTTGGTTATATGTATTACAGTGGCGGCTCGTGACCAAAATTTATGGTGGGGCTAATGATTTCAAGAGTTTCCACTCCATCCAAGAAGTAACGCTTTTAGAGGGTTAGTCCATATTAAAGATACACTTCCCCAGAATATTGTTTTTTGGAAAATAAGTTATGTATTTTGGGCTTCTTTCAAAATTTACAAACTTCATAAAAATAAAACGTTAAAAATACTTAACAAAATATTTTGATAGTAATAATAAATATCTTTAAAAAAACAACTTAACAAACGTTCGTAAACTTAAAAATATGGATTTGTATCATTTCTGTATAATCTAACATTTAATTTAAAAAAATACTTAACACTTCGATCTTTCTCTTGACCAAAAACAAATTTGCTAAAATTTGCAATATTATATTTACAATTTCTCTGCGTATTGAAATAACTGCAAAGGAATTTTAGTCGACTTTAGACTCCCATTATATTTAATTTTAGATTTTAATACTTATTAAAGTACCAAAAACCCTTTTAGATACCAAAATGCTGATAGGATTCATTTAAATATTCTTGAAAATTTTTTATTTTCATTTTCATCGTTAGAAAATTTGAAAATTTCGGAAATGGAAAAACATTTCAAAACATATCATCGCTTTAAATGGTGGTTTATTCTTATTTGAAATATTTCTTAAAATCGACCGGGTAAGAAGCACAAAATTTTAATGTTTGTCGAAAAACCTAAAATTTAAGAAATTTGTTTGGGTCTGCAACATAAAAAGATAAATTATGAACAAAACTCCTAGAACGTTTGTGTTGTGTTGTGATAATATCATAAATTAAATTCGATATCATTTATTCATTCGAATGGAACTAGCGTAAAACATTTTCAATCTTACATACCATTTACGCTGGTAACCAATTATGAAAATCGTAAAACGACAAAAATTGTTCAATTGGCTTTTCTCGTTATAAACGAAAAAACATTATTTTCATTTTTCTATGAGAGAAAAAAATTCCAGAGTTCAAAATTCAAGAGAAGTGTAATTATTCAAAATGAAATGATTTTCAGTCTATAGAAAATTCGGGTCTTATTTAGTATGCAAAAAAATTGTTAAAACTCGAAAGCAAAAATTTTTGAATTGTAAAAATTGTAAACTCGAAAAATTTTTTCTTAATTAAAAATTATTTTGATCAAAAAGAGGAAAAAACGGAGTTAAGTTGAATTTGAAATAAGAAATTAAAATTGTACTTAAATTATTACAATTTTTATTTTTAAAAAACACTTAAATATGACGGTTTTTAATTTTTAACGGATGTTTTGACTTTTTTAAATATAAAACGAACAAAAATTTAAACAAACATCCTCTGGTGGATGCATTTGTTAATACGAAAACATAAGTATACATATTATATACATAGCTATATGTATAATGTATAATATATCTATATCATTCATACTTCATACTTTGCTTTTGAACAATTTCAACCATATTCAACATTATTCAACATAATGGACTGATGGGACTGTAAACCGATTAGCCCCATCTCATATAAATTATTTCGTGTTTGCATTAACGCAACAATAAAAAATACATAAGACTGTTGACTGAGTAATACGGTAATACAATCCAATATAAACTTGCTTTGCTTGTATGTAAATAATATATATAAATATAATACATGTCAATCTTTATATAGATCAAAGAAAAGAAAGAAATGAAGGAATAGAAGATAAGCAAAGTAGTATACATACATACATACCACCATTTACTTCACTATACCGCACAAACAATAGACATTATGATCATTGTTTGTGCTGTAATACAAAAATGAAATACAATAACAATTCATATGAGAGGGCTAATTCAAAACAGCCCGGATCGAGCACATATAAATTGTTTTTGTAAAATCAAAACAGAATGAATTAAAACGAATTATTCATTCTTTTCACAGAGTTATATGGTGAGTTCATCCGGGCTGGTAGTGAATTAGTCCCGATGAATAGACAGTCAGAAGGTTTGAATGTTTGATTGAATGGTAATTATTGTTATTATTTGTATTGGGTGAGGTAGAAATATACATTAATTTAATACTGAGTGAAACGGAAATAGAATTATATGTATGGTTTATTCGAACTTATTTTTCATACATTTTTGTTGTACATATTTACAAAGATAATACAGTTTATGATGCTAAACCCTACATTATCTTCGATGTTTATAAATATTTTTAAAATTCAGACAGGCAGTTATAACGATTTTTTCTTATGCGTATTTTATGAAAAAATAATGTATTCGTTATACACACTTGAGTGATGTAAAATTAACTAAACTTTTTACATATTTTTATTGAATGAATGATTATAAAAATATTATTGATGTGAAAAATAATTTTTAAATTTATTTATTGGTATTTATAATATTGAAAATACGATAATCTTGGTGGGGCTGAGCCCTCCTAGCCCTATACGAGGAGCCGCCTCTAATGTATTACCTGTATAGGTTTACATTATTTTCTGTTCTGATGTAGGATTGTAGAATATTTAGCAACAGATGTTTTTACGTATGCATACATTATAATTACTGTAGCATTTGTACTGTACTCTATACATTTATATGGTCTTTGATTATATGTATTACTTGTATAGGTTTACATTATTTTCTGATGTAGCATTGTAGAATATTTGGCAACAGAGGTTTTTACGTATGTATACATTATAATTGCTGTAGCATTATGTTTCGAGGATGTATTTCCAATTATTAATTGATTAGAAATTAAATGCCGTGTAAAAGTAGTTGTGAACAATACTGTACATCCAGTTTTAGTTTAACTGTATTTGGAAGACAGTTTTCAAATTTAAAAGTTTTAAAATTAAATATATTACTATATATGATTTATAAAGTATAATATTAATATGCAAATTATGTATAAAAATATCTAAGAAAAGGATATTTGCTTGAGGCCTGTTACCTATCAAAATTGTTATTTAATTCTTTTCAGAGGAAAACCATCAGAGTGCAGTGTAATTGATAAATATTCGGTAATTATAAACTTTCGCGGTCAGCTAGTTTTTTTTAAACATTAAAAATCGAAAAATATATGAATCTTCATGATTCTAGTCTCAAAATGTTCATTTAACTTCGGATTTATGAAAAAAGTATAATAGTTACAGTTTGATGCGTAGGAGAGTGTGGCTAGATAGTTAAAAGAGCATATGAAAAAATCAGTTTAATTCAGTTCTAAAATGTTGATCAGTGTTAACGAATGACGCTAATTATACAGCACTTTTCATACTCTTTTAGCATCCCCGCACCCACCTGCCAAAATTCTCTTTTTTTCATTTATATTTTATTTTTCATTCTATAAAATTCTTCAATCTTACTAATGAAAAATTACTCATGAGTAATCACCACCCCCCACACCACTCCCCCGCATCAAACAGCCAATATTATATTCTATTCATAAATCCGAAATCAAACCAAAGTTGAAAAAAAAGCAAAAAGGTTGACTTTTCAATTTTTTATGAGTAAAAACCAGCTGATTGCGAAAGTGTATATGTAATTACCAAATAATGTATTCATATATCTATGAATAACAAAAAGGTTCATATTTAACATTACACAAATATTTTCATAAAGAAATATGTTAAGAAAGGTCATTGATACTATATACATTATAGATCCTGATATACATCATTGAACAATCTATTTTTATAATTACACTTGTATGTATGTTTACAAAATACCATATATACGATGTATACATACAATCATGTATATCGCATAAACAGCACATTCATTGCATATAGTATTTACTATTATCTATTCTGCATAAGCAAGCAGCATGTTGTTATTAATGTCTACTATGTCATGTCTATTATGTATGTATTAGAATTAGTTTTTACATCGCATTCAATGTTATACCAAAGACCAATATAATATACCATGATATAATATATTTTATATATCGGTCTTTGGTTATATCAAACTTGTTTATTCATGTTATATGCTTTATGTATGTATGTGTACGAGATCGTCTTCAATTCAATATGTATCCTTCTTACATATCCTTATGCACGAGCATAAACCATACATGGAAAATAAATATGTATGATCAAAATCTCTCAAAAATGTTCAAATTTATATTTATATGTTCCAGCCAATGATATTCATTTATTCTATTTTCAATACTCAAAATATACATTTACATATAAATCACACTTATATGTGTGGAATATCATATGAATTAAATGTACATTTTAAATAGCATTGTGTATTGTTTAGTGCTGCTAAACATTGACAGGTGTTCATTTCATTTGTGAGAGCAAATATTTATAATAAATGAGAACAAATTCGAAACACTATGGTCCGTCTACACAATTAGTTTTGATAACTCGATTTACAAAAACAATTCCATTATATCACAGACTGTCAGACACATTTATTGAAATCATTATAATTGTGTACAGGGTACATAACTAAAGCTGAAAACCCATAGCACGCTGCAAGCTTCACGCTGCAAGCTTTTGCATCTCGCTGTCAATTTAAACATAGGAAAATGCGAAGAAGCGTACCAAATACGTACTTCATGTGAAGCATGCCTCACGCCTCATTTGAAGCTGAAGCGCAGGTTTGTTAAATTTTAAATTTTGCAGCATGAAGCCCAACTTTATGTTATTGTCACCTCACATGAGTTGTCATTTTAAACAAATATATTGTGGTTTTTTACCAATATGAGGTATTGATTTGGATTTGCAAAGCCTCAAACTTTTGCAGCGTTTAAAATTTCGCTTTTGAGGCTTGCAGCGTTGAAGCTTGCATCGTCCTATGGGTTTTCAGCTTAAAAGCAATTCGAAAAATTTTGAAAAACTTTTTTGATTTTGATGAAGCTTTTTCGATCTTTATCATTTATGTGAGTGTGTCGTTTTTGGAAAAATTACCACTTACACTAAAAAGAAAATCTATTGAGACGAAGAACTATATTATCTTTGTTTTGATGAAGCTTTTTCGATCTTTATCATGTATGTGAGTGTGTCGTTTTTGGAAAAATTACCACTTACACTAAAAAGAAAATCTATTGAGAAGAAACTACTATTATCTTTTTGATATGCAAAGAGGATAATACAGTAAAACTACATTATCTTTATTTGTGCTGTTGCTGTTAATATCAAGGTTATGTTCGAACGATATTTATAATACCACTCCGAGGTTGTCTTACAAATATTCGAGTAGTGTTTTATCCAGGTTGATGAATACACTTTATCTCAGAAAAATGATAATCTATGTTGGTGAATACCAGCCTTAAATTTAAACGTGATTATGAACGTAATTTCTACATATGTAATTACTTTCTAATATGATTTTAGAAATAATTTAATTTGCATGAGAAATTCCATAATTATTATATTCTTATTTTAACAAATTTACAAAATTGTAGCAATAATGTAATAATTCAGACATACCTCAAGTACTGCAGAACTTTTTTGAAAATTTTTCGAACTTAATTTTTGTTTACTTTCTTGACTAAATTTTAATGTCCAATAAAACTTTATGTATTTACTTAAATCTTGTTTCAATAGAATAACTTTTTCAACATTCGAATTTTCTACTTTATTCAATTCAATTCGTAATTTATGCAATTGTTTTGTAGCTTTTTCTATACGTGAATTTATAGTTGCCGTTTCCTTCTGTGTTGTTAAACTTTTATTTTTAAATTTGTCGTAATCCATTTGCTGCAAAGGATTTTCGATATGTTGTTGATTTTTAATAAATTCCTTAAATTGTTGAAAGAAATTATTTATTTCGTGTTGATTTTTTTCACGTTGCCGACATTGCTCATTTATACTAAACGCTCTATCATTCCTTATCACTTCATCAGAATTTTCAATTCTTTTACTTAAATCATGTTTAAGTAACATATTTGATACATTGAATATACTTTCAAAATGTAATTGATGTCTGGCAGACATTTTTTGTGATGCATTTTGTTCTAATAAAAAGTATTTTACGACTTCAATCACAACATCTTTGTAATTTTGTTTTGTAATCTCTAGTGCAAATTTATAAAATTCTACCCAAAAAAAATAACAAGTTTTTATTTAAAAGTGTAAAGATTCAATGTATCCTTCATTTACTACCTATCAAAGAGTTAATAATTGTGACATGACTAGCAAAATTTATTTTGTATTCCTTTTCTATATCATTCAATTGCTTCATCAAATTTCTAATTTTCATATCTTTTTTTTCCATTACATAATTCATTTCGTTGCACAATTGCTGTATTTTTTAAAAAAAAGCAATATGAAAATATCTAAATAGTTATTTTTTTTTCATTGAATTTATTGAACAGTATGTGAGTAATATAAAGTTACCAAATGTTCTTGTTCAAAATTTTTGGTTTTCAATTTACGACATATATGTTCCCAATCTATCGCTCCTCTTCTGTACGAATTCTCTGTGTATTTGATTTCCCTCATTAAGTAATCCTTTATATAAATATATACATACATAATTGCATTTACAACCAAACTAATCAAATTTAAACGATATTATAATACTCTAATATTCTGATATTTCATTTTTATTTTTTGTTCTTTTCTTATTCGCAATTTTTCTCTTTTTTCAGAGATCTTTCCTTCTTTGGTAAGATTATTCTTCGATATTACTTTTGCAGCTAGAAATAGTATTTAAAAATAATTGAAGTTACGTTACATTTACATAGAAAACAATAATTGTCCTAATTGCTTGATTTGAATTGCATATATACATACCTTTAGATATTGTTATTTGTTTCATTTCGTACAAATTTTGTGATTCCATTTTTATTTACTACATATTCTTCATATATATAAAAATTTCCAATCAAATACATACATGAAGTACATAAAATATGGTTATTTTGATAGTAATAAATTCTATTGTTACTTCGATCAAATACGATACGAGGATACGATTAAGAACAAATTATGAAAAATGAAATTATTGTACAACTAGAGCTCTGAAACAAGTATGTACATTGTACGTGATTGTACATACGTAATAGAATTATGATTTTCGATAAATTATCGAATATCTGTCAAATTCAAATTTCGCTATTCTAGTTTTCGATTTTTTTCGAAGCCTTCTATTAAATCGAACAGCTGATTCGATCACATTTTTACTGACGAATTGTCATATTTACGTATAAAAACAGTGAACAAAAAACATTTAGAAAAATGGATAGTTCAAAAAAATGTAAGTTGTTTTTGTTGAGCGGTAAATTCTTTTATTTATCGCTTTGATTTTTATGAATTTTGAATTCAAGTGCTTGTACCTGAATTCGTTTCAATTGTGCTCAAGTTCTTGTACCTGCGCAAGGAGATTCTTACTTTCAGTGCCCTTGGCAGCCTCACCAAAAGAAAAATAAAAGGCTTGTTTCACTGTTCGCAAAAATCTGAATTTCTTGATTAAAATTCTTACTTTTATAGTAACATAAAATGCTAAATAAGCAATACCAATAATTAGTAATTAACAATATTAATACTTATGAAAAATAATAACAATAAAAAGTAATAAGGTGAACGAATTAAAGAACATTGACCATTATAAAAAAATTGTCTATCAAGCAAAAATAGTATTATTAAATTGTTGAATACAAAAAAGTTAAATATGCTATGTTATGAAAAATGATATACGTAAAAAAACATTGATTAATTGTTCAATTAAATTATGTTACAATCTAATTTAACAAATCATGATTTATATTTATATGCTACGTAAGGTATTTTGAGTTATGTAAATTTATGTGCATTAACTAAAACATTCTCCCCGCGTTGAACAGATTGTTCAACTATATTCATGTTGTCTACTCGAAATCGTGGTGGTGGTATTGGTGGATTGTCCTGGCGCTTCTTCCAGATGTATCTCGTGCATAAGTGGATAGTGATTAGAATGATCAGGAATAAGCTGCTATACCCTAATGTGTACTGATGAATGTCATGCCCGCTTATGTTTGTGACAAGATGTTCTTGATGTCACAGATGTTGTATTTCATTTTTTATATGAGTGATATCTTGTGTTATGTTGAATGGAGTCATCGGTTGATATTGAATTAAAGTTGATAGTTTTTCAGGCTGAAGCAATTCTGTGAAATTTGTACACACAGTACTCGTGTACAAATTGGTTGTTTGGAGAGTGGTTATATCATCTTTTACTGAGCATCCGTTACTTACATTTATAATTCCTGAGCCCGTGATGTATTTTTGAATCATTTTGTTGTCGCCAATAACCTTTATCACAACTTCAGTCCTAAAAACGAATATCCAATGATTTGGTGTTGACAATGGAATCCACCGTGGTACATCTGCTGATTTACTTACTTCAAAGTTTGGATTGCTGGACTGTTGTGAAAGAATATCATTTTAACAAATGTGATTCTGATATCCTACATGATATAAAGGATGCAGTTGTTTGCACAGATAATTTGAACTGCTTAACACTTTGTATGTTGACATCTCTTGTTCTGACATTGGATAATATTCGTCTCGATGCATATTCAATATGAGGAATTTAGATGTTGGTTTTATGATGAGGAATGTATTGTTTTGTATTATTGGAACTGGAACTACTCGTAGAATTTCATATCTTTCATATGAGGAAATTGGCATTTTAATCCTGAATATTATATGACTGGATGTTACACGACTTTCTAATGTCATGATACTATACAATTCCAATAAATGTGTTTCGTCAGATGGTAACCGAAGCGTCGCAGGTAAATTTGATTTGATTATATTTTGTGCTTTTAACTGGACAGGAGATAATAACTGTGGATTTATTTTTCCATGATGTGTATCAATTAAAACATCGAGTAATACTGCTTGCATTCTTTGATAATTGGTAATTGCTAAGATTAGTCTTGGTTGGGGTTGGTTGGTTGCAGTGGCAGTCCGTTTTCCCTTGAAAACAGACTCAATTAGCACTTTGTGTGCCGTTTTGTTACCACAGACTCGTAGGTGTTGGTTGTTTTCTCTAGACTATAGCCATTCCGTCTTGTTCAGGTAGTAAACCAAACTGTCCATTGTTAGACTGGCCACCTCCGCGAGTTCTTCGATGAAAGGTTTACCGAAAGCCTTTAGTCTAGTTTTAGCTAATGCTGGACACCTGCAAAGATAATGTAAGAGAGTTTCCTTCTCTGAATTGTCCCTACATCTTCTACAATGCGTGTTAGACCCAATCTGGCTGCGTGTTCTCCCGCAGGCCAGTGACCTGTTAGAATCGCCATGATTCTAGCGATCTCTCGTCGGTCTCTACCGATAAGTGATAGGGTTCTTTTCCTATCGAATTCCGGCCAAGTTACTCTTGACACAGAACAGGTGGATAAATTCTTCCATCTGTTATTTGCCTCCGATAGGTAGTGAAGCCAGATCTCTCGCTTTACACTATTTATGGGAATGTTTATAGGCTCTGCTGTCGACAGGTGTAGAGTTGAGCCCTGTTTCGCTAACGAGTCGGCCTGCTCGTTACCCTCTATGTTCCTGTGACCTGGAACCCATATGAGGGTAACTTGAGTCTTACTCGCTAGACTGTCTAGTGCTCTTCTACAACTTTCTGTTATTTTAGAATTAAAAGATACCGCTCCCAGAGCTCTGATTGCGGCCTGGCTGTCGGTACATATACCGACGGTTTTTTGTGTTGTTACCGATGTCATACCATACAGAATTTCGCTCGCCTTGAGAATCGCGAGGATCTCCGCCTGGAAGACGCTTGCAAAGTCTGGCAGGCGAATGGACTCTGAGACTGGGGGTGAGCTCATGTAAATACCCGATCCCACTCCACCATCCGTCTTAGATCCATCTGTGAATATGACAAAGTCATAATTCTCTATTACCGCATTCTGCCTCCATTCCTTTCTGGAGGGAAATTTCACCTGGAAATTTCTCTCAAAACGCAGTATTTTTGTGTTACAGTCTGTCTCTGTCTTGCTAAGTTTTTTGGGAATTTCCTCCAGGATGCTGCTATGACCATATGGTTTGGCTCTCCAGCATCCCGCTTCCTTCAATATTAGCACTTCTCGTGTCGCTGTAAATTTAATAAATAGATCCAGAGGAACGAGACCCAGAATAGTATTAAGAGCTTCGGAGGGGCATGACCTCCCAATCCTACCGATCTCTGTACATTGTTCACTCTGTCCTGGTTATACCTCTTGTTTAGTACTACCCACCAAACTGTAGAACCGTATGTTAGGATAGGGCGTATCACTGCCGTGTATACCCATAGGGTCATTCGGGGTTTAAGGCCCCATTTTTTATTAAAGGTTTTCTTGCAGGCATAGAAAGCAATGTTGGTTTTCCTTGCCCTCTCTTCCACGTTCAGCCTCCATTTAAGCTTAGGGTCCAAAATTATTCCCATGTACTTAACTTGGGAGGCTAGTGTCACAGGTATGCCATTTAATTTGGGTAGGTTGAATGCAGGTACCTTCGTTCTGGTCGTAAAAAGCATCAGTTCAGTTCTGCCTGTATTGACACTTAGTCCACATCCCTTGGACCAGTTGTCAATTTTCCTCAGGCTTCTCTCCATGATGTTGTTCATCATGTCAAGAAACTTCCCTGATACCATTACGACCAAATCGTCCGCATAAGCTACAACTCTTACCCTTCATTACCCCGTCATTCTCTAAAACTTTTAAAATTCGGTTCACAGCAAGCAGCCAGAGCAATGGTGAGATTACTCCCCATTGTGCGTCGTGCGTCTCTGTACCGCCCTGACAAGTTTGCTGTTCTCCAATTCTGCACTGATAATTCTTGAGTTGAGCAGGTCTTTCACCCATTGAATGACACTGATCTCCACCTTTTCCTCGGTTAGAGCCTCAAGAATTGTCTCGCTTCTTATGTTGTTAAAAGCGCCCTCAATATCTAAGAAGGCCGCCAGAGTATATTCTTTATACTCACGGGATGTCTCTATGGTTTGCACCACACTATGTAGTGTTGTCTCCGTAGATCTTCCCTTGAGGTATGCGTGTTGTGATTTGGAAATGGTGCCTTCTAGAATCTGCCTTAGATACGTGTGGAGCACCCTTTCCATTGTTTTAAGTACAAGGAGGTTAAGCTTATTGGTCTGAAGTCCTTTGCTACTTCATGACCTCGTTTGCTCGCCTTTGGAATGAACACTACTCGTGCTACTCGCCATCTTTGTGGAACGTAGCCATGCCAAAGACTGCTTCTAAAGAGGGATACCAACCCTGGTATCACTACTTCTCGCAGCCGTTGTAGCATGATAGGGTAGATGTTGTCTGGCACTGGTGATTTAAAAGGGGAGAAGTTATCCAGCGCCCAGGAAACTCTCTCCCTCGTAATTATTTTTTCCGCCTCTTCCCAGAGTAGGTCCGAAGGTCTCCCTGTATTAGGAGGCCCTGGGGTTTTAGTTCCTTCCCCTGGGAAGTGTGCGTCTATAAGAAGCTCTAGAGTCCCTTGAGCTGACTCTGTCCACGTCCCTTCCTTCCTTCTAAGGAAAGATGGGTTTGTGTGTTCAGTGGCAAGGATTCTGCAAAGTCTTGCTGACTCCCCGATATTTTCTATGGAGTGACAGTATTCTCTCCATGTTGTCGCTTTGGCCTCCCTGATTGCCTTCTTGTATTCCCTTAGGCAATCCTTGTAGGGTTGCTAGAATTTCTTTTTATGGCAGATATTGAAGATCTTTCTGGTCAACTTCCGTAAGTTAGCCAGCTCCTCATTCCACCACCACGGATATGATTTTTTGCTTCGCCGGATTGGGCAAGAGCATTTAAAAGCCGTTTCCATGGCCTTTTCTAAAGCCCCCGCTCTTGCATCCAGCTTTTCAACGGTTTCAAATCTCTCTTTGGTTGGAGGGATTTGGAACTTTGAGTTAAAGACTCGTCTAAACTTGTTCCACTCAATCCTTCTGGGATTCCTGAAGGTTGAGGGGACGGTGTCAGTTTCGAGGTAAATTGTGAAGAGAATTAGCCTGTGGTCCGAGTAAGAGTTCTCCACAGACACTCTCCACTTCTGTATGTCTACGTTTGTCGTCGTCAAAGTAATGTCTAGTATTTCCTCCCAACCGTTGAAACTGTCCGTACTCGGAAAGACAAATGTTGGGGTACTACCTCTATTACTTACAACTTGGTTATTGTTGGTAATATAATTGTAAAGGGACTCACCTCTTTCGTTATCCTCGGTGCTTCCCCACAACGTATGTCTTGCGTTCGCATCACAGCCAAGAACCAGTTTGGCCTTCTTTGATGAAACGCATTTTACTAGGTTGTTTACAAGTACCGATGGTACTTCTTCATCATGCGGCATGTAGATTGAGGAGAGGTAGACTTCCTCTCCTTTTGTCGTCTCTAGCCTAATGACGGTTATATCATAAGAACTGAAATTTGGACAAAGGAAAGCCTTAACATGTTTCTTAATAAATGCAACTTCTTGGCTTACCTTCATCTCTTGCTTTACTACTGTAAAACAGGTTAAAATCTTTATCTTTTAAGCCCATAACGGTTCCATTTTTGACCCAGGGCTCTTGGATAAGGCCTACATCAACGTCTTTCTCCTTAAGAAAGACTCTCAGATTATCTGAAGCAGTTTTTGAGTGATTCAGATTAATCTGCACTGCTTGTAGGCCTATCCTTGTTCTCTTCAGCGATGTCGAGGGCCATCATGTCCTCGAGCATCGCTTCTTCTACTGCCTTATGCCAAACTTAAGTTTATTATCCGCCTTCTATAATGCCTTTAGGCATTCCTCGTTCAGAAGGAGGAGGTATGACGTGGAGTTTTTCTGAGGTTCCTCTGCTTTAATGACTTTCCAGTCATGCATTGGAACCTCAGGCGTTTGCAGCTGCAGCACTTGAGAAGCTTGTCTGGTTCAAGCTTCATCTTAGGCAGCCAGATGCGGGCGCGCGGACTCCTCGGGATTTTTCTAGCTGGGATGAGCTTGAGCTTCAAACCCTCCCATGCTTTGCTAATAGTTCCCACACATTCGCACAGGAAATCCTTTGAGAACTCGTTCTCGCACCTGATTACCCTGCACCCGCGAACTACTTTGGACGAGTCGAAAGATGGCAATGGTGCTCCCTTCCCTGAGAGAACGTAGTCCATTACCATCTCCGACAGTCTTGCCTCTATATTATTCCGGGCCTCCAGACTAATCCGGCCATTGGTCGACTTTTTGTCGATCAAAGCTACCTGAACGTGGTCGCTTGCCACCTCACAGAACTTTTTTCCAGGCCGGATACTGGAGGCCGCGGACGTAGATGCTGTTGGAATCACAGCCTTTCTTTTTTGGCTTCTTTTTCGGTCTTGTCCTGAGACCTACTCCTTTTAGAAGCCTTGGAGGGCTGTGATTTCTGATCCATGGGTTGGAGCTTCAGATATTCGTCAACTACCGCCTGGTATTTGACTCTATCCTCCGCGTCTCTCTCATGAACCTTACCTTCGCTCTCATTCTTAGCAATCTTGCCGAGAATGCGTAGAGCCGTTAGGATGGATTTTTGTCCATGGATTTTTGTTTTTTAGTTTTGTTATTCTCAGGGCGGCTACCACCTTTGGCCGCTACCCTGTTTCGATTTACACTTTCAGAAGTCGAGGGTGCGCTATTGCTAGCACTCGCCTTGCTCTCTGAAAGGGCGATAGTCTCCCCCTGGGAGACCAGTGTATCGTCCGACCCCGCGGACGACATGCTGTCCGAGGACAGCTTTTGTTTTTTGTTGTTTGTTTTTTTATTTTTTGTTTTTTCTCCTTCCATATAGTTCCCACGAGTAAACCGGAAATACGGTCAATCCTGGCAGAGCCGGTATACCAGGATTAGGCACCTATACAACCGACCTTGCCCGGGCATCGGAGGGGACCGTTAACGATCAGCACTTTTTACCACCTGCTGATCACGCAGCACATCAGCACGGGTGCCTCAACACCTTATGCTTGAGTGGGATTTTTTAAAGGGGTTTACTCCCCCCCCCCGCACCTAGCTTGGTCTGGCAACTCACAGTTGGCCTGTTCGACATGGGAGACCCTACCGGGATGGGGCTTGTATATACGTGCTCATATATGCGTACCTCCGTCCCGTCGACATAGCCCAACTGCTCATTGTCGCACGCAAGCCTCTCCACCGCGACAAGGTGTAGGTGCAAGGAGAGGAAGATTAGTCTTACTGAAAGTGTATTTATCAATTCTAGCATACGTTGTTTGTTTAATTCCGTTGTTAGGACCATCATCGATGCTACAGTTTGAATGAGATATTTGTCAAATTCTCGAAGTTGTTTTTCTTTAGTTTCTTGTGATTTTTTAATTAGATTTGTTTTTGAATCAATTACTGTTGTTTGATTTCTTATCAGTTCCAATAAGTATTGATCATTTTTATCTGAGCTCTGTATGACATTTGTCATTTGTTCTGCATATTTCGAATCTAGTACTCCAAAGAAAGAACTAGCCATATTTCCTGTTATATCTAGAGGTGCCCTTCTGAATCTGTTACTCAGTTGTGGAACTAATAGACTGTTGCTGTTTGTAATTTCTGTCAAAAATGTGGTTAAATTGAGAAATCGTTTCATTACAAATTGAATTGTTGAGTCTGTGATTGCATCACATATCATTCCAAGTTTGTGAATTCCGGTTTTTATTAGATCAAACTCCTGCCAGTATAATTTAATGTTGTACTATGTTCCATTCAGTAGGAATTAAATGCGCTGATCCCAATTCTTCAAAATATAATCCTGGCTGGGAAGAAAATTGGATAACATCAATTTTTGTGCCTAATACTGGTATTATTAGACCAATTAATAATAATAAATTTAATAGACTTGGCGATTTACAAATTCTTTTGCTAGTGGTGGGCCCATCATCATCATCATGATCCCTTATTTTAGTTTGGCTTTGATTTTCTTCTACTGAATTTCTGGTTATGTCTGAAGGTAGAACTTCTTCTTCATCATTAACTGGCAAAGGTGCTAATCTGTGTATTGGTCGTGGTATAACTCCTGATGAAGTTTTAATATCTACGACTCTAACATTACCATCGTTTCCTTTGATTGGTTGGATAATTCTTCCCAGAGGCCATGATAGCACAGGTGTGTTATCTTCTTTAATGATCACCATCATTCCAGGTTCTACATTGTTCTGAACCTTCTTCCACTTATATCGATGTTGAAGTTCGCCTAAGTATTCTCTTGTCCACCTCTACAAAAACTGATTTTTTAGATGTGATACAAGTTTCCATTGTTGTAGTAGACTGACCTTTTGTAGTTCTGCATTTGTATCTACCTTACTTGTAAAATGCTCACCGATCGAGAAATGTTCTGGTGTAAGTGCCGTAAGATCGTTAGGATCATTGGACATGGAAACTAATGGTCTAGAATTGAGTATCGCTTCAATTTCAATCATTACTGTTTCAAGCTCTTCATATGTCAATGAAGCAGTCGTAACGCTTTTGTAAAATAGATGTTTTGCCGATTTTACAGCTGCTTCCCACAACCCGCCAAAATGTGGTGCTCGAGGAGGTATAAAATGAAAATAAATCCCTTTTATCGTGCAATATTTTGAAATTTGTTGTTGTGAATTATGACCATGTAGATTCTCTTCTAGTTCCTTCAGCTTATTTTTAGCGCCCACGAAGTTTGTAGCATTATCGCAATAGATATTTCAACAATGTCCTCGTCGGCTGATAAACCGTTTTAACGCACCTATAAAAGCTTCAGTGGTTAAACTGATGACTACTCTTTGTTGCAAAACAACAAAATAAAGCAACATAAGCCTTTTGAGGTTGTTTGCCTCTAATCTTAAAATGTATCCAGAACGGTCCACAAAAATCAACTCCAGTGTTAATAAATGGTCTGGATGGCTGTACTCTCTTTGGCGGTAAATTTCCCATAACTTGGGTTAATAATTGTGGTTTAAAACGAGTACAACGTTGTCTTTCCTTTCAGAGGCCAGAAATTTTGTCTAGTAATTGATAACAGGCTTTGTGGTCCAGCATGGGGATTTGCTACGTGAATATCATTCATTATTAATTTAGTAATTGGATGCGGATAAGGTAGTAATATTGGATGCTTGGCATCAAAGGACAAATTCGATTCTTCTAGTCTGCCACCCACTCTTGCTATTCCCATTTCATTTATAAAGGGACTTAAGCTACTCAATCTAATTTTAACATCCACACAGTTCGTTTTTTTTAATTGTAATAATTCTTCTCTAAATCCTTGCTGTTGAACTTCTTTAATTATTCGCATTAAACTTGCATCTAATTCCTCTACTGTTAAGTCAACATGAAATTGAGTGTTCCTTCCTTGCAGTTTACCAATGAAGCGAAGTACGTATGCTAAAACACGCTGTAAATGTTTGAAGGAGTCTTTATGATGTATGGTCTCTTTTAGACCTTGAGAAGCTTGATTTACTACTAATACGGTATGAGATTGTTTTTTTTCTAGTGTAGTTTCTAAATTTTTTTTGTTTCGCTGGCCATGCTGATTCTGCTGCATGTAGAAATAGTGGTCCATAAAACCACAAATAACAAGATGAAAATTTTTCTGGGTCAACTCCTCTTGATACTATATCTGCTGGATTGTGTTTCGATGGTACATGTCCCCATTGGTCTGCTGCGGTTAACTGTTGAATAAGTGCTTTTCTGTTGGCTACAAACGTGTGAAACGAAAATGAAGGCGCCTCTAGCCAGGCCAGTACGATTTCAGAATCTGTCCACAGATAACATAGTTCCTTCCATTCTAAATCCATCCTTACTCTGTGGAGTAATTGTGCTGATAATTTTGCTGCACATAATTCTAATCTAGGTAATGTAAATGTTTTTAATGGTGCCATCCTAGATTTAGCACACAATAATCGTACTATGATTGTTCCATCTGTGAGTACCGATCGTACATAAATTGCAGTGCCATATGCCTTTTCAGAAGCGTCGGAAAAAGCATGCAGTTGTGTTAACATTGGTGATTTATTAGCAAAAACATGTCTCGATATTTTGATACTAGCGAGCCGTTCAAATTTAAGCCAACGAGAATGTAGTTCAATAGGAACTGCAGCATCCCAATCCAATTTTAAACTCCATAAATTCTGAAGAATCACCTTTGCCGTTACTATAACCGGGCTCATGATCCCTAACGGATCGAATAAATGTGCAATTTCTGATCAAATTTGCCTCTTGTTAACCTTGCTTTCTTCTAAATGTGTCGTGGTTATCTGGAATTCGTCACCTTTTGGTAGCCATACGAGTCCTAGCGTTTTTACATGACATTCCTCGTTATTGTGAAACTCAAGTTGTATTGCTCGATCTTCTTCTGGGATGTTTTGTAATAATGATGCATGGTTTGAACACCATTTTCGTAACTTGAACCCTCCACTGTTGAGGATTTTTGTTATTTGTTTCTCTATTGCTTGTTGTAATGTGTTTGATCCAGCCATCAAATCATCTACATAAATATTTCGTTTTAGTGATTTTGATCCTTCATGATAATCAATTTCGTTTTGCGCGGATAGTTGTGGTATGCACTTGATTGCTAAATATGGTGCCGTGGTGACTCCATAAGTCACTGTGTTTAACTGATAACATTCGATCGGGAGATGAGGATCACTTCTCCATAAAATTAACTGATATTTGCTATCCTGTTCTTCTATCAGAACTTGTCGATACATCTTTTCAATATCGGCCGTGAATACATATACTGATAAAAGTTCATCTTGAACCTTGGGACCCGTATACAAAACTTCATTGAGTGAAATGTTCGACGACGTTTTTGCCGATGTATCAAACACTACTCGTAATTTTGTAGTATAACTTTCTGGTCGTAAGACACAATGGTGTGGTAAGAAGTAATAAGGTGCATTAATTTGATGAAAATCTACCTTGCTCATATGACCTAATCGTATATATTCTTCCATGAATTCAGTGTATTGCTTCTTCACATCTGGATTTTTAATTAATTTTCTTTCTATGCTTAAAAATCGTTTCATTGCAATTTCTTTTGATTCTCCAAGTATATTTGGATCTTGCGAAAACGGAAGTCTTACAATGAATCGTCCATGTTTATCTCTTTTAGTTGTTTGATTGAAGAAATTTTCACACTTTCTTTCTGATGTTGTTAAGGATGATTGGCTATTATCTGATTCTTCCAATGCCCAAAATCTTTCAACTTGTTCGTTTAACTTGTTACCTTCATGCGTGCAAATGTTACAACTAACTTGAGATTCTGAGTCAGTATTTTTTAATTTGCATGAGACAACCCAACCGAAAACCGTATTCTGCAAGATCGGTAATTCCTTGTCTAATTTAATTTGTCCAATTGACAATAATTCATAATAGAATTCTGCCCCTATTAAAAGTTCAATAGGTTCTGGTTGATAGAACTGACGGTCAGCAAGTTTAATATTTTTAGGTATTGCCATTTTGGAGGCATATAATAACCTTGTTGGCTGATAATTTGATATTTTCGGCATTACAAATGCCTCCATTCTGCTCGTATATCCGCTAGTTCTGGATTGAATTTGTATACTAATTCGTCGAGAAGTTTGTTGTGTAGATTTTCCTATACCATTAATATATAATGTTTCAACTTTTTCATGTGTGGCCAATTTTTTTGCAATTCTATCTGTTATAAGATTGACTTGCGAACCAGAATCAAGTATTGCTCTGCATTCTAGTTCCTTCCCAGAATTTGTAATCAATTTAACTATCACAGTACTCAGAAGCACATAATGCTCTGAATTTCTTGCTCTTGCGATTAATGTGGTAGAATGGTTTGATTTATTTGATTCTTCTATACTTTCATTCTTTTGTGACTTCTCATTTTTTAAATTGTCTTTAACGTTTTGTGTATATTTGTTAATTTTTGTTTCATCTTGATGTAACAACGTGTTGTGCCTTTTGGAACATTTGGTACATGTGCGCAATGAACATGAACTAGCTGAATGTCCAGTTTTTAAACTATTGAAACATAAATTATTTTTCCTTGCAATTTGTATTCTAGCAGATGGTGATTTAGTCAAGAAAGTTTTGTATGCGAACAAAGGATGGTTTTGTTTGCATACAACACAATTTGAGACGTTAGCAGTTGCTATGAGTGAGGATGTTTTTTGCATAGTTTGTGGTGTATAATGTTTTTCACCCATGGCCTCTAATGCTTGAAATCTCTTTTCAAGAAACTGCAGAAACTGCCGAACTGAATTAAGTTCTCTAGGATTTTTTAGAGAGTGTTCGTATAGCGTATGTGTTGTCTTATCAATTTTCTTGATTAATAAATGAATTAAAATTGGATCCCAAGAATCTATGCTAATTCCTAGGTTCTTCAAATCTAGTAAACATTCATTGGTAACGTCATGAAGAGTTTTAATACTTGTGGCCGATTCTGCTTGTATGACAGATTGAGACAAGAGCTTGTTTAATAATGCTGTAACTAATAATCGTTTGTTATCGTATCGGTATTTTAATGTGCTCCACGCTTCTTGGTAATTCTCATCCGAAATTGGTAAGTGTTGAATAAGAGAACGTGCTTCTCCACTCAAATTTGTGACCAAATAAAACATTTTTTGTTCATCACTTATGTTTTGTTGATGTATCAACTGTGTATAAAGATCTCTGAATTGGAATCACTTGATATAATTGCCATCGAAAACTGGTAGTGTTATTTTTGGTAATTTTATTTGTGTGGAAATTTGGCCTTGACTGGCATTGTTACCTTGATTCGAACTTTCGTTTTCACAATGTGCGATTTTTTGCTGTAGCAAGATTATGTGATCTTGAATTTTGTGATCTAGTAGATGATAAGCATCTGCATCATAACTTTCTGGGTCTGTGTTTTCACTAAACAACCATATATCTTGATGGTTCTCGCAAAATTGTTCTCCATTGAGGTAATTCTGCCTTCAATGTATTCTTGCAGTTTTTCGAAACGCGATTCTGTTTGTAGAAAATACACAAATATAAATATATATTACATAAAATACATTATTTTTCGAATTTTTAAATTAAAGTGAACAATAAGACAATCTTTACGCGTATAAAAATGTTACTAATAACAAATATACCAATTAAAACATTATTTGATATTATAATGGTAACATATACTGCTAGTCGTGAATTTAGAAATTAAAAATGAAGCAGTTAAAAGTTTACCTATAAATGATTGTATATTGGAATCAATCATAGTAACGAATTGAGTGGGCTGATCTCCACATGATGCACAAACATTCTGTGTAGTTAACTGATTTCTATTTGATGCATCAGTATCTTGTACTTGAAAACTTGGAGTGTTGATTGTTGTATCCGCAATGTTACAATTCGTTTCAAGTATAGTGAGAAGCGGTGAGGGCTCATTTATCCGCAATTCATTAGGCTCCGTAGCAGAACTTTGCATGTAACTGTATTGTTGGTCATTTCCAATCAGTGTGAACATATATTACTCTTGAGTACTGCTGGTGTTCTGTAAAGCAGAATTATGGAGTGGTTGTTGATTTTCTATATCTTCTTCGGCACTTGACTGCCAAATAGCTCTCTCACATTTTTTATTTGCATCGTCATAAGAATCTGTAAAAAAATAAGTTTTGAAAATTATTCTTAGAATGTCCGAAATTATTCTTAGATTAAATGTCCGAATTTATTTTCTTCTGTTAATCTGTTGTGCAATTGTTCTAGTACTCTATGCCCTGATCTACAACATTTTTTTATAAATTGCATGTAATTTTCAAATTTAAAAGCACTGAAGCTTTCTAGACAAGCACCAGTATCTCGTACGTCCTTACTTAAATGTAACAGACTGTGCACATTAAATGACATGGTGTGAATTCCATATAATTCACTGAAATTTTTCACGAAATCCTTCAAAAGATTTTCAGCTAATTCATTGTTTGCAGGATACACTTCGTCTGAGCATAAAATTTTAATTCCACAGTGTAATTTAAGGAAGTGATCATAATAAATTTTTTTCACTTTGTCTTTTACCAAAATTGGCAGAGTGTATAAGAGCAATTGTCGCAGTTCAGTTGCTTTATATCGTCTTAGCATTGAAAGCGGTCTGGGTGTGCGACTAAATTCTGCAGGCATTTGTCTCGATATAGACATAATATCTTCTGAAATTTTTAAAATTACTCTGTTAGATAAACTACACAATCTTAAACGGCATTCAATCTACAAAGAAAGTATTTGTTTCACAACACCCAGGCAAACAGCATGCATGTAATCTATTGGAACTTGTGAAACACAACCAATTCCAAGATGCTCGATTGTCGTTGTATTCTTATTCAAATGAAAATGTTCGTCTACTTTTTCCTTAAAACTTGAATTTGTCCGCAGTGCGTATACACCATACGGAAATGTTACTTTATGTAGAACATATAAGCCACGAATTTCACATTTAGAGCAGCTGCTGTATCCCGTGTGTGTTGTTACGTTTAAAACAAATGCTCTATACTATTTTCAGAAATCGAAGTCAGTATTGTGCTTATGGGAATAGTTACCCGATGAGTTTCTGATAACTTCACATATAATATTTTGTAGGAAATTCTGAATAATATATCTCTGTCAACCCTGAAGAAGGTACTTTTTAAAATATGTTAACAGGATGTTCCAAATTGTGCAGAAATAATTTTATAATTTTGTTCACAAATAATTCTTAAAAGGGAGATTCTGTACAAATTTCACATTCCTGTAAATTTATATTTGATAAAAAAGTAGCATTATTTGAAAATATCATAAAAATGTTAGGTTTTTAAGACAAATTTTAATTTTTGTTTGCTGATTTTTTCATTTCTAATAATGAATCATCCTGTTTTTTTTTTTGAAAAAAGAAATACACCCTCCGTTTGATCTTGCCTATCACACAGCGTGAAGGCAACTGATTTATTCTGTTAACGCCATTTTGCTTATATGAAAAATAAAAAACCGAACTATAAATTATGAAGTCGTTGCGCAGCCGATGTCCACTCAAACACTCAAAGTATAAAATGTTGATTGATTCGTGTCAACGGGAAGATGGGCATAAAAGAAAATGATGATAATTCAGGGTTGCCGTAGCTACTGGGAGTATTGCTTAAATTTATAAAAAAAATATGAATTTATGATTAAACCATATTCAGTATTTTTAATTTTATTTATAATATTATGTGTTCAGTATAAATTTGATATTAAATTTTGTATACATACGTACATACATTCATTTTCATATTTGTTTATTTGTCCATTTTCTTCTATTTTATTCCCTTTATGTACTTGTTAATGATTTCGTTACGTTACCGTTACATTCTGAATTTTATTTTTTGTTTTGTCTTTTCTTAGAATAAGAAAGAAAATTATTTACAATGCAAATTGCTATCATATTCAAATCAGCTTGTTATTATATGTTATTTTGTAAAGAAATGAACATATTTCATAAAATTTCCCAAAATATCACAAAATTACCTGTTTTTTTGTAAAATCTAAAAAAAAAAGGTTTTGCAAACTGGCAGCCCTTCATAATACATATACAATTTAAAATATTTCCCTCGGATTTAAATTGAGATCTGATCACCCCACACACGAGACAGATTTATACAAACGCAATGTGAAAGAATATAGAAAAGCATGCCTATCTTGCCTGTACTGACTTCGATTTCTGAAAATAGTATAGCTGGGGCGTCACAAATAATAGATCTAATCGGCCATTCCAGACAAAGCCGTTCTGTAAAATCTCCTTCATTTCAGAAACAAATGGCTCAAGAAATGTATCAATATCTCCCGGTTTTGATGTGCCGAAGTAAGTACTCACCATTTCCACCCTTGGTTGATCAATTATACTTATAAGAATTGGCCATAATGTACTCGCCGAACTCCTACTTATGCCCAACTCCATCTATTCCAATATCCAGCTGTAGAACGCTAGTCATTTGTCCAGTAAAGAATTTCAATAAACGGTTTAGGCAAGTTTTCAGCCCTACATGCAAATATTGACCTTCCATCATGTCGGAAATTGCATGTTTTTTAGGTGTGCATAAAAGTTTCTTACCATCAATAGGCAAAAAATTGCCAATTTTTCTTCAAACATTGGAATATTATCATTTTCGATTGTGCTTTCATCAGATGAACTGGGATAATCTGTGTTTGATAAGTTATTAATTTCATTTTGCATTGTTTCTACACTGTCAGTGTAATACTAGGTACAGACATTAACTTGTATATTATAATATAGATATTATAATATCACGTATATTATAATATAGATACTACCCGAACACACATAATATTATAATATCGGTCAGCTGATTTTGTTAAAAGCTTTAAAGTGAAGAATTTTTTATAGTGAGTGAATAAATAAATATTAAAAAATGGATAAAAGAATTATTGTGAATTGTGAATTGTGAATTTCTGTGATAGCCATATTGAATTTTAGGTTTTTGTATAAGGTATATTACATTAAAGCTTCGTAAATTACGTTTGGGAACGTAATTTCCATATTACGACCAAATAGTAATTTAAAACCTAATATTCACAAACAGACAGTATGAAATTATAATATTCTGGTAAATAGTAATATACATATTATAATATTGTTGATATCTGTCCCTGGTATAAGTCATTGTAGCTTTATGCGTATTCTGAGTTAGAGTTAATAAAGGTGAAAATTCAGAGCGAATGGCTTGATTATAATTATTCTGATTTTTATTAGAATTATCCTGATAACCTGTGGTTGAGGATAGATTCTCTGTGATGGTTTTTCTACTACGAAAATATTTACAGATGAAGTGTTGGGCTTCTCTTTTTACAAGACGATGTTTTTTACGTCTATCAGCCATAATATTACAATTTAAACTTTACAGAATGTTACAAGTCGTACAAATTCTGTAATAATACAATCAAAATATGATTGTCATTAGAAAAAAGGCAGTATATTCACTTCATCATGATTAGAAAATGTTCAGTATGTTTCTTGCATGCATTAAAGGCCCAACTATAATCGACATAACTGACATAACAAACATAAGAAAAAATAACGAATGTTAAAACGTAACATTTGGTTAACTATAATTAACATAGATAACATACTAAACATAAGCAATACGAATTTCACAAAATGAGCTTTTTGATTATGTTACTTATGTCATGTACGCTCTCGATCGTACTGCTTATGTCGAACTTATGTTAAACGAATTTTGAACGAATGTCGGCAATGTTAATTATAGTTTAGCTCATTGATTTGGCTGTGTTCGGCTACGACATATGTCATAGCTTATGTCAGCAATGTCGATTATAGTTGGGCTTTAAGTAGTGAAGGTGATATCTAATAGAAATCATTGCAAAGCGTGTTTTTGTCATCTGCACTGATTAAAAAGTCAGCGTAAAAGTCTTAAAAAATCTGAATACACTAACATTAAAAACGTTTACATTTATACAGATATTGCAAGTATTAAAAATATAGGCATATTTATTTACTGTTTTCTTATTTTTTGTCTTTCTCTATTGTTTATGTACAGTAAATAAAATGCTCCCAAAATCCACATGAAATTTTATGATATACATATATGTACAGTTTGCAATATCTGTATATACTATATGTCATCGTCGGGATATTTATATTTTTTATTAATATATAAATTTTAAGCACAAACAAAATAATTTTAAAAGATTGCATACTTACCAAATTTTTTCTCAAATAAATTTTTGATTTCTTTTGATATTTTATTAAAAATTATTAAAACTGTTAAAACACTGGACAAATAACTTTTTAAGCATTCGAAAAAAAAACAGAGCAAAAAACGATGTTTACCGCACAGAGAAAAATTCGACTATGGCGAAATCATAAAGTATGTAATAAGGAATAAGATACTCATATTTTTACTTATTCGGACAAACTGCAGACAATTTCTAGTCTTTTTCTGGACTTTGTGCATTAAGAGCATCTTATTCTGATTTTACTGATTTTGGGTGATTTGGGTACACGTTTTCTCAGCCATTTTTTATCCAAGTTTTATGAGTTTTATGAAATATGTTTTAAATGAAAGTTCAATGGGTCTAGAGTGAAATAAGCGGAACAAATTTTTCAAAAAGGTTTTAGTTTTTCCTGTACAGGATAATAAGGACGAGGCTTTCTTCAAATTTCAACGTGCTTTGGTACACCTTTTCTCCGTAACTACACCATGTATTTTTCTAAAATTTTTGTCATACATCATTCAAAGGGTGTAGAGTGCAATAAGCGGAGCACTTTAGTAATTTTTGTCCTTATTAGTCCTGTAGAACGCTTTGAAGAGAGAAGGATTTTTACAAAAAATGTATAGATTTTAAATGTAATTTTTCATGGGTAGATGATTGCGTATTATACTGAAATTTTCATATAAGGTAATTCGAATGTTCTTTTTTCGATTTCGAAATAGAAAAATAAAAGTTTTTACATTATTTCAGAATAATTAGTAATATAAAATTCCTATTTTTCACAAAAATTTTGTCACAGATAATAAAAATGTTTTGCATAACTCTTGGCTCTAAATATATCAATTTTTCACCGATACGTTTATTCATTTTATATGAATAAAAATATTATATATGTGTGAGTGGTACATATTCAATAAACAACAAAAAAAATGTTTCCAATTGCTATCATACGATTGCCGAAAATAGAAGAAAAAAATATAAATAAAAAAACAAACAAAAAAAAAACATGGCATAGCCATCATAGCAAAGCATTGCAAAGAAGCTACCTGCTATTATGATGTACAATATTGTATATTGTATATAATGTGTATAATATAATAAGCACTAAGAATGAAATAGCTGGAGTAAGGAGTAACCTATACTATTTTCAGAAATCGAAGTCAGTACAGGCAAGATAGGCATGCTGTTCTATATTCTTTCACATTGCGTTTGTATAAATCTGTCTCGTGTGTGGGGTGATCAGATCTCAATTTAAATCCGAGGGAAATATTTTAAATTGTATATTATGAAGGGCTACCAGTTTGCAAAAAACTTTTTTTTTAGATTTTACAAAAAAACAGGTAATTTTGTGACATTTTGGGAAATTTTATGAAATATGTTCATTTCTTTACAAAATAACATATAATAACAAGCTGATTTGAATATGATAGCAATTTGCATTGTAAATAATTTTCTTTCTTATTCTAAGAAAAGACAAAACAAAAAATAAAATTCAGAATGTAACGGTAACGTAACGAAATCATTAACAAGTACATAAAGGGAATAAAATAGAAGAAAATGGACAAATAAACAAATATGAAAATGAATGTATGTACGTATGTATACAAAATTTAATATCAAATTTATACTGAACACATAATTTTATAAATAAAATTAAAAATACTGAATATGGTTTAATCATAAATTCATATTTTTTTTATAAATTTAAGCAATACTCCCAGTAGCTACGGCAACCCTGAATTATCATCATTTCCTTTTATGCCCATCTTCCCGCTGACACGATTCAATCAACATTTTATACTTTGAGTGGACATCGGCTGCTCAACGACGTCATATTTTATAGTTCGGTTTTTTATTTTTCATATAACCAAAATGGTGTTAACTGTTTAAATCAGTTGCCTTCACGCTGTGTGATAGGCAACATCAAACGCAAGGGTGTATTTCTTTTTCCCAAAAAAAACAGGGTGATTCATTATTAGAAATGAAAAAAACAAAAATTAAAATTTGTCTTAAAAACCTAACATTTTTATGATATTTTCAAATAATGCTACTTTTTTATCAAATATAAATTTACAGGAATGTGAAATTTGTACAGAATCTCCCTTTTAAGAATTATTTGTGAACAAAATTATAAATTTATTTATGCACAATTTGGAACATCCTGTTAACATATTTTAAAAAGTACCTTCTTCAGAGTTGACAGAGATATATTATTCAGAATTTCCTACAAAATATTATATGTGAAGTTATCAGAACCTCATCGGGTAACTATTTCCATAAGCACAATACTGACTTCGATTTCTGAAAATAGTATAATGATATTGTATATTGTATGATTATATGTATAAATGTTATATGTATATATAGTATATATATAGTATATATATAGTATATTCATTACATGATATTATATACACAATAATGTTTATATCTTGTATTTCAAATATCATTTAAAAATTATCAATACAGGTTTGTAACTCGGTAATATGGTAGTATAATTTTGTTTGGGGGATAGTGGATAGGTCCAGGTATAATTATGTTGTTATAATATAAGTATTTATACTATCATGATGGACAATATGTATTACAAAAAAAAAAAAAAACAACCATTTGTACAATACAATGCTTTATCGTTGCGAATAAAGTAGTTAGAGTAACATAATGAATAATATTGTATATTGCATGAACATTTTTTGTACTGTACTACGTGGGTTGATAAGTTTCCTGTATTAACATGTAGATGACACTTCGATGAGTTAGGAGTATTTTTTTTAGAAATTATGATCTTTTATGAGATGCCATTTTTATTTTCAAACCTATCTGTCAATTAATTTATATTTTACAAGCAATTGAATTACGTGTGTTTAGCATTTTTTATAAAATGGATAAAGTTCAAGTTCGTAGTGTGATACATTATCTCCATTTGAAAGGCTTATCAGCAACCGATATTAAAAAAGACATGGACGAAACTTTGGGTGGGTCTGCACCATCATATGAGACTGTTCGTTTTTGGGTCAGTGAATTTAAACGTGGACGTACAAGTGTTTATGATGATGAACGCGGTGGAAGGCCAAAAGAGGTAACAATACCAGAAAATATCGAAAAAATCCATGATATTGTGTTGAGTGATAGAAAAGTGAAAGTGAATAAGATTGTGAACATCGTCAACATTTCAAAAGAACGTGTTATTAATATCTTGCATGAACATTTGCATATGAAGAAACTTGTAGCGAAATGGGTGCCGCGTTTGCCAACAATCGACCAAAAACGCAGACGTGTGACCACTTCACAGCAATGTTTGGAAATGTTGACAGGCAATAAGGCGGATTTTTTTCGTCGAATAATAACTGTTGACGAAACATGGATTCATCATTATACACCTGAATCAAACAAACAATTTGCAGAATGGATGGAACCAGGTGAAAGCCGACCAAAGCGACCCAAAACTCAACAGACGGCTGGAAAAGTCATGGCCACTACATTTTGGGATACACATGGGATAATATTCATTGATTATTTGGAAAAAGGAAAAGTGATCACTGGTGAGTATTACTGCACATTGTTAGACAAATTAAATGAAGAAATTTTAAAAAAACGACCACATTTGTCGAGAAAAAAAATCCTCTTTCTTCAGGACAATGCCCCAGCTCACACGTCAACAATTGCGATAGCCAAATTTCATGAATTAAAATACGAACTGCTTCCACATCCTTCTTATTCTCCAGATTTGGCTCCCAGTGATTACTTTTTGTTTTTTTGAAGGGTTAGACAAATTGCGATATAGGGAAGGATAGAATTGTTGGAGAAACGTTGGAATAAGTGTGTAGAGCTAAAAGGAGATTATGTAGAAAATTAAATAAAAAAATTGTGAAAATTTACGTGCTTTACTATGAATACAGGAAACTTATCAACCCACGTAGTATAGTGTATACATGTAGTTTTTTGAAAGTGTAATATAATTTTGTTTTCAATGATTATATGTACACTATGTTGTTTTGTTATGACGTGTACTTTTTTTTATGAAATTTTTTTTTTGCTTTTTCTGTCTTCGGTCCTCATATAATATTAAGAATTGAATTTTTTTTTTTTTTATTAGTTGCGCATTTCATATACCCACAAAATTTACAAAACAAAATAAAAGAAGGTTAGTGTAAAATAAATGAAAAAAAAAATAACAGAAAGTAAACTAACAAAACGATAAAAATATTTTTTGAATGTATTATTTGTTAGATATTTTCGTCGTGTGAGTTTTCAATTTTAATTTTTGATTTCAGGAGGACATGCTCTTAAGCAGATTTTTTTTTTTTTTTTTTTTAAATATACATATATACATACAATGTATATAGTATATATTAAGTGCACGCGGATACTAAGTCCATTATGGCACCGCCGATCAGTAATTTTTATGTCAGATATATCATCCAGTTTATCATCAGTAATCAGTTACTGGTGTACATTGCTGATGGGCAAAATTAATGATCGACTTGGGCAAGAGTAGTGCGCTGGCTGGGGTTCGAACCGGTGATCTCAAGATCACAAGACCGACACTCAACCATCGAGCTAATCAAGCCCCTTCATTAAGCAGATTAACCTGAGAGAATATCCAATGTTTTTCATATGAAAATTAAGACAGGCATTGGACAAATTCTTGTCTTTTTCTCCATGTCCATTCTTGTCTTTTTTTATAAAGCGGTAAAATTCAGACAATGCCCGTTTTATTCTGCGAAAGCAGAGACAATCGTCCGACAAATTCTTGTTGTTTTCTCTACTTAATATAAAACATGTAAAACTCAGAAAATTTCTACCGTATTTTACAAGACAATCTTTGGAATATTTCTTATTATTTTTCTTACATATAAAAAAACACAGACAAACCAAAGATAAAGCTTCGAGAAAATATGAAGAAAAATGATGATAGAAGTCTGCAGTTTTTCTTAAGAAAAATTGAATAAAATATCCAAGTTTTGTCTTGATAATAATTTTTTCTGAATTTATTAAAGAAAATTATCAGATTTTTCTTTATAATGACAAACATACGATATTGTAATATAAGAATCGATTGAAAATGTATAGACTTTTTCGATATATCGTAACCCAAGATAAAGCTAAGACATAAATCCTGACTTTTTTCAAAAAACATAAGAAAAATGTAAGACATCAGACAGTGTGCGACTTGGGTACATACTTACATATGTTTTCGTATTAACAAATGCATCCACCAGAGGATGTTTGTTTAACTTTTTGTTCGTTTTATATTTAAAAAAGTCGAATAAAACATCCGTTAAAAATTAAAAACCGTCTAATTTTAAGTGTTCTTAATAAAAAAAATTGTAATAATTTAGGTATAATTTTAATTTCTTATTTCAAATTCAACTTAACTCCGTTTTTTCCTCTTTTTGATCAAAATCATTTTTAATTAAGAAAAAAGTTTTCAAGTTTACAATTTTTACAATTCAAAAATTTTTGCTTTTGAGTTTTAACAATTTTTTTGCATACTAAATAAGACCCGAATTTTCTATAGACTGAAAATCATTTCATTTTAAATAATTACACTTCTCTTGAATTTTGAACTCTAGAATCTTTTCTCTCATACTTATAAAAATGAAAATAATGTTTTTTCGTTTGTAACGAGGAAAAGTAAGTGTTGAACGATTTTTGTCGTTTCACGATTTTCATAATTGGTTACCAACTAAATGGTATGCAAGATGGAAAACATTTTACGTTAGTTCTATCCGAATGAATAAATGATATAGAATTTAATTTATGATATTATCACAACACAAATAAAAACACGTTCTAGGAGTTTCGTTCATAATTTATCTTTTTATGTTGCAGATCCAAACAAATTTCTTGAATTTTAGGTTTTTCGCCAAAAATTTTAAAAAATTTTGTGATTCTTACCCGTTCGATTCGAAGAAATATTTCAAAACAGGACTAACCGCCATTTAAAGCGATGATATGTTTTGAAATGTTTTTCCATTTTCGAAATTTTCAAATTTTCTAACGATGAAAATGAAAATAAAAAATTTTCAAGAATATTTAAATGAATCCTATCAGCATTTTGGTATCTAAAAGGGTTTTTGGTACATTAATAAGTATTAAAATCTAAAATTAAATATAATGGGAGTCTAAAGTCGACTAAATTCCTTTGCAGTTATTTCAACACGCAGAGAAATTATAAATATAATATTGCAAATTTTAGCAAATTTGTTTTTGGTCAAGAGAAAGATCGAATTATTTGGTATTTTTTTAAATGAAATGTTAGATTAAGATTAAGTTTACGAACGTTTGTTAAGTTGTTTTTTTTTAAAGATATTTATTATTACTATCAAAATATTTTGTTAAGTATTTTCAACGTTTTATTTTTATGAAGTTTGTAAATTTCATTTGAGTGGAAACCCTTGAAACCATTAGCCCCACCATAAATTTTGGTCACGAGCCGCCACTGATTATTAGTCAATGATAATAGTAATAATAAAGATAAAATAAAATAACTTTATTAAATACAATAATAATAATAATAAAAAATAATTAATTACTTTAATTATTATTTTTGTTATTCTTTTTAATTAATACGTAAAGTAATTATAAAATAATAATTTAAAAATAAAAAATATGGAAGAAAAATTAATAAAACTTATAACAACATAAATATTTATATAACAAAAAAGAACCTAATTATAAAAATAAGGTTCTCAAAGAGAGAGAATGGCAGGAAATTAAAATATTAATTTATTTTTAAAGTTGCATTAAAGTTAATAAAAGCCGAAACTCAGACTAAATAAGTAGGTTCTCTATTTGAGTATTTTTTCAAACGGATTTTTAGGAGATTTTAGAAGTTCAAAATGTGAAGGTCCCATTCTAGTAAATTTCCGAAATTGTAATTCATTTCTTTCTTTTATAACACGATAAACAGTATTGTACAAACTGTATATTTCACGTGCTTCCACTGTATTTATTTCATAAGTCCATAGTCTAATTTTTTTTGTACAATTCAATCAATTTCATATATGATTCATAAAGTTAAAGTAGTATTAAAAAATGTTCTAGATCCATTATTAAAAATTGTAACTGAATAATTAATAAAATAATTATAAATTTACAATAAACAGCAAGTGACATCACAACAAACAAATTATAATTTCAAAAAGTCAACTGTTACTTTATATTATACGTCAAGTCAAAGTTCAATTTACTGCACTCAAAATATTTGATGTGTTACGCATGCAGGCATGCTGTACAATCAAAAGTCGAAGTCCAAGTTGAAGTCACTGCATTGAATGTAGAAGCGGCATACTCATTCTTTTTCCGATGATTACGAGTTTACGAGATTTTTACGACACATCAATGTTTTTCATGACAAAGTAGCTTTCCTCGATTACAAGAAAAGAAGTATGGAGAAATCGCTTATCGGATATAAAAAAATTAACAAAATTTAAAAATTTTACTACCACTGCGTTTGATTAGTAAAACTCTCCGTAGAACTGCTTTTTTTAATAATAATGTGTTGAACGAAAATGAATTAATAACTATACTATTTTCAGAAATCGAAGTCAGTATTGTGCTTATGGAAATAGTTACCCGATGAGGTTCTGATAACTTCACATATAATATTTTGTAGGAAATTCTGATAATATATCTCTGTCAACCCTGAAGAAGGTACTTTTTAAAATATGTTAACAGGATGTTCCAAATTGTGCATAAATAAATTTATAATTTTGTTCTCAAATAATTTTTAAAAGGGAGATTGTGTACAAATTTCACATCCCTGTAAATTTATATTTGATAAAAAAGTAGCATTATTTGAAAATATCATGAAAATGTTAGGTTTTTAAGACAAATTTTAATTTTTGTTTGCTGATTTTTTCATTTCTAATAATGAATCACCCTGTTTTTTTTGGGAAAAAGAAATACACCACCCCATTTGATGTTGCCTATCACACAGCGTGAAGGCAACTGATTTAATCAGTTAACACCATTTTGGTTATATGAAAAATAAAAAACCGAACTATAAAATATGAAGTCGTTGCGCAGCCGATGTCCACTCAAAGTATAAAATGTTGATTGATTCGTGTCAGCGGGAAGATGGGCATAAAAGAAAATGATGATAATTCAGGGTTACCGTAGCTACTGGGAGTTTTGATTAAATTTATAAAATGAATATGAATTTATGATTAAACCATATTCAGTATTTTTAATTTTATTTATAAAATTATGTGTTCAGTATCAATTTGATATTAAATTTTGTATACATACGTACATACATTCATTTTCATATTTGTTTATTTGTCCATTTTCTTCTATTTTGTTTCCTTTATGTACTTGTTAATGATTTCGTTACGTTACCGTTACATTCTGAATTTTATTTTTTGTTTTGTCTTTTCTTAGAATAAGAAAGAAAATTATTTACAATACAAATTCCTATCATATTATTCAAATCAGCTTGTTATTATATGTTATTTTGTAAAGAAATGAACATATTTCATAAAATTTCCCAAAATGTCACAAAATTACCTGTTTTTTTGTAAAATCTAAAAAAAAAGTTTTTTGCAAACTGGTAAGGTAAAACCTTCATAATATAAAATTTAAAAATTTTCCCTCGGATTTAAATTGAGATCTGATCACCCCACACACAGGACAGATTTATACAAACGCAATGTGACAGAATATAGAAAAGCATGCCTATCTTGCCTGTACTGACTTCGATTTCTGAAAATAGTATAGGATCATTTTTTGATGATTCCAAGACTTTAACAATCTGAATAAAAACTACAGGGCACAAGTGTCAGGAATTCATTAATTTTTGATATTTCATCTTTTCGAATCAAATTTGTTATTATTTCAGCACCGAGGAAATAATTATTATAAAATTTAATGTTTTCATTTATATATATTTAAATGTACTGCAGTATAAGAAGATACTTCAATTCATTTTATTGTTCTAAAATGCTTGAATGGTTATTATGAAAAAGGAATGAAGTTTATAAATTATGAAAGGCGTAAATATATGGGAATAATGAGAATAGCAAAATTTATGGGTGTTATGATTGTGGTATTGGTTTATACAAATTTTATGTGATGTTGAGTAACAACATGTAATGAACATGTAAGGTATCATTAGGGGGAGGAGGGAGTTTTCTACAGATTTTTCTTAGACTACTTTCTTGTAGCTAATACACTGTAGTTGTTACAGTGTTAAATCCGTAAAATTTAATTTAACATTAAATTTAAAAAGGTGCTAATTCAAAAAAATCAATTATCAAAGATTATTACATAATCAATTATCAAAGATTAAACAGACAACATTGCACAATTTAGCAATATAAGAGGTGAGTCAGCTAAATTTTGGAATTTTCGTTTTACCACAGATCAAAAAGTTTAACCCCGATTTCAATCAAATTAACGGTGCGATTCTGCATAAGAGATCTCTTATTTCTCTTATTCCTCTTATCTTTTTTAGTGCAAATTACATTACAAATACATACTTTTAGGAGTTAAATTAAATTAGATAAGAGATGTGATCAGCTGATCTCTTAACTTCAGTGGTGAATTTTTTAATGAATTTTGACATTCTACTTTTGAACGTTTATAACCGAAAAATTCTGTTTTAACGGACAAAAATCTCTAAACTTTAGAGGTCATCGATGAGGACCTCTTATATCTCTTATTTATTTTATTTATATTGTTGATATTCAAATATTGTATTCGTGTCGTGCATATTGTAAGTAATTTGATAATAATAATAATAGAATTGTATTAATAATAATAATAATAATAATAATAATAATAATAATAATAATAATAATAATAATAATAATAATAATATTTACAATAATAGTAATAATAATAAAATAATAACAAAAATTGTAATATAAAAAAATTGTAATAATTACTAATAACAAAGATGATAAAACAGTGTAACTACATTATCTTTGTATATGACAAGTAGCAAGTAGTAAATTGAATAAGGTGGGTTTAAAATCTATGGTGAATCTTATGTCATTTTATGAGATGAATCTCTTATCCAGAATACCGATTCCTCTTAAAAAATATATTTCACCAAAACTTTAGAGAAATAAGAGGAATAAGAGATCTCTTATGCAGAATCGCACCGTAAGTTTGATTTATAGTATTTTATATTTTCAACGATTTTATTTTACAAAATATTGGCACAATATAATTATCTATTACAAAAATGTTTAACTTTACGCTTGAGGTGCTGCATTAGCACCCGGACAGACTCATTTGTGATCACTTCATATGCTTTCCGCCATCGATTTCTAAAATCAATATCATTCTTACAATTTTTTTTTGTTTTTTCCAATACATACTTTATTTTAGCCTTTAGTTCTGGGCAATTTGGTGGATTTGCCTCTTTCAGGACCACATGGACCCCATTTTGTTCATACCATTGCCTCGTTGTATTAGCATAGTGACTAGTTGCTAAATCTGGCCAAAATAACACTGAACCTTGATGTTGTCTTTTAAAGGGTTTCAATCGTTTTTCTAAATATTCTTTCGTCGTGATAAATTCCATGCTCCGTAGACCACAATTACAAATAGCCTGCTATACCATGAACTGTTAAGGAAATTTTGTGTGTTGTTTTGTTGAAATTGTTTTATTAGCTTTCTTCTTATTTTTTACAGTGTAATACACATTTCCTGGAATCTGGTTGAAATCTGCTTTGCAATATGTTTCATCGTCCCTGATTACACAATCAAATTTCATCAGATATTTTTCATATAATCTTCTTGCTCGTGTTTTCGCCAGATGTTGTTTAGCCTCAGATCTATCAGGTACTGCTTGTTGCTTGTATATTTTTAGTCCACTAAATTTTTTATATCTCATTACTGTTGATTGTGACGTACCTGCAATAGCTGCTACATCCCTTGTTGGTTTCAGTGGATTAGCTTTATAGGCATTTAAAGTATTTCTTAGTACCTGCCTATCAGAAGGACCTTTCTTTCTCCATGATCCTCGATTTCTTTCGATAGAATTACTTCTGCTGTAGTTGTTGATAACATTGTAAACTGTTTGTACACTAGTATTTGTTTCCTTAGCAATCTCCTTTTTCGATCTTTTCTTATTTTCTAAAAATTTGTCCAAGATAATTTTTCTTATTTCTTCTTGTTTACTGCACATCTTTTTTATTAAACGTTTTAGACAGAAATGGAAAAAGTTAATATTTGTCGTACTATTTATAGAATAATTTGTCAATGCACATCAATTCGCTACCTCTTTTAGGTTTTCAGTTATAACGTCGTAAAAATTCCAAAATTTATCTGACTCACCTCTTAATATGTATAAAATAAATGATAATAAATATCTAAGTATAGGTATACATACATCAAAGGTAATATAGTTCTTCGTCTCAATAGATGTTCTTTTTAGTGTAAGTGGTAATTTTTCCAAAAACGACACACTTACATATATGATAAAGATCGAAAAAGCTTCATCAAAATCAAAAAAGTTTTTCAAAATTTTTCGAATTGCTTTTAGTTATGTACCCTGTACACAATTATAATCATTTCAATAAATTTGTATGACAGTCTGTGATATAATGGAATTGTTTTTGTAAATCGAGTTATCAAAACTAATTGTGTAGACGGACCTTAGTGTTTCGAATTTCTTCTCATTTATTATAAATGTTTGCTCTCACAAATGAAATGAACACCTGTCAATGTTTTGCAGCACTAAACAATACACAATGCTATTTAAAATGTACATTTAATTCATATGATATTCCACACATATAAGTGTTATTTATATGTATTTGTATATTTTGAGTATTGAAAATAGAATAAATGAATATCATTGGCTGGAACATATAAATATAAATTTGAACATTTTTGAGAGATTTTGATCATACATATTTATTTTCCATGTATGGTTTATGCTCGTGCATAAGGATATGTAAGAAGGATCCATATTGAATTGAAGACGATCTCGTACACATACATACATAAAGCATATAACATGAATAAACAAGTTTGATATAACCAAAGACCGATATATAAAATATATTATATCATGGTATATTATATTGGTCTTTGGTATAACATTGAATGCGATGTAAAAACTAATTCTAATACATACATAATAGAAATTAATAACAACATGCTGCTTGCTTATGCAGAATAGATAATAGTAAATACTATATGCAATGAATGTGCTGTTTATGCGATATACATGATTGTATGTAATATGTATACATCGTTTATATGGTATTTTGTATACATACATACAAGTGTAATTATAAAAATAGATTGTTCAATGATGTATATCAGGATCTATAATGTATATAGTATCAATGACCTTTCTTAACATATTTCTTTATGAAAATATTTGTGTGTAATGTTAAATATGAACCTTTTTGTTATTCATAGATATATGAATACAGTATTTGGTAATTACATTTACACTTTCGCTATCAGCTGGTTTTTTACTCATAAAAAATTGAAAAGTCAACCTTTTTGCTTTTTTTTCAACTTTGGTTTGATTTCGGATTTATGAATAGAATATAATAGTGGCTGTTTGATGCGGTGGAGTAGTGTGGGGGGTGGTGGGTGGTGATTACTCATGAGTAATTTTTCATTAGTAAGATTGAAAAATTTTGTAGAATGAAAAATAAAATATAAATGAAAAAAAGAGAATTTTGGCAGGTGGGTGCGGGGATGCTAAAAGAGTATGAAAAGTGCTGTATAATTAGCGTCATTCGTTAACACTGATCAACATTTTTGAACTGAATTAAACTGATTTTTTCATATGCTCTTTTAACTATCTACCCACACTCTCCTACGCATCAAACTTTAACTATTATACTTTTTTCATAAATCCGAAGTTAAATGGAACATTTTGAGACTAGAATCATGAAGATTCATATATTTTTCGATTTTTAATGTTTAAAGAAAACTAGCTGACAGCGAAAGTTTATAATTACCGAATATTTATCAATTACACTGCACTCTGATGGTTTTCCTCTGAAAAGAATTAAATAACAATTTTGATAGGTAACAGGCCTCAAGCAAATATCCTTTTAAGATACCACAATATCTATATTTGAAGAATATATCATTCATTTACTACCTTACCACTATTATAAGTGCAAAATCCACTTTGATCGTGATCAAAATTTTTCTTCTGCTTTGCTATGATTTTCTTAGATATTTTTATATATAATTTGCATATTAATATTATACTTTATAAATCATATATAGTAATATATTTAATTTTAAAATTTTTAAATTTGAAAACTGTCTTCCAACTATAGTTAAACTAAAACTGGATGTACAGTATTGTTCACAACTACTTTTACACGGCATTTAATTTCTAATCAATTAATAATAGGAAATGCATCCTCGAAACATTATAAATCCATAAATTTGTTTAGTGTATACATATATAATTATAATAATAAATAATTAAATATAATATCAACTATTAAAATATTAAAATATTGTATAATTTCAACTGTATTAAAAGACGATTGATAATTCATCGCTTTTTTGTCCGAATTCATTAGGTTCATTTAAGTTCAAAACAAAGTTACATATATTTTATAGAAAAAAACAGAATTAAAAATACATGCAATTTTAAAACTTTTGTTCAAAAAAAATGCTGTATAAAAATATTTATGACTAATAGTGCTAATACTAAATGTCAGAGGCTATTCAAATTTCTGATAATATATTCTAAAGTATAGGCAGGTCAGATTAACTTCCTATTTTTTGCCAACTTAATGACCGCACCATGCAGAACTGACCAGTTCTTGCACTTTTTAAATGAATGGTTTAAGTTTTAAAATTTGGTTTAAGAATGATATTAAATAGTTGAGCTATCAATTTAATAGAAATGTTAAAATATAAAGGCAAATTTTGAATTCAAAAATCAAATAAGCAATTATAATTTACTATACGTAAACCTATTCCACGTTATTTTCAAACATAATTTTTTGAATCACTACTGAAGATATTTTGATAATACGGATCTCCAAAATATTTCTAGGACTAGAATTATAGGCCCATTCTACTTAATAATTTATTTTCAAACAAACATACATGAAAAAAATTTGATTGCATTCAATCATAAAAATCCATAAATTTACAAATAATTTATTTTCGACTTCATGACATATTGTTTATTATATATACCTATATATATATATAATATTTTTCAACCTACAAATGATTATCAATTTTCATTGAATCTAATTAAATGTTCATCAGCGCTAGTATTTAGAATGTTTTGAATATATACTTTATACCACACACAAAAAACATCAACGAAATAAAATTTAAAAATTTTGAAATAAATATTTTTTAGCTTTCTGTTTTTAAAAAATATTGTAAATAATTTAAAATTCATTATCCTCAAGATTTAGAAAAATATACATATTTGTAAATTATGTTCCATATTAATTTGAAAATATCAATTTTTATCTAGTTAGAAAAAAAATTGACTCAGTCTATAAAAAAATTTGGTGAATCACAAAACACCTGATTTTTCAATTTCTATATTATGATCATAAATCAGAATAATACTTTATTTTTTCAGAAATCCTAAGGCCCAAACATTAAAAAAGACATTCTTTAAAAATTTCAAGAAGAAATTCAATTCACGGGATATGATAATATTGTTGTAAAAAATTGAGTTTTTTTTTATGTTCTTTTCTTTAACCCTTTGCCGTAAAAAGAAAAGGAGAAAGGGTCAAAGTTCGGCCCAAAAAAGGGTAAAGAAAGGAACAGAGGACGAAAATTAGGAGGCCGAGCGGAGCCTTGATAAAAAAAAAGAATGATGACGAGAGAAAAAAGAAACAAAGGAAATAAAGGAGGGAAAGAAATTTGAACAAAGAAAGAAAAAAAAAATTTCACTTACCAAAAAAACCTTTTATTTAAAACACACAAACAAAAAAAAATTTAACACAATTTCACAAAAAAAATTTTTAAATTTCTTTAAAAAAAAAACAATTTTACTTTTTTTTTTTTAAAAAAAATAACTTTACTTTTTTTTTTTTTTTTTAAAAAAAACTACTTTAAAAAAAACTACTTTAAAAGAACTACTTTAAAAAACTACTTTAAAAACTACTTTTAAAAAAAAATTCTAACAAAACACAACCAACTCTACTTGCACTTGCACTTTTTAAAATTTAAGTAAAAAAAAACTCTACTGTGTTGTGACGAGCCTGTTTATATACGCTCGTCACACAAAGAAAACAATGAAAACAGTTGTATTCTGGAATTTTCTATCAATTCGCTGCCCGCCGTAACGTCAACGGATTGACAGAAAATTCCAGTGACAACGTTCGTTGTGTTTTGCTGAATCTGTTTACAATAATAAAAAAACAAGAAGAAGATGATGACATTTTCTTTTAAAAGTGACAATGTCACTCTATTACAAAAATGTAAACAAAGTGTTGACAAGTTACAGGTAAGTACAACAAGTTATGTTAATTTTAATTTTAATTATTTAATTAAATTTTAGGGATTAATTTATTCCTTTTTTCTTTTTCAGGTTTACAACAAGACCCCCCGTTTAAGAGCTCAAAGTCCCAACTGAGCGTCTAGATGTGGCTGACAGGCAGGGATTACTAGAGTAGACCTGGTGGGATCCTGAAATCCTCCAGCTGCTGCGCTTACCTGCAAAGAAAGGAAAAAAACAAGCTTTGCGCAGTAAATAGGTTCGGCACAAATAAAATTAAAATAGTTAATTTAATTAAACATCTAGGCTCGTCGGAAGGGAGGAGGGAGTGAGGAGGGTGGACTGATAAGAAAACATGACAAAATAAAAGGTTAGGAAAGAAACGGACATGAGAAGGGGTAAGATAACGTCAGATAGTTGCTGTGGCTAAACGATCGCGGTGGACGACACTTGTTCGGTTCGAAGTCTTATGCCTAATTTTATAGACGACATCTGTGACCAATTCGATTATTTCGTACGGACCATCCCAGTCTCGTTGTAGTTTAGGGCTATAGCCTCTCTTCCTCTTGGGGTTATAAAGCCAGACAAAGTCTCCAATTTTGAAAGGGTTTGCTTTCGCGGACAAATCGTAACGGTCTTTCATTCTCCGACTAGCTTCTGTGAGCTGTGACCGGTTGAAAGAGTAGACCTTCGAAAGTCTTTCCTGAAGATTTTCTACATAGGTGGGTACATCCTGCAGATGTTGATCTGGAGGCCCACCAGTTAGTAATTGGAAAGGAAGTCGAAGTTCACGTCCCAAATTTAGGAAAGCGGGAGTGTTTTGCGTGGACTTTTGAACTGAAGAGCGATAAGCGAGGAGAAGAAAAGGCAGATAGGTGTCCCAATCTTTTTGGTGTTTGTCTACAAATTTGGAGAGGTAGTCTAAGATGGTTCTGTTGAAACGTTCGACAAGACCATCACTCTGAGGGTGTAGCGCAGTGGTTCGCGTCTTTTCGATACGAAAACGACGGAGAATCTCCTTAAATACCGCAGACTCAAAATTACGTCCTTGGTCAGAGTGTAATTGTTTACATAATCCGAATCGCGAAAAGACTTGGCTGACCAATACTTCTGCTACCGTTTCAGCAGTTTGGTCTGGGATCGCAAACGCTTCAGGCCACCTGGTGAAGTAGTCCATCATGACTAGGATGTATTTGTTGCCATTACCAGTTACAGGTAGTGGTCCTAGTATGTCAACAGCAACTCTCTCGAACGGGTAGCCAGAGACTCGCACCTGTAAGGGTGCCCTCGTTCGAGGAATTGGCCCTTTTCTTTGCTGACATACTGTGCAGCGAAGGCAGTAGCGCTTAACACTTGCAGATAGTCCTACCCAATAATATCTCTTGCGTACCTTCGCGAGGGTTTTCTCTATGCCAAAATGGCCACCGGCCGGACTATCGTGCATATGCTTCAGTACTTCTGCCTGTAAGCACTCAGGAACCAACACCTGTAGCTGATAGGGAGGATTGGGGGAATTCCGATAGATAACACCATTCTTAAGGACTAGGGAAGAGAACATGGACCAGTAAGATTTAAGAGCAGGGGCGGCCGAGCTCAACGATTCAGCCTCTGGTCTACCGCTAGAACTTAGCCACTGTCGAACTGCTTGCAGGTCCGGATCGGTTGCCTGAATCTGTCCCATATCCATGGCTTGTATGGCTGCAGTCTTCACCAGCAACATCTGTTTTTCGTCAAGCCTGCTACAGTAGACACAGGACGAAGACTCGCAAGGACGACGAGAGAGAGCATCCGCGTTGCCATGATTCTTCCCTGCACGGTGTTGAATCTCAAAATCAAACTCCTGTAGCCTCTCTATCCACCGTGCAACTTGTCCTTCGGGCTCTCTAAAGTTCATCAACCATCGCAGAGATGCGTGGTCGGTGCGCAATAGAAAGCGTCTTCCGAGAACATAAGGGCGAAAAAGGGGGAACAGCTTTCACAACTGCGCACCAATGTTGTAAAAAATTGAGTTTTTTTTTATGTTCTTTTCTTTAACCCTTTTCCGTAAAAAGAAAAGGAGAAAGGGTCAAAGTTCGGCCCAAAAAAGGGTAAAGAAAGGAACAGAGGACGAAAATTAGGAGGCCGAGCGGAGCCTTGATAAAAAAAAGAATGATGACGAGAGAAAAAAGAAACAAAGGAAATAAAGGAGGGAAAGAAATTTGAACAAAGAAAGAAAAAAAAAAAATTTCACTTACCAAAAAAACCTTTTATTTAAAACACACAAACAAAAAAAAATTTAACACAATTTCACAAAAAAAATTTTTAAATTTCTTTAAAAAAAAACAATTTTACTTTTTTTTTTTTAAAAAAAATAACTTTACTTTTTTTTTTTTTTTTAAAAAAAACTACTTTAAAAAAAACTACTTTAAAAGAACTACTTTAAAAAACTACTTTAAAAACTACTTTTAAAAAAAAATTCTAACAAAACACAACCAACTCTACTTGCACTTGCACTTTTTAAAATTTAAGTAAAAAAAAAAACTCTACTGTGTTGTGACGAGCCTGTTTATATACGCTCGTCACACAAAGAAAACAAAGTAAACAGTTGTATTCTGGAATTTTCTATCAATTCGCTGCCCGCCGTAACGTCAACGGATTGACAGAAAATTCCAGTGACAACGTTGTGTTTTGCTGAATCTGTTTACAATAATAAAAAAACAAGAAGAAGATGATGACATTTTCTTTTAAAAGTGACAATGTCACTTTTTTACAAAAATGTAAACAAAGTGTTGACAAGTTACAGGTAAGTACAACAAGTTATGTTAATTTTAATTTTAATTATTTAATTAAACTTTAGGGATTAATTTATTCCTTTTTTTCTCTTTCAGGTTTACAACAATATAATCCCGAACCGATACTAAACGCGGTTTTTTCTTTATCATCGGGATGCATTTCCACTTGGAAATATCCCGAGAGAAGATCTAAAGACGCAAACCACTTCGACTTACCCAAAGCTTCAAGAGTAAGGTCAATACGCGGTAGAGGGTAGGAGTCTTTTTTGGTAACTTCATTTAAACGCCGATAATCGATGCAGAAACGGAGTGAACCATCTTTCTTTTTCACCAAGACTACCGGAGAACTCCAAGGGCTGGTAGAGGATTGAATGACACCTTGTTCTTTCATATCCTTAACCATTTGTTCGGCCTCAACTCGTCTAGAGAAAGGAATACGACGAGGAGGTTGTTTAACGGGTTGTGCGAGGCCGGTGTCTATTTTGTGTCGAAGGATACTAGTTCGTCCGATGTCTTCTTTAGATTTAGAAAAGACAGATTGGAATTCGATAAGAAGATCTCTTAAAGCAGATTGTTGGACAGGTTGAAGTCCTTCACTACTAGATAGGAAGAGGTCATTCAAATGAGAAGGCAGTGTAGTAGCAATAGGAATTTCTCGAACTTCATTACACAGGATAGTCAGGTCAGTATCCAAATGGGCCACAGGTAAGCGACTAGGTAGGGTAATAGTTTGGTAGGATAGATTAGAAATCCTAGTCCATACCTGGCCATTGAATACACGAGAAATAGAAGAAATCAGACACATCTGTTCCGGCAGCAAAGAGGAAGCTGAGAGGAGAACATCCGTGTCTGTAGGAAGGGTTGTGTAGAGGGGAATTAAAATCTCCTGAGAGGGATGAAGTTCGAGGGTTTTTAAAGTTTTTGCTAAGAAGGAAGGTGAATGGTTTAAGGGCACTGCTTCTTCTTGTATATGAAGTAGATCTTTTTCCAAATCTAGGATACAGTGATGTTGCTTTAAGAAATCCATTCCCAGAATGCAATCGTCAAAGATTTCTGCAGAATAGACATAGTGTTTAGTAGAGAACTTACCTACCATAAAATCAACGCAAACTGTACCTTCGACTGGGATGGTTTCACCAGTAACACTTTGGATTTGTGCAAATGAAGGCATGACTTCGACCGCACAAGAACATCTCCGCAGTACTCTAGGATTTACTATAGTCCTAGTAGCACCAGTATCGACTATCATCATGACAGGGACTCCATTGACAGAGCCTATGAGGTTAAGGTTAGGACCAGCTGTGACAACTGTGATAGGAATTAGGGATGGAGCCTTATTCTCCACTAACTTCGGCCCCCATAGGTCAGTGGAGATTAGTTTAAAGGATTATTAAAGGTACTCGAGGGGTCATCAGAACGACATAGGGCTGGTATGATCCTAGAAGTTGACTCTGATGAAGAGGGTTGTTCGAAAATCGGAAAAGAAGTGGAAGGTTTAGTAGAAACTGATGGATTGGACGCCGTAGGCAAGTCTGTCGAGTATGTTGGTGGACTAGATTTATGTATAGGACCATTTGTATGTCCAGAAATTGGACTGGTAACCGATCGGTTACAGTGCACCGGAGGGGATGTTTTAGTCACGTCGACAGTAGTAGTTACAGGGGATTGACTGACCAAAGGTAGGGGTGTAGCATTTGGATAATTATTTGAAGAATCCGAAAAATTGTTGATTGTTAAATTAGGGTGAACTTTCAACGAGGAATTATGGGTGATTACAGGGCTATGTGGATCAGCTATGACACTATTTAAACAAGGGGTAGTAGGAATGGTGGCTGTGGGACTAACATTAGAAACGAGTGTGGAATTTGAATTAGAAGTATGTGCAGTATTGGAACCAAAATTGTTACGAAGGCTAGGGTAATTAAAGTCAGAAGGAATTATAGGCTTTTGGATAGGCGTGGCTGTACCTTTAGAACTAGAGACATTAGGACGAGAGATAGCCATTGCATTGCTAGGGTATGCATTACATTTAGGGTTAGAAATATCGATGTTGTTGGTACGAGGAATAGTAGGTGAGGTGACTGTAGGGTTTTGGGGTCTTGCATTGGTACCCAAGAGAACTATATTCGTGGCTTGAGGAGTTCGGGCGCTGGAGACTACATCAAATTGGACCCTGTCACCACGCTGCAATGCTATTTTTCCCAATGGTTTTGTTGCATCGCGATGTAAAAATATCTCCTCATTGGTGTCGTCTCTCACGATAAACCCAAAATGTTTTTCAGCGTTGAAAAATTTGATTTTACCAGTCACCCCAGTCGCTAGGGTAGGACAACCAGTTGGAGTGTCTTGTATCGGGAAGCTCAACTTGCACTCCTCTAAGCTGAGCTGTTGGCTTTTCCCGATTTCTTAGCTTTACTGGTTTTTTCCCTGTTCTGGACGACCTCTTGACTTACTCGGATCCCTCTTCGGCTTATCCGTGTTGCATCCCTACTAGCTTCCATTCTGCTTTCTAAAGCTAGGGCTTCCTCTAAGCACTCAGGGGCTGCATCACGGACACGCTGTTGGACCTCCAAATCAAGAAGTCCGTCCACAAATTGTCCTAGAGCTATCCTGTCTCTTGCCGTCTCAGGACAGTCTGGAAAGGCTAGGTACACTAATCTTTCTACCTGCGTGGCAAATTCTGGGAGTGATTCCCTGTCCCTCTGTATTCGACCACGCAGTTGGATATGGGCCACCGATTGCCTATACTGAATGCTGAACCTGTTATCTAAGGCTCGATCCAGTAGGTGGTAATTGTCTTGAACGGCTCTGGGTAGGGTCTCGAAAAATGCTAGGGCCGTTCCCGTCAAATGAGGTGCCAAGCCAAGGGCCTTGAATTCGTCAGGCCAACCATTTGCCCTCGCTACCGCGTCGAAGTGCGACCTATAGTTTTGCCATGGCTCTTTACCATCGTATTCCCTGGGGTTGATCTTCATGAAGGGATGGCCACCAGACACAATACTCCTGCCACTATTAGTACGGGACCCTTCAAAATGCACATTTGGTCGATTTCGACTATGCATTGGGTCGTACAAACTGTTATAGACCCGATGGCTGGAAGTAGGAGGGTCTACATTTGTCGGAAAGCAGGATTCTAGCGGTCTAGCGTACGCGTCTGTCTGATGACCTATGGTAGAAAGCCTAGGTTCCACATTGGTCTCATGGGCTAGGTAAGTCTGATCCATGTTCAAACGCGAGGAGGCAAAAGCAATTTCTGTCTCAACGGAAGGTCTGGTAAAAACTGTATGGCTTGTCATTTGGTTAGGCCTTTGGGTAGATAACTCATTAATTGAATTCCGTTGGGTAGAAGTAGGTAGGTTGGTAATAGAGGAGAGGACTGGAGAGGGTTCTGTAAGAATCTGTGTAGCTACAGAGGTAGGTTGGACACCAATAGACGTACCCAGGGTCTCAGATAAAGGCATTTGCCTTAAAAGGCAGTTTATTTGAGTGTCTCTACTCAAAACGGACACTGTAGGTGCAGATCTGACGACCTCTGGAGTAGGTATCTCTGTAGAATGGGCCAATGTATCTGTTCGGGCTGAGTTGAGTACCCTATGATTACTCTCTATCTGCTCAACTCTCTGTGATAGACCTCTGAGGGCATTAGTCACTTCAGAAACCATCTGGACCTGTAATGTCATCTGTCGGGCGATATCTAATAAAGTGGATTCAGTCAAATTGTTTGGTGTGGAAACTCGACTCTCTCCACCCTCTGGTGTCGTTGATTTGTCAGTATCAGACATGATAACTCAGAGAACAAATGAAAAGAAAGATAGACAGAAATGGAATATGGAAATGGAAAATGTACCCAAATAAAATAAAAAAAAAATGTACCCAAATAAAAAAATGTACTCAAATTCAGGAAAGGAGTGGACTGAATATAAAAGAAAGGGATTACAAAGTTCAACTTAACAGGAAAGTCAAAAATGCAACAAGAAAACAAAAAGTTCGAGACACCCTGTAAAATTGCTAAAGTTATGAACTGTACTGAAATCTTAACCTGTTGCCCACACAGCTGAAATAAAATAAAAATGTGTAGAAGAAATGAAAAATGAACTGTCTGTATATAGAACAACGCTGAACGAATAAATGTATTCCACACTATATACCAGCAGTGTAGAATACCCAACAGAAATTTATGTAATAAAAAACAAAATTGGTATATCTCCCTCACGCGCAAAAGGAAACGGGGAGAAAAGAAAAGAACCACCCTGTAAAAATAAATGTTTAACGAAAAGAAAAATCTTTGTTTGGTACAAAAATGATTTTAAAAAAAAATGTTTGTATTTTATAACCACAAAAGAGGAAAAAATGACTACCCTGTAAAAGAAAATACTTGTAAAACGCGAAAAAGAGGAAAAAATGATCAACCTGTAACCCTATGGTAAAAACAAAATCAAGAAAATTTGTATAAAAAAATTTGTATACAATTATGAAAACAAGAACAACAACAAAAAAAAAAAAACAATCACCCTGTAGGAATAAGTCGAAAATTTTCTTTGTTTGTTTGCTTTATACTACAAACAAAGAAAATGATTATAAAGACGACGTATTACGCGTGTATAACGGCGGAAAAATACGCGCGTAAAGATTATGATTTTAAAAAAAGAAAACACCGTTTTCCACTATAAAAAGAAAAGAAATCAAGGGCACAAATAAAACACTTTTTTTTTTTATGTTTTGCAAATTTATTTTTTCCAAAAAAAATGATTTTTGGTTTCTCTTTTTTTTTTTTTTTGCACTTTTTTTTTTCTTTATTTTTCCCTGTAAAAAATCAAAAAAAAATAACAAAAACGACAATTTTTCAAAAAATTTTGAATTTTCTATAAAAAAAGAGGAAAAAAAAATGATGTGTGTAGTGTCGTTACTACACTTTTTGTTATACTTTGTACACACAGTACAAAGTAGATGAAAATAGAAAAATAAATGCTGCTTTAACTACAATGGAGCAGCAAAGCGTCGTCAAAAATTATTTTTTCTTTTTCTTTTCTTTTGAAGAAAAAGAAAAAATGATCCTGAAAAAGGATAATAAAAGTAAAAAAAAAATGTAAAAAAAAAGAAATGAGGTAGTAAGATCGTATTTCTAAGATCGTTCGAAACGATACCACCCCACACCTGACACCAAGGTTGTAAAAAATTGAGTTTTTTTTTTATGTTCTTTTCTTTAACCCTTTTCCGTAAAAAGAAAAGGAGAAAGGGTCAAAGTTCGGCCCAAAAAAGGGTAAAGAAAAGAACAGAGGACGAAAATTAGGAGGCCGAGCGGAGCCTTGATAAAAAAAAAGAATGATGACGAGAGAAAAAAGAAACAAAGGAAATAAAGGAGGTAAAGAAATTTGAACAAAGAAAGAAAAAAAAAATTTCACTTACCAAAAAAACCTTTTATTTAAAACACACAAACAAAAAAAAATTTAACACAATTTCACAAAAAAAATTTTTAAATTTCTTTAAAAAAAAACAATTTTACTTTTTTTTTTTTAAAAAAAATAACTTTACTTTTTTTTTTTTTTTTTAAAAAAAACTACTTTAAAAAAAACTACTTTAAAAGAACTACTTTAAAAAACTACTTTAAAAACTACTTTTAAAAAAAAATTCTAACAAAACACAACCAACTCTACTTGCACTTGCACTTTTTAAAATTTAAGTAAAAAAAAAACTCTACTGTGTTGTGACGAGCCTGTTTATATACGCTCGTCACACAAAGAAAACAATGAAAACAGTTGTATTCTGGAATTTTCTATCAATTCGCTGCCCGCCGTAACGTCAACGGATTGACAGAAAATTCCAGTGACAACGTTCGTTGTGTTTTGCTGAATCTGTTTACAATAATAAAAAAACAAGAAGAAGATGATGACATTTTCTTTTAAAAGTGACAATGTCACTCTATTACAAAAATGTAAACAAAGTGTTGACAAGTTACAGGTAAGTACAACAAGTTATGTTAATTTTAATTTTAATTATTTAATTAAACTTTAGGGATTAATTTATTCCTTTTTTTCTTTTTCAGGTTTACAACAATATGAATTCAATGTAATGCCTTTTGGCCTGACCAATGCTCCTGCAACTTTCCAGCGCTTGATGGAGATAGTGCTGCATGATATTCCCTACACTATGTCCCTAGGATACCTAGACGACCTACTGGTACATGCCGAATCCTTCGATATCCTACTGAAGAATTTAAGAGTGGTATTTCATCGCTTATCTCAAGCGGGCTTGAAACTATCGCCCAAGAAATGCCATCTATGTCGCCGAGAAGTCAGATTTTTGGGGCATGTGATTTCGGAGCGAGGACTCTCTACAGACCCTGAAAAGATTGAGTCTGTGCGTAACTGGCCTAGACCCAGTAGCAAGAAAGATGTCCAGTCTTTTCTCGGTCTGTGTGCGTATTATAGACGTTTTGTGCGAGACTTCTCTTCAATCAGTAAGCCACTTACTGGACTTACTGAGAAGGCCTCAAGGTTTGAATGGACACCGGAGTGTGACCGTGCTTTTCAGACCTTGAAGGAGAAGTTGACTCAGGCGCCTGTACTAGCACAACCGAATGACCATGATCCATTTATCCTCGACACTGATGCCAGTCAATTTGCATGGGGGGCGGTCCCGTCACAGCTCTAGCATGGCGAGGAAAAGGTCGTCGAATACTACAGTAAGACGTTGAGCGGACCCGAGAGGAATTATTGTGTAACGCGAAGGGAGCTCTTGGCAGTTGTGAAAGCTGTAGCCCATTTTCGCCCTTATGTTCTCGGAAGACGCTTTCTATTGCGCACCGACCACGCATCTCTGCGATGGTTGATGAACTTTAGAGAGCCCGAAGGACAAGTTGCACGGTGGATAGAGAGGCTACAGGAGTTTGATTTTGAGATTCAACACCGTGCAGGGAAGAATCATGGCAACGCGGATGCTCTCTCTCGTCGTCCTTGCGAGTCTTCGTCCTGTGTCTACTGTAGCAGGCTTGACGAAAAACAGATGTTGCTGGTGAAGACTGCAGCCATACAAGCCATGGATATGGGACAGATTCAGGCAACCGATCCGGACCTGCAAGCAGTTCGACAGTGGCTAAGTTCTAGCGGTAGACCAGAGGCTGAATCATTGAGCTCGGCCGCCCCCACTCTTAAATCCTACTGGTCCATGTTCTCTTCTCTAGTCCTTAAGGATGGCGTTATCTACCGCCATTCCCCCAATCCTCCCTATCAGCTACAGGTGTTGGTTCCTGAGTGCTTACAGGCAGAAGTACTGAAGCATATGCACGATAGTCCGGCCGGTGGCCATTTTGGCATAGAGAAAACCCTCGCGAAGGTACGCGAGAGATATTATTGGGTAGGACTATCTGCAAGTGTTAAGCGCTACTGCCTTCGCTGCACAGTATGTCAGCAAAGAAAAGGGCCAATTCCTCGAACGAGGGCACCCTTACAGGTGCGAGTCTCTGGCTACCCGTTTGAGAGAGTTGCTGTTGACATACTAGGACCACTACCTGTAACTGGTAATGGCAACAAATACATCCTAGTCATGATGGACTACTTCACCAGGTGGCCTGAAGCGTTTGCGATCCCAGACCAAACTGCTGAAACGGTAGCAGAAGTATTGGTCAGCCAAGTCTTTTCGCGATTCGGATTATGTAAACAATTACACTCTGACCAAGGACGTAATTTTGAGTCTGCGGTATTTAAGGAGATTCTCCGTCGTTTTCGTATCGAAAAGACGCGAACCACTGCGCTACACCCTCAGAGTGATGGTCTTGTCGAACGTTTCAACAGAACCATCTTAGACTACCTCTCCAAATTTGTAGACAAACACCAAAAAGATTGGGACACCTATCTGCCTTTTCTTCTCCTCGCTTATCGCTCTTCAGTTCAAAAGTCCACGCAAAACACTCCCGCTTTCCTAAATTTGGGACGTGAACTTCGACTTCCTTTCCAATTACTAACTGGTGGGCCTCCAGATCAACATCTGCAGGATGTACCCACCTATGTAGAAAATCTTCAGGAAAGACTTTCGAAGGTCTACTCTTTCAACCGGTCACAGCTCACAGAAGCTAGTCGGAGAATGAAAGACCGTTACGATTTGTCCGCGAAAGCAAACCCTTTCAAAATTGGAGACTTTGTCTGGCTTTATAACCCCAAGAGGAAGAGAGGCTATAGCCCTAAACTACAACGAGACTGGGATGGTCCGTACGAAATAATCGAATTGGTCACAGATGTCGTCTATAAAATTAGGCATAAGACTTCGAACCGAACAAGTGTCGTCCACCGCGATCGTTTAGCCACAGCAACTATCTGACGTTATCTTACCCCTTCTCATGTCCGTTTCTTTCCTAACCTTTTATTTTGTCATGTTTTCTTATCAGTCCACCCTCCTCACTCCCTCCTCCCTTCCGACGAGCCTAGATGTTTAATTAAATTAACTATTTTAATTTTATTTGTGCCGAACCTATTTACTGCGCAAAGCTTGTTTTTTTTCCTTTCTTTGCAGGTAAGCGCAGCAGCTGGAGGATTTCAGGATCCCACCAGGTCTACTCTAGTAATCCCTGCCTGTCAGCCACATCTAGACGCTCAGTTGGGACTTTGAGCTCTTAAACGGGGGGTCGTGTTGTAAACCTGAAAAAGAAAAAAAGGAATAAATTAATCCCTAAGGTTTAATTAAATAATTAAAATTAAAATTAACATAACTTGTTGTACTTACCTGTAACTTGTCAACACTTTGTTTACATTTTTGTAATAGAGTGACATTGTCACTTTTAAAAGAAAATGTCATCATCTTCTTCTTGTTTTTTTATTATTGTAAACAGATTCAGCAAAACACAACGAACGTTGTCACTGGAATTTTCTGTCAATCCGTTGACGTTACGGCGGGCAGCGAATTGATAGAAAATTCCAGAATACAACTGTTTACTTTGTTTTCTTTGTGTGACGAGCGTATATAAACAGGCTCGTCACAACACAGTAGAGTTTTTTTTTTTACTCAAATTTTAAAAAGTGCAAGTGCAAGTAGAGTTGGTTGTGTTTTGTTAGAATTTTTTTTTTAAAAGTAGTTTTTAAAGTAGTTTTTTAAAGTAGTTCTTTTAAAGTAGTTTTTTTTAAAGTAGTTTTTTTTAAAAAAAAAAAAAAAAGTAAAGTTATTTTTTTTAAAAAAAAAAAAGTAAAATTGTTTTTTTTTAAAGAAATTTAAAAATTTTTTTTGTGAAATTGTGTTAAATTTTTTTTTGTTTGTTTGTTTTTTAAATCAAAGGTTTTTTTGGTAAGTGAAATTTTTTTTTTTTTTTTTCTTTGTTCAAATTTCTTTCCCTCCTTTATTTCCTTTGTTTCTTTTTTCTCTCGTCATCATTCTTTTTTTTTATCAAGGCTCCGCTCGGCCTCCTAATTTTCGTCCTCTGTTCCTTTCTTTATCCTTTTTTGGGCCGAACTTTGACCCTTTCTCCTTTTCTTTTTACGGAAAAGGGTTAAAGAAAAGAACATAAAAAAAAAACTCAATTTTTTAAATTTTTCGCAAAATAGAAAAATAAATGCTGCTTTAACTACAATGGAGCAGCAAAGCGTCGTCAAAAATTATTTTTTCTTTTTCTTTTCTTTTGAAACTTTACTTTTTTTTTTTTTTTTTTTTAAAAAAAACTACTTTAAAAAAAACTACTTTAAAAGAACTACTTTAAAAAACTACTTTAAAAACTACTTTTAAAAAAAAATTCTAACAAAACACAACCAACTCTACTTGCACTTGCACTTTTTAAAATTTAAGTAAAAAAAAAACTCTACTGTGTTGTGACGAGCCTGTTTATATACGCTCGTCACACAAAGAAAGCAAAGTAAACAGTTGTATTCTGGAATTTTCTATCAATTCGCTGCCCGCCGTAACGTCAACGGATTGACAGAAAATTCCAGTGACAACGTTCGTTGTGTTTTGCTGAATCTGTTATGTAAAAAAGAGAAGAAGATGATGACATTTTCTTTTAAAAGTGACAATGTCACTCTATTACAAAAATGTAAACAAAGTGTTGACAAGTTACAGGTAAGTACAACAAGTTATGTTAATTTTAATTTTAATTATTTAATTAAATTTTAGGGATTAATTTATTCCTTTTTTCTTTTTCAGGTTTACAACAATATATAATCGTATCTTGCATTCATAAGTCAATGAACTCAAAAACATAACAAAATAAAACCATAATATATCCATATGTTTACATATATATTATGTATAATCAAAGATACTATATACTATCACAGATAAGTGTATCTGATCTGTGATACTATGTAAAAACATATTTATATGTATTTATATAGTATCTCTGGTATAATGCTACAGCAATTATAATGTATGCATACGTAAAAACCTCTGTTGCCAAATATTCTACAATGCTAAATCAGAAAATAATGTAAACCTATACAAGTAATACATATAATCAAAGACCATATAAATGTATAGAGTACAGTACAAATGCTACAGTAATTATAATGTATGCATACGTAAAAACATCTGTTGCCAAATATTCTACAATCCTACATCAGAAAATAATGTAAACCTATACAAGTAATACATATAATCAAAGACCATATAAATGTATAGAGTACAGTACAAATGCTACTGTAATAATAATGTATGCATACGTAAAAACCTCTGTTGCTAAATATTCTACAATCCTACATCAGAAAATAATGTAGATCTATACAAGTAATACATATAACCAAACACCATATAAATGTATATATTTATATGGTCTTTGATATAAATACAATTCTATATATGTATTTCAATTAGAAGTAGTAGTAGTAATTTATGTCAGATCATATAGCACGCGACAAGGCATATTAACATAACAACACATACATACATATATAAAAATACATGAAATATGAAATACCTCCTTTCTCAACTCATTCATATATTAAATACGACGATCAACTCAATACAATAAAAAAAAAATTTGAAACAGCCCTATTGTCAATTGTTGTATTCTAAAGCATTTGCGTACAAAATATCCATTTATTTTTACTTATTCAAGTATAATATCATATCAAGGGTACATTCATAAACGTTACTATAGTTAACTATAGTTATCATTTGTCGTTCAAAATGGTGGTGGCATAGTAAAACATAACTACCAACATGAATTTTTAGCGTTCATAAACATCTCGAGAGCATGGTTAACGATAGTAACGATAGTAAGCCCTTAAGTGGTAATGACATTGACAATAAAAAATCGTTTGTCATTTAATTTTTTGTTGTGAATTGTGAAAATTTCAATTTAATTTATTTGAAATTAATTAATTTTGTTTTAAACTTAATTTTTAAAAAATAATTAATTTTTGACAAACAAAAAATATAATAATTATAATATGTAAAAATTTTTAAACTTGACTTGACAGCTGAATGATAATTTATTGCTACTACTATGGTAAAAATCGCGTTCAAAAACCACTTGAAGTTAACATAACTATGGCTGTAGTATAACATAACTTTGCTTAAACTATACTACACCATGACTATGGTTAAAGTAATGTTCATGAACGCACCCCAAATAAGTGATGGTACCACTCAAAACCATATAAAATTTAGTAAACCAGTCATGCAACTCACAAACTAATTCTTCTATATAAATATTCTTATTTTTCTCTCATATTTACATCCCTCCTGAATTATAAACGTTCGCTCTTTTTCGATATTGTTTCGAAAAACTTTTTCGATCTTTATTTTTGGCAAACATACAAACATTTAAATAAAAAAAATGAAATGGTTCATCTAGTACGACTGTATTATCTTTGCATACATATAGGGTGGTATTCATCAGCATGGATATATCCGTCGGATATATTTTAGCCGGAAACAATTTCAGCTTATTCATCAACCTAGATAAAATTTGTTTTCGAACTTTTTTTTTTGTTTATTTTATTTTATTGGCCCACTAACAAAGTTTTGTCATATCGGGCCGTAGGAATCAATTTTTACTAATATAATTTACCCTGCTATTCTACTTTAGAGATCTCTTAATTCTTTTATTATTTTGAATTTTGGGTGAAATCCATTTTTTAATAGAATTGGTATTCTAGATAGCAGATTTACCACACAAAAGTGCATAAGATATTTTAACTTACCAAAGTCAGCTGTTTCATTTGAAATGTTGTAAAAATGGCGACGGCTATCTGTGTGTATTGATATAATTATATGCGTATAATACTGAATTGTATAATAATTATTTTTTATATGTCATTATTTTTATAATATTATTTTAATTATTATTGATATTGAAATATTGAATATCATATAATAAATTATAAATAATCATATATGTAATATATAAAATATAAATAATTTATATATGTATATGTATTTTTTTTAATTTATTATTTTTTATTTTATTTTTTTTGTATTATTATTAAAAATTGCAATGGCATTCATATTTTATATAAATAAACACTCAAATATTATTATACAACAATATTTTTATTATACATCATACGATAAGAGATGTAAGAGGACCTCATCGATGTCCTCTAAAGTTAAGAGATTTTTTTCCGTTAAAAATATTTTTTAACGTATTTTATCCACTAATTCCCAATACCAAAACCTATAAACGTCAATAGCTAAATTCACCATAACAATTAAGAGATCAGCTGATTGACATCTCTTATCTACTTTAACTACAACTCCTAAAATTATGCAATCTGCAGTTAAGAGGTTAAGAGTCTCTTAGCCTCTAAAGTAGAATAGCACCATTAATTTAGTTTTCTTTTATATTTCATTATATAATTTAATTTCTTTAATGAATTTGATGATGTCTTCAATACTGTCTTTGCTTTCGGTTCCTAGGTTTGTATGTTGGTAATTTTATGTTTATTTCTTTGACTGCGGTAGAGTTGACAATTGTTGAAGATGTGTTTTATGGTAGGTTGTTCCTTGCAGGTGCAGTAGGAGGACTGTTCTTCTTAAGGAGATATTCGTGTGTCAGTTTTGTGTGTCCGATTCTAAGTCTTGTGAGTATCACACTGTTTCTTCTTGTTTTTGACATTGTGTTCACCCATGGTTTGACGTTGTTTTTTATTTCTTTAAGTTTGTTTTGTTCTTCACGTCATGCCATGTGCTTTCCCATATATTCAGAATTTTTGCTATTGCTTTAGCATATAAGTCTCTGGCTAACGGTCTGAAGCTGTGGTCTTCTTCTTTTTGGATTGATTGTCTTGCCAAGCGTTCAGCAATTTCATTTCCCTTAATGTTAGTGTGGCTAGGGATCAACAGGAACGTATATTTCTTGTTTGGATTTTTGGCTATCAAATATTTTATTTCCAAAGCCAATGGGTTGTTATCGTAAAGTTTTTGTAAGGTGTGGATAGCACTGATCGGGTCGACAGATAGTAGGTATTCTTTGTTCTCATATTTATGTGTTTCTTCGATTGCTTTTTTTATGGCATACATTTCTGCAGTGTGTATACTTGAGCAGTAATTTATTCTAAACTCGTTATTTGATTTTTCTGTATAGTAAGCAGATCCTACGATATTCTTTTGTTTAGTTCCGTCGGTGTATATTTTGAAATGGTTTTTGTAAATTTGATTCATTTTTTCTCGAATGAGTTGGTGGTGGATGTGAGGAGCTGTCTTCTTTTTGTTGTAGTTATTTAATTCTGTATCAAATTCTATATTGCTTATGTTCCATGGTGAGTATTTGGTAAGTTTAGTGTCATGTATCTTTGGACTAACTCGGATATTGAGTGTTTTTATTAGATCCATAGCTCTTAAGTAGAAGGGGATATATTTGAGCCTGTGGGTGTGGTTTGCATTTATTATTTGTTTTAGTTTATTATTTAATGGGTATTATGAGTTGCCTAGGATCTTAAGAACATATTTGATTTGTAGTTTTTGTCTGCGTAGGTAGTTAGGGGTTATTCCGGCATCGACCAAAACACTTTTCTTAGGACTAGTTATGAAAGCGCCGGTGCACAATCTAATGCTTGTAAGTTGTATTGTGTCTAGGTGCTGAAGGATTGTTTTGTTTGTTGGAAAGTAGACGTGACTGCCGTAGTCGATTATGGACTGGATAATTGCATTATGTATTGTGATTAGGGCTTTTCTTTCAGATCCGTAGTTTGTGTTGCTTAATATTTTTATTGCATTCATATTTCTTATAGCTTTTGTTTTGATATAATTAATATGGCTTTCCCAGGTAAGTTTCTTGTCAAATATAAGGCCGAGATATTTGTATTCTGTGCATATCTGTATCTGTTGCATATTTATAGGCTTTTCAATAATTAATGTTATTAATATTGTAGTTGGAGAGCTACTGTTGTCATTGTTGGAATTAAAATTTTCGGCAAATTCATTATCAGTTTCTGAATCGGTTTGAACCATATGATCAGAATCACTTACATATATCTTGTTATTTTTTGTATTAGTTGTTGAAGTGGGATGTTCATTATGTTGCTTTTTTGAAGTTAAATTGAGGTTAATATTTGTGGTTTGTGTACTTACGTGGATTTTATTTTTTGTATTATTGGTGTTAAATAAGGATGAAAAAGGTTTATTAAAATCAGTTAAGTGTGTATTTTTGTATATTTGTTTGGCTGTTTTCATGTCAGTTTTTGAATTATTTTAATTCTCATGATTTCTTTTTGTTTAAGGTATACGGGACATTTACGACTTATGGAATTGTGTTCTTCAGAAAGACAATTTGTGCACTGTGTTTTTCCTTCACATTTTTCTTTTGGAGATTTATCCAAGTCAATGTGAAATTTTTTATTATAATTTAAACAAACTTTCGGTTTTTTGCATTCATTTCCATTATGTTCAAAGTGAAGGCAATTATAACAGCGTAATGGTTGTGGTATATAGTTTCTTACAGCTATTCTCTCGTACCCTATATATATGTATTCCGGTATTGTTATTGTAGAGAAAGACAATATGAAAAGGCCTTTGTCCTTCTGTATATCCTTTTCGCGTTTTTTAATTCTTTTAACAGCGATTACATTATGATTATTTAATTCTTGCAGAATTTCATCATCACTTAAGTATACCAGATCAATACTATATATAACTCCTTTAGAGATGTTTAGTTTATCATGCTCAGACACCTCGACTTGGATATCTGGGGTGAGTGAGGTTAGAAAAATTAATTTTTTAGCATGTTTCAAGTCTTTTGTTTTTATCAGAATTGTGCCATTTCTCAATTTTTTACACAATTCTAACTGACCTTCAATTGTACTGTCAATTACTTTTTTAATTAAGAAAGGTGATATTTTAGTTAAACAGCTTCCTGGTTCTTTTCTTTTCATAAGAAGGAATTTGGGTCCAGATAATTATTCATTAGTCCAGTTTTTTTTATTAATTATGTTAGAATTAGACGAAGATATAGGGTCCGGGGGTTTAGAAGGTCGTTTCAAGGACTGATTTTCAAACATTCTGATGTCGGAAGTATTAATTGTCGTATTTTTTTTTTTTTTTTAATTTATTCTTTGTTAAATGCACGTAACTGGTCACTGAAAAGAGTTTTATGATAATATTAGTCTAGATAGTATTAAACTTGATAAGGTTATTTTTAACAATAACTATAAATTTTACTATAACTACAACTGGTTAACTGTGTCACGATAAAATGCCACTATTTAAACGTCTTAACTCATCGATTGCACAACCTGAACTGTTTTCGAACTTTGTTTTCGGGTTCGAACATGTGTGTCCAACATGTGAGCTGATTGCATTTTTATATTACAAAATGAAAAAAAGGTTCTGTGATGTGATAATTATATGCAAAGATAATAGTAGTTTCTTCTCAATAGATTTTCTTTTTAGAGTAAGTGGTAATTTTTCCAAAAACGACACACTTACATAAATGATAAAGATCGAAAAAGCTTCATCGAAATCAAAAAAGTTTTTCAAAATTTTTCGAATTGCTTTGAGTTATGTGCCCTGTAAAACAATTATAATCATTTGAAGAAAAGTGTCTGACACTGGGAAATATAATGGAATTGTTTTTGTAAATCGAGTTATCAAAACTAATTGTGTAGACGGACCATAGTGTTTCGAATTTGTTCTCATTTATTTTAAATATTTGCTCTCACTAAATGAAATGAACACCTGTCAATGTTTTGCAGTACTAAACAATACACAATGCTATTTAAAATGTACATTTAATTCATATGATATTCCACACATATAAGTGTGATTTATATGTAAATGTATATTTTAAGTATTGAAATTAGAATAAATTAATATCATTGGCTGGAGCATAAATATAAATTTGAACATTTTTGAGAGATTTTGATCATATATATTTATTTTCCTCATAGAATATAGACATAAAGAAAAGACAGTTCATATAAATTATTTTTCAATTTTCAAATTTTATGAATACAATGACAGTTTGCTAAAAGTAGACAGAAAATCAAAATTAGGCCTAAAAATTAGTTAGAAAGAGAAATAAAATTTTATTAGTATGTGTAAGCTCCCCCAATTTTAATTTATTTTTTATATAGCTTGCTATAGGATAAATGGGGCTAATAAAATTGACAGTACATATCAATGCGATTCAATAGCTTAACATTTAATATTTCATGCATAAAAAATATACAAAAATTAATAAAATTATGGAATTAAATTATGAATTATGAAATAAATAGATAATTTATATTATTTATGTATTTATATTTAATATTTATTCAAATTTTTAATTTATTTTTCACCAATAAAAAATTTTTTTTTTTAATTGTTTTTAAATATTATTAGATTTTTAATATATAATGAAATTATTTTAATTTTGAAACTCCAAATTATAAGCATTTCACTTCACTTTCAATTAATTTCACTTCACAGTATAAAATTATTTTACATTTAATATTCCTTTACCTCTACTTTGCATTAAACTACCAGGAATGATGTCATAACATCTGGTTAAAACTGAGTACATGGTGTAAAAACACGTGTAAAATGTAACAGACAAAAAAGTGAAGAGCCATCTTTAACATGCGTTAGTAAGAGAAATTATATACAAATTAAAACGAAATATCTTCTGTATGTGAATAAAAGAAGTAATGGCAAAAACAAAAAAAAAAAAAATAAAAGTGTCTTACTATCTAAATCTATGTAGAAAAAAAAAGCTATACATTGAAGAAATTATGTCAGTGGTATGAAGTTGTTGGTGTGTTTTCTTGTTTTAACACCTGCATATTTTTTATAAAGAAATTGGTCATAAAATATGGTCCCTTTTAGATAAAGGACTGAATTGTTTACTGAATTGATTTTTTTATTTTATTTTTTTTAACATTATATATTTGTACTGTTTTTTTTACATTATTTTTTGAATTTATATACGCTGAATCGAGTTGTGTCCGTACATTATGAGTTAGGGTACGATAGTAAATACTATGTGGAATGAATGTACAATTTATGTGATATACATGATTGTATTTATACATCGTATATATGGTCTTTTTGTACACACACATTATAAAAATTAGATTATTCAATGATATATATCAGGATCTATAATGTACATATATAGTATCAATGACCTAACGTAATATATTTCTTTATGAAAATATTTTGTGTAATGTCAAATTTTAAAACTCTTTTTTCTTCATAAAGGGAAAATTTAAAGTATTTTGTGGTGGGTGGTGATTACAAATGAGTAATTTTTCATTAGTAAGATCGAAAAATTTTATAGAATGAAAAATAAAATATAAATGAAAAAAATAGAATATTGGCAGGTGGGTGCGGAGGTGCTAAAAGAGTATAAAAAGTAATGTATAATTAGCGTCATTCGTTAACGCTGATCAACATTTTGAACTGAATTAAACTGATTTTTTCATATGCTCTTTTAACCATCTACCACACTATTCTACGCATCAAAATGTAACTAATATATTTTTTTCATAAATCCGAAGTTAAATGGAGCATTTTGAGACTAGAATCATGAAGATTCATATATTTTTCGATTTTCAATGTTTAAAAAAACTAGGTGAGCGTGAAAGTTTATAATTACCGAATATTTATCAATCACACTGCACTGCGAAGGTTTTCCTCTAAAAATAATTAAATAACAATTTTGATAGGTAACAGGACTCGAGCAAATATCCTTTTAAGATACCACAATATCTGTTAAGAACGGACAATAGTTATATATAGTATATATACTTATATAGTTATAATTAGAACTTGTATTAATTACAAAAAAAATATACTATAATAAAATTATAATACGTATAATACGATGAACCATAGCATTTGATGAATCAGCAGAATTATGAATTTTAGTTTTTTTTTTTTCACTTTTCTTTATTCTGATTTTCGTATTAATTGCATATAATGGTAAATTATAAAAAAAAATTATTATTATATTAAGTTAGGTACAAGAAATAGTATTGCATTAACCATATAAATGACCTACTTTTGAGTAATGAATATTATTACATATATGAAATATAAATAATGTATTAATATATGGGAAATGCTACCTTTAAATTTTATTATATGATACTATATATTGCAGGTTCATCAAACTTAATTAAATAAATTAAGCATTTAGAATAAGAATTTTTATTGTAAACAAATATATGAATTTTGTAGTTATAATGACCTTTTACATAGTTAACTGCATATTAGTAATAAGTTATGACATATCTGTTCTATATTATTATTGATTAAGTAAGCAATAATTTTGTATAAATACTTGTCGAAAATCAATAAAAGTTAGTAGCTGTTTTACAGTGATTACAAGCCTATCTTTTCTTCCTTTGGTGAGGCTGCCAAGGGCACTGTAAAAATATCAAAATTATAATCAGTGTACAGGTGATCCACTTGAACACTATTTTCTTTGCACAGGTGATACACTTGGGCAAATAATTTAATTAATTTCAGATTATTAATTTGAAGTTAAATTGTATCCCGGCAATTAAAAGCCTTTGCCGCAACAATATCTATATTTGAAGAATATATCATTTATTTACTACGTTACCACTATTGTTCAGGTTGCGTAAATGCAAAATCCACTTTGATCGTGATCAACATTTTTCTTCTGCTTTGCTATGACTTTCTTTGATATTTTTATACATAATTTGCATAATAATATTATACTTTATTTAATCATATATAGTAATATATTTGATTTTAAAATTTTTAAATTTGAAAACTGTCTTCCAACTATAGTTAACCTAAAACTGGATATACAGTATTGGTCACAACTACTTTTACACGGCATTTAATTTCTAATCAATAAATAATGGGAAATGCATCCTCGAAACATTATAAATCCATAAATTTGTTTAGTGTACATAAAAGGTGATTCTCTATCTGATGAAAACCTTGAGACAGGTGCCGAGAAACAAAAAAAAATTGTATGGCAGGGGGGGTCTATTCTCAAGGGGTAAGGAGTTACGGGGCTACGAAGTATTTTTTTAAGTCAAGTCACTTGTTCCGTATTTTTCTCTCCGTGCTTGCATTGAATTTCTATTGCTCAGTCCATAGCAATAAATCATATCTGCATACTCCGCGTTCGTAAATTGAGACATATTTTTCGAAAATTTTATTAAAAATTTAAAAATACAGATAAATACTATTAAAACTATTTGCGCTTAAACAAATACCCATCAATCAACAGATAGGATTCTTAATTATGACTGATATTAAAACTATTTGCGCTTAAACAAAAACCGATCAATCAACAGGTAGGACTCTTAATTATGACTGATTAACAAAATAGAAATCCTCATGAAAGATTTTTTGACCTTCAGCAATAAAGATCCTTTTTGAAAATGTTCTTGCAAATGAAATTTTGCACTAAAAAAAATCAGTCCTTTTCAGGACTACCAAATAATTATCTTAAAGAGTGAAACTTTACATTTTATTTCTTTTCTCAACGAGAAATATCAACAAAAACAACAGGTGAACAACTTTTCGATGCAAAGCCACTGTTGTATTTTATCGCAGAACTCAAGAACTACGAAAGACAATCAAATAAAATAAAAAGCAAAGGCGATGCATTGGGCTATATTTTAAGTAAAAAAAATTCAAAAAAATAGGGCAAAATTTTGAGATATTTGACCTTGAACTTTAAATTTTCCGTTTTTTTCCATGAATTTTTGAATTTCATGAGCCGTATCTTCAGCACCCCTAGTCCAATTTAAAATATTTAGACACCAAAGTAAAGAGCCATTGATTCTCTTTCTAATGAGTGCAGGATGACTCAAAAGTATTGAGAGATTCGTGAGTTATGGCCAAAAATACGGAACAAGTGACTTGACCTAAAAAAAAACTTCGTAGCCCCGTAACTCCTTACCCCTTGAGAATAGACCCCTCCCCATTACTCTTCCAGACAATTTTATTCGTTTCTCGGCACGACCAACCACCTGTCTCAAGGTTTTCATCCGATAGAGAATCACCCTGTATATAATTATAACAATAAATAATTAAATATAATATCAACTGTATTAAAATATTGTATAATTACAACTGTAATAAAAAAAGATTGATAATTCATCGCTTTTTAGTCCGAATTCATTAGGATCATTTAAGTTCAAAACAAAGTTACATATATTTTATAGAAAAAACAGAATTAAAAATTAAAAAAGTAGGAGTTTATTTTATTTATATAAAAAACATGCAATTTTAAAACTTTTGTTCAAAAAAAAATGCTGTATAAAAATAGTTATAACTAATACTAAATGTCAAAGGCTATTCAAATTTCTGATAATATATTCTAAAGTAGAGGCAGGTCAGATTAACTTCTTCTTTTTTGCCAACTCCACGACCGTACCATGCAGAACTGACCAGTTCTCGCGCTTTTTAAATGAATGAATCAAATTAAAAATTTCCATTCAAAGTTATAGGTAGAAATATATTATAAATTTTACAATTTTATTTTTTATTGTCGACAATTTTGTTTAAGAATAATATTAAATAGTTTATGAGTTATCAATTTAATAGAAATGTTAAAATACAAAGGTAAATTTTGAATTCAAAAATCAAATAAGCAATTATAATTTACTATACGTAAACCTATTCCACGTTATTTTCAAACATAATTTTTTGAATCACTACTGAAGATATTTTGATAATACGGATCTCCAAAATATTTCTAGGACTAGAATTATAGGCCCATTCTACTTAATAATTTATTTTCAAACAAACATAAATGAAAAAAATTTGATTGCATTCAATCATAAAAATCCATAAATTAACAAATAATTTATTTTCGACTTCATGACATCTTGTTTATTGTTATAATTTGTGAACAAAAATGTAATATTTTTTAAGCTACAAATAATTATCAATTTTCATTGAATCTAATTAAATGTTCATCTGGGCTAGATTTAGAATTTTTTCAGTATATACTTTATACCACACAGAAAAAAATCAACGAAATAAAATTTTAAAATTTTGAAATAAATATTTTCAAGCTTTCTGTTTTTAAAAAATATTTTAAATAATTTAAAATTCATTATCCTCAAGATTTAGAAAAATATACATATTTGTAAATTATGTTCCATATTAATTTTAAAATATAAATTTTTACCTAGTTAGAAAAAAAATTGACTCAGTCTTTAAAAAAATTTGATAATTAAAAAAAAAAACACCTGATTTTTAAAGTTCTATATTATGATCATAAATCAATATAATACTTTATGTATTCAGAAGTCCTAAGGCCCAAACATTAAAAGAGACATTCATTAAAAACTTCAAGAAGAAATTCAATTCACGAGATATGATATTATATATAATCGTATCTTGCATTCATAAGTCAATGAACTCAAAGAGATAACAAAAAAAGCCATAATATATCCATATGTATATATATATTATGTATAAACAAAGATACTATATACTATCACAGATAAGGGTATCTGATCTGTGATACTATCTAAAAACATATTTATATGTATTTATATAGTATCTCTGGTATAATGCTAGTGCTACAGTAATTATAATGTATGCACATACGTAAAAACCTCTGTTGCCAAATATTCTACAATCCTACATCAAAAAATAATGTAGATCTATACAAGTAATACATATAATCAAAGAACATATAAATGTATACAGTACAGTACAAAAGCTACAGTAATTATAATGTAATGTATATGTAAAAACCTCTGTAGCCAAATATTCTACAATCCTACATCAGGACAAAATAATGTAGATCTATGCAAGTAATACATATAACTACAATTTGTATATGTATTTCAATTAGAAGTAGTAGTAGTAATTTATATCAGAGCTTATAGCACGCGACAAGGCATATTCACAGTAAATCTATATTCATACAATAATGACACTGTATGAATATAGATTTACTGTGCAATCATGCAACTCAGAAACTAATTCATATATATAAATATTCTTATGTTTCTCGCATATTGACATTCCTCCTGAATTATAAACTTTCGCTCTTTTTCGATATTACTTCGAAAAACTTTTTCGATCTTTATTTTTGGCAAACATACAAACATTTAAATAAAAAAAATGTAATTGGTCATCTACTAGACTGTATTATCTTTGTTATATGCAAAGATAATAATACAACTACATTATCTTTATTTGTGCTGTTGCTGTTAATAACAAGGTTATGTTCGAACGATATTTATTATACCACTCCGAAGTTGTCTAAAAATATTCGAGTTTTTATCCAGGTTGATGAATGCACTTTATCTTAGATAAAAGGTAATCTATGATTGAATATCAGCCATAGAGTTAATTTTGATAATATCTCTTTCACACAGACGTGAAAAAGTTATGGGACAAGCATAATCTTTCGTCAATAGAAAACATAATCATACTGATATATGGATATTCGATATTTAGTATAAAAAAACAAAATGTGAAAACATATTGCTTTCATAAAAATTTCGTAAAACATCTTTGGCCAATTAAAAAAATTGGAAAAATATATCAAGATAAATCAGTTGCTTTTTAAAAAAAATTGTTACAAGAAGAGTAAGGGAACAGGAAAGAATCCACAAAATTTCGTTCAAATCCTTGTGGAGTTAATAGAGGCGATTGGTCTGTTGTATTTAAATTTCAAAGGTTATCATTAAGGTTCGAAAAAATTGTGACATTGCAGCGTTCCACGTGCGTGAGTAGGCCACATAGAGCTGTTCATGTGAGAAGCATGGATTCTCCAAATTGATTGTCCTTGTGTTTTGTTGATAGTTATTGCGAAAGCGAGTCGCACCGGGAACTGCAAACATTTGAATTCGAGCGGCATATTTGTCGGGATCATTGGGATTCGTGGCAACAGTACGTATTCATCTTTCAATTTTCCAGTCAAAATTGTTGCCTCGATAGCATTGTTCATCATTTTCTTAACTGAGAGTTTTGTTCCGTTGCAAAGTCGTAGTGGATTTATGTTTCGAAGAAGAATGATGGGTACGCCAATTTTCAATGTAATAACGTGCGGTAGTATGCCTGGGAAATCAAGCGAATTCAAGAATTCAGTTGGATAGTTGACAACTTCGTCTTGATTCACCACAGTATCGATGGACTTATATGTTGTAGTTTCGCTGGGTATTCCATTCTGACGCTAATATAGCACGAGTACTGAGCCACTGATGATTTTTGTGAAAACTTTTTGCACCAATTCGTCTATGCTATACATTGCGTAGGTTCATCAATTTGCATTCGCCCCTTTCCAATATCCATTAATTGTTTTGCAAAATTTCTTGCCGATGCACCCCGTTGTTGTTGTACACGCATGTTTGTTTTCAAAGTCAATTTCTGTAAATGACGCCATAAAGCTGATGATTTGAGACACGCATTAAGTTCATCAGCCGGTGTTGAACGTGGTATAACCGGCAGTGTTTGTCGAAAATCACCCGACAATAAAATGAGTGCGCCACCGAAGATCCATTCGTTTCCTCTCAAATCTCGTAGTGTACGATCAAGCGCTTCCAATGCTTTCTTGTGAGACGTTGTATATTTGTCCTATATGATAATTTGACATGTTTGGAGTACTTTGCCCATTTCAGAGTTTTTGCTGATATTGCATGTTGGTGACTCAGTGTTTTGTAAATTCAACGACAGTTTCAATGCTGAGTGCGGTGTTCGGCCACCATCCAAAAAAGTTGCCGCAATTCCAGATGATACAGTGGCCAGTGCAATATTATTTTGTGATCGTATGATTGCCAAAATGAGTGAAAGAAGAAAAGTCTTGCCTGTAACACCGGGCGCATCTATGAAAAACAGTCCACCACTTTGTTCTGTGATTGCACGCATAATTTTGTCATACGCAATGCGTTGTTCTGGAATTAACTGCTGAAGATTTGTCTGAACAAATGTCCCCAGTTCGTCAGAATCAAAGTGTGTTTATCGTTGCAAATGACGATCGAAAAGGTCGTTCACTGGTCGGTTCAGAGCAGGCATTCCCAGTTGCACCAGTGCCTTGTTAGCGATTGCCAAACATATGTCTTCAATAAAAATCAATGCCTCATTATACACGTTTGGTGTGAATTGAATGTCCGGATTTTGATTCGTAGCGCGTAAACGATGTAGAATATCTTCACTCATGTAGTCCTTGTATTTTTCCTAAAGATCTTTTGGATTAGATGGGAAGCAGGTTGTCAATATTATGGCAAATAACGTGCGTATTTGCTGTTGTCGAGCAGTATTCGATGCATCAGCGAGTGCAGTGTCCAAATGTGCATCATTCTCAAGAAGATTTAGTTCCTCGCAAGCTTGGCGATAAGTGGTGCACAGCTGACCGTTCACTGTTCTGAAATTTTGGAAAGATGTCGGTCCACGTACATTGATTAACAGCAATCGCAGATTGAAGCATTCTGTATTGTTCGGGTGAACAGTCTACAGATGACCCAATGCGTCAATGAAATTCAAATTGGGATGTCCTTCAACTGCTTTATCTTGTTTGCGACGTTGAAACTTTTTAGCCGATGCATTCCATGTGTAGAATTCCGGTACCTCAGAATAAAGTAGAGTCTTTGCAAAAATATCATCTTGCCACAATGAGTAAAATGCAGTTAAAGTTGTTTCCGGTGGAACCAATGCTTTTCCCGTACATTATCTGCTGTGAAGTACACGCACTATCGATTCTCGAGATGCACTGCCAAGTGTACTACTGTTGGATGTCGTTCATAGATTGGAAATGATAAAATGCGCCATACTGCTTCATTGCTGCTAATGTAGCGTCCAAGTTGGTATTGGTTGATTTCATCGAGCGTTGCGGCCACGTTCCCTACTCCGAAGACTGCCATGTCGCTTCCTTTTTTGACATATTTACAAATGTATTTGATCGACTTCACTGAATTGCAATACTCAACATTAATGTGTGCTTTGAAGGTCTTTGAGAGCAAAGGTGAATATGGCACAACCCAACGATTATCGACTTCGACATCAACTTTTCGTACTTTCAGAACGATGGATTTTTCGCTATCCTCAACTGATCGTCGGCAATATGTCCGTCATTGCCAGTGATGGTATCAGAAACCAAGTTTCTAGGATATCGTTTCGTGCATTTCTCATCAGTCATGCATGGTGAATTGTTGTTGAATGCGCGACATGAATCATATTGTTGGAAATTTGTCACCACCTGCAAAAGAAAAAAAAATAATTAGTTATTAAATTAATTAATTTAATTAATTTAAATTAAAATAATTCTAATTAAAATAATTGTCATACTTACCTGCAATATTGACACTTCTTTATTTACATTTTTTTTTACGTGGTCTTCTTCTTTCTGCAACGTCAAATGTCAACGTTATAATCACTTTCGTTTATTTCGTTGACATTCGTTGCAGAAAGTTGTTCCACATTCCACTGGAAGTCTCTATCAATTCGTTGACGTTGTCATCTTTCGGCGAATTGATAGAAACTTCCAGAAGATCGATTTTCTTTTTTTTGTAACGAGACATCACGTTTTTTGTCAGTTAATGCAGTTTTCATGAGTCAGTAGAGTTGATGCAGTTAATCGAGTTCTTTTAGTTCAGTCTTTTTTTTTAGTGAGTCGGTATCTTAGTTAAATTTTTTTTCATTTCTATTATTTTTTAAAAATCAATTTCTTTAATTAAATAAAATTTAATTTAATTAATTTTTTTTTCTTGTAAATTAATTTAATTCGTTTTTTTTTTTGTAAAAAAAAATAAAAGCAAGTTTCTTTTTTTTTTGTGAGATAAAAGAAAAATGTGTAATAAAAAAAAAAAAAAAAAAAGGGAAAGGTGAGTTTTTTTTTTTTATTATAAAATCCCTCTTTTAAGGCTCCGCTCGGCCTCCCATAAAACCTTTCCTTTCCTTTTTTCCTTACCTTTTTCTTTTTCTTCCTTCTTTTTTTTTTAAGACTTTTAACCCTTTTTTCTGCTTCTGTAGAATTTCTACAGAAAATGAAAAAAAGGGTTAAGAGTAGGAAAAATGTAATAAAACACATTTTTCCAACATTGGTGTCAGGTGTGGGGTCCTCTGATCGATCTTAGAAATAAGATCCTACCACCACCACCTGATCTTATTACCCTTTTTCTTCCTTTTTTTCCCTTTTTACAATTTTAAAAAAATTTTACAGTTTTTTTTTTGCATACATTTTTTTTTTTTTATGTACTAAAAAAAAACAGTACATAAAAGGTAAAGTAAAGACACTTGGAACATCAATCTTTTATTGTATTGTTCCATTATAATTGGATATTGTGTTTTTTTTCTTTTTTTTTTTTGGGGTGCAATTATAAAAAACAGTGCAGTGCATAAATTTCTTTTTTTTTTTATATAATCTTGGTTGTTCTATGGACGACGTTCTATAAAACACGTGTACTTCATTTTTTTTACTTCTTTTCTTTTGTTGTACACGTGTTTTGTTATACAGTTTTACCCGTGTAGTACCTAGTCCAACCAAGGTTATATGAAATCAGCTATTTATAAAATTTAATTCTACAGGGTGTCACAAATCTTTTTTTGTTACAAATAAATTTCAGTCTTTGTGAAGACTATTTTTTTCTCTTTTTTTTTTTTGTTTGTAACACGGTGACTCGTTTTCCTATTTTTACGTCACAGGGTGTTCTAAAATTCCTCTTGCAACAAGTGGAATATCTAAAAACTGTTTGTTACTTTCCTGCAACAGGGTGTTTAATGCTTTGCAGGGTGCCCTAAATTCTTTTTGCTACAAGTGAATTTGATCTCTTCAGTCCTAACGAAGATCATTTTTTTTTTTTTGTTTGGTAACAGGGTGGTCCCTCTCTTTATCGCGCCTAAAATTGAAATTTCAATTTTTTGCTGCCTATAAAGTATACCACACCCTTTCTGTTACAAAAGGCCTACTTTCTTTTGTAACAGGTGGTCCCTTTCTTTATAGTGCTTCATTTTAGTAGAAATTTCTACCTATCCTGCTGCCTATAAAGTATACCACACCCTTTCTGTTACAAAAGGCCTACTTTCTTTTGTAACAGGTGGTCCCTTTCTTTATAGTGCTTCATTTTAGTAGAAATTTCTACCTATCCTGCTGCCTATAAAGTATACCACACCCTTTCTGTTACAAAAGGCCTACTTTCTTTTGTAACAGGTGGTCCCTTTCTTTATAGTGCTTCATTTTAGTAGAAATTTCTACCTATCCTGCTGCCTATAAAGTATACCACACCCTTTCTGTTACAAAAGGCCTACTTTCTTTTGTAACAGGTGGTCCCTTTCTTTATAGTGCTTCATTTTAGTAGAAATTTCTACCTATCCTGTGCGCATAAAGTGTACCACTCCCTTCCTGTTATCAAACTTTCTTGCTTCCTTCTTAAGACTGTTGTTCATCTTTTTACTTGTAACAAATTTTGAATTTTACTTTCATTGTACACCCTTGTTGTTCTTTAATTTAGATATTCCTGTTTGCACATTTTCCACTACAGTGTTGTATAGACTGCTCCATGATAGGGTGATCATTTTCGTGTCTGCGGGCAAAACCAGGTAATAGTGTGTAATTGTTACAGGGTGTTCCCCACATTTTGATTTGTTTTTTTTTTTTTTGTGGAAATTTTATCTATACCCTTTCTTTATCTGGTTTGGCCTGCGGATTGAAAATTTTCATCATTATTCCCCCTCTTCTTCTTGTGGAGACGATTCCTATACCCTAAAGGTAGTGGTGAGAGGGATTGAAGGGCAAGATGCAATACAGTCCCCTACAATCTACTGGAAGGAAGTAGATGGATCTTTTCTTTTCGTTTCTCACGAAGTCCGCCTTCTAAATTAACTAACGTCACTGCTTCTTTTCGGTGCCTAATCGAAATGGTCCTGTGCGAGGTCTCTTCGGCACATTATCGGGCTATTTGGGCAGTCCATTCGTTCGTTCCTGGACTTTTGAGGACTTCTTGTCCAATATGCATCTGTGAATATTGGAACTTTTGTTGAGGGGAAGCCATCAATGTCGCAGGAAAGTGACTTTTCGGGAGCAGTGCTGCGGTGACTCCAAGATGGCTATGAGGTCAACAAGTCCCACAGTAAAACGCCCAGTGAGTAACCGATTTTCTGCGTAGTTCGAAGGAAGCTGCTTAGCTCTTTCGATCCTACCTTGTGAGACATCGACCCCTACTGCGTTGTAATGATTTTTGGGGTGGTTGATGGGCCCCTTACGAGCTTTCTGGACAGACACAGTTCAGAAATTCGATTTTCCCATCATCCACATTGCATGCAGAAATCATGACACGCAGATGCGATGTCTCAGGGGCACTACGCGGAAATCCCTGAGCGTACTGTGGTAGACTCTAGGAGAAGTAGCTCATCAGAGAAGACCTGATAGTTTAGGCTATCGCGGAGACCTACTACGGACAACTGTTCCGCTACGGCACGATGAGCGACAGTGGCAGAAACTCAATGGAAGTTTTTGTAGCATATTGGACAACAATTGGACCTCAAGGGGGAAATAGCGAATGGAAAGTCCATTAGCTCTGAAGCTTAAAGGACGAAGAGGTGCTGGGCTATTGATGGGCTGAAAAAGTGGCAGAGACGTTGGTGAGTTGAGTGCGTTTTTTTTTTTCTTTCTTTTAGAACCATTGCGAAAGGAGGATTCGGGGGAGCGACTTGTGGAGACCATCTAAACCTACCTTCCTAAATTTGGGAAGCCTACTTGCCTTTCTTTCTCTTCTCTCGCTAATTTAGAGCACGGTAGTGGAATGGGATGGTTTATATGGGGCGACGATTAATCATGTAGAGTACCCTAAAGCCTCGAACTTTCGACCGCATATGCATTGCCCACTGTCATTGTCTAGCTCCTAGAATAATCTAAGGAATCACACCCGAACTCTTCCTTTCCTCACTTCTCCTCGTTCCTATCCAGTGAGCCTTTTCTTTTATTGTTTTATTTTATTAAAGTGTCTAGAACTTTTCACTGCGGAAAGCCTGTTTTTCTTCTCTTTTCTTTCAGGTGATCCTGGCCTATCAGTGACGTCTGGACACTCGAAATGCTCAGTCGGAACTTTGAGCCTTCAAACGGGGGGTCGTGTTGGAAATTTGTCACCACCTGCAAAAGAAAAAAAAATAATTAGTTATTAAATTAATTAATTTAATTAATTTAAATTAAAATAATTCTAATTAAAATAATTGTCATACTTACCTGCAATATTGACACTTCTTTATTTACATTTTTTTTTACGTGGTCTTCTTCTTTCTGCAACGTCAAATGTCAACGTTATAATCACTTTCGTTTATTTCGTTGACATTCGTTGCAGAAAGTTGTTCCACATTCCACTGGAAGTCTCTATCAATTCGTTGACGTTGTCATCTTTCGGCGAATTGATAGAAACTTCCAGAAGATCGATTTTCTTTTTTTTGTAACGAGACATCACGTTTTTTGTCAGTTAATGCAGTTTTCATGAGTCAGTAGAGTTGATGCAGTTAATCGAGTTCTTTTAGTTCAGTCTTTTTTTTTAGTGAGTCGGTATCTTAGTTAAATTTTTTTTCATTTCTATTATTTTTTAAAAATCAATTTCTTTAATTAAATAAAATTTAATTTAATTAATTTTTTTTTCTTGTAAATTAATTTAATTCGTTTTTTTTTTTGTAAAAAAAAATAAAAGCAAGTTTCTTTTTTTTTTTGTGAGATAAAAGAAAAATGTGTAATAAAAAAAAAAAAAAAAAAAGGGAAAGGTGAGTTTTTTTTTTTTATTATAAAATCCCTCTTTTAAGGCTCCGCTCGGCCTCCCATAAAACCTTTCCTTTCCTTTTTTCCTTACCTTTTTCTTTTTCTTCCTTCTTTTTTTTTTAAGACTTTTAACCCTTTTTTCTGCTTCTGTAGAATTTCTACAGAAAATGAAAAAAAGGGTTAAGAGTAGGAAAAATGTAATAAAACACATTTTTCCAACAATATTTTTGGAAACGACGTCGAATAAGTCTGGATCAATGCCCTTATCTTGTATTCCTACTGAGATGATTTGGTCAATTTGATCTGGCGTAATTTTGTTGATTAAACAAACTTAAATTACGTGTATGTTGAATCGTCATTCAACGTTTTAGGATGTATTCTGAAAAAGAAAGAAAAAAAATAAAAGTTATTAGAAATTATAATAATGAATAATAGTCATAAATAAATAAATTAATAACAAATAACACAAAACCACAAACAAATAGTACAAACAGAACAACAACAAAATATAAACAAATCAACGTAATCAAACATATAACACAGAAATATTTGCAAAATATAGAACATATAACATGAATATGCACAAACAGGTAACTGAATTGGTAATAAACTTGAAATAAAAAAATACTGCCTTCTTTCTTGAACTCTACTTTATTTCTGAAAAATGTTTCTTAAGTCTAACAATTTTAAAGTATTCTATCAAAAGTTAAAATATGCTTAGCTAGCTTTCTCACTTCTAAGTTATTTGCTACTTTGAAATATGATTATACATCATAATGCTTAGCTGGCATTCCTAATTGCTACTTTTTATTTGATACTTTGTATTATTTGTGTTATATACTTTAAAAGGAATTATTAAAATACTTTAGCGCATGTTGATAATGCTTACACAGTGTTTTTATATAGACATTTTTTTATATAGACATTATTAACATTACATAACATAAAAGTGTCTTTAGACATAGCACACAAAATAAAACAAAACGATTCACATAGCGCAAATATATAACATAAAACCATAGACTAGATATAGATGTGAAATGCTTATGGCAGGAATCGTGTTCATAACTATTAAGTAAACATCAAAATAGCTTTTGAGAGATTTTGAAAAAGCTATAAAATCAGAATAAGGAAAATAAATGAGAGAACTTTTGTAATCTTTTGAAATCTTGTATATCTTGAAGAAAAAACAAATTTAAAAATCAAAAATCTATGTAGCTATATCCTTATCGGAAATGATAAAAAATATCAAATAACAGGCAAATGTACAAAATCGTATATTTTAAAAGAAATTTAAATTTTCAACAAATTTATGTTATGACTGGCAATGAATATAATAATATATATTATCACAGACAAATATCCTTATCTGTGATATTATATATACAATTAAAACTGGTTTTGAAAGTATCTAACACATATGTGCATGCATATACTATCAAAGAATATATATCTACTAGTTACGTTAGTTATAAATTCTTTGTTACTATGCAATCTGTATTGTTGGCTACATGAATATAAATATCACTGATCAACCACTAGAAATAGATGTGACACTGAACACGTGTTAGCAAAAATTTCTCATGACCTTTGTCCCGTTATTCATTCGGCCTTAACGGTTTTGCTAAAAGTCGATAGTAATTAAGAGCCTTTGTACGAAAAAGAGACAAAAAAAATGGAACTGAAACACCAACCGTTTTAAAAAATGTAACATTATTACAGGGTATACCCATTAAAAAAAGTACAAATTTTGTTATTCAAAATTTTTTATCTAAAATAAACAAAATTAATTGTAAATGCATTACACTTAAAATTTTGTGTTTGCTATCAAATGTTTTTACATTTTTGTTAAATTTCTTAACTATAAAATAAATTCTTACTCTAATATATAGCTTAACAAAATAAACTTTTTCTTGTCTTCAAAATTATGAGAAATTATATGAATCACCCTATATCTTGATATAATGACGCGTCAGGTAGTCAAAAAAAAAGTTCCAGATCGCCTTTAAAAATACATTATGAAAAAATGTAAACATCTGCTTATCAGTTTCAATTTTCCCTATGATTTACATTGTCTAACTAACCAGTACTCACACAGTGAAAAAGTTCCAGATCGCCTTTAAAAATGCATTGTGAAAAAAACGTATACATGTACAATATGATTGTATTGCTCACATGTATATATTGTTTTGTATCTTTTCTTCATTACGGCGGTTTATAAGGAAATATGGATTTGAAATAAGTACATTATTTCTGTACTGTTTTTGTAAATTGAATTTTGATTTTTTTTATTATTTTAAAATAAGTATTTATGTATGCTAGTAAATTTAAAAAAAAAAAGAGTGTCACATCTTATTGCTTTGTTGATCAGTGATAAATATTCTATATTCATGATTCAAGTATAACAACATAACCATATAACACAGTACTACTGCCAGCTATTGCAATGAACATGTATTGTGTATTGTTTTTTAAATAAATATGCATGTATTTTCATTGCCAGCTATTGAAATATTGAAATCTACAAAATATGTAATATATATGGAAATTCGTGAGTGAAAAATTATCTCTCCTCTCAGTAAAAGCTCCTGCCAGCCATTCTTCAAGTTTCAGCCAGCTATGATCGATTTCAAAAGTGTATTAAAAATGTATACGGTCATTTCACATCTATATCTAGTCTATGATAAAACTATGTAAACACAAAATCATAACACTGATATCACAAACATCACAACACCAAACATTTTTAAAAACCAATAAACAAATTATTACTGTCACAAAACAATTAGCACGACACTGAATCATTATTTTAAAACACAAAACAGAAAATATAAAAATATCACAAAACATTAAACACAAAATATTACATTACACTTTCATTTTTCATAAACAATGAACATTAACCTAAAATAAAAAAACATTTGAATATATATGTACATTATATAAATATTATAAATATACATTATATAAACATTAAACATTATACATACAATATATATATATATATATATATATATACATTACATAATATATGACCATGTCAAAATTGCCAAAAAGCTACCAGCTGAATATAGTTACCAACAAAGTTACTCACAATTACCATAAATTGTCATTCGAATTACCAGACACAATTTGAAAAAAACGGTCTTATAAAAAAGACGAAAACATGAGATAAATAGTAGAACATTTCAACAACGGAGAAAAAGAAATTTCTAGAACCGTGAAAATTTTGTATATAAAGGGTTGCGATTCGCAGAAAAATTGTCTTTTGCGATTACCTGCCTAAATTGTCGTATTGAGACTGAATCAGGGAAAACAAAAGATCGCCTCATCAGCCTGGACGTATTGAGTCCTACTTAAAATCTACCGTATTGAGCTAGTACAATAGGATTGTTAGGAATTTTGTAAAAAAAAAACTTATAATTTTTTTTACAAAATATAGGAAAAAATTGGTAGAATTTTTTCATCGGCTAAGTACTAAATTAACAGAGTACTTAGAAAATTTTTGGATAAAATCATCGAAAGGAATTTATCGGCTAAGTGTAAAATTGGTTAACACTTAGCAAACATTTTTTCATAATTTTTAACAAAATTAGAAAGTTGAGAAATTTTCAAACACTTAGAAAATTTCTGCTGCGGACAACGAATTTTTTGAAAGAAAAATTTTGCTAAATTGAATTTTTAAAAAAAGACTTAGAAAAACTATAAAATTGCGGGCAATTTGAAGTCGACAAACACTTAGAAAATTTGATCAGAAAAAACTTCGATTCTGCTCGATAAATATAAATTTGAATCGCCGTCGGGAAAATTACATCTTGTATGCTGCGTATACAGAACATCTATTTATTGCTGTTCACATTAGAGGGCAACCATTTTCAACCGAAACTACTTCAACGACCGGAAACTGAATCTTCAATCAACATTTCAACGTATAGATCGATCTATACAGTCGACATTTAGATTTTAAGTAATAAAATAAATTAAATTAAAAAATTTGAAATTAAAAATTGAAAGTTTAAAAAAAAAAAATATTATAATCATTTATAATTAAAATTTTATTCTGATAAATTTTCGTTTACAATTTCCGTTGTAAATTAGTTATTGAATTTGTTGCATACTTTTGAAATTTGAATTTTTTTTTAAATTTTTAAATATTTGAAATTTTAAAATTTTTCATTTCCGTTTTTTAAAGTATTGCATTTTCATTGTATTTTTTTTTATTATAATAATAATTAAATTAATTAATACATTGATTAGTAGATTTAAGATTCAATTGTTAGGTTAAGATATTGAACTAAATAAAGTTTGTAACGTTTGTGAAAAAATTGTGTTTTTATTTTATATTCTTTTTTTGAATTTGCACCTTTTTACAGTTCAATGTTTAATTATATTTTACGGATTTAACAGTGTATGTGGCAATCCTCTTTTCTGCCATTGAATGGAATACATCCAGCAGCCTGTCTCTCCAAAAACGTGATGCTTGATAATAAAATTCATCAAAGATTTCAATTTTTATTTAAATACGCGTGCGGTAATGTCATGGCGGTCCCAAGATGGTTGTCCAACTAACAGAAGTTCTTTAAAAAAACTCGCTTAACATCACCGCTTCTGCGATGAAGAATTATCAATGCACCAACTATCACGACCGCCACTTCATCGATTGTTGGTGCATTGAACTGTCTTTCGTGTTGGCCAACGGGTCTTTTGTCTGCTCGAATTACAACTGCGTAGTCATCTGCTGGAATTCGTTTAATGGCGGTTTTAAACAACTGAACTAATTCATTGTGTTGGTCGAAAAGGGCTTGTAACGCAGCCACAATTTCTCGTCTAGTGCCCGCATTGTAATGACATCGTTGTTCAATTTGTTCATCACTGTTTGCCATGAAATAAATTAGAAGAAACTTGTGATCTGCGTCCGGCAATGGTAGAAGAGATCCCGCACGATGATAAATTTGCCCTTGGACTCTGAATGTTGGCATGTAATTTTCGCGCACGATGTTCGTTGCCCCGAACGATGTTATTTGAAAACATGAATTGTATTTGCGGATGTTTTCCAAAAAATGCTTCGACTCACGAGTTACGTCAATATCTCTAACCGAAATAATAAAATAGATAGTTCACATAAATGCTTCAATATGTATCAAATTTGAACTTGCTATTCGGCATCGTAACCAAAAAATCATTTCCATGAGAATTTTTCCATTTGTTTTAGAATTCTAAGAATCTATATTTCATGTACTCAGCATTTTGTGTTTATGGGAAAATAAGAAATTTATGTTGTATTAAAATCATATAAAAAGAAAGTTTAAAGGAACAATTATTTAGTCTAATTTAAATTAGCTCCACGTTAATAGTGTAATTAATTTTATATTTGAATTAAATAAAGTTATTTATATAATATTAAAATCAGTGTTTTATTTTCTATCAATTAAAGTTGTTAGAAATATATTTATAGTGAAACTAAAGTTTCTGTTCATTTTTTTTAAAGTTGTTTTAAGAATAAAAAATAATTAATACATAGCTAATTGTTATTCAAAAGCATTGCAATCCTTGGATTTTATTTCGAACCGTTAATCGATATAAAATTATATTTTGTATTTTGTGAAAAATAAAATGGTTTTAACTAGAAATAGAGTAAAACAAATTGAAATAATTTTAAAAAAAATAGAAGACTTATTTAATAGATCACCAGATGACGACACAGTTGATTATCAAGAATATCTTGAATCAAAAAGAAAATTAATTGAACTAAAAGGTGAAAATTGAATTTTGTTTTAAATTAAAAACAAAATTTTTTGTTGAAATCAGTGACTAAAAGTGAAAGTATTAAATAAATAAGATTATAGACTTTTCAAATTAGTATAATCTGTAAAAGTTTAAAATAAGTATTTGATAAACAAACATTTATTATATAAAAAAAAAAAAAAAAAAAAAAAAACATATATACATATATATATATGGTTACGTCTCCGTCTCCACAAGTGGCATTGCCTTTTTCTTAAAGAATTGCTGATGCTAATTTCATTCAACTCGATAAGTACGATTACCTAAAAACCAAAATCTAAAAAAAAAGGTATTTTGAACTCAAAGTGCAATCACCTAGTTGCAAAACTCAGTTAATTCACATTATTAAAATTAAAATTTGTAAAGACCAAACCAATTTACTTTTAATTAAAAATTAAAATTATTATTATTAAAATTAAAATTATTATCATTATTAAAATTAAAAAATTGTAAAGTAATACAAAAATAAGAACTAAAATGGAAAGAAATGTTATCAATCTCAAAAGTTAGTCATAGTTCGTGTCTCGCAGAGTAAATTAGTAATAGAAAAGTAAAACAGAACAAACAAAATTTAAATTGTAATTAAATTAAAAAACTGAAAAATAAAGTATTGTACTAAGTTGAAAAATCGAGTTTTATTGTAATAAATTTTTTTTCCGTTTGAAAAAAATTTAATATAAATGTATATAATAAACAAAAAAAAAAAACTTTTTGTAAAAAAGTGAAAATTTTAATTTTAAAACAGATTTGAAATTTATAGATCAACAAATAGTTTAAATAATGAAGACAAAATGCCTGATGATTTAGCAGCCGTTCCAGCACCTTCATTGACTTTCTCTATAAACGACCTAATAAAAGATGCCCTAAGGATTCGTGAATTTAGAGAAGACGGAGATTATGCACTAACATCATTCCTCCGTGAAGTCGACACAATCCTTCCACTTCTGGACAATTACCCTCAAGCTAAACTGTACGTTTTTCAACGCACCATCATTAACAAAATACAAGGACCAGCACTAGATGTCATAAGAATATTAGGAAGCGATGTCACCTGGGCCAACGTTAAGTCAGCACTTATCAATAACTTTGGAGCGAAGGAAACTTATCATCAACTCTACCAAAAGGCATTATCAATCAAGAATTTTCAAGTAAGAGAGTATTTTTTAGCATTAAGAGATATTTTATCAAAGTTAAACGAAAGATATGAATATGACCCAAGAAAACCGGCAGAATTCGGTCCACAAATAAATGAGTCAATAATTTTAAGTACTTTTATAAATAATATTAATGTAAACCTCAGTAATTTTAAATAAAAATATAGATAAATTACGTGAAGCTTTTGATGTATTAGATAATTTAGGATTAATCAGAGACAATATTAAAGTGAAAAATATTGTTAATATGATCAAAACAAATTTAAATCGAATCATAACAGAAATAACAAAAATTTCCAACAAAACAACAATTCTAATCGAAACATTAGATCTGATAACAATAATTCTAGACAGAATCATAATAATAACTTCAGACAAAATTACAGTACTTCCTTCAGACAAAACTCATGACAATATCGACAAAACAATAATACCTTTAGACAAAATTCAGGTCGACTCGGACACAACTCCCATTCTTATATCCCAAGACAAACTACACAAAGAGAAACAGAACCAATGGACATAGATCAGATTCAACAAGAGGCAAATTTTCAGTTACTGCATCAAAAATATACTTACCAATAGTGGAGCTAATAATCGATAACAATAAGAGCGAAATAAAATTTAAAAATAGTTGTCCATATAGATCCCACGAAATTCATCAACTTGAAACCGTTAACATAAACGAAGAAAATCTAAAATATAAAAATCTTTTCAATAATTTGAACGAGGAAGAAAGTAAATATTTCAGTAAGCTATTGAAAACCTATAAAAACCTTAAAGAGGGCGATAAACTAACAAATACGCTTGACATTCAACATCAAATCATAACAAATACTGATAATCCTATTTACTCAAAAATTTACAGATACCCTCGCATCTACGAACAAGAAATTTCCACCCAAATAGAGGAAATGTTTAGACAGGGAATAATAAGAGAAAGTAATTTCCCATATAATAGCCCTCTATGGATTGTCCCGAAGAAAATGGACAATTCAGGTAAAAAGAAATGGAGAATCGTCATTGATTACAGAAAACTGAACGAAGTTACTGTCAATGACAAATTCCCAATACCAAATATAGAAGATAATTTAGACAAGTTAAAAACAAGTTAAACCGCTCAGTGATTTGAAAAAACAAAACAAGAAGTTTATCATGAGACCATAAAAGAAATTGAGGCAGTAGACAATTCAATAAAGTGTTTAGCTGAAAACCCTGTGTTGAGTATCTACAATCAAACGTATGAAACTGAAGCTTATACCGATGCTTGTGCCGATGTCTATGGAGCTGTTTTACTTGCAGCGATTAAGGCACTAAGAATGGAATTTCTCATTTGTCAAACATCAAATTTGAAATTTGAATTCAATTTCAATTAGTATTTTGTTAAATTTGTTTTTTATGAATTTATAAATAATAACAATAAATAATAATTTGTCATATCTAAAATCTTTTAAAACTTTTTAAAAGTTTTTTTTGTAATAGCATGTCTACAAAAAAGGCAAATCTTTTCGGCAAATAGTTATATTTTCTTCTAATAAAACCACAATTAAATATAATCGAAAATCATACAGTATAGTATATCATGATTTTTGTATACTGTATCATTTTGGGTATAATTGAAATGTAAAGTACTCGCCATGGTTATAAATTAAATATTTGCAGATTATAACGATTATAACAATACTTATGTTATAAATTAAAAATACTGAAGCACAAGTTTTAAAATCACTTCGTTAACAGTAATTAATATATATATATAATTAAGTATAATTAATATACTAATTTCACATACGATTGTATTTCGTACCGCCTAGTCAAAGACACATTCAGGCGTCGCATTATTTTGATTGAAAAAGGATGTCGCTACATAAATACATAAAACATGTAACATTACAGCGAGGTAATAGAGAACAAATGTATCGCCAATACACAAAACAAACCCAATCATGGATATATACTTTTCTTTTACCTTACCTTTCATATATATGTTTTCAAAAAACAAGACTAAAAATTAAGGATTTATCTATCGCCAATAAAATTCCAAATATTTAAATTCTGTATGTATAAAATTATTCAATATTGTTAAATTACGAAATTTATAAAATAATGTATTTCGCATATGTTTCAGTACCTATTTCAAAAAATTTTATATTTTTTAATATCCAACGATTTTCAGTTTCATTATTTTATGTTCTCATTTCTTTTCTCACGAGCCAAAATCAAAATGAAACCTTTTTTCCCACATGAGAAAAATTTGACAGTTTATTTCATTTTCTCACTGAAACAGAATTATCTACTTCGAACTGGAAAATTCTCATTTCAATTTTCATTCTCATTCTCGACGAACGAATAGACCCTCCTGGTCGAAAAAGAGATATAAACTCAAAATTTTTGGTTTTTTTCTTCAAAAATATTGTAAAAAAAATGAGTTCTTGAAAAAAAAATCCACTAACATAATTTATTTTCTTAATTATTCTAAAAGGCTCAAATGATGTATTTAAAACAAAAAAAAAAGCGAACTCGATTACAATATACTTCATCGAATTATTGAAGATCAAAGACACGAAGGAAAGATCGTAAATGTAACTACCTGCAAATTGCAAACGATATATTTTACTAAAAATTTTATTTAAATAACAATTAACAGTTATATTTTTTATTTTTATTTGTTTCTACCTAAAGTAAAGACAAAGAAGACAATTTTATTCAATAAATAGTAATTATTATAATAAGTTTACAAAATATCCGCCTTCTACCTCAATACATAGATTTATTATTATCTCAAAAGTGTTACACCTTAGTACCTGCCACTTAGTTTTACCTCTCATTAATTAACCAACATTTTGCTCGATGAATGATATTGTTATCGAGCTCGCTCTTTTTTTGTTTTGTAGAGATCATTTGCGCCTTTTAGAATAATTAAGAAAAAAATTATGTTAGTGGATTTTTTTTTCAAGAACTCATTTTTTTTACAGAGTTTTTGAAGAAAAAACCAAAAATTTTGAGTTTATATCTCTTTTTCGACCAGAATGGAATTATTTCTGTCAGCAAGTGATATGTCAATTAAAGGTAATTTTATAACCTTTCAATTAAAAAAATAAAAATTACCATATACGGATTGTGAGAAAAGTTAGTGAGTGTGAGTGTGAGTTTTGTGAGCAAAAGTCTTGCACAAAACAAAATTTGCACCGCCCTCTAGCGTGGAAATGAGGCTCTACTCAGCAAAATGCTAATACATATTTTTTTCATGAAACAGTCTAAAGAATATCGTGATACTAATGTGTGTACGTAGAAAAGAAGCACCCTGTATAATCCCACCAAGAAATCATATTGGGATTATATGTCCCAGGATAAAATAAGGACAAAGAAATTTTCACATACCGGAAACCTTTTGTTTTTTCTACTTTGAGAAAATAAAACTCCGGGGCAAAAGAATACAAGTGAAAAAGCAAGTTCAAAGGATATTGCCACCAATAAAAGGAAAAGAAGTATTAATAACGCAATATTAATAAAATCTAAAAGACCAAGAGGAAAACCGCGGAAAAATATACAATATACAATAGTATTTGGCAAGTAAAACTAATGGAATGGACTATATATGTGAGGTAGACATTTTTTGGGATCTTATATATCAGAAAGCTAGAGAATTTATATCTAGAAGGAATATAAATTTTCAATACTATCAATCTAAGTGAAAATGAGAAGAAATATTATGAAAGTGTGGTGCAAGCATTCAATGATTTGTGTAAGCCGAAGAAAAATCTAGTGTACGAGAGTTTTGTTTTCCTGAGTAGACAGCAAGAAGAAGGTAGAAATTTTGATGAGTTAAAGAAAAGGCGGATATAAAGAAATTAGTGACAAAGAAAACAGCGAATGTTACGAGACAGAATTGTGCAAGGAATGCGAGATAAACAGATTCAAAAATGTCTTTTGGAGAAGAAAGATTTAAACCCGATTATGCTGTTATGACACTTACTTTTTTTTCGCTTAATTTCTAAATCTTAAGCGCACGAATATGAAGTAATGAGGAAAAGAAACAGTTGTGTTACAATGAAATAACTAAGGACTGTCCCAGAAAAAATTGACCCTTTTATTTTTCGACATAATTAAAAAACCAGTTAATGTATTATTACAAACATTTCAATATTTATTTGTCATAATTTTACAATTAAAATGCATAATAAAAAAATTCATAATTAGTTGGACATAGAAAATAATTTGACTTTTCTGTTGATCCCCCTTAGAAGATGTCGTACAGTCGTATCCGTCACAATATCATATGTTTTTCTCCACCTATTTTTGAAGTCTACCACATTTTTGGCGTGTTTATTTGTTTTCCGTAACTCCCTTTTAATCAAAGCCCAGTATCTCTCAATTGGTCTTAATTCTGCACAGTTTGGAGGATTTGCGTCTTTTGTGACAATATTTATGATGTTTTCTGCATACCACGCCATCGTTGCTGACGCATAGTGACAGGTAGCTAAATCTGGCCAAAATGCTACAGTGCCTTCATGTTGACGTATAAATGGGAGCAGGCGTTTTTTCAAACACTCTTCTATACCATTTGTAACAAATTCACTACTCCGAAGACCACAAGAACAAATGGCTTGCTAGATATTTTTTTTTGCTGAATATTTCTTATCCACACCGCCCTTTTTTTTCGCTGTATAAAAGTCATGTCCAGGCAGCTGAGCAAAATCCGTCTTACAATATGTTTTATCATCCATAATGATACAGTCGAATTTGGTTAAAAAACGGTCATACAATTTCCGAGCTCTCATTTTGCAAATTTTTTCCTTTTCTTCTGATCTATCTGGTATTTTTTGAACTTTATATGTTCCTAAGTTGCAAATTTTTTTTATTCTCTGCACCGTAGATTTCGATGTTCCAGCTACCTGCGCCATATCTCTAATAGAGGTATTTGGATTATCTGAATAACGCCTTTGTACCTCTTTCACTAAATTTAAATTAGAAGGATGGGAAGGCCTACCTGATCATTGTTGCCTTTCGATAGAGATACCTTTCTTATATTTTGAAATGGTTCTCTTTACAGTTGAAATAGATATTTCTAAATCTGTTAAATCCCCTTAAAAGATTAACATTAAAAATAAAAAGGTGCTAATTCATAAAATTTTATATAGAATAAAAACACAATTTTTTTACAATTCGTTATAAAATTTATTAAAAAAATAATATCTTAAAAACTAACAATTCAAAAAATCTTAAACTAAATTACAAAATTGATTTTAGGCAAATTATTTCAAATTGTTTAATTTAATTAAATTTAATTGGAAAATTAATTCAAATTATTCAAATTCTAAATTTGTTAATTTAAGTTTACAATTTAAAATTTACTAATTCAATTGTTTAAAATTTAAAAATTTACTAATTCAAATATTCAGTTTAAAAAATTTCCGGAAATTAATTTTGTTCAAAATTTAATTAATAAGTTTCAAAAAATATGCAAAATAATTAGAAAAATAAAATTAACTATTATTTACTTATACAATAGTTTGTGTCTTAGCTTAAAATGATGATGAATTATCAGAAATATTGATGTTTTAAAATTTTGATGTAGATGGCGCTGAAGGATAGTTCCGGTGATGTTAATGATATTTACCGTCGGTAAATCACTGTTCAACTCTCGATGATAAAAATTTCTATGAAGAAACTTCAATTCTGCTGGTTGCAATTACTTGGATTTGAATTGTCTCGGCAATAGAAAAATTTAAATAAATTTTTCTAAGTTCAAACAGCAATGTTGATGAAAAAATCTAAGTATTTTTCTGTTTATTAGAAAATTTTAATGTAAAAATTTTCTAAGTCCAAAGCAGCGTTGATTAGAAATTTTCTTTAAAATTTCTAAGTATTTGTTTATTAGAAAATTTTAATGTAAAAATTTTCTAAGTCCAAAGCAGCGTTGATTAGAAATTTTCTTTAAAATTTCTAAGTATTTTTTCGGCGATTTATTAGAAATTTTTTCCAAAAAAATTTCTAAGTTTTTTTTCCTAATTTTTTCCCTAAATTCTGTAAAAAATTGTAAGTTTTTTACAGAAATTCCTAAGTTCCCTATGTACTAGCTCAATACGCTAGATTTTTGAGGACTCAATACGTCCAATGGTTTTTGGTCTATTTGTTTTCTCTGCTTCAATCTCAATACGATATTATACACAGATAATCGCAAAAAGACAAATTCTTCTGCGATCTGCAACCCTTTATATACCAAATTTTCGCGGTTCTAGAAATTTCCATTTTCTCCGTTGGTGAAGTTATCTTATATTTATCTCATCATTTCATCCTTTTTAGAAAACCGTTTTATTTTGAATTTGATTTTGGTAAATCGATTGATAAATTTTATGATTGTGAATAACTCTACTGATACTGGTACTTCAACTTTCTTTGGTAACTTTGGTAACTTTCATTGGTACTGTCATGATCATATGTTACGTAAATAATTATATAATAATAAACATTGTTATTAATAGTTTATAGGTGAATTGATTTATAGTTAATTAAACCTTTTGGTTTCCCTTTTTTTATAAAAATATTTTTATTAAAATACGTGTTTATGTACAGTGCAGTAATTTTGGTGGTTTTTTGTTTATAAAAGGTGGATATATAAGTGTTGTGATAATTGTATTTTTGTAATTGGTAAAAATGTGACTTGTGAAATTCATGTTATGTTTCTTGTTAGTAATTTTTGTAAAAATATTTGTGTTCATTAATGTTATGTTGTTTGTTTTATTTTTGTTGGACATATATGTTGTACATATATATATATATGTATATAACCTACGTGTTATATTGTATTGTATTATTTTTGTGTAATATGTTTTGGTTATGTTGTTTGTTTATATTTTGTGTTGTTCTGTTTGTACTATTTGTTTATGATTTTTGTGTTATTTGTTATTAATTTATTTATTTATTATTATTATTAATTATTTTTATTGCTAATCTTTTATTTTTTTTCTTTTTCTTTTTCAGATGATTAAAAATGTTGAATGACGATTCAACAAAATCTTTTGCTATTTTTGAATATTTTATTGTTTTATTTTCTATAAATTTGTTCAAAATAGCACGACGCACCTCTTCTTCATTTAGAGACATTGTAACTTTTTGAATTTCAAAACACGAATAAGTATTATTAATCTTGAACTTCGCTTTTTATAGCAAACATTTGTCGAAAACAGAACATCTTTATCATACGTTATATTACCTCAATAACTAAAAATAAAAGGGTCAATTTTTTCTGGGACAGTCCATATATTCCTTTTTCGAGCGCTTTTTTGACAGTTACTGTGTATACATGCTTAGAATTCAAGTTGTTTATTAATTTAATATTGTTTGACTCTTTGCGAAGTAAAATTGTATTAACAAAATTAAAATGAAAGGAAAAGAAAATAAAAGTGTAAAAATAGGATTGGAATGGCAAGAAGAACAGGTGGAATTTTTTATAGAATGTATAAAATAAAAAAATATATTGTGGGATCCAAGTCATGTTTGTTTTAAAAATAAGGGTGCAAAATACGGTATGTTTTGATTTTTTGTTATTCTTTTATAAATTTATAACAATTTAATTATATATTACTACATTGGCTTCACTATTATTTATTGCAGCTGAAGCGGTTAAAAAATGGAATAATTTAAAAAATTATTTTGATAATCAAAAGCAAAAGTTATTACTGGCCAAAAAAAGTGGCGCTGGAATGGAGGAAGTTGAGTTTGAGGAGCAGAATAATTGGAAATATTATAAAATATTAATGTTTTTATACTCAAATTCAGAACCACTCCCCTCTATAAATAATTTCAGCTGTAAAGATCTTCAGGTAAGTATTTTAGAATTAAATTAAGTAATATAAAAATATAGAGATTTAGGTCTTGTAAAATGAACTAGTTGAAGAAGAAAAGAGAAATAAAACACCGACACCAATGGAATTTTCTGATTTTGTGTATTCGGATAAATTTATGACGGCACCGTCAACATCATCGGCATCAGTACCGTCGACATCAACCCGATCAATACCGTTTACGTCAAACTCAAAAATTACTATTTTAGAAGATAAAAAAGTTGGACCTCATTTTAAAGAATATCCTGAATCATCAGATTCTTCATCAATGTTGTCTCCACCGATTCGAGAAGTGAAACTACAACATCAAAGTATACCAGCAAATTCTTCAGACATAAAAAGAAAAACAATAACCCATCCTCGAAAGAGAAAACGGTTGTGTAGCAGCGGTACTAACCCCGAAGATTTGATGAAAAAATGCCTCGAGTCATGCACTGTTCTCCAAAATGCGATTTTCGAAAAAAGCAATCAACAAGAGCAAACCACGTTCAGAAATTATAAAGATGAGGAGATGAGAAAGTTGGATTTAGATTCACAAATTCGTGCTAAGCGCCTTATTTCAAATACGTTATATGAAATAATGGAAGAGCAATTGAAAAAAAATAATAGTAGTAGTGAAAATAGAGGTAATAATTAATATTCTATATAAACTGTTTTATTTTTTATATACTTAATAAAGACTTTTATTTATTCAAATATTTAGTTTAATTCATTTCTTTAAATTAAAATGATCTTTAAATTCTTCAAAATATTCTTCCATTGTCTTACGTAGCTGTACTCCATTTGTTTTTGATCTCCCTGCTTTTGGTCCTGGTATATATTTATCGTAATCCGATTCTACGATGTCATCTATGTATTCGACATTGAGATTATCATGTATTGATGTATTTTTAACACTCTCTTCCCTCAAGTAATTATGTAGACACACAACTGCAAGAACAATCTTGATGGCTTCGATTGGTTCCCTCAAAATGGGAGTAAATAACACTTGAAATCGATTCGCGAGAATGCCAAACGCATTTTCTACAACTCTTCGATTTCGAGAAATCATAATATTAAATCTTTCTTCCCCATTTGACAAAGGTGAATGTGTATACGGTTTGAGCATATAATGACTTAATGGAAATGCATCATCGGAAATTAGCGTGTAAGGAGTAATCACATTGCTCATGGGGAGTTTTGCAGCAGGTGGTATATTAAGAGATTCTCCTTCAATAGCATGTTTTAAATCAGAATTTAACCACAAGCAAGCATCTCCAATTCTTCCATTTACCCCAACATCAATATAAATAAATCTATATCTGGCATCTGCAATTTGCCATCAAAATAAAGGAATGAAACCCTTTGTAGCACCAATACTTTGATCCAAATTTCTTCAGTGGTTTTATTTTGCAGTGTTTTCCTGAAAGAACAATTATAGATTTTAATTGTTGTTGAATAATGGAGAATTGTATTCATAATTTAACCATCAATAGCTCCAATGCAATGTGGGAATCCCCATAAATGAAAAAAAATCGTCTGAAATTTTCAGCCACTCTTGAACACTTGATGGAAATTTCAAGTAGTTATCTTTTAAAACACTATACAACACTGAAACAGTTTCTTTTATAATTTTTCAAATTGTGGACTGTGGTATTCTGAAAGTGAACTGTAGAAATGTTTGCGTAGAACCTATATTAAAATAAAATAAATGCTATGAAAGTGTCACAAATTATTCCGATGTTCTTTTTGTACTCACCTTTTGCCAAATACACTAAAGTAATTTGTAATCGTTCTGCAGGATTAATACATATCCTGAAAGTTGTATTCTATTTTCGAATATAAGGAGCAACTTTTTCCAAAATTGTTTGAAATTGTATTGGAGTCATCCGTAATACAGTTTTGAATAAACGACTATCCTCATTCACCAATTCTCTCAATAATTTGTGAGAAAACCCTTCAGTTTCGCGTCTTAGAAGCCACTTAGCAGAGTATAATTTTCGTTTTTTAAACTTTCTTGAATTTTTCAATAAATAAGAATACACAGCAAATAAACATTGATTCGATAATAATAAGGCTAATGATTCTACATTTTTGTCCATTTTCAATTTTACAATTTTTTAAATTAAATTATTTTATGTATTAATACATAAAAACAAGTTGAAAACTTATATTCAAATAAACTTATATTCACAGTAGATCAAGCTAAAGTATACTAAATATGACTGTTTCAAAAATTTTATTTAAATACATATTATCTAATAGCTGGATCCGAAAATTAAATTTTAAAACACAAGTATTTAGCGTTATTCTATGTTGAAATTTGCATTGTTAACTTGTTAATTTTTCGAAGAAATATACATAAGAAAAGGTATATATACGAATATAAGGATATAGGTGTATTTGAATGATTCTCAGTAGACAAAATAAAAATACGTACATTATATGTATGTACATATGTACATATTACATTTCAATTAATATGCAAAATAAGTTTAAAATAAAGTGAAAATGAGATAAAACGTACTAAATTAAAATCATGAGCAACAATAAAATTTTGAAATATTATTGTTGATAAGAAAAATTAATTATTATTTTTGATTTTAATATTTTAATGAACATATATATAATATCAGTACATGTGGCATAATAAAAATAGGGTGGCTCAGAGTATAAAGCTTTGATCACAAAGTTAGAGGTTCGGCTTATGTGATAAATAATTAATAACCAAGTAAATCAAGCCAATACATTACTATTTACTAAATTACTATATATATAAATATATTGTAATATCAAATACAGATGTATGCAAATGAATATTATGTTCTATATACCCTAATTTATATGTTCTATAACCTATATATTAGACATAGAAGTGTAATTAAACATAATATCTGTAAATTACTTAATTAAATACGTTTATTTATTTAAGTTAAGCTTATCAATAAAATTTTTCATGTAAGGTATTGATTACTTAGTTTACAAAATATTAATTTTTACATTTTATTTACCATATTTATATTTTTGAATAGTATTTATCTCTGCTCTGTAGTATGTTTCTCTGCTAAGTGTCTGTTATTTTATGCTGTATTTTTGTCTGTATTTGTTTAAATATACATATGTAATCATTAATTGTTGTTTCATGTTTAATTTTTGTCAATTCTTTTCTCGCATATGTAAATCTGTGGGCCTATCTTTTCGTTTAACTATATTTAATTCTTTTTTCTATTTTTTTTTGCGATTAAATTTTCAAAGTCTTCAAGTCTCAGCTTTATATTTCAGATCTTTATGTTTTCTATTTGTATCGTCTTTGGCTATAGGAGATCAATTATTTCGCTATTACTTGCGCCACCATCATGCTCGGAGATCGAAATTAATGTATTTGTTTTCTGCATGTTTTGCGGCCTTATCGTGATAAACGATAGACGATTACTACCGAAACGATATTAAATTCCTATTGTATAGTCCAAGTTCCAAGATAAATAGAATACTCCATAACGTATGATCGTTATTTGTGTGAAAGAGAGTTTTTATTCTCTTGACTGACGTCATCGCCAGCTAAAAATAATGAAATTCGTGTTAAAAAATGTTCATTAGGATTTAAACCAAATAAAAAATTAAAAAAATGCAATAAATTAAATTTCAATTACTTATAATAATGTAAAACTTACATTTAAAAAAAAAAAAAAAAAAAAAAATTCTTAAAACTTACATACTTTATGTAACATATACTACGTTTATGCGGTGCAATTAATTCGTTTTATCGCTATATCGGTTTAACATTAAATCGATTCAAGGAGGTGTTTATGCAACACGATTTAATTCGCTGTAGCATAAACCGAATTGAAAAAACAAGTTTACCAACTTTAAAATCTTCGGTTTCTGATATCAACTGTTTCATGACTAATTCCACCACTTCTTTTTCTTTCCAAATTATTCTTTTAATTTTTTTTTCTTCCATTTCTCTTAATACAATAATTTAATTTAATTTAAATATAAAATAAATGGAATAAAACGTCTTTATAAACAAATTACTTGCACTTTGTATTATGTCAAAAAGTTAAATTTCATGCAGTTTACCAGTCTGCTTTTTAATGCGAATTGTGTGTTTATCCGTCACCTTAAACCGATTCATAACCGTTTAATGCACATATGAAAAGCGATTTAGCTTATATCGAATTGAAATTTATAAATCGAATTGACATGTGTTTATGCAGCATTTTAAATCGCTTTAAACTAAATCGATGCATATTAAAGCGAATTAGCTCCGCCGCATAAACGTAGTAATACATGTTATTAAAATATTATCTTAGAAAAAATGAATAAAAATTAGAATTCAACTATCAAAAAAAGCATTTTAATGCATATTCCCATAACATTGCAGTGTACAAAAAATTATTTTTTTCAATTTGACTTCGGATGACGTCACACTCTCTTAAAAAATTTTTCGATCATACCTTATGAGTATTCTATTTATCTTGGTATAGTCTATCTTCATCGTTTCGAACATTAGTGGTACATAGTGGAACCATGTGGTACCATATAAATTCCTTATACAAACGAAATTTTCCTGTTTACTTCAATACTATTTCCAGTTTTGTTGAGAAAAAAGCTACGTTGTTATTTGTATTACTTTGTTATTATTTTAAAATATCATTTTTGGCTTTGTTGACAAATAGTTTCCACTTTTTTAATAAAATTAATTTAATATTAATATACACAAAAGTAGTAGGCTTAGGCTCTAAATAAGTAAAATTCTATTAAAAAATGTAAAAGAGAAAACATTTACATATATGTAACACATTCAGAGGATTCATGCCATTTTTCAGTTCTCTATAATTTTTCAGTTTTCAAGTTTCGTAGTTCTGTTGAAGTGAACGACCATATCAAATTTTTTTGTAATTTGCTTTTCTCGTGGTTGTTTTTATTTCATCTGTTATATTTATTTTCTAATATTTTATACTTCTTTGCCAACAGCCAACTAAAAACTGTCGAACATTAACTACGAAACTACAAAGTACAAAATTTAGAAACTGCGAAGCATTTTACTTACCTTCGCAGTTTTTCAAAACGTTCGTAGTTTGTAAATGTATGGAAATGAACTACGAAAACTGAAACACTATGAAGATTACGTAGTTTACGACAAACTGAAACGTGAAATGAATCACCAAATTACTAGATTTTTGATACATACTTGCTAACTGAAACCTAGTTATCATATCGATAGTATCGATAGTTTGGAGTCAAGATAATTGTACTCTATAGGTAGTATCAATTGAAACTGGCAAGCGCCATTTAAAAGAGAAATTACGAATATTAGATCGTATGGCCATACAAAATCATATGAACGATCTGGAAAATGAATCAAAAGAAACATTTGTTTATATGATTAAAAAGATTTTATTTATTTATTTTTTTCATCAAACTTTACATAAGTAATTAATCCAAAAATTAATTCATTTTCTGTTTAAATTCAAACTATTCTAACTAGAACTACATCTATTTATTTAGTAGACTCAAACAGCTTGTGCTGATCTAAGAGCTACTAATTTCTATATTATTCAATTAATATTATACTTATTTAACGAAATGAAATAAAACTTGATACTTAAGTGGAATTAAAAATTATTTAATTAAGAAATTTAAAGAAAATATATCCAAGAAAGAAATACAATAAATACATTAATAAGGAAAAATAGAATTATTAGAAATTACAAATTTATGATTTAAAAAATTTATTAATAAAAGAAGAGACTAATAAACATATTCTAGACTTAGTCTTTTGTACTTTAAGACATTTTTTATGAAACCTTTTGTCGTAGAGCAGTTCTTAACCCATTATTTGCAATTAATAATATAGTATATTTAAGTATTTGAAATTTTATATAAATTTATATTATTAAAAAATGGTGAAATGTGCTGTAAAAAATTCTGAAAATTATGAAAATAAAAATTTTAAAGACTAATTTAAATTTAAAAGTGAGTGACTACAGCAATGTAGAAATAACTACTGACACAGATGAGTTTTCAACTGCTTCTTTATTAGAGTGGATGAAAATTTGGAAGAATTTGATGACTATGTTGCCAATTTTCGTCAATCAAACATCAATTTAAAAAATTATGTTGAAAAAATCGAAGAAAATTAACAAGTCATTGGATATCTTTCTGGATACTCGAAGAAATATTTTTAAAAATTAATGAAAATGTAAATTATATTTTAAAATTAGACATTTAAACAAAGAAATTGCAAGTAATTTGAATTGAGTAATTTTAATTGTAATTTGAAACCAGAAAAGAAAACTAAGAAAAACAATAAAATAAAATTCATGATTTTTTTAAAACAATTCCTAATTTTTCCTTTAGAATTGCTTACAAAAATACATTACAAATCTTTTTATGAGTATTCTATTTATCTTGAACTATACAATAGGAATTTAATATCGTTTGGTAGTAATAGTAATCGTCTATCGTTTATCACGATAAGGCCGCAAAACATGCAGAAAACAAATACATTAATTTCGATCTCCGAGCATGATGGTGGCGCAAGTAATAGCGAAATAATTGATCTCCTATAGCCAAAGACGATACAAATAGAAAACATAAAGATCTGGAATATAAAGCTGAGACTTGAAGACTTTAAAAATTTAATAATAAAAAAGAATTAAATATAGTTAAACGAAAAGATAAGCCCACAGATTTACAAAATTTACACAGAATTACACAGAAAAGAATTGACAAAAATTAAACATGAAACAACAATTAATGATTACATATGTATATTTAAACAAATACAGACAAAAATACAGCATAAAATAACAGACACTTAGCAGAGAAACATACTACAGAGCAGAGATAAATACTATTCAAAAATATAAATATGGTAAATAAAATGTAAAAATTAATATTTTGTAAACTAAGTAATCAATACCTTACATGAAAAATTTTATTGATAAGCTTAACTTAAATAAATAAACGTATTTAATTAAGTAATTTACAGATATTATGTTTAATTACACTTCTATGTCTAATATATAGGTTATAGAACATATAAATTAGGGTATATAGAACATAATATTCATTTGCATACATCTGTATTTGATATTACAATATATTTATATATATAGTAATTTAGTAAATAGTAATGTATTGGCTTGATTTACTTGGTTATTAATTATTTATCACATAAGCCGAACCTCTAACTTTGTGATCAAAGCTTTATACTCTGAGCCACCCTATTTTTATTATGCCACATGTACTGATATTATATATATGTTCATTAAAATATTAAAATCAAAAATAATAATTAATTTTTCTTATCAACAATAATATTTCAAAATTTTATTGTTGCTCATGATTTTAATTTAGTACGTTTTATCTCATTTTCACTTTATTTTAAACTTATTTTGCATATTAATTGAAATGTAATATGTACATATGTACATACATATAATGTACGTATTTTTATTTTGTCTACTGAGAATCATTCAAATACACCTATATCCTTATATTCGTATATATACCTTTTCTTATGTATATTTCTTCGAAAAATTAACAAGTTAACAATGCAAATTTCAACATAGAATAACGCTAAATACTTGTGTTTTAAAATTTAATTTTCGGATCCAGCTATTAGATAATATGTATTTAAATAAAATTTTTGAAACAGTCATATTTAGTATACTTTATAGCTTGATCTACTGTGAATATAAGTTTATGTGGTTTTAAATCTAACTAGTTTAAGAAGCAAGTGCTAAGTCAGCATGTATTTTTTTTTTCTAATCTTATAACTTGAAATTAGACTAATTTATTTAGTGTAAATAATAATCACTAAGTTTCATATCCGTTCTAGAAAATTGTTAATATTAAATGAAATATTAATATTAATAACGAATCTATAATCAATATTTTTTGCATTTTTCAAATAATATATATAAAAAATTTTACTTTATATACATATATATTATGTACAAATACATATTAGATATATAATGTACTACTCTTATTCTTATAGATTTTCCGTTTTGTTATACAAATATTGATTTTTTGATTCAATATTAAATTTCCAATGAAATGACATAGATATTATATTATTACCATAAAATTATACATAAATAATGTGGATATAGAAAACTGTAAACTGTAACAAATATAATATCATCTAAAAATAATAAAAATAATAATTAAAATAATATGTAATTCAATGTCTTTTCCAGTAATATGTGGTATAATACGTGTGTAAACACGTACAAATAAATTTATTTATTTATTTGCAAGAAAAGGCTTATAAGGTTACATGTTATTAGATATACATATACGTATTATAAATAAATTACTTTTATGATACAAAATTATTTAATTCAGTGAAGCATGTAGATCATTTTTTATAATAGTAAACAATACAGATTTCCAAATTTTCAATAGCGTATAGAATATTACAATAAACAGAATAAATTTAGTTATAATTTTAATAAATATTGTGTGAATATACAAGTTATATCATACCATTTGAATATCTTAATACTCATAGTTATCACTTATTTGATCAAATTATATAAAAATATTTCGCCTTATGGATAAAACAAACGGTAATTAATAAACTATTATTTTATTTATTTTTGACATAAAATTCATGTACTTATGACTTAATATACATGTGTAAAATATATTTTCTTTTATTACTAAATGAGAAATTTTGTTTTTAATAGTGTGAAGTTTTATGACTTTAAACAAGTACACGAAATAAATCTTGTTTTCAAAGGACATAATGTCCAGATACATGAACGTGTAGATTATGTGTTTTTCTTTTCATTTCCAATTTTCTTACTTTATCCGTAGTGTAGGCAAACAAAAATAAATAAATGTGCGATTCTGTGCTAGAGATTTCTTTCTCTCAATCATTATTAATAAATAAAACAAAAAATAAATAACATAAAAAACAATCAGGAGTATAAAAGAAAAATATTTGTTTAAAAGAAAAATAATAGTAAAATCTAAAATTTTAAAAGTGTTGAAAATTAAATAGGAAAAAATAATAAGAAAATAAATTAAAAAATATAAAATAAGATTATGTTTTTTCCTCCATAAACTTTTTTCATATCCATTATTTTTTAATTAATTGAATTAATTAGTTGAATTTTTTGGATGCATGCATTTTTTTTTGAAAAAAATAATTATTTTTCTTGTATAAAAGCAACTCAATAAAGCGAAAATTAAAATATTTAAAATTTTTTACCTGCGATTTATCAATAACAGGTAAAAAAACAATATGTGACAGATATGGCACATTATGCATTTAGCGCCTAGTTATAAAAATTTTTTGAAAAAAGAAATATCTTATTTTTAGAAAAGGAATTAGGTAACAGAAAATTAATATACCTAAATAAAAACAACTAATAATTCAATTTTAAGAAATATACATAATGATTAAATATAAAATTAAAATGCAATTTTTTATTTATCGTTATATCACTTTAACTTAGTTCTGATGGAATTTTATAAAACAGTTTTTGTTTTTATTCAAATAAAGTGCTACACCACATTTTCTACAATTGATGTATGATGTTGATGTACATGAGGGATATTTACATCGCATTCGAACTTGACTCCAAATCGGCATATGATCAATTCGATCTTTTCTTACATCTTTCGTCGGTATAGATGTTGTTGGTCCTCTTTTCTTTTTAATTAAATATTGCGACGCAACGGATGGACTGCCCGATGGTCTACCGTGTTTTAAACCTGAACTAACACCAATATTGGATACGGTTTTCGTCAATTCAATCCAATACCTCACAAGATTCATAACAGGACCAAAGCAAAGCAAAGCAAGAAAAGTCGAAATTTGGTATACTTTCTACTTTTTAACAACTTTGAACGCTTTGATAATTAATAAATGATATAATTGATTATTGCTGTTGGTGTGATCTATTGCATTCCATTAATAAATTAATAATATATGTATTTATTATGTGAATATTAAATTTGTATGTGCATATATTATATTAGATTATATGTACATATATTATAATAACAGTTAAATAATTTTATTAGACAAAATTATTAAAATGTATTGTTTTTGTAGCATTTATTTTTTATCATAAATTATATTGTATATTTAATATCATATAATATTATGTATACATATAATATTATTTTATATAGTTGTTATTCATGTTGTTATTCACAAAGCAAAGCAATCAAAGCATACATTGGAGCAAGCAATGACTTTGCTTGCTTTGACAACCAAAGTATGTAAAGCAGGTAACATGCTGGACATTTAATAGAAATATTTGACTTAGTTTTTCTGTCAAATCTGTTCACCATACTTTCAGAATGTTTACCAACGAAGGTTGATAACATGCTCACACATTTGTTGTTCACAATCTCTTCCGAAGGGAGTTTGCAGCACTGATCAACCACTATAATAAGATGTAACACTGAGCACGTGTAAGCAAAAATTTCTCATGACCTTTGTCCCGTTATTCATTCGGCCTTAACGGTTTTGCTAAAAGTCGATAGCAATTAAGAGCCTTTGTATACGAAAAAGAGACAAAAAAAATGGAACTGAAACACCAACCGTTTTAAAAAATGTAACATTATTACAGGGTATACCCATTAAAAAAAGTACAAATTTTGTTATTCAAAATTTTTTATCTAAAATAAACAAAATTAATTGTAAATGCATTACACTTAAAATTTTGTGTTTGCTATCAAATGTTTTTACATTTTTGTTAAATTTCTTAATTATAAAATAAATTCTTACTCTAATATATAGCTTAACAAAATAAACTTTTTCTTGTCTTCAAAATTATGAGAAATTATATGAATCACCTTATATCTTGATATAATGACGCGTCAGGTAGTCAAAAAAAAAGTTACAGATCGCCTTTAAAAATACATTATGAACAAATGTAAACATCTGCGTATCAGTTTCAATTTTCCCTATGATTTACATTGTCTAACTAACCAGCACTCACAGTGAAAAAATTCCAGATCGCCTTTAAAAATGCATTGTGAAAAAAACGTATACATGTACAATATGATTGTATTGCTCACATGTATATATTGTTTTGTATCTTTTCTTCATTATCTTTTCTTCATATTTCAAAATCCAGATACTTCACAAAACACAAAAATGTTATAACCCCATTTATGAGGTTTTAGTGGCATATATTGCTTGAGATGATGCCTGGACTTAGATGCACAGATTTGTTCATCAACAGATAGATGTTCTTCAAAGAGAATAGTAGTTTCTTCTCAATAGATTTTCTTTTCAGAGTAAGTGGTTATTTTTTCCAAAAACGTCACACTCACATAATTGATAAAGATCGAAAAAGCTTCATTGAAATCAAAAAAGTTTTTCAAAATTTTTCAAATTGCTTTGAGTTATGTACCATGTACACAATTATAATGATTTCAATAAATGTGTCTGACAGTCTGTAATATAATGGAATTGTTTTTGTAAATCGAGTTATCAAAACTGATTGTGTAGACGGACCATAGTGTTTCGAATTTGTTCTCATTTATTATAAATATTTGCTTTCACTAAATGAAATGAACACCTGTACACGTTTTGCAGCACTAAACAATACACAATGCTATTTAAAATGTACATATAATTCATATGATACTCCACACATATAAGTGTTATTTATATTTAAATGTATATTTTGAGTATTGAAAATAGAATAAATTAATATCATTGGCTCGAACATATATATATATAAATTTGAACATTTTTGAGAGATTTTGATCATATCATATAACATATATATTTATTTTCCATGTATGGTTTATGTTCGTGTATAAGAATATGTAAAGATCCATATTGAATTGAAGATGATCTCGTATACATACATTACATAAATCATATTACATGAATAAACAACGTTTGATATAACCAAAGACCGAATATATAATATATTATATCATGGTATATTATATTGGTCTTTGGTATAACATTAAATGCGATGTAAAATTTCATTCTAATATAATTTTCAAAATTATAGTTACCGGCCGGTTTACACAATAAATTGTAGGTAGACATGCTATTTGCTTATGCATAATAGATAATAGAAAATACTTTATGGAATGAAAGTATTATTTCTGTGATATACATGATTGTATGTATGCATCGTATATATGGTCTTCTTGTACACATACATACAAGTATAATTATAAAAATAGATTGTTCAATGATATATATCAGGATCTATAATGTATATAGTATCCATGACGTACCTTAATATATTTCTTTATGAAAATATTTCTGTGTAATGTTAAATATGAACCTCCTTGTTATTCATTATAAAGGAATTATTTAAAGTAATTTCTTCAAAAGTGGTATCAATTCATTTTATATTATACATATTTGGTAATCCCATAAACACTTTCGCTTTCAGCAGGATTTTTACTCATAAAAAATTGAAAAGTCAACCTTTTTGCAATTTTTTTCAACTTTGGTTTGATTTCGGATTTATGAATAGAATATAATAGTGTCTGTTTGATGCGGGGGAGTGGTGTGGGGGGTGGTAGGTAGTGGGTGGTGATTAATCATGAGTAATTTTTCATTATTAATATTGAAAATTTTTATAGAATATGAAAACTAAAATATAAATGAAAAAAAGAGAATATTTTCAGGTGGGTGCTGGGATGCTAAAAGAGTATAAAAAGTGTTGTATGATTAGCGTCATTCGATAACACTGATCAACATTTTTGAACTGAATTAAACTGATTTTTTCATATGCTCTTTTAACCATCTACCACACTATCCTACGTATCAAACTGTAACTATTATATTTTTTTCATAAATCCGAAGTTAAATGGAACATTTTGAGACATTTATATCCATTTATTTAAATCCATAAAACATTTATAACATCCACACATCCAACATAACAACAAACATCCACTAAACATTTATAAATCCATAAATTTGTTTAGTGTATACATAAACCTATATAATTATAATAATAAATTATTAAATTTAGTATCAACTATTAAAATATTAAAATATTGTATAATTTCAACTGTATTAAAAAACGATTGATAATTCATCGCTTTTTTGTCCGAATTCAATAGGTTCATTTAAGTTCAAAACAAAGTTACATATATTTTATAGAAAAAAACAGAATTAAAAATACATGCAATTTTAAAACTTTTGTTTAAAAAAAAGCTGTATAAAAATATTTATGACTCATACTAAATGTCAGAGGCTATTCAAATTTCTGATAATATATTCTAAAGTAGAGGCAGGTCAGATTAACTTCCTCTTTTTTGCCAACTCTACGACCGCACCATGCAGAACTGACCAGTTCTCGTGCTTTTTAAATGAATGAATCAAATTAAAAATTTTCATTCAAAGTTATAGGTAGAAAAATATTATAAATTTTACAATTTTATTTTTTATTGTCGGCAATTTGGTTTAAGAATAATATTAAATAGTTTATGAGCTATTATAGTCCAATTTTAAAAACTTTTTTTTTATTAGTTAAAAACATCATCAATACATAGTCCCAATTTATTATTTATAATATTTAAATTTCTTTTGTTTTTTTATTATTAAATTATTGAAACAATAAAAATGTGTCATCCAAAATACTATTTTTTATTTTCAAAATTTCTGACTTAACTTTCTCTCTACTTATTCATTACACTTACAAAACTTTTTAACTAATCGATCAAGTACAAAATTGCTCTTTCTAACTCTAACTCTAACTTATTCAAACGATTTTTAAAAACTAAAACTATATTGGTTAAAATCATTTACCAAAACTCTATTACAAAAATGATCTCATATACAGAATACAATACAGTAAAAATACAAAATATATTACAATAGATTTTAACAAAACAAGGAACACTTGTACTTTTTATAGTTAATCGTCATCCTGAACAAAATAAATACGTACATAAAAACCGACAAGATTGAACACGCAAAATATCAAAAAGTACAATCATACAAATGTTCTGCGTATTAATATTATACACTATGAAAAATGTTTTATAAATCTTACAAATATATGTACATTGTGAAAAATATATACAAATTATTTTTAGCTTACTACACTATCAATTTAATAGAAATGTTAAAATACAAAGGTAACTTCTGAATTCAAATAAGCAATTATAATTGACTATACGTAAACCTATTCCACGTTATTTTGAAACATAATTTTTTGAATCACTACTGAAGATATTTTGATAATACGGATCTCCAAAATATTTCTAGGACTAGAATAATAGGCACATTCTACTTAATAATTTATTTTTAAGCAAACATAAATGAAAAAAATTTGATTGCATTCAATCATAAAATTTGGTAATTAAAAAAACACCTGATTTTTAAATTTCTATTATTATGATCATAAATCAGAATAATACTTTATGTATTCAGAAGTCCTGAGGCCCAAACATTCAAAAAGACATTCATTAAAAATTTCAAGAAGAAATTCAATTCACGGGATAACGGGATATATAATATATAATCGTATCTTGCATTCATAAGTCACTGAACTCAAAAAGATAACAAAAAAAAACCATATCATATCCATATTTATACATATTATATATTATGTATAATCGAAGATTCTACTTATATACAATCACAGATAAGGGTATCTGATCTGTGATACTATGTAAAAACATATTTATATATAGGTACTCTGGTATAATGCTACAGTAATTATAATGTATGTATAGGTAAAAACCTCTGTAGCCAAATATTCTACAATCCTACATCAGGACAAAATCATGTATATCTATACAAGTAATGCATATAAATACAATTATATATACGTATTTCAATTAGAAGTAGTAGTAGTAATTTATATCAGAGCATATAGCACGCGACAAGGCATATTAACAACACATACATACATACATATATAAAAATACATGAAATATGAAATACATCTTTTCTCAACTCATTCATATATTAAATACGACTATCAAATCAAATTAATAAAAAAAAAAATTTGGAAACCCCAACTGTCAATTGTTGTATTCATAAAGCATTTGCGTACAAAATATCCATTTATTTTTACTTATTCAAATATATCATATCAAATAAGTAATGGTACCACTCAAAACCATATGAATTTAATAAATCAGTCATGCAATTCACAAACTAATTTATCTATATTTCATCTACATTTTCATGTTTTTCTCATACATATATACATTCATCATGAATTATAAACTTTCACTCTTTTTCGATATTACATATTACTTAGAAAAAGTTTTTCGATCTTTATGTTTGGCAAACATACAAACATTTAAATAAAACAAATGAAATGGTTCATCTAAGTAGACTGTATTATCTTTGTATCCGTTTCCGGATTAACATTGTTATAGAAAAACCATATGTATTGTATTTTATTACAACTATAAGGGAAAAAAATTGATGTCGAAACACGGTTCGGATGTAAGATATTTATGTAACATTACTATGTGTTCTGAATTTTTGAAAAAGCTTACAATAATTATCTATTGCCTATATAATATTTGTATGTGATGTGTATACATGCGTGTGTACATAATTTTATGAACCATTTAAATTTTAAATATTCGTAAGACTCGAATGGGGCTTCAAATGGGTCATGATAGCGCTGTGGTTATGTTGTTGGACTGGTACGCTTGGCTTGAGGTGCCTATTTCGAATCCCAGACAGTGTGCTACTCTCTCCCAATTCGATCATTAATTCCAATCAACAATTTACAAGTTATAAATAAACATGTAACTGTAACTGATTACTGATAATAATTTTATATAATCATTGTTCTAATTTTTATAATTACTGATGTACCAGACAGAAATTCTGATCAGTTGTGCCATAATGGACTGAGAAATTATATAGAAGTTGGGTGGATGCTGTATGTGAAATTAAAAAAAAATTATGACAATGTATTTTTTGACTCTAAATACGAATCTGATTATCGATTTAAATAATATGGTAATATAATATACATACATACAATTTAGATCAAGATTTGATTTAACATCGATAATTTCGGTTTTAAATTTTTAATTGTTTATTATGCAAATTTAATAAAATCAGCGCATGTTGTTTTGAACAAAAACACTTTTTAACATAGGTATATTATGTGATTTTTTATATTCAATAATATTCACGAATATCAAAATATGAAACATTCACTAGCAAAATCAAATGAAGAATAATAATAATTAATTTATTATTTCAAATTTTTTACATTCAATTTTGCTGTTTTTCATATGCTTGATTGATTTATTTGTCAATATTTTAATATTGTGTTATTAAAATTTGCAACTATTATTAAATATTGTTGTAAAAGTATAATTATGTTTGAATTGAAAATTACGTGTTGAAACATGTAAGCAATATTGATTTTATAGTTATGCAAAAATAAAAATAATTAATCCAGTAGTGCTCATTTAATTTAATAATAATCATTTACTTTTAATTTGAATGTTATTCAATAATTTCTTCTTTTCATAAAGTTGTTTTGATCTGTAAATAATGTTTAGTAATATTTAACAATTTTGTTTTTATGTAGAAACATTGGACATTGGTTATGAGACTTCTGCTACTGATTTTCGCCATAATAAGTGAGCAAATAACTAATAACTTTGATTTACAGAGGATTAAATATTTTATATTAATTTTGTTTTGTTTAGAAAAGATATTATGGAAAAACATCCTTTAACGTGGATGTTTTGGAAGAAAAGACGATATATAGTGGTTTTGTTAATGTTTTTTGCATTCTTTAATTTATATGCAACACGTGTAGATATGAGTATGGCTGTAAATATAATGATGGAGGATAACGAAGTAACTGATAAAAATGGTACTATACGTATAATACGTTTATTTAATTGGGATGATGTAACACAAGGATATATATTGAGTGCATTTTTTTATGGATATGTGATTACAATGTTTCCAGCAGGACTATTAGCACCCGTTATAGGTGGACATAGAGTAAGTTGAAAATGTAATTTTGTACATTATATGAAATAAATTATTTATGTACGAAACAGCTTCTTGGTATTGGCGTGGGAATGGGCAGCATATTAACAATTTTAACGCCACTTGCAGCAAAACATGGTCTTTGGATGCTGTTATTAAATAGAGCACTTATTGGTGCATTCGGTGGTGTAACATTTCCATGTAATCATGCAATTTGGTCAAAATGGGCTCCGCCACTAGAAAGATCGCGAATGAATATGCTATCAATGGCAGGTAATTTCTTAGGATTAGTCATTGCATTCTACGGTTCTGGATTAATTGGTATTAATTTCGGATGGGAGCCAATCTTTTACACTTTTGGGGTTATTGGTGTTATATGGTGGATTTTTTGGATACTGTGCATCAAAAGTGAGCCAAAAGAAGATAAATACTGCTCCAAAGAAGAAGCGGAATACATATCAAATTCAATTGGATTTAAAGACGAGAGTAAAATAACATATCCTTGGAAAAGTATTTTGTCATCGAAACCATTTTGGGGAATTGTAGCTGCTCACACTGCACACAATACAGCTTTCTATACAATTATTACTTTACTTCCAAAATATCTTAGAGGTAGGGAAATTAAATCATAACAAACAATACAAATATAATTTAAAAAAAAACAACACTTTAAATGTTTTTATTTTTTTCCAGAATGTTTCGATATTCACACCCACGAGACAGGAATAATATTAGGAATTTGCTATGCAATATCTGGAGTTTTTGCTCCTGTTGGAGGCTTTTTGGCCGATAAATTACAAAAAGATAAATTGACTACAACACAAGTCCGAAAGTATTTCACTTGTTTTACTTATTTGGCACAAATTATTTTATTTTGCCTTGTTGCAAACATAACACATCGGATCTTGACACCATTTTTTTTGATTTTAGCAGCATCAATTGGTGTTATTTCGTGGTCTGGATATATGTAAGTAGTTTTGTAATTTCTTAAAAAGTCATATGATTTTTTCTCAATTGTTAATTATAATTACAAATGTGAAAGGGTGAACTTCTTAGATCTAGCACCTAGGCATGCAAGTGTATTGATGGGAATTTCAAATACATTGGCAACATTACCAGGAATATTTTGTCCAATGATAGCTGGACTCATACTTCAATATTCGGTAAGTACATTTTATTTTTTGTTGGCAAATTTTTTAATAATTTTTTTTAACGTTATAATTTATTATCTATTAGCCAGCATATTTTACACAGGATTTGCGATGGGCAATTATTTATTATATAATTAATTTTGTTTTATTTATTGGAGGCATTATATATTGGTTAACAGCGTCAGGTGAATTACAACCTTGGGCAAAATAAAGTACAGCAATAAAAAAGTTTAGCTAGTAATATATAATTTGTAATAATTAATTGAGCTAAACTTGAATTAAATAAAATCGTTTTAATGTTTTCATGATACTAAGAACATTCTTGTGTTTTATTTTAGTACAACTTTTAGATAACATTATTGACACTTGATATATGTATTACAATCCATTTATATGTATGTATACTTTATACATATGTACACGCAAACATTGCTCGTATATCACGCATCGGCATACACACATCCACTCGTTTTGCACATAATTTATATTTAATAATAATAATAATAAAATATACATAAATTATTGCTATTTCATATATATGAATTAATAGAACTGATAAAGCAAAAATAGAGGTGTAGAAGAGGTTTTAAAAAGTTTTCTATTTGTTGTACTGTCGCATATTTTTTTAACAATACAATTTATGAATTTTATGCTCTTCAATTTAATTTTAGTTTCTTCGATATATAACAAAATATATTAATTTCAATATCTGAATATGATTGAAGCAAATGTTTGTTTACATTCAGAAGATGAAATGCAGAAGAAGACTGAATTTTGAATAATTACACAGGCCTGTGATAGTTTCCCCCTAAAAAAGTTAAAAGAAGATGTAGGTGATATTGAAATTAGTCAAGAAAATTATATTCGAAAATTATTACAAAAATATAATATGGAAGAAGCGAAACACACTGTAACAACACCACTCGATACAAATTTAAAGATTTTTCAGGACTCGACACCTATAACTGAAGAAGAAATTAAAGAAATGGAAAAGAAACCATATAGTGAGTTAATTGGGGAATTAACCTATCTTTCAAATACAGTACGTCCAGACATATCATTTGCAGTCAACTTTTTAAGTAGATTTTCTTCAAACCAAAGAAAGTACATTGGATAGCAGCTAAACGAATGTTACGATATTTAAAAGGAACATTGAATTACAAAATAACATATAAACAAAGAAATGAGAATCCTGTTTGTTTTGTGGATGCTGATTGAGCGAATGATATTCAGGATCGAAAATCCTGCTCAGGATATTTAATAATTTGGGAGGCGCTCCTATATATTGGAAGTCAAAGAAACAGAAATCGGTTACTTCATCGACAATGGAGGCCGAATACATTGCTGACAATGCTAAGTGAGCTAGGTTTAAACAAGTATTGCTTATAAGAAACAGTCATACATTGCGACAATCAAAGTGCCATCAAAGATTCAAAGGATAACTATTGCAATCAACAATCAAAACATGTGGACATACGCTACCATTTTTGTCGAAAGAAACAGGTCGTAGGTCACGTAAAAGTCCAGTACACCCCAACTACTGAAATGATAGCAGATATTTTAACGAAGAGTTTGCATAAAACAAGGCACGAAAATTGTGTTAAAAAATTAGGTTTACACTTAGTAAATTAAGTAAACAGGATAATATAACGTAAAGATTTATTTGAATTTATTAAATAATTAAGGTTCAAAATGTAATGTATAAAGTACATTGGTAGGGGGAGTGTTAGAATTTACATAAAAACGAATTAGTTTTTATTTGAATTAATATTAATTAGTATTGGCAATGATAATATCAATGAACTTTATACACAATATGAAAGTAAACATATGATCATAATGAAATGAAATATAATGAAATAAAATATAATAAAATGAGATGAAATGAAACTATATGTACATATATGCATATACATATATAGTTAGAAATAATGATATAATTAAAATTTTATAACCTCTCTTTCACTTGCTCGGTAGATTTCGAATAATGTAGTCTAGTAAGTCACATACTTATTAATGGGCCCCATTTTGAGTGTCGATAATATCGTCTCGTTATCGACTATCGCCTCGACTCGACAAATTTTGTATTATGAGTGTTGATTTGAGGCGAGAATATCGACATATTGAGTCGATCAGCTAAAACTAATCGACAGACTATACAGGGTGTCCGGTTTCGGGTGGTCATCCGGCACACAGTAGATAGGTCTCGCCGAGACAAACAAAAAATCGTTCTAGAAGGAGGGGGTAATCTCAACCGTTTAGCCGCTAGAGGACTATAAAGATTTTTCGCACTCAATCTACGAAACACCCTTTAATAACTACGGTGTACTAGCTAGAAGAATCTGGTCTAAGAAAAATCTGAAGGAAACTCCCCCCTCTCTTCAATGATACCTGATATGTTTCTCTACGTTCTTTGTTTCAAGAGTTATTGTGCTTCAAAGTCAGAATTTAGTGATTTTTTGCCATTTTTTTCAGAGATAATACAGGCTTTTTTATATTCAAAATAACTTTGCTTCACTGCAAAGTCTATAAAATAGAAAATGACAGTTGTAGTTCATTTTTTCGATCTTATCGAGGTTCGATAGTAACTCAAATAGATCTACGCCTCCCATGCCAACATTATAACGTTTGATTATTTCTGGACGTTTCACAGTTATGTATCGTTTACTCGATTTTTCCTATCTTTCAACAGTATCAATATTTCCTAGTCCGATGCAGTTGAAAGCAATAAAAACAGGCTTGTTGTCAAACCATTTTACAAAATTATTTTATAGTCTCTACTGATCACCTCATCAACGGCTCTCCTTCCCTGCTTTTTTAATTCCTTGTCAGCCAGAAAGGATGGATTTTTGAATTTGTTTATTCGAACAGTACCTAAATTTAGAAAAGTCACATTTTGAAAAGATAATGCAATAAATAAAGCTTATGTAAAAACTACGTGGCATTAATATGTTTTTCTTTTAGAATTTCAAACAGCTGGTAGGATGAAAAGAAATTATCAAAGAATAGATTGTGTCGTTGCTGATGTAATCGAGCAGCTAAATGTAACACTACAGATGGTCCAAGTCCAAAATTTTTGAGATTTTCTTCCGAAAGTTTGGTACTTCTTCCTTGATATACTATAAAATCGTATGCCTGGCAACTTTTGCCGCAAATTAGGAAGACTTTGACACCCCAGGAGTGAGGTTTTCTTTTAACTTATCTCTGCTCTGTGTAGCATATAAGATCTTCACATCTCTAATAAGATTAAAATTGGAACCTTACGCTGAAAGTAATATAGAAGAGTACCACGGTGGCTTCAGAAAAAATCGCTTTACAAGAGCTCAAGTATTCTTCGTGAAAAATATACTGGAAAAATACTGGGAATATGATATTGATGTGTGTCAGATATTCGTGGATTTCCGCCAAGCATATGACAGCATACGAAGATCAAAACTCATCAGTATCCTGGCATACCTAGGAATACCACAAAGCTGGTTAGATTAATTAAGATAACGATGCTGGACACAAATTGCCAAGTGAAAGTAGATGGCGAGCTGACACAACCTCTCGAAGTAACAGAAGGGTTAAAACAAGGTGACAGACTAGCTCCATTGCTTTTTAATTTAGCTCTAGAACATGTTATAAGAAAGCTTCAACTGCACGCAGACGGTTACTTAATTTACAAAGAGACACAAATTGTGGGATATGCGGATGGTCTAAATATTCTCAGTAGGTCAATAAACAGTGCACGTGAAATTTACATTCAGCTAGAAACAGCAACGGACGATATCGTTGCTGTATGCTAAAAATGAAAGGAGCTTAAGAAGCCTGAGCCAAAATTTTACCATAGGCAATGACAACATTAAGGTCGTAAACAGCTTTATATATCTAGGAACAGCTATTACAAATCAAAATGAAGAAATAGTGGAGGTTAAAAAAAGGATTGGTGCTGTAAATAGAGCTCACTGTGTGCTGCTGTAAGTTTTTAAATCAGACAATGTACACTTAAGAACGAAACTAAGAGTGTACAAAACACTTGTACGTAGTGCAAGTAGAATACTGGACTGTAGTGCCAATTATTATTTTATTATTTTTATTATTCTTATTATTAAAGTTAAATTTAACCTAAGGTTAATGATTAAGATTAATATAATATATGTTAACGATAAACTTACCTAGGTTCTGTGTAATACTAAGTCTAGTTATATTATTTGGTAAGTACGTCAGTTGTCACGTTAGTATGGATGGCAAATACAAATAAAAAGAAACACAAACGGTGATTCTGTCACGGGCTCTTCTGTTTAAAAGTTTACTATACAGGTCTAAGTCCGTTAGTATTCTAAATAGAGAAGAATTCTGGTCCTGAGACGGAACCAAAAACTCTTTTCTATTCATTGACGAAAACCCTAAAGCTGACAGTTTAGTACGAATAGCCGGAGAGTCAAGTAGAATTTAAGTCAAGTAGAATTCTAATCGCGTTTCTATATCTTGAGCGGGAACAAGGGCAGGTTAAACTCTTCCTTCGATTTCAGGAGAACGGATGGCTTAATCTGGTATAAACAGTTCTCAACCTTATAAGAGAAATCTGCTGAACTCTACTCAACGAGGGATGAACTTCGGAGCCGGAGAACGTGATTAATTTCTCAGTACTCAGGAAAGCAGCCAGTCTTATCTTTCTCAAATTGCCCAAACCTATCCTATAAATAGCATTCATAGTAAATATCACCAGATCTCTGCCATTCTTAGCCTTCATGGATGCAGCAAACCACATTGCAACAAGTTCGGCATCAAATACCAGATCACCATCTTCCATCCGTGCGAACCACTATTTTTGACTTGGAATACTTACTAGCATCAGTATATAACTGCAGTCTATCCCTACACTCTTCTCGAAGCTCCGCGTGTAGTGCACGGAAGACCTCTGGACTGGTGGTCTCCTTGTTATAAATATTCAGTTCGTCCATAATGTAGTCATTTATTAATAGCATTCTGTTTTCAGTGGTATTAGTATTAGTGGTATTACGTAAAGTTATAGGCCAGGAAAGGAAGGATCCCTCAAACCGAAGGATAGTCATCACCGACACGTAGAGTTGATCACTCAAGCTGAGGAATAGTCATCACTGACTTATACGGAGTTGAATATCTGTTTCTTATATTATTTTCTAGAAAATTCCAGATAGTGCCAAACAGAGGTGACCATGGCAACAAATTTCAATCTCGACTTCATGATTTTATCCTCTAAGTTCCAACAGTCACATTCTGCTAAGAGAAGCTGGTGAGCCGTCACCAAATAGGGATAAGCCATAACCTACAAGACCATTGATTAAAGTGTTAGGAGCTACTGTTTATCAGCGCTATTGGAGTTGCACTCATTTTTCCTTTTGAGTATCTTTATGAGGTTCAGAACCTTCTGGAGTTTAGTCACGATACATCTTTAATATGGTCTATCTAGTTAAGTATCTTGTTAAACCGAATATCCAGAATTTTTATGTTTTGAACGGGTATATAATTGAATGTGGCGAACATTATAGTTCATTTTTCTACACATGTGAATGAATTTCACATTTTCAAGTGGAATTCTACCCCCTTTCTCTTCTACCATTTTATGGAGAATTCTGAGACAGTACTAAGTTCATTCATAGTCTCAGGAGCACAATTCGTAACACTAAGCAAGATATTGTCAGCATATACTAACATTTTAACATTGGGATATCTTGCAATTGCCACTAGTAAGGAATCCAAATAGACTATGAGTAGCATCGTTGACAAGGGAGTACCATTATACACACCGTACCCGTGTGGAGTATCATTATCCAGTAAGAAGCAACTAGAGACATAGCCATTTTCTCGAACCTTAATTTGTCCGTTGGACATAAAACTGTGAGCTGTTTTAACAGAGCATAGGTCAACATTCTAGGAAATCAACTGTTGACATACTGCTCTCTTCTCGTATGCCTTTTCGAGGTCAAGGGAAATACACTCGAATGATCTCCCGCTGCCAAATAAGAGTTTATAGTCCCTCTTCTAAGTCATGAAGGAGTCATGAAGAAAGACAATTACCCCTCTGCGGAGACAAAAATCACGCTGTTCAGGATGTAATAGATGTTTGTCTTCTCTAATGTTTTTGACAAACAATAACATAAAAATAAAAAAAATAGAGTGGCTAGTTTCAGTCCTGAAGGAAAGTTCTACTATTAGTGGAGTCAATAAAGACAAAAAAAAAGCCAATTTCAGAAAGTCCTCAGAAACTGCTCCGATTTTGATATTTTTTTTTTAATTTTTGTTTTTTTATATTATTCAAAATCAGAAACCTTTCACAGGAGGGAAATAAATATTTGCATTTTTATGCAATAGTTTTGCAACTTATACAGGGTGTCCCTGCTAGAATAGCCAATCCGCAAACAGTAGATAGGTCTCATCGAGACAAACAAAAAATTGTACTACAGATGGGGGGTAGTCTATACCATTCAGCCACAAGAAGGCGATGAAAATTTTTCACACTTATTCTACGAAACACCCCATAACAATTACGGTGTACTAGCTAGAAGAACGTTGTCTAAGAAAAATCTGTAGAAAACTCTCCCTTTTCTCTAATGATACCTTAAATGCCTCTCTACTTCTTTCTTTTCAATAGTTATTGTTGAATCAATTCAACATATTTTCTGGAAATAAAAAAGACAAAAATAATAGAAAGATTATTATTTTTGTATTTATTTTAAAATATATTTTGAAATAATTTACCTGATTAAAATCTGAATTAGTTTGCTTAATTCTAAAAATCTGAATCTGAAAGAAATAAACATAATAAAAAAAAATAGAAAATTAATATTAACACAAAAATGTAAACAAAACAACCTAACCAAACATCACATAAATATACATAAAACAGTATATAAAACATATAACATAGAAATATACACAACATAAAACTATCTATAAACATAGCACACAAAACAAAACAAAACTATTCACACTGCCCAAAGTACGTAACACAGAAAAAACAAAAATATAGTAAAATTACAACATAATTAACTGCACAATACCTTCATCACAAACATTTTAAAAACAAAACAAATCACAATACAACATCAACCATCACGACACTTGAATTATTTTAAAACACAAAACAGAAAAAAATATATAAAAATACCACAACATATTAAAACACAAATATTCAATTTGCACTGCAAAAAAATATAAAACAATAAAAGATTTAAAAAATATTAAAATTAAAATAAAAAGAGATAACTTTTGTTACCCTTTCACTTACTTTCACTTTCCTTATATATTTATATAACCTAAAAATAAAAACATTAAAAAATATACATATTACATATTACATATATATTAATAAATATAATATAATATATATATATATATCAGTGGCGGCTCGTGATCAAAATTTATGGTGGGGCTAATGGTTTCAAGGGTTTCCACACCACCCAAGAAGTAACGCTTTTAGAGCGTTAGTCGATATTGAATGATACACTTCCCCAGAATATTGTTTTTTAGAAAATAAGTTATGTATTTTGGGCTTCTTTTAAAATTTACAAACTTCATAAAAATAAAACTTTAAAAATACTTAACAAAATATTTTCATAATAAAAGAAATTTAATAATAAATATCTTTAAAAAAAAAAACAATTTAACAAAAACGTTGGTAAACTTAAAAATATTGATTTGTATCATTTCTGTATAATCTAACATTTCATTTAAAAAAATACTCAACACTTCGATCTTTCTCTTGACCAAAAACAAATTTGCTAAAATAAAAACTAAAGTTTTTATAAATTCTCCGGGTACTGAAATAATTACAAAGGAATTTAGTCGATTTTAGACTCCCATTATATTTAATTTTAGAATTTAATACTTATTAAAGTACCAAAAACCCTTTTTGATACCAAAATGCTGATAGGATTCATTTAAATCATCTTGAAAATTTTTATTTTCATTTTCATTGTTAGAAAATTTGAAAATTTCGGAAATGGAAAAACGTTTTAAAACATATCATCGCTTTAAATGGCGGTTAGTCCTGTTTTGAAATATTTCTTCAAATCGAACGGGTAAGAATCACAAAAATTTTTTAAATTTTTGGCGAAAAACCTAAAATTCAAGAAATTTCTTTGGGTCTGCAACATAAAAAGATAAATTATGAACGAAACTCGTAGAACGAGTGTTTATTTGTGTTGTGATAATTCATAAATTAAATTCGAAATCATTTATTCATTCGGAGGAACTAGCGTAAAATGTTTTCTATCTTACATACCATTTACGTTGGTAACCAATTATGAAAATCGTAAAACGACAAAAATCGTTCAACACTGGCTTTTCATTAAAACAATATTTTCATTTTTTTATGAGAGAAAAAAATTCCAGAGTTCTAAATTCAAGAGAAGTGTAATTATTTAAAATGAAGTGATTTTCAATCTATAGAAAATTCGTGTCTTATCCAGTATGCAAAAAAATTGTTAAAACTCGAAAGCAAAAATTTTTGAATTGTAAAAATTGTAAACTCGAAAAATTTTTTCTTAATTAAAAATTATTTTGATCAAAAAGAGGAAAAAACGGAGTTAAGTTGAATTTGAAATAAGAAATTAAAATTGTACTTAAATTATTACAATTTTTATTTTTAAAAAACACCTAAAATATGACGGTTTTTAATTTTTAACGGATATTTTATTCGACTTTTTTAAATATAAAACGAACAAAAATTTATACAAACATCCTCTGGTGGATGCATTTGTTAATACGAAAACATAAGTATACACATTACATACAGCTATATGTATAATGTATAATATATCTATATCATTCATACTTCATACTTTGCTTTTGAACAATTTCAACCATATTCAACATTATTCAACATAATGGACTGATGGGACTGTAAACCGATTAGCCCCATCTCATAAATTATTTCGTGTTTGTATTAACGCAACAATAAAAAATACATAAGACTGTTGACTGAGTAATACCAAAGATACTAGAAATACATTACACAATCCAATATAAACTTGCTTGTATGTAAATAATATATATAAATATAATACATACATGTCAATCTTTATATAGAATAGATAAAAGAAAAGAAAGAAATGAAGGAATAGAAGATAAGAAAAGCAGTATACATACATACATACCACCATTTACTTCACAATACCGCACAAACAATAGACATTATGATCATTGTTTGTGCTGTAATACAAAAATGAAATACAATAACAATTCATATGAGAGGGCTACTTCAAAACAGCCCGTATCGAGCACATATAAATTGTTTTTGTAAAATCAAAACGGAATGAATTAAAACGAATTATTCATTTTTCTCACAGAGTTATATGGTGAGTTCATCCGGGCTGGTAGTGAATTAGTCCCGATGAATAGACAGTCAGACAGTTTGAATGTTTGATTGAATGGTAATTGTTATTGCATGTATTTGTACTGGATGAGATAAAAATATATGTACATTACATTAATACTGAGTGAAACAGAAATAGAATTATAGGTATGGTTGATTCGAATTTATTTTTCATACATTTTTGTTGTACATATTTACAAAGATAATGCAGTTTCAGATGCTAAACCCTACATTATCTTCGATATTTATAAATATTTTTAAAATTCAGAGAGGCAGTTATAACGATTTTTTCTTATGCGTATTTTATGAAAAAATAATGTATTCGTTATACCACGTTATACACACTTGAGTGTTACCAAATTAGCTAAATTTCACATATTTTTGTTGAACAAATGATTATAAAAATATTATTGATATGAAAAATAATTTTTAAATTTATTTATTGGTATTTATAAGATTGAAAATACGATAATCTTGGTGGGGCTGAGCCCTCCTAGCCCTATACGAGGAGCCGCCTCTAATACATATATATAACATATTACATATAATATATATTTACATATGACCATGTCAACTACTGTCAAAAGTACCAGCTGAATATAGTTACCAATCAAAAGCTATTCACAATTACCATGAATTGTCATTCGAATTACTAGACACAATTTGAAAGAAAAAATAGGTTTTATAAAAAGGACGAGATAATGAGATAAATAGTAGAACATTTCACCAACGGAGAAAAAGAAATTTATAGAACCACGAAAATTTGGTATATAAAGGGTTGCGATTCGCAGAAAAATTTGTCTTTTGCGATTACCTGCCTATATTGTCGTATTGAAACTGAATCAGGGAAAACAAAAGATCGCCTCATCAGTCTGGACGTATTGAGTCCTATCAAAATCTTACGTATTGAGCTAGTAATTAGGGAAAATTAGGAATTTCTGTAAAAATACTTAGAATTTTTTACAGAAAATGGCGAAACATCGGATTAATCCTTCGTTGAAAATGTTTAGAAAATTTCTTAAACAGAAAAGTTTGCCATACTTTATAATAGTTTATTCCAATAAGTTCAAACGGCTTAATAATTCTTGCAGCCTCATCAGAAACACAAGACTTTAGGTAATGTAATTTTTCAACTTCCGAAATTTCTTTATTATTGTGTATTAAATTGGTATACAAATCATTAAATGATCGCCAAGATTTGTATGTGCCATCGAATTTAGGTAGAGAAATAACAGGTAACTTTATTTTAGATTTCTATTCTAATAGTAACGCTGCCTAATTCCTTGTCTAAATTTTTTTGTAATATGATTAAATTTTGAATGTTATCCATTTTTTACAGATTGATTTTAAAAACTTAAGAAATTGTATTGTAAAACATTTTTCTAATTTTGGACTAATGTTTTTAATAAAAATTGTGTTTTTATTTATATCAGGCTCAAAGGACCAAATATTAAATCCTCAAAATAATTTTGATTTAACAATATTTAGAAAGGTGCCGATTTCAATTTTTAAAAAATAAGAACAAAATGTTTTTACAAACGTTATACAATTTTTTTGAAAACAAATCTTAAACCTAACAATTTAAAACCTTAATTCTAATTACAAATCGTAAAATAACTAAGTATTTAAAAAATAATTTAAATAATAATTCAATAAAACAATTTCGTTATAATTTAAATATAAATGACTTTCCTTTTAACAAATTAATTTACTAATTTTAAAATGTACTTCAAAATTTCTGTTACAAAAAAAATTTAAATTTTTCAAAAAATTGATTCATAAGTTGCAACTTTTTTTTTAAAAATAATTAAAAATTTCAAAAAACTAAATCTTCTAATATTTTTCAAATTCAATTCAAATTTATTATAATTTCAAAAAAATACTACTCGTATTTCTACTTAATATGTTTAAACAATGTGACATTTCAAATTTACTTAGAAAAAATTTTCAATCGACTTTAACAATTCAATTACAAATTTAATAAATGGTTAATTAAAATAGGTTTATTCAGATGGCGGCACTGATGCGTGCTGGCAAAGATAATAGTAGTTTCTTCTCAATAGATTTTCTTTTTAGAGTAAGTGGTAATTTTTCCAAAAACGACACACTCACATAAATGATAAAGATCGAAAAAGCTTCATTGAAATCAAAAAAGTTTTTCAAAATTTTTCAAATTGCTTTGAGTTATGTACCATGTACACAATTATAATGATTTCAATAAATGTGTCTGACACTGTGTAATATAATGGAATTGTTTTTGTAAATCGAGTTATCAAAACTAATTGTGTAGACGGACCATAGTGTTTCGAATTTGTTCTCATTTATTTTAAATATTTGCTCTCACTAAATGAAATGAACACTTGTCAATGTTTTGCAGTACTAAACAATACACAATGCTATTTAAAATGTACATTTAATTCATATGATATTCCACACATATAAGTATTATTTATGTGTATTTGTATATTTTGAGTATTGAAATTGAAAATAGAATAAATTAATATCATTGGCTGGGACATAAATATGAATTTGAACATTTTTGAGAGATTTTGATCATAAATATTTATTTTCCATATATGGTTTATGCTCGTGCTTAAGGATATATAAGGATCCATATTGAATTGAAGAATACATAACTCAAATAACATGAAGAAACAACGTTTGATATAACCAAAGACCGATATAATATAATTAGGCCCGGACCTACCATAGGAGCAAGTGGAGCACTTGCTCCGGGCGCTGCAATCTTGGGGCGCCAAAAACAATCTACATTTTTTTTATAAAACTTTTTATATAAATATTCAAAAAAAAATATTTGACTTATGCAAATAATACAAAAAATATAAACATTTCTTATGTCTATATGTTACTATCTATGTGTTCTGGACCATTAATGATATATGGTATTAATTCAAAAATTTTTTTTATATGTAATTTTTATGTGTATGTACAATATGGAAATGGAGACCCAAATCCAAAATGATATTAAAAAAAATTTAAAACTAAAATAAAAAATTATTCTTATATAAGTATGATATACATATTAAAAACATATATAATAAATTTGAATATACGTATACTGTATACATAATATCACAGACAATATTATATTGTCTGTGATAATATGTAGATATAGGGCTATATCCTCATACGTCTAGCAAAATCGCAAATTACGACTAGCAAATATGGTGAATTTGCGATCGCTAATTGCGATTGATGTAATCCACATCCTCGAATGCAATTGCAATTCGGCCATTTTCGTTCATTCAGCACTTGTCTGAATTCAACGTATAGCAAACAAAACCTTAAATTATTGACAAATGACGTTTGCTTTGCTTATATTTCGTTTAGTTATTTGGTTTTAAATTTTAATATTTATATTTACGAAAATATGAGTTCTTCAAAAAATAGAAAGCCGAATTTTACTTCAACTGAAGTTTTAAATTTGTTGAATATATTGGAAGGTCGACGAGAACTTATATGCTGTAAGTATGAATATATTTAATGAAACTATTAATCAAATATCATTTAAAAACAAGTTAAAAAACAAATGGAAATATTTAGATGATTCAAACCTTTTTGGGGAAGAATTACAAAAAGCATGGAATGAAGTGGCAGTAGAATACTCTTCAAGAACAACATTTCGTCGAACAGGAGAGGAACTTAAAAATAAATTCATCGACCTCAAAAGTCGAACAAAAAAAAAAAACAAACTGCAATCAACAGTCACATGAGGCAGACAGGAGGAGCACCTCCAAAAGAACTGACTGACATAGACAAACTTGTTATTAAATTTGCAGGTGAAAACGCCATTCGAGGAATGGATTACTTTGTTGATAGTTTCCTAAGTATACAAATTAAAATGCAATTCTTTATGTAATTAAATATTACTATAAATGAAATACTTATTAAATATTAGAATTTATGTATGATTTTATATGTTAGGGTCCTGGAAATTCTCACCATGAATATGGAGAAGAAGAGAATAATTTAAAACATATGGAAGATACGGCTAGAAATAATATAATAGTTGCACTGCAAATATCGAAAAAAACCCAGGAACCTAGCAGTAATACTCATATTAAAGTCACCGGGAGTTATCATGTAAGTCAACGCAACAAAAAAGGAAATACCAAAATAAAAAGAAGACTGATGAAAAATGAACACAGTAAAAAATCCATAACATGTAAGATAACAATAGAGTAAAATAAACAATGTTAAGTAAATTAATATGTTTTCTCAAATTTGGGACGATTACAATGTCTTAATTGTTAGTTAAATTTAAATTAGTTGTATTTGTGAGTTTATGAAAAAAATGTTAAATTTAAATGTGAGAAAAAAATATTATGTTTTACACTTTTACAGAAAAAATCGATGAAGAAATAATTTTAATTGAGAAAAAGAGGCTTGAGGAGCACGTAATATCAAATAATATAGCCCGTGAAATACTTTCTGAATTGCGAAAAATCAGAACATATAAAAAGGAAAAAAAAAGTGCCGCTTTCCAACTAAGATTTTAAATTTAAACTTTTTTGTATTAAAAAAATCTATTATTTTAAATATTTTTTTATTTTTACTTCGTAAGATGAGAAAATTTAAAACTATAATATAATGAAAAATTAAATATCAAAATTCTTTGTTTAGTTTTTTATTTAAACACAAACTGTTCATTAAAAATATATGTACATATTTTATAATAAAGAAAATAAACAAAAATATGTATATTATAATATATTATTGAATTGTGTCTTTTTAACTCGAAACCTTATTCTGCTAATTAGAAAATTCATAATCAAATAAAGTGCGACGAATAATGTTTCCTCGAATTTCTGAAGATGTTTATTCTAAATCTGTTGTATTATTATCATCGTCTTCAGTATTACAATCATACTCATTACCATCAATTTCTTCCTCTTCATAAAGTGGCCCATGATGTTTATTTGCAATGTTGTGAAGGATGAAACAACACAGAATAATTTTAGTGCACTTTCTTAGGTTGTAGCATAAAGATCCACCACTTTTAGTTAATATTCTGAACCTGCTTTTTAGTATTCCAAAACTTTGTTCAACGACTTTCCTTGTACGTTTGTGTGCTTTGTTGTACCTTTCTTCTTGAGACGTTGATGGAGATATTACAGGTGTAATTAAACAATGTTGAAGCGGATATCCATTGTCTCCCAATAAGTATGAGCTTTGTGGAAATTGCTGTGAGTGCAAAAATCTATACAGACCGGAATTTTTATATATGTGTGAGTCATGCGTAGATCCAGGCCACCGAACCACTACATCTGTGAATTCAAAGTGTGCATTGCAAACCTAAGAAGAATCATTGAAAGTAAAGAAAAAAATGTAAAATTAAAAAGCTAATTTACCGCTTTAACATTTATTGAATATTGCATTTTTCTATTAAAGAATGTATATCAAAGATAATATAGTTCTTCGTCTCAATAGGATGTTCTTTTTAGTGTAAGTGGTAATTTTTCCAAAAACGACACACTTACATATATGATAAAGATCGAAAAAGCTTCATCAAAATCAAAAAAGTTTTTCAAAATTTTTCGAATTGCTTTTAGTTATGTACCCTGTACACAATTATAATCATTTCAATAAATTTGTATGACAGTCTGTGATATAATGGAATTGTTTTTGTAAATCGAGTTATCAAAACTAATTGTGTAGACGGACCATAGTGTTTCGAATTTGTTCTCATTTATTATAAATGTTTGCTCTCACAAATGAAATGAACACCTGTCAATGTTTTGCAGCACTAAACAATACACAATGCTATTTAAAATGTACATTTAATTCATATGATATTCCACACATATAAGTGTTATTTATATGTATTTGTATATTTTGAGTATTGAAAATAGAATAAATGAATATCATTGGCTGGAACATATAAATATAAATTTGAACATTTTTGAGAGATTTTGATCATATATATTTATTCTCCATGTATGGTTTATGCTCGTGCATAAGGATATATAAGAATCCATATTGAATTGAAGACGATCTCGTACACATACATACATAAAGCATATAACATGAATAAACAAGTTTGATATAACCAAAGACCGATATATAAAATATATTATATCATGGTATATTATATTGGTCTTTGGTATAACATTGAATGCGATGTAAAAACTAATTCTAATACATACATAATAGACATGACATAGTAGACATTAATAACAACATGCTGCTTGCTTATGCAGAAATAATAGTAAATACTATATGCAATGAATGTGCTGTTTATGCGATATACATGATTGTATGTATATATCGTATATATGGTATTTTGTGCACATACATACAAGTGTAATTATAAAAATAGATTGTTCAATGATGTATATCAGGATCTATAATGTATATAGTATCAATGACCTTTCTTAACATATTTCTTTATGAAAATATTTGTGTGTAATGTTAAATATGAACCTTTTTGTTATTCATAGATATATGAATACATTATTTGGTAATTACATATACACTTTCGCAATCAGCTGGTTTTTTACTCATAAAAAATTGAAAAGTCAACCTTTTTGCTTTTTTTTCAACTTTGGTTTGATTTCGGATTTTTGAATAGAATATAATAGTGGCTGTTTGATGCGTGGAGTGGTGTGGGGGGTGGTGGGTGGTGATTACTCATGAGTAATTTTTCATTAGTAAGATTGAAAAATTTTATAGAATGAAAAATAAAATATGATGCTAAAAGAGTATGAAAAGTGCTGTATAATTAGCGTCATTCGTTAACACTGATCAACATTTTTGAACTGAATTAAACTGATTTTTTCATATGCTCTTTTAACTATCTACCCACACTCTCCTACGCATCAAACTTTAACTATTATACTTTTTTCATAAATCCGAAGTTAAATGGAACATTTTGAGACTAGAATCATGAAGATTCATATATTTTTCGATTTTTAATGTTTAAAGAAAACTAGCTGACAGCGAAAGTTTATAATTACCGAATATTTATCAATTACACTGCAATCTGATGGTTTTCCTCTGAAAAGAATTAAATAACAATTTTGATAGGTAACAAATTTGCCTCAAGCAAATATCCTTTTAAGATACCACAATATCTATATTTGAAGAATATATCATTCATTTACTACGTTACCACTATTATAAGTGCAAAATCCACTTTGATCGTGATCAAAATTTTTCTTCTGCTTTGCTATGACTTTCTTAGATATTTTTATACAAATTTGCATATTAATATTATACTTTATAAATCATATATAGTAATATATTTAATTTTAAAATTTTTAAATTTGAAAACTGTCTTCCAACTATAGTTAGTTTAACTGGATGTACAGTATTGTTCACAACTACTTTTACACGACATTTAATTTCTAATCAATTAATAATTGGAAATGCATCCTCGAAACATTATAAATCCATAAATTTGTTTAGTGTATACATATATAATTATAATAATAAATAATTAAATATAATATCAACTATTAAAATATTAAAATATTGTATAATTTCAACTGTATTAAAAAACGATTGATAATTCATCGCTTTTTTGTCCGAATTCATTAGGTTCATTTAAGTTCAAAACAAAGTTACATATATTTTATAGAAAAAAACAGAATTAAAAATACATGCAATTTTAAAACTTTTGTTCAAAAAAAATGCTGTATAAAAATATTTATGACTAATAGTGCTAATACTAAATGTCAGAGGCTATTCAAATTTCTGATAATATATTCTAAAGTATAGGCAGGTCAGATTAACTTCCTATTTTTTGCCAACTCCATGACCGCACCATGCAGAACTGACCAGTTCTTCTACTTTTTAAATGAATGGTTTAAGTTTTAAAATTTGGTTTAAGAATGATATTAAATAGTTGAGCTATCAATTTAATAGAAATGTTAAAATATAAAGGCAAATTTTGAATTCAAAAATCAAATAAGCAATTATAATTTACTATACGTAAACCTATTCCACGTTATTTTCAAACATAATTTTTTGAATCACTACTGAAGATATTTTGATAATACGGATCTCCAAAATATTTCTAGGACTAGAATTATAGGCCCATTCTACTTAATAATTTATTTTCAAACAAACATACATGAAAAAAATTTGATTGCATTCAATCATAAAAATCCATAAATTTACAAATAATTTATTTTCGACTTCATGACATATTGTTTATTATATATACCTATATATATATATATAATATTTTTCAACATACAAATGATTATCAATTTTCATTGAATCTAATTAAATGTTCATCAGCGCTAGTATTTAGAATGTTTTGAATATATACTTTATACCACACACAAAAAACATCAACGAAATAAAATTTAAAAATTTTGAAATAAATATTTTTAAGCTTTCTGTTTTTAAAAAATATTGTAAATAATTTAAAATTCATTATCCTCAAGATTTAGGAACTAGATATCAATTATATATATTATCAATTATATAATATCAATTTTTATCTAGTTAGAAAAAAAATTGACTCAGTCTATAAAAAAATTTGGTAATTCACAAAACACCTGATTTTTAAATTTCTATATTATGATCATAAATCAGAATAATACTTTATTTTTTTAGAAGTCCTAAGGCCCAAACATTAAAAAAGATATTCTTTCAAAATTTCAAGAAGAAATTCAATTCACGGGATATGATAATATATAATCGTATCTTGCATTCATAAGTCAATGAACTCAAAAACATAACAAAATAAAACCATAATATATCCATATGTATACATATATATTATGCATAATCAAAGATACTATATACTATCACAGATAAGTGTATCTGATCTGTGATACTATGTAAAAACATATTTATATGTAGTTATATAGTATCTCTGGTATAATGCTACAGCAATTATAATGTATGCATACGTAAAAACCTCTGTTGCCAAATATTCTACAATGCTACATCAGAAAATAATGTAAACCTATACAAGTAATACATATAATCAAAGACCATATAAATGTATAGAGTACAGTACAAATGCTACAGTAATTATAATGTATGCATACGTAAAAACATCTGTTGCCAAATATTCTACAATCCTACATCAGAAAATAATGTAAACCTATACAAGTAATACATATAATCAAAGACCATATAAATGTATATATTTATATGGTCTTTGATATAAATACAATTCTATATATGTATTTCAATTAGAAGTAGTAGTAGTAATTTATGTCAGATCATATAGCACTCGACAAGGCATATTAACATAACAACACATACATATGTACATATATAAAAATACATGAAATATGAAATGCCTCCTTTCTCAAGTCATTCATATATTAAATACGACGATCAACTCAATACAATAAAAAAAAAATTTGAAACAGCCCTATTGTCAATTGTTGTATTATAAACTAAAGCATTTGCGTACAAAATATCCATTTATTTTTACTTATTCAAGTATAATATCATATCAAGGGTGCGTTCATAAACGTTACTATAGTTAACTATAGTTATCATTTGTCGTTCAAAATGGTGGTGGCATAGTAAAACATAACTACCAACATGAATTTTTAGCGTTCATAAACATCTGTAGTAAAGTAAATTTTTAACTATTTGATGTCAAAAATTAACCCTGCTCGAGAGCATGGTTAACGATAGTAACGATAGTAAGCCTTTAAGTGGTAATGACATTGACAATAAAAAATCGCTTATCATTTAATTTTTTGTTGTGAATTGTGAAAATTTCAATTTAATTTATTTGAAATTAATTAATTTTGTTTTAAACTTCATTTAAACTTCATAAAAAATAATTAATTTTTGACAAACAAAAAATATAAAATTTTATTATTTATTTTAATTTTATATGTAAACATTTTTTAAACTTGACTTGACAGCTGAATGATAATTTATTGCTACTACTATGGTAAAAATCTCGTTCAAAACCACTTGAAGTTAACATAACTATGGCTGTAGTATAACATAACTTTGCTTAAACAATACTACACCATGACTATGGTTAAAGTAATGTTCATGAACGCACCCCAAATAAGTGATGGTACCACTCAAAACCATATAAAATTTAGTAAACCAGTCATGCAACTCACAAACTAATTCTTCTATATAAATATTCTTATTTTTCTCTCATATTTACATCCCTCCTGAATTATAAACTTTCGCTCTTTTTCGATATTGTTTCGAAAAACTTTTTCGATCTTTATTTTTGGCAAACATACAAACATTTAAATAAAAAAAATGAAATGGTTCATCTAGTAGGACTGTATTATCTTTGATGTATATGCATCCCATATTCTTGGTTTTTGAATCACTTTATGGGTTCCATCTATAGCTCCAACGACGATTGGAAAACCATACTTCGAATACAAATCTCTTTTAGTTTTTGCTATCGCTTCTGCAGATGTAGGAAACGTAATGTAGTTTTTTGATTTTCGAAGCATGGCATCTAAAAACTCGTTAAATATTTTGCTAACTGCTGACTGGAGCAAATTATGGAACTTACACTGCCTTGTAACAAAATGAAAATTTCCAGCAGCGAATATACTTAAGCTCGTTAAAACCTGAGTTTTTTTTAAAATTATGTTTATGGGTATTTTATAATAATATATTAAGGGGATTCATTTCATTTTTCAGTATGCAAAGTTTTTCAGTTTTCAAGTTTCGTAGTTCTATTGAAATGAACGACCATATAAAATTTTTTCGTAGTTGTTTTTATTTTATCTGTTACATTTATTTTTTAATATGTGTTTCAAATTCTACGCCAATTATGCCAATTTTAATTTTATATTTATTTTCTATTTTGTATTTTAATTCTATGCCAATTTTTATTACTAAGAAATGTCAAACATTAACTATGAAACTACGAAATATAAAATTTAGGAACTGAGAAGCATTTTACCTCCACAGTTTTTCAAAACTTTCGTAGTTCACAAATGTATGGAAATAAACTACGAAAACTGAAAAACTACGAAGATTACGAAGTTTACAACTTGAAATGAATCCGCTTATTATTTCATTTTTACTCACTATTAAATCAGGAGAAAACGCCTTACTTCTTCTAGTGTTCCTTTGTAAATCTTCACTTAGATCGTCGACAATAGCCATTGCTGCTTCTTTTGTGAAGCGATATCTTTTAAAAAAAGCACTATCTTCACAATCCCATGAATTACTTCTATTTCTAAAAATCTTTCTTGGGATTCTCGATCTTCTTCTTCTTCTTCTAACGTACAACAAATCCATCACAATTAATACAAAATTTGTGTACTTAAAATATATACCTAAATAAAACACGAACGAAAATAAATTTTAAAAACTTTCAATTACAATATAAACCAAGTAGTATTCTAGAGGTTATGCTTGCTGTTAAATGGATTGCTATTACTTTTTCTCTGATCGCAAAATATTCTTGCGATTTTGCTTATTAGCGACTGTCAAAACAATCGAGGATATGAAAACGTCGAATTCCGCTACCAAAGTTGCTTATTTGCTTGCTATGTGTATCGAGGATATAGCCCTAAATCTAAATTCATAAATATATTGTAATGGAGCACTAAAATTATCTGCTCCAACGCATGAAAAAATTTTAATATCTACATACTAAAACAGAAAGCATCGCATTCAAATATTATTTAGTTTTTTCTATGAGTTATGCGTTAGAATGGAGCACTTAGAAAATTTGCTCCAACGCATCAATTTTTATAATTATTTATATTTATAATTTAGTGCTTTCAATGGTTAGGTATACACAATTACGCTGGCCCAATGCTTATTTGTTCAATAGACCATTTTGGACGAAATTGAGTTATAAATTGATTCTTAGTAAACAAGCACCGCTCTTTCTTTTCCTGCTATCAAAATTGTTCTATGTCTTACCGTTTCGGAGATATACAGTTGTTGCTTTATTCTAAGCGACAGATTTCTAGATAATGTGAAGTGCTAGTTTGTTCAATGAGATATTTTTGAACGTAGAACGCAAAATTTTAAAGAAATTTATGCTTCTTTGTGCAATATCCACGAAACAGAGCTTTTTTGTTCTATATCCCACCTTCAAAAATATACACTTTTGTTCTTTGTGCACTTTATTGTAATACAAATTATATTTTTTTACTCAATCTGTTGGCACTTTGGTAGCCTTCATCGAGTGTTGAGAAGCATTAAACATTTAATTTAATGATAATTTATTGATCATAGTTGAATATTTAGTCCAGGTGTTCACTTTGCTGTATCACAGTTAGCATTACTATTATCAATAGACACAGAAAAAAATTTCTATTCATAATATCCTTATGTATAATATATTATATATTTTTTGTAATCTTTTTTGTGTCTCTTCCTTAATTCATATTTAATTCATTAACTTGTTATAATGTAAATTTGATAATAATTCTACACAGTTGACTATGAACAGTGATACAGTAACGTGCAAATTTAAAATCAACCAATTTTTGTCAATTGAATTTTGTTTCTAAATAATCTTTAATGTCTATATTTTGTTTTAATAAATATAATTTTGTTAAATCATTAACAATCTGTATTTTGTGTTAAATCATTAACATCGAGTCAAGATCTCATGACGGAGTTAAGTTAGATTACTGATGTACTACAGCATTTAGTCGCAAATTGTGTTGAACAAAATGAATATTGTGAATGAAAGTATAACTTCTTCCTCCCCTAGAAGCTTAACTACTGGTGTCGATGAGTAATTATTTTCTATCTAACAATAATCAATAGTTAAATATTATACTAATATATACTTAGGTTACTAAATATGCTGGATTCACCAAGATCAACATTTGATGATTCAGACGCAGATCCAGAGTTCATACCAACAAGGCAAAAAAAGGGAGCAAAAAACATACTGAATTCTCCAAAACGTAAAAAATCAACAACCCCAATTCAGTTGATTGATTCAAATTTTACGAGCTCGGAGCCGTCTACATCAAAAGTAATATTTACAGACAGTATTTTATCTCCAAGAATAGTGGTTGACAAATCAAGAAAAAGAAAGCTGAAAAAGTCTACTTGGATGCGAACAGTAAAGAAAACTTTAAGAGAATCTGGGAGGGAATACTATGACGAAGAAGGTAAAAAACATCCATCGAGAAAAGTGAAACAAGCAGTGAATTGTGAAAAATCATGTAAATTAAAATGCACTGCATTATTATCTGAAGATGAACGATTATTGCTTCATGCATCCTTCTGGAAACTGACAGACATAGAGAAAAATCATTATTATTCCAAATTTGTAACGCGAATGGAGCCAAAACGAAAAAGAACAAAAAATATCATTTCAAGAAAAAAGTTTTCTTATAAATATCATTTTGAATTGAATAGCCAGAAGATAGAAGTGTGTCAGTCATTTTTCTTAAATACTTTAGATATTTCTAAACAAAGAGTTTATTATTTTTTCAAAGCCGCTTACCAAGAAGAAGGAGGTGTCGCAAGAAAACCGTTATCAGGTAAACATGTAAAAAAGATAACACCTCAAGAAAAAATTGATGCAGTTAAACAACACATCCAAAAGTTTCCAGTCGTTGACGCTCATTATTGTCGTGCGGATTCCAACAAACAATATCTCGAAGCTGGATTAAGTATTAAAAAAATATATAACTTTTATTTAGAAACAAGTAATGATCCAGTTAAATTTTGTATTTATTCTAAAGTGTTCAATGAGCAATTTAATCTCTCCTTTTTTAAGCCTAAAAAAGATCAGTGCGATATGTGCGTCAAATTCGACAAAATACCAGCTCCAACAGAAAAAGAAAAACAAGAATATCAAAACCACAGAGACAAAAATGCTAATTGTAAAATTGAACGAAATAAGGATCGTCTATTATCAAATGATAAAACTGTAATAGTTTGTTACGATTTACAAAATGTTTTTGCTTTACCGAAAGCAAATACATACATCCTCTTTTTACTACAAAAGAAAATTTTTAGTTTTCAATTTAACTGGGTATTGTCAAAACAACAAAATTACTTATTGTTGTATATGGAACGAAAATTTAACTGGAAGGAGTGGCAATGACATTGCTTCAGCACTAATTGCTATTTTAAATAAAATAATTGTTGATCTTCCAAATACAAAACACCTTATATTATGGTCAGATTCTTGTATCCCTCAAAACAGAAACAGAATAACATCACTTGCTATACTAAAATTTTTAAAAGATAATAGTCAAATTTCTTCAATAACTCAAAAGTATTCAGAACCTGGCCATTCTCGAATACAAGAATTAGATGCAGTATATAGTGTAATCTATAAGCACATAAAAGATATAGAAATTCATGGACCGATATCACTCATAAGAATACTGAAATCAATACAATATTCAAAAGTTGCCTTGAAAATTATGCAATTAAAGAAAGAAATGATTTTTAATTATAATAAAGCTAGTCTTGGATTGAAGTTAATTCCGTATCAAAAAGCGGCTCAAATTCTGTATGAGACTAGTAATATTTTTCAAATTAAATACAAAACCGACTATCTAAACACTTCTTTTATTACAGTAAATATTGTTCAAAATACGAGAAAAAATGTTGTAAATGAAAATTTATTTAAAATTGAACACTGTGGAGAGACAAAAAAAAATGTCAAAGCAAAAACAAGATGATTTGCGATCAATGTTGCCATTTTTAAACATAGACGACAAAACTTTTTACGAGAAAATTATCTTGAAAGACTGATTCGAAATTATTTTATTTAGTATAAAAATCAAGTTTTTATTGTAATTTCTTTTAATTAGTTTTTTATGTTTTTGTTTTTTGTTGTAAAATTTTGGTTTTTGTTTTTTCTTACTTTTTTGAATAAATAAAAATGTTGCTCTCACATTTTCTGGCTTTTGTTCTATATCTCTTGCATAATACTAATAGCGGTTTGTTTATTGTTTCAAACAATTTCAATGCTTTGTTAGTCAATATCCAACTTTTTGTTCAATATCCACTATTAGGAAGGAAAATATTGTGCGTCATATACTTGTGTTCAATGTCCACACAGGTATTCATTTTTATTTGATAAAATTTTTTTATTTTAACTTGCAAATTATTATCGAAAATTAGCATTTTTTAACAAAAATTATATTATCCTTTTTGAAAAAGTCACTCAAGTCATTCAAACTTCTAAAAAATATAGTTATATTTATGTTTAAAACTAAAAATTCATTTTTCTCAAAATGGTTGCTGTGGTCTGTTGAACAAATAAGCATTGGGCCAGCGTGTATGTACAAATTAATGTGTATCATTATACGTATGTTTATTGTTTGTGGTATCATTGGTATCATGCTGTACACGTACAGACTTTACTATAATTGTTATTTCTTTCATTCTCTTTCTTTTCTTTTTTCTATGTGCATTGATATTGAGAAGTGTACATAATCGAGTGTATATATATTGTTTTGCTATATATAAAATTTTGTTGTTGCAATTTATTTTTCATGTGGTATTATGTGTAGTATCACAGACAATATACAGATGTTTCTCTGCATATATTCAAATAAGTAAAAAAATCAAATTCATATGGACGTTCGGGAAAATCCAGATTCGAGTCTTGGATATATTTAAATTCAAAATGTACGTTAATATTCGATTGTTCTTGCATTCGATAAAAGTTTTAAAATATGGTTCATAAAATTATATACGCGTACATATAAACAATCTGATTTGAGTGTGTTTGGGTTTATTCGTATATTTACATGCAATAATAGAAAATATACGATTTATTTGTAGCAATTTGGTAGTATATATAATATCACAAACCTTTTTTTAATGAATATAATAATATTATTGCTGATGGTATGCTACAAAGATAATACAGTCCTACTAGATGAACCATTTCATTTTTTTTATTTAAATGTTTGTATGTTTGCCAAAAATAAAGATCGAAAAAGTTTTTCGAAACAATATCGAAAAAGAGCGAAAGTTTATAATTCAGGAGGGATGTAAATATGAGAGAAAAATAAGAATATTTATATAGAAGAATTAGTTTGTGAGTTGCATGACTGGTTTACTAAATTTTATATGGTTTTGAGTGGTACCATCACTTATTTGAGGTGCGTTCATGAACATTACTTTAACCATAGTAGTTATGTTATACTACAGCCATAGTTATGTTAACTTCAAGTGGTTTTGAACGAGATTTTTACCATAGTAGTAGCAATAAATTATCATTCAGCTGTCAAGTCAAGTTTAAAAAATGTTTACATATAAAATTAAAATAAATAATAAAATTTTATATTTTTTGTTTGTCAAAAATTAATTATTTTTTATGAAGTTTAAATGAAGTTTAAAATAAAATTAATTAATTTCAAATTAATTAAATTGAAATTTTCACAATTCACAACAAAAAATTAAATGATAAACGATTTTTTATTGTCAATGTCATTACCACTTAAAGGCTTACCATTGTTACTATCGTTAACCATGCTCTCGAGCAGGGTTAATTTTTGACATCAAATAGTTAAAAATTTACTTTACTACAGATGTTTATGAACGCTAAAAATTCATGTTGGTAGTTATGTTTTACTATGCCACCACCATTTTGAACGACAAATGATAACTATAGTTAACTATAGTAACGTTTATGAACGCACCCTTGATATGATATTATACTTGAATAAGTAAAAATAAATGGATATTTTGTACGCAAATGCTTTAGAATACAACAATTGACAATAGGGCTGTTTCAAATTTTTTTTTATTGTATTGAGTTGATCGTCGTATTTAATATATGAATGACTTATGAGAAAGGAGGTATTTCATATTTCATGTATTTTTATATATGTATGTATGTGTTGTTATGTTAATATGCCTTGTCGCGTGTTATATGATCTGACATAAATTACTACTACTACTTCTAATTGAAATACATATATAGAATTGTATTTATATCAAAGACCATATAAATATATACATTTATATGGTCTTTGATTATATGTATTACTTGTATAGGTTTACATTATTTTCTGATGTAGGATTGTAGAATATTTGGCAGAAATGGAGAAAAATTTAGGAGAACTATGGAAAGAAATATGAAAAATATATGGAGAAAAATTTAGCTTTCGATGTGAGTACCGGCCCTAAGCGAAATTTGAAACTAAAAATTTAGCTAACAATTTAGCGACATTTTTTTTACATAGGTTTTACGTGGAGAAAAATTTAGCTTTCGATGTGAGTACCGGCCCTAAAAGTTAAAATATTTTTTTTTCTAACTAAAGTTCGGGAAAAATATAATTCGCGTGTCACAACGAGCGCATCATTATAACGTTGTTGACTTCTGCTTATTCTGCTGCCTCTAAATGGCGTCATCAGCCAAGGTTGTTACGGATACCCACTGTCCCCTGAAAAATAAGTGAAATAGTAATTAAAAAATTTAAAATAATTAAAAAAAAAATTTTCCAATTATCCAAGTGTCTCTCATACCACTTTCATATTTAGCCCTCATGTGTGTATACAATTGTGAGGATAACCACACGTGTGAATTGAGCATTTATGCCAATTATTTTTAAATCAGCATTACAAACCTATGAAAAATTGAATTAGCGCATGTGTGATGAAATTATTTTAATGCCTTAGTCACTTACAATTTGAACATTCAATGAATGTCCCTCTTTACGACACACATATGAATGCTCATTTTCCGAAGGGGCTAAAATTTGGACATGTGTGCCATCAACTGCACCTATTATCCCAGGGAAGTTTGCTTTACGGTAGAACCTGTTGAGAAATACGTGTGTATTATGAATTATTGAATAAAATTATTTCATTAAGTGGATACCCCAATTTAGTAATTGCTATTTCTGATGATGTGGTTGGAAATTTAACCATTTAACCAATTTTTTTGCATATCATATCGTATGATAGCCGTGCAAACTTCCTTTATACATGATGAAAGTGCAGACTGGGATAAGTCAACACAGAAGTCCTGACTGATGTTACGTTGGTAGGCGCCGATAAAAATAAAGTTATGAAAATTAAAAATATGTAATTCTTATTAATGGATTTACCAGTAGCGAAAAATCTTATAGCAGCAAGCACACGTATCTCTTTTGGTATACCTCTGATCGTCTTTCTATCATTTAAAAATACTTTCAAATCCTCCAAAAATACTCTAAAGCCATGTTTTGAAAATCTGAAAATATTTTTAAATTCCTCCGCTGGTAAAGAAAGACGATCAGAGTGGTCTCTTATAAACCTTCTTTCCACACGGATATTGGTGACTGTTAAATCCACTCAAAAGATCAACATTAAAAATGAAAAGGTGCCGGTTCAAAATTTTTAATAAAATAAAAACACAATTTTTTTACAGTTCGTTATAAAACTTTATTTAAAATATATTCTCTTAAGCCTAACAATTCAATATCTTAAAACTAAATTACAAACAAAATTCGAAAAAAAAAATGCTTAAATTTGTATGTATTTAAATTCTAATAAATTTAATTCAATATATATATAAAATGAAAAATTCAATATTTTCAATTATATGATAATATTTCAGTTAGACCGGAAATAGTTATGCAATTAATTTTTTACAAATCAAAACAAATTTTGAATTTACAAATGAAATATATAAAATTTTGCTTTAATTATAATTTTGTATATGTACAATAATTATGCAAATAAATTTAACGAAAATATGTTACAATCGAAACAAAATTATGAATTTATGCAAATGAAATATATCAAATTCAATTATAAATTTTGCATATAAGTTAACACAAATATTTCACACACATCAAATCATTTCAAGTGCATAAGTCACGTTGCAGTACAAGGTCACATCGCAATAGTCAAAATTCCCATTCCCACGGTAAAATTGCTGACGATAGATTTACTAAACATAGGAATAATTATTATTAATTTTATTATTAAGAAAATTTGTAATTTTTATTTTAAAAGTTTAGTCAGTTGTAATTTAGAATTCATAGGAGTAAAATCCGAAAATAAATTTGTCCAAAAATAAATTTGTTTTTTTTTAATAATAAATAAATAAATTTATTAACTTATATTCTTAAATATTAAATATTAATTAACTAATTATTCGTTGGTATAGGTCGACCTACACGAATAGATGGCGTTATAGAAACTATGTTGATTGAAGAACTGCTGCTGAATATAACGATGACGAATCAATTAAACAATGACTGTTTGAATTTTCAAAGTCAAAAAAATCGTTATGCGAACTGAAGATTGCCGTCGAGAATTGATGACTGTCGAGATGCAAATATTTCTCACTGTCTCGTTGAAATTTTAATTTCCAAAATAATTCAAGTTTTTTTGATGATACTTTTCTGCGATGTTTCTTTAGAAAATTTCTAAGTCAAAGAAATTTTCTAAGTTTAAAGATGATGAATTTCTGCTCTAAATATTAGAAAATTTTGTAAAAAAAAATTTTCTGTCTTTTTTTAAAAAATCAACTTTAACAATTTTCGATGATCCGGCTCGAAGTATTAGAAAATTTTGTAAAATTTTGTAATTTTTTTCTGTATAAGAAATTTTCTAAGTATTTTTTGACGATGATTTAATTCGACGTTTCCCTATTTTCTGTAAAAATTCTAAGTATTTTTTGACGATGATTTAATTCGACGTTTCCCTATTTTCTGTAAAAATTCTAAGTATTTTTACAGAAATTCCTAACTTTTCCCTAATTACTAGCTCAATACGCTAGATTTTTTTAGGACTCAATACGTCCCGGCTGATGAGGTGGTCTTTTGGTTTCCCTGGTTCAGTCTCAGTACGACAATATAGTCAGGTAATTGCAAAAGACAAATTTTTCTGCGAATCGCAACCCTTTATATACCGAAATTTGGAAACTCTGGAATTTTCTATTTTCCCCGTTGGTGATAAAATTTCTATTTGTCTCATCTTCTCGTCTTTTTTTATGAAACCGTTTTGTTCAAATTGTGTCCGGTACTTCAAATGACAATTTGTGGTAATTGTGAATAACTCTGACTGGTAAGTATATTCAGCTGGTACCTTTTGACAGTTTTGACATGGTCGTATGTAATGTATATATATATGTTATATGTATTCCAATGTTTTTATTTTGTTAGTGTTCATTGTTTAAAAATGAAAGTGTAGTTCAAATAAGTATTTTGTGTTCAATGTTTTGTGATATTTTTTATATTTTCTGTTTTATGTTTAAAATAATGATTCAGTGTTGTGCTAGTTGTTTTGTGCAAGTAATAATTTGTTTATTTTGTTTATTGTGATAAATGTTTGTGATATCAGTGTTGTGATGTTGTGTTCATAAATTTTATGTTATATATTTGTGCAATGTGAATAGTTTTGTTTTGTTTTGTGTGCTATGTTTATAGATAGATTTTATGTTGTGTATACTTCTGTGTTATATGTTTTGTGCATATTTATGTTATACTTATGTTGTGGAATGTTAAGTATTATGTTATGTGTGATATGTTTTGGTTATGTTGTTTGTTTATTTTTGTGTTGTTCTGTTTGTACTATTTGTTTATGGTTTTGTGTTATTGTTATTAATTTATTTATTTATTATTATTATTAATTATTTTTATTTTTAATAACTTTTATTTTTCTTTTTCAGATGAAAATGTTGAATGACGATTCAACAGTGACATTTTCATCTACGTCTGAATCTTCTAAAGATAAGAATGCTGCGATGGTAAAATCCAAAAGTCTGTTCGAATTCATATTGCTAAAAAAAGAAATTAAAAATATTCCATACTCTCAATAATAAAATTGTGAACAAATCTCAGTTAATGTCCGTTCACTGTCAGTGTCAAAAAAAAATTCTAGTTTTAGCGAAAAGGCTATAATAAACATACCAATTATTTTATTATTTTACTTCTGAAAATGTTATTAATTAAAATAACATTTATAAAGAACTCATCACAAATATATATGAAAATTTGAATTTTAAATTTTATAATTTATTCTTTCCCGGATACAAAGAAAAATATCATTAAATATTTTCACTACTTGTGTATTTTTAATATAGATATATCACATATCAAATTTACAACTTTATAATAATTAATTATATTATATATTCATATTAAATATGAATATTCAATATAATTATAAAAAAAGAAAGGGATTATGTATATGCAAGTACATAATTTTTATTAAAAAAATATATAAAGACACTGTAAAATGAATTATATTTGTTCCCAAAAATATTTTTACTCTACACCACATTTAATAATAATACATTTAATTTACAATAATTTATAAAACTTACTTTCTGTATCATTTATTTTTCACGAATTCACTGCACTTCTAATATCACTGCTTCTTGATTTTCTTTTGTTTACACTTTAAAATGTCAAACATAGTATGGTGAATTTGAAAATAACGTGTGGTAAACTCTCACGAGAGCTCTTTATGGTAGAGAGTTCATAATAGAACTTTCTTTATCGCAATTTTACTTTATTGTTATTTATAACGAAAGTACATAATTGACCCCCAGGAATATAATGTTGAATATAAACTTCAATAAGCAGCCGAAGTTTTTTTTGTTAGTGAATTTCTAGTCAGCACCCAGTAATTTACACTTGGTTAGTTAGGATAGGAATGAAGGTGAATATGCTTGATTTCTTCGGTTTATATACTTTTGTGAACAAAAGTAAATTCCTGGAAATTAACGGTGTCTATTATTTTTGAGTCCTATTGTAATATTTTGTAATTAATTATTTATTTTATTTGTCATTGTTTTTGAAATTTACTTTTGTCACCAAATAGTATGCAACAAAAAATAATACAATTATTTAATTTTACTAATAATAATAATAATAATAATAGTTACAATTACAATAATAATTTTTTGCATAATTATTATGACTATTCTAATTGGAATTTGTATATTGAATTGTAAGTAATAATATTGATATTGTAAGTAATTGTTGCTAGGTACATTTTTTACATTTTGATCTTTGATCTGTTACTTATTTTATTATGTATTATGTTTAGTTACATTTTATATATAGTGATTGTGTACAATTTGTTTTTTTTTTGGATGTATAATTAATTACAAGTGTTGTTGTCTTAGTCTAAAATTTGTATTATTTTATTGATTGTTGATTGTCTAAATTATAATTATAATGAATAGTGAAATGTATGTTGATGTGTGCGTCAATTGTTGAGAGCAACATTGAATAGTCTTATTGTACTAATTGTTTATTGTTGAATATTTGACAGTTTAGTGGTTTAGTTTTTATATTTATGTTTTTGGATATTTTGAGTGTCGTGAAATTAATTAAAGTTGTTGTGTTTATAATTATTATTTATTAAAATTTCAATTAAAATGAAGATTTGGTTGCATGTATATTTGATTCATGTAAATCAAAATACTTCATTTCATTGGAGTTTGTCTATTAACGAGTTTTATTTCAAGTGCCTCCGGTAAAGTGAAAAATGTGAAGTGCTTAGATAAAAAAGTTTCAAATATGTTTAATTTGTGTACATAATAATTTTTAAGTGCAATTGTGCAAGTGTAATTTCAGGTAGAAGAATTGGTAGAAGAGGGGGTTGATGGTATGCAAATTAATCTGTACCAATTAACCATCATAGTTTTGTCAACACCTGAAAATCAACTAAAAGAAAAGGTGAAATGAACTGAATGATAACGAGCATACTGCCCCCCTTTGAAAAAATACATTTTTTTCAAAAAGAAAATCAAACATAAAATGAATTTTATTGTTTATTGAACAATTTTAATTGGTTTTTAATATTTTTATATTGTTATCCAATGTTAATTTAAAGGCGATGCGTGTTCCGTTTGATCCGAATTATTCAAAATTAATATTTTTTTTACCTTGAATGATCATTTGAATGGCATTTGAATGATCATTCGCAACGAATTATCGAAAAATTAACGAAAGTATTTGATTTTGAAAATTATTGATTTTGCCAGAATTGGATGAAAACTGCCTACGACATGTAACACAGAATTTTGAACAAAAAGCAGAATTTCCAAACTATTTTGGTGCAATTGATGAGAACGTGTTGAAATTGAAGTAAACACAGAAAGAGAAATGACATTAACAATAGGTTTCAGAAAAATTTGAAATTACAGGCTTCTCCAAGTTCTGGGTCAATGTACAAAAGTTACAAGAATACGTTCAGCTTAGTTCTGTTAACAGCGGCAGATGTTACGATTTTTATATGAATAAACGATTTTTATATTGTGACATAAGCGGATACAGAAAATGTAGCAATTTTTTAAAATTGCTCTCTTTGGCCTGAATTAGAAAATAATACATTGAGGTAATTACAATCTGAATTGTGAATATTTACATATTAATAAAAGTCCTTCTGTACCATATACTGTACAGTATTTTCTCATTGGAGACAGAGAAGAGTTTTAGATGTTAGAAAAAAAATATTTAATGCACGTCTGTTGAAATGTTGTTAAAACGTGTATTTGTTTACACAACTTGCTTCTTGATGGAAAATGGAAATAAAGTTTTTGTTGACAAAATGATGACCGGTCAGTAAGATTACTTGATTTACAAAGTAATAGCAACAATTCACCAATTTTGAACGGGAAAGAAGTCAAAGAAACTCTCACGGAATATTTTATGTTGGAAGGTGCTAAAGATTATCAGCGGAAGTATGTTTAATTCAAACAATAAAAAATCATGTATTCTATAGATTTGTGTTGTTTGAAAATATATAAAAAAGAATGCGTACCTATATAATGTATATATTTGTGATTTAATTTTTTTTATTTATTTTCAAATTGGTATTTATACAACACTTGAAGTATCTCTATGCTTGCTTTTAATTTTCTTTTAAAAATTCAGCAATATGACTCCCGAAAAGATCATATTCACTGGCTTTTTCTCTTGTTGTCTCTAACAATGCACTGGTAAGGTTTTGCATGGTGTCGGATTCGATTGATGATATCCTAGTACAAACATAAGTATTACTACCATCATATTTGAATTGTTTGAATACTAGTTAATATCCAATATTTTCTAAAAATTTACCTGTTAAATTTTACAAAAACATTCAAAAAATTTAAAGTTTTTCGAACTTTAGTTAGAAAAAAAAATATTTTAACTTTTAGGGCCGGTACTCACATCGAAAGCTAAATTTTTCTCCATGTAAAACATATGTAAAAAAAATGTCGCTAAATTGTTAGCTAAATTTTTAGTTTCAAATTTCGCTTAGGGCCGGTACTCACATCGAAAACTAAATTTTTCTCCATATAAAACCTATGTAAAACAAAATGTTGCTAAATTGTTAGCTAAATTTTTAGTTTCAAATTCCGCTTACTGGTACTCACTTCCAAACTAAATTATTTCGGTGGAACTTAATAGTGGAGAGTTGCGGAACTCATTTTTCACAATCATTTTATATGGTCGAGCATATAAAAGGCAAGCAAAATATTGACAGCTCAAATATTTTGACAAATAAATATTTATTTATTTATTTTTACTTAATTTAATTTCATAGCCTCCGCGATTTTTTTCAAAAAATTTCAAAACTCTATGTAATCTACACACATTTCCTTCCACAATTTGTAGCTTGTAGAATTATATATGCAATCGCAAGCGAAAAATTTCACGGGAACTGAGTACCAGGTCTTAATGTTGAAGATATTTAAATATCTTTGGAATTAAATCACAAATTTTTCTTTAGAAAAACTTTTATTAAACACTTACACTTATTACACAAAGTGAGCTAAAGTTAAACTTAGACTAACTGTTATTCTTTCTTATCATGATATTTATACTTCTTCTTACAGCCAAAAAGAATATTATTTTCCCATAAACACAAAAATGCTGACGATTCCTAAATTTTTTTTTACCAGAATACGAAAATTTAGAATTTTACGTAACTAAAATAATTTCTCATGAGAAAATGTTCTAGTCACGTTGCCGCATATGCAATTTTGGATCATATTAACAAAAATCAGATTTTATATGTTGTGAATTAAGTACAGGGAGAGAAACTGATATAACTCCCTCATTCTTACTTTGTAGACTCTCCTGAGTCCTCATGTTAATTTTTATTTTCAGCCCTTTGTGTTTAAGGGTAAATATTACAACAAGAATTATAATTACTAAAATAGCTAATTAAACTTATAATGCTTCCATCAATATAATTTGTTCTTTTTTGATATTTTATTTCCTTTATTTCGTCTATATTTTTAATTTGTTCTAGTACAATATTATCAAAAGCTAATTTCTTATTAAAATCTCTTATTTCTCCTAAATAATTTTGAATCGTGAAGCTTTGTTTAAATTATTTACGGTTATTTGAAAAAATTTGATCGTTAATTTTAACTGAACAATTATTAAAGTTTATTAGATAGTTTCCATTTAAAATTAATTTACGTTCATCGCAATTACTAATTAAATTAGTTGTTCTATGATTTTTTGCTATTACTATTCCTGGTTCTAATTCTACAATTCTACAAATTAATTACAAAAATGTGCTTAAACTAAATTTTTCTGTGTCACCATTTGTGTTTGGTGTGTGGCCACGCTATCCCCTCTTCCACCACTATTGTGGTGGGAGAGACGGTAGCAGCTTCACAAATTCACACCTATGGTGCACAGGCTCTTATATCTATCGTTAGTATCCAACCTTGCTTACAACTATTGTTAGTACTTAGGTTAGGGTCCAAAAATTCTTACAATGTAATCACTGTGTGCGGCCACGGCCACGCCATCACTCCATCCACTCACTGTAGTGTGAAAAGTGATGTCGGCACCTCTGTCGCACACAGTTTTCATATATAATTTGTCACTTGAGTGTTCTATTGCTATGTGGTGATTGGGCACGAATTATGTCTTACTCTTATAATTTGTCCGTCAGTCTCTATTGTGTCAGTATTGTAAATAGAGTGGAGTTTGCACCCTGTGAAGGATCCAGCAACTCCTCCCTATTTACGTCTTGTTGTCCTAGGACTACCAGTCTGGATGTAACAGCCGGGCAGTCCATTAACAGTATTGTCGCGTTCGTGTGTAAGGTGTTTCTACAACAAGGGCAGATTGACCCGACTTCTCTGTTTGTTGAGAAGGGATGAACCAATATCCTGAAACCTAGCCTGTCTTCGCTTGTTCAATTGGTCCAGCCCGATTCTGTATATGGCATTCGGGCTTGGCGGGATAAGCAGGTTCGACTCTTTTACAACACCAATGGCTGCCTTGGCTGCCTGGTCCGCCTGCTCATTCCCGTCAATACCGACATGACCGGGGATCCACACTACACGTGTGTCATACTGGGTGATGTGGGCTCTGATCCTGGTAACTAAGTGTTCCACGTTATCAGGGTTCTTTAGGGCCTGAACGACTGACAGGGAGTCAGTGAAGATTACCGAAGCTCTGCCATTATCCGCCCTCATGGCTGCAGCGATCCACACTGCAGTCAATTCGGCATCAAATACCTGAGCCTCAGCTGGTAATCTCCTCTGTATCACTGTCGTCCATCCAGACGAACCGCGTTTGCTGACCACTGCAAGACCAACACCAGTGGTGGTTTTACTGGCATCAGTGTACAGTAGCAGCCTACCCCTGAAGTCCTCACAAACCTGCGAGTGCAGCGCACGGAAGACCTCCGGACTGGTGGCTTCCTTGCGGTAGAAATTCAGGTCGTCTATAATGTATTGTCTGATGTCTCTGTCTGTGGGGGTATTTTGAAAATTAGGGATTGGGAGTGGTTTTTGGGGGAAAGCACCATCCAGTCGAGGGATCGTCATTATAGATCTTCGTAACGAGGAAGTTCTGCACCGACTCTCCCTCTCCAGGAAGTTCCAGGCAATTCCAAACAGGGGAGACCTGGGGTCCCCTACCTGCTTGGAAGCACACCTTAGCCTTAGTTTCATTAAACGGTCCTCCAGAGACCAGATACCACATTCTACTAGTAGAATGGGGATAGGGGTCGAACGGTAAGCCTCTGAGGCCACCCGGAGGACGTTATTCATTGCTGTCTGTATGGATTTTTTGTTCGTTGGTGAACAGTCACCGAATAGGGTCAGACCGTACCCTGTGATACTGTTTATTAGAACTTTAGCAATGTGAATGAGTGCCGAAGGTGGTGCACCCATTCTGCCTGCTGCCAGCATCTGTATGAGGTTATGAACCTTGCGGAGTTTATTCACCACAACGTTCACGTGTTTTTCCCATGTGGCTCTTTTATTGAAATTGATTCCCAGAATCTTCATGCTAGGGGACGAGCTAATATCGCGTGAAGCAATGCGCATTTGGTTTGCGGTGCAGTTCTTTTTCCTGCAGACATGGAGGAATTCCACTTTTCCAAGTGGTATTTTACCTCCATTATCATGAGCCCACTTCAAGGTTAGCTCTGAGGCTCCTCGAAGATCACTCATTGTTTCTGGTGTGCATGATGTGTCACTAAGCAAGATATTATCGGCATATGCCAGCACTTTGATGTTGGGGTATCTTGATAGTTTCACTAGCAACGAGTCCAAGTAAACAACGAGTAGCGTAGTAGACAAGGGAGATCATTGTGGGGTACCGTTATCCAGCTTATAACGGGTAGAGAGACAACCATTTGTACGGACCTTGATCTGTCTATTCGTCATAAAACTATACACTGTGCTTACAAAGCTTGGATCCACACCCCAAGAGGTCAGTTTCTGGCATACAAAACAGGCTGATATTCTGTCGTATGCCTTTTCAAGGTCTAGTGAAATGACACTAGACTGACCTCTCGCTGCCAAAGAAGAAGCCAACCCTTCTTCTAGGTCGTGTAGGAGAGTGATGGTGCCTCTCCTCGGGCGGAAACCATGCTGACCAGAATTCGTCAGTTCCTCAGTCACTTTCTGGAGTATTTTTCCCATAATCTTCTCCAATGTTTTGGATAAACAAGGGAGGAGAGATATGGGTCTGTAGTCCAGTGCGCGCTTTGCTGTTGAGGTTTTCTTCGGAATCGGAATCAGTGTGGCTAGTTTCCAGTCATGTGGGAAAGTTCCACACGCCAGAATGTTGGAATACAACTCTGCAATTCTGATCTTTATTTCTCTCGGTAACTGTCTCATCATGCGATAGCTTATTTGATCCTCACCCGGAGTGGACCCACCGGAAGAATTCAGTGTCTGTTCCAGTTCACCGAGTGTGATCGCATAAGCAAGATGGTGTTCCACCCGATGAGACGTGTCGACCGAGTATGCAGATTTCTGGTCGATAACCAATTCCGGTAGGCCAAGGTCGCTAGAGACTGAGGCCCATGACGATGCGAACTCCTCTGCAATATCAAGTGAGTTGGTGACAGTCCCGTCAACTGTCTTGAGGGATAGTACGGCTGAAGGTGGTTTGCCGTAAAGACGTCTCACCTTCGACCATGCATCCCTCAGCGAGTCAGATGGGATTATCGAGTTGACGAATGCCCGCCAGGAGGCCTTTTTCGCCGTTCTTACCGCCCTCCTCACTTGAGCAGTTAATCTTTTGAATGTAGTTGAGTTCTCGCTGGTAGGGTTTCTTTGGAACCTCTTCCAAGCTGTATTTTTTTGTTTTATGACACTTTTTATTTCACTGCTTAGCCAAGGTGGCTCAGAACAGATCTTTGGTCTGACGGATGAGATGGATAAGACTGAAGCAGATCTGATTAATTTTTTAATGCCGGCTGCCTCTTTATTTATGCTGCTGCTTTGAGGGTATTCTCGGTTTAGTCTCAGGGCCGATTGGGCAAACAGATCCCAGTCGGCCCTGTCTTCGACCAAACGCGAGGAAATTTTTTGAACTGCTAGTCTGTTTACTCTATTTATTATGATTGGGAAGTGGTCGCTTCCCTCTGGATTATCATGGAGTGCCCATGAGAAATTGCTAGCTATGTGGCTTGAAGCTAGAGTAATATCAATTGCGGAGCTAGTAAGATGTGTCGAAGACACGAAGGTGTGGGCTCCGTCGTTCAGTAGCATGTGATCAGATTCGAGTAGCCAATCTGCAATAATTGTACCTCTAGGATCAGATCTGTGATCCCCCCAGAAGTGGTGATGGGCGTTGAAATCGCCACCAATTATTGATGCGGATGGGAGTTGGTTTGTAAAATTAACTAGGGTGGAGGTGTTTATGACATCGGTTCTGGTAATGTATACCGGTGAGAAAGCCATTGGAGGTGATGTGTGTACGGTGACGGACACATTCAGGACATTCGACGTTATGTCGAGAAGTGAATGGCTTATATTGGACCGTACAAGTATACCAACTCCTCGTGACCGAGACGAGGGGTCACTGTCAGAGAAATGACAAGTGTATCCTCGAAAGTTCGAGGCTCCGTTGTTAGAAAAGAAGAGTGTTTCCTGTAGAAGGATAATGTGCGGTTTGTACCGACTTATTAGGAATTCGAGATTGTGCTGGTTAGCACGAAAACCTCTTATATTCCACTGGATGCAGGTGAGCTCTCGTGATGTTGTACGTGAGCTTGGAGTGAAACTTGCCGCCATCTGGTTTTGTATAAACCAAATGACTGACTTGGTCAGAGGTTTACTGAGGCACGGAGGTCTTTGAAGAGTTTATAGATCCTCTATGCCATCCACGTCCTCATTGTCCGAGAGACTAATGATGTTTTCTTGCAGTAAAGGTTGAAAAGGAATTTCAGCCTTTGCGCACTGTTCGATGAGTTGAGAGAAACTCTGTTTACTACCCAGGTAATCCTTACCTTGGGTTTCGACGAATTTCTCCAACTTATCTCTGGAGGACTCCTCAAGCCTGAGGAATTCCTCCTTCGATATATAATATTTGTTCTGTGTATTTGTGTTGCTGATTGGGATTGTGTTGTTTGTGGTTTGTGATGGTGTTACTAGTGTTTTGTTTGCCTTTGGTGTGGTCGTTTTGCTAATTGTTGCTGTGCTATTTGGCACAGGTATTTTTCGCACGATGTGCGCGTTATCTTTTGTCTTTTGTTTGTTATTCTTTTTGTCTGTTTGTGTCTTATTTTTGGTGGGAGAGGTTGGGGAAGTGGTGTTGGTTTTGTTGCAGTTAGTGTTCGTTGCGTTCATGTCCGTTATTGGTGTGTCTTTACCTTTGTTTGCTGTGTTTATGCTGGTCATATACTTGCCTGTAGTCGCCACCGTTTCAGCAAAAGTCTTCGTGCCCAATCGGTTGGCCAGGTTGCTGGCGGACGATGGCGATGTCCGTTGTGCCATGTTACCTGGGTTTCGCTCGTGGTACCTCTTCCCCGCATGGAATTTGGTGCACCTCTCGTTGCTCATGATGTCAAAGATGTCCTTCTATTTCTGGAAGCTGGGGCATCCAGCGTCTGATGCACCGTGCCCGTTAACTTGTTCTTTTTCTTCACCACATGTTGCACATCTCTCTCTGCCTCCGCATCTGTTGGTTGTGTGACCTATAAGCTCGCACTTGCGGCAGCGCATTGGTGTCATCTTGTATTCCCTGACGGGAATGCGCATGACCCCACACGCTTTCACATATTGTGGCGACTTATATGAATCAAATGTGAGCACGATTGTCCCCGTCGGGGCTGGCTCCGCTGGGTTGTCAGATCGTCTCCTCAATATGTGCCTAACGGCAATAACCCCCTGACCCAAGAAATCCTCGAGGATCTCTGCCTCCGATACGTATCTGAATTGGGGGCACCATATAACCCCCTTCGAAGTGTTTAGCCCAGCTACATATTCCACTTTTATTGGAATTGACATTTTTTACTTAGGGTTAGCTGCTTCGTTTTAATGAACTTTTCGGCGCTGGATTTGTTCTTGATGAGGAGCTGAACTCGCACATCATTCCTCCAGTCTACCTCTAAAATCTTCTTTGAAATACCCTGAAGAGCTTTCAAGACCATGAACACGTTGAAGGTCTCCAATTTCTTATAGACCTTGGATTCCCCCTGCGTCTTCGACGTGTCCTCTTCCTGGCATTGGACCATGATATACTTGGACTCATGGTCCATCTGCTGTTTTGCCACTAGTGCTGGGAATTCTGTACTGAAAATAGTTGAAGGAGCGGGCTGTCTGGTTAGCTTGGCCCTCTTCCTTTTCGTCGAGTCCATATTGGGCTCGTTTGCTAATATAGCAAACGAGTTGGTACTGCCCCCTGGGGCTGCCCCATTTTGACTCCATTATTGGTTTTTGTTTTTTCTCACACTACCTCTAATTTGTCTTTGATAATTTAATGTTGACTTTAGTATACTTTTATTTTCTCTTCACTTTTTCAACTTGGTTTATTGTTATTACTTTTATTTTTATTTATTATTATTTTTTTTTATATCATTTATTATTTTATTATTTTTTTTTTATTTTTTTTGTCACCCTATATTTTTTTTTCACCCTGTTTTTTTTTTAATTTTTATTTTGGGTCACCCTGTATTTCATGTGTACATGGAATTAAGTCACCCTGTATTTATTTATTTATTTATTTTTTATTTTATTTTTTTTTAATTTACAGTTGGCTCTGGGCCACCCTGTGTTTCAGTTTTTGCAGCTGTCGAAAACTTGTAGATGATTCGCCTCCACACTTACCATGCCGGAAGCGAACCGCACGTACACAGTTTTTCACGTTAAAATGGAGTCTATATCTCCTATTCTTAACTAAAAGACCACAATAATATTCACTGATTTGACATTAATTATTTTTGTATTATTTTTATTATATTCTTTAACTTGCTTAAAAATTTATCAATTATTTTACTAATTTTACTAATTACTCCGCTAAAAACACGTCCGTACTGCACGAGTAGTGAATGATCACTGAGGAATTCTAATTATAAATATGATATTTTTATTTTTATCTAGTACTGTTCCAAGTTTTATATTCTCTAATTTTTCAAAGTCGATGTTGTATTCTTCAATTTCTTCATTCGTTAATATATTACTGTGAATAATACCTGACCTAGCTGAGGCTATATTATTTTGAATATGTTCAATATTATCTTGCAAAATTTTTAGTTTTAAAACAAAGTCAGTATAAATTGTCTGTTTGTATAGAACGTCATTGTAATTTTGTATGTCATTAATTTTTTCTGTTATTATTTCCCTGTCTTTTTCTATTATTTCTTTCAATTTTACAAAAGTCTGATTAAAGTTATGATTTATTTTAACTTGGGAATTTAAATTTTCTATGGTATTATGTACGTTATTATCAACTATATAAGATGATCTTTAATTTCCCGCCTATCATTGTCATCCATCGTTCCCCAAAGCCATTTGTGAATAGTACCTACTAAATTTACTAAACCTCTCTTCTGTTTATGTGGGATCAATGTTTTTAATTTTCTTCTTATTGTTTTTATTTGATATTCTAAAACTATAGATCTATCCTGTAAGTTTGAATGCTTTATATTTGTTTCTAAACCGTTTAATACATTTTCTATCTCTATGGGGTTGATTATGTGATTATATGTTATTTTGATTTCAGAGTAACCAGAACTAGTTTCGATTTTCTCGATCATCAGATGTGCCTGGATTGTTATCATCATTTGCAGCATCAGGAATACTTTGAGGATCCACTTGACCTGAAAATTTTGTTTTTCGTTTTACATTAGAAGTATGTATATTTTCTAATTTACTTTTAATATATCTGGGCTGTTCTTTGTGTCTAACACATTTGTAGTTTTTTATAAAACCTGTTGACCTAACATCAGAGTATTCTTCTCTTTTTTCATTACGTTTATGAATATATCTTGTTTTTTCTTTCAATAAATTTTTGTAAATAAATTTTTTATTGCATTTTCCTTCCTGTATATTTATGGGTTTTTCTTTAGTACTACTATGATAGCTATTATTATACCATTCAATTGCTTTAAATATTTTTTCTTTAATATTCAATGATTTATTTGTTATACCTAATGTTCTGATTTTCTCGCTAAGGTACTATGTGCTATTGGATTTTACTAAGTGGAATTCTATATTTTCATTCTTTAAATAATCTTTTATATTGATACTCCTAAATTCATTATCTGAAATAAGCTTTTCAAGGTTTCCTTTTTGTGATTTAAAATCCCTCAGTTTTTCGATAATTGTTTGATTAGTTCTATCTTCGAGATAGTATGATGTGGCAAACTTGGAAAATCTGTCTAAAAATGTTAAAAAATATGTTTTTGAGTTTATATAAATATCCATGTGAATAATTTGATTAATGTCCGTCGGAGTTTCAGTAAACTTAAATTTTTCTTTTATAGGGTTTCTGTCATACTTAACACGATTACAAATGTCACAATTGTTAATACATTTTTGTATCAACAACTTTAGATTGCGAAAATATTTCAACTTTTTTAAACCATCGTAGTTCTCATTGATTCCAGTGTGTCCTGTTTCGTATTTATGGTATTTATTTATTTGTTTGAATGTTTCATCCTCAGTCATCATGTCTTTAGCATGATAAGAGCATCGTACAAATTTTACATTATGAATACCACGAAATAGATCGATTATTTTTTGTTGTAATTTGTTATATTCAATGTCATTTAATTCTGTGTAAATACTTACTTTTCCTGATTTAATATATCGTCGTAGTATGTCTGACAAATTATTTTTTATATCTTCAGAACATATATGTATATATTTTTCTGCTTCCATGAATAGTTTCAAGTTCCTTTATTTTATTATTTGTTAGTATAAGTTGAGTTTTAAATCGGTTAACCACTGTGTCTAATATAGGGATATAATTATTAAAATTCTCCTCTTGGGAATGTATTGCTTCAGTGATTTCTTCGTCTACATTGTTTTGCATTGAATAATTGGATAATTCTTCAGAATTATCAAGAACTTCATTATCTATTTCGTTACCGTTATCAGTAGTTTCGACCATGTTTATTTCATTAGTTTCTACGTTAATCCTACTAAGAAAATCTGCTACTTTGTTTTCTCTACCTTTTATGTAATATATATTAAAGTTATACTCTCCTAACTTAAGTAGCCATCTGTAGAGTCTAGGATTAACATCTTTTCCTTTAGTTTTCGTATGGAGCCATTTAAGTGGTTGATGATCTGTTAACAGGTCAAATTGTACTCCGTAAAGATATGGTCGAAAGTAATTGATGGCCCAAACGATTTCTAAAAGTTCTTTTTCGGTGGTTGAATAATTCTGTTCATGATCATTCAGAGTTCTGCTAGCATAGCATATGGGGTGATTGTCTTGTTGGAGAACGGCGCCTATCGCAAAGGTGCTAGCATCCGTAATTAATTTAAATTTCTTTTTGAAATCAGGGTATTTTAAAACAGGGGCGTCTGTCAAAATTCTTTTAAGTTTCTCGAATGCAAGGACGTAGTTTGTGTCATTCAGATTGATTTTAGTATCTTTTTTGAGGTACTTCGTCATTGATTGGGCAACTTTTGCGTAGTCTTTAATGAACTTTCTATAAAATCCAGTAATACCTAAAAATGATTTTATTTGTTTAGGTGTTTGTGGCAGTTTAAGTTTTAAAATATCTTCGATTTTTTTTGGGTTTGGTTTAACGCCTTCGGGTGTTAAAATATGTCCTAGGTATTCAGTTTCTTTTGAAAAAAACTTACATTTATCAATCTGAAGTTTTAGGTTATGAGTTTGTAATTTATCAAAAAATTTTTGTATACTATTAATATGTTCATCTAAGGTTGTACTAAAAATTAGAATATCGTCTAGATAGACGACACAAATCTTGTTTATATAATCTTTTAATACGAGATTCATGAGTCGTTGAAATGTTGAGGGGGCGTTTTTAAGACCAAACGGCATTCGTATATATTCATAGTGTCCTAGATGCGTAGAAAAGGCTGTCTTTTTTCGATCTTCTTCTCTTACTAAGATCTGATGAAAACCTTTTGCCAAGTCTAGGGTTGTGAAATATTGTGCTCTACCCAACTTATCCAGAATATCCTCTATATTCGGTATTGGAAACTTGTCATCAACAGCAACTTCGTTAAGTTTTCTATAATCGATAACGATTCTCCATTTTTTCTTCCCTGAATTGTCCATTTTCTTTGGTACAATCCATAGAGGGCTATTATATGGTGAGTTGCTTTCCCTGATTATGCCTTGCTTTAACATTTCTTCTATTTGAGTAGATATTTCTCGTTAATGAATACGAGGGTATCTGTAAATTTTTGAATAAATAGGACTATCGCTTGTTGTTATTATTTGATGCTGAATATCGAAGGTATTTGTTAATTTATCACCCTCCTTAAAAAAAGGTTTTTATAGGTTTTTAACAGTTTGTTTAAGTGTTTACTCTCTTCCTCATTTAAAGTTTGAAAAAGATTTTTATATTTTTGGTCTTCTTCATTTATATTCATAGACTCAAGTTGGTGAATTTCATGAAATTTATAGGGGCAGCTATCTATAAATTTTTTTTCATTATTATTAATTTTTAGAACTTCGTTTTCTAAGTCTACTACAGCACCTAAGGGCTTCAATAAGTTTTGTCCGATTATAGCGTCGAAATTTTTGTTGTAAAATTTTGTTAATTTCCAGATCATAAAAGCATTTTCTCTAAACTCATCAGGTAAATTAGTTTTTATTTCGTATTTTACATAAGTTTTGTTATTGAGGGTATTAAATGTAATTGGAGTTTTCAATAATTTTCTTTTATATTGTGGTAGTTTTCTCTCATCTAGTAGAGAAGTGGATGACCCAGTATCTATGAGACAATTAATTTTGTTATTATCAACTGTTAGTTCTACTATTGGTAAGTATACTTTGGAGGCGTTAATTGAAAATTAGCTTCATGTTGGATATGATCTATATCCATCGGTTCTGGTTCAGTTTGTCTTGAACTGTTTTGGTAATTATTATGTCTGTATTGTCCTGAATTTTGTCTAAAATTGTTGTTGTAAGATTGTCGATGTTGTCCTGAATTTTGTCTAAAGTTATTGTTGTAAGATTGTCGATATTGTCCTGAGTTATTGTTACGATTATCATATCTAATATTATTGTTAAAATTATTGTTATGATGTGGATTTTTATTATTCTGATTTTTATCTCATTTAAACTTATTTTGACCATGATTTACAGTGTTTTTTGCTCTGTTATTATCTCTAACTAATCCTAAACTATCTATTGTGTTAAAAGCTTCACGTAGATTATTTATATTTTTATTTAAAATTATCGAAGCAAGATTTGTATCAATATTATTTATAAAAGTGTTTAAAATTATCGATTCATTAATTTTCGGATTAAATTCTGATGGTTTATTTGGATCATACTCATACTTTTCATTCAATTTTGACAATATACTATATTTCTTAATGCTTAATAATATTCTCTTACTTGGAAATTCCTCATTGATAATGCCTTCTGATACAGCTGATGGTAAGTTTGTTTTACACCGAAATTGTTGACCAAAGCTGATTTTATGCTGTTCCAATCAGCATCGCTTCCCAATGTTCTGATGACATCTAGAGCTGGTCCCTGTATTTTGTTGATTATGATTCGTTGAAAAACATATACCTTAATCTGAGGATAAGCATCCAGAAATGGGAGAATTGTGTCTACTTCCCGAAAGAATGAAGTAAGTGCATAGTTTTCGTCCCCTCTAAATTCGTGGATTCTTTGGGCGTCCTTTATGAGATCATTTATAGAAAATGTAAGTGATGCTGTATGAGCAGCAGTAGTTGATGTTGTTGTTTGATCAGACATATTTTCTTCACAATTTTGTGTACAATTATCACTATTTATAAGTATGTTTTTATTCACAATTTCACTTTTTGTATATATTTCAAATCGTTCTCGTTTGTCTTTGACTTTGGGCATTAGAAGATTTTTAAACTGATATTTGATTATTTCTTTTATTTATTTATTTATTTTTCCATGTATTCACTATGTTTCTGGTCGATTGTATTTTTTATTATTATTACTTGTTTATTTAAAACTATGTGATTGACCAGATCTACTTCGATATCACTATCTAATAATTGAAGAATTTCATTTAATTTGTTTTTAATTTTTCGAACTTCTTTCGACCGTTTTCTTGTAAGCACCATTGATAAAAAAAATTTTTTTTTTCACAAATATATATTGAGTATGTTCGCACACTGGATTGCTGATCTTTTGATAGCAATCCTACCGACTGCGCCAATTATATTTTTCCCGAACTTTAATTAGAAAAAAAAATATTTTAACTTTTAATGTTGAAGATATTTAAATATCTTCGGAATTAAAACACAAATTTTTCTTTAGAAAAACTTTTATTAAACACCTACACTTATTACACAAAGTGAGCTAAAGTTAAACTTATACTAACTGTTATCAAAGATAATATAGTTCTTCGTCTCAATAGATTTTCTTTTTAGTGTAAGTGGTAATTTTTCCAAAAACGACACACTCACATAAATGATAAAGATCGAAAAAGCTTCATCAAAATCAAAAAAGTTTTTCAAAATTTTTCGAATTGCTTTTAGTTATGTACCCTGTACACAATTATAATGATTTCAATAAATGTGTCTGACAGTCTGTGATATAATGGAATTGTTTTTGTAAATCGAGTTATCAAAACTAATTGTGTAGACGGACCATAGTGTTTCGAATTTGTTCTCATTTATTATAAATATTTGCTCTCACAAATGAAATGAACATCTGTCAATGTTTTGCAGCACTAAACAATACACAATGCTATTTAAAATGTACATATAATTCATATGATATTCCACACATATAAGTGTTATTTATATGTAAATGTATATTTTGAGTATTGAAAATAGAATAAATGAATATCATTGGCTGGAACATATAAATATAAATTTGAACATTTTTGAGAGATTTTGATCATACATATTTATTTTCCATGTATGGTTTATGCTCGTGCATAAGGATATGTAAGAAGGATCCATATTGAATTGAAGACGATCCCGTACACATACATACATAAAGCATATAACATGAATAAACAAGTTTGATATAACCAAAGACCGATATATAAAATATATTATATCATGGTATATTATATTGGTCTTTGGTATAACATTGAATGCGATTTAAAAACTAATTCTAATACATACATAATAGACATGACATAGTAGACATTAATAACAACATGCTGCTTGCTTACGCAGAATAGATAATAATAGTAAATACTATATGCAATAAATGTGCTGTTTATGCGATATACATGATTGTATGTATATACATCGTATATATGGTATTTTGTGCACATACATACAAATGTAATTATAAAAATAGATGTATATCAGGATCTATAATGTATATAGTATCAATGACCTTTCTTAATATATTTCTTTATGAAAATATTTGTGTGTAATGTTAAATATGAACCTTTTTGTTATTCATAGATATATGAATACATTATTTGGTAATTACATATACACTTTCGCAATCAGCTGGTTTTTTACTCATAAAAAATTGAAAATACAACCTTTTTGCTTTTTTTTCAACTTTGGTTTGATTTCGGATTTATGAATCGAATATAATAGTGGCTGTTTGATGCGGGGGAGTGGTGTGGGGGTGGTGGGTGGTGATTACTCATGAGTAATTTTTCATTAGTAAGATTGAAAAATTTTATAGAATGAAAACTAAAATATAAATGAAAAAAAGAGAATTTTGCCAGGTGGGTGCGGGGATGCTAAAAGAGTATGAAAAGTGCTGTATAATTAGCGTCATTCGTTAACACTGATCAACATTTTTGAACTGAATTAAACTGATTTTTTCATATGCTCTTTTAACTATCTACCCACACTCTCCTACGCATCAAACTGTAACTATTATACTTTTTTCATAAATCCGAAGTTAAATGGAATATTTTAAGACTAGAATCATGAAGATTCATATATTTTTCGATTTTTAATGTTTAAAAATAACTAGCAGACCGCGAAAATTCATAATTACCGAATATTTATCAATCACACTGCACTGCGACGATTTTCCTCTGAAAAGAATTAAATAACAATTTTGATAGGTAACAAATTTGCCTCAAGCAAATATCCTTTTAAGATACCACAATATCTATATTTGAAGAATATATCATTCATTTACTACGTTACCACTATTATAAGTGCAAAATCCACTTTGATCGTGATCAAAATTTTTCTTCTGCTTTGCTATGACTTTCTTAGATATTTTTATACAAATTTGCATATTAATATTATACTTTATAAATCATATATAGTAATATATTTAATTTTAAAATTTTTAAATTTGAAAACTGTCTTCCAACTATAGTTAGTTTAACTGGATGTACAGTATTGTTCACAACTACTTTTACACGACATTTAATTTCTAATCAATTAATAATTGGAAATGCATCCTCGAAACATTATAAATCCATAAATTTGTTTAGTGTATACATATATAATTATAATAATAAATAATTAAATATAATATCAACTATTAAAATATTAAAATATTGTATAATTTCAACTGTATTAAAAGACGATTGATAATTCATCGCTTTTTTGTCCGAATTCATTAGGAACATTTAAGTTCAAAACATAGTTACATATATTTTATAGAAAAAAACAGAATTAAAAATACATGCAATTTTAAAACTTTTGTTCAAAAAAAATGCTGTATAAAAATATTTATGACTAATAGTGCTAATACTAAATGTCAGAGGCTATTCAAATTTCTGATAATATATTCTAAAGTATAGGCAGGTCAGATTAACTTCCTATTTTTTGCCAACTCCATGACCGCACCATGCAGAACTGACCAGTTCTTGCACTTTTTAAATGAATGGTTTAAGTTTTAAAATTTGGTTTAAGAATGATATTAAATAGTTGAGCTATCAATTTAATAGAAATGTTAAAATACAAAGGTAAATTTTGAACTCAAAAATCAAATAAGCAATTATAATTTACTATACGTAAACCTATTCCACGTTATTTTCAAACATAATTTTTTGAATCACTACTGAAGATATTTTGATAATACGGATCTCCAAAATATTTCTAGGACTAGAATTATAGGCCCATTCTACTTAATTATTTATTTTCAAACAAACATAAATGAAAAAAAATTTGATTATATTCAATCATAAAAATACATAAATTTACTAAAAATTTATTTTCGATTTCATGACATCTTGTTTATTGTTATAATTTGTGAACAAAAATATAATATTTTTCAAGCTACAAATGATTATCAATTTTCATTGAATCTAATTAAATGTTCATCAGCGTTAGTATTTAGAATTTTTTGAGTATACATATTTTATACCACACACAAAAAACATCAACGAAATAAAATTTTAAAATTTTGAAATAAATATTTTTAAGCTTTCTGTTTTTAAAAAATATTGTAAATAATTTAAAATTCATTATCCTCAAGATTTAGAAAAATATACATATTTGTAAATTATGTTCCATATTAATTTGAAAATATCAATTTTTATCTAGTTAGAAAAAAAATTGACTCAGTCTATAAAAAAATTTGGTAATTCACAAAACACCTGATTTTTAAATTTCTATATTATGATCATAAATCAGAATAATACTTTATTTTTTCAGAAGTCCTAAGGCCCAAACATTAAAAAAACCATTCATTAAAAATTTCAAGAAGAAATTCAATTCACGGGATATGATAATATATAATCGTATCTTGCATCCATAAATCAATGAACTCAAAAACATAACAAAATAAAACCATAATATATCCATATGTATACATATTATGTATAATCAAAGATACTATATACTATCACAGATAAGTGTATCTGATCTGTGATACTATGTAAAAACATATGTATTTATATAGTATCTCTGGTATAATGCTACAGCAATTATAATGTATGCATACGTAGAAACCTCTGTTGCCAAATATTCTACAATCCTACATCAGAAAATAATGTAAACCTATACAAGTAATACATATAATCAAAGACCATATAAATGTATAGAGTACAGTACAAATGCTACTATAATTATAATGTATGCATACGTAAAAACCTCTGTTGCTAAATACTCTACAATCCTACATTAGAAAATAATGTAAACCTATACAGGTAATACATATAACCAAAGACCATATAAATGTATATATTTATATGGTCTTTGATATAAATACAATCATACAATTCTATATATGTATTTCAATTAGAAGTAGTAGTAGTAATTTATGTCAGATCATATAGCACGCGACAAGGCATATTAACATAACAACACATACATACATATATAAAAATACATGAAATATGAAATACCTCCTTTCTCAACTCATTCATATATTAAATACGACGATCAACTCAATACAATAAAAAAAAAATTTGAAACAGCCCTATTGTCAATTGTTGTATTCTAAAGCATTTGCGTACAAAATATCCATTTATTTTTACTTATTCAAGTATAATATCATATCAAGGGTGCGTTCATAAACGTTACTATAGTTAACTATAGTTATCATTTGTCGTTCAAAATGGTGGTGGCATAGTAAAACATAACTACCAACATGAATTTTTAGCGTTCATAAACATCTGTAGTAAAGTAAATTTTTAACTATTTGATGTCAAAAATTAACCCTGATCATGAGCATGGTTAACGATAGTAACGATAGTAAGCCCTTAAGTGGTAATGACATTGACAATAAAAAATCGTTTGTCATTTCATTTTTTGTTGTGAATTGTGAAAATTTCAATTTAATTTATTTGAAATTAATTAATTTTGTTTTAAACTTCATTTTTAAAAAATAATTACTTTTTGACAAACAAAAAATATAATAATTATAATATGTAAAAATTTCTTAAACTTGACTTGACAGCTGAATGATAATTTATTGCTACTACTATGGTAAAAATCGCGTTCCAAATCCACTTGAAGTTAACATAACTATGGCTGTAGTATAACATAACTTTGCTTAAACTATACTACACCATGACTATGGTTAAAGTAATGTTCATGAACGCACCCCAAATAAGTGATGGTACCACTCAAAACCATATAAAATTTAGTAAACCAGTCATGCAACTCACAAACTAATTCTTCTATATAAATATTCTTATTTTTCTCTCATATTTACATCCCTCCTGAATTATAAACTTTCGCTCTTTTTCGATATTGTTTCGAAAAACTTTTTCGATCTTTATTTTTGGCAAACATACAAACATTTAAATAAAAAAAATGAAATGGTTCATCTAGTAGGACTGTATTATCTTTGCTGTTATTCTTTCTTATCATGATATTTATACCTCTTCTTACAGCCAAAAAGAATATTATTTTCCCATAAACACAAAAATGCTGACGATTCTTAAATTTTTTTTTACCAGAATACGAAAATTTAGAATTTTACGTAACTAAAATAATTTCTCATGAGAAAATTTTCTAGTCACGTTGCCGCATATGCAATTTTGGATCATATTAACAAAAATCAGATTTTATATGTTGTGAATTAAGTACAGGGAGTGAAACTGATATAACTCACGCATGTGTCGAAAAATGCATCGGCGTATTAAAATCAAGATTCCGTTGCCTTTCTCGACAGCGTATTTTAATGTATTCGCCTGTTACAGCTGGCAATATAATAAAGACTTGTGCTATTCTGCATAATCTCCTCCATACGACAGACTATCCTGTCGAAGATCCTGTCGAAGCTGAAAATAATGAGGGAAATAATAACGACAACGGCAACAACGAAGGATTTGCGGTCAGAAATGAATTAGTTACGGCATATTTCTCCTAAAGTTTTTCAAAAGCAAATATTTAATTTAAAGTGTATATTTATATAATAAAAAAAGTTAAAATACATTTACATGTGTCTTACACGCTATTAATATTATAACTAATTTTTATGTCTACTTAATTTCTAGGTATATTATTATTAACATTTATTTGTACCAAGTGCTCAGCCACGCTAGATAGCCGATTGACTGGCAGCTACTAGCTCTCTAAGCACCTGAATTTTTTCTTGCTTCAATTTTATAATGTCAGCATTTGCTCTTTCAGTTGCTTCCATATTCTTTCTACTTAAATCTAAAAGTTCTTGTTTCTGCCTCCTCGCAGTTGTTGCTCACCTTATAACGTTGAAGGAGCAAGGGCTGGCGTTGAAGTTGGGGCCTAATGAGAAGACCAATATTAATTAAAACATATATTTGAAAAAAATTACATTTCATTCATTTATTCGCATATCATTTTAGCGGCATTGAATTAAAAAATACTTTACCAGTGTGCTTGTAATTTCCACTTCTGCAGGAGGATTGTCCTCCATCAATACATATGACTCTGGTGCTTCGTTTTCCTTTGCAACAGCAGCGGCATTACTTTACTGTAAAATTGTTTAAATTTAAAGATTGGCACAAATGACAAGTGTTACTTTCAAACTACCTGATCATCTGAACATATACCAATTTCGGTGACATTTTCGTTGCCGTAAATATGTTCAGAAGAGATGATGGCAATAATTTTTTCTTCTTCTGGATTTAGAGGCTTCCCAGGCACGCCGTTCACACTGGATCCTCCACTTCTTAAACTCCGGGCGCGTGTTTTTGTTCGAAATCTAAAAAGCATGAAAAAATATTAAAAGTGTACACTAATTACTAATAATAAAACTGATTAAAAGCATATCTTGAATTTTTATTTCGCAAAATAAATCTAAAATAAGCGATACAACGTATGTATTAGAACTCCGTCTTAAATAATGCGATTTCAAAATCGTTAAAAACTAAATAAATTCATAACATAAATCAAAATTTTAAAGTAAATTAAACACATTTCAAGTCAGTATTATTGGAAATTATAAAACATATGTATACGCACGTCAAATTTTTTTATTTCACGAAGTACACATAAACAATACAACGCGTTTATTGGAAACCTATATTAATAGCACTATAATTTTACTTTCGAATTATTATTTTCGCTCAATTTTTTCCGATAAAATAGCTCTTATTTATATTTAAATTAAATTTATTTTACGAATAAATTCTTGCAGAAGATACCCCCAATATCTCCTCCATTCTGCTTGTGTTTTTGCAGTTCCTTCTAGAGCATTCAATTGCTGAGTCAGATGCTCCCATTTTTTTTTTGCTGCAGACGTTTTCCTTGTATAGTTTCAAATCTAAAAAAGTGGAAAAGAAAGTAGAATAGTATTAAATTGGTAAATTTTAATAATAAATAATGTTTACTTACTTATCTCTAGCTAAGCTCTTATCGTTGAAGAGGTGTTCGATTAGATGCTCCCTTTGCACCGGCGTTGCTTTCTTAGCTCTTTTTTGCTCCATTCCTAAAAAAGTGCATATAGAAAATTAAAAATACATATTATAAATTTGAATATCACAAAAAAAAATAAGCAAAATATGAATACTTACTAATTATTACAAACAAATAATTAAAAAACAAAACACTTTAATTTGGAATTTCTTTATTGAAACAACTTCTTAGTTTAAAGAATTTTAAAAGACTGTATATCTATACATTGGATATTATCTTTTTATATCCTGCTTATGCTATTCCTGTACCTCTTCTTACTTTTCCTTTTTTTTTTGTTATAATTACAAATCTAATACACTTACAGGCGGAATACATAAAAGTAACATATTGGTATATTTCCATACTTATGTACAATAAATACCCTTTTTTTATTACACCACTTTTATCTTTTATTTTATTATTTCCACGTATTTCGGAAGAGGTATAGGAAGTACAAAATAATATCTTATAAATATTTTAAATTTTACAATAATAATAATAATTATTATTTTTGTAGTTTAAATATAAGATATTATTTTCTCACAATATTTTCGAATCACAGTCCACGTTTGACACAACAAATGATGTATTTTTCGATGTACTTTATTCATTGCGACGTCAATTTCGATGACGTTATGTCAAAGTACAAATAACGATACGAAAACGCTATTAAAATACGTTCGTAATACCACCAAAGTAAATCTAGGTAAACCAAGTAATAAATCTCAGCTATTAAGCTAAATAGAATGGGAGATCCGAGAAAAAAGTAGTTCAAATATACATGTTTATCAAATATTGTCAGCAATTCTCACAGCAACAACAATTTTCTTAAAGTCTGAAAAGTACTTTACCTGTCAATTCCCAAATTACTATATTTATAATGTAAAAATGTGTACATAAAAAAATAAGATAAAAAGTACACATACTATCAAACTTTTCATTTTCTGTATCACCGACATCACAATAATGCAAAGCTCTCTCTGCTTACATTTTTTTTTTTACATTAGTTTTTAATAGCCTCCGTGATATGCACTAGTGGTAGTTGAAAATATTTTTATTTGATTCACATACGAAGTCTATTTCGCTTCAACTTTTTTATTCGTTGTTCTTCTAACATATGTATGATAATAGCCTCCGTGATAATTTGACGGTAAATACACGTACTTGTAATGTACACGTGCTTGATGATGTTGTTGTTGTTTGAGTTGTTTTTAAGAGTGAATTTTTGATTGTGTTGTTTTTTACGTACTCAATTTTATAAAAAGGGGCGACTTCTTAATTATTTCTTTCTTGTTTCAACTACTTCTTTAGTCTTGATTTGATTTTCTGTCTATTTTTTCGTAGCTGTCAGTGTATTTGTGTAAAAAATTTCGAGGTCATTGAAAATTAAAAAATATTTTATATTGAGATTTTCCACTTGTTAGGTATATATATACACTTTGATACCACTTTATAACTATTTTCAAGTTCACCACAGAAAAGAGAGAAAGCTCTCTTAATTAATTACGACAAAGTGCGTTCGTAATACCAATTTAAATTTATGACTGAATAACGATAGCGAAATAACAATAAAGTGCGTTCATAATCGACCCCCTGATGTTGACGGGAATATAAATATTAACTATTTATCTTACTCTGGGTGTTGATTAGAGTATTCATATAAAAATATTCCTGGTGCTGAAGGGAATATTAAACTATTTTTTTTCTTTACTAGAGGATTGAAATACTTAGCAAAAAATAAATTCTTTGTTTTACAATACTTTAGAGTATTTAAATCTATTAGTTATTATACTAATGAAAATTTAAGATAATCAATTTAAGTTTGAAATTACTATACCATAGATTAAGCAGATAATTTTAATTATTTTAATTATTGTATCAGTTGAATTTGAAGAGGAATAAAACATAAACTCAAAAAATATCTATCTTTTTATTTTTTGAACCAGTACCTTCTTAATCGTGTACTAACGATTGTAGGTGTTTGTCATATATACAAACAATAATAAAGCTATTCACTAAAGTCATTAAAATTATTACAAACCGTATTATGATAAATTTACACATAGGTGCTTATTATGATTTTCGATAAATTATCGAATATCTGTCAAATTCGAATGTCGCTATTATAGTTTTCGATTTTTTTCGAAGCTTTCTATTAAATCGAACAGCTGATTCGATCACATTTTTAATGACGAATTGTCATATTTATGTATAACAACAGTGAACAAAAAACAAAAAATAAAATTTAGAAAAATGGATATTTCAAAAAAATGTAAGTATGTATATAAAGCTTTCAGTGTTTTTTTATAAAATGCATATACTATACATATGTACAAAACTCAAATTTATAAAATTTCATTTTATTATACAAACAAGCCAAGTATTCCTTTCCTTTCCTTTTAAAATTGAAAAAAGACATCACTTTACCAAGAAAAGATTCACAATAATTCAAAATTATGACATCTGACATTTTCAGTCGTTCGATTAACTTATTAAATCTTAACTTAAAATTAAATTTAATCGAATCGAAGTAGATTCTTCGATCAACCATCGAATCGAAAACCATAATAAGCACCATAGTTTTTAAATGAATAAACTTTTCGTCTGCAATTCTGAAATTTTCTCTCCAAGTTATATTGGCTTGTTGTTCTCGTTGTTGTTTATGGTGAGTAGAGCATTCAGACAGGCCTGTCCATTGTACTCGAAGATCCCCGTCCAATCGAACTTCTTCATCGCTTTTAGGTAAAGAAAGAGTTCAACCTGACATTTTGGGCCCAAAATATTCGAGTCCAATGACGTCATTAACATAAATTCGCAACCTGATGGAGAAGAAGGCATTTCACTCACACAAAAAGTGTGAGACAAGGCAAGTTTGAAGAGTTGTATTTAATTGCTAATTGTATATTGTAAAAAATGTTCGTACAAAATTTCGTACGTGTAAGATACACGTTTTACTCGGTTTGCATATCGTTTACTGCATTAATTGAATACCCTTAATAATTTCACAATCTAATTTTATTAGGTATATGGGGTATAATTTAGATATTGAACAACCTCAGCAGTCAGCACTCAGCTTCAAAGTTACTTATAATGAAAAACAAGAATAGAGATCAGATCAGAAATCCTCACAATACAGAAATACATACACAGTTGCAAAGTTTACATCACCTACTAACTACATAACAAACATTTTTTTTCATTGTTTTTTACTGAGTTAAACCAGTTAAACACTGCTTTTGTTTCCTCAATTACTTGCGTTTTATATACACTTACAGTAGATACAGTATACAGTTCACCATTGAGCAAATAGTTTTGTTTAACGAGATTTACATTACTAATAATTTTGATTTTAATTTTTTTTCTTTCCAGTCCATTTTGTCTTGAGTTCTTGTGTTAGGTGCAACGCAAGCGTGTAAGTACATAGTTATTATCAGTTGTAAGTGAAAATTGAATTTAATTTTAAATCAAGTTTATTTTACAATCAAAATTATATAGTATACTAATGATGAATTAAATTTTAAATATTAAAAGCATTTTTTAATTTAATAGAAAAATTGAAACTACTGTAATAAAAATATGATCAATTCTATAAAGTAAAAGCAAAGTGTATATATACCTAACTATACCTATATTTACTTTGGTAAAAGTTTTGTATGTATATATTTATAATATGTGCATATCTCTTATCTTTAAACAAAGCATAATTTTTCGTTTATTTATATATACGTTATACTTTGTCATAAAATAAAAAATAAAAAAATCGTAATATAAAAAGTTATACATACATAAATGTTGAGTGGTAATACATGCCACAACTTGTACCTGGTTTTTGTATAATCAAGTTTGAATTTTGAAAAGAGGGGAAGAAAGCATTTAGATATTTACATACTTTTGACTTCATGTGATTTAGGTAATTTATTTGCTTGCACATTGAAAAGTTGTTTCATTTTATACGAATAAAAATTAATATTGATAACAATTTTTAGTATGTAATAAAAAAATAAAACACTAGATGTGAATTTTTAAGTGTATATTTTTTATATCATAAATGAATCAAATGTATTAAAAAATGGTTTTGCTTTTTTCGTTTCTTAATTAAGACCTTAAATTGAGTTATAGATAAAATTCTGAAAAATATTTGTATGCGATATTATTAAAAACGTTTGTCGATTTAAATTTGCATGAAACATAAAATAAATACTATAAATTAAATATGTAAGTGTCGTAAACATATAAGATGCATAAACAAACTAAATATTCATCTACCAAGATATAACTCATAAAGGTCGTTTTCGGAAATTCAGATTTACAGAAATGAAAAAACATAGAAATGTTCGGTAGAAAAAATCCGAGTATTTTTTGAACTAAATTCACATAGCTAAATTTTTTGTGTCCAGTGTCAAAATAGTCAGAGCTGATTGGAAATTCAGAAAAGATTTGAATTATCGAAAACGGCCCAATTTGCAGATTTGTACAAATTTTGTACGAATTTGGACAAATCGACCGTTAGAAAACTTTCTGAGAAAACTTTTCATTTTTAATAACTTCAAACAAAGGAACATACACATAAACATCATATATTATTCCAGTCTATAAAATAGAAACCCTAAAGAAAAACAGCGATAATTTGAATAACAATTTTGGATTTTGGAGCTATTTTATCTTGAGAATATCTATCCCTGCGTCTGTACTGGCGATATGGTTGACAATAGCAATATAGATATATCACACTGCATTCTCGGCAATTTTTTATGAATGACAATATCGCTTCTGCTTTGAAAGCAACATTGCTTTTACAAAATGTTACAACAATAATTTTGACATGTTTATTTTTCTATGTACATGAATTTTTAAAAACGTTGTAGAAACAATTAATTTATGTTCATATATTTTTGCTTTTTATATTTTTCATATGAATATTTTGTTTCCATAAGTTGCCCAACAAATTAAAATGACATCACAGTCCATATATTGTATAGTACTTGATAGTACTGATAGTACATATGTACATATTGCTAATATGTATAGACACAGGGTAGTAAAAGGGTCATAAACCGAGTTTGAGTAAAACATAAATATACGACTTTTACTGCATTAAGAAATCATTAAATTATTTTGTATTTATTGTTAATATTGAAAAGAATTATATTTTAGATTTTAGTAAGAGCAAACAAATTATAACGTACCAAATAATGTGAATAGTACCATGTACATACACACACGTATATAAGTACTCATATAATTATATAATGAATGCCATAATTACTTGAGCGGAAATTCTAAATAATGTAAATGATGATTACTATTAATATTGTTAATAATGACATATTATATTAACATGCTATACAATTTACAATAATAGTTTCATCAAAGCACGTGTGTAATAACATTAAACTTTACTTCAGATTAATTGTATTCATAAAAAAAATTACATTTGACGTTTTTGAAATTTTTTAGTTAAATATTTATATGGGTTGGGCACGAAATCCCCGACGACAAATTCCCTTCGATATAATCCCCGCGAGAAAATCCCTAACGACATAATCCCCGCGACAAAATCCCCGACGCATAAATCGCCAACGAAAAAATAGCATAAATCGCCAACAAAATGCTATTTTTTTTTCAACATATACTTTTACTTATACGCAAACAATAGTTAGAGATTTTTTTTTATTATCATATACTAAATTGTAAAGATGCTGATAAAATTAGCACGGTCCCCTGCGCAAGTGTAATACTAAAAATCGAAAATAGTACATAAACCTAAAGTGCAATCATTATAAAAAAGTGTATACAAATATTTCTTCAATAACTTTTTTTTGAGGGGATTTTGTCGTCAGGGATTTTGTCATCGGGGATTTTGTAGTCAGGGTTTTTGTGTCATTCCCGTTCGCTTCGTGTAAACTAGATGCTGAATGAATGTCGGAATTGAATTTTAAAGCTTTCAAACAAAATTTAAATTCGATACGATAAAATTAACTTTCGCAAACTATTTTAAACTGTTTTTTTTTTCTAAAATTATTAAATTATATTAATTGTATTTTTATACAAAACATGCTAAAAGACACAAAATGTTTTATTTATAAATACTTACATAGAAAAAAAATTTAAATTCTAACGATTAAAATCACTTTACACAGCTTTGCACCATACTTTACACAGACATTTAACACGGTGTAAAAAAGTTTTACATATGCAAAATTTTTGACATTTGTTATCATGTTTACACGGTATTAGAATCACAAACAATGGTGTAAGCGTGTAAACTCTTTTCACTTTTTCACTGCACAGAACCAGAATTGACCCCCAGAATCGCTTTTTCTGACACAGTAAAGTGTAAAAGTGAAAAAAGTGTGTGCAACGTTAAGTGCAAACTAATTTTTTAATTTTTTCACTGCACGGAACCAGAACTGACCCCCTCATATAAAAATGTCAGATCCTGATATAAAAAAAAACAATGTGGAAAAAAATTGTCTGAATTCAGACACATTCATGGAATAAAATTTTTCAGATTTATAAATACGCACCTCTGCCTGAAAACATATTTGAATAGTATAAAAAACGTTATTTCTACAATTGAATAATAGATGCCGCCTTTCTTTGTGGAGACTTTTACCATAGATAAATAAAAACAAAAGATATGACAAGTAGTGTAATTCAAATTTTTCTTCGAGTGGAGCTATCGCAATCACGATAACTCACCACTCACCACACAATATACATAATGTACTTTACTTACCACGATTCTTTTCTCTAATTAACTCTATCTGTTTTTCAACAGTTTCTATTTTTCTATTTATTTCAAGTAACATCCTTTTTTCATCATCAATTAACTTACCAGGCTTATATTTAGAAATTAAACTCATCCACTCTTCACACTCATCACACATGCATAAAACGCATCCTCAGCTACTTCCATAATTTTCACATATTTTTCATCACTTATGCCACGCCACAACACTTCACATGCATCCATCTCTTACAAAATCCGTCACATCCTTTATCTTTAGAGCTTTAGAACTTTATCTTTATTTTTTTACAATTTTTTTATATACTACAGGAGCAATCCTCAGTGCTATCTTCTCTATTCACCATTTTTTTTTTGTAATTTGAATTCAGATCGCGCTGTAATTCTACAGCCTGTATTTTTCTGAATAAAGTGACTAAATATCATAAATTCTGACTTTAAAATGCAAGAACTCTTGAAAAGAAAGACGTAGAGGAACAATTAAGATGTCATTAGATAGGGAAAGTTTTTTTCAAATTTCTTTAAGACTACTTTTTTCTAGCTACTACGCCTTAGTTGTTATAGGGTGTTTCGTAGAATAAGTGCGAAAAATCTTTATCGTCCTCTAGCGGATGAACGTTTGAGACAGCCCCCCTCTGTAGAACAATTTTTTGTTTGTCTCAATGAGGCCTATCTATTGTTTGCGGATTGACCGTTCGAGGAAGGACACCCTGTATAAGTTGAAAAATATTGCATATATTTCCCCCTTGTGAAAGGTTTCTGATTTTAAATAATATAAAAACACGAAAATTTAAAAACAAAATCATGAAAATCGGAGCCGTTTCTGAGGACTTCCTGAAATTGCCTTTTTTTTATTTATTGACTCCACTAAATACATACATTTAAACATTAGCCGGTGCATAAGTGCAAAGTGCAATTTCAGCAATAACGTTAAATTTACAATTCAATGTCGATTTCGTGCCAAAGTAGATTTTTCATACCTTCTTCACTTTCATACAAGAAATTCTATAGTGCTAATCTTTTTCCATCCAGCTTTTTCGCTATTCTTTTCCTGTAGATTTGACCATAATCAAAGTGAGATTAGGTTGTATTTCTAATCTCAGTGTTAACGCGCTAAAATTTTTTACCTGAACTTGTTTGTTAGATAGTCGATAATTGTATTATATAATTTGCAAAACATTCATGCAAAACAAAATAAAAATTAAAAAATTAAAATTTGTCTACACTTCATTGCTAACTTTTTAAGCAATCAACAAAAGAAAAAGGAGAATTTGAATAAAAAATAAAAAGCATTGCATTTCACTTTCAACAAAAAAGTATCCTACATTTGTGAATATATTTTTCGGTTTAAAACTTGTATATGTTTTACAATCATAACATAAAGTTCGACTCATAAAATCTTTTATTTCGAGACTCAATGTCGACACTTACCACCGAATTTTAGATTACATATCTCTTAATTCCCTTACTTTTTTTTAAAATTATTAGTGAAATAGAATTTTTAATATAACTACTTAGCTGTACCCTGCGCGGGTTACATATATAAATTCGCTAGAAAAAATATCGTCAATAGAAATTGATGGGAACTTATCCAAAAAGCAAGGTAACAATTTTTCATTAGAATCGTTTGATATTGTCGCTTTACCAGAAAACCATATGGTAAAAGTAAAAACCAAACCTGTTAAAATTCCTAATTTAAAATATGTTAATAAAATTAATCATATTGTTAAATTTTCCAATTTTAATACACTTATATAGATAAGTATGTCAAATCAAGTAGTACACAGGTAGTTAAACCTTTTGGTGCATTGTCAGCTTAATGTTCTTAGTATATGGCATATTATTCATAGTAGTTAAATTGCATAATGTAAGAATTTATTTTGATGTTAACGTAATTGTTTGAAATTTGATCATGTAGTTTGTTATAAGTAATTATATTAAAGAAAGTATGTATGAAAAGTGTTTAATATTAAGCAAATGACATATTGACCTACATTCAATTAATAATAAGTTTGAAAATTTGTTATTTTATTTACAATTTTTATTGTTGTAGTTTATTAGTCGATTTAAAATAAGTTTAGTATTTAAGTGATGATTTTAATTAATAAATTGGTCAGTTTTTGTTCTAACATTAAAAACGGTGTTTTAATTTAACGTATTGAAATTTTACATAGGTTTATGTACCTAGGTAAAATTATTAACAATATTTTAAATATTACCTGTGTGCAGGTTAAAGTACCTCCATACAAATTCATCAGTGGCTAGGTATCAAGAACCTTTGCCAAGTCTCTATCGTTCGCGGTATAGTAAAACAACATATCGCGTAATAAACATTTTGGCGACCGTGACAGGACACAGTGTTAATAAATTTATATATATTTGCGGATATTAATTTGTTTATATACAGTGTTTTAAGAACTTTATAGCGATTTTCGTGTGTTGATTTGTTCAGAAATAGTGTTTTAATAACGTTATATTGGTTATATCTATTTTCGTGTGTAAATTTATTTTGGTGAATTAACAACAATGGATATTTTAGCTCAGGCTCAACTAGAGAGAGCACAAAAAATACGCCAGCATGCTGTTAATTTCAAAAAAGATTCTCAAACTAGAAAGAATCTTGAATATTACGAGAAACGTCTTACTGCAGTTGAAGCAATGTGGGAAGAATTCAATCATCGTCATCAAGCGTTAATCACCATGCAAGAAACTGGTGTAATTCATGCTTATTTTGACGATGACTGCTACGGCAGTACAAAGGCAGTATATGACCAATATCGTGAATCTTTATTGGAAGGAATAAAAACATTGTCTGCTACATCCGACGAATCACGTTTTAAAACGACATCATCAATAGCTTCTAAAGTAGCTAATCCAACTGAAATCGAAACACTGTTGGCAAAGCAAAAAACCAATGTCAACATTGTAACACATTATTTGCAAGAATTGCAAAGAAAAGGAAAGGAAAAATTACCAAAATCTTATTATTTGTTGAAAAAACGAGTGATTATTGAAAAATGGTCAGAAATAAAGGCCACGAATGAATCAATTTGGTCTCTATCTTCTCAACCACCTGGCTATACTATAGAACAATTTTTAGAAATCGACAATTGGATTCAAGAGGCATTAATAGCTTTAGAAGAGCATCTTGAAAAGGTATGCGTACATGCGACATCTCATCTTCACACCACTGAAATGAATAGTACCATAAAATTGCCTAAAATTACACTACCAGAGTTCAATGGTAGTTACAATAAATGGACTCAGTTTCGAGATCTTTATACACAAATAGTGCATAGCCAAAATATTTCTAAGGCACAAAAAATGTACTATTTGACCATGAATTTAACTGGTGAAGCAAAATCTTTAATTAAACATTTATCAATCAATGAAACAAATTATGAGGCAGCCTGGAAAATTCTAACTGCAAGATATGAAAATAAACGACTTTTGGTTACATCATGGCTAAATCGATTATTATCACAACCTAGTTTGCAACAAGAAAGTGTACATTCATTAAAATCATTACATGACGTGACAAATGAATGTTTAATGGGTTTACAAAATTTAGGAGTAAACACTGAATCATGGGACACATTGTTGATTCATCTCATGATAAAGAAACTTGATCGTCATACACATACTTTGTATGAACAATCATTAGAGAATCCAAGAGATCTCCAGAATATGCAATACTTACTCGATTTTTTAGAAGCTAGATTTCAAGCTCTAAAGGCGATTGGTAGAGATAAAAAGGCCAATCATTCTGAAGGAAGTTCAAAAGGTTATAATTCAGGTACAAAAACTACATTAATCACAACAACCAAAACTTTGAAATGTGTTTCTTGTCAACAACAACATCTATTATATAAATGTCCAAAGTTTAAGTTAGAACCAATGCAAACTAAGTTGCAAATTGTGAAGAAATTTAATTTGTGCAAAAATTGTTTAAGCAATGGACATGTAGCAAAGGATTGCACATCCCGAAAATGTTTTAAATGTGATAAAAAACATCACACTTTATTACATTTTGAAGATATCCATCAACAACAAAAATCTGGTACATACAACTCAACTTTCTCTAATACAGCAAGAGAAAATCCGGTGTCGCTAACTGCTAATATTAACTTAGAACCTTACGAAGCGACTCAAGTATTATTAAGCACAGTTTTAATAAATATAGTTGATGTAAAAGGTCATCCAAGACAAGTCAGAGCAGTATTAGATTGTGGATCCCAAATTAATGCTATTACAGCTACTGCTGCTAAAAGTATGGGATTACCTGAAACTACGACAACATTATCGACTCATGGTATCGGTAATACAAATCAACAAACATATCGTCGAACTAATATATCAATACAATCACAGCAAACAGGATTCTCGGCAAAACTAAATGCGTTTATACTACCTGAGATAATTGGACAACAACCATCATCGTGGGTTAATACATCATCATGGAATATTCCAAGTAACATAAAACTAGCTGATCCAATGTTTTACCAACCAGGCAAAATAGATTTATTGATTGGTGCTGAAATTTATTATGAGTTACTTTCTATAGGCCAGATCAAACTAGGAAACGGGCTACCAACTTTACAAAACACAGTTTTTGGCTGGATTGTCGCTGGAAGAATTTCCTCAAAACGACAGAAGGGAGTAACTTGTGCAGTTGGTACTACAACTGATGATGATGATGATATCAACACAAAGATCGAAAGATTTTGGAAACTTGAAGAAGTCGAAAACAATAACCCACATATGACTAAGCAAGAATTAAAATGTGAAACACATTTTAGCCAAAATACGAAAAGGAATAAAGAAGGTAGATTTGTGGTAAGGCTACCATTAATCGATAATATTACAAAACTAGGAGAGTCAAAACAACAAGCGCAGAAGCGATTTTATGCGTGTGAACGAAAAATACACAAGGATGATAACCTTAAAAAACAATACACTGAGTTTCTCAAGGAATACGAAGAACTTGGTCATATGAGTGAAATCGAACCTAAGAATATTCCTGAGCGTCATTACTTCCTTCCACATCATGCAGTACTGAAACCAGATAATTTGACTACGAAATTACGAGTAGTTTTTGACGCATCGGCAAAAACATCAACTGGAGTTAGATTAAACGATATTCTTGGTGCAGGACCTAAATTACAAGACGACTTATTCACCATATTATTGAGATTTAGGAGGCCAAAATATGTTTTTACTGCTGACATTGAAAAAATGTATAGACAAATTGCAGTTGCTGAAGAAGACAGGCCACTTCAAATGATTTTATGGAGAAATGATCCTAGCGAATCAATTAAATACTATCAGTTAAACACCGTTACTTATGGTACAACTTCAGCACCTTACTTAGCCATCAAGTGTTTACAACAGCTTGGATATACTTGTGCCGATAAATATCCATTAGCATCTCAAGCAATTTTAGAGAATTTTTATGTTGATGATTGTATCAGCGGACATGATAACCTAGGACAAGCCCTGGAGCTCCAACAACAGGTGATTGATGTTCTGAAATCTGCAGGCTTCAGACTACATAAATGGTGCTCAAACACGGCACAGTTATTGCATCCAATCTTAGTAGAGGATCGAGCTTTACAATTAGAATTTAAAGATGATGACACCAATAGTACAAAAACGTTAGGATTAATTTGGCTACCAGCTCAAGATAATTTTAAATTAAAAGTGTCAGAAATACAAAATCTCCGAATTACAAAGCGCACGATGTTGTCAGAAATCGCACAACTTTTTGATCCATTAGGCATGATAAGTCCCGTAGTAATTACAGCCAAAATCATGTTACAACAATTGTGGAGTCTCAAACTTGATTGGGACGCTGCATTACCTATGCAATTACATCAAGCATGGGAGAATTTTAGAAATGAGTTACAACAGCTGCAAAATTTCCAAATACCAAGGCATATTTTCTCAAAGAAAATACCAAATGATATACAAATGCATGTTTTTTCCGACGCATCTGAAAAAGCTTATGGATCAGCACTGTATGTACGAGCTAAATATCCAGATGGAACTATAACAGTGAATTTACTATGCTCAAAATCGAGAGTAGCACCACTAAAGAAGTTAACTCTACCACGCCTAGAACTAATAGCAGCTAAAATGGCAGCGGAGTTAATGCATCGAGTAAAGAATGAATTAAAATGGCACAATTATAAATCTTTTTATTGGACAGATTCCACTATTGTATTGGGCTGGATAAACGGACAACCAGCACAGTATCACACCTTTGTGGCAAACAGAATCGCATATATTCAAAATATATCTTCACAAGACGAATGGAGACATGTTCCAACTAAAGAAAATCCTGCAGCTTTGGTTTCTAGAGGAATCTCGCCCTCCAAATTCGTCAACTGTCATATATGGCTATACGGACCAATATTTTTGCATGGACCTCATTTTGTTTGGCCAATAAAATATCAAAGAATCATTAGAAAGAAGACAACAAAAAGTTACGGCGGCAATCAGTTCAGCGTCAGACTCATTTTTAGAAGCAATAAATCATCGAAACTCACTTATCTCATTACAACGAATTATGTCTTACGTAAACAGTTTCATCAATAGTCTAAAAGAAAAAATGCAAAACAAGGGTAATATGGACGAGCTTCGTCCGCAACGTAATCAGAATCAAAACTCGAAATTATCAGTTACTGCTTTAGAAAATTTGGTTCTACTAAGACACACCCCAACCGTTATTGAGTTAGATGCTTCATTAACTACAATAGTGAAATTGATTCAAAGAAATGTTTTTAAGGATCAACTTAAGCAAATGAAGTTTAACAAGTCCGTGTCGAACTCCAGCGCAATTAGTTCTTTAGCACCATTTATAGATGAAAATGGACTGATTAGAGTAGGAGGTCGATTAGAAGCATCAAATTTGTCGTACGACGCAAAACATCCAATTCTTCTTCCATATTCGCATTGGATAACAAAAATGATCATGACTCATTTACACCGTATAAACAAACACGCTGGTCCACAAACTTTGCTAGCAATCACCCGTCAAAGATTTTGGCCCTTGAAGGGTAAAACTGTAGCTCGGAATATCGTACAACATTGTGTACATTGCACACGAGTCAAACCAACGACTTTATCCCAGATGATGGGAGATCTTCCAGCTGCAAGAGTACAACCAACAAGGCCATTCATTAATACTGGAGTTGATTTTGACGGACCTATTATGATACATTTCAAAGGAAGAGGAAATCAACCCCGTAAAGCTTATATCGCAGTATTTTGTTGTTTTGTAACTAAAGCTACACATTTTGAAATCGTTAGCGATTTAACTACGGATGCATTTGTAGGTGCATTAAAACGATTCGTTTCAAGACGGGGTATGTGTCAAAATATTTATTCAGACAATGCAACAAATTTCGTTGGAGCTAAAAATCAATTACAAAATTTACAAGAAATACTGCACAGTACATCTGCACAGGCTAAAATTCAAAACTTTTGTCAGACGAAAGGTATAATATTTCATTTCATTCCACCCAGAGCACCACATTTCGGGGGTCTGTGGGAATCTGCAGTAAAGACAGCTAAGCATTATCTACAAAAAAGTATAGCATCTTCAACGTTAACTTATGAAGAACTAGAAACGGTCATGACTGAAATAGAGGCTATTGTAAATTCCAGACCGATAACTCCGTTGTCTGATAACCCAAATGATCTAGCTGCATTAACTCCTGGGCATTTTCTAATTGGAGAACCACTCACCAGCACAGTTAATCCACAAGATCAAGCACGTAACCATGTGAATATCAATCAACGTTGGAAATTAGTGAACGAATTAAAAAACAGTTTTTGGCAACGATGGTCAAATGAATATTTAAGTCAATTACAAAATCGTTACAAGTGGAAACAACGCTGTGAAAATATTCAACCAGGAATGATGGTGGTGATAAAAGAAGACCACTTACCTCCTTTAAAATGGCAACTAGGACGTATTGTCAAAGCTATACCAGGTAACGATGGGTTACGCCGAGTGGCAGATGTAATGACATCTTCTGGAACAATACGCAGGGCGATTCATAGATTAGCACCGTTACCTGTCGATTGTAATAAAGACCTAGAAAAACTTCGACCACCGAAAAATGCACACTGCACCACGAGTAGAAGTCATCAAACTCAAAATGATCCTCAATTGCACGAGCCGAAGCCAAAACGTATCAAAACAAATCACATACAATCGGCAGTGACCTCGCTCTTATTAGCAACTTCAATTTTACCAACTATAACTGGATTGAAATTTATGCCTTTTGAGAAACCACCGGGCCTCTATTTTGAAAAAATGGGAGACGTCGACCTTATCATGAGCGAATGGAAATTGATAACCTATTACAATATGACGATGTACTGGCGAGAATACGAGGTAATTAGGGTCGGAATAACGGAACTCGACGAACTTTGTAAAAAATTAAAAAATGGAACTTTATGCACTTCTGTTTCTCTGCGATTTCAACAACGACTTGCAAGAATACAAGAAACCAACCAAAATTTATTAAACTTTAATCAACATAAAAATGAGAGGTTCAAACGAGGAGCACTAAACATAGTTGGAAACATAGCTTCATCATTATTTGGGGTGTTAGACTCAGAATACGCTGAGAAAATCGCAACTACAATAGAAAATCTTCAGACGAATGATCAGCAGTTGTTATCACTTATTCGAAATCAAACTTCTATTCTAGATGTCACAGCTAACATTATGAAAACCAATCAAATTAATATGGAATTACAAATTAATGAATTCAAAAACATTGTTAATCAAAGTGTCACTCAACTTCACGTTATTCATAGAGAAGTATATGAAGAACAAGCCTTGCAACATTTTAATCTAGTAGCATTTCAAGTCATCATGATGTTAACTCATTATCAAGAGGTTCAATCGTCAATTGTAGAAATAATGATAGACACACACCATCAAAAGGTCAACCCTCTACTTATATCAACAACACAGTTGCGAAACGAATTAACAAAAATTAGGGACAGATTATCATCAGCTTTTAGACTTCCTATAAAAAATCATAATTTATTGCAATTATATGGTCTTATCACAATTGAAGGACGTCTGCTGGAAAACCATATTATTTTTCAATTAAAATTACCCCTCAGTTCTTACGAAAATTTTGAGCTTATGCACATTATCCCAGTGCCCATGCTCATCAACGAAAAAGTCGCAGCTATAAACCCATGGAGAGATTACATCATTATCAACCTACATCGAGATCAATATTATCCATTAACAGAAGCTGAAGTATCCACCTGTACAATATCAAACGATGGAACATATTTATGCAAGCAACTTCATCCATTATATCACCCACAAAGTAACGTGAGTTCATGTGAAATAAGTTTCATCAGCCATTTTCCAATGATGCAGAACTGTCAAGTTAAGCCAGTGTCTAACCCGCCTCACTACACACAATTATTAAATCCTAATCAATGGATTTATTTTGTAACGAAAGATACACCAATTAACATAGTATGTTGCACAAACATCTCACAAATGACGCTAAATGGATCCGGAATCATGCAATTACAAGAAGGATGTTCCATGAAAGATGAATCAGTAACTATTCAAGGTTTTTCAGTACATCCGAGCTCATTTAAAACTTCCTTCATACCTTCAAAGCCAAGTACAGAATTCGTCTTTAACAATATTAGTGACGAAGCAGTTGCAATGGCATCAAGGTATAATTATGAAAATTTGAATCAAACCATCAATGACGTGCAACTACAAATCCAAAAATTGAAGGATGCGGAATTATTACCACTGAAGAATAACACTCACATGATTCATCAATTCAGCATTAGCTATCTAGCAATAATTCTTATTGTCTTGATAATATCTTACATAATCTATAAGAATTGTAATAAAATAAAACATCGAACACGTCATAGCCCTGAACCAACAGTAGTTGTAACTACTCCTATTACTCATTCAACATCATTACCAAAACCCAACTTCAACATTGAACCAATATAATTATCAATATTAGATCAACGTGGGGAGCATGTTAAAATTCCTAATTTAAAATATGTTAATAAAATTAATCATATTGATAAATTTTCCAATTTTAATACACTTATATAGATAAGTATGTCAAATCAAGTAGTACACAGGTAGTTAAACCTTTTGGTGCATTGTCAGCTTAATGTTCTTAGTATATGGCATATTATTCATAGTAGTTAAATTGCATAATGTAAGAATTTATTTTGATGTTAACGTAATTGTTTGAAATTTGATCATGTAGTTTGTTATAAGTAATTATATTAAAGAAAGTATGTATGAAAAGTGTTTAATATTAAGCAAATTACATATTGACCTACATTCAATTAATAATAAGTTTGAAAATTTGTTATTTTATTTACAATTTTTATTGTTGTAGTTTATTAGTCGATTTAAAATAAGTTTAGTATTTAAGTGATGATTTTAATTAATAAATTGGTCAGTTTTTGTTCTAACATTAAAAACGGTGTTTTAATTTAACGTATTGAAATTTTACATAGGTTTATGTACCTAGGTAAAATTATTAACAATATTTTAAATATTACCTGTGTGCAGGTTAAAGTACCTCCATACAAATTCATCAGTGGCTAGGTATCAAGAACCTTTGCCAAGTCTCTATCGTTCGCGGTATAGTAAAACAACATATCGCGTAATAAACAAAACCAATGGCTTGGTAATAGGTAATAGTGAGAAATAAAACTTTCTCACAGAAAAATGTATATTAAGCTTTCTTTTGATTTTTCTATTCTCATAATGATTTAGATTTATGTAATAAATATATAGATATATATATATATATATATATATATATATATATATATATATGTAGTATCAATAGAAACATATATACAAGATATGTATTTTAACAAGATGCAATTATTGTATTCTAATGTTAATTAATTATTCTAATTAAGATTATATTTTTTGATTCATTCTGTAAGTAGTGCTCTGACTGTTCAGACCGTTATTTAGATCTAATAAATAAAGTATTTTTGTCTAAATTAAACTTTGTGCTTTTTATTTCATTTTAATAATAATATTATAATAATATTATTAATAGTGAAGTGAAGTTTATATAAAAATTAACTTGAGTGAAAACTATAAAATAAATATAAATTTATTAATCATATTTTTTTTTTATCCAAAAGTGATAAGAAAAAGTATAAGTCGCGCCTTGCTACGCTACCAACTAAAATAAATTTGAAAGAAAGACATATACAAATATTCAATTCATTTTAAGTCATTTTATTGAATTTGTTAATTTCGAAAAAATTGTGTCATATACTTTTTTTTTTATCTAAAGTAAAAGTGAAACAAAACAATAAAAAATTCGTTTTTCTATACATTAATCTTAATCTTACAAAGATTACTAAGCTTACGACTTGGAATGAATCCCCTTATTGAATGTTCAATATGAGTCTGACATGAATTTCACAACTTACATAAATTCTTATGTCACCCACAACTCGAAACGTCATCATTCGTTCGCTGTAATATAAACTTTGACACCTACAAAGCTAACTAAAATAAAAATAAAAATATTTGACACTTTGATATATGTACAAAGTTTATATTATATATTTGATTTTTTTTACACAGTTGTCAAACTCAAGCTAATAAGTTAATGCCACTACTAACTTGTATTACGATTGGTAGTAAAATCAAACCTAATAGGCATGTGAACATACAATTAAGACTAAGTTCAGCTAATACATATGTGAACATACGGCTTAAATGTTATTTTGATATTTTTGGAATATGGAATGAATGTACTATTTATGTGATATACATGATTGTATGTATACATCGTATATATGGTCTTTTTGTACACATACATACAAGTGTAATTATAAAAATAAATTATTCAATGATATACATCAGGATCAATAATGTATATAGTATCAATGACCTTTCTTAATATATTTCTTTATGAAAATATTTGTGTGTAATGTTAAATATGAACTTCTTTGTTATTCATTTTAAAGGGATAATTTAAAGTATTTTCTTTAAAAGTGGTATCAATTCATTTTATATTATACATAAATAGGTATATGAATACATTATTTGGTAATTACATATACACTTTCGCAATCAGCTGGTTTTTTACTCATAAAAAATTGAAAAGTCAACCTTTTTGCTTTTTTTTCAACTTTGGTTTGATTTCGGATTTATGAATCATCGTGTGGGGGTGGTGGGTGGTGATTACTCATGAGTAATTTTTCATTAGTAAGATTGAAAAATTTTATAGAATGAAAACTAAAATATAAATGAAAAAAAGAGAATTTTGCCAGGTGGGTGCGGGGATGCTAAAAGAGTATGAAAAGTGTTGTATAATTAGCGTCATTCGTTGACACTGATCAACATTTTTGAACTGAATTAAACTGATTTTTTTATATGCTTTTTTAACTATCTACCACACTATTCTACGCATCAAACTGTAACTATTATATTTTTTTCATAAATCCGAGGTAAAATGGAACATTTTGAGACTAGCATCATGAAGATTCATATATTTTTCGATTTTTAATGTTAAAAAAAAACTAGCTCAAAATTCAATTCATCGCTTTTTTGTCCGAATTCATTAGGTTCATTTAAGTTCAAAACAAAGTTACATACTTATATGTATTTTATATTAAAAAAAAACAGAATTAAGAATACATGCAATTTTAAAACTTTTGTTAAAAAAAAGCTGTATAAAAATATTTATGACTAAATGTCAGAGGCTATTCAAATTTCTGATAATATATTCTAAAGTAGAGGTAGGTCAGATTAACTTCCTCTTTTTACTAACTCCACGACCGCACCATGCAGAATTGACCAGTTCTCGCACTTTTAAAATGAATGAATTAAATTAAAAATTTCCATTCAAAGTTATAGTTAGAAAAATATTATAAATTTTACAATTTTATTTTTTATTGTCGGCAATTTGGTTTAAGAATGATATTAAATAGTTGAGCTATCAATTTAATAGAAATGTTAAAATACAAAGGTAACTTCTGAATTCAAATAAACAATTATAATTTACTATACGTAAACCTAGTCCACGTTATTTTCAAACATAATTTTTTGAATCACTACTGAAGATATTTTGACAATACATAATACGGATCTCCAAAATATTTCTAAGACTAGAATTATAGGCACATTCTACTTAATAATTTATTTTTAAACAAACATAAATGAAAAAAAATTGATTGCATTCAATCATAAAAATCCATAAATTTACAAATAATTTCATTTAAAAATAATAATTCATGACATCTTGTTTATTATATATATATATAATATTTTTCAAGGTACAAATAATTATCAATTTTCCTTGAATCTAATGAGATGTTCATCAGCGCTAGTATTTAGAATTTTCTGAGTATATACTTTATACCACAAAACAAAAACATCAACGAAATAAAATTTAAAAATTTTCAAATAAATATTTTTAAGCTTTCTGTTTTTAAAAAATATTGTAAATATTTTAAAATTCATTATCCTCAAGATTTAGAAAAATATACATATGTATTTGTAAATTATGTTCCATATTAATTTTAAAATATCAATTTTTACCTAGTTAGAAAAAAATTGACTCAGTCTATAAAAAAATTTGGTAATGCACAAAACACCTGATTTTTAAATTTCTATATTATGATCATAAATCAGAATACTTTATGTATTCAGAAGTCCTAAGGCCCAAACATTAAAAAAGACATTCTTTAAAAATTTCAAAAAGAAATTCAATTCACGGGATATGATAATATATAATCGTATCTTGCATTCATAAGTCAATGAACTCAAAAACATAACAAAATAAAACCATAATATATTCATATGTATACATATATTATGTATAATCAAAGATACTATATATATACTATCACAGATAAGTGTATCTGATCTGTGATACTATGTAAAAACATATTTATATGTATTTATATAATATCTCTGGTATAATGCTACAGTAATTATAATGTATGCATACGTAAAAACCTCTGTTGCCAAATATTCTACAATGCTAAATCAGAAAATAATGTAAACCTATACAAGTAATACATATAATCAAAGACCATATAAATGTATAGGGTACAGTACAAATGCTACAGTAATTATAATGTATGCATACGTAAAAACCTCTGTTACCAAATATTCTACAATCCTAGATCAGAAAACTATGTAAACCTATACAAGTAATACATATAATCAAAGACCATATAAATGTATAGAGTACAGTACAAATGCTACAGTAATTATAATGTATGCATACGTAAAAACCTATGTTGCTAAATATTCTACAATCCTACATCAGAAAATAATGTAAACCTATACAAGTAATACATATAACCAAAGACCATATAAATGTATATATTTATATGGTCTTTGATATAAATACAATTGTATGTATGTATTTCAATTAGAAGTAGTAGTAGGAAATAGGTTTGGAATTGTTTACGTTGTTGCTGTTGGTATAATTTTTATATACCACCACGGATACGGTCTTCAGCTCAGCTTGCAGAATATATCACAAACACGTGCAAACTCATAATTTTGTTTATATAAACATACATATTAAATAAAATCAGTCACATGTTCATTATTCATTTAAATCTTTGAGACACTGATCAACCACTAACAATAAAATGTGACACTCTTTTTTTTTTAAATTTACCAACACACATAAATATTTTAAAATAATAAAAAAAATCAAAATTCAATTTACAAAAACAGTACAGAAATAATGTACTTATTTCAAATCCATATTTCCTTATAAACCGCCGTAATGAAGAAAAGATACAAAACAATATATACATGTGAGCAATACAATCATATTGTACATGTACTATACGATTTTTTCACAATGCATTTTTAAAGGCGATCTGGAACTTTTTCACTGTGCTAGTACTGGTTAGTTAGACAATGTAAATCATAGGAAAATGAAACTGATACGCAGATGTTTACATTTTTTCATAATGTATTTTTAAAGGCGATCTAGAACTTTTTTTTGACTACCTGACGCGTCATTATATCAGAATATAAGGTGATTCAGATAATTTCTGAGAATTTTGAAGACAGGAAAAAGTTTATTTTGTTAAGCTGTATATTAGAGTAAGAATTTATTTTATAATTAAGAAATTTAACAAAAATGTAAAAACATTTGATAGCAAACACAAAATTTTAAGTGTAATGCATTTATAATTAATTTTGTATATTTTAGATAAAAAAATTTTAATAACAAAATTTGTACTTTTTTTAATGAGTATACCCAGTAATAATGTTACATTTTTTAAAACGGTTGGTGTTTCAGTTCTATTTTGTTTGTCTCTTTTTCGTACAAATGCTCTTAATTACTATCGACTTTTAGCAAAACCGTTAAGGCCGAATGAATAACGGGACAAAGGTCATGAGAAATTTTTGCTAACATGTGCTCAGTGTCACTACTGTATGAATATAGATTAACTGTGCTTTGAGATTGATTTTTATTTATTATACATACATACTCGTATATGTGTATATGTACACACTTAAAACAGTGTTGATAGTGTTTAGTCAAAGCGTGTAAAAGCTGATTTGCTAATTGGTTGATTATTTTATACCATTAGTACATGAATATTCTATATCGTTCTTTCACAATCTATTAAATATCAAATTTTTTTAACGTGTAGAAAAGTTACAAATATTATTTTATATTATTCTCTAATTTTTTTTGTTTTTGTTTTATTTTCAGATATTAGTTTACAATATAACTTAAAATTCCCTAAATAATAAAAAGCATACGATAAAGATGACAGATTTGCAAAACGGAAATCCGAAGATATACAATCTTGAATCACAATTTGGAACGTAAGTTTTACCAATGCTTTTCATGAATTCTAACTTTTTTAGTTTTTTTTTACAGATAAACACTTTTTTAATTAGTAAATATACATTCAAAGTAAATTCATAAAATAAAAGGCGAAATATTAGATCAGATTTGCATTCTACAAATGCACATACACATATACACACACATCCACATGCACACAAACAAGCACACAGCCAATATTAGACTTAAGCCACCACTGTGAAATAGAAAAAACTATTAAGCGGAATTTTAAGCCATATAATGAGCTTAAGCTTCCACTGTGAAATTGGCATTAGTGGTGTATCTTTTTAAGAAGGGGGTTGTAGAATTTTTACATATGTATGATTGAATATTTTCGAAATACAAATTCCAGAAATAAAAATGACTATAACTCTTTATTTTCTTAATAGACTTTATAATATGTGATCATATAAAACTGCCTACAACTCGGCCAAACTGACTTTATAATCGACCCGATTTTACCAAATATATATATCTTTTCTTTTACATAATATCTGTGTTTCTTTTACGTGTTCGAAGTACTTCTGAGCAATTATTTTAGCATTGACTTAAACTATTCAAATAAACATAAATAAATTTCACAAGTGAAGCTGTTGGATATTGTAATGCTTGTTTTTTCGGTGAGATATTCTACTCTAAAGTTAAAACACAATGATTTCTCTTGCTTGATCAATGTTTTACTGTTCGTTTATCATAAAAATCTTCTCTTTATATACAAAATTTTCTTACATTATCATTAATGGTAATTAATACTAAATAAATATAAATTACTTAATCAAAATTTATTGACATAGTTTCAAAGTACAAATATTAGTATTTCATTTACAATACACATATGTTCTTAATTATAATTCTCTTTAATTTTATTATTTATGACAATTTCATAACTTATCAAATATTTGTTATTAACCTAATTTTAAACTTTATTTCTAATACCTTATTAACTAACAATACAATGCAATGCTTATTGCTTACATATCATATTCATATGTCTACGACCTACATTAATATTTATAACATAATTCATATATAGCTTTTAAAATGCTGCATCATGCTTATGTTAAGCAATTAATATTATATATGCAATTACGAAATAAGTAATTGCATTAATTTGACTCATATTTAAATTTTTATTTACTATTGAGTAGATCACGTTTCTTCTACTCATGTTATATTGTCGCGTATCATATTATATGTTATGTATATAATATGTAGTCATTTTATTCATTACAATATACAAAGTAATTTTAATGAGATCACCCTGTATTAGTTTATTGAAAAAATATAAAAAAGAAGAACAATGTAGAAGATTTATAATTATGTATATGTAGCAGATTGTTGATAAGAATTCATTCTTTTGTTAAATTATGTAAAACAAGTAAAGTACTTTATATGACATTAAATTTATTTTTTGGTTCAGGTACCAATTTCATTCTATTGCATTATTCGGTTCAATTCACTTACTTTTTTGTCTTCTTCATAAAAGTTAAATATCATATATTGTACTATGGAATAAATAAAATCACACATTTTTGTAATCTGAAAATATTAAGTACATCTGTGTTTTATTTTATATTTAAAGTGATAAATCGAACAGGTTATGGGCCCAGGAAGTGTTGTAATTTAAAATTATTGTAGTATATTCAATATTTATTTGAAATTTTAAACTAAATAAAATGAGTAATATAACAACACGTATCGAACTATTGAATAAGAACAATTTCGACACGTGGAAGCTTCAAGTTGAGGCATTATTAGTAAAAAATGAAACCTGGGTTTACGTTAGTGGTGAAAAACCTAAGCCTAAATTAAAAACTGGTGATAATGAAAGTGCAAATGAAGTGAAAAATTGGGAACACGAGGACAGAAAAGCAAGGTCTGATTTGATACTCTCTATTAGTCCTTCTGAATTAAAACAAATTAAGAATTGTGAAACCTCGTGTGAAGTGTGGAAGAAACTTCATGAAATATATGCATCGAAAGGACCAGCTCGAAAAGCTAGCCTGCTGAAAAAACTAATCACCCACAAAATGGCGGATGGAATAGACGTGAAAATGCATCTAGATGAATTCTTTGATGCTGTGGATAAGCTTATTGATATGGATATAAATGTAAATGATGATTTATTAACTATTATGCTTCTTTATAGTTTGCCAGAAAGTTTCGAGAATTTCCGATGTGCAATAGAATCTCGTGATGAACTGCCCAAGACTGATGCCCTGCGAGTTAAAATTCTTGAAGAGTTTGAAGCCAGAAAGTCTAGAGAAAATAGTAATATTCAGAATGCTTCCAGCTAGCAATTTTCGGGGCAGGTACGTATTTGGATCTAAAAGAGGCTACTAGAAAGTAGCCGTTACTAGTTAAAGGACCGTTTTTGGTACGATTTAAACACTACTTTGCCACCAAAATGGGGAATGAATTGCCACGTTTTTGATACGAAATTGGAACGATACTAAAAAGTATCATTTACGTTCCGGAGTGGTAATAAGTTATATCCAAACACGTAAGTGGAACGTTTTCGCTACTTCCTTACCAATATCGCAATAAAACTTTACTAAAATAGCATTTCACATAAAAGTTGAATATTATATATAGTATTAATAATATTAATAAATGCCCAACACAAATAAAACATTTTATTTTTTCAGAAGAAAATAATTTCTCATAATCAATATGTATATAATTATTTTTAAGCACTTAATATTTTGATTCGATCTTTTTGCGTGGTAAATTTTATAGTGCGAATTAAATTTTACTGTGATAACAGACCTTCTGCTTCGAAAAAAATCGAACCGCCTCAAAAATATTGATTTTTTTTATGAAATTTTTGTTAATTTGAAATTATGATTTTTATGTCAGACATTATATTTTCCATATTTTGGGATTTTTTACATCGATATGAAGCTTAAATCGCAATACATATCGTTTCCCATTCATTACGCATGAAATTCACACATATTTTTCATGTAATTTTTCATAAAAATATTTCATAAAAATAGACCATTACGAAAACATATATGAAAAATGGCGATATTCGCAATGTTACTTGAAAGTGTCTGATACTTTTAATTTATACTTCATGGTTCCGGATAAGTTTGAGAAAGTTTGTGGTACGTATTATATGGCACCTTCTAGTTACAGAAACTTGAAATTGTCACTATAAAGTCGCCGGTTACAATCTATCGTGGTGAAATTCACTATAAAGTAGCAATGGGAGCCTAAAAGTATCACTTTTTAATTTATTGTATTAAAAGGTACTATAAAATGATAAATGAAACTTTTGAGTTCCTGTTGCCGCTTTAGTTTAGGATCAAAATGGTGAAGAAACAGAAAATCATAGTCCAAATATTGTACATATTGAAAATGAGAATAAAGAAGAAGAAGAAGAAGAGTTAAATAATTTGAAATAAAATAAAGGTCATGAAGGTCTTTTTATTTACTGTTTATTTACTTTATTTTGTTATTTAATTTTAAATACATACATGTATGCAATAATGGAATAAATACAAAATTATTTTGATATTTCAAACATCAGTAGCACGAATTAATTTAAGCAAATTTTGCTTTTTTTCAAATAAATCAAAATCTAAATTTTTTATGTCTGTTCACAAAAAACTCTAATAATGGAATGAAAATATAATGACAAATTAGAACAAAAACGTTGAAATCACTTCATGGGAGCAATTACAACTTACCATATTAGTATCAGAAATTAGTAATTGTTAAATTAGTAATATTAGTAATTGTCACTAAAAAAATGCATGAAGAAGTTTTTGGTGCATTGCTTTGAAAATTATCCAGAAACGTATTTGTTACTTGCATAGAGGAACTTTAAAATTTGCCACTTAATAGTATCAAAACGTAGTAGCAAAATATATCCAAAGTGGCAGAAACCTAAAGAGTTTTTAATACGAATTTGCTACCAATCTGGAACTGCAGTGAAAACTTTAAATTTGAAATCTAAGAAGTTTCCAGCGCCACGAAGCTGGTACGTTAAATATGTAGCTACAGAGTAATGGAACATAGTATAGTGCAAAACAAGTTGTTAAAACGTTTCTGTTACCATATTTCGGTTCCAGTTCACAAATACTCAGTATCTGCTACTAAAAATGCTAGTTGGGCTATGTTTGCTGAGAAAACATTTGGTTACAAAAAACAAAAACATTCTGGAAATTCTTGGAAGACACATGAAAACAAGAAACCATTTAAATTTAAGTGTCACAGATGCCGAAAAGTTGGACATAAGGCAGCTGATTGCTATGAAAAGTTAAAAACGGCAAGTGAAAGCTCAAAAATGTGTACAGAAAAAACAAATCAAGAAGAAATAGCATTATTACATACAAAGTGTAGTGTTAATAAAATATATGACTGGTGCTTAGATAGTGGGTGTACTTCACATATGAGTCCATACCCAGAAAATTTCCAAAATTTAAAGAATATTGAGAAAAATCTAAATTTAGCAAATGGTGAAATTACAAAAATTGAAGGTATAGGAGAAGTAAGAATAAATGCTTCGAACGGAAAAAATGTGAAGCATTTGAGTCTTCAAAACGTAATGTTTGTTCCAGATTTGTACACTAATTTGTTATCTATCGCTAAAATAACTGATAAATTATTCAACGTCAAATTTACAAAATATGCTGCGTACATTACTGATAAAAACGAAGAATGTATTTGTACAGCTGAAAGACGCGATGATTTATACTACATTAGAAAAGGTGACGAAATTGTAAACTTTTCAACAAAACAAGTAAGTGAAACATGTAATGGGTGTTTTCAATGATTCAAGCTTGACTTCGCCAACTTGAGATCAAATGTACAAGCTTGCCGCCAACTTGATTATCTTGCATAGTCAAGATTTTTTGAATCTTTGAACATAATCCACCATTTGTTAGATTTTTCGTGTTACCATATATTAGTTTTCTAACAAATAACAGATGTTATTAAACTTCAATTAAAAAGTGTTTGTATAAAATATAAAATAAAGGTAAAATATTTAATGAAAGTAAAATAAAGAAATTGTATTGTTTAGTGAAAATAAAATAAAGAAACATTGATTTGTCAAAATAAAATAAAGAAACATTGTTTAGTTAAAGTAATATGGAAGATCATAGAAGTAATGACAAAAAGATATTAGGAAATTTAATTTTTAATACTATTTTTAAACAATGTGTGGAAACTTCTGACAGTGCAATTAATAAAATTAGAAGAATGAGAGCTAGAAAAAAGCAAGCACTAATCAATATAATTATTAAAAAAAACCAAAAAAAAAGAATTGTTAAGGTTAAAAATTATACAGAAACAATAAAAAGATTTTCTATTCGCATTTTAGAATGAACAGAATTTGTTTTATTGTAAGTATTTTATCACATTATGTATTTATGACAAAAATGTATAGAAGTACCTATGTATATACATTTATTTTAGAAATTTGTAAAAGAACTTCAGCCTTATTGGGTACATCACGCTAAAGGAGGGCCCAAAATAAAATTAGAAAATGCGTTATACATGACTTTAAACTTTTATTTAACTCCCTTAAATATGTAGTAAGATCATTTTCTTTTCTTTGCCGTTTTGGCAATGAAGTTGATTGTGTTAAAGTTGATGTTGAACCTGATGGTTGTAATAAATTTTCGTCTTCATTGTCATCAGAAAGCAATGAATCAAACATATTACTTTCGGGTGGAACAATAGAATGTTTACTGCCGTATGCATTATCAAACGTATCAAAATATGGCCAATATGTTCTACTTTGACCTGATGAATTGTTACGTTTTTTTATTTTTTTATATATTGAGAATAAATTATAAAACTTTGCTTTCACTTCATTTAAGGAAAACGTAAAATTTTCATCAATGTTCTTAATATCCCTCAAAATCATCATCCATAGAACATTTTTTTTACGTTTTCCTTCTATGAAATGATTTTCCATTGAAATACGTTTTTCAATTAATAATTTTATCTGGGCCGCGGTCCATTGAGATGAACCATTTTCATTACACCTAAAAGAAATGTATTAAAATTAGGTATTTAATTTTCACGCGTTGAAAATTTAATTAATTTTTATTTTATTAATACTTACTCAAATTCTGTATCCATTTTAAATAATTAAAAAAAGAAAATTAATAAATCACATCAACTCAACAACTTCACTTTTGTAATTGACAGATAACAAAAATATTAAAAAAAAAATACAAATGGTAACACGTATTTCTTTCGTCTTGAAAATCTGAAGAACAAAGTACTTTTCCACCTTGTTCAACTTGCCGCCAGTTGATGTCAAACTTGATTAAATGAACACAAGGCATACGCCAGCTTGCTTCTTTGAACACTGGGCGAACTCAAGTTTGCGACAAACTTGAATCATTGAAAACACCCAATTTTACACCTGAAAAAGAAAATTTGTTAAAATGGCATCAAAGACTTAGACACATCAATTTTGAATATCTGATAAACATGTCGAAAAAGAAAAAAGTATTAGGAGTGAAAATTAAAAACGATTCAAAAAATAACATTTGTGAAATTTGCATCAAAGCGAAGCAGACACAATCACCATTTAGACAGAACAACAGAACTTTTAGAAATCATACATACGGATGTTTGTGGTCACATGCGAACAGCTTCATTAAGTGGCATGAAATATTTTGTGACGTTTATTGACGACAAATCTCGATGGTGCGAAGTATTTTTTATAAAGAAGAAAAACGAAGTCTTGAACGCTTTTAAACAATACAAAGCTTTTGCTGAAAATTTCTGTGGAAAACGAATAAAATTCTTACAATCAGATAATGGGTTGGAATATTGTAACTGTGAATTTAACGATTTTTTAAAGGAAAGTGGAATTCAAAGGAGACTGACCGTCCCACATACACCGCAGCAAAATGGAATAGTTGAGCGCAAAAATCGTACTTTAATTGAAACTGCAAGAAGTTTGATGATCCAGTCGAATGCACCAGCAAGATTTTGGGCAGAGGCAATAAATACAGCGAATTACATCCAGAATAGATGCATCAATAAACCTTTGAATGGTACTACTCCTCACAAAATGTGGACCAGAAAACGCCCGAGTGTAAGTTATTTTCGAATATTTGGTGTCAAAGCGTTTGCTCTAAATAAAGAAGCAATTCGTAACGTATGTAATAGTATTATAAATATTTCTAATAAAGGTAAATGTGATTTACAACAACATCTAAACTCAAAAGGACATGTTAGTAAACTTAGTGCCGCAACGTCATCTTCAGAAATAAGGAAATACACTGTTGACAAGTCTGAAGAAACTAGAGTGCATGCATCTGAGCCTGAGGCAAAGTTAGCGTTTCACACAATAAATCATTATTTTACTTTCAGATCAACAGACTGTACAAATAAACTAAATTCAATACTTTTTAATGATTCAAAAGTTGCCACAAAAATTTCATCGGCCAGAACTAAAACTACAGCAATTATTAAAAATGTTATTGCACCATTTACTATCAAAATCAATCAAAACTGAAATAAATAATGGTGTTATAAAATATGCTGGAATTAGCACTGATGCAAGCAATCATGGAGCAATCAAACTGTTTCCTATTATGATTCAATATTTTGAAAAAGATTTGGGAATAAAACATAAGCTGGTAGATCTAAAAACATCAAAGGATGAGAAAGCAGATACAATTGCAGAATTATTACTCATTTGTATAAGAAACTTAAATATCACTGATAAAATAGTAGCATTGAGTGCAAATAATTGCAACACAAATTTTGGTGGTTGCGACAGGCACGGTCAAAATAACGTATTTAGTATTTTAAAAACAAAATTGGATAATCCACACTTATTAGGTGTAGGATGCCCGGCACATATATTACATAATACTTTAAACTATGCTGTAAATTTGCTGCCCATTGATATTGAATCTGCAATTATAAAAATCTACATTCACTTTTCTGTATATACAGTTAGAACTGAAAAGCTAAAAGATTTTTCTGATTTTGTCGAGGTGGACTATCACAAAAAATTGAAAATACAAAAACTCGGTGGTTATCATTATTTCTGGTGATTGAGAGGGTATTGAAAATGTTTAAACCTCTAAAATCATATTTTTTGTCTGAATCGTCAGTTCCATTATCACTAAAAAAAATTTTTGAAAACCCATTAAATGAAGCTTATTTGTTTTTTGTACATTCTTTATCAAATGTTTTTCATATTAATTTACAAAAAATAGAAAACGAAAAAAATTCAGTTATTGAAGTACTAGAAATTTTAATATCAACAGAGGAAAGTATTCAAAATAGAGTGTCTAATAATTTCATGCCTTTAGCAGTGAAAGAAATACTTAAAAATAATTCTGATTTAATAACTGAGTGTTTGATTTTTGAAAAACATGCGATCCAACTATACCATAATTGCCTTAAGTATTTAACAAAGTGAACTTCAGCTTTAAAAGAATTTCATATTTTTAATTGGATGGATTTAAACAAAATTCCAGACTGGACTGAAATTCAAACAACTGTGGAGTTCGTATTAAAAGGAAAAGTTGTAATTGATGATATTAAATTGTGTGATCAATATTTGAATTTAAAAACATTTATTCAAAAAGTACAAAATTATGAATTTAAGAATAATGTATCTAGTAAGAAATGGGTGTACTTTTTTAAGCATTTTCCTCATGAAGAACAACATTCAGAATTTTTAGTTCTTTGCCAATTCTTTTATGCAATTTTTGGCCACAATGCTAATATAGAGAGAGTATTTAGTTTAATAACAGCACAATGGACTGAAGAACGAAATCGGTTAGATACTGATACAGTGAAAAGTATCATATTGTGCAAATTTAATTTAAAACACTTGACATGTGCACAGTTTTATGAAGCTGTATTACAGGATAAAACTGTTTTGAAGGAAATCGGAACATCCAAAAAGTATGAGAACGAGAAGGAGAAAGATTTTAAAATCTAAAATTTCAAATAAGAAATTAATTAATTAAATATATACATATATATAAAAGAATATATTTTATTTCCTTTCGCAATTTTTGTTTATGTTATATTTACTTGGTTTTTATTGTTTCTAATCATATGAAATTCGTTAAACTTTAAAAAATTTATTGTTTTGTATTACATTATTTTTATTTTATTTTTTAAATTTGTTTTTGATTAAATAAACTGAATTTTTATTTTAAAAATGTTATCTTTTTGTCCTCTTTTTACTTGTATTCTTGTGTTATCTTTTTGTTCTCTTCTTGAATACCTGAAAATTCTCTTTTTTACAATGTTAATTCTGGTCGCCCTACATTCACCAACATGGATATATCCGTTGGATATATTTTAGCCGGATACAATTTCGGCTTATTCATCAACCTAGAGAATAATTGTTTTCGAACTTTGTTTTCGGGTCGAACATGTGTGTCAAACATGTCAGCTGATTGTATTTTTATATTAGCTGTGTTCCTTTCACGTGAGCGAAGTACTTCTGAGCAATTATTTTAGCAATGACTCAAACTATTCAAAGAAACATAAATAAATTTGACAAGTAAAGCAAAAGATAAGGTTAAAATTATTTTACTTTAAATTTCAAAAATTTATATAAACATTATTTTCATTAATGAACCACGTTTTTTCGTATATCACTCCACTTTAATTAATTTTTCTTTTATTTAATTACGCGTATTTATATATAATATTTATATTTATATATAATTCAACTCCACATTTGAGAATTTATAGAATTTTTACATATGTACGATTGATTATTTTCGATTTTAAAAGATAAATGTTTGTTATCATTGTCATTGTTATCATTGTCTTTATTTCGTTTTTATGAAGAGATGTAATGAACTGATGTAAACAATGAAAATGAAATTACAATCAACTTGATGTTTTATGTAAATATGTTAATTTTATTCTCTTCTGTTAGCTGTTGGAAACAAGATCTGTATAATTTTAATTGTGAATAAAAGTGTTTTATACTCGTAAAAGTTTTAAAAATATGAATTGAAGGAATTTATTTTTTTATATTTATTTAAAATTATAATTGTATGAAATTATAAAAATTAAGGATTTTGTTAATTTTGAAAATTATTAATAGTCCGTAGAGAATAATTACAATATCAATATTTTTTTATAAATATTTTAAAAATGTTTAGAAAAAGTGAATTTTAACATATAAAAAAATTCAGAAAAAGGTGTTTCCAATTTACATTTTACTAAAAATTTAAAAATAAACGGAATAATAGTGAATTTAACCCTGCTATTCTACTTTAGAGATCTCTTAATTCTCTTATTATTTTGAATTTTTGGTGAAATCCATTTTTTTATAAAGTTGGTATTCTAGATAGCAGATTTACCACACAAAAGTGCATAAGATATTTTAACTTACCAAAGTCAGCTGTTTGATTTGAAATGTTGTAAAAATGGCGACGGCTATCTGTGTCTATTGATATAATTATATGCGTATAATACTGAATTGTATAATAATTATTTTTTATATGTTATTATTTTTATAATATTATTATTTTAATTATTATTGATATTGAAATATTAAATAATCATATAATAAATTATAAATAATCATATATGTAATGTATAAAATATAAATAATTTATATATGTATATGTATGTACATACATATATGTATTTTTTTTAATTTATTATTTTTTATTTTTTTATTTTTTTTTTTTTTTGTATTATTATTAAATATTGCAATGGCATTCATATTTTATATAAATAAACACTCAAATATTATTGTACAACAATATTTTTATTATACATCATACGATAAGAGATGTAAGAGGACCTCATCGATGTCCTCTAAAGTTAAGAGATTTTTTTCCGTTAAAAATATTTTTTGACGTATTTTATCCACTAATTCCCAATACCAAAACCTATAAACGTCAATAGCTAAATTCACCATAACAATTAAGAGATCAGCTGATTGACATCTCTTATCTACTTTAACTACAACTCCTAAAATTATGCAATCTGCAGTTAAGAGGTTAAGAGTCTCTTAGCCTCTAAAGTAGAATAGCACCGTAAATTAACTTTTTACTATAAACTTAAGACTGGCGTTTACTCAAAGAAAAAATCGAAATCAAAACAACTACATTGAAATTTCTATTCACTACAAACAAAATTATGAGTTTGCATGTGTTTGTGATCTATTCTTCAAGCTGAGCTGAAGACCGTACTCATGGTGGTATACAGAAATTATACCAACAGCAACAACGCAAACAATTCCAACATATTTCTTTTCTTTCTACTCAATTTTACTTCTTCTTATTTATTGAATGAATAGGATATGATTTGTTTTTGTATATGGAAAGTAAACTGAAAAATTATATGTATATATATATATATATATATATATATATATATATATCTATTATATATTATCTATTCTCCTTGTATACATTTTGTTGTTTTGACTGTTCATAAGATGTGTACAGTATACTGTATAATACTGTTCAAGGGTTTATGTACATTTCAATATGCAATATTGTTCTTTTCATTTACTCTGTCAGTATTTCACAGATCAATGTTTTATATTTCAATTTTGTGAGGCAGGTCAGTACAACCAGTACAACTAATTTACTTACCGCACATATGATTTCATATTTTTTATCTGTTTATTTTATTTTTATATGGTAATTATTATGGTAATTATGAAAATAACTTATTTTAGTTTATATTATTATGTAAGGAATCAGTATTATTTTCCAACTATACATTATATCAATGTAATATTTAGGAAAAAAATTCATCATTTTCCATAAAATGTTGTCATTTTAATTACAAGTATGATACCAAATAAAAAATAAAAATAAAAAGATGAAAAGTGTAAATTACTATTGTATTGAAATGACAGCATTGTGGAGTTAGTGAACATAGTGATTAGTAAGAAAAAAAAGTTAGTTAGAAATTAAAGTTTTTATTCAACTCCTAACACCATGGAAATATACAAATTGCATTCAACATAGTTGAAAAATATACCACATAATAAAAATTTTAAAAATTATCTGGCTCACGAATAGGCATTTTACGGGGATAACGCGGATCAATTATTTCCGGCAATAAACAATTGAAATAAAAATCACGAAGCTTTACAAAATGTTCGGTCCAAAAAGAATCATCGCGGTAAATTTTTTCAATTTTTAGATTCTTATCACTAGAAGTCCACACTGCAAAATAACAATAACTACGTCGCGTTACATGTAATTGTCCTTGCACTTGGTAATAATAATTATGCTTCACATCAAATTTAATATCACCTGTTTTTTCATCCACTTTCCAACAATTAATTTTTTTTAAGCGTATGGCTTCATCAATTTCCATACCTGCAGCTGAAGAAGGGCATTTTATTTCCACGATTCCATCGTCATCTATGATACTGTCAGGAGTTGCACCTAGAAACTCATGTTCAGGATCAATAAAAAGTCCACATTTTCTAATCAGAACATTTAATTGCTGGGATAATTGTTCTAACGCGCACTGTTCATTATTTTTTCCGTACTGTACCGATTTTATTAAAGATATATTCGAGTACAAAATGTCTTTCACTAAATTTCCGAACGTTTTGACGCGACGCTTACAAACTTTCCCGAAAACCGAAGCAGTTAACAAATTTCGACGCTTTTCCAGCCAAATGTTGCACAGGGATTGTTCTCTAGTGGACTTTTCAATTTCAATTCTGTTATCCTGGTTCGATTTTAGAACATTTCCTCCCGTATCGATGAGTGGGCTTCAGTCGATAAATCAGGTTTTTGACATGTGTCCGGACCATAATTTTCATCAACAGTATCAATTTTTTTTTCTTTATAGCCCTGTTCCTTTCTTATCAATAATTTTCTTCTATTAAATTTTATTCTTTTCTCTAAAAGGCGTTTTACACGAACAGTAGGGCTTTTCAAAAATACTGTATTACACAGATCAATGTACGCCTTTTTTGAATTATGTTGAACCAGTGCTGCATGACATCTATGTGTATAAGAATGGGACATAGATAAATTTTTTCTTTTTCCTCCAACAAATTTTGCCACAATCGAATGAAATTGTTCGACAATGTTCGAATCGACGTCGTATATTAGACTGTTAGCATGAAAACTCAAGTTTTTGCATATGAGTAAAATTTCATTAAAAATGCCATCTTTCTTGAGTTCTTCGATTCTACATTCCTGATTATTATTTTTAGCACAAAAATAATCACCACAATTTTTATGTTCTCCGAAAACATGATATGGTGCATTTATTATGTCTTTTGCTAGAGCACGAATTTTTACATTCGGAGTTTCATCACATTTTGATTTCCAATGCGCGATAGCTTTTTTTATTCCTATTTCTAAACGCGACGCGTTAGATAGAACAAGTTTACGAAATCTTATCGAATAACTATGTACACTCGCGATATTCCGTAATTTATTTCTAAAATTTCTAAATAAATGGTTTCGACACTCAATTTTTTGTACATAAGTGGTCGCGTATGGTCTTGCATCTAATATTTTTTTATAAACAGAACTATCACCGTCAGCTATAAGTTTATTAAAACGCACTCCATACAAACTTTCACTTATTCTAAATCCTTCAAAATTTGTTTTTAACACTGATAAACAGCACTTTTTTCGTATGAAATCCGACTATTGCTGCTGCACCTGATAAAGCAGAATAATTATTCCGATATGAACGTTTTGACCAGCATCCATCAGCTACTACTGTTATTAAAGGTGTTCCATCCGTATCAACTTCATTTCTTTGAATTGCTTCTTTTTCTTCTTCTTCAATTGCTGCTAACATACTAGATGCAGCTGTTTGCATCCAAGAATCACCAACAATCTTTTGTATTTGGTTGAATGTCCTCGAGGACATGCATGGGATATCCAACACACTAGTGATTTCCTCTAATTGAGCAAAACCACTTCCAGTGGATGTTATTCCAAGTACAGCACCATAATTCACGTCAGAAATAGAATTTTTGTTTTGAGTTGTCTGTACTGAAAACTTTTCCAAACACATATTACATTCAAAATAAATTGTAGACTGTAGCCCACGTTGTATTTCTCCTTTTATTTGCACATTGTGTAAAGTACATGCAAAATCTCCAGCATGCTTAAATTCTTGAAGACATTGATAAAAAAATCCTATATCTATAATTCTTCGTCCTTCTATTTGATATTCTCTTTGATCCTTTGGTGACTCCTGCTCGATAATAAGGCAATCACTCACATTACACTGTGTACCATTTATTTCACTGCAATCTTTTGGTTCACTATTTTCCACTAAATAACTACTATTATTAGCACTGATATTATTTTCACTCGAATTTTGGACTGTTTTATTAAAATTTAAAAAGTTTGCTTTCCGATTCTTTTTTCCGTAATTCAACAATTTTGACTTCGAAATTTTCCCCATTTTTGTAAAAAAAAATTACGAAAATAAGAAAAAGTATATTATAAGTAAATATATAGAAGTATTAGGTATAACACTATTAGATGTAAGATATATATAAGATAAGATAGGTATATAAGACAGTATTAGATATTAGTATAGTTATAATTAGAAATATTTTATTATTGTTATAATTATTTTTATCTGCAAATTTATAATGATATACAATTATAAATGTGAAAATTGATTGAAAATTAATTAATTAACAGAAAGAAAATAATTATTACGAAAAATGCACCCAGTTGAGATTCTAGTTATCAATAAACTGTCTTTTACCGCCGCACAAATAATTTTTTGTTCGTTGTTTCGAATTTGTCAAATTATAGTCTATTTTACTTACATGTATATTTGATATAAATAAAACAGTACATAAGAAGCAGGTACATAATAAAAACAAAAAATTGAATTACCTATATGTATATATATAGTGGAGTCAACGAAGGATTTTTTCCAGGAAGTCCTCAGAAGTTGAATGCAAATATTTATTACTCCCCTGTGAAACGTTTCTGATTTTGAACAATATAAAAAAACAAAAATTTAAAAAAAAATCATCAAAATCGGAGCAGTTTCTGAGGACTTCCTGAAATTGCCTTTTTTTGTCTTTATTGACTCCACTAATAATATAGAATAGAAATAAGGAAATTACCAAGAGCATTATCATTGACTAATAATATACAATATACAAAATTCTGTCTCATTCCAAACCAAATCAAAATCATACATACTTACATACCACGGCATACATCACAGAAATTTGCATGCCATGTTTACATACTATTTTTTTATATTATTTATTATTTATATAAAAGAAATAACCTTGATGTAGGTATACACAAACAATAATTATGCACTTTTTCTCTACTCATAATGTAAGTATGTATGTTAACATTTACTAATCATTGCAATTTTTGTCATTATGTTACTTTACTTTCTGTGTTTTTTTTTTATTTATTTCATACTAGTCCTCTTTTTCTTTTATTTGTAAATTTTATGGGTATCTGAAGGGCGTATCTAACCCAAAATTTTTTCAATTCTTATATTATATGATGACCGAAGATAGAAGAAGCAAAAAAAAAATGTTCAGGAAAAAAAAACATCGCATATAGCAAAACGATGCAAAAAAAACAGTGTATAATCATTGAAAAACATATCTTATATAGCTTGTCTGCTATCGTGATGTATATTGTATTGTGTATAATATATAATATGCATAATCATAACTAAACTAGTTTTCTGGTTTATTTACTGTTACATTACAATCAAAGACCATATAATTATAAAGATATCGAAACTCCATATATCCTGATGTCAGCAAATATTTCTGATCTGGGGTGTATTTCACCCCACAACATGTTGCTATAACATTTGTTTCTTTCTTTTTGTTTAGAAATATCATAGTAAACATTTTACGTATCGAGTGAACATTAGATCATCGAACGATAACCAGTTTGACTGGGGATGGCGAGTACGGTGGTGGTAAGACGCAAATTTTAATGGAAGATGGAAGAATGTATATCTTCTATCTTCTGTCTTCTGTTTTCTGTCTTCTATCTGCTATCTTCAAATTGTGTATAAACAAATAATTATAAGTACATATTGGCCCTTACCAATAAACTTTTTAAAAATTTGAGTTTAGTTAATTATGACTAAGTCATAATTAATGTTATTTAAAGTTGACTCTTAAATTTCATACCAATAACACTTTTAATGTCGACTTTATAATAATCATACGAATTGTTATAAATAACTTGTGGATTGTGGAAATAACTTGTGGATTCTATGTTTTTATTCATAAATATTTCAAAAATTGATTTGTTTTAGGTAATATAATGGTAAAATTCAATATCGACATTAACAACATTCAATTATTTAAAATTATTAATAATTATTATTTTAATTATTTTATTTAAACAATATTTAAATTATTAGCAAGTTTTTTTTGAAAATTATCAACATTAATATAAATTTTAAAACTAATTTAATCTAGCATACATACATTCATCAAAAAAATAATTTTATATAAGAAAAAAAAAGTAACTGATATATTTTTTTTATTTTTTTTTTTTCATCAGGATTATATAATTAGGTTATTAGGTTTAAGATTTATATTTATATACATTACAATACATTATAATAATTTTTTTTATTCTAATTTTTAATTGCTTTTTAATTAATTTTTAATTTGATTTCAATTTATTTTTTAAATATAATAAATGTACATATAAGATTAAAAATTATTTGTTTTTAAATTACATATCTTCCAAAAAATGTCTTCTTATAAATAGGTCCCTGTACAAAGTACCAAGCAAACTTATAGATTATTCATATTTTTTTTAGAAATTTACTAACGTATAGAAAGACTGAAACTCCTCATCACTGTAAAACTCAAAAGGATCTATTCTTTTTCTGTACACCTTCATTTTTCTTGCGTATGTACTTTCTACACAAATGTTCAAATCATCTAATATATCTGCATCACTATCACTGTTCATTTTAATTTTTTTCCTTTTATTATTTATTTTATTTTATATTGTTTTATTTGACTTGTATTATTTCAATTAAATTATATTATTTCAAAAATATATGGTTATAACAATTTGTTTAAAATGCTATATTTCAGTTTAAATAGGAGATAATAATGACTTAGTCATGACATTTTTGTAGTCGTAACTAAAGTCGTAATTAATATTAGAGTTGACATTAAAATCGTTATTGGTAGACTTTTTTCACTAGTTTCGACTTTTAATTTAAAACTGACTTTAGTTAAAGTTTATTGGTAAGGGCCAATGTTTTTTCTTCCTCATTATATTTCAATGTTCTATCATTTTTTAAAAGCATTGTGGCATTGTGATCAATGTTTTTGCATTTTCTGATAACTTGGCCTTTTTAATTTGGTCTTGTGGAGTTTCCTTCTTAATTTTCATCAAATTTCTTTTTTTCATTTTAAGACATCTGTTAGTCATAGTGCGCAATTTCCTTTTTAATATTTTTATTTTTTAAGATAGGTCATATTTTTTTTTTGCATAATCAACATATTTTTGCTTATAGAATGTTGTAATTTTTTGATTCTTTAAGCAAAGACGACAAGTTGATTCAACCTAATTCTCTTCAGAGGATAATTCATTATTTGGTGAATGTGACCTCAATCTCCATCATATCATTTTCTGAAATTTGATTCGCACTTTCTGGCTGCAAATTTTTTGTTGGCATAGCATCTTTTTTAAACTTTTTCAAACCAATAAATTCTTGACAAAAATGAAAATTGAAAATTTACAAATTTTCCTTTCCTTCATCGAAACCACATATTTCTATCCAAAGTTTACCAGTGACGGTATCAGAACTAGGAAACTTGAAAAGTTTCAAACCTAGACATGATCTTCTTGATTTGGCGCAATACTTTAAACTGCATCTTATTACAACTGTAGCAAACTTTTTATTAACAAAGAGATTAAATCAGGATATTATTGAAAATCTCTTCAGTATTTTAAGAGCAAAATATGGTCACAATAAAAATCCTTCTGTTTATGAAATAAATGGAATGTTATCTAAAGTCATATCGGTTAATTTAATACAATTTAATCAAAAAAGATGAAGTTATAACAAGACCATCTGAATTACTTTTTGTCTCCCGAAATTATTTAAAAAATTACGATTTTGGAGCTTTGTATGCACCATCAGATACTTTATTTGAAATATCAAAAAGTCATTGCATGGTTTTTGATAAAATTTTTAAAAAGCAAATGTATCTAAAAAATATCAGGCAATTTGTAATGGACGAATCTATTAAGTTTACCAATTTATATGGAAAATACAAGGATTGGTTCAGTGAAAATAATCCGTGTGCTAGTCACAGAATAAAATTTTTAGAGCTACTTATAACAGTATTAATTATTAGAAAACATTGTTAATGGTCCATTGATAAAATTTGATGTAAAAGTTCAAAATTTAACATCTTGTCACAATAATACTATTATGCGATTCAACCCCACAAAATGCATGAAAATAAAATCTTTTCCATCCTTTCTTATTCTTACTTTGCTAAAAAGCGCCTCTTCTGTTTTACCGTCTTCGTCATTATTTCTTAACATAATATATGATAAGTTAATGATGAATGTTTGTATATACTTGAATTTGCTTATTATTTTCTTGCATATTTTGTGTTGTGTGTATACAGTCAGTTTAGCATTATATTTACATGTGTATATATATTATATATGTATATTCAGTTTTATAATAAATATAATATGTACTTATAATTATTTGTTTATACACAATTTGAAGATAGCAGATAGAAGACAGAAGACAGAAGACAGAAGATAGAAGATATACATTCTTCCATCTTCCATTAAAATGTGCGTCTTACCACCACCGTACTCGCCATCCCCAGTCAAACTGGTTATCGTTCGATGATCTAATGTTCACTCGATACGTAAAATGTTTACTATGATGTTGCTAAACAAAAAGAAAGAAACAAATGTTATAGCAACATGTTGTGGGGTGTGATATCACACCCCAGATCAGAAATATTTGCTGACATCAGGATATATGGAGTTTCGATATACGGTCTTTGATTACAATATAAGCATTGCGTTATAGGGTTGGAGTTATTGTCGTTATTGAATTGATAAAATATAAAAAACCCGACCATCTACAGTCCTATAAACAAAATTATATTACACATGCACAGGTTGAAAAACTACAAATATCCATACAATCAGTCATACAGTACAAAAAATATTCATGCTACATATTTTTTATAATATATATTGTACTACATGGGGTAGTAGATATATAACACAATAATTATACTTATCTTACTATCTAGTATCCTGCAAACAAAATTATGTATATCACCAAATTACCAAATATATGTATATATATATCTTATATATCTTATATTATAGATATATATATCTTATACATATATATTATATCTATACATCTTATGCTTATATATAATCTTCATACAATATACAATATCATTAGGTTACGCCTTACTCCAGGTACTTTATTCTTAGTGCTTATTATACACATTATACACAACATACATTGTACATACATGTACATCATAATAGCAAGTGAATGCTTTGCTATTGGTTTGCTATGCAATGTTCTTTTTTTTTGTTTTTTTGTTTGTACCACTCACACATATACATATAATATTTTTATTCATATAAAATGAATAAACGTATCGGTGAAAAATTGATATATTTAGACGCGAAAGTTATGCAAAATATTTTTATTATCTATGACAAAATTTTTGTGAAAAATAGGAATTTTATGGTTGGTTGGTTGGTTGCAGTGGCAGTCCGTTTCTAGTCCAAGAAACAGACTCAATTAGCACTTTATGTGCCGTTTTGTTACCACAGACTCGTAGGTGTTGGTTGTTTTCTCTAGGCTATAGCCATTTCGTCCTGTTCAGATAGTAGGCCAAGCTGCCTACTGTTAGACTGGCCACCTCCGCGAGTTCCTCGAGGAAAGGCTTGCCAAAAGCCCTTAGTCTAGTTTTAGCTAATGCTGGACACCTGCAAAGATAATGTAACAGAGTTTCTTTCTCTGAATTGTCCTTGCAGCTTCTACAGTGTGTGTTATACGGTAGACCCAATCTGGCTGCGTGCTCTCCCGCAGGCCAGTGACCTGTTAGAATCGCCATGATTCTAGCGATCTCTCGTCGGTCTCTACCGATGAGTGATAAGGTTCTTTTCTTATCGAATTCCGGCCAAGTAGCTCTTGACACAGAACATGTGGATAAGTTCTTCCATCTGTTATTTGCTTCCGACAAGTAGTAAAGCCAGATCTCTCGCTTAACACTATTTACCGGGATGTTTATTGGTACTGTTGCCGAAAGGCGCAGAGATGAGCCCTGTTTCGCCAACGAGTCAGCCCGCTCGTTACCCTCTATGTTTCTGTGACCTGGAACCCATATGAGGGTAACTTGAGTCTTGCTTGTTAGTCTATCTAGTGCTCTTCTGCATCTTTCTGTTATCTTTGAGCTAAAAGATACCGCTCCCAGAGCTCTGATTGCGGCCTGGCTATCGGTACATATACCGACGGTTTTTTGTATTGTTACTTCTGTCATATCATACAGAATTTCGCTTGCCTTGAGAATCGCGAGTATCTCCGCCTGAAAGACACTTGCGAAATCTGACAGGCGAAAGGACTCTGAGACCGGGGGTGAACTCATGTAAACACCCGAGCCCACTCCACCATCCGTCTTAGCTCCGTCTGTGAATATGACCAAGTCGTAATTCCCTATTATTGCATTCTGCCTCCATTCTTTCCTGGAGGGAAATTTCACCTGGAAATTTCTCTCAAAATGCAATATTTTGGAACTGTAATCTGTTTGTACCGTGCTAAGTTTCTTGGGAATTTCCTCTAGGATGCTGCTATGGCCATATGTTTTGGCTCTCCAGCATCCCGCTTCCTTTAATCTTAGCACTTCTCGTGTTGCCGTAAATTTGATAAACAGATGCAGAGGAACGAGACCAAGAATAGTATTTAGAGCTTCGGAGGGACATGACCTCATGGCCCCCGTCACTCCCAATCCTACTGATCTCTGTACCTTGTTCACTCTGTCCTGATTGTGTCTCTTGTTTAGTGCTAGCCACCAAACTGTAGAGCCGTATGTAAGAATAGGGCGTACCACTGCTGTGTACACCCATAGGGTCATTCGGGGTTTAAGACCCCATTTTTTACTGAATGTTTTCTTGCAGGCATAGAAAGCGATACTGGCTTTCCTTGCCCTCTCTTCCACGTTCAGCTTCCAGTTGAGCTTTGGGTCTAAAATTATACCCAAATACTTATACCAAATACAATACGCAATCATATACCAATAAAAAATTACATATAAAATCTATACATTTTTTGAAAAAATCCTTCTTTTTCAAAACGTTATACAGGACTAATAAGGACAAAAATCAAAAAAATGGCTCCATTATTCCCAACAAATTTCTTCAAACTATATATGTTCGAAATTTGAAGAAAATCGGATAATATTTAATATGACTTTTTTGGTACCAAAGTGGGTGAAATTTTGAAAATTTTCAAACTTTGATGCCATATATCTCGAAAACAAAAACTTTTTTCAAAAATCCACTTCCATTATTCCCAACAAAACTGATTGATGTTTCTTTGTTTCAAATTTCAAGAAAATTTGCCCAAAAACAACCGAGATATTTGGTACCAAAGTTAGCGATTTTCACTACTCCCAGTAAATTCCAATCTTAATAATGAATTTAAATTAACCTTTTACTAAAAATTTAATATAAATGCAATAATAATGAATTTAAATTAACCTTTTACCACATATAAAATAATTATTAAAAGTATAAAAGTATTTATTTTATATGTGCTTTTACTAAAAATTTAAAAAGAAATGCACTAACAGTGGAATTAAATTAAAATTAGTTTTTGCTAAATGTAATGAATTCATTTGTTATATAATAATAGAATGAAAAAATTTTGTTAGGAAATATGTAAAAGCTAAATTTTTTTTTTTTTATTATTATTATGACAGTACAAAGTGGAATTTATTTAAACTTTGCTTTTAGAAAAAATATGCAAAAAGCATGAACAAAAAATGAATATACAATCTGGACACAATTCTGCTTTATTTTTGTGTAATTATAAAGGAAGACGGCATTCAATTGCCAGAGCAAGCAATACGTGGTTTGAAAACTGTCACTTTTCACCTGAGGAATGTATGGTAATAAATTTGCAAATAAATTTTCATTTGAAAGCACTATAAAAGAGAGTAGTATCAAGAGTGATAGCACAATTTCACCTGAAGCTGTGGTCGACAGGTTTACATTTGCACGTGAAGTATGTATGATCGCTCTTGATAAGGAGTATGATGATAGCGGGCAAATTGGTGGTCCAGGTTATATTGTAGAAATAGATGAGACAAAAATTGGAAAAAGAAAGTACGAACGAGGTAGACTTGTTGATGGTAGTTGGATTGTCGGTATGATACAACGGAATAATTATAGATTAAAAATATGTCCGGAGAATTCACGTAATAGTGATATTCTAACCGAAATAATTAAAAAACATATTAAACCCGGCACTAAAATACAAACGGATTGGTGGGCGGGTTACAGAGAATTGAATTCTCACGGATATAGTATTCATATAAAAGATAATCATACCGAGCACTTTGTTGACCCAGAATACTCATACTCAAAACATCGAGAGTAGCTGGCGAAGTTTAAAATACAGATTAACACGAGGTGGAGTACCAAAGAACAATTAGACCTCCATTTAAGTGAATTTTTGTGGAGGAGAAGACTTGGCAAGGAGGGAAAAGATCTTTTCCAACAACTAATAGGAGACATCAAAGATGTTTACTGCGGCAAATAAGCGAAAAACGAAAAATAAAATCGGTCCTTTTCAGGACCACAAAAAAATAAAGAGTAAAATTAATAAAAATAAATACGTACATATCTGTTTTTTTTAATCTTTTTCATTGTTTGATGTGTTATTGTTTGTTTTTTTTTTCATTATTTTTACAAAAAATAACTATAGTTATGTATAAAAAACATGCACTTTGATGCATACATTTGTCCATAGTTTCTTAGTGGGGTAACATATGAGGGTTCAAGAGGTATCATTTTAAATTTTTAGGTAAATAACCATAATTTACCTATGTTGTCCTTCAACTTTAGGAGATATATCGATATCAAAAGAAGTTTGGAAATCATTTTTTTAAAAACATAAAATTTTGACTTTGATCCTTACATCTTATATATAGAGTCGTTATATCTCAGGAACCACTTATTATTTCGGGAAGAAATATATTTCGTTAGAAAGAGGAGAAAGTTATCTTTAAATGCAATATGTTTTGTTCCATCCTGCATTATTCCAAAAAATAAATATAACGGTTTTTGTGAAACATCGTGAATTTTTTGAAAAATTTTTAACGGTACTTTTCTGCAAGTATCAAATTTCCGCCAACAAGAACATATAACACATTAAAGAGGACATTCCAAAGTATCGTCCTGAAAATGTTCTGTTTCGATATCACGAGCTAGGGATTCGGAAGTTTCCCCAAACTATGTATGTATATTATTGTCTTATTTTATCACGTCAAACATTTTTTTTATCAAAGATATAAATAGTCAATAGTCAGCAATAGTCAGCCATCATGTTTACGTCCAACTTCACTCCACCTCTTCTCTGTGGTTTAATAATCCTTGTAAAATCATTCGCGCTGTTCTTCACTAACTACACCAAGACTTTAGGAAAGAAGTCGATATGCGAATTTAGAAAACTCAATTTTATATTCATATTGCAACTTTTAATATGCTATAACGAGTAATTTGGAATTCGGTTCTATGGAAAAAGACGTCCTAAATTTAAAATTTATGACGAGGATTTTAAAAAAATTTGAAAAATATTGGATTTTTACGTAAAATCTTTTTATTTTTGAAATTAAAAGGAGAAAGTTTTCTCTTCCAAGCAAAAAAAAAAACAACCGGAGGTTGATTAGATTATTCGTTATCGAGTTATTTTGAATCAATTATGCGTGAAAGTGTTGAAAATGTACATATGATACTATGCTTTTCTCATGTAATGGAAATTATGCCAACTTATGAATAATAGCATAGAATAATAAAGCTACACATATTACCTTTATTATTCTATGATAATAGCAAATACTATATCGAATGTGATATACATGAATGTGTTAATACATCGGTCTTTTGTACACATATACAAGTGTAATTATAAACATAATATTATTCAATGATATATAGGTACCAAGATCTGTAATATATATAGTATCAATGACCTATCTTAATATAATTCTTTATGAAATTGTTTGTGTGTAAGTTAAATAGGAGTCTGTTTGGTATTCATTAAAAGGAGAATTTAAACTATTTTCTTTAAATATTCATTTTAAATTATACCTACATTAGATATATGAATATTTGATAATTATAAACATTCAGGATCAGTTGGTTTTTACTGATAAAAACATTGAAAAATCAACCTTTTTGCAATTATTTTTCAAACTAATTGTTTTGAAAAGTGCTGTTTAATTAGAGTCATTCATTAACACTGATCAAAATTTTTGAACTGAATAAAACTGATTTTCCATAATTTCTTTAATCATCCACAACCCCACCCTTCGCACCAAACTGACATTATTATATTTTTTCATAAATTAGAATTTGAATTAAACATTTTGAAACCAGGATCATGAAGATTCATCCATTTTTCAATTCTTAGTGATCAAAAAACCAGATGACTGTGGAAGTGTATAATTATCGAATATTTATTAATTACACAGGCCTGCGATCGTTTTCCTCTGAAAAACTTAAATAGCAATTTTTATAGGTAAGTAACAGGCTCCAAGCTACGAAAAAAAAAAAAAAAAATCAATCATGTCCATCTGCTGAGAAAAGGATATGCATATGGTATTGGGGTATTTGATAAATACATTAGCGCACCAATAAGCTATCGATAAGGCTTATTTTGAAATTCCTTAATTTCCTTCTCATCTACTTCATCAGAAATTTTAAAAACATTTTTATTGGAATCGATCAGTGTTGCAACTGGTTTTGCATCTTTCATGCTGAATCTTTTAAGTAGTTTTTGAATGTATTGTTTCTGATGAATTCTGATTTCACTTTTTGGTGTTTTACGTTCGATTGTAATTCCTAAAATATTTTTTACTTTGCCTTAGTCTCAAATTTAGCTGCTAGTTTCTGTTTTATTCCTTCAATCGTTTCCAAACAATGTCCAGCAATTACTAAATCATCCACATATATTACTATTATAAATTTTTCCCTTTTTCAGCTTTCTCATATGCACATTGATCACTTGGAGTTTGATTCATTCCTAAGATTTCCATCCAATTTTTTATGCCACTGATATGCTTGTGATATGATATGATATTTTTATGATTGTTTTAAGTCATACAAAGGTTTTAATAACTTGCATACCTTATTCATATTTTTCTTGTCTAATATTTCTTCTGGATACTTTGGTTGTTCCATATATATTTCTTCATTTAGTGAAAACTCTTAACCATTGCATTTGCAGCGCTGCTTTATTCCTGCAGACTGTACATTACTGTTCTAGTACTATAAAGATACGAAAGAATACACAGTGCAACCTGCATTTTCGAAAAAGCCTTATACGACATGAAACATGAACAAGAAAGCAAGAATGGGATAAGCAAGAAAAGACAATGTAAATGCGCCCATATGACATAAGTCAATGAACTCAAAAAAATAAAAAAAAAAACAATGTATATTATAATATCAAATGTATACTGATGAAAATGTATATACTATATATACAGTAATTATAATGTATATATATGTAAAAACCTCTATAGCCAAATATTCTACATTATACATAAGTTGTATACAGCTTTTTTTAATTAAGGTAATTAAGGTAATTAAGGTACGATGCAAGTTTTCTTGCGCGAAATTTGTCTTGCGTGCAAGAAAACTTGCAGTACTTCGTACACACGACGCAATATTTCATGAAAAATATGCAATATTTCTATCATGCAAGAAAAAAATATCTTTGCACGAAATTTTTATTGCACGAGCACTTACACGAAATTCTTATTTTCTTGCATATACAATAATATTTCAAATATTTCATATTTTTGTCAATGTTAATATTCGGTGTACTGCAAAATGTCGCGAAATTTAAGAAAAATAAAAATAATAAGTATATTAACTTTATTGTTAATAAAAAAAAAACAAAAAAATAGAAAGTGCTGGGTTAAACCGTGGATTGAGAGACGTAGTGAGTGTGGAATTGTTGTTTTGTTCATTTTCTAGCAGCATTATTAAGCTTTTTACTTCTTCTTTTGTCCACATTTTTTATCAAATATATTTCTGTAAAATCAAAAAATTTTAATTTAAATTATTTCACCTGAATGTGAAATGGCCAAAATTGGCCAAATTGAAAAAAAAATTGGCCAAGAATAGAAAATACATACCAAATTCACAAGAAGTCACAGCACAAAACAACCAAAGAATATAAAGCTAAAGCCAAAGGCTTTAGATTCTTTGACACAACCTAAACCAACGAATGATAGATAACACAGCAACCCATTACATTTTACTCAGCTGATTTTATTGCATATGCAAGAGAAATATTTATTGCATGAGTTGAATAAAATTTTCTTGCGCGAAATATTGCATATCATTCTGCATACACTATGCAATAAAAAAATTGCTTGCAATAAGAAATATTGCATGAAATACGTATTTCTGTGCAATATTTCACCTTTCTAGGCAGCGTACACTTCGAAATAAATATTTCGTGCAATTTTATCTGTCAAAATCGTCTTGCATGCAAGAAAAATTGCATCGTGGACGAGTACCTTTAGAAGCAGTAGTAGTAATTTATATCAGAGTACAAAATATCTATTTATTTTTATTTATTGAAGTATGTATATATCAAATAAGTGGTGGTATTACTCAAAACCATATAAAAATTTTATAAACTAATCCATAAATTCACAAAACTAACCTACTAACATTTTCATTTTTCTCATATTTACACCCATCATGAATTACATACATATTTATACTTCCGCTGATTTTCGATATTACTTACAAAACATTTTCGATCTTTATTTTTGGCAAACATACAAACATTTAAAAATTAAATAAACATTAAAAATGAAATGGAACACCTCCTCAGACTGCATTATCTTTGTAGTCTATAACAATATCTATAATGATCTATTAATAAAAGGAAAAATTGTAGCCACTGATGTCGGGTACCTCATCGTCAAGCACTTTTTTCAGATTTGCAGAACGGCTTATATAGTTCCATAGTCTTTGATATTATTAACTAATATTTATAGTGCAATAAAAAAGAATTTTAATTAAATAGATAGTTTTAACTGTGAATATTGTGTAATAATAAATATAATATTAATATATAATACTATATATAATAATTAATAATTATTATTACCAATAATAATAATAAAATAAAATAGGAAGAAATAGTTTAAAATCAAACGATTTACTTTTTTTTCATATATTTTTTTTTTATACATTTATTTTTCTAAAATAAAACACACTAAAATATGTCAGGAAAACACTTCACATACATCCTTCTAACTAAGCAGTCCGTATCGTATGATTATCTGTAATTATATAATAAAAGAAAGCAAACGTGAGTTTGGCTATTTTAAAATCTTGATTTGGTGGATCATCATTTCTTCAAATCAATCTATGACTTAATTTATTTAGAATTACCAACGCAAGTAGTGAATTGGAGCTTTTATCTAGTGAGGGGTGGGAAACCACAACCCCCGTCACCAATCTAGTCAGTGGGAAACCACAACTGACTCAACACAATCACTCATATACAGGGGGAAACCACACCTGTACAAAAGATAGAGGGGAAACCACGCTCCTATCTTTTCAATTGTACAAAATTCAAGCCCCGATTCAGTACTTACTTACAATATAACAAAACAAAACAATACCGAAAATAATATAAAGATCCACCAAAAATAGGACTAACACCCTTGTGCGCACAAAGAAACCAAAACAAATAAAAGCTGCAAAGCTACAATATTTAAAAATACCAAAAACTCAGTGAGAATTACACTCACCTTTAATTAATTAATTGTAAATTAATTTCAGGTCCTGGTTTCTTCACTTCACTAAAAAAAACTATTTAGAATTTATATAAATTAAAACTAACTCTTTTAGATATATACTATATAACTCAATTTCTGTCTTGTCACTTTGAATTTTAAAACGAAACTGCTGAAGCAGAGTAGAAATGTTAATTTCTTTTAATAATTTCAATTATAGAAATTTCATAAATGCATAGAAGGCATAAACAAACCACTTGAGTTTTTAACAATTAGACCGTCATATAAAAAAGGATACACGCATTTCATTCAGGTATAAAAGGAGTATTGCATCAGCTTATGCAATACAAAGGAAGTAAAAATATATATTCGTGTAAACAAACCACTTGAGTTTGGAATTTTTGGTTCTAAGTATTACATAATTACTATGTGAAAGGAATATTTTAGTTTTTCTTTGTCGGTCTTTATTTTTTTTTTTGCAATAAATTCTAGGAATATATATATTTTTACAATATATTAATATAATATATTGTTTTTCTAAGAAATGTGTGCCGACGCATTTTGGCTTTAATCCTTTTTATTTTGATACTTATGAAAATTTAAGAAATCGTTTGAAAATAAAATTATAATTCTTACAATTGGTTATGTTGCATATTAGCTGCTTTCAATTTAACAATTTGAAGTATGTACTTAAGTACTTGCAAGTAGAAAAAATATCTGTGCTAAACCATCTACTCGCAACTATTTATGAAACATTTTTCAAGTAGATGCAAGAATAATTTTTTTGTCGTTCGTTATAACAATTTATCCCATACACATTTTTGTACTCGCAAGTAATTGGAATTGCTAAATCGAAAACAGCTATTGATTAATTCGAAAATAAATCAAATTCAAAATCCTTATAAAACTTTCATAACATACATATGTACGTATATATTGTCGCTGAAAATCTCTGATGTGCAAAAATTAAAAACGCACAATATTTTGATAAGAATTTTCTTCTTTTTGTAACAAAAACATTTATATCTTCAGTTCAGCTATTGTTTCCTTCTTCTTTAAAATTTCCTAACTATGTAATTTCTTAAATAAATTCTTCATTAATTTTATTACATTAATATTTTATTAACGGATAGATTTCGATAGTTATTTGGTATTTTTCTATTTCCTCGTCTGTCAGAATGTCGTGTGCTAGTAAGTTTAGTCTACTTAATAGTATGAACTATGAAGTCAGTTAGTTTTTCTAATTGTTTGTTCAATGTTGTGATATCTGCATAGAGTTGTATTGTAGTACGTATTTTGACTGCTCATATGATTTAAGTGCACCATTGCTTTTGTTAGCGATATTTGTCAGAAATTTATTCAAGTCTTGTTGTTGTTTGATAAGGTGTGAGTTTAGGTCTTCAGTGTTCTTTATTAGATTATTGTTGATTGTGACTTGTTTATTAAGTTGGTTGATTGTATTGTGTGCGGCTGCATTCGGAAATTAAGATCTAATGCTAGAGACACATACAATTGGTTAACTAAACCGTTTAGTTTGTAACTAATTCGAAACCAATTGCATGACACACTGCTTTTTAGTTTAGTTATCTTTTTACTTTGGTTATCTTTGACATTTGAAGTTGAAATTTTGTTTATGTATTGTCAATCGTATTATTTGTACAGTTAGTGACCAAATTAAAAGGACACGTATAAAAAACATAGTTTTTATTAACATAATTACTTTTTTTTTAAATTATTTGAATTATGTAAATAAAATTAATTTAGCAAAAAGCAAGTAGTGAGAATATTAAATAAGAATAAAAAAAAATATATTTTATTGTATAATAATGTAACACAAATTTTTTCAACAGCCTGTAGTTTTTGATATTTCAAATTTTTTAGCTATAGAACGAAAACTTTCACCTCTTATCCGATAATTTACTACTAATTCACGCAATTGTATACCAATTTCTTTTCTACTCGACATTCTGTTAAAATTAATATTAAAACAAAAATAAAAGAAATATTTTTAATATAATTTATACAATTTAATTTTTTTTTCGTTCTTTATTAATATTTACGCATTATTAGCTTTCTACTAAATTAATTTTATGTAATTCAAATAATTTAAAGAAAAGTGATGTTGTTACTAAAAGCTATGTTTTTTATATGTGTCCTTTTAATTTAGTCACTAACTGTGTATATTATACAATAACCAGAATTTCAATATAAACAATGATATGTTTGACACGAAGTTCGATGGTTCGATCCGTGTTCGTCATACTGTTCGATGGTTTGACGTTAGTTAACTCGTTAACCACTGTAATTTTCAGTGGTTACTAACTAAAGTAAATGTACTACTAACCACTCGATTTATAGTGGTTATCTCAGTTAACCAACTCGCGAGTTGGTTACCAATTGCTAGAGCATAATGCTAGAGACACATACAATTGGTAACCAACTCGCGAGTTGGTTAACTGAGATAACCACTATAAATCGAGTGGTTAGTAGTACATCTACTTTAGTTAGTAACCACTGAAAATTACAGTGGTTAACGAGTTAACTAACGTCAAACCATCGAACAGTATGACGAACACGGATCGAACCATCGAACTTCGTGTCAAACATATCATTGTTTATATTGAAATTCTGGTTATTGTATAATATACACAGTTAGTGACTAAATTAAAAGGACACATATAAAAAACATAGCTTTTAGTAACAACAACACTTTTCTTTAAATTATTTGAATTACATAAAATTAATTTAGTAGAAAGCTAATAATGCGTAAATATTAAAAAAGAACGAAAAAAAAAATTAAATTGTATAAATTATATTAAAAATATTTCTTTTATTTTTGTTTTAATATTAATTTTAACAGAATGTCGAGTAGAAAAGAAATTGGTATACAATTGCGTGAATTAGTAGTAAATTATCGGATAAGAGGTGAAAGTTTTCGTTCTATAGCTAAAAAATTTGAAATATCAAAAACTACAGGCTGTTGAAAAAATTTGTGTTACATTATTATACAATAAAATATATTTTTTTTATTCTTATTTAATATTTTCACTACTTGCTTTTTGCTAAATTAATTTTATTTACATAATTCAAATAATTTAAAAAAAAAGTAATTATGTTAATAAAAACTATGTTTTTTATACGTGTCCTTTTAATTTGGTCACTAACTGTACAAATAATACGATTGACAACACATAAACAAAATTTCAACTTCAAATGTCAAAGATAACCAAAGTAAAAAGATAACTAAACTAAAAAGCAGTGTGTCATGCAATTGGTTTCGAATTAGTTACAAACTAAACGGTTTAGTTAACCAATTGTATGTGTCTCTAGCATAAGTTAGATCTGAAGTTGCAGCAAGTTCGAAAAAAGAAACTGCAATATCAGTCCGTTCGAGAAATATTCATGCAGAAGTATAACTTTCAGATCTGTATGCATATGTGCAGATTTTGTTTTAATGCTGTCAGTTCACAAAACAAGAAGAAGATTTGACGTATGAAATCAAATCACATTATAAAATAGTATCGCGGAACATCATAAATTACTTATTAAAATTCGAATATTTATTTATTATTATTTTTTTTTTTTGATAAGTGTAATCATAAATATTTTTGTTTGAATTTGAGCCCTATTGTTTTGATTTTAATAGGATCTTCTTATGTGCCTTACATGATGGAATCAGATATTGAAGAACTTTTAGAGTAAGGGTATAATATATATAAAAAATGTTTTAAATTTCTCTAGTTTTTTAATTTTGCTATAGCACTCTTGAAAATGAGAAGTGCTGGACGAGAGACCTCACAAAATTGGTTATACTAAAACGTTTAGAAATGGAGAAGGATTTTGATCAAGGTTTAAGAAAAAAGTCCGTGTTATGGAGAATATGTTTACGATCCATTAAAAACGCTAATCCTAATTTCCCTTTCAACGTTAATGAAATTATAAAAAAATATAACAATTTACTACAAACGTATAAGAGAGTGAAAAAAAGAAACAACCAATCAGGCAGGAACAGAACTCAGTGGGAATTCTTCGATTTATTTAATGAAATTCTGCAAGCAAAACATACCGTAAATCCTCCCGATGGATTAGTATACTCCACTTTAAATGATAATGGTTTATCAGGTAGAAGTGAAAGTGATTTTAATGAAAATGCAAGAAATTCTTCAAATGAGAATGAGCCGCCAGAAAATGTATCAGATGCTGAAGATGAAAATTATTGTAGTGAAAAAAACATGTCTAAATCTAAAAAACTCAGAAAATCTAAAAAAAATGAACAATTGCAAATCAGTGAAATAATTATGAATTTCGAAAAAGAAGAAAAAGAAAGACACCAACAGTATATAGATATAGAAAAACGAAAATGTGAAATTGAAGAAAAAAAATTAGAAATTTTGGAAGATGTGAAATGTATGATAAACCAAATACTTCATAAAACGTAAAATTACCATTTTAATTTTGTTATTTTAAATTTTGAATTTTTAAAAAGAAATTTGCCTCTGAATTGTGCAATTTTTCAGTTCTATGAATTTTTTATGTTCTATTTGGTTTTATGTTCTATGAATTGTTTATTTTTACTCTTTCTTTTTGTATTATTGAATTCCGTTTTAAATAAAAAAATTTGTTTAGAAAAATAAATCATTGTTTATTACTAAATACATCACATAAATATTCCCTTTTCTGTTTTGCATTATCAAACTGATGCATTATCAGTTCTATATTATTATATTCAGTCAAGTTATTTGTATTTACATTAATATTTTCACATTTTCTTATAAAATTGTGCAGAACAACACAAGATATAACAAAGTATTTCATATCGGTGATTCGTTTGACTTTTAAATAATTTAATACACGAAATTTTGCCTTCAAGATTCCAAATGCCTGCTCTATACAAACACGTGCTGTACTTAAGTGGCTATTAAAATTCATTTGTTGGTGTGATAAATTTCCAAAATCTTTATACGGAACCATTAAGTACGGTATCAAAGGATATGCCGAATCACCCAAAAGATGAATATTTGGTGATAGTTGGATTTTTCCCACGGCCAAACTCTGTCCAAGAGGACTATTTTCCCATACGGATGCGTCATGGCACCGACCTGGCCACCCGAAATAAATATCCGTAAAAATTAAATCGCTGTCACAAACCGCCTAAAATGTAAATATATAAACTTTAAAAAATAAGTGTATTGAATGTATGACAAACTTGCATTACAGCTGAGTGGAAGCCCTTTCGGTTGTAATAGCTACCACCATCTACTGCTGGCCCTGGAATTGGGATGTGTGTCCCGTCGACACAACCAATTACATTTGGGAATTTTTTATTCTTTTGTCGAAAGCCATTGATTATTTTTAAGAATTCATCTTGTTCTGGCCATCGAATATGTTTTTTACTGATGCCGGTGAGAATACGGCACACTTTTAATACGATATTGTATGCAGTACTCCGTGATATTCCAAAACGATCCGAAATTTCTCGAAAGCTATTTGTATTAGCTAAATACCATAAAGTTATCAAAAGTGCCACTTTCACATTTGTCCCTGGTCTACCTAGGTTTTTATGAGGGTAATGTAGTTCCAATTCTTGAACTAAAGCCTAGTAAAAGAAAATAAGAAGTAAATATATACCTCAAAGGCGTATATAGGAATGCTTACATCAAATGTACTTTTCGTCATTCGAAAATGTTCAAAAAATGTTGTTGCGGGCATTAAGGCAATTGTTTTTATATACTTTTCAACCTTTGGTACAAAATGCCTTGTAATTAAGAGACGTGAAATCAAAACAATCATGATTTTCTTACGATATTTTCTACTTTCACACACGCTACGCGTATTATTATCATTACATCTCTCCACTAACAGAGAAAGACAAACATCTTTTGCAAAGTTCGCTACAATTTTTTTTGCAGACATTATCTTCAAGTATATAAAAAAATGTATAATTTATTATATTAAAAAAGAATATGTATTTTAAATGTACTTAAAATGATTTGTACCAATTTGTATTCTATGTGTATGCAAATGTATATAAAACAAATGACATATGGTAATCTAAATCTAATATCAGTTTATAAATGCAGTACTAAAGAACTGAAATACGCAAGCAATAGATTAGACATTTTTCTGCAGTTGGTAAGAACTGACAGTTCGCATATTGTCAGTTCTGAATTTCCGAATACAGCCTGCGTTTAAGTTTAGATTTTTCAGACAATTATGAATTTCCGTTGCATCATCTTCGTTCATAGTTCCTGCTAAATATTTCAAACCATCACCAATAATGTTTATTAGTGCACACCTGTTTCTACGTTTTGTATATACCTGTGGAATTATTGTCTTGTAATTATGTTTCAATGCATTAAGTTCCGTATTGAGTAGTCTGTAATCGTTACTATCTGTGTTTAAATTTAGTAATATTTTATTTTGTTCTATTTGTTCTATGAGTTCTCCAAATTCTGTCAAGTTAATCATGTGCAATAACTTCGTATATGAATCTATAGTTTTTCTTTCGTCTAACTTAATTAGCATATATCCATTATTTGTGATAACAGGGGTGATTTCTATTGATTGTGTCGATATTCTTGGTATTACGTGGTATTACGTATTACAATAATAAGTAGGAGAATAAGAGTTGATATCCTGAAATTAAAATTCATTTTCGTATTTATAATTACGTTTTAATTGAGTATTATAGTATTTTCTGTTGCGTTTATTGCTTGTGTCTAAAATGTAATTACTATTTCTTGTGAAATTATTTAGTCTTTTATATTTGGGTTTGTTTTTTCTAATTTGCCTGTTTACTACTATGTTTTCGTGCAAAGAATAATCCCTACTTCTTTTTTCATTTAGTTTGTTTATTTTACCTTCTTTTTCTTTCAAAAATTTTTCGTGTAGCGTTTTTATGTCGTTTTTGTCATAATTTTTTGTAATAAAATCTATTGGTTTTATTTGGGTTGTTGAGTGTATAGTCAAAGTAAATATAGGGGACCAAGTAACTAATTTCAGCTATTCAGCTAAATAGAAAGGGAGATCCGAGTAAAAAGTAGTTCAAATATACATGTTTATCAAATATTGTCAGCAATTCTCACAGCAACAAAAATTTTCTTAAAGTCTGAAAAGCACTTTACCTGTCAATTCCCAAATTACTATATTTATATTGTAAAAATGTGTACATGAAAAATAAGATAAAAAGTACACATACTATCAAACTTCTCATTTTCTACATCACCGACATCACACTAATGCAAAATTCTCTCTGTTTACACTTTGATTTTTACATTAGCTTTTAATAGCCTCCGTGATATGCACTAGTGGTAGTTGAAAGCAATTTTATTTGATTCACATACGAAGTCTATTTCACTTCAACTTTTCTATTCGTCTTTCTTCTAACATATGTATGATAATAGCCTCCGTGATAATTTGACGGTAAATACAATATACACGTGCTTGATTTTGTTGTTGTTGTTTGGGTTGTTTTTTAGAGTGAATTTTTGATTGTGTTGTTTTTACGTACTCAATTTTATAAAAAAGGGCGGCTTCTTAATTATTTTTTTCTTGTTTCAACTACTTCTTTAGTCTTGATTTGATTTTCTGTCTATTTTTTCGTAGCTTCCAGTGTATTTGTGTAAAAACTTTCGAGGTCATTGAAAATTAAAAAATATTTTATATTGAGTAATTCTACTTGTTAGGTATATACATATATACACTTTGATAATATTATCTAAATGCCTAAAAGTTTTTAATCACATATTATACCTCGCTGATTACTTTTTATCTCCTTCTTGTTCACAACACCACAATACGTAATAATCGTCCAATACTTATATGATGTGAGCTTTTGTGTTTTGTAAATACATTATTATATTTTTTATGAAAAAATTATTATTTTTATATCATATTTAGATACTTAGAATGTACAGTGTACATTAACGATAATTGATATAAAATTATAATTATATGCGGTGTTTTAGTACTTAAATTACAAAATATTTCTAGCCATCCAATTATTCAAACAAAATGAGACTAACTGTAAATACTTCTTATTATTTTTCAGATCAAAAATTATAGAGGCAGAGCCACTAACATGGATGTTTTGGAAAAAACGAAGATATGTTGTAGTATTAATGGCATTTTTTGGATTTTTTAATGTTTATTCGTTAAGAGTCAACCTCAGTGTGGCTATAGTTGCAATGACTGAAAATCGGTCTGTGGAACATGTAGATGGAAGTATAACGTACGAACAAAATTTTGATTGGGATTCAAAAGCCAAAGGATTAATACTTAGTTCGTTCTTTTATGGTTACATTTTAACTCAATTTATTGGTGGTTTTATTGCAGCTAAAGTAGGAGGCCATATCGTACGTATATCAAATATTAATATCAAATTAAATTTAAGTTAATTTACGGTCTTCAGCTTAACTTAAATCTAACTTACTGTTTCGTGTATCTGATTATTAATTTGTCTGTAATATCATATACAATATAATACAGACAAATTAATAATTAGATACACGAAACATTAAGTTAGATTTAAGTTAAGCTGAAGACCCAATGTAGAAGAAAAACTTTTCACACTTCATACACTTTTCGCAACTTACAAAATTTTCTAGCATTGCCGCATAAAATTGCTTTTGTATGGCCTAATATGCGGTTTACAGAAACGTCAGTCAAAATATTTCACCTTATTACTTTCATGCTTTCTCGCATGAAAACCAGTTACTTCTTACGCTTTTCATGCGTCATCATTGGAACTTATTATATATGTATATTTTAATGTTATTCAACCTTCGTGCTTCACATTCTTCAACGGGTGCAAGGCGTGAAAAGCGTGAAAGACGTACACTGGGCCTTCAGCTAGATTTACAATTCAGTGTAGATTTAGTGCCAGAGTAGATTTCTCTTACCTCTTTCATTTTCGCACAAGAAATTCAACATCGCTATCCTTTTTCCACCAAGTTTACAGTGAGATTAGTTTCTATTTAACGCTAGGCAAAAGGGAAATTATGTTGAAAACTCTGAAATTTCTTGTAACAAATCCATTGTTCCTTTATAAAAAGGTAATGTAGTCACTTTATTTTTTTTTATTTAAAATGCTTTTATGTTTGCCAAAAATAAAGATTGAAAAAGTTTTGTATCTAATATAGAAAAAGGGCGAAAGTTTATAATTCACGATGGATCATTGTATAAAGACTATAAAAATGTTAGCCAAATAAAAGATTTACAATCGTTAGCACGGTATAAAGAATACTACTAAGGTATGCTAAGTTCAAAAAAGTCAAAAGATGTGACGTCATCCGTTGAACATATTTTATTTTAATACTAAAGCACAAATACTCTTATTTTTTCATATGTAGATATTTAAGAGGAAGATCTTTTGGAATTCAAAATCGAAATCGGAAAAAAATTTCTAACAAATCTACAAATTTTTTCAGTTATTAGTGTTAGTGCAACGATTTATACCGAACATCACAATCAATGTTTTTTTTTATTTTTTCATTTTTCTACTTATCTTTTTATTTACTTATTATATATTTATACAGTGCGACGGGTATTATATATTATTTGATTTTTACGAACTGATTTGAAGTGGTAAGCAGAAGCACAACCGACAATTATATGTTTATTGTTACAGCGAAAGGCAAACGAAAATTGTAGTTGTATCTACATGGTAGGATTTGTGTATGTATACCACCAACAATAAACTGTTCACCTTTCATATAAAAAATGCCAAACAAATATATTATGTAGTTTCGTTATAAATGTTTATTGTTTGTCATAATATGAATCTAATATACAACATACAAAATTATTGCTATATGTACATAAATGTGTACTCATATATTTGTATTATGTATGTAGAATCAAATATATAAAAATGTACATCGCGTATGTATGTACATTCCTAACGATTTTGATTTCATATATGTACTGCAATAAGCACAGTATAAAAAAAATAAGGTGCTCGCCTGCAAAAATATTTATGCTTTATATGTAGCTACATCAGGGGCTTGAATAGCTCGATGGTTGTGTGTCGGTCTTGCGATCTTTGAGATCACGGTTCGAACCCCAGCCAGCGCACTACTCTTGCCCAAGTCGATCAATAATTTTTCCCATCAGCAATGTACACCAGTAACTGATTACTGATGATAAACTGGATAATAATGTATATCTGACATAAAATTACTGATCGGCGGTGCCATGGACTGAGTATCCGCGTGCACTTAATATATACTATATACATTTATGTATATACGTATATTTAAAAAAAAAAAAAAAAAAAAAAAAAAAAAAAAAAAAATGTAGCTACATATGCACTAAAGAAACTTAATATCATATGATATTAAGTTTCTTTGATATGCACTTACATAATACCTACATATATATGTCTCTAATTATATGTATACATACATAATTTACATTTGTTTTTTGTACAATTTGATTTCATGTACAATTTATTTGTATGTTTATGTTCTTTCCACGTCACATTAGAGGTGACGTCATCTTAAAATATTTTTCAATACTACACTTAACCATTAACAAAAATAATAATATCAAATATAGCTTATTTCTTTATCATAAAACTACACTTCACCAAAATAATAATACAAAGTATAAACTATAAATTTATTTCTTTACCATTATATGTACAAGCAATGTAAGTGTAATACTAAATATTTTTCTTTTATATTGTTCCACTTATTTGTACTATATACGTACATCCATTCCATACTATACATACTATATACATGATTTATAAATCCAGACAAATGCTAATCCATACTGCTATATGTACAACACAACAACAAAAAATATGTATTACTTTTTTATTCTTTTTTGATATAAAAAACCGACTAAGAAACGAAGTGCGCACATACATTTAAATACTATTCAAGTAGGTGAATAAACAAATCGGTGAAAAATTTGATGATGATTATCATTTTATTGCCAGCAAAATAAAATGGAATTCAATGAAAATTTTGAGTGAAAATTGCTTACATCTTTTTTGAATAACTAATTTGTTATCCATCATAATTGAATGTAATTTTTTTTATGTAAAAGCTAAAGGTTTGAATTTTCTGTGGTTCCAACTTTTTTTTGATATTCAATTATCTACTAGTATAAAATTAACTTTAATATTCGCTCTTTTTTTGAGGAAAAAGGACCCCTACTTTAATGGTTTTAAACAGTTTCAGAAATGAAAATTTGAAAATTATTTGCGTTAAAAACCTATTCCTTCTTTCTATCTTGGCATTTTTCAAATTTGAAGCAAATTGGTCAAAAAATAATGGTAAATAGAGAGGGGTAAAGTATGTGAAAAATTGATAAAAGGTCTCAATTTGTAAGACTTTAACTCTGAAACCAAAAGGACTATCGAAAATCTGTAACGTTAAAAACCTATTCCATCCTTTGAACTTTTTTTTAATCTAAATTTGAAAGAAATTGGTGAAAAAATGACTAAGTTATAGAGGGGTAAAGTTTGCTAAAATTCAAATTCCAGAAGATCTTCCTCTTAACAATTTTATTAAGTTTTCTTTAAAAGCATGTTATCCTGAAATCAAAAATTAAAATTGAAAACTCACACAACGAAAATACCTAACAAATACATTCAAAAAATATTTTTATCGTTGTCTTAGTTTACTTTCTGTTATTTTTTTTTTCATTTACTTTACACTAACCTTCTTTTATTTTGATTTGTAAATTTTGTGGGTACATAATACATATATGAAATGCGCAACTAATAAAAAAAAATTGTTTTTTTCAACTCTTATATGATGTGGCAACCGAAGGCAGAAGAAGCAAAAAAAATTTTTGAAAAAAAAGGAACATAACAAAACAATACAAAGCAAACACAGTGTATAATCAATTGAAAGACATTATTATAGATTTATCTGCTATCGTGATTATGTACAATATGTGTTGTATGTATTGTGTATAATATGCATAATCATAACTAAACTAGTTTTCTAGTTTTTTTTATGTTACAATATAAGCATTGCGTTATAGGGTTATATAGTTTATTCGTCAATATTTACGGAATTGATAAAATAACAATAAAAACCCGACTATCTACAATCCTGTAAAAAAAAAATATTACACAAGTTAATAAAAGACTACATATATGTATGTATACATACAGTCATTCTACGTCATATGTTCACGCAATATACAATGTTCATTAGTAGTCCAGCTCATCTATTTTATTCGCAAGTCGCAACGATAAAGCATAGTATTGTACAGATTTTTTTTTTATTTTTGGAATACATATTCTACATCATAATAGCAGATATAGTATAACACAATTATATCTGACCTATCTACTATCCTTCAAACAAAATTATATTTCCATACATATTACCGAGTTACAAACCTGTATTGATAATTTCTAAATGATATTTGAAATACAAGATATAAACATTTGTGTATATAATTGCGTATATCATGTAATGAATATACTATATGAATATACATATATTCATACAATATAAATATACATATATTCATACAATATAAATATACATATATTCATACAATATAAATATCATTAGGTTACTCCTTACTCCAGCTATTTCATTCTTAGTGCTTATTATACACATTGGCCCTTACCAATAAACTTTAACTAAAGTCAGTTTTAAATTAAAAGTCGAAACTAGTGAAAAAAGTCTACCAATAACGATTTTAATGTCAACTCTAATATTAATTACGACTTTAGTTACGACTACAAAAATGTCATGACTAAGTCATTATTATCTCCTATTTAAACTGAAATATAGCATTTTAAACAAATTGTTATAACCATATATTTTTGAAATAATATAATTTAATTGAAATAATACAAGTCAAATAAAACAATATAAAATAAAATAAATAATAAAAGGAAAAAAATTAAAATGGACAGTGATAGTGATGCAGATATATTAGATGATTTGAACATTTGTGTAGAAAGTACATACGCAAGAAAAATGAAGGTGTACAGAAAAAGAATAGATCCTTTTGAGTTTTACAGTGATGAGGAGTTTCAGTCTTTCTATACGTTAGTAAATTTCTAAAAAAAATATGAATAATCTATAAGTTTGCTTGGTACTTTGTACAGGGACCTATTTATAAGAAGACATTTTTTGGAAGATATGTAATTTAAAAACAAATAATTTTTAATCTTATATGTACATTTATTATATTTAAAAAATAAATTGAAATCAAATTAAAAATTAATTAAAAAGCAATTAAAAATTAGAATAAAAAAAATTATTATAATGTATTGTAATGTATATAAATATAAATCTTAAACCTAATAACCTAATTATATAATCCTGATGAAAAAAAAAAAATAAAAAAAATATATCAGTTACTTTTTTTTTCTTATATAAAATTATTTTTTTGATGAATGTATGTATGCTAGATTAAATTAGTTTTAAAATTTATATTAATGTTGATAATTTTCAAAAAAAACTTGCTAATAATTTAAATATTGTTTAAATAAAATAATTAAAATAATAATTATTAATAATTTTAAATAATTGAATGTTGTTAATGTCGATATTGAATTTTACCATTATATTACCTAAAACAAATCAATTTTTGAAATATTTATGAATAAAAACATAGAATCCACAAGTTATTTCCACAATCCACAAGTTATTTATAACAATTCGTATGATTATTATAAAGTCGACATTAAAAGTGTTATTGGTATGAAATTTAAGAGTCAACTTTAAATAACATTAATTATGACTTAGTCATAATTAACTAAACTCAAATTTTTAAAAAGTTTATTGGTAAGGGCCATTATATACAATATACAATATTGTACATCATAAAAGCAGGTGTCTACTTTCCAATGCTTTTCTATGTAGGCTATGCCATGTTCTTTTTTTGTTTGTTTTTTTATTTATTTTTTTTTCTTCTGTTTTCGGCGATCGTATTATAGCAATTGGAAGCATTTTTTTTTGTTGTTTATTTAATATGTACCACTCACACATATATAATATTTTTATTCATATAAAATGAATAAAAGTATCGTTGAAAAATTGATATATTTAGACCCGAAAGTTATGCAAAATATTTTTATTATCTATGACAAAATTTTTGTAAAAAATAGGAATTTTATATTACTAATAATTCTAAAATAATGTAAAAATTTTTATTTTTCTATTTCGAAATCGAAAAAAGAACATTCGAATTACCTTATATAAAAATTTCAGTATAATACGCAATCATCTACCCATGAAAAATTACATTTAAAATCTATACATTTTTTGTAAAAATCCTTTTCTCTTCAAAGCGTTCTACAGGACTAATAAGGACAAAAATCATAAAAGTGCTTCACTTATTGCACTCTACACCCTTTGAATGATGTATGACAAAAATTTTAGAAAAATACACGGTGTAGTTACGGAGAAAAGGTGTACCATAGCACGTTGAAATTTGAAGGCCTCATCCTTATCGTACTGTACAGGAAAAACTAAAACGTTTTTGAAAAATTTGTTCCACTTAGTTCACTCTAGACCCTTTGAGCTTTCATTTAAAACATATTTCATGAAAATTGGATAAAAAATGGCTGAGAAAACGTGTACCCAAATTACCCAAAATCAGTAAAATCACTATAAGATGCTCTTAATAAATTTTTTATTTAATTGCTTAGGTCTAAAATAAATCCTATACCTAAAATATAAATTCTTAATATTACCACTTAAACTAATAAAGAGGAACTTAATAATAATTTTAATATCCCTTTTTAGTGGTTTATCTTATTCTTGTTAATCTTTTTGAAAATTACTTCTAATTCTTTTAATGAGTTTATAAATTCTTTTTTTAGCTTTTTATTCGTCTGATATTTCGTCGACCCAAGTGTACGTTGTGCTCAAATTTTTTGCGTATACGTAATCATTGCCCAAATATAATTTTATAAAAAATAAGCAAAATAGCCTGCTAGATATTCTAGATAGTCTACAATTTATAATGTAAACCGCTTACTCTAATTTTTAAAATTGCATTAGAATGAATTTCCATGATTTTTACATCGCATTTAATTTTATATCAAAGACCAATATATATGTAATATACCATGATATAATATAATATCATATTATATCGGTCTTTGGTTATATCAAACGTTGTTTATTCATGCCATATACGTATGTATACGAGATCGTTTTCAATTCAATATGGATCCTTACATATCCTTATGCACGAACATAAACCATACATGGAAATGGAAAATAAAATACATGATCAAAATTTCTGTAAAATGTTCAAATTTATTTATGTTCCAGCCAATGATATTAATTTATTCTATTTTCAATTCTCAAAATATACATATACATATAAATAATACTTATATGTGTGGAATATCATATGAATTAAATGTACATTTCAAATAGCATTGTGTATTGTTTAGTACTGCGAAACAGTGACAGTGACAGTGACAGGTGTTCATTTCATTTAGTGAGAGCAAATATTTATAATAAATAAGAACAAATTCGAAACACTATGGTCCGTCTACACAATTAGTTTTGATAACTCGATTTACAAAAACAATTCCATTATATTACAAAGTGTCAGACACTTTTATTGAAATGATTATAATTGTGTATAGGGCACATAACTCAAAGCATTTAGAAAAATTTTGAAAAACTTTTTTGATTTCGATGAAGATTTTTCGATCTTTGTCGAAAAGAAATAGGACGTTTCAAAAAGTAAAGGACGTTTCGTGGAAGAACGATAATCCGTGAAAACGAATTCTGGAGAAGAAATAGCGATGAATTATAAAACGATTATAGGTCATCTTTGGAGGAGGCATCCTCTTACAACTAAACTCCAATAAACATTCTCAACAGAAAACAACTACATGTCAAGGATGTGATGAGCTCTGACGTGAATGTAAGATTCAAGCACTATCAAAATGTAAGGTATTGTAAGGTTTTACGAATTAAATGGCAAATCATACACACTAGTTATGCTATACTGATGATACTTTATTGATTTAAAAAAAATTATAATAATATTGCTTTTCAAATTGTATATGTAATTAAAGAAAAAAATAAACAATGCAATTATCTATAAAATGGGTATAGCAAAAAAAAAAAATCAAAATAACAAATGTTATCCATATTATATACATTTTTTCAAATTTGTAGTAAATATACATACTTCAAGATAAAAAAAATTAGTCCAACAATCTTCTTTTTCTTTCAGATTTACATTTTGATTTAACAGACTTTTTTCCAAATGACAGTCGTGGTAGCATGATGCTTTTGCTTTCAAAAAATCCTTTGACTTTATTAAAGCAGAAACTGTAACAACAGAAAGACCATTTCTGCATTTAGTTTTAATTCTAACCTTAATTGAATTAATATCACAGAGTTAATAAAAATATAAAGCTTTAAAAATGTAAGGTTTTTTTTTTCAAAATGTAAGTTTGTAAGTTGAGTTTTCAAATGTAAGAAAAATCTTACAAATTAATGAAGCACTCGTCGCATCCCTGCTACATGTACTGTTTTCTGCATCTTGTTATTAATTTGTCTGTGATAATGTGTACATTGATATTTTGAATTTGCTTTTCATCTAAAGGTGTTTGGAATTGGTATTGCTACAACCTCAATTTTAACTCTTCTAACGCCTATTGCGGCTAAGCATAGTTTGGAAATGCTTTTAGCCATACGCATAGTTGAGGGCATTTTTGAGGTATGTTAAAATGTTGTTATTATTGTAACTTCACATCACAGTGCACTTTATTTATAATGGTAATGAATAGGGTGTAACATTTCCTTGTATTCATGCTGTATGGGCTAGGTGGTCTCCACCTTTAGAAAGATCACGAATGGCGTCAATAGCATTTGCAGGTAATTATGCTGGTACTGTAGTGTCTATGCCAGCATCGGGTATTCTTGCATCGAATTACGGATGGGAAAGCGTTTTTTATGTTTTTGGCACAATAGGTTGCATTTGGTTTATAGCCTGGACTGTAATTGTCAAAGATGGCCCAGAAAAAGATCGTTTTTGCTCTAAAGAAGAAACAGAATATATTCAAAATACACTAGGAATAAAAGGTCAACAGAAAATTACACATCCATGGAAATCCATTTTTACATCGACAGCTGTTTATGCAATTATTGCATCACATTTTTCTGAAAATTGGGGTTTTTACACACTTTTAACTCAATTACCGACTTTCCTGAAAGGTAATCGTCAGAAATACAAGATATTTATTAAAAATAATTTAAGCCGCATGTTTTAATTGTACAGATACGCTGAATTTCAATTTGGATAAAACGGGATTTGTATCCGCTATACCATATTTGGTAATGGGAATACTTCTAGGAGTTTCTGGTTATTTAGCTGATTGGTTTCAAGTCAAAGGATACTTAACAACGACGCAAGTTCGTAAATATTTCAATTGTTCCGCTTTTTTGGCACAAACACTTTTCATGATATTGGCTGCGTATGTATTACATCCGACATGGAGTGTTGTATGTATAACAATAGCTGTGGGATTAGGAGCATTTGCGTGGTCTGGTTTTGCGTAAGTATACAAACAAACACATCAAATTTAATGTTTATTAATTACATAATATGCTCTATTCTGTAACTATTCTATTAATTAACAGATTTTCTGTTTCGTATTTAACAGATTGTCTTTTTAACAGAATTTTTAAAATTCGTATTCTGGCCGTAACAGAATTCCGAAATCTTTAAGAAGCTGTCAAATTGAATCCGAATTCTGTTAATTTTTAATTTGACAGTTGTTTGTTTACATTTTGAATTTTTAATTACTTATAAATTATGTATATGTACATATATATATATATATACATATTATATGTATATATATATACATATATATACATTTATATCTTTCAATGGAAAAATAATCAGCCCTTACTTTGATACTTGAATTGTACAGATGAGTCCAGTGATGCCAAAGATATGGTACATCAAATTCAAATTTTCATGGAAAAAAATGCGTCATCCCAAAAACTTTTTGGCTTTACTTGTGGGTTGAGCCATATCAACTTTCTTGGCAGAACCCACAGTTATATTTATTTCTATAACTCGAAAACCAGATAATTGAATAAGATAAATTACAAATGAAAGGCAACCCATTGGGCAATATTTAAGTAAAATTTGACCTTGAACTCAAAATTTCGCATTTTTTTCCACGAAAATTTGAATTTGATATACCATATCTTTGGCATCACTAGACCGATTTGTATAATTCAAGTATCAAAGTAAGGACTGATTGATTATGACCACAAATAAAAAGTCACTTGACCTCAAAAAAAAACTTCTGATCCTCCTAACTTCTCACGCCTTGATATTAGACCCCTCCCCCTACCGTATGATTTTTTTCGTTTCTCAGCAAGACCTATCGACTGTCAAAATGCTTGCACCCGAACTTGGAACACCCTGTATATATACATATACATATATAAATAAGGTTATATAAAAGTGAGGATTTTTTGCAAATTTATTTTTTGGGCCGGTACTCACATCGAAAGCTAAATTTTTCTCCATATAAAACCTATGTAAAAAGAATGTCGCTAAATTATTAGCTAAATTTTTAGTTTCGCTTACTGATACTCACTTCCAAACTAAATTTTTACGGTGGAACTTAATAGTGGAGAGTTGTGGAACTCATTTTTCACAATCATTTTATATGGTCGAGCATATAAAAGGCAAGCGAAATAATGACAGCTCAAATATTTTGACTAATAAATATTTATTTATTTATTTTTCCTTAATTTAATTTCATAGCCTCCGCGATTTTTTTTCAAAAAATTTCAAAACTCTACGTACTCTACACACGTTTCTTTCCACAATTTTTAGCTTGTAGAATTATATATGCAATTGCAAGCGCAAAATTTCACGGGAACTGAGTACCAGGTCTTTTAAAGCAATTTAACCCTGCTATTCTACTTTAGAGATCTCTTAATTCTCTTATTGTTTTGAATTTTTGGTGAAATCCATATTTTAATAGAATTGGTATTCCAGATAGCAGATTTACCACACACAAGTGCATAAGATATTTTAACTTACCAAAGTCAGCTGGTTCATTTGAAATATTGTAAAAATGGCGACGGCTATCTGTGTGTATTGATATAATTATATGCATACATACTGAATTGTATAATAATTATTATTTTTTATATATTATTATTTTTATAGTATTATTATTTTAATTATTATTGATATTGAAATATTAAATAATCATATAATAAATTATAAATAATCATACGTATATATGTAATATATAAAATATAAATAATTTATATATAAAGTGCGTTTCACTTGAATAGGGCCACCTTTTTTCAATGAAGTTTTATGATTTATTCGTATATTTTTCTCGATAATTGATTTTTTTTTAATTCAAAACTAAAGTACAACTTCATTCTTGAATTTCAAAACGAAAAAAATAACTGGCTTTATATGTTTAACGTTAATTTTTACTGTTTATTGTCTGGTACTTAGAAAAAAGCACATTTTTGCTTTCTTCACTTGAATAAGGCCACCATAAAAATTAATATAAAAGAGGGAAGTAAATGATTGCAAACACATAGTTTTTGAACAAAATTGTAATTTTTTTATTATTATTAAATTTTAGTACTTTGTACATCCTCCTTATTTTAAAATTACTTCATATATTCTATTCGGCAAGGAATTGTATAGTGACTTCAAATAACTTAAAGAAATTTCCCTCCAGGCGACTTTAATGGCCTGAATTAATGACTCCTTATCATCAAACTGTTTGCCACCTTCGTACAATTTTCTTACTAACCTCCCCCATACGTTTTCCATTATGTTGAGGTCTGGAGAATAGGGTGGCCAATCGAGGGTTTCAACATTTTGGCTTTGAATCCAGCTTTTACCTATCTTTGCTGTGTGGATAGGTGCATTATCGTGCTGATATATCCAAGGTATGGGTCCAAAAATGTCGTGAAACTTCGGAAAGGCATTTTCCAATATATTTTTATATGTAATTCCAGTCATTTTTGTGGACTGGAAAACCAAATCGATAGTTCCATAATAAGAAACTGCTCCCCATACCATTACACCACCCTCTTTACTGTGATGTCTATCTAAAAACAGTTCGTCTTTTCGTAAATCGTGGAAATAATGATTAAAATTGTCCGGGCCATCAATATTAAATTTTTTTTCATCTGAAAAAACGACTTTGTACCATTGCTTTTGCCATACCATATGGTGCTTAGAAAACTGTAATCGATTTTGTTTCCGCACTTCATTAAGTGGTGGTTTTTTTTTAATTTTTTTGTATTTTAAATGTGAAGCTGCTTTAATTATGCGCCGGACAGTCGAAACACTTGCTTTAACCTTACACTTGAACTTGATTTTGACTGCAGAATTACTGGAATTTGATGCTTCACGAAGAATTAATCGTTTGTCTCGGGGAGTTGTTGCTTCGGAAGTACGTCCTTTCATGTTTTTTCCATATTCATCAATATTTTTTAAAAAATTATTAACTACCGTTTTGCTTCTTCCAATTTTTTTGCCTATATCACGGCTAGAGTATCCTTCATTCTTATAAATTTTTATTTTTTCCTTCTCTACTACAGATAACACTTTATTTCTTCCCATTTTAATAAATTTAATCAAATTTTTGTGCTTTATGTAATATTGATAGAAACAAAATGTCGAATATTTAATAGAAAAACTAATTTCAATTAGAAATGCAAAGCCTACTTCTTTAATAACATCAAAACTACAAGTGGCCTTATTCAAGTGGCCTTATTCAAGTGAAGCAAGCAAAAATGTGCTTTTTTCTAAGTACCAGACAATAAACAGTAAAAATTAACGTTAAACATATAAAACCAGTTATTTTTTTCGTTTTGAAATTCAAGAATGAAGTTGTACTTTAGTTTTGAATTAAAAAAAAATCAATTATCGAGAAAAAAATACGAATAAATCATAAAACTTCATTGAAAAAAGGTGGCCCTATTCAAGTGAAACGCACTGTATGTATGTACATATACATTTTTTTTTTAATTTGTTATTTTTATTATTTTTTTTTTTGTATTACTATAAAATATTGCAATGGCATTCATATTTTATATAAATAAACACTCAAATATTATTATACAACAATATTTTTATTGTACATCATACGATAAGAGATGTAAGAGGACCTCATCGATGTCCTCTAAAGTTAAGAGGTTTTTTTCCGTTAAAAATATTTTTTGACGTATCTTATCCTCTAATTCCCAATACCAAAACCTATAACCGTCAATAGCTAAATTCACCATAACAATTAAGAGATCAGCTGATTGACATCTCTTATCTATTTTAACTACAACTCCTAAAATTATGCAATCTGCAGTTAAGAGGTTAAGAGTCTCTTAGCCTTTAAAGTAGAATAGCACCGTAAATTTGAAAAATATATAAATTCTCGTACATACATATGTATCCATAATTTTAATTACTTTTTTTTCTTTTATTTATTTATTTTATTTAACAACAAATTTTCAACATCAACTAATTAATTAATTAGTTAAATTATTTATTTATTTATAATTATTTAATTTTTAAACTATTTTATTTCACTTTTTACTTATGATTCTATACTTCGATTTACTTTACATTTTTTGTAAACAAACTCTACACATAACCGCAAATATATTTTTAAATGATTTTTAACTAAAGTCTTTAACATTAAAAGATTCGAAAATGTTCGTTGTTAGTTAAAAGATTATTGAACGATTTTTAACAGATTTTTCTGCTAACTTTTTGACCAGAATACGAATTTTTCCAGTTAACAAATTTCTTTTAATCTGTCAAAATTTTATATGCGGTAACAGATCTTTTAGTTAACAGAAATATTACAGAATAGAACCCAATATTTTTGTAAATTTGTAACAAATTAATATTCTTATTTTAGAGTTAATCATCTAGATATAGCCCCACAACATGCAAGTGTGCTTATGGGTATAGGTAACACAGTCGCGACAATTCCAGGTATCGTTAGTCCTTTATTGACAGGATATATAGTCCAAAATAAGGCAAGCAAATTATAAAATTATTTAGACGTATTTAGGTGTAATTAATTGTTTTTCAAATTTTAGAGTCAAGAAGAATGGAAAATTGTTTTCTTCATATCGTCTAGTGTTTATTTAATTGGCTGTGTAATTTACTGGTGTTGGGCATCTGGTGAATTGCAAGAGTGGGCCAACATTTCAAATGATAACGTCCAAAATGATGGAGAGAGAGTCGAAAGCAATGACAATTTAAGAAAAAGTTATGTAAACCAAGCAATAGAATTGAAAGAATAACATTTTGTTTTGATTAAAAGTTATATGTGGTTTTACAGTATTATAGAAAAATTATGTTTTTTTTTTTAATTAATTTTATATTGTATAGATAATATTGTGTGTATGTATGAAACATTTTCATTTGCAAATGAAATCTTGTATTACAAAAAAAGATACAATCAATAAATTAGCGGAATTAGAAAGTGTCGTTATAAACAGAAAAGACATAATCACCCATGTTCTGGGTTCCGAAAAAAATGGAAGTGGAATACGAATTCAATTCCACGCATAATGAAATTTTTTTATTTTTATTTTAGTTAGCTTTTCTTCAAGTGTGAAAGTTTATATTTAATGGCTGGTACTCACATCGAAAGCTAAATTTTTCTCTATATAAAAACTATGTAAAAAAAATGTCGCTAAATTGTTAGCTAAATTTTTAGTTTCAAATTTCGTTTTCTGGTACTGACTTCTAAACTAAATTATTTCGGTGGAACTTAATAGTGGAGAGTTGTAGAACTCATTTTTCACAATCATTTTACATGGTCGAGCATATAAAAGGCAAGCGAAATATTGACAACATAAATATTTTGACTAATAAATATTTATTTACTATTATTATTTATTTATTTGTTATTTACTTACTACACACGTTTCCTTCCACAATTTTTAGCTTGTAGAAATATATATGCAATTGCAAGCGAAAAATTTCAAAGGAACTGAGTACCAGTCTTAAATTGTTAAATTTGAAATGAAATATATATATGTATAACAACAAAAAATTCAAATCATACTTGATTTCAATATAAATTAATTTTTTCCACTGACAAAAATTTGAGGAAATTAAATTCACTAAAAATGAGTGGAAGTGGAATGCAGAACACCCAATTTCGCAAGTGGAATACAGAACATGGGTGAATATAAAATATTTTTCAAATCTCAAAAAAATTGAAATATTTTCTCACAAATGAAATTACACTGCTGAAAATAAACAAAAAGTCAAAACTAACTAAGGATTAGTTAGAAAAAGAAATGAGATTTTATTATTATGAGTCAGAAACGCCATTTTTATTTAATTTATACATATACATACTTTTTTTGGGCATTTTGTTAATAATTAGTTTCTTTTTTCTTTATATACATATATTATATATGTATAAAAAAATAGATTGATTTTAATAAAACTCTTACATTTTGCCATCCTGGAACTACTTGCCCCGAGTTAATGGTCGTCATCACTATCACTTGAAAGAAGAACTACTCCATCCTGGCAGCTTTCACTGTTTCATCGGATACTCCTACTTTTAAGCACAATGGTTTAATTCTAACAACGGCAATGACTCGCTCGTATGTTGCTTTCTTTGAGGTAGGAAATCATCCTTTCATATCTTTAACTAAGTATATATCGATCTGTATCACAGTTTTAATTATAAAAGGACCACTGTAGGGTGGTATAAGCTGTTTACTGGGATACATTGCTGGTTCGTTTTTTTCTATTGACACAATATCTCCTTCTTTATATTTTAATGAATTACTTAAAAATTGTTATAGGAGGTTTTAATGCCAAGATAGGTAAGAACGATTTTCTCAGGCCACACATGGGCAAGTTCAGTCCTCATGATGAATGCAATGACAATGGGATCAGACTAATTAATTTTGCGTCTAGGCTAAGCATGTAATGTATTCGATATCACCTTCCCGCACAAAAGAATCCATCAGTACACTTGGGCCTCCTCGGATGGTAGAACAAAAAACGCAATCGAGCATGTGTTGATAGATATGAGACACAAGTCCGATGTAATAGGTGTATGTATGTAAATGTAAAACAGATAGTATGTATGTAAATAGATGCATATAAAATATGGATTCTGACCACTATCTGATTGTATCTAAACTGAGAGCTCGAATATCAAAGGCGAAGAAGATAAAAGGTACACAACAAAAAAGGTATAACACAAACCTGCTCAGGATCGTAAGCACAGCAAATTCGTATGTAATAAAAGTCACGCAGAACATCGAAGCCAGTAACTGCTACCAGAAAGACGGTCTAGAAGAATTGTGAAGCAAACGAATAGAGCGGCAGGAGCGGCAGAAGGCACTTTTGATATACTACGGAAAGTACGGAATGAATGGTGCGATGGCGAATGTGCACAGGCGACAAAAAGAAAAAACGAAGCATACAGGATGATGATACAAAAACACCGCACAAGAAACTCAGTGGATGGCTATAAACTCTCAAGACGAGAGGAGAAAAGAGTTCACAAAAGAAAAAAGGGAGACTTTTTCGACAAACAGTTAAAAGAAACAGAAGAACTGCATCAACAGGGAAATATTAGGGGTTTCTACCAGAAAACTAATCAACTCCGAAAAGAGTTCAAACCAAGAATTGGTTTGTGCAAGAATAGGAAAGGCGAAATTCTAAATTAAGAAGGCGAAGTTCGAAATAGATGGGCAGTACATTTTGAACAATTCCTGAATAACGCGGAGCCGATATACGCAGTACAAGAACTCGCAGATACAGAAGTTAATACCTCTCGTATAGAAGAACCCAACATGAAGGACATAAAAAAAGCAGTATAACCAAACTGAAAAACAACAAAGCACCAGGACCAGATAACATAACTGCAGAATTATGGAAATATAAAACTAATAAAATCGATTTAGACAAAGAAGACAGTGTCTGAAGTATGGAATCTTGGCCTTATTTGCTCGCTGCACAAAAAAGGCGATTATCTTTTCTGCAACAATTACCGACGAATCACACTTCTTAATGTATCATACAAAATCCTGTCAAATATTGTGTACAGCAAGTTGTGCCCATTTGCGGAGAAAATAATTGATGAATATCAATGTGGATTTCGCAGGAACAAAGCAACAACAGATTAGATATGTTCATTATGGCTGCTAATGGAGAAAACTCTAGAACAGTTTTAGTAAAAAGGGTGTAGACCACCATAAAATGTGTTGAATGTAAAGTCAAAGTCCAAAACTCAATATCACGGTCACTCACAACGAATAGAGGACTCAGGCAAGAGGACCTGTCTTGTATACTTTTCAACCTTGTACTCGAAAAAGTAATAACGGATGCTGGAATCGAAACAAGAGGAACCATTTTTAATAAATCTGTACAACTTCTAGCATATGCAGACGACATTGACATCATAGGAAGATCATTCCTTGCAGTAAAGGAAGCATTTGTACATCTGGATAAAGCAGCAGAGACTGTGGAGCTGAAAATAAATGAAAATAAATATCGTCCATGCCACCAGAGTGAGTTATATTTGCCAATTGGTCAGACATTAAACCCCTTGAAGCACAGTCTGCAGGATTTTTCTTTTCAGGTACGTATCGCCATGATGAAGGTGAGCTACATTCGTGTGTTTCTGCTACTCGATTCGCGACGTATGTTTTTTAGTAACGGGGGTGTTTTGAATCCACGAGATTGTGATTGTAGAATCTGTCCATAAAACTGTCGCAACATTTTCCAACTCTAAATCTTCCTTTATACCTTTCGATAACTTTGCTAACAATGCCGCTCCACACAGTTCTAGACAAGGAAGAGTAACCTGTGTTTTAGATGCTAGTAGTAATGCTTTGGAATTCATATCATTTTTTACTTGCATGTACATTACAGCTGGGTACCCTGCATTAGATGCATCACAAAAACCGTGATACCCATGACTGCTGCATAACTATTTTAGCGATCATTATGCAGGATGATATCAAACAACGAAGAAATTTCAGATAAAATGGTTCTTTTTCTTATTTTTTCATTATCTTCCCTTGTTTTGACACAGATAGTAAAACTGTCAGAATTCCATTTGATGCCTAACATTTTTATATTGAACATATTTGAAATTGTTAGCGATTGCTTCAATTCGCGATCCTATGGATGTATTTGTTCTAATAGTTTTGAGTCGTTAGCTATCCATTTTCTTAAATTTAAACTTCCTTTTTTCAATATTTCATATAAATTCCCTTGTAATTTTATTAATTCATCTAAATCGTTGTGTGAATAGCACAAGTCATCTACGTACATATGTTTTTTTATGATTTCTGCAGCCTGGGAAAGGAGCAGTAACAGTTCCAAAAGTAACTGTAGTCAAAGCATAGTCCTTTATTGGTTCTGTCGTTGAATTTTTCCAAACTATACGCTGAAAATCATATTGATTTGGGTTAATGTGCACCATACGATACATTTTTCAATGTCTGCTGTGACTGCATACTTAAATCTTCGTCATTTCGATAAAGTGGTAGTTAGAGTTGGTTGAATATAGTAGGTGCGATAAACATTTGTTCATTTAAACTTGTACCATTGCTAATTTTGCTTGAAACATAAATTACTGTATGTAATTTTGTTGTAGTACTGCCCTTTAATACTCCATGATGTGGCATGTAAGTAATAAGGCGTTGCAGTACTGTCTTTTGATTTAATTTCAATCATATGTCCAGCTTTCAGATATTCTTCGATATTATTTTTGTATAATTCGCAGTATTCAGGATTTTGTTCAAATTTTCGCTCTAGTCCGAGAAATTGTGTGACTGCCTTTTGTCGACTTTCTCCAAGTTCTATACCGTTTTCTGTTTTAAATGGTAAGTCAACTTGATAACTTCCATCTTTAAGTCTTTTTGTAGTTTTTCTATATATCGCTTTACATTGTTTATCTTCTGGATTTTGATGAACAAAGTTTAAGATTTCGTCTTGTTCCCAAAATCTTCTCAATTGTTCATCCAAATTATCAGCTTCACGAACATGTATCAAAAAATGTTTACTGGATTGTTTGGCATGTCCAACATCCCAAAACAATGCAGCGTAACACTGTTTTTATTGCCGCAGGTTAGTTCGGTTTCTTAGATTTTATAATTCTTTCTTGAATTATATTAGCATAGACTTCTGCTCCAATTAATAAATCTATTTTGCCAGGAATTTCATAATTAGGGTCAGCTAATTTTATATTTTTCAAATGATTGAAACCTCCAGTCTTATCCTGCATATAGGTAAATGATTGGTGATACTTTTAATCACTAGAGCATTTACTTTTTGTTTATAGGTACCATGTACCGCTTCCATCATGAATTCTGTCTCTGAATTAGCCACCGTGGCAATGTTTTGTTTGAGCCCACTGATGAGCTGATCCCAAGTTGCAACCGTTTTGTTGCTGCAGCACTTATAAAAGTTACTCGAGACCCTGATTCAATCAGAACTCTCAAAATTTCTTCGTAATCCTGTGCATTATGTATCTTGACAAATTCCGTTGATAACAATGCTTGATTAGTGTTTGTAGAAAAAAAGATTTTTACATCTTTTTCTACCTCAATTTTGTTAATTGGTGGATTTGTATCCCCAATTTTATTTTCATTTGTTACAGCAGTTGTCTTAGACTTTGAATTTGATACAATATTGAAGCTCGAATATTGTGTTTTGTTTCTTTGTGCATTTATTACAAGTACGTTTACTTTTGCAATTTTTATATTGATAACCTCGTGCCAAATTATTCATACATAACTCCTTTGACTACACGAATTTCAAATTTTCATTCATTTTGAATTGCACTTAAATCATTTCATAATTTGATTTTTCTTGTGTAGTGTAAGAAATACTTTGCTTTGTTTTGGTTGATTTATTGCTTCCAGAACTCTAAATCTGCACGTCTCAAAACGTCTTTCATTCCTTGTGTACTGTAAGATTTCATGGGTGTAAATTTGAATAACTTTTCTAGTTGTGTATTGATTAGAACTCTGTTGTTATTAAGTCGGCTTACTGAAGCAAACCAAGCCTTTTGATAATTTGATAATTTCTCAACATTACATAATCTTCTATTTTATACACAAATGGATTTTTGTGCTTTTTATTATAGTAATTTTCATTGTAAGTTTGGCTGTTCTTAATTTTTTCAGAAGCTTTAACTCTTTCGTCTAACAGATTTCTTTCTTTATCTTGTTCCCTTTCCAAAACTTCCATTATTTTGTCACAGGCTTTTCCTTTTTGTTTAACATCATATATCAACATACTTGGAGTTTGACCGGTACTTTTATTAACCGTATTATTCAAAGCATATCCGACTTTGGTTAGAAATTTACTCCAATTATCTGTTGTATCTGGTTCACATTCTTTGGACAACATGAGAATCAACGACCTATTTATCCGTTCTACCTGTCGGTTTGATTGTGGTAACAGGGTAGCGACTTTTATATGCTTAACATAATTCTATTCAAGAAATTTGGAAAATTCATTAGAACTAAAACTTGTACCTCTATCTGATATAATTTTTTCAGGCCTACTATACATCGAAAAATAAGATTCTAAACACTTTATGGTTTCAGACGACTGAGTCGAATTCACAGCATATAGCTTCAAAAATTTGGTAAAACTGTCAATCATCAAGATGATATATGTATTTTTTCTTCGTCTTATTGTTTTCAGATACTCAAAACTTTTTTCATTTCCAAGATGACAAAGTGCTTCTTGATGCATTTGTGTCACAGAATTCTCTAACTGTTCTGGTACATAAAATAACACATTATTATCACTCTTTCTTTCTATTCACTAGACCATTAATTAATGCAAACAATTTATTTTCACTCATTTATTTCACAAATTCAAACGTTTCGTCTTCTACCGCTAGAATATTTGTGCATCTACTCAAGCAATCAACATGCTTCATTCTATCCGAAGATCTGTGCACTACTGTATAGTTGAAATCCTGCATCTCTAGTGCCAATCGTAATGCAATATACTTTATTCTGTACATTTATTAACACTTCGACGATGACCACCAAATTATACAAGTGAATGAAAAGTTAAAAATAGTTTTTCAGTTAGGTACAAAAATTGATATCAGTACATTATACATAATAATAAAAAATGGTATAAATGTAATTACTATACTGTACAGTACCAAACAAACAGTACTTGTACATTTATTACGTCTACTTTTTGTCTTAGAGCAGTCGAACAACTTTTCTTTCTCATATAGAGAAATATCACATCTTAAGCTGGGTACAGACCAAACAAATCAAAACGAACGAACGAACCAATTTGCTTGGTGTGGACGGAGTATAGAACACGAACGAATCGTTCGAATCGGTTTGCTTCTCTTCGCACCTGATTCCAATTTCGTTGCAAATTCGTTTGTTCGTTCGTTGGTTTTCAGCGAACGAATATTTTTGGTTTGGACGACTTACAAATTCAAGCACACGCAATCAAACAAAGGGAAAGATTTTTCTGGTGTGTACGTTGTAGCAAGTGCGAACGAAAGCCTTCGTTGTTGTTTGCTTTCGTTTGCTGTTATTTGCTGCTATTGCGAAGAATAGAGGTACATATCTATCTACCGATGAAGGCTTAATTATAGTTTGTGATTTAGAATTATTCAAGTGGTTTTTTAATACTTTTTTCTAGATGGCAGATGAAGAAGTAATTATTGCAAGTGCTGCATTCATTATTTTAAATAATTTAATTAAAAAAAACAGAAAAAGGCGTTGGTGGATGACCACCATTTTTAAAAATAGAAATATTTATAGTGGTTCCTCTCTAATGAGAGATTTAAACATTCAAAATACAGGACAGTTTTTAAATTTTTGCAGAATGTCTAGTGCTGATTTTGAAATATTATTAAATTTGATTGGTCCCAAAATAGCAAAACAAAATACGAATTATAGGGACAGTATTCCTTCTAAAGAAAGATTAGCAGTAACTCTTCGGTTTTTAGCCACCGGTGATTCATATAATAGTTTGATGTATCTTTTTAAAATTTCAAAGCAAACAATTTCTACTGTAGTTCCAGAAACTTGTGCTGCTATTATTGAAGTGTTAAAAGATTATATTCAGGTAAATAAAAATCAGAAAGTATATAATTTTAATTTTTTATTTTATGTTTAGCATTATAATTTTATACAAAGAAACAAACACTTTAAGAAATTTCCAAATTAAATTATACCATATTAAGAAGTGTGATCCTGTATGTTGATAGAATGGAAATCAGTATTGAGAATAACTGGTTGTGGCGATAATAAAACGGGTGAAAAATTGTCTGGAGATGTTAAGGGAGATAAAGTGCTTGTTGAAGGCTCAAATTTTCCCATATCAGCTTCAAAAAGGATATTATTAATGTGATGTTCAACAATATTTTAAGTTTGCAACGAATAGCTTCTTAATTTGCAAGCAACATGTTCTTCGAAAATTGCGCAATCATCTCTTTTGGCTTTATTGGAAAAAGTTTCCTGAAGAATATTGTAAGCCTCATGTACTCTGGGATCCCCATGCTTTCTTTTACTTGAAAAAGATGACTTTTTGGTGATTTGAAAGTTTTCTTTTGTGGAGTGGCATCTATAGAAACTGATATGTTGTTATCTTCTACACATACACAGTCTTCAATACTGTTTTGAAGCTCAATATTATCCTGAAAAATAAATTGTATGTATTAATTTTCACTTCAGATACCGAGCACACAGGAAGAATGGGTGAGAGTTGCCAGTGAATATGAACAGAAATGGAATTTCAATAACTGCTTAGGATCAATCGATGGAAAACACTGTGTTCTACAAGCACCTTTTAACTCGGGAAGTGATTATTTTAATTATAAATGCACTACTAGCATTGTGCTTTTAGGAGTCGTCACTTCAGATTATTTGTTTTCGTACGCTAATATTGGTTCAAACAAATAAAGATTTCATTTGTCGCAAAAATGCGTTTCGTTTTAACAAACGAAGTTTATTTATTAGTTTTCTGTATTATAAATTAATTTTATTTGTCATTAAAGCAATGTTTATGGCAAAAGCATTTTTTCTTTCAATCAATTTCAAATGTGATATTTACTGGAATTTCAGAACAAAATAAAGTTGATTCTATTCTAAAAAAAAAAATCTTGTACTTACATTTTCAAAGGTTTCCATTGTATTCCTTGGTTTGAACTTATCCAGTAAAAACATCATTCTATTAAAAGCAAACCATGTTGAGCTATATTTTCCTGCTGCTCCACTACCCGATTTAACATAATTTGTTTTTTGCCTTTCCCTTCTAAATGAAGTCAATAAAGAATTCATTTTTTTTTTTGACTTCATTCACGTCGCAATTTAAATCTTCAGCTATTTTACGCCAGGCATCATATTTTTTTGTTGTTAATTTGTAAGAATCGCTAGTAGGATCCCACAAGCAAGTATTTTCTTTATATTTTTCAATTAATTTCAAAATGTTTTCGTTGTTCCATTCCATTTTCATTATCTAAAAAGCATACACTTAGAAAATTTACAAATCATATTTGAATACATAACTACATACCTTTTCTAATACCTAAACTATTTTCAACTTTTTCACTTTCACAACTGTCAACTGCTTCAAACTATATTACACATGTGCTGTCTTTCGATAAGCCGTCGAAGCACAGCAAACGCAAACACATTCGTTTACTACTGTTTGAAATAGGTCCAAACCAAAAATATTCGTTTGCTGAAAATCAACAAATGAACGAATGAATTTGTTTTGGTTTGCAGTTGAGTGCGAAGGGAAGCAAACGCTGCGAATTCATTCATTCGCATTCTATACTCCGTCCACACCAAGCAAATTCGTTCGTTCGTTCGCTTCGATTTGCTTGGTATTTGTATACTCGTACACACCAAAAAACAATGATACCACATGTGATCAAACGTTCGTTCGTTTTGATTTGTTTGGTCTGTACCCAGCTTTACATGTAACTTTTCAATTTCAGAAATTTCTTAAGCCCAAAATACATTCGTTGCGGTCGTGAGTCGTAAGCAAAATCTCTAAACTACCACAAGAGAGTTGAAATATATTCACTGCGGTCGTGAGTCGTGAGTTGTAAGACAACTTAAACTTATCATTGAAAATTGTAATTAGATGTGATTTGTTTAGTTTATGAATATTAGATTTATTAGGTTTATAAAAATACAATAAAGAAAATCTTTAATAAATACACCAATTAATTAATTGTAGAAATTTTTAAAAATTTAATTAATTAAAGAAATTTTTAATCATGGGTGAAAATATAGAATTGGCATTGGGATTAGCATTAGGAATAGCTCTGCTAAAAAAAAGACAAAAGAAAAGAGTTTGGACAAAACCGTTAAACACTAAAAGTGAAAAAAATAAACATGCATTTCATATAAAAACATTTTTAAAGGCAAAGCGTGAAAATCAAAATGCGCACGAAAAAATATAACCTTTCACTTCGAAATAATTTTAAAGACTGAAAAAGCTTTCTCTCATCATTTTATTCGAACGCAAACTCATGACTTTCAAATCGAAACAATCTTTGCGTTGAATTCTTCTTATGACCGCAGCGAATGTATTTCAAGTTGTAAAAATTCTGTACATTTTCTATTAATTGTGATTTTATAAGATTCTTACAACTCACGACTCACAACTCACGACCGCATCGAATGTATTTTGGGCTTATTCTGATGAATCAAGTTTACATATAAATCTCTTTACGATAATTTATATGTGACATCAAATTTATGTTATTATATCGGTGGCAGTTTAATTTGTGGTTTTGCTGACGGTAGTAAAGTTGTATTATTATTCGAGGTTTCGTTTGATGCATTTGCTGTAGTTAATATTCCAATTCTTTCATCTAACTCAATAATTAATTCAAAGCCTTGTTCTTCAAAATGTTTAAATACATTTTTAAGTATTTGGTGATGCTATTCGGGTCTTCAGCATGACAACCCTCATAAAGATTCTTCCGAATATCTTGGCATAATTCCTTTAATTTTTCTATTCTGCGTTGATATACAACTATAGGTTTATTTTCATCAATATTTTTCTTTTCACTAACAGTAACATTGGCTAGTTCTTCAATCAACAAGTTTTGTGACTTAATTAAACCATCAACTTTATCCATTTCGTCTTTTTCTTTTTTGCAGAAGTTTTATTGTTAACCATTTACAAGTATATTTTCTATCTAATTTTTATACAAAATAACAAAAATAAAAATTGTGTTTTTATTTTATCGGCCTGAAGGACCAAATGTTAAATCCGTAAACTTTAATTTTACATTAAATTGGAAAGGTGCTAATTGAAAATGTTTTATAAAATAAAAACACAATATTTTCACAAACGTTATAAATTTTATTTATTTTCATAAACGTTATAAACTAACAATTCAATCTTAAACCTAATGACTAATTTGATATTGAAATATGATTAATCTAACGAAAATAAAAAAGTTTAAAAATTCAAAAAAAAAGTATGCAATAAAATTAATATAAAAAAATGATGTTTAATATATTGAAATTTGTAAAATAAAAAAAATTTATCAAACTCTAATTTATCAAAATAATTTACAATTAAATGTTTACTATTTTTAATTTCAACTTTTAATTTTCATTCTTAATTTAATGGTTTTTTTTTTAATCTAAAAATACCTGTCGATGTTATAAATCGATCTATACTGTGTCAAACCCATATATATTTTTAAATTATGAAATCAAAAATTCAAGTTTTAACATACGTTGATATACGAGGTCATTCAAAAAGTTCGCAGCCTTATAATGAAGCAGTATGAATTTATGAACCAAAATATAATTAATCTTCAATATATTCCCCCCTAAGCTCAATGCATTTTTTCCAGCGATTTTCCAATTCATTTATCACTTGCCTGAAGTGATTTTCCTCGAGACCTCCAAGTACTCTTCGACAGCCGTTATGACTTCTTTATTTGATGAAAAATGCTTACTACGTAAGAACTTTTTGAGATTTGGAAATAAATGAAAGTCAGACGGAGCCAGATCTGGGGAATATGGTGGATGCTTTGACAATTCTTAGGGTAGTTCCTTCAATTTGTCCATTGCAAGGACACATTAATGCATTAAATACAGAATACTTCATAAAAATACAAACTTTTGATTTATTCTTAATATTTTTTTCAATAAAAACTTATATTTACTACTTTATAATCACTATTCACTACTTTCAAAATTTATAATTTCAATTTACTACAAATTTCAAAAACACTTTAATAATAATCAAACATATACTTTTACCATCTTTTACCCGTATAGTTGATAAAATATCAAATTAGTGTTGCAGATATTTAAAACGCAGGATTTAAATTGATTATATTTATTAAACAAGAAATATTATAAAAGGAAAAGTTTCCGTCTTCATGTTACAAGAACTGATATAAAAAGGAAAGAGAGTGAAAATGTCAAGAAGTGACATAACGTAATAAAAAGAAGAAGACTAATTTAAAATGTCACTTTTATTGCAATGAAGTTGTTTCCATCAATGACAGCCACAAGTTCTAACACCTCCGCTCAACTTCGTTACAATAAAGTGTTACAATAAATTTTCAAATTGTTTCATAAGGTTATTATACTAATTGTTAAATTTTAAACCTAATGTTGTAAAGCATTCGGCGTGCTTTTTCTTTGGTACTGTCTTCGTCAAGGCATCTGCTGGCATCTGTTCTGATGGCATATATTTAATGCATACTACATTATCTTTGATGGCTTCTTTTACATAATGATGTCGTATGTCTAAATGCTTTGTTCTGCTCTGTCCTGCTTGCATTGTTGCTATACTGTGAGAGCTTTGATTGTCGTTGTATATTTCCACAGGTCCTTGATGCAATTGTAATTCTACTAAGATGTTTCTGAAGTATGCTGCTTCTTTTGCTGTTGATGAAAGGGTGATGTATTCCGCTTCAGTGCTGGATGTTGTGACTATTTGTTGTTTTTTCGAACCCCATGCGACAGCTGCTCCGGCATAAATAAATGCATAGCCTGACCTAGACTTTCTATCATCTTCATCATTTCCCCAACTCGAATCTGCATAGGCATATAGCTGCTGGTTTGTCTGTTTATACCAAATCTTTGCGTCTTTTGTCCCTTTTATATATTTTAATACTTGTAAGGCAGCATTCCAGTGTTGCTGTTTTGGATGTTCAATGTGTTGTGCTAACATGTTGACAGGGCAAGCAATATCTGGCCTACTAAAAATAGACAAATATAATAATTCTCCAATTAACTTACGGTAGTTTGTTGTGTTGACTGATTCTCGTTCTCCAGGTATAGTTGGGTCTTTTTGTAATCTTACACCAGCTGCTAGCGGTAGCCTACTTGGTCTACAATTTTCCATATCGTATTTCTTAATAATATTATTGATGTATCCTTGTTGACAAATAGAAATACCATTTTTCTCCTTATTTATTTCTAGACCCACACACATCTTTGGTGTACCTAATTCATGTATGTCAAATGTTCTTGATAATTCGTCCTTTAGATGAAGGTATTTCGTTACATCATTGGTTATGATCAGCAAGTCATCCACATAGACGGTGATAATTGTCATGCTTGTATTGATTATATTGTAATATAAACAGCTGTCATATTGTGACGGTTGATAATTTAATGCTTTTAAAGTTTTGTCCAGTTTAAGGTTCCATTGTCGTCCGGATTGCTTTAAACCATAAATAGCCTTGTTCAGTTTGCATATTTTATTTTCTCCAATCTGAAATTTTATCGGTTGTTCCATGTAGACTTCTGTATCTAAATCTCCATTTAGATATGCGGTAGATACATCTATATGATATATATCTAATTTCTTTTCAACAGCTATTGCTAACGTAAGTCTTATAATATTGATGTTAGCGACTGGAGCATATGTGTCAGTATAATCCAATCCATATATTTGATTATAACCTTTTGCAACCAGGCGTGCTTTCCTCCGCTCAATTGAGCCATCTGGATTATATTTTGTTTTGAAAACCCATTTGCACTTTATGATATTCTTGTCTTTTGGTCTATCAATTAATGTCCATGTGTTGTTTTTGATTAAGGAATCATATTCATTTTGCATAGCTTTGTACCATTCCGCTGAATCCTCAGCATTCTCAACTTGGTTTATATCTTTTGGATTATCGGCAGCTGTGTTTGCTGATTCTTCTGTTGATTGTGTTGACGTTTGTTGATCTTCAATTGAATTTGGTTTGCAAACTGGATATACGTAATAACTTTCACTTTCCCTACTAGCGCTTTGTTTGTCAGAAAATAATGATTTTGTGAACGTTATATCTCTGCTATTTATTACTGATCTTGTTCCTGGTTTCCACAATCTAAATGTGTTTGTTCCTTCTGAATATCCTAAAAGTACATGTTTATCACTCTTAGATTCAAATTTACCTAAATTTTTGCCTTTATTAAGTGCAAAACAGATTGTTCCTATTTGACGAAAATGTTCAACAGTTGGCTTAACACCACTCCACAGTTCTTCAGGTGTAGCATTATTATTTAGTTTGGTAGGACACCTATTGCGAATGAATGCAGCTGTATGAACCAATTCAGCCCATAAAAAGTCTGGTAAGTTAGATTCTAATTTTAAACATCTAGCCATTTCTACTACGGTTCTATTCGCTCTTTCCGCTAAACCATTTTGTTCTGGAGTATATGGCGTTGAAATTTCATGTTTTATTCCTTGCTCTCGAAGATAATTTTCAAACGATGTGTTGCAGTACTCAGTTCCATTGTCAGTTCTGATAACTTTTATTGTTTTTTCAGTTTGGTTTTCTACATAAGCTTTGAATATTTTGAATTTTTCCAGGGCTTCACTCTTTTGCTTCATGAAATATACAAAAATTTTTCTGCTATAGTCATCTATAAATGTTATAAAGTACCTGGATTTGCTTAATGATTCTGTCCTCATTGGTCCACATACATCTGAATGTATAAGTTCAAGTATTTCATTTGTTTCCTTTTTATCCATTTGAGTGAATGAGTTCCGTACTTGTTTTGCTCTTATACAAGATACACAGTCAAAATCTTCATCCTCAAATGTATCTGGTAGACCATGAATCATTTTTGTGGACTGTAAGTGTTTTAGTGATCTTATGTTTAAATGCCCCATACGCTTGTGCCATTCTAATAATGAACCTTTTAACGTTTTTACACGATGAAGAGAATTTACGTCTTTCACTGTTTTCACAATATATAATCCATTTTCTTTCTTTGCTTTTAGTAATAACTTCCCATTTTGACTATATATATTTGCTTCATTATTATTAAATATTAATTTACACTTATTATTCGTGGCTTTACTAACAGAAATTAGATTTTCATCTAATTCTGGTACGTATAAAGTGTTAAATAATTTTAATTTTTCGATTTTATTGTTCACTAGAACTGTTATTAATGATGTACCGATTCCACATATTTTTACTAATTGATCATTTGCCAATTTTACATAGTTTTCATTTTGATTAATTTTCAAATTTACAAAAGTTTGTTTATTCGCGGACATATGGGACGTAGCTCCACTGTCTAAACACCATTTTTCCGGGTTCTTTTTTAATTCAGACGAAAGTTTTACCGACGCTAAAATTTCTTTAATTACAAAACCATTTTCCGTTACCGAATCTTCCGAGTTAGTTTTCTCTTCTATTTTATTTACTCTGTTGTTGGATTTACAATCTTTGGCTTTGTGCCCTTTAATACCACACTTTCTACAATTGTATGGAAAGTAACTCGATTTTTGATATTTATGTTGATTTTCTATATTTTTATAGCGTGTTTTACTATATTTTACTTTAAGTGCACTGTTCACGTCACGTTTTCGGTTTGCAACTTCTAATAAACGGGCATATACAGTATCGAGATTTGGATAACTACTTTGTGCATCAAAAGCGGCTTGTACATCTTTATATTCATCAGATAATCCATCTAGAAATAAGATTACTAAGAGATCATCGTCTAACTTTGCTCCTAATTCAGTTAGACGATTGATTGTTACTTTAAATTCACGCACGTATTGTTCGATAGTGTCATTGTTACACATTTTAATATTTATTAATTTACGGAATTCTTCTATTTTCTGTCTGGGACCCTTTTTATCATAGGTACTTTCTAGAAAGTCCCATATTTCCTTCGCAGTTTTGAAATTTTTTACTAACACTACAATGTTTGCTTCCATTGATAAAATTAATTCTCCACGTGCATCATATTCACAGTCGTCCCATTCCTGTTGTTTTTTGTCGTCAGTCTCCGGCCTTTTTTCTGTCCCAGTAATATATTTCAATAATCTTGCCTTGTGAAGAATGGCTTGCATTTGCATTCGCCATGTGGCATAATTTTCTCCATTGAACAAGGGAATCCTCCCATACATATTTTTGTCTGCCATTTTTGCTACAAAAACTTTTGCAAAGATACAAAAATATTATTAATATTTACCACCTTTTATTTTCCTTTTTCCAATCCTGGGCCCATAACCTGTTGCAGATATTTAAAACGCAGGATTTAAATTGATTATATTTATTAAACAAGAAATATTATAAAAGGAAAAGTTTCCGTCTTCATGTTACAAGAACTGATATAAAAAGGAAAGAGAGTGAAAATGTCAAGAAGTGACATAACGTAATAAAAAGAAGAAGACTAATTTAAAATGTCACTTTTATTGCAATGAAGTTGTTTCCATCAATGACAGCCACAAGTTCTAACAATTAGCTTATCATTTATCTATGGATAAGATTTATCTCTAGAGTCTAGATTAACTTATCAAACGTTCGTGAAACGCAAAATAGGCTTAAACTTGAGATTTATTCTATGGATAGCGAAAGCTTTGGAATAAATAATTTATCTATTCTTCGTGAAACTGGGCCTAAGTAGAATATAACTTTAATTCTAGTCCTAGAAATATTTTGGAGGTACATATTATCAAAATATATCTTCAGTAGTGATTCAAAAAATTATGTTCAGAAATAATCGTGGAATAAGTTTACGTGTAGTAAATGATAATTGCTTATTTGAATTCAGAATTTACCTATGTATTTTAACACTTCTATCAAATTGATAGCTCAACTATTTAATACTATTCTTAAATTAAATTGCGGACTATAAAAAATAAAATTGTAAAATTTCTAATATTTTTCTACCTATAACTTTGAATGGAAATTTTTAATTTGATTCATTTATTTAAAAAGCGTGAGAACTGTGGTCTGTATGGTGCGGCCTTGGTTTTAGCAAAGAAGCGAAGTTAAACTGACTTCTACCATCTTCTTGACAATATATTATGAGAAAAACTGAATAGCCCCTGACATACAGAATTGGTCATAAATATTTTTATATAGCATTTTTTTTTAAACAAAATTATTAAAATTGTGTTGACTCCAGTCAACATAATCTAAAAATAGGAAAGAAAAAAAAATATTAAAATATATATTCCAAATGAAACGAATATTAAAAAAAAGATACATACCTCTCAAATTGAAAATATTCAGAACAAGATTCACGCACCAGACAATCCGATCTAAAAATCAAAACAATAAAATAATTATAATGTGATAAACAGCACTATAAAAAGACGAATTACATAGAAACCAAAAACTACAACATAACTAACATAGAACATAAATATGTACAATCAATAAACTATATTTACAAAACACAAATATTTAAAAACAAATAAAAACAGGACATTTACATTCACAAGATACTTTAACATAGATACTGTAGGATTATTTATTTAATAAAAAAGTATAATACGAATATGTTGATACAATTATTTAATAGCTTTCAAATATTAATATTATAAGAAATAGGAATTATGATGTTAATAATACAATAATACAATACCGCTCGTGAATAGCAACTAACTAATTCATATAGCTAAAATGAATGAATGTTAATGCTACGGCTACTGCTGTTCGCTTTTATTAATTTCTTGGCAAGCGAATTATCAGCTCCTACAATCGGCCATCCTGTAACAAATTGGACCCCAATTTGCTGTCTGGAACCCACGCTTTTATATACTCTGCGCACGTTGATGTCGTTCTTGGACCTTCGAAGGCGCCTGTCTTCTGAACGTCGTACGTATCATTTTTTTTTACTTTTATTATTTTATACGGGCCCAAGAATTTGCTCTTCAGTTTCGAACCTGGACCGAGATGTATGCGCTTGATGGCAACTAAATCCCCAATCTTATATACTGAAGCAGCTTTTCTTCTTAAATTGTACTGATGCTTATTTTCGTCTTGAATTTTTTGGATATTCATTTTTGCCTCTTCTCGCCTTCTATCTCTCTGTTGAATGTAGGATGGTATAAACTCTTTTTCGATCATTTCTTTGATTTTAAGATCTGTTTTGTTTCTCATTTTGACACCAAACAGAAGTTCAAAAGGTGTCATACCGATGCTACGCTGATAGGTACTGTTTATCATCCTTTGTACTTCATCCACGAACTTGTACCACTTATGCCCGATTTCTTCACAACTTCTGGCTAAATTGCCGTCGGCTAAGTTTAGCCAGAGGCTAGCCGGTAGTTTGGATTTCTTCACCACATCCTTCGGCTAATTAGCCTCCGGCTATATTTTTCATGTTCAACCCTAGAAAATTTATAATTTGTATCGATAGTTAATGTCAAAACTGTCAAACTAGTTAAATTATCCTCTGTCATATGATTATTTGAATTTTTAAACATTCAATTCGGTAAATTTTTGTTTAAGTGGAGGTGCTTTTAAGTGAAAATTGTAAAAAAAAAATATTATTTTATTTATATTGTTGATATTCAAATATTGTATTCGTATCGTGCATATTGTAATTAATTTGATAATAATAATAATAGAATTGTATTAATAATAATAATTATTATAATTATAAATAATAATAATAATAACAATAATAATAATAATAATATAATAATAATAATAATAATAATAATAATAATAATAATAATAATAATAATAATAATAATAATAATAATAATAATAATAATAATAATAATAATCATAATAATAATAACAATAATAATAATTATAATAATGACGCAAAGAGCGCGAAATTTCACTTTAAGTGAGGTGGAGTTGCTAGTAAGTATAATTAGCGATTATAAACACATAATTGAAAACAAAAAATCAGATGCCACCACATGGCAACAAAAACTGAAGACGTGGGAAGAAATTACTGAAAAATTTAATGCTTCCAACACAGCAAATATAAGAAGAACTGCGATTAACAGTTTTGATCTCTATCTTTGAGATCGTTAAAAAAAAAATATAATATATTATATTCCCAATCTTTAGGGACTAAAAACACTTTATTTAAAAATTATTTTCAATTTTACAATTACTTTATTTATAAAATTTACTTTTAGTTTTACAATGATTACTTTTAGTTTTTAGTTTTTATAATGATCTTATAAATTCACTAATTGTTTCTTTAATTAATTTAGTCTTAATTTTATAAGGACTTATAAATTTTAAACAAATTCACTTTTAATTTAAGAACTTATAATTTTATTATAACTTCACTAATTATTTTTACTATACTGAGCAATGAACTACTTATTTTTACTTTACTAAGCAACTATGTTGAATTAGAACTCTGTACTGTGATTTTAAAATGAAATTTACCAAGCAACTAAAATGAACTATACATTTGTTGGATTAGAACTCTGAACTAGAACTGACTGGTGTTAATTAATTATTCGGTTTATATACTTCTTTTGATTTCCGTTTTAGGAAAATTCTTGAGAATTAAAAATGCATTTCTTAGAATTTCATATATTGAAGTTTCCCATGAGAATTGCGAAATCAGTAAATTTGGATATAGAGTCAACGTGATTGCGATGCATGTGTACAATGAAAATGCATGTACATATGTATTTTAAATGTGACATCTAATAAAAGCTTGAAATAGCAAAAAGAATGTATGGGAAATAAATTTTATATAAAAATGCAAAAAAAAATGAATTTGTTCTAGGTAGATGTAATATGATAGTATGTAAAGTCAAATTGTATATTTATTATGTTTACGTAAAGTGTTTTAAGTACATTATATTTTATATTATAGGGTGTTCGTGGGATAATATTATAACTATTAACATCAGAACAAAATACGACCATCTGAAAAAAGAGTTAAGGAAAAAATTAAGTTTTGAGAAAAGCAATAGAATGATGACTGGCGGTGGACCATCAACTACCACAAAACTGGATGGATATGAAGAGAAACTTTTATCTCTTCTAGATCCAGTTTCTGTAGTTGGTTTAGAGGCCAAATTTGGTGGTGATGCACGTACAAGTGAAATTTTGGATGGTAAGTAATAACATACATTATTGCTATTATTTACATGTTCATTTGCAATTTAAATTCAACCATTTCCACTTTAATTTTAAATTTGCCCCACTTAAAATAACATTGGACATAATTTAATTTGAAGTTGACGTAGGAAATGGTTTGATTTAAATTGCAAATGCTACCAAATTTACTTTAATTAGACTATAGTTATAGATATACAATTCAAATACACTTTTTTATTTCTTTCTATTTATAATTTTTCCAAAGATGTAGCGGCCACAGCAGGAAGTGGGAGCAATGATGAGGAAAACTGTACTAGTGGTGATATTTTAAGTATGTATGCTGTATTCGTTTGTAATAATTGGTTCTTATTAAGCTAATTTTACTTTTCTATTTTTAGTTGAAGAAAGTAAACAAGCGAATATATTTACATTCGAAGCTCATGAAGGAGTAAACGTGGCGTCAACAAGCCAAGGCATTGTTGACAACGATGTCACATCAAAGAGACAAAAGTGCGACAGACAACGTAAATTTTTGTTTGCATCCAAAAAAAATAAGGAATCACAAATTAAAAAACTAAAAGAAGAAGTTTTAGAACTTCAGAAGAAATTTTTAATTAGGGATAACGAGAGAAAGGAAGAAATATATAATTTAACAATAGAAAATTTAAAATTAGAAATAGAAATTAAACGAAAAAAATTAAATTAGATAATATTAACTTTCTTGCAATTGCAATTTGGAAACTTTTTTCTATAAATTGGACTTATTTTAAAACAACCAAAAATGTAAGGTGATTTATTGAAATATAAAGAGAAAAAATGTAATTCATAAAAATTATAAAATTAGTATAACACCAATTAAAAAAAAATTTGTATTATTGCTCTTCTTGTCTCATTTTGTGTGTCAGAGAGTTGTGTATTTCTGACGTCGTCGATATCCTCATTGCTGTCTGCGTTGATTTCAACTTCTAATGGTGGCAGATTTTCCTCGCTTTGATTGTGTGCCATATTATGCAACACTGCAGTTGCTACAATAATGTCCAGAACTGTATCAGTATTAAGCCTCATGCCAACACTTAATACTGGAAAACGCCGCTTCCAAACACCAAAAAACCTTTCAACTACATTCCTCGTTCTGATGTGGCTTTCATTGTATTTGTGTTCTGCTTGACTAGTGGGATTCAGGACTGGAGTCATTAAATATGATTTTAGAGATTTTTAGATTTACCACTATCTCCTAGTAAAATCCCATTTTGATATTTACTTCTTTCAAATTCTCCACATAAACGGCTATGTGAGAAAATCGTCGAATCATGAGCCGAACCTGGCCAACGAGCAACAATATTAAGTGCTCTTAGTTCGGAATCACACACTGCCTGGACATTTATTGAAAAATATCCTTTTCGATTCCTAAAACTTTCGGCATTGTTTCCACCTGCGAAATTAGTTTTTGTTTATATTTAAAAATAATTTTTGGCACAACATGATAGATACACTCACCTGGAGATTGAATTCTTATATGAGTGCAATCAATACAGCCTATAACTCTCGGAAATCCATGCATAGAAAAAAATTTCAACTGCATGTCTTGTATTTCCGATGAGCTTCTAGGCATGTTTATTGTTTCCTCATATAAAGACGCAATAACCTCCAATACCTTTTTTATTACTCTGCACGACGTCGAGACACTTACGCCTGAAAAATCTCCACAGACACGATGAAAACATCTAGTGGCATAAAATCTCAACGTCAGCAGAAGCTGGTTCATAGGAGATAAGGCCCTGCTACTGTAAAATTACATAATGTATTTTTAATTCATTAAAATATTTGTAACTATATATTCAATTATACTCACTGATTCCAACGAACTAATAGAAATCTATTAATTTTGTTAAACAAATTAAGAAATGTCTGTTTTTGAGCCGAAATCGAAAAAAAAAGTCTGAATCGTCCGGTTGATTTGACTTCTTGTTATATATTGTCTTCTAGGAACATCATCTTCGCCCTCATCCGAAGAGAAGAAATCAGTATTATATAAAACTGAATCATATAATACATCACTCATTTTCCTAAAGTTTTTTTTTCAATTAACAATTTTTTTCAAATTTACAATTTTCAATAAACAGAACAAAACAATTTTTTTTTAATCAAAATTTAACAAAACCACGGAAAAATTTTTTTTCTTACTACATATATTTTGTTAATATGCCATTGGCGTCGCTGATACTTTAGCCTTCGGCTAAATATTTTGCCAATACTTTATCTATCGGCTAAATTTAGTCGATGGCTAAGTCTTAGCCGAAGGTGAAGAAATGCAAATCTTCCAGTTATCTATCGGCTAAAGTTAGCCAAGAGTTAGCCGAAGGTGAAGAAATCGGGCATTAGTGGGATTATCGACTGTTAGCTTTGATAACACGGATATTATGATATAGTTTATACGTTCAATTTGACCATTCGCTCTGGGCAAACCGGTGGTGACGCAATGATGTAAGATACTTTCTTCTTTACAGTAAGTACGAAATTCTTCGCTGGTATAAGCTGTACCTCGATCGGTAATAATCTGGTAAGGATTTCCATAATTATTTTTCTGTACTTCTAGTTTAGAGATTACTTCTCGCGATGTAGTTGACTTCGTTGGATAAAGCCTCACGAACTTAGAAAAATCGTCTATTATAGCTAGTATGTGCTTGTAGTTTTTATTGGTCGATTCAAGTGGTCCTAGGTGATCCACATGATATGTATTTAAAGGTATATCCCCTTTGCATCGATTATGTAAGTAGCCTTCTTGCTTTCCGCTCTTTTTATTATTTAATATGCATTCTATGCAATTTGCTATAACCATTTCAACCTTATTCTTAAGGTTAGGAATATGAAATTCTTGCTTGATCTTTTCAATCGTTCTTAACGTGCTAAAATGTCCCTGTTGATGCGCTTTTTTGATTACTTCTTCTTGCATTAATTCTGGAACAACTATAAGTTCAATACCATCTTGAAATTTGAAAAGAACGCCTTTATGTATGAAAAAGTCTTTATAGTTTTTAACTTTAAGAACTTCTTTAATTGTTTTAATGTGTTCGTCTTGATCTTGTGCTCTAGCTATTCTTAAATGTATTTCGTCGTAACCATTGTCTATTTGGATGTTTAATACAGGATGTCTACTGAGTGAATCAACATGTTTCAACCTATCGCCAGGTCGGTGCTCTATTGTATATTCGTATTCGCTTAAGAGGAGAGCCCATCTTGCTACTCTTGGACTAAGTTTCTCTTTTTTCATCGTTTGCGTAAAAGCTACACAGTCTGTTACTATTTTGAATGCCTGTCCGGCTAGATAAATTCTAAATTTTTCAAGCGCGTATACAACTGCTAACACTTCCAGCTCATAACTAGAATAATTCTGTTCATGTATGGATGTTTTCTTGCTTGCGAAATAAACCGGATGCATTTTATCGTCTTTATCACTTCTCTGAAGTAAGATGGTTCCGTATCCCATTTTTGACGCGTCAGTATGGACTTCTGTTTCAGCGCCTCGTCTGTAAAGCTGCAATACTGGATTTCTTGATAAGGTTTCTTTCAGTGTCATAAACGCTTGCATTTCGTCGTCTCTGAATTGAAATGGTTTGTCTTTTTTAATGAGATCGGTAAGTGGACGCGCGATTAATGAAAAATTCTGAATAAACTTTCTAAAATATCCACAAAGGCCTAAAAAGCTTTGAACGTCTTTTGTTGAAGCTGGAACTGGATATTTAAATACTGCTTGGATTTTGGTTGGAGATGGATATATCTGTCCTCCACTAACAATATAACCTAAGTATTCTATTTGATTTTGCAGGAATTGACATTTTTTAAAATTAATTTCTAGACCATAATCTTTCGCGACTTCTAAAACCTTTTTCAACCTTATAATTGCTTCTTCTATATTCTCGGCAGGAATAACCAAATCATCCATATACAACAGGACTACTCCTTCATTTTGAAGATCTCTAAACACGGTATTTAAATAACGCTGGAATACTGACGGCGAGTTACAAAATCCAAACGGTACTCTAAGAAATTGGAACTGACCCTTGTGTGTGACAAAGGCAGTATATTTTTTACTATTCTCTTCTATTTTTACGTGAAAAAATCCGTCTTTCAAATCTAACGTTGTGAATATATCAGCTTTTTGTAGTCCATCTATTTGATCTTCAATGAGCGGTAGTGGATACCTATCTTTATATACTACCTGATTCAATTTTCTGTAGTCTATATAAACTCTAGGCTGACCGTTTTTCTTTTTGACCACTATTACAGGACTAGAATATTCTGACACACATGGTTCTACTACGCCCTGTTGAATCCACTCTTCTATCTGCTTATCAACCACATCTCTTTCTATATATGGCACCGACGAGGACGACTATGAACGGGTTTTTCGTCTTTTATCATTATTTTCATCTCGACATTGGTGTCCATTTTCTTTTCAGGTTTGTATGATGTAATTAAATTGGATACTTTATTTCTACAAGCAACATTTCTAATATTTGATAGATCCAAAGAGTTCTTATTTTCATCGATATTGATGTTAAAAATATTAACTTCTGATTCGTTAATGCTCTTTTTTATTTTTACTCCTTCTTTATTTATATTTATTTCTACACTAGTAATGAATTCATTTCCTAGTATTGCTTCCATGTTAGATGTGTTATTTGGGACTACGTGCCATTTAATTTCGTAAATCTCATCATCAATTTTTGCATTTGTAATTAATAATTTTAAACAACTCACCTTGTTATTGTCTTTTCCAAAACCACTTAATATCATACCTGATGAAGATTCGATTCCATCTAATTTTTTAGCAACATCTTCTCTTATAACGTTAACTTCACTTCCTGTGTCGATAAGTGCCGTGATTGTTATATTACCGACTTTAACCGGTTTACACATTGTCGCTAATCTGTTTTTAATAATTTTATTTATACCCACAACACTTTTTGCATGTCTTTCGGAATCACATTTGTTCGATCTATGCCCGAAGTTGCCACATTTAAAGCATTTTTCACCTAATGACTTTGAGGGACATTCATTCGATTTATGTCCATATTCACGACAATTGTAACACCTTAATTTTATTTGTTGTTTACCTTTCATATTTTTTTGTTTCGTAACCGTATTTTTATTTCTGTCACTTTTTATGTATTCATAGTTTTTAAGTTTTATCTTAAAGTCATTTAAATTTTCAGCACCAAACAACATAATTTTATTTGATGACAAATCATTTATACCGTCTATTACGTATTGAATAAGCGCGTCATTTTCTATTTGCCCACGACTAGCAATTTCTTTCATCGTTAAATAATACTCTTGGATTGATTCAAATTTTCCCATTTTTCTATTTGTAAGAGTTCTATGTAATTTCGCGGCGTTCGTCTTTTTCGCGAATTCGTCAATTAATGCTTCTTTCAATTTAGACCACGAATTTAAACTTTTCTCAGAAAACACAAATGTTTTCGCTAATCCTGAAAGCATATTCTTTCCGAATATAAACATTTGTAAACGATTCCAATTTAAAAGTTTCGCGAGATCTTCAAATTTGTCTATCCACAGTTCTACTGGGTAGTCACCTTTTCCATCAAATTTACGTATACAGTCTTCTACGTCTTTAAAACTGATCGTGCATTCTGATGAATATAAACGACTACTATATTTATTACCAACGTCATCGGTATTTTCGTTTTCATTACAAACGCGTCTGTCGTTTGATACCCGTCTGGTATAATCGCGTTGCTTACACTTTTCTTTATTAATATTAACGCCGGAGTTGCTATATTTATGCACACTATTATCGTCAGTATCATTATCATCATCGTCATTGTCATCATTATTAGCATCATCATCATCACTATCACAATTATTCATATTAGTGAGTAATTGTATATTTGTCAACCTTTCCAATAATTCTGCTTTTATGTCTACTTCATCTTCGTCGATATCAATACACAGAACACTATTAACATAAATAAGTTCCTTTTCACTGAAGTTTTCCTCTATATATTTCACTTTTGTTTCATATTCTTCGTCTCCTTTCACAAAATTAAATCCACTGAACTTTCTTAGTTCACTTCTGTTTTTTCTTCCATTATCGCACTCATACACTAGCACATGTAGTAATCTAATATTTTTTGCAGGCATATGTTTCAGATTGTCTGCAATATGTTTTATGTCTGCTAGAGTGAGACGAGTAGCATTTCCCTTGTCTGCCATTATCATTTGTATTTTATTAATACCGCTAGACAAAGATACTATAAAAACGATGCTACTATTCAAAATGGCCGCACTTTATTAATTTTAGCAATAATTTAATTTTTGAAATCACAATTTCAACTACGATTTTACAAAAACGACGCTACTATTCAAAATGGCCGCACTTTATTAGTTTTAGCAATAATTTAATTTTTAAAATCACAATTTCAATTATTTAGTAGGTATTTCAACACTTTTATATATATGTATATTTATATATATCGGTTGAGCCCCATTTGTAGGATTATTTATTTAATAAAAAAGTATAATACGAATATGTTGATACAATTATTTAATAGCTTTCAAATATTAATATTATAAGAAATAGGAATTATGATGTTAATAATACAATAATACAATACCGCTCGTGAATAGCAACTAACTAATTCATATAGCTAAAATGAATGAATGTTAATGCTACGGCTACTGCTGTTCGCTTTTATTAATTTCTTGGCAAGCGAATTATCAGCTCCTACAATACAATTATACAATTAATTCACAAATTGTTAATTACAACACAATATCAACAATATTAAACCCAACCAACACGACACTTGAATTCACTTTTAAATTGCACAAAATAAAACTAAACATCAATCAACACAATCACAATTAACAAACAAAGTCGTAATTAAAAAAAAAAACTTTTTATTAATTATAGAAAAATAGATGCAAATTAATTTAAATAAAAAAAAGGGTAAATTCAATTACCTTCTTCACTCATTTGTAATTTTTAAACAATTAATTACTTAATCATAAAATTTTTAAATCACATGAACTTGTCAGCAATATTTCGAAGTACCAGATGAAAATATTCACCATTTTTACAATTTTGAAAATTAACCATTCGAAAAAATACCTAATAAGAAGGATGGAATATGAAATTAGTAGCGAATTCCAAAGAATATAGAGCTAAAGCCAATAGAAGTAACATTCCACAATCTGTCAAAAATTCAGAACACATAAAGTTACATAAATATCTTCGTTCGAAACATGTTTCGAACATAAATTTTTCCCCTCATAATTGTATTAAAATACACATAATTTTTCTTACTTACCATGTCTGAGGTAAAGATGGAAACAGATAACATCCGTGCCGTAATAAACAGTACTGACTATATATTTTTTTTTTTTTCAAATATACATACACATATACATACAATGTATATAGTATATATTAAGTGCACGCGGATACTCAGTCCATTATGGCACCGCCGATCAGTAATTTATGTCAGATATACCATCCAGTTTATCATCAGTAATCAGTTACTGGTGTATATTGTTGATGGGAAAAATTAATGATCGACTTGGGCAAGAGTAGCGCGCTGGCTGGGGTTCGAACCGTGATCTCAAGATCACAAGACGAAACCCAACCATCGAGCTATTCAAGTCCCTCACGTACCTGACTATATAAATAAGGCACATGGATGTTCAGCGTCAAACAGTACTATCACTGGGGCAGCGTGATGACTGATGACAGTGTACTGTACTGGTGAACGATGCTAGTTGACGGAGAGGAAGCTATCTGTTTGCTATTTAAGAGGTATTCGGAATTATATTATATATTTGCCATACAAATCATCAAGATTAATATCTGTTGCGGGGAAGGGAATCTATATAATATTATATTTTGTATTATACATTATGTATGTGTGCAATGGAATAATGTGAATTATATTGTATTTAAAGGCAAATACAAGATTATTGTGTATTATGATAATATATATAGCTACGTGTATAATATTCATTACGGAATATTATGTAGTATGTAGTATCAAAGACTAGATAACAAGTTGTTATATTGGGCTTTGGTAAGATGTATATTAGCAAAGATCCTTATCTGTATTATGTATTAGTATTAGTATAATACGAATTTATATGCGAATATTAAATGTATGTATATATGTATATGAATTGTTGTGAATGATAAGTAAAAGGGAATAACAAATTAAAAATTTTTTTCAAAGAAATGTAAACAAACATTTGTTTTTAATAGGGAGTAATATACATAATAATATATAAACGAATGACATAATGACAAACATACGTATGTTTGTATATAATTGGTATGATCTGCATTGATTATAAATTGAAATATTTTTTCCTTATGATCTGTGTTTTGGCGTGGTCTTATATTAATTATTTCATAATCTCTATTCGAGTATTATGAATTACAATAATAATTATCATTACATATTCGTATGAATATGTATAAGAATAATTTTTGAATTTTAATTATGAATGTAATAAGTAAAAAATCTTAAATATACATACTATGCATTACGTATATGTGGATATTTCGCATGAATGGTATATTTATACACTTGCTTAGATATAATTTTAATATTTCAGGTGATTATATATGCAATATGATTTAAATATTATATTTTTTATCGTTACTTTTTCTTTCCACCTGTATCCCTAAATATTGTAGGTATTGTAATATCACAAACAATACACAAATAATGTGGTAATATATAGGTATATACTTAATACAATACGCATATAAATAATAATATACATGTACATAAAAACGTATATGTATGTACATAAAAATAGTACAAAAGCAATGTGAAATTGTACAATATCAATATCGAAGGGTAATAATATACTATATACATATGTGTGTGTGTACATTTGTATATAAACAAGATCGCACGAACATAAAAAAAAATAAAGAAAAAAATATAAGCCAACGAAAACAACAATAATTTAATAGTTATCAAAATTGAATATAATACCAATAATACTGTATTAAATATAATACCAATAATACTATATTGCTTACTTGTCTAACAACTTCTATAATATAATATAATACATAATACCAAATACTAATAATGTGGGGTTTTCCAGTAAGGACATAACAATTTTATATTTAAGTAAAATAAAGAATAATTAATATACATATAAGGTTAAAATTTATTCCAAGTGAAGTACACAAATTACATTAATTAATTATAGAATTCGATCTCATTCATATGACCACCGCGAGCACGAAAATTGGAATAAACGCTCTTAAAGTTGTGACTACCGATTCAGAATTGCGGTAGTAATTTTTAATAATTTCTAAATGTTGCTCGTTCGTGAACTTCACCATGATAAAAATGTTAACATTGACTGACGTTCTGAAGTTGACAGATTATGCCAAATGTTCAAGGCCTCCTTTGTATTAAAACACAAAATCGTTATGTCCCTATTGGAAAACCCGATATAAATGCATAAGAATTGTATTATCCTATAACCAGCCATTCACAATTATTATTTAATTGTTTATTTTATATTGGGTCCTATTATGAGTGTCGATAATATCGTCTTGTCATCGACTATCGCCTTGACTCGACAAGTTTTGTATTATGAATGGCGATTTGAGGCGAGAATATCGACATTTTGAGTCGATCAGTTAAAACTAATCAATAGACATAGTAGTCTATGGTGATTTGACATTTCATGTATGCTTTGTATATAAGATAAGTTGTATTTAATTATTCTGCTCAATTTATTTAAATTTAATTTAATTAATTAAAGAAAAATCACTAAAAATGCTGTTTGGAAAAAAAAACATGAACGCTCTTCTTTTATGCAAAAAAAAAAATCGGTATTAAATTAATGTTTTATATTTTCACTTATACTTTATATTTATAGCTACAAATTATTTACATAAATTAATCAAATATTTATTAAAAATTACAAAAATTAATTAAATATTTATTCAAAATTGAAAAAAAAATGAATTATAAATTTTTGTATCGATATATTTGACAATTTTTATAGAAATTACATGGTGAAACTGAATGAAAATAAAATTTGATATGACAATATCTTACTGTCGAGACGACCGGTTTGCATAATACAAAATTTACATCGTCTCGTCTCGTCTTAATTTTGTCGATAGTCGATATTATCGACATTCATAATAGGGCCCATTAATTTTTATAAACTCAATCCTACAAGTGTATACGTACATATGTACATAGTGTCTACAATATAATATGAACGTCGATATGAACAAACAGCACAGCATATACATTTACTTACGTACATTACGTAGTAGTACACAAATACCAAAAATCATTTTGTTCAATATTGTAAAATACATATTTTTATAATTATAATACAATATACATATATGTATATAATACATATATATTGTCCCTTTAAAAATATCTCGGCTAATGCATTTATAAAAAAAACCTGAAATATGTATATAGTACATATATATATCATAATATCATATCATCATCATCATCATATTTATGTATTATAATGATTATCCGCATACATATATAATCGTATTGCATTAGCGTATACAATGTACAATATAAAATATAAATTTACATTGTATTATTTGCCGTATACCAATTACCATTATCAATGTATGCTCTTATGCACAAATTACATTACAATACAGCAATAAAGAAATGATCGATAGAAATAAAAACATAGCAGTCAACCAGCAGCAGTATAAAAATTATATATATATAGGCCCTTACCAATAAAAATAAGCAAAAGTCAGTATTAATTTAATAACAGCTAAGTCTTAACTAACTAAATTTAAACTTAAAATTAATATTCGGTACTAATAAACAAAAATCTGTATTAACTTTGTTAGTTAGAATCATTTCTATATGTGAAATGAAGATGTCGCTGAATGCAGCAAATATCATCATGATATTGGTAAATTATTACCTTTTGAAGGAGGTAAATTTTTTTTTTTATCAGCATCAGTGAACAGTCAAAGTGTAAATAATTTAGTGAACTGTCAAAGTGTAAATAATTGATTGAAATGGCAAATTTAGAGAAAAAAGTGGTAAGTAAAATTAAACTATTAAAAAACAAATATGTTACTATCATTAATCAAAATTATATTAATTATAATACATATTTGCTACATAACCAATAATGAATTATTTTTTATACATACATAACTTGAGTCACATAAAATTGGTATTCGTGAATTGGTTTTTCCACCAACCTTTCACATAATATTTATTTTTTAGAATCGTTGTAGGTCAGAAAATTGGTCTTATGGAATGAAAGAGAGTTTAAGGGATGTAGTAGCTTCTAGAGTTGACATAGTTGACTCGAAGGAAAATAGTTCCAAAATGATAAGCCTTAAACATGAGGCTTGGAAAAATATTGAGCTCGACATGGCAGCCTTGGGTCATAAAATACCTGCAAATAGACTTAAAGAGCAATGGAATAGATTAAAAATGCAGGCAAGAACATCAATTTCAAAATTTAATAGGGAGAAAAATAAAACGGGTGGAGGTGACTTTCCTCGAGAACCTACCGAATTAGATTACAATGTTGCTGAAACAGCTCCGTTGGACTTTCAAATTGATACGGCGGAATTTGATTCAGATAGTTTGGTAAATTAATTATATAAATTTATTAATGCCATTTATCACGACAACAATTTTTTCAGAAAATTAATGTAGTACAAGACGGAGAAGCTGAAGTAGCAGAAGTAGCAGAAACACCAGTGCTAAAAAAGACACCCAAAATATTTGAATCTAGAGTGAATTATAAACGTAAAAGTGCTGCGCCTAAAACAGCGGAAGAAATGCTACATAAAAGAATTAAACAGATAGATGTTGAGAGTAAACAAAGTGAGGAATTATTTAAATTGAGATGTGATGTAGAAAGAAACAAATTAAAATTTGCAGGAGAATTGCATGAAAAAAATTTAGAAATAAAAGAAAAAGAAATTGAACTTTTAAAATTAAAAATTTTAAGAGAAAGTAATACAAAATTTTGATAAATTTTAAGTTGATTTTGTACGTACATTTGTACATACAGTAGTTTTGAAATAAAATAAAACAAATTTGTAAAAATAATAAAAACGTATTTCATTTATTGGAAATATTTATTAATAAAATTTTGCCTAATTACAACTCCAGGTGTGTTCTCCCGTACTTCTTCATCTTCCACACCTTCGTACTCTGCGTCCAAATTGTCTGAAGCAAATTGAGTATTGTTTTCTTTCGAAATATTAAAAAGCACTGCAATAGCGACAATTATATTTTTCGTAGTATTGATATCTACTGAAATTCCATTTAAACAGCAGCGAAATTTGTTTTTTAATTGACCAAACAGTTTTTCAATAGTGTTCCTTGTTTTAATATGTGCTTCGTTATATTTTTTTTCAGCTGTTGTTAAATTTGCAGTGGATTTAAAAGGAGTTAGCAGTATTGTAGAATTTGCATATCCATTATCGCCCAATAAAATTCCGCCTTTGGTATCGATTTGCTCCAATTTTGATTTTATAGTTGATTCACGCCAAATGCGAGAATCATGCGCAGAACCTCTCCAACGAGCAACTATGTCCATGATTCGAAAACTAGAATCGCATATAACCTGCGAAAAATATTTAAATTGAGAATTTGTCTTAAGTGGTCAAAAGTGTGAGTTGTTTTTGCTAAGATTATTGTTAATTGTTATTGTTATCATAAATTTATGTTTGTTCAATTACCTGTACATTGATGGAGTAAAATCCCTTTCTACACCTATGGCGGCCTCCTAACTCTCCACCTGGATTCTTTATTTTAATATGAGTTCCGTCAATAACACCAATGCATTGTGGAAAGCTTGCTATCTTATAAAAACCAGCTTTTAGTCTACGAATATCCTCAAAGTTTGTAGGAAACGAAATATAATTCTTCATTTTTGAAGCTAGTGCGGCGGTAACTTTTCGAATTATATTCGTCATAGACTGTTGGGATATTCCATGTGCGTCGGCTAACAAAAACAAAATTTAACGACATTTCGTATTAAAACAAAAACCTAAGTACTTACCAATATATTTTTGATATGAACCTTTGGCTATATATCGTATTGTGGCCATTACCATAATTTCAGGTGAAATCGGTGCTCCTTTTTGAGTTATCATTGGAGTTAAGTCTTCTCTGATGGTGTTCACAATATTCATGGCTGTTTCCTTGTCAAATCTGTTTATTTTACATAAAATTATATTATGGTTTAATAAACGAATATAATAATTACTTACCTGTATAACTCCTCAAAATCGTTATCTGAATAATATTCAAACGGGTTAATTCTCTTTTTATAGATTTTTACTTTTCTAGAATAGTTACTTTCTTCAATAACATTAGCATCCTCAAAAATAAAATCGTCACAGTACTCCATTATGAACAAAATATCAATCAAAACTAAGAAAAATAAGGTTAAATAAGTTTTAGTAACGACATAATCATAGATTTTTCCACAGCTGTTACTAAAGTCACGACTAACTAAAATTCTGAAACTAAAATGTTTATTGGTAATCTTTTTTTGTTAGTTTCTGATTAAGTCCTTAGTAAGAACTTAGTAAAGCATTATTAGTAAGGGCCATAGTATATAAATATCTACATTATATGTATATTTGAAAACTATAATGGCGTATGAATAATCAAATTAACGCACACACAAATGCTATGTGTAAACCTATTTTCATTCATAAATACGAAATTATTTTTCGAAGTATTTTTTCGAAGTATAAAATTATACACAAGTCATACACATTAATTACAAACATGTGCGAAATCCAAAATTTTTTCGGTTCATTCCACATCATCCACATTAATTGTAACTTTCCCCTTTTTCAAAATTTCGAAGCAAGAAAATATGTATTTTGGCAAACATACAGACATTATTTGAATTTAACCGTCGAATGTTATTTCTATTGGCTTTAGCTCTATATTCTTTGCGAATTCACATCCAGAACGGGGAATTTGAAGGTTCTGGAATTCGAAAAATTTCCTATGTAAAGAACGAGGAATCGCAGAAAAGTTGTCGGTAATACTGTAGATTAAGGGCCACACCTCCGATTTCCTTGAAATTTTGCCCACTGGTTCTACTTGACAATACAAAAGAAATGGACAAAATATTTTTTTGCGGAACGCCCCCTATCGGCCACAAATTGCATTTAAAGAATTTTGTTAAAATTTGTTTTTTCGCAATATTTCCATAACGGTGCAAGGTACAAACATGTAACATAACTCAAAATATGAGTCTTAAAATGCTCTATATTCCGTAAAAATTTTTTTTCAAAAAGTCCTAGTTAAAGGATAATAAAGGACATTTTAGATTTTTGACTATTTTTACATTTTTACCAATTTCTCAGAAAGGAGTAAGGATAATCGGTTCAAATTTTTTGCAAATGAAAAACGACATCATAAGAAAGTTTTTCCATTTATTACTTTGATCCTGATGTAGAAGGCAAATATCCTAGAGAGAAATGATTTTAATGGTGCTAAATTTTGTAATAAGTTACAGTATTTTATTAAAGTATACTCATGTGTGTGTGAGTGTGTATGTGTGTGTGTGTTTATTTGTAAAAGGCAAATCTGATAATGTGTGCATTAAGCATTTCTATCAGATTTGCCTTCTACACACACACGCACATGCGAACATAAACTATCAGATTTGCTTTTTAAAAATGCACATACAACACGGCCGTACGCACGCACACACATACAAGCGCACCCTTCTACACACACATGCACATGCATACATAAACTATCAGATTTACCTTTTACAAATGCACATACAACACGGCCGTACGCACGCACATACATACAAGCGCGCGCGTAATAAATTTTAAAAGGATAATAAAATAAATTTTCTAGAAACAAAATTAAAGAAAATGTTTAATGCACACACTATCAGATTTACCTTTTACAAATGCACATACACTCACGGCCGTACGCACGCACATAAATACAAGCGCGCGCTTAAAAATTATTACGCGCGCGAGTTATATGTTTAGGTTTTTATAAACACAAAAAAAAATATATTTATATATTTTATTAAAACACTTTATTTTTGTATATAATATTTTATTTATTTAAAAATACTATTTCTAATACACTTAAACGTATCACTACATACATTTATATGTATGTTTGCTTTTATTTAAAAAAACTAAACGTATTACTACATACATTTATATGTATGTTTACTTTGGGTCGAATTTTAAAATAAGACTGACTGTAAATTATCTATCTATTTCTTTATATATTAAAAGAAATGCTTTACTTTGCAAAACGTGAAAATGTGAGAGTTATTATTTTTTTTAATTTTTACGTAAATTTTGGAAAAACAAAATTATCATATTACAATACAAAAAAATTTGTGAAAAATATAGTTATCATATTTCTACCTGAGAAAGTTTTCAATGTTTTGCAATGCAATCATTTCTTTATGTGAAAATTACAATTTTAGGTGAGTTTTATATTTATGAACTTGTTTTAATGTTAAGCCGTAACTAGAATGACTTAAGCTAACTCAAGTCAAGCTAACGAAATTCACTTAAGTCTGAAGTTGTAACTATATTGGCTTGTGTGAATTGAGTAAGCATATGTGAAAGCAAGGTTAGTTAATTTAATAGTTACATGAACATGATATATATTTGTTACTAGTTAGAGTTACACATACAAAACATAAAATTTGGAGAGAGTTAAGCCGTAACTAGAATGACTTCAGCTAACTCAAGTCAGAAGTCAGATTACATTGTTTTAAATCAGTGTAACTATATTTGACTCAAGTCAGCTTCATTGAATTTAACGAAACACTTTGAATTTTCGTTGACTTCAGTGAGTGTGCTTACCGACCACACAAAATTGAGTGGCTTGAGTGAAATATGTACATATGTACATGTATTATTTAAACATAACCAATTCCATATGAAGTTTATATGAAATATCGCATTTTGTAGTTAATGTAAAAAATTTGTAAAAATTTCCTTTATGTGTAACTCTCTCTAAATTTTATGTTTTATATGTGTGTGTAACTCTAACTATAGTAACAAATATCATGTTCATGTAACTACTAAATTAACTACCTTACCATGAACCTTACATTCACATATGCTTGCTTACTCAATTCACACAAGCCAATATAGTTACATTTACAACTTCAGACTTGAGTGAATTTCGTTAGCTTGACTTGAGTTAGCTTAAGTCATTTTAGTTACGGCTTTACACATAAAGGAAATTTTTACAAATTTTTTACATTAACTACAAAATGTGATATTTCATATAAACTTCATATGGAATTGGTTATGTTTAAATAATACATATACATATGTACATATTTCACTCAAGCCACTCAATTTTGTGTGGTCGGTAAGCACACTCACTGAAGTCAACGAAAATTCAAAGTGTTTCGTTAAATTCAATGAAGCTGACTTGAGTCAAATATAGTTACACTGATTTAAAACAATGTAATCTGACTTCTGACTTGAGTTAGCTTAAGTCATTCTAGTTACGGCTTTATACATATAGGTATATGATTTAGATGAGTACATATTATGTGTTTACATTTCTATATTTTTCTATAATGTTACTTAAGCTTAATGTATTTTTATATTGTTCGTTAGATTCGTATCTAACTCCTCCCTCCTTTATTTTAGGATTCTCCTGAATCCTGTTTATTATATTTATTTTGAATTTTCTATTTTTAAAGTATATTATATAATATAATAATTACAAATACAATAATTATGAATATGATTATTATGTATTCAATTGTATAATTAGGTTTTTATGGTATTTTAATTCATCGATATCTTTTATATTATCTTTTAAATTTGTTACTATTTCATCAAATGTTATTTTTGGATTAAAGTATGAAGAATTTTCATTTATTGGAATTACATATTTACTTATAAATTAATTAATCTTGTTATTGTATAATTTTTTGTCTATTTGTTTGGTACAATTTTCAAAATGAATAAAATAGTTTCCATTTAATGTTAATTTTCTTTCATCACAAGTACTGTTTAATGTTTTATTATTTATATTTTTTAATATAATCATGTCATATTCTATTTCAATAAATTCTTGTTCAATATTTTTAATAAACTTACAACTATTTTTTATTACACAATTTTTGCTTAATAATAGTTTGTTAACAGGTTTATTTTCTTCATAAATATATGTTTGGTTTTCTATTTCTACTATAAATTCTAAATCTTGTTCAATTTTTTTTTTGTCTGAATTTGGTATAGGTATCAATAGTTTTTTGTGAATTTCTGTGTTTTTATTGGTATTTTGATTGCGAAAATAATTGAATTATCAAGATATTTTGCTATTCCTAATCTAATATTTGAAAGTTTTTTGAAATCTATGTCGTATTCTTTTATTTCATCGTTTGTTAATATATTAGGATGTAAGATTCCAGTTTTAGCAGACACAATATTTTCTTGTATGTCTTCAACATTTTTCCTTATCAAGTTTATTTTGATCATTAATTCCGCGAATATTTTATCGTCATCGCTAAATTTGCCTAGTTTTGTTATTTCATTTATTTTATTTGATATTTTTTCTCGGTCTGATTCTATTGCCTGCTTTATTAGAAAAAAGGTTTTATTGAACCCTTCATTAATTTTTATTTGTTGATTTATTGTCTGAATTGTATTGTGAATATTTTTGTCAGTCGAAATGAAGTGATTCTCAATGTCTATTCGGTCGTTGTCGTCCATTGTACCAAATACCCATTTTAATAATTTTCCTCCTAAATTTATTAGGCCTCTTTTAACTTTATGTGGGATTAAGGTTTTTAAACGATTTCTGATATTATTAATTTCGTTTAAAGCAAGTGTCTTTTTTGAATTTGATTGAAGTGAATCAACTATTAGTTCTAAACTATCAAGAGTTTCCATTATATCATAAGGGTGAATGATATGTAGAATTATATCGAATTTAGTGACGATGTAAACTTCATCTGTTTTGATTTTTGCATATCCTGTTTCAGCTTTAATTCTGTCTATTATCAGGGTTTGTTGAGTCAACGTCGGAATTAATAGTAGGAGCATCAGTGTCAATATTTCCAGATTGAGTATCCTGAAGACCTGAAAATTTAAATGGACGTTTTATATTACACTCATGTACATTTTTTAGATTATATCGTCTGAATTTCGGTTCCTCTTTGTGTCTAAGAGATTTGTAATTTTTTATAAAGCCAATCTTTCTTTGTTCTTTATACTCTTCCCTATTTTTGTTCCTTTTTCTAATAACGTTTTCCTTTTGTTTAATTAACCTATTGTAAATTATACTAAAATCGACCTCTTTGTTTTGATAAGAATTGTTATATACTTCAACGGCTTTAAGTATCTGTTCCCTAATTGATAATTTTTCCTCTAGGATCAATATTCTAATTTTTTCTGTTAACGTATTGTTCAATCTTTCTACATCGGCATTGCCAGTATGACTATTTGGTTTAGTTACATGAAACTCTATGTTTTCCTTTTCACAAAAACTTCTAATATGTTTTGAAGCAAATTCATTATCGAAAATTAATTTTTCCATTTTTCCTCTAATTGAAATTATTTGTCGTATTTTTTCTAAAATAGTTATATGACTTCTATCTTCTAGATATAAACTAATAGCATGTTTTGAAAATTTATCTATTATGTTTAGAAAATTATATTTACTGTTGGTATAAATATCTATGTGTGCAATTTCATTAATTGTTTTGGGAGTTTCTGTGAACTCAAATTTTTTCTTTATTGGTCTTCTATCATATTTGGCTCCTGTACAAATGTCACAATTATTAAGAATTTCGTGAATTTTTAATTCAAGTTTGGGATGATAAATCTTATATTTTAACATTTCATATGTTGCTATTATTCCAGAATGTGCAGATTCTAGTTTATGGAATAATGATATTTGTCTTTTTAATTCTTCGTCGTTTTGAATATATTTTACTAAGTGACTACATTTAACAAATTTAACTTCTTTACCTTTGTACAATTCTATCAATTTGTTTTGCAATGAATTATATTCTCGATCATTCAGATGAGAATATATTCCTACTTTTCCTTTTTGTATATATCTTCTGAAAATATCTGTTTCTTGTTCTAGGTCGTTCTTATCTACGTATATTCTTCTATTATCAAATATTTGTTCGAGTTCTTTTTCTTTTTTCTCTACAAGTATGATCTGTAATTTAAATCTATTGACTATGGTTTCAAGAATTGGAAAATGATCATTAAGATTCTCTTCCTGGGAATGAATTGTTTCTACATCCATTGATTCTTGCTCGTAATTTTGATTAATTTCGTTTTGATTTGAATTATCTGCATTGAACATGTTAATTTCGTTGGTTTCTGTATTGATTCGACTTAAAAAGTCAGCAACTTTATTTGCTTTACCTTTAATATAGTCTATTTTTATATCATATTCACCTAGTTGTATCAACCACCTCTGTAATCTAGGGTTAATATCTTTACCATCATATTTAGCTTGCAGCCATTTAATGGGCTGATGGTCATTATGTAGATCAAATTCTCTACCATATAGGTATGGTCGAAAATATTTGGTTCCCCAAACTACCGCCAGGAGTTCCTTTTCAATAGTTGAATAGTTCTTTTCATGGTCGTTTAGGGTTCTAGAAGCATAACAAACAGGGTGGCCCTCTTGGGCCAGAACGGCTCCTATAGCTAGGTTGCTGGCATCCGTAATAAGTTTAAATCTTTTATTGAAGTCGGGGTATCTTAATATAGGGTAGCTTGTGATAATTTCTTTTAATTTCTCAAATGCAGCTATATAGCTTGGGTCATTTGTATTTATTTTTGCTCCTTTTTTAAGATATTTGACTATGGGGCTAGCTATTTTAGCATAGTCTTTTACAAACTTTCGATAAAAGCCAGTTATGCCAAGAAATGACTTAATTTGTTTTTGAGTTGTTGGTAAACTTAAATTTTTTATCACTTCTAACTTATTTGAATTTGGTTTTATACCGTTTTGGGTAAGTATGTGACCTAAGAACTCGGTTTCTTTTTTTAAAAAGTTACATTTATCTATTTGTATCTTCAGACCAGATGACTTTAATTTATCGAAAATCTTTTTTAAGTTGATGAGGTGTTCTTCAAGAGATGTACTAAAAATAAGAATATCATCTAAGTATACCACACATATTTTATTAATGTATTCTCTCAATACTGCATTCATCAACCTTTGGAAAGTTGATGGAGCATTTTTTAATCCAAATGGCATTCTTATGTACTCATAATGACCAAATGGAGTCGAGAATGCTGTTTTTTTTCTATCTGATTCTTTCATCAAAATTTGGTGAAAGCCTTTGGCTAAATCCAAAGTGCTAAAATATTGTGCCATACCTAGTTTATTTAATATGTTTTCCATGTTAGGGATGGGAAATTTGTCGTTGATTGTTACTTCGTTTAATTTCCTATAATCAATGACAATTCTCCATTTTTGTTTGCCAGAATTGTCTACTTTTTTAGGTACAATCCACAATGGACTATTATATGGGGAATTACTTTCTGTAATGATCCCCTGTTCAAGTATTTCAGTAATCTGGCGTTCAATTTCTTTCTCATGTATTTGTGGATACTTGTAAATTTTAGAATAGATAGGGTTTTCAGTAGAAGTAACAATCTCATGTTTGATTTCATTTGTCGCAGTTAGTTTGTCACCTTCTTTATAAAAAAGATCTACATTCTTTTCTAATAGATGTATTAATTTCTCTTTTTCTTCTATATTTAAGTGTTCTAGGTTTAATTTTTGTAGGAAATCACCCGATGTTCCTTCTAAAGTGTAAATTTCATCAAGAATGAATGGATATTCATTATCCTCGAAGAGTATTTTATTGTTATTAATTTCTATATATTTATTTTCTAAATTGATTTTAGCTTTGAAAGGTATAAGGAAATTCTGGCCCATTATAGCATCATATTTCCTACCTTTTAAACTTATAACTTTCCACATTACAGTACCATTGAATTTAAATTCTCTTGGTATTGGAGTAACAATTTTTTGTGTTATTTTGTTCGTACCATTAATGGTTGAATAAAAGACAGGTTTAGTCAAGTTTTCTTCATGAAATTCATTAAAAAGGTTAGGTCGGATGACACTGGTTGCTGATCCAGTATCGACAAGACATTTGATTTTCTTACTACCTAATGTAATTGTTATTATGGGAATGTTTGTGTCCGAGGCTCTTCTTGAAAATTTACGTCCTCGTAGAGATTTCCGATTTCCATTGGTTCGGGGGATGGGTTATTTTTAATCCTTACAGAGTTTTGTTTAGATTGACCGAATTCATGATTTTGATGTGGGTTTTTGTATTGTCCGGAATTATTAAAACGGTTATTTCGGTACGTTTGGTTGTCATCACGTTGGTAGTAGTTGGATCTGTTATAGTAGTTTGGTCTGTTATAGTTGGTCTGATGATTGTCTTGTTTAGAGTTATTTTGATTTCTATTTAAATTTGGGTTGTTTTGTCAGAATTTATAGGATTTTTATTTTGATTAGAATTATTTTTTTTATTATGAAGGTTTTCATTCATATTCTTATGACTATTATGTTTAAAAAATTGTTTGCTACGAAAATCTATAGCATCTTCGTTATCTAACAATTTTAATTTATCAAATTTGTTATATATTTCAATAAGTGTACCATTTTCTGGTATATAACCTCGTAAAAAATCGTGTATTTTATTACTCAATATATCAACTAAATACTTATCGATATTACTAGGGTGATAAGCAGATGATCTATTTTCTTCAAATTGATACAATTCATTCAGTTTATAGTTTATTTCTCTAAATTTTACAAATAATTCTCTAAGATTACTTACTTTAGTTGCTCTGCAATCGTTCAATAATTCTGCATAATCATATCTTGGTTTATAATGTTGTTTTAATTCTCTTTTTACATCCTCCCAGTTGAGTTGTGAATCTATTCCCAAACGTTGGATACAGCGTTTCGCTTGTCCTTGAATTTTGTCGTTGATGATGATGTTGAAGGCATATTCTTTCAATCCGGGTACATTCTGACAAAGTTGAAATGCTCGTTCTACCGAGTTGATGAATTCTTGGATCGTAAACTCATCCTTCCCGTCAAACCTTCGGAGTTTGTTGATATAGTTGAGAAATTGTTCCGTTGTTAATGCAAATGAATTTTGTGATTGTACTTCAAATTGCTTTTGTTGCTGTTGTAATTGCATTAACCTAGCTTGTAATGCTGTTATTTGAGCTTCTTGTTGCTCAATAACATTTCTAAGTTGTTCACTATCGACGTTATCCATATTCCTATTTGAATTGAATATTTGATGTCTTTTGTTACTCATAAAATTTTATTTCAAGTTCACTTCACTTTATTGGTTCATATACACACAATGTTTTTCATTCACTAAGTTTTTTATCAATATCAATTGTTTGTTAATTAAAATATGGTTAAATATATCAACTCCAATATCTTCTTTATCTAATAAACGTAGAACTTCGTTCAATTTATTTCTAATGTTTCTAATTTCTTTAGATTGTTTTCTTGTTAAAACCATAATATATTTTAGATTCGAACACTGGATTGCTGATCTTTTGATAGCAATCCTACCGACTGCGCCAGTTATATGTTTAGGTTATTATAAACACAAAAAAAAAATATATATTTATATATTTTATTAAAACACTTTATTTTTGTATATATATATATTTTATTTATTTAAAAATACTATTTCTAATACACTTAAACGTGAGGAAACTTCCGAATCGCTAGCTCGTGATATCGAAACAGGACATTTTCAGGACGATACTTTGGAATGTCCTCTTTAATGTGTCATATGTCCTTGTTGGCGGAAATTTGATATTTGGGAGAAAAGTACCGTTAAAAATTTTTCAAAAAATTCACTGTGTTTCACAAAAACCGTTATATTTAACTTTTGGAATAATACAGGATAAGAAAAGATATTGCATTTTAAATAGAACTTTCTCCTCTTTCTAACGAAATATATTGCGTCTCGAAATAATAAGTGGTTCCTGAGCTATAAGGACTCAAAGTCAAAATTTCATATTTTAAAAAAAACGATTTTCAAACTTCTTTTGATATTGATATATCTCCGAAAGTTGAAGGATAACATAGGTAAATTATGATGTCAAATGAAAGATAATTTTGTCTTCTTTAAAATGATACCCCTTACACCCTCATATGTCACCCCACTAAGAAACTATGGACAAATGTATGCAACAAAGTGCATGTTTTTTATACATAACTAGTTATTTTTTGTTAAAATAATGAAAAAAAACAAACAATAACACATCAAATTAAGAAAATGATTAAAAAAACAGATATGTATGTATTTATTTTTATTAATTTTACTCTTTGTTATTTTTTTGTGGTCTTGAAAAGGACCGATTTTATTTTTAGATTATTTTCCGATGTTATTTTTGGTTTTATTTCACAAATTAATATATGTAATCACTAATCACTTAGGTTTGTGGTACTCTGTTACCAAATCTTCTTAAATCACCATGCACTTGTATAAAAAACATGCACTTTGTTGCATACATTTGTTCATAGTTTCTTAGTGGGGTGACATATGAGGGTGTAAGGGGTATCATTTTAAAGAAGACAAAATTATCTTTCATTTGACATCATAATTTACCTATGTTATCCTTCAACTTTCGGAGATATATCAATATCAAAAGAAGTTTGAAAATCGTTTTTTTTAAAATATGAAATTTTGACTTTGAGTCCTTATAGCTCAGGAACCACTTATTATTTCGAGACGCAATATATTTCGTTAGAAAGAGGAGAAAGTTCTCTTTAAAATGCAATATCTTTTGTTATCCTGTATTATTCCAAAAGTTAAATATAACGGTTTTTGTGAAACACAGTGAATTTTTTGAAAAATTTTTAACGGTACTTTTCTCCCAAATATCAAATTTCCGCCAACAAGGACATATGACACATTAAAGAGGACATTCCAAAGTATCGTCCTGAAAATGTCCTGTTTCGATATCACGAGCTAGCGATTCGGAAGTTTCCTCACGTTTAAGTGTATTAGAAATAGTATTTTTAAATAAATAAAATATATATATACAAAAATAAAGTGTTTTAATAAAATATATAAATATATTTTTTTTTTTTTGTGTTTATAATAACCTAAACATATAACTGGCGCAGTCGGTAGGATTGCTATCAAAAGATCAGCAATCCAGTGTTCGAATCTAAAATATATTATGGTTTTAACAAGAAAACAATCTAAAGAAATTAGAAACATTAGAAATAAATTGAACGAAGTTCTACGTTTATTAGATAAAGAAGATATTGGAGTTGATATATTTAACCATATTTTAATTAACAAACAATTGATATTGATAAAAAACTTAGTGAATGAAAAACATTGTGTGTATATGAACCAATAAAGTGAAGTGAACTTGAAATAAAATTTTATGAGTAACAAAAGACATCAAATATTCAATTCAAATAGGAATATGGATAACGTCGATAGTGAACAACTTAGAAATGTTATTGAGCAACAAGAAGCTCAAATAACAGCATTATAAGCTAGGTTAATGCAATTACAACAGCAACAAAAGCAATTTGAAGTACAATCACAAAATTCATTTGCATTAACAACGGAACAATTTCTCAACTATATCAACAAACTCCGAAGGTTTGACGGGAAGGATGAGTTTACGATCCAAGAATTCATCAACTCGGTAGAACGAGCATTTCAACTTTGTCAGAACGTACCCGGATTGAAAGAATATGCCTTCAACATCATCATCAACGACAAAATTCAAGGACAAGCGAAACGCTGTATCCAACGTTTGGGAATAGATTCACAACTCAACTGGGAGGATGTAAAAAGAGAATTAAAACAACATTATAAACCAAGATATGATTATGCAGAATTATTGAACGATTGCAGAGCAACTAAAGTAAGTAATCTTAGAGAATTATTTGTAAAATTTAGAGAAATAAACTATAAACTGAATGAATTGTATCAATTTGAAGAAAATAGATCATCTGCTTATCACCCTAGTAATATCGATAAGTATTTAGTTGATATATTGAGTAATAAAATACACGATTTTTTACGAGGTTATATACCAGAAAATGGTACACTTATTGAAATATATAACAAATTTGATAAATTAAAATTGTTAGATAACGAAGATGCTATAGATTTTCGTAGCAAACAATTTTTTAAACATAATAGTCATAAGAATATGAATGAAAACCTTCATAATAAAAAAAATAATTCTAATCAAAATAAAAATCCTATAAATTCTGACAAAACAACCCAAATTTAAATAGAAATCAAAATAACTCTAAACAAGACAATCATCAGACCAACTATAACAGACCAAACTACTATAACAGATCCAACTACTACCAACGTGATGACAACCAAACGTACCGAAATAACCGTTTTAATAATTCCGGACAATACAAAAACCCACATCAAAATCATGAATTCGGTCAATCTAAACAAAACTCTGTAAGGATTAAAAATAACCCATCCCCCGAACCAATGGAAATCGGAAATCTCTACGAGGACGTAAATTTTCAAGAAGAGCCTCGGACACAAACATTCCCATAATAACAATTACATTAGGTAGTAAGAAAATCAAATGTCTTGTCGATACTGGATCAGCAACCAGTGTCATCCGACCTAACCTTTTTAATGAATTTCATGAAGAAAACTTGACTAAACCTGTCTTTTATTCAACCATTAATGGTACGAACAAAATAACACAAAAAATTGTTACTCCAATACCAAGAGAATTTAAATTCAATGGTACTGTAATGTGGAAAGTTATAAGTTTAAAAGGTAGGAAATATGATGCTATAATGGGCCAGAATTTCCTTATACCTTTCAAAGCTAAAATCAATTTAGAAAATAAATATATAGAAATTAATAACAATAAAATACTCTTCGAGGATAATGAATATCCATTCATTCTTGATGAAATTTACACTTTAGAAGGAACATCGGGTGATTTCCTACAAAAATTAAACCTAGAACACTTAAATATAGAAGAAAAAGAGAAATTAATACATCTATTAGAAAAGAATGTAGATCTTTTTTATAAAGAAGGTGACAAACTAACTGCGACAAATGAAATCAAACATGAGATTGTTACTTCTACTGAAAACCCTATCTATTCTAAAATTTACAAGTATCCACAAATACATGAGAAAGAAATTGAACGCCAGATTACTGAAATACTTGAACAGGGGATCATTACAGAAAGTAATTCCCCATATAATAGTCCATTGTGGATTGTACCTAAAAAAGTAGACAATTCTGGCAAACAAAAATGGAGAATTGTCATTGATTATAGGAAATTAAACGAAGTAACAATCAACGACAAATTTCCCATCCCTAACATGGAAAACATATTAAATAAACTAGGTATGGCACAATATTTTAGCACTTTGGATTTAGCCAAAGGCTTTCACCAAATTTTGATGAAAGAATCAGATAGAAAAAAAACAGCATTCTCGACTCCATTTGGTCATTATGAGTACATAAGAATGCCATTTGGATTAAAAAATGCTCCATCAACTTTCCAAAGGTTGATGAATGCAGTATTGAGAGAATACATTAATAAAATATGTGTGGTATACTTAGATGATATTCTTATTTTTAGTACATCTCTTGAAGAACACCTCATCAACTTAAAAAAGATTTTCGATAAATTAAAGTCATCTGGTCTGAAGATACAAATAGATAAATGTAACTTTTTAAAAAAAGAAACCGAGTTCTTAGGTCACATACTTACCCAAAACGGTATAAAACCAAATTCAAATAAGTTAGAAGTGATAAAAAATTTAAGTTTACCAACAACTCAAAAACAAATTAAGTCATTTCTTGGCATAACTGGCTTTTATCGAAAGTTTGTAAAAGACTATGCTAAAATAGCTAGCCCCATAGTCAAATATCTTAAAAAAGGAGCAAAAATAAATACAAATGACCCAAGCTATATAGCTGCATTTGAGAAATTAAAAGAAATTATCACAAGCTACCCTATATTAAGATACCCCGACTTCAATAAAAGATTTAAACTTATTGCGGATGCCAGCAACCTAGCTATAGGAGCCGTTCTGGCCCAAGAGGGCCACCCTGTTTGTTATGCTTCTAGAACCCTAAACGACCATGAAAAGAACTATTCAACTATTGAAAAGGAACTCCTGGCGGTAGTTTGGGGAACCAAATATTTTCGACCATACCTATATGGTAGAGAATTTGATCTACATAATGACCATCAGCCCATTAAATGGCTGCAAGCTAAATATGATGGTAAAGATATTATATGTAACCCTAGATTACAGAGGTGGTTGATACAACTAGGTGAATATGATATAAAAATAGACTATATTAAAGGTAAAGCAAATAAAGTTGCTGACTTTTTAAGTCGAATCAATACAGAAACCAACGAAATTAACATGTTCAATGCAGATAATTCAAAACAAAACGAAATTAATCAAAATTACGAGCAAGAATCAATGGATGTAGAAACAATTCATTCCCAGGAAGAGAATCTTAATGATCATTTTCCAATTCTTGAAACCATAGTCAATAGATTTAAATTACAGATCATACTTGTAGAGAAAAAAGAAAAAGAACTCGAACAAATATTTGATAATAGAAGAATATACGTAGATAAGAACGACCTAGAACAAGAAACAGATATTTTCAGAAGATATATACAAAAAGGAAAAGTAGGAATATATTCTCATCTGAATGATCGAGAATATAATTCATTGCAAAACAAATTGATAGAATTGTACAAAGGTAAAGAAGTTAAATTTGTTAAATGTAGTCACTTAGTAAAAGATATTCAAAACGACGAAGAATTAAAAAGACAAATATCATTATTCCATAAACTAGAATCTGCACATTCTGGAATAATAGCAACATATGAAATGTTAAAATATAAGATTTATCATCCCAAACTTAAATTAAAAATTCACGAAATTCTTAATAATTGTGACATTTGTACAGGAGCCAAATATGATAGAAGACCAATAAAGAAAAAATTTGAGTTCACAGAAACTCCCAAAACAATTAATGAAATTGCACACATAGATATTTATACCAACAATAAATATAATTTTCTAAACATAATAGATAAATTTTCAAAACATGCTATTAGTTTATATCTAGAAGATAGAAGTCATATAACTATTTTAGAAAAAATACGACAAATAATTTCAATTAGAGGAAAAATGAAAAAATTAATTTTCGATAATGAATTTGCTTCAAAACATATGGCTGGAGTTCCGAAAAGGTGTTCCCTCTGATCCTCTCGAAATTTTGACCACAGATAGTCCTTGTGACGCAAAGCACAGAACTCTAATATTTTTTGTCGGAAAGCCCTCTATCGGTCACAATTCGCATTCAAAATTTTTTGTCAAAATTCTTATTTTAGCAATATCTCTGTAACGGTACACGATACAGGTATGTTTTACATCTCAAAAGATGCGTCTTAAGATGTTCTATATTCTGAAAAAGAAATTTTCAAAAACTCCTAGTAGAAGGAAAATAAAGGACATTTTGTGATTTTTGGCTATTTTCACATTTTTGACAATTTCTCAGAAAGGAGTAAGGATAATCGGTTCAAATTTTTTGAAAATAAAAAATGACATCATGAGCAAGATTTTTCATTCATTACTTTGATCCTAATGAAAAAGGAAAATGTCCTACAGAGAAATAATTTTATTAATGCTGAATTTTGCAATTTTATGTTCGTGTGCACGTGTATGTATGTGAGTATGTGTATTTGTAGAAGTCAAATACATAATATTTTTTGTATGTGCGTATATATACGTGTGTATGTGCATTTGTAGAAGGTAAATCTAACAGTGTGTTCATTAAGTATTTTCTATACAGGCATACATATACACTACACGTATATTGGCAAATATGATAGAGTACGCTTGCGGGTTTGTGTGTGTATGCATTTGTAGAAGCCAAATCTGGTAGTGTGAATGTAAATGTATGTGTGTGTGTGTATTTGTAGAAGGCAAATCTGATAGTGTGTGTGTGCATTTGTAGAAGGAAAATCTGGTAGTGTGTGTGCATTTGTAGAAGGAAAATCTGATAGTGTGTGTATGTAAGTGCATGTGTGTGTGTGCATTTGTTGAAGGCAAATCTGATAGTGTGTGTTTGTAAGTGCATGTGTGTGTGTGCATTTGTTGAAGGCAAATCTGGTAGTGTGTGTATGTAAGTGCATGTGTGTGTGCATTTGTTGAAGGAAAATCTGATATTGTGTGTTTGTAAGTGCATGTGTGTGTGTGCATTTGTTGAAGGAAAATCTCATAGTGTGTGTATGTAAGTGCATGTTTGTTTATTACTATTATTATTAGATATAATTTTATATTATATTACATTCATTTCAATGACTGGAATAATACTATCAGATTTTCCTTCTACAAATGCACACACACATGCACTTACAAACACACACTATCAGATTTGCCTTCTACAAATGCACACACACTACCAGATTTTCCTTCTACAAATGCACACACACACTATCAGATTTGCCTTCTACAAATACACACACACACATACATTTACATTCACACTACCAGATTTGGCTTCTACAAATGCATACACACACAAACCCGCAAGCGTACTCTATCATATTTGCCGATATACGTGTAGTGTATATGTATGCCTGTATAGAAAATACTTAATGAACACACTGTTAGATTTACCTTCTACAAATGCACATACACACGCATATATACGCACATACCAAAAATATTATGTATTTGACTTCTACAAATACACATACTCACATACATACACGTGCACACGAACATAAAATTGCAAAATTCAGCATTAATAAAATTATTTCTCTGTAGGACATTTTCCTTTTTCATTAGGATCAAAGTAATGAATGAAAAATCTTGCTCATGATGTCCTTTTTTATTTTCAAAAAATTTGAACCGATTATCCTTACTCCTTTCTGAGAAATTGTCAAAAATGTGAAAATAGCCAAAAATCACAAAATGTCCTTTATTATCCTTCTACTAGGAGTTTTTGAAAATTTCTTTTTCAGAATATAGAACATCTTAAGACGCATCTTTTGAGATGTAAAACATACCTGTATCGTGTACCGTTACAGAGATATTGCTAAAATAAGAATTTTGACAAAAAATTTTAAATGCGAATTGTGACCGATAGAGGGCTTTCCGACAAAAAATATTCCGTGACTTTTCTGATATTGTCGAGTAGAGTCTGTGGTCAAAATTTCAAGAGGATCAGAGGGAACACCTTTTCGGAACTCCAGCCAAACATATTAGAAGTTTTTGTGAAAAGGAAAACATAGAGTTTCATGTAACTAAACCAAATAGTCATACTGGCAATGCCGATGTAGAAAGATTGAACAATACGTTAACAGAAAAAATTAGAATATTGATCCTAGAGGAAAAATTATCAATTAGGGAACAGATACTTAAAGCCGTTGAAGTATATAACAATTCTTATCAAAACAAAGAGGTCGATTTTAGTATAATTTACAATAGGTTAATTAAACAAAAGGAAAACGTTATTAGAAAAAGGAACAAAAATAGGGAAGAGTATAAAGAACAAAGAAAGATTGGCTTTATAAAAAATTACAAATCTCTTAGACACAAAGAGGAACCGAAATTCAGACGATATAATCTAAAAAATGTACATGAGTGTAATATAAAACGTCCATTTAAATTTTCAGGTCTTCAGGATACTCAATCTGGAAATATTGACACTGATGCTCCTACTATTAATTCCGACGTTGACTCAACAAACCCTGATAATAGACAGAATTAAAGCTGAAACAGGATATGCAAAAATCAAAACAGATGAAGTTTACATCGTCACTAAATTCGATATAATTCTACATATCATTCACCCTTATGATATAATGGAAACTCTTGATAGTTTAGAACTAATAGTTGATTCACTTCAATCAAATTCAAAAAAGACACTTGCTTTAAACGAAATTAATAATATCAGAAATCGTTTAAAAACCTTAATCCCACATAAAGTTAAAAGAGGCCTAATAAATTTAGGAGGAAAATTATTAAAATGGGTATTTGGTACAATGGACGACAACGACCGAATAGACATTGAGAATCACTTCATTTCGACTGACAAAAATATTCACAATACAATTCAGACAATAAATCAACAAATAAAAATTAATGAAGGGTTCAATAAAACCTTTTTTCTAATAAAGCAGGCAATAGAATCAGACCGAGAAAAAATATCAAATAAAATAAATGAAATAACAAAACTAGGCAAATTTAGCGATGACGATAAAATATTCGCGGAATTAATGATCAAAATAAACTTGATAAGGAAAAATGTTGAAGACATACAAGAAAATATTGTGTCTGCTAAAACTGGAATCTTACATCCTAATATATTAACAAACGATGAAATAAAAGAATACGACATAGATTTCAAAAAACTTTCAAATATTAGATTAGGAATAGCAAAATATCTTGATAATTCAATTATTTTCGCAATCAAAATACCAATAAAAACACAGAAATTCACAAAAAACTATTGATACCTATACCAAATTCAGACAAAAAAAAAATTGAACAAGATTTAGAATTTATAGTAGAAATAGAAAACCAAACATATATTTATGAAGAAAATAAACCTGTTAACAAACTATTATTAAGCAAAAATTGTGTAATAAAAAATAGTTGTAAGTTTATTAAAAATATTGAACAAGAATTTATTGAAATAGAATATGACATGATTATATTAAAAAATATAAATAATAAAACATTAAACAGTACTTGTGATGAAAGAAAATTAACATTAAATGGAAACTATTTTATTCATTTTGAAAATTGTACCAAACAAATAGACAAAAAATTATACAATAACAAGATTAATTAATTTATAAGTAAATATGTAATTCCAATAAATGAAAATTCTTCATACTTTAATCCAAAAATAACATTTGATGAAATAGTAACAAATTTAAAAGATAATATAAAAGATATCGATGAATTGAAATACCATAAAAACCTAATTATACAATTGAATACATAATAATCATATTCATAATTATTGTATTTGTAATTATTATATTATATAATATACTTTAAAAATAGAAAATTCAAAATAAATATAATAAACAGGATTCAGGAGAATCCTAAAATAAAGGAGGGAGGAGTTAGATACGAATCTAACGAACAATATAAAAATACATTAAGCTTAAGTAACATTATAGAAAAATATAGAAATGTAAACACATAATATGTACTCATGTAAATCATATACCTATATGTATAACATTAAAACAAGTTCATAAATATAAAACTCACCTAAAATTGTAATTTTCACATAAAGAAATGATTGCATTGCAAAACATTGAAAACTTTCTCAGGTAGAAATATGATAACTTTATTTTTCACAAATTTTTTTGTATTGTAATATGATAATTTTGTTTTTCCAAAATTTACGTAAAAATTAAAAAAAATAATAACTCTCACATTTTCACGTTTTGCAAAGTAAAGCATTTCTTTTAATATATAAAGAAATAGATAGATAATTTACAGTCAGTCTTATTTTAAAATTCGACCCAAAGTAAACATACATATAAATGTATGTAGTAATACGTTTAGTTTTTTTAAATAAAAGCAAACATACATATAAATGTATGTAGTGATACGTTTAAGTGTATTAGAAATAGTATTTTTAAATAAATAAAATATTATATACAAAAATAAAGTGTTTTAATAAAATATATAAATATATTTTTTTTTGTGTTTATAAAAACCTAAACATATAACTCGCGCGCGTAATAATTTTTAAGCGCGCGCTTGTATTTATGTGCGTGCGTACGGCCGTGAGTGTATGTGCATTTGTAAAAGGTAAATCTGATAGTGTGTGCATTAAACATTTTCTTTAATTTTGTTTCTAGAAAATTTATTTTATTATCCTTTTAAAATTTATTACGCGAGATAAACTATAAACTATCAGAATTAATAAAGAAATTAGATAATAGTAAAGAATAAATATTTTTAAGCATAATTGTTTTGTACATCCAAATTATCATTATCAAATGTAAAGAAAATTATCATTATCAAATGTAAAGAAAATTATAATTTTTAAGATGTTATTGTTTTGAATATTTAAATTATCAAAATATTATTATCAAATATAAAAGATAATTATTTAAAAATAAGAATAAAGTGCAACAACTAAATTTGTTGTTATTAGAAGGTTTCGTTTTCAAGATTTGAATTTAGAAAGAAAGTTTAGTTTTGTAACTCAACCAATTAACATCAAAATATAAGTTTTGAAAATAAATATTTTTTATTAAAATAAAAAGTATATATATTTTTTTTTTATAAGTATAATATAATATACTTTAAGTGGCGCAGTCGGTAGGATACTTCTCTGAAGAGTTAGTATCCAGTGTACGAAATCTACGTCTCCAAAGAGAATAGATTACCAAAATAGTGACTTTTTGTTTAGGAAACATAGCAGAACTAAAAATCAGTTATTGCGAAGAAACAAGAGCAAAAGTCCATTAATAAACTCATTAATATTTACAAAGTGAGATAATAGTAAATTAAAAGTGAAATAATAACAAGAATATAGAGAAAAAGATCTAACATAAAACAGTTTTACATAAATAATAGTACTTCAAAAGTGAAATAATAACAATATACATATATATACACATTCTTATATATGAGTGGTAACTTAAATAGAAATAGATTTTTTGACCAAAACCGACAAGTGGAAAACAACAGAATGGCAGATGAACAAATTAATCAGCTGCAAGAATTAATTAATCAAATGCAAAACGACTACCAGAACCAAATACAACAGCTACAACAGCAAATAAACCAACAACAAGATATCATAAGACAGCAACAATTAATTCAACCACAACAAGTAGAACAACAACCAATAAGACGACAACCATTATTTTCATTAACAACGGAACAATTACTGAACCATTTCCGGCACCTTCAGGCATTCAACGGCAAGGATACCTATACTTTGCAAGAATTCATCAAAAGTGTAGAAAATGCAGTAGCATTGTGTAACAATAATCAGCCCTTAATCAACTATGCTATCCAGATAATCCTCAACGATAAAATACAAGGAGAAGCTAAAAAATGTACACAACGTCTTGGCAACAACCTGACCTGGGAAACAGCAAAAGCAGAACTTAAACAACATTTTCGCCCAAGAGAGGACTATGTAGAGCTAATTAATAAATGTAGAAATATTAAAGTAAGTACGTTAAGAGAATTATTTGATCTTGTTAAACATACTAACTATATGCTAAATGAATTGTATGATTTTGATGACAATAAACCAGTCATATATAATCCTGAAAATAATGATAGGTATTTGGTAGGAATTGTATCCGAAAAAATAGATAATTTAGTTCGCGGTTACATCGAACCCAATTCTACCTTAATAGAAATATACAATAAGTTCGCGGATTTGAAATTACTTGATGATGAATGCCGTTCATAGGTTGCATAAGAAAAATTTTAATACAAATTATAATAATAACAAAAGAATTAATCAAACAAATTATATTAATAGACAAAATAACACCGAACCAAACAAACCTCATAACTCCTTTAGACATGACAATAGTAGACAACCTTTTGGACAACATAAAAATTTTAGAGAGAATTCTGGACAATTTAGGTATAATAATTTTCAACAACAATTTAATCATTCTAGACAAAACTCAGGACAATTCAGAAATAATTTTCAACAACAAAATAATCCAAGACAAAATTCAGGACAATTTAGAAATAATAATTTCCAAATAAACCCTTTTCAAAATCAAAATTTAAATCAAAGACACGAAGCAATGGAAATTGACAATATATTACAACAAATTAACAATATCCAACAACAACTAAAAAATTCTCAATTAGAAAAAAATACACAAAACATTGAACAAATAAATAACATCCAAAACGAGGACGTAAATTTTATAAAAGAGCCTCGGGATGCAAGTTACCAATAATTGAAATTACAATCAATGATCAAAAAATTAAATGTCTAATTGATACTGGTTCTGAAACAAGTATTATTAGTCCAAATAAAATCAAGGGTATCTCTGAAGAAATACTCGAAGAACCACTCTATTTCATTACACTAAATGGAGTAAATAAGGTAGTGAATAAATTAACTACTCCCTTTCCAAAGGAATTTGGTTCTCAAGGAACCATTTCTTGGAAAATAATAAATTTAACGGGTCGTAAATACGACGCGATTATCGGACAAAATATCCTTATTCCATTTAAAGCTAAAATTGATACATATAATAAACATGTTGAAATATTAGACAAAAATAAAATTCCATTTATAGAATTAGTTTTTCTTATTTTAATCAACGAAGTTTGTAACTTGGAACCTCTTTCAAAAGAGATTCTTACAAGTTTAAATTTAAGTCACTTGAACGTAGAAGAAAGGAAATTGTTAGACAATTTATTGAATAAATTTGAAGATCTATTTTATTTGGAAGGTGAAAATTTGACTTTCACTCATGAAATAGAACATAAAATATACACCACAAATGAAAACCCTATTTATTGCAAAACCTATAGATACCCACAGGTACATGAAAAAGAAATTGAGAAACAAATAAAAGAAATGTTAGAACAAGGCATTATTAAAGAAAGTGTATCACCCTACAATTCACCTATATGGATTGTTCCAAAAAAAATGGATAACTCTGGGAAAAAGAAATGGCGTATAGTCATAGATTATAGGAAATTGAATGAAATCACAATTAGTGATAAATTTCCAATCCCGAACATTGAAAACCTATTGGATAAATTGGGAAAAGCCCAATACTTCACAACATTGGACTTGGCGAAAGGTTTTCACCAAATCCTTGTGGCAGAAGAAGACAGAAAAAAGACAGCCTTTTCCACTCCCTATGGGCATTATGAATTTGTACGAATGCCCTTTGGTTTGAAAAATGCACCTGCTACATTCCAGAGATTAATGAACCACATCCTCAAAGACTATATAAATAAAATATGCGTGGTTTATCTCGATGATATTCTAATCTTTAGCACCTCACTAGAAGAACATATGACCAATCTTAAGAAAATCTTTTTAAAATTGAGAGAAGCAGGACTAAAAATTCAAATTGATAAATGCAATTTTTTATCAAAAGAAACTGAATTTTTAGGTCATATCCTAACTCCCGATGGTGTGAAACCTAACCCCAAAAAGATTCAAGTCATTCAGAATTTAAAATTACCTCAAACAGAAAAACAAATAAAATCATTCCTGGGTACAACTGGATACTATAGGAAATTTATTAAAGATTATGCAAAAATAGCATATGCCATGACTAAATATCTGAAGAAGAAAAGTAAAATTAATCCTAATGATCCTGATTATATATACGCTTTCGAGAAATTAAAACAAATAATAACAGAACATCCAATATTAAAATATCCTAATTTTAATAAGAAATTCAAACTTGTCACCGATGCTAGTAACTTCGCATTAGGAGCAGTTTTAACTCAAGATGGACATCCAATTTGTTATGCTTCCAGAACTTTGAACGACCACGAAAAGAACTACTCCACAATAGAGAAAGAGTTGTTAGCCATCGTTTGGGCAACTAAATATTTCAGACCCTATTTATATGGAAAAGAGTTTGATCTACAAACAGATCACCAACCAATTAAACGGTTACATGTTAAACATGCTGGCAAAGATATAAACCCAAGATTACAAAGATGGTTGATTTCTCTAGGAGAATATAATATGAATATTGATTTTATAAAAGGAAAAGATAATAAAGTAGCGGATTTTCTAAGTAGAATTAATAGCGATACAAATGAAATTAATAATATTGAAAACATAGATATCTCACTTGATGAAATTTTTAATGATCCCTCATTAGAAATCAATGTAAATGAATCAGTAGACATGCAAACTATTCACTCTCAAATAGAAAACCTTAACGACCATATTCCTATCCTTGAAACTATCGTTAATCGCTTCAAAACACAAATTATTCTGTGCGAAAACAAAACTACTGAATATAAAAGTGTTTTCAAAAATAACAGAATATTCATTAGCAAAGAAGACCTTTATAGCGAAAATTTAGTCAACATTTTAAAAAAGTATGTTAATAAGAAGACAGCTATTTTTTCCTATTTAAATGATCATTTATATAATATACTTCAAAATAAAATCATCGAAATCTTTGACACAAAAGAAATTAAATTTGTTAAATGTACCCATTTTGCCCAAGATATTGAAAACGAAGAAAATCTGAAAAAACAAATTGTATTATTCCACAAAAATGAATCAGGACATTCGGGTATAATCGCTACTTACGAAGATATAAAAAACAAAATTTACCATCCCAAGCTTAAGGAACAAATTCACGAGATTATAAATAATTGTGACATATGTAATAGAGCAAAATATGATAGGAATCCCATTAAAATGACATTCAATGAAACCTTAACCCCCGAAGGAATAAATGAAATTATCCATATTGATACATACGTTAATAGTAAACATTCTTTCATTAATTTTATTGACAAATTAACTAAATATGTAATCAGTTTTTATTTAGAAGATAGACACCTCAAAACCCTCATAGGGAAAATAAAACTCTTCATTTCAATCAAAGGCAAACCTAAATTATTTGTATTTGACAATGAATTTAGAAATGATGTAAAAACCTTCCTACAAAGTGAAAACATCGAATATCATTATACTAAATCCAACACTCACACAGGGAATTCAGATATAGAAAGATTCCATAATACAATTACGGAAAAAATTAGATCACTTAATTTAGAAAAATACAATCCAATAAGAACTCAAATGATTGAAGCTGTTAAAATCTATAATAATACATTTCATTCTACTATTAAAACCACTCCGCAAAAAGCCCAAAACAATGAAGTGCCTGTCGCAAATTTAATAGAAAATATCAAAATAGCCAAGAGTAAATGGTTAGAAAAACAAAATTCTAAAAGAGAAAATTATGAAGAAAAAAGAAAAGTAGGATATGTCAAAAACTATAAATCTGTTAGACATAAAGAAGCCCCAAAATTCAAAAAACTTCCTTTAGATAATATTCATCCTTGCAATATAAAAAGACCTTATAAATTTTCAGACCAAAATAAAGATAGCACCAACAGCTGTGTGGATACTGTCAATGATATTGATACCACTATCTCAATCAACATTAATAGTGGAGAAAATTGAAAACCAATCCGGGTTCGCTATTATTAAAACCAATGAAGTAGAACTACCAAGAAATTTTCAAATCATCCTTCATGTTATCAACCCAGAAGAAATTTTAAATATTGTTCAAAACATTAATTATACATTGTCTCTGTTACCCAAACTCCAACAAAAAAATATAATTACAGATGAAATTAATACAATTACGAGTAAAATTAAAACAATAATCCCTCATCGACATAGACGTGGCATTATCAATGGTATAGGAACAGTCATGAATTGGTTGTACGGTACTATGGACAACAATGACAAGATTCAAATCGAAAAACACCTTTCCATTATTGAATCAAATAATCATGAAATTATTACAAACATAAATCAACAAATAAAAATAAATAACAATTTCCAAAAATCTATTGACAAAATAAAGACTAGTATAGAAAATGACAGACAAGAAATACTGACAAAATTGAACACTCTATCTGACCTACAGTACGAATATTACAAAAACTCGATTGTAACAGAAAATATGATTAAATTAAACATTATTAAAAACAAAGTAGAACACATTCAAGACAACATAGCTTCCGCAAGACTGAACTTATTAAATCCCAACATATTAACTAATGAAGAAATAGAAACGTACAAAATAGATTTCAAAAAACTAAGTCATTTACGTTTAGGAGTAGCAAAAATTAGTAATAATAAAATCATATTTGCTATAAAGATACCTACCAAATATATAACATTAAATAAAAAACTATTACTTCCAATAACAAATTTGAATTCAAAAAAAATTAATGATATAAGAAAATATAGCCTAGAAATTAATGATATGTATTTTGAATATACTCCAGAAAAATCATTTAAAGAACTTTCACCAATTAATTCTTGTATTTTTTCAAATAATTGTAAATTAATAAAAGATGATGAAAGCAGAATTATAGAAATAGAAGATAATGTAATAATAATAGAAAATAATAAAAAAGGTAAATTATACAGTACTTGTGATGAAAGACAATTTGAATTAAATGGTAATTATTTCATTGATTATTATAATTGTACAATTTCTATAAACAACAAAACTTATTTTAATGAAGCAGAAAAAATTATTGAAAAATTTGTATTACCAAATTTGAATCAAACATATTTTAACAATAGTCTAACATTTGATGAAATCGTTTTGGAAACGCAAAACAATCTTAAAGAAATAAAAGAACTTAAGTATCATAAAACAATAAATTATGGAATAGGAACATTTACAATACTATTATTTATCATTATATCAATATTTCTTTATTTTCTTTCTAATAAAAATAAGCATAAAAAAATCAAAATTGTTAATAGAATTCAGGAGAATTCTAAACCAAAGGAGGGAGGAGTTACGTCATCCCTAGATGACTCACCCTATATAAACTATAAACTATCAGAATTAATAAAGAAATTAGATAATAGTAAAGAATACATATTTTTAAGCATAATTGTTTTGTACATCCAAATTATCATTATCAAATGTAAAGAAAATTATCATTATCAAATGTAAAGAAAATTATAATTTTTAAGATGTTATTGTTTTGAATATTTAAATTATCAAAATATTATTATCAAATATAAAAGATAATTATTTAAAAATAAGAATAAAGTTCAACAACTAAATTTGTTGTTATTAGAAGGTTTCGTTTTCAAGATTTGAATTTAGAAAGAAAGTTTAGTTTTGTAACTCAACCAATTAACATCAAAATAATAAGTTTTGAAAATAAATATTTTTTATTAAAATAAAAAGTATATATATTTTTTTTTATACGTATAATATAATATACTTTAAGTCGCGCGCGCTTGTATGTATGTGAGTGCGTACGGCCGTGTTGTATGTGCATTTGTAAAAGGTAAATCTGATAGTTTATGTATGCATGTGCATGTGTGTGTAGAAGGGTGCGCTTGTATGTGTGTGCGTGCGTACGGCCGTGTTGTATGTGCATTTTTAAAAAGCAAATCTGATAGTTTATGTTCGCATGTGCGTGTGTGTGTAGAAGGCAAATCTGATAGAAATGCTTAATGCACACATTATCAGATTTGCCTTTTACAAATAAACACACACACACATACACACTCACACACACATGAGTATACTTTAATAAAATACTGTAACTTATTACAAAATTTAGCACCATTAAAATCATTTCTCTCTAGGATATTTGCCTTCTACATCAGGATCAAAGTAATAAATGGAAAAACTTTTTTATGATGTCTTTTTCATTTGCAAAAAATTTGAACCGATTATCCTTACTCATTTCTGAGAAATTGGTAAAAATGTAAAAATAGTCAAAAATCTAAAATGTCCTTTATTATCCTTAAACTAGGACTTTTTGAAAAAAATTTTTTACGGAATATAGAGCATTTGACTCATATTTTGAGTTATGTTACACGTTTGTACCTTGTACCGTTATGGAAATATTGCGAAACAAAATTCTTTAAATGCAATTTGTGGCCGATAGGGGGCGTTCCGCAAAAAAATATTTTGTCCATTTTTTTTGTATTGTCAAGTAGAACCAGTGGGCAAAATTTCAAGGAAATCGGAGGTGTGGCCCTTAATCTACAGTATTACCTTAAATTTTTAAGTTTAAAGAAAAAATACTTAGAAAATTTTCTGCTGCGGGCAAATAGTAAATTGATAAAAAATTGAATTTTTGAATTCAAACAAACACCTATAGAAAAAATTTTTGATCGATATAAATTTGAACATACAATAAATCGCCGTCGGGCATTGCTGTTAATATTAAGCAAAGATAATACAGTCCTACTATATGAACCATTTCATTTTTTTTATTTAAATGTTTGTACATATGTGTTGAAGTAACTACGTCATTCAGCATAAGATATATAATTTATGAATATACTATACTATATTATATACTATACTATGAATATGCTATAATGTAATTGTTTTATTATATATCATAATATGTATTTAATTTCATTTTTTTGCCTAGAGTTACAGAATTATTTTTTGGTATAATTTAAATTGCAAGTTTTGCAACTTAAGCAGTTTTAGGTCAATGTTCTTTTGTTCAACTAAAAATGTTATATAGGTCATTTACCTTCTTCACTTTCTTTATTATTAATTTTCATTTCCATTAATATGAATAATTATGTATTTTTTTTGTTGTTTTTTAATTCATTATTGAGTAATTATAATAATATTGTTAAGCTAAGCATTTATGTACTATAAAAGCTGGAATTTTCAATAAAGATTTCAGATTTTTACCAACAGTGAAACAAGCCTTTTATTTTCTCTTGGTGAGGCTGCCAAGGGCACTGAAAAGTAGAAATCTGTGTGCGCAGGTAAAGAACTTGAGCACAATCATAATTGAATTAAGGTACAAGAACTTTAATTCAGGACTTGTAAAATAACATTACTTAGAACAGGTACTAGAACTTGTTCTTTTTAAAATTAAACAGGTACAGAACTTGTATTTTCTGTAGAACCAAAGCGATAAATAAAGGAATTTACCGCTCAACAAAACATTTGGTGACCCCGGCGTGATTTGTATGGTGGTACATAGAACCACTCATACACTCTACATATCAGCCCAAGTACAAGTATCTAAGACTCTATAATTAAACAGAATAATCCAGAATTAAGGCATTTTTGACGATGGAAGAGTTTGCAACAACACAAGACGAATTGGGTAGAAGCATTGAGAAGCAACTATGCAATTTCAAGAAAGATTCTTCTTCAAGGAAAACAGAAGATTACTTGAAGAAAAAATTAGCAATTTTAGAAACAGATTGGTCTGAATTTCATTTGACTCATCAAAAACTTTTACCATATGAAGAAGAAAATCCATCTTATTTGTATTTTGAATGTAATTACTACGAACAAGTTCGTAAAATTTATACACAATACAAGGAGATAATAAATGAATTTTTGGTAAAACTTCAACCCTCAGAAGATTCAAATACACCATCAATTATGGAGACTAAATCAACCGAACCCAAAGCTTCATTTTCTACTACACTTCAACAATCGGATTTTAACACAAATAAGGATAGTGTAAAAAGTGAACTACGTCAAGCATTAAAGAAGCAACGAGCGTTATTTGAAAAGGTAGAATGTTTTCTAACCGATCTTGAAGGCAAAATCAATTTAAGTCAACCAGTTCAATACTACGAATTTAAAATTAAAACATTAATGAACTACGAAGACGAATTAAGTGCCAATCACCAGACAATATGGCTACTTAGTGACAAAATGGGTCTAGAAGGATATGATACAGGGTCGTCAATTGTTTAAAAGGTGGACACTTGGCAAACACATGTACGTCACGCGCATGTACAAAATGTTCTAAACGGCACAACACTCTATTACATCAAGATGAAGTAAAATCGAACAAATCAACACAGAATACTAAAGATCTTTCAAAACAAAAACATGAAAATCTTGAAGAAGCAGCTCAATCGAACTCTTCTACAACATTAGTAGCACGAGCAAAAAATCCAAACCAGTACGTACTTCTCAGCACTGTAATTGTAAAGTTGATTACTAAAACCGGACAAGAACTAGAATGTCGAGCTATACTCGATTCTGGGTCTCAAGTCAACCTGATTACCGAGAAAATTGCTAAGAAATTAAAGGCACATCAAGAAATAGAACCATTATCTATAAAAGGAATAGGGAAAGGAACACACCAAGCATTGAATCGTATTAATATACAAGTTCAATCTAGACTTAATGGCTACTCAACGAGAATGGAAGCATTTATTATGCCTAAAATCACTAATCATCAACCCACCAAGTTATTAGACATTTCAAGCATATCAATTCCAAAAAATATTAAACTTGCAGATCCTCAGTTTTACAAACCAGGACCTATCGAGCTTCTTATTGGAGCAGAATATTATTATGAATTCTTAGCAATTGGACAAATAAGATTGGGTAAGAATCTACCAGTTTTACAAAACACAGTTTTTGGTTGGGTAGCTTCCGGGAAAATGACACACGCTGAAACAATTTCTGAAGTTAGTTGCAACATATGTACACACGAAGATAACAAATTAAGTGAACAAGTCGAGAGATTCTGGACTTTAGAAGAAACCGATAATAACCGATCATCTCTAACCACGGCAGAATTAAGATGTGAAACATTTTTCAAGAATAATACAAAAAGAAATGAGCAAGGACGATTCATTGTACGCCTTCCATTTGCACATGATCCAAATACATTGGGAGAATCAAAGGACATTGCGATGAAACGTTTCTTAAATGTTGAAAAGAAACTAATGAAAAATCCTGATTTAAGAAGGCAATATACTGATTTTATGGAAGAGTATATTCGTTTGGGTCATATGAATAAGATGTTTTTTTTTTCAACAGATTTGTGCTCCGTATTATTTCTTGCCACATCATTGCGTTTTACGACCTGATAGCGCCACTACAAAGTTGCGAGTAGTATTTGACGGCTCGGCAAAAACTTCATCAAATGTTTCTCTTAATGATATTTTACACACAGGTCCAAAAATACAAGAAGAACTTTTCTCAGTGCTACTAAGATTTAGAATGCCGAGATATGTGTTCACTGCTGATATTGAGAAAATGTATCGGCAAATTTTAGTAGAAGAACAAGATAAAAAATATCAGTTGATCCTGTGGAGAAGTGATCCTAGCTCCCCAATACAATATTTTCAATTAAATACAGTTTTACTTATGGTATTACTAGTGCGCCATATTTAGCTATTAATTGCATACAACAGCTAGCCTCACAACATGAAACTAAATATCCTGAAGGGTCAAAATCATTGAAACAAAATATTTACGTAGACGACGTAATGGCTGGTTCAAATACGTTAGTAGTAAGTAACCCACCTCTGCCTTTAAATATACATAGTGTACGGTAAGGACAGCAAACACGGAAGTGGACACATTTTCGAATCGCGTGTATCGGAGCGGTCGAAATGGAGTGATTTTCTGAGACGGAAAGCTGGAAAAACGAGTTTTTCTGTGTGGGATAATTTTTATTAAATGGTGATGGTAAAATAATGATGTTTATTGAATAGTGATGGTAAATTAATGATGTTTATTGAATAATGATGGCGGATTAATAATACTGAATAGACCAATGCTGTGAGTGTGTAAAGAGTAAAACAGGTGCATTTAATTTCTACAAAGCTTTATTTTGAAAAGCTATCTGACTGCGACTCGATTTTGATACCACCGCACATATGTAAAAGCATGTATTTTGAAAGTGGGTACAAAATTGAAAAAATAGTAAAGAGCTTGAAAGTTTTCCCTACCAAAAATGAAAGTGAATTTTTAAGTCCGTCCTATGTAAACAAAAATTGTTATCACATTACGGTAAAATAGATGTCAATAATAAAAAGTATTGTATGTGAACCCTACCAGAAATGAAAGTGAATGTTTAAACTTTAAACATTAAGTCCGTCCCATGTAAACAAATTGTTATTTTTTGTAAAACAGTAATTATTTATTTTTTTTTGGTTATTGAATGAAACAACAGGGTGATAAAATAAAAAAACATTTTTGGATATGATTTTTTTATAAAATTTATTTAATCTTTTTTATAAAATTTATTTTATCTTTTTTACTGGTCTGTGGTAAATTTTAGCTTAATAAAACCTCCTCTGGCTTCATCTTTACCTTCGAATACCAGATAATTTTCTGGTATCTGATTGAGTTCGTCTAGTTGACGTTGGGTTTTAATCTTCTCCGAGAATCTTGGCGGTAGAAAAGAGTACGTCTTATCAACAAAGTGGATAGTGAGACGCATACCATATTTTGTTTTAATATATTTAAAGGTACGTATTTTGTACCTTTTGTTGACCTCGAGGTTTGTGATGGGTATGAGTGTATCACAGTCACCCTCTGCTACCGTATTTAGAAGATCGAAGGTATTCTGGAATGAAAAAAAAATGAAGTTACGAATATTATGTACTAATTGATACTTACTATGTATACTCACCATTTTTTATCTTTATATGTACGTGTAATACTTTTTAAGACAATGTTTTGTCTGTCTTTATTTTTGAAACGCTTCTGTAATTTTCGCATTCAATTTTCAGCTTTTATTGTTTTCTGGTATCTGATTTATCTTATTTTCTCATTGAAGTAATAACATGGTATATTTCACAAAAAAGCCCTGTTATAATAAGTCCTCCGCCTAGAAATTTTAGTATGTGAAACAATACATATGAGGATTTTGATGTTTTTTGTGGTTCAATTACTCTTAAGTATGGTCCACATTCATCTTTTCCATTAACATAAAAACAATTTGGAGAAAGACGTAAATGTTCTGTCTCTACTTCTGTTGGACAATTGAATGCACTTATTTCTAAGGAACAAAAAAAACACTTAACACAGTCTTTACAGTTAGTATAATAAAACCCACTTTTCGCAAATTTTTGTGACTTTGTTTCAGTAATATTTAAATTATTAAAAGTTTTCAGACGATCGTGATCTCGCTTCAAGTTTAACATTCTTACTGAAAAATTGAAAAACTGAAAAATTCCTTTTATACTAATCGGGTTAGAATAGTATATATATATAACACTTGTTCTATAAAAGGTTTTTGAGTAAATTTGAAAGTGATGGCACAAAATAAAGATTACTCTTTGCTTGAAAAGAAATTCTACAATCTTAATAATAGTGAAGTATATGCGTCGCAATCTAGATTGCATAAGGCAGTTAAAAATAAAAAAATTTCACACAAGGAAATAAAAGATTGGCTTAGAGCACAGGATGTTTATACACTACACAAACCAGTTCAAAGAAGATTTCAACGGAATCATTATTATCTGCAATATATTGACCAATTATGGGAAATTGATTTATGCGATATGAAGATGCTTAAAAAATACAATGATGGTTATTCGTTTATACTCTCAGTTATTGATGTTTTTTCAAAATACGGCTGGATGGTTCCATTGAGAAATAAAACTGGTGCCGAAGTTACTAAGGGTTTAAGAAAGATTATTGTTGACAGTAAAAGAAAACCAGATACTATTCAAAGTGATAGAGGACGAGAATTTAAAAACTCGATTTTAACTTCATATCTTAAATTTAATGGGATACAACAAAGATTTCCACAAATAGCTTGTAATGTTAGAAAATCATAAAAAAAATGAAACTCCGAAAACCGAAATGTCTTAACAATTTATATTTTATTACAAAACAATACAATAAAAGAATTGACGGCCGAGTTATCAGACATTTTGAAGAGAATAATAAAAAATACTTTAAATTTAGTATTACTGTCAAAAACTTTATAATTTCTGATTTGCTTAAATCTAGTTAGATTTGGTTATGTTATGATCTAGTTAGATTTGAATTATATTACAAATTAAATTAATTTAAAAATAGTTTTTTATTATTCTCTTCAAAATGTCTGATAACTCGGTCGTCAATTCTTTTATTGTATTGTTTTGTAATAAAATATAAATTGTTAAGACATTTCGGTTTTCGTAGTTTCATTTTTTTTTATGATTTTCTAACATTACATTTTTTGGTCCTTCGAGCCGGATAATTGAAATAATTCGGATTTAAAATACAAGATCGGGCGGTATTTCATCACGGCATATGTATATACGTACATGTTACATTACTATATACATATTTACTATCGGTTTTCGGTTGATCAACTTTTGATCAAATAAATTCAATTTGTGAACAAATAAAATTACAATATAAGCGGTACATAAACAAGATCTGTTCACATTATTTCATTGAAATCACAAGGATTTGGTAAGGTCTATCTATTTATCTAATCAATAGTTTTAAATTAAATCTAATCGAAAATGGAAAATCTAAAACGACAAAGAGGTTCTTGTAAAGGAAGAATAACAAGACTTGAAAAATTCTTTGAAAGTGAAAATGTAAATGGCATTGATATTAATTCAATTCAAGTGAGATTAGAAGCATTAGAAAGTGCGTGGAAAGAATATTTACACTTTCAAGATCAGATTGAGTTAATGGTTGACGTAAATGAATTTGAAGATGAACAAAATAATAGAATGGTTATTGAAGAAAAATACTTCAATTTAAAATCCCAGATTTTACAAATTATTGAAAAATGTCAACAGTCTTCTGTTGCATCTCAACCAAATTCTGTACTAGAACAAACTTTGAGTACATTGTCTGCAAATCAAGTTCAGCTTACACAAGCATTAAAACATTTAACAGTGAATTCATCACAAGGTCGTTCATCAAATAATGAATCAGTTCCTGTAAATTATACTAGACTTCCTAAAATTGATGTTCCTCATTTCTATGGAAGCTATTTAGAATGGAAAAATTTTAGTGATCTTTTTGTAGCGTTAATTGATAAAAATCAAAATTTATCACAAGCAGAAAAACTTCAGTATTTAAAATCTTGTTTAAAAGGTGACGCTTCAACATTGCTTAATCATTTAACGGTATGTGATGCAAATTATGCTCCAGCATGGGAAGAATTAAATTCAAGATTTGACAAGGAAAGATATATTGTTGATTCTATTTTAAAAACACTATGCTCACAAGCATCAATTACATCTCCAACAGCACAATCTATTAAGATTTTATATAACACATCTACTGAATGTGTACGAGCATTGAAAGCAATGAATTACCCAGTCGACCAATGGGATGCATGGCTTGTGTTTATGATCACTAGTAAATTTGATAATGAATCTAAACTGTTGTGGACAAGATTTTCAGTTGGTAAGGAAAGACCAAAATTTGAAGATATTTGCAAATTTCTACTTGAACGTGAATTCGAACTTTCAAGCAACTGTAGTGATAACAAAACTGTAAAGGGAAAACCAACAAGACATACATATATTGCAAAGGTCGTATCATGTCCTAATTGTTCATCTGATCACGGCTTGTATAAATGTTTAGAATTTTTAAAATGGGAAATTCAACAAAAACGTGAATTTGTGAAACAAAAGAAACTTTGTTTTAATTGCTTGAAAATGGGACATCAGGCAAGACAGTGTACGTCAATTTTATGCAAGATTTGTCAAAAGCGACATCATACAGTTTTACACTGTGATGATAAAATGATAAATTCTTCTAAAGATAAAGTAGTTTGTGCAACGGCCAATTTAAATCAACTTAAATATATTATACTTCCAACTGCAATCGTTTTAATACAAGATAGATATAAACAATTACAACCTTGTAGAATACTTTTAGACACGGGTTCGCAAGTCTCATTAATTAGTGAAGCGTGTGTTCAAAGATTAGGTCTCAAGCGTAAACGTTCAAATACAGAAATTCATGGTATTGGTGAAACCAAATCAGAACCAACTAAAGGAAGTATTCAAATCAACATCAAGTCTAGATTATCAAATTATTCGGTTGAATTAAATGCATTTATTTTGTCAAAATTAACGTCATTCTTACCTTCAGTAAACATTACAAATATAAAATGGTCAGAAATAAATAATGTACAGTTAGCAGATCCAACGTTTACAAAACCAGGAAAAATTGATATTATAGCAGGATGTGATTTATTCTTTCATATTTTACAACCAGAAAAAATGATGAGTCCTATGAATAATTTGATAGCTCAAAATACGTTGTTCGGTTGGATTATAACAGGATCGCATGATCAGATTGATACAGCTAAATCCTCGTGCTATCATATTCAAGTTGATATCAACGATCAATTAAAGAGATTTTGGGAACTGGAAAATATTGATAATAGTCATTCTCGTACAAGGGAAGAAGATTTATGCGAAAATCATTTCATTAATACACATCAACGATTACATGATGGTAAATATTTGGTGCGTTTACCTTTTATAGAAAATATTCATCTAGGCAATTCTAAGGAAACAGCATTAAAACGATTCTTTTATATTGAGCAAAGATTAGCAAAAAACCATCAGCTAAGAAATGAATATACAACTTTTATGAAGGAATATGAAACACTAGGTCACATGAGAAAATTGACACAACAAGAAAAATTAATGAATGCTGAGGACTCTTGTTATTTACCACATCATCCAGTTTTTAAGCCTACTAGTACAACTACTAAATTGCGTGTAGTTTTCGACGCTTCATGTTCAACATCATCTGGTTATTCATTGAACGATTCCTTAATGATTGGTGCAGTCATTCAACCAGATTTATTTCAAATTATTTTGCAATTTCGATTATATCCAGTAGCATTTACGGCAGATATCGCCAAAATGTATCGCCAAATCAAGATGCATGATAGTGATGCTAATTATCAACGTATAATTTGGAGAAATCATCCATCATCAGAATTACAAGAGTATCAACTACAAACTGTTACTTATGGTACTGCGTCAGCACCTTTTCTAGCAACACGAGTGTTGTATCAATTATCAATAGACGAAGAACATTCTTATCCTAATGCTGCGAAACTTCTTAGATCACATTTCTATATTGATGACCTCATGGCAGGCGCTACCAGCGTTGATGAAGCTAAAACTTTGGTTTGTGAATTAAATCAGTTGTTAGCTAAGGGAGGTTTTGAACTACGTAAATGGTCAGCTAATGTCGATCATATTCTGGGCGATGCATCAGTACATGATACTCCAATAAATTTGACTATTGAGAAAACCGAAGGTATAAAAACACTCGGACTTAATTGGTATCCATATAGTGATTACTTTGCCTTTAATGTTAAGTTTAATAATGCATCTTCTACGAGCAAACGTCAAATACTGTCAGAGATTGCACGTATCTTTGACCCAATAGGTTGGCTAACACCGGTTATAGTGAACGCCAAAATATTTCTACAAGAATTATGGAACAACAAACTAGATTGGGATGATCAACTTAATGAAAATTTGTTAAGGAAATGGGTTTCAATTCGGAATGATTTAACAGCTTTAGAAAATATTAAAATTACACGTTGGTCAAACTTCGGATCATATGTTCATGAGCTTCATTGTTTTACAGATGCATCGCAGAAAGCTTACGCAGCTGTTGTTTATCTTCGTACGGTGACACCAGAGCAACAAATTATTGTTCGAATAATTGCTGCAAAATCAAGAGTTTCACCACTTAAAGAACAATCAATTCCTAGATTGGAACTATGCGCTGCACAATTAGGTGCTAAACTAATTCAGAAAGTTATGAAGGTATTTACATCGTGTAAGGTTTATGCGTGGACCGACTCACAAATAGTATTAGCATGGTTATCAAACTCGTCAAAGCGGTGGAAATGTTTCGTAGCTAATCGGGTAAATCATATTAAATCAATAATGCCCTCACTTCAGTGGAACTATGTTATGTCTGCAGATAATCCAGCAGACTGCGCCTCAAGAGGCATACGTGCCAGTAAACTCGTCAAACTGATTTGTGGTGGAATGGACCTGCATTTCTACATCAATTAGAATTTCAACCTCCTGAAAATGTAAGGCTTGATAACATTGAAGTTCCCGAACAACGAATCATACATTTTGTTGAAACTGATGATTGTATTTTAATCATCAAAAGATTTTCATCATTTCGCAGAATGATTAGGGTAATTGGGTGGTGCTATAGATTTTTTAATAACACAAAACAAGAAATCAAGAATCGTGCATCTTTCCTCAGTGCCGAAGAACAAAATTGTGCTTTACATTGCTGCATTAGAATCGAACAATCTCAGTTCTTTTCAAACGAAATATTAGACTGTAAACAAGATCGAGAAATGCAAAGGTCTAGCAAATTATTACGATTGGATCCCTTTCTTGATAATAATGATATTCTACGAGTAGGTGGTCGTTTGCAATTCTCAACGTTAGAATATAATCAACGACATCAAATTATCTTGCACAAACAAGGTCATATCGCATGGCTTATAGTGTTGCATTATCATTGTATTTATTTTCATGCTGGATCCCAACTTCTACAAAATTTACTACGCTCCAAATATTGGATTATAGGTGATAAGCATTTAATTAAAAAAGTCATTCATTCATGTGTTGTTTGTCAAAGATATGCAGCTAAAACATCTCAACAAAAAATGGGCAATTTACCGCCGTCACGACTAGAACCCGGAAGAGTATTTGCTAATGTCGGAGTTGATTTTGCAGGGCCTTTTTATGTGTTATCTAGAAGAGGAAGAGGAGTACGAGCACAAAAGGTTTATGTATCATTGTTTGTATGTCTTGCAACACGTGCTTTGCATTTAGAAATGGTTTCGGATTTGAGTACAAATGCGTTTATGGCTGCATTCAACAGATTTACTTCTCGGAGAGGCTTACCAAAACAAGTATATTCTGATAATGGCACTAATTTCGTTGGTGCAAGCAAAGAATTAAAGGAACTTTATCGATATTTTGGGAAAACGCAAGTGAAGAATCAACTCAGTAGTATCTTTGTAGATATTGGTGTTCAATGGCATTTTATACCACCAGCTGCTCCAAATTTTGGTGGCATATGGGAAGCGGGCGTAAAAAGCATGAAACATCACTTACGACGTACCATAGGAAACAGCCATTTGACAGCTGAAGAATTTTCTACGCTTTTATGTAAGATCGAAGCTACATTAAATTCAAGACCATTGTCTCCTGTTTCTGACTGCATTGATGATTTAGAGCCGCTAACTCCTGCACATTTCTTGATTGGAGGGCCCTTACAAACAGTTCCTGAAATTCCATTAGATGATGTTAAATTAAATAGATTATCTAGATGGCAATATGTTAATAGATTGAATCAATCCTTTTGGCGAAGATGGCATAATGATTATCTCCATCAGCTTCAACAACGTAACAAATGGATGATAAAAAGAGAAAATATGAATATTGGCACCTTAGTCCTAATCAAGGATGAAGATACACCGCCAGCTACATGGTTTTTAGGAAGAATTGTTCAAATACATCCAGGCAGTGATGGATTAGTTAGAGTTGTAAGCATTAAAACTAAATCAGGAATAATGAAAAGACCAATTTCAAAATTATGTCCATTAAAATTAGATTAATTATGTAATCTATTATTTGTGAAACGTTAAAATGTGTTATAAATATGTAATAGCTTGTAAAATTGATGTTATTTGAAATAAGATATTTCAAGGCGGCCGAGAAGTAATATAATTCAAATCTAACTAGATCATAACATAACCAAATCTAACTAGATTTAAGCAAATCAGAAATTATAAAGTTTTTGACAGTAATACTAAATTTAAAGTATTTTCTTTATACAACACGTAACATAGCTTCAACAAATAAAGCAGCTGTTGTTGAAAGATTTAACCGTACAATAAAGGAGAAAATGTTTAAATATTTTACGAATCATTTGACTAAACGATACATTGATATTTTACCTTATTTATTAAATTCTTATAATAATACAGTTCACACTACAATAAAAATGAAACCGATAGACGTAACATCAAAAGATGTACCAAGAATAATTGAAACTATTAAGAATAACTTCAGAAAAGATTCGCAATTAAAAGTTGACTTATTCGTTGGGGACTACGTTAGAGTGATTAAGAAAAAACCCACTTTCGAACATGGATATACTGAAAAATGGTCAAAAGAGATATTTAAAGTTATAAAAGTGATTAATCGTGAACCATATCCATTATTTGTCTTACAAGACTTGAAAGGCAAGGAAATCCAGGGTGGTTTTTATTATCAAGAATTACAAAAAGTTTATATGAATAAAGATTAAATATAGATAATGATACCTTTTCGACACCCATTTACAATGATGGTTGCAGGTCCAACAAAAAGCGGAAAAACCACATTTGTAGAGAACTTATTAAATGACAATAAGCGGTTTATTACACCCAATATCAGAAAAGTAATTTGGTGTAATGGTGAACAAAATGCAGTACCCAAAAATATGAATTTTGAGAATGTACATTACACTGATGTTATACCAGAAAATTATACAAATTATGAAAACGAACCCACTTTAATAGTTTTAGATGATCAAATGATGAATGCATACTGTAAACAAGTGTGTGAATTGTTTATCAAAGATTCACATCATCGAAACCTATCAGTTATTCTAATTACCCAAAATGTATTTCATCAAGGTAAATTTAGCCGGGATATTTCTCTTAACAGTAACTATATTATCGTTCTAAAAAACCCTCGTGATGTAACCCAGTTCAACTATCTGGCTCGACAGATTTATCCAGAAAATCCGAAGGAACTGATTAGAATATATAAGGAAAGCACGCAAAAGCCACACGGCTACTTGTTAATTGATTTAACACAAGATATTATTGATTTGCTGAGATTCCGAACAGATATTTTTAATAAAGATTACATTGTCTGTTTTTGTCCCAGAAGTTTATTGAATTCTGAAAATGGTGCGGAAATTGAAACGATTAAAGGACAACAGGCATATGCTATATGTACTAAAAAATGCTAAACCAAGTTTTCGGAAGACCATAATCAAGGCTGCGGAACCTGAAATTATTAAAACTTTATGTGAAATTACTATGAACACTTTAAATGGAAATCATAAACTTTGCCCGAAAACATATAAATCACTGTGTCCCTATAAAAGAGAGATGCGTAGATTGATTCAGACAAAAATCTGTACCTGCGCAACGAAAAATCTTAATTCAACGTGGAGGATTTTTACCGGTTTTATTAGGTAGTCTTTTATCTGGTGTTGTTGGATCATTAATTGAAAAATATGCAAAGAAATAATACATTGAATAGAATGCTGCTACTACCCCCTGAAGTGTATGAAAAATTAAAGCAAAGTATTTATTTCTCACTAAATAAATCAGCATTGGACAAAGAAATAATAAAAATATTAGAGAATAAAGACTTATCAGATAGTGATAAATGGTATAGATATCGAAATAAACTAATCACATTTTCGAATCTGAAGCGTAAAGGACGACATCTATCAGATAACAGTACACATAAAAAGCAATCAGAATTTGATGATACATTGAAGAAGAAAGATCGTGGAATTCAAACGAGATATACAAGGAATAAAGAGGGTTCAACACAAACTGAAAAAAAATTAACGGAGGACAGAATGATGCAGACTGAACCAGAACATATTGAAGAAATTTTTGAAACAAACTTAAGTGAAGATGATCAACCGACAGGAAAATCGTTTTTGTCACATAGAGAAAAACGGCGATTATCGGCTAGTGGCATTGGAAAAAGTTTAAAACAGGCTGCAAAAATGCGAAGAGCAGAAAAAGATTATGAGGTAATAACTGGTGCTGATGGAATCACACAATACACTGTACCTCTAGATATGAGCGTTGAAGAAATAGAAGAGCAGATAGAAAAGGTTAACCAGGAGGAAAGAGCTGCAGCTCCCCCCCGAGCACCTTTACTTAAGCCATCTTTATTAGATTCTACTCAGCAACAACTAAATTTTCCGATCAGAAAAAGCAAAAGATTACAAGAAAAGACGACATCTTTTGATAAAAATTTTCAATGGCAGACAATGAAATAATTACCTTGTTAACAATATAAATACAGGTAGAATCGATAACTTGTGTTCAGTATTTTTGAAAAATGCCTACCGACATAGAAGATAATGAGTTTTATGTTTGCCTTCTCAGCAACAATTCTTTAAAGTATTACCCTGAAAATACTTTATCTAAGTTTACAAATATGTTGTCACAACCGTGTAAACTCGGTACGGATTGGCGTGTCGGTCTTACGGAAATATCATTTGGTGAACGATATCGAAATGACAATTCTATAAAAAAACTAAAACTGGATGAAAGACATGTAGAGATTGGAAGTAGAAGTCTACGACAGGTGAATCGAATAATGTCGGTAGCAGTAAATGAAGTTGTTCGATTCGAATGGTCAAAAGAAGAACTTAAAAATTTAACATACAGAGCAGGTCACCTTAATTTCTCAAAGTTCTTAGCTTCATTTTACAATGCGGTAACACCGTCTTGGTATGTGATGTATTTGAATGATGTAAAGGAGAGAATTTACAAACGGTTGGAAGATGATTTCATAGATAATGTAATTCCTGAAATAAATTACACAAAAGAGACCGATGACTTTATCATGCATGTATATCAGGGTAGAAAAACATCAGATAACATTATTTTAAAGCTTAAAAATTATAGTTCGGTTGAAGATTTTATTGATGATTTGATTGGTCAAATTCCAAGAAGTGAAAGAAAACACATAAAACTAGAGAATATTATAGACAGTTATGTACATCCACAAAATAGTCTGAAACGTAAGAGTGAAGCTAAGCCTGATGATTTATTTAAAATTCGTTTAGAAGAGCTTGATGCAACCATTCAAATTAAAATGCCGTTACCACCAAACATTTCAATGAGAGAATTGGTTTCACTTATGATTACAAATTTGAATTTTGATAAACCGTTAACAGACAATGAAAAACAGAAGAAAGTTGACTCCATACAAAAAATTATATTTGAAATGCTGGATCGTCTCAATAAAGACTCGTTAAATGCAGAGCCACCTGGAGGAGGGAGATCGATAACTGGAGAAAGTGTAGTAGTAGATGTACCATATGAAAAAAAAGCAGATGGAGTGTATTCAACAACACCAGTTTCCATCGATACAAAAACAGATGATCTATCGAACTTCGTTACTGATTTATTTTTGAACATACCAAAAGATAGGCGAAATCCAAATCTATTAGCAGAATCCTTTGCTGAATCGTTTCGTATTGCTGATATCGAAAAAGGACAGAAAACCGTGCTATCGAAAATTAATGAAGTGAAAGAAATTGTGGACAGCTTGAACAATAGATTTGAACGTTCATTAGAACAGAAAGATCCTGTGATGACAACACAGAAACAGGAGTGTTGTTACGTGGGAATTGAAATGCTTTTTGTTTACACAGATATAATTAAACCACGAATGCTTGGTGATATACGATCTCGATATTTACGAGTAATTCCGTTGAAAGAAAACGAAAATGTTTTACGTTTCAAAAATGTTGAATACTGCCCCATAGAAAAAACATATATTGAAACTATTTCAGTGATGATATCTGATAATCTTGGTTTGTTGGCAGATTTTAAAAAAAGTATTTTACCAACATACATAATGTTACACTTTAAACGTTTTTAAAAAAAGATATAAATATGAGACACGTTTGTAAAAATTAGAAAGGATGTGGTGATGGATGGTTACTACACACAATATTATCTGCGTCAATCTGGAGGTGGATATAGTGATATTGGAGAAATATACAGGGGACCTTTAATCTATCAACGTGGTAGAGGTATTGGAAATTTTTTCGGGGGTCTATTACGATATTTAAAGCCTCTTTTGAGTTCTGACCTGACTGCCGTCAAAAACCAGGCACTGAAAACAGGTAAAGCTGTTTGGTCAGAAATAGGTAGTTCTGACAAGCCAATTCAACAGATTTTAAAAGAGCAAGGAAAGGTTGCTGTAGAAGAATTAGCCAAAAAGGGGATAAATAAGTTATTCCAAACACAAGATCAGAAAGGAACAGGGATTTTGGGAAATATAAATAGAATGGCTATAAAAAGACGTAATCCTGGTGCAATTCTTCATTTGGTATCTTCGGCAAAACGAAAGAGACGTGCACCACCACGTAAAAGGAATAAAAGACAAGTCAGAAAACAAAAAAAGAAGCGGAAAACGCAGCAGAGAAAAGGAAAAAAACGTGTTTTAGATATATTTGACAATTAATAAAAAATGGGTACATATACTGAATGCATGAAATCAGAATTAGATTTATTTTCGAGAACTCCTGTTCAAAGTAGTATTTTGAAAACGGAAGAAGTAGCTTATAAGCCTATAGCCTCACTGGATAATGCATCCGTCATCGAATTTGTTTCTTTGGGACATGGTGATACATACCGTGATCTATCAAGCATATACCTTCGATTAAGGTTACAAATGTTAGAATTGAAAGATGGTAAGGAAACACTTTATGCAGGGGATGCCGCCGGTGTAGTGAATAATATTGTACATTCACTTTTTCGTCAATGTTCAATATATTTAAACGGAAAGCCAATCTCTCAAACCGATAACAATTATAATTACAGAGCATACATTGAAAATTTACTGAATTATGGAAAAGATGCAGTAAGTACTCATTTAGAAAGTAGCGGATGGTATCTAGATTTGGATAACATGGAACCGGTCGTATCAAATGAAGAGAATGAAGGTTATTTGAACAGAAGGAAATTGTTTGATAAAAGTTGTGAAGTTGAATTGATGGGTAAAATACATGGTGACATTTTCAATCAGCAAAAATTGCTAATTAACGGTGTTGATTTACGTGTGGTGTTGTCATTAGAGAAAACTGATTTTTACTTTTTATGTAAGTCAGATGCCACACCAGTTTTGAAAATTTTGGATGCAACGATGTACATGAATCATGTGACTGTAAATCCAAGTATAATGTTATCGCATGAACGAGTACTTCAAAAATCAAATGCGATTTACCCATACAAACGTGTTGAAGTAAAAACATATACAATTCCAGCAAGCAGTTCAACATTTTCTCTTGACAACACTGTTATCGGACAATTACCAAATTTACTAGTATTTGGAATGGTTGACAATAGTGCATATACAGGAAATCGTACACAAAACCCTTTCAACTTCAAACACAATAAAATCACGCATTTTGGTTTGCTGGTAAATGGTGTACAAGTGCCTAATCAACCGCTAGAATTTGATTATTCGAAAAATAAACCTATAAGTACACGAGGGTACAACACACTATTCAAAGGAACAGGTATACACTACTTTGATAAGGGGCATCAAATAACTAAAAACTTTTTCGACAATGGCTGTTTCTTACTTGCTTTCGATCTTACGGCAGACGTTTCGTACAATTCAACTTGTGGGAATTTACTCAACCAAGGGACTGTTAGAATCGAAGGACGCTTGAAGCACTCAAAAATACCGTGACATGTATTGTTTATACTGAATACGATGCTTCTGTTGAAATCGATAAAGATAGAAACGTATACACGACTTTCTAAGGTGAAGAAAAAGTATATAAGGACTCTCGCAGTTAGATTTCTTGACAGTGTAGTGCATACACTGCTTTCATTCAAAAATTCTCAATATGAGTCAGTGTATTGTTAACATCGAATATTTAGTAAACGATGCGAATCTCGTATTCGCTCGAAAAATTTCGTTCTGTGGATTCACATCTCCATGTAAACCGTTTACTCGAGAAATTTTATATCAGTATCCAACAAGAGATGCCTTCGAACAATGTGAAGGAATCGAGGTAACTAACACACCAACCACATTTGGTAATTTTCAATTTAGACGAGTTGATGCAGACTTGACAAAAGTTATCAGCAAATTTGATACTATCTTGGTAAATGGCTCTATAAACAAAGAATTTATCATGAACTACACAAGTAATTCTACAAAAATCATTGACCTCCAGCAAAGATGTGAAATCGAGCCTACTACAAAATGAACACTATTGAAATAAGAAACGCATTGAGAAATAACAAAACAACAAAAATCAATTTTATAGGGGTATTCCCATGTGATTATCTACCGGAAAGAATTACGAAACCAGCTCTCGTTATTGCCAATACAGATCCAGCACATAAAGAAGGCACTCATTGGGTTGCATTTTTTTTACCTAAACATGGCCCCGCCGAATATTTCGATTCTTTCGGTATATACCCCCATAATAAATTCTTTTTAAAATTTTTACTACGTAATTCTACATACTTTTTAAGTAACTCTCGAAAAATACAGGGAGATTTTTCCTCTACATGTGGACATTACTGCTGTGTATATTTATTTTCTAAATGTAAAGGTTGGAGTATGCCTCGTTTTATACAACAGTTCTCTCCATACAACCATGCATCAAATGATCAAAAAATACTAGCAGTATATACAAAAATTTTCAAGAATAAGAAGAAAAACAAAAAAATTCAAGGTAACAGAAATCAGAAAGGAGGAATTTCACAACGAAAAACCTGTTTTCAGATTTGTAAACCAAGACAAGATTGAACATGATCAAACATGTTAACAATTTAGATATGAAAAACTTATTTATGTTGTTCCGAAGAGTATAAATATTTAAACTCTAAACTTTAATATTGCATTTTTAAAAAATGGAATCACGCAAGAGGCAATCAAGTGATAAAGAAAGTACTAAGAAATCTACCAAGAAAATAATTTTAATTCCAACTGAAAATGTGTTATTAAACTACACTTACTATTTGGATGATTATCAAAAACGAAAAATTACACTTGGATTTGATACAACAACTTTCGAAGCAAAAATTATCTTCAGTTACATTGGCCGTTTTCCTGTATCAGCAACCTATACAGGATGGACTTCAGCTTATACATATCTCACTAATCTGAAAAGTGAAATTAGTGGACGTATATCTGAAAATAACCATAAACCAAAAAAGGAATACAGAATACCAGTTGAAATTGGTAGTATTCGACTGAAGGAATTGGAACTTCTTAAATTATTTGATATGTTGGAGTTTTTAAACATTGTGATGTACCATAATCATTCCGCTTCGGAAAGTGTGAAGGAGTACTTCAACCAGTACGTTAGTAGATGTAAAACAAAAGATGTGGACAAATTATCTAACGACGATTTTTTTATACCAACACGATCTTCGTACGTACACATAAATTATTCTAGACTTTTTTACGAATTTCCCCTTTTCTGTAGTTATAATATAGTTCTTAATAAACTGATTATGAACATGTAATTTTTTTTGTAAATATTTTTTGTAAAATAAAACAATGGAAAAAAACAAAATAAAAAAGTTTTTTTATTCAATTTTATTTATTAACATATACAGGTAAATATTTACACAATTCTGTACTGCACATCGACTATATTTTTCTTTTTTGTGAATAGTACAATCTGTATGAAAATTTCGAAGTTCCCTTAGTCTAGGTATTTTGAGCTGTATGACTTCTGATGTTGGTAAATACTTTTTTATGAACTTTTCTTTTACCTCGCCTTTCACGTATATGGTAGCGTTGTCAAAATCCTTGAATATTTGTGTCATAACACTGTAATTGGTGTCTCCGTCATTCCAATCTAAACCATTTATATTTTCCATGTCATATTGATTTTGTTTCCGTGCTTTGTCCGATAATTCTTGAAACGGATACGGTGGTTGAAAATGGTAACGTAATGGACAGATTGATTCAAAAGAAAGTATTGCGAGTTCCTTCGCAAAATATTGCCCATTATTTCCACAAACAAATTGAATATCAAAAATAAATTTATTCATCTTTTTGAACAGAGAGCAAGGAGTGAAATGAAAAACTTTTTTATTTTGTCATCATTTTATATTTTTTAAAAAAATGTAGTACATAAATTCAACTTAACATTAAATACAAAAGTCTAATCTAATTATAAAATTTTAGGTTTTTTGAATCCATATGGATAAGAAAAATATTCATCTTCTACTATTCGCTTATCAAATGTAAATGATAAATGTTTTTTTTCAACAGAGGATATGATAACTCCTGGTTGTTTGCGCTTGATTTTTCTGTCGTTTTTTACGCAAAAATCTTCTTTTTCAATGTCACTTTGTATCATAGATTTCAATCGTTCAAAATTAACAATTTTACAACTGTCAAAATTAATAGATATACCTTTACATTTAGTAATATATTCAGGACCTTTACTAGTTTCAATTTTGAGACTGTAAGTTTTAGGTCCAGTGCTTACAAATTCTGAGATGTAAGAACCAGGACCAAAACATTCAATCTCATCTGTTAAATCACCCAAAAAACCCGAAATTTCAAACGGGAATGGATTAGTTTTTTTTTCTACAAAAATTATACTATCAGTGTCACAATACAAAATTGCTTTACCAACCTTTTCTAATGCTTCGTAGAGTTTTATTCTTGCAAATGCAGTTGTATATGCAGCAATTGGTATATTTACATGAGGCAAGGAGTTTAGGCTCTCATGTATATATTTCCAAGTAATCCAGATAGTGTCATCATTTATTGGTAATAAAGAACAAATTTCTATACCGGGAGATTGTATAAACTCATTGAAATCTTTAAAATTATGAACAACCTTAGTGAAAGTTCTATCCTCTTTTTGTGCGAATTTCCCCCAAAATGAATTTAAGCAGATTTTAGCTGTGCTACGCTTACCAGGATTATTTCGGATCTGCTCCTTATCTAAAACAATATCTTCCTTTATCCGGTAGCGTTTTAAAAAATCTTCCTTTTCTTTTTCAGACGCATACTTTTCACTCCATCCACTTGCTTCTTGCTTAATTTTTAAAAAAGTGTTCACATATTCTGTAAACAACCCTCCACTTTTAGTTTTTGGGTCGTAGATAGTGTAGTCGTATTTCCAAACTTCAAAAATTTTTTTTATCCTATATCCCTTCTTAATAGCTAATGAAATTTCCGGAATAACCCAAGTACCTGTGATTATTCTTTCTTCTTCACTATGTTGACATTCAGAAATTTTGTATTCTTTTCCACACTTTCTACAAAGCGCAAAATATAATTTCAAATTACTTCTAAAAGGTAAAACAGGTAGAAACAAATCGCTTGGAGGAACAACTGAGCATAAAATAAACCCATGCATTGAAAGTATTTCCGAAAGTGATGGTATATTTTCATTTCGAAATATTTCAGGATGCCCAATCGGATACGGAGAATATTTATTGATATATGGATATAAACTAGTAAAATCTAAATATCTTATAACTTCATTTGTCTCAACTTTATAATGTAATCTGAATACTTCTGTACGGCCTCCAAATACCGCGTTACGGGGATTAAGTGGTGACGCAATATTTCTAACATATTCAGTTAATTTGATGTTCACGCTAGGGTTATCTTTTAAAAACTTTTTAAATTCACATTCCCATATATACACTAATTTGTAACCACTACGTTTAATTGTATCAATTCTTCTTAGTGTACTTTCAAAACGCTGATTCAAAGTTTCTATCTTTCGATTTGAATTATCATTCACTTCTTGTATTTTGAAACACTCTTTACAACCATGATAATAACACCCGAAGAATTCATATACTGTTTTTGTGCTTGAAATATACCCATCAACTAGTAACCCACTTTTTTCTAATCTCACTTCACCTTTGTTATTTGCTGAGAGTAGTTCTTCTTTACTTTTCAAGTTTTCCCATGCAAGCCATTTAGCAGCAATGAATGACTGGTTTTGATATTTATAGTAACCAGTTTTTGGCATTATACCCAAGGTATTTTTCTTGAGATAGTTTTTTCTAAAAACAAGCATACATGCTGAAGCAATAGTGAGTGATTCCACAAAAGGATTAATCTGAGTAACACTTAAAAATTCTGTCATAAATCGAATACAACCCAACCGTAAGATACACACGTCGTTCAAACAGTACTTTATCATTTCTCTCTTATTGTTAAAAACTCCTAGGGAAGCTGAATTATACCATTTTAAAAAATCTTCTCTCTCTTTAACTTTCATCGTATTATACCCATACATTTCTGGGGAAGGATATTTCCCAACATATGTTATATTTTCAATCGTGTTAAAATAATAGGGATAGTACCCCTTTTCATAATTTTTTATATCAAAAACTTGAGGAAATTTTGCTAAAGGAATAGATAAGAAATTCAAGGAATCAATAAATCTTACTTGTCCACATGCTATTTTCATTATTTTGGTTCCGTTCATTATAGGTTCTATTTTCATTTTCCTCGCTGTAAGATCATTAATTAAAAAGTGTCCGTCATATCCCTGTAAATTATGTGCTATACAAAATACACTGGACACAAAAGAGCGAGGTTTTAAACAGTAATCTAAAAATTGTTTGACTACATTTGTCTTATTATTATACTCAAAAATGTGTTGTCTATCACCGCATACCCCGCATTTTTCTTCCATATTTATATTTTCGTAGCAGTTATAACATATTTGCTGTGCAACGATTAAATTGACAATATGTAGGTAGGACGAATCGTTTCCCTCTAGTGTAGTGTTTTGAGTACTTTCACAATCAAAAAATATCATAAGAAATTTTTGTTCGTTTTTACCTTTATATGGTTTAATATAACAAAGGTGATCTGAAGTAACTATTTTTGAACATAAGTTGCAAAAGTATTCATCACAAATATGTTCTTCGAATTTCCTCTTATCAAGTACAAGAAATTTATGACATAATTTGCATATCTTGAAAATATCGCATATAGTCTTATTCTTAATTTTATTCTGAAGATGATTATCGAAGCAAGTTTCACCTCTAAATGTACGATTACAAGTGTTACATGTTTTTAATTTATCAATAAATTCACATGGTGGGAAAGAATTACAATAAGAACATTTAACTTCACACTTATGTAACGGTCTTCCCATTAATTTATCACAAAATGAGCAAACATATTTTTTGTTAAAAAATCCTGTAAGTGATTTTATTACAAAATAATGTTGTAAATTTCTAGAGTAGAAAAGATAAATTTTTTTAGTATTAGTTTTTTCAAGGGGAAGTTTAAAGAGAATAGAACTGGAGTCTTTTAAATCATCAAAAACAATTATTTGATAATCATTTAAACATTTTTGAAATTTGTAAAGATCTTGAATATTATAACCTTTTTCACTTGGAATAACTTTTGCTCTCTTACACAACTGTTTTGCTAATTTTTCTAGTGAATTTATTGTAGTAACATGATCAAAATCTTTTACATTCATTTGAATCCCGTAGCAAATACTCCTTGGAAGACAATCAGTACTATCGTTTTTTCCTACATCAACTACGCTATTCTTTCTAATTAACACCTCATTTTCTTCCATATATCTAGGATCAATCTTACCTCCACCAAACGGAAAATTAATAATATCTGCATTCATTTGCAGAACATCATCTGCAAGAAATGTTGCGTTCGACTGATTTACATTTGAAATCAATCCAGTTATATATTTACCATCTATTTCACTAACTGGTCTCAAACTTGACCAAATAGGTTTTACTTCGGGTGAATTTGGAAGAACAATTGAAAAACTAATTTTACTTCCAGGTAAAGAATTATGTGTCATATTATCAATAACATCATCAAAAGCTTTTTCCAGAACTTGTAAAGGATTTTTCTCTTTATCACTAAAATCTTTTAATCGAAAAACCATTTTTATACCTTCTACATTGAATTTTTTATAAAATGTACTTCTTCTAGACAAACATTCAAAACTTTTATTTAAACCACTACCAGACTGAATAATATTTTCAGGGGTTTTTTCAATTCTTTCTAAGACATTATTTTGAATTGTTTTTACCGGAGAGCTATCATCCTCAGTACTTTTTAAAAAATTCATTGTTTCTTTTAATACATTAAGTGACGAAAAATCATTTGTGGTTATTGAATATTTGGTCGCTACATTTAAAAATGAATATTTTTCTTCCATAGAAAAATCTATCTTTTTCTCTTTTAGTTTCTTCAATATAAAATTAAAAGATTGCAAAAATAAATCAGTACTTAATTCTAGGGCACTTTGTAAGTGTTTTATGACGTCCTTCGAACTCATCATAAATGTAAAAAAAATATAGTTATTTTTTTTTTCAATCAACCCGACGTGAGTCTTTTGAAAAATTTCTATTTTTAAAATTTTTTAAATGTCTTTTTTAAAAAATCATTTTTTTGTTTTTATTCCTTTTTTTACAAATTTAAAAAAATTTCTCTTTTTCCTTTTTTTTAAAATACCTTTTTTAAAAAATCATTTTTTATTCTCATTCCTTTTTTTACAATTTTTTTCTTTTTTCAAAATTTTTTGTTGATTTTTAAGATTTTTTAAATCTTGTTTTAATTTTTCTTTTATTTTTGTATCTTTTGTGATACAAATTATCCTATATAAATTTGCCTGCTCTTTTCTCAATCTCACTATTCTCCCTCCTCTTGAATTTTTCTTCTTCTTAATTATCGGTGCTGGTATATTCTCAGGCTTCAGTCCCTTCTGCTTTAACCTATATTCCTCTATGGTAATTGGCTTCGGACCAGAATATGGATTTTCTTTTATATTTTTCTTTAATTCTTTTACACCTCCAGTATTCATCTGTATTTTTTAGAAAATTAAATATTAAACAATTTTTCAAGATAGTTTCTACATGGCACGCAAAATTGCCGATCGTAGTTAAGTGTCACATAGCACATAAAAAGATGCCAGTCGTGACAAACTTTTTGAAAAAATTTTAACTTACCTGATCAAGTATTTTCGTCTGAATACTTTCAGGCTTATGTTTTTTTATTTAAAATAGGTCTCTATTTATTCTAATTTTTACTTTTTAATATGGTTACGACAGTAAAAAATAAGAGTGGATCTATTTCTAGCACTTGAAAAATGAAAAAAATACGTCTTTTACACCTCCAGTATTCATCTGTATTTTTTGGAAAATTAAATATTAAACAATTTTTCAAGAAAGTTTCTACATGGCACGCAAAAATGCCGATCGTAGTTAAGTGTCACATAGCACCTAAAAAGATGCCAGTCGTGACAAACTTTTTGAAAAAATTTTAACTTACCTGATCAAGTATTTTCGTCTGAATACTTTCAGACTTATGATTTTTTATTTAAAATAGGTCTCTATTTATACTAATTTTTACTTTTTCAATATGGTTACGACAGTAAAAGAAAAAATAAGAGTGGATCTATTTCCAGCACTTGAAAAATGAAAAAAATACGTAAATATTCTTTTTTTCATTAAAAGCGATTATCGTTTTTTAAAAAATAATTTTCGATAAATTATCATACAAAATTATGTAAATACAAAATTCATAGTATTACGTCATAAATTGAGTTTCAAAATTGTATCATTTTCATTTTCTTATAAAAATATTACATTTACATATTTGATATTTGTTTTCATGCAAAAAATAAAATACATATAGTATTAATGATTACATACTAAATGAAAAAAATATTTTTTATTTTCAAAATATACAAGTACTTAATTAATAAAGTTAAATTTTATTGATATTTGTTGAATTTGTTCAACATTTTATCTGAAAATAAAAATAAAAGGGGTATTATTAATTTTCCACCTTTATTATCTTTTGATACATACTCACGTGATAAAAATTGTTTCACTATTTCGTCATAGAATCCAGGAGTATCCTAAAATAAATAGAAATAGAAATTAATATCGATGCCTAAAAAACAATACACAAAAAAACCAACACCAAAAATATGTAAACAAACCACCTAACCAAACATATAACATAAAATAATACAATACATAAAACAGAACATTTAACAAAATATTACGAATCACAACAGAATTATTTTAAATGGAGAAAACATTATTATCACAAAAAAAATATTCATAACACAATATGTGTAAAAAAAATAACATCAATATATCACCACATCTCGCAACACATAAAATTGAAACACAAAATGCACAAATACACAGCAAATATAAATGGAATGTTTATTAAAATTATCACTTAAATTAATTTAAATTAAGATTTACCTAACAAAAAAATTGATAAAAGGTAAATACCTTTACCTTTTCACGATTATTTTTTTAACCCTAAAATATAAAATAAAAATAAAAATATATATAACCACACGTACATGTAAATATAAATGAAATATACATATACACAAATATAAAACAAAAATATACATAGTACATAACTACATATGTCAATACTGTCAGATCTATCAAAAAATATATGTACCAGTACCAGTTTAATAGTTACCACTCAAAGTTATTCACAATCATCATAAATTGTCATTTCGAATCATCAGACACAATTTGAAAAAAAACGGTTTTATAAAAAGGACGAGTACATGAGATAAATAGTAGAACATTTCAACAACGGAGAAAAAGAAAATTCCAGAACCGCGAAAATTTAGTATATAAAGGGTTGCGATTCGCAGAAAAATTTGTCTTTTGCGATTACCTGACTATATTGTCGTACTGAGACTGAACCAGGGAAAACAAAAGATCGCCTCATCAGCTGGGACGTATTGAGTCCTAAAAAATCTAGCATATTGAGCTAGTAAGTAGGGAAAAGTTAGGAATTTCTGTAAAAATACTTAGAATTTTTACAGAAATTAGGGAACGTCGAAGTAAATCATCGTCAAAAAAATATACTTAGAAAATTTCTTATAGAAATTTTCTAACACTTGGAGCCGGAATTTATCATCGTAGAAATACTTAGAAAATTTTTTTATAAAATTTTCTAATACTTCAAGTAGAAATTCAACATCGCTAAATACTTAGAAAATTTCTAGGACTTAGAAATTTTCTAAAGTTTCATCGCTGAAAGTATCATCAGAAAATTGAATTATTTTGGAAAATTAGAAAATTCATCGAGACAGTAAAAAATATTTCATCTCGACAGTCGTCAATTCCCGTCGGCAATCTTCAGTTCGCGTAACGATTTTTTTTGAAAATTTAAAATTCAAACAAACATTGTAATTGGTTCGTCATCGTTATATTCAGCAGCAGTTCTTCAAGCAACATAATTTCTACAACGCCATCTATCCGTGTAGGTCGACCTATGCCAACGAATAATTAGTTAATTAGCTCTTAGTAGTTAAGAATAAATGCAAATTCATAATTAAAGTAAATTTGATAGATTTCGTTTGTACGAATTCATGATTTTATTTCAATTTTGTTAAATTCATTTGCATAGTTATTTCCGATTTAACAGAAATATTGTACATATACAAATTTTTAAATTAAAGTAAATTTTATATATTTCATAGATTTAAATTTGTTTGTATAATTAAAATTTATTGTATAACTATTTCCGGTTAATCGAAATATTATTATAATTAAAAATATTGAATTTCTTTTTATAAATTGAATTAAATTTATTTAGAAATACATATTATTTTAAATATTTTATAATTGTTTGTAATTTAGTTTAAGATATTGAATTGTTAGACTTAAGAGAATTTTTTTTGTAATAAAATTTATAACGTAAATTGAAAAACATTGTGTTTTTATTTTATTAAACATTTTGAACCGGCACCTTTCTTAATTAATGTTAAATTAAACTTTTTTTCATATTATTTTCTTTGGGTGGATTTAACATTTGGTCCTTCGAGCCGGATAAAATAGAAACTCAATTTTTTTTCAATTTATAGATAGACTCTAAAAAATTTGTAAAAATGCAGAACATTCAGAATTTAATTAAATTACAAACAACTTTGGAAAGGGAATTAAATACTGTTACAATTAGAATTAAACAAAATTTAACTGAAAATCAACCAATTAATGTATATGAACGTAGAATACAGAAATTAAATGAATTAACTGATAAATTTAGGGATAATCATTATTTAATTTGTCAAACTGAAGATTGTAAACTCACTGCCGAGTATATTGAACAAAATAAGTATGATGTATTTGAAGAAACTTGTTTTAGTTTAATCACAGAGCTACAAGAAAAAATTACTTCGTTAGCCAAATCAAGTAATGTTTCAAATGACGGATCCACACATGTTACAACTCTCGTATCTCCACAAAAATCTAAAATAAAGTTACCTCCTATTTCTTTGCCTAAATTTGATGGTACCTACAAATCTTGGCGATCATTTAAAGATTTGTACACAAATTTAATTCATAATAATAAGGAAATTTCAGAAGTTGAAAAATTACACTACCTAAAATCTTGTGTTTCTGGTGAGGCTGCAAGAATTATTAAACCTTTTGAAGTTATTGGAACAAACTATCATAAAGTTTGGCAAACATTGGAAAAAAGGTTCAATAATAATAGGGTATTAATCAATGCACAACTAGAAAAATTGTGTAAAATAAATTTGACAAAAACCGAAAATGCTCAATCCATGAAGGATGTGCTTAACAACACAGAAGAGATCCTTCATGAATTGAAAACATTAAAGGTCGACATTGAAAATTGGGACCCTATTATTGTGTATCTTACTCTGCAGAAATTATCGCCAGAAACACGAGAATTATGGGAGATAAAACAAAGCGAGAAAAACGAGGTGGCTTCATATAAAGAATTGGTGGAATTTTTAGAATCAAGATTTCGCGTATTAGAAGCAATTAATACACCAAAACGAAGTAATGTTTTCTTAGCTCACAATAATAAAAATACTAATCAAAATTTAAAATGTACAAAATGTAAATCTGATCATAGGCTGTTTAACTGTTCGAGCTTCAAATCACTATCAGCGACAGAGAAATTGAACTTCATCAAGAAAAACAACTTATGTATGAACTGTCTCACCTTCGGCCATAAATACAATGACTGTAAAAGTAAATATACGTGCGGTATATGTAAACGAAAACATCACTCCCTATTACATACTAGCTTCAATACCACATCGAACGCAAATCGGGATAAACCTTCTGCTCAACCGATAGCTACACAAAACAACGATAGCACTGGAAACGAAGCTTTGCCAGTCCGAAACTCTAACAAAAAGAATGAAGTAAAGACTTTCTTTTCTTCAAACACGAATCAAGCACTCTTAGCAACGGCTTTAGTCAGAATTCGGAATACAAAGGGTCACAATGAAGTATTGCGAGCCTTGATAGACTCAGGGTCGCAAGCAACCTTTATAACTGCTGCTGCAGCAAAACGCCTGCAACTTGAAATCACACGGACGAATCAGCACATCAGTGGACTCAACCAGAGCAGTGCCACTGTGGCTAATTCTCAAACTGAATTTACTCTGGAATCGGTATACAGAAACTTTAAACATCGGTAAATGCGTTAGTGGTAAGGAGTATCACTAACGATTTACCAACTCATCGAATTGAAACGACAGGTTTTGATCATTTGAAAGATCTAAATCTAGCTGACCCTAATTTTGCGATACCCGGAAAAATAGACTTGTTAATTGGAGCAGAAGTGTACGCAGCGATAATTCGTGGAGGAATTAAACGCTCATCTGAACCCAATCATCCTGTTGCGATAAACACTGAATTAGGCTGGATTGTGATGGGTAGCATAGGACATGCTACACAATCCAGTAGGACGTTCATGGTGCAGGTCCATGAATCTTCTTTGGATACTCAACTAAGAAAATTTTGGGAGCAAGAAGAATGTTTGAATGTAAAACACGAAAAACCTGAAGACAAGATATGTGAAAATATATATACAGAGACAACTAAACGTTTAACAAATGGTTCGTATCAAGTAGATTTACCATTTAAAAAAGTTCCTGAATTTGGTGAAAGTAAACAAAAAGCAGTATCACAATTTCTTTCATTGGAACGAAAATTTCAACAAGACACGGAATACTATAACCTATATAAGAAAAACATCGACGAATATTTAGCAGCTGGTCATATGATTAAAGTCGATAAAAGCAATAATAACACCAGATCATATTATATGCCACATCATGGTGTACTTAAAGAAAGTACTACTACTAAGTTGAGAACAGTTTTTAATGCATCGAGTAAAACCAGTAACGATATGAGTCTTAACGAACAAATGTACATCGGGCCTACCATACAACCAACTCTGGTCACCACCCTGCTAAGATGGAGAAAATATCGGTATGCGATTACAGCTGACATAGAAAAAATGTATCGCATGATACATATTAATCCAGAACAGTATGATTTACAACGAATAGTATGGAGAAATTCACCTAATGAACCAATCGAGGATTACGCACTAACAACAGTAACGTTCGGTACCGCGGCAGCACCATTCTTAGCTATTCGAACAATTCACCAACTGGCCAATGATGAATATCAAAATTATCCGAAAGCTGCAGAAATAGTCAAAAAACACATGTATGTAGATGACTTATGTTACTCGCATCCTGATCTAAACGAATTAGTAGCCATTCAAAAGGAATTGCGTCAATTGCTAAAAACAGGAGGTTTCAATTTACGGAAATGGATTGCAAATGATTCCGCGATATTAAACCAAATTCCAATCGACGATCGCGAATTGAAAGAATTTTTAACAATTTCTGACATGTTTAATGTTAAAACCCTTGGTATTAGATGGAATCCTACCACAGATAAGTTTAATATATGCGTAAAAGTAAAAAACGAAGAAAGGAAAATCACAAAAAGAACAATTTTGTCAGAAATTGCTTCGTTATTTGATCCATTCGGGTGGCTAGCTCCATGCATTATGACGGCGAAAATAATAATGCAAAAGCTTTGGATCTCGCGCTGTGATTGGGACGACCGGCCTCCAGAAACATTAGTAGAAAAATGGAAACAATTCGTTGAAAAACTACATCACATTTCTACCATCACAATACCTCGCTGGTTAAATTTCACTAACAACAATGCTGAAATTACGATTCACGGTTTTTGTGATGCATCGAATGTAGGGTACGCGGCGGTAATATATCTACAAGTAAAAGAAGGAAATGAATCCAAAGTATCTTTAATAGCATCGAAAACCAAAGTAGCCCCCATCAAACCAGTATCTTTGCCTCGCTTAGAATTATGTGGTGCTACTTTGCTGGCCAAACTAATGAAAAACGTAACAAATGATCTTGAATTGGAAAACGCTAAAATCATACTTTGGACAGACTCAATGATAACGCTTTCATGGATACAAAAACATGCAAGTAATTGGAAAACTTATGTAGCTAATAGAATTGCAGAAATCCATGAACACACTAGTCCTTCATCGTGGCGATATATACCGGGACCTGATAATCCAGCAGATCGTGCTTCAAGAGGTCAAATGCCCGACGAACTAACAGAAAATGAATTATGGTGGAATGGACCAAAATGGTTAAAGAACGAAACGATGTGGCCGAAACAACCAGAAGTATTGGATTCGGTTGAAGAAATAAAAAAACAAAAGGTTTTCGCTGCAATTGCAGAACCAGATATTTTATCAAGATACTCATCATATTCTAAACTACTAAGAATAACAGCTTATTGTTTACGTTTTATAAACAATTGTCGCTTGAGTCATAAAATTAAAACACATCATCTAAATACAGAAGAAATTGATCAGGCAGAGGTTTCAATTGTGAAAACAATACAGCAAAATCAATTTGCAGCAGAAATAAAAAATTTAGAAACTGGACAATCAATAAATAGAACTAGCAAGGTTTTAAATCTAAATCCGTTTCTAGACGAACAAAAGGTACTCAGAGTGGGTGGCAGATTAGGAAAGTCAGAATTACCATACGATGAAAAACATCCGATTCTTTTACCAGCAGATCATCCAGTTACGAAGTTACTAATCAATCATGTTCACGAAAAAACATGTCATGGAGGCATACATTTAGTATTAAACACAATTAGAAATAAGTTCTGGATAATTAATGCCAAAAATACAATTCGTCATCAATTACATAAATGTCTTAAATGTTTTAGAATGAAACCAGTACACAATACTCAATTAATGCATGAACTACCAGCTGCTAGAGTAACTCAATCTTTTCCGTTTCAACATGTCGGTATCGATTTTGCGGGTCCTATTGAATTGAAAATATCACCATTACGAAATTCAAAAACTACATCAGTTTATATATGTTTATTCATTTGTCTCTGTACTAAAGCAATTCACCTAGAACTAGTAACAGACTTAAGTGCTAATGCTTTTATCGCAAGTTTCAATAGATTTATTAATAGACGAGGTCTATGTTCAGACATATATTCTGACTGCGGAACAAATTTTGTTAAGGCCAACAAAATTATGTTTTCAAAACAAACCACGGAAGAAATTGCAGATAAATTATCTACAGAACGAATAAAATGGCACTTCAATCCACCTTCTGCTCCACATTTCGGCGGTTTATGGGAATCGCACATCAAACTGATCAAAACACATTTAAAAAAAACACTACAAAATACGAAACTCACCTTTGAAGGTCTGTATACCGTCTTATGCAACATTGAAGCGTGTGTTAATTCTCGTCCATTAACACCACTAAATATCGATTCGAATGACAATACAATTATTACACCAGGCCATTTCCTAATACAGAGAAATTTACAAGTAGTACCAGAAACCAACAAAATAAATGATAACGTCCCTACGAAACAATGGCAATTTTTAAAACAACTACATACAACAAAACTTTTGGCGAAGCTGGTCAAAGGATTACTTGCATCAACTCCAAGTCAGATATAAATGGAAAGTTACACAAGAAAACTTGAAACCTGATGATATTGTTTTGATTAAACAAGAAAATTATCCACCTTTAACATGGCCATTGGGTCGTATCCTTGAAACATATCCTGGTACTGACGGATTGGTAAGAACAGCATTGATAAAAATTGGGCAAAAAACTTATGTAAGACCAATCGTTAAATTATGTAAAATTCCGATTAATCAAAATTAAAAAATCAATTAATCAAAAAAAAAAAAAAATGATCACCCCTGAATGATAAACAAAATCTACAAATAGTACTGCCATATGGCAGTATATGTATATACATAAAGTGGAGAGAAAATTAAAACTCAAAATGAATAGACCGTTACTTACCGGTGACGTGTAGTTTCAAAAAAATTTTTTTTTCACAAAGAACAAAAGGTGTAAAAATATTTTTAACAAAAATTTTTTCAAGTGAAATAATTATAAAAATATACAAGAAAAATGTACAAATTCGACATCAGTTCAACCGATTCAAGTTCAGTGACACCAGTACCATCGGAATATCAATCCTTTGGTATTGAAACTAAACAAACGGAATGGAAGTCGGAGATTATAAATCGCAAAGGTGCTATACCCAAATTAAGATTAATCAGAAAGACAGAAGAACCAGTAGGCGAAAAAAGAAAGAGACTAAAGCAAAAAGCACTCGAGAACGACCCTCCAATGTTTACACCACCATTCGAGGCAATAGGTCTACAAAAGCCTGCCGAAGAGAATCCAGCAACCATAGTTCAAGTACCAAAGTGGTTACAGGCCCCAGAAAGCATAAAACGCCTTATAGCGGAATGGCCAATTCCGTGGCAAAGGGTCTACCGAAGTAAAACTTTCAGGTTGAAGATAGACCAAAAAACCATACGTTTTGCTAAAACAAAAAAAGGCACAGTCACAATTCGGTTAACAACAGTATAAAAATAAACGAAAGATTTGTAAAAAATATAATTAATAAAGATTGCATTAAAAAAAAAAAAACAACATTTTTTATTAAATATTTTTACATCATATATATAAACAATGATATGGACAAATACCATTTTTTCACTAAAAAAAAAAAAAAACAACAAACTATAGGATGGTAAAACTTGTCAACACTGGCGCCCGTGGAGGATGTTGAATTTGTTCAACATTTTATCTGAAAATAAAAATAAAAGGGGTATTATTAATTTTCCACCTTTATTATCTTTTGATACATACTCACGTGATAAAAATTGTTTCACTATTTCGTCATAGAATCCAGGAGTATCCTAAAATAAATAGAAATAGAAATTAATATCGATGCCTAAAAAACAATACACAAAAAAACCAACACCAAAAATATGTAAACAAACCACCTAACCAAACATATAACATAAAATAATACAATACATAAAACAGAACATTTAACAAAATATTACGAATCACAACAGAATTATTTTAAATGGAGAAAACATTATTATCACAAAAAAAATATTCATAACACAATATGTGTAAAAAAAATAACATCAATATATCACCACATCTCGCAACACATAAAATTGAAACACAAAATGCACAAATACACAGCAAATATAAATGGAATGTTTATTAAAATTATCACTTAAATTAATTTAAATTAAGATTTACCTAACAAAAAAATTGATAAAAGGTAAATACCTTTACCTTTTCACGATTATTTTTTTAACCCTAAAATATAAAATAAAAATAAAAATATATATAACCACACGTACATGTAAATATAAATGAAATATACATATACACAAATATAAAACAAAAATATACATAGTACATAACTACATATGTCAATACTGTCAGATCTATCAAAAAATATATGTACCAGTACCAGTTTAATAGTTACCACTCAAAGTTATTCACAATCATCATAAATTGTCATTTCGAATCATCAGACACAATTTGAAAAAAAACGGTTTTATAAAAAGGACGAGTACATGAGATAAATAGTAGAACATTTCAACAACGGAGAAAAAGAAAATTCCAGAACCGCGAAAATTTAGTATATAAAGGGTTGCGATTCGCAGAAAAATTTGTCTTTTGCGATTACCTGACTATATTGTCGTACTGAGACTGAACCAGGGAAAACAAAAGATCGCCTCATCAGCTGGGACGTATTGAGTCCTAAAAAATCTAGCGTATTGAGCTAGTAAGTAGGGAAAAGTTAGGAATTTCTGTAAAAATACTTAGAATTTTTACAGAAATTAGGGAACGTCGAAGTAAATCATCGTCAAAAAAATATACTTAGAAAATTTCTTATAGAAATTTTCTAACACTTGGAGCCGGAATTTATCATCGTAGAAATACTTAGAACATTTTTTTATAAAATTTTCTAATACTTCAAGTAGAAATTCAACATCGCTAAATACTTAGAAAATTTCTAGGACTTAGAAATTTTCTAAAGTTTCATCGCTGAAAGTATCATCAGAAAATTGAATTATTTTGGAAAATTAGAAAATTCATCGAGACAGTAAAAAATATTTCATCTCGACAGTCGTCAATTCCCGTCGGCAATCTTCAGTTCGCGTAACGATTTTTTTTGAAAATTTAAAATTCAAACAAACATTGTAATTGGTTCGTCATCGTTATATTCAGCAGCAGTTCTTCAAGCAACATAATTTCTACAACGCCATCTATCCGTGTAGGTCGACCTATGCCAACGAATAATTAGTTAATTAGCTCTTAGTAGTTAAGAATAAATGCAAATTCATAATTAAAGTAAATTTGATAGATTTCGTTTGTACGAATTCATGATTTTATTTCAATTTTGTTAAATTCATTTGCGTAGTTATTTCCGATTTAACAGAAATATTGTACATATACAAATTTTTAAATTAAAGTAAATTTTATATATTTCATAGATTTAAATTTGTTTGTATAATTAAAATTTATTGTATAACTATTTCCGGTTAATCGAAATATTATTAAAATTAAAAATATTGAATTTCTTTTTATAAATTGAATTAAATTTATTTAGAAATACATATTATTTTAAATATTTTATAATTGTTTGTAATTTAGTTTAAGATATTGAATTGTTAGACTTAAGAGAATTTTTTTGTAATAAAATTTATAACGTAAATTGAAAAACATTGTGTTTTTATTTTATTAAACATTTTGAACCGGCACCTTTCTTAATTAATGTTAAATTAAACTTTTTTTCATATTATTTTCTTTGGGTGGATTTAACAATATTGTTTTGCACAAAGTGAACATTACATTTTTATTGATTTTTTATGATACAAAGTGAATACGAAAAAGTGAAAGTCTCTATTTTTATTTTTTTTTTTTTTACCATCTTTATATAGTAAAATAAGTGAAGCGTAAAAAAAATAAAGATTATTTTTATTTCATGAATAGCGATTATCATTCTTTTTTAAAAAAGTATAAAAGCTGAAAATTGAATGCGAAAATTACAGAAGCGTTTCAAAAATAAAGACAGACAAAACATTGTCTTAAAAAGTATTACACGTACATATAAAGATAAAAAATGGTGAGTATACATAGTAAGTATCAATTAGTACATAATATTCGTAACTTCATTTTTTTTTCATTCCAGAATACCTTCGATCTTCTAAATACGGTAGCAGAGGGTGACTGTGATACACTCATACCCATCACAAACCTCGAGGTCAACAAAAGGTACAAAATACGTACCTTTAAATATATTAAAACAAAATATGGTATGCGTCTCACTATCCACTTTGTTGATAAGACGTACTCTTTTCTACCGCCAAGATTCTCGGAGAAGATTAAAACCCAACGTCAACTAGACGAACTCAATCAGATACCAGAAAATTATCTGGTATTCGAAGGTAAAGATGAAGCCAGAGGAGGTTTTATTAAGCTAAAATTTACCACAGACCAGTAAAAAAGATAAAATAAATTTTATAAAAAAGATTAAATAAATTTTATAAAAAAATCATATCCAAAAATGTTTTTTTATTTTATCACCCTGTTGTTTCATTCAATAACCAAAAAAAAATAAATAATTACTGTTTTACAAAAAATAACAATTTGTTTACATGGGACGGACTTAATGTTTAAAGTTTAAACATTCACTTTCATTTCTGGTAGGGTTCACATACAATACTTTTTATTATTGACATATATTTTACCGTAATGTGATAACAATTTTTGTTTACATAGGACGGACTTAAAAATTCACTTTCATTTTTGGTAGGGAAAACTTTCAAGCTCTTTACTATTTTTTCAATTTTGTACCCACTTTCAAAATACATGCTTTTACATATGTGCGGTGGTATCAAAATCGAGTCGCAGTCAGATAGCTTTTCAAAATAAAGCTTTGTAGAAATTAAATGCACCTGTTTTACTCTTTACACACTCACAACATTGGTCTATTCAGTATCATCAAAGATAATACAGTCCTACTAGATGAACCATTTCATTTTTTTTATTTAAATGTTTGTATGTTTGCCAAAAATAAAGATCGAAAAAGTTTTTCGAAACAATATCGAAAAAGAGCGAAAGTTTATAATTCAGGAGGGATGTAAATATGAGAGAAAAATAAGAATATTTATATAGAAGAATTAGTTTGTGAGTTGCATGACTGGTTTACTAAATTTTATATGGTTTTGAGTGGTACCATCACTTATTTGGGGTGCGTTCATGAACATTACTTTAACCATAGTCATGGTGTAGTATAGTTTAAGCAAAGTTATGTTATACTACAGCCATAGTTATGTTAACTTCAAGTGGTTTTTGAACGCCATTTTTACCATAGTAGTAGCAATAAATTATCATTCAGCTGTCAAGTCAAGTTTAAAAAATTTTTACATATTATAATTTTTATATTTTTTGTTTGTCAAAAATTAATTATTTTTTACAAATGAAGTTTAAAACAAAATTAATTAATTTCAAATTAATTAAATTGAAATTTTAACAATTCACAACAAAAAATTAAATTACAAACGATTTTTTTATTGTCAATGTCATTACCACTTAAAGGTTTACTATCGTTACTATCGTTAACCATGCTCTCGAGCAGGGTTAGTTTTTGACATCAAATAAGTAGTTAAAAATTTACTTTACTACAGATGTTTATGAACGCTAAAAATTCATGTTCGTAGTTATGTTTTACTATGCCACCACCATTTTGAACGACAAATGATAACTATAGTTAACTATAGTAACGTTTATGAAAGCACCCTTGATATGATATTATACTTGAATAAGTAAAAATAAATGGATATTTTGTACGCAAATGCTTTAGAATACAACAATTGACAATAGGGCTGTTTCAAATTTTTTTTTTATTGTATTGAGTTGATCGTCGTATTTAATATATGAATGACTTGAGAAAGGAGGTATTTCATATTTCATGTATTTTTATATATGTATGTATGTGTTATGTTAATATTCCTTGTCGCGTGCTATATGATCTGACATAAATTACTACTACTACTTCTAATTGAAATACATATATAGAATTGTATTTATATCAAAGACCATATAAATATATACATTTATATGGTCTTTGGTTATATGTATTACCTGTATAGGTTTACATTATTTTCTGATGTAGGATTGTAGAATATTTAGCAACAGAGGTTTTTACGTATGCCTATGCATACATTATAATTACTGTAGTCTGTAGCATTTGTACTGTACTCTGGTCTATACATTTATATGGTCTTTGATTATATGTATTACTTGTATAGATTTACATTATTTTCTGATGTAGGATTGTAGAATATTTGGCAACAGATGTTTTTACGTATGCATACATTATAATTACTGTAGCATTTGTACTGTACTCTATACATTTATATGGTCTTTGATTATATGTATTACTTGTATAGGTTTACATTATTTTCTGATGTAGCATTGTAGAATATTTGGCAACAGAGGTTTTTACGTATGCATACATTATAATTGCTGTAGCATTATACCAGAGGTACTATATAAATACATATAAATATGTTTTTACATAGTATCACAGATCAGATACACTTATCTGTGATAGTATATAGTATCTTTGATTATACATAATATATGTATACATATGGATATATTATGGTTTTATTTTGTCATGTTTTTGAGTTCATTGACTTATGAATGCAAGATACGATTATATATTATCATATCCCGTGAATTGAATTTCTTCTTGAAATTTTGAAAGAATATCTTTTTTAATGTTTGGGCCTTAGGACTTCTAAAAAAATAAAGTATTATTCTGATTTATGATCTTAATATAGAAATTTAAAAATCAGGTGTTTTGTGAATTACCAAATTTTTTTATAGACTGAGTCAATTTTTTTTCTAACTAGATCTAGTTCCTAAATCTTGAGGATAATGAATTTTAAATTATTTACAATATTTTTTAAAAACAGAAAGCTTAAAAATATTTATTTCAAAATTTTTAAATTTTATTTCGTTCATGTTTTTTGTGTGTGGTATAAAGTAGGTTGAAAAATATTATATATATATATAGGTATATATAATAAACAATATGTCATGAAGTCGAAAATAAATTATTTGTAAATTTATGGATTTTTATGATTGAATGCAATCAAATTTTTTTCATTTATGTTTGTTTGAAAATAAATTATTAAGTAGAATGGGCCTATAATTCTAGTCCTAGAAATATTTTGGAGATCCGTATTATCAAAATATCTTCAGTAGTGATTCAAAAAATTATGTTTGAAAATAACGTGGAATAGGTTTACGTATAGTAAATTATAATTGCTTATTTGATTTTTGAATTCAAAATTTACCTTTGTATTTTAACATTTCTATTAAATTGATAGCTCAACTATTTAATATCATTCTTAAACCAAAGTTTAAAACTTAAACCGTTCATTTAAAAAGTGCAAGAACTGGTCAGTTCTGCATGGTGCGGTCATTAAGTTGGCAAAAAATAGGAAGTTAATCTGACCTGCCTATACTTTAGAATATATTATCAGAAATTTGAATAGCCTCTGACATTTAGTATTAGCACTATTAGTCATAAATATTTTTATACAGCATTTTTTTTGAACAAAAGTTTTAAAATTGCATGTATTTTTAATTCTGTTTTTTTCTATAAAATATATGTAACTTTGTTTTGAACTTAAATGAACCTAATGAATTCGGACAAAAAAGCGATGAATTATCAATCGTCTTTTAATACAGTTGAAATTATACAATATTTTAATATTTTAATATTTGATATTATATTTAATTATTTATTATTATAATTATATATGTATACACTAAACAAATTTATGGATTTATAATGTTTCGAGGATGCATTTCCAATTATTAATTGATTAGAAATTAAATGCCGTGTAAAAGTAGTTGTGAACAATACTGTACATCCAGTTTTAGTTTAACTATAGTTGGAAGACGGTTTTCAAATTTAAAAATTTTAAAATTAAATATATTACTATATATGATTTATAAAGTATAATATTAATATGCATTATGCAAATTATGTATAAAAATATCTAAGAAACTCATAGCAAAGCAGAAGAAAAATTTTGATCACGATCAAAGTGGATTTTGCACTTATAATAGTGGTAACGTAGTAAATGAATGATATATTCTTCAAATATAGATATTGTGGTATCTTAAAAGGATATTTGCTTGAGGCCTGTTACCTATCAAAATTGTTATTTAATTCTTTTCAGAGGAAAACCATCAGATTGCAGTGTAATTGATAAATATTCGGTAATTATAAACTTTCGCTGTCAGCTAGTTTTCTTTAAACATTAAAAATCGAAAAATATATGAATCTTCATGATTCTAGTCTCAAAATGTTCCATTTAACTTCGGATTTATGAAAAAAGTATAATAGTTAAAGTTTGATGCGTAGGAGAGTGTGGGTAGATAGTTAAAAGAGCATATGAAAAAATCAGTTTAATTCAGTTCAAAAATGTTGATCAGTGTTAACGAATGACGCTAATTATACAGCACTTTTCATACTCTTAGCATCCCCGCACCCACCTGGCAAAATTCTCTTTTTTTCATTTATATTTTATTTTTCATTCTATAAAATTTTTCAATCTTACTAATGAAAAATTACTCATGAGTAATCACCACCCACCACCCCCCACACCACTCCACGCATCAAACAGCCACTATTATATTCTATTCATAAATCCGAAATCAAACCAAAGTTGAAAAAAAAGCAAAAAGGTTGACTTTTCAATTTTTTATGAGTAAAAAACCAGCTGATAGCGAAAGTGTATATGTAATTACCAAATACATACTGTATTCATATATCTATGAATAACAAAAAGGTTCATATTTAACATTACACACAAATATTTTCATAAAGAAATATGTTAAGAAAGGTCATTGATACTATATACATTATAGATCCTGATATACATCATTGAACAATCTATTTTTATAATTACACTTGTATGTATGTGTACAAAATACCATATAAACGATGTATACATATTACATACAATCATGTATATCGCATAAACAGCACATTCATTGCATATAGTATTTACTATTATCTATTCTGCATAAGCAAGCCGCATGTTGTTATTAATGTCTACTATGTCATGTCTATTATGTATGTATTAGAATTAGTTTTTACATCGCATTCAATGTTATACCAAAGACCAATATAATATACCATGATATAATATATTTTATATATCGGTCTTTGGTTATATCAAACTTGTTTATTCATGTTATATGCTTTATGTATGTATGTGTACGAGATCGTCTTCAATTCAATATGGATCCTTATATATCCTTATGCACGAGCATAAACCATACATGGAGAATAAATATATATGATCAAAATCTCTCAAAAATGTTCAAATTTATATTTATATGTTCCAGGTTCCAGCCAATGATATTCATTTATTCTATTTTCAATACTCAAAATATACAAATACATATAAATAACACTTATATGTGTGGAATATCATATGAATTAAATGTACATTTTAAATAGCATTGTGTATTGTTTAGTGCTGCAAAACATTGACAGGTGTTCATTTCATTTGTGAGAGCAAACATTTATAATAAATGAGAACAAATTCGAAACACTATGGTCCGTCTACACAATTAGTTTTGATAACTCGATTTACAAAAACAATTCCATTATATCACAGACTGTCATACAACTTTATTGAAATGATTATAATTGTGTACAGGGTACATAACTAAAAGCAATTCGAAAAATTTTGAAAAACTTTTTTGATTTTGATGAAGCTTTTTCGATCTTTATCATATATGTAAGTGTGTCGTTTTTGGAAAAATTACCACTTACACTAAAAAGAACATCTATTGAGACGAAGAACTATATTATCTTTGGTATCATTAATCCGCCATCATTATTCAATAAACATCATTAATTTACCATCACTATTCAATAAACATCATTATTTTACCATCACCATTTAATAAAAATTATCCCACACAGAAAAACTCGTTTTTCCAGCTTTCCGTCTCAGAAAATCACTCCATTTCGACCGCTCCGATACACGCGATTCGAAAATGTGTCCACTTCCGTGTTTGCTGTCCTTACCGTACACTATGTATATTTAAAGGCAGAGGTGGGTTACTTACTACTTACGTTAAATGAGGCCGTGGAAAAACAAGAGCAAATCATGAAAATTCTAAACAGTGGGGGGTTTAAATTGAGAAAATGGTGTTCGAACCATGTATCATTATTGCAAAATATACCACAAGAAGAAGAGCCATGCATCTTAAATTCCACAACAACGAGGAATGTCACGTAAAAACATTAGGACTTCTTTGGTTACCAAAAAATGACGAATTTCAGATAACTACAACACAGTTAGAAGAAAATAAAGTAACGAAGCGGCAAATATTATCAGAAATAGCACACTTGTTTGATCCTTTAGACATTATGAGTCCAATCGTGGTGACTGCAAAAATTATTCTGCAACATTTATGGAGTTTAAAACTTGATTGGGACGCCGCAGTTCCTCTAGAATTACATTCACGTTGGGTTAAATTTCGTGAAGGTTTGAAGCAACTTAATAATATAAGAATACCGCGACACATATTTGCTCACAAATCAGCCAAGTGTATTCAATTACATGCATTCTCTGATGCGTCTGAAAAGACATATGGTGCTGCAATTTATATGCGATCAGTTCTTACAGATGGAACAATTATTGTGCGATTATTATGTGCAAAGTCTCGAGTGTCACCTTTGAAAACAACTACGTTGCCTAGATTAGAATTATGTGCAGCTAAATTATCTGCACAATTACTTCATAGAGTGAAAGTGGATTTGAATTGGAAGGAAGCATGTTACTTATGGACAGATTCAGACATTATTTTGGCTTGGTTAGATGCACCGCCATCTTCCTTCCACACATTTGTGGCGAATCGAATAGCTGCCATTCAACAACTGACCACAACTGACCACAACTGACCACTGGAATCATGTACCATCAAAACAAAATCCAGCAGATATTGTTTCAAGAGGATTGGCTCCAGAGAAGTTCTCTTCTTGCCATTTGTGGTTTTATGGACCATTGTTTTTACATGCACCAGAATCATCATGGCCGCCTAAGCCACAAAAATTAGAAACTACATTAGAAAAAAGGCAAACTAAAACCGTTTTATTAGTGAATCCAGAAGAACATAATCTTATTCAAACAATAGACCATCGAAACTCATTCAAACATTTACAGCGGGTAGTTGCATATGTACTTCGTTTTACAAAAAGGTCACGTAAAAGAAATCATCAAACTCAGACTAACCTGACGGTAGAAGAATTAAATGCAAGTTTGACGCTGATAATCAAGGAAATTCAACAACAAGGATTTAAGGAAGACCTAATTCAACTCAGAAAAACGAATGGTGTTGATACCAAAAGCAGATTAAGCAGTCTAAGCCCATTCTTGGACGAGAACGCAATAATAAGAGTGGGTGGTAGGTTAGAAGAATCGCACTTATCATTTGACGCTAAACATCCAATACTATTGCCGTATCCACACCCGTTAACAAAACTAATAATGACTGAAATTCATATAGAAAATGCTCATGCTGGACCTCAGAGTTTGTTAGCTATCACTCGACAGAAATTTTGGCCGTTAAAAGGAAAAACTACAGCGAGGTCGATTGTTCAAAGTTGTGTACGTTGTGCTAGATTCAAACCACAATTGCTAAGTCAAGTCATGGGTAATTTACCTCCGAAACGAGTCCAACCATCCAGACCGTTTATTAATACCGGAATAGATTTTTGTGGACCATTCTGGACGCACTTCAAAATAAGAGGTAAAAAACCTCAAAAGGCATATGTTGCCATTTTCTGCTGCTTTGCTACAAAAGCAGTTCATATCGAAGTGGTCAGCGATTTGAGCACGGAAGCTTTTATATGTGCATTAAGACGTTTTATAAGCAGACGAGGGCATTGTCGACATATATATTGCGATAATGCCACAAATTTCGTTGGTGCCAAAAACAAACTCAAGGAATTACAAGACAATATTCATAGTCATGATTCACAACAACAAATTACGAATTATTGCACTACTAAAGGCATCGACTTGTACTTTATACCGCCTCGAGCACCACATTTCGGTGGTCTGTGGGAAGCAGCTGTGAAGTCAGCGAAGCACCTATTTTACAAAAGTGTTACAACAGCTTCATTAACATATGAAGAACTTGAAACCGTGATGGTGGAAATCGAAGCAATATTAAATTCTAGACCATTAATTCCGATGTCCAATGATCCTAACGATCTTACAGCTCTTACGCCAGGCCATTTTTTGATTGGTGAACCTCTTACAAGTAGAGTGGATACACATGCTGAACCGCAACAGGGCAGTTTATTGCAGCGATGGAAACTAGTATCTCACTTAAAAAATCAATTCTGGCAGCGATGGACAAAGGAATATTGAAGCGAGCTTCAACATCGTTACAAATGGAAGAATATCGAGAATAATGTTCAACCAGGAATGATGGTAATTATTAAAGAAGATAACGTACCAGCATTGTCATGGATACTAGAAAGAATTATTCAAACGATTAAGGGAAACGATGGTATCGTTCGAGTTGCAGATGTTAAAACTTCTTCAGGTGTACTTCGTAGACCAATCCATAAATTAGCACCTTTGCCAATCAAGGATGAAGAAGAAAGTAGATCTCTAGATTCAGGAAACAGCTCACGGGCCATAGTAGATAATCAATCTCAACCAACAGATCCGGATGAGGACGGACCTACCACTAGCAAGAGAATGCGTAAATCATCATCAAATTTACTAAGCTTATTATTGCTAGTTGGACTCATAATTCCAGTAATAAGTGCAAAAATTGACGTAGTGCAATTTTCTTCACAACCAGGCATATATTTCGAAGAATTAGGACCAACTCATTTAGTTTCAACTGAGTGGAATATCATCGTGTATTATGATATGAAATTGTACTGGAAGGAGTTCGAATTAATCAAGAGCGGTATACACAAACTTGGATTAATATGTAATACAATTTCAGAATCAAATGTCTGCAATGAAACTGTGTCTCAATTTCATCATATACTAATTTAAATAATAAATAGTAACGAATTGTTGTTACCACCACCGTCAAACCGATTTAAACGAGCACCACTTGATATAATAGGAAACGTAGCCAGTTCTTTATTTGGAGTTTTGGACTCTCAATACGCAGAAAGAATGACGAATGTTATTAACAATTTGAACAACAATGATCAGCATCTATTAGAATTGATAAAAAATCAAACAACAGTGATTGATTCCACGGTAAAACTTATTAGAAAATCCCAAGAAACAAAAGAAAACCAACTACAAGAATTCGATAAATATCTTAATCAAACAATAGCGTCGATGATGGTATTTACAACAGAATTGAACAATCAGCACATATTCGCATTATTTAACGCATTGTCAGTGAGATTGATCTTGGCCATTACCAATTACCAAAGAATGCAAGCGACTTTGCTCGATGTGCTAATTGACACCAATCATGGCAAAATAAATCCTCGTTTACTCTCTCCAGTTCAGTTAAAGGATCAACTAAAAATTATCAAGACAAATTTACCACCAACATTACGATCACCATCAGACGAAACAAATTTACTGGAGTTATACAGTATAATGACACTAGAAAGTAGAATAACTTCTACACACATAATATTTAGACTTAAACTGCCTGTCTATTCTTACGATAGTTATGAAATTATGCATGCGAATTATTCCAGTTCCAGTATTAGTAAATAATTCATTCATAATAGTAAAACCAACGTCTAATTATTTGCTTCTGAATATGCACCGCTATCAATACTATCCAATGTCAGATCAAGAAATGTCATCCTGCACAATTCTGGGAAATTCAAATTATCTTTGCAGACAACACCACCCATTATATCACGTAGGACATAAAAATCACTCCTGTGAAATTGACATTCTTGTACAACCTTCCATAACACCAAACTGCGAAATAACTAAGTCTTCAGAAACAACACGATGGATTCCGTTATCGACACCAAACCATTGGATATTTGTCTTAAAAACTGATACAGTTATAAAGGTAATATGCGGTACTCAAATCATTCAGAAACATCTCGTAGGCTCAGGAATTATAAACGTCACCAACGGCTGTTCAATCAAGGACGATGCAACCACACTTCAGACTACTGACTTACATACTAGCACTGTTCAGTCCGGTTTCCTGCCTTCTATAAATTTCACTGATTTACTTCCACCAGAGCAGTTATCAACGCTAATTAAATATCAGCCGATGAATTCATTCAATGTAACGCAAGACATTATCCACATCAAAAATAAAATACAAAATCTTCAAAATCAAGAGGATATTTCTACTGTGATCAGCAGTCATGACATTCACCAGTACAGCATAGGATACGGTTGTCTTTTCCTTATCATTTTATTAACGATTTACACAACAATTAGATACATCTGTAAGCGCAGTCACAAAAACTTTAAGCCACCAATAACAGCACCACGCCAAGCAGCTCCACAATTCAGACTCGAAGAAGGTTGTTGAACAATCAGTTCAACGGGGGGAGGATGTTGAAGTAACTACGTCATTCAGCATAAGATATATAATTTATGAATATACTATACTATATTATATACTATACTATGAATATGCTATAATGTAATTGTTTTATTATATATCATAATATGTATTTAATTTCATTTTTTTGCCTAGAGTTACAGAATTATTTTTTGGTATAATTTCAATTGCAAGTTTTGCAACTTAAGCAGTTTTAGGTCAATGTTCTTTTGTTCAACTAAAAATGTTATATAGGTCATTTACCTTCTTCACTTTCTTTATTATTAATTTTCATTTCCATTAATATGAATAATTATGTATTTTTTTTGTTGTTTTTTAATTCATTATTGAGTAATTATAATAATATTGTTAAGCTAAGCATTTATGTACTATAAAAGCTGGAATTTTCAATAAAGATTTCAGATTTTTACCAACAGTGAAACAAGCCTTTTATTTTCTCTTGGTGAGGCTGCCAAGGGCACTGAAAAGTAGAAATCTGTGTGCGCAGGTAAAGAACTTGAGCACAATCATAATTGAATTAAGGTACAAGAACTTTAATTCAGGACTTGTAAAATAACATTACTTAGAACAGGTATAGAACTTGTTCTTTTTAAAATTAAACAGGTACAGAACTTGTATTTTCTGTAGAACCAAAGTGATAAATAAAGGAATTTACCGCTCAACAAAACAATATGTTTGCCAAAAATAAAGATCGAAAAAGTTTTTTGAAGAAATATCGAAAAAGAGCGAAAGTTTATAATTCAGGAGGGATGTAAATATGAGAGAAACATAAGAATATTTATATAGAAGAATTAGTTTGTTAGTTGCATGACTGGTTTATTAAATTTGATATGGTTTTGAGTGGTACCATCACTTATTTGATATGATATTATACTTGAATAAGTAAAAATAAATGGATATTTTGTACGCAAATGCTTTAGAATACAACAATTGACAATTGGGCTGGTTTCCATTTTTTTTTATTGTTTTGAGTTGATCGTCGTATTTAATATATGAATGACTTGAGAAAGGAGGTATTTCATATTTCATGTATTTTTATATATGTATGTATGTGTTGTTTTGTTAATATGCCTTGTCGCGTGCTATATGCTCTGATATATATTACTACTACTACTTCTAATTGAAATACATATATACAATTGTATTTATATCAAAGACCATATAAATATATACATTTATATGGTCTTTGGTTATATGTATTACTTGTATAGGTTTACATTATTTTCTGAAGTATGATTGTAGAATATTTAGCAACAGAGGTTTTTACGTATATGCATACATTATAATTACTGTAGCATTTGTACTGTACTGTATACATTTATATGGTCTTTGATTATATGTATTACTTGTATAGGTTTACATTATTTTCTGATGTAGGATTATAGAATATTTGGCAACAGAGGTTTTTACGTATGCATATACATTATAATTACTGTAGCATTATACCAGAGATACTATATAAATACATATAAATATGTTTTTACATAGTATCACAGATCAGATACACTTATCTGCGATAGTATATAGTATCTTTGATTATACATAATATATGTATACATACGGATATATTATGGTTTTATTTTGTTATGTTTTTGAGTTCATTGACTTATGATTGCAAGATACGATTATATATTATCATATCCCGTGAATTGAATTTCTTTTTGAAATTTTTAAAGAATTTCTTTTTTAATGTTTGGGCTTTAGGACTTCGAATACATAAAGTATTATTCTGATTTATGATCATAATATAGAAATTCAAAAATCAGGTGTTTTGTGCATTACCAAAATTTTTTAAAGACTGTGTTAATATTTAACAATAATTTTTTGTAGTATTTAAACGGTCACTTACCTCAATATATTTTGTTTTTAAAAAAAAAAGGGTGGAATAAACTTAAATTTTGTTATTCATACCATAGCTAAATTTACTAAGTCAGCATAATATATATTTGAAAGTACACATTAATTACCTTATATATGAAATATTGCTTAAGAATGAAATGCAGTTTGCTAATTGTAATTATTCTAATTATGTATCGGTAAAATTTGTATTATTTTATGAATTAAATATATTTTGTATATTCATCAATTTTTGTGTAAATGGAAATAATATGTAAAAACAAATAGATTATATATTAAATTTATTTCTAGTAAATATTTGCTTAAGTAATCAATCAATTTTGTATAAAAGGAGAATATGTTCAATAAAGAATTCAGTAGCTGTTTTACAGTGATATCAAGCCTTTCTTTTATTTCCTTTGGTGAGGCTGCCAAGGGCACTGTGAATTTCCCAAATCTGCAAACCTGCAAAGTGTTCAGGTTTATTGTACTTGAATACTATTAATTATCATTTAATTATTCAAGTTTTGTACTTGAATTCTTTACACAAATATTATACTTGAGAAAGAAAACGCCAGTTACGGTACAGATACTGTATTTGTGCTGTACTTGGTGCAAAGTCTATTCAGACTGTTGTAACACAGATTGTGTATCTGTATTACACAGCGGTAAAACACTGATAAAAACAGGTGGTATAAATTCAGTATTTGTGGCCCTGTGTATATTGGTGTAATACAGATTCTGTATTGACGTTCTTATACCGGCAATTAAAAGCCTTTGCCGAAACAGACTGAGTCAATTTTTTTTCTAACTAGATAAAATTTGATATTTTAAAATTAATATGGAACATAATTTACAAATACGTATATTTTTCTAAATCTTGAGGATAATGAATTTTAAATTATTTGCAATATTTTTTAAAAACAGAAAGCTTAAAAATATTTATTTCAAAATTTTTAAATTTTATTTCGTTATGTTTTTTCTGTGTGGTATAAAGTATAAACTCAAAAAATTCTAAATACCATGGCTGATGAACATTTAATTAGATTCAAAGAAAATTGATAATTATTTGTAGCTTGAAAAATATTATATTTTTGTTCACAAATCATAACAATAAACAACATGTCATGAAGTCGAAAATAAATTATTTGTAAATTTATGTATTTTTATGATTGAATGCAATCAATTTTTTTTCATTTATGTTTGTTTAAAAATAAATTATTAAGTAGAATGGGCCTATAATTCTAGTCCTAAAAATATATTGAAGATCCGTATTATGAAAATATCTTCAGTAGTGATTCAAAAAATTATGTTTGAAAATAACGTGGAATAGGTTTACGTATAGTAAATTATAATTGCTTATTTGATTTTTGAATTCAAAATTTACCTTTGTATTTTAACATTTCTATTAAATTGATAGCTCAACTATTTAATATCATTCTTAAACCAAATTGCCGACAATAAAAAATAAAATTGTAAAATTTATAATATTTTCTACCTATAACCACATATAAAATAAATACTCATATGTCCAACGTTCATATAAAGAAGTGTAACCAATTTTTTCCAGCAACCGACACGACCAACCGACAAAAAGCAACCGACAGAAGCTTTCGTGAGAAAGGCTTTTTCGTTATTCTCTCTGTTTTCTCAACTTGTTATACATACACATAACATTCATTCAATACATACATATTTTGTTATATGAACAAAACATATATACTTTGTTAATAAAATTCGTTCAGTACACGGCTTATGGAAGAGCTCATTTTTGGACAGTAGCGTCAAGTAGCGTTACTTTTAAGAGGAATATATCAAAATACTCATACCCCCATCTATTTTATATATAATGAGACGCTGTAAAAGAGAAAAAAACAACAGCACCAGTCAATTTCATATTACCATCACCGCAACCATACGGTGACTGATTATTATTTCTTGTCGTTTTATTCACTGGATTGCAAAATCAAAAACTATAAATTGAAAAAAATTGATCATATGCGAAGAAAACGAAGTATGACGAAGGAATTCATATGCGCACACGATTGTCGCTTAATGAAGAAAAAGTTGCTTGATTCGGCTAATCGAGATGTGGAAGAACAATAGATTGAAGAACACAATAATGATGAATTAGTACTGCCGTGTAGTAATAATACTCATATTAAGTATTGCCGTTTTTGAAAATCAAAAATTTTCATTTATATGAATTTTTGTCATATATTATTATTAATTATATATTACATATATTCTATGATGCATTTTATTTATATATTATTATTAATTAATAGATATGTATAGTAAATATATATTCTATACTACATATTTATGTCATGAAAAAAAATTTTTGCTTTTACGTTGTGTTGTAAATGTATTACTGTTGCAGAACAGTTAGCTTTTCGTTACATTTTTTGTTGCATGAAGATAGAGATTATTTTCGTTCTTTAGTTGATATTTGCTGTGATTTGTGAAGTGAAGATTGCTGATAAAAAACGCGCCAAAAGTCTTACCTCAAGGTGGTGGGGAAACAGACTTTTATAAAAAAAAAATTTTTTGCAAAATATAAAATAGTATATGTTTTGAAAATCAAGGTAAAACGGCAGCACTTATAAAAATTTCATCCGATTTTACATAGAAAATTTGAATTAAAGGGGCAACACTTTCAGAGGTTTTAAACAGAAACACATCTATACGAATTTACCAAGTTAGAATAGAGAAAATATATCCCCATAAGCCTCCATACTGAATAAACTTTATGAACAAAGTATAGGTACATTTCAATATCTTCAAATGATCATGTATATAATGTAAGGATCAATATTGAGTTCACATTGATCTGGTATATAAATATAATATACGTTTATTCATATACATGAATAAACAATGTTTGTATACATGATAACTGTGTATATGTATGTATGCTTTGGTGATAACGCGATAAAAATAATAGAAATCCATTCTAATACAATTTTAAAAATTAGAGTAACCGGTTTACATAATAAATTGTAGACATGCATTACAACATGCTGCTGCTTATGCATAATAGCAAATACTCTATAAAAAATAAATAATATGTGTCTATTAGAATCAAAAGGGGATCATAGGAGTGTTAAGTGAAATTGAGATAATCATGAAAATGTTGTCATATCCATATTACTGCTATTGTCACACATTTTTAAAACCTATCCTTTTCTTTAGCATAAATAAACACGATTCAACAAAATAAAAAAAAAATATTTCTTACGGTTTTAGTTAAAACTACATATAAAATTTGGAAAAGGTTACTTTTTGAAACTGATACATGGAAAAGGCTACCTTTTGAAATTAAATATCTAAAATGAAACTCGTGAAAAAGAAGAAAACATATATAAAAAAATTCGAAACTTAATTATTTTTTATCAATAATTTATAAAAACAAAAAAAAAAATAACAAAAAATAATGCCTACAAATAAAAATAATCTTTTTGATACTTAAAAATAAGGAAATGGTTACCTTTTGAAAAAAAACACTGATTTTCGATTCGATTTTTAAAGGAGAAATGGAAATTTTTTCAAATTATTTAAACTATTTCTAATGGAAAAAAAACTAACTAAGAAACTGGCATATCTAACTCTTTTTTGAAAAACTCCAATGATACCCTTTTGATTCTAATAAACACATATATACAATTTATGTGATATACATGAATGAATGTATACATCTATATAAATATGATCTTTTGTACACATACAAGTGTAATGATTATAAAAATAGATTATTCAATGATATATACCAGGATCTGTAATGTATACAGTAATACAGTATTCATGACCTATCTCAATATATTTATTCATGCCAAAATACTAGATCCACTAGGAGTGCGTTCATAAACGTTACTATAGTCAAAGACCATAGAAGAATAATAAGACGTGCCAAGTTGATTATAATCGAAAAAATAGCTTTAAGATCATATCCCAACATTGGTGGCTACAGCTTTTTTGCTGATGTTAATGTGATATTAATATCTCAATCCACTGTAATATAAGATAGCATTTATGTACTGTTCAACATGAAATTGTTTTTATCAGCAGAACAAGGCAATACATGGCAATACAACACGATAGAGTGGCGAGCTTTATATTGATACATTGTTGTGTAGTTGTATGTATATTTTCCTTTAACATTACTAACTTTATGTACCCGACATGAGGGGCTATAGTAGTCTTTTGTTGTTCACATTCTATTTAATACTATATGCCACGTCAGGCTATGGTGATTTGATTCTTATATAGATCATGGTTGTGTGGTTGTGTGTATATTTTTTTTACACATCATTCATACATTGGGTTTATTGGTACCGAATATTGGTGTGGTTTTAATTGTTATGTGGAAATATATATGTATATATGTATAGCTATGTATAGCTTTGTATATAAATACATTACACTACACTATTTTTGCATTTTTTTTTTTTTTGATTTTCTGGATTTAAAAATTCAGTGTAACTAAAAATTTGTATATTTTTTATATTATTAGATAATATAAGAGGATACTATAGCATTATGATTGTATAGTGTATTATCTGTATATCGTGATTTCAATTTTGTATACATGTACCTACATATTTATGTGCATGTATGGATTGAGTTTTCACTCAACTCATATCTCTCTGTCGGTTGCTTTTTGTGCTTTTTGTCGGTTGATCGTGTCGGTTGCTGGATAAAATTGGTTACACTTCTTTATATGAACGTTGGACATATGAGCATTTATTTTATATGTGCTATAACTTGAATGGAAATTTTTAATTTGATGCATTCATTTAAAAAGCGCGAGAAGTGATCAGTTCTGCATAGTGCGTTCATGGAGTTGGCAAAAAAGAGGAAGTTAATCTGACCTGCCTATACTTTAGAATATATTATCAGAAATTTGAATAGCCTCTGACATTTAGTATTAGTCATAAATATTTTATACAGCATTTTTTTTGAACAAAAGTTTTAAAATTGCATGTATTTTTAATTCTGTTTTTTTTTCTATAAAATATATGTAACTTTGTTTTGAACTTAAGTGATCCCAATGAATTCGGACAAAAAAGCGATGAATTATCAATCGTTTTTTAATACAGTTGAAATTATACAATATTTTAATATTTTAATAGTTGATATTATATTTAATTATTTATTATTATAATTATATATGTATACACTAAACAAATTTATGGATTTATAATGTTTCGAGGATGAATTTCCCATTATTAATTGATTAGAAATTAAATGCCGTGTAAAAGTAGTTGTGTTGTGACCAATACTGTACACCCAGTTTTAATTTAACTATAGTTGGAAGACAGTTTTCAAATTTAAAAATTTTAAAATCAAATATATTACTATATATGATTTATGAAGTATTATATTTATATGCAAATTATGTATAAAAATATCTAAGAAAGTCATAGCAAAGCAGAAGAAAAATTTTGATCACGATCAAAGTGGATTTTGCATTTACGCAACCTGAATAATAGTGGTAACGTAGTAAATGAATGATATATTCTTCAAATATAGATATTGTGGTATCTTAAAAGGATATTTGCTCGAGGCCTATTACCTATCAAAATTGTTATTTAATTCTTTTTAGAGGAAAATCGTCGCAGTGCAGTGTGATTGATAAATATTTGGTAATTATAAACTTTCGCGGTCACCTAGTTTTTTTTAAACATTAAAAATCGAAAAATATATGAATCTTCATGATTCTAGTCTCAAAATGTTCCATTTAATCTCGGATTTATGAAAAAAATATAATATTTACAGTTTGATGCTTAGAATAGTGTGATAGATATTGTTAAAAGAGCATATGAAAAAATCAGTTTAATTCAGTTCAAAAATGTTGATCAGTGTCAACGAATGACGCTAATTATACAACACTTTTTATACTCTTTTAGCACCCCCGCACCCGCCTGCCGATATTCTCTTTTTTTCATTTATATATTATTTTTCATTCTATAAAATTTTTCAATCTTACTAATGAAAAATTACTCATGAGTAATCACCACCCACCAACCCCCACACCACTCCCCCGCAGCAAACAACCACTATTATATTCTATTCATAGATCTGAAATCAAACCGAAGTTGAAAAAAAAATTGCAAAAAAGTTGACTTTTCAATTTTTTATGAGTAAAAAACCAGCTGATAGCGAAAGTGTATATGTAATTACCAAATATGTATTCATATACCTATTTATGTATAATATCAAATGAATTGATACCACTTTTAAAGAAAATACTTTAAATTATTCCTTTACAATGAATAACAAACATGATGTTCATATATAACATTACACACAAATATTTTCATAAAGAAATATATTAAGATAGGTCATGGATACTATATACATTATAGATCCTGATGTATATCATTGAATAATCTATTTTTATAATTACACTTGCATGTATGTGTACAAAAAGACCATATATACGATGTATACATACAATCATGTATATCACATAAGTAGTACATTCGTTCCATATAATATTTACTATTATCTATTATGCATAAGGGCATAAGCAAGCAGCCTTTTGTTATTCAGGTCTACAATTTATTATCTAAGCCGGCCAGTTACTCTAATTTTTAAAATTGTATTAGAATGCAATTTTACATCGCATTTGATGTTATACCAAAGACCAATATAATATACCATGATATAATACATTATATATTCGGTCTTTGGTTATATCAAATGTTGTTTATTCATGTTATATGCCTTATGTATGCATGTGTACAAGATCGTCTTCAATTCAATATGGATCCTTATATATCCTTATGCACGAGTATAAACCATACATGGAAAATATATATGTATATTCAAAATCTCTCAAAAATGTTCAAATTCATATTTATGCTCCAGCCAATGATATCAATTTATTCTATTTTCAATACTCAAAATATACATTTACATATATAAATAACACTTATATGTGTAGAATATCATATGAATTAAATGTACATTTTAAATAGCATTGTGTATTGTTTAGTACTGCAAAACATTGACAGGTGTTCATTTCATTCAGTGAGAGCAAATATTTAAAATAAATGAGAACAAATTCGAAACACTATGGTCCGTCTACCTACACAATTAGTTTTGATAACTCGATTTACAAAAACAATTCCATTATATCACAGACTGTCAGACACATTTATTGAAATCATTATAATTGTGTACAGGGTACATAACTCAAAGCAATTCGAAAAATTTTGAAAAACTTTTTTGGTTTCGATGAAGCTTTTTCGATCTTTATCATTTTTGTGAGTGTGTCGTTTTTGGAAAAATTACCACTTACACTAAAAAGAAAATCTATTGTAGTAATAGAATAGTAATTTACAATAACTATTAATAATAACTTTTCTAGTAATAGAAACAGTGATTGACGAAAAATTCAACGAATATATAGAAAAATAAATTGTAACAAAAAGTTAAGTGATTCTTCCAAGTGACTATAAAAATATGCAAAGATAAAATTAAAGTGAACCAAATTATAATGTGAAAATTAGTGAATTATTACATTATCAAATAAAATAAAAATATATTTAAATATATTAATAAAAATTTCAGAAAGAAGTATTGAAACTTTAAACAACATGACGAATAACACAGCTACTACATCTCAATCATCATCAACTGCTCCATCATTCACAATTTCTTTTAATGATCTTGTAAAAGACTCACAGAGGATACATGAATTTAGAGGAGACAATAATTATGCTTTAACATCCTTTCTAAGAGACGTTGATACTATATTGCCGCTTCTTCAAGAATGTCCTCAAGTTCAACAATACGTTTTTCAAAGAATTATTATTAATAAAATCCAAGGGCCTGCCTTAGACGTCGTCAGAGCACTTGGAGTAGGAGCAACCTGGAACAACATCAAAGCAGCATTGATACAAAGTTTTGGGGTAAAAGAGTCATACCACCAACTTTACCATCAAGCCTTTTCTTTAAGGAATAATCAAGTAAGAGACTATTTTAATAATTTAAAAAAAATATTATCAAAACTGAACGAAAAATATGAATACGATCAGGATAAACCATCGGAATTCAGTCCTAGCATCAACGAAGCCACCATTCTAAATAATATAGATCCTAATTTAGCATCAGTAGTTTTAAGTAGACAAATAGATAATTTACGTGAAGCCTTCACTCTATTAGAAAACTTAGGTTTGATTAGAGAAAAAAATAAAATGAACAATAATGTAAATCATAACAAACCAAACAATCAGAATGTTATAAATAATAGAAATCAACATGGTTCAAACAATCAGTATAACTACGACAAGACAATGGACATTACAGACAAAATAATAACTATCGCCAAAACTATAACAATTCCGGACAATATAGTAATATACCAAGAAATGATAATTTTTCAGGAAGAACTCGACGTAATTTTAACAATAAACAAAACGGACCAGAACCAATGGAAATTGACTATGTTCAACATGAAGTAAATTTTCAATCTTTGCCTCCCAAGTTTACTTACCAATAGTACAATTAACTATTGGTACAGACAAAATCCAATGTTTAATAGATATTGGATTTTCGATTTCTCTCCTCAATGAACAGAAATTACTACAATACAAACGACAATTTTTAAAAAATCCGATTACCCTTAACACTTTAAATAAAGCTACCATAGTAAATAAAGAGATAAAAACCAATTTAACAAGTGAGTTCGGAAAAGATGATTATATGATATGGAAATTAGCGAAATTCCATAATAAATGCTTCGATGCTATTATAGGACAAAATCTTCTTAAACCATTAAAAGCTATTTTAGATTTTGACAATGATAATTTAATAATCAATGGCAATACTATTAAAATTTAAAAATGCTATTCCTTACAAAATTGATGAAATTCATCAACTAGAATATACCAATGTAGATGAGTTAGAAATCGAAAATACCTTAAAACATCTAAACCCTGAAGAAAAGACTCAATTAAATAAATTACTGAAATCATATAAGGACCTCTTCTTTAAAGAAGGAGATCAGTTAACTTGTACATCTGAAATACAACACCAGATAATTACAACAACTGATAAACCTATATATGTAAAAACTTATAGATATCCTCAGATCCATGAGAAAGAAATTTCAACCCAGATTAGCGATATGCTCAAACAAGGAATAATCAAAGAAAGTAGTTCTCCATATAACAGTCCTTTATGGATTGTTCCGAAAAAATTAGACAATTCTGAGAAAATGGAGAATTGTCATAGACTATTGTAAACTCAATGAAGTTACGATAGATGATAAATTTCCGATCCCGAATATAGAAAACATCCTTGATAAACTTGGCAGATCTCAGTATTTTACGACCCTGGACCTAGCAAAGGGCTTCCATCAAATCCTTGTAAAGGAAGAAGACCGGAAGAAAACTGCCTTTTCTACGCCTCTAGGACACTACGAATATGTGAAAATGGCTTTCGGCTTGAAGAACGCTCCGGCAACATTTCAGCGTTTAATGAACTCCGTTCTAAAAGATTACATAAACAGGATATGTGTCGTATATTTAGATGATATTGTTGTAAAAAGAGAAGATTTTCTGTATTCTTTTCCTTAGCCCTTAAGAAAGGGTCAAATTCAAACCAAAAAAAAATAAGGAAAAGAATAAGGGACTAGAATGAGGGGCCGAGCGGAGCCAAAAAAAATAAAGAAAATGAAGAAAAAAAAAATGATGAAATGAAGAATAGGGAAAAAACAAAGGAAGAGAGGAAAAAAAACAAAAGGCTTTATTCTTTTAACCCTTCTTATACAAAGGGGTTATTAGAACAAAGCAAGTTTTAAAAAGGAATAAGAAAACCAAAAAAAAAAAAATTCACTTACCCAAAAAAAAAAGAAAACTTGATGATTATTTTTTTTTTACTTTTATTTTCTAAAAAAAAAAAACTTCAACAAAAATTTGAACTTAAAAAAAAATCTGAACGGACAAAATTAAAAATTTTAATTTAAAAAAAATAACTTAAAAAGAACAAAACAAAAAAAAATTTTAGAAAACTAAAAAAATCTTCGAATTTAGACTAAAAAAAAATAAAACTAAGCAAGAAACAAAAAAAAAAAAAAACGAACTGAAAACTTTATAAAAAATTTAGAACAACTAAAAAACTCAAAACTTTAAAAACTCAAAAAGAACTCAGAAAGAAGTAAAAACGAACTAAAAAGAACTAAAAACAACTGAAAACTTTCTGTGTTGTGACGAGCCCGTTTATATATCCCTCGTCACACAAAGAAAACAAAGTAAATAGTTGTGTTCTGGAATTTTCTATCAATTCGCCGCCCGCTGTAGCGTCAACGGATTGACAGAAAATTCCAGTGATAATGTTCGTTGTTTTTTCTCTTTTCTTGCTGAATCTGTTACAAAACAAAAAAAAGAGAAGAAGATGATGACATTTTATGTTAAAGTGACAATGTCTATGATTATTACAAAATGTAAACAAAGTGAGTGACAGGTAACAGGTAAGTATGAAAAAAATGTTTTTTAATTTATTAATTATAATCATTTTAATTTTGATTCTAAGATTAATTTATTTTTTTTTTCTTTTCCAGGTTTACAACACGACCCCCCGTTTAAGAGCTCAGAGTCCCAACTGAGCGTCTAGATGTGGCTGACAGGCCGGGATTATTTGGGATAGAGGAGACTTGGTGGGATCCTGAAATCCTCCAGCTGCTGCGCTTACCTGCAAAGAAAGAAAAGAAAAAAACAAGCTTTGCGCAGTAAATAGGTTCGGCACAAATGATATTAAAATAGTTAATTAAATTAAACATGTAGGCTCGTCGGAAGGGAGGAGGGAGTGAGGAGGGTAGACCAGTAAGAAAACGTGACAAAATAAAAGGTTAGGAAGGAAACGGACATGAGAAGGGGTAAAATAACGTCAGATAATTGCTGTGGCTAAACGATCGCGGTGGACGACACTTGTTCGGTTCGAAGTCTTATGCTTAATTTTATAGACGACATCTGTGACCAATTCGATTATTTCGTACGGACCATCCCAGTCTCGTTGGAGTTTAGGGCTATAGCCTCTCTTTCTCTTGGGGTTATAAAGCCAGACAAAGTCTCCAATTTTGAAAGGGTTTGCTTTCGCGGACAAATCGTAACGGTCTTTCATTCTCCGACTAGCTTCTGTGAGCTGTGACCGGTTGAAAGAATAGACCTTTGAAAGTCTTTCCTGAAGATTTTCTACATAGGTGGGTACATCTTGCAGATGTTGATCTGGAGGCCCACCAGTTAGTAATTGGAACGGAAGTCGAAGTTCACGTCCCAAATTTAGGAAAGCGGGAGTATTCTGCGTGGACTTTTGAACCGAAGAGCGATAAGCAAGGAGAAGAAAAGGCAGGTAGGTGTCCCAATCTTTTTGGTGTTTGTCTACAAATTTGGAGAGGTAGTCTAAGATGGTTCTGTTGAAACGTTCGACAAGACCATCACTCTGAGGGTGTAGCGCAGTGGTTCGCGTCTTTTCGATCCGAAAACGACGGAGAATCTCTTTAAATACCGCAGACTCAAAATTACGTCCTTGGTCAGAGTGTAATTGTTTACATAACCCGAATCGCGAAAAGACTTGGCTGACCAATACTTCTGCTACTGTTTCAGCAGTTTGGTCTGGGACCGCAAAAGCTTCAGGCCACCTGGTGAAGTAGTCCATCATGACTATGATATACTTGTTGCCATTACCAGTTAGTAATTGGAAAGGATTGGGGGAATGACGGTAGATAACACCATCCTTAAGGACTAGGGAAGAGAACATGGACCAGTAAGATTTAAGAGCGGTGGCGGCCGAGCTCAACGATTCAGCCTCTGGTCTACCGCTAGAACTTAGCCACTGTCGAACTGCTTGCAGGTCCGGATCGGTTGCCTGAATCTGTCCCATATCCATGGCTTGTATGGCTGCAGTCTTCACCAGCAACATCTGTTTTTCGTCAAGCCTGCTACAGTAGACACAGGACGAAGACTCGCAAGGACGACGAGAGAGAGCATCCGCGTTGCCATGATTCTGCCCTGCACGGTGTTGAATCTCAAAATCAAACTCCTGTAGCCTCTCTATCCACCGTGCAACTTGTCCTTCAGGCTCTCTAAAGTTCATCAACCATCGCAGAGATGCGTGGTCGGTGCGCAATAGAAAGCGTCTTCCGAGGATATAGGGGCGAAAACGGGCTACAGCCTTCACAACTGCCAAGAGCTTCCTTCGCGTTACGCAATAATTCCTCTCGGGTCCGCTCAACGTCTTACTGTAGTATTCGACGACCTTTTCCTCGCCATGCTGGAGCTGTGACGGGACCGCCCCCCATGCAAATTGACTGGCATCAGTGTCGAGGATAAATGGGTCATGATCATTCGGTTGTGCTAGTACAGGCGCCTGAGTCAACTTCTCCTTCAAGGTCTGAAAAGCACGGTCACACTCCGGTGTCCATTCAAACCTTGAGGCCTTCTCAGTAAGTCCAGTAAGTGGCTTACTGATTGAAGAGAAGTCTCGCACAAAACGTCTATAATAAGCACACAGACCGAGAAAAGACTGGATATCTTTCTTCCTACTGGGTCTAGGCCAGTTACGCACAGACTCAATCTTTTCGGGGTCTGTAGAGAGTCCTCGCTCCGAAATCACATGCCCCAAAAATCTGACTTCTCGGCGACATAGATGGCATTTCTTGGGCGATAGTTTCAAGCCCGCTTGAGATAAGCGATGAAATACCACTCTTAAATTCTTTAGTAGGATATCGAAGGATTCGGCATGTACCAGTAGGTCGTCTAGGTATCCTAGTGACATAGTGTAGGGAATATCATGGAGTACTATCTCCATCAAGCGCTGGAAAGTTTCAGGAGCATTGGTCAGACCAAAAGGCATTACGTTAAATTCGTATAATCCCGAACCGATACTAAACGCGGTTTTTTCTTTATCATCGGGATGCATTTCCACTTGGAAATATCCCGAGAGAAGATCTAAAGACGCGAACCACTTTGACTTACCCAAAGCTTCAAGAGTAAGGTCAATACGCGGTAGGGGATAGGAGTCCTTTTTGGTAACTTCATTTAAACGCTGATAGTCGATGCAGAAACGGAGCGAACCATCTTTCTTTTTCACGAGGACTACCGGAGAACTCCAAGGGCTGGTAGAGGATTGAATGACACCTTGTTCTTTCATATCCTTAACCATTTGTTCGGCCTCAACTCGTCTAGAGAAAGGAATACGACGGGGAGGTTGTTTAACGGGTTGTGCGAGGCCGGTGTCTATTTTGTGTCGAAGGATACTAGTTCGTCCGATGTCTTCTTTAGATTTATAAAAGACAGATTGGAATTCGATAAGGAGATCTCTTAAAGCAGATTGTTGGACAGGTTGAAGTCCTTCACTACTAGATAGGAAGAGGTCATTCAAATGAGAAGGCAGTGTAGTAGCAATAGGAATTGCTCGAACTTCATTACACAGGATAGTCAGGTCAGTATCCAAATGGGCCACAGGTAAGCGACTAGGTAGGGTGATAGTTTGGTAGGATAGGTTAGAAATCCTAGTCCATACCTGGCCATTGGATACACGAGAAATAGAAGAAATCAGACACATCTGTTCCGGCAGCAAAGAGGAAGCTGAGAGGAGAACATCCGTGTCTGTAGGAAGGGTTGTGTAGAGAGGAATTAAAATCTCCTGAGAGGGATGAAGTTCGAGGGTTTTTAAAGTTTTTGCTAAGAAGGAAGGTGAATGGTTTAAGGGCACTGCTTCTTCTTGTATATGAAGAAGATCTTTTTCCAAATCTAGGATACAGTGATGTTGCTTTAAGAAATCCATTCCCAGGATGCAATCGTCAAAGATTTCGGCAGAGTAGACAGAGTGCTTAGTAGAGAACTTACCTATCATAAAATCAACGCAAACTGTACCTTCGACTGGGATGGTTTCACCAGTAACACTTTGTATTTGTGCAAATGAAGGCATGACTTCGACCGGACAAGAGCATCTCCGCAGTACTCTAGGATTTACTATAGTCCTAGTAGCCCAGTATCGACTATCATCATGACAGGGACTCCATTGACAGAGCCTAGGAGGTTAAGGTTAGGACCAGCTGTGACAACTGTGATAGGAATTAGGGATGGGGCCTTATCCTCCACTAACTTCGGCCCCCATAGGTCAGTGGAGATTAGTTTAAAAGGTTATTAAAGGTACCCGAAGGGTCATCAGAACGACAAAAGGCTGGTTTAATTCTAGGAGTTGCTTCCGATGAGGAGGGTTGTTTGAAAATCGAAGAAGAAGTGGAAGGTTTGGTAAATGCCGATGGATGGAAATGCCGATTACTGATGGATTAGACGCCGTAGATAAGTCTGTCGAGTATGTAGGTGAACTATATTTATGTATAGGATCATTTGTATATCCAGAAATTGTACTGATAACCGATTGGTTACAGTGCACCGGAGGGGATGTTTTAGCCACGTCGACGGTAGTAGTTACAGGGGATTGACTGACCAAAGGTAGGGGTGTAGCATTTAGATAATTATTGGAAGAATCCGAAAAATTGCCAATTGTTGAATTAGGGTGAACTTTCAACGAAGAATTATGGGTGATTACAGGGCTAGGTGGATCAGCTATGACACTATTTGAACAAGGGGTGATAGGAATGGTGGCTGTGGGACTAACATTAGAAACGAGTGTGGAATTTGAATTAGAAGTATGTGCAGTATTGGAACCAAATTTGTTACGAGGGCTAGGGTAATTAAAACCAGAAGGAATTATAGGCTTTTGGATAGGCATGGCTGTACCTTCAGAGCTAGGAACATTAGGACGAGAGATAGCCATTGCACTGCTAGGGTGTGCATTACATTTAGGGTTAGAAATATCGATGTTGTTGGTACGAGGAATAGTATTAGAAGCAGTAGATGAAGTGACTGTAGGGTTTTGGGGTCTTGAATTGGTACCCAAGAGAACTATTTTCGTGGCTTGAGGAGTACAGGCACTGGAGACTACATCAAATTGGACCCTGTCACCACGCTGCAATGCTATTTTCCCCAATGGTTTTGTTGCATCGCGATGCAAAAATATCTCCTCATTGGTGTCGTCTCTCACGATAAACCCAAAATGTTTATCTGGGTTAAAAAATTTTTTTCTACCAGTCACCCCAGTCGCTAGGGTAGGACAACCAGTTGGAGTGTCTTGTATCGGGAAGCTCAACTTGCACTCCTCTAAGCTGAGCTGTTGGCTTTTCCCGACTTCTTAGCTTTACCGGTTTTTCCACTGTTCTGGACGACCGCTTGATTTACCCGGATGCCTCTTCGGCTTATCCGTGTTGCATCCCTACTAACTTCCATTCTGCTCGCTAAAGCTAGGGCTTCCTCCAAGCACTCAGGGGCTGCGTCACGGACACGCTGTTGGACCTCCAAATCAAGAAGTCCGTCCACAAATTGTCCCAGGGCTATCCTGTCTTTTGCTGTCTCAGGACAGTCTGGGAAAGCCAGGTACACTAATTTTTGTACTTGCGTGGCAAATTCTGGGAGGGATTCTTTGTCCCTCTGAATTCGACCACGCAGTTGGATATGGGCCACCGATTGCCTATACTGGATGCTGAGCCTATTATCTAAGGCTCGATCCAATAGGTGGTAATTGTCTTGGACGGCTCTGGGTAGAGTCTCGAAAAATGCTAGGGCCGTTCCCGTTAAATAAGGTGCCAAGCCAAGGGCCTTGAATTCGTCAGGCCAACCATTTGCCCTCGCTACCGCGTCGAAGTGTGACCTATAATTTTGCCATGGCTCTCTACCATCGTATTTCCTGGGGTTGATCTTCATGAAGGGATGGCCACCAGACACAATACTCCTGCCACTATTAGTATGGGAACCGTTAAAATGCACATTGGGTCGATTCCGACTATGCATTGGCTCGTACGAACTGTTATAGACCCGATGGCTGGAAGTAGGAGGGTCTACATTTGTCAGGAAGCAGGATTCTAGCTGTCGAGCGTACGTGTCTGTCTGATAACCTATGGTAGAAAGCCTAGGTTCCACATTGGTCTCATGGGCTAGGTAAGTCTGATCCATGTTCAAACGCGAGGAGGCAAAAGCAATTTCTGTCTCAACGGAAGGTCTGGTAAAAACTGTATGGCTTGTCATTTGGTTAGGGCCTTGGGTAGAGAACTCATTAATTGAGTTTCGTAGGGTAGAAGTAGGTAGGTTGGTAATAGAGGAGAGGACTGGAGAGGGTTCTGTAAGAGTCTGTGTAGCTACAGAGGTAGGTTGGACACCAATAGAAGTACCCAGGGTCTCAGATAAAGGCATTTGTCTCAAAAGGCAGTTTATTTGAGTGTCTCTACCCAAAACGGGAACTGTAGGTGCAGATCTGACGACCTCTGGAGTAGGTATATCTGTAGAATGGGCCACTGTATCTGTTCGGGCTGAGTTGAGTACCCTATGATTACTCTCTATCTGCTCAACTCTCTGTGATAGACCTCTGAGGGCATTAGTCACTTCAGAAACCATCTGGACCTGTAATGCCATCTGTCGGGCGATATCTAATAAGGTGGATTCAGTCAAATTGTTTGGTGTGGAAACTCGACTCTCTCCACCCTCTGGTGTCATTGATTTATCAGTATCAGACATGATAACTCAGAAAACAAATGAAAAGAAAGATAAACAGTAATGGAATATGGAAATGGAAAATGTACCCAAATAAAAAAAATGTACCCAAATTCGGGAAAGGAATGGACTGAATGCAAAAGAAAGGAATTACAAAGTTCAACTTAAAAGGAAAGTCAAAAATGCAACAAGAAAACAAAAAGTTCGAGACACCCTGTAAAATTGATAAAGTTATGTACTGCACTGATATTTTAACCTATTACCCACACAACTGAAATAAAATAAAAATGTGTAAAAGAAATGAAAAATGAACTGTCTGTATATAGAACAACGCTGAACGAATAAATGTATTCCACACTATATACCAGCAGTGTAGAATACCCAACAGAAATTTATGTAATTAAAAACAAAATTGGTATATCTCCCCCACGCGCAAAAGGAAACGGAGAGAAAAGAAAAGAACCACCCTGTAAAAATAAATGTTTAACGAAAAGAAAAATCTTTGTTTGGTACGAAAAAAAAAAATAAGAGAAAGAGGAGAACCACCCTGTAAAAAAATGATTAAAAAAAATGTTTGTATTTTATAACCACAAGAAGAAAAATGACTACCCTATAAAAAAAAATACTTGTAAAACGCGAAAAAGAGGAAAAAAAATGATCAACCTGTAACCCTATGGTAAAGACAAAATCAAGAAAATTTGTATATAAAAAAAAAATTTGTATACAATTATGAAAACAAGAACAAAAAGAAAAAAAAAACAATCACCCTATACGAATAAATAGCGCAATTTTCTTTGTTTGTTTGCCTGATATTTCAAACAAAGAAAATTATCACAAAGACGATGTATTACGCGTGTATAACGGCGGAAAAATACGCGCGTAAAGATTGTGCGTCTAATTTCAAACAAAGAAGATTATGCCAAAGAGGATGTGTTACGCGTGTATAACGGCGGAAAATACGCGCGTAAAGATTATGATTCTAATTTCAAAACACCGTTTTTCAAAAAAAAAAAAACTAAGGGCACAATAAAACACTTTTTTTTCTATGTTAAAAAAAACTATTTTTTATTTTTCCCAAAAAAAAAAATGATTTTTTCTTTGTTTTTTTTTTTCACACAAAAAAAAATATCTTTTTTTTTTTTTTATTTTACAATTTTTTCTTTTTTTTTTTTTCTTTATTTTTTTTTTCCTGTAAAAATCACAAAAAATAAGAAAAACGACAATTTTTTCTAAAAATTATTATTTTCTATAAAAAAAAGAGAAAGAAAAAAAATTATGTAGGTAGTGTCGATACTACACTTTTTGTTATACTTTGTACACACAGTACAAAGTAGATGAAAAAAGAAAAATAAATGTTGCTTTAAATACAATGGAGCAGCAAAGCGTCGTCAAAAAAAAATTATTTTTTCTTCTTCTTTTCTTTTGAAGAAAAGAATAAACAATCCTGAAAAAGGATAATAGAATTAAAAAAAAGTAAAAAAAGAATCAGGTGGTAAGATCTTATTTCTAAGATCGTTCGAAACGATACCACCCCACACCTGACACCAATGTTGTAAAAAGAGAAGATTTTCTGTATTCTTTTCCTTAGCCCTTAAGAAAGGGTCAAATTCAAACCAAAAAAAAATAAGGAAAAGAATAAGGGACTAGAATGAGGGGCCGAGCGGAGCCAAAAAAAATAAAGAAAATGAAGAAAAAAAAAATGATGAAATGAAGAATAGGGAAAAAACAAAGGAAGAGAGGAAAAAAAAACAAAAGCTTTATTCTTTTAACCCTTCTTATACAAAGGGGTTATTAGAACAAAGCAAGTTTTAAAAAGGAATAAGAAAACCAAAAAAAAAAATTCACTTACCCAAAAAAAAAGAAAACTTGATTATTTTTTTTTTTTACTTTTATTTTCTAAAAAAAAAAAACTTCAACAAAAATTTGAACTTAAAAAAAAATCTGAACGGACAAAATTAAAAATTTTAATTTAAAAAAAATAACTTAAAAAGAACAAAAAAAAAAAAATTTTAGAAAACTAAAAAAATCTTCGAATTTAGACTAAAAAAAAACTAAAACTAAGCAAGAAACAAAAAAAAAAAAAACGAACTGAAAACTTTATAAAAAATTTAGAACAACTAAAAAACTCGAAACTTTAAAAACTCAAAAAGAACTCAGAAAGAAGTAAAAACGAACTAAAAAAAACTAAAAACAACTGAAAACTTTCTGTGTTGTGACGAGCCCGTTTATATATCCCTCGTCACACAAAGAAAACAAAGTAAATAGTTGTGTTCTGGAATTTTCTATCAATTCGCCGCCCGCTGTAGCGTCAACGGATTGACAGAAAATTCCAGTGATAATGTTCGTTGTTTTTTCTCTTTTCTTGCTGAATCTGTTACAAAACAAAAAAAAAAAGAAGAAGATGATGACATTTTATGTTAAAGTGACAATGTCTATGATTATTACAAAATGTAAACAAAGTGAGTGACAGGTAACAGGTAAGTATGAAAAAATTTTTTTTTAATTTATTAATTATAATCATTTTAATTTTGATTCTAAGATTAATTTATTTTTTTTTTCTTTTCCAGGTTTACAACAATATCTTAATATTCAGCACAACTATAGATGAACACATAAACAGCATAAAAAAAATATTTAGTAAATTGCGAGACCATAACTTGAAAATTCAGGTTGATAAGTGCAAATTCTTTTCTAAAGAAACAGAATATTTAGGCCATGTCCTCACTCCAGAAGGTGTTTAACCTAATCCTAAAAAAATTGAAGATATTCTAAAATTTAAATTGCCAACCACTCAAAAACAAATAAAGTCTTTTCTCGGTATGACAGGGTATTACAGGAAATTCATCAAAGACTATGCGAAAATAGCTCAAAACATGACTAAATATCTTAAAAAGAACAGAAAGATTAATATCAATGATCCAAATTATATAAATTCATTCGAAAAATTAAAAAGAATAATTACAGAAGTCCCTGTTTTGAAATACCCAGACTTTGGAAAAAAATTCAAACTTGTAACAGATGCTAGTGCATTTGCAATAGGTGCTGTCCTTCAACAGGACAATCATCCAGTCTGCTTCGCTAGTAGAACGTTAAATGAACACGAACAGAAATATTCAACAACTGAGAAAGAACTTTTGGCAATTGTATGGTCCACAATCTACTTTACACCCTATCTTTATGGCGTAAAATTCGATTTGTTAACTGACCATGTTAAATCCACTCAAAAGATTAACATTAAAAATGAAAAGGTGCCGGTTCAAAATTTTTAATAAAATAAAAACACAATTTTTTTACAATTCGTTATAAAACTTTATTTAAAATATATTCTCTTAAGCCTAACAATTCAATATCTTAAAACTAAATTACAAACAAAATTCGAAAAAAATGCTTAAAATTTACAAGTTCGGGAAATCAGGTAGAGAAAAAAAAAATAAATTCAAAAAAAAACTTCGTTTTTAACACTTTATTTAAATTTCACAATTCAATTTCACAATTTTTTTATAAATACTTATTTTATACTTTCCTTATGCAATATTTTATAATTATTAAAAGTTTTATTTTAAAATGGACAATTTTTATAAAACCAAATATATATATTCTTCTTACAACTGTTCTATTTAAATTACACAATCTTATATATATAAAACTGAATAATATATGTTCTTCTTTGAACTGTTTTAAATTGAACTTTTCTAAAATACAATTTTTATAAAACTGAATAATATGTGTTCTTCTTAGAACTGAAAGAACCGGCTAGTTGAACTATATGGACTGGACTGAACTTTCTTAATTTCTATTCCATTTACAAAGCCCAATTTCTAATTAGAATAAAAATTGCTGATTTAGCTTCACACGATTTTTGAAAAGGTAGTAAACAAGCACAGGAAATGCATGTATGTTTAGTACGAATGGAAAATTTTGGGAAATGTGATATTTCACAAAATTTAGCAAAAGTGCAATGAGAAATTTTTATGGAAATTTTATAGAATTTGACACTTAGTAGAATTAAAGAAAGAAAAAAAATATATAAAAAACATACATAAGCAAAAGTAAATGGGAAAGTATAATGAAAGGTATTGGCGTGTAAATATATATATAAAAAACATATTGTATATGCATTTGCAACGTGAGTTATATTCACATGGGAGTTGTATGATTATTTGTTAATTATATTATTTTAGGTGGCTGGGAGCATAGTGTCGTAACACCCCCACCGTTAGTTTGAGGCTCCGACGAAATTACTTTTATGTTGACGGTTCCTTTGGTTCTTTTAGAAATCATTTTATATATTTTTATTGTAATTATTATTGCTATACATATTTCGACTAAAGAACTAATGCTAGTGTTTACTATATTATGATTGTAATTTTTATGTTCTAAGTTTTCAATCATTTCTCTGTTAACAATATTTTCTTGGTATAGATCATCAAGTTTTAATTCTTTAATTACTTTACTTTCTTTTACTTTTGTTACAAAATTTGGTAGGATAATTTGATCATGTATTATTTTTTCAAAGTTTTCAAAAGTTCTATTTTGTATCATAATTTTACAATTTTTAAATTTAATTAGATAATTTCTTTTTATATTTATATTTACTTTACTACAGTCATGTTCTATCTTGGTTTCTTTTAAGTTTTTTACTAAAATAATGCCTTTCTTTATTTCTATAATTTCTTCATGAATATCTAATTTTTTAATACAAAATGCTGTTTTAGATTCCATAATATTGTTAATACAATCGTCCATAACAGAAATTAAGTTTTTCTTCAAATTTTCTTTAACTGGAAATTTATATACTTTATTAGATTCGTCTATAATAACATCTTTCATACTTAGCAATAGGGATTTGTTTTGGGGATCGGGAATTGGTTCTATTAAGATTTTTGAATATTTTGAGTTGGAGAATTGAGGAATTAATAGGACAATTATAATGGAGTTGTTGTATGATGTTACTACAGTTTTTATATTCTGAAAACTCTCCAGGTTTGAAATTAGTTTTAGTTCTTCTGTGTTCAGTATATTTTTTGACAAAATTCCTAACCTACTGGAAAAAAGTACCTGTTCTATATCGTCGATATGGTTTCTTAGAAGTAGTATATCGTGGTGTATGTGGTAAATATATTGCATTAAATTAACTTCATCTTCTAATGTTAGAATCCGATTTGCGAATTGTTTCGTATATTCATTAACATGTTTTTCGATTAATAATTGTTGATTTTTAATGTGGTTGGTTATGTTCTGTATCTGAGTGGACAATTGGGTATTGATAGTTACTTGTTTATTGTTTTGTTTTACCAGTTTTTGATTACTACTGTATAGTTCGTCTAGTTCTCTTTTGATTTCTTTTTCATCGTCACTGTCCATAGTTCCCGCGATATATTTGAGACCTTTCCCTAGTACATCAATTAGTCCTCGTTTTTTCCTATCATGAGGCTTCAGATTTTCTAATTTTGCTTCCAACAAGATAAGACTTTGCTGTAGAGTACTGTACATGGGTTGTATCAAAGTAGACTTGTCTTGAAGTGACAGAACGTTTGATTTCAAAAGATTTACTGATATTTCAAATTCTGTTATGTTTATTATGTGCAAAACTTTGTTATAATTTTTAATCATCTTTACGGTTTCCAGTTCCAGGGTTATGTATCCATTATTGTTAGATAAGTCGTGAAGATATATTTCCTGAGTATTGCTTCTAAGTGTACTTGAAAGGATCAAGGTGAGGATCAACCAGCAGAGCATGGATGTCATCTTTCGTATCTGTAAAAAGGAATTTTATTTTATTTGTTGCTTGTTTTTTCTCGTTTTTTTTTTTTTTACTTCAATAGTTGGTTTTTCAATATTTTGATGCTTTTTCTTGGGTTTTACATGAGCTCTGTAGTATTTATATTGGTTTTTTACATCTATTATATGGTCTTCGTCGATTTTTTCTGAATCTATTTTTCTATATTTCGTATGGTTCTTACCTCCTCTTACTTCTTTTATAAAATTTTTACCCCCTTTTATTTCGCTATCTTGTCGATTCTCATTTAGTTTATTAATGACTTTTAGTTTCTTCGCCAATATTTTTTTATGAATTTCTTCGTATTCACTTTCATGTATCTTTCCATTTACAAAGTCAATGGGTTTCTTTCCTGTCGCAGAGTGTATGCTATTATTATAGAATACAATAATTTGAAGGATCTTTTCTTCAACACTTCCTTCGTTTCTTTCCTTGTCATGTTTGAGAAGACGTATGTGTTCATTAATTGTGTTGTGTAGACGCTCTATGTCGGCATTTGAAGTATGGTTACTATTGGATACGAAATGGATATCTACGTTAAAACTTCTAAGGAATTCTCTTAACGGGATTGCTTTAAAGCCTAACTCGTTGTCTACTACGATTTTTCTAACGGTACCAAATTGACTGAAATAATAGGATAAGGCACGTTTAAATTCTGTCCAGGTTCTACCTAATAGTTTTATTGCACATGCGTGCTTTGAAAATTTGTCTATTATAGTTAGAAAGATATGATTTTCTAAAGTATAAAACACGTCTACATGAATTATTTCTTTGGGGCAATGAGGAGTTCCAGTGATCTTTATATTGGTTTAGGTGGGTTTCGCACATATTTTTCACAATTACAGACGTCGCAATTATTTATGAATTGAGTAATACGTTCTTTTAATTTAGGGTTATAATATTTTAATTTGAGTTGTTTGAATACTTCTTCTATTCCCCTATGGTTATTTCTAATATGTTCTTCATTTATTATGTTAGCCATTTTTTCTTCATCGGTGATGTCTTCTAGAATTTTCTTGCATCTAATTATTTTGAATTTCTTGTTACTTGCAAAATGTTGAAAGTATGTGTTTTCTAGAGTTTTAAAGATTTCTTCATTTTCAATAAAGATTGCATTTAGTCCATCTGGATTGAAATGATTTTTTAGTAATGTGATAGCAGTCTGTTCGTCTAAAGATTTGATATAAAGGGTAATGCGTCTTTTGTTGAAAATTTTCTGTTTTTTTATTTTAAGGGAACCTGTATTTGATTTGTTTACGACTATTTGGGTTTTGAAGACATTAATAGCTGATTCACTGTTTAAAATAGACTTATCTGAAATAGCCATATTTAATTCTATAGGTGGATTTTCTAACCTTGATAAAACATCTGCATTACTGTTTTTTGTTCCTTTCTTGTATTTAATAGTATAATCGTATTCAGACAGTTTGAGTCGCCATCGCACAAGCTTTGAGTTGGGTTCTTTTAATGAAAAGAGCCAAGTTAGTGGCTTGTGGTCTGTTTCAATGATGAATTTTCGTCCGAATAGATAAGGTCGGAAATATTTTGTGGCCCATACTATCGCTAGCAACTCTTTTTCAATTGTGCTGTAATTGATCTCGTGGTCGTTTGAAGTCCTACTGGCATAACATAAAGGATGATTTTCTTGGGATAAAACTGCTCCGAGTGCGTATTGGCTAGCATCAGTAGTGAGAGTGAAAGTTTTGTTGAAGTCGGGGTAACGTAGAATGCGTTCGTTAATTAATAATTGCTTAAGAGTTTGGAAACTATGTTGATATTCTGAATCATTTATGTTTAATTTTGTATCTTTCTTAAGGTATTTGGTCATTGGCTTAGCAATTTTGGAGTAGTCTTTGATGAATTTTCTGTAATATCCTGTTAAACCAAGAAATTGTTTTATTTGTTTACATGTACTAGGAATTGGAAAATTTTTTACACATTCAATTTTCTTCGGATTTGGTTTGATCCCGTCAGGTGTGACTATATGTCCTAAAAACTCTGTTTCACGCTTTAAGAATTCCGATTTATCCAGTTGAACTTTCAAGTTAACTTCTCTCAATCTTCTGAAGATTTTATTTATTGAATCGATATGTTCTTGGAGCGAAGTCGAGAATATTATAACGTCATCTAAATATACTAGACATATTTTATTAATGAAGTCCTCTAGGACGTGATTCATCAACCGCTGAAATGTCGCGGGTGCTGTTTTTAGTCCGAATGGCATACGCAAAAATTCGTAATGTCCACCTTCGACGCTAAAAGCAGTTTTGTGTATGTCTTTTTCGTCTATTTCGATTTGGTGAAATCCTTTCGCCAAATTGAGTGTTGTGAAGTATTGGCAATTACCCAATTTCTCTAGTATCTCGTCTATATTAGGCATTGGGTATTTATCATCAATAGTTACCTCATTCAATTTTCGGTAGTCGATGACAAGTCTCCATTTTTCTTTGCCGCTGGCATCAACCTTCTTCGGTACGATCCAAATCGGGGCAGAATATGGTGAATTGCTAGGTCGTATTATGTTTTTTTCTAACATTTCTTTTATCTGTTTCTCAACTTCTTTTTTATGAACGTATGGATAGCGGTATGTTTTGCATTGGATAGGAATATCGTTAATGGTACGTATTTTGTGTTTGATTACGTTAGTAAAAGTGAGATCTGAATTCTCATTGTAAAAGATATCAGTGAATCTTTTCACTGTCTTTATAAGTATTGCTCGTTCGAGTTTAAATGATCGATTCTCAGTTGATCGATAATAGGAATATTCTTCAATAATGTTGAAGTTTTGTTCGTTGACTTTTTCTAAGTTCAATGGTTGTGGAATCTTCAAGTCGGTAATTTTATAATTCTTTTGTTTTTTTATTTTAGCACAAATTTTAAAATTATCTACATTATAGATACCTTCTTCTATAATGTAAAGGTTTTCTCTTTGTTCGGTTATGAGTCCTAGTCCATCTTTCTGTGTTACCGATAAGTTCTTTTCGATATCTTCATATTCATTATTCTCTTTTTCTTTTTTTACTGATAAGTAGAGTTCAACTATATTTTTTCCAGATATCAATTTTTCGTTTTTGTAATCGATAATGACTTCTAATTGCGACAAAATGTTATTTCCTATTAAACCATGAAAATCATTATGAAATTGGCATACGAGAAATTCGACTTTATTTGAGGGATCACCTAGTTCTTCAAATAATGGTATATTAACTTTTTCTTTAATTTTAACGATATTTTTCAAAGTTTTAAGATTTAGTGGAGTATCTAAGGGTGTTTTCCATTTAGGATGGCAGACATTAGGGTTGATAACTGAATGTGTTGCACCGGTATCTATTATAAATTTCAAAGGTATAGTTTTTGACTTAACGGTTATATAGGGTAATTTGTGTTGGAGGCTGGTGAATGAAAATTTTCGCATGCTGAGTTGTTTTTACCGTGTAACAAATCCACTTCCATTGGTTCTGGTCTACTATTGTTTGAGCTATTGTATTGCTGATGGTTATTATTACTGAAACTGTGATTGGAGTTATGGTTGTTGTTTCTAAGTTATTTGTATTTGTATTATTATTTGGGCGATTGAAATTTTCACGATTGAAGTTTTCGCGATTATTAAAATGGTTTTGTGTTGTCCGTTGTTGTTGACCGTACTGGTTATTGAATGAAGATCTGAAATAGTTATTTCTGTAATGAGGTTGGTCGGATGAGTTGGGACGATGTTGTTTTTGGTTTTGTTTTTGGTTTTGGTTTTGGTTTTGGCCGGTTTTTGATTGATTTTGATGGGATTTTTGATAAAAATTGTGGAACGCATATCCACTTTCGTACAATATGTTCATGCATTCCTCTAATGACTGAGGATTTCTACAATATATTACGGAACGCATGGGTTCTGGAAGTTTGTTTTTAAAGACTGACAAGGCTGATGATTTATTTTGTTCAATCATTTCTGTAATGTTTTCATTGTTTTGCTCATTCTGAAGTATTTGTTTCGTTTTTATGTTAAGCCTCCTAAGAACATTTTTGATATCGTTATAGAATTCTACAGCGTTCGTTCTAAACCTAATCGATCGCAATTCGTCGAAAAGTTCTTCTGGTGTAGATCTATCAGAGAAATTTTGTATTAAGATGGTTTTTATTTCACTCCAGGAGATTACATGGGAGTTTATTTCTATTACTTCTCTGGCTTTACTTTTTAGTTTGGATTTTATGTAGTCAGAAAATATATTTTGTGACAATTCGTCGTATCTGGAGAGAAGAGGGTAAATTTTGTCAATTAAATCTACAAAGTTTTGAAGTTCTTTAAAATCTCCGTGAAATTCCGGTAATTTAGATAGATATTTTAAAGGATCAATGTTCAGGGTGAGCATGTTGGGTTGTGGAATGTGAAAGTTATTTATTATATTCGAAATCTCTCTAGATCTTTGTCTTGCTATTTGAATTTCTTCGAGTAGATTATTTTGATCGTTTTCAGACATTAATAATTTTTGTTATGGACATGTATTATTTTGACCCTTATTTTTGTTTTGTTTTATGTTCTTTTATATGTATAAAATTATCTTAAATTTTAAACAATGAAGAGATTTTTTTTTGTTTTTTATTTTATTTTTATAATTTTATTTAATATATTCACAAAAAGAAATATATATATATATGTATATAAATTTTAAGAGTCTGACCTTGTATGTTTATTTATTTCCCTCGACGCTGATAGGTGTTGTTATAGCAATATATTGTTGTTTGTAGTGGATGCGGTTGGTGATTTTCGTGAATGAATTTCCCTTAGTGCTGGTATTGATGATATATATTATCTGTTGTCGTTAGTAAGTGCTGTTGTCGATTTTTGCCGCTGCTGACGGTTGTATAATGTTACAATTGATGATATGTGTTATTGCTGTCGTTTAGTAGATGTTGTTATCGATTGTTATCGCTGATGATAATTGTATGATTCGATTGTGAAATATTGCAACTCTGATTGCAACTTGTTTAATTTTGAGGTCACACAAAATTAATTTGGTTTAATTTTTTTGCTCTAGTTCGTAGAGTCTTTTTTTTATTTCACAAACTTCACTGTAATCTACGGTTTCTTCCGTACCTTCGTAATCAAGAAATACCAACTGACGAAGTTTTTCTTTAAGTTTTTGAATTTCTTTCACCTGATTTCTTGTGAGTACCATTACGCGTTAAAATATTAAAATATAAAAATCGAATGAAATCTTTTATTGTTCGATACTACGCGTATCCTACCGACTGCGCCATTTACAAGTTCGGGAAATCAGGTAGAGAAAAAAAACTAAATTCAAAAAAAACTTCGTTTTTAACACTTTATTTAAATTTCACAATTCAATTTCACAATTTTTTTATAAATACTTATTTTATACTTTCCTTATGCAATATTTTATAATTATTAAAAGTTTTATTTTAAAATGGACAATTTTTATAAAACCAAATACATATATATATTCTTCTTACAACTGTTCTATTTAAATTACACAATCTTATATAAAACTGAATAATATATGTTCTTCTTTGAACTGTTTTAAATTGAACTTTCTAAAATACAATTTTTATAAAACTGAATAATATGTGTTGGGTGTACTTCCGTTTAGCGGAACCCGAATATTGGAACCAAACCAACTTTAAACGATAGATATTGACGTCCTGAGCAAGGTTAATACTGACCATTTTTGGCGCAAGTGACATCTAGTGGTCGAAAAATGCAATTGAAAATTTAGTATAAAATACAAAAAAATGAGTATAATTCAATAACCAGAGATCGTACAGGCAAGAATAATGGCTCAAATGAAAGGGTACAGGATATTCTATACTTAATTTTTGCAAAAGGTCCTACCACAAGGATAACAAAGGATATTTTATGATTTTTGACTATTTCTTATATTTTTGCCAACTTCTCATAAACAAGTGAAGATATCTGAGTCGAATTTTTCGTAATTGAAAAAGGACATCAGGAACAAATTTTTCCAGGCAAACGCTAGATCGTGGTCCTTGAAGGAAATGTTTTATTATTAAGTTATTTCAAAGCTATGGATTTTGGTTACTATAATAGGTTTTTGGTTACTATAATATCATATATAGGACTTAACAGAAGTATAATAAAAGACATACACATGTGCAAGAATGAAGACTATCGAAAATGCGTAAAATATCCTTTGAGTTTAGTCCACTTGTTTCTTAATCTGACGATTTGTTCTCAAAATATATGTAAATTATAATTTAAAATGAATGTTACAGTCGTTACTTTACATGTTGTTTTTTTTTTATTATTATTTTAAATTGTCAAAAAATTTATATAATATTTACATATATTTTGAGAACAAATAACACTTAATTTTACATTAAAAAAATTTTTATAATGCAAAAATAATGTTGTATTAATTGTATTGATTGAATTACATATTTTTTCTATCTACCTACCTATGTACTTGTATTGTTGATCTTTTTTTTTTAATTTTACATTTCTACCTGATAGCATTATATACTTTATATAATGTTTTATTATGTGATCAGTTAGGTTCAATTATACAATTATGTTTTATTAATTTTTGATAATAATTGTGCATATTCTATTAAATATTACTTTTTTCTGAAAATTAATATAAAAAAAGTTGGTTTTTCGCTTTGGCAAGTAAACATTATTAGTGAAAGTTTCTAAATATTTCTAAAATAATTATTGAAATAAATTGAATATTTAAATTTTTTTTAAATTAATTTATTAAAAGTATATAAGTATACAGTTTTGATTTGCAAGAGCAAAATTGAAATTTTTTAATAGTAATTTAAATTGTGAGTTTTTAAAAATATTTTTTATTTTTTCGAATTTGAATTGAATTTGGAATTAAATAAAATGTCATCACGGTATGTATAGTTCTAAAAATCTAAATTTTATCCTCATTTTAGACATATTTATTAAGAAAAAAAAATTTTCAGAGAAAATATCTGGAATTTGCACAAGTTGTTGCAGAAACTAATAACTAAAGAAGAAACCATAAGATGGCTGGAGGAAATAGAAATGATCCCAAGGACGAGACATTGTAAAAAACATAAGAGAAATATGTTAGTTGAAAAGGACAATTTCGTCGGATACTTCCTATGTATTAAAAACAAAAGACGCCATGCCATAAGTATTCTAGAGCGGAAAATACTTGGTTCGAGAGGTGTCATGTTGCTCCTAGTGTATGTACTATATGTTGATAACATATTGTTTTGCATACAACTGCAGTTATGAGGACACTATTAGAGAGTGTTCAATAACTGGAGTTGTAGTTTCTAGTGAAACTATATCTGATTGGTTCTCTTTCTCAAGAGAAGTTTGTATGATATCGCTAGATGATTCATTTATAGAAGAAGGATTGATTGGCGGTATCAACAAAATTGTAGAAGTAGATGAAACTAAAATTGAGCGTAGGAAGTAGAATAGAGCGGGTTAGAATAGTGGAAGGAAATTGGATAGTCGGGTTAATTGAAAGAGGATCGAACAGATATAGATTAGAAATTTGCGAAAATAACTTGAGGGATAAACAAACTTTGACAAATATTGTAAGGAAGCATGTTCTTCCTGGAACCTCTGTGGTTACAGATTGTTGGAAAGGATTTGAATAAATATGGTTATGTACACCAAACTGTAAACCACAGTGACAATTTTGTTGATCCCGAGAGTGGAGCACATACACAAAATATCGAATCAAGTTGGAGATTTTTGAAAAATAGTTTTAGGAAAGGAGGGTTTAGAAGTGAAAATTTTGATTTGAGATTGTGTGAATTTTTACGGCGTCGTAAAATAAAAAAAAATAAAGGTGATCCTTTTCAACAACTAATAGACGATATCGAAAAAGTTTATATAGGTAGGGAATACGTTGTATACATATAACTTTTTGTAATTTGGTTTTTTATTTTGTAGTTTTTTATATATAATTATGAGTAAGTATTAAATTTTAAGTGTTATTGTTACTCTTGTTTTATGTTTTTGATATATTGTTTTTTATTTTATGTACATAATAGAACTATTATTAAATTTTATAACGTTTTAAAAGAAATATTTTTATTTTTATTTTTTATTCGTCTATCTTGCGTAGGGGACCATGCTAATATCTTCTGAATCTTTCAAATTTAAGTATATGTATGCAATTTTGTATGTCATTCTTGCGCAGGGGCCCATACCAATCTGTATCTTTCAAATTTAAGTATAATTTAATTTTAAATTATACTTAAATTTAATTTTTACTCAAATTTCATTTTTTCCTTCTACAAATGCACAATGCACACGCTGCCAGATTTGCCTTCTACAAATACACATACATACACATGAACAATGCACACACTGTCAGATTTCCTTCGACATATATACACATACACACATGAACAATGCGCACACCCTCAGATTTGCCTTTTACATATGCACATACGCACACATGTACACGTACATTTGGGATAGATAAAGTATGTATGTCTGGACGATCTCTGGTTATTGAATTATACTCATTTCTTTGATTTGTGTACAACATATTCAATTGCATTTTTCTGCCACTAGATGGCATTTCTACTAAAAATGGCGAAACAAAAATTGTTCAGGGCGTTATTATCTATCTTTTGAGATACATAAAGTGTCTGTACGATCTCTGGTTATTAAATTATACTCATTTTTTTGTGTTTCATACTAAATTTTCAATTGCATTTTTCGACCACTAGATGGCATTTGCGCCAAAAATGGTCCGTATTAACCTTGCTCAGGACGTTATTATCTATCGATAGGCATAGACAGAATTGGATAATTCTGGTTCCGCTAAACGGAAGTACATCCTATGTGTTCTTCTTAGAACTGTTTTTAAATTAAACTTTTCTAAAATACAATTTTTATAAAACTGAATAATATGTGTTCTTCTTAGAACTGAAAGAACCGGCTAGTTGAACTATATGGACTGGACTGAACTTTCTTAATTTCTATTCCATTTACAAAGCCCAATTTCTAATTAGAATAAAAATTGCTGATTTAGTTTCACACGATTTTTGAAAAGGTAGTAAACAAGCACAGGAAATGCATGTATGTTTAGTACGAATGGAAAATTTTGGGAAATGTGATATTTCACAAAATTTAGCAAAAGTGCAATGAGAAATTTTTATGGAAATTTTATAGAATTTGACACTTAGTAGAATTAAAGAAAGAAAAAAAATATATAAAAAACATACATAAGCAAAAGTAAATGGGAAAGTATAATGAAAGGTATTGGCGTGTAAATATATATATAAAAAACATATTGTATATGCATTTGCAACGTGAGTTATATTCACATGGGAGTTGTATGATTATTTGTTAATTATATTATTTTAGGTGGCTGGGAGCATAGTGTCGTAACACCCCCACCGTTAGTTTGAGGCTCCGACGAAATTACTTTTATGTTGACGGTTCCTTTGGTTCTTTTAGAAATAATTTTATATATTTTTATTGTAATTATTATTGCTATACATATTTCGACTAAATTCTAAGTATTTTTACAGAAATTCCTAACTTTTCCCTAATTACTAGCTCAATACGCTAGATTTTTTTAGGACTCAATACGTCCCGGCTGATGAGGTGATCTTTTGGTTTCCCTGGTTCAGTCTCAGTACGACAATATAGTCAGGTAATCGCAAAAGACAAATTTTTCTGCGAATCGCAACCCTTTATATACCAAAATTTGCAAACTCTGGAATTTCAAGTAACGGTTACTTCGATTTATTATTATTTTTGATTGCTAATCGGAAGAACTGATAAAAAATATTGTAAATACTCTTTGTTTAGTCTGTTTGATGAGTTTGAAGCTCAAAGAACTTAAATAAATATCAGTGAAGTGACAATATTGTTAAAAATTGAAGCGAAATTCACATAAAAACAGTGAAATTATTTTGTGATTTACAATTAATATATTATAAATTTAAGCGAATTTTCATTTATTTAGGTAAGTACTATTATATTTATTCAATTGAGAATAAAACAGTGCGATTTTATAGCGGTATATTTACAGAAACTATAATGCCACGTGGTAAACTTCTAGACACTTCTGAAAAAGCGTCAATTTTGGCATATAGTGAAGCTGGCTATTCTTTGCATAAAATAGCAACGAGATTAAAGAGATCAGTAACAGTTGTTCGTAATTTTCTCATACTTGGTAAAGAAAATTATGCTAAAACAGCGAAATATGATCGCAACAAAAAAATTTCAAATAAGCAAAAACAATTAATTTTACGTGAAGTAAGGAAAAAAATGTGTTCTGCTGGTCAAATTAAAAAAAATGTTCATCTCCCCGTCACCACTCGTCGAATTCAGCAAATTTTAAAAGGCGACAATAACTTAATTTATAAAAAATTGTCGTCAAAACCAGTGCTAACACCTGCTCATAAGGAAGCAAGATTGAATTTTGCCAAAGATCACATGTCTTGGACCACAAAGTGGGAAAAAGTGGTTTTTAGTGATGAAAAAAAATTCAATCTTGATGGACCTGACGGTTTTGCATACTACTGGCATGACAAAAGACTGCCAGAAGAAGTTAGAATGAGCAGAAATGCAGGAGAAGGTGGTGTAATGATTTGGGCAGCATTTTCATTCAATGGAAAAACAAGGGTTGCTTGGGTACCGCCAAGAATGAATGCCCTAACATACACCAACCTTTTGGAGGAAATGATGGTGGAGAGGGCAGAAGAAATGTGTGGCAATGATTTTATTTTTCAACAAGATAATGCTGCTGTGCATACTGCAAAAATCGTAAAAGACTGGTTTAGAGAAAGAGATATTACTGTTTTGGACTGGCCTGCCAAAAGTCCCGATTTAAATCCAATAGAAAACCTATGGGGAATTCTGGCGAGGCGAATTTATGAAAATGGACGGCAGTATGACACCGTTAGAAGTTTGAAAGATGCCATTTTAAGTGCATGGGCATCAATTTCCATTGCAGAATGCCAAAATTTGATAAAATCGATGCCACACAGGATTTTTGAAGTTATTAAAATACAAGGAGGTCATACAAAATATTGATATTATTGACATTATAATTACACTAAAGTTTTTCATCATTAAATTAATAAATAAAATAATTATAACGTGGTAAAAAATGTGTTTTTATGTGAATTTCGCATGTGATTTCCACTTTTATTTAAATTTTCTTGCATTTCATGAGATCTAACGACATAAAAAAATAGTATTGTAAATAAAATTAAAATTCTCCACGTTATTAACCATGTTTTCAAAGATTTCAACCATTTTTTGAATATCATTTAATTTAACACTAAAAAACTAGGTGTTTTTATGTGAATTTCGCGCACTATATATATATGTTATGTGTATTGTGTTGTGTTGTTACAATATTGTGATAGTGATAGTTTTATATATACTGTGATAGTTAAGTTGTGAATGTTTTTTAATTTGTAATTAATTATTATTTTTTGTGATTAGTGTTTTTGTGATATGTGTTATTAATTAATTATATTTTATATGTGTTTATTCATGTATTTTGTGTACTGTGAATAGTTCTATTTATTGTTTTTTTTTTTTTTTGTTGTGATTGTAAATAGTTTTGTGATTATGTATTTTTCTGTGTTATGTGTTTGGTTATGTTGTTTGTTTACTTTTGTGTTGTTCTGTTTTGTACTATTTGTTTATGGTTTTGTGTTATTTGTGATTAATTTATTTATTTGTTATTATTATTATTTATTTAATTTTTAATTTATAATAACTTTTATTTTTCTTCTTTCTTTTTCTTTTTTTCAGATTAAAAAATGTTGAATGACGATTCAACAGACCATCAACCCTTAAAATGGCTATATACCAAAACTAGAGAAAAATATATAAATCCACGTTTATACAGATGGCTTTTAAAATTGGGTGAATATGATATAAACATAGATTATATTATAGGAAAAGAGAACAAAGTTGCAGATTTTTTAAGTCGTATTAATAATGAAACTAATGAAATAAATTTGATAGAGGTACCTAATCTAGATATTGAAAGAGATAATGAAAATTCTATAGAAGTGAATAATGAAAGAACTGCAGACGATATCTCTATGATAAATAATGCAGATGAAAATAATATAGAAACGATACATTCACAAGAAGAAAACCTGAATAATCATATCCCTATTTTAGATACTGTAGTTAACCGTTTTAAAACGCAAATAATTTTAACAAATGATAAAACAAAAGAATTCGAAATAAAGCATAAAAATAGAAAAATATACATAAATTCTGAAGACTTAAATAATAACTTATCAGATATATTAAGAAGATATATTAAACCTGGTAAGATAGGCATTTTTACTGAATTAAGTGACCACGAATTCAATAAACTTCAACAAAAGATAATAGAATTATATGATAGTGTAAATAATATAAAATTCGTACGATGCTCCTATCATGCTAAAGATATGGTTAGTGAGGCTGAAACATATAATCAAATACAAAAGTATCATAAATTTGAAACAGGTCATACACGGATAAATGAAAATTACGAAGGATTAAAAAAGCTTATACTTTTTCCTAACTTAAAAGTTTTAATTCAAAAATTCATAAACAATTGCGATGTATGTAATGGTGCTAAATATGATAGAAATCCTATTAAAAACAAGTTTAAGTTAACTGAAACCCCTACTAACATTAAACAAATTGTGCATATGGATATACATATATACCAATTCTAGAGCAAACTTCCTAACATTTTTGGATAGGTTTTCCAAATTTGCTACTGCTTATTACTTAGAAGATAGGGCCAATCAAACTATAATAGAAAAATTGAGAGAATACTAGTCACAACGGGGTCATTTCCAAAAATTGATTACTGACAATGAATTTCGAAGCGTTAATATTAAAGATTATTTAAGAAATGAAGGTATAGATCCTCATTTAGTAAAATCGAATAGCCATACTGGCAATTCGGATATAGAAAGATTACATAGTACCCTTGCTGAAAGAATTAATATATTAGGAATAGAAAATAAACATCTTAGCATAAAAGAAAAAATGAGTAAAGCAGTTGAATGGTACAATAATAGTTTCCATTCAACTACCAAAGAAAAACCTATAGATATTCAAGAGGGAAAAAGTGATGTAAAAATCATATATAATAATTTATGTAGAGAGAAGGCAAAATATATTAATAAGCTTAACACAAATAGAGAAAATTATATAGAAGATAGAACAGAAAGAACATAAAGAATTATAAAAGCCTTAGACATAAAGAAGAACTCAAGTTTGTTTTAAAAGATGTTCATACCTCCAATATTAAAAGAAAATATAAATTTTCAGGTAAACTGGATTTTCAAAATACTCTTGTGTTAAGGTAGTATAAACTTAAAAATAAAAAAAAAACTTAAGAATAAATTTCTTAAATAAATTTCCTCCGTCTGGAAGGTTGTCTCGCTTTAACTTGTTTACACTGCCTCACCTGTAAGTAAATTTTTAAAAGAAAAAAAAACAATATATGAGTATTTCAAAAACTCAGTGGGTGATTTTTCTTAAAATCCTGCTTACATCTAAACCACTCAATAACACTCATACCAAACAGAATCTTCATTCACTGAGTCACAATCCGGACAAACCAGGATTCTACTCCAGTAATCAACACGACCCGGACAAACCACGGTCGTAGACTTGGACAAACCAAAGTCTGAGGAATTCAATCGACTCGGACAAACCATAATCGATTTAATTTGAACCTGGACAAACCAAGGTCCTTCTTTATATTGGTATTTTGTTTTATACCTACTTCACTCATTCACCCAATAAATATATATATACATACGTATTTTTAAAAGATCAAATAAAATAATAATAATTAAAAATTAGAAGCAAATACTATTAAATAATAATCCAATCAATCTTTACACAGCACACAATACACATCACACAACACACAACACCCACCTTGCTTAAATTAAATAGTAAATGTGTTAATATGTTTCCCGTTTTTTTCCTTTAATGATTGGTTTATGCTTTACAAACTTTCACTGTACTTTAAAATAAATTTAATCTTTACAATTCAAACTTCAACTAACGAATGACTATCCTAAATTCTTATATTCCTAAAGGATCCCTTTTTTTCCTCTCAAAAAGAAACTAAATACAATCTAAACACAAGCCTTGCATACCACGTTAAAAAAAATATTGGTGATACGTTGATATGATACGCAATATTACTTGCATAACATGTCATAACATGTTCTTTGTTTATAATGCCTTTCCTTTATGTAACCGAACCGAATCCTTATGTCGCCACTTGCAATAAAATTATACGATTTCAAGACTTGTTACTTTTCTACCTAATGTTCAATTGAATCTTGTTCTAAATAACATCGTACATGCGGCTTACCCAAAGGATTCAGTTTTCTTTTATCTTTTATTACTTATTATTTTTTTTTTTCCTTAATTCTACGTATTTAGTATTTACCCTTTTTTTTTTCCTAGAAAGAATTTTAAAATAAATTACGTACTTTTAACAGCTCGGCCTTCCTGACTACTGAGCGTCCTCGCTCACCAATACTTCCTCCTCAGAGCACAATTCATCCTGTCGTTTGTTCCATCTTTTTAAATGTTCCCCCGCTTCAATACTTTCATAAGTAGTTCTTTGTGACCGATAAGAACCTGCTAATTCTTTGATAACATAACGGTCGTTTGTTAAACACTTTTTGATTATAAAAGGCCCTTTATATTTCGCTATAAGCTTTTTACTTTGTCCGTCATTACCACTTGTTGCTTTCCTCACCACAACTATGTCTCCTACTTTATAATTAGCCATTGCTCTTCTTTTACGATCATATCTTTCTTTCTGTTTTTGTTGGTCTTCAATTAAACGTCTTTCAACTTCATTTCTCTCTTTATCGATATCTTCAATCACATGTTGTTGGACTCTTACTAAACTGGTCAGTTGAGCATCTTTTGGGGAACGAGGTTTATACCCAAGAAGTAATTCGCTAGGCGTTTTTCTAGTTACACTATGTTCAACGTTATTAATAGCAAATTGTATTTCAGGCACTTTCTTATCCCATTTATTATCATCTGTTACTGTTGTTGATAGTGCACTCAGGATAGTTGAATTAAATCGCTCCACTTGTCCATTTGCTCTGGGTGTCGCTACGGCATTTTGGACGTGAACTATTCCACGTTTTTTACAATATTCTTTGAACAATTTTGATGTAAAACTTGTTCCTTTATCAGTGATGATTCTCATCGGTACGCCAAAAATAGTAATAATTTGATCTAAGAAGCGGAGTACTGGTAAAGTTTTTGTATCTTTTGCTGCATATAGTAAGGTAAATTTTGTAAATGCTTCAACACAAACAATTATATATTTCTTATTAGTGGTTGTCTTAACAAATGGTCCTAAGTGATCAATGTGAACTGTATTGAAAGGTATCTTAACTTTTTCTATTGGGTGTAAGAAACCTTGTTGTTTGCCTTTTGGTTGCTTATTGAAGATACAACCAATGCAACTTTTAATGTATTGTTCCACATATTTTCTAATATCGGGGAACCAATAATCTTCACTGATTTTCTTTAAAGTTTTTTCAAGACCAAAATGACCAAACTCATCGTGTGATCGTCGGACAATGTCTGCTCTCATGGTCTTGGGAACTAACCATTTTAAACCTTTATCAGTAATTTTATAAATTCTGTTATCATGAAGCTCGTACATTCTGTGAATTTTATGTTCATATTCTGATTCCGGTTTCTTCTTTAGAATTTCATGAATGGATTTTATCTTGTCGTCGTCTAATTGGCTGGCAAGTACCCAATCACCTATTTCAATTCTTAAAATTTCATGCACATCCTCTATGCTTTCATTTCCTACAGCATTTCTACTAAGGGCATCTATGTGTGCCATTCGTGTACCAGGTCGATGTTCTACTTTGAAGGTGAATTCTTGGAGTAACAGCCACCATCTCGCTATTCTAGGTACAATATCTTTCTTTTTGGCTGCTGCTTTTATTGCACTGCAATCAGTTACCACCGTAAAAGTCGTTTCAAGTAAATATACGCGGAACTTTCTTAACGATTCAACAACCGCTAGTGTCTCCAATTCATATGAATGGTATTTCTGTTCTGCTTCTGTTGTGACTCTGCTATAATACGCTACTGCATGAAACTTTCCATCATCACCTTTCTGTAACAACATTCCTGCTAAGCCAAGTTTGCAAGCATCAGTATGTACTTGTGTTTCTGCATTTTGATTAAAGATAGCTAAAACTGGTCTTTGAATAAGAACTTCTTTCAATTTATCAAAAGCTTCTTGTTCAGCTTCAGTCCATTGCCATTTATTATTTTGCTTAGTTAAGTTGGTTAATGGTTTCGTTATAAGTGCATAATTTTTCACAAAATGCCTGAAGAAACCAGTCAATCCTAAAAACTGACGTATTTGATGAGGATTTTTGGGTGCTGGGTAATGCAATACCGCTTTCATTTTCTCTTCACCTGGTTTAATGCCATTGCAGTCTATTTCAAAACCTAAATATGTGATTTTTGACATAAAGAACTGACATTTCCTTGGATTGAAAGTTAAGTTGTTCTGGTGTACTATTTTAAAAACTTCTTCTAATCTATACATTCCCTCTTCAAAATCGTTTGATGGTACTAAAATATCATCTAGATAAGCTATAGCTATTGTATTTCTTAGAGGACCCAAAATTTTGTTAATCATTCTCTGGAAGACACTTGGGGCTGTACTGAGTCCAAAAGGCATTCTATTGAACTCGTATTGTCCATCTGGTGTAATAAATGCAGTTTTATATTTTGATGATTCTTCCACTGGTATTTGATAATAGCCTGAAGTCATATCCAATGTTGAGAAAAGTTTGTATCCTCGAAGTTTGTCCATCTGGTCATCAATTCGAGGAAGTGGAAATCTGTTCTGTCTTAACTTCTCGTTAAGTTTTCTGTAATCGATGCACAGCCGCTGTTCACCATTCTTTTTCTTAACTAATAAGACTGGTGAAGCAAAAGGTGATGTAGATTCTCTGACGATGTCGTGTTCTAATAATTCGTCCACGATTTCTTTCACTTTTTCCCTATTTGTTAAACTCATGCGATAAGGTGCATAAACTACTGGCTTATCATCTATTAAGTCGATTTTCAGTTCGGTAGCAGACGTGCATCCAATATTTGAAATTGTTGATGCAAAACATTCTTCATACTTAAACAAGAGTTGATAAAGTTTATTTCTTTGTTCTTTTGAAATTTCTTCACCTACTGTTATTTCTTGAAAATTTAAATTCATGTCTTCATTACGGAGAAATTCATCATTCCTTTGACATCTTTGTCCTCTTACGAACGCTTTCTTTTTCTTAATGACAATTTCTTTGTCACTTGCATTGACTACTGGGACTTGGCATTCGTTTTCCTCGTTTGTTGCTACGACGCATCGTAATACACAGTACTCATTATTAGGCTCTGTTCTGATGCTAGATTCAATAAAATATTCTCCAGGATAATCAACTACACACGCTACGTTTTCTATATGGTGTGGAGGTATTACTATATTTTCTTTAATTTTAAATGGAACCTTATTTGAGGAAAGATTGGCAGTATTAGGAAAATCTTTACAAAATTTTTCATGAATACGAAGTGTATCTGCATCTTTATAAATAATTATATGTGACTGTTCAGTAACTGGCTGACCTATAATAGCTTGGATATTTTGGCATGAATTGGGTACTATCATAAAATTGGTGTTAACTTTAGCACAATCTATTTCCACTGGAACGTTATATACTACACCTATTGTTTCTACAATACCACCTCCAAATCCTTTTATTAATTCCTTCTTTTTTTTATATTCTAAATCCAATGTCTTAAATATTTCTAATTTAATTGTATTGCAAGTTGCTCCTAAATCTACATACGTTTGCACAGGTATACTATTTATTTTACATTTAATAAAGTACTTACTGTTTGTGTTTTCTTTAGAAAATTTTCTGCTTAACACCATTACTTGCTTGTATTTTAACCAAACAAATTCATTTATTTTTCTTTTTGCTTTATTTTTGTTACAAAAATACATGACAATGAAATAATAACTATCATAAGAATAAATATAATAATGGTGAGACAACGTAAACAAGTGTATTAAGCTTTTATAAACCAATAACTTTTCCTCTTTGAGCATAAGGTATATCCCACTTCTGAAATTTGTTAAGGAAGTATAAACTTAAAAATAAAAAAAAAACTTAAGAATAAATTTCTTAAATAAATTTCCTCCGTCTGGAAGGTTGTCTCGCTTTAACTTGTTTACACTGCCTCACCTGTAAGTAAATTTTTAAAAGAAAAAAAAACAATATATGAGTATTTCAAAAACTCAGTGGGTGATTTTTCTTAAAATCCTGCTTACATCTAAACCACTCAATAACACTCATACCAAACAGAATCTTCATTCACTGAGTCACAATCCGGACAAACCAGGATTCTACTCCAGTAATCAACACGACCCGGACAAACCACGGTCGTAGACTTGGACAAACCAAAGTCTGAGGAATTCAATCGACTCGGACAAACCATAATCGATTTAATTTGAACCTGGACAAACCAAGGTCCTTCTTTATATTGGTATTTTGTTTTATACCTACTTCACTCATTCACCCAATAAATATATATATACATACGTATTTTTAAAAGATCAAATAAAATAATAATAATTAAAAATTAGAAGCAAATACTATTAAATAATAATCCAATCAATCTTTACACAGCACACAATACACATCACACAACACACAACACCCACCTTGCTTAAATTAAATAGTAAATGTGTTAATATGTTTCCCGTTTTTTTCCTTTAATGATTGGTTTATGCTTTACAAACTTTCACTGTACTTTAAAATAAATTTAATCTTTACAATTCAAACTTCAACTAACGAATGACTATCCTAAATTCTTATATTCCTAAAGGATCCCTTTTTTTCCTCTCAAAAAGAAACTAAATACAATCTAAACACAAGCCTTGCATACCACGTTAAAAAAAATATTGGTGATACGTTGATATGATACGCAATATTACTTGCATAACATGTCATAACATGTTCTTTGTTTATAATGCCTTTCCTTTATGTAACCGAACCGAATCCTTATGTCGCCACTTGCAATAAAATTATACGATTTCAAGACTTGTTACTTTTCTACCTAATGTTCAATTGAATCTTGTTCTAAATAACATCGTACATGCGGCTTACCCAAAGGATTCAGTTTTCTTTTATCTTTTATTACTTATTATTTTTTTTTTCCTTAATTCTACGTATTTAGTATTTACCCTTTTTTTTTTCCTAGAAAGAATTTTAAAATAAATTACGTACTTTTAACACTTGATACTGACGATATTCACGATGACCAAGGCCCAGCTAACAATTGAAGAAATTAATACGGACTCCGGATATTCTGAAATACAATTATTATTATTATTATTATTATTATACAATTAGTTTATAAGAAAAAAGAAAAATATCTTAAAAACTAACTTAAATCTAAAGCGCTAGCTACAAAGGCTTATGGCTTAAACAAGAAAAAAAAAAGAAATTGAAAATTAAAATAATTTAAATATATAATTATATTGAATAAAAATGGAAATGTGGTTTGGTCATATATTAAAAAAGTTAAATATTATAAAATATGTTACATTTTTGCAAAAATTTGTTGATTAATTTAATGTTGTTACTTGAAGTAATTTTAAGTAAATCAGATGGTTTAGTTGTAAGCGTGCACTGTCTTTTTGAAGAGTATTGCGGGCAAATGTCCAGTATATGATAGATTGATAAAGCTAGATTGCAGCGGGAACATGTTGGTGGTATAGCTGGATTTGAAAAAAGATAAGATTTGTTGATTTTGGTGTGTCCAAGGCGTAATCTTATAAAGTTACAAATGGATTTTCTGTCGATGTCTGTAGGATAAGATGGTTTAGATCCAGTGGGATTAAATGCCTTGTAATAGTGATAGTAGTTAATCCATTCCTCATCACGTTTTCTTTTTAGATAGTCGTGACAAAGAAGTTTAGCTTCACAAGAATTTAAATCATAACTGTAGTATGTAACTGGAGCCTTACTAGCAAATTTTGCTTCTTCATCTGCAATATGATTTCCTTGGATATTCGAATGGCCTGGAATCCACATTAATTTGAATTTTTTTGGAGAAGATTGTAATTTGCATCTAATGTTGTTGATAATTGGAGTTGAGTTATGGATGTTTTTAACAGCTTCTAACACTGATAAACTGTCGGAGCATATGCAGAATTTTCCAGTTTCTTTTGATAAAAGATTAAGTGCAGCAAAAATGGCTGATGCTTCGATTTGAAAGATGGAAGAATTAGGATGCATAAGTCCCAGCCTTAGAGAATAGAAGTTATCATTTATTATGGAAAAGGATGCTGAAAATTCTGTTTTTGAACCGTCCGTGTAAATGAGTTTTCTATGCTCGTTTTTAAGTATAGATAGGCGTTCTGAAAACAATGTATGAAACACTCTTTCGGAGAAGTCCGATTTTGAGTATTTTGCAAGACTCGTATCTATTTGATCCGTATTGAATGTCCAAAAAGGAAGAGATGATTTGAATTTTTTCTCCATGACCGCTGGAATATCTAGTTGTTTTGCTAGGTTTACTGCAGCTGTTAGAGTTGAAGTAAGTTTAGATGATCTTTTTTTATTTAATAAATTTTTAACGTCTTGGTGAATTAACGATTCGTATGGATTTTTAATTTTCTCTATGATGTTAGATAGTAATTTAAATCGTCTTTCTTCTAATGATGGCAAGCCCGTTTCTCGTAGAAGATTTTTAATAGGTGTAGATTTTAATGTTCCAGTGGCTAATCTTATTGATGAATGGTATATAGCTTTTAATTTACCGAGTTCATTTTTTGATAAGTTGTTACCATATATGACCAAACCATAGTCTATTTTTGATAGTATAGTTGATTTAATGATATTTAAAAGTGAATCTATGTTAGCTTGACTATTATAGTAAGAAAAAAATTTTATTATATTTAACCTGTTTACAAGTGATTTTTTTAATATATCAATGTGTGTGTTCCATTTATATCTATTGTTAAAAGTTAGACCTAAAAGTTTTAAGCTGTTGGTTTGCTGTATATTATAATTATTATATTGAAATGAAATATTATTACAATTTCTTTTTCTGCAAAAATGGATATGCTTACATTTATTAATATTAATTTTAGAACCTGAAGATTTAGACCAATTGTCTAGCTCTGAGAGCAATTGTGCTATGATGATAGATGTATTTTTGTTGTGTTTAATGAGTAGGATAAGATCATCGGCATACATAGAGTGAGATATTGCAGGTGTAAATTTAGATAGAATTGAATTAATTTTGTTAAAAGCTATTAGAAAAAGAATTACTGAAAGGGGAGATCCTTGTGGAATGCCGTTTTGAATTGAAAAAGTGTTTGATAAACTATTATTGATTTTTACACGAATTTTTCTCCCGGTTAAAAAATTTGTAATAAGAAGAATAATTTTTTTTGAAATGTTCCAATCAAGTAGTTGTTCAATAATTGTGTGAATCCCGACTTTGTCGAAAGCTTGTTCAAAGTCGATATTTAAGAGTGATAGATGATTTCTTGTAGATAAATGCTGAGTGATAGAATGATCTATATGAAGTAGAACATCAAGTGTGCTTCTTTTCTTTCTAAAACCCATTTGATTTCGGCTTAGTAGCTTGTGAGTTTCGAAAAACCACATTAAGCGATTTGCAATAATTTTTTCGAATAGTTTGCTGAGACATGGTAGGAGAGAAATTGGTCTATACCCATTAAAATCATCTGCTTGGAAATTAGATTTTTTTAAAGGAAATATTGTTGCAATTTTCCAATCATGTGGGATTTTTGCTGATGCAAAAATATAGTTGAAAAAATTGCAAAGTCGTTGTTTAAAATGTAAGGGTAAATTTCTCAGCATAGGGTAGGAGATCCTATCTTGTCCTGGAGTGTTACCTTGTAGGGTTTTAAGTGCTATGTTCAGCTCTACAATGGAAATATCATTATCAAGATGATTCGCTGCTTTAGATGTATGGATGACCGGAAAATTATTAATCAAATTAGATATATTACGTTTTTTTTGTAAAAATTCTTGAGGAAAGTTGATATCGCACGATTTGTCGGACCAGAATTTACCGAACTCATTAGCAATTAGGAAAGGGTTAGTAAATGTTGTGTTATTAGACTGTAAGATTTTTATTTGATGAGGTTGGTAGTTACCAGAGATTTTTTTAATATTTATCTAAGTTTGTTGAATGGACGTTTTGTAATTTATTTTTGATGTGAAAAATTCGTAACATTTGGATTTTGCGTTTTTAATTGCTCTAATCAGAATGGCTCTTTGTTTTTTAAAGGATATGAAGTTATCCATAGTGGGGTGGGATCTAAATTTATTCCACGTTTTGGATTTCAGTTTTTTTAATTCTTCTAATTCTTTGGACCACCATGGTACTCGATTTTTATAATTTGAAAGTGAAGTTTGAGGTATTGAGACATTAGCACTTGTCTTTATGATTCTTTTAATGTTAGCATTTTCGCGATATAAATGGGATGAATGTGGGTAATGAGCGGATGCGATATTGATATGTTCTGTAAATTTAGACCAATTTGCAGCCTGACATCTATATCTAGGAAAAGGTTTAGAATAAGCATAATGGTTATTAATGTTATTACATGTAATTTGAGTGATAATTGGAAAGTGATCAGAATTGTATAAGTCGTTTGCAACTGTCCATTTACTTCTTGGAAAAAGGTTGCTGGATATCATTGTTAAATCAATATTGGAAAAAGTGCCATGTGTGGAAAGGTGAGTAGGTGAATTGTCATTCAAAAGAGTAAGGTTAGAATGAATTAGAAAGTTTTCGATTAAACGGCCTTTATGAGTTGTTTTTGATGAACCCCATATTGTATTCCATGCGTTAAAGTCTCCTACTATAATTTGATGAGAGTTTTGAATTAAGAGATTGTTTAAAGTATTATTTGATAAGATGATATTGGGAGGAAAATATACAGAAGTAATTACAATTTTGAAAGGATATGAAATTTCTACCGAAATGTGATGATTCGAATTGTTAATAAATTTGTATGGAAGATTTTTCTTTATACATAATGCGACGCCTTGTTTTGCACAATTATTGTTAGGAGAGTTGGAGAAAAAAGCATGGTATTTTGTTGAAATTACTTTAATTTGATTATATGGTAAGTGAGTTTCTTGTAATGCTATAATATCTGGGTTGAAATCTACTATTAGTTGTTGTAGGAAGTTGAAATTATTTTGTAAACCATTAATGTTCCATTGAATAATTGACAGTGTCATTTAAATGAGGGTTATTTAAATGTGACTGTGATTCAGTAAAAATATTATTAGCTGTTGTAGGGATGTTTGTTAATGTTGTATTAGTATGATTATAAGTAGAAGGAAAATTTAGATCTTTGGAGTTAATTGGTTGGATGTCTTTTAATGATACATTGGAAGGGATTTGAGAAGATTCAGTGTTTGAATTTTTTGTTGAAATAATTTTTTCGGAATTATTTGAATTCTCTGTGTTGATTGTATTATAATTAATCTTCTTTGTTACTGATTTTATAGCGGATTCCAATGATTCTATAGGTATATTTTGAATGATGTTAGTATTAGAATGCTTTTCAGTGTACTCTTTGGCTTGAGCGTATGACCATTTGTTGTTTGTTTGATATTCTAAAATTTGTTTCTTTTTTATGTATACCGGGCATTGTTTATTTGTAGGTCTATGTTCATTTTTGCAGTTAATGCAGTAAACTTTTGAACATGTTTCCGGTACATGAAAATCATCTGAACAAATTTCACATTTTTTGGTCTTAAGTTTGCAAAATTTAGCAATATGACCAAATTTAAAACAATTTCTGCACTGGATAGGGTTTGGAATATAGGGTTTCACATTGACTGTTAGGAAACCCACCTTAATATTCTTTGGTAAATTGTAAGTGTTAAAGGTAAGAATGTGTAATGGGGTAGTTTTATATGAACCGTCTGGTAAACGATTTGTGATTTTTTTACAATCAACTACCATATATTCTTTTAATTCTTCAATAATATTATCGGTTGATAAATCGCAAAGATCGGGACAATAGATAACTCCTTTTGTATTATTAAGTGATGGATGTAGAAATGTATCAACTTCACCAATATTTAATAGATTTTTAGTTTTGAGGAATTTATTAGCTTGCAGCAAATTTTTTGTTAATATTAGTACATCCCCTTGTTTTGTGAAAGAAATATCTGTGTACCCTGTAGATACGTTATTGATTGCTTTAGTGAGTAGAAAAATGTTAAAATTTCTTAATGGCTTGTTAATGTCTTTACTTTTGATGATAATAAATTTTGGATCATTATTGTTATAAGAATTAGTAGTGGGACTATTGAGAGGTGGAAAATCGGTTAATGAAGTTAGATTATTGTTAGGTTTAATATTTTTAGTTTTCTTTTTAGAAATTTTACCTGAATTACCAGCAAGAACTTGATAATAATTGCTGTCTCTGGTTCCGTTAGGGTCCAGAGTACACATAGTATCGACCTTCTTACTAACTATTATTTATTTATTTTAAGTAAATTGCAGATAAGAAAAGGAAAAAATTAAAAATAAAAAATCACTGATAAAAAAAAAAATTTAAACAATAAAAAGAGAAAAAAAAAAAAAAAAAAAAAAAAGAAGACAAAAAACTGTTAATTAATGAAAAAAAAATCACTTAAATTGCCTGAGTTCGGTAAATATTAAGAAAAAGTAAATGTTCACTCTTGGAGAGCTGATCATAGACTGGAAATACAATTAAATAATGTTAATATAGTAAAAAATTACACACTGTACTCCATACAATAAACCCAAAGGAAATTATAAGCATAATAGATAATTTTGATCATACTATTAAACAATCAGATTTAAAAGACAAAATGACCTTAGAATACCAATTAAAAACTATTAGAAACAAAATACAAACACTTACACCACATAGACAAAAAAGAGGTTTAATTAATTTAGTAGGCACAATCGAAAAATGGCTTTTTGGTACAATGGATGATTCGGATAGACAAGAAATTGAATATCGGCTGGAGTTCCGAAAAGGTGTTCCCTCTGATCCTCTTGAAATTTTGACCACAGATAGTCCTTGTCACGCAAAGCACAGAACTCTAATATTTTTTGTCGGAAAGCCCTCTATCGGTCACAATTCGCATTTAAAATTTTTTGTCGAAATTCTTATTTTAGCAATATCTCTGTAACGGTACATGATACAGGTATGTTTTACATCTCAAAAGATGCGTCTTAAGATGCTCTATATTCTGAAAAAATAGTATAGAAAATACTTAATGTACACACTGTTAGATTTACCTTCTACAAATGCACATACACACGCATATATACGCACATACAAAAAATATCATATATTTGACTTCTACAAATACACATACTCACATACATACACGTGCACACGAACATAAAATTGCAAAATTCAGTATTAATAAAATTATTTCTCTGTAGGACATTTTCCTTTTTCATCAGGATCAAAGTAATGAATGAAAAATCTCGCTCATGGTGTCCTTTTTGATTTGCAAAAAAATTTGAACCGATTATCCCTACTCGTTTCTGAGAAATTGTCAAAAATGTAAAAATAGCCAAAAATCACAAAATGTCCTTTATTATCCTTCTACTAGGAGTTTTTGAAAATTTCTTTTTTTCAGAATATAGAGCATCTTAAGACGCATCTTTTGAGATGTAAAACATACCTGTACATGATCCGTTACAGAGATATTGCTAAAATAAGAATTTCGACAAAAAATTTTAAATGCGAATTGTGACCGATAGAGGGCTTTCCGACAAAAAATATTCCGTAACTTTTCTGATATTGTCGAGTAAAATCTGTGGTCAAAATTTCAAGAGGATCAAAGGGAACACCTTTTCGGAACTCCAGCCTGAATATCATTTAAAAGTTATAGAAACCAATAATCACAATGCAATAGAAAACTTAAATGCTCAAATAAAAATTAACAAAAATTTTAATGAAACTTTTGCTAAATTAAAAAAAAGCAATCAATAGAGATAGATCATTAGTTAGCCAACAGATTAATGAAATTTTTAATAGAGAAAAAGCATTAGATAGGCAATTATTGTACACAGACTTTGCTTTAAAATTAAAAATATTACAGGATAATGTAGAGCAAATCCAAGAAAACATAACCTCGTCTAGACTAGGTTTAATCTATAGTAACATATTAACCAACGAAGAAATACTCAAATATGACATTGACATACAAAAACTACAGAACGTAAGACTTGGTACTGCGATCGACAATAAAGAAAATATAATATTTGTAATAAGAATATCGAAGGAAATAATAACTTTACAAAAATCTTTACTTATACCAATTACTGATAATCAAAAACGAGAACTGATGTTTGATCCATTTGAAATAATAAAATACGAAAATAAAATTTATAATTATGATGAGGAAAATAAAGACTTGAAAAATTTAAAACTTTGTAATAATTGTCTAATAAAAAAGAATTGTATAAAAATTTTTAATAATGCATCTGAAATAATAGAATTACAAGACGGAATAGTAATCGCAAAAAACTTGAATTATGTTAATTTTACTAATAACTGTGACAACCGTAGAATGTTACTGAAAGGAAATTATTTAATTAATTTCAATAATTGTTCAATAAAAATTGATAATTATGTATTAGAAAATAATAAGAAAGAATTCAAACAAAGCTTCACTGCTCCAACTCAAAGATAATAGTAGTTCTTCTTTTAGTAGATTTTCTTTTTAGTGTAAGTGGTAATTTTTCCAAAAACGACACACTCACATAAATGATAAAGATCGAAAAAACTTCATCAAAATCAAAAAAGTTTTTCAAAATTTTTCGAATTGCTTTTAGTTATGTACCCTGTACACAATTATAATAATTTCAATAGAAGTATCTGACACTGTGTAATATAATGGAATTGTTTTTGTAAATCGAGTTATCAAAACTAATTGTGTAGACGGACCATAGTGTTTCGAATTTGTTCTCATTTATTTTAAATATTTGCTCTCACTAAATGAAATGAACACCTGTCAATGTTTTGCAGCACTAAACAATACACCACAATGCTATTTAAAATGTACATTTAATTCATATGATATTCCACACATATAAGTATTATTTATGTGTATTTGTATATTTTGAGTATTGAAAATAGAATAAATTAATATCATTGGCTGGAGCATAAATATGAATTTGAATATTTTTGAGAGATTTTGATCATATACATATATTTATTTTCCTTGTATGGTTTATGCTCATGCATAAGGAAGGATATGTAAAGATCCATATTGAATTGAAGACGATCTCGTATACATACATACATAAAGCATATAACATGAATAAACAACGTTTGATATAACCAAAGACCGAATATATAAAATATATTATATCATGGTATATTATATTGGTCTTATATAACATTAAATGTAATGTAAAATTTCATTGTACCCATGAATAACAACATACTGCTTGCTTATGCATAATAGATAAATAGTAAATACTATATGGAATGAATGTACTGTTTATGTGATACACATGATTGTATGTATACATCGTATATATGGTATTTTGTACACATACATACAAGTGTAATTATAAAAATAGATTGTTCAATGATATATATCAGGATCTATAATGTATATAGTATCCATGACCTATCTTAATATATTTCTTTATGAAAATATTTGTGTGTAATGTTATATATGAACATCATGTTTGTTATTCATTGTAAAGGAATAATTTAAAGTATTTTCTTTAAAAGTGGTATCATAGACTAATATAGATTGGAAATGCTTATGGCAGAAATCGTGTTCATAACTATTAAGTAAACATCAAAATAGCTTTTGAGAGATTTTGAAAAAGCTATAAAATCAGAATAAGGAAAATAAATGAGAGAACTTTTGTAATCTTTTGAAATCTTGTATATCTTGAAGAAAAAACAAATTTAAAAATCAAAAATCTATGTAGCTATATTCTTATCGGAAATGATAAAAAATATCAAATAACAGGCAAATGTACAAAATCGTATATTTTAAAGGAAATTTAAATTTTCAACAAATTTATGTTATGACTGGCAATGAATATAATAATATATATTATCACATACAAATATCCTTATCTGTGATATTATATATACAATTAAAACTGGTTTTGAAAGTATCTAACACATATGTGCATGCATACTATCAAAGAATATATATCTACTAGTTACGTTAGTTATATATTCTTTGATACTATGCAATCTGTATTGTTGGCTACATGAATATAAATATTCTATATTCATGATTCAAGTAAGACCATGTATGACGGTATAACATAAGTATAACCACAGACAAATAAATACCAGATACACATTTCAGTATAGTTGGATTTATATGGAAAACGTTAATGCGCAATTAGTGTTGGATGAAGTATTTTCGTCCAAGTAAAATACAATTGCATATCCGATGCACCAATCAAAATTTATTCACCTCTTTTTTTATAACAATCCGCTCAACTGTAATACAAATGGTGAAATTGTCATCTTACATTATTACATATACCATATAAATCCTATATACTATATACATACATATATACACATTTTGTAGTTGATGGTAATACAATGCTTTTAAAAACTAGTTTTTGTAATATAATGTGATTTTCATTTTATTCAAGAATTTAGAAAATTAGGGTGAGAAATTTTAAATTTCTACATATAAATATAATATTTATGTATGTATGGTGTGTGATGTAGCTGCATATACTCGTATATAGATAGGAGAAAAATGATGAGAAGTATTCCTTTCATTATAAAATGATTTAGATTTTTCATATGATTGTTTTGTTGCTATATCAATTAACTCCACTTCCTTAATATTACAGGTCTTAATATTTAAGCACTTTTCAATGTGTTATATGTGTGGATGTATACTATTTGTTTATGTTTGTACGGTTTGTATTTGTAATTAGTTTGCTCATTTTGAATTTTTTATTTATTATTTTTCAATGTATATTGATGTTGCTTAATAACCAATTAGTTATAAAAGTCTTTTATATCCATATCTTATTTTTATCATTAATTTTTAATATTTTTCAAAATTATCAAAACAGTAAATTAGGTTTGATTGAAGAATTTCCCAAACGGAAGTTTTTATCTGCATCAAAAAAAAATCCTAAATATGCAGATTGAATAAGTGTATAGTATATGTATATAAAGAATCAATGTAATTAAAGAAAATTAAGAACTTAAGAACTTAATGTAATTAAAGAAAAATAATTAAGAACTTAATGTAATTAAAGAAAAAAACAAACGTGTAGTTTACATTTTGAAAATAATTATTTTTTTTGGCAAGAAATTTCCGAAGTTAAATTATATTCCCACTCGTTTTTTACTTCGTGAATATTACATGTTTAAGCACTATTTCTACTTCTACAGTACAAACTGTTTATTCAAAATAAATTTCTAAATGAAAATTGTTTTTTAGATGGTATATTATATTATCTTTTTTAAGGAGTCAATCGATTTGAAATGCACCCGCATATTTTTAAATATATTGAATAAATTTGAATTTTTATAGGATTAAGAATAAAAAAAATATTTTCAGTTATTCTAAAATTTATTCTACTTATCGACATATTATTTTGCAGATTATTGTGTGGTATGGTAGGATGTATTCATATTCATTTTTTGGCCTTAGTTTTAACTTGAAAGACTCAAAATAGTACTGTAAAAAGGGTCATAAAACATGAAGAAATATAATGAAGAAATCATAAATATTTTACACAAATTTTATAAAATTCTACCCATGCTATATAATTAAGAATAAAATTTGCTGTGCTATGTTTGAATATGCTATGTAATTAAGAATAAAATTTATAACTTCGACATAACAATGGTGATAAACATTTACACCTTTAAAATCAATGAAGATCATATCAACCTTTTCTCTCACATTAGATGTAGGAATGCAAATAAAAACAACCCAAGTGTTTTAGAATTTCAAAGACTTATTGCAAAAAAATTTCTATTAAATTTTAGTTGTAAGTCTAAGAACTGTGAGGATGACAGCGAGGAATTTTTAATTTTAGATTGGTCTGCTATTTTAATTTCTTCTGAATCCAATGCAGAAAGTTTTCCGAATAGTGATAATAATTTAACACCCGATATGAATGAGCTAAAAAATGTGGTGGTTTGCGAAGAATATGATATCAGAGTCTTATCTTCTTCATCCTTAAGTGCAAAATATTTCACAGGGTATTGCATTGCACATTTGTTTAAAATTATTAAAAACGAATGTAAAACATGTAGAACAGCTCTGACTAAAGGTGTAGTTGATCAAAGTGCTTCTACAGATATATTAGTTGATTTAAAAAATTTTAATTCAAAAATTCCAAATTCTCTAATAAGACCGTCTGAATCACATTTTGAAATAATTAAATACCAATTAGAAATATTCAAAAAAATTTGAAAAACATCCTCACAAACCAAATATAAAGAGACTTATTCTAGTTTATTTATGATAGTATACATCCACACATATAACACATTGAAAAGTGCTTAAATATTAAGACCTGTAATATTAAGGAAGTGGAGTTAATTGATATAGCAACAAAACAATCATGTACATATATGAAAAATCTAAATCATTTTATAATGAAAGGAATACTTCTCATCATTTTTCTCCTATCTATATACTATACGAGTATATGCAGCTACATCACACACCGTACATACATAAATATTATATTTATATGTAGAAATTTAAAATTTCTCACCCTAATTTTCTAAATTCTTGAATGAAATGAAAATCACATTATATTACAAAAACTAGTTTTTAAAAGCATTGTATTACCATCAACTACAAAATGTGTATATATGTATGTATATAGTATATAGGATTTATATGGTATATGTAATAATGTAAGATGACAATTTCACCATTTTTATTATTACAGTTGAGTGGATTTGGTGGAATCTTTTATAACAAAAAGAGTTGAATAAAATGTTGATTGGTGTATCGGATATGCAATTGTATAACATAAATTTTACTTGGACGAGACAACATCGTCCAACTAAATTTTCTCTATGAAAATGAACTATACCACAATGTGAGTCTGGTTATATTATATTGTTTGTGGTATAACATAACCGTATAACACAGTACTACTGCCAGCTATTGCAATGAACATGTATTGTGTATTGTTTTTTAAATAAATATGCATGTATTTTCATTGCCAGCTATTGAAATCACAGTATATCTATATTCATACAGTAATGACACTGAGCACGCGTTAGCAAAAATTTCTCATGACCTTTGTCCCGTTATTCATTCGGCCTTAACGGTTTTGCTAAAAGTCGATAGCAATTAACAGCCTTTGTATACGAAAAAGAGACAAAAAAAATGGAACTGCAACACCAACTGTTTTAAAAAATATAACATTATTACAGTGTATACCTACTCATTAAAAAAAGTACAAATTTTGTTATTTAAAATTTTTTATCTAAAATAAACAAAATTAATTGTAAATGCATTACACTTAAAATTTTGTGTTTGATATCAAATGTTTTTACATTTTTGTTAAATTTCTTAATTATAAATTAAATTCTTACTCTAATATATAGCTTAACAAAATAAACTTTTTCTTGTCTTCAAAATTCTCAGAAATTATATGAATCACCTTATATCTTGATATAATGACGCGTCAGGTAGTCAAAAAAAAAGTTCCAGATCGCCTTTAAAAATGCATTGTGAAAAAATCGTATACATGTACAATATGATTGTATTGCTCACATGTATATATTGTTTTGTATCTTTTCTTCATTACGGCGGTTTATAAGGAAATATGGATTTGACATAAGTACATTAATTCTGTACTGTTTTTGTAAATTGAATTTTGATTTTTTTTATTATTTTAAAATAAGTAATTATGTGTGTTAGTAAATTTAAAAAAAAAAAGAGTGTCACATCTTATTGTTTTGTTGATCAGTGATAAATATTCTATATTGATTCCAGTACTACTGCCAGCTATTGCAATGAACATGTATTGTGTATTGTTTTTTAAATAAATATGCATGTATTTTCATTGCCAGCTATTGAAATCTACAATATATGTAATATATATGGAAATTCGTGAGCGAAAAATTATCTCTCCTCTCAGTAAAAGCTCCTGCCAGCCATTCTTCAAGTTTCTGCCAGCTATGATCGATTTCAAAAGTGTATTAAAAATTTATACGGTCATTTCCTATCTATATATTAGTCTATGGTGGTATCAATTCATTTGATATTATACATAAATAGGTATATGAATACATATTTGGTAATTACATATACACTTTCGCTATCAGCTGGTTTTTTACTCATAAAAAATTGAAAAGTCAACCTTTTGGCATTTTTTTCAACTTCGGTTTGATTTCGGATTTATGAATAGAATATAATAGTGGTTGTTTGATGCGGGGGAGTGGTGTGGTGGGTGGTGGGTGGTGATTACTCATGAGTAATTTTTCATTAGTAACATTGAAGAATTTTATAGAATGAAAAATAAAATATAAATGAAAAAAAGAGAATATTGACAGGTGGGTGCGGGGGTGCTGAAAGAATATAAAAAGTGTTGTATAATTAGCGTCATTCGTTAACACTGATCAACATTTTTGAACTGAATTAAACTGATTTTTCTTATGCTCTTTTAACCATCTACCACACTACCCTACGCATCAAACTGTAAATATTATATTTTTTTCATAAATCCGAAGTTAAATGTAACATTTTGAGGCTAGAATCATGAAGATTCATATATTTTTCGATTTTTAATGTTTAAAACAACTAGCTGACCGCGAAAGTTTATAATTACTGAATATTTATCAATCACACTGCACTGCTATGGTTTTCCTCTAAAAAAAATAAAATTGCAATTTTGATATGTAACAGGCCTCAAGCAAATATCCTTTTAAGATACCACAATATCTATATTTGAAGAATATATCATTCATTTACTACGTTACCACTATTATTCAGGTTGCGTAAATGCAGAATCCACTTTGATCGTGATCAAAATTTTTCTTCTGGTTTGCTATGATTTTCTTAGATTTTTTTTTACATAATTTGCATATAAATATAATACTTCATAAATCATATATAGTAATATATTTTATTTTAAAATTTTTAAATTTGAAAACTGTCTTCCAACTATGGTTAAACTAAAACTGAATGTACAGTATTGGTCACAACTACTTTTACACGGCATTTAATTTGTAATTAATAAGTAATGAGAAATGCATCCTCGAAACATTATAAATCCATAAATATAATTTCAACTGTATTAAAATATTGTGAGAACAATTGATAATTCATCGCTTTTTTGTCCGAATTCATTAGGATCATTTTAGTTCAAAACAAAGTTACATATATTTTATAGAAAAGAACAGAATTAAAAATTAAAAAATTAAAAATATTTTATTTATACAAAAAACATGCAATTTTAAAAACTTTTGTTTTAAAAAAATGCTGTATACAAATATTTATGAATAATACTAAATGTCAAAGGCTATTCAAATTTCTGATAATATATTCCAAAGTAGAGGCAGGTCAGATTAACTTTCTCTTCTTTGCCAACACCATGACAGCACCATGCAGAACTGACCAGTTCTCTCTCTTTTTAAATGAATGCATCAAATTAAAAATTTCTATTCAAAGTTATAGGTAGAAATATATTATAAATTTTACAATTTTATTTTTTATTGTCGGCAATTTTGTTTAGGAATAATATTAAATAGTTTATGAGTTATCAATTTAATAGAAATGTTAAAATACAAAGGTAACTTCTGAATTCAAATAAGCAATTATAATTTACTATACGTAATCTTATTCCATGTTATTTTGAAACATAATTTTTTGAATCACTACTGAAGATATTTTGATAATACGGTTTTCCAAAATATTTCTAGCACTAAAATTATATGCACGTTCTAGTTAATCATTTATTTTTAAACAAACATAAATGAAAAAATTTGATTTTATTCAATCATAAAAATACATAAATTTACAAATAATTTATTTTCGATTTCATGACATCTTGTTTATTGTTATAATTTGTGAACAAAAATATAATATTTTTCAAGCTACAAATGATTATCAATTTTCAGTTTATACTTTATACCACACAGAAAAAACATCAGCGAAATAATATTTAAAAATTTTGAAATAAATATTTTTAAGCTTTCTGTTTTTAAAAAATATTGTAAATAATTTAAAATTCATTATCCTCAAGATTAAGAAAAATATACAAATTTGTAAATTATGTTCCATATTAATTTGAAAATATCAATTTTTATCTAGTTAGAAAAAAAATTGACTCAGTCTATAAAAAAATTTGGTAATGCACAAAACACTTGATTTTTGAATTTCTATATTATGATCATAAATCAGAATAATACTTTATGTATTCAGAAGTCCTAAGGCCCAAACATTAAAAAAGACATTCTTTAAATTTTCAAGAAGAAATTCAATTCACAGGATTTGATAATATATAATCGTATCTTGCATTCATAAGTCAATGAACTCAAAAACATAACAAAATAAAACCATAATATATCCATATGTATACATATATATTATGTATAATCAAAGATACTATATACTATCACAGATAAGGGTGTCTGATCTGTGATACTATGTAAAAACATATTTATATGTATTTATATAGTATGTCTGGTATAATGCTACAGTTTAGTTATAATGTATGCATACGTAAAAACCTCTGTTGCCAAATATTCTACAATCCTACATCAGAAAATAATGTAGATCTATACAAGTAATACATATAACCAAAGACCATATAAATGTATATATTTATATGGTCTTTGATATAAATACAATTGTATATATGTATTTCAATTAGAAGTAGTATTAGTAATTTATATCAGAGCATATAGCACGAATTACGTTATTCAATTTTAATTGAATTAAAAAAAACAAAGTTTTATTTTTATAATAATTTTATTTTAAAATAAAATTAAATAATATAAGTTTATAATTCTAAGGTTACTTAATAACTAACTTTCTAATGTTCTAATTTTTATATTTATAATGTTCTAAAAACAAATTCTTGTCATCTTGTTTTTCATTTGTAATATTTATTTTATCATGTTATTGAATATGTTTATTATCTATATGTTATTCTTATTTATCTATTATAATTCTTATCATGTTATTGTTTATATATTTATCATTTATTTAGTTCTTATTTATTTGTCAATGTTTTGATTAATTCTATATATTCAGGTCTGATATTCGATGAATCATAGGGTACATCATTGTTACATATATTCAATGATGTAACTCCTCCCTCCTTTAGTTTAGAATTCTCTTGAATTCTATTTATGGTTTTTATTTTTAATCTTTTTTGTTTACAAAATAAATATAATACAAATGTTGTTGTTATTAATATTACTAAAATTACAAAAAAACTAAAACTATGAGTAATTATCTTATGATATTTTAATTCCTGAATTTCTTTGATGTTATTTTGGATCTTTAATACAATTTCTTCAAAAGTTAAGCTGTTATTGAAAATAGTATAATTTATGTTGGGTACAATGAATTTATCAATAAATTTATTTTCTTCGTTATGGAATATTTGATCATTTATAAAAACGTTACAATTATAAAAAGTAATGAAAAAGTTTCCGTTTAAAAGAAATTCTCTTTCGTCGCAAGAACTATTCATTTTTAAATTATTTGCATTTTCGATTATTATTATTTTGTCGTCTAAATTTATAATTTTTTCTTCTATATCATTTATTAATTTACAAGATTCTGTAAATATACAGCTATTTAATGATATTAGTTCTTTGAAAGATTTTTCTGTATTATATTCATAATATGAATTATTTAATTCTAGTCCAAATTTATGATTTTTGTTAATTTTTCTGTTTTCATTATTTGATATTGGTAGTATCAGTTTTTTATTTAGTGTTACATAATTTATTGGTACTTTTATAGCAAAAATAATTTTTTTTATATATTTTGCAACTCCTAATCTAATGTGGCTAAGTTTCTTGAAATCTATGTTATATGTTTTAATTTCTTCACTTGTTAAAATACTTGGATTCAATAAATTATACCGTGCCAAAGCTATGTTTTCTTGAATTTGTTCAATTTTTTCTTTTATTCTGTTCAAATTTATTGTTAATTCTATTGCTAATAAGGTGTTAAAATTATCTTCTTCAATTTGACTAAAGTAATTTAATTTATTTGAAATAATCTTCCTGTCATTTTCTATCAAATTTTTTATTTGATCTAAAGAGTTTTTGAAATTATTGTTAATTATAATTTGTTTGTTCATGTTATTTATTATATTGTGGTTGTTAATGTCAATTGTCGAAAGATGTTTTTCAATATTCAGTCTGTTGTTATTGTCCATTGTTCCATAAAGCCAATTCATTAATATACCTATACCATTAAAAAGTCCTCTTTTGTGTCTAAAGGGTATTATTGTGTGTATTTTGTTTTTTATAGAATCTATTTCATATTGAATTGAATCTCTGCTTTGTTTGTCACTTATTTGTGGAAAGTTGGTTTCAATTTTGTTAACTAGATCCAAAATTTATTCAGGTTCTATAATGTGAAGAATTATTTTAAAATCTTTCGGAAGTTCAATTTCGTCTGTTTTTATTATTGTGAAACCTGATGGGTTTTCAATTTTTTCTATTGTTAGTGTTTGTTGTGATATCGGAAGTAGTGTCACAATCAATATCCATACTAGAATTATTTTGATCTGTAAATTTATAAGGTCTTTTAATATTGCAGTTATGTATATTTTCTAAAGGTAATTTTCTAAATTTAGGTTCTTCTTTATGTCTTAAGGACTTGTAATTTTTAACATATCCTGTAACACGCTTTTCTTCATAATTTTCACGTTTTAAATTATGCTTTTCTATCCATTGAGGTTTGGCTGTATTAATATTTTTTATCAATACATCAATCGGAATTTCGTTATTTTGGGCTTTTTGTGGGCTAGTTCTTATAGTGGAATGAAAGGTATTATTATAGATTTTTATACTGCTTCCAACATTTGAATTCTGATTGGGTTTGCTTTTTCTAGATTAAGTATTCTGATTTTTTTAGTAATAGTATTATGAAATCTCTCTATGTCAGAATTGCCAGTATGGCTATTTGGCTTTGTGCTATGGAATTCTATATTTTCGTTAATTAAAAATTGTTTGACATTTGTTTTGAATTCATTATCAAAAATGAATTTTTTGGGTTTTCCTTTAATAGGGATAAAGAGTTTAAATTTTTCAATTAATGTTTTATGATTTCTATCTTCTAGGTGAAAGCATACTACGTGTTTAGTGAGTTTATCTATAAAGTTTATAAATGATTGTTTACTGTTAATGTAAGTATCTACATGTATGATTTCATTAATTTCTTTTGGAGTAGTTGTAGTTTTGAATTTAGTTTTAATTGGCTTCCTGTCATATTTTGATTTATTACATATATCACAATTGTTTATTATTTCGTGTATATGTTCTCTTAGTTTAGGGTGGTAAACTCTATTCTTTATATCTTCGTATGTCGCAATTATGCCGGAATGTCCTGATTCATTCTTGTGAAATAATACAATCTGTTTTTTCAATTTCTCTTCATTTTCAATATCTTCAACAAAAAAGGTACATTTTAAAAATTTTATTTGTTCGAAATTATCTATAATTATTTTTTGCAAAATATTATATTCATGATCACTTAAATAAGAAAATATGGCAGTTTTTCCATTAATATATTGTTTTAAAATATTAACTACATTTCTATTACTTAAATCTGATTTATCTATGTAAATTCTATTATTTTTCTCATGTTCTTGTGTTTTCTTTTCGCAAAGTATAATCTGTGTTCTAAAACGATTAACTATGGTGTCTAATATTGGGATATAATTATTAAGATTTTCTTCTTGTGAATGGACAGTTTGCATATCAACTGATTCATTTATATTTATTTCTTGATCAGGTTGTTCATAAAATTCAGAAAATTCTCCTACATTAATTTCTTGTGTATTTGTATTTATTCTACTCAAGAAATCGGCTACCTTGTTGTCCTTCCCTTTTATATAATCTATTTTAAAATTATATTCTCCTAAGGAAACAAGCCATCTCTGTAATCGAGGATTAATGTCTTTACCATTATGTTTTATTTGAAGCCACTTAATAGGCTGGTGATCGGTTTGTAGGTCAAATTCCTGTCCATACAAATATGGTCTGAAATATTTTGTTCCCCAGACAATGGCTAATAACTCTTTTTCTATAGTGGAATAATTTTTCTCGTGATCGTTGAGTGTTCTTGATGCAAAACAAATAGGATGGTTGTCTTGGGTTAATACTGGTTTCGGAACCAGTGTCAATAAGACATTTTATTAATTTGTTATCAATAGTAACTTGTACTATTGGAAGTTTACATCCCGAGGCTCTTCTAAAAAATTTATGCTTTGATCTTGAATATTCTCCACTTCCATAGGTTCTGGATTGTTATTTTTCACAACATTATTTTGATTTGAATGATTATTTCTATATTGACCAGAATAATTATTACCGGTGTTATTTTGAGAGAAAGAATTAAATCTAAATTGTCCTGAATTTTGTCTGTAATTATTATTTCTAAATTGTCCAGAATTTGGTCTGTAATTATTATTTCTAAATTGTCCAGAATTTGGTCTGTAATTATCTCTAAATTGTCCTGAGTTAGTGTCTCTAAAAGTATTGTTGTATTGTACTGGATTTTTTTTAAATTGTTTTTGATTATCTCTATACTTTTCTGAATCATTATTTCTAATATTATTATTATTATTATTATTTGGTACATTGGAATTATTTCTAGGATACTGTCTGTTTGGTATAATATATAAGAGTTTGTCTTTTTGTATAAATTTTCTATTTTATTGTTATCATATTTTTTACATGTTTTTGAAATAGCACGTTCATCATCTAATAGTTTTAAGTTTGCAAATTTATTATACATTTCTATTAATGAACAATTTTCAGTAACGTAACCACGGATTAAATTATCTAGTTTTTCTAATACTATCCCTACTAGGTACTTATCATTATTTTCTGGAGTATAAATTATTTCTTTTCCCTCATCAAAATCATACAATTCATTAAGTAAATAATTAGTTTGTCTAACCTGTTCAAATAGTTGTCGTAAGGTGTTTACTCTGATGTTTCTGCATTTGTTAATTAACTCTGCATAGTCCTCTCTGGGGCGAAAGTGTAGACGTAGCTCGTTTTTCACTGTTGTCAATGTTGGATTACTTCCAAGTCTCTGTATGCATCTTCTTGCATTTCCTTGGATTTTGTCGTTAAATACAATTTGCATGACGTAATTGTATAGTTGTTGGTTGTTTCCACATAGTTGAGTTGCGTTTTCAATAGCTCTAATGAATTCCTGTAGGTTGTATCCATCGTTGCCATTGAAGGATTTCAAATGTCGAAAATGATTTATTGTCTGTTCTGTTGTAAGTGTTAGTACTGCTGCTTGTTGTTGTTTTTGCTGCTGTTGCTGTTGTAGTTGTTGTTGCTGTTGTATTTGCTGTATTTGTTGCTGATGTTGTTGCTGTAGTTGTTTTATCATTTGTTGGTGGTTTGTGTGCATCTGGCTGACGGCTTCTTTTAATGCTGTGATTTCTTCTGTGGTCGTCATTTCTTCAGTTTTTCTGTTTGAATCAAACTGAATTTCTCTTGATTTTGTCATAAATTAGACACAATTAAATTTTGTAGAATTTTAATTAAATATAAAAACACTATAGTTCTGATAATATTTATGGGATGCACGAGGATTTAAAAGAAAGGTTTTTAGATTAATGAAAAAGGCACTATACTTGATTCTTATCCTTCGACAGCTCTTTATTTAATAGTTATTAGTTAGTATTAGATGTCAGTATGATTACAATGTGATTATCTTACATATGAATAATATAATGTAATAGATTTAATTACAAGTTAAGTAGTAGAGTTTACTACAGTATTACCAATATTTTATTACATATATAAAACTGGAGTTCATTATTTCAACACCCCCTCTTGAACGTACAGTTTTTTTGCTTTATATATATCATAACTGCAGACCCATATGTTCTGTACAATATCTGTGTTTGGTATTGCCCACTGCTTTGGTTAATGCATCAGCAACCATCTCTTCAGTTGAAAGATATTTTATTAAGACTTCTTTATCTTCTATCTTCTCCTTGATGAAGTGATGTCTGACATCTATATGTTTTGTCCTTGGTTTATATATTGTAGTCTTGGCTAAGTCGACAGCTCCTTTGTTGTCACAAAATATAATTGTTGGCTCTTTTACTAAATCACTGCTGAGTTCTGTAGCTAATTTTCTCAACCATAGTGCTTCTTGACAGGCAGATGACAATGCCATATATTCTGCTTCGGATGTAGACAGTGCGACTGTCGACTGTTTTTTACTTGACCAGGATATTGCACCGCCGTATAATTTGGAGTTACAACCACTTATTGATTTTCTATCATTACTTTCATTTGCCCAATCTGAATCACTAAATCCATGTAGACTTGTGTTTCCTTCTTTGCTGAACTTTAATTTGGCATGCATCGTACCCTTCAAATATCTATAAATTCTTTTTACTGCTGCCCAATGTGCCTTGCCGGGGTTGCTGCTGAATCTGCTTACTACTGCGACTGCATAACATATGTCTGGTCTGGTTCCTTGACACGCATGTATTAGGCTTCCAATTGCTTCTTTGTAGGGTATATTTTCCATTTCTTTTTTTTCCTCAACAGTTTTTGGTGACATTTCTTTGTCTAATTTTTGATTTATGTCAATCGGCGTTGAAACTGGCTTGCTGTCTAACATGTTGAATCTTTTTAATATTTGTTCTATGTATTCCTTTTGATTTATTGTTAATTCTCCGTTTTCAGTGTTTTTTTCTATATTAATACCCAAACATCGATGTGCTTCTCCCAGATCTTTCATGTTAAATCTTGTTTTTAGTTTTTCTTTGATTAGCTTTACCATGTTTTCATTATTTGAAAATAAAAGTAAATCATCCACGTATGTTGCTATTAACATTATTTCTTTTTCTGATTCTGATTTCTGCACTGGACTGTATAAAGTTCATTTCTTTCAGAGTCCTACATAATGTTTTATTCCAAACTCGTCCACTTTGTTTTAATCCATACATGGCTTTATTAAGTCGACACACTTTTGACTTTTCATTTTGTTTTATAAATTCAGCAGGCTGATATATGTAGATTTCTTCTTCTATTTCTCCATGTAGATATGCTGTTGTAACGTCCATTTGATATATTTTTAAATCATATTTTACAGCTAAGGCAAAAAGAAATCTTAATGAGCTGTATCTTACTACTGGTGAAAATACTTCTTCATAGTCTATGCCCTTTTCTTGAGCACAGCCTCTTACTACCAGTCTGGCTTTATATTTTTCAATCTTTCCATTCTTGCTCGTTTTTATTTTAAATATCCATTTTGTATCTAATATTTTTTTATTTTTTGGCATATCTACAAGACTCCAAGTGTTATTATCTATCAATGATTTATACTCACATTTCATAGCTTCCTGCCAAAAAACTTTTTGTGAACTTTGTAATGCTTCTTGTACGGATTGTGGTTCAAATAAATTATCTTCGGTTGCTATATAGGTTAAGTAATCATCCATATTTTTGGGTTTCGGCTTTCGTTTCGATCTTCTCAGGTTGTTGTTATTGGTTATGTTTTCTGAATTTTCTTTATTCTCTATTGCTGATGTGTGCTGACTGACATCATTGTTTTCAATTTGATCTAATTCATCTCTGGATTCGGCAGAGCAAAATGATTCATTATTTGTCGATTCATTGTCTCTTTCGGTACTCTCTTCTTGTTCTTTATCTTTACATACATCTGAAAGAAAAGGATTAAACTGGTAAATTATGTTCGTTTCTTCAAAATTATCTAAAACATTTTTGAACGATTTAGCTTTGTCCTCATTAATCTACATATTTTTAGGTTCTATGAATATTACATCTCTGCTTTTTATAACTTCGAATGTATTTGGGTATATTAATCTATAAGCCTTCGTATTCTCACAGTATCCCGTGAAAATATATTCTTTCGATTTTGAACACCATTTTTTTCTTTTTTCTTTTGGTACGTGTGCCAGTGCTTTGCATCCGAAGATTTTTAAATGACTGAGATTCGGTTTTCTTCCAGTCCATAATTCTTCTGGCGTTTTTTGGATACCTGCTACCGGAGATTTGTTGATTAAATAGACTGCTGTTGAAACTGCCTCTGCCCAAAATTTTTTTGGAAGACCTGCATCTAGTAACATGGTTCTGGCTTTTTCAACTATTGTCCTGTTCATTCTCTCGGCAACGCCATTCTGTTGCGGAGTATATGGAGTTGTTAGTTGATGTACGATTCCTGCTTCTTTCAGTATTTTATCAAATCTTTGATTAACGTACTCGGTGCCATTGTCTGTACGAAGTGTTTTGATGTTTTTGTTCATTTTATTCTCAACATATTTCTTGAAATCTAAAAAACATTCTGCTGCTTGATCTTTGCTTCTCAAAAAATAAACGAATACTTTTCTGCTATAATCATCAATTAACGACATATAATACTTGGACTTCCCAATGGATTCAACTTCCATTGGACCACAAATATCTGAATGAACCAGCTCCAAAAAATCTTTTGTTTTGCTTTGACTGTGACCAAAAGGTACTCTGTGCTGTTTGCCTTTGATGCAACTCACACATGGTTCATTCCCATCAACAGGAGTATATTTTATTCCTAAAGCCAATCCATCACTTAGGATCTTCATACTATTTTTATTCAAATGACCCAGCCTCTGATGCCAAATATGCTGTGCATCTGATTGTGCTGTATAAAAAACTTTGTTAATTTGATTTAATTTATATATACCTTGATTTTCTAATGCTGTAGCAATTATTTCATTGTTTGCATTGATTATTTCACAACCTCTTTTACTAAATATAACGGAATGCCCCTTTTGCACTATTTTATGTACTGACAGCAAATTCACTGAAACCTGTGGTACATACATAACTTCGTTAACTGAAATCTCACCTGGACCATTTTTTGTTATAACTGAGATTTTGACATTTCCAACACTTTCAACAGGCATTTTAACATTATCTGCAGCTATTACTGAAGCTGAATTGTATTTTGTCTCGTTTTTTAACCAATCTTTTCTAGCTGTCATGTGGGAAGACGCACAGGAGTCTATGTACCAATCTGTATTACTGGGATTATTTACATTGGCGTATAATGCAAAAAATGACTTATGTTCCGGATTTTTACTATATGATGCTTTATCGGGATTGTTTGGATCACTTTTCTTTTTCTTTCTGCATTCTCTAGCGAAATGACCATACTTATTACATGAATAACATCGTATTTTCGATTGATTAAACCTTTTTAAACCAGGGGTATTTTTTGAGTAATATGCTGCTTCATTGTCTACCGATTTTGATTCATTTTTGATTTTGACGTCTTGTAACAATTTTGTTTTAATTGAATCACTTGTTATTTTGATCCCTGAACTTTCTATTCCCATTATCATCGGTTTATATTCATCAGGTAAACCTGCTAGTAATAACGTACCTATCCACTCATCCGAAACTTTGAAATTTAAGTTTTCTAATTTATGAGCAGTCGTTATGATTTTGTTTACGTATTCATCCACTGTTCCACAATTATTTAACTGAGTAGTCACCAATATTTTCAAAAGACCTACCTTGCGTGTCAGACCAGAGTCTTCGAAAGCGGTTTGTAGTTTTTCCCACGCTTCTTTTGCGGTTGTTGTAGACTGGATATGCACATAATTAATTGGGTCGACGGAAAGAATTATTTTTGCTCGTGCTTTAGATACCTTTTGAACATCAGCTACATATTTTCCATCTCCTGTAACGCAGCCCCATAGATCCTCATGTTCTAAATATGCTTGCATTCCAAATTTCCATGTGTTGTAATTACTTCTGCCCATTAGCTTTTCTAGGAAAAATGCACTATTCTGCTGAGACATCTTTAGTTGTATTATCTGATCTCCACGTGTGCTTAATAGCCAACAGAGTTTTAACTTTTAAAAAACTTGGGAGATTAATATTCCACAGCTAAAATTTTATTTTTAGATTAATAATTATTATTCTATGTAACTTTTGAACGTGTCCTGGGCCCATAACCTGATAATATTTATGGGATGCACGAGGATTTAAAAGAAAGGTTTTTAGATTAATGAAAAAGGCACTATACTTGATTCTTATCCTTCGACAGCTCTTTATTTAATAGTTATTAGTTAGTATTAGATGTCAGTATGATTACAATGTGATTATCTTACATATGAATAATATAATGTAATAGATTTAATTACAAGTTAAGTAGTAGAGTTTTACTACAGTATTACCAATATTTTATTACATATATAAAACTGGAGTTCATTATTTCAACAAGTTCACACGATTAGACTTTTATAAAATTAGATAAAAATATTAATAATTTACACGATTCTAGTTTTCGTTTCTTCGCGAGTTACTGATTTTTAGCACTGCTTCGTTTCTTACTCAAAATATCGCGTTAAATTCGTACACTGGATACTCACTCTTTAGAGAAGTATCCTACCGACTGCGCCAATTACGTTATTCAATTTTAATTGAATTAAAAAAAACAAAGTTTTATTTTTATAATAATTTTATTTTAAAATAAAATTAAATAATATAAGTTTATAATTCTAAGGTTACTTAATAACTAACTTTCTAATGTTCTATTTCTTATATTTATAATGTTCTAAAAACAAATTCTTGTCATCTTGTTTTTCATTTGTAATATTTATTTTATCATGTTATTCAATATGTTTATTATCTATAAGTTATTCTTATTTATCTATTACAATTCTTATCATGTTATTGTTTATATATTTATCATTTATTTAGTTCTAATTTATTTGTCAATGTTTTGATTAATTTTATATATTCAGGTCTGATATTCGATGAGTCATAGGGTACACCATTGTTACATATATTCAATGATGTAACTCACGCGACAAGGCATATTAACATAACAACACATACATACATATGTATATACAAATACATGAAATATGAAATACCTCCTTTCTCAAGTCATTCATATATTAAATACGACGATCAACTCAATACAATAAAAAAAAAATTGGAAACCAGCCCTATTATCAATTGTTGTATTCTAAAGCATTTGCGTACAAAATATCCATTTATTTTTACTTAAGCCCAAAATACATCCGATGCGGTCGTGAGTTGTGAGTCGTGAGTTGTAAGAGTCTTAAGCCGTAACTAAAATGACTTCAGCTAACTCAAGTCAGAAGTCAGATTACATTGTTTTAAATCAGTGTAACTATATTTGACTCAAGTCAGCTTCATTGAATTTAACGAAACACTTTGAATTTTCGTTGACTTCAGTGAGTGTGCTTACCGACCACACAAAATTGAGTGGCTTGAGTGAAATATGTACATATGTACATGTATTATTTAAACATAACCAATTCCATATGAAGTTTATATGAAATATCGCATTTTGTAGTTAATGTAAAAAATTTGTAAAAATTTCCTTTATGTGTAACTCTCTCCAAATTTTATGTTTTGTATGTGTAACTCTAACTAGTAACAAATATATATCATGTTCATGTAACTATTAAATTAACTAACCTTGCTTTCACATATGCTTACTCAATTCACACAAGCCAATATAGTTACAACTTCAGACTTGAGTGAATTTCGTTAGCTTGACTTGAGTTAGCTGAAGTCATTTTAGTTACGGCTTTATAAAATCACAACTAATAGAAAATATACAGAATTCTTACAACTTGAAATACATTCGCTGCGGTTATAAGAATTTAACGCAAAGATTGTTTCGATGGTTTCGATTTGAAAGTCATGAGTTTGCGTTCGAATAAAATGATGAGAGAAAGCTTTTTCAGTCTTTAAAATTATTTCGAAGTGAAAGGTTATATTTTTTCGTGCGCATTTTGATTTTCACACTTTGCCTTTAAAAATGTTTTTATATGAAATGCATGTTTATTCTTTCACTTTCAGTGTTTAACGGTTTTGTCCAAACTCTTTTCTTTTGTCTTTTTTTTAGCAGAGCTATTCCTAATGCTAATCCCAATACCAATTCTATATTTTCACCATGATTAAAAATTTCTTTAATTAATTAAAATTTTAAAAATTTCTACAATTAATTAATTGGTGTATTTATTAAAGATTTTCTTTATTGTATTTTTATAAACCAATCAATCTAATATTCATAAACTAAACAAATCACATCTAATTACAATTTTCAATGATAAGTTTAAGTTGTCTTACAACTCACGACCGCAGTGAATATATTTCAACTCTCTTGTGGTAATTTAGAGCTTTTGCTTACGACTCACGGTCACGACCGCAACGAATGTATTTTGGGCTTTATACTGAACGGAGTGGAGAGCACTGTGACTGAACTGAGACTGAACTGAAATGTGTAAAGGCTTGTACAGAATTGCGACATCGAACAAAAATTCGATTGTCAAAATTTTATCTAGTGGAGGAAAATATTATATATGAATATTATATTATTTTAATTACTTTTATCACTTGATTATGCATAATAATTTTTTTTTTATAAATATAAATCTTAAATTTAAAATTCTGCTTTCCTTTTCGTTTTTTACATAAATATGTATTTCTCATTTAGAATTGACATTTCAGAATTTCGCTATGGTCTTAATTGTGTTTAATTTTTTTTTTTTTTTGGTTTTCGCCGACCAATATTTGGTCGTGGTCGATAGTCGATGGTTGCAATTCTGTCAAAGGCATTAGTCAACATTAAATAACATCATGTTCATGTAAATATCCAACTTTTTTCTTTTTACAGAACGGAAAGGAACGGAACGGACTTATCGTGACTACGCTCTTAGAAATAGGCAAATAGGTTTTAATTTTGTCGTTGAGCGATAAGTCTTTTGTCGATGTCGTTTTATTATATTCAATTACATACAACTTATGTTTAAAAAATTGTTGGCATATAAATGTCGTATGTCGGTTGTCGTTTTGTAGTTGGATTGTATTTATACTATCATTATATAATATAGATACAAGAATATTTTATATTCACCTTGCTTGACTTGGATTTAAACAGTTTGTTTGTAATACTTTGAATTTTGAAATGTTTACGCTTATTTTTTTCAAACACATATACTGCTGGAACAGAATGCTGTAGCTGAGTCTGAGGCTGAGGCTGTAGCACGAGCTGTCAAAATTCAAAACAACGAAAATGAATGTACATCTACAGAATATGTCGCTGCGGCTGAAGTAGAAGCTGAGGCTGCAGCTAAGTTTCAATGAATTTCGAATTTCACGCGCGTAAGGAAGTTTTGGCAGCTGAACTACAATAAAAAACATACAGTAAACGCAAAGAGTATATAAAAGTAGGAGAGAAACTGATTCATAGGAACATTCGGACCAAAAAATTTTTCAACAATTGTAGGTGTCGGTAGTGATGCGAGCGTAAAACTCAATTTAAAAAAAGTAGCATTACTTTATGCCAAGCACCCAACTCCATATAAAAATAACGGGATTTCTTTTTGCCAAGCCCAAACTTTTTCAGTATAAAGCTTTTCTCTCTTTATATGGAGTTGTATAGGAAAAATGAGAAAATGAATAAATTTGTTTACAACAGCTGATATTTTATCAGTTGTCATGTCATTTTGCTTTATTTATAGGTTTTGCATGTTTTGCATGCAATATAATATATGTATATACAATATAAATATATAGAATATAGTGTAAAGAGAATAGAGAAAATTATATACCAAACACAAAACTTTTTCATATTATATTTGTTATTTGTTTATATGTATGTAAGGCTACACAGCAACCAGACCAGCAACATTAAAGTATATATGTAATACATAAATCCATTCGCATGTATGTATTGTATTACAAATGCCATATATAATTTATATGCATGCTTTGGCTTTTTTGAATACAACATGCAATATATACTTGATCATTATATTTATATATATGTATTTTATATGCAAGTTTGTATGTATGTTAAGCACTTTGTTTATATATTTATACCAAGTACCCAGTCGTGAATTAGTAAGGCATTACTGGCAGAATCAATTCTGTAACTAGTTCACAATTTTCCAATTCGAATAAAGTAGTTCAATAATACATTACTTCGTTAAAAAAGTAATGTGGAGTGTAATGCAATTGTACTCCGAACAATGATACTGATGCTATGTAATGGAAGCGGTAATGTGTATAACAATATACGCATTATACGCATTATAATTATTGCGAAATTAGAAACATGTATTATGAACACGTCGATGGAAATTTTTTGCGTTTTCTTTGTTAATCATAGTCAATGTCAATAGTCATTAGAAGTTATAAACTCGATATGAAAAGGAGTATAAAGTAGTGACTATAAAATATAATATAAATAAAATATAAATATAAAATATAAAATATAAATATAAAATATAAATATAATATAAAATACAATATAATATAAAATATAATATAATATAAAACATAAGTTAATATAAAATATAATGTAAGTTAATATATTTTAATTAATAATCTTCCAACTACTTTCCAAGAATCGATATCGGAATTGCTCCTTTTACTGCTATTATGTATGTTGAATCGTCATTCAACATTTTTAATAATCAAAAAAAAAGGGGGCAGTGTTTAAAAATATGTAAATTGAAAAAAAAAAAAAAAACGGTTTTATAAAAAAGACGAGAATATGAGATAAATAGTAAAACATTTCAACAACGGAGAAAAAGAAAATTCCAGAACCGCGAAAATTTGGTATATAAAGGGTTGCGATTCGCAGAAAAATTTGTCTTTTGCGATTACCTGACTATATTGTCGTACTGAGACTGAACCAGGGAAAACAAAAGATCGCCTCATCAGCTGGGACGTATTGAGTCCTAAAAAATCTAGCGTATTGAGCTAGTAAGTAGGGAAAAGTTAGGAATTTCTGTAAAAATACTTAGAATTTTTACAGAAATTAGGGAACGTCGAAGTAAATCATCGTCAAAAAAAAAAAATATACTTAGAAAATTTCTTATAGAAATTTTCTAACACTTGGAGCCGGAATTTATCATCGTAAAAATACTTAGAAAATTTTTTATAAAATTTTCTAATACTTCGAGTAGAAATTCAACATCGCTAAATACTTAGAAAATTTCTAGGACTTAGAAATTTTCTAAGGTTTCATCGCTGAAAGTATCATCAGAAAATTGAATTATTTTGGAAAATTAGAAAATTCATCGAGACAGTAAAAAATATTTCATCTCGACAGTCGTCAATTCCCGTCGGCAATCTTCAGTTCGCGTAACGATTTTTTTTGAAAATTTAAAATTCAAACAATCATTGTTTAATTGGTTCGTCATCGTTATATTCAGCAGCAGTTCTTCAATCAACATAATTTCTACAACGCCATCTATCCGTGTAGGTCGACCTATGCCAACGAATAATTAGTTAATTAGCTCTTAGTAAGAATATATGCAAATTCATAATTAAAGTAAATTGATAGATTTCGTTTGTACAAATTCATGATTTTATTTCAATTTGTTAAATTCATTTGCATAGTTATTTCCGGTTTAACTGAAATATTGTACATATACAAATTTTTAAATTGAAGCAAATTTTATATATTTCATAGATTCAAATTTGTTTGTATAATTAAAATTTATTGCATACTATTTCCATATAACATAACTATTGCATAACTATTAAATTGTTTGTAATTTAGTTTAAGATATTGAATTGTTAGACTTAAGAGAATTTTTTTTAATAAAATTTATAACGTAAATTGAAAAAACATTGTGTTTTTATTTTATTAAACATTTTGAACCGGCACCTTTTCTAATTAATGTTAAATTGAAAAATATTTTTATATTATATTTTTTGGTGGATTTAACAATGTAATTAATGTTTGGAAATGCGTTCTATAATAAGTTTAACTTGAATAAATGAAGAAACTAATTCTAGGTAATGCAGAAAGGAGGCGATTGATTACCTCCTATGACATCGCCGTGTAAAAGTAATGCGTTATTTTCATACACAGTAATCGAAAGTAGAACTAGTTGCTGTTTAAAGGAACTACAGTCAAATTCCTCTAAGTCGAAATTCCTGTAATTCGAATTTTCCTCTATCTCGAATTTTACAGACATTTTTTTGCGTTCCCTTGAAATTTTCATAGTTAAATCATCCTCTAAGTCGAAATTCCTCTAAGTCAAATATTCCTCTAACTCAACATTTTTTTACAAGTTTTTGTCGATCTTTAAATTCCCTTAACTCGAATTTAAACATGAAACAGTGCTTTAAATTTCTATACATACATACATATTTGGATACATTTATTTCTAGTTAGCTTAACACTTGTTCTATGATGCAAAACATGATTATTCATGTTCACTTTTGTTTGGCTTGTGTATATACAATATATGCAAAAATTACAATGAAGAATCAATATCTGTTTGTTTGCGAATTCTGTAATGCAAAACATGATCATTCTGATTTAGAAAATGCCATTCAAATATTACAGAATGCTATTGAAATGACTCCTGGTGTTCCTGATGAGGTGCATGTTAGCTTGTATAAATTAGAAACCTTTTCTAAGCAAAAAAATGTAAATTTTCAATCAAAAATAACTGATTTTTTCTCAAAATAAATTAAATAAATATGTACATATCTAAACATGTATGCCCACTGTTTTTTTTTTCATATACATACATACATATTTTTAAAAAAAAAAAAAACTTATTTTTTATTTATGCCATTTTTGTAAAAATTTATCTAATAAATTGTACGAATTTTATTTATTGATTTAATCCACCTAAAATCATTTTTTTTTTCAATTCCTCTAACTCAGAATTCTTCTAAAATCCCTTTAACTCGAAGTAATTTTGATGGCAGTTGACGATTCGAGTTAGAGGAATTTGACTGTAGTTGCAGAATCGGTTCGGTAATTACTTGCCTACCCGACTGGGTATTTGTATGTATACATACTAAATAAATACGTTTTAATTTTAACATTATGCAGTTGTATTCACATATAAATTGCTAATTCACAGGCGTGAAAAAATTATGGGACTAGCAAGACTTTTTTAAAAAAAATACATACTTTAAAACGTATATGTAGATTATTAATTAATTTTTATAATAATTATTATTTTTATTTTTAATTAATTCAGAAATATTAAAATATAATAAAAAATAGAAATATTTTTAATATCGTTATTCCAAAAAAAAAAAATAAATAAATAAATAAACATAACAAAACTACTTTGAGTAAATGATAACCTTTAAATCCAACAGACCACCTCTAATCGTCGCTATTAACTCCACAAGGATTTTACGAACTTTTGTGAATTCTTTCCTGTTCCCTTATTCTTCTTGTAATAATTTTTTTTAAAATTAACTGATTTATCTTGATATATTTTTCCATTTCTTTTAATTGGCAATAGATGTTCTATGAAATTTTTATGAAAACAATATGTTTTCACATTTTGTTTTTTTATGCTAAATATCGAATATCCATATATCAGTATGATTATGTTTTCTATTGATGAAAGATTATGTTTGTCCCATAACTTTTTCACGTCTGTGTGAAAGAGTATTTTCATAATTAACTCTATTTGTATATATACAAATACTTAGATATTTATTATCATTTATTTTATACATACTACCACAGACAATATATTGTCTGTGATACTACTTATATTGCTAAATTGTGCAATGTTGTCTGTTTGCTGTTTAATCTTTGATAATTGGTTATGAGTGCTATGTTTTTTGTTAGTGTACAGTCTACAGTCCGCGACAGAATTATGTATTATAATACATTTTCTAATTTTTTTTATAACACATTGTGTAAACAAAAATATCCTTTATAATTTTTTAAAAATTATATTTAATAATTTTTTTTTTTTATTTAAAATTTTTAATTTGTAGTTTTTAATTATTTTTTTTTTTTCAAGGAAATTTTTCAGTCTAATTTTATCTTAAAAATATGTTAAAATGAAGATATAAAATTGTGAGTGAATAATAAATAATAAATTGATATAAAATATGTTAATTTATATTATTATATGTATTGCATTTATATTTTTGGAATTTACCGATTCTTAAAAAGTGTTAAAAAGGAGTAACCATTTTGTCCCTTACTGTAGACTGAAAACTAAAATACGAAAATATTAAATTCAAACAGAAATCATTGATTTAAAAATAAAAATTTGCTGTTCAAAACCAATAGAAAATATATAGGTTCGAAGTGAAGGGGAGCGGTTAGATGATATCACAGCATAGCAATACAGTATATATGGTATATAATATACACACATAGTAATACATACTATACAGTTTCTTTGTATTGTTATTGAATAGTGTAAGGTGTATTGTATTATGATATGGCATTATGGTATTATATTATATGCCACTCATACTCATATAATGTTTATACATTATAAATAATATGCAATTATATACTGCAAAAAGAATGAAAATAATAACAAATTAAATATACATTGGTTTATATCTTTGTATATGCATAAAGCCATAAAGCTCAAATATACAAAATATATAAACATTGAACATAAATACATCATTATTGTTATGACTTATGACTGCAAGACAAGTGTATATAAAATAAATATACATATACACATATACATTTCATGTATGTATGAGTTGATGATGTGTATAATATACAATACAACAGGCAACAGCAATATAATATTAATATTAATATACATATATGACTATATATATTGTTATTATGAAGTTAATTATGTTTGATAGAGTCTTTAATTTTAAAAAATATTTTATAAAAATACATTTTTACTTAATTTCATAAAAAAAATTAAATCATTGTATGTTTTTTCATAAATTTCAGGTGTTGTCAGTTATAAACGGAAAAATTCAAAACAATTCAACCGTCAATTCCAACAATTCTTCGTTTCCTGTCTATTCGATTTTTGATGTTTTGTTTTCAGATAGAAACTCTCTCTTTTTATATACTCTTTGTAAACGTAGGCAAAAAGTATATAAAAGTAGGAGAGAAACTGATTCATAGGAACATTCGGACCAAAAAATTTTTCAACAATTGTAGGTGTCGGTAGTGATGCCAGCGTAAAACTCAATATAAAAAAAGTAGCATCACTTTATGCCAAGCTCCCAACTCCATATAAAAATAACGGGATTTCTTTTTGCCAAGCCCAAACTTTTTCAGTATAAAGCTTTTCTCCCTTTACATGGAGTTGTATAGGAAAAATGAGAAAATGAATAAATTTGTTTACAACAGCTGATATTTTATCAGTTGTCATGTCATTTTGCTTTATTTATAGGTTTTGCATGTTTTGCATGCAATATAATATATATACAATATAAATATATAGAATAACAGACAATATCAGATGTTTCTCTACATATATTCAAATATGTAACAAAATCAAATTCATATGGACCTATTGTTAGGTCCAGATTCGAGTCTTGGATATATTTAAATTCAAAATATACGTTAATATTCGATTGTTCTTGCATTCGATAAAAGTTTTAAAATATGGTTCATAAAATTATATACGCATACATATAAACAATCTGATTTGAGTGTGTTTGGGTTTATTCGTATATTTACATAATAGAAAATATACGATTTATTTGTTGTAATTTGGCAGCATATATAATATCATAAACATTTCTATATGTATATGATAATATTATTGCTGATGGTATGCTACCATAGTACATGTTGTCTTGCAGGTATCATTTAGTCCTATGTATGTATAAACACAGATAAGGATTATACGTGATTATACTATACTTATGATGGGGTATATATAACAATAATATTGGACATTGAACCCTATTAAATGTTTGCATTAAATTTTGAAGGAATATGTATGGCTAGTTATTCTTTCATTTTTTTCCTTTTTTTGTTTGAAAAAAAAATATATACCTGCACTGGTTTTTGTATACATTGTATATTTTGTATACGTCACATATAGTATAAACTACAGTAAGGATAGTACACCACAATGATTTATAATTATGTGTATGTGTATAACAAGTTGTATACATAACATACCCTTTAATAAACATGTTTATTGTTTGTGATATAGTGTACCATACAGAAGGAAATATAAAAATTATCACTGCACAGCACAGGCCAGTGTAAATGCTTATAATGTTAGAGGTATTCACGAAATGTTGTAAGAGTGTAAAAAGTGTGAATATACACCAAAATCTTACACATTACACTATATCGTGAACGAAAACTTTGTATTGAAATTGAGCAAATTATGTCAGCTAAAATATTATAAAAATAATCAAATTATTTTAGCATTTAATGTCAGAATGGCATATACAATAGTAAGCAATAGTAATATACAATGGGTTTCAGCAATGTAAATTTTTAGAAGCAGTGTAGGTAAAAATAACATTGAAGATGTTTACAATAGGTGTAGGATTGTACGAGTTTACACCGTTTACAATGATACAAGACCAAACCGTGAGTACCCTTATTATTTGTATGTTTTTAAAAAAGAATATTCTAAATGTTCAAGTCAAAAATTGTTCAAAAATTATAACAAATCCTGAAATAATTTTTCTATTCATGTACAATAGTGTACATACACATACATACTGCACATATATATGTAATTGTGTGTCAAGATAGTGGCATAGCAAAAGCAACATCAAAAAGAAAAAAAAAGATGAAAGAAATAAACCTGCGAAGTATTCGTATAGCAGCACCACAAATAATATATATATATGTATGTATGTATTATATTCTCTGCTATAGCAGGTAGATTGAAATGTACAAAAACAAATTTACTGTGGCTATTGCAAATACGTTTGCGTATAATTCTTAAAGCACAGGCAAAGCAGACATTCGACACTACTACATATACTGTCAAATGTTAAAATATGTGCGTTAATGCGTATGTAAATACACTGATAAATTCAATACAGTACCAAATTTATATTGTTTCCTGGTGAATGGGTGCTATGTATGTGCCATACGCTTTGTTAGTTGTACCGTTGTACTGGTTGTACAAACTTATGAACATATGTATTAAATGTGTAAAAATGAATATGTATTGTACTACATATTAACATTCATTTAAAGTTTGTTTCAAGTTCAAAGTTTGGTATTATTTGAATATTATTTTTATGGATTCAAAACTAAACTAAATTGTAGCATTTTGATTTATGTAAAGTAGATGGGGACACACGATTTTTTCATTTTATATGATGACATATTTTTGGTTTCATTGGGACGTCTGTATATTTGTCTGTGATAGAATATAGTGTAAAGAGAATAGAGAAAATTATATACCAAACACAAAACTTTTTCATATTATATTTGTTATTTCTTTATATGCATGTAGGGCTACACAGCAACCAGACCAGCAACATTAAAGTATATAATACGATAATACATAAATCCATTCGCATGTATGTATTATATTACAAATGCCATATATAATTTATATGCATGCTTTGGCTTTTTTGAATACAACATGCAATATATAAATATACTTGATCATTATATTTATATATATGTATGTATTTTATATGCAAGTTTGTATGTATGTTAAGCACTTTGTTTAAATTTTTATATATTTATACCAAGTATTTGTATGTATACATACTAAATAAATACGTTTTAATTTTAACATTATGCAGTTGTATTTACATATAAATTGCTAATTCACAGGCGTGAAAAAATTATGGGACTAGCAAGACTTTTTTAAAAAAAATACTTTAAAACGTATATGTACATAGATTATTAATTAATTTCTATAATAATTATTATTTTTATTTTTAATTAATTCCGAAATATTAAAATATAATAAAAAATAGAAATATTGTTAATTTCGTTATTCCAAAAAAAAAAAATAAAAAAAATAAACATTATAACAAAACTATTTTGAGTAAATGATAACCTTTAAATCCAACAGACCACCTCTAATCGTCGCTATTAACTCCGCAAGGATTTTACGAACTTTTGTGGATTCTTTCCTGTTCCCTTATTCTTCTTGTAATAATTTTTTTTTTAAATTAACTGATTTATCTTTATATATTTTTCCATTTCTTTTAATTGGCAATAGATTTCTATGAAATTTTTATGAAAACAATATGTTTTTACATTTTGTTTTTTTATGCTAAATATCGAATATCCATATATCAGTGTGATTATGTTTTCTAATGATGAAAGATTATGTTTGTCCCATAACTTTTTCACATCTGTGTGAAAGAGTATTATCATAATTAACTCAACTCTATATGTATATATACATATACTTAGATATTTATTATCATTTATTTTATACATACTATATTGCTAAATTGTGCAATGTTGTCTGTTTGCTGTTTAATCTTTGATAATTGGTTATGAGTGCTATGTTTTTTGTTAGTGTACAGTCTACAGTCCGCGACAGAATTATGTATTATAATACATTTTATAACACATTGTGTAAACAAAAATATTCTTTATAATTTTTTAAAAATTATATTTAATAATTTTTTTTTTTTATTTAAAATTTTTAATTTGTAGTTTTTAATTATTTTTTTTTTTGCAAGGAAATTTTTCAGTCTAATTTTATCTTAAAAAAATGTTAAAATGAAGATATAAAATTGTGAGTGAATAATAGATAATAAATTGATATAAAATATGTTAATTTATATTATTATATGTATTGCATTTATATTTTTGGAATTTACCGATTCTTAAAAAGTGTTAAAAAGGAGTAACCATTTTGTCCCTTACTGTAGACTGAAAACTAAAATACGAAAATATTAAATTCAAACAGAAATCATTGATTTAAAAATAAAAATTTGCTGTTCAAAACCAATAGAAAATATATAGGTTCGAAGTGAAGGGGAGCGGTTAGATGATATCACAGCATAGCAATACAGTATATATGGTATATAATATACACACATAGTAATACATACTATACAGTTTCTTTGTATTGTTATTGAATAGTGTAAGGTGTATTGTATTATTATATGCTATTATATGTATTATGGTATTATATTATATGAAATGCCACTCATACTCATATAATGTTTATACATTATATATACTGCAAAACGAATGAAAATAATAACAAAACATAACAAATTAAATATATATTGGTTTATATCTTTGTATATGCATAAAGCCATAAAGCTCAAATATACAAAATATATAAATATAAATATTGAACAAAAATACATCATTGGTATGACTTATGACTGTAAGGCAAGTGTATATAAAATAAATATACATATACACATATACATTTCATGTATGTATGAGTTGATGATGTGTATAATATACAATACAACAGGTAACAGCAATATAATATTAATATTAATATCTATGACTATATATATTGTTATTATGAAGTTAATTATGTTTGATAGAGTATTTAATTTTAAAAAATATTTTATAAAAATACATTTTTAATTAATTTCATAAAAAAAATTAAATCATTGTATGTTTTTTCATAAATTTCAGGTGTTGTCAGTTATAAACGGAAAAATTCAAAACAATTCAACCGTCAATTCCAACAATTCTTCGTTTCCTGTCTATTCCATTTTTGATGTTTTGTTTTCAGATAAAAACTCTCTTTCTTTTATATACTCTTTGCGTAGGTACATATATAAAGTTTATCCCTTCCATGAAAAATCTAGTGTTTAATAATAATATATTTATTTTTGATAATTATAATATATTATATAGATAAATTTTGTAAATAATTAAATTATAAATAAATTAATAAATATTAAAGAGTTAAAAGTATTGAAAAAATATATACATATATGAATTAAAAATATATTAAAATAAAATATATTAAAGTGCATTAGAATTAGATACATATATTAAAAAGTTTAAAGTAAAAAATTATTGGTTACAAGTGACTGTAAATTAAAATGGACATTGAAAAATTAATTGAAAATATCAAGGAATTCCCTATTTTATATGATATTACTAATAAAGACTACAAAAATATTAAAAAAAAAAGCTAAAATCTGGGGTGGGTTCCTGTAAGGTGATAGGTGATAGTCACCACAAATTTCGGTTCACGTATGGTGACAATCACCAAAAATTATCACTAAATGTTATCACTTTGAGGTGATAGCATTTGAGGTGTCACTTTTCTAATTTTTACTATTATTCTTCTTCTACCTAACCAAAAAATACTCATAATCACATACAATCAATTGGTGTTTGCTGTTGATGGTATATAATTTATTTAAATAATTTTGTAATATAAAATATGTATATTGTGTTATTTTTACAATGAAATTCTCCATGAATAATTGCAATTTACTGAACATCCGGTAATTCCAAGGGATTATTGCTATCTCGCATTTTTCTTCTTATTATTTTTATTTGAGATTCATTTTCAGAATTTGAAATAAAAAATGCTATAGACGAAAACGTTATTGAATTTTCTTTTATTCTTATTCACAATTTAAATTTTTATTTGTTTTGATTGACGTTTGACAACTATAAATATACTGTGGAATTCGCCGCGTTTCAAATTCCATCACTTTTTTTGTGATCACCTTACACGAACAATCACCTTTTGGTCATCACTTTTGAACTATCACCAAGGTGACTATCACCTATCACCTTACAGGAACCCACTCAAATTGCTAAAGAATTTAATGTAAATGGTGAGTTTTTATATTTTGGTATTTTATATTAATAAGAAATATGATAAAGTATTTCCATTACTATTTAATATTTAGCATTATGGAATACATACTTAATTTTTATCGAATTTGTTTTTTATCAATGCCAATTTATTTATTTTTTATATGAAAATATGGTTGTTTGTCTTTTCAGAGGAGGACATAAAAAAGAAGTGGAAGACACTAAGAGATTCATATACGAGGCAGAAAAATAAAAGTTCATCTGGAGTGGGTTCCTGTAAGGTGATAGGTGATAGTCACCTTGGTGATAGTTCAAAAGTGATGACCAAAAGGTGATTGTTCCTGTAAGGTGATCACAAAAAAAGTGATGGAATTTGAAACGCGGCGAATTCCACAGTATATTTATAGTTGTCAAACGTCAATCAAAACAAATAAAAATTTAAATTGTGAATAAGAATAAAAGAAAATTGAATAACGTTTTCGTCTATAGCATTTTTTATTTCAGATTCTGAAAATGAATCTCAAATAAAAATAATTAGGAGAAAAATGCGAGATAGCAATAATCCCTTAGAATTACTGGATGTTCAGTAAATTGCAATTATTCATGGAGAATTTCATTGTAAAAATAACACAATATTATATGTACATATTTTAAATTACAAAATGATTTAAATAAATTATACACCATCAACAGCAAACACCAATTGTATGCGATTATGAGTATTTTTTGGTTAGGTAGAAGAAGAATAATAGTAAAAATTAGAAAAGTGACACCTCAAATGCTATCACCTCAAAGTGATAACATTTAGTGATAATTTTTGGTGATTGTCACCATACGGGAACCTAAATTTGAGGTGACTATCACCTATCACCTTACAGGAACCCACCCCTGGTCAAGCAGCAGAAGATTCAGATGAACAATGGAAATATACCAAAAATTTGAAATTTCTAAGTGACTTTGGGCCGGTTTTTCCATCTTCTGGTAAATATCGTGTTACCTAGAAGATAACTACCAGCAGGATAGCTTTTACCAGAGACTTTATCTTCTAGGTAATTTTTTGCGTTTTTCCATTGAAATGTAAGTAGCTGGAGTGGGTTCCTGTAAGGTGATAGGTGATAGTCACCTTGGTGATAGTTCAAAAGTGATGACCAAAAGGTGATTGTTCGTGTAAGGTGATCACCAAAAAAGTGATAGAATTTGAAACGCGGCGAATTCCACAGTATATTTATAGTTGTCAAACGTCAATCAAAACAAATAAAAATTTAAATTGTGAATAAGAATACAAGAAAATTCAATAACGTTTTCGTCTATAGCATTTTTTATTTCAAATTCTGAAAATGAATCTCAAATAAAAATAATTAGGAGAAAAACGCAAGATAGCAATAATTAGCAATAATCCTTGGGATTACCGGATGTTCAGTAAGTTGCAATTATTCATGGAGAATTTCATTGTAAAAATAACACAATATTATTTTAAATTACAAAATGATTTAAATAAATTATATACCATCAACAGCAAACACCAATTGTATGCGATTATGAGTATTTTTTGGTTAGGTAGAAGAAGAATAATAGTAAAAATTGGAAAAGTGACACCTCAAATGCTATCACCTCAAAGTGATTACATTTAGTGATAATTTTTGGTGATTGTCACCATACGGGAACCTAAATTTGAGGTGACTATCACCTATCACCTTACAGGAACCCACCCCTGGTAACTATCTTCCAGGTAAAGAGAAAAATACCATTGTGGTGAATAACTTTATGCTATGTGAAGTGGTGAAGTACATAGATACTCATTTTGTTGTTTTTGCTATTGGTATTTTTTGTTGTTTTTTAAGAATATAGTGTATTTTATTTATTATTAACATATTTCCTACAAACACAACCAATAACATAGATCCCTGAGCAAAAAAATGTCATCGTAAAAATGCAACAAATAACATATAGACGCCGAAGTAAAAATATTTCATCATACAAATTCCTAGAAAAAACCGTTTTTGTTCATAAACTATCCTAATATCCTCATAGCACTTCTCTAATACTCATTTATCATTTATTATTATTTATTATTTTATGATTTGTATTAGATATTATGTAATAAAATTTGTTGTTTCTGCCTGATTTACATTTAGCTGGTTGCCAGCTGCTGGTAGTACCAGCAGCTGAATCAGCGTAGTGTAAACGGCTACCAGCTGCTGGCGCACCAGCGCTGGTAAGTTTGGATCAATCCAAATTTGAGCTGGTTGCTAGCAACTGACAATAAAAATAAAATGGCGATTTCTGAAATTACATAGTTGTTTACGTCAACTATAAATAAGTTTTTGTATAATATATTACCAATATTACTATTTATGTAGAAAGAAAGTGAAGAGTGAAGTGTAAAATCGAGTTAAAATTGAAAATTTATAAATAAGACCTGGTACTCAGTTCCCGTGAAATTTTTCGCTTGCAATTGCATATATAATTCTACAAGCTAAAAATTGTGGAAGGAAATGTGTGTAGAGCACATAGAGTTTTGAAATTTTTCGAAAAAAAATCGCGAAGGCTATGAAATTAAATTAATTAAAAATAAATAAATAAACATTTATTTGTCAAAATATATGACTTGTCAATATTTCGCTTGCCTTTTATATGCTCGACCATATAAAATGATTGTGAAAAATGAGTTCCACAACTCTCCATTATTAAGTTCCACCGAAATAATTTAGTTTGGAAGTGAGTACCAGTAAGCGAAATTTGAAACTAAAAATTTAGCTAACAATTTAGCGACATTTTTTTTACATAGGTTTTATATGGAGAAAAATTTAGCTTGCGATGTGAGTACCAGCCATAAGTGATAAATAAACAAATTATAATTCTATTAAATATGTAATTTTTAAAAAAATTTAATTTTTTTTAATAAAATAATTTTTTTATTATTGAAATTTTGATAATACAATACATCTAAATATTTTAAATAGTTTTAAATAAGTTATAAATAATTTGATCACTCTAGACCAGCTAAGTGCTGTTTTGAGTGATCTCAATAGATTTTAATATTTTTTTGATAATTATTTTTATTTATTATTTATTTTATTTATTTAACCACTATTTATAATCCAATAATTACCACTATTTATAATTAGTTTGTAATAAGTAGTAATAAGTAATTGAATTATAAATATTGGTTAAAAGATAAGAAAATAATAAATAAAATAAGATAAATAAAAAAAAATACACCACATATAGTTTTGTTTTATTTATAAACCTTGTTTACAGAGAGAAAAAAACATAAAAAATTTATAAACAAAAGTTCACTAGTATCACAGAAACTGATAAATATCTTATAAAAATATGGCAAAATTAAGCCAAGAACAAATTATACAATTGTTAGACCTCATTAAAGACAATGAATGTTTATGGATGTATACATCTGAAAATTATAAAAATAAGCAAGCTAGACTTGCTGCTTATAAATTAATAATGGAAAAAATGAATTTTGTAAACATTGAAGAAGTAAAAAAAAAAATAAAATCTGTGCGTGATACTTATATTCACGAAAAAAATAAAATTAAAAATTCAATGAAATCTGGCGCTGGTATAGAAGATAAATATACCACGCGATTAGTCTGGTACAGTATTGCAGACTCATTTTGGTCTTTCACCCAGGGACGAGATTCTTATAACAGCATTGTACGTTTAAGTATTATATTTTTACATACATATAGCATCATCTTACAAATTTCATATAAATTTCAGAAAGAAACGATTAATATAGAAAAAGAGAATTCAAGCTCAGCTGCAAATATACAAGATTTACGTGTCAATGACGAAGGAAAACGTTCACTTTCAAACGTAAGTATGGGCTGCTTTACGTGAACAATTTTTCATGTAAAGAAATTTGGTTGTAATTAGGTTAATAGTACAAAATATTGTAATTGTTTTTTTTCACAGAAAGAAAATGTCACCTCTAAAATACCAAAAAAAAGGATGAATCATGATAAAGAAGTTATGCCCACATACATCCAAAATGCATTATCAAAACTGGAGTCTTTAAAATCATCTATACAAGTGCAAGATGAATTTTATTACTTTGGCCAAACTGTTGCTAGCCATTTAAGGGCCCTACCAATGACAACAGCTGTTAAATTGCAGTCTGAAATTTTGAACCTTTTATGTAATGAAAGACAAAATTACAGAAATGAGAGCTGTAGCAGCGAACAACAAAGTTTTGATGTCAATGACATAGTGTTTGAAGACATCCCTACTACATCGTCTCCGAAAAAAAGCACCGATATTCTTTCAGAAGCGATTTCAGCATCTTTTGATGATAGTGACTTATTTTAAAAGTTTGTGTAACTTTAGTTAAAAAACAAATAATTAAATTTATAATCAAATTTTCATTTAAATTTTTTATGTATCATACTAGCATTTTATGAATATTAATAAAATAATTTATTTCACATATTTTTTCTTATAAATTAAAAACATTTTTTAAAATAAACTATGATGATTTTCATTCTATTTTTTGCCATTGCCAGTCAACAGCTCCTGTGGTCATAAAATAATTTTTATATGTTTCGCGGATTGAGGAAGCAGCTTTTGAATAATTATTTCCTGATAAATCTTTAACAGATTGCAGTAATTGTTCATCTGCTATTTCCTTTCTCCAATGTCCAGGAGTAATCTCTCCAGTGTCCATATTTTCAACGTCTACACATCCATTTGGAATATATACTTTACAATCCGTTGTTCTGAGCCAATTATGTATGCAGCAACAAGCTTTCACAATTTCATCCACTTTTTCTGGCAGTAAATCTATTGGCCTTGTAAAAATTCGGAACCTCGAAGCTAAAATTCCAAACGAATTTTCTACAACTCTTCTTGCTCTCGATAATCGGTAATTAAAAATTCTCTCTTCTTTGGTTAAAGGACCATGGTGTGAATATGGTTTCATCAAATATTTACTTAGAGGAAATGCATCATCTCCTACAACGACTCCCCAATTTGGGAAATTTATATATCCATTTTCAATGCATGTTTTAAGTGATGATTCTTTAAAAATTGTACTGTCATTCACTCGACCATTTTTTCCTACATCTATAAAAATGAACCTGTAGTTGCTGTCTACCACTGCAAAAAGAACAGTACTAAAAAATCCTTTGTAATTTATAAAATCACTATTGGTGGCAGGGGGACATTTCATACGAATATGTTTTCCATCGATGGCTCCACAGCAATTTGGAAAATTCCATCGTGTAGAGAAGCCATCTGCAATACTTCTCCATTCATTTTCTGAAGAAGGAGTCTTTACAAAAATAGTTATCATTATATTCGACTTTCGTAATTAATAGAAACAAAATTTCTAAAATTTACCTTTATAAAAAATTTCAACTTATCAAAAATTGCTTTTAAAACAGGAATCAGAAATTGTGATATTGTGCACTTAGGGACTCGATATGCATGTTCTAGAGAACTAAAAGAATCACCTGAATTGAAAAACAATTTTAGTATCATTTAAATTAAATTAGCATGAGTACACAATCTACATATATACGTATAAATGATTCTTTTACCTGATGCAATATACCTCAATGTTATTTCCAATTTTATACGTGCTGGAATAGCATCACGGAAGAATGTATTCTTTTTGGCTATGTCATTCTCAATTAACGACAATAACTCATCAAATTTTGCAGGAGTCATACGGAGATGATTTATATATGTCTTGGGGTCTTCATATCTAACTTTTTCTAATAATTTTTCACTTAAACCAAATTGTGGTCTTTGTAAAATCCAATCTCTAGTCCACAATTTCCTTTTTCTTTTCTTTTTTTCACACATTTTTGAAATTTCTGTTTTCACAATTTCACTTACTATTTGGAAACCTATTTCAAACAACTCTTCATTAGATGCCATTTTATTTAATTTTTATTTATGTACAATTTTATTTAATTTTTTTATTTTTATTTAAATTCAATTACAATTAAAAGTCCATAAATTTATTCAAAACTTGCATGTGTTATATTAGTATTATATTATATTTATATTTTTATATTTAGATATATATATTTTAGAACAGTAAACCAGCAGATGACAATTGTCAACAGTGTAAACACATTTTTAGCTGGTTGGCTGATTGCTGGTAGTACCAGCAGCTGGCAACCAGCTAAATGTAAATCAGGCATTCAGGTAGCTTTATGTTTATGTGTGTAGTGCAGGTACTTTTTACTTTTTACTTTACAATAATGATTTTCATAAAGGATGATTAAATATGTATTAAAAATTTAGATAAGCATATTATTCATATTTTTTAATAATTTACAATAAATAATAATATAATAATAATAATAGAAATAAATAATAATAAAAGTAATAGTAACAATTAATAATTAATATATTTTTCTCCACACGCGTATGACAGTTTATATTTGACGTTTCTTTACATTTATCCTCTAGGTAAGGTTTACCAGATACTCAAAGCACCAGGTAAATATCTTCCTGGTAAGTATTATTTACCAGCAAGATAAATTTTACCAGAGGATGGAACAACGGATACCTGGAGGATAAATTTACCAGACACTTACCAGAGGATGGAAAAACCGGCCCTTTATGAAGCCGAGGCAGTAAGTTAATAACTTTATTCAATATTATTTTTTATATTAAACAAAAATTTTATTTCAGATTGCAATCAAATTATCGAAAAGAGTCTTCGGAAAATATGTCAGAAGAACAAGAACATTTTTCAATGGATCCTGACATATTAGTATACGAAGAAAATATGATGAGTCCCCCTGCCTCTGAACCAGCTTTACATAACATAATTCACAAAATGAAATTTAATTTTACTTCATTCCTCGAAAGCTTGGTCGAAAGGGTTAATTTACTTTCATTTGCTTTGACATTAAAGTCAGCTGCAGCTACACCATTCTGTTTGTTATAATCTCACACAGCGCTGCAGCGTATACTTCATACTACACTTCACGCTTCAGCCTCAGACTCAGCTGCAGCATTCTGTTTCAGCAGATTAAAACAATAGAACAAAAGAAAAATAATTTTATTTTTACAAAAATTATTAGTAGATACATGAACTTGTTTTACAAAAATTATTTGGACACCTGCATCAAGTTCAAGTGTTCTAAGGACTAACGGGGCTTATCTTCAATTTATTGGTGTTGGTCAATAATAATAATGTGAATATTAAAATGAATATAATTCATCTTATTCAGAATTTGTAGTACTTTGAGAGTGAAAATGCTGTGAAAAAGTGAATCATTTATTGAAAACAGAGATGTTAAATAATAATAAATAATAATAATATTACCGTTGCTGGATATGATAATGGTATTCCTTAAAGGATTTAGCTAAAAAGTGTAATTCTCACACAAATAACATTCTTTATCAGGTTCGTATATTTCGTAATAATAATAAATATGTGTAAAATAGTGTAAAAATCACATACATCAAGTCAAGTTGCCTACAGTTTAACAGAAAATTGTTGTTGCTTGACTTTTCCGTCAAACGCCCTCATTATCATTACAACAAATTTAAAATTTACAAAATATTTTTCATGTATTATATTAGATGCATTTTCACCTACTGTTGTTTATAAAGGTGAGATTGAAATTGTGAATAAATTTTGTAAACTCATTTAAAAATTGACAGCCGTGAATTCCATTTAAATATTTTAATTTTTCAAACAATTTTTATTATAATTGCCATTTTAAATTAAAAATAACCATTGGGGTAACCTCCGAGTTGATGCCGCCAGATTTTGAAACGACATCTTCCGATGATACTTTGGAATGTCCTCTTTAACGTGGTATATGTCTTTATTGGCGCAAATTCATCTTAAGGACGCAAACTACCCTTAAAAATGTTTGGTTCAAAATGGCGAGTTTTATGAAATCCATTATTTCTCCAGATCAGGATCTTGGATCGGATTAGTTGATACACCATTTGAGAGAAAACTTCTTATTCTATTTGCAACAGTTTATTTCACTTTGATTAGATTAGCGGTTCTGGAGATATAAGGACTTAAAGTCAAAATTTCGTGTTTTTTAAAAAACACTTTCAACTTCTTTTGATGACGGCATAACTTTAAAATGTGAAGGATTTTATTACATCATTTGAAAGGTTTTTTTGTCCCCTTTCCAATGATATCATATTTATGTATGGAAACTATAAATAAAAAAATAAATGTACAAATATACAAAAAAATGTTAGCGACAATTTAGCGAATTTTTTTTACATAGTTTTTATTTGGAGAAAAATTTAGCTTTCGATGTGAGTACCAGCCGACAAAAAACAAATGAAATTTTTCGATATCTCGCTTTGTTTTCGAGATATTGAGGCTTGAAGTTTTTAGATCTACATTTGCAAATTCTTACTCTCTTCATTTTTCTTTTACATTTTTTCGTTTATTATTATTTATTATTAATACAAATTTCATAGTTAGAGCCTTGATTTATATACTGAAAAATACAATTTTTGAAGAAAGGTTTCTTCCACCGGCAAAACGATTGATAATATATGATGATGCGGATGACGAAGATGAAATATAGATGAGGCAATTGAAAAAGACACTAATCCAGAATATAATGGTGAATATACCTTCTGAGACTTTTACGATTTTTCTTTTTGCAATTATTCCTTTTACAATTTATCCTTTTACAAAAATGATTTTACATGTGGAAAAAAAATCGCCGACGAGAAAAATATAAGAAAAATTGAAAATTAAATAAAGAAGAAATTGTATTTTTAAGTATACATATACAGGGTGCTTCAGTTAGTAGTACCACGCTATATGCCCGTGGGGTTGCCCATTATGTGGTGCAAAAAAATTATATTAATAATAGAGAATAATAGAAAACTAAATTACCTTTCTTTTGATATAATACAAGTAATTTGGAATTCGATTCTAGATAAAAAGAAATCCTGAAAACAAAATTTGACGAATTTTTTAAAAAATTTTGAGTATAAATTGGGTTCCTGAAAAAAATTTGCACTACAAAAAATACTTTTATTTTTGGAATCGAAGTACAAAAATGTTCCCTTTCAAACAAAGAGAACACCTTGTATAATATAAATTAGGTAAATGCATATTCAATCTTAAATACATTCTATTAATTTTCTGAAATAACATTAGTTTTTTTTCTGCTTATCGGTTTGTTACAGTTTTAACAATTCATTTAACTTGTTTATTTCTCAAAGAAAATTGTTTTTTTAAATGAAAAGTAAAAAAAATTGGATTTAATACTATTGACACATTACAGCTCATTATGAGATGTGGTTTTATGAAGTGGTGATACATTATAATAATCTCATTATCTTTAACATTTATCAATTTTTCAATAATTTCTAGTGAGTTAACTAATTATTATTCACAATTAAAAACAAAGAACTCCGGCTAATATTTACTTGTAACTCAAAAAATACGTCTGTAACATAAAAAAATTGAAATTGACAAGAAATTGTATTGGAAGCTTGGAAAATTTCCAATAAATCCTTATTTACCTATGCCTATGTACAAAAGAAATCTACAATGAACATATACCTAATCAACTTCTTCATATGTAAATGTAACGATAATGATAATGTGTCCAATACCCTTATGTGTGATTATATATGCATAATAAATATATATGAACAAACATATACCTAATCAATTTCTTCATATGTAAATGTAACCATATAATACAATCTAACATCTAACAATTATTTAAAAAGGAGTATTTGACATGAAGTCAAAACAACAAAAAAGGCAACCAAATATCCTTTTTTTTTGTATATGAACATCAAGTATAATAATATATAATATGAATAAAGCATAAAGCATGTATGTAATAATAAAACTGGTTTAGCTCTAAATCTGTCTATACTATACATGAATTATATTTACATACGATTTGTTTCTAATTTGAAATTAATATTGTATCCTTTTTTGTTTATACATACTTAAAATAGCCGGTATAAATTCATTCCACACCGAATACTAGTTTTGAAATGTGTATGTTAGAATGTCATTCCACTGATTCCACCATGCGGGATTGGAGGCCAATGTTAAAATTTGAATTGTACATAATTTTATACTAGAGTAGAAATCTAGTTTACTTGTTTGTCTATGGCCTCAGATAGCGCTTTCACGTAATTACGACATAATGAGAAAATTTTTTATATTTTTACATATTTATACATTCAGACTCATAATGAGCTGTAATGTGTCAATAGTATAATCTATCTATATATCTATATATATATTATATTATATATATGTATATGAAAATGAATGTATGTCTGTCTGTACTCGATAGATTCAAAAACCATACATCCAATCGCCTTGAAAATTTGGGAAATTATTAGGTATATCCCCGGGAAGGTTTTTGAAAAATTTTTTTTAAATCAGAGTGTGGGGTTTTAGGTGCTACCGAACAAATATCCCAAAAATATCCAAATAACATTTAAGGCCGTATGTTTACATAGGTATTAGCTGAACTTAGTCTTAAATGTGTGTTCACATGCGTATTAGTTTTGATTTTACTACCAGTCGTAATACAAGTTAGTAGTATTATTAGCGTATTAGCATAGATAAATAAAAACAAAATATATGACAAGTAGTGTAATTCAAATTTTTCTTCGAGTGGAGCTATCGCAATCACAATAACTCACCACACAATATACATAATGTACTTTACTTACCACGATTCTATCTACATATTCACCATACGCGTATGGTGTACATACACATACACCTGCATATACACACTATTTTCACTAATCACGCACAATACCAACCATCGAGCGTGTGCAATGCATATGCGCATGTAACTTCATCGTTTCGAACGTTTAGTGTTGCCATATAAAAAATATATAAATATCAAAACTTTCTTTTTGTTCAGATTTTTAATTAGATGCATAACACAGCAACGCGTGAACAGGTACAGCTAGTACTATACTATTTTCAGAAATCGAAGTCAGTATTGTGCTTATGGGAATAGTTACCGATGAGTTTCTGATAACTTCACATATAATATTTTGTAGGAAATTCTGAATAATATATCTCTGTCAACCCTGAAGAAGGTACTTTTTAAAATATGTTAACAGGATGTTCCAAATTGTGCAGAAATAATTTTATAATTTTGTTCACAAATAATTCTTAAAAGGGAGATTCTGTACAAATTTCACATTCCTGTAAATTTATATTTGATAAAAAAGTAGCATTATTTGAAAATATCATAAAAATGTTAGGTTTTTAAGACAAATTTTAATTTTTGTTTGCTGATTTTTTCATTTCTAATAATGAATCCTGTTTTTTTTTTTTGAAAAAAGAAATACACCACCCCGTTTGATGTTGCCTATCACACAGCGTGAAGGCAACTGATTTATTCTGTTGACGCCATTTTGCTTATATGAAAAATAAAAAACCGAACTATAAAATATGAAGTCGTTGCGCAGCCGATGTCCACTCAAAGTATAAAATGTTGATTGATTCGTGTCAACGGGAAGATGGGCATAAAAATGATGATAATTCAGGGTTGCCGTAGCTACTGGGAGTATTGATTAAATTTATAAAAATAATATGAATTTATGATTAAACCATATTCAGTATTTTTAATTTTATTTATAAAGTTATGTGTTCAGTATCAATTTGATATTAAATTTTGTATACATACGAACATACATTCATTTTCATATTTGTTTATTTGTCCATTTTCTTCTACATATTTTGTTCCCTTTATGTACTTGTTAATGATTTCGTTACGTTACCGTTACATTCTGAATTTTATTTTTTGTTTTGTCTTTTCTTAGAATAAGAAAGAAAATTATTTACAATGCAAATTGCTATCATATTATTCAAATCAGCTTGTTATTATATGTTATTTTGTAAAGAAATGAACATATTTCATAAAATTTCCCAAAATGTCATAAAATTACCTGTTTTTTTGTAAAATCTAAAAAAAAATTTTTTTGCAAACTGGCAGCCCTTCATAATACATATACAATTTAAAATATTTCCCTCGGATTTAAATTGAGATCTGATCACCCCACACACGAGACAGATTTATACAAACGCAATGTGAAAGAATATAGAAAAGCATGCCTATCTTGCCTGTACTGACTTCGATTTCTGAAAATAGTATAAATAAAGCAGTTTGTAAGGTTTATAACTTGTTATAAGTAAATAACGGTAATATTGTGTCGACAATTAATAATATATTTTTTATTTTTTTATTTTTGTATTCTTTTGACCAAAATGTTAATAACCTTTGAAAGACTAAAGATATTAAACATGATTCTTTTTTATTTGAAAGATATTTTAAAGTTCCATTTTTTTAAATATCCTTGTTAGGGAAATTTTTAAGGAAGAATGATAAAAAGGTAAATTTTTGACAAACATTTTTCACAATTTTATGTTTGAACATTCATATCTGTCAACTGTCACATTTGGCAACGGATCGGGACATGTAAGACACTGTTGGAAGCTCATAATGCATACTTTTTATCGAAACTTTATTTATACTCTTATCATGTTTCGAACTGAAGTTTAAACGTTTTAACACTCCCCTGCACAGGCAAAAAAGTTTCAACCCTTAAAAAAGGGGTGAAAGAGGAATTTTTCGAAAAAATGTTTCATCGTTACAACACCCGATCAAATCACTTCAAGGAATCGATTGGTGCATGTTGGATCATATGTATATTCATAGTAAATTCATAAAACTAGATACATTTTTTTATATAAAATGAGATTTTTATTTTGTTTCATCTCTGCAAATTCAAATTTATATGATATATGTATATGTATGTATGTACATATATATATATTAAAATTTATATACATATGTAGTACATACAAAAATATAGTATGTTCTTTAACATATATTGTATATTTATAATAATGCGTTCGCCAAGCAATGTAGATATACACAAACGTTAAATTAAAATAACTAATTAAATTCAAATAAAGAAAAATGCAATGCAATTTAATGCTAATAATTTTTTAATTAATTTTGTTTTTATTTTGAATTTTTTCTGAATTATAAATTAGAAGAAAGTGTATGCATACATAATATATAGTGTATGCATTATAATATTGTACGCATGTACATTTGTATACCAAATTCATTTCCTTAATATTATTCTGAAAAGCCAAATACAAAAAGTTGAAACATCATATAATTTGTTTTGAATAGCTCATTATATCATTTTTGAAATTTACAATTCAGCTTTTCGCATTTGTGTATTTTTCAATCTCTGCAAGAGATTGTTATATGATGCTCAACTTTATTACCAGAAACAGAAACCTTATTTTTATTAAAACAATAAACTCTAAACTTAATATATGTATGTAAGTATATATATAATGTGTATTGACTTCATTACGATGCAAATTTTCAGATTTTGAATTAATTTAAGATAACAAATGAATAAATTTATAATAATGAAAGTAACTAGATATGTATATTATATGTAAATGCTGAGAAAATACCCAAGTGCAATCACAATGAGTAATAGATAAACAATAAAATTACATAAAACTGGAATTGCATTTTTAACTATGAATTTTGTTGAACGTTTATAACTGCCACATTTGGCAACGGATCGCGTGATTTAAAATACTTTTTGTCCTTCTATCTTGTTTCAAACAAATTATAAAGTTTTATATGAGCTCACCTCCTATGTACATAGACAAAAAAGTTTCAACCCTAAAGAAATATATATTATATTATGTATTGGGTGCTTCAGATCCACGATATAAAAATTCAACAGTAGATAGGCCTCACCGTGACAAACACAAAAGCGATCTACACAGGGGGAGGGGTTAATCTTAATCGCTTCGCCGCTAGAGGGCGTCAATTTTTTTTTTTTTTACAAAACACTATTTTCGTTATTTTATATCCCAGCTCAAAAAAGTATACCACCATGCGATAGGAGACCCGTTGTTTCATTTGACATATAGCTCACTTCTGCTGCCCATCCTCTTCAAAAGTTATTGGTAGGCAAATTCAAAAACTTTTTCACCTGATTTTTTGGAAAAAATCAGTGATTTCTCGAAAAAACACCGGTTTAACGGCCAATTTCTCTTCCATCAGTAGAAAGCCTGATTCTTTCTGAAAAATATTTGTTTGCGTCTCACGTTGTTCTTTTTTCGTTTCAGAGATATAGCAAGTTATATCAGTTAAGGTTTTAGTCAATGTAGTGAAGTCAATGAAGGTTTTTTCCAAGAAGTCCACAGAAACAGTTTTTTTATATTATTTAAAATCAGAAACCTTTCACGGGCGGGAAATAAATATTTGCATTTTTATGCAATATTTTCGCAACTTATACAGGGTGTCCTTATCGAATGGTCAATCCGCAAACAATAGATAGGTCACAACGCGACACAAAACATTATACTATAGAGGGGGCGGGGGGTTGGTTAATCTCAACCGTCCAGCCGCTAGAGGGCGATAAAGATTTTTCGCACTTATTCTACGAAACACCCTATAACATCTACGGTGTTCTAGCTAGAAGAAAGTAGTATGAAAGAAATCTATAGGAAACTTCCCCCTCTCTTTAATGATTCATCATGTGCCTCTCTACGTCTTTCTTTTCTTCTTTTCAATAGTTTTGTGTCTTTTTTTAGTGTTTGAATTGTGTAAAATCACTATTTTACACGATTTTACACAATTCAAACACTAAAAAAGATTAAGTAGAGAAAAAACTGGAAAAGAAAGAGCTTTAATGTACAAGGCAAAAATGAAGCAGGTGTCTTGGGCTTTCCGCTTTTTAACTATAATTTAGATGGCGCTGTGATTCTACAGCCTGTATTTCTCTGAAATAATTCTGATTTTAAAACTCAATAACTATTGAAAAGAAAGACGTAGAGTGGCATGTGAGTTATCATTAGAGAGAGGAGTGAGTTTTCTAGAGATTTCACTTATACTACTTTCTTTTAGTTAGTACATAGTAGTTGTTATAAGTGCGAAAAGTTTTATCGCCCTCTTGCGGCTGAACGGTTAAGATTACCACCTCCTCCCCTCTGTAGAACGATTTTTTGTTTTTCTCGAAGAAACCTATTGCTTGCGGATTGAACACTCGAGGAAATATAGTTACCCTGTATTTTTTGTTTACAATAGTACAATATTTTTATTTTTGTACGTATTGTTGATATACTGTATATATTTTTGAGAAATACTTAATAAAGTAAAAAAGATTACAAAAAACTTGTTTGGTGAATACCACCCTAATTAACTCTCTAAAAAAATGATGATATACTGTACTCAAATAGCTTCTTCAAAATTTGTAATAAAAAAAAAGTAAATAAAACAACGATAAAAATATCTATTGTTTTTGTAGTTTGATTTTATCTTCATTTTATATGAGTATGTACATAATTTTATGTATTCTCAACACTAAAAAAAAAATAATGTATGATGTTACAATATGTATAAACTAAAACTGATGGTGTTGATAGAAGATAATATACTAATACAGTGCAATCAATTGTATGTATTCTCAACTTTTATCTGCCGAAACTAACATTTCGCTTAGGTACTAAAATAATAAATAACATATGTATGCATATATGTATATATGTATTGCTTTTGAAATAATGTTTAATGTCTATACAGGTTGTCTCTAATTTAATTGGTAGTTCTTTTAATGTTCTTTTAATCTTGTTTAGAACAAAACATATGAATATGGGATATTTTTACTCATTATTGTTTTTGCCTTGTGCTTATTGCTTATATTTTGATATACATAAGGGTGTCCGCCTCGGGTGGTCAACCCGCAAATAGTAGATAGTCTCACCGAGGCAAACAAAAAATCGTTTAACATGGAGGGGTAATCTCAACCATTTAGTCGCTAGAAAATGTATTTTTAACTAATTTGTTTGAAATCAAAATTACAACTGAGCTTAATTTAATTTCCATAATTAAAAGAAATTTAAAAGTGAAATTGTTTTATCAGCATTTTCCTTGGTGCTGCAACGTGACTTACATAATTTGTTTATTTCAAATTTTCCCATGCATGTTAACTTATATAGACATTGAATTATACAGAGTGTTTCCATTAACACCCGATAAAAAAAACCACGATATGATAAGAGATAAATATTTAATGTACAGGCCAAAAATGAAGGGAGTGTCTTGGGCTTCCTGCTTATGTATTTTCACAGCCTGTATTTTCTCTAAAAAAAAAATGACAAAAAATCACGAAATTCTGACTTTGAAACTCTTGAAGGAAGGACGTAGACGAGCATGTGAGGTATAATGAGTGGGCGTTTTATACAGATTTATCTTAGACTACTTTCTTCCAGCTATTACACCATAGTGGTTATAGGGTGTTTCGTAAAGCAAGTGCGAGAAATCTTCATCGCCCTCTAGCGGCTAAACGGTTGAGATTACCCTTTTCGATAGTACGATTTTTTGTTTATCTCGATGAGACCTATTCACTGTATAAATATACAGGGTGCATTGTTTTCCACGGACACACATTAGTACCATTATATTCTTTTTCTGTTTTATAAAAAGGAATGTATGAGCACTTTACTGTATGAACATTTTAATTTTTTGTTTTGCAAGACCCTCGTATACAAAACTGTTTGCAACTTTCCGTACACCCCATGAATCGTAATTTTTTTTTGTATAATAGAGAGACTATAAAACCTTTAATTTGGTATATCATTTGCTGTAAGAAACAATTTTATTTTGGTCGAAAAAGAGAAGACCTAAAACTTCAACTTCTTGGTTTTTTTCGAAAAATTTTGTAAAAAAAATGATTTTTTAAAAAAAAAATCCACTGCCAAAAATTTTTTTTCTTGAAATGAATAAAATAAATCTGAAGTATTCGTATAGCATATAGCACATAGATAGAAACGTACAAGCACAAATTCACACTGTCTATTGCAAATACGTATAATTAAAGTACGGAGCAAAGCAAAGACATTCGGCACTACTAAATTGTCTAATTGTCTAATTTGTAAATTTATGTATTTTTATGGTTTAATACAATGAAATTTTTCCATTTCTGTTTGTTTAAAAATAAATTATTGTGTGCAATATACCATTAATTCTACTCCTAATAATGTTTAGGAGGTCCGTATTATCAAAATATCTTCAGTAGTGATTCAAAAAATTAAGTTTCTAAATAATCGTGGGAAAAGTTTATGTATAGTAGTAAATTTTAATTACTTATTTAAATTCACTATTTATTTATTTATTTATTTATCTATTTTTTTTCGCAACGTAAATAATAGTTGCAACGTAGTATGAATGATATCTATATTCTTCAAATTGAGTTATTCTGGCACTCCAGAATATTCTACCACTGTATAGCACGTAATTTGTAACAGACTGTGAATCGAGTTTTTTTTTTGTATTTGGTAGCACGTAACACGTAATATGTTTCGACCAAATTCAAATTTTGTTTCGTCCAAATAAATTTTGTTTCGACTAAGTAGGTACTTAGGTAGCATATAATTATTGTGTCGACAATATTTGACAAGAGTTACAAATAAATATAGTCGACGGTATACATACAGTCCAGTCAAATTAGCGTTTCACCTCGGAATAAGAGATAATAAGCTGGAAATTTGCATACACCTTCATTTTGGCATTCTAAAAGTTGTGTCAAAAGTCTCACAAAATCTCGTGCCTGCGTCGTGAGTAATTGAAGATCAAACGTCACAAAAATCGGTTTTTCACGATTATCTCGGTTTTTACAGCTCCAATGACGTTAATTATAGAGCGTAAAATTTGCAACAATTTCTGTTCTAACCATTTTTTCATACGCTCAACGGTTTATGAGATAGAGGGCGGAGAAAGCGCAGCGCTTAGCCATACATACTATAATACAAGGTCAATAATGAATTTCGGTAAATAATACCTTGTATTTATTTCTGCTTCGGTATATTGTTCGTCACGTACAGCTTTCATCAGACGATTAGTGATGACGTCACGCAGTTTGAAACCAAAAATTATATTGTTTGGACTAAATTTGGTAACCGAATGTGGTTGTGCATTAATACACCATTGCAAATTTCTGAGTTATAAATCCCAATCTGTGTGATTGTTTGGAGAAGAAAACTCAAACTGGTTTGATTTGCTCGTTCAATTTGACCGTTTGCGCGGGTAGTGCGAACTATGACCTTTATATGTCTGATATGGTTTTCGATGCAGAAGTTCTCAAATTCTTTCGAGGTGTAGGCTGTCCCCCTGTCGGTGATTATAGTCCTTGGAAGTCCAAAATGTGTGGCTAACTCTATCAACATAGACAGAACTCGAGTTTTAGTATTTTTCACTGCTTTCACGATGAGATACTTGCTGAAAGTATCTGAAACGCCTACTATATGGCTATTTCCCCTACGACTTTTAGGAAATGGTCCTAGATGATCGACCCATAACCTTGTAAATGCTATCGGCACAAATTCGTCGGAATACAAACGACCTTCACGTTTACCAGCGGTTGTTTTATTAAAGCAACATTCGATATATGAATTTATATATGATTTAACGTATCTTTGCATTCGTGGGAACCATACGTCTTGTTTCAGTCGTATCAGTGTTTTTTCGACTTCAAAATGACCCATTTCACACGATATGTTTTAACCATTCGCCACCTGACGTTTTTATATGACAAGCTTCAGTTCATTGTTCAATCATCTGAATAAGCGAGACATGTTCAGCAGTATTCTTTCTTTATTTGTTTCGCTTGTTCGCTGTCTATAGTTCCTTGTAGGACTCCTAAAATTCCCTTTAAATTTTCATCTTGAAGCTACATCGTAAGAATCCAATCTTCGGTTGATATGTCTACTTTCATGATATGCGCAACCGCAACGATATCTGCATCTTTCGGATCATCATGGGGCTGACGGCTCATTGCATCAACGTGTACCATGCGGTTTCCGATTCTATGAACTAGCGTAAATTCGAACTCTTGAAGTTTTAACCACCAGCGGGCAACTCGTGGACAAAGTGAAGTTGTTGTTTTCATAGTAGTTATTGCAGTACAATCAGTGATGATGTTGAACTTTTTCCCGATAAGATATATCCTGAATCGTTCGAGAGATTCTACAATCGCCAGGAGCTCTAACTCGAAACTATGGTATCTTCGTTCGTTTTCGGTACATAATCGACTGTAATAAAATACAACATTTAACTCGCCTTGATAATTGCTTTGGAAAAGAATTCGGGCAATTCCTGACGAACATGCATCGGTATGCACTTCATGCAGTTTATTAGGATCGTATATCGTCAAAATAGGTTCAGAACACAGTAATGTCTTCAACTTTTCAAATGCTAATGTCTGTTCATCGGTCCATTTAAAGTCATTAGTCGCGTCTTTAGTTTTTAAAAGTCCTACAATACGTCAGACTTCGGTTACGTTTGATGGTCGTAGAAAATTGCGTATCGCGTCGGTTTTACGGAAAATTGGCTAATAATGTTTTTATTAATCTCATGGCCCAAAAAACTATGTTCTGACAAAAACAGATTTTGAAAGTCGTAGCATTAACTTAGCTGTTCTCATCAAGCTGCTAAGCCCTCATTAATCGTATTGCTTGGAATAATGATTTCGTCCACATAGCAAATGGCTCTGTCTTTCATTGGTCTAACGATTTTTGAAATTGTTTGTTGAAATATCGCAGGCGCGTTTATCAATCCAAAAAGCATTCGATTAAATTCATAATGACCATTAAAAAAAGCATTCGATTAATTCATAATGATCGGTATTTGTGATAATAAGCAGACATCACATCCATAGTTGTTAAAAATTGATTTCCGGACAGCAACGATAATGTTTCTTCGACGACAGGCATTGGAAATGGTAATTTTTTTTTATTTTGTTGAGCTCTCTAAAATCGATACATAATCGGTCTTCACCATTCGCTTTCTTTACCAAAACAATGGGAGACGAATAATCCGATGTGCCGGATCTGATGATATAATTTTCTAGTAATTCCTGAATAATTCTATCCACTATCTGACGTTTTGTAAACGGTATTCGATATGTTTTTCTCGTTACAGGTTTATCGTTATCGAGTTCGATTGTCATTGACTGGATGGTGCATGCTTTTAACTGGCTCAATTTTTCTCCAAAACAGTCCTGATGTTCGATCAACATACCATGAAGCTGTTGCCTCTCGTCTATTGTTAATTCCTTGTTAACATTAACTGCTTCCATTTCCATTGTTTCTAGTCGACACAGACCAGATTCAATAATTAACCTTTTATCTCGTTGACATTCTTATGTCTTTTTGACTTCTTAGTCTGATCCCAACAACACTTCTTCTGGAATCATATCGTCTTCCACGATGTGTAAGTCTGTTTCGGTTTCAATATCATCCATTTTTACGTTGGCTATTAAGTTTGATGTAGCTATAAATTCTTCTCCACCGAAACCTTTTAACAATTTTGGTTCACAATAATGTATATCCCGAATTGAATGCGCTATCGTTTTACGGATTAATGGTTGAATTACATTAATGCGACAGTCCGATGCGAGATCTCGTACCAGTCTTGTTCTATCCTCGTTCGCCCATAAATATCGTCGAGTAATTTACATTGATATAGGTGCTTATTATGGTTTTCGATTCGATGGTTGATCGAAGAATCTTCTTCGATTCGACTAAATTTAGTTTTGGTATTATGTAAGTTAATCGAACGACTGAAAATGTCAGATGTCATTATTTTGAATTATTATGAATATTTTCTTGGTTAAGTGATATCTTTTTTAAATTTTTTAAATTTACTTGGCTTGCTTGTATAATAAAATTAAATTTTATAAATTTTGAGTTTTGTACATACATATATACATTTTATAAAAAAAAAACACTGAAAGCTTTATATACTTACATTTTTTTGAACTATCCATTTTTCTAAATGCTTTTTGTTCACTGTTATTAAACGTAAATATGACAATTCGTCAGTAAAAATGTGATCGAACCAGCTGTTCGATATAATAGAAGGCTTCGAAAAAAATCGAAAGCTATAATAGCGACATTTGAATTTGACAGATATTCGATAATTTATCGAAAATCATAATAAGCACCATAATTTAATATACGAGTAATTTAATATAATAATTTAATATAATTTAATATAATTTACATTTATATTTCGAGTAATTTAAATTAATTTACATTTATTTACATTTAATTTAAATTTTAATTTACATAATTTACATTTATAAAATTTCACAATCATAATAACCTATCAAAACACACAACAAAGACAACTGTCATTACATGTCGTATACGAGAAATTTTCAATTTTGCGAAATTGTCTCGCATCGCACTCTCGGATCTCGTATTAATGTAAATTGCATAATTTGAATTAGCTTTATAAAATTTATTTGACAGCTGTATCGAGACTCGTACGAGATCTCGCATCGGACTGTCGCATTAATGTAATTCAACCATAATGTTCTATCGCTTCCAGGATCAATATAAGCTTTTACAGTTGTATCGTTGATTTTGACAAGTTTAGTCATTGTTTTTGCATCCGTAGTGAACTCTGCATTGCATACATACATACATACTCTGCATACATTATTTTCTTTTGATTTTAAATTGCAATCAGCAATCGTATGCCCTGATTTTTGGCAATTCGTACATCTTGCTCTTTTCTACGGTTGCGGACAATTTATTGACATGTGTCCCGGATTGTTGCAATCGTAGCATATAATTTGTGTATTTTTTCCAAATCGTGTTGACTGTTGTGGTTGAACTTGGTTACTTATAGACGATAGTTACCTGCTTCAAATATCGTTCTACTTGTCGTGACTTTTGCGTTTGTTTCACGAGTCGAATTGTAATTGTGTACATTATTCGAAAAATATCTTTGTACCGTTGTTAATAAATCGTTGATCGTGTTGAAATGCAAGCTAGCAATTGCGTTTTGCAGTCCGTTATGTTTCATTCCATGTCGAATATATTTTATAATTGATGAGTATCGTCAAGACATCCTTTTCTTCCTTTCGCACACATTTTATAAATGTATTCTTCAATTCTTTCTCCCGATTGACGAGTTGTCGACATCATTCCCATATGTATATCGGCTTCAGTTTGCAGCGATGGAAAATCTTGAAGCAATTTTGTACTAAATTCTCGCCATGTCGTGAATATGTCTATTTGACCGTCATTCCGAAGTTTTTCTGGACCTCGAAGTTTTGACTGTGCCGAGAAAAGTAAAATTTGTTCGTCCCATTGATAAAATTCTTGTAGTTTATTGATACGAGCGACGAATTGTGTGCAGTTCAATAAATCGGTGTTTAATGGATCGAAAATGGGTAGAATCTCGTTAATATCTCTTATCTGTGCGGATGTCAGCGTATTTCGTTCGATCACGCTTTGAATTTTTGAAGACGCTCGTAGTAGCGGCGATTCCGGACGATTATTTTTCGTTTCGTTTGTCGTGGACGTTTTTATACTTTATAGTGTTAATAACCGTTGTGAGCATTGGATTAAGTTGTTCGATGTCCGTTTTTAGTTTTGCTAATTCATTTTGATCCGTATTCATCTGCGGTAACGTTAAGACTGGCGTTTACTCAAAGAAAAAATCGAAATCAAAACAACTACATTGAAATTTCTATTCACTACAAACAAAATTATGAGTTTGCATGTGTTTGTGATCTATTCTTCAAGCTGAGCTGAAGACCGTACTCATGGTGGTATCAAAGTGTATATATATACCTAACCTAGATTTACCTAGGTTTACCTAGATTTACTTTGGTGGTATACAGAAATTATACCAACAGCAACAACGCAAACAATTCCAACATATTTCTTTTCTTTCTACTCAATTTTACTTCTTCTTATTTATTGAATGAATAGGATATGATTTGTTTTTGTATATGGAAAGTAAACTGAAAAATTATATGTATATATATATATATATATATATCTATTATATATTATCTATTCTCCTTGTATACATTTTGTTGTTTTGACTGTTCATAAGATGTGTACAGTATACTGTATAATACTGTTCAAGGGTTTATGTACATTTCAATATGCAATATTGTTCTTTTCATTTACTCTGTCAGTATTTCACAGATCAATGTTTTATATTTCAATTTTGTGAGGCAGGTCAGTACAACCAGTACTACTAATTTACTTACCGCACATATGATTTCATATTTTTTATCTGTTTATTTTATTTTTATATGGTAATTATTATGGTAATTATGAAAATAACTTATTTTAGTTTATATTATTATGTAAGGAATCAGTATTATTTTCCAACTGTACATTATATCAATGTAATATTTAGGAAAAAAATTCATCATTTTCCATAAAATGTTGTCATTTTAATTACAAGTATGATACCAAATAAAAAATAAAAATAAAAAGATGAAAAGTGTAAATTACTATTGTATTGAAATGACAGCATTGTGGAGTTAGTGAACATAGTGATTAGTAAGAAAAAAAAAGTTAGTTAGAAATTAAAGTTTTTATTCAACTCCTAACACCATGGAAATATACAAATTGCATTCAACATAGTTGAAAAATATACCACATAATAAAAATTTTAAAAATTATCTGGCTCACGAATAGGCATTTTACGGGGATAACGCGGATCAATTATTTCCGGCAATAAACAATTGAAATAAAAATCACGAAGCTTTACAAAATGTTCGGTCCAAAAAGAATCATCGCGGTAAATTTTTTCAATTTTTAGATTCTTAGCACTAGAAGTCCACACTGCAAAATAACAATAACTACGTCGCGTTACATGTAATTGTCCTTGCACTTGGTAATAATAATTATGCTTCACATCAAATTTAATATCACCTGTTTTTTCATCCACTTTCCAACAATTAATTTTTTTTAAGCGTATGGCTTCATCAATTTCCATACCTGCAGCTGAAGAAGGGCATTTTATTTCCACGATTCCATCGTCATCTATGATACCGTCAGGAGTTGCACCTAGAAACTCATGTTCAGGATCAATAAAAAGTCCACATTTTCTAATCAGAACATTTAATTGCTGGGATAATTGTTCTAACGCGCACTGTTCATTATTTTTTCCGTACTGTACCGATTTTATTAAAGATATATTCGAGTACAAAATGTCTTTCACTAAATTTCCGAACGTTTTGACGCGACGCTTACAAACTTTCCCGAAAACCGAAGCAGTTAACAAATTTCGACGCTTTTCCAGCCAAATGTTGCACAGGGATTGTTCTCTAGTGGACTTTTCAATTTCAATTCTGTTATCCTGGTTCGATTTTAGAACATTTCCTCCCGTATCGATGAGTGGGCTTCAGTTGATAAATCAGGTTTTTGACATGTGTCCGGACCATAATTTTCATCAACAGTATCAATTTTTTTTTCTTTATAGCCCTGTTCCTTTCTTATCAATAATTTTCTTCTATTAAATTTTATTCTTTTCTCTAAAAGGCGTTTTACACGAACAGTAGGGCTTTTCAAAAATACTGTATTACACAGATCAATGTACGCCTTTTTTGAATTATGTTGAACCAGTGCTGCATGACATCTATGTGTATAAGAATGGGACATAGATAAATTTTTTCTTTTTCCTCCAACAAATTTTGCCACAATCGAATGAAATTGTTCGACAATGTTCGAATCGACGTCGTATATTAGACTGTTAGCATGAAAACTCAAGTTTTTGCATATGAGTAAAATTTCATTAAAAATGCCATCTTTCTTGAGTTCTTCGATTCTACATTCTTGATTATTATTTTTAGCACAAAAATAATCACCACAATTTTTATGTTCTCCGAAAACATGATATGGTGCATTTATTATGTCTTTTGCTAGAGCACGAATTTTTACATTCGGAGTTTCATCACATTTTGATTTCCAATGCGCGATAGCTTTTTTTATTCCTATTTCTAAACGCGACGCGTTAGATAGAACAAGTTTACGAAATCTTATCGAATAACTATGTACACTCGCGATATTCCGTAATTTATTTCTAAAATTTCTAAATAAATGGTTTCGACACTCAATTTTTTGTACATAAGTGGTCGCGTATGGTCTTGCATCTAATATTTTTTTATAAACAGAACTATCACCGTCAGCTATAAGTTTATTAAAACGCACTCCATACAAACCTTCACTTATTCTAAATCCTTCAACTATAGAAGCAGCTTCCATTCCTGTCGATGATCCAACGTAGTTAATACTACAATCATGTTCTCGTGGTTGTTGGCCCTTGTTTCGTGCAGTGACACATATTAAACAAAATTTGTTTTTAACACTGATAAACAGCACTTTTTTCGTATGAAATCCGACTATTGCTGCTGCACCTGATAAAGCAGAATAATTATTCCGATATGAACGTTTTGACCAGCATCCATCAGCTACTACTGTTATTAAAGGTGTTCCATCCGTATCAACTTCATTTCTTTGAATTGCTTCTTTTTCTTCTTCTTCAATTGCTGCTAACATACTAGATGCAGCTGTTTGCATCCAAGAATCACCAACAATCTTTTGTATTTGGTTGAATGTCGTTTTACGGATTAATGGTTGAATTACATTAATGCGACAGTCCGATGCGAGATCTCGTACCAGTCTTGTTCTATCCTCGTTCGCCCATAAATATCGTCGAGTAATTTACATTGATATAGGTGCTTATTATGGTTTTCGATTCGATGGTTGATCGAAGAATCTTCTTCGATTCGACTAAATTTAGTTTTGGTATTATGTAAGTTAATCGAACGACTGAAAATGTCAGATGTCATTATTTTGAATTATTATGAATATTTTCTTGGTTAAGTGATATCTTTTTTAAATTTTTTAAATTTACTTGGCTTGCTTGTATAATAAAATTAAATTTTATAAATTTTGAGTTTTGTACATACATATATACATTTTATAAAAAAAAAACACTGAAAGCTTTATATACTTACATTTTTTTGAACTATCCATTTTTCTAAATGCTTTTTGTTCACTGTTATTAAACGTAAATATGACAATTCGTCAGTAAAAATGTGATCGAACCAGCTGTTCGATATAATAGAAGGCTTCGAAAAAAATCGAAAGCTATAATAGCGACATTTGAATTTGACAGATATTCGATAATTTATCGAAAATCATAATAAGCACCATAATTTAATATACGAGTAATTTAATATAATAATTTAATATAATTTAATATAATTTACATTTATATTTCGAGTAATTTAAATTAATTTACATTTATTTACATTTAATTTAAATTTTAATTTACATAATTTACATTTATAAAATTTCACAATCATAATAACCTATCAAAACACACAACAAAGACAACTGTCATTACATGTCGTATACGAGAAATTTTCAATTTTGCGAAATTGTCTCGCATCGCACTCTCGGATCTCGTATTAATGTAAATTGCATAATTTGAATTAGCTTTATAAAATTTATTTGACAGCTGTATCGAGACTCGTACGAGATCTCGCATCGGACTGTCGCATTAATGTAATTCAACCATAATGTTCTATCGCTTCCAGGATCAATATAAGCTTTTACAGTTGTATCGTTGATTTTGACAAGTTTAGTCATTGTTTTTGCATCCGTAGTGAACTCTGCATTGCATACATACATACATACTCTGCATACATTATTTTCTTTTGATTTTAAATTGCAATCAGCAATCGTATGCCCTGATTTTTGGCAATTCGTACATCTTGCTCTTTTCTACGGTTGCGGACAATTTATTGACATGTGTCCCGGATTGTTGCAATCGTAGCATATAATTTGTGTATTTTTTCCAAATCGTGTTGACTGTTGTGGTTGAACTTGGTTACTTATAGACGATAGTTACCTGCTTCAAATATCGTTCTACTTGTCGTGACTTTTGCGTTTGTTTCACGAGTCGAATTGTAATTGTGTACATTATTCGAAAAATATCTTTGTACCGTTGTTAATAAATCGTTGATCGTGTTGAAATGCAAGCTAGCAATTGCGTTTTGCAGTCCGTTATGTTTCATTCCATGTCGAATATATTTTATAATTGATGAGTATCGTCAAGACATCCTTTTCTTCCTTTCGCACACATTTTATAAATGTATTCTTCAATTCTTTCTCCCGATTGACGAGTTGTCGACATCATTCCCATATGTATATCGGCTTCAGTTTGCAGCGATGGAAAATCTTGAAGCAATTTTGTACTAAATTCTCGCCATGTCGTGAATATGTCTATTTGACCGTCATTCCGAAGTTTTTCTGGACCTCGAAGTTTTGACTGTGCCGAGAAAAGTAAAATTTGTTCGTCCCATTGATAAAATTCTTGTAGTTTATTGATACGAGCGACGAATTGTGTGCAGTTCAATAAATCGGTGTTTAATGGATCGAAAATGGGTAGAATCTCGTTAATATCTCTTATCTGTGCGGATGTCAGCGTATTTCGTTCGATCACGCTTTGAATTTTTGAAGACGCTCGTAGTAGCGGCGATTCCGGACGATTATTTTTCGTTTCGTTTGTCGTGGACGTTTTTATACTTTATAGTGTTAATAACTGTTGTGAGCATTGGATTAAGTTGTTCGATGTCCGTTTTTAGTTTTGCTAATTCATTTTGATCCGTATTCATCTGCGGTAACGTTAAGACTGGCGTTTACTCAAAGAAAAAATCGAAATCAAAACAACTACATTGAAATTTCTATTCACTACAAACAAAATTATGAGTTTGCATGTGTTTGTGATCTATTCTTCAAGCTGAGCTGAAGACCGTACTCATGGTGGTATCAAAGTGTATATATATACCTAACCTAGATTTACCTAGGTTTACCTAGATTTACTTTGGTGGTATACAGAAATTATACCAACAGCAACAACGCAAACAATTCCAACATATTTCTTTTCTTTCTACTCAATTTTACTTCTTCTTATTTATTGAATGAATAGGATATGATTTGTTTTTGTATATGGAAAGTAAACTGAAAAATTATATGTATATATATATATATATATATATCTATTATATATTATCTATTCTCCTTGTATACATTTTGTTGTTTTGACTGTTCATAAGATGTGTACAGTATACTGTATAATACTGTTCAAGGGTTTATGTACATTTCAATATGCAATATTGTTCTTTTCATTTACTCTGTCAGTATTTCACAGATCAATGTTTTATATTTCAATTTTGTGAGGCAGGTCAGTACAACCAGTACTACTAATTTACTTACCGCACATATGATTTCATATTTTTTATCTGTTTATTTTATTTTTATATGGTAATTATTATGGTAATTATGAAAATAACTTATTTTAGTTTATATTATTATGTAAGGAATCAGTATTATTTTCCAACTGTACATTATATCAATGTAATATTTAGGAAAAAAATTCATCATTTTCCATAAAATGTTGTCATTTTAATTACAAGTATGATACCAAATAAAAAATAAAAATAAAAAGATGAAAAGTGTAAATTACTATTGTATTGAAATGACAGCATTGTGGAGTTAGTGAACATAGTGATTAGTAAGAAAAAAAAAGTTAGTTAGAAATTAAAGTTTTTATTCAACTCCTAACACCATGGAAATATACAAATTGCATTCAACATAGTTGAAAAATATACCACATAATAAAAATTTTAAAAATTATCTGGCTCACGAATAGGCATTTTACGGGGATAACGCGGATCAATTATTTCCGGCAATAAACAATTGAAATAAAAATCACGAAGCTTTACAAAATGTTCGGTCCAAAAAGAATCATCGCGGTAAATTTTTTCAATTTTTAGATTCTTAGCACTAGAAGTCCACACTGCAAAATAACAATAACTACGTCGCGTTACATGTAATTGTCCTTGCACTTGGTAATAATAATTATGCTTCACATCAAATTTAATATCACCTGTTTTTTCATCCACTTTCCAACAATTAATTTTTTTTAAGCGTATGGCTTCATCAATTTCCATACCTGCAGCTGAAGAAGGGCATTTTATTTCCACGATTCCATCGTCATCTATGATACCGTCAGGAGTTGCACCTAGAAACTCATGTTCAGGATCAATAAAAAGTCCACATTTTCTAATCAGAACATTTAATTGCTGGGATAATTGTTCTAACGCGCACTGTTCATTATTTTTTCCGTACTGTACCGATTTTATTAAAGATATATTCGAGTACAAAATGTCTTTCACTAAATTTCCGAACGTTTTGACGCGACGCTTACAAACTTTCCCGAAAACCGAAGCAGTTAACAAATTTCGACGCTTTTCCAGCCAAATGTTGCACAGGGATTGTTCTCTAGTGGACTTTTCAATTTCAATTCTGTTATCCTGGTTCGATTTTAGAACATTTCCTCCCGTATCGATGAGTGGGCTTCAGTTGATAAATCAGGTTTTTGACATGTGTCCGGACCATAATTTTCATCAACAGTATCAATTTTTTTTTCTTTATAGCCCTGTTCCTTTCTTATCAATAATTTTCTTCTATTAAATTTTATTCTTTTCTCTAAAAGGCGTTTTACACGAACAGTAGGGCTTTTCAAAAATACTGTATTACACAGATCAATGTACGCCTTTTTTGAATTATGTTGAACCAGTGCTGCATGACATCTATGTGTATAAGAATGGGACATAGATAAATTTTTTCTTTTTCCTCCAACAAATTTTGCCACAATCGAATGAAATTGTTCGACAATGTTCGAATCGACGTCGTATATTAGACTGTTAGCATGAAAACTCAAGTTTTTGCATATGAGTAAAATTTCATTAAAAATGCCATCTTTCTTGAGTTCTTCGATTCTACATTCTTGATTATTATTTTTAGCACAAAAATAATCACCACAATTTTTATGTTCTCCGAAAACATGATATGGTGCATTTATTATGTCTTTTGCTAGAGCACGAATTTTTACATTCGGAGTTTCATCACATTTTGATTTCCAATGCGCGATAGCTTTTTTTATTCCTATTTCTAAACGCGACGCGTTAGATAGAACAAGTTTACGAAATCTTATCGAATAACTATGTACACTCGCGATATTCCGTAATTTATTTCTAAAATTTCTAAATAAATGGTTTCGACACTCAATTTTTTGTACATAAGTGGTCGCGTATGGTCTTGCATCTAATATTTTTTTATAAACAGAACTATCACCGTCAGCTATAAGTTTATTAAAACGCACTCCATACAAACCTTCACTTATTCTAAATCCTTCAACTATAGAAGCAGCTTCCATTCCTGTCGATGATCCAACGTAGTTAATACTACAATCATGTTCTCGTGGTTGTTGGCCCTTGTTTCGTGCAGTGACACATATTAAACAAAATTTGTTTTTAACACTGATAAACAGCACTTTTTTCGTATGAAATCCGACTATTGCTGCTGCACCTGATAAAGCAGAATAATTATTCCGATATGAACGTTTTGACCAGCATCCATCAGCTACTACTGTTATTAAAGGTGTTCCATCCGTATCAACTTCATTTCTTTGAATTGCTTCTTTTTCTTCTTCTTCAATTGCTGCTAACATACTAGATGCAGCTGTTTGCATCCAAGAATCACCAACAATCTTTTGTATTTGGTTGAATGTCCTCGAGGACATGCATGGGATATCCAACACACTAGTGATTTCCTCTAATTGAGCAAAACCACATCCAGTGGATGTTATTCCAAGTACAGCACCATAATTCACGTCAGAAATAGAATTTTTGTTTTGAGTTGTCTGTACTGAAAACTTTTCCAAACACATATTACATTCAAAATAAATTGTAGACTGTAGCCCACGTTGTTTTTCTCCTTTTATTTGCACATTGTGTAAAGTACATGCAAAATCTCCAGCATGCTTAAATTCTTGAAGACATTGATAAAAAAATCCTATATCTATAATTCTTCGTCCTTCTATTTGATATTCTCTTTGATCCTTTGGTGACTCCTGCTCGATAATAAGGCAATCACTCACATTACACTGTGTACCATTTATTTCACTGCAATCTTTTGGTTCACTATTTTCCACTAAATAACTACTATTATTAGCACTGATATTATTTTCAATCGAATTTTGGACTGTTTTATTAAAATTTAAAAAGTTTGCTTTCCGATTCTTTTTTCCGTAATTCAACAATTTTGACTTCGAAATTTTCCCCATTTTTGTAAAAAAAAATTACGAAAATAAGAAAAAGTATATTATAAGTAAATATATAGAAGTACATATTAGGTATAACACTATTAGATGTAAGATATAATATAAGATAAGATAGGTATATAAGACAGTATTAAATATTAGTATAGTTATAATTAGAAATATTTTATTATTGTTATAATTATTTTTATCTGCAAATTTATAATGATATACAATTATAAATGTGAAAATTGATTGAAAATTAATTAATTAACAGAAAGAAAATAATTATTACGAAAAATGCACCCAGTTGAGATTCTAGTTATCAATAAACTGTCTTTTACCGCCGCACAAATAATTTTTTGTTCGTTGTTTCGAATTTGTCAAATTATAGTCTATTTTACTTACATGTATATTTGATATAAATAAAACAGTACATAAGAAGCAGGTACATAATAAAAACAAAAAATTGAATTACCTATATGTATATATAGTGGAGTCAACGAAGGTTTTTTTCCAGGAAGTCCTCAGAAGTTGAATGCAAATATTTATTACTCCCCTGTGAAACGTTTCTGATTTTGAACAATATAAAAAAACAAAAATTTAAAAAAAAAATCATCAAAATCGGAGCAGTTTCTGAGGACTTCCTGAAATTGCCTTTTTTTTGTCTTTATTGACTCCACTAATAATATAGAATAGAAATAAGGAAATTACCAAGAGCATTATCATTGACTAATAATATACAATATACAAAATTCTGTCTCATTCCAAACCAAATCAAAATCATACATACTTACATACATACTTACATACCACGGCATACATCACAGAAATTTGCATGCCATGTTTACATACTATTTTTTTATATTATTTATTATTTATATAAAAGAAATAACCTTGATGTAGGTATACACAAACAATAATTATGTACTTTTTCTCTACTCATAATGTAAGTATGTATGTTAACATTTACTAATCATTGCAATTTTTGTCATTATGTTACTTTACTTTCTGTGTTTTTTTTTTATTTATTTCATCCTAGTCCTCTTTTTCTTTTATTTGTAAATTTTATGGGTATCTGAAGGGCGTATCTAACCCAACATTTTTTCAATTCTTATATTATATGATGACCGAAGATAGAAGAAGCAAAAAAAAAATGTTCAGGAAAAAAAAAACATCGCATATAGCAAAACGATGCAAAAAAAACAGTGTATAATCATTGAAAAACATATCTTATATAGCTTGTCTGCTATCGTGATGTATATTGTATTGTGTATAATATATACTAATATGCATAATCATAACTAAACTAGTTTTCTGGTTTATTTATTGTTACATTACAATATAAGCATTGCGTTATAGGGTTGGAGTTAGGCTTAGTGTCGTTAGTGAATTGATAAAATATCAAAAACCCGACCATCTACAGTCCTATATAAACAAAATTATATTACACATGCACAGGTTGAAAAACTACAAATATCCAGACAATCAGTCATACAGTACAAAAAATATTCATGCTACATATTTTTTATAATATATTGTATATTGTACTACATGGGGTAGTAGATATATAACACAATAATTATACTTATCTTACTATCTAGTATCCTGCAAACAAAATTATGTATATCACCAAATTACCAAATATATGTATATATATATCTTATATATCTTATACATATATGGTGGTGGAAATTCGTATAAACTCAGGTACCAAAAAATCCCTTTTACCTCTTTTTTTCTGCCTAATTATAAAAAATGTATGTTATTTATAATTAGGTAACATAAATGAGTTGTCCTTTTCACATGTTCGGTATTTTTTTCTCGTTTATTAAATATTTTTATTCTTTGTTGTGAGTTTAAAGTGTAATTAATAAAATTTCTAGTAAAATTACGTGGAAATTCGTATAAATTCAGTTTGAATTTTTAAAATATTATATAAAATTTTTTGTACTGGATTTCATCACTGTGTTTTTTAAGGTAATACAATTTTCTATGAAATCAAAATAGAGCCAAATTGATTTAGTTTTACTTATTAGCTTCATAATGCCACGTGGGAAACGACTTTCAATTGAAGAACAGTCTAAAATTACTGTTTACGCTGATGCTGGATTATCTACGCGCCAAATTTCAGAAAAAATCAATAGGTCACAGACCGTTATCTGTAACTTTCTGAAATTAAAAGAAAATTACGGTAAAAATGGAAAATATGATGGAAATACCAAATTGGAACCGCGCCAAACACGTCGCATTCTGCACGAAGCCTCAGCAAATAAATTGTTTTCGTCGCAAATAGTAGAGAAATTAAAGTTACCAGTTACTAGCCGACGTGTTCGACAAATTTTAGCTGCAGACCCAAATTTAATTTACAAAAAAAGAATGAAAAAGCCACAACTAACTGCAATACATCGTAGTGCCAGATTAAGTTTTGCAAAAAACTATATGCATTGGACTACAGAATGGCATAAAGTTCTATTCAGTGATGAAAAGAAATTCAATTTGGACGGTCCTGATGGGTGTCAGTATTACTGGCATGATAAACGACTTCAGGAAGAAATTCGAATCAGTCGTGCGTCCGGTGGAGGTAGTGTAATGATTTGGGCCGGTTTTGCAGCGACGGGCACAACAAATCTTGCGTGGGTTCCTCCAAAAATGAACTCAGAAAAATATATCGAAATGTTAGAAGCTGTAATGTTGGATAGAGCAGAAGAGCTCTGTGGTGTAGATTTCGTTTTTCAGCAAGATAATGCTGCCATTCATACAGCAAGACTTGTTAAAGAGTGGTTTGCTGAAACGAATATATCGGTTCTAAATTGGCCAGCGAGGAGCCCGGACTTGAATCCCATTGAAAATCTCTGGGGAATTATGGCAAGACGAGTTTATGCTAATGGTAAACAATACCAAAGTGTAAACGAGCTGAAAGAGGCCATTAAGATAACATGGGAATCAATTACTCAGGTGGAGCTAGAGAGATTAGTAAATTCAATGCCGAACAGAATATTTCAGGTGATTCAAAGGCATGGAGGGCCAACAAAATATTAATATAAGATTTAGAATTAAGATTTTTTATTGTTGAATATTACTTTTTCAAAAAATTTGTCATTTTTAGTTTTTTTGTATATTGTTACATCAGCTTATAGGCTTGAGTTTATACGAATTTCCATCTATTTTTTTGATATATTTTACAATATTTTCTATTTCTATATAGATTTAGATAAATAAATTAAAAAAACACTTTGATTTATTTGTTAAAATATTTGATTGAAAAAATGCACATAGATAAATAATTTATCAAACATAAAAAAATAGTTTTACTGATTGATATTCCATAAAATGTAGGTGAGTTTATACGAATTTCCACCACTGTATATATCTATACATCTTATGCTTATATATATCTTCATACAATATACAATATCATTAGGTTACGCCTTTTTTTTTTGTTTTTTTGTTTGTACCACTCACACATATATAATATTTTTATTCATATAAAATGAATAAACGTATCAGTGAAAAATTGATATATTTAGAGCCAAGAGTTATGCAAAACATTTTTATTATCTGTGACAAAATTTTTGTGAAAAATACGAATTTTATATTACTAATAATTCTGAAATAATGTAAAAACTTTTATTTTTCTACTTCGAAATCGAAAAAAGAACATTCAAATTACCTTATATGAAAATTTCAGTACAATACGCAATCATATACCAATAAAAAATTACATATAAAATCTATACATTTTTTGAAAAAATCCTTCTTTCTTCAAAGCGTTATACAGGACTAATAAAGACAAAAATCAAAAAAGTGGCTCCATTATTCCCAATAAATTCCTTCAAACTATATATGTTCGAAATTTGAAGAAAATCGGATAATATTTAATATGACTTTTTTGGTACCAATGTGGGTGAAATTTTGAAAATTTTCAAACTTTGATGCCATATATCTCGAAAGCAAAAACTTTTTTCAAAAATCCACTTCCATTATTCCCAACAAAACTGATTGATGCTTCTTTGTTTCAAATTTCAAGAAAATTGGCCCAAACACAACCGAGATATTTGGTACCAAAGTTAGCGATTTTCACTACTCCCAGTAAATTCCAATCTTAAATCATCGTTGATCTCGTCAATTTTCCGTTTTCGTTCCGTTAGTTGAAAGAACGGCATTACGCAATAATGTCCGTAAATCTTCCACTTTTAAATCCTTTATTTTTTTCATTTTTGTTTTACACGGCGCTGAAAGAAATTTATTTGTTTATATTTTTTTTAATCGTTTTGAGTTGAACATCATGTTATCGTTTTTTCCGTTTATATATACATATGTATATGTGCATTTATGCGTTGAGCGTAAATCGTTCAAACATATGCAAAGTTAATTTAAGACGTAGCAGTAGTATTAAGCCGTAACTAAAATGACTTCAGCTAACTCAAGTCAGAAGTCAGATTACATTGTTTTAAATCAGTGATCATATTTGACCCAAGTCAGCTTAATTAAATTTGACGAAACACTTTGAATTTTCGTTGACTTCAGTGAGTGTGCCTACCGACCACACAAAATTGAGTGGCTTGAGTGAAAAATGTACATATTTGATTAATTGTATTATTTAAGCGTAACCAATTTCATATGAAGTTTATATGAAATATCGCATTTTGTAGCTAATGTAAAAGATTTGTAAAAATTTCCTTTATGTGTAACTCTCTCTAAATTTTATGTTTTGTACATATGTGTAACTCTAACTAGTAACAAATATTATGTTCATGTAACTACTAAATTAACTAACCTTACTTTCACACATGCTTATACTATTGACACAATGCAGAGATAAACCATGGTTATCTAAGTTTTCCAGTTTATCATTGCGATAACCGACTTCCAGAACTCAGTTAAGTTAACCGAGTTTTTAGAACTCAGTTATCTTGTTAACCAAGTTCGAACTCAGTTATCTTTGACGTACGTGTTATTTTTTTTTGTTTTTATATTATATTTAAACTGTCAAACCAAATTTGAACCCTATTCGTGAACCCTATTCGTGGTTTTTTTTTATCGCAAACACCCTGTATACAGGGTGTGTGTGAATATGCAAGCTACACTTTCAAGAAAAAATACATTGTTCAATCTTCAATTATTATTTGTTATTAAAAAGATAAATTAAAGAAGAATGGAGTTTTTTAGAAATATTAAAATTTTAAGAATACAAAACAACATGATAACTCGACGGCTTCTATATAATAACTAACTTAATTATATGTAGCTAATAGTAGAAATTGTATACAATGTTGCCTACTTAGTTCAAATTTGAACACACTCCGCCCACCTTGAAAAGATACATCTTTTCAAACCAAATGAACATAAAAATTTATTGATTTATATTATTGTTGTTATCCTCCAGTAACAAGATCAATTTTGTAACTGGCCTTATTATGGTAACTCTCTGAGTTCGAATTGTTACTACTCGCACTAAATCATCCTTACTTGGATGTATTTCTGTGTTTCTGCCAAGCAACCAACTACCAGGAGGAAGATTAGATTCTGCCACTAATACGATGTCATCAATATGTAAATTCCTCTTCTGTTTCAACCATTTATATTTCTGTTGTAGTGTTGATAAATATTCGGTTTTCCATCGTTCCCAAAAGTTGTTAATTGTTTTTTGTATAATTTGCCAACGTAAGCGATAATATTTTATGTTGTCATCAACTGGATCTTCTGGAAATTGCATTATGGGTTTTCCAGTTAAAAAATGATTTGGTGTAAGAATTTCATAATCAGATTTATCATTTGATAATGTCATCAGTGGTCGTGAATTTAAACAATTTTCTATCTGGCACAATACGGTATAATACTCGTCGTAAGTCAATGAAGAATTACCAACAATTCTTCGCAAATGAAATTTAACTCCTTTAACTCCTGCCTCCCAAATTCCACCAAAATGGGGAGCTGAAGGTGCAATGAACTTCCAGTCGATTTCATTATCTACCAGATATTGATGAATTTGAATTGTTTTAGCTTTCTCTTAAAGTAGTTATACGCTTCCTTTAGATGCCTCAAAGCTCCGTGAAAACTAGTGCCATTGTTACTGTAAATGGTACGAACTTCCCCCCTTCTAGCAACAAATCTTTTGAAGGCTGCTAAAAAACTTTCTGATGATAGATCTGCTACTAATTCTAAGTGAATCGCCTTAGTTGACAGACAGACGAATAAAGCAATATACCCCTTGTGTGATTTTGGTCCTCTTCCTTTTCGATTTAAAATTCTAACTGGACCTGCATAATCAATTCCTGTATTGTAAAATGGTTTTCCAACTTGAAATCGTGATGATGGTAAGCTAGACATCTTTTGTTCACATAACTTAGCTCTATGACGAATACATGTAACACAATTGTGTGTTATTTTCTTAATGAGATATTTCACGCCAATTATCCAATATTTTAATATGATGTTGCTTTCTAAATGTTGCCCAGTAATGAAGTAATTTTTTATGGTAATATTCGATGATCAATTTACTAATACGATTATCCTTGTGTAAAATGATTGGATGTTTCTGGTCTTCAGGAACACATGTTGCGTATTCAAGTCTTCCGCTCGCCCTAAGCAATCCAAGTTTATCGATAAAAGGATCAGGCGTACGCAATTTACTATTCTTGGGTAACATCTGTTGAATTTTAATTTGTTTTAGTTCATTCTTAAATGTAGTTTGTTGTGTTCGTTTCAAAAATATGTAAAATGTAAAATTATGTAAAATCTCGTTGATTGGAACTCCTGTCGAAGGACGACATGAACCGCCAAATACTACACGTAGTTTTGTGGATGTACTCGTTTTCTTCCAAACACCATGATGTGGTAGATATGTAAGATATTATGAAATAATAATATTGTGTTGTACTATATGTAAGTACAGTCAACATAATATAATATCGTCATCCTGAAAAATAAATGATGAGAATTTTTTTTTTAAAAAAAAAAACTCAAAAAAATTAGTTTTATTTATATGCGATCAAGTCGCGTGACGTCACAGCAGTATCTTCCATCCTAATGAGAGATGGAAGCCCACTGTGATATCACACGACCCAAACACACACAACCATAAAACATAATTTAAACATTTGACACTAAGTACAACGAGTATTTAAACTTGATGTACAGGGCTGGCTATTGAAATTGAAATTTTAGTAACAACACTTATTACGTCATACTTACTCTTGGGATTATGGAGGGTGGTAGTGGCGGCTACGCTTGCTGGCTAGCGCGAACTATCTCGCTGGAGGGGGCGTGAGTTTGCCACTGCTCCATATCCCTTTTAATTATCGTAGCCTGAAGCGGTAGAAGGTTGTGAAATCCTTCTACCTAGAATGCTTCAACAAAATAAATCGAAATAAACTCACCCACACCGTAGACCTGAAAAGAAATGTGTCCCCGCTCTGGCCCAGAAAACAGCTTCTACCATCGTTGGTACTGAAAAAAAAATTATCAAAGGAATGCCTCGTCCCAACGATGATAGGTACTTACCCACCTCTAATAAACATAGATGCTGCTAAAAAAATCTATGTTCCCAACCATGTAAGAGGAATATAATCAGCATATGACATAGTCTCAGAATTACGTCATCATGTACAATAAATTGAATTCTGATGGGGATGTCAAAGCAAAAGTCAAATGATCTAATTAACAATACATCATGTTTATTTCAAAGTAAAAAAAATAAAAATTACATCGAGAATAGAATAGATTTTCTTTGTAAGAATTGTATTTAGTTGAGCTAATGCTATATTTCATGATTTTTGGAGGAAAAGAAATTCTTTAAAATATATCCTAATTTAATTATTGAAAATAATCTTGTATTTCTTTTATTCATTACTTATTTATAGTTTCATTTTTTTTTTATATCTATAAAACAATTTTAACCTCTCTATAAATTTGAATGCATTAAGAATACATAACAAGAAATATATATTTTGTTTTCTTTTGTTTAGCTCTACATTTAATCAAAAAAATTACAATTTTATTCCTTGCAAATTTAGCAAATTGATTGGCTAATATATTTGTTCTTAAAATTTTATTACATGATTCTATTTTATTTATTTTGGGGCCCCTTTACTTATGAATATAAAATAGTAGATCAAAAAAAAAAAAAAATTGTTGGCGCGCTTACCAGTGATGATGATGTAGGTACGGTTGATGATGTTGGTGATGAAGATGTGAAGTTCGATTACGATTAGGAATTTGTAATTTGGTTGTGACGACAATGATGATGACGATGTCGTTAACGTGGTAATTTTGCAGATGATGATGCTGTTGAGGATGTTGACAAAGATTTGATGAAGGCTTCGATTTGCTGAAATCTATCCTCTAGCCGGCGCTTGTTTTTTTTATATCCTTACGTAGCTTTGCAATTTCTTCTATATCCCTTTCCATATTTAACATTCATATCGTAGATGTAATATATGTAGTACTATTATGTATATAATTCTATATAGTATATATTTATTCTTTTATTTTTTTTTTTTTTAAAAAAAATATTATCATATGATTAGGTATTTATACACGTGCAAATGTAAATGTAAATGAACATTATATAACTGTGTTATCTGTACCTTTATTCTTATATTTTTATATATTTATAGGTATATTTACATGTATAATAATTATTTTATGTAGGATAATATGGATTTTTTTCTAACTATACACTTGATAGTGATACTATTCACCATATACTATTATAATTTACGAATACATTCGTGTAACAAAATCCTTTAACCAATTTATCTTCTTTTATTCTTGTATTTACATACATATAGACATATGTAAATACACTGCACTCGTTATATATAGAATAAGATTTTCACGTGATCAATTTTCTTTTCACGTTACATTACATATGATATAATGCTCAAATGTTTTCTTTACAACTTATTTTGCAAAACAAAAACAATTATTATTTTCTTTTCTTTTTTTTTCAATTATAATATATTCCATTATGTATACATTTGCATGATTTTAATTTGTATATTTATGTTTTATGGTATCTAATACAATTATATATATCCCCTTTTTTTTTTCTTTTAATTTTATTAATATATTTTAGTAAATGTAACACTATTTGCTTATTATTTATTTAAAAAAATGAAAAAATTTTTTTTTCTTATTCTTATTTTTATTTTTTTTTCTTTTAACTTACACAAATCATAGTATGGTAGAATCTATGTTCTGATTATATTAAATTTTCTTTTAAATTTTAAGAATATTCGTATCTAACTACTTAATTAACCAAAAAAAAATTAAACTCTTCCACTAATGAAAATTTATTATAACTATGTATTCTTTTTTTTTTCTAATTTATTTTTTTTTTTTTCCTTTTGATATTTTCTATATTATAAATTTAAATCGAAAAAATATTGTAAATAATAAAAAAAAACTTAAATCAACTGTGATGTTCCCAAGTCAACAACCTTTTTTTTTTTATTTCACCTTTTGATATATAAACAAAGAATTTTCTTTAAAAGTAGAAATGAACCATCACTCTATTTATTTCTCACTATCTGATCTATTATAATATTCTTTATATCAAAATTTTGTTTATTTTTTTTCTTTTTTTTTTCTTTTTTTCTTTCTTTTATTGACAAATTCTTAATATGTTTATTGTTGATGTTGATTTCACGTATTTTTTCTTAGTATAAAAATTAATATAAACTAATAAAATGAAATTTCTTTTCGTCCCTTTTTGTTTTTATTCAACAATTATTAAGAACACCATGTGTATAATAATATCAAAGTAAGATGTATTATCTAAATACAATTCTTTCACATACTACACAAAAATATTTTTTTTTTCTTCAGATAAAAAAACTATAATAAAGTTAATTTTTATGCTTTATTGAATCCCGTTTGCAAAAAAAATTTTTCATATTACAGACATTTCAACTATCAAAGCGAATTCATACAATATTTTAAATTCTCTACCACTAAAAAAAATTTCTTTTCTTTTCCTCTTCCTTTTTTTTTTTTTTTTTTTTTTCATCAACCGGCACTCAGAATGATTTATTTTGGGCGGAGATTGCCCTTGACAGATATTAAACAACACTCTTTTCAATTCATCATTTTTTTTTTTTTATATTAATTCTTCAATTTATTTAACCAATCTAACACAACTAATTATATATGTAAGTAGTCAGCTCAAATGAATTCGATTGATATAATCCAAAGAAAAAAAAATTGTATGACTTTAACAAATAATGACCAAACTTTTAATTAACTTTCGACAGGGGTTGCCCTTACTGAGATTAAAACAGCGACTTTTTTTACCGTCTAATATCAAAATTAAATTTTTGCTCGGGCAGAGGTTGCCCTTAAGCCTTAACCGATATTAAAAAAACTTTTTTTTTTAATGCAACTTGCAGCGCGTATTTATATGAAATGTGTGCGTTGGAGAATCTGGTGGGGGCAATTTTAATAAATTTTAATAATTTTAAACGAAGAGAGTAAAAATTTCATGAAAATTCAAAATGGTGAAGTACCAATACAATAGGTACTTATTTATTTAAGGAAAAATTGTAATTTATGGAACCCGTCGAAGTTAAAATTTATATGAATTTAAGGAATATGCATGCCCCCATTTAACTAAATATGTTTTTTCCAGATTTTTTTAGATATTTCAGAAATTTTACATACATATTTTCAAAATTGTGGTGAGTAATAAAAGTACATATAAAAAAAATGTGCTAATAAAAAAAATGATATATGGTAACACAGAAATTAATGAAGGTGAGTATAGTTACACAAATATGTCAGAAATTTTACATGTATATGTGAAAATTGAGCGAGTAGCCGAACATGGATTAACGATCGGCTGCTGTAATCGTGCTTTTGAGTACATAATTGTGGGGAATATTGGTGAAGCGTAGAAATTTCTGGAATTTTTGCTTCACATACCTGAAACATATTACATATAACCGCATTACAATACACCAGATGGTCAATGTGACCAATTAGATTAAAGTATATACCGTTGTGGTATATATTAGTGCAGGGTACTCAACCTAGTACTAAGTACAAGGTGATTATTGTAGTACCCTCACATTACAGATAGTAGTCATTTTTCGACGACTTTTCTGTAAATTCTTGCATGTGATGAAGTAAAGAATATTCTTCCATAAATTTTATATTGTAGTTTGAAAGTTCATTATCACTCTTAAATCTTCGTTCCATATTATAAAAACTTTTGGTCGCTTGGTTAGAAGTATCACCAAGTAGGTCGGTTGATTTCTTAAAGGGAAGTCTTAACATATATTGTCCAGACTCAAGTCTTTGATGAGTGGTATTAAAATGATGTTCACAATTAAATTCTTCAGTTGTTAATAACAATTTTGAATTAGGCTCTTCTATATTCCAAAATCGTTGTATTATTTCATCTAAATTCAGTTTAGTGGTGACATTATGACATGATATTGATGTTTTGTCAAATGTCCTTCCAGTTATTATCCAACCAAAAATGGTTTTATATAATGTTATACCAGTATCATCGATGGTCATTTTCTCACCTAGGAGAACCTCAAAAACAACATCACAACCTAATATAATATCCACCTTTGTGGGCAAATTATAGTTTATGTCGTCGATATTATATTCAGCAATTAATCGATCCTTAATTTTATTATCAATTTTGAATTGTGGTAAATCATTCGTCAGTTGATGTAAAACATATGTCGCAACAACTTGTTCTTTCTAGCCCTAATCGTTGAATGCATGATTCTGATATAAGTGAGACTTGAGAGCCAGTGTCAATTAATGCCACGTATAGTTGAAGTTGGTTGTATTTATCTCGTATAAAAACCATTGCAATAGGTAGAACGCTAACATAAGATAGTGAAATTTGTGTAGAAAAAGCCACATGAACCGATGTTGAATCTATAGTTTGTACAGTTGCTGCAGATTTGTTCTCATAATAAAGAGTCGTATGATGTTTTTTATTGCATGTTTTGCACCTAGAATTAGACTTGCAATCACTAGACAAATGCTTACCTCGTAGACAGTTATAACAAACCCTCAATTTTGTCGCAGTTTGATTTCTTTCTTGTTGTTTTAAACCTAAAAATTTAGGACAATTATACAAGCGATGATTTGCATGACAATGTGGACATAAATCAATTGATGTGGCACAACTCAACTTTGCTTTTGTGTTGACTACTGGTTTTGTGTCTTTTGAAACTGACTTTGAAATCGTTGTAAATTCATAAATCCGTTCATCGAGGAATTTCAGTAATATGTCGAACGTTGGTCGTTTTGTAGACGCTATTGATCGATGCCATAATTGTTGTGTTTCCTTATCTAATTTATTCACCAATAAATATATTAACCAGCAGTCCCATTCCTTGGTGGGTAGTCCTAAGGCTTGTGAGCTCGTACGTTTTCTTCAAATGTGTTAGTTATATCGCGAATCGACTCTGCACACGTTGTTTTTAATGAATTATAATTATGCATTGTTTCCAAGTGCATTTCAAGTATCATTCCATCCTTATCATATTTTTGTTTTAACAATTCGTAAGCTGCGACATAATTGCCTTCAGATAACTGAAGATGTTTCAAGATTGAAGAAGCTTCTCCATGTAATGATTGTTTTAAAAATTGAAACTTCTGTATAGTTGAGATGCTTGTATTATTATGCACGATTGAGTTATACATGTCGAAAAAAGGTTTAAATTCCTTATAATTGCCACTAAACCTTGGAATTTCTAAGGTAGGTAACTTTATCTTAGATTGTGAATCAGACGACAAACTTGAATTTGGTGTTGAATGATAAGCGTTGAATGATAGTTGCTGCATAGCTTGTGTTAGCTATGTTTGACCTTGTGCTAGTGCATTGAGTGAATTTGTTAAATTGGATGATACATCATCTGTATTTACTGGTGGACCACGTCGTTGATTTATATTAACTAATAAGTTAGCCTTAGTTGAAAGATATTGATCGTCAAAGGTTTCTCGATATGTAATTTGCTCGTCTAAATCATTTTCATCCGTTAACAGATCAATCTCATTTTGAACTTTCGTTAAGTCTTCGTAGATTTTCTCTAGCTTATTTAAGTGCACTTCCAATAATTCAATTCTTGTATCTAATTTAGCAGTAAGTTCAGCAATTTTATTTTGTAGTTTTGTAAACAGCGTTTTGTTTACCCTTCGTTGCTTTTTCAAATTTTCCATTTTATTATATCACCAAAGTATGTAAGCTTGAATATCATTTACAGATTGTTGAAATTGTGGTAAATTGTAATGAAATAACATAAATACCTATTACATATGATGTTGTCTTTGTTATTGTCTAATTTGATGAAACCAATATGGCCGGACACACAATTTTGATTCGATATATCAAAATATAATATTTATTTTATCAAATATTATATTTTAAATAACACTAATGTTTTTAAGAGCACACATTAATATAATATATGTTCCAATTGCCTTATACAATCAACCACACACGTTTTGACTATGTTTCATGTCCCTGCTCGGGCGCCAAAAATATGTGCGAATATGCAAGCTACACTTTCAAGAAAAAATACATTTTTCTTGAATAATAAAAAAAAAATAAAAAAAAAATACATTGTTCAATCTTCAATTATTATTTATTATTAAAAAGATAAATTAAAGAAGAATGGAGTTTTTTAGAAATATTAAAATTTTAAGAATACAAAACAACATGATAACTTGACGGCTTCTATATAATAACTAACTTAATTATATGTAGCTAATAGTAGAAATTGTATACAATGTTGCCTACTTAGTTTAAATTTGAACACACTCCGCCCACCTTGAAAAGATACATCTTTTCAAACCAAACTTGCAAATTGCTTTCCACACTAACACTTTTGGACCGAATTTTTTTTCTTGAAGTTATCCTTTGATCTGGAACATCAAATCTGTCATTTCCGGAATAGAACTCATTCCAAGGTAGCTCAGGAAAATCGTATTCGAAATCGTAAACGAAAAGATTTGTCGGAATTATCCAAATATTTTTCAAAAAAATTGTTTTTCTTGTATTTGATCCGTTCGACGACATTCTTACAAACGATGTATGTTCAGTATAAAGATCATATTTATATATTTATATATCAAGGGAAAGGGATATATTTTCTCTGAATACACTTTTTAAAAAAAAATATACTTTTTATTTTTTTAGTAACTCGAGTTAGAAAAGGCGTTAAAACTTTCTGCAACAGGCCTTATGTGACCTGAAAAAAATTCTTTAATAATAAATTTTGCTTTTGTACAAATTAATTTGACTGAGAGTTTGTATAAATCTACTATTTTTTACATACTAAATTTGATTTGGACGAATCGGTTGAATTTTGTATTATACAGCGTATTTCTTTTCTACGTACTACTAATTAAACCATGATATTTTTTAGACTATTCCATGAAAAAAGTTGTACTAGCGAAAATTTCTATCGACTCTACGTTTTAACGATATGTTAATTCAATAAATGAGTTATATTATGTTAATAGATAAAAATTAAATTCGAATAAGTAATTCATATTTCTTTATATTTTTACAAATATCAATTTTATATTATACAGAAAAAAAAAATGTATTTAATATGTATTTGATAAAATTTAGAAGAAAAATGTCATAAGACATAACAATAATTGAGGATGTGTGAGGTCAAACGATAAAGTTTATCTGTTCTTTCCATTATTCTAAGAGAAATTTTTTTTTTATTTCATCATTTCGCTTTTTTCCTCTTGTATTTTTTTTTTCTCTTGTCTTTAATAGTTATATGTTTTCTCCAATAAGATTGTATAATTTTTGATGCACAGTTTCTAATTAAATACAACCATTTATTGTCCGGAACTAATAAAAGCTCCAATTCACTAATTTTTTGTTCAATTTCATAACATTTATTATTTAATTTACGTAATTTATCGCATTTTATTTCTGTATGAACTTTAATTTCCTGATCTTGTTGTATAAGATTTTTGATTTTTGTATTGTATTTGTTAATTTTTTCTTGTAAACTCCGAGCACTATTTAATCTATACGCACAGAAAGAATAAAAAGATATACAAAATATTTAATTTCAAAAATCAAAATAATAAACAGAAATAGTGTTTCAATAGGTAGTGTATTTGATATTACAAAAAAATAATAGTACATGTTATAAATAAATTATCAAACTTAAACTTTTACCATAGAGCATAGACTAATACAAGATAAGAACTGCATAATGCAGGAATCGTGTTCACAACTATCAAAGATAATAGTAGTCTACCTATATGAACCATTTCATTTTTTTTTATTTAAATGGGTGCATTCAGTTCATTGCAGCGATGCAAGTCAACGATGAAAATGCAGCGACGTTTAGATAATCGCTATATACAATTTACTGAACTGTTTACAGCGTAATCCGCTGTGAACAGTTGATGTTGATAGTAAATAAGTAGGCTGATATTAATGCAACGAATTTTTTTTTGTTTTTTGCTGCCTAAATTCCTGAGGCCCAGATTCACAAAGAATAGATAAATTATTTATTCCAAAGCTTTCGATATCCATAGAATAAATCTCAAGTTTAAGCCTATTTTGCGTTTCACAAACGTTTGATAAGTTAATCTATAGATAAATCTATAGGTTATTTTAACTTCATGATTTCTGCAGGTTAAAATGCTTATCTATAGATAAATGGAAAGCTCAATTGACATTTATCCACTGTACTGGTAAAAGTATATGTTTAATTATTACTGAATTGTGTTTGATCCAAGTTTTATTCTAAAAAACCATTTGTTGGATCATCTAAAATTTATTAATAATGGGTAACATGAAATATATGTATTTAAAAAATAATCCACATTCCTTATACAGAAAATAATAAAGGATTGACATTAAGCATTCTTTTAATTCATCCACTATATAGCATATGTTCAAATTAGGTTTTCTTCGCTTCTATTGATCCCCATTCCTAGACAGGACATTTAATTTAAATTATAGTGTTCTCTTCAAGCGAAGGTATACTAATTACAAATTCGTAGAACTGTGCATTTAGAGTGGTACTTACATCAAAAAAAGATTCATTTTATTGCAGGCCTGCACATTCGTATACCATATATATTTATTATATGCAGATAAAAAGTCCATTATGTACCTTCATGCACATTCATATACCACATATGCTTATCATATGCACATAATAGGTCCATTATGTACCTTCATGCACATTCATATACCATATATATTTATTATATATACATATAAAAGGTCCATTACGTACCTTCATTACCATACGGACGGATACATTTTTATGATATCGGTTTGATGAAAGGCCATTGAGTCCTTTCTTCTGAGAACTCGACTGCATTTTTTCTTTCGTTTCAGGCTGAAGAACATTGACAAGAAAATTTTATTTTTGCACAATTCAGTTTTTCGTTCGAACGGTGGATAAGACAACACCAGAGCAGAAGAATCAAAATTTTTTAATCTGATACTGTTATTGTGCTTAGTTTATTTTGTTAAATATAAGTTAAGATTTGAGTACATATATTTGTTATCATAAAAAGAATTATACATAATATAGTAACATCTATAATAGGAAAGTGTAAACTTATTAATAATTGATAAGAAAAGAAATATTTTAAATTTTAAATAAAAAAAGAAAGTGAATTATTATTTGAAATCCCGATTCTTTGTGTTAAAAACAAGAAATCACTGAAAAGGCTCAGTGATTCGTCACCATTTAAATTTTAAAAATAATATATAAAAAATAAATAGATTGTAAAATACAAAAAAAAGTGAAATATATATATATATGTATATACGAGTACAACGTATATAGTGTTTCGTTTGAAAAATGTCGTCAGTATCTTCAGTGAGTTCAGTATCATCTCCATCTGTTTCTACAGATAGTTTTGATTCAGATACCTCACAGGAATCTAGTGAAGGCAATATTCAGTGTGCTTGTAGATTTCATTCAGGATTTTTGAGAGCACGAACGGACCCATTTCAAAAATACGACAGGGGACAATTCAAAGCAAGGTTTAGATTGTCCAAACAGGCCGTACTTCTATTATATAATAAAATTCAAATTCACCTTACACCACAAACGTTAAGGAATTTATCAATATCAGCAATGGAACAAATCTTAATTACATTGAGATTTTATGCCTCTGGAACATTTTTACTGACAGTGGGAGATTTTCTGGGCGTTTCAAAATCATCTGTTAGCAGAATTGTTCATAGAGTGTCACATCACATAGCTTTATTGAGAAATGAATACATTACAATGCCTTCAACTGCAGAGGAGAGAAATACATCTTGTAACTCATTTTATGAAATTGCTAGATTCCCGAATGTATGTGGAGTGATAGACTGTACTCACATACAAATTCAGTCTCCGGGTCAAAACATTGGTGAACGATTTAGAAACCGTAAAACATGGTTTTCGTTTAACGTACAAGTTGTGGCAGATGCAAGGCTACGTATAATGGACATTGTAGCAAGATACGCAGGATCGACTCATGACAGCACAATTTTTGATAATTCTCGGATAAGAGCCCGTTTTGAGAATGGAGAGTTTGAAAATACATATTTGTTGGGTGACAGTGGATATGCTTGTAGATCATACATTTTGACTCCATTAAGAAATCCTGAAACAGTATCCGAATCACGTTATAACAATGCACACGTTTCCACAAGAAATACGATAGAAAGAACTTTTGGTGTTTTCAAAAGAAAATTTCCTTGTCTGAAGAAAGGTATACAAATTAATTATACAAAAGTACCTGCAGTTATTGTATCGTGTGCAGTGCTACATAATATAGCAATCGCAACAGGGGATGACTTTATATTCAATGAGTTTGATGAAATCTACATTTCCAGCGAAGATTCTTCTAGCGACGTAAATAGTGGAGAAACAATAAGCTCTAGTCATTCCGATGCTAGTGGAAATCATGAAATTGACATAAATTTGGAGGGTAATAATTTTGCTGTTAGAACAGCAGTAATAAATACGCATTTTAATTCTTAATTTTCATTTATTATGTTAATTTTCTTATTACTTATGTTTAATAATACGATAAAAAAAAATGAATAAAAAGTTAATACTTAATTAACCACTAAATATACTTAACTACTTATACTATAATTTTAATATCTACCATATAATAAAATAAATGTACTTCATCTAAAAAAATGAATTTTAATATTATTTAAATCTAATTTTGAACAATTAATTTTGCTCCTTAATTAATTTTTCAATTTTCAATTCAAGTTTCTGTCTTTTTAATAACAGAATGTCTTTCTGTATTTCCTCTTTATCTCTCCTAATTTTTAAAATTTCTAATTTTATTTTCCTTTTTTCGTTGTCCATCTCCTTGAGGCACTGTTTCTCTTTTCTTTTATTATTTTTGCTGCGAGGTTGTTCTTGTAAGTGTGATGTAGAAGGCTCACACTGTTTTGGTGTAGACGCATCAGGAACACACTCTACCTGTACCATTTGCGGGTGTTGTGATGAGCATGATGGTAAATTCTCTAATAAGAGTAGTTAATCCTCGCATATAATTTTTGTTTTAAATTCAATTTAATTTTACACAAGAAAAAAAGAATACAATTACCAAAATTGCAGTCGTAGATATTTTCTACTTCATTACTTTGGATATCAGTCAAATCCAGCACTCTTTGGTCAAGTTCATCTACATTTTTTCTGAATGCCACATTCCCTGTTTTGTACATTTCTTTCTATTAAAAAAAAAATATTTTAGTCCTTAGAACCAAATAATTAATTTCAAAAGTAAATACACATACTTTGTCCTCCGCGGCTCGTTTTCTAGCCTGCTTCTTCATGCTGCAGTACAGCATCTTCAATTGGTCTTTTTTTCGCGGTCCTGTTTGGCTTATGCTGTTCCATCTTGTTGTAATGGCCTCCCACGTGTCTTCCTTCTGCTTTACACTTACGTTGTCCGTTTTTTTATTTTCTATGATATGTTTATACATACTTGCTATCTCTATTAAATTTTCCTTTTCTGCTTCATTATAATTCTTTCCGCGTTCTCTTTTTACATCTAAAAAACATTAAGTCAAAAATTAAAATACTAATAATAATAAAAATAATTGTTTAACAAATTTTTTTAAAATTAATAACAAATTGGTAAAAATATACATACCCATAATGAATTTTAATTGTACTTTTGCAGTAAATTAAATTAAAGTTATTGTAAAGCCAACTTCCTTTTATGCCTGCTGATGGTAAATAAAACACTCTAATTAACTGTATTGATCACTATAATATTATTTAATTACGATATCACGAACTGGATATACTACTGAATTGTATCGATTTTAAACAATTACTGCCTGCTAATTATTTTCTATCATCCTTTTATATATTTTTAGTTTTAAATATTATTCGACCTCTAACATTTATATTATACTCTATTTCTAACATGCTATTTCTTTTACTTCTAGTACCTTTCATCATATTGCTAATATTAATTAATCGGCGCATTTGATCCTTGCATATCTATTTTAAACGCATATCGACTATCCTTTATTACTTATTTTGTATTTTAATTACAATTAATATCCTAATTTCAAGATGAGTTTTATTACCCATACAAGAAAGAAGACCGTCTTTTAAACAGGCGTCTTGTTTTTATTAGATATGTCGGCAGGATTTCCAAACATATGCTTACAACTTTTTTTGGTTTATTTCTTTTGCATGAATTTTATTTTTCATCGGAAGTGTTCATTACACATATAATTTTGTTTTCAATTTTATAGATATAGAATATAATTGTTTTAAAAATGACGAAAACAATATTATCACAAAATGAAAACAATAACAAATTAAAATCACAATTCATAACATAATCTGGAGGCCGATTTCCGTTCTGTGATACAATAAAATGATAACACTTTATCACGGTATCACTAAAAATGTGATTCTCGTTTAGTAAAATAGAAGCAAGTCTCAAACATTTATCATACGCAAAGAAATTTTATCACCATCTTTTTGACGCTGATAAATTTGTAAATCGAGTGATATAATGGTGAGATAATATAATTTTTTAGTAGAAATAATTTTGAAAAGAAATCAAAAATTTGTATTTTTATTAAATATTCTATATTTTTTATTGTTATTATTATTTTTTTTTTCATTTATTTATTTATTTATTATAAATAAAAAAACTAAAATTAAGTCAAATGTACATACGATAATAATATTTAAATAAAATTATAATAATTATAATATTTCAATATTTTTATTCAATTAAACTTACATTATAAACAATAAACATATCGTCTGACTGCCAGAGAAATACAAGTATGTTTTAACGTATCTTGAAATTTGAATTTTTAAATTCAAAATTTGAAAATATATATGGATTTGACATTTGTATTATGTATATAATAAGACGAATCCATCTATATTGCAGCAGTGAAACTAAGGAGCTTTGGTTAGTTATCTATGGATAATTTACTAGATAACTTTCATAATTTTGTTTGTGAAACAGTAGTTTTAATTTATCTCTTGAATAAATTTATCAATGAGTTAGTTATCCCTAGATCTATTCTTTGTGAAACTGGGCCTGAGAAACTTGGAATTATTAGCATTTTAAAACCATCAAAATGAAAAGTAATTTCATCACTCTCATAATAAAAAATTATACACCTTGCTAATAAATATGTATTAACTTTTCAACCATTAAATTCATCTTTCAAACATGTCAAAATTTGTTTACGATGAATTAAAGTGAATTTATTTTCAGCTGCAAAATATTTTCATCGCTGCAAAGTAGCGACTATCCAGCGAAGTCGTTCAGTAAGAGAAATTATTGCAGCGATGGAAAATTTTATATCGCTGCGTGGAACTGAACGCACCCAATGTTTGTATGTTTGCCAAAAATAAAGATCGAAAAAGTTTTTCTAAGTAAAGCCCTAAATACATTCGATGCGGTCGTGAGTTGTAAGAATCTTATAAAATCACAACTAATAGAAAATATACAGAATTCTTACAACTTGAAATACATTCGCTGCGGTTATAAGAATTCAACGCAAATATTGTTTCGATTTGAAAGTCATGAGTTTGCGTTCGAATAAAATGATGAGAGAAAGCTTTTTCGGCTGGAGTTCCGAAAAGGTGTTCCCTCTGATCCTCTTGAAATTTTGACCACAGATTCTACTCGACAATATCAGAAAAGTCACGGAATATTTTTTGTCGGAAAGCCCTCTATCGGTAACAATTCGCATTTAAAATTTTTTGTCAAAATTCTTATTTTAGCAATATCTCTGTAACGGTACAGGATACAGGTATGTTTTACATCTCAAAAGATGCGTCTTAAGATGCTCTATATTCTGAAAAAAATAAATTTTCAAAAACTCCTAGTAGAAGGATAATAAAGGACATTTTGTGATTTTTGGCTATTTTCACATTTTTGACAATTTCTCAGAAACGAGTAAGGATAATCGGTTCAAATTTTTTGCAAATAAAAAAGGACATCATGAGCAAGATTTTTCATTCATTACTTTGATCCTAATGAAAAAGGAAAATGTCCTACAGAGAAATAATTTGATTAATGCTGAATTTTGCAATTTTATGTTCGTGTGCATGTGTATGTATGTGAGTATGTGTATTTGTAGAAGTCAAATACATGATATTTTTTGTATGTGCGTATATATGCGTGTGTATGTGCATTTGTAGAAGGAAAATCTGATAGTGTGTACATTAAGTATTTTCTATACAGGCATACATATACACTACTCGTATATGGGCAAATATGATAGAGTACGCTTGCTGGTTTGTGTGTGTATCCATTTGTAGAAGGCAAATCTGTTAGTGTGTGTATGTAAGTGTATGTGTATGTGTGCATTTGTTGAAGGCAAATCTGATAGTGTATGTATGTAAGTGCATGTGTGTGTGTGCATTTGTAGAAGGAAAATCTGGTGATCTTGTTGAGCCATCGTGTAGACATAGCTTTAGGAATTTCCTTCCCCAGCAAGCGACGGCATGCCTGCATTCTGCCTATGTATGCGTCAGGCAAAAATCACAAAATGTCATTTATTTTCCTTCTACTAAGAGTTTTTCAAAAATTCTTTTTTTCAGAATATAGAGCATCTTAAGACGCATCTTTTGAGATGTAAAACATACCTGTATCCTGTACCGTTACAGAGATATTGCTAAAATAAGAATTTTGACAAAAAATTTTAAATGCGAATTGTTACCGATAGAGGGCTTTCCGACAAAAAATATTAGAGTGCTGAGCTTTGCGTCACAAGGGCTATCTGTGGTCAAAATTTCAAGAGGATCAGAGGGAACACCTTTTCGGAACTCCAGCCGCTTTTTCAGTCTTTAAAATCACTTCAAAGTGAAAGGTTATATTTTTTCGTTCGTATTTTTGTTTTGACAGGTACATGTAGACAACAAAAATTATTTATTGTTTTGAAAAACTGTGCTTGTCCAAACTCTTTGCTTCCGTCTTTTCTTGAGCAGAGCTATTCTTAATGCTAATCCCAATGCCAATTCTATATTTTCACCCATGATAAAAATTTCTTTAATTAATTAAAATTTTAAAAATTTCTACAATTAATTAATTGGTGTATTTATTAAAGATTTCCTTTATTGTATTTTTATAAACCAATCAATCTAATATTCATAAACTAAACAAATCACATCTAATTACAATTTTCAATGTTAAGTTAAGTTGTCTTACAACTCACGACCGCAGTGAATATATTTCAACTCTCTTGTGGTAGTTTAGAGCTTTTGCTTACGACTCACGACCGCATTGAATGTATTAAGGGCTTAATATCGAAAAAGAGCGAAAGTTTATAATTCATGAGGGATGTAACATGTAAATATGAGAAAAAACATGAGTATATTTATATAGATGAATTAGTTTGTGAGTTGCATGACTGGTTTATTAAATTTTATATGGTTTTGAGTGGTACCATCAAGTATAACAAGTTGAATAAGTAAAAATAAATGGATATTTTGTATGCAAATGCTTCATGAATACAACAATTGACAATAGGGCTGGTTTCAAATTTCTTTTTTATTGTATTGATTTGATAGTCGTATTCAATATATAAATGAGTTGAGAAATAATATTTTCATATTTCATGTATTTTTTTATTTTAACTTATATATGTATGTGTTTTTAATATGCCTTGTCGTATGCTATGAGCTATGCTCGGATATAACTTACTACTACCATCTACTACTAATTGAAGTACATATATACAACTGTAGTTATATACATTATTTGTATAGATCTACATTATTTTATCCTGATGTATAGCGTAGATTATTTGGCTACGGAGGTTTTTACATTAACATATACATACATTATAATTTTTGTAGCATTATACCACAGACCTAAATAACGATACACAGATAGGCCAATATCGCAAAGCTCATTTTAAAAAATTTCAAGTTTGCATTTTCATCTATAAAACTTTTGATTTGAAACTTAAAATTCGTAAATTGTGAGAATAATTCTCTCTCAGAAAAGAAATTTTTTTTTATACTTTTTTTTTATTCATACATACTGCTACCTGCTACCCTTTTTAATTTTTAATTTTTTTTTCCATACCACAATAGCTAGATATAGATGTATGTAAATGTACAGGCAGGTTTTATCATTACACATAAGTTGCGTTCCTTTTGACCAAGTAAAGAACTTTCAAGTACTCGGGAGTAAATTGTAAATGGAACGCAATTTTTTTACTTGGAAGTAAAAAGTAACCTCAAATTTGAAAGCATACACATTTCTAAGGCAATGTAAATATTGGAGTGACAGTTAGCCATGCTCCAATTTCAGCTGTCATGTATTTCAAATTTGTTTTGCTTTGATTTTAGATGCTTCATAACATTAAACAATAAAAAGCCACCTATTGAATAAAACGTGTATTAAAAATATTATAGACTTAAACCTATTTCTTTAATCTCTAACGATCTAAACACAAATACCTCTGACGGCGAATTTTGGCGTAACTAACCATGCAACTGTCAAGTAAATTACTCGAATACAAGAGGTGGTGTATATGATCACGACTACAAGTACTTTCGAGTACTTTAATTGGTGAAAAGGAACGCAACTATATTGTCACTTCGTATACAAGGAGGCTTGGTTGTCTTTTCTTTATTTTGACTTACATCAAATACCGGATTTTATAGTTGATAGTTGGTAGATGTTAGATCTTAGATTCTGTTTATATGAAGAAATTGATAGGTATGTACAGTGATCACAAAAATTATTGGTGTTACTTGTGCACAACAAACTTCAAATTTTTACTAAATAATTCAATTTTCCTTGGCATTTTTCTTGAAAGTCAAAATTAAATCAATTATTTTCATTTTAATATTCATAATAATTTTTGCGATAGAATTAATGCAGGAATAATTTTTGGAATAATTCAAATAATATATTTGTTCTAAGAATAATTATGGTTTTTTTTAAGAAATTGTATTTATTAAAGTTTGAAAAAATAAATATAAAAATTTATTAGTATTACAAGTGTCTAAATCCAAATTACGATACTTTAATTATGCAGAAATAATTTTTGTGATTACTGTACATGTGTATATAATGTGTATACACATATAATGTAGAAGCAGCATAATTTGTAAGATGCATATTAACTTGAAAAAATGAAATCATAATCGAACAAACATGAATTTAGGGTCGAAAATAACAATGAAATAGTAACAAAGGGTCGAAAACAAAACTAAACCAAAACAAACTATAATGTGCGTATATATATATACATATATACTCGTAGATATACATAAATATATTATATCTAACATTATGGTACAAAACAGTATATATTCCAGTATCATACATATTCTATATACTTATGTACATACATACATATTTCTATTGCCCAATACAAAATATGTACGCAAACAAGAAATAAAATTGGTTCCTTTTTGTACATTACCTTACGTGTATGTAAGAATGTATATTTGAAACTGTGTTGTTTTGTTTTGTTTTATTTATATTTTCTACTCTCAATTTTCAAAATGTACTCATTTTATAAGAAAAGCTTTGAGAGAGGTGGATTTTCGCTAAATCCACTTCCAAAATTAGCTCGGCAATTGAAAGGATTGTATTGCACACTCTGTATATAGTTATTTTACTCTGTGATTATACCAGAGATACTATATAAATACATATAAATATGTTTTTACATAGTATCACAGATAAGGATAACCTTTTTGATTACACATAATATAATACATATGGATACATAACATGTTTTTTTTTTATCTCTTTGAGTTCATTGAATTATATGCCATATGAATATGAATGCAAGATACGATTATATCATATCCTGTGAATTGAATTTCTTCTCGAAATTTATAATGGATGTCTTTTTTAATGTTTGGGTCTTCTTCTTCTTCTGAATACATAAAGTATTATTCTGATTTATGATCATATTAGTAGAAATTTAAAAAGCAGGTGTTTTGTGCATTAACAAATTATTTTATAGACTGAGTCAATTTTTTTTTTCTAACTAGGTCAAAATTGATATTTTCAATTAATATGGAACATTAATTTACAAATATGTATATTTGTCTAAATCTTGAGGATAATACATTTTAAATTATTTAAAATATTTTTAAATATTACTAGCGCTGATGAACATTTAATTAGATTCAATGAAAATTGATAATTATTTGTAGCTTGAAAAATATTATATTTTTGTTCACAAATCATAACAATAAACGAAGTGTCATGAAATCGAAACTAAATTATTTGTAAATTTATGTATTTTTATGATTGAATACAATGAAATTTTTTTCATTTATGTTTGCTTAAAAATAAATGATTAAGTAGAATGTACCTATAATTCTAGTCCTAGAAATATTTGGGAAGTCCGTATTATATATTATCAAAATATCTTCAGTAGTGATTCAAAAAATTATGCTTCGAAATAATCGTGGAATAAGTTTACGTATAGTAAATTAAAATTGCTTATTTGAATTCAGAATTTACCTTTGTATTTTAACATTTCTATTAAATTGATAGCTCATAAACTATTTAATATCATTCTAAAATCAAATTGCCGACAATAAGAATAAAATTGTAAAATTTATATTTTTCTACCTAATAACTTTGAATGGAAATTTTTAATTTGATTCATTCATTTAAAAAGCGCGAGAACTGGTCAGTTCTGCATGGTGCGGTCGTGGAGTTGGCAAAAAAGAGGAAGTTAATCTGACCTGCCTCTACTTTGAAATATATTATCAGAAATTTGAATAGCCTCTGACATTTAGTATTAGTCATAAATATTTTTATATAAATAAAATACATAAGCTCCTACTTTTTTAATTTTTAATTCTGTTCTTTTCTATAAAATATATGTAACTTTGTTTTGAACTTAAATGATCCTAATGAATTCGGACAAAAAAGCGATGAATTATCAATTGTTCTCACAATATTTTAATACAGTTAATTATATTTAATTATTTATTATTATAATTATATATGTACACTAAACAAATTTATGGATTTATAATGTTTTGAGGATACATTTCCCATTACTTATTGATTAGAAATTAAATGCCGTGTAAAATAGTTGTGACCAATACTGTACATCCAGTTTTAGTTTAACCATAATTGGAAGACAGTTTTCAAATGTAAACATTTTAAAATCAAATATATTACTATATATGATTTAAAAAGTATAATATTAATATGTAAATTATGTATAAAAATATCTAAGAAATTCATTGCAAAGCAGAAGAAAAATGTTGATCACGATGGGCACTTGATTTGAGAGGGCGCTTTACTTCCACAGCCTGTATTATCTCTGAAAAAAATGGCAAAAAATCACTAAATTCTGTTTTTGAAACACAATAACTCTTGAAACAAAGAACGTAGAGAAGCATATAAAGTATCATTGAAGAGAGGGGGGAGTTTCCTTCAGATTTTTCTCAGACCAGATTCTTCTAGCTAGTACACCGTAGTTATTAAAGGGTGTTTCGTAGATTGAGTGCGAAAAATCTTCATCGCCCTCTAGCGGCTAAACGGTTGAGATTACCCCCCTCCCTCTACAACGATTTTTTGTTTGTCTCGGCGATACCTATCTACTGTGTGCCGGATGACCACCCGAAACCGGACACCCTGTATATATGTTTAAATTATAATTAAATTCTCATTATCTTTTGTTTATTATTTAAAATTTGGTTATTTACTTACTATTTGTAATTAGAATTAAGTTTTGAATTGTTAGATTTTAAGATTGTTTTTCAATAAAGTTTGTTATAACGTTTTGTAAAAAAAATTGTGTTCTTATTTATAAAATTGAAACCGGCACCTATTTTATTTTATTTTATTGTTGAATCAAATCATTTTTGAGGATTTAACAGATCCCAATCAACATTTAACAATTAACGTATATATATGTATATTATAGCTGTGGTGATGTGGTTGTATGACCATAAATAATTAAAACATTGATTTCAAAATATTTATATTCGAATATAATGTAATAAAGATAATTAAAAATCAGACATTGAATCTGTGAAAAACTGAAATTAATTTTAGAATATTCAAATTATTAATTATAGAAGAAGTTGGTTTATAGTTAATTATTCAATGCAAGTGAATTAAATTATAGTTACTATAAGGTTTAAATTTTTCTTTAAACATTTTTTATTTATTTATATGCACTCAAATTATCTCTACACTAGGAATAAAATCCTTTTTGTAATCTTTTGTACAGAATCCACTAAAATGAATAAAATAAAATAAAAATAAAATAGCAATAAATATATAATTTTAAATGTATTATGTACAAAAGTACAAGTCCTATTACATCTATTTTACACATAATGTAAGCGATTGTCATATCCTACCTCAGCACCTGTAAACATTTCCTATTCCTGTCTATTTTACATGCATATGTATATAATTCTCTACAATTTACATTTCTTGTACAATCAGTTTTACTATATCAAAATCCATTTCCTTCGAAGGTGGTGTAAGTATTTGTTTTGTTTATTTGCTATCATTTCCTTCTAAATTTTCAAATCTAACAAAATCTTCTGAAATGTTAGTTATTTGTCATCATTAACGTAATTAATTTGAATTACATTGTCATTAAAATACAAATAACACAAATCATAAAAAATCATCAGATAATTATGATTTCTTTTAGTTATTTAGGTATGCTAAATTAAACTTCATTTTTGTTTTTTTTTTTTTTATATCACGTCAGAATTTTTTTTAATCAAAGATATAAATAGTCAATAGTCAGCAACAGTCAACCATCATGTTTACGTCCAACTTCACTCATATCTCTTCTCTATGATTTTAATGTCTGGTGAAATCATTCTCCCCTTTCTTCGCTAGTTACACAAAGATTTTAGGAAAGAAGTCGATATGCGAATGTAGAAAACTCAATTTTATATTCATATTGCAACCCATTTTTTTTTGAAATTATCAAGCATGATGCTGACTTCTTTCCAATATAAAATCACGTGTAACTTTTATACAGACTGAAGCAAATATTAGTGATTTAGCGAATGATAAAGAACAAAATTACCTTACTTTTAGTGTGCTATAACGAGTAATTTGGCAGGTTTTTAAAAAATTTTGAGAAAAAATTGGATTCGTAAAAAAAATGCTCTACGTACAATCTTCTTATTTTTGGAATTTAAAGGAGAAAGTTTCTTCTTCCAAACAAAAAAACTGAGGTCGATTGAATGATTAGTTATCGAATTATTTAGAAACAATTATCTGTGAAAGGGTTAAAAATATGCATATCGTTTTCTCAAGAAATTGACGCGATGGAATTTTTTAAATATTTTTTTCGTAGCTTGACGCCTGTTACCTATCGAAATTGCTATTTAATTTTTTTTAGAGAAAAACTCTCGCAGTGCAGTGTAATTGATAAATATTTGGTAATTATAAACTTTCGCGGTCAGCTAGTTTTTTTAAACATTAAAAATATATGAATCTCCACGACTCTAGTATCAAAATGTTCCACTTAACATCGGATTTATGAAAACAATATAATAGTTACAGTTTGATGCGTAGAATAGTGTGGTAGATAGTTAAAAGAGCATATGAAAAAATCAGTTTAATTCAGTTCAAAAATGTTGATCAGTCTTAACGAATGACGCTAATTATACAACACTTTTTATACTCTTTTAGCACCCCCGCACCCACCTGCCAATATTCTCTTTTTTTCATTTATATTTTATTTTTCATTCTGTAAAATTTTTCAATCTTACTAATGAAAAATTACTGATGAGTAATCACCACCCACCACCCACCACCCCCTACACAACTCCACCCCATCAAACAACCACTATTATATTCTATTCATAAATCCGAAATCAAACCAAAGTTAAAAAAAATCGCAGAAAGCTTGACTTTTCAATTTTTATGAGTAAAAAACCAGCTGATAGCGAAAGTGTATATGTAATTAGACCAATTATTCATATATCTATGCATGTATAATATAAATTGAATTGATGCCACTTTTAAATAAAATACTTTAAATTATCCCTTTAATGAATATCAAACAGGTTCTTATTTAACAATGGATACCAATATTTTCATAAAGAAATATATTAAGATAGGTCAAGGATACTATATATCATCGAATAATCTATTTTTATAATTACACTTGTATGTGTACAAAATACCATATTATTATACGATGTATACATACAATATGATTGTATATCACAAAAATAGTACATTCATTCATAAGCAAGGAGGAGGATGTTGTAATACATTTCTGCAATTTATTATGTAAACCGGTTACTCTAATTTTTAAAATTGTATTAGAATGAATTTCTATTATTTTTACATCGCATTTAATGTTATACCAAAGAATAATATAATATACCATGATATAATATATCGGTCTTTGGTTATATCAAACGTTGTTTATTCATGTTATTTGATTTATGTATGTATGCATACGATATCGCCTTCAATTCAATATGGATCTTTACATATCCTCATGCACGAGCATAAACCATACATGGAAAATAAAAAAATAAATGTATATAATCAAAATCTCTCAAAAATGTTCATATTTTCATAAAAATGTTCATAAAAATGTTCAAGCAATCTGAATCTTCATTTTAGAAGATGGTGATATATCACCAAAGAGGGATAGGCCATAACCTACAATACCATTTATTAATGTGTTTACAATAATAGTGCGCTTGGAGTTGCACCCATTCTTCCTGCTGCAAGAAATTTGATGAGGTTGAGAACCTTTTTGAGTTTGATCACCATATCATTGACGTGGTCTAACCAATTAAGTCTCTTATTGAAACGAATACCTAATATCTTCATGCTTCTAACCGAATATCTAGAATAACCGAATGTTGTGAACATTACAATTTCTTTTTCTGCACATGTGAATAAATTCCACTTTTTCAAGTGGAATTCTCCCGCAGTGTGTTTCAGCCCAACTGATGGCAAATTCTGAAGCACGGCGAAGTTCGTACATAGTCTCCGTAGTACTATTTGCAACACTAAGCAAGATATTGTCAGCATAAACATATCCGGTAAAGTACAAAAAATGGTATTATTTTTCTGAATTTTTTTGCTGTGATTATTTTCATAACATACGTGTTCACAAATAGAAGCAATAAAATTAATACTTAGTTGGAAATATTTGCAGTTATAGAAAACAAAAGTTCAAATAATCAGTGGCCGTAATCAAGTGAAGCAGAGTGTGTCTTTTTCAATTAATCTTATATTTTCTACTGCTATTCCATCTATATAAGGTGCAGTGTTTTTATTCAATTTACATAAAGATCTCTAATACATAATTGTAATCTCTTATACATAATTGTATTTTTTTTTCTAGTCACATACGCAAAATGTTTAAAAAATATTACTGAGTCAAGATTGAAATCAATTATTCAGTAATTATTATGCAGTTCATAATTTTAAATGTTAAGTCTTAAGTTAATGTTAAAAAATTCTTGGTCAAAAGCGATAACCACTTAAGTCGACATGAGGCAAAAATGAGTTATGAGTTCTACTGCATTCTCCGCATCAAGCTCTATGTGCATACAAAATTTGGTTTTCCTATCACTTTTGTAGCCAAAGTTATTGCTTAAAAATATTATCGCTTATGTCGAATAGTTCGTGACTTACATATGCAATAACCGCCTAAATCAACATAATAATATTGGAGAGATATTTTATGTTTAAAAATACAGGCTTATCTAAACTTAAGTTATTATTGCACAATATATTTGGAAACAGCTTCTCAAAATTTTAATGTTTATCATAACAGCCTATCTCGAGTTAAGCGTTTTCGGAGCGTAAATGTTTATCACCGAACTTTACAATAATGACTTCAATCAATATAAATATAGGAAAGTAAAAATAGAATTTTTGCAATAAACGCATAACTTGACATAAATAGCCTAAATTTCAAATTCTTAAATATTTTTGTTATACACACTCAGTTTTAAATAATTTCAATTTTTAATTGTTTAGTTATCAATTTAAAAAATTTTTCTCATAATAGTCTTCCACTCAACACGAAATTATTGTTTTTTGACCATCAAATTTGTGTAAAAAATATGTTCGAATTTTTAAACCGTGTTAACTCAAAACCACAATTTTAGACTTAAACGGTTATCGCTTGTGACCACAGAATTGTTCTGCAAATCTTTACTTTATATAATTTATCTGTCATATTTTGAAATGATTGTAATGTATTTGACTCAACAAATTACAATAACCAACCTTTTTTCTTCAATACTCTTATTACTCAAAACAATTGATTGATTAGTATTTGAATATTCCTTTTTCAAATTTTCTAATTTATTTTGATTCTCTCGAACAATATTTTTATTTGTAGCAATGATATTTTGAATTTTATTATTTTCTTTTCTATATAATAAATAATTAGAAATCAAATAAGAAAGCCTGGAGCTCTTTAACAAATAAAATCAAATTTAGAAAATGTATTGAACTTACAACAAAATTTGAATTTGAAATTCACTGTCAAATTCTTTAGCTTTTAATTGCATCCTTAAATATTCAATTGAAGTCTCTTTATCAGCTATTTTCTTCTTCTTATTCGTTCTTCGCGTTTGAAATGTTGTTTCTTCAATTCCTAAAAAGAAAAACTTGTTTTAATATAAAAAAAATGTGTTTATTAGTATCATATATCCTTCACTTTGAAATTTTATTTTGAATTCCATTATTGATGATGATATAGTTTTCTCACATTTAGTTGCGAAATCTTTTTTAAAAAGTGCTAAAATTCCTGTAGAATATGCTATTAAATATTTTTGAGGTAAATTCAATCTATCTAATAAATTATTAAAATTGTCGCAAAAACTTAAATTGTTCCATAAGCTATTGATATAATTAAATATTTTTTCAGATTCGAATTCTTTATTCCGTAAAAATTTCGAGTTCATACCAAACTCATTTTTATTACTAAGTAACGCGGGTAATATCAATGCAATTTTAATCTGAATCAATCCATTTCGTACTTTATCCTTTATAGAATCTTCAAAGTAAATTAAATCTGAAATGTTTCAAAATTTTGACGGGTATATTTATTTAAATTTCCGGTAAAATATAATTTTAGTTATAAACTTTATAATTTCACCTGAATTAGTCTCATGTTTTTCCATTTTCCAAACAATTTAAAACGATTTTTTTTTACTATTGGTAATGTGTATTATGAAATAATCTAATAAACATCTTGTGTATTTAAAATGTTTGTTTTTGAATTTGGTAGATAAGCTACTTTGTGATATTTAAAATTTTAGAATAAAGTATTTAAAATTTCGTTTCACGTTCCATTCAATAAGTGGCTTTTTTTGGTTATGGAGAATCTAAAATTCATGAAATACAAATAGGCTTTTTTTGGTAATTCAGATATTTTCTAACTTTCCAGCCAGAGGGCCGATTCTCGTTCTGTGAAAATGAGAATGAAAACACTTTTCAGTGAGAATTCCAATGTGTGCGATTCTTGTTCCGTGAGAAAGTGAAATTTTATGTCATATTTTTTTTCGTGTGAAAAAAATTTTCTCATCTTATTTTATAATAGTGAAAATCAATAAGTTAAAGGTTGTCTTTGGATCCCTTATCAAAAAGTTTAAAATATTTACTTTATTACTTATATATACAAGGTGCTTCTTTTCTACGTACACACATTAGTATCACGATATTCTTTGCACTGTTTAATGAACAAAAATGTCTTAGCATTTTGCTGAGTAAAGCCTCATTTCCACGCTAGAGGGCATTGGAAATTTTGAGTTTTGTGCAAGACTTTCGATCACAAAACTCTTAGTAACTTTTCGCACACTCCATGTATGGTAATTTTTATTTTTTTAATTGAAAGGTTATAAAATTACCTTTAATTTGACATATCACTTGCAAATTGCAAACGATATATTTTACTGAAAATTTTATTTAAATAACAATTAACAGTTATATTTTTTATTTTTATTTATTTCTACCTAAAGTAAAGACAAAGAAGACAATTTTATACAATAAAAAATATTAACAATAAATAGTAATTATTACAATAAGTGTTCAAAATTACCCCCTTCTGCCCCAATACATATTGACAATTTTAAAATTGACAATAAATTTATAATAAAGACTTTAACTTGGCTTTTAAAAAGTTGACACTAAGGTCTGCACTAACTAAAAAGTCAATGCTAAAATTGTTGTTGTTACACTTTTTTGCTAAAAGTCAACTTTTTTTTAATAAAGACTTTAGTATTACTGTTATTAGTACGGGCCTATATATATATGTATATACAATACTATAACACTAAAGTCTAGTAGGCATTTATTTTATTTCCTTTCGCAGTAGGCCTAACAATGAAAATTTTTATACAAATTTAACGTAAATGATGTTAATTTGACGTTAGTGAGTAAAATTTTCCAATAAATATTCCATTCAGACTTATTTTCATCGGCCTTTCTTATTAGTTGAAATAGAATCAGTTTGCTTACAAAAATGAGAAATGAAAATGAAAAGTTTAGAAATTAAAAGAAATTTTGACATTTCTCTTTTTCTCACTTTTTTACAGAATGAGAATCGGCCCTCAGTTCAAAAAATATATATGTATACTTTTTTACTAATTTTTTTTCAAAAAGTCATAGTAGAAACATAATAAAAGGAGGTTTTGTGATTTTTGACTATTTTTCTGTCGCACACTGTCAGGTTCGCCTTCTACAAATGCACATACATACAAACAAATGCACGTGCATACACACTACTAGATTTGGCTTCTAAAAATGCACATACACACACATACACATGCACACAAGCACAAAAAAAAATTAAAATCATTTCTCTCTAGGATATTTGCCTTCTACATCAGGATCAAAGTAATAAGTAAAAAAACTTGCTCATGATGTCCTTTTTTAATTGCAAATAATATGAACCGATTATCTATTATTAAAATAATCCGATTATAAAAATGTAAAAATAGTCAAAAACTGTCCTTCTACTAGGACTAGGAAAAAATTATGCCAGAGAAAAGATAAAACTTTGATTGATGAATAAAAAATTTGATTTTGTAAGGTACGATTACTTGTGTAACTGTATACATAATTTAATTGTCTAGTCAAAACGGAATAAACGTTTTCATCAAATCGTTAATTTTATTATTTTAAACTCAGATATGTGTAATATACGGTTGTGATACTTAGTATGTATGTTTGTATAAGGTGCGTGAAATGTGAAATAGTCATTTAAAAATCTGAAATTGGATTCAGGTTTACTGTTAAACAAATGATAAAATTCGTGGATAAAAGCAAATCGTAATCATATTTTATATGTTTTAGATTATACTATACACAAGTTACACATTATTTGTTATCTAAATATTCGATAACGTAACGCAAGATTGTTCATGCTGGCTCAACAAAAAGCTATAGTGTAAAAAGTCGCAAGAATATAACTTAACCGCATAAACAAAAAATAGGAAAACAGAATCATTGTACAAGGTAATTCGTAATAAAGTGTTCCAACATATACCAATCGGTTCATTGAAGTATTGTGATCAGTATTTACAATGATGTATTTTTTTCGAAAAATTCCTACCTTCATCTCTTTTTTATATGTAGGGTTGAAACTTTTTCTCCTATACAGAGAGGTAAGTTCATATAAAACGTTATAATTTCCAAATGTAACAACGGATCTGGACATTTTAGTTACTGTTGGAAAGCACATAATGCATACTTTTTATCGAAAATTTATTTGTCCTCTTATCGTGTTTCGAACAGAAGTTATAACGTTTTATATGAGCTCACCTAGCTGCACAGGCAAAAAGTTTCAATCCTTAAAAAAAGGGTGGGAGGGATTTTTTCAAAAAATGCATCATCGTAAATGCTGATCACAATACTTCAAATGCTTCAAGGAATCGATTGGTATATGTTGGAACAATTTATTACGAATCACCCTGTATATGAATAATGTAATATATCAAGTATTAATATTACCTAGAGATAAGATATAGTTCAATTACTTCTTGATTGATATATTTGAGAACAATATTTTTCAGTTTCAGAGATAAATGTAAAAGATGAACAGAGAAGTAAAACAATTTTTTGTGGTATTTTTTGAACAAGACAAACCCATAAATAAGATAAAATTGGAGAAATTCACACTAAAAAAAACAGAATAAATGAAACGTAGGTCTTATTCATCTTACAATTACAGTACTTAAATATTAAATATAGGCACACTACAAAATATGTCGGAATCAAAAGACATCGATGGTTCATAATATGAAAATTTTATAAAACATGGATTCGTAATCAACTCATATAATGATGAAGTCGACGACATTGATATCATGCCAATACGCAATTGACTTGCTCTGTAACCGCAATATTAGCGGTATCATAAGCTTCAGATTCTGAAGAAATTAAATGTATATAATGTAATGAATATAAAAAAATATAAAGGAATATGAACAAATAAATTTATTGTTTTATTTATCGCTCTGACCACGACCCGTCAGGCCCTTTTGAAAGCCCACTAACAAATTAAATCTTACTCACTATAGGGTAGAACATAATTCAAAAGTTATAGATACTTAAATCTGAAGACAAAATACAGTTTTGGAAAGGCCAGAAGAACTCAAATAAATTATTCATTAACAATTCAATTCAAATTATACAATTTTTATGTAAAGTTAAAATAAAAATTCAATATTCTTAGTAGTAACAATAAAGATATAAATTAAACCATAAAATAATAGACAAAAGTAAAGGCTTTTTCGAAAATGCAGGCTGCACTGTGTATTCTTTCGTATCTTAAAAATAGTACTAGAACAGTAATGTGCACTCTGCAGGAATAAAGCAGCGCTGCAAATGCAATGGTTAAGAGTTTTCATTTCTGACATTGCATTTTCGAACGAAAAACTGAGTGATAAGTGATAACCGACAATAATAATTATAATATTGAAAAATAATGTGTTCGATGTGTATTGTACAATTTTATTTATTGAAAATATGAATTTTAACCTCAATTTTAATATACTTACTTAAGTAATTTTTCAATATCTTCACTTGAATCTGACATTATAAAGAATAAAACTTTTAAAACCAATTAATACAATTAATACAACAAGTTCGAAATCCCAAAATTATTTTTTTATTATTTTAAATAATTGTTTTTTTTTTTTTTATTTTATTTTTGTAAAAAATTTATGTATGCACAATCTAGCTGTTGTAAAGAATGAAGTGGTAGATAACTTCGACAGTACACTTGACAGTAGCATCTATGCAGTGTTTCAAATCACGCTGCTTATTTGCGTTAAAATCTTTCAGGCCTGTTTTGCATTTTATAGTTTTCGAACACACTGCATTGCAGTGTAAAACTTATCGAACGCTCTGCTTTTGCAGTTATAGCTTGTTAAAAATTTCTAGCGAATAGAATATATGCGCAGTGAGAGTATGGCGTCATGCTTTGAGCGAGGTTATAATTGTAGTGGTTACACTTTTTCAGGTTTATATGGGAGAAAAACACAAATACATATAATCATTTTATGTACATATTTAATTTCAAGAGAAACATGCGCAGATTATTCGCTGGGAATTTTGAACAAGCCATAATAGTTTTCGAACGAACTGCAAAAAAGATCTAACTTAGAACTGAATTTACGAAAAGGCCTTAACAACTGTGTACATTGCATATCTATAAATGGTATCCCAAGTTCGGGTGAAGGCATTTTACCAGTCGATAGGTCTTGCTGAGAAACGAAAGAAATCGTATGGAAGGGGTGGGTCTAATATCAAGAGGTGAGGAGTTAGGAGGCTCAGGAATTTTTTTTTAGGTCAAGTGACTTGTTTCCTATTTGTAGTCATAACTCACGAAATCCTTAGTCGTTTCCAAATTATTTTGCATTCATTGGAAAGATAATCAAGCATTTCTTACTTTGATACTTGAATTGTGCAGATCGGCTGAGTGGTGCTAAAGATGTAATACATCAAATTCGAATTTTCATGGAAAAAAATGCAAAATTTTGAGTTTCAAGTTTAAATATCTCAATATTTTGTCATATTTTTTTAAAATTTTCTTTACTTAAAATATTCCCCAATGGATTGCCTTTCATTGCAATGTATCTTATTCAATTATCTGTTGTGGTTTTCGAGTTATGATAAAAAATGTAACTGTGGTTTCTACCAAGAAAGTTAATATTGGTTATTGGAAAGTTAAGTTATCACATAAGTAAAGCCAAAAAGTTTTTTCGCAAGTGGAATACGAAAATTGAAGAAAAGGTGAAAAAATGTAGAAAATGGAGAAAATTACATTCTCGACTAGAAATTCAAAAAAAAAAAATATTTTTTTTACTTTTAAACTCCTTGTAAAAAACCTGCATTACTTATGGGTTGACCCATACCAACTTTCTTGGTATAGAGTGATTTTTTAAGAGTTCAGCTCGTGTATTTTGAGCAATAGAAAGTTGGAAATCATTGCACGATAGCGATTATCATTGAGAGTAACGTTGTTCTCATCGTCATCTTTGAAGAAGTGGCCATGGATTTCTCCGGACCACAAACCGCACCAAGCAGTGCAATGTTCGACACCTGAAAAAAAAACTGTGAGAAAGTGTCCTCTTTCTGATAAAAAAAAAAAAAAAAAAACTGACGTATGTTGCTTGAGCCGTTTTTGAGTTATTAAGAATGAAAGATGTACGGAAAGTGTCGAAAATGTGCTTAAGCTTGCACATTATAAGCTAGAAAAAGGATTTTTTATTATTACTCATATGAAATTCTTCAACAAAACATTCATTACATCTTATGCTCCAGTTAAAAAAAACTTCTCTTGTGGATTATCTTCGCACCGGAGAAAAAGTTATGCCTGTATTTTGAATACCTTCGAATTTATTGCGGAAACTTTTTTATAACCCCCTAATACAGAGCAATTATGCTTATATAATAAACGGAATGTGAATAAAAAAGTTTAATTTTTAGTTTCTTATTTAAATTCTTTTACAAAAAATGTTAAAATTTGCCTCCGCCAGCTTCACAACATGCCCTAGCTCGCCTTAACAAAGACTGTTTTATTCGTCCAGCTGCTAGACGTGCTCTGAGTTTTTCAGTCGCAGCTGTTATCTTATATCTTAAATTATTTATGTCTCTTATATCTCATCGATAGACCCTTGATTTTAGATATCTCCAGACGAAAAAATTATAGGTCTAAGATCTGGAGATTTTAGTGGCCATCTTATTGGACCAAATCACCTTATCCATCTTCTACCAAACAACTCATTGAGCTTCAATGTTACTATCAATTAAAATAAATTAAAAGTCAATAAAAATCAATAAAAATTAATAAAAATCGTAAATCACAAATATGTAATTGTAAGAAAGTTCAAACTTCTAATAATTAAACGCTTATAAGACTCATTTGGTAAACTCTAAAAAAAGCAAGATGCAGGCTAAAAAATGAAATTACTGGAAAGACCAGTAAAGAAATTGAAAAACATAATCATTGCCTTTACCTGACATACGAGTATAACATATAAGCAGTTGTGAAATCAGGCGACTGAATTATTTGGCACAGAAGATCTCACTTTCTTATTTTACTTATAACATTGAAGAAATTTAACATAGAGGCATTGTTCTTTGTGGATGGAAAAATTCAATAAATAATTATGTATTTAAAACGAAACCTGTATATATAATCTATTACAAGCATACATGCCTATATTCACTTAAAAATTCAATATCAATGTAATTGTTTTAAAGAACTTTACTTCTTTTATAAATTCTAATTCTATTTCTGTTATAAACTTACAATGTTCACAAAACTCAATTATATACGGAATTGTTATTTTTTTTTCGTATAAGCCAATTATATATGTTAGACATATGAATTGTTAAAGTCCTATAATCCTTTAGGTATTCTCTCTTTCAGCTTTGCTTGGACACCACTTTTAACCCCCATCATAACAGAACAGTTATCAGCAGTAAATGCCAACATATTTTTCATTGGGATATTATTGTTTTCTAATGAATTTATTAAGACATCACATATTCCTTGAGAGGAACAATCTTTAACTGGAACTAATCCCAAAATCCTATAATGACATTTTTAATTAAATAATCTAATTAATATAGTCAAATTTTTATGACTAGACACGTCAGTACTTTCGTATATAATCACTGAATAGTAAGAATTTCTTGTAATTGCTTTATTTGTTTCTGTATTTTTTGGAGCAACTGTTTGTTTTATAATACTTGCTCCCTTTTTTCTATTGATGCACATGTTTTTAACAATTTTCGAATCTGACACATTTCTCTTTAAAAATAAATTTAAGTGTTGTAAAACATTGAGTGATAAGTTATGCTCCGCAATGAGCATACATAAAGATATTTCCATTTGTTAGATGTAGATTTGAGAGGTAAATGATTGCCCTCTATTAGAAATTTTTTAATTTTCGGATTTTTTTTTGCGGCTTCAAAGTTCTTAATGTGTAAATCGCTTTCTTCGTGTTTTTTTAAATGCTTATTTTCTCCAGAAATGTATGTTTTAAATAGTGAACATTTTTTAATTTTAATGGATTCATCGTCTCTTTGTAGCCATGAACCAAACTCCTTCATCCATTCATCTCAAAAATGTACTTGATAATTTTTTTGGCTTTCACTTTTTTCATGGTCTTTTTTCCGTTTATTATCTAAATTGTGCCCCTTTTCTTGATGCTCTGTTTATTTTCGCTATTCTATTGTTTAAATTTTGTTGCATTTGACACCTTTCATTTTCCAAAGTAAAAGTACTCTTTTTTTGGGTGCGAATAATCCATCTATTAACAAATAAAAACAAACTATAGATGCTGAAGGAAACAATAGCTGTTTTTCTTTGGTCACAATTATCTGATAATTCTCAGATCTCGATTGAGCAATGCGTTTCTTTGGTCGGTGTTTTTGCTATTCTGTTATTGGTGGCAGCAGCAACGAAGTGAGATTTAAGTAATCTATCTGAAGAAAAATATTTTTGCTCAATTGATGTGAGGAACTGAGAATAAAAAGAAAGACACAATTTTGACAATCTTCGTGTTCATACTTCGTAAATTTTTGGATATAGTTTATTTGCAATAAATAATTTGTAAAAATAGTAATTTTAGTTACTTCTTTTCAAAATGACAATCAACTGAGAATAAAAATATCAGTCCGTTTCTTTCAGTTTGTTTGCTCAGTTAGTAACAGGAAGAAAATAAATGATCTAAATGAGATGTCGAACTGAGAAATATCAGATAATTGTGACCAAAGAAAAACAGCTAATATTCAAAATAGTGGAGGGTCGAAAAAGAAAATAAGAATGATACTGATACAATAAGAAAAAAATAAAACAAAGTGTTATAATAATCATTAACAACTTGTTATAAAGTCCGATTCTAATATGTTTCATTTTTTAAAAACCTAAACTTACCCCTCTATTCCAGGTAATAGATGCCTAATAGATCTATTAACCTATTAACTAAGAAGTTAGTAGAAAGTGCTATTCTACTTTATAGGTTTTGTAGACATTAAAAAGTTGAAAAGTTAATAGATTTGTAGACATTTAAAAAACAGTTCAGCTGTTATTTATTATTAATATTTGGAAATTTAAAAATATTTAGTTTTTTTAAAATCCGGTAAATGTATATTTAATAATAATAATTTTTAATTATTTTTATTTATTTTTAATTATTTTTATTTATTTTTAATTATTTTTATTTATATTTATTTATTTTTAATTATTTTTATTTATTTTTAATTATTTGTATTTATCATCAACCAAAAAAACAACATTTCACAAAATAAACATTCAAACGTGATAGTTAATAGATCTAATGGCTCATCGAGAGGAGCTATTAGCTAATAGAATTTTCTAACCACAAAAATCTATTAACCTATTCGCTAGAATACGAAAATCTATTAAATAAAAGTCTCCACAAAATTAATAGACCAGCTGATTGTCAATCTATTAACTATTAAGTAGAATAGGAAATTTTCTATTTACTAAAAGTTAATAGACTAATAGCTATTAATCTATTACCTAGAATAGGGGGGTTAACTTATTGAATAAAGAACTGAACTTACCTGTTTAAACTCATTTTAAATTTAATAAAGTTATTACTCAACTATATTTTAATTTTTCGGCTGGAGTTCCGATAAGGTGTCATCCCCGATCGTCTTGAAATTTTGTCCACACAATGCCCTTTTGGCCTAAATCACGGCATACTCGTCTTTTTTGGCGCATCGCCCCCTATCGGCCATAATTGGCATTTTAATTTTTTTGCCAACATTTTATTTTTGCTAATAACTTTATAACGGTACATGATACAGATATGGCATATATGTCAAAAGATGCGTCTCAAGATGCTCTATAATCTGAAAAAAAGAATTTTGCAAAAAGTCCTAGTAAAAGGATAATAAAGGACATTTTGTGATTTTTGACTTTTTTTACATTTTTGACATTTTCTCAAAAACAGTTAAAGATATCTGGACCAAATTTTTTGCAAATAAAAGAGGACATCATGAGCAACTTTTTTCATTTATTACTTTGATCGTGATGTAGAAGGCAAATATCTTAGAAAGAAATGGTTTTAATGGTGCTAAATTTTGTAATAATTCAATAAAATACACACACACACCCATACGTGTGTGTGTGTGTGTGTGTGTGCGTGTGTGTGTATGCGTGTGTGTGTGTGTATGCGTGTGTGTGTGTGTGATGTTTATAGAATTTTATTTATTAACAAAAATTTATTATTTTATTTATTAAGAAAAATTTTGAGTTACAAATAAAACAGAATTTTATTTATTCCGATCAAAATAGACTTTGCATTTACGCAACCTGAATAATAGTGATAACGCAGTAAATGAATGATTCTTCAAATATAGATATTCTGGTATTTTAAAAGGATATTTTACTCTGAAAAAATAATAAAAAGAGTATCGAGTCTTACATGAGTTATGGCCAAAAATACGAAAGAAGTGATTTGATCTAAAAAAAAAAAACTTTGTAGCCCCGTAACTCGTTACCCCTTGAGAATATACCCCCCCCCTCCTCCTTCCATACAATTTTTTTCGTTTCTCGGCACGACCAATCACCTGTCTCACGTTTTTCATCCGATGGAGAATCACCCTGTAAATAATACTTATATGTGTGGAATATTATATGTGCCCGTTTTATTATAATCGAGAAAAGAGCTTTAGATCATATCCCAACATTGGTGGATATAGCTTTTTTGCTGATGTTAATGTGATGTTAATAACTCAATCCACTGTAATATAGGATACCATTTGTGTACTGTACAACATGAAATTGTTTTTATCAGCAGAACAAGCCAATAAAAAAAACACTATAGTCTGGCGAGCTTTATATTGATACATTGTTGGGATATATACGGTAGGGAAACATCGGATTAAATTTTCGTCAAAAATACTTAAAAAATTTAAAATACAGAAATACAGAAATTTCCCATTGAAAAACACGTCACGAAAAATTTGTCAAAGTTGATTTTTATCAAAAAGAGTTAAAAAATTTCTTAAATTTAGAAAATTTCTAAAAGAAAACATCGCTGAGAGTATCGCCGAGGACTTAAATTATTTTTGGAAGATAAAAAATTTCGTCAAATACAGAAGACAGTAAAAAATATTTTCATCTCGACAGTCATCATTTCCCGACTGCAATCTTCAGTTCATTTATCAATTATTTGAAAATTTGAACAAAACGATCATTGTCAACTTGGTTTCATCATCGGCTATTGTACGTTATCTTCAGCATCACTTCTTCAATCAATACAATTTCTACAACGCCATCTATACCTATAGGTCGACCTATAATAACAAAAATTAGTAATTAATTTAACATTTGCAAATAATTTGAAATTAAAAATAAAGTGGATTTGATTTTTCATTTTGAATAAATTCATAATTTTTGATTTGTAGTAAGTAAAATTAATTGCATAACTAATTCCTTTGATTGAATTATAATATTTTAGAAAATTATATATTTAAGTAATTTGAAATTTCCATTATTGTATAAATTTAATTATTTGAAATTTGACTATATTAGCTTAGGTAATTTAGAATTTTTTTTGAAAATTAAGTTTAAGTGATTGAATTGTTAGATTGAAGAAATATTTGAAATAAATTTGTTTTGTAACGTAAATTGAAAAACGTGTTTTTATTTTATTAAATTTTTTGAACCGGCACCTTTCTAATTAATGTTAAAATGAAAAATATTTTATATTATTTTTTGTGAATTTAACAGATCAATTTGTCGTTAATGAAGTATAGTGTGTATTTTTATTGAATGCGCTTTCGTCATTTCATAAAATGGCTGTAGAAGTTGGTAGTCCAGAGGGTGGTTTAATTAAGCCATGTGAAGAATTTTTTAAATCTGCTTTTTAAGTTGGAACAAATTTTTATAAATGAAAAAGCTAACATTTAAATTATCAAAATGTTCTTCAGCAATTGCTATTTTATAGTACGAATGTAGAAATAAAAAAGTTATGTTTTAGATGTAGGACATAATTTTTTGTAAAAGAAAATAACAAAAACTTGTTAAATACTTAATAGATTAGTTAGAAAAAATAAGAAAATAAAAAAAAATTTTAATTTAACATTTTTACTTTATAAAAATATATTTCTTCCATACAATTTCCATATCAATTAATACGTGTTTTCGATTTGGCAATTTCAAGTACTTGCGAGTAGGAAAGGTAAATGTCTGTGCTAAACCATCTACTCGCAGCTACTCATGAAAAATTTTTCAAGTAGCTGGTAGTAGATGCAAGTAATTACGAATAATTTTTGTGTCGTTCGTTTTAACAATTTATCCAAGACACATTTTAGTACTTGTAAGTACTTGAAATTGCCAAATCGAAAGCACCTAATATATGTTGTACTTGTACACTACAATTTTTACGTCATCACACATCAGCTGTTTCTGTGTAGCTCACCCTACAAATTATAATACTCTTTACACCATGTATCCAAGCCCAAGGCCCCAAGGTATCTTTATCTATATACATACCTTGATTGCTTGATATCATATAGTATATCCATCTAGCTAGATAAGATACTAGACTAGACACTAGACTAGATGTAGATCTAGCATCTAATTCGCTTTTCGGTACGATTCGAGTACGAGCTACGAGTTCTTCTATTTGTTTCATTTCGTTATGTTTTGTTTGTGTTTCATTGTTTGTCAATTATAGTATATAAATACTATATACAATACATTTATGTACGTAAAACGTAACATACAATGTATGTACATACATATTTTCTTTTATCGTAATCTCTAATCACTTATTCACTTCTTGCTTGCTAGCTAGCTGCTAAGTAAGTATTAATCACAGTATACATATATTCATACAGTAGTCACACTGAGCATGTGTTGGCAAAAATTTCTCATAACCTTTGTCCCGTTATTCATTCGGCCTTAGCGATTTTGCTAAAAGTCGATAGTAATTAAGAGCTCTTGTACGAAAAAGAGACAAAAAAATGGAACTGAAACACCAACCGTTTTAAAAAATGTAACATTATTGCAGGGTATACACATTAAAAAAAGTACAAATTTTGTTATTAAACATTTTTTATCTAAAATAAACAAAATTAATCATAAATGCATTACACTTAAAATTTTGTGTTTGCTATCAAAAGTTTTTACATTTTTGTTAAATTTCTTAATTATAAAATAAATTCTTCTTCTAATAACAAAATAAACTTTGTCAAAATTCTCAGAAACTATGAATGATCTTATATCTTGATATAATGATGCTGTCAGGTAGTCATACAACTAGTTCCAGATCACCTTTAAAAATATATTATGAAAACATGTAAACATACGCGTATCAGTTTCAATTTTCCCTTTGATTTACATTGTCTAACTAATGCTGTTATGACATTTACTTATTTTCTCGCTTAATTTCCAAATCTTAAGCGCACGAATATGAAGTAATGAGGAAAAGAAACAGTTGTGTTAGAATAAAATAACTATATTTCTTTTTCGCGCGCTTTTTTGATAGTTACTATGTATACATGCTTAGAATTCAAGTTGTTTTTGAATTCGTTTTTTAAACTTTTTTGATTTTTGTAATAAACATTGACTCAAAAATAACAAGACCAATGATTCTGAATTTTTGTCCATTTTTAATTTTACAATTTTTCAAATTAACTTATTTTATTTATTAATAATTAAAACAAGTTGCAGATTCGTTATTAGTACTCACAACAAAACAAATATGAAATATGTATATAAGATTTTGAGCACCACAAGAAAAACAACAATAAACAAAAAACATTTGTTTTCGAACAATATGAAGAAGTCAAAAATTCAGCCGCTACAAGATTAAGTTCACGAAAAAGAATTTGTTTTGAATTCTTTTTCGTGGTCTTAATCCAGTATTGTTCTAATTTCGTGGGGTTAAGATGATATTTTCGTGCACTTAATCTTAACATGCGCCTTATGTCTTACTCTTTCACACTTACGTGAAATATTCATATGATGGTGAATTTCAGTCATGCAATACTTCAAATTTAGAATCTTAAGCTAGAAAAAAGCAAGATATACACACTATAGGTAAAGTAAATAAATTTTGACAGCACAACTGTGACGTAGAAATTCTCGCCGAAATCGAAATATTATAATTTTGTAGGAGTTTGTTTTGTTTACCAAAGTTCTAAATATAGAAAGTAGATAATAAAATATTGTTTTTTATTTTAGATGTTAAAACATTAGAAAAAAAACACAAAAAAAAAATATGTATTAATATTATACTTTTACTTAAATGGTACTCTAGAAACTTACTATTTGTATAAATCTTATCACTATTTTTAACATTAAAAACTTTTTCTAATTTTTTTATCTCTAAAATGAAATTTCCACTTGGTTTAATCAAACCACCTTCAGTAATTTGATCAACCCAAGTGAAAGATGAACATTTTTCACTATTATAATATCTTAATTTTAATTTGTTTATGATATACCCTGCCAGGTATTCAATTGCGTCGTCTTTCAATTTATCCATTGGTTCATCATAGACATCTTCATCGATTTCTATTTCTTCAAAAGTTTGCTCTTCAACTACCTCAACGGAAATTCCTGTACTCACGGATCGAAGTAAGCTTCCAGCCTTCCAGTTAACTACTGGTCTTCTAGACCAAAAACTTCTTCCGTTTCTTCCGTATTGCTGAAGGAGCTCACTTGTTGAGACGCATCTGATCTTCCTAGAATGAAATATTTTTTTAATTCAAAAAGATATATGTATAATATAATATAATATCAAATATGTTGATATTATAATATGTATGTATCATAATAAATACCACCACCAAAAATTAAAAATATATAATTTACAAAATGAATTATTCCAACTATACCTTTTGACAAAGACAAAACAAACATTGAACACAAAATAAGCAATAAATTAATGTTACCTAAACCTTAACATGTACGTAGGTCACTATATAAATTTTGAGATACAAAAAAACAGCTAATGATTTTGAAAAAAGAACTTTATTTATGTTCAAAGTACTCTCCTTCAACATCAATACACTTTTGCATTCTAATTTTCCATGAGTGGAATGCCTCTAGCCAATCGTTCTTCGGGATCTCGTCAAAAAATTGATGAATTGGCTGATCAATTTCATCTTCTGATACAAATCTTCGTCCGCGTATGCTTTTTTTGAGCTTGTAGAAAAGCCAGAAGTCACACATAGCCAAATCAGGCGAGTATGGTGGATGTTCAAGTATTTTGACTCTATTTTGGCGCAAATATTGAACGGTTTGCTGAGCGGTGTGAGCCGAAGCATTATCTTGATGGAGAATTAAGCCCCTAATTTTCACTGCTCCAAGAACTTCTGGTAAACAATGAGAAACGTACCAGTTTGCTGTTACACTCCGCTGATGTTCAAGCTTAATTGCTTTTACTAAACCCGTGCTACGGAAGAAAACTGCGTACATAATTTTCTTAACAGCTCTTTGTTTTTTCACCATTACTGGTGTCGGCTCATCTTCATGGATCCACACTCGACTTTCCTGACGCGTAGGAACATCATAAAACGATATGTATGTTTCGTCACCCGCTATTATTTTTGACATTATCCGGTGGCCACCATCATTCAACATTTTCAACGTTTCACGACAAATTCTCACACGTTCTGTCTTTTGAAAGTCAGCAAGTTGATGAGGCACCCATCTCATTACAACCTTCTTTAAATGGAGGTGTTCATGTAAGATAGTATTTACCGTTGCGGATCCCACGCCCAGGGTTTTTTCTATCATTTGATGCGTGCATCGCGGATCTTCTTTAATTAGTTTCTGAACTCTTGCAATGTTCTCCGGAGTGACGCTTGAACACGGTCTGCCCGTACGTGCCTCATCACTTAAGGTTCTACGATCCCTTTTGAATTCAGCATACCATCTAAACACACTCGCCCTGGATGGAGCTTCTTCGCTAAATGCTTGTTGCAGTCGTTCGATGCACTCATGTTCACTTAAACCGACTTTAAAATCATAATAAATCATAGCACGGTAATGCTCACGCGACAACTCCATTATTCACTGTAAATAATTTATTATGACTTTGGTTGTAACAAGTTCAGACAAGAACTGAACATGAAAAACGTGTAGACAAAGAGTAATGTTTCTATTTATGCAGCGTAACCAGTTGTAAGTACTGTTAGTTTTCCGTATCTCAAAATTTATAGAGTGACCTACGTATTTAAACTCTATAGGAGTAAGATGATCGTGAAGACTACCTTTAGCACGGATTACGCCGAAAAATCTTTCCAAATCATCCTGATTAATTCTTCTAGTAAGAATATATCGAATATTATATTCTTCTTGAAGACGTGCATATAATTTCGGTAAGGCTGAATTATATAAAAGGATGCCTTTTTGAAATTGAAGAAGAGTTCTATGATTACCAACTTTGATTTTACTTATTATTTCATCCATGGATGTAATGATATTTCTATGTTCTCCTGGAATAAGACCATAAGCTTTTACGCGATCTCTGGAATCCTTAGATGAGCATTTGGAATTGAATAGATCAAACCAATTATTTACAAGCTTAATAAATTCGCTATACTCTATCGCATTCTCTGCTTTAATTTTCCCTAAACTGAAACATCTTTTGATGGCTTGGGAAACAGAGTGAGAAAACAACTGCGTAACGAGTTTAACTTTCTGTCTGCCAGCGCCAAGGTTGTGAGTTATTTTCAAATCATTTCTTTGTAATGTCATTAGCTCTACCAGTGGAATGGAATTAATGATTTTGTTGTTAATCAGGAAACCATTATCAAGAAAATGGTTTCTGATCAGCTTTATCAGATGTGGAGCTTCAGCAAATACAAAAACTTTTGTATTGTATGCAACTGAAAAATATGGTTTATCTTGTGATATTTGCAGTTCCCTCCAAAGGCCTAAATTTACAGGTCCATGTCGCTTACTACAGCTACTACAATAAAGTTAATATTATATATATATCTTTTATATATTTATGATAATAGTTTATAATATATGTAGGTCCAGATATAAGTAATTAACTCGTAAATATTAAATAAATAAATAGAAATAACAAATAAATAAATAATAATAATAATAATAATAATAATAATAATAATAATAATAATAATAATAATAATAATAATAATAATAATAATAATTATATTATTATTATATTATTATTATTTAATTACAATTATTATTATTATTATTATTATTATGCTTTTTATTATTATGCTTATTATTATTACATATTATTATTACATATTATTATTATTACTATTATTCTTCTTATAATTATTTTCATTAATATTCTCATAATTATTTTTATTATTATTATTATTTGTTTTATTTATTTATCACAATATAATTTTCTCCACTTAAATTTTCACAGTTTTACTTAAAATATTTTGTTTACAATTTTGTTTTGTTTACATTGGCGTTAATATCTACGTCATCAGTTATTAAAAATGGCGATCGAATAGTCGTAGTCGGTTTACCTATAGCGTGTATATCTTGGAAAAAGAATAAGTGTCATTACAGCATAACCAATTCTAACACAGTGAAAAAGTTTCAGTACACATTTATATATTGTTTTGTATCTTTTCTTCATTACAGCGGTTTATAAGGAAATATGGATTTGAAATAAGTACATTATTTCTGTACTGTTTTTGTAAATTGAATTTTGATTTTTTTTATTATTTTTAAATAATTTATGTGTATTGGTAAATTTAAAAAAAAAGAGTCTCACATTTTCTTGTCAGTGCAAGATAAATAGAATACTCATAAGGTATGATCATTATTTGTGTGGAAGAGAGTTTTTGTTCTCTTGACTGACGTCATCGCCAGCTAAAAATAATGAACTTCGTATTAAAAAATTTTCATTAGGATTTAAACCAAATAAAAAACTAAAAAAAATGCAATAAATTAAATTTCAATTACTTATAATAATGTAAAACTTACATATAAAAAAAAACAAAAAAAAAATATCTAAAAACTTACATATTTTATGTAACACACATGTTATTAAAATATTATCTTAGAAAAAATGAATAAAAATTAAGATTCAACTATCAAAAACAGCATTTTAATGCATATTCCCATAACATTGCTGTGTACGTACACGAAAATATTTTACTCAATTTGACTTTTGATGACGTCACACTCTCTTAAAAAATTTTTCGATCATACCTGTTGTTAGTGGTTGATCAGAGCCAGAGGTATTAATTTTTTTAAGTATTTATTATCACAGTAAATCTATATTGATACAGTAGTGACACTGAGCACGTGTTAGCAAAAATTTCTCATGACCTTTGTCCCGTTATTCATTTGGCCTTAACGGTTTTGCTAAAAGTCGATAGTAATCAAGAGCATTTGTACGAAAAAGAGACAAAAAAATGGAATTGAAACACCAAACGTTTCAAAAAATGTAACATTATTATAGGGTATACTCATTAAAAAAAAGTACAAATTTTGTTATTTAAAATTTTTTATCTAAAATGAACAAAATTAATTTTACATTTTTGTTAAATTTCTTAATTATAAAATAAATTCTTACTCTAATATATAGCTTAACAAAATAAAACTTTTCTTGTCTTCAAAATTCTCAGATATTATATGAATCACCTTATATCTTGATATAATGACGCTTCAGGTAGTCAAAAAAAAAATTCCAGATCGCCTTTAAAAATTCATTATGAACAAATGTAAACATCTGCGTATCAGTTTCAATTTTCCCTATGATTTACATTGTCTAACTAACCAGCACTCACACAGTGAAAAAATTCCAGATCGCCTTCAAAAATGCATTGTGAAAAAATCGTATACATGTACAATATGATTGTATTGCTCACATTTATATATTGTTTTGTATATTTTCTTCATTACGGCGGTTTATAAGGAAATATGGATTTGAAATAAGTACATTATTTCTGTACTGTTTTTGTAAATTGAATTTTGATTTTTTTTATTATTATTAATTATTTATGTGTGTTGGTAAATTAAAAAAAAAAAGAGTGTCACATCTTATTGTTAATGGTTGATCAGTGTTTATTATTAAGTATGTGAAATGCTGAAATGACTGAAACTGAAACGTAAGTTAGTTAGTTGAGTATTGAGTTTGAGTTAGTTCGGCTTTCGGTACTGAATCTGTTAAGTGAAATAAAATAACGCAAAGTTTGAGATTAAAGAAGACTGTGTGAATGTTAAGTTAGAGAAAGTAGTGTAAATATTTTGTCAAGTTTATATCTGGTCTGGAAATAAAAGTGATAAGTCTCAATTTTGTAAATTAATCTTATTTTCATTGATCTAAACCCATATATTAAAATTAAGTGCATATATATATAATGTATGTATACAACTTACATCCGAATAAATGTCTTATTAATACAAATGCGAAGGCGAACATGCACTTGTATGCATAATATTAAAGTGAATAATTTCACTCGATTATAGATTTGTGTAGCTAGAAAATTCAAGTAAGTTCAAAAAAATTTGTTTTTTAAATTTAATAGGAATTTGTCAAAAATTTGTTAGCGATATTTTTGAATCAAATTGAAATTGAAATTTATCAGTGGAGTATTATATATTAAAATGAAGTGATTAAAAAAAAGTGAAAAAGCTGGTTAAATTATTTAGTTAAAAAACTAATTCACACTGTAAAAATTAAATTTGTCATTTTAATAATTTCATATAAATGAAATTTTTATTGAGAAAATAACTTAAAAAATTAATACACGCTTACATATAAAAATAAATGAAACGTAACTTGTATACTTGATAAATCAAGTTACAGTGTCTGACATAAGCTAAAATTCATATCTGAATATTTTTAAATACATAAAAATATTTTTATGGGAAAAAAATTCCTTAGAATCTGAAACGTACATACGTACAAATGTACATATATGTTTAAGCAGCTTTATATAATTTAAATAAAGATACATACGATTTTGTTTTGTTTATAGTTTTGTCCTATTTGTATGTATTTCCAAATCAATAATTTTATTTATATATTTTTAATTTTTCTTAACTCTAATGTTTTTTTTAATTTTGAATATTTATGCAGAAATTACCAGAAAAACTTATATTATTCAATTCACCTTCTCGTTACCATGCCAAAGTTAAATACGTTTTTGAGAAGAAATCTTTAAAACTGGTGCAAAACAAGTTTTGTCGCTCAAGAATGAAGAATATACATACATATAATAAAATAAGTATTAACGCGTATTAACGTATTAACTATTGCATACATAAATACTTACAATTACAAGTTACTACTATTATACATATAATATTACATAGGTATATACACTGTTATGTAGTTCATGCAATTTTAAGATGAAATAACAAATAAACAAATATAAAAAATTTCAAATTTTGCGCCTAATTTAGATTTACGTGAATCAAGAAATAGAACTAATTTTTACGAAATTTATATTGATTTTAATTTAATTCCTAATTAAATCTGGAATTGAAAAAAAAATAAACAATTTTGAAAAGTTTTTAAATCAGTTATCAAAATGATACATCAGTTATTTGCAGTTTGAATTTAATTATGATATTTCATTGAGGTTATAATGCATAGAAATGAATGTGTATGTCTAATGTAACTGGATGTAATGTGTAAATTAATTAAATCATGATGTGTAATCAGTTGGATAATTACTAGTCCTGCCATAAGTTCTGTTACGAACTGTTTACAGTGTAAAAATAAAACGCAATGAATTCCAAACTTTTTATATTTCATTTATAAAACACATTTACATGCAAATAACAAAAATACGAACATTTATTCAAAATGAGCAATTTGACCTTACACAAGCCTTTAGTCATCTATAGAAACACGCATGACTTCTATCGGAAAATTGTTGACAGTGTTGCCAAGCGACCCTTTCAAACTCTCTATTGTGATGCGACGTTTTCTACAGGCCAGCTCCTCTAAACGACCCCATAATTTGTAATCTAGACTAAATGAAGGTCATTGTAAACTACTTATGAACTCTGGGACATGGTTTTCTAGCCAGAGTTGTGTGCCTCGGGCCTTGTGTGCGGGCGCAAAGTCCTGTTGGAACATCCAATGCTCACCGTTGAAAAGAGTGACGTTCAAAGGCTCAACAACTCCTTCCAAAATGTTTTCTCGGTAGAATTTTGGCCGAAGTTTTGACACCTTTTTTGTAAAAATGGAGCTACTCCCCGCCAAATCATTACGTACGCAGGTCATCAACCTCTTTCAACCTTACCAATGGCGTCGCCTACTTTTCTGGAGCTCGTGGCGTAGACTCTGTCATTTTGTTTGTTGCATTTTTCTTCAATCGTGAAAATTTGTTCGTCTGTAAACAGAATTTTTTTGTATCCACTGTTGCCGTCCAAGCAAAGTAGATCTTTTGCTTTTATCATCCTATTTCTCATTAAGTTCTCTATCAAAATGTGTCCTGTACTCCTTTTATAAGCTGACATATGCCGATCAGATTTCATTATTTTGGACATGCTTCTCTTCGATATGTTAATTTCTCTCAATACGATTTGTTGGTTCCGCAGGGGATTCCTTCTTATCCTTGCTCCAGCAGCATTAAAGGCAGTAAGTGTTCTCGCTGTTCGAGGACGGCCGCTCCTAGTACGGTCACTTGCAGTATTATCTTCCTCGAACCTTTTTATGGCTCGGTAAACAAACATGATACGCTGATACGCAGATCTTTCAGCGCCGAAAAAATTTCAGTATTACTTTTTCCCACTTTATGCAGTGCAATACACGCTACTCTATTTTCGTAATCACCACAATACATCCATACTTGTTGAAATCAAAAACTCTAGTGATTTTTTTTTAAACTAGAGACATGTAACATTTCAACAGAAATTCAAAAATTTCTTAGAATTATCTGGACACTTGCTACGATGGCGTAATTTTGTAGCAGAACTTATGGCAACACTAGGTAAATAGAAGTTGGGCCCTGTACGTGAAATTAAAAATAAATTATGACGTCATATGTATTTTTTGACGATGAATCTAAAAACAAAACTTGCCGGTCGGCCCTCTATCGGGCAGAATTGGCTTTTTTTCATTTTCATCAAAATTATTTTGTTGTCTATGTCTTCATAACGGTAAATGATTGAGATGTGTTTCATAATTCAAAAGATGCGTCTCTCTTATTTTGTTGTCAATGTCTTCATAACGGTAAATGATTCAGATGTGTTTCATAATTCAAAATATGCGTCTCAATGTACTCTATATTTTGAAACAAATATTTTTCATAAGACCTAGTAACAGGATAATATAGAGTAGTATAATATTTATTTAAATATTGAATAAACTAAAACCACATATCTATATAACTACACAGATATTCCAATATCGAAAAGCTCATTTCAAAAAATTTCAAGTTTGCATTTTCATCTATAAAACTTTTTATTTGAAACTTAAAATTGTAAATTGAAAGAGAATAATTCTCTTACAGAATCAAGAATTGTCTAATTTAATGAATTGTTTAATTATACTATAAAATGAAAAAATGTATCAGCAAAAACATAATTTAACATTTTGTTGAACCACCATTTTTTCGAATAACTTCAAATATACGACTTGGCATTGATTGAATCAACTTTCGAAGCTTATCACAAGAAATGTTATCCCATTCTGTCCGAATTGCAGTTTTGAGTTCTGATACTGAATAAAATTGCCTTTCATTAGCGTATACTCTCCTTGCAAGTATTCCCCACAAGTTCTCAATTGAATTCAAGTCTGGACTTCTTGCTGGCCTCTCCATAACATTTATTTTTTTTTCTCTGAACCAGTCTTTTACGACTCGAGCAGAGGGAAAGGCGGCATTGTCTTGCTGGAATATAAAATTTACGCCACAAATTTCTTCTGCCCAATCTTTTTCAATCTTCCAAAATGCATTCATTTTTGGAGGGACCCAGGCAATATTACTTTTACCATTTGCACAAAAAGCTGCCCAAATCATAACACTGCCGCCATCATGCCAATAAAACTGAAAACCGTCTGGCCCGTCAAGATTAAACTTTTTTTCATCGCTTAATACTACTTTATTGCATTTATCTTTCCAGGTCATATGGTCTCGTGCAAAGGTCAGTCTTTTTTCTTTATGGATCTGAGTTATGGGCGGTTTTTCCACTTGTTTTTTAAATTTCAAATTTTCATCAAGGTTTAGAATTTGTCGCATTCTTCTTATTGTGAATGGCAAATCCAGTTGTGTCTTAATTTGTGAGGCAAACATATTTTCTTTGCTTGATAAAGCAATAATTTGCCTTTTTTGCCTAGGTGTTAATTTTTTGCTTTCGTCGTATCTTTGGTTTTGTCCATAGTTTTCTCCTAATTTTAAAAAATTATCGATAACAGTCGACGATCGTCCTAATTTACGCGATATTTCCCTACGGGAAAGGTTAGCGTCGCTATAGGCTTTGATTTGTATTCTTTCATCATTTGAAAGGACCTTCCCACGTGGCATTTTTGTTCAAATTCTGAGAATTATTATAGCGGTACTGTTAATTAATGTTTTATTCTATTTTAAAATTAACAACTTACTTATCAAAACACAGAAAAATAAAAATTTAATTAATCCTTTTTTTAATATAAATGAATACGGCTGCCTTTATGTGAATTTCCTACTAAAACGCACTACAAATTGCAGTGTTCGCGGTAAGTGATTATTATAAAATAACAAGTATAAAGACAACCGGTTTAAAGTGCATAAAAATGAAGTTGAAACAATAACACAATAATGAGTAAACCAGTGGAACCAATGGTGCCACATATTATAAAAAAAACCATAAATATATAGAACAAAGAGTGCTGCCTTTATGTGAATTTCCTCCACTGTAGTTTTTTTTTTATGATGATTTCATTTAAGTATTCTGATAATAATCTTTATCCAATATATTATAATATAATCTTATTATGAATGGCTTTATTTATAATTAATATCTTGCATATTTTTTATTGACAACAAAACCCTTAAGTATAAAATTATACATATTTTTATATCAAAATTTTTATATACAGTGGCTCAATTAAGTATTCGGGCAAAACGTACTTTTGTGTTCATTTGAATATAAATCCTGTAATTGAAGGATCTATTTCAAATGAAAAATACTGTTATTTTTTGACTTTTGTACTTATGATTTAACACACAAAAAATTTTATTTCAATTCATTTATTTAAAAAAATATCAAAAAACAAAATTGCATTTCGATTTTATCATCAAAAAAGTATTCGGGCAGAAGACAAGCAATAAAAACAACAACAATTGAGCATATTCAAAATTTTTAAATGTTCAAATTTAATATTCAGCTGATGCTTCCTCGTCTTTTTATAATTTTTTGAAGCCTATATTTTGCATCGAACACACCAAATATTCACAAAATTTTGGATCGATTAGATTCCATTCTTTTTGTAACACATATACATATATAGATATACATAAATAGTCGTATATTATATCAAACATTATGGCACAAAACAGTGAATTCCAGTATCTTGTATATTCTATATACTTATGTACATACATACATAATTCTATTGCCCAATACAAAATATGTACGCAAACAAGAAAAAAACTTGCTTCCTTTTTGTACATTACATTACGTGTATGTAAGAATGTATATTTGAAACTGTGTTGTTTTGTTTTGTTTTGTTTATATTTTCTACTCTCAATTTTCAAAACGTGCTCATTTTATAAGAGAAGCTTTGAGAGAGGTGGATTGACCACTTTAAACTTTATTTTAAATTCCACTTTAAAAATTAGCTCGACAGTGGAAAGGATTCTATTCTATTGCAACCTCTGTGTATAGTTATTTTACTCTGTGGTAATATAATTTTGTTTGAAGGATAGTAAATAGGTCAAATTCAGATATAATTGTGTTATGTTAAAATATCTGCTATCATGATGTACAATATGTATTTCGTTATAATTTTTTTACAGGATTGTAGATAGTCAGGTTTTTGTTGTTATTTTATCAATTACGTAAATATTGACGAAAAATCGGACGACACTAACCAGTAACTATGATATATAACCCTATAACGCAAATCTTATATTGCACCATAAAAAAAACTAGAAAACTAGTTTAGTTATGATTATGCATATTATACACAATACATACAACACATATTGTACATATCATAAGTCTATACTATTTTCAGAAATTGAAGTCAGTACAGGCAAGATAGGCATGCTTTTCTATATTCTTTCACATTGCGTTTGTATAAATCTGTCTCGTGTGTGGGGTGATCAGATCTCAATTTCAATCAAGACAGAGATATATTATTCAGAATTTCCTACAAAATATTATATGTGAAGTTATCAGAAACTCATCGGGTAACTTTTTCCATAAGCACAATACTGACTTCGATTTCTGAAAATAGTATAATGTCTTTCAATTTGATTATACACTGTGGTTGCTTTGTATTGCTTTGTTATGATATGTTCTTTTTTTTCTAAAAATTTTTTTTTGCTTCTGACTTCGGTTATCACATCACATAAGAATTGAAAAAAAATTTTTTTTGAATTAGATACGCATTTCATATAGGTTAGATGCACCAATTTATGGCCTTTTAAGGCATTTCATTATTTTGGAGTTGTTTCTATCAAAATCAAAAGATTATAAAATTATGAAAAACTTATAAACTAATTCTATTTATTTATACAATGTTATGTTTTTATTTTAAGAAAATGTTAGTAGAATTTTTTAAAAAAGAAATATGTGGAAAAAGTCACAAATCACCATATTCTGGCCACATGATCACCATTGATGTACCAAATTCTGGCCACCCAGTAAAATTTCTGAAAGTATAGTATGAACTCTTTCGTATTCATTTTTAATAATTCAAAAATATAAATTAAACACAGTACAAAATAAAGAAATCAATTCATATAACAGTCCAACACATAATTCGAAGATTTTTGCCATTGGCTGACTATATTTTTCCACTCACTTTAGGTGGCTCAAATACGCTAACATCAGCGGGTTGCATGAAGTTAGTTGTATTAGCTGGTAAACTGTATACATAGTATGATACCATTTTGATCAAAAAACTCACTGAGGTAGAGTTTAAGATGAGATTTAAGTATGTCCATCCACAAACAGTATTACAGGCTTTAGGACTCCTTGCTCTGTCACTCATTCATTAATGCCACGAGAAATATAGTCTTAGAAAACATCACTGCCCATCCAACCAGTTCCTGATAAACCAAAATACCAATCATTAGGAATGCTTGAAGATACGTCCTTTGGTATTCTTACATAAGGAAAAACTATACAAGTGGAGTTACTACTTCTCCAGTCGCTGTAAATGTAAGAAGAACAGTGATGGTTTCTTTCTCGTTATTATTTTTGATTTGGCATAAATTTGTGTAGCCTTTTGGAGCTATCACCTTTCATGTTTTAAAACTACATTCCCTGTTTTAAAAGGGAAAACTACATTTGCCCAGCGCGGTACACCATTCAACAATTCATTTTTCTTCCGCTGATATTAAAACTGTTGGACGACCTACTTTGGCTATATTTTTTGGTAATTTATCTTTAAGTTTAGCTTGTAGTATGCTTCAAGGTTATCAATAAAAGCTATGAGCCATTTAAATATTTCAATTTAAAAAAATTCTAAAAATATTTTAATATTAATAAAAAAATTTTCTATTCAAAAGTTGTATAAAATTTTATACATTAGCGTATAATATAATTTTTTGTACTACGGTAACACCATACAACATTAAATGTCAAACCATTAACATTTTTTTATACATGTTCGTTTTGCTGGTTTTATATTTTTGTACATTTTTGTGAGTGAAATTATTTAATGTTTTTATTATATTTAATTTTTTAATCATACAATTAAACAATAATAATATAATTTTTCAACTTTTTTCATAATTTTTTCCTTTTTTTTAGTGTATTAATTAAAACATTTCAATGATTGAATAGTACAAATAGTGTTTTGTTGTTTTAGTATACATTTTGGGGTTTGAAATAATAGCTGCTTTTCTTTGGTCACGATTATCTGATAATTCTCAGTTCTCAATTGAGCAATGCGTTTCTTTGGTATGTGTTTTTTCTATTCTGTTATAGGTGGCAGCAGCAACGAAGTGAGCTTTATGTAATCCAACTGAGGGAAAATATTTTTGCTCAGTTGATGTGAGGAACTGAGAATTAAAAAAAAAAACAATTTTGACAATCTTCTTGTGCATACTTCGTAAATTTTTGGATATAGTTTATTTGTAATAAATAATTTGTAAAAATATAAATTTTTTTAATTATTTCATTTCAAAATGACAATCAACTGAGAATAAAAGTATCAGTCCATTTCTTTCAGTTTGTTTGATCAGTTAGTAAAAAGAAGAAGATAAATGATCTAAGTGAGATGTCAAACTGAGAATTATCAGATAATTGTGACCAAAGAAAATTAGCTAATATGATGTTTTTATTATATTTAGTTTTTAAAAAATCATATAATTAAATAATAATATAGTTTTTCAATGTTTTCTTTTTCTCATGAATCATTTTTCGAGACATGACAATATATCTAAATATTTTTTAACAATTTTTTAAAAAAAAAAATTTCATGCAACCATTACAATACATTCTCATTTACATGTACGTAAGTAGTGTTAGTGAAAATTATTAAAATTGAGTAAAAATGCATTGTACATGTGATACAAATAAGTACATTATTAACTACTGGCTTCAGCCATATAAAATTAGTATTTGTTTTTTTTTTTTTAAAATGATATAGTGCGATACTGCTTTATCATGTTTTAATTTTCTATGAGAAATTCTTTTGCCTGTTTCCTCTTTAGAGAAAATTTTTTTTTAATTTTACCTTTATACAATGATTTAAATTCAATTTTAAGCTGCTCATTCTCAGGACTCGTTTTCATTTTTTATATATTTTATCTCCTTTCCTCATTCTTAATAAAATATCACTATTTATCCAGCTCTTATTTTTATTGTACCTCATAAATTTGTGTTGTTGCTGTATCTTTAGCCTGTTTTATCATATTGATTAATTTGTCTATCTCAATAGTTTTATTTAAATTTTCATCTATTAATTTCTTTATATTTTTTTTGAATGTACTGTAGCATGTAAATAAATTTAATTTTAATTTTATTTCTTACTGGAGTTGTTTCTACTGATTCTTTTAAAGTTAATCTTACATAAATATTTTTGTGATCTGGGAAAGAACATGTGTTTAGTTCAATTTTTTTGCTTATTTATAGATGTAAGCACATGATCTATAATGGAAATTGAATCTATTGTTTCCCTAGTAGCAGTAGTTTTATCATTTATTATAGTGTAGTTGTTTAGATCAAGAAGGTCTATGTATTCTTTTGTAATATTCGTATTCTTTAATATATCAATGTTGGTGTCAGTCAACAGTATAATGTCTCTAAAACATAGTGTATCTTCAATATCTTTTGGAAACTCATATATATCATAAGTTTGAGATCTATATAAGGTTCCTATTTTTAATACACTGTTATTTATACAGTGTGCAAAATCCGTATTCATACACCTGTATTTTAGATAAAAATCCCCATGTAGCAAAGCCATTTTGAGAGATAAATACACAAAAAACGATGTTTAAAAGCAAAATAACAAATTCATTTATTTTCTTCACTAAAATTTCCAAATTTTAAAAATACAAACAAAATATAATCATTTATTCATTTTCCTTAACGCAAAATCCGTATTCATACACCACCGTTATTCGTCATAAAAATATTAAAAAATGATAAAAAAATATAAATTACATAAAATTAATATTTAGTATGATTTCCTCTCCGCTTGTAGACTTCATTAATGTATTTTTTTCAATAATGATTATATTATGAAGTTTTTTAATTAGCAAAATGTTATATTTTAAATCTTGCCTAACATATATAGCTGCCCCTCCTCCACTCATATCATTTCTACAATTAAAAATTGCTTTGAAATCTTTAATATTATTATATTTGATCTCATCTTCATACAACGATGTCTCATTTAGAACAACTACATGCACATCTTCATAATTGTTAATCAATAGTATTAAATCATCCATTTTATAGGCTCATTCAGAATGTAACGCTAAGTGAAAGTGAAATTTATATGTCTTTTGTTCCTTATTTTCTTACACGACATTATATGTCTGCGTCACTCTCTAATTGAAATTGAAATTGCCAACGTAAAGTGAAATTAGGTTCTATTCCTAATTTCAATTTCACTTAACAAAAGCTATAAATCTAATTACAAAAATGTTGTTAGGAAATTAACCAACAGATGGAGACTTTCAAAAAATGCAAGAATTTCCCTAAAATTCCTTTAAATTCCCACTTAAAAATGGAGAAATTCAGTTGAGAATTTGAAAATTTGAATTTCAAATGTTAATTTAAATAAAAAAAATTTTTTTTGTTTTTTTTTTAATCAAAGTCAAATCTCAATAATTGAAGTATCAAATTTTTGAATTTCAAAGCTCACTTTGCATTGTGAACAGTGTGCTTTTTCATGAAATTTCACTTTCACTTAGCGTTACATTCTGAATGAGCCTTATTTCTTAAACTTTTTATATTCAGAAATATTATATTTAATTGCAGTGGATCTCTACCTCTTTGTTTTCTATCAAAATTCTGTAAATTATCGATATTTTTTATCATAATTCTATCACATCCCTTACTAGATATTAATGACATCGTAGTTCGTTCTGTCAATCTGAAGTTTTATTTTCTGCTGTATCATTGGACATATTAAGGAACCACATTTATGTTCATAGTTTTGAACAAGTTTTGTGTTGTTTTTACAATTAATACATACTACATTAGTTTTTTTGCATCCTCTATACTATTTTCAGAAATCGAAGTCAGTACAGGCAAGATAGGCATGCTTTTCTATGTTCTTTCACATTGCGTTTGTATAAATCTGTCCTGTGTGTGGGGTGATCAGATCTCAATTTAAATCCGAGGGAAATATTTTAAATTGTATATTATGAAGGGCTGCAGTTTGCAAAAAACTTTTTTTTTAGATTTTACAAAAAAACAGGTAATTTTGTGACATTTTGGGAAATTTTATGAAATATGTTCATTTCTTTACAAAATAACATATAATAACAAGCTGATTTGAATAATATGATAGCAATTTGTATTGTAAATAATTTTCTTTCTTATTCTAAGAAAAGACAAAACAAAAAATAAAATTCAGAATGTAACGCTAACGTAACGAAATCATTAACAAGTACATAAAGGAAACAAAATAGAAGAAAATGGACAAATAAACAAATATGAAAATGAATGTATGTACGTATGTATACAAAATTTAATATCAAATTGATACTGAACACATAATTTTATAAATAAAATTAAAAATACTGAATATGGTTTAATCATAAATTCATATTCATTTTATAAATTTAATCAAAACTCCCAGTAGCTACGGTAACCCTGAATTATCATCAGTTTCTTTTATGCCCATCTTCCCGCTGACACGAATCAATCAACATTTTATACTTTCAGTGGACTTCGGCTGCGCATCGACTTCATATTTTATAGTTCGGTTTTTTATTTTTCATATAACCAAAATGGTGTTAACTGATTAAATCAGTTGCCTTCACGCTGTGTGATAGGCAACATCAAGCGGAAGGGTGTATTTCTTTTTCCCAAAAAAAACAGGGTGATTCATTATTAGAAATGAAAAAATCAGCAAACAAAAATTAAAATTTGTCTTAAAAACCGAACATTTTTATGATATTTTCAAATAATGCTACTTTTTTATCAAATATAAATTTACAGGGATGTGAAATTTGTACACAATCTCCCTTTTAAAAATTATTTGTGAACAAAATTATAAATTTATTTATGCACAATTTGGAACATCCTGTTAACATATTTTAAAAAGTACCTTCTTCAGGGTTGACAGAGATATATTATCAGAATTTCCTACAAAATATTATATGTGAAGTTATCAGAACCTCATCGGGTAACTATTTCCATAAGCACAATACTGACTTCGATTTCTGAAAATAGTATAGTGTTATGATCTTCACCAAAATTTTTACATTTTGGATTATCAGCTGTACAATTATGTAAATGATTTGTGTCCAAATCTGTGATATTTGTAGCATTTTATTATTCCAAAGACTTCTCGTACTAATACTGTGTTCCAGTCTAGATTTATATATTTATTAACAATCTTGTTATAGAGGCTACCATTTACTTCAGCATACAGTGTATACATATGATTTATTTTACTTTTTTTTCTACAAATTATTTTAATCTGATCTTTTTCATCAATATTGTTATTTAGTGCTCTCAGTTCTTTAATTAATGTTTCATTATCATATTCTTTTTTATCTCCGATATGTAAATAGTAGGATTTCTTTGTTTACTTATCTTTATTTCATAGTTTTTACCTAATTTTTTATTTGTCTCCTTTATTAGATTTTCGTTGTTCTCTTTCGTATCTGATTTTATTACTAATCCACCATTCTTTGTGTTCTTTAATTTCTTAATAGGTACGCATAATTCTACTAGATTAATTTTATTTTGAACTAATTTTTTCAAATCACCATCGTTCATTTTATTCTTCGGTTTAATAATTATAGCCTCATTATATTTTTTTGCTCTTTCTACTGAGTTCTTTGTAGTTTCAGCATAGGTAACTTATGGCGCTTTAATAGTTTGACCAATTTTCATGTTTAGCTTATCTTCTATATTCTTAATTCTATCATTTATTAGCATCAACATTTCATTATCATTACCATATTCATCATCATTCTTTTCACATACTTTTAGCAACTTTTCTACCTTGCATTTTTCAAGTTTATTTAACTGATTCATACACACATTACACATCCATAATACATCATTACTCATATCTTTGATAACCTCATATTTTTTCAGACTTAAATTAATACATTTTAGGTGATACCAAGAATTACAGAAACCATCACATTGCATAGCATCATCTTCGTCACCAACAATTTTTCCACATTTTTTACACACATCGTCTATTGACTTACAATCTCTAAACTGCAACAACTCATCTCTAGACCCCATTTTTTCTTTATTTCTTTCTCATTCATACACATACAATCTTCAATAAATAAATTAATATAATAAGTATGTAACACTATTTCGAATCAATTCTTAATATTATGTTTAATTTGTCTGTTTTTTTATTTAAAAAAATAATTAAAACTCAATTTCTTTATAATTTTCTCATTTATTGAATTATTCAGACTATTTTAACAGTTTTTGATAAACTTAATTATATAATAGTTTTATATTTTTTTTAAATAAATTATACGATAAAAATTTCTTTACTTTTCTCCACTTCTGGCGCCAAAAAAAATATGAATGATCAATGACTGAATTTTTTGCTGAATTGATTTTTTTATTTTATTTTTTTTTTAAATATATATTTGTACTGTTTTTTTTACATAGTTTTTTGGATTTATATACGCTGAATTGAGTTGTGTCTGTAACATTGAGGCAGTGTACGATGATATACAATATCATTACATTACTCCTCACTCTCGTTATTTTATTGTCAGCATAGTAAAATATATACTTCGTAACAAGTAAAGGCACTGACCACGTGTTTGGAAAAAAGTCTTCAAAAAAAAAAAAAATAAAATTAAAATTGCTAAAAGTCGATAGCAACATAAAATACATTGAAAAAAAAGGGATGAAAAATTTGGAAAAGGAACAATATTTAATTTTGAAATGGAAACACAGGGTGTAATATAAAAAACAAAAAAACAATTTTTACTTAATTATTTTTTTTTTAAAACGTTATAAAATTATTATAAATGCTTAACACTAAGAATTTTATTTCTATTACTTAAAGTTTTGATATTTTTATTATAATTTTTGATTAAAAAATATATTCTAACTCTTATATACAATCTTATTAAATAATCCTTTTCTCCTTTCTCACAACATACATAATCAAAATCATTTTTTAATAACTCAAATAATTTATACTCTATATCATTTTCTATAATTAAATTATTAAAATTCTGAATAAATTTATTTTCTATTTTTTCTAAGCTTTCCATGAAGGCTTTGGGGGATCTAACAAATTTTGCCTTTTCAAATTCCTTTAACATTATATATGTTGTCAATATATTTATATCGTCAACTAAATCCGCCTGACAGTTATGATGCATTCTATATTTTTTCAAAAGATATCCTCCAAAATAATAGAATGCATTTATTTCTCCTAAATTTAACAATTTATAGTCAGGCTCGACTTTAAATGATAATTTCTTACAAGGTAAAATGTCTATATTGAAAGAGTCAATATCCAGCAGTTGATAGTTTTCTATTGATTCACAATTTAGAGATTTTGTGTTATTTTCCATATAAATTATTGAAAAAGATTTTTTGAATGCACAAGAGAATTGATAAGGTGTTAATGATGTAGAATTTCCACCTCGTTTTCGAAAGGTTCCAAAAGTATTCTCAAGTGCGTCTTGATTTAAATGTCTTGTTAAAATAAAATTAATATTGTCAACTTTTACTTCTTTATGTAAATTTTCTAAAACATTCATATTTTGAACCCACCCATTCAAAAATTTCATTTTTTTTGTTTGGTCTACATCATTTTCAAAAATATGAATGCTTTTTATAAAATTACGCATCTCATCAATGAAACTCAATTGCGATGTTTCACCAAAAAAATGGTCTTTTAAGAATTTTTGCTTCCTTAAATTTGGAAGAATTGAAAAAATCAAATAGGTTATCAAATTTTTTTAATAGTTCTGCAGTGTTAATTGCAGTTGGGCTCGAAAATTTTGGTTCTAAAGTAGCGAGTGTGTGTATACCGCTTGCTACTGTTCTACTTATAACTTGAGTGGCATATTTTACTTTCATTTTTTGAAAGGAATTGGGATAAATGTGAACATCACTTAATCACTTTTATTTATCCCATAAATAAAAATTAAGAACGTCCTGCCACAGAGCTATTTTGTCGTTATCAAAAACTATTTTATAACTGCTTTTCATTAAGCAATTTCTAAAAAATTTTATCAAATGGGGCGTGTCAAACATATAAAAAATTTTTTGATTAAATATTTCAAAATATGGCTTTTCGCTTCCTACTCTTATTAATTTATTGAGCCCAATAAAATTTCCTCCTTGATCGGATATTATCAACCTAGGTTTCATTTTAATACTAATTAAATTTTCAATACATTGATATATTATTTTTTTTAAAATTCTGGCAGGACAAGCTGAATTTAATTCTGGCAAATTTTGAATTTTTAATTTAAGTGAATTGAATAGAACATCGTGCAAACCGGAATCAGAAGGCCATTCTTTGATAAAACGTCGCAGTGTTCTTTCAGATGGAAGATACATATTTTTAGTTAAAAATCTATAAGCTGCCGGTGCAATAAAATATATTGATAGTGCAAATTTTTTTAAATCTATGATATACCTAAAACCCTGATGTCTAAGACCTAAATTACGTATATGGCTTTCTACAATTATAGATAATTCTCTGGGTAAAACTGCTTTTGATTTTTTAATGAAATATTCGTCGCTTTTTAAATTTTTAATTTTTTTTTCTAATATTTTGTTCCTATTTTCTGAATTCTTTATTTTTTCCAAAAAACTCACTTCCTCCTTTTCTGTTCTTGATGATTTGCTCGTACTTGCTACTGCATAAGAGCAACCAGGAACTGCTTCATCTGAAATTAAAAAAAAAATCATAACAAATATTTGATTCCTCAAAAAAAAAAATCTTACCTTCGACCACATCAATGTTCTCTACCGCTGGCTCTGTTATATCTTCCTTAAAATTCGTGCTAATTGCTGTAATTTAAAATAAATTATAAGCGAGATATAATTATATATTATTATTATATTACAGTCTTACCTCCTGAATTAGCCGGAACAATCACGATGTCCTCTAAAATATTAATTTTCTTGCCCGGACCTATTTTTTGATTAAAAGGAATAGCATTACTTTTTAATCTTGATTTTGACTGGCCTATCATATCAGCGCCAAAGTGTATGTCACACGCGCTGGTCTTCTGGTATTTTCTTATCAGTTTACTCTTCTTTTCCTAAAGATTGGAGCCAATTTTTTCTTCTGAAATATATTCAATTTCAAAATGCTCTTTTATACCTTTATACAAACTTATATGAACACTGAGAAAAATTTATGATTGTAAAATTAACATTTTACCATATTGATCTAGAAGCTATTGAAATAATAATAAAAATTTTCAAATTAAATGTAAAATAACTTTAACATTCTAAACTGTTATTACAAAAACGTAGAGACTTCGAATTAATAACCCTAGCACTGTCAATTTTTACATTATTATGCTGACAATAGTTCTATGTTATATTAAAAGCAAACACTTTTAAATATTAATAATAACAATGAAACATTAAAATAATAAATACGATTTATTATAATCATATTTACCATTTTGTTTAATAAGTTTTAATAATTTGATTTGTTGAGTTGAGATAAAACTTTTCATAGTTATTTTTCAACTACAAATGTTTCATTGTGAAATTAGGTACAGTAGAAACTGGTGTCAGTGAAATTAGAAGTGAAAAAATTTTGAGATTGAAAAATTATCTCAAAGTATAGTATTACATACAGTGCCGTGAAAAAATTTTGAAAAAAAAATAATTTCTCTGAAAAATGAATAATATGGACACTTATTTTTCGTTAACTTTTTATTTTATTATACAAAAAATATTCTTCATAATGTTTACTAACAAGACACAGAACAAAAATTACTGAATTTTTAACAATAAGAAAATTAAACGGTAAAAAATAGAATACTCTCTTCAAAAGCTGTGAATAAGTTTTGTAACATTTCATACAATTTTATTAAAATATTAATAACAAAGCCAACTAAAATGAAGCAATATCCTGGGTTTATATCAAAAGAAATCATGCGAAAAATAAAGGAATTTGATAATAAAGAAGTACACTCAATAACAATCAGAAAAAAATTGGACAAATTCCAAATAACTAGGGCTACATTATATGTATTATATTCAAAGTTTAATATCAAATTTTGTTGTTACTCCTATTTATGACTATTTAACTTCAAACATATTGCATCTTGTGAATGACGTAAATAGTCACATAACATTCGTCAATTTCCTTGACAATCTTTCTGATCCGTTCAAAAACGGAATACAGACTCTTAAAACAACTGAAAAAATTGAATGTTTATAGACCACCAAAATTACTTGTTATAAACAACGAAATATCAGAAGTTATAAATTATTGACGTGATTTTACTTCCATCATTCGATAAATTAGAAAAGTTGGTCTTTGATCATAATACTTTTTATATTCAATTGTTTGAAGATACAGAAAGTCGAAACATCATTTTTTGGTACATTATTCGTATGCTATTAGAATGATTGGTCCTTTAGCAAATATTTGAATTAACAGTCTTAAATTAATAATTGAATTAACAGTCTTGCGTTTTTAATTTAACATTTACAATGTTGTTGAATCGTCATTCAACATTTTTAATAATCAAAAAAAAAGGGGGCAGTGTTTAAAAATAATAATAATAAAAAAAAAAGGTTACAAACACTTCAAGACAAACAATGCGATCATATAATATTTCGTACAAAAAAATGTAAACCAATCAACGTAATCAAACATATAACACAGAAATATATGCAATAATATGGAACATATAACATGAATATGCACAAGCAGGTAACATAAAAATGTTTATAAACATAGCATACAAACAAAAACAAAACAAACCACATAGCACAATATATAACATAAAACATTAAACACAAAATATTTAATTGCATAACACTAACAAATAAAACAAATAAAACCATTTAAACATATGTATATGCATAATATATAATATACACATATATATATATGACCATGCCAGTACTGTCAAATTGTCAAAAAGTTACTAGTGAAATAATTACCAATAGAGTTATTCACAATCACCATAAATTGTCATTCGAATTAGCAGACACAATTTGAAAAAAAACGGTTTTATAAAAAAGACGAGAATATGAGATAAATAGTAAAACATTTCAACAACGGAGAAAAAGAAAATTCCAGAACCGCGAAAATTTGGTATATAAAGGGTTGCGATTCGCAGAAAAATTTGTCTTTTGCAATTACTTGTGTATACTGTCGTGTTGAGACTGAAGCAAGGAAAACAAGAGACCAAATCATCAGCCTGGACGTGTTGAGTCCTATCAAAATCTAGCGTGTTGAGCTAGTACTTAGGGAAAGGTTAGGAATTTCTGTAAAAATACTTAGAATTTTTACAGAAATTAGGGAACGTCGAAGTAAATCATCTCAAAAAAATATATTTAGAAAATTTCTTATAGAAATTTTCTAACACTTGGAGCCGGAATTTATCATTGTAAAAATACTTAGAAAATTTTTTTATAAAATTTTCTAATATTCCAAGTAGAAATTCAACATCGCTAAATACTTAGAAAATTTCTAGGACTTAGAAATTTTCTGAGGTTTCGTCGCCGAAAGTATCATCAAAAAATTGAATTATTTTGGAAAATTAGAAAATTCATCGAGACAGTAAAAAATATTTCATCTCGACAGTCGTCAATTCCCGTCGGCAATCTTCAGTTCGCGTAACGATTTTTTTTGAAAATTTAAAATTCAAACAAACATTGTAATTGGTTCGTCATCGTTATATTCAGCAGCAGTTCTTCAAGCAACATAATTTCTACAACGCCATCTATCCGTGTAGGTCGACCTATACCAACGAATTTTTAGTATTTAATAAGTTAAGAACATATGCAAAATTTATAATTACAGTAAATTTGAGATATTTCATTTGCATAAATTCATATTCCGTTTTCGATTGTAACATATTCGTTAAAATTATTTGCATGATTATTGTACATATACAAACTGTTATGTTAAAGTAAAATTTTATATATTTCATTTGTATGAATTCAAATTTTGTTTTGATTTGTAAAAAATTTTATTATATACCTATTTCCGGTTAATCGAAATATTATTATAATATTGAATTTCTTTGTATAAATTGAATTTATTTAGAAATACATATTATTGTAAATAGTTTATAATTGTTTGTAATTTAGTTTTAAGATATTGCATTGTTAGACTTAAGAGAATTTTTTTTAATAAAATTTATAACGTAAATTGAAGAACATTGTGTTTTTATTTTATTAAACATTTTGAACCGGCACCTTTCTTAATTAATGTTAAATTAAATTTTTTCATATTATTTTCTTTGGGTGGATTTAACAAATGTAATTTTGAAAAGGGAGCATTATATCCAAATAATAACTCTTTAATTATTAGAATAATAATGAAAGTTCTTGAGCATGAAATAATAAATTTTATTATTGATTTTACCTATGAAAACTTTTGAATTAACCGTGTAATTGTTCTGGTTGAATGAACTAAAAGTTATCAAGTAATGAAATTATATGAAAATCCTCGATCATTTACCATAAATAATCAAGTAAATGAGACAGCTATTCAAGATTATTCCACATTAGCTCCTAAATTTCTAACTATTCAAATAATGCCACTTAAATTTCAGTTTAAATCTTTGTTTGAGCTACCTGATGTATTCAAAGTTACATTAGAAAACACAAAATATTTACTTGAAAAAGAAATTTATAGTAATTTTGCAAAAACGGGTTCAAACTCGACTGTTTTTTTAATTTAAACGAACTTAAGTTAAATATGTTTCTTGGCAATTTTAACACGTTTTTCTCTCAGTGTACATTCTTAACGTAGGCACGAAATGAGAAATATAATATTTGTTTCTAAATATCAACTAAATATTTTCACGCAAACGTACGAAATTGAAAAAAATACACTATTTATAATTCGCATTATGCTCACTTACCTTTCAACATTTTCCGGTAATTTAAAAAACTGTGCTTCATGGAAATTCTCCTTTTCCTTTCCTTTTTTGAAAAAATTTAATAATATATTATTTTAAATATGAAAAATGTATAATTTTTATATTTTTCAATGAAAAATTTAACTTTAAAATTTCACTGTAATATTAAATATTTATACTTTTATACTTTTTAATTAATACTTTTATAGCTTTTAATTTATTATACTATTAATTATTAATTTTAAACTTTTTCCACCATACACATCACAGATAATAATTCAAAATTAAAAAATTTTAATTTTTGAAATGAATCATATGAAAATTTAATAAATACATAACATATCTTTGTATCTAGACCAAATCTACCTGTATCTACTTTTTTCCAAATATACAAAATATTTTAAATAATCACAGGTCGCTTTTAATGTACACCATTCTAGGTATTTACAGTTAAAATGTTTTTATTTACAATTTGCAAATTAAAATAAAATAAAATAAAAATAAAATTGATTACCTCGACATTAATGAATTTCCATTTATATAAATTTAAATTTTCTCGCCAAATTGAATTGCAATATCAAAACATTTTTAATGATAATAGAGGCCACACAAGGCCGTTTAAAAGTGATTTTAAGTGTTTACTTAATATGGTTACATACATTATGGAAAAATAAAAAAACTAGTTTAACGAATAATAATTATTATGCATCTACTTTTATTTGGTAAACTCACTATAATTTTTTGTTTCTCTGCTGGAAAACCTTATTTGAAATCAGAATATCATATACATATGGACATGAGACAACAAATGTTAATTAAGTCTCTAAAGTTGAACCATGTTGAACTCTAGTAAACAAATTAAAAGAAAAATTAATTTGCCGATGTTTATAACATTTTTTATTTTTTTATTGTTGTTTTCGCGAAGGTAATTTTTTTTTTTAAATGATTTGTTTTGCAGTAAACTATTTTAATATGCCTCGTCGAAAGCAAACAAAGTAGTCATAAAAATAATATTATATATAATGTAGATTGAACAGAAAAATACTTTCAGCAACAACAACTCAGAAGAGTATCGTCAAAATAATCATGACAATAACTCTAAACAGCTCCGACAAAAATACATATAATTATAATTATTTGAATCGAAATGAACGGTTAAAGATAATTTCGAAACTGAAATTCTGATGATCAACCTATGGAAATTTGTCATAGAACATAGTAAAAACGAAATTAAACAATCAATGAGTTTTTTTATCATTGTATATTTTTTTCATAAATCCGGAGTTAAATGGAACATTTTGAGACTAGAATCATGAAGATTCATATATTTTTCAATTTTTAATGTTTAAAAAAAATAGCTGACCACGAAAGTTTATAATTACAGAACATTTATCAATCACACTGCACTGCGACGGTTTTCCTCTAAAAAGAATTATATAACAATTTTGATAGGTAACAGGCCTCAAGCAAATATCCTTTTAAGATACCACAATATCTATATTTGAAGAATATATCATTACACTATATTACATATCATTCACTACATTACCACTATTATTCAGGTTGCATAAATGCAAAATCCTCTTTGATCGTGATCAAAATTTTTCTTCTGCTTTGCTATGACTTTCTTAGATATTTTTATACATAATTTGCATATTAATATAATACTTCATAAATCATATATGTATAGTAATATATTTGATTTTAAAATTTTTAAATTTGAAAACTGTCTTTCAACTATGGTTAAACTTGTAATGTATAGGTGGTTTTCATGTGATGTCTGTAGTTATAAGTGTTGTTAAATGCGGAAGTTGAAAATCTGTAATAAAAAAATATCAATTAATATCAAAATAAAACTAGTTTAATTTAATAAAGAAATAATCAATACATGGTCAGATGGGACCAAACCATGCAGCACAATGCACAATCCACTACCCTAATGAGAGGTATGGACCCACACCAATACTACATGATTAGTTCCCATCACACCATCCCGGTTACTACCTTTATGTCTTACGGTGTTACAAATATGTATGTGAAAAAAATAGACATCACACGATCCTCCAATACAATACAGTTGGGTATATGGTCGGTGGTAGAGGCTGCTGCCCGATCTGGCTGGCACGTGCTAGCTCGCCGAATGGGGGGTGGGTATGCCTCTAACCATATCCCTTTTGTATTATTGGCAGCATGGGGCGGCAGAAGGCGGGGTTTCCTTCCTCGAAATGCCCCAAATGAAGAATTACTCCTTAAAAAATAATAACAACATGATGCACCTTTCCACCGCTGACCTTCAAATAGAAATTGGCCCCGCTCAAGGCCCCTTGTGGTTATCAGCTGCCCAAAAAAAAATTAAAACATGCCCTGGCAACTGATGCCACTACTTACCCGCCTCAAAAAAATTAAAATTTAAAATTTACTATGAGGGGCTGCATGTCTCATAGTCCCAACCATTTTATATAGAATAACTACATTATATATGTATGGATTAAATAGATATTAAGAAGAAAGAAGCATGAGCAAAACAAAATTAAGTTTTAGTACAACATTTTACACAATTTATTTATATCTATGAACATATGTTATATTATCAAAATATCTTTTGTATTAATATGATGTCAAACTACGGGTTCATATTCATACATACATAATTTCCCTGCTTGAAGGTTTGACGAGTTCTCTTCTTTCTGTTATGTCGTTTTACCATAATATAATTGAATTCCGACTTACTTGAAAATGAATCTAGTGAGGAAGACGAATCACTCAACAGATTTGAAGTCTCGTGAATATTTGAAAATGATTTTAATGTAGTCGTTGTTGCTGGTGACGATGTTGATTTTGTAACTATGGCGGTTGTAGTTTATGGTTTTTTTGCTGTTGCTGATAAAGATAATGATTTTGTAACTGTGGCTGATGAAGTTGATGATTTTTAATTTATTTCAATAATTTCGACTTATTTCATTATTTCATTTCAATTTCATTATTTTTATTTTAAGCTTAATTCAGCTAATAAATTTAATTTCATTCAGTTAAATGATACCTTATACTTTACTAATATAATATTTCAGATTACTTATGAGAAGGATATCAAATTAATTTACAATATAATTTAATTTATATATTTATGTATATTTAATTTATTAGATGTATTTATTTATTTTTTTTTGTTTTGTTTGATATTCTATTCATGAATCAATTATTTTCACATGGTTATTAAGTTTAGTTACTTTCAATCTAATAATAAATCTAAAATGCTGAAATTATGAAAATTTTCAACTTAATGTTATGTTCTTTTTTATTTTTTTATTTCATTCATTCATAAATCAAAATTTAATTCATTTATATAATTTTCAATTTATAAGCTTAATTACATAATTTTTTATTTTAAGCTTAATTCAGCAAAAAAAATTAATTTCATTCAGGCCCAGTTTCACAAAGAATAGATAAATTATTTATTCCAAAGCTTTCGCTATCCATAGAATAAATCTCAAGTTTAAGCCTATTTTGCGTTTCACAAACGTTTGATAAGTTAATCTATAGATAAATCTATAGGTTATTTTAACTTCATGATTTCTGCAGGTTAAAATGCTTATCTATAGATAAATGGAAAGTTCAATTGACATTTATCCACTGTACTGGTAAAAGTATATGTTTAATAATTATTGAATTGTGTTTGATCCAAGTTTTATATTAAAAAACCATTTAAATTTTAAAAATAATATATAAAAAATAAATAAATTGTTTTTGATTGAAGTTTTATACTAAAAAACTATTTGAATTTTAAAAATAATATAATGTATACATATAAAATATATGAAGTGTTTTTGATTGAAGTTTTATACTAAAACACTATTTGAATTTTAAAAATAATATATATAAAATAAATAGATTGTAAAATAGAAAAAAAAGTGAAATATATATTAATGTACAAGTATATACGAGTATATACAACGTATATAGTGTTTTGTTTGAAAAATGTCGTCAGTATCTTCAGTGAGTTCAGTATCATCTCCATCTGTTTCTATAGATAGTTTTGATTCAGATACCTCACAGGATTCTAGTGAAGGCAATATTCAGTGTTCATGTAAATTTTATTCAAGATTTTTGAGAGCACGAACGGACCCATTTCAAAAATACGACAGGGGACAATTCAAAGCAAGGTTTAGATTGTCCAAACAGGCCGTACTTCTTTTATATAATAAAATTCAAATCCACCTTACACCACAAACGTTGAGGAGTTTTTCAATATCAGCGATGGATTTCCGTTCTGTGATACGATAAAATGATAACACTTTATCACGGTATCACTAAAAATGTTATTCCCGTTTAGTAAACTAGAAACAAGTCTCAAAAATTTATTATACGTGAAGAATTTTTATCACCAACTTTTTGACGGTGATAAATTTGTAAATCGAGTGATATAATGGTGAGATAATATAATTTTTTAGTAGAAATAATTTTGAAAAGAAATCAAAAATCTGTATTTTTATTAAATATTCTATATTTTTTATTGTTATTATTATTTTTTTTTTTTCATTTATTTATTTATTTATTATAAATAAAAAAACTAAAATTAAGTCAAATGTACATACGATAATAATATTTAAATAAAATTATAATAATTATAATATTTCAATATTTTTATTTAATTAAACTTACATTATAAACAATAAACAATTCGTCTGACTGCCAGAGAAATATAAGTATGTATTAACGTATCTTGAAATTTGAATTTTTAAATTCAAAATTTGAAAATATATATGGATTTGACATTTGCATTATGTATATAATAAGACGAATCCATCTATATTGCAGCACTGAAACTACGAAGCTTTGGTTAGTTATCTATGGATAATTTACTAGATAACTTTCATAATTTTGTTTGTGAAACAGTAGTTTTAATTTATCTCTTGAATAAATTTATCAATGAGTTAGTTATCCCTAGATTTATCTATTCTTTGTGAAACTGGGCCTCAGTTAAATGATGCATTATATTAATAATATTCCAGATTTATTTGTAGAAATATATCCAATTAATTTTCAATATATCTTAATTATGTATTTATAATCAATTTATCAAATAATTTTTCTTTATTTGATATTCGATTCATGAATTAATTATTTTTTGCATAAATATTAAATTCATCTACTTTCAAACTAATTTAATAAATCTAGCATGCTACATTATGAAAACCTTTAACTTAATATTATGTTCTTTATTTATTTTTATTTCATTAATTCATAAATCAAAATTTAATTCATTTATACAATTTTCAATTTTTAAGCTTAATTACATAATTTTTTATTATTTTAAGCTTAATTCAGCTAATATACGTATTTAATTTTCATTCATATAAATTGTACATTATACATTTTATTATAATATTTCGATTGTTTATGCGAAATATGTATCAAATTAGTTTTCAATAGCTCATGATTATATACTTATATTTTTATTAGATGAATTTATTTTCTTGCTTTTTCTTATTTTGATCTCTAATCTTCACGAATTATGTATTTTTTTTATTATTTGTTTTTAATATGCATGAATATATGATGGTGACCACTGCATTTGCTATCACTTTTTTTTTTATTTCATATTTAGATAATCTAATTGTTTGATTAATTATACCTTCTATTTTCGCCTCCAACACCTCAGGTTTGGTATTACACACAAATTAAAATTTATGATGCGAGTGTCTTAGATTTTTTGATCATCAGAAATGGTCGTCTTCTAATTCGTCATTAATATCGTGACCTCGTAATGTCCTCCATTCAGTCATGTCAAACAATAAAAGAAACGTGGTTAGATCTGCATTAATTTCCTAACCCGTATTTGATTCTTATTCACAAAAATTTTAAATGTGAAGTTTAATGTGTTTCCTTTAATTTTTGTTAACTTTTAATTAAAGAAATCTGTTCCTTTTCCTTTATTTTCTTTATTTACACCAGACTAATTAAATATTTTATACTATTTGGCTGGAGTTCCGATAAGGTGTTCCCTCTGATCCTCTTGAAATTTTGACCGCAGATAGTCCTTGTGACGCAAAGCATAGGACTCTGATATTTTTTGTCGGAAAGCCCTCTATCGGTCACAATTCGCATTTAAAAATTTTTGTCAAAATTCTTATTTTAGCAATATCTCTATAACGGTACATGATACAGGTATGTATTACAATTCAAAAGATGCGTCTTGAGATGCTCTATATTCTGAAAAAAAGAATTTTTGAAAAACTCTTAGTAGAAGGAAAATAAATGACATTTTGTGATTTTTGCCTGACGCATACATAGGCAAAATGCAGGCATGCCGTCGCTTGCTGGGGAAGGTAATTCCTAAAGCTATGTCTACACGATGGCTCAACAAGACACAATTTATCTAATTTATGAGGAGTGGTATGATTGAATAATATAAATATTTATAAGCTACTTTAAAGGTAGAAACTTAGGTAAATTAACTTATTAACGTTAAAACATATTTGAGTGAATTTTAGCCAGGATGAAAGATTCGAAAAGAGTAGTAGAAAACACATGTTTGAGTACATCCACAAAGCAGCAAAACTTCACGCGACTTACAATTTTAATTCAGGTTCGATCCAAAAAAAAAAAAAAAAATTAAAACAAAATTTACTTTTTAAAATAAATTTCTTTATTTTTATTGAAACTTAAAATATTTACAACAATTAAACTTTTTTTTTTTTTTTTAAAAGCAGGGAAAAGTCACGTTGCATAGATTGATGTGGAAAAATAATTATTTTGTATATTTTACGTAATTCATATAAAGTTCTGTGAGAACTTTATTTTGCTGATTTTTGAAAATATATATTATATTATATTTACTTAAAAGTAAAAAAATGTATTTTCTCTAAAAAAAATTAATTTGACAATTTTAAGTTTTTCACATCGTTTTGAACGGATATGAAGTATTATATTTCATTTAAATTTTGTTCATTTAATTTGTTTTTGATTTATTGTTACTAACGTAACTCGCGTGCGTTAACTTCATAATATGATCATAACATAAAGTGTCCAAACAAAATATGTTGAGTGCAAATTATAATAATTGCTGACTATACGAAATAATTACATTAAGACTAACGCGACAGCAACGCTTCAATAATGTGTAAGCACCTCAACATAAACAACGATGAATGTCAGAGTAAATATAAAGACAAGGCTAGAATAACGACAAAATCAGGAAGTACAAGTTAATACTTGGTACGCAGAATTTAAGAACAAAATGTTTCATATAATTTAAAAATATATGGCGAAACAACGAAGACTCCAGACTTGCATAAGCTCACCACGTGTACTGAAAAATTTTCATATATATGTATAAAAAAAAATTCGACGAAGTTATAAAAAAAAATTGACGACTTCAAAAAAAAATTTTCAAAAAAAAATCACCAAAAAATATTAAGAAAAGAAAAAAAATAATAATACATAATTTATTGGCCTTTGCTTCAACTCCCCCTACAACCAAAATAAAATTTTACTATTGATGAAGTTCTATTTAATTGTACGAAGACGAGGATATATAAAAAATTATGCTACTTTAAAGTAGAGCGGACAAATTGAATGGCTTAAAATGTATCACGAATGCGTTACAGTCTATAACTTCGCTATGGAATACTAAAAAGTATGAGGCGCTACTCTGGTACCCATAATTGTCGTTAAAACCACAAAGTGGTTAGCCAATAAGAAGTTGGCTCATACGACATGTGACCGTCGTGACGATTTGTGATTGCCATGACACTGGCACCCAATTGAACAATTTTGAAATTATCCTCTTAGTCTCCTACAGTAGTCATGTCCATCACAACTCGCCATTCGAACGTGATAACATTTCATCCAAGACGTTGGAATTTTCTGACTCATATGACCTCGAGGCTGCTTCAATCAATCATCAATCTGGTACCCAACATTGCAGCTCAGAGCCTACAAAGTAATTAGCCAATCAGTTTGATGATTCATTAAAATAGTCCAAAAGTCAACAAAATCAGAAAATCCCAAATAAAGTGGAATAAAGGGTAGCAAGTAGTGCTAATGAGACGGTGTATAGTCCGTGTAGGACATTATGTGTTAACATAAGTTAACAAGGGTGTAAAAAAAAATTTTTCCGTAAAGGAACAAAGTATTGAACTAGTCAACAAAATATTTTTGTACATTCATACGAATGTACGAAGATCCACCAGTTTTGTCCGTAAAGGACTAAATGGGACACAAACTGTAGTTTTAATTACAATTTGTGGCACGAAAATAACCGTAAAAATTTGGGCGCCATTTTGTAATATATGTGTACATATGTGTGTACATACTGTATGTGTCAACATTTACAATATCAATTATAAATGTATCTGTAAACAAATGCTGAAATAATATAAAAAAAATTGTTTTATTTATGTATATGCAATACTGTATAAAGATATACAGTATACGGGATGTATAAGGTTAGTTATACCAAAATGTGTCAATACTCTAATATGAAAATTAAAGTATGGACACATATATCGACATACTTACATCATGGGTTTAAGGTTGTTGGTAGTGGCAGCTGCCCGACTTGGCTAGCGCGTGCTAGCTCGCCGGATGGGACGTGATTTTGCCACTTTACCTTAACCCTTTTTAATTACGGCAGCTAGAAGCAGTAGAAGGTTATGGCTCCTTCTACTTAGAATGCTTCATTTTATATTACATAAAAACCACAGCACCCACACCGTAGAACCTGTAAAATAAATATGCCCCTGCTCTGGCCCAGAAAAACAGCAACTACCATCATTGGACTGAAAAAGAAAAAAAAATATGCCTCGCCCAACGATGACGGACTAACCCACCTCTTAATATACCTAAGTGCTGAAGCTTAGGTTCCCATCCTTTATAAGGCTAAAACAAAATAATTCTTTCTATTTTGTACAATCAAGGCATGTTAAATTTGAATTTGGGTTCTGAAGGAGGTGTGGAATAAAGCAAAAGCCGACGTATGAATTCCTACATATCCATTTATTCAATGTTATATTTAAACTAAGTCATAAATTGATTTTTTTTTCTGAATTATAAACCTACCCCTCTATTCTAGGTAATAGATTTCTAATAGATCTATTAACCTATTAACTAAGAAGTTAATAGAAAGTGGTATTCTACTTTATAGGTTTTGTAGACATTAAAAAGTTGAAAAGTTAATAGATTTGTAGACTTTTAAAAAACAGTTGAGCTGTCATTTATTATTAATATTTGAAAATTTAAAAAATATTTAATATTTTTAAAATCCGGTAAATGTATATTTAATAATAATAATTTTTAATTATTTTTAATTATTTTTATTTATTTTCAATTATTTTTATGTGTTTTTAATTATTTTTATTTATATTTATTTATTTTAAATTATTTTTATTTATCATTAACTAAAAAAACAACATTTCACAAATTATTATTTTTATTTATTTTTATTAGTTTATATCAATTATTTCTCACTTGAGAAAACAACACTTCACAAATTATTATTTTTAATTATTTTTATTTATTTTCAATTATTTTTTATGTATTTTTAATTATTTTTATTTATATTTATTTATTTTTAATTATTTTTATTTATCATTAACCAAAAAAATAACATTTCACAAATTAAACATTCAAACGTGATAGTTAATAGATCTAATAGCTCATCGAGAGGAGCTATTAGCTAATAAAATTTTCTAACCACAAAAATCTATTAACCTATTCGCTAGAATACGAAAATCTATTAAATAAAAGTCTCCACAAAATTAATAGACCAGATGATTGTCAATCTATTAACTATTAAGTAGAATAGGAAATTTTCTATTAACTAAAAGTTAATAGACTAATAGCTATAGCCCCCCTAATAGCTAATAGAGGGTAGCCCCCCTATTCTAGGTAATAGATTAATAGCTCTATTAGATCTATTAACTATTACGTTTGATGGTTTAATTTGTGAAATGTTGTTTTTTTGGTTAATGATAAATAAAAATAAATAAAAATAATTGAAAATAATTAAAAATTATTATTATTAAATATACATTTACCGGATTTTAAAAAAATAAAATATTTTTCAAATTTCCAAATATTTCACCAATCACTATTCTAATACATATTAATAATAAATAACAGCTCAGCTGTTTTTTAAAAGTCTTCAAATCTATTAACATTTCAACTTTTTAATGTCTACAAAACCTATTAAGTAGAATACGACTTTCTACTAACTTCTTAGTTAGTAGGTTAATAGATCTATTAGACATCTATTACCTAGAATAGAGGGGTTAGATTGTATTTAGTTATTTTGATCTTTCAGCGCATGTAAATTTCCTTGATATTTTGGTTACGCCTAGATGTGAACAAAATCAAAATCGACAATATTAGCAATTGACATAAGGACTGTCCCAGAAAAAATTTACCCTTTTATTTTTCGACATAATTAAAAAACCAGTTATTGTATTATTACAAAAATTTCAATATTTATTTGTCATAATTTTACAATTAAAATGCATAATAAAAAAATGCATAATTAGTTGGACATAGAAAATAATTTGACTTTTCTGTTGATGCCCCTTAGAAGATGTCGTACAGTCGTATCCGTCACTTTACATAATGCATTTATTGCATCATTCAATTTAGCATTATGTGCATATAGCTTCAATATAGCTATGTATATGTAAAAATAGCGCGTACAGGTGAAGGAGAGCATGTTGTATTGTAATGAATAGGCCTTTTCGTAAATTCAGTTCTAAGTTAGATCTTTTTTGCAGTGCGTTCGAAAACTATAAAATGCAAAACAGGCCTGAAAGATCTTAACGCAAATAAGCAGCGTGAGTTGAAACACTGCATGTATGCTACTGACAAGTGTACTGTCGAAGTTATCTACCTCTTCATTCTTTACAACAGCTAGATTGTGCATACATACATTTTTTACAAAAATAAAATAAAAAAAAACAATTTTTTAAAATAATAAAAAATAATTTTTGATATCGAACTTGTATTAATTGGTTTTAAAAGTTTTATTCTATATAATGTCAGATTCAAGTGAAGATATTGAAAAATTACTTAAGTAAGTATATTAAAATTGAGGTTAAAATTCATATTTTCAATAAATAAAATTGTACAATACATATCGAACACATTATTTTTCAATATTATAATTATTATTGTTGGTTATCACTTATCATTCAATTTTTCGTTCGAAAATGCAAAATGTCAGAAGTGAAAACTCTTAACCATTGCATTTGCATCGCTGCTTTATTCCTGCAGACTGCACATTACTATTCTAGTACTATTTTTAAGATACGAAAGAATACACAGTGCAGCCTGCATTTTCGAAAAAGCCTAATTATGTACATAAGTATTACAGTACAACAGATGGTCAGTATGACCAAAAATATAGTTGTTATTATATTTTATACTTTTAAAGGTACATAAAATAGACATTGAAATTATGGTGTGACTTTTACAGTCACATACAAGAAATACATACCCTCACATTACAACTGTTATTAGTACGGGCCATTATGTATTTTAAGTATACACTGCGACCTTGAAATCAACATATAATCATTATACATATACATAGATATATAATATTTTGATCTCCATTTAAATGGAAAAAATTAAATTAAATTAAAATTCAATTTTACAAATTTTAATTCTCTCATTTTTTATTTTTTTCAGGTATGTGGATGAAAATTAAAGAAATCTCCGAGTGAATGTGTAATTTGTGTGTAAATTTTTATTTAATAAAAAATTGTTTGTCCAAGTTTATTATTAATAAGGTAAAATGAATTAAACAAAATGGACTATATACCTATACCATATATTTTCATGAGTTTCATAATGCTTTTAATTCGTTCGATATTTAAATTATTTGTGATGTAAATCATGTGATTTTTTTAGGAAAGGAATATTAAAATTATTACCATAAAATATTTAAAATGGAAACTAAATCGCCTGGTGGTCCGCAAAGATGTCGTTTGATTTTACAAGGGACTCTAGCGATACAACTTCGTAAACCAGGACATACTCCTGAAGATTTTTGGATGTACGATTCCGGATATATGATATTTCAGGTGAATATAATTTCCTCTTAAATTATAATACTTTCTTGTTTTCCTTACCTTGCATTATTTTAGTACAGTGTTTATTTAGTGCACCTTTTCAGCATATAATAATCGTAAGCTTTTGTATATATCTTAGATTTAGATACATTATATTTGCAAGAAAAAGAACTGCATAATAAATGAGACAACAAACACAGAGAGTACCTTTCGTCTTCCTCTTAAGAATACATTTCATCCTGTTTTAAGTATTCATTGGAAATGCAATAAATAAGTACAACAATAAAATGTATATGAGAGTCAAATAGAAAAAATTTAAAAAATAGAGCGTTTGACGAAAATTTTAATATATTCATCCAATAATTATTTATTGAAATAATAACTAAAGGATGAATTCTTCAATCATGAAGCATATCAACTTTAAATTCTCTGTTATGGTTTCTTGAAAATACTTTTGAACTTCAAAGAAAGATGAATTGTAGTATTTTCGCAAAAATGTCATATAAATTGAAACTTATGGTGATACTCATTTGTTATTTAATATTAGCGAAATTTTTAGGCAAAAGAACTTTTCTTCGTCAGATCGAAACTTTTTGATGTAAAATTAACTTTTAATAAAACATTAATTGAATTTCCATCCACAATCTCATTAAAACCTTTTTTTGTTCCTTTCTTTTTGCAAACACTGACAAAAACGGCTTATACAGGGTGTTTCGTTAGTCGTGGCAAATATTTGAAGGGGGGAAAGTAGAGGCGATTTGCAGTCGAAAATGTTATATAACATTTTTTCGTTTGCACTTTATTTTCGACGCTAGGGGGCGTTTCCAACACAAAATTATGTATAAATTTTGTATACCCCATGCATCAAAATATAGTGTTCAAGTCAATGACTGCAAACAAAATTACTTTTCTTTTGATGTACTACAACAGATAATGAAGAATTCGGTTCGTAGTAAAAAATCATCCTGAAGTCAAAATTCATTATTCATTTTTAAAAACCACTTTTATTACAAACATTTATATTTAATATATTTTATAGATATATCTAATATATATCTTTCTTCTGTTATTGCTTACTTTACATTCAAAAAGACGAAAAAAAAATCAATGAAAATGTAATTATAGATCACTCACTCACTAGACCTGTGTATCTATGTATGTACCTCTAAATACGATATAACGACAAGAAAGAATATAGATGTACATACATTATTTTTTTTCTCTTGATATTTGAGGATTAGTTGTTATAAAACAAAAATAAAAATCAAAAAATCTGTAATTATGAAATAAAATAGAAAGAAAAAAAAATTTATTTGTTTCAAAAAGGATATAACTTTGAAATGAATAATGAAGTGAATATGTATATTTAAAGTAGGCGTCATGTTTTGGTTTTTTCCATATTGAAATAGTACCTTAATTTTTTATTGCATATTTTTATTTTCATTTTGTTTTTTTTAAAAATATTTTTTGAATTTCAATTTCAATTTAAAACAACAATTTACAAAATATTTTACAATTGACGCAAGTGTTATTTAATTTAATCTTTTGCTTTGTTGTTTTTGAATTTGACGAAATAAATACAAATTGATGATGATAAAAATCAAGATAAACAATATCCTTAGACTACACAGATTACTATACACACAGATATGTTTGTGTATATATACCAAAGGATGAAAAAAAAGTAGATGATACACATGTACACATTTTTGTACATCTTTAACTCATAAATGTCAGGATGTCAGAGAAATACATGTGTTGATATCTTTAAAATGATTGCGTATACAGGTACACAAAAATACATCATAAAATAAAAAATTTTGATTACAAAAGTCGCCTTATAGAAAACTTTTACTAATCGTCAATCGATTAAGAGCATCTTATAGTGATTTTACTGATTTTGGGTAATTTGGGTACACGTTTTCTAGCCATTTTTTATCCAATTTTCATGAAATATGTTTTAAATGAAAGCTCAAAGGGTCTAGAGTGAACTAAGTGGAACAAATTTTTCAAAAAGGTATTAGTTTTTCCTGTACAGAACAATAAGGATGAGGCTTTCTTCAAATTTCAACGTGCTATGGTACTCCTTTTCTCCGTAACTACACCATGTATTTTTCTAAAATTTTTGTCATACATCAATCAAAGGGTGTAGAGTGCACTAAGTGGAGCACTTTTATGATTTTTGTCCTTATAAGTCCTGTAGAACGCTTTGAAGAGAAAAGGATTTTTACAAAAAATGTATAGATTTTAAATGTAATTTTTCATGGGTAGATGATTGCGTATTATACTGAAATTTTCATATAAGGTAATTCGAATGATCTTTTTTCGATTTCGAAATAGAAAAATAGAAATTTTTACATTATTTTAGAATTATTAGTAATATAAAATTCCTATTTTTCACAAAAATGTTGTCATAGATAATAAAAATATTTTGCATTACTTTCGGGTCTAAATACTTATATCAATTTTTCACCGATACGTTTATTCATTTTATATGAATAAAAATATTATATATGTGTGAGTGGTACCAAAAACTATAGAATATATAAGACGTTCCAAGCTGATTACAATCGAAAAAATAGCTTTAAGATCATATCCCAACATTGGTGGCTATAGCTTTTTTGCTTATGTTGATGTGATATTAATAACTCAATCCACTGTAATATAGGATATGATTTGTGTGCACTGTACAACATGAAAATGAAATTGTTTTTATCAGCAGAACAAGGCAATACGTGGCCATAGAACACGATAGAGTGGCGAGCTTTATATTGATACGTTGTTGTGTGGCTGTGTGTATAATGTTTTCTTTTAACCATTTCAGTGGCTATAGTTTTTTCTTTTGTTTAGATTTTTGAATTTTTGCTTATAATACTTGTTTGATTGGTATATATTTTTTTACACATCATTCAAAATTCGTACAATTTTGATTGTACCACAGACCTAAATAACGATACACAGATATGCCAATATCGCAAAGCTCATTTTAAAAAATTTCAAGTTTGCATTTTCATCTATAAAACTTTTGATTTGAAACTTAAAATTCGTAAATTGTGAGAATGATTCTCTCCCAAAAAAAGAAATGTTTTTTTTACTTTTTTTATTCATACATACTGCTACCTGCTACCCTTTTTAATTTTTTTTCCATACCACAATAGCTAGATATAGATGTATGTAAATGTACAGACAGGTTTTATCATTACACATAAGTTGCGTTCCTTTTGACCAAGTAAAGAACTTTCAAGTACTCGGGAGTATATTGTAAATTATTGTAAATTTTTTTACTTGGAAGTAAAAAGTAACCTCAAATTTGAAAGCATACACATTTCTAAGGCAATGTAAATATTGGAGTGACAGTTAGCCATGCTCCAATTTCAGCTGTCATGTATTTCAAATTTGTTTTGCTTTGATTTTAGATGCTTCATAACATTAAACAATAAAAAGCCACCTATTGAATAAAACGTGTATTAAAAATATTATAGACTTAAACCTATTTCTTTAATCTCTAACGATCTAAACACAAATACCTCTGACGGCGAATTTTGGCGTAACTAACCATGCAACTGTCAAGTAAATTACTCGAATACAAGAGGTGGTGTATATGATCACGACTACAAGTACTTTCGAGTACTTTAATTGGTGAAAAGGAACGCAACTATATTGTCACTTCGTATACAAGGAGGCTTGGTTGTCTTTTCTTTATTTTGACTTACATCAAATACCGGATTTTATAGTTGATAGTTGGTAGATGTTAGATCTTAGATTCTGTTTATTGATAAAATTATGAGGTATATGTACAGTGATCACAAAAATTATTGGTGCTACTTGTGCACAACAAATTTCAAATGTTTACTAAATAATTCAAATTTCCTCGGTATTTTTCTTGAAAGTCAAAATTAAATCAATTATTTTCATTTTAATATTCATAATAATTTTTGCGATAGAATTAATGCAGGAATAATTTTTGGAATAATTCAAATAATATATTTGTTCTAAGAACAATTATGGTTTTTTTAAGAAATTGTATTTATTAAAGTTTGAAAAAATAAATATAAAAATTTAAAAGTATTACAAGTGTCTAAATCCAAATTACGATACTTAAATTATGCAGAAATAATTTTTGTGGTTACTGTACATGTGTATATAATGTGTATACACATATAATGTAGAAGCAGCATAATTTGTAAGATGCATATTAACTTGAAAAAATGAAATCATAATCGAACAAACATGAATTTAGGGTCGAAAATAACAATGAAATAGTAACAAAGGGTCGAAAACAAAAACAAACCAAAACAAACTATAATGTGCGTATAATACATATATACTCGTAGATATACATAAATATATTATATCTAACATTATGGTACAAAACAGTATATATTCCAGTATCATACATATTCTATATACTTATGTACATACATACATATTTCTATTGCCCAATACAAAATATGTACGCAAACAAGAAATAAAATTGGTTCCTTTTTGTACATTACCTTACGTGTATGTAAGAATGTATATTTGAAACTGTGTTGTTTTGTTTTGTTTTATTTATATTTTCTACTCTCAATTTTCAAAATGTACTCATTTTATAAGAGAAGCTTTGAGAGAGGTGGATTTTCGCTAAATCCACTTCCAAAATTAGCTCGGCAATTGAAAGGATTGTATTGCACACTCTGTGTAATAGTTATTTTACTCTGTGATTGTACTGTATGTGTATAACCACATTTAGTTTGGGTACCGAAGATTGACATAGATTTTAATAGTATGTGTAAATGTACATTTTAATATATATATGTATAGTCATAAACATGTTGTTTTATAAGTTGTCTCTGGTATAGCTATGTATTGTATATAATTACACTGCACTATTTACGTAATTTCTTTTTATTTCCAGGATTCAAAATCAATGAAAATAAAAATTTGTATATTTCTTAGAATTTAGATTGTTGAATGATATATGGTATTATACAGATACTATAGTATATAGTGTACATATGTATACATATATACTATAGCATTGACTATATAATAATACATAATACATACAATAATGTATTATTATATAGTCAATGACTATAGTATTTGTATATCGTGATTTGAATTTTGTATAAAATAATGTACAAATATAGGTTGAGTTTCCAATGAGAATTTTAATGTTCCGATGAATATGCACCTGCTACATTTTTGTAAACAGTTTTTTTTTGATATTTTTTGGATATTCAACATTATGAAATTTCTAATTACTACATATTGTGAACACCTTCATTGATTTTGGCAGGTGTATAAACAAAGTTTTGAATTTTTTGTAATAGTTAAGAAATAAATAAAAGAACAAAAAATAATCATACAAAATTCACTTTCTACTTCTAATTCTGTATATGTATACTTGTTTACAACAACAAAGGCATAAAAAAATAAGAAAATAACGCAAAACATATTTCTGGATGTAATGTTTTCAGACATACATATAGGATGTTATAAATAAATAAATTATTTTGTTATTATTTTTTTGTTCAATTAATAAAGTTTTATAATGTAAAATATCCCATACAAAAAAAAAGCCTCAATATTATAAAATTGAATCATAGAGGAGTAAGGAGCATTAATCGAAAACAAAACTCAACTGTTTACAAGGGTAAGGAATATTATTACAAATTCTCATTATGAAAACTCAATCTATACGTGTACATATGTAAGTATGTAGGTATATACAAAATTTAAATCACGATGTACAGATACTACAGTATACATAATGCTATAGTATCCTCTTATTTTAACTAATAATATAAAAATTATACAAATTTTTAGTTACACTGAATTTTTAAATCCAGAAAATCAAAAAAAAAAAAAAAATACAATAGTGTAGTGTAATGTATATAAATAGCTATACATATATATATACATATATACATATATATTTGCACATAACAATTAAAACTACACCAATCTTCGGTACCAATAAACCCAATGTATGAATGATGTGTAAAAAAAATATACACACAACCACACATTCATGATCTATATAATAATCAAATCACTATAGCGTGACGTGGCATATAAAAGTAAATAGAATATGAACAACAAAAGACTACTATAGCCACTCATGCGGGTACATAAAGTTAGTAATGTTAAAGGAAAATATACATACAACTACACAACAATGTATCAATATAAAGCTCGCCACTCTATCGTGTTGTATGGCCACTTATTGCCTTGTTCTGCTGATAGAAACAATTTCATGTTGTACAGTGCACACAAATCATATCCTATATTACAGTGGATTGAGTTATTAATATCACATTAACATCAGCAAAAAAGCTATAGCCACCAATGTTGGGATATGATCTTAAAGCTATTTTTTCGATTATAATCAGCTTGGAACATCTTATATATTCTATAGTTTTTGGTGGTACATATTCAATAAACAACAAAAAAAAAATGCTTCCAATTGCTATAATACGAGCGCCGAAAACAGAAGAAAAAGAAATAAATAAAAAAACAAACAAAAAAAGAACATGGCATAGCCAACATAGTAAAGCATTGCAAAGAAGACACCAGGGCCCTATTGCACCAACCACTTATCACTTATTACTTATCAACTTATCAAGAAATTTAATAAGTTTCTGTTGCACAAAGTAGAAAATTGATAAGCAAATTGAAAAGTACTCAATGATTTTTGATAAGTGATTAGCACTCAAATTTTGATATTACTGTTGCACCAAACACAATTTGTGTAAGTGATAAGTATATTTTTGCAAAGTGATAAGTTTAACAATTTTAATCGCTTATTTCTTATATTATTGCACCAACGGTATTTTTCTATTTCTTATAAGTAATTAAATTGATAAATTAAGCAAAACATTGATAAGAAAAAATTCTCTTTTCAAATAGATTTCGTATGTGATCGGTAGTGTGCCTTGTGTTTTGTGAAATATAAAGTGTATTTATCTAAAAAAATCTGTGCTTAATACATTAATATATATTTAATTATATTTTGTCAAACATATTTTCAAAAAATGTTTCGTTTCGAAAGATTATACGAAGATTTAGAAATTAGACATCGTGAAGTAAATATAAGAACAAATTATACATTGATGTCAAATACAGTAGAAAATTTTCGTTTAACTAGTACTCAAATAGAGTATGTGTTATCGAAGATTGGAGCGAATTTGCAACATCCTAGCAGACGGAACAATTGCTTAAGTCCTTTGCAGCAACTGTTGACAACTCTGCATTGGTTGGGAAATGGTGCTCAATACCATGGAATTGCTGAAATGCATGGTATTCATAAATCAACTGTATGTAGGGTAGTTCATCGGGTATCAGATGCAATAATCGATGTACTGATGGGTGAAACAATTTGCTGGCCAGAAAACAGGCAAGAACTTGCGCTCCAGTTTTTGAACTTGGGTGGCTTTCCTCGAGTAGCTGGGTGTGTCGATGGAACTATTATTAATATAGATGCTCCTAAGATTAACGAGGAGCACTATGTAAATCGACATGGAGATCATGCATTAAACGTAATGATGGTTTGTGGGCCAGATCGCAGTTTTTATGCTGTAAATGCAAATTGGCCAGGAAGCGTGCATGATTCCAGAGTGCTTCGAAATTCTGAACTATTTCGAAATTTTGAAGCCGGTTTTCGTCCATTTCCTGGTGCTGTTATTTTGGGTGATAGTGCTTACCCACTAAAAGAATGGCTTATCACACCATTACGACGAAATCCTGGTAATCCAGCAGAGCAAAGATTTAATCGTGCACATAAAAAGACCAGAAGGATTGTAGAAAATAGCTTTGGTAATCATTCATAATTTTATCTATCATTTTGAATATTTAAACCATAAATATATTTTTCAGGAATCTTAAAAGAAAAATTTCCTTGCTTGAATCATCTACGATTGGAGCCGAAGTTTGCTGCAAAAATAGTATTAGTGTGTTGCACTCTCCACAATATTGCAATTAAAATTAGAGAAAATGCAGCACTTTCCTTCGAACTTGAGGATTATTATGTGGAGGATGTTGAAAACATTCAGGAAGAAAGAGAGGAGAACGAAGAACTAAACGTTAATGATATTCAACAATTTGTTGATTATTTCAGTTAGAAAAATTATATTTTATTTTGTATACATTGTATAAAAAAATAAAAAAATTAATAAAAATAATTTAGAATTTAAATATTATAATTGTTATTATTATTATTATTATTATTAACATTTTCATTTCTTGTTTCCGCACATTTCAACAGTATGTCCTCCGTGAATTTTGATGGCGGCAGTCCCATGTCTCTCTCTAGCTGGAGTATTTGCAATTTATTTTTATAAAGTTCTGACTCTAATACTTTTTTTTTTAAAAACTCCAAAGAATCAATGTCATCTATTTTTCTTTTAGTTGCACTCCTTTTACTGCAGTCAGTGGACTTCGAACTTTGGGGTAAAGTTTGCTTTTCTCGCAAAGATGAGTTCTGCGTGTGGATCATTGCGAGACCATCTGATTCTGGCAATTCTAAGCCTTCCACAACTGGGGAGTCTTTACCTAAAATATCTAGAATTGCCATATCAATCTCATCCAATATGGCTTCTTTCCCACCTCCACTGCCGGTTGCTTTTGCATTATCACGTTTTGCCTGTAATAAGATTATTTAAATTATTTTTTTTTTAATATGACAAATTCTGTATTTACTTGGTATATATAGCACTTAGACTTTAAATGAAACTTTATGCAAATAAAATGAGACTTTGTACAAACCAAATGAAAAATTAAAAATAAATTTTAATATAATTAATTTTAATGCAAAATTTAACTTATAGACTAAACTAATATATTAATATACACACAATTTTATTTAATATACACATATTTAATTTGCACAAAGTTTCATTTTATTTGAACAAAGTTTCATTTTATTTGAACAAAGTTTCATTTTATTTGGATAAAGTTTCATTTATTTTGCATAAAGTTTCATTGATTCGCATAAAGTTTCATTTAAAGTCTAAATGCTATGTATAATATTTTCACTTCATAAGATTCGCCTTTATGTAAAAATGAGTCGAACTTACCAAAGTTCGACTTTTCCACAGGCCAAAAATGTGGTCACGTGCATAAGTCCAATCGCGTTTTTCGGAGGCTACACCAACAGATTGTGCCTTCCTAAGGACCTCCTTCCATGCTTCTTCCTTCTCTGCCTTAGTAACACTGTTATTTTGGAAGGAACCAAATAACACATTCTAGGGAAAAAAAATTGTAATAATATAGACGTAAAAGTTTTAAAAAAAATTTAATCTACCTTTTTTTCCTTTACAACTTGTAAAACAGATAATTTTTTCTCCTTTGAATCTCTGCCCATTTTAAACAAATCACTTCAAATAACTAATAATTTTTGTTACTCTTCAAAAGTAATGCAAATGTAAAATAACGGCCACCCATTCCCTTTTAATCATTTTTCAATACAAAACAATGGATAGCGCTTATCTTTTAATAATCATTGGTAAAATATATATACATATATATGTGTATATATATATATACACTCTGTGCCAAAAAAATGTTCGCACTTGTAGAAAATTCAATTTTTCTTGTATGAATGCCGGATTTAACATAATTTTTCAAACTTTTATCAACCAAAAGTATTGAGATGTTTGTATTTATGTGGTAATAGCCTATTAAAAACAACTATTGCAGAATATGCTGAAAAATTTGAATTTTAAAGCAAAATAGGTACAAGTGGTCATTTATTGAAAAAAGGTCATATGTTATTGAGTTTTTTATTTAACATATTTTTTTAATTAAATATGAAAATTAGATATGTTTTTATTTAATATATTTTTTTCTTAATAATTATTTATTAAAATCGTCCTATAAAATCGAAAGAAATTTAAACTTTTTACACTTAAACACTATATTTAATACTTCGTTGATCCTCCTTTTGCTTTCAGAACAGCATCCACTCGTCTGGTCATTGACTGGTACAATTTGTCAATAAATTCAATTGTGATCTCTTCATACCATATTTTTTCAATTGTTTCCTTTAAATCTTCTACAGTAGACGGCTTCAAATCTTTCAATTTTCTGCTAATGAAGGCCCAAACATGTTCTATTATGTTTAAATCTGGGCTGTTGCTTGGCCAAGGTAACGATTCGATCCCCAGAAACTCTTTGTATTCAACTATCTGTAAAGAATATTAAAGATTTTAAATAATTATTTGCTTTATGTCATCTATAGAATTATTCTAACTTACTGATCGAGCTCTATGGCATGGGGCCGAATCATCTTGAAATATGGGATCAGAAACAACTGCACTCAATTCCTCGATACATGGAATCAAACCTTCGTCGATAATTTTTTTATAGGTTTTAGCATTTACTGATCCTTCTACAAATAAAACAGGGCCAACTCCTGTTGAAGTGATGCACCCCCACACCATTACCCCTGCTGACTTCTTTACAGCTGGTACCAAACATTCATCCGAATATCTTTCTCTCTTTCTTCGCCTTACTGACCTCCACCCATCAGGACCTAGAATGTTAAATTTAGACTCATCAGAAAAAATTATCTTTTTCCAATCGTCTATTGTCCACATTCTTCTTTCCTGAGCCCAATCAAATCTGCTTCGCTTCATTTTGTTATTTAAAAGTGGCTTTTTTGCTGGTTTTCGAGATCTTAAACCTAATTCATTAAGCCTTCGTGGGACAGTTCTTAACGAAACTTGAGCAGAAGTCGCACCGATTAATTTAATTCGTAGTTCTGCAGCAGAATCAAAACGGTTTTGAAGGGTTAATCGTTTTAAAGCACGATCATCACGTTCTGTAGTTATTTTTTTTCTTCCACTACCACTGACACGTAATAAAGAGTTTTCACTGCTATGTTTTTTTAAAAAATTCCGTACACTGGTTTCAGAACAATTGATTTGTCTTGCAATAGCACGATTTGAATTATTTTGACCTTTTAAAACTAATATTTTTGATTTTTCTTCAAGATTTAACTTTTTTACACGCGGCATTATTAAACCTTTGAAACTTAACAAAAAACAAATGCGATATATGAATGCAATCTGCATGTACTTTCTTGATGATAACTTGTTATAAAATGAGATATTAGGTAAAAATGTTTCAAAAATATTTGAAAAAGGATGTGTAATCGGAAATTCCCATTTTTAAAAAGGATAAGCAAATATATGAGTCATTAAACTTGTTTTGATACCTATTTGACCTGGTGCGAACATTTTTTTGGCACAGGGTGTATATATATATATATATATATATATATTATAGATATACATATATTAGGTATAATAGCCACAGTGAATGATAAAATACTTTGCAATTCAAACAACTTATCATTTTATGATTTTTGATAATTCATGCTAATTTTTACGTGCAACACTTAGCACTTTTACTTTGCAAAAACTGATAATTAAATGATAAGTTTTTGGAGTTGATAAGTGAGTGGAATTCAAAATTTTTTCGTGCAACACTTATCACTTACAATTATCAAAAAATATTTTTTTTAAAAGTTGATAAGTAATAAGTGATAAGTGGTTGGTGCAATAGGGCCCAGGGCCCTATTGCACCAACCACTTTTCATACTTTTCATTATCAACTTTTCAGTTTACTTTGCAGTTTACGTTGCACAAATAAAATAATTTGAAAACTTGAAAAGACTTTTCTGCAAAGAAAATTTTTCAAAATGTTTAGCATTTTTTTCAATTTCTGTTGCACCAATAAAAGTTGGAAAAAAAATGAAAAGTAAATTTTGAAAAGCAAAAGACTTGGCGAATTTTCAACAAAATCCACGTTTTTGTTGCATCAATATTTACTTTTCAAAAAAAAAATTTTGTTATTTGATAACTTTATTAAAAATTTTGTAAAGAGTAGTTTGTCTTTTCAATTCGGTTTTAGCAGTAAAAATGTTACGTCGCAATTATTTGTTTGAAGCGGAAGACTCCGAAAATGAAATAAATCGCGTCTATAAACAAAGAATAAACTTTAATATTAGTGATAATATTCATTTTAAAGAATGTTTTAGACTGAATAAAGTGCAAGTTGAGTATGTTGCAACAATTATCCGGCAAAATTAAATATAAATCGGAAAGAAATCATCCGATGTCTCCAATGCAACAAATTTTGTTGAGTTTGAATTGGTTAGGAAATGGGAGTCAATACCATGCTTTGGGTTCCATTCACGGAGTCCATAAATCAACAGTATGCAGAACAATTCATAGAGTTGTCGATGCCATCATAAGTGAGTTATTCAAAAATATAGTTTGTTGGCCTAGAGACTCAACAAACATACCAACACTGTTTTTTAAAAAAGGAGGTTTTCCAAGTGTTTGTGGATGTGTAGACGGAACTTTGATTAAAATTGATGCTCCACCTACTCATGAGGAAATATTTGTAAACCGGAATGGAAACCATTCACTAAATGTGATGATGATTTGTGGGCCAAATTATGAGTTTTATGCAGTCAATGCAAATTGGCCGGGAAGTGCTCACGATTCTAGAGTATTAAGAAATTCTGCTGTTTTTAATTCATTCGAGAATGGAGTTAGACCGTTTCCTGGAGCTGTTATTTTAGGAGATAGTGCATATCCTTTAAAATGTTGGTTAATTCCACCACTACGCCGAAATCCTACTAACGAAGCTGAACGCAGATTTAATAAAGCACATAAAAAACAAGAAGAATAGTGAAAAACAGTTTTGGTAAGTAAAATTTACTGATAATTTTAGCATTTTAATCTAACTAATATCTTATTATATTTTTAGGAATTTTGAAAGAACGATTTCCTTGTTTAAATCATTTACGCGTCGACCCTACATATGCAGCCAAAATTGTGCTTGCATGCACAACTTTGCATAATGTGGCGCTACAAGTATCGTATGCCACTATATACGATATAAAATTATACGTTAATATTATTGTCAATTTTTTTTACTACCAATAATTATTATTATAATATTGTAATAATAGTTATATAGGTATAATAAAATAATAATATAATAATTATAATAATAATATATAATAGTAATATAATATAATTATAATAACAGTTTTTATTTATAAAATAAACTAATATGAATCAAAATCTAATGTTTTTTCAATTAAACTCTCACAGCTCTCTTCTGTCGTTGTTTCAACTTCATTTCTTATATTTTTGGTGATTTCTGAAGGTAGTAGACGGAGTTCTCTTTCTAGCTTCAAACATTGCAGCTTTCTGTGATATATTTCAACAGAAAGTAACTCTAATCTCAGACGCTTTTCCTCTGTAACATCCGGTTGCTTTCCTGTTGCTGCTCTTTTCTTGGGCTTCGGATTCGACTGATGGTCTTTTTCTGGTGATTCAGAAAAATTGTCAGTCGAATCTAAGCTATTTCCTGATGATTCAGGGAGATCAACCCACAAACAATTGGTGAGCCGGGCTCAAGAATATCAAGGATGGCTTTATCAATTTCATCCAGGATATTTGCTTTACCGCCGGCAGCACCAGTTTTTTTGGCATTATCTCGTTTAGCCTGAAAATTAGATTGATAAGAATTAATTTTAAAAAAAATTGTAATTTGAAATTTGTCTCACGAGTGTACGACTTTTCCATAAACCAAATAGGTTGTCTCGCATATAAGTCCAAGATTTGTCCATCCCCACCAACTGAAATGATTGTCCCTTCATAAGGACTTCTCTCCAAGCTTTTTCTTTGTCGCTTTTAGTCAATTTTTCGCTGAACGCTTCAAATAATATTTGTTTTTTATTTTTAATTTCTTCTAACACAGCCAACTTTTTTTCCTTTTTATCTGCACGACTTGTCTACAATTTGATTATATTTTTACATCAAGTAATTAAAACAATGTTCGTATTTTAATTTGAGTTCACAGAAGAAAAAAATACTTACCATGATCAATTTAAATTAAAATCACTTCTAATTATTCACGTGTTTACTCATCAAATACTTTTGGAATGAAAAGTTAAATAAAAGTTTTATGCAACACAAATTTTCCATACTTTTCAAAAACGGTAAAATTGATAGGACATTGATGCAACATTAATTTCTCTTCATTTTTCAATAAATTAATTTTTTATAGTTATTTGAAAAACAGAAAAGTTTTTTGAAAAGTTGAAGAGTGTTTTGAAAAGTTATTTGAAAAGTAGCAAAGTAAAATGATGCAACAGAAATACTTTTCTTTGTCAAATTTTTATTAATAGCAAAGTTGAAAATTTGTAAAGTGAAAAGTCGTTGGTGCAATAGGGCCCTGCTATTATGATGTACAATATTGTATATTGTATATAATGGGTGGAGTGAATAAAAATCGAGTGAGTACTCCAAGTAAACTTTGTTGAGTGGAGTGAATCGTTAAGAGTGAGGTACTTCAATTGGTGTGAATAAAAATTCACTCAATCACGGTTAACTCACTCAATCAAAATTTCAAAATTGAAGATTGGAAATGTCAGTTCCACTTGTCACTTGCTACAAGAAAAAGAAAAACAATCGTATTCTTTGAGAAAATTAAGTATAAAAATTAGTTTAAAAATTTGAATTATGTTTATAAATATTCAACCGCGAAAAGCAAAACATTATAATCTTCGGCGTTTTGGTGAAACAGGTGAAAACTTTAAATCATTGTACCGCTTTGAATATGAAAATGTGCAGTGGCTAAGTAATTACTTTTTATCAAATGATTCCGAAGAAGCTCGTGGTGGTGCGATTTCAAAAGTAGAAAGAATGAAGATATTTTTGAGAAGTGTTGGTGACCCGGGTTTTCAAGCTGGAGTTGGTGAAGACATTGGTGTGCATAGAACATCAGTATCAAAAATTGAGCGGGAAATATGCCATGCTATATGTGCAAAAGCAGATGATTGGATAAAATTTCCAGCATCGCTTGGGGAAATGATGGAGGCAAAAAAAGAGTGGCAATCAAAATATAAATTTCCAAGTGTGATTGGTGCTCTAGATTGCACTCATATTGAAATATTAAAACCACATTTGCATGGCGATGAGTATCTCAATCGTAAAGGATATTTCTCATTAAATGTCCAGGCGACAGGAAATGCAAAGGAGTGCTTTACAAGCATCGATGTTCAATGGCCAGGGTCTGTTCACGACTCTAGAATTTGGCGAAATTGTGCAGTTTTCAATGTTCTTAATGAAAATCAGGCGGCAGCTATTTTACTCGGTGATGAAGGCTATGGCCTTTCACCATGGGTCATGACGCCTTTTAAAAATCCAACGACAGAAGCAGAAAAAAATTACAACAAATTACACGCCCGGGAAAGAGTTCTAATTGAGCGTATGTTTGGACAACTAAAACGAAGATTTCCTGTATTAAGTTTTCGAGTCAGGCTTGATACAGACAGAGTGCCTAAGATGATTATTGCTTGTTGCGTTTTACACAATGTAGCAAAATATCTTAATGATGAAGATTTTTTTTCAAATGAAGACAATGATATGGAAATGATCGAAGAAGCACCTGTTTCTGAGCATTCAGAAGAAAACAGTACCATTTACAAACGTGGTAAAGCAAGAAGAAATGAATTATCTAGAATTATTCAAGGTTATATGATATAAAAAAATTTTCGTGTAAACTTTGACTTTTTCTTTATTTTTCTTCAACATCTAAATCATATACATTTTCCAATGTTTCCTTACTTATTTTATTGATTAATAAAATTTCTTCCAGTTCCAAATTTCTTTTATGTTTTTTCAGTACTTCGATTTGCAATACAGCATGTTCTTTTTGAAGGCTTATTAATTCTTTTTGATCCTCATTTATCTTCTTTTGCTGCTCTAGTACTTCGCGCTGTAAATTGAGTACTATCGTGTGTTCGTTTTGAACCGTTTTTTTCTTTGTAGGTTCTGCAGTGTGTAAAGAATGTGTACCAACGTTTCCTATTTCATGAATTTCTTCTACGATTCTGTGTGAAGCTCCGACATCCTCAATTTCATCACATATGGCACTATTCTTACTACATCCAGGAACGCCAATTTGTAATGCACCTGCAAATTTGTAATTATTTGAAAACATCAATTGTAAATTTTACTATGAAAAATAAAACATATGTATGTATGTATAAAAAATAAAATATTTACATACCTGATATTTTGTTTATAGTTGGATTGCTCTGGTAACTCATCAGACTAAGTATTTTTTTTTCGTGTGGCTTAAGTATAATTTTTTTATTACCAGTTTTTGTTTTATCGTTTTTTTGTTTCACACGGCTAGTCATATTTTCAATTTTCTTTTTTATTTGGGTTATACTCATGTCTACGCCAAAAAGTGTTTTTATATTTTCTTCTATTTCTTTGAGGGCATCCAAATTTTTTTTTTCATTAATGGCGTCTGGCTTTTTTGAAAAAGGCATGGATGTACTTCCACCAAATTAATAAAATCATTTTCCTCGATACTGAACTTTTTTTTGTTGTCTTTCACCTCATCTATTGTTCACATCCGTTGACATACGATATTATTGCAACTGCAGCATTTTTGATAAATTCAAATATTTCTTACAGTCAATAAACTTTTCAATTTTTTATTTAAGTATGCTTAACTTGCATTAATATCAATTTTCATAAATTTAATTTTTTTATAATTTTATGAATTCAAATTTTAATTATTTGTTGATTAATCATTTATTGTTTTTATATGTGTATTAATATTTTGTATTAATATGTAAAGTATATTATTTTAATTGATTTACATTATGCAGAATTTGTATATAAGCGAAATTATTGAACTAATAAAATCAGTTATTATTCATAGCCAAAGCAATCAATTCGTTTTCATTCAATTTTCTTTAAGTGATTCCACTTAATAAAAATACTTTAAAACTTACTGTACATTGATACAAGAATCAATTGTACAAATTCATCAAAGTCTAGGTACATGAACCTTAGACTCTTTATTCGATTAATAAAATTCATTTGGTAATAAAACAGTCTAGGTACAAGAACCTTAGACGCAATATTTAGGTTGAATTCACAATTCTTTTTGATTCAACATCTGTCATTTCTTCAAACATAACGGATATTTCACTTTCATTTTCCATTGTTAAAAATTATATTTCTTGAGCTGTAATTTTTTCAAACGCAAACGTACACGAAAAAATTCAAACACGAAATGAATTTCAAGATTTGAGGGAACTAAACAGCCACAATTAAATTTTACTGAGTGCTCACTCACAAAAAATAATTTTATTCACATCAAAATGGAGTGTTCACTCTGCTGTCAAAAAGTTTGAGTGGAGTCCTTCGTTAAATTTAACGAAACTAATTTTTTATTCACACCAAACTGAGTGTTCCCTCAAAAAAGTTGAGTGAACACTCATACTCAGTTTTTATTCACTCCACCCAATGTGTATAATAAGCACTAAGAATGTAATAGCTGGAATAAGAAGTAACCTAATGATATTCATATTGTATGAATATATGTATATGTTATATGTATATTCATATAGTATATTCATTAAATGTTATACGCAATTATATACACAAATATTTATAACTTGTATTTCAAATCATTTAGAAATTATCAATACAGGTTTGTAACTCGGTAATATGTATGGTAATATAATTTTGTTTGAAGGATAGTAGATAGGTCAGATATAATTGTGTTATATTATATCTGCTATTATGATGCAGAATATGTATTCCAGAAAAAAAAAACAATCTGTACAATACAATGCTTTATCGTTGCGACTTGCGAATAAAATAGATGAGCTGGAATACTGATGAACATTTGAACTGTATGACTGTATGTATACATATATGTATGTAGTCTTTTAACTTGTGTAATATAATTTTTTAAGCTTTCGGGGTCAGCTATTTTTTTTAAACATTAAAAATCGAAAAATATATGAATCTTCATGATTCTAGTATCAAAATGTTCCATTTAACTTCTGATTTATGAAAAAAATATAATAGTTACAGTTTAATGCGTAGGATAGTGTGGTAGATGGTTAAAAGAGCATATGAAAAAATCAGTTTAATTCAGTTCAAAAATGTTGACCAGTGTTAACGAATGACGCTAATTATACAACACTTTTTATACTCTTTTAGCACCCCCGCACCCACCTGCCAATATTCCCTTTTTTGCATTTATAATTTATTTTTCATTCTGTAAAATTTTTCAATCTTACTAATGAAAAATTACTCATAAGTAATCACCACCCACCACCACCCACACCACTCCCAAGCATCAAACAGCCACTATTATATTCTATTCATAAATCCGAACTCAAACCAAAGTTTGAAAAAAAGCAAAAAGATTGACTTTTCAAGTTTTTATGAGTAAAAAACCAGCTGATAGCGAAAGTGTGTATGTAATTACCAAATATGTATTCATATATGTATGAATAACAAAAAGGTTCATATTTAACATTACACACAATTTTCATAAAGAAATATATTAAGATAGGTCACGTATGCGAAATCATATACATTATAGATTCTGATATATATCATTTAACAATCTATTTTTATAATTACAGTTGTATGTATGTGTACAATATACCATAAATACGATGTACACATACAATCATGTATATCACATAAATAGTACATTCATTCCATACAGTATTTACTATTTATCTATTACGCATAAGCAAGCAGCATGTTGTTATTCATGTCTACTATGTCATGTCTATTATGTAAACCGGCCGGTTACTCTAATTTTTAAAATTGTATTAGAATTAGTTTTTACATCGCATTTAATGTAATACCAAAGACCAATACAATATATTATATATATCCGTCTATGGTTATATCAAACCACTGATCAACCACTAACAAGATGTGACACTCTTTTTTTTTTTAAATTTACCAACACACATAAATATTTAAAAATAATAAAAAAAGTCAAAATTCAATTTACAAAAACAGTACAGAATTATTGTACTTATTTCAAATCCATATTTCCTTATAAACCGCCGTAATGAAGAAAAGATACAAAACAGTATATACATGTGAGCAATACAATCATATTGTGCATGTATACGATTTTTTCACAATGCATTTTTAAAGGCGATCTGGAACTTTTCCACTGTGTTAGTACTGGTTAGTAGTTACTACAATGTAAATCATAGGAAAAGTTGAAACTGATACGCAGATGTTTACATTTTTTCATAATGTATTTTTAAAGGCGATCTGGAACTTTCTTTTTGACTACCTGAAGCGTCATTATATCAAGATATAAGGTGATTCATATAATTTCTGAGAATTTTGAAGACAAGAAAAAGTTTATTTAGTTAAGCTACATATATATTAGAGTAAGAATTTATTTTATAATTAAGAAATTTAACAAAAATGTAAAAACATTTGATAGCAAACACAAAATTTTAAGTGTAATGCATTTATAATTAATTTTGTTTATTTTAGATAAAAAAATTTTAATAACAAAATTTGTACTTTTTTTAATGGGTATACCCTGTAATTCTGACACTAGCCTCCACAGTTAAGTATTTGGGTATAATTTTAGACCCAAAGCTCAACTGGAAGCTGAACGTGGAAGAGAGGGCAAGGAAAGCCAGTATCGCTTTCTATGCCTGCAAGAAAACATTCAGTAAAAATGGGGTCTTAAACCCCGAATGACCCTATGGGTGTACACAGCAGTGGTATGCCCTACTCTTACATACGGCTCTACAGTTTGGTGGCTAGCACTAAACAAGAGACACAATCAGGACAGAGTGAACAAGGTACAGAGATCAGTAGGATTGGGAGTGACGGGGGCCATGAGGTCATGTCCCTCCGAAGCTCTAAATACTATTCTTGGTCTCGTTCCTCTGCATCTGTTTATCAAATTTACGGCAACACGAGAAGTGCTAAGATTAAAGGAAGCGGGATGCTGGAGAGCCAAAACATATGGCCATAGCAGCATCCTAGAGGAAATTCCCAAAAAACTTAGCACGGTACAAACAGATTACAGTTCCAAAATATTGCATTTTGAGAGAAATTTCCAGGTGAAATTTCCCTCCAGGAAAGAATGGAGGCAGAATGCAATAATAGGGAATTACGTCTTGGTTATATTAACAGACGGATCTAAGACCGATTGGGAAGTGGGCTCGGGTGTTTACATGAGTTCACCCCCGGTCTCAGAGTCCTTTCGCCTGTCAGATTTCGCAAGTGTCTTTCAGGCGGAGATACTCGCGATTCTTAAGGCAAGCGAAATTCTGTATGATATAACAGAAGTAACAATACAAAAAACCGTCGGTATATGTACCGATAGCCAGGCCGCAATCAGAGCTCTGGGAGCGGTATCTTTTAACTCAAAGATAACAGAAAGATGCAGAAGAGCACTAGATAGACTAACGAGCAAGACTCAAGTTACCAAGAACATAGAGGGTAACGAGCGGGCTGATTCGTTGGCGAAACAGGGCTCATCTCTGCGCCTTTCGGCAACAGTACCAATAAACATCCCGGTAAATAGTGTTAAGCGAGAGATCTGGCTTTACTACTTGTCGGAAGCAAATAACAGATGGAAGAACTTATCCACATGTGGCCGGAATTCGATAAGAAAAGAACCTTATCACTCATCGGTGGAGACCGACGAGAGATCGCTAGAATCATGGCGATTCTAACAGGTCACTGGCCTGCGGGAGAGCACGCAGCCAGATTGGGTCTACCGTATAACACACACTGTAGAAGCTGCAAGGACAATTCAGAGAAAGAAACTCTGTTACATTCTCTTTGCAGGTGTCCAGCATTAGCTAAAACTAGACTAAGGGCTTTTGGCAAGCCTTTCCTCGAGGAACTCGCGGAGGTGGCCAGTCTAACAGTAGGCAGCTTGGCCTACTATCTGAACAGGACGAAATGGCTATAGCCTAGAGAAAATAACCAACACCTACGAGTCTGTGGTAACAAAACGGCACATAAAGTGCTAATTGAGTCTGTTTCATGGACTAGAAACGGACTGCCACTGCAACCAACCATACCCTGTAATAATGTTACATTTTTTAAAACGGTTGGTGTTTCGATTCCATTTTTTTGTCTGTTTTTCGTACAAAGGCTATTAATTTATTTATTTATTTATTGATTAAGGGTGTAAGGACAGTAAACTGCCTGACCCCGGCCCACACCATGACCCACCAAGGCCTTTTGGGGATCACTTAAGACTATTTACATATAAACTTAACTTAAATTTTCCTGTGTTACAATTTGTGTTTGTTGTGTGGCCACGCTATCGCCTCTTCCACTACTAATGTGGTGGGAGAGACGGCAGCTGCTTCACAAATTCACACCTATGGTACACAGCACTTATATCTATGTGCTAGTAACAAAATTCTTACATCTACTATTAGTAATTAGGTACAGTGAACCCTTAGAGGAAGGGGTCCAAAAATTCTTAAACTGTAATAACTAAATTGTGTGCAGCTTCGGCCACGCCATCACTCCGTCCACTAATTGTAGTAGGAAAAGTGGTGTCGGCTCCTCTGTCGCACACAAATTTTCCATAAAAATTTTGCCTGAGACCCGTATTTGATTTACGGTGCAGTTCTTTTTCTTGCAAACATGGAGGAATTCCACTTTTTCAAGTGGAATTTTACCTTCACTATCGTGAGCCCACTTCAATGTCAGCTCTGAGGCTCCTCGAAGTTCACTCATTGCTTCTGGTGTGCCTGATGTGTCACGAAGCAAGATATTGTCGGCATATGACAGTACTTTGATGTTTGGGTATCTTGTTAGTTCCACTAGCAACGAATCCAAATAAACAACAAGTAGCGTAGTTGACAAGGGAGATCCTTGTGGGGTACGATTATCCAGCTTAAAACGGTTTGAGAAATAACCATTTGTTCGTACCTTGATCTGTCTGTTCGTCAGAAAACTATATATTGTTTTTACGAAGCTTGGATCCACACCCCAAGAGGTCAGTTTCTGGCATACGAAGCAGGTTGGTATTCTGTCGTATGCCTTTTCAAGGTCTAGTGAAATGACACTAGAATGACCTCTCGCTGCCAAAGAAGAAGCCAGCCCTTCTTCTAGGTCGTGTAGGAGAGTGATGGTGCCTCTCCTCGGGTGGAAACCATGCTGACCAGAGTTCGTCAGTTCCTCAGTCACTTTCTGGAATCTTTTTCCCATAATCTTCTCCAATGTTTTGGATAAACATGGGAGGAGAGATATGGGTCTGTAATCCAGTGCGCGCTTTGCTGTTGAGGTTTTCTTCGAAATCGGTATCAGTGTTGCTAGTTTCCAGTCATGTGGGAAAGTTCCACACGCCAGAATGTTGGAATACAACTCTGCAATTCTGATCTTGATTTCTCTCGGTAGCTGTCTCATTATCGGTAGCTTATTTGATCCTCGCCCGGAGTGGAACCACCGAAAGAATTCAGTGTATGTTCCAGTTCACCGAGTGTGACCGCATAAGCGAGATGGTGTTTTACCTGATGAGATGTGTCGACCGAATATGCAGATTTCTGGTCGATAACCGATTCCGGTAGGCCAAGGTCACTATAAACTGAGGACCATGACGATGCGAACTCCTCTGCAATACCAAGTGAGTCGGTGACAGTCCCATCAACTGTCACGAGAGATAGTACGGCTGAAGGTGGTTTGCCATAAAGACGTCTTACCTTAGACCATGCATCCCTCAGCGAGTCAGATGGGATTATCGAGTTGGCGAATGCCTGCCAGGAGGCCTTTTTCGTTGTTCTTACCGCTCTCCTCACTTGAGCAGTTAATCTTTTAAATGTGGTTGAGTTCGCGCTGGTAGGGTATCTTTGGAACCTCTTCCAAGTTGCATTTTTTTAATATATAACATTTTTTATTTCATTGCTCAACCAAGGTGGCTCAGAGCAGATCTTTGGTTGAACAGATGGGATGGATAAGGCTGCAGCAGATCTGATTAATCTTTTAATACTGGCTGCCTCTTTATTTACGCTGCTGCTTTGACGGTATTCTCGGTTTAGTCTCAAGGCCGACTGGGCAAAAATATCCAGTCAGCTTTGCCTTCAACTAAACGCGAGGAAATTTTTTGTACTGCTAGCCTGTTTACGCTATTTATGATGATTGGGAAGTGGTCGCTTCCCTCTGGATTATCATGTAGTACCCATGAGAAATTGCTAGCTATGTGGCTTGAAGCCAGAGTTATATCTATTGCGGAACTAGTAAGATGTGTCGAAGACACGAAGGTGTGGTCTCCGTCATTTAGTAGCATGTGATCAGATTCGAGTATCCAGTCTGCAATAATTGTACCTCTAAGATCAGATCTGTGATCCCCCTAGAAGTGGTGACGGGCGTTAAAATCGCCACCAATTATTGAAGCTGATGGGAGTTGGTTTGTAAAATTAGCTAGTGTGCCATTTGACCATTTGACTGACTTGGATAGAGGTCTACTGAGGCATGGAGGTCCCTGAGCAGCTTATAGCTCCTCTGGGACATCCATCTCCTCATTGTCCGAAAGATGGATGATGTATTCCTCAGTCAGTATAGGCTGAAATAGATTTCAACCTTTCCACACTGTCTGAGGAGTTGAGTGAATGGGAGTTTGCTGCCCAGGTAGTCATTACCTTGGGCTTTAATAAATTCTTCCAATTTTTCTCTGGAGGTCGCCTCTAAACGGCAGACTTCCTCCTTCGAAATGAAGAATTTATTTAATGTGTTTGTATTGTTGTTTGTGAATGTGTTGTTTGTGTTTTTTGTTGTTGATTGTATATTTGAGTTGTTTGTTATTTGTGTGGATTTTATATCAGAGATTCTAATGCATTTTTGCATTTCTGTGTCTTGTACTACGTTAGTTGAGTTGGTTTCTTTTGTTGTTTTGTTGTTCGTTGTTATAGTGTTAATCTTAGAAGTGTTGTTGACTATACTGTTTGGTACAGTAGTTTTTTGCGCATCTTGCGCCTTGGTTGTGTTGTTTTGTCTAGTTACCTGTGGACTTGTCGGCGTGGTCGCGTCTGTCTGTGATTTACTTGTTGTTCCAGCTAACGTTTGAGCGTATGTCTTCGTGCCCAAACGAGTTGCTAGTCGACTGGTTGTTGTAGTGGGCTGCGTTCTCCTTCTCGATGATGCTTCAGGGTTCCGTTCAAAAAATCTCTTCTTCACTTGATACTTAGTGCAGCGTTCGTTACACATTATGTGTAAGATGACTTTTTCTCTTTGGTAGCTAGGGCAACTTGCATCCGCTGCCCCATGGTCGTTGACCTGGCAATTTATGCAGAAAAGGGTGCTGCATTGCGCGCCATGCTTTTCTCTCTCCACTCCGCAAGAAGGGCATCTTTCTTGGCCCTCACATCTATTCTTCGTGTGTCCCATTAGCTGGCACTTGTGGCATCGCACCGGGCTCATTACTACTTACTGGAATACGCATGACCCCGCATGCCTTGACACATTGCGGAGGTTTGTGTGACTCAAAAGTCAACACGATGGTACCAGTAGGAGTTGACTCTGCTGGTGCTTCTATGTTGCGTCTGGTAACATGTCGAGCCGCGATGACACCTTGACCCTGGAAGTCCTCGAGAATGTCCTCTTCTGTAACATACCTAAATTGAGGGCATCTGATAACCCCCTTTGAAGTGTTTAGGGCCGCTACATATTCAATTTTGACTGGTATAACCTTATTTTTAGTTAATGTTAAGGACTTTGTATTTACAAATTTTTCTGCGAGCGATTTGTTTTTGGTGAGGAGTTGTACTCTCCCATCATTGCGCCATTCCACTTCCAGTAATTCTTTCGAAATACCCTGAAGTGATTTTAACACTAAAAACACATTAAAAGTTTCAAGTTTTAAAAACACTCTGTTTTCCCCCTGCGATTTAGTTTCATCAATAGCCAGACTTTGTACTATTACGTACTTAGTCTCGTTATCGGTTAAATTTTTGGTTGGTAGGTCTGGGTATTCCGCAGCATGGAAGGTAGTAAGGGGCTGTTTCGTCAATTTCACCCTTTTACTCCTCGGATGTTCCGGGTTTTGCTCCTTTGCAAGTATGGCAAAGGAGTTTGAGCTGCCCTCTGGGGGCTGCCCCATCTTCTTGTTTAACTTTTATAAGTTTTTCACTTTTATGTTTTATTACTATTTTGTGTTTTTTGTTTTATTTTCCGCTTCACTCTTTTTTTAATTATTTAATTTTACACTCTTTATTTTGATTTTTAACATACACCCTGTTTTTAAGCTTTTGGATTCACCCTATTTTATTTTATTTTAAATTTTTTACGTCTCCCTGTGACAAAAATTTTTTCACTTTCGGCTTATCTTTGGGTCACCCCGTGTTATTGGATTTCACTGTTTGTCAAAAAATTATTCTAGTGTGCTTCGACTCAACACTTTTCGTGTCGGAAGCGAACGCACATACAATGTTTTACACTATTCTCACTATGGTGTCTTTTCTCATATAAACCACTAAAAAACAAATGAATCTTTCGCTATTTTTAACTTTTAATAATAATTTAATTTCCTTTATCAATTAAAACACTTTTTAGACAACTATTTTGAATTTTATCTAATTTATTTCGCTATATATTGTTAATTTTTCTCTGTACTCACAACGCACGTCTAACCACTCTGTGTAGTGAATTAACACTGAAGGCTAATAATTACTATCGACTTTCAGCAAAACCGTTAAGGCCGAATGAATTACGGGACAAAGGTCATGAGAAATTTATGCTAACACGTGCTCAGTGACATTACTGTCTTACATATCTCTACATATCCTTATGCACGAGCATAAACCATATCAATGGAAAATAAATATACAGGGTGATTCTCTATCGGATGAAAACCTTGAGACAGGTGATTGTTCGTGCCGAGAAACGAAAAAAATTGTATGGCAGGGGGGGGGGGGTCTATTCTCAAGGGGTAAGGAGTTACGGGGCTACGAAGTTTTTTTTTTAGGTCAAGTCACTTGTTCCGTATTTTTGGCCATAACTCACGAAATACTCAATACTTTTGAGTCATCCTGCACTCATTAGAAAGAGAATCAATGGCTCTTTACTTTGATGTCTAAATAATTTAAATTGGACTAGCAGTGCTGAAGATATGGCTCATCAAATTCAAAAATTTATGGAAAAAAACGGAAAATTTTAAGTTCAAGGTCAAATATCTCAAAATTTTGCCCTATTTTTTTTTTAATTTTTTTTACTTAAAATATAGCCCAATGCATCGCCTTTCATTTGCTTTTTATTTTATTTGATTGTCTTTCGTAGTTCTTGAGTTCTGCGATAAAATACAACAGTGGTTTTGCATCGAAAAGTTGTTACCTGTTGTTGTTGTTGATATTTCTCGTTGAGAAAAGAAATAAAAGTGGTTTACCTTGTTTCATACATTTCGATTTGCAAATACATAAAAAAAATATTCAAAAAGGATCTTTATTACTGCAGGTCAAAAGATCTTTCATGAGGATTTTTATTTTGTTAATCAGTCATAATTAACAATCCTACTTGTCAACATTGATCGGTTTTTCTTTAAGCGCAGCTAGTTTTAATAGTATTTATCTGTATTTTTAAATTTTTAGTAGTATTTTTTGGAAAAAATGTCTCAATTTACGAACGCGGAGTATGCAGATATGATCTATTGCTATGGACTGAGCAATGGAAATTCAATGCAAGCACGGAGAGAATATCATCAGCGATTTCCACATAGAAGACTTCCTCATCATACGGTTTTCCAGAGGACGTTTCAGAGACTCAGAGAAACTGGCTCTGTACAAAATATTACTTCCTCTAATAGAAATGATGTGTCAATTTCAGTAGAGTTAGAAGAAAGAATACTGGAAATGGTCAGAAATGATCCTACGACCAGCACAAGGCGCATAGCGCGTGTTACCGGATTATCACAATCAACAGTTTGGAGAGTGCTAAATAGGGAAGACCTCTACCCTTACCACATGACACCGGTACATGAAATTTTGCCGCAAGACAGGACAAATCGCAAGAACTTCTGTTCTTGGCTGCTTGAAAAGGATTTTGATGACGATACATTTATTGATAACATTATTTGGACAGATGAGGCTCAATTTACAAAAAGTGGTGCAATAAATCTACACAATCTACATGTTTGGTCTGCAGAAAATACTAACGCTGCTCGGCAGGTAAGAACACAAAACAGATTTTCCGTTAATGTGTGGGCAGGGATAATAGGTAACCGCGTTATGGGCCCAGTTATCCTACCAGACAGACTGAATAGTCAAAATTATTTGAATTTTTTACAGACTGACATTCAAAACTTTTTAGACGAAATGCCACTGGCACAATTAGGACGCATTTATTATCAACATGACGGAGCACCATCTCATTCCGAAAGATGTGTGCGAAATTGGCTGAACGAAAACTTCGGGGAGAGATGGATAGGACGAAACGGTCCAAATCCGTGGCCCCCCAGGTCTCCCGACTTAACCCCTCTTGATTTTTATTTCTGGGGTACCATGAAAGACATGGTTTACGCAACTGAAGTACGGACACGAAACGAGTTAATCACAAGGGTTTTTAATTGTGCAAACGCAATTAAAGAAAATATTTCGACAGTTCCTTTAAAAAGGAATATAAGAAAAAGAGCTCTGCTCTGCATCCAACGTGACGGAGGACATTTTGAAAATGTTCTTACAAATTAAATTTTGCACTAAAAAAAATCAGTCCTTTTCAGGACTACCAAATAATTATCTTAAAGAGTGAAACTTTACATTTTATTTCTTTTCTCAACGAGAAATATCAACAACAACAACAGGTAACAACTTTTCGATGCAAAACCACTGTTGTACTTTATCGCAGAACTCAAGAACTACGAAAGACTATCAAATAAAATAAAAAGCAAATGAAAGGCGACGCATTGGGCTATATTTTAAGTAAAAAAAATTAAAAAAAAAATAGGGCAAAATTTTGAGATATTTGACCTTGAACTTAAAATTTTCCGTTTTTTTCCATAAATTTTTGAATTTGATGAGCCGTATCTTCAGCACTGCTAGTCCAATTTAAATTATTTAGACATCAAAGTAAAGAGCCATTGATTCTCTTTCTAATGAGTGCAGGATGACTCAAAAGTATTGAGTATTTCGTGAGTTATGGCCAAAAATACGGAACAAGTGACTTGACCTAAAAAAAAAACTTCGTAGCCCCGTAATTCCTTACCCCTTGAGAATAGACCCACCCTGCCATACAATTTTTTTCGTTTCTCGGCACGAACAATCACCTGTCTCAAGGTTTTCATCCGATAGAGAATCACCCTGTATATGATCAAAATCTCTCAAAAATGTTCAAATTTATATTTATATGTTCCAGCCAATGATATTCATTTATTCTATTTTCAATACTCAAAATATACAAATACACATAAATAATACTTATATGTGTGGAGTATCATATGAATTAAATGTACATTTTAAAAAGCATTGTGTATTGTTTAGTGCTGCAAAACGTTGACAGGTGTTCATTTCATTTAGTGAGAGCAAATATTTATAATAAATGAGAACAAATTCGAAACACTATGGTCCGTCTACACAATTAGTTTTGATAACTCGATTTACGAAAACAATTCCATTATATTACACAGTGTCAGATACTTTTATTGAAATTATTATAATTGTGTATAGGGTACATAACTAAAAGCAATTCGAAAAATTTTGAAAAACTTTTTTGATTTTGATGAAGCTTTTTCGATCTTTATCATTTATGTGAGTGTGTCGTTTTTGGAAAAATTACCACTTACACTAAAAAGAAAATCTATTGTGAAGAAACTACTATTATCTTTGATACATATTAAGGATATAAAGCTATTTAGCCATTTCAATCCACAAATTTGATTTAAAAACTTTATTTTTAAAAATTTGAAATTTTGTGGAATATAACGAATTATGGCGATGTGATCTCGTCGATGATATCGTAGAATTTGTTGTCAGAAATTTAAATTGTATGAGAATTCTTTATGTGTAGCTTTATTATTTTTTGTGGCATGGGTCATTGTGTATAAATAAATACATTAAAATATATTTAAGCATAAATACATTTATATAAAATATTTTCAGAATTTTTTAGCAGCAAATGCTCAATGTTGGTGGAATGCGCCTTTAACTGCTGCTACTAAATCTTTAAAGTATGTTGGTCATGTTGCACCCGGAATGTTATTAGTAACAGCTGAACCCTGCGCTCTAGAAGTTCTGCGTGGCGCGTATGCTAGAAGTGTTTTAAAGCCTCCAGCAACATATGTGATTAGTTCAGTAGGTGAGTTTAATTATGTACATAAATTTTACAATATAAGTGTATCCATCAAAAAATCAAACATTTTAACCTAGAATTACTTCCAAATTGTATCTTATTAAAGATACTACATATGTAATTAAAAATATGTGAAAACTAGAAGAAATCGTTTTCTTCTTCTCGATCTACTTTCATCGGATCGCAACAAAGATAATGCAGTCTCATGATATGTTCCAATTTATTTTTTTTATTCAAAAGTTTGTATGTTCGCCGTAGTTGTTATAAGGTGTTTCTTAGAATAAGTGCGAAAAATCTTTATCGCCCTCTAGTGGCTGAACGGATGAAATTACTCCTCCCCCTCTGTAGTACAATTTTTTCTTTGTCTCGATGAGACCTATCTACTGTTTCCGGGCTGATCATTCGCGGAAGGACACCCTGCATGAGTTGCAAAGATATTGCATAAAATGCAAATATTTATTTCTCTTCTGTGAAAGGTTTCTGATTTTAAATAATATAAAAAAACAAAAATTAAAAAAGTTATCAAAATCGGAGCTGTTTCTGAGGACTTCCTAAAATTGCCTTTTTTATATTTATTGACTCCACTATTTATTTTTTGGCTTTAGGACTTGTGAATACATAATGTATTATTCTGATTTATGATATGGCTAGGAAGGGGTACATACTAAACATACTTTATATGACGGAACAAAACAATGATAAAAGTTACATTCGGCCTTATTCTCGTTGTCGAGTGAAGTGACAAATGACGAAACGACTTGGAAATGGTATTCTCGTTGTCATGTGAGGTGACATTTGTCGGCAGCACCGACAAATGTCGCATTCTTGTTGTCGTAATGAAATAAAAAGTGACAAGTTATGTGACATTTTTAGTCGATACGTTTAAAGAAGTGACTACTAAAAGAAAATCAGGATGCAAGCAGAAAAAAGTTAAATTAAGCATAATATATCAAATAATTTTATAGAAAAATTATAATTTAATACAATTTAAATAAAAATAATTATATTTTCGATATTTTTAGTGTAAAAATTAAACTAAGAAACAATTTGAAGAAATGGTGGATTTTATGGCTATTTTTTTTAAAATTAATTTTCCTTTTTTAAAAAAACTTTTTGAATAATTGTAATGATAATTAAAATTCTCAATGAATGTAAAAATATCAATAGAGAAATTATAACCATAACCCGTATGTCAGCATAGAATTTGTTCCAATTTCTCATGTTCCTCACACTCGTATCACATGACAACAAGAATACCAAATTTAAGCTGAGGTGAGACAGCAACTGACGACTGCTAGTCGAGTCACATGACAACCAGAATAAGGCTGATTATGATTATTTTCTTCAACAGTCTTTAAATGTTCTAATACTTCTTTTCTGTCAGTGTCGTCCATAGTTCCAAAAAGCCATTTTTCTACTGTTCCTACAACATTTACCTCTTTTTCTTCTATTGTATTCTTTTGGAATTATTGTTTTTATTTTCGCTTTGATAGTTCTTATTTCATTAATTATAAAATCCTTATTATCTACATCTAACTGTTCCATATTAAGCTCAATCTGATTTACTGCTTGAAATATGTCCTTAGGGTTAATTATGTGTAAAATTGTATTGGTTTGATTAACTATTTGAACTTTTCTGATTTTCATTTTTAAATACCCTTGATCCTCATTGATTTGATTTACTTGTAACGTTGCTATTGTTGGTGTTATTATTATCATTAATAGTGTTAGTTTTACCTGAAAATTTATACGGTCGTTTAATATTTACTTTATGAACGTTTTTCAATGGTTGCATTTTCATTTCGGTAGATAAATCTTTGTCATTTATTCCTGTGAATTTTTCTAATATTGTTGAATGTAATCTTTCAACGTCAGCATTTCCTGTATGACTATTTGGTTTAGTCCAATGTACCTCTACATTACTTTCTTTTAGAAAAGCTATTATTTGTTCGGATTTAAATTCATTATCCATTATGATTTTTTGGGGTTTACCAAACTTAGCAAAATGATCTAATAAAATAAATTTCTTACTATACCAATTTCTATCAGTTATTCGATATGCTATTGCAAATTTAGTAAGCTTATCTATAATAGTAACAAAAGTTTGTTTTGTTATATGAAAAATATCTAAATGTATAATTTGATTTTTCTTTGTTGGGGTTTCAGTAATATGGAATTTTGGTTTTATTGGATCTCTATCATATTTAATTTCTGAACACTTTTCGCAATTATTAATTATTAATTGAATATGTTCTTGAAGTTTAGGAAAATAAATTTTTGTTTTAAGACTAGTATGTTTCGTTAATTCCACTATGCATCGATTCCTTTGTGTGGTATAAAGAAATTTGTTTATGTAATTCTTCTTCCATACTTATTTCTAACGCTCTAATTGTACATTTAATAAATTTTATTTTGTCATCATTAGAATATAATTCTATTAAAATTTGTTGAATTATGTTATATTCATGGTCAGTTACTTCTGAAAATATACCTATTTTTCTAAATTTAATAAATTTTTCCAATGTTTCTTCGATTTTATAAGGTTTATCTAATGGGTTAATATAAATTATTCGTCTACCATGTTTAATTTCTATTTCTTCTATTGGATTATATGTAAGTATTATTTGAGTCTTATATTTGTTCACTATTTCTTCTTTTATTGGTATGTGATCCAATAATTGTTCATCAACTGAATGTTTTGTTTCCGATAAATCCATATTTGATTCTGTACTATTTAATGCATTTATTTTTGGAGTATTATCTAACCTACTTAAATAGTCTGCAACTTTATTTTCTTTTCCTTGCAGATATTCTATCTTATAATTATATTCTTGAAGTTTCAATAACCATCTTTGATTTCTTTGCGAAAATTCTTTTCCTTTGTATTTATTATTTAAATATTTTATTGGACAATGGTCGGTTACAATTTTGAATTGGTTTCCATATAAATATGGCCTAAAATAATTTACTGAGTACACAATGGCTAAAAATTCTTTATCAGTTATACTATAATTTTTTTCATGATTATTCATTATACTATAATTTTTTTCATATTATACAAAACATACCGGATGCCCTTCTTGAGATAATACAGCACCTATTGCATAATCGCTTGCATCACTTGTTAATGTAAATGGTTTATCGTATTGGGGATATTTTAATATTGGATGAGCCGATATCAGAGCTTTCAAATTTTCAAATGCTGCTATATATAAAGGATCGCTTTCATTAATTTTACTTTCTTTCTTTAAATATTTAATCATTGGATATGCTATTTTTGAATAATCTTTATTAAATTTACGGTAATAACCTGTCATTCCCAAGAATCCCTTCAATTGCTTTTCTGTTTTAGGTAACGACAAATTTTTAATTTCTTCTATTTTATTAGGGTTAGGTTTTATCCCTTCTTTAGTTAGAATATGTCCTAAGAATTCAGTATCTCGTTTCATAAAACTACATTTATCTACTTGTATTTTTAAATTATGTTGTTGTAATTTTTTAAATATTTTTTCTAAAGATTTAAGGTGTTCTTCTAAGGTAGTGGAAAATATTAGAATATCGTCCAAATAGACTACACAAATTTGATTGATATACTCTCTCAATATATCATTCATCAAACGTTGAAATGTTGCCGGTGCATTTTTCAAACCAAACGGCATTCTTACATATTCGTATAATCCTGATGGTGTGACAAAGGCAGTTTTTTCAATATCTTTTTCTGCAACTAAAATCTGATGACACCCTTTAGCTAAATCTATTGTACTAAAATATTGGGCTTTCCCTAATTTGTCTAATATACTGTCTATATTGGGAAGAGGATATTTTTGTCATCAATTGTTACACTATTTAGTCTTCGATAATCTACCACTATCCTAAATTTTTGAATTCCTGATTGATCTTTTTTTTTTCGGTATAACTATAATAGGTAAGCTGTATCTACTATTACTTTTCCTAATTATTCCTTGACTTTCCAATTCTTTCATTTGTCTTTTAACTTCTTCTTCATGTTTGGGTGGATACCTATATAACTTAGAATTTATTTGTTGATTCGTAGTTGTATTTATTTCATGAGCTATAGTATTTGTATTAGTCAATTGATCTCCTTCTTTGTATAATAATTTTTTATATTTATTTAAAAGATTTAATACCCCATTTTTTTTCAATTTTATTTAAATCATTTATTTGAATGTTACATAATTCACTTACTTCTAGCACATTTACTTCATTAAGGCCCATTTCACAAAGAATAGATAAATCTAGGTTTAACTAACTCATTGATAAATTTATTCAAGAGATAAATTAAAACTACTGTTTCACAAACAAAATTATGAAAGTTATCTAGTAAATTATCCATAGATAACTAATCAAAGCTTCGTAGTTTCAGTGCTGCAATATAGATGGATTTGTCTTATTATATGCATAATACAAATGTCAAATCCATATATATTTTCAAATTTTGAATTTAAAAATTCAAATTTCAAGATACGTTAATACATACTTGTTTTTCTCTGGCAGTCAGACGAATTGTTTATTGTTTATAATGTAAGTTTAATTAAATAAAAATATTGAAATATTATAATTCTTATAATTTTATTTAAATATTATTATCGTATGTACATTTGACTTAATTTTAGTTTTTTTATTTATAATAAATAAATAAATAAATGAAAAAAAAAATAATAATAACAATAAAAAATATAGAATATTTAATAAAAATACAAATTTTTGATTTCTTTTCAAAATTATTTCTACTAAAAAATTATATTATCTCACCATTATATCACTCGATTTACAAATTTATCACCGTCAAAAAGTTGGTGATAAAAATTCTTCACGTATGATACATTTTTGAGACTTGTTTCTATTTTACTAAACGGGAATAACATTTTTAGTGATACCGTGATAAAGTGTTATCATTTTATCGTATCACAGAACGGAAATCCATCGCTGATATTGAAAAACTCCTCAACGTTTGTGGTGTAAGGTGGATTTGAATTTTATTATATAAAAGAAGTACGGCCTGTTTGGACAATCTAAACCTTGCTTTGAATTGTCCCCTGTCGTATTTTTGAAATGGGTCCGTTCGTGCTCTCAAAAATCTTGAATAAAATCTACATGAACACTGAATATTGCCTTCACTAGAATCCTGTGAGGTATCTGAATCAAAACTATCTATAGAAACAGATGGAGATGATACTGAACTCACTGAAGATACTGACGACATTTTTCAAACAAAACACTATATACGTTGTATATACTCGTATATACTTGTACATTAATATATATTTCACTTTTTTTTCTATTTTACAATCTATTTATTTTATATATATTATTTTTAAAATTCAAATAGTGTTTTAGTATAAAACTTCAATCAAAAACACTTCATATATTTTATATGTATACATTATATTATTTTTAAAATTCAAATAGTTTTTTAGTATAAAACTTCAATCAAAAACAATTTATTTATTTTTTATATATTATTTTTAAAATTTAAATGGTTTTTTAATATAAAACTTGGATCAAACACAATTCAATAATTATTAAACATATACTTTTACCAGTACAGTGGATAAATGTCAATTGAACTTTCCATTTATCTATAGATAAGCATTTTAACCTGCAGAAATCATGAAGTTAAAATAACCTATAGATTTATCTATAGATTAACTTATCAAACGTTTGTGAAACGCAAAATAGGCTTAAACTTGAGATTTATTCTATGGATAGCGAAAGCTTTGGAATAAATAATTTATCTATTCTTTGTGAAACTGGGCCTAAGTGATTTGACTAAGAATGGAATATGAACATCGTTTCTTAAAATAATTTCTTGATTTAAAATATTTATTTCTTTCACATTATTTTCTATCCAGTCCATACCTATCAAAAAGTCATATGGCTTATCTAAATCAATTTTTATCCACTTCATTCTAGCATTGGAAGGTTGTTTAAATTCTTCTGGACAATTAGTTTTTACATATTCTGTTTGTTTATTAACTTTTCCTTCTATGGTATTAATCTGAATATTGTTATTTGTTATAATTTTTGTATATATTTTTTCTGATACTCTTTTAGAATTGAGTAAGGATACAGTAGATCCTGTATCAAGCATGGCAATAAAATTATTTTTATTCAAAGTTAAATTAAAAAGTATTTTTCTTCTATCCGAGGCTAATTGATAAAAAACTCATTATCTATAATTTGATTTACTTCTTCTTTAGCATTAATATTGTCTACTTCCATAGCTGAGGTCTTGAGTTATTATTTTGCCTGAATTGATTACTATTATTGTTTCTAAACTGATTATTTTTGAACTGATTACTGTTTCTAAACTGAGTATTACCTCTGAACTGATTATATTCAAAATTATTATTATTATGCCTAAACTGTTGTGATCTATTTTGTCTTTCAAAGTTCCGATTATGATTTCTATGATTTCTTTGAAGTGAACTAATATTATTTTGTATTTTATGGCTTTTTGGAACATTGTCTGTAATTAAGTTATATCTGTCTTGTCCTATATATTTATATAATATAGGTCTAATCACACTAAGGTCGAATTTATAATATAATTCTGCTGCTAAAGCACCTGCTGTAATTTCTTTTATTCTTAAAACTAACATACAACTTAAACTAGTAATTACTTGTATTTGATTATTACTAAAAGCTGCATATTCAGTTATGTAATTTATAATTTCTTGAATCTTATCTAATAATTCACTAATTGTATTTACCTTTAATGTGGATATTTCTCTTATAATGTTCCCTTGGTCTCTTGTAGGTCGGTAATGTATTTTTAATTTTATCTTGCATTGCTCCCAAGTAGCTGGTATATCTGCTCCAAGATAGTTTTTTGCTGATCCTCCAATTTTCTCTTGATAAATGATGTTGTACACTTCTGTTTCTTGTCCTGCATAATTATTCAATGTTCTTTCTACGGATTCGATGAATGATGGTAATGTTCCTGTTTCTCCAGTAAATATTGGTAGATATTTTAGCTCTCTGGCAATCATTGCTCTTAGGCTTTGATGATTTTGATTTGCCACAATTTGAGTTAATGCTATAAGGCATCTTTTCATATTGTTTAATTGGTCTGCCATTATTCTATTATTATTAAATGCAAGATTTCTTAAAAATCTTCTATTCATATATTTATATATTATATTTTTATGAAGAAGCTTTGTTTCTTCGTTTATTGCTAAATTTTTCTTCAATAAACTTTGTTACCACTTTTATTTTCACTTTTGATTCGATCACTGGATCCTTGTTCTACTGAAAAGGATCCTACCGACTGCGCCACTTTTATAATTTAGTCGCGATGTTGATTAAAATAAAACAACTTATTTCACAACTTAATTATATTTATTTCATTCGAGAGTATATTAATTACTACTTCTTTTACAAACTGTTCAGTTCTTATATATCCTATGAAAAACAATCTTTTATCTTTTATTTAATAATATTCTAATTATATTATTCTGGAGAACAATTTTTAATCTAATTTAAATATTATTAAAATATTCTCAATTTTAATCTAATGTAAATATTATTGAAATATTCTTATTTAATTTTTCTTAAAAACAACTTTAATCTAATCCAAATAATTATTATTGGAATTTATCAAATGATTCATATTAGAAGAACATAAGTTTATTATATTGTTTTGTTATTTCTGATAAGTTTGTGGTTTCTCTGTTATCATATATAACTCCCGCGCATAATTTTCTTATTGTTTCTTCTGCATAATACGCATAAGATAAGAACAGATGCATGCCTTATGCACGTGATTCTAATATTTCCAGACCATTACATTTCATATACTTTATCAATTCAATACATGCGCATTTTATTTAAATTATAATGGCCGCGCACGCATACATATATATTCTCTCAATTTTTGCATTAGTTTTCAATTAGTTCCCCATGTTCTCATCAATCCCATTTTCATATTTATTTCACATTTCAGAATGTACCTCATATGTCAAAATTTGCATGGCCACCCTAATTGGTTAATTTCAAAGTTTTAAAATTATACGTTTCATTTCAAAATTCAAAAATTTTCAAAAATTATATAATAATTCCTTGCCCTTATCATATATGTTTTCCAGAGATTAGTATTAATTTAATAATTATGTGATCCTATACATTTTTTTTCCATTATATAAGTAAAATTTTTCTAATTTTATTCCATATCCGTTTCTGACTTTACTTCCTTACCTTCAAATCACCCGATAATATAGTTTAAAGTCGGTAATATAGGCCAAATATGAAATGAAATGGGAATGATTATGAAATACAGCGTTGCCTAGTCCTAATTTTTTTTTCAAATTTTGAAAATTTAAATTTTAAATCAGAAAATTGATTAAAAGATTTTCCATTTCAGATTTATTTTTCCTCATATTCTGAAAATTGTAAATTAATTTCTTTTTATAGTCTCCTTTGGAACTTATTCTAAATTTCATCTATTTGAAGAAAAATTAGAATAAATTTTCAGGTTACACACACATGGAAGGTCTTTATTTCAAATTTCACATGTTCACATAAATTCACAAATTTCACATGTTCAAATCCCCACTCATCTTTCCAATGAGAGCAACACATCTTTTGTTTTGGTGCACTGTAAAAGTGCACCACGCGTTTTAGACTGGGCCTAGTCGAAATATAAAAGTGTAAGGGCAAACTATGCCCGAATATAAGCTTGTCTTGCCGGTTTTTTTTTTTTGGCTAATAAAGAAAAAAAAATATAAAACTAGAAGAAATATGAAAGTCGCGAGTTACGATTACAATCTACACCGAATATATTTTATAATAATACAAATATATTATATACACATTTTTATTATAATTAATCCTATGTAAAAATTTTTATGTAAATTCCGTTCTCATAGAAAATTAGAATCAGCAAAATTCAAATTGTATAATTGTTTTTCATAGAAGTATTCACATCCCGTAAAAATGTATAGTAAGCATAAAATCATAAGTCACATATTGTAATATGATATTTTTGTTTTGCAACATTGTTATCTTTAGGAATGTAATATTAAAAATTTCAATTTGAAAAGATAAAAGTATTATTAAGGCAGTCAGTTAATTTTTGAACAGTGAAGAGTAAAGTTGAGAAATAAAAAATATTATAAAAAAATAAATTGTTTTTTTTTGTTGTTCCTTTGGTGAAAATTCTTAGCTGGCGCAGTCGGTAGGATAGTTCAACTATCCTCGGGATTTTTGTAAAAGTAAAATATTATTTTCGACGGTTTATCGAAAAAAATTTTTAATTACCGAAGGTTTATCGGTATAAACAAAATTCCATAAAAGTGAACATCGAACACAAAAGTATTTTCTTTTGGTGAGTTTCAACTCATTGGTTCGTGGATCTACGCACTAAAGGACAACAACAACAACAACAAAAACAAAAATAACAACAAAATAGAGTACGTCGAGGGAAAATCGAAATACTCATCAAGGAACAGCTGAACTACGAAGGAATATCGTAATCAACCACGGAATATGGAAAAAGCATTTCTATTTCTAATGTAAGTCGAATTCAAACCTTTCCTCCAAATCCCTAATAAAGTTCTAAGAAAACCAAACAAAATTAGTGTTTTATTTCTTCATTTACACTAGTAATTAAGAATTATATTAAAAGTGTTTTAAAATTTAAATTACAATTTTTAAATAAAAAGAAAAATATACTATACATATAAAATAAAATAATAAATAAATAAATAAATTAAAGAAGTAATTCAGAAAATATTAAATTAGTTTAAAATCTAATATAAAAAATTATAAATATTGAAAGAGAAAATTCTAAAATTAAACTAAAAGGAAAATATATACAAAACAAAATTTTAGAAAGAATTATTTTATGAAATTATTCGTAAATCTTATAAATATAGGAGGTAATTTATAACGTATAATTGAATGTTTAATATAGGAAATATTTTTTTTTTCCTGAAAAGAAAAATAAGATTTAATGCCATTTAAATTAAGATTAAGTAAGGGTAAACCAAGAAATTCGCCGTATAATATTGATCGGTTAAATACATTAAGTGAACCTTATAGTGACAGTGAAATTGATTTGATTTCAGTTGGAAATCTTGATATAACGACAATACGCGAAAAATAGTTCGAACGAAATTTTTTGTAGAAATAATCAAAACAGTAGTTTCAACAATATGCCTACTTCAAATAACACTCAGAATACGGCATCGAATAACGCAACGATAAGATCTGCAATAGACATTTTCAACAATCTGAGAATTCCTGACGTGATCAAAGATCTACCGAAATTTAGTGGTAATCCAAGACTTCTCTTTGATTTTATCAATAATGTTGAGGAAATCTTATCGATGGTAACATCTATTGACGGTACACCATATGGTAAAATCTTGCTTAGGGCTATTAGAAATAAAATTGAAGGTCCCGCAAACGAAGTGCTCGATATGTATGGTACTTCATTAGATTGGGGAGAGATAAAAAGAAACCTGATTTTACATTATTCCGACAAACGGAATGAAACTTACCTCATTAGAGATCTTCATACTCTGAAACAGAGCTCAAAAACAATAGAGCAGTTTTATAGTGAAATAATCGAAATTTTCTCTACAATAACTAACCATTTAAAAATTCATGAAACGGATGCGAATGTTATCAAGGCAAAAAATGATATCTACTCTGAAATGTGTTTGAATGTGTTTCTAACAGGAATCAAAGAACCATTAGGTTCCACAATAAGGGCTATGAAACCATCTACCTTAGCTGAGGCTTTTTCGTTCTGTATTAAAGAACACAATATATTTTATTTGAAACCGCATTCTTCGGCACAAAGTAACCCTCACACCTCGGCAGTTAAACATGATTGTTACCACCAACAATGATTGCTTCACGTCCTCACAACATCTCTCATTCACTTAATAAATTACCAATATCTCAAGGATCATTTTTTCGTCCTAATAATTTTCAAGTACAAAATAAAATTCGACCATCATTTATACCACAAAATTCACATCAATTCAATTTTAATCAAAATAGTTTACCACATTTTTCATTTTCTCGTCCTCAGCAAAATCAAAATTCTTTCTTCCGTCCTCAACAAAATAAACCTCAACTACCTACACCAATGGACGTTGACCCAAGTACAATTCGAGTCAAACAGCAATCAAATAATTTTGTCAGACCTTCAAACACAAACCAATTTCAAAGGAAATAATTTTATAATATCTCTGAGGAAACCATCAAATTTCTAATCCCGAAATACAGGATTACGATGAATAATATGATTACCAACATGCAGAAAATTGTTACCAGCAACTTGATCAGTTCTATAACAACGAGTTAGAAAATTAATCAAACTTAAATGATGAAACTGATGAACAAAATTTTCAAGAAGATGCCTCAGAGAACCAATCGGATACATAGACATAAATAAACACGGTTTTATCCTTCCATATATACACATCTCCTCACCTTTCGGCCGACCTTTAAAATTTCTGATAGATACAGGAGCTTCTTCTTCATTCATTAACTCAGAATTTGTATCCGAAAACAATGCGAAAACTATAAATCCCACTTTTATTACCACTATTCTGAATACACACAAAATAGATAAAGAAGTCACCTTACCAGGTTTTATCGAATTCAATAATCCAAGACCTATTCGATTCCTAATTTTTAAATTTCATGGTTATTTTGATGGGTTATTGGGATTAGATATACTCTCGAAACTGGGAGCAAAAATTGATTTAGAGAACAAGATGCTAATTACAAAAAATTCAGAGATACCTCTTCATTTTAAACCGAATTTTGCATCAGAGAAATATACAATACCTGGTCATTCAAAATTTGTAGCTAAAATACCCGTTGATGTACAAAATGGAGACATATACCTTAAACAAACACAAATTAATCAAAATTTGTTTATTCCGGAAGGAATTTATAAGGCAGAAAATTGGTACAGTGTAGTCGAAATAATTAACAAATCCAATGTTGACGACATTTTATTTCTCGACCAACCCTTAAAAGTGATCCCATTTTCAAACCAAAATTTTCACGAATTAAATAATTTCAACATCCGGTATGAGAATTCCAACTCTATAAATTCATGTGATATTACAAATTTTCTCAGAGTATCGCACCTCAACGAAGAAGAAAAGCGAGTAATTTTCAAAGTATGTAAAGATCACGAAGATATCTTTTTTAAAGAAGGGCAAGATCTAAGTTTCACAAATGTGGTGAAACATCGTATTCGAACAACCGACGATGCACCAATTTTTACAAAATCGTACCGTTACCTATATATACACAAAGCAGAAGTCCAATCACAAATCCAAAGTATGTTAGATCAGGGCATAATAAGACCGAGTTACTCACCCTGGAGTTCCCCCATTTGGATTGTCCCAAAAAAACAGGACGCTAGCGGGAAGCAGAAATGGCGCTTGGTAATAGACTATCGTAAACTAAACGATAAGACTATAAGTGACAAATATCATATCCCCAACATCAACGAAATACTAGACAAACTTGGAAAGTGTATGTACTTTTCTACACTCGATTTGGCTAGCGGATTCCATCAAATAGAAATGGACCCCCGTGATATTGAGAAGACAGCATTTACTGTTGAAGGTGGACATTTCGAATATATTCGCATGCCCTTTGAATTAAAGAACGCCCCCGCTACCTTTCAGAGGGTTATGGATAACGTACTTAAAGACATTCAAGGGAAAATCTGCTTAGTTTATCTTGACGACATCATTGTTTTTTCAACCTCCTTACAAGAGCACGCTGAAAATTTAAAAAAGGGTTTTGAAAGATTAAGAGAGGCAAATCTTAAAGTTCAGTTGGACAAATCAGAGTTCCTCCACAGAGAAGTCGCTTTCTTAGGACATATTGTAACGAATCAGGGAGTGAAACTAAATCCAGAGAAAATAAAAGTCATTGTCGAACACCCTATCCCTAAAACAAGAAAAGAAATTAAGTCATTTTTAGGCCTTTTAGGTTACTACTGGAAATTTATCAAAGATTTTGCGCAACTTACAAAACCACTTACCGAATGTTTAAAAAAGGACAAGAAAATAGACCTTAATGAAAAATATATTAAATCTTTCGAAATTTGTAAACACATTTTGTCTAACGAACCAATCCTCCAGTACCCTGATTTTTCCAAACCGTTTATCTTGACTACCGATGCAAGCAATTTTGCTATTGGAGCTGTATTGTCACAAGGTCGTATAGGTAGTGATAGACAAGAAGCTATGCTATGCTAGCAGAACCCTTACTGATTCAGAGATAAATTACTCCACCATTGAAAAAGAGCTATTAGCAATCGTATGGGCAACAAAGTATTTCCGGCCCTACCTTTTTGGTCGTAAATTTCAGATTGTGACAGATCACAAATCTCTCTTGTGGTTAATGAACCTCAGGGATCCTAACTCTAGACTCATTAGATGGAGGTTGAAATTAGAGGATTACGAGTATGAAATTATACACAAAAAAGGGAAACTGAACGCCAATGCTGACGCATTGAGCCGTATAAAGGTAACAGACAAAGAAAATCTTAAAAAGATAGAAGTTAATGCACACGAAAATCAGGACTCTAGTTCGACGTGCGCTACAATACATTCGGCACTTGAAAATCTCGATGATAAAATTTACATTTCTGAACGCCCACTAAATGAGTTTAACTTCCAATTAATCCTCGAAAGGTCTGAGAATCCCCAATCTATGACAGTCGAAATGTTGTTTAAAAATAGGGAACGTCGAATTATTCGTATTCCAAATCCTACAGAGGAAAATATCACAGAAATTTTCAAAAAATTTTTGGCACCAAATAAAACCACGGGTATATACACAAATGATCAAATTTTCAAGGTAGTACAGTCAGTTTATTCGAAATTCTTCTCAAGAAGCAAATTATTCAAGTTAATTCGTTGTACAGAACTACTACGCGATGTGAAGGATAATGACGAACAAGACCACTTAATCCAAAGTTATCATTCTAACAATAACCATAGAGGTATTAATGAAACATTCGCTCATTTAAAGAGAACTTACTATTTCCCATATATGAAAAACAAAATTGTCCAAACAATCAATAATTGTGATGTATGCCAAAAGCTTAAGTATGATAGAAACCCACCGAAAGTAGAATTTGAAAAACCCGAAATTCCCTGTAAACCTCTGGATATTCTTCATATCGATGTATATTCAATAAACAATAAACAAATGCTCTCTATAATTGACAAATTCTCAAAATTCGCAGCCGTTTAGACCTTACCTGCTCGAAATAGTTTAGCTATAATTAAATCGATTAAACATTTTCTGAGTTTACATGGCATTCCAAAAGCTATTATAGCTGATCAAGGTCTAGAATTCACTTCTAATTTATTTCAAGATTTCTGTAAACAATACAATATTAAGTTGCACATCACTTCTTTTCAACAAAGCACTAGTAATTCCCCAGTCGAACGTCTTCACTCTACTCTAACCGAAACTTACCGTATTATTCATAATAAACAAAAGGACAAAGATCATGAAGACATTTTAAATGAAACAATTACAACATACAATAATGCTATACACTCTGTCACTAACCATACCCCTTTTGAACTTTTTACTGGTAAAACTCACAAATTCCTCGAACACGTAAAATTTAACGGTGAACACGAATTTCTGCAAAAATTGAATGAATTTCAGGCCAAAATTTACCCTTCCATAAAAGAGAAAATTCAAAATGCAATCGAGAAAAATATAAATAAATTAAACAAAAATAGGGAACCTCCTCCATCCTTTAGAGAAAACGATTAAATATATAGAAAGGAAAACAAACGAAATAAACTAACCCCTCGTTTCAGTAAACACAAGATAAAAGAAAATAATAAAGTAACGATGATTACACACAAAAATCAAAAATTACATAAATCCAAAATAAAAAGAAAACGTAAATTTCAGATTAACCACGACCTTGGCCCAGAGAATGGAAATACAAGACCTAAACAATCACCACGGACTACTACCGATGAAACTAGGAACCGCGAAGACAATACTAACGTACAAAAAACTGATACACATAGTTAAACTGACTGACTATAAAGGAAACATAGACAAAATACGACAATCGATAAATCAAATTCCAGACGATGAAGATTTTAGAAATATTGTTGAAACCACAAATACTAAGCTTACGGAATTAGAAAAAAAATACAAAAGTTTCTTGCCTATACGTAGGAACAAAAGAGGAGCACTTAATATAGTAGGTTCATTTATAAAAGCAATTACGGGAAATATGGACCATGAGGATGCATTACAGATTAATGATGAAATACAAAAAATTTCGATAAATGAACAAATTTTGCAAAACGGGTTCAATAACCAAATAAAAATTAATAATCAAATGATTGAAAGATTTCGGAATGTTACTACTCACATTAATAAACAGCAGGAATTGATAGAAGCATTTTTTGGTAATTATAGTATGGTAATAAATAATAAAATAAGAACAGAAAATCAGTATGTCAAGATTTCTCAATACATAAATCAAATAAATTTCAATATAGATTTGTTGCATAACCATTTAACAAATTTAGCAGAAACAATTGTTTTGGCTCGATTAAATATTATTTCGAAACAGATTCTGGATTCACAAGAACTAGACGAAATATATGAAATTTTCCAAAATCAAAATATAAAAATACATTCCGATGAACAAATTTACGAATTTCTTGGATTACAAGCGTATTATAACAACACAAATATTATATTTAATATTCAAATTCCTACATTTTCAAATAGAACATACTCCTTTTTCCATTTAATACCCTTACCAATTAACAAAACACTATCAATAATAACCAAACCTTATTTGGTCCTCGATGAATTCGATTTACTCTACTTCGATGAAATCTGCCCTATGATTGAGGAAGTTTACTATTGCAAATTGTCCAAAAGCAAACCTATAGTCAACGATAGAGAATGCATACCCAATATAATGAAAAACATACCGGCTCAATGCACATTATCAAAAGACGTCGAATCCAGCAACATTCTTCAACCAGAACCCAACTATATCCTTTGCATCAACTTGCCAGAAACAAATATAACAACAACTTGCAGCCCTTCAAAATCATTGGTTAAGGAACAGTTTTAATTCATTTCGAAAATTGCACAATAGCAATAAATGGAATAAATTACGAGAGCACAACGAGCATACATTGGGAAAACATAATAATACACCCAACATTATTCAATAAAATCAACTCATCACAAACAATAGAAAAATTAAGTTTGGAAAAATTGAACTCTTACAATTTCGAAAATCAAAATGCCATAGAATTGCTACAGATAAAAACAATGCAAAAGGATATGTTAACTCTGGGGTTACTAATCATCATGGGTATCCTCGTTACATATATTGTAGTCAAGCATCGACAAAATTCATCAAGTCAACAAAATCAACTTCCGTCCACAACAACCAACAATGCTCCTCAAGAAAATCCAAGGATTTTTCTTTGGTCGTCGCTTCATCCAAAGGGGGAGGAGTTACGATTACAATCTACACCGAATATATTTTATAATAATACACAATAAATATATTATATACACATTTTTATTGTAATTAATCCTATGTAAAAATTTTTATGTAAATTCCGTTCTCATAGAAAATTAGAATCAGCAAAATTCAAATTGTATAATTGTTTTTCATAGAAGTATTCACATCCCGTAAAAATGTATAGTAAGCATAAAATCATAAGTCACATATTGTAATATGATATTTTTGTTTTGCAACATTGTTATCTTTAGGAATGTAATATTAAAAATTTCAATTTGAAAAGATAAAAGTATTATTAAGGCAGTCAGTTAATTTTTGAACAGTGAAGAGTACAGTTGAGAAATAAAAAATATTATAAAAAAATAAATTGTTTTTTTTTGTTGTTCCTTTGGTGAAAATTCTTAACTCGCGCTTAAAATTTCAAAGTGTTAATACAAAATATAAAATTAAAATTTAAAATCAGAGTGGGTTCAATTTATTAATTTAATATTAAGAGCATGTTATCCTGAAATCAAAAATTAAAATTGAAAACTCACACAACGAAAATACCTAACAAATACATTCAAAAAATATTTTTATCGTTGTGTTAGTTTACTTTCTGTTATTTTTTTTTTTTTTTCATTTACTTTACACTAACCTTCTTTTATTTTGATTTGTAAATTTTGTGGGTATATGAAATGCGCAACTAATAAAAAAATAAAAAAACTAATCTTATATGATGTGGCAACCGAAGGCAGAAGAAGCAAAAAAAAATTTTGGAAAAAAAAGAACATAACAAAACAATACAAAGCAAACACAGTGTATAATCAATTGAAAGACATTATTATAGACTTATCTGCTATCGTGATTATGTACAATATGTGTTGTATGTATTGTGTATAATATGCATAATCATAACTAAGCTAGTTTTCTAGTTTTTTTTTATGGTACAATGTAAGCATTGCGTTATAGGGTTATATAGTTTATTCGTCAATATTTACGGAATTGATAAAATAACAATAAAAATCTGACTATCTACAATCCTGTAAAAAAAATAATATTACACAAGTTAAAAGACTACATATATGTATACATACAGTCATTCCACGTCATATGTTCATGCAATATACAATGTTCATTAGTACTCCAGCTCATCTATTTTATTCGCAAGTCGCAACGATAAAGTGTTGTATTTTACATATTGTTTTTTTTTTGGAATACATATTCTACATCATAATAGCAGATATAATATAACACAATTATATCTGACCTATCTACTATCCTTCAAACAAAATTATATTACCATACATATTACCGAGTTACAAACCTGTATTGATAATTTCTAAATGATTTGAAATACAAGTTATAAACATTTGTGTATATAATTGCGTATATCATGTAATGAATATACTATATGAATACTATATGAATACTATACAATAGAGGTATTCACTCAGGCTAGTATTTTAGCTATTGTGTATTAATACATAATAGAGGTATTCACTCAGCCTAGTATTTTAGCTATTGTGTATTAATACATAATCAAATTTAGTGTGGAGTGAACATACTTTGTAAATACTCTTGTTGTATCAAAATTTTCCAGTCAGCTGATATAGTTTGACAATTAAAATTTTAAAATTTTTAAATATAAATTTTATCAAAATTTACCAAATGACTACTGTGTGTTCAACTGTCAAAATATTTACTACGAAATACTACACAGAAAAAACATGCCTTTACCCTATTGTTTTATTACAATGATTGGCTTACTTGATTTTATATGGGAGAAAATAACAAGGCGTAGTATATTAGCAAAATGTAGTAAAAATACTTCGAGTATAAATATACAAGGCCAAATACTAGAGAGAGTGAATACCTCTAATCAAATTTAGTGTGGAGTGAATATAATTTGTAAATACTCTTGTTGTATCAAAATTTTAAAATTTTTAAATTTAAATTTTATCAAAATTTACCAAATGACTACTATGTCTGTTCAACTGTCAAAATATTTACTACGAAATACTACACAGAAAAAACATGCCTTAACCGTATTGTTTTATTACAATGACTGGCTTACTTGATTTTATATGGGAGAAAATAACAAGGCGTAGTATATTAGCAAAATGTAGTAAAAATACTTCGAGTATAAATATACAAGGCCAAATACTAGAGAGAGTGAATACCTATAATATAAATATCATTAGGTTACTCCTTACTCCATCTATTTCATTCTTAGTGCTTATTATACACATTATATACAATATACAATATTGTACATCATAATAGCAGGTGTCTTCTTTCCAACGCTTTGCTATGTTGGTTATACCATGTTCTTTTTTTGTTTGTTTTTTTATTTATTTTTTTTTCTTCTGTTTTCGGCGATCGTATTATAGCAATTGGAAGCATTTATTTGTTGTTTATTGTTATGTACCACTCACACATATATAATATTTTTATTCATATAAAATGAATAAACGTATCGGTGAAAAATTGATATATTTAGATCCCAAAGTTATGCAAAATATTTTTATTATCTATGACAAAATTTTTGTAAAAAATAGGAATTTTATATTACTAATAATTCTAAAATAATGTAAAAATTTTTATTTTTCTATTTCGAAATCGAAAAAAGAACATTCGAATTACCTTATATGAAAATTTCAGTATAATTCGCAATCATCTACCCATGAAAAATTACATTTAAAATCTATACATTTTTTGTAAAAATCCTTCTTTCTTCAAAGCGTTCTACAGGACTAATAAGGACAAAAATTACTAAAGTGCTCCACTTAGTGCACTCTACACCCTTTGAATGATGTATGACAAAAATTTTAGAAAAATACATGGTGTAGTTACGGAGAAAAGGTGTACCATAGCACGTTGAAATTTGAAGGCCTCGTCCTTATTGTCCTGTACAGCAAAACTAAAACCGTTTTGAAAAATTTGTTCCGCATATTTCACTCTAGACCAATTGAGCTTTCATTTAAAAGATATTTCATAAAAATTGGACAAAAAATGGCTGAGAAAACGTGTACCCAAATCACCCAAAATCAGTAAAATCAGAATAAGATGCTCTTAAAAAAAAATTAAATAATTTTGCATTTGAATACATTTTCACATGATAGTATAACTTAAATTAACGTAATTTTGTTAAATAATTTTGAATTACTAATAAGCCATAAAAAGTTCGTTTTCATGTCTGTTTGAATAAAATCTTATACTATTTTCAGAAATCGAAGTCAGTATTGTGCTTATGGGAATAGTTACCCGATGAGTTTCTGATAACTTCACATATAATATTTTGTAGGAAATTCTGAATAATATATCTCTGTCAACCCTGAAGAAGGTAATTTTTAAAATATGTTAACAGGATGTTCAAAATTGTGCAGAAATAATTTTATAATTTTGTTCACAAATAATTCCTAAAAGGGAGATTCTGTACAAATTTCACATTCCTGTAAATTTATATTTGATAAAAAAGTAGCATTATTTGAAAATATCATAAAAATGTTCGGTTTTTAAGAGAAATTTTAATTTTTGTTTGCTGATTTTTTCATTTGTAATAATGAATCATCCTGTTTTTTTTTTGCAAAAAGAAATACACCCTCCGTTTGATCTTGCCTATCACACAGCGTGAAGGCAACTGATTTATTCAGTTAACGCCATTTTGCTTATATGAAAAATAAAAAACCGAACTATAAAATATGAAGTCGTTGCGCAGCCAATGTCCACTCAAAGTATAAAATGTTGATTGATTCGTGTCAGCGGGAAGATGGGCATAAAAGAAAATGATGATAATTCAGGGTTGCCGTAGCTACTGGGAGTTTTGCTTAAATTTATAAAAAAAATATGAATTTATGATTAAACCATATTCAGTATTTTTAATTTTATTTATAAAATTTGTGTTCACTATCAATTTGATATTAAATTTTGTATACATACGTACATACATTCATTTTCATATTTGTTTATTTATCCATTTTCTTCTATTTTGTAGCAGATGATACTTCAACAACGGATTATGATACAAATGAGGAAATGGCATAGCTATAAAAAATAAAAAAAATGGAGAGGAATAGGCCTAAAGAGGATACCTCTTTAAAAAAAAAAGCGCCCTTTGTTCTACCGCAAGGTGGTGTGGAAATGAACATATGTATTTCCTAAAATTTCCCAAAATGTCCCAAAATTGCCTGTTTTTTTGTAAAATCTAAAAAAAAAGTTTTTTGCAAACTGACAGCCTTCATAATATAAAATTTTAAAAATTTCCCTGGATAAAAAATTGAGATCTGATCACCCCACACACGAGACAGATTTATACAAACGCAATGTGAAAGAATATAGAAAAGCATGCCTATCTTGCCTGTACTGATTTCGATTTCTGAAAATAGTATAGACATACTTATCTAAAATAATTTCAGTGTTGCCCTTCATATATTTTCCATGTAGTACATTTTTTTTTATATGTACTTTTGTTATTCACCACGAACGTTAAAAATTTAAAAATTCTTAAAATAAATGTTAAAAATCTGAAAAAAAACATATTTATTCAAATGGGGGCATACATTTTCTATAAATTAACATAAATTATAATTTTCATGGGGTCCGTAAATCATAATTTTTCTGTAATTAATTAAACATCTATTGTTTCATTGCTTCACCATTTTGAAATCCATATACATTTTCATCTCTCTTCTCAAAAATTATTAAAATTTATTAAAAATCCCCACCAAACTCTCCGACGGACGCATTTTGTATAAATACGCGCATCGAAATTTCATCGGTCTTTTTTTTTTGGTAGTATCAAGTGTAAGGGCAACACCTGCCCGTTTTGTAAACAACAATTTAAGTATAAGTAAAGGAAAATATATAAGCCGGTGGCGTTCATTAGTGAAAGTAAAATTTCATTTTTCTTTTTGATTATAATTAAAATTCGACTGTGGTACTGTTTTCAAATGTAAAAAAAAAAATAAAAAAAAATCTATAATCAGTATAGGTACTAAACAAATAATTACATAAATATCAAAAAAAAAAATAAGAAAAAAAAATAAAACAAAGAGTTAAAATATGGATAAGTGGTTTAATAATTTATAAAATAATGTGGTAAAAATGTAGCCAAATTTTATATTGGAATGTTTTACTAAATGAATACATACATTCGATTTATTATGTGAATTGCATACAATATAATAATGCAAATTTAGTTGCAAAATAATATGTAACGTAACTAATTTTAATTATCTTCTTCACATATTCATATTAGAATTAATTTTATTTTAGTGCAGAGAAAGTTAATGGTTTAAATTTTGAGCAAGAATATAATAAAATAAACGGCATTTAATAATTAAAAAAATAAAAAAAAATAAAAAAAAAAAATTACAGAAAATTTGCATGGCTAAGAATTATGTTATGATGGATGAAAACTAGGCATACGCAATCAAAAATAAGAACATTCATACCTAACATATGATAGTTTAATGACGCCCGTAGAAGCACCAACAACAACAACTACCCTAGCTTCTGAATCATCATCACCATCATTGTCACGACCTTTGCAAACAGATTTCTAAAATTTGTTTCACCTCAGTACTAGCAGCATTAGTGGTGGCTGAAATAATTAGACGACAACAACAACAATATCAAATAAATCAGAAATAAAATCATCCTTATTGTTATCATCACCGACTTCAGCTATAAGCGATGTATCACCATCATCGCCACCTTTAGTAGTGTATCATCGGTAAGCGCGCGCCACCTTTATTGATAATTTTTTTTTATTAATAAATACAAGGGAACTATTACAGTTTAAGATTTGAAAATATAATGAAGTGAAATTGTTAAAATTTTAGGATATAGTATTCATATTCATATATGTAATATTTTGAAAAGAAAAGAAAAATATATTCTTGCCTATATGAATGTGTATATGCGTACATACATATATATATATGTATATATAAATATATAGTTAATTTTAGAAATTTTTTTCTTTAAATACAAAATATAAAGAATAAATCGGGATTAGATTGAAACGAAATTATTAGTGTTTAGAGAATATATCTGCTTATAAAATTTACAGTTTTCTGTTGAAATACATACTTACATGTATGAACACGTATATATATGCATATGTATGTTTCGAATTTAATTTCAACAATTTTGTATGAAAATTTAGATTAAATTTTAAAATAAAATGAATCGATTCTATTACTATTTAGGCTATATATATATATATATATATTCATATTTAATATTTTAAATATTGCTATAAGCAAATATCAGGTCAGTCCATAAGTTCGTGCGTTTTTTTCCAACATCATATGACCAAAACAATAAAACACATAATTAAAGTACTAATCAATGATATATTCACCATCATTATCAACTACACTTTGCCATCTTACAGGTAAGTTTTCAATGCCCTGCATAAAAAAAGACTGTGGTTTCGAATCAAAGAATGTTGACACAGCTGTTTTGACTTCTTCTGTTGTTGTGAATTTTTTTCCACAAAGATGATTTTGTAAACTACGGAAAAGATGAAAATCACTTGGGGCAATGTCGGGTGAGTATGGTGGATGAGGCATGATTTCCCAGTTAAACTCCTTAATTTTTTGTAGCGTTGCTTTTGCAGTGTGAGGTCGTGCATTGTCATGATGAAATAAAACTTGTTTTCTATTGACTAACACTGAACGGTTTTTTACAAGTTCTGCTTGCAATTTTGTTAATTGCTCAGAGTAGACTTCTGTTGTAATGGTTTCATTCGGGTTCAAAAACTCATGATACACAACGCCACTTTTGTCGCACCAAACACTCAGCAAAACTTTTCTTGGGTGTAATCCAGGCTTTGCGGTCGGTTGTGGTAGCTCATCTTTGTCACACCATTGCCTTTTTCTCTCTACGGACTCATAAAGTATCCATTTTTCATCCCCTGTGACAATACGTTCCAAAAACGGAGTTTGAGCCTGGCTAGACAAGAGTGAAGAACAAACATTAATTCGCTGTTTTCGATTTGATTCACTTAATTCATGTGGAACCCATTTCCCCAGCTTTGAAACTTTTTCTATCTCTTGTAGATGTCTCTGAACTGTTCCATGCGATGAATTCAGCTCTTTCGCGATCTCATCTATTGACATTTGTGGCTTTGTCTCAACAAGAGTCTTCAAAATATCGTTGTCGAACTCCACAGGGCGTCCAGAACGGGGCTCATCTCCAACAATTGTTTTTCCTTCTCTAAATCTTGCAAACCACTTTTGTGAGGTTCTTACACTAATAAAATTTTCACGGTGCACTTCATTTGACTTTTCTGCAGCTCTTGTTGCATTTTCACCACTTTTAAAAAGAAAGTATAACACGTGTCTCTTGTATTCTTTCCATTTTTACTAAATACTTTAAATGATGTGAACTTCGTCAGAGTTGCTTAAAAACTAGTTAATCGAGTGTATTTTCAAATTCTAACACAAGAAGTTAGGTACACTAGGTTAAAAATGTACCTAGAACCTGTCCTTTTTTAGATTGGAAAAATACGCACGAACATATGGACTGACCTGATACATAGGTTAAGAAAAGATAAAAGGAGAAATGTGTAATCTATATACAGCATTACGTATAAGAGGATGTTCTTTGTTAATATTAGGAAATGAAAATATATATAGTGTTATTGTAAAATTGCCGTTTATTAACATAATATTTAAAATAAAACAAATATAAAAAAAAGGAAAACAAGAAGAAAAAAATTTTTTTTTGAAAATTAAAGTAAAATTAGAAATTTAAAATAAATTAATTGAAAGATAACATATACGATAAAATATTATATTGAGAGAAATGATGAAAAATCATTATTTAAATCGTTTTTTTTATTATTATTTGGCTACGAAAATAAAGTTTGAATAAAAATTTAATTTATGTGTATTTTTTTTTTCTGTATTTAAAGAGAAAAATTATCACTCTAAAATCACTCTGTTAAAAAAATTAGTGATGAATTATTTAAATTCAAGAAAATTTGAAGTTGACAAAATTTTTTTTTTTTAAATTTCAACGTAAATTTTTTTTTAAAAGAAATTAAAAATGTGCAAAATTTTTATGGGCAAAATAATGATGGAAGGATACATGATGATCACTTCTAATGTTATTAAATGTGAGAACAACAGGTTCTTTATTAATATTAGGAAGTAATAAAATGAAATAATGCGATTTATTATATTAAATATGAAATTGGATAGTTAACATCGGAATTTAATGATTTATTATTAATAAATTGTTCATTAGTGATTTAGCAATTCCGTATTAGGCCGTTCTCACACACAGCGGTTTTTGCCGGACGAAAACCGCTTCTAAAATTGAGATCCGTCAATAGCTTTTACACACGACGATATAAACCGCGTATGAATGAATGTTCAACCAAAGTATGCTGAGAACAAATTCACAAATTTATTTTCATTCAAACCTTCTATAATATCTGTTCATATCTTCTTTTTCACACACACTGTTTGAAGCAGCTGTCAAACACGTTTGTTGGTTGAAGATTACTGGCAGTAACACTGAAAATTTTCTTATCATACGCGAATCAAACTAAACCGTCATACTAAGTTGAGGGATGTTTGATTAAAAAGCGGATCCGCTGCTAGATGCGGTATGCCGCTACCGCTTCCGTCGTGTGTGAAAACTCTTCGTTCAAATACATGCAGTTCTGTATGCAGTGATTTTTACAGCGGTTTTCGTCCGGCAAAAACCGCTGTGTGTGAAAACTGCCTAAGTAAAATAATTTTAGAAATAGTTTTTGTTCGTTATCACTCAGTTTTTTCACTTCACCCTTTTTTTAGTTGATTTTCAGGTGTTGACAAAACTATGATGGTTAATTGGTACAAATTAATTTACATACCATCAACCCCATAATTCTACCAAAAAACACCTGAAATTGCACTTAGAAATTATTGCACACACACAATTTAAACACATTTGTAACTTTTTTATTTTAAACATTTCACATTTTTTCACTTTGCCGACGGCATTTGCATTAACGAAAAAATTTCAATAAAAATGAAGTATTTTGATTTACATGAATCAAATACACATTCAATCAAATCTTCATTTTAATTGAAATTCAATAAATAATAATATTAAACACAGCACTTTTGATTAATTTCACGACACTCGAAATATCCAAAAACACAAATATAAAATATAAACAATAAACTGTCAAAATATTCAACAATAAACAATTAGTCCAATAACACTATTCAATGCTGATCTCAACAATTGACGCAAACATCAACATACATTCCACTATTCATTATAATTATAATTTAGACAATCAATAATCAATAAAACAATACATATTTTAGACTAAGACAACAACATTTGTAATTATTATAATTATACATACAAAAAAAAAAACAAATTGTACACAATCAATATATATAAAATGTAACTAAACATAATACATAATAAAAAAAGTAACAGATCAAAGACCAAAATGTAATAAATGTACCTAGCAACAATTACTTACAATATCAATATTATTACTTACAATTCAACATACAAATTCCAATTAGAATAATCATAATTATGCAAAAAAAATTGTTATTTTAACTATTATTATTATTATTATTAGTAAAACTAAATAATTGTATTATTTTTTTTTTTTTTGCATACTATTGGGTTATTTTAACTATTATTAGTAAAATTAAATAATTGTATTATTTTTTGTTGCATACTATTGAGTGACAAAAGTAAATTTCAAAAAAACAATGACAAATAAAATAAATAATTAATTTTAAATATTCAAATAATTACAATAGGGCTCAAAAATAATAGACACCGTTAATTTTCTAGAAATTTACTTTTGTTCACAAAAGTATATAAACCGAAGAAATCAAGCATCTTCACCTTCATTCCTATCCTAACTAACCAAGTGTAAATTACTGGGTGCTGACTAGCAATTTACACATTCTTCCCAATTCCAAAAACTTAGTAGATATTCTGGGTGCTGACTAGATGTTTACTAAGAAATATAAATTTCGGGTGCTGACTGAAATTTATAAATACTTAATTATTCCCATACTAAAACTTAGTGAATTTTCTGGGTGCTGACTGGAAATTCACTAATAAAATAAACTTCGGGTGCTGACTGAAGTTTATATTCAACATATATTCCTGGTGTTGACGGGAATATAAATACTAACTATTTATCTTACTCTGGGTATTGACTAGAGTATTCATATCATAATATTCCTGGTGCTGACGGGAATATTTACATACTAACTACTCCGGGTGCTGACTGGAGTTTCTATTAATATTCCTGGTGCTGACGGGAATATTAAACTATTTTTTTTTTCTTTACTAGAGAAATTGAACTACTTAGCACAAATAAATACTTTGTATTTATTAGTTATTATAATACTGAAAATTTAAGACTATCAATTTAAGTTTGGAATTACTTTACCATAGATTAAGCAGATAATTTTAATTATTTTAATTATTGTATAAGTTGAATTTGAAGAGAAATAAAACATAAACTCAAAAAATATCTATCTTTTTATTTTTTGAACCAGCACCTTCTTAATCGTGTACTAACGATTGTAGGTGTTTGTCATATATACAAACAGTTTTTATTAAAAAATTTATTTTTTTTTTTGTAATATCTATAACATTTATTTTATTTTAATCCTATTTACACATTTTTTACAGTTAAATTTTTTTTTGTACGGAAAACCGTCTAACTTTTGATTTTACGCGCCTCATTAGGTTCTGCACAGTTAGGTTGTCGATTTTCCTCGTCATATTTTTATCCACTTCCTCCTAAAATCATCTAATGAAACCCATGGTTTTTCTTCGTATTTCAATTTTCTTTTCATAATTGCCCAGTATCTCTAAATTGGCCGAAGTAGAGGACAATTTGACGGATTCATATCTTTCGTTACGAAATTCACTCCTTTTTGACGTAAAATTTCCAATGTTCGTCCGGAATAATGAGACGTTGCTAAATCTGTCCAAAATAACGTAGGCTTATTGTGCTCCCTTAAAAAAGTAATTAGCCTCTTTTTTATACACTCCTCAATGTACATATCAGCATTTATCCCGCTCTCCATTACAAAAGATGCCCTTTTTCTATCACATTGACAGATGACTTGCCATACTAAGATGTTTTTTCCAAATTTCTCAATAGCAATATATTTTAAATCATCCGCAGCCTTATTTTCTTTTCTTGTTGTATAGTACTGCGGTCCAGGTAAAGTTCCTGAAATCCGCTTTGAGGTATGTTTCGTCGTCAATTACGATGCAGCTCTTGAATCTAATCAAGATTTGTTAATACAACTTTCGGCTCCTTTTAACAGCAACTTCTTGTTGTTTTTCAGTCCGTTTTCGAATTTTTTATTTTCGTAAGTACAAAAATGATGAATTTTTTTTACACTCTGTACGGTTGTATGGGAGGTACCTGCTACTTGAGCCATATCGCGTATGGACCGCGAAGGAAAATTGTCCAGCTGTCGCAGAACCGTTTTCTCGACATCTCTATTCGAAATACCTTTTGGTCGACCACTTTTTGGCTTTTCACGCACAGTTCCCTCTTCAATAAATCTTTTGATTGTTCTACGAACTGTCCAAACAGATGTGCCAACTAATTTTGCTAACTTTGTTTTTTAGATTTTTATTTCTTAAAAACTGTGCTATCTATCACTTCTTTTTTAATATGCTCTTGTGACCTGTCCATTTTACTCATTATGTAAATACAATCTAAACGACTGATTATGAATGAATAGTTAGACCAAGACACGACTAAATTTATACACAATTCAATCATGACAACTATCAAAAATTAATACAGGATTGTGGAGTGGGTGCAATACTTTTCGTTCCAGTCCTTAATTATTCTTAAAAACAATTTTTAATCTAATATTTGTAATTATTATCATAATAGATCAAATAATTCATTTTAGAAAAACATAGTTTTATTATCTTGTTTTGGTAATTCTATATATCTCTTAAAAATGATTTAATGGAATATTTCGTAGGTGATATCGATGATTGCATTGTAACCCCAACGATACAAGGACAATTTACTCCATTGCCAGAAGCTTTGTGCGATGTTATCATGGATTTAACATCACAAGGGCAATCAGCGACCATGGAAAATATAAAGGAAAGATTAAATGATAGATTTTCTCACATGACAAAACCCGCATCTGAAGTCATCTATGATACTTTAGTACAATTGATGCAAGAAAGAAAAATTTATCAAACATCGAAAGGATATTTTATTTTTACACCAGAGTAAGTGAATTTTCAGAAATAATAAAAAAATAAACAACAAAAATCTTTTAAATTTAATAAACTGTAGACGAAAAAGAAGTAGATCTCGTCCGAGAAATCATCGCTCATATCATGAATTTGAAGAAGATGAGCCACATGAAGCAAGAGTTATGTTAATGACGAATTCAGAAGCAGTATATTCACTTTATGGAGAAATTTTGACAGAAAGAGATGGTGATGTGACTCATCAGTGCATACAAACGAATTTAGCTGATGTTATTTGCGGAGGTAAATTTGAGAATTATAAAAATAATTTTACATTTTAATCGAATAAATTTAAAATTAAAAAAAAAACAATACGTAGGTAATCCAAATGACAAAATTATTTGTCCAAGAACGTCTAAAAGAAGAAGTGCTTCATTTCCTACACCAAGAAGCTTGGAGCGACGACATAGCTTGAGATTGTTTGGCTCTTCGAAAAGACTTCAAAGATGCGTATCAACGAGAAGTCTTTCAAAAACATATGCACAAACTTTAGCCACAGACAGCAGCAGTTCCGAGTATCAAAGCACAGATTCGTCATCTGCAAGTAAAAGTAACTACACCGGTTCTATGAATTAATTGCAATATTTTGTTTCATATTTCTAAAAACTTTTCGTATTTCATAGAAAAAGGATCTCTTCTTTCAAGATTATTTCGACGTAATGATCGCACAAAGCAACGGCAAATCAAATCATTTTCCGCTCAGTTTCCACCCGTTGAATGGTTTAACTCTCGCGCTATTCATTTACATAGTATTGGAACTCAAACCACAGATCACGTAAGTTAAAATTTGTATTTTTATTCACGGTTTATTTATTCATTGTTTATTTAACTTCTAGGATACTCCGGTCGTTCATACATTATCAAATTCAACTTTTTATGACGGTTCGGAGATCAGTCAAAGATCATCAACATTGCCTCGGCGTCATCGCCGTCATATGTCTAGTGAATCAACATTTGTAATATCTTCAAGAGATTGCTCTCCTATCCGAAGACGATCATCTGCATACTGCAATGAGAGTCTACCTAGATCAACTCAATCGATTCCAGCAACTGCAACTATAACCAATAATTCAAATTCTGGTTCACGTATACGGCAACAACCGCAAATTAGAACTCAAAAATCAATATTAGAAAAACATATTTTCGAAGAACAAAATAAACCAAAGTTAAATCAAAAACTAGAAAATGCAATTGACAGTAAACTTCAGTACAGAAGTGTACAAAGTGGGCCATGTAGCTTTGAGAGTGGTAAAGCGTCTTCAGTGTTAACTTCTGGTCCATCCAGTATAGACAGCAGCAAAATTTTAAACAGTAAAACTAGTGGGTATTCTAGTCTTGATTCTCAAATCTCTTCAAATACACTTATGCTGCCATCGTCTTCACGGCCGGTTTTAACATTTAACGGATCCGCAGGAAGTACACCAAAACATCAGGTTTTAAAAAATAAATCATTTTCTGACAATATTAATCAATTCCCAATAAAAAATGTTGATGAAATTGAGCATATTAATGGCAAACCTCCGTCTGGTATTCCAAATTCAAATTCTAATAGTTCCATAACACTTCAAGTAACAACATCTAACGCAAGTCAAAGCAATCTACCCAGTACTAAAATCTATGTTAAAAATTCACCCGCTTGCAGTGTGATTACTCTTGAAAATGGTAAATTAAGTGAAAACTCGAATGTTTTTATCATTAATAATGAAACTACAACAAATGAAAATGGTGAACTCATCAAAAAAATAGTTTCAAGTCAAAAGACTTTATCAACGAAAAATACTCTAAAAAAGGATATTTCATTTAGCGAAAATGATACGAATTCAGAAACGTGCGATTCAATATCATTTATTAATGAAGCATCACCAAATCGTCGAGAGATTATAAGTTCATCAGAAATATTAGGAATCAATAGATTTACCAAAAATGCTAAAAATGACACAAATATGATGAATAATAATCGAAAGCTATCTTTGCAGATACCTAACTTTCAAGGAACGGGGAATATAGTATACAAGAATGTATTAAAAAATGAATCAAATCCATCTAGTCCAACTATAGATAAAAATTCATCAGTCACAGTGCGAGAATTTGAATTTGCTGGTTCAGTTGGAAGTTTAAGATATTATGAAAAAAATAATATTGGATCACAAAATAAAATCAATTCGAACTGTGATTTAAAAAATTTGCGATTTGAATCGTCAGGAAATTTGAATAAGCAAAAGACGAGTGTTTTAAATTCGAATCCAGCCATAAATACAGATTCAATTGCTCATATTTTAGAAAAAAATATTGTTACAGTTGGTAGTGAACCAAATTTGGCTATAAAAAATTATGAGCATCATCATCATAAAATTAACATGAATTGTGAAAAATCTGTTAAAAAGGAAAGCTTAGATAGAAGATTAAGTTCATCCAAAGATAATAGTGAAGACATATATAATTTTCCAAGTTTAACAGATTTAAGTTTTAATTTTACATCATTAGCGGCACAAAAAATATTACAAGGAGTCAGTTTGAACAGTATAGATACTTTAGTTGAGTTAAATATAGCCAATAAAAACAAAAAACAAAAGAATAATCATCACCCATTATGTGCAGATTATGGGTTAGTTTAATGGTTTGGTTAAAAATAAAAAAAAAAGTAATAGAGAAAATTAATACATTGAAATAATAAAAATATTTTTGACACTTCATTCTATTGGTTTATTTTAAATAAAATCTCAAATTTCTTACATATTATAAGGTATTTTACTTTCGAAGTCCTCACAGTTTATTTTCTAAAGCTTGATAAAGGAGGAGCTGTACATACAGGGCTTTTCAAAAAATTAAGATAATTTACAAATTGTTTACTATTTTATTTTCATCAATCACTCATTTATTATTTGAAGTTAATAATCCAAATTTATTAATTACATAATTTAAATTATTTTATATATTACGAACAAAGTGTTAAACATTTAATTATTTTACTAATATTTTGTATTCTTGCCCCTACATTTGATTAGTGTCTTTGCTTCTATCGGGCGAACATATGATGCAGTTGTATGTTTTATATCATCGTCGTTGGAGCTTGAGGTCCCGAGTTCGGAACTTAGCCAGCGCGCTATTCTCGCCCAAGTCATGCAATGTATACGTACACCAGTAGCTATAGTCTAAATCAGTGTTGGTAGATTTTGTTTTTTGATTTTTCCCACAGACTTGGTCTATTTTTCCCTTTTTTCCCTTTTTACAATATTAAAATTACCAGACATTTCCCACATAATTTTCAAATAAGAAACAATATTTTTAGATGTGAAATTATCTCTAATTAAAAAAAATTGTACTTAAATTATCTCTAATTAAAAAAAATTGTACTTATATAAATTGTAGCGGTAATAGAAAAATACTACATACACCATGTACATATAATAAATTAACTAATTTATATAATTTAATTGTGCACCCTGTTAACAACAACTACTCATCATCTTTTACCAATTAGTATAACAAGAGATGAGAATAGTACTAGATCATCCCACTTCTTCCCCAAACGTCGACGAGTCAACAATTATTTATTAAATAATTATTATACACAACGAAAATAGAGTGCGGGATAAAATCAGTTAGTGAAAAATTAAATAAAAAGTGAAGTGAAGTTAAAAAAAAAAAAAAAAAAAAAAAAACTAAAAGGTGATCTTTGTAACACGCAATATGACCAACAATAAGTCACCAGATCGACCTAAAAAACCACCGGATATTAAATAATAAAACTCCTGGACCGAAATTCTTACTAATGAAAAGGACAGATAACGGTAGGACAATTACAACCGTATCACCTATAAAATAAACGGCCAATTAGAGCTGTGTAAAAAATTAGAGAACGGAACAATATTAATAAAAACTAAAAACATCGAACAGCTACAAAACTACTAAATTTAAACAACTTATCTCCAGAAATAAACATTGAAATCACCGAACACGAGAGGTTAAATTTCTCCAAAGGGGTCATCTACAACACTGATTTAATATACTTAGAAGACGATGAAATCCTCAAAAACTTAAAAACTCAAAATGTAACCAACATCAAAAGAATTACAAAAAAAAACAAATGATAAAGAAGAATCAACCGGCCTATTTATTTTGACTTTTGCAACAACCTCAATTCTGCAAAAAAAATAATGTTGAATATCAAAAAGTAGAAGTGAGGCACTACATACCGGCCCCCTTTAGATGCTGGAATTGTTTTCATTTCGGCCACTCTAAAGACTTTTGCAAAAAACCAAAAATATGTGTAAACTGCAACAATGAATATCATTTTGATGAGAACAAAACAAAAGAAGATAAATGCCATAATCCGACACAATGCACGAACTGTTACTCTCCAATCCATACTGCTACAAGTAAAAATTGTCCAATATATATAAAACAAAAAGAAATATTAAAAATAAAGACAGTAGAACAAACAGATCTTCAAACAATAGTAAATCAAAACAATAGTAAATGAACTACCCAATCAAACAAATGACGTCATAGATATAGATATGGACAATACAACAGATGAAGAAATTTCCCACACACTAAAATCAGCTGCATTCACACAAATTAAAAAAAGAGGAAGACCACGAAAACAGTTAGAATGAATTATAAACAATCCACTAAAAAAAGAAAAGGTTAAACTAACCTTACTCAATGAATTCAAAAATAAATAATATATGTATGATATGCCACAAACAAATAAGAAACTACTACATTACTTGAACATAATTCAATGGAACTGCCATGGTCTTTCTACACATACAAATAATCTTAAATTATTAATGAAAAAATAAGAAAATAACATCATATGTCTTCAAGAAACGAAATTTCACCCAAATTACAAACCCTCTTTTAACAAATACAAAGTTATATTTATAAAAATAAAATAACAAATACAATAGCTCATTGTGGTGTCGCAATAATGATACCGGAAAACATAGAACATAAAGAAATTAAACTAAACACTAGTCTAAAAGCAATTGCTATAAAAATCTTCTCTCCAATAAAAATGACTATAATAAATGTATACCTCGATTCAAAAATCAAATACCAAGATGTAAACAACATAATTAGACAAATAAATACCCCTTTCATCCTCCTCGGAGATATGAACGCACACAATACAATATGGGGCTCGAAAAAAACAGACATGAAAGGAAAAATTATTGAACAAATAATAGAGAACAATTCACTCACCCTCATGAATAAAAAATGTAATACCCACTTCAATTTTTCATATAAAACTTTCTCTGCCGTAGACGTATCAATATGCACACCTACTATACAAAAATATTTTGATTGGAGAATAGAAGAAGATCTATACGATAGCGACCACTTCCCAATTATTATATCGTCAAAATTAACAGTCACGAAGATTGAGAAAAGGCAGATCTTTAATACAAAGAAAGTTAAATGGGATCTGTATCAATCTAAAATGAATTTTGAGAAAGATATAAAAGACTTTAAAAGTACTGACGAGTGCGAAGCATACATCACTAAATGCATTATTGACGCAGCAAAAATTTCAATCCCAATGACAAACACACAACCAAAAAAATCTCAAGTACCTTGGTGGAATAGAGAAATTGAAATGAATGTTAAACAAAAGAAAAAATTATTAAAAAAGTACAAACGAAGTATGAATCTATACTATTTTCAGAAATCGAAGTCAGTACAGGCAAGATAGGCATGCTTTTCTATATTCTTCCACATTGCGTTTGTATAAATCTGTCTCGTGTGTGGGGTGATCAGATCTCAATTTAAATCCGAGGGAAATATTTTAAATTGTATATTATGAAGGGCTACCAGTTTGCAAAAAACTTTTTTTTTAGATTTTACAAAAAAACAGGTAATTTTGTGACATTTTGGGAAATTTTATGAAATATGTTCATTTCTTTACAAAATAACATATAATAACAAGCTGATTTGAATAATATGATAGAAATTTGCATTGTAAATAATTTTCTTTCTTATTCTAAGAAAAGACAAAACAAAAAATAAAATTCAGAATGTAACGGTAACGTAACGAAATCATTAACAAGTACATAAAGGAAACAAAATAGAAGAAAATGGACAAATAAACAAATATGAAAATGAATGTATGTACTTATGTATACAAAATTTAATATCAAATTGATACTGAACACATAATTTTATAAATAAAATTAAAAATACTGAATATGGTTTAATGAAAAATTCATATTTTTTTTATAAATTTAAGCAAAACTCCCAGTAGCTACGGCAACCCTGAATTATCATCATTTTCTTTTATGCCCATCTTCCCGCTGACACGAATCAATCAACATTTTATACTTTGAGTGGACATTGGCTGCGCAACGACTTCATATTTTATAGTTCGGTTTTTTATTTTTCATATAAGCAAAATGGCGTTAACTGAATAAATCAGTTGCCTTCACGCTGTGTGATAGGCAAGATCAAACGGAGGGTGTATTTCTTTTTGCAAAAAAAAAAAAAGGATGATTCATTATTACAAATGAAAAAATCAGCAAACAAAAATTAAAATTTCTCTTAAAAACCTAACATTTTTATGATATTTTCAAATAATGCTTTTTTTTTATCAAATATAAATTTACAGGAATGTGAAATTTGTACAGAATCTCCCTTTTAAGAATTATTTGTGAACAAAATTATAAAATTATTTCTGCACAATTTGGAACATCCTGTTAACATATTTTAAAAAGTACCTTCTTCAGGGTTGACAGAGATATATTATTCAGAATTTCCTACAAAATATTATATGTGAAGTTATCAGAAACTCATCGGGTAACTATTCCCATAAGCACAATACTGACTTCGATTTCTGAAAATAGTATAGGAGATATCATAAACTATGTAAAAATAAGACGAAAAACAAGAAGCCTCATCAGATATTATAAAAAAAAGTCTTGGGAGGAATATGTATCAACAATAAATTCATTCACACCTACCAAAGAAATTTTTTATAAAATTAGAACTTTAGAAGGTAGAAACACACATTATCAAATTTCAACAATCAAAACAAACGACACCGTCTTAACAGATTTAAAAGAAATATGTGAATATACCGCAAATTTCTTTCAAAAAACATCCAGTAATTCCAACTACACTGACTGCTTCCAACAAATGAAAAGAATACATGAAAGGTCACCTCTAGAAATACCAGAAGGTAAAAATGAAAGCTACAACGAAATTTTCAATATGGCAGAATTAGAACATACCAAGAATGGACTTAATACACTATGAAATGGTAAAAAACTTAAAACACGAACAGAAACAGTATATTCTGCAATTTTTCAATTACATATGGACTAAAGGTAATATACCTCAATCGTGGAAAAAAGCAATTATAGTACCTATCCTTAAACACAATAACTCACCGGAGATTATAAACAACTACAGACCTATATCCCTTACAAATGTTCTTTGCAAAATATTAGAGAGAATGATCAACAAAAGATTGTCCTGGTATTTAGAAAGAAAACAAAAATTAGACAAAAAACAATTTGGTTTTAGAAAAAGCTGTAGCACAATAGATGCATTATCACTTCTTCAATCAGATATAATAAATGCATACAATAAAAATAAATACCTTCCAACAATATTTCTAGATATAGAAAAAGCTTATGATAGAATTTGGAGAAAAAACATACTAGACATAGCATAGAATTTGGAGAAAAAACATACTAGACATAGCAAAAAACCTTAACATAAACGGAAATATGCTAAAATTTCTAAAAGATTTTCTGGAAGATAGAAAATTCAGAGTCCAAATTAGAAACAATACGTCTAGTAAGTATAAAACTGAAAATGGCATTCCTCAGGGGTATGTACTCAGCACCACCCTCTTTATTATAGGCATAAATGACCTATACAAGTTTATCAAACCACCAGTAAACCACATAATATATACAGACGATATATAGTAGTTATCTAGACTTCCCATCGAAACATAGAAAAAGCAAAGATACACTACAAACAACATTAAATAATTTAGCTAAATGGTCAGAAAATAAAGGAATACAAATTTTTGTTCCAAAAACAAAAGCAATGATTTTTTCAAAAAAACGTAAACAAGTACAAGTCGATAGAATCATCCTAAATAACAGTAAAATTGAGTATGTATCAGAGTACAAATATTTGGGACTAATTTTTGATAACAAGTTAACATGGAAAAACCATATCAATAAAATAAAAAATAAATGTACAAAAATGATGAATATACTAAAAATACTGAGTAATACCAAAGAATATATAACTAACATAAGAAGAAATTGCAAGTAGTATAATAAAAATGTACTACAGCATTGTTCTTGTAAAATCATAATTGTTTGAATCAAACAATATAATAAGACGAACATTATCTTATCGAACAAAAATGTTTGTAGAAGAACGAGAAAGAATGATATTTCAATGTGTACCTGATACCTGTATGATGTATCCTGTATCCTGTACAGTACAGTATACTGTACAATGTACATTGTACTTGTAGCTTGTACACATTAACTATAAACAATCAATCATCAATCTTCAATACTTCTGGTTTTTTTCTTCAGTCTTTCTTAATTAACAAGTTGATTAAGTTGTCAATACAAATATTATAAGTGAGTGAGTGCATTGTATTTTGGAAGTAATTACGTTGGCGATAAGTATTAAATACACAAATTTATTATTCGATTTTTATTATATTAAATTTTTATTATTTTATTGTCTTTTCTCTTTTAATTTTCATTGTCTTCTTTTTGGGTTTTTATTTTGTAGTTTGAATAAACTAACAAATATCGTTCGAAAAAAATTTAACGTGTATTGTGTTAAATCTTTTCCTTTTGATTTTGTCCATTTTCTTTTTACCTTTTATTTTCTCTCTGATTTTAACTGAATTTTGAAAATAATTATGAGTAATTCTCAAAAGTCAGGTTTGCAGTGTGTTGTTCCACATTACAGAAGATCAAGAAGAGAGGAAGGAACGAGACTTTTCTGTTTTCCTCCTGAAGATTCCGTTATGGGACAGATTTGGAGGGAAAGGTGTTCTTTTATTAAAGATTTAGGAAGTAGAAAGTCATTAAGAATTTGTAACGCTCATTTTCCAGAGGAATTAATAGGCGTTAAATACTTAAAATATGGTGCTGTACCATCATTGAATTTAAATTTTGATGAAAATCAAATTGATAATGATATAAACGAAATAAATAATTGGTTGTTTCCAAAAAAACCAAAAACTGAATTTAATAATGATGCAGACATTGAAGTACGCTGCTCAAACTGCTTACATCAAACAAAAATGTGCAAATTGTTTGAAAAAAAATTCACAGAAATGAAAAAAAAATTTTTAAATGTTATAAAAATGTACAAGAAGTTAAAAATTTCGTTTGGAGCCCGAAAAACCAAATATATCAGGACAAAAAAAAATTTGAAAAACAAGTATCTTTCCGTAAATAAAATAGTTAATGCTAATATAAATTTGATTAAAGATGTGAGCGACGAAAGTAGGATTTTATGTAAAATGATTTTGAAACAAAAACAAATACCATATTCAGAAAAAGAAAAAAATTTAGCACAGAATATGTTCTATATTTCTCAGAAAGCCTATCAATTTATTAGAAATGATTTGCACATAAATTTACCGCATGTAGCAACTTTGTATAGATGGGCACCTGTAGAGCAATTACAGCCAGGTTTCGAGAATAACGCTCTGTATGCATTGAAAAGGCATTTTGAAAATTTAGATGAAAAATATAGAGACGCAGTTTTATTAATGGATGAAATTTATATTCGAAAAGAGTGGAGATATAATCAAAAATTCGACCTAATTGATGGAATGGAAGATTTAGGATTCAAAAGAAATAATGATTTTGCCAAACAAGTATGTGTTTTTATGGTCAATGGGCTGACAAAAAATTGGAAGTGCGTCCTGAATTATTTTGCTACAGCTAATGGTATTAAAGGAAAAGATTTAAGGTTGATTGTAGAAAAGCAAATAAATGTCTTGTCTCAATTTGGTCTCCGAGTAAAAGTAGTTACATGTGATCAAGGATCTAATAATAGGAAATGCTTTGAAAACGTGAAAAAAGAAGAACCTTATATACTAGTGAATGATGAAAAAATTATTTGCCTCTATGATTTTCCACACTTGTTGAAATCATTGAGAAATTCTTTAATGAAAAATGATTTTTCTACGTCAGATGGAATAGTTTCTTGGGATGTTATAGCAGAACTTTTTGAATTAGATCAAAAGGGAATAACGAAAATGTGTCCTAAATTGACCTTTCAACACATAAATCCAAATTCTTTTGAAAAAATGAGAGTTAAATTGGCCACACAAATATTTAGTAAAACGGTATCTGCGGCCATTCAAGCTTTAGTGGAAACCAAAAAGTTCAAGAGGAATAAATTAGAAATAGTCTTGTCAACTGCCAAGTTTATTGAAAAAATAAATAAATTAACGGATGTTATGAATGCTATCTAAAGTTAATAAAAATCCTGATAAACGTGGTTTAGCTTTAAATAATGAAAATTTCAATTATATAATTTATTGTAAAGATTATATTTCTGAAATAAAAATATGTAGAGCTAATTATAGTGTTCATTTTTTAAGTGGAATAGAACAAACACTAAATGGTGTAATTCTTTTGGCAAAAGATTTATTAAATTTTAATCCCGATATATCGTATTTATTAACAGTAAGATTGCATCAAGATGCTTTGGAAAACCTTTTCGCAATGATTCGTCAAAAGCTTGGTAATAATTCAAATCCATCTATTGCTGAAGTTAATATAATTTTAGCCAAAATTATATCTTTTAATTTGGTAAAATTTAATAACAGAAGTAACTGTGAAAATGATGATGATATGCTACTCAGTGCTTCTTTTGTATCAAATTATATTGAAAATCCTGATGTTGTTGAAAATTTGTTTTCAAATGATATATTTGAGGATGAAGATCTGAGTCAGGATAACTGTGATGACGATTTAATAATAGAAGAAGAATTAACAAATTGGCAGAGTGTCCAAATTGAGGATATGTCAATGAGATACTTTGTTGGCTATATTGCTCGCAAAATTTTAACAAAAATTGGTTTTACCAACTGCGAAGATGTTTTTCTGAAAAATGATGAGGTACTGAGTTGTCCTACAGAAATATTTTTATTCACCAAAAATTACAGTAAAAACTCAGATTTTGGAAATCTAGTAGCGCCCTCTAATACACTATTTAACGTTTGCAAACAACATATAAAAATTTTCCATAGCATTTTTGAAAAACATTCACATATGAAGGGAATCAAGGCATACATAACAGAAAAGTGCATAAATTCTAACACTAATTGGTTCGAATCTTCATCATATTGTAGAGAACATAAAATATTACTTTTAGATTTTCTGATCTTAGTTTTATTAAGGAAGCATTGTGGTTGGGCAACTAAAAAATCAAGTAGCAGTGCAAGCAGAAAATTAAAAATATTAAAAAATTGAAAATAATGAAAAAATTAAAATTAATGAATTTACGAGAACTAACTTTTTAAAATTTGATGATTTTGTCAACGAAAGAGACAAAAACCAATGATTTCGTTCTTTGTTCAATTTAATGTACACATATTATTTGAAAGATTTGTGCACACATATAAATTAGGCTGAGTTCTTAGGCTGAGTAGATATATATTCTTTGGTAATACTAACTATGGTTCTGAACGGCAAACACTTTTAAAAATTCTAAAATCTAATATAATACCTAAAATAGACTATGGAAGCTACATATACCAAACTACAAACAATACACATTTGGAAAAATTAGATACAATCTTAAATAATGGGATCAGAGCATGCACCGGGGCATATAGAACCAGCCCAATTAAAAGTATTTTGATAGACTCTAACAAGTTACCAACATATTTGAGACACATTAAATCAAGCTTAAGATATTTTTATAAAATATGCACCAATATGAATCATCCGCTGCATCAACAAACTCTGTTTTTAGATAATACAAAAAAACTAAAATATGGATCACCTACAACTTTAACATACGAGTATAAGAACATATTAAAATACAATCTACCGACGCCTAAATGTGTAAAAGTAAACGAATTAGAAAGACACCCCCCTTGGCAAAGAAAAAATATAAACTTCGATTTTAATCTCTGCAGACACAAAAAACAAAATACACCAGCTGAAATCTACAAGCAGAATTTCTTGGAAACCCTAAACAATAAATACAAAGAACACACAAAAATGTTCACAGATGGATCCATAATAAAAGAAAAAGCAGCTTTCGCATGGCTATCAGCAAAGATAATACAGTCCTACTAGATGAACCATTTCATTTTTTTTATTTAAATGTTTGTATGTTTGCCAAAAATAAAGATCGAAAAAGTTTTTCGAAACAATATCGAAAAAGAGCGAAAGTTTATAATTCAGGAGGGATGTAAATATGAGAGAAACATAAGAATATTTATATAGAAGAATTAGTTTGTGAGTTGCATGACTGGTTTATTAAATTTTATATGGTTTTGAGTGGTACCATCACTTATTTGATATGTTATATTTTAACACAGTAAATCTATATTCATACAGTGGTGACACTGAGCACGTGTTAGCAAAAATTTCTCATGACCTTTGTCCCGTTATTCATTCGGCCGTAACGGTTTTGCTAAAAGTCGGTAGTAATTAAGACCCTTTGTTCGAAAAAGAGACAAAAAAATGGAATTGAAACACCAACCGTTTTAAAAAATGTAGCATTGTTAAAGGGTATACTCATTAAAAAAAAGTACAAATTTTGTTTTTTAAAATTTTTTATCTAAAATAAACAAAATTAATTGTAAATGCATTACACTTAAAATTTTGTGTTTGCTATCAAATGTTTTTACATTTTTGTTAAATTTCTTTACTATAAAATAAATTCTTACTCTAATATTTGGCTTAGCAAAATAAACTTTTTCTTGTCTTCAAAATTCTCAGAAATTATATGAATCACCTTATATCTTGATATAATGACGCGTCAGGTAGTCAAAAAAAAAGTTCCAGATCGTCTTTAAAAATGCATTGTGAAAAAAACGTATACATGTACAATATGATTGTATTGCTCACATTTATATATTGTTTTGTATCTTTTCTTCATTACGGCAGTTTATAAGGAAATATGGATTTGAAATTAGTACATTAATTCTGTACTGTTTTTGTAAATTGAATTTTGATTTATTTTATTATTTTTAAATATTTATGTTTGTTGGTAAATTTTTAAAAAAAAGAGTGTCACATCTTATTGCTAATGGTTGATCAGTGTACTTGAATAAGTAAAAATAAATGGATATTTTGTACGCAAATGCTTTAGAATACAACAATTAACAATAGGGCTGGTTTCCAATTTTTTTTTTATTGTATTGAGTTGATCGTCGTATTTAATATATGACTGACTTGAGAAAGGATGTATTTCATATTTCATGTATTTTTATATATGTATGTAGGGGCTTGAATAGCTCGATGGTTGTGTGTCGGTCTTGCGATTTTTGAGATCACGGTTCGAACCCCAGCCAGCGCACTACTCTTGCCCAAGTCGATCAATAATTTTTCCCATCAGCAATGTACACCAGTAACTGATTACTGATGATAAACTGGATAATATGTATATCTGACATAAAAATTACTGATCGGCGGTGCCATGGACTGAGTATCCGCGTGCACTTAATATATACTATATACATTTATGTATATATGTATATTAAAAAAAAAAAAAAAAATATATATATATATGTATGTATGTGTTGTTATGTTAATATGCCTTGACGCGTGCTATATGTTCTGATAAAAATTACTACTAAAACTTCTAATTGAAATACATACATATATACAATTGTATTTATATCAATCAAAGATTTATACCCAGCTGACCAAGTGAACTCATAGTGAATTCATTCTGAATTCATTTCAACCAAGTGATTCTTCACGTGAACGTTCACAGTGAATTCACAGTGAAGATATTTTATTTCAAAAATTTTTACGCTATGGCTGGTCACAGTGAATTCACTTAATGAATTCATTTTGTAATCACTTACTGAATGTTTAATGAAAACACGAAATGAATTCATATTGAATGCACTTTGTGTGGGTAAAATATCATTCACAATGTGAGTAATCAATGAATCCTGGTTCTAATTATTATATTCCTACTTTTCCACTTTTTTTTTTCATTGATTTAAATAAAAACTCTTTAATCACTTAATAATTAATCACTTCGTTATTTTTCATTAATCACTTCGCAACCATTTTACGAAAATAAAACGAATGAATTCGCCTAATCATAAAATTAAAATACATAGTCGTCATTCGTTTACATGAATATAATTCATATTTCAATCACTTGGTGTATTCATAATGTACCCATATTTTTGAATAATTCACTTATTTTTCATTTCGTGTTTTCAAAATGAATAAGAGCAAAATTATTCATTTTGTGAAGATTTTTGGCATTCACTATGAAATCACTGTGAACCTAGTTCACTGAATGGTCAGCTGGGTATGTATTACTTGTATAGATCTACATTATTTTCTGATGTAGGATTGTAGAGTATTTAGCAACAGAGGTTTTTACATATCCATACATTATAGTTACTGTAGCATTTGTACTGTATTGTATACATTTATATGGTCTTTGATTATATGTATTACTTGTATAGGTTTACATTATTTTCTGATGTAGCATTGTAGAATATTTGGCAACAGAGGTTTTTACGTATGCATACATTATAATTACTGTAGCATTATACCAGAGATACTATATAAATACATATAAATATGTCTTTACATAGTATCACAGATCAGATACACTTATCCGTGATAGTATATAGTATCTTTGATTATACATAATATATGTATACATATGGATATATTATGGTTTTTTTTGTTATCTTTTTAAGTTCATTGACATATGAATGCAAGATACGATTATATATTATATCATATCCCGTGAATTGAATTTCTTCTTGAAATTTTTAATGAATGTCTTTTTTAATGTTTGGGCCTTAGGACTTCTGAATACATAAAGTATTATACTGATTTATGATCATAATATAAAAATTTAAAAATCAGGTGTTTTGAGCATTACCAAATTTTTTTATAGACTGAGTCAATTTTTTTTCTATAACTCGGTAAAAATTGATATTTTATTTTCAATTAATATGGAACATAATTTATAAATATGTCTATTTTTCTAAATCTTGAGAATAATGAATTTTAAATTATTTAAAATATTTTTTATAAACAGAAAGCTTAAAAATATTTATTTCAAAATTTTTAAATTTTATTTCGTTGATGTTTTTTGTTTGTGGTATAAAGTATAAACTCAAAAAATTCTAAATACTAGCGCTGATGAACATTTAATTAGATTCAATGAAAATTGATAATTATTTGTAGCTTGAAAAATATTATATTTTTGTTCACAAATCATAACAATAAACAACATGTCATGAAGTCCAAAATAAATTATTTGTAAATTTATGTATTTTTATGATTGAATACAATCAAATTTTTTTCATTTATGTTTGTTTAAAAATAAATGATTAAGTAGAATGTGCCTATAATTCTAATCCTAGAAATATTTTGAAGATCCGTATTATCAAAATATCTTCAGTAGTGATTCAAAAAATTATGTTTGAAAATAACGTGGAATAGGTTTACGTATAGTAAATTATAATTGCTTATTTGAATTTTGATTTCAAAATTTACCTTCGTATTTTAACATTTCTATTAAATTGATAACTCATAAACTACATATTTAACCCATTTATGCCGAGAACTAAAAAACAATATTTTAAGTGCAAAATCAAAAGAATGTATTTCAAAACTAAACCAAATAGCTTTATAAATTCATAAGGATTCGAAAAATATGTAGTATTAGTAATTTTATTGCCGTCCTACATGTAGGACAGTAGGAACTCAGGCGTACTTGGTGTGGTATTTAATAAAACATTTAACATGAACACCAACATCACATTTACAACACCTTGTAGTACATTTTTGATGACATTCTCCACAACGGGTTTGCTTTTCTTGTGAAACAACATAGTGTAGAAGACCGTCGTATCTACTTTCCGTACTTATTCGTGATGTCCTTTGTTCTCTTGTTGGAGCTTGGCCATAGTGTTCCATATAAAATCTTGCAATTCTCCTTCTAAATTCGAGTAAATCAAATTTTTCTTCGCCGTACTTTCTATGGATAAGCCAAGCATTATTTATCGTCATGTCTAGAAAGAATGTAATCAGAGGCCAGTACCACTTTTTTCCGTGGACATTGAACCTATATTTATTCACATTTTGGTCACATCTATCTATACCTCCCATATTTTCATTGTAAATTTTCACCATGTTTGGCTGATCTATATCTACTCTCTTACGAATTAATCGATTGAATCTTCTGGCTTTATTGATAGGATTTATTCCAACAGCATTTGAACAAAAAATATTGACTACATTATTATCATTCCATTGACAGAATATTAGCTCTTCACTACTATATAATCAAAACTTCCTCTGGGTTTTTTTTTATTGACACTTTTCGTCTCAAGTGGACAGTTTTTCATGCGGTTCGATCTCACAGTTCCTGTTGCCTTGACTCCAATTTTTTCTAGCTCTCTGATCAGTTTCGCACTTGTAAAAAAGTTGCCAAAACACAAATGAAAAGTTAAATGTGTTAAGCGATTCTTGAGCAATTTTGCAAACTTGTAAACCAAATCGCCACCCATTCCGATCTCGGAAAAGTTACCAGCATCTTTGCTTTTACCTTGATAAGGTTCACAGTGAACAATGTATCCCAGCCGTGTACCCTCACACCAAATTTTAAAACCAAACCTGATAGGTTTTCCGCGAATAAATTGTTTCATTCCATGTCGACCATAGTATCTACACATCGATTCGTCAAAACAGTAGTACTCTTGAGACGGTGTAAATTCTGCGAACTTTTTGTTTATATGATTGATAATAGGTCTGATTTTTGCGTATTTATCAGTTTCATCTAAACTATGATTATCTGCTAGGTGGAAATTTTGCATTATTGCTTCAAATCTGTCACGCCGCATGTTATTTGAAACTATGTAATGTGTTGTGTCACTTGAGGTTTCCCAATACATCCTTCGACGTGGCACTGGAGTGTAACCGCTGTACAACAAAATACCAATAAAACAATGTAACTCTTGGGAGCTTACATTCAAAACCCTGTTATGCTGTGCCGCATAATTATTAGTCTGTACAATTATATTTTCGAATAATTCGGTATCGAAAAATAGTTCAAATGTTTGAATTGGATTTGGTTTCAGTTCTTTCAGAAAGCTATCATTTTCATCCTCAACATTATATTGAAAAGTTGGAAGTTTGCAATTTATGTCCGTTTTCTTCCACTGAGGACTGTTGATCTCCATACGCCTTTTCAGCTCTGATAAAGGCAGAGAATCTTCTTCATCTTCACTGCCACTGCTACAGGTATTTCCAATCTCTGCCGCTTCCCGCAAAATACTACCAGGTAGGTTCATTATTCCGCCTCCACCATCTTCATCACCAGAATCTTCATCAGTAACATATCCTGTTGCGTTTTCTGGAGGTTGTATATAAATATTCAAATGTTGCAGGCTGGAGCAACTTTGCTCGATGTCATCTAACAAATCAGCTAATCTAGCTCTTTTAACATTCTTATTGTAGAAGTTTTCAGTAGAAATGGGAAAAAAATTCGAACTAAAAAAATTTAAAACATTTCTCATAAAAGTTTCATGAATGCCTACTGTCCTACATGTAGGACATAAGAAATGTACAAAAAAATATTATAATCAAATTATCTATCATTATAATTTTGATTCTAAATTATTGACAACAGTACAAACAACAAAATATTTGCTTCATTGCACGTACTATGCTAAAATACTTACCCTGTAGAAGATTCAGTATTACCGTTACTCAACATTACTACAAATTTCAATTTCTAACGAAAACGACGAGTCAAAAGTCCACATAAAACTGAGCAATATTTATATTTTGTTGCGCTTATATCTCTAAATAATAGCAAATGGACCGTTATGTTTAAAAATACAACAAATTCTTGAACATGATTAAACTTGTCGCCGTTCTACATGTAGGACAATAGGCATAGGCATATCTTAAACCAAATTGCCAAAAATAAAAAATAAAATTGTAAAATTTATAATATTTTTCTACCTATAACTTTGAATAAAAATTTTTAATTTGATTCATTCATTTAAAAAGCGCGAGAACTGGTCAGTTCTGCATGGTGCGGTCATGGAGTTGGCAAAAAAGAGGAAGTTAACCTGGCCATGCCTCTACTTTAGAATATATGTATTATCAGAAATTTGAATAGCCTCTGACATTTAGTATTAGTCATAAATATTTTTAAACAGCATTTTTTTTTAACAAAAGTTTTAAAACTGCATGTTTTTTACATAAATAAAATAAGCTCCTAATTTTTTAATTTTTAATTCTGTTCTTTTCTATAAAATATATGTAACTTTGTTTTGAACTAAAATGATCCTAATGAATTCGGACAACAAAGCGATGAATAATCAATCTTCTCACAATATTTTAATACTGTTGAAATTATATTAAATTATTTATTATTATAATTATATATGTACACTAAACAAATTTATAGATTTAATTAGATAGATTAAATGCCGTATAAAAGTAGTTGTGACTAATACTGTACATCCAGTTTTATTTTAATTATAGTTGGAAGACAGTTTTCAAATTTAAAAATTTTAAAATCAAATATATTATTATATATGATTTATAAAGTATAATTTTAATATGCAAATTATGTATAAAAATATCTAAGAAAGTCATAGCTAAGCAAAAGAAAAATTTTGATCACGATCAAAGTGGATTTTGCATTTACGCAACCTGAATAATAGTGGTAACGTAGTAAATGAATGATATATTCTTCAAATATAGATATTGTGGTATCTTAAAAGGATATTTGCTTGAGGCCTGTTACCTATCAAAATTGCAATTTAAGTTTTTTTTTAGAGGAAAACCGTCGCAGTGCAGTGTGATTGATAAATATTCAGTAATTATAAACTTTCGCGGTCAGCTAGTTGTTTTAAACATTAAAAATCGAAAAATATATGAATCTTCATGATTCTAGTCTCAAAATGTTCCATTTAACTTCGGATTTATGAAAAAAAAATATAATATTTACAGTTTGATGTGTAGAATAGTGTGGTAGATGGTTAAAAGAGCATATGAAAAAATCAGTTTAATCACAGACAAATATACAGACGTGCCAATAAAACCAAAAATATGTCATCTTATAAAATGAAAAAATCGTGTGTCCCCATCTACTTTACATAAATCAAAATGCTTCAATTTAGTTCAGTTTTGAATCCATTAAAATAATATTCAAATACATAATACCAAACTTTGATCTTGAAACAAACTTTAAATGAATGTTAATATGTAGTACAATACATATTCATTTTTACACATTTAATACATAATGTTCATAAGTTTGTACAACCAGTTAAACTAACAAAGCGTATAGCACATAGCACCCATTCACCAGGAAACAATATAAATTTGGTATTGTATTGAATTTATCAGTGTATTTACATACGCATTGACGCACATATTTTAACATTAGACAGTATATGTAGTAGTGTCGAATGTCTGCTTTGCCTGTGCTTTAATAATTATACGCAAACGTATTTGCAATAAACAGAGTAAATTTGTTTTTGTACATTTCAATCTATGTGCTATCACAGACAATATAATACATACATACATACAGTGTGTTTGACAAGAGCGTTCGCCTTATAAATTTAATAAGAAGTAAAAAACTAAAAAAAACTTTTTTTTTAAAAAAAAATTATTGCAATATCTATCGCGCAATACATTTAATAGCATATAAAATCATCATTTTTATAAATATCCAACATTTTAGGTGCATTCAAATTTCCAGTAAAAATTATCAAATGACCGAATCCACGAATATTGAAGCATCCCCAAACATGCACTTTAGTCGGGTGCTTCACCGTCCTCACGACAACTCTTTCACCTTTCGCTGACCATGCACGTTTAGAACTTTGAAACGCCCAAAAGGATGATTCATCGGAGAATACGACATCGTTCCAATCACGACCCAAATTTTCTGTAGCCCAGTCAAGTCGTTTTTGCATATGGATCGTTGACAGTAGAGGTTTGCTGAGGGTGGTCCTAATCTTTATATTATTTTCATCCAATCGTTATCGAATTGTGAAAACGGATATGTTAATACCCTTTTCAGCCAATTTCTCTTTTGCTTTTCGTAATGTCATGAGAGGATCTTTCTTAAATAACTCTAGTATAGCTTTGTCCTGTTTTTTTGATGTGGTTTTCGTTTTACCCCTTCCAGGTAAATCGTCCACGTTTTTATGCTCCGTATAACGTTTACACCATTTTCTCACGAATGACTCATCCTTTTTAATATATTTTGCTGTCTTTTTAGCACTCCACTGAGGTCCTTTCGGATGCTGACATAAGAAAACTGCTTCGAATCGTTTTAAGTATTTTGCACTCATTTCAGAAAATTGTTATCACCACAAAAACTGAATAACTAATGAGACTAATTATTATAACGCGCTTTACTACAAGGTATTCTACTTAATCCTGTACCTACGTTTTTTCAGGTAATTCCTTTTTCGTTGAAAGGTAGAGCGGCCGATCTTGTCAAACAGACTGTATATATATAATTATTTGTGGTGCTAAGTGCTCTACGCTATACGAATACTTCAGGTTTATTTATTTAATCCTTTTTTTTGTTTTTGATGTTGCTTTTGCTATGCCACTATCTTAACACACAATTACATATATATGTGCAGTATGTATGTAGTGTGTACACTACTGCAGATAGATAGAAAAATTATTTCGGGTTTTGTTATAATTTTTGAACAATTTTTGACTTGAACATTTAGAATATTATTTTTTAAAAACGGATAAATAATGAGGGTATCCACGGTTTGGTCTTGTATCATTGTAAAAGGTGTAAACTCGTACAATCCTACACCTATTATAAACATCTTAAATGCTAAAATAATTTGATTAAATTTATTTTTATAATATTATAGCTGGCATATGTTATTAATTTGCTTGATTTCAATACAAAGTTTGCGTTCACGATATAGTATAATGTGTAAGATTTGGGTGTATGTTCACACTTTTTACGCTCTTACAGCTCTTACAATATTTCGTGAATACCTCTAACATTATAAGCATTTAGACTGGAATTTAGATTTTTATATTTCCTTCTGTATGGTACCAATGGTACACTATATCACAAAGTTTATCAAAGGGTATTTTATGTATACAACTTGTTATACACATACACATCATTATAAATCATTATGATGTACTATCCTTACTGTGGTCTATACTATACGTGACGTATACAAAATATACAATGTATACAAAAACCGGTGTAGGTATATATGTATTTTTTTTCACACAAAAAAAGGAAAAAAATGAAAGAATAACTAGCGATACATATTCTTTCAAAATTTAATGCAAACATTTAATAGGGCTCAATGTCCAATATTATTGTTATTATATACCACATATAATCCTTATCTGTGTTTATTTATACATAGGACTAAATGATACCTGCAAGACAACATGTACTATGGTAGCATACCATCAGTAAAAATGCTACAAATAAATCGTATATTTTCTATTATTACATGTAAATATATGAATAAACCCAAACACACTCAAATCAGATTGTTTATATGTAGGCGTATATAATTTTATGAACTATATTTTAAAACTTTTATCGAATGCAAAAACAATCGAATATTAACGTACATTTTGAATTTAAATATATCCAAGACTCGAATCTGGACCTAACAATAGGTCCATATGAATTTGATTTTGTTACATATTTGAATATATTCAGTGAAACATCTGTATCCTTATCTGTGGTTTAATTCAGTTCAAAATGTTGATCAGTGTTAACGAATAACGCTAATTATACAACACTTTTTATACTTTTTTAGCACCCCCGCACCCACCTGCCAATATTCTCTTTTTTACATTCCTATTTTATTTTTCATTCTATAAAATTGTTCAATCTTACTAATGAAAAATTACTCATGAGTAATCACCACCCACCACCCCTCACACCACTCCCCCGCATCAAACAACCACTATTATATTCTATTCATAAATCCGAAATTAAACCACAGTTGAAAAAAAATTGCAAAAAGGTTTACTTTTCAATTTTTTATGAGTAAAAAACCAGCTGATAGCGGAAGTGTATATGTAATTACCAAATATGTATTCATCTATCTATCTATGTATAATATAAAATGAATTAATACCACTTTTAAAGAAAATACTTTAAATTATCCCTTTAAAATGAATAACAAACAGGTTCGTATTCAACATAACACACAAACATTTTCATAAAGAAATATATTAAGATGGGTCATTGACAATATATACATTATAGATCCTGATATATATCATTGAATAATCTCTTTCAATAATTACACTTGTATGTATGTGTACAAAAGACAATATATACGATATATACACACAATCATGTATATCACATAAATAGTACATTCATTCCATATAGTATTTACTATTATCTATTATGCATAAGCAAGCAGCATGTTGTTATTCATGTCTACTACGTCAACATGCTGCTATGTCGAAATGTCTATTATGTAAACCGGCCGGTTACTCTAATTTTTAAAATTGTATTAGAATGAAATTTTACATCGCATTTAACTTAAAATTTTCCGTTTTTTTCCATGAATTTTTGACTTTGATGAGCCGTATCTTCAGGACTTCGTAAATTTAAATTATTTAGACATCAAAGTAAAGAGCCATTGATTCTCTTTTTAATGAGTGCAGGATGACTCAAAAGTATTGAGTATTTCGTGAGTTATGGCCAAAAATACGGAACAAGTGACTTGACCTAAAAAAAAAACTTCGTAGCCCCGTAACTCCTTACCCCTTGAGAATAGACCCCCCCTACCAAACAATTTTTTTTCGTTTCTCGGCACGACCAATCACCTGTCTCAAGGTATTCATCCGATAGAGAATCACCCTGTATATATCGGTCTTTGGTTATATCTAACGTTGTTTATTCATGTTATATGCTTTATGTATGTATGTATACGAGATCGTCTTCAATTCATAATGGATCCTTATATATCCTTATACACGAGCATAAACCACACATGGAAAATAAATATATATGATCAAAAATCTCTCAAAACTTTTTTATATTTATATATGTTCCAGCCAATGATATTAATTTATTCTATTTTCAATACTCAAAATATACATTTACATATATGGTAAATAATACTTATATGTTTGGAATATCATATGAATTAAATGTACATTTGAAATAGCATTGTGTATTGTTTAGTGCTGCAAAACATTGACAGGTGTTCATTTCATTTAGTGAGAGCAAATATTTATAATAAATGAGAACAAATTCGGAACACTGTGGTCCGTCTACACAATTAGTTTTGATAACTCAATTTACACAAACAATTCCATTATATTACACAATGTCAGATACTTTTAATGAAATGATTATAATTGTGTAGAGGGTACATAACTAAAAGCAATTCGAAAAATTTTGAAAAACTATTTTGATTTCGATGAAGCTTTTTCGATCTTTATCATCTATGTGAGTGTGTCGTTTTTGGAAAAATTACCACTTACACTAAAAAGAAAATCTATTGAGAAGAACTACTATTATCTTTGATACTAATTAACTAATTATTCGTTGCTAAAGGTCGACCTACACGAATAGATGGCGTTGTAGCAACTATGTTGATTGAAGAACGGATGCTGAAGGTAACGATGATGAACCAATTAAACAATGACTGTTTGAATTTTCAAAGTTTCAAAAAATCGTTATGTGAACTGAATATTGCCGACGGGAATTGATGACCGTCGAGATGAAAGATTTCTGATTGTCTCGATGAAATTTTATTTTTTCCGAAATAATTCAAATTTTGATGATGCTTTTCCGCGATGTTTTCTTTAGAAAATTTCCAAGTTTAAGAAATTTTCTAAGTATTAGAAAATTTCCAAGATTAAGAAATTTTCTAAGTCCCCTTGAAAAAAATCAACTTTAATAATTTTTCGATGACGAATTTCCAGTAGAAAAATTCTATTTAAGAAATTTTCTAAGTGTTTGACGAAGATTTAATTCGACGTTCCCTAATTTCTGTAAAAATTCTAAGTATTTTTACAGAAATTCCTAACTTTTCCCTACTTACTAGCTCAATACGCTAGATTTTGAAAGGACTCAACACGTCCAGGCTGATGAGTTTGGTCTCTTGGTTTCCTTACTTCAGTCTCAACACGACAGTATACACAAGTAATCGCAAAAGACAAATTTTTCTGCGAATCGCAACCCTTTATATACCAAAATTTTCGCGGTTCTGGAAATTTCTTTTTCTCCGTTGTTGAAACGTTCTACTATTTATCTCATATTCTCGACTTTTTTATAAAACCGTTTTTTTTCAAATTGTGTCCGGTAATTCGAATGACAATTTATGGTAATTGTGAATAACTCTATTGGTACTGGTAATTCAGCTTCTATTTGACAATTTTGACATGGTCGTATGTAATGTATGTATATATATATATATATATATATATTATATGTATTCCAATGTTTTTATTTTTGTTAGTGTTCATTGTTTATATAAAATGAAAGTGTAGTGCAATTTAAATATTTTGTGTTTGATGTTTTGTGATATTTTTTATGTTTTCAGTTTTGTGTTTAGAATAATGATTCAGTGTCGTGATAACTGTTTTGTGATAATAGTAATTTGTTTATTTTGTTTACCAATATTTTTGTGTGATAAATGTTTGTGATATCAGTGTTGTGATGTTGCATTGATATATATTTTTATGTTATATATTTGTGCAATGTGAATAGTTTTGTTTTGTTTTGTGTTCTATGTTTATAGACAGTTTTTATGTTGTGTATACTTCTGTGTTATATGTTTTTGTGTATATTTAAGTTATATGTTGTGGTATGGTATTTTGTTTATGGTTTTGGTGTTATTAATTTGTTTATTTATTATTATTATTAATTATTATTTCTAACAAGTTTTATTTTTTTCTTTCTTTTCCAGATTTTTTAAAAATGTTGAATGACGGTTGAACACATGTATATCACATAAATAGTATATACATATGTGTCTATTAGAACCAAAAGGGTATGATAGGAGTTTTTCAAAATAAAGAATTAAGTTTCGAATTTTTTATATATGTTTAGTTCTTTTTCACGAGTTTCATTTTAGATATTTAATTTCAAAAGGTAGCCTTTTCCATATATCAGTTTCAAAAAGTAACCTTTTCCAAATTTTATATGTAATTTTAACTAAAACCGTAAGAAATATTTTGCTTTTATTCGTTTGAATCGTGTTTATTTATGCTAAAGAAAAGGATAGGTTTTAAAAATGTGTGACAATAGCAATAATGTGGATATGAGAACATTTTCATGATTATCTCAATATTACAGAGTTACCCTTTTGATTCTAATAGACACATATTATTCATTTTATATAGTATTTGCTATTATGCATAAGCAGCAGCATGTTGTAATGCATGTCTACAATTTATTATATAAACCGGTTACTCTAAGTTTTAAAATTGCATTAGAATGAATTTCTATTATTTTTATCGTGTTATCACCAAAGCAAACATACATATACACAGTTATCATGTATACAAACGTTGTTTATTGATGTACATATATATGAATAAAAGTATATCATATTTATATATCAGTTCATTATGAATTCAATATTGATCCTTACATTATATAATGATCATTTGGAGATATTGAAATGTACCTATGTTTTGTTCATATAACAAAATATGTATATAATGCATGAATGTTATGCAAAAAGTATATAAAAGTAGGAGAGAAACTGATTCATAGGAACATTCGGACCAAAAAATTTTTCAACAATTGTAGGTGTCCGTAGTGATGCCAGCGTAAAACTCAATATAAAAAAAGTAGCATCACTTTATGCCAAGCTACCAACTCCATATAAAAATAACGGGATTTCTTTTTGCCAAGCCCAAACTTTTTCAGTATAAAGCTTTTCTCTCTTTATATGGAGTTGTATAGGAAAAATGAGAAAATGAATAAATTTGTTTACAACAGCTGATATTTTATCAGTTGTCATTTTGCTTTATTTATAGGTTTTGCATGTTTTGCGTGCAATATAATATATATACAATATAAATATATAGAATATAGCGTAAAGAGAATAGAGAAAATTATATACCAAACACAAAACTTTTTCATATTATATTTGTTATTTGTTTATATGTATGTAAGGCTACACAGCAACCAGACCAGCAACATTAAAGTATATAATACATAAATCCATTCGCATGTATGTATTGTATTACAAATGCCATATATAATTTATATGCATGCTTTGGCCTTTTTGAATACAACATGCAATATATACTTGATCATTATATTTATATATATGTATTTTATATGCAAGTTTGTATGTATGTTAAGCACTTTGTTTAAATTTTTATATATTTATATCAAGTATTTGTATGTATACATACTAAATAAATACGTTTTAATTTTAACATTATGCAATTGTATTTACATATAAATTGCTAATTCACAGGCGTGAAAAAATTATGGGACTAGCAAGACTTTTTTAAAAAAAATACTTTAAAACGTATATGTAGATTATTAATTAATTTTTATAATAATTATTATTTTTATTTTTAATTAATTCCGAAATATTAAAATATAATAAAAAATAGAAATATTGTTAATTTCGTTATTCCAAAAATGAAAAAAATAAACATTATAACAAAACTACTTTGAGTAAATGATAACCTTTAAATCCAACAGACCACCTCTAATCGTCGCTATTAACTCCGCAAGGATTTTACGAACTTTTGTGGATTCTTTCCTGTTCCCTTACTCTTCTTGTAATAATTTTTCTTAAAAATTAACTGATTTATCTTGATAAATTTTTCCATTTCTTTTAATTGGCAATAGATGTTCTATGAAATTTTTATGAAAGCAATATGTTTTTACATTTTGTTTTTTTATGCTAAATATCGAATATCCATATATCAGTGTGATTATGTTTTCTAATGATGAAAGATTATGTTTGTCCCATAACTTTTTCACGTCTGTGTGAAAGAGTATTATCATAATTAACTCTATATGTATATATACATATACTTAGATATTTATTATCATTTATTTTATACATACTATATTGCTAAATTGTGCAATGTTGTCTGTTTGCTGCTTAATCTTTGATAATTGGTTATGAGTGCTATGTTTTTTGTTAGTGTACAGTCTACAGTCCGCGACAGAATTATGTATTATAATACATTTTATAACACATTGTGTAAACAAAAATATCCTTTATAATTTTTTAAAAATTATATTTAATAATTTTTTTTTTTTTATTTAAAATTTTTAATTTGTAGTTTTTAATTATTTTTTTTTTTTGCAAGGAAATTTTTCGGTCTAATTTTATCTTAAAAATATGTTAAAATGAAGATATAAAATTGTGAGTGAATAATAGATAATAAATTGATATAAAATATGTTAATTTATATTATTATATGTATTGCATTTATATTTTTGGAATTTACCGATTCTTAAAAAGTGTTAAAAAGGAGTAACCATTTTGTCCCTTACTGTAGACTGAAAACTAAAATACGAAAATATTAAATTCAAACAGAAATCATTGATTTAAAAATAAAAATTTGCTGTTCAAAACCAATAGAAAATATATAGGTTCGAAGTGAAGGGGAGCGGTTAGATAATATCACAGCACAGCAATACAGTATATATGGTATATAATATTCACACATAGTAATACATACTATACAGTTTCTTTGTATTGTTATTGAATAGTGTAAGGTGTATTGTATTATGATATGGAATTATGGTATTATATTATATGCCACTCATACTCATATAATGTTTATACATTATAAATAATATGCAATTATATACTGCAAAAAGAATGAAAATAATAACAAATTAAATATACATTGGTTTATAACTTTGTATATGCATAAAGCCATAAAGCTCAAATATACAAAATATATAAACATTGAACATAAATACATCATTGTTATGACTTATGACTGCAAGACAAGTGTATATAAAATAAATATACATATACACATATACATTTCATGTATAACTTTTCGAATTGCTTTGAGTTATGTACCCTGTACACAATTATAATGATTTCAATAAATGTGTCTGACAGTCTGTAATATAATGGAATTGTTTTTGTAAATCGAGTTATCAAAACTAATTGTGTAGACAGACCATAGTGTTTCGAATTTGTTCTCAATTATAATAAATATTTGCTCTCACTCAATGAAATGAACACTTGTCAATATTTTGCACTACTAAACAATACACAATGCTATCATAGACTAATAACACTTTATAGTGTTAGTCTATGATGCTATTTAAAATGTACATTTAATTCATATGATATTCTACACATATAAGTGTTATTTATATGTAAATGTATATTTTGAGTGTTGAAAATAGAATAAATTAATATCATTGGCTGGAGCATAAATATGAATTTGAACATTTTTGAGAGATTTTGAATATACATATTTATTTTCCATGTATGGTTTATACTCGTGCATAAGGATATATAAGGATCCATATTGAATTGAAGACGATCTTGTACACATGCATACATAAGGCATATAACATGAATAAACAACGTTTGATATAACCAAAGACCGAATATATAATGTATTATATCATGGTATATTATATTGGTCTTTGGAATAACATCAAATGCGATATAAAATTTCAATCTAATACAATTTTAAAAATAAGAGTAACTGGCCGGTTTACATAATAAATTGTAAACAAGAATAACAACAGGCTGCTTGCTTATGCCCTTATGCATAATACTATATGGAATGAATGTACTATTTATGTGATATACATGATTGTATGTATACATCGTATATATGGTCTTTTTGTACACATACATACAAGTGTAATTATACAAATAGATTATTCAATCATATACATCAGGATCTATAATGTATATAGTATCAATGACCCATCTTAATATATTTCTTTATGAAAATATTTGTGTGTAATGTTATATATACGAGTAAATGAACTTCTTTGTTATTCATTTTAAAGGGATAATTAAAAGTATTTTCTTTAAAAGTGGTATCAATTAATTTTATATTATACATAAATAGGTATATGAATACATATTTGGTAATTACATATACACTTCCGCTATTGGCTGGTTTTTTAATTGAAAAGTCAACCTTTTTGCAATTTTTTTTCAACTTCGGTTTGATTTCGGATTTATGAATAGATAGTGGCTGTTTGATGCGGGGGAGTGGTGTGGTGGGTGGTGGGTGGTGATTACTCATGAGTAATTTTTCATTAGTAAGATTGAAAAATTTTATAGAATGAAAAATAAAATATAAATGAAAAAAAGAGATTATTGGCTGGTGGGTGCGGGGGTGCTAAAAGAGTATAAAAATTGTTGTATAATTAGCGTCGTTCGTTAAAACTGATCAACGAACTAAATTGATTTTTTCATATGCTCTGTTAACATCTACCACACTATCCTACGCATCAAACTGTAACTATTATATTTTTTTCATAAATCCAAAATTAAATGGAACATTTTGATACTAGAATCATGAAGACTCATATATTTTTCGATTTTTAATGTTTAAAAAAAATAGCTGACCGTGAAAGTTTATATTTACCGAATATTTATCAATCACACTGCACTGCGACGATTTTCCTCTAAAAAGAATTAAATAACAATTTTGATAAAAATAACAATTTGCCTCGAGCAAATATCCTTTTATGATACCACAATATCTATATTTGAAGAATATATATCATTTATTTACTACGTTACCACTATTATTCAGGTTGCGTAAATGCAAAATCCACTTTGATCGTGATCAAAATTTTTCTTCTACTTTGCTATGACTTTCTTTGATATTTTTATACATAATTTGCATATTAATATTATACTTTATTTAATCATATATATAGTAATATATTTAATTTTAAAATTTTTAAATTTGAAAACTGTCTTCCAACTATAGTTAAATTAAAATGGATGTACAGTATTGTTCACAACTACTTTTACACGGCATTTAATTTCTAATTAATTAATAAGGGGAAATGTATCCTCGAAACATTATAAATCCATAAATTTGTTTTGTGTGCATATATAATTATAATAATAAATAATTAAATTTAATATCAACTGTATTAAAATATTGTATAATTTCAACTGTATTAAAAAACGATTGATAATTCATCGCTTTTTTGTCCGAATTCATTTGGATCATTTAAGTTCAAAACAAAGTTATATATATTTTATAGACAAGAACAGAATTAAAAATTAAAAAATTAGGAGTTTATTTTATTTATATAAAAAACATGCAATTTTTAAAACTTTTGTTTAAAAAAATGCTGTATTAAAATATTTATGACTAATACTAAATGTCAGAGGCTATTCAAATTTCTGATAATATATTCTACAGTAGAGGCAGGTCAGATTAAATTATTCTTTTTTGCTATCTCCATGATCGCACCATGCAGAACTGACCAGTTCTCGCGCTTTTTAAATGAATGAATCAAATTAAAAATTTTTATTCAAAGTTATAGGTAGAAAAATATTATAAATTTTACAATTTTATTTTTTATTGTCGGCAATTTGGTTAAGGAATGATATTAAATAGTGTAGCTATCAATTTAATAGAAATGTTAAAATACAAAGGTAACTTCTGAATTCAAATAAGCAATTATAATTTACTATACGTAAACCTATTCCACGTTATTTTCAAACATAATTTTTTGAATCACTACTGAAGATATTTTGATAATACGGATCTTCAAAATATTTCTAGGATTAGAATTATAGGCACATTCTACTTAATCATTTATTTTTAAACAAACATAAATGAAAAAAATTTGATTGTATTCAATCATAAAAATACATAAATTTACAAATAATTTATTTTGGACTTCATGACATGTTGTTTATTGTTATGATTTGTGAACAAAAATATAATATTTTTCAAGCTACAAATAATTATCAATTTTCATTGAATCTAATTAAATGTTCATCAGCGCTAGTATTTAGAATTTTTTGAGTTTATACTTTATACCACAAACAAAAAACATCAACGAAATAAAATTTAAAAATTTTGAAATAAATATTTTTAAGCTTCTTGTTTTTAAAAAATATTGTAAATAATTTAAAATTCATTATCCTCAAGATTTAGAAAAATATACATATTTGTAAATGTTACAATTACTGTATTGATAAAAACTATTTAGTTAATGCTCTTTACTGTTTCAAAGCTACCTGCTGAATAACTATTATCTAATTATAATTATTTAATTATACAATACATTACAAATTCCGACCCGATAACAGTTTTTGTTCTAATTATCATATTATACTAAAAACATATGTTCGTAATTTTTAGTGACTGTAATAAAAATTTATTCCTAACACTCCTCCTCAACAAGAAATTATTCTAAATAACATTTTTCATACATAATGATTCTAAACAATTGTTATATTTCGATAACGACAAAGCTTTAGTTAATACATCTGCCGGCATTTGCTCTGTAGGAACGTACTTAATAATTATTTTATTTTCAGCAACCGTGTGTCTTATAAAATGAAACTTTATATCGATGTGCTTGCTGCGGCCGCTTACTATTGGGTTTTTTGCTATCAATTGAGCACTCTTGTTGTCATTGAAGATGGTTACTGGCAACAAATCTCTGATTCCTATCTCAGACATTAGATTTTGCAGGTAAATGGCTTCTTTTGTTGCTTCCGTCAACGACATGTATTCGGCCTCTGCGGTTGAAAGAGCTACCGTCTTTTGTCTTTTGGTCTCCCAAGAAACGCAGGAATTACATAATTTGAAAAAATAGCCACTATACGATCGACGGTCGTCGGTATTTGCAGCCCAATCTGCATCAGCAAAACCTTGAAGGTCATCATCTGTTTTTCTGAAATGAAGACCTAAATTAATTGAAAATTTCAGATATTTTAACACCCTCTTAGCTGCATTCCAATGGCCTCTGCCAAAGTTATTGTTATACTGGCTTAAAACATTTACTACGTAAGCAATATCAGGCCTGGTCGTAATGGATAGGTATAGTAGACTGCCTACCAGACTTTGGTATGGTACATGCTGAAGTTCCTTTCGTTCGTTATCGTTTTTCGGACACATATCTCTACTCAACTTCACATTCGGATCCATAGGTATCTGAACCGGGTTACAATCTTCCATTTTATATTTCTTTAATAGATTTTTAATAAATTCCTTTTGGTATAGGATAACACTATTGGCTCCTAAATGTTTTAATTCAATGCCAAGAAATCTACTTGGTTGACCAATAACTTTAATTTCGAACACCTTTGATATATTTTGTATGAAGAATTTTGTAATGTGAGGGTACTATTTTTTGTGTGTGACTGTAATCAGTCACACCATATTTTCATCTATTCTTAATTATGTGTACCTAACAGTACACATAATTACCTTTCAAAAGGCCCAAGTGTTGTTTTGCGCAACAATACAATTATCTTCATAACACGCGCATAATTTTTCTCATTGTTCTTATGCATAATGCGCATAAGATAAGAACAACTGCATGTATTATGCACGTGATTCCAATGTATTTCCAGACCATTCCATTTTTTTTGTCAAATTGTTACAAATACATGGTCAAGGTTAGCACATTATTCCATTCCCCTATATATTTTATTTGAATTATGCCCACACATATGCATATTCTTTTATGAATTTTAATGGCCGCCCCTATACATGTATTCTAATATAAATAATATGCACATATACATGCGCATTCTACTTAAATTTTACTTTAAATTTTAATGGCCGCACACGCATACATATATGTTCTCTCAATTTTTCCATTATATTTCAATATATTCCCCATGTTCTCATCAATTCCATTTTCATATTTATGTCATATTCCAGTTCATACCACAAACGTCAAAATACATGGCCACCCTAATTGGTTGTTTTCAGAGATGTTAAATTTCTATGTTTTTATTTCAAAATTTTAAGAATTTTCAATTTATATCATAATTCCTTGTCCTTTTATAAATATTTTATAAGAATTATGATTAATTTAATGTTTAGATGATTTTGTACATCCTTTTTCATTACTTAAATGCAATTTCTTTTAATTTTTTATTTATCCGGTTGTTGTCTACACTTAATCATTTTCCTTAATCGTCCGATAATACAGTTCAAAAATCGATAGTATAGGCCTTCATGAAATGAAATGGAAATGCTTATGAATTGCATCATTGCCAGTCCAAGCCTTTTTTTAAATTTTGAAAAATCTTAAATTTATTCACAAAGCCTATGTAATGAATTTTATTACATAAATTATATGTCTTAGGATTCTAAAAATTCTAAATTATCTTCCGTAATTAACCCCATGTAGAAATTCCTTTTGATTTTTTTAGAATCCTATGAAATTGTGTAAAATATTTTGTACTTTACACATATATGTAAAGTTATCGTTCCAATTTTCACTTTTTTATATGAAAACCCCCACTCATATTCTCCAATAAGAAAATGCATCTATTGTTTTGGCGGAATATAAAAAGCGCATCACGCGTTTTTAACTTTCTTCTTGTGCTTCCTTTTTTCGATCGTATAAGGGCAACCCCTGTCGGAGTAAAAATTTTTTTTAAAAAAAAAGCCTGAAAATTTTTAATTTGATAGATAATAAAAATGATGTAGTGCCGGTATTTTGTAAAAAAAAAAAAAAAAAAGAAAAAAAAAAAAACAAAAAAAGGACAAATTTAAAACGAGAAAAGGTATGAAAGTCGTGCTTAAAATTTCAAAGTGTTAATAGAAAATAAATTAAATAACATATTTTATTCACACATATACTATACATACATTTAATATATCTAATCTATAAAAAAAAGTAAAGTAAAAAAAAAAAAAAATAAAAAAAAATAAAAATCTAGTGATATTAATATGAAAAGTAAAATATACATATATATGGTATATATTTAATCCATTAACTCATCATGTGATTTTTTTTTACTCGAATTAAATACCTACATAATTAATTTTATTATTGATTTCACATAAATGCTTGTACTTCATACAGATGAAAATTTTGGTATTAATTTATGATAACAAAAAGAAAGAAAGTACAATAAAAGGAAATATACAAAATGCTATTATATTGAATTTGAATTTAATTTAATTTTTTTGATATTATCAATTTTATCGGTATCGAAGAAAAGTATTTTTTTTGTTTATTTTGTTAATTTTTTTTTTTGGTTTAAATTTATTGATAAAATGTAAACTTAAATAATGTATGTATCAAAATCTATAATTGTATTTGAAAAAAAAAAAATAAACAAAAAAAAAGAAAGGAAAGTAAAATTGCAAAAAAAAAAAAAAAAAAACATAAATTAGTGGTTTAGTGAATAAAAGAGTTTTGTAATATACTAACTATAAGCAAGAACATAAGTTAAGAATAGTTAAAAGAAGAAATGTGTAATCTATATACAGCATTACGTATAAGGGTATGCTCTTTGTTATTATACATTAAGATATGAAAACATATATAGTGTGTTAAGTAAAGTTGTCGTTTATTTTAACGAAAATTTTAAAAAAAGGAAAAACAAGAAGAAATTTTTTTTGAAAATTAAAGTAAAATTAGAAATTTAATATAAATTAATTGAAAGTTTGAATAGAAATGTAATTTAAGTATATTATTTTGAAGTTGACAAATTAAAGAGAAAAAAAAAGAAAAAACAAAAAAAAAAAAAATGTAAATTTCATAAGCTTATCATTGTCTAAGTAAATTCGTCTGTGCAGCAAATAACCACACCTTAAGTTATATAAACATAATCCAGTCATCATTTCGCCTTACGACACCAGACAATCAAAATGACCGTATCAACATCATTATCATCAACATCTTAAACTTCCTCGATTGCAAAGATATTTGTAACACCCGTATCGTCATATCAGCTTTAACTTAGCCAAACTTCATCATCATAATTTATAACAACATTTTTCTTTCTCAACATTAACAACATCGACATCAGCAATCAGCTATCACATGCGCGCCAACATTTCATCTTTAAATGGGCCCCAGGTAATTGAAAAAAAAAAAAAATTTTTTTACAAGGAAAATGGGATTAATATTAAAATTTTGACCATTATATTTCCAAAAAAAAAAAAAAAAAAAAAATGTACAGAGTATATTTGTAAATATATCATTAAATTATAGAAAAAAATAAAAAAGAAAAAAAAAGGAAAAGAACAAAGATACAATGATTTTGTTCATGTGTGTGTATGTATTAATTAAAGAAAATTAAGATATATAACGTAAAGATCCTTAAGAGTGGTTAAAATTGGGAAATTGAGGTATAAGTTGCTATACCAATTTATGACAATATATACGCACACATTTGAATTATATATGTTTACATGTAAACTTAAGTCATGTATAAATATTAAAAATAAAATTAGATAAAATACAATATTTATTAAACTAGATCTATGGATTGCAAATGTTAGTAGTAAGGATAAAAAACATAGATAAAATTAAAGTAAGGAAAAAATTCAGAAAGCTATAAAATTTCAAATACCTAGATGGTAATGCTTATCCGTAGATGAGATGATATGTGAATATAGGTGTAATTAATAGAATTTAAATCAAACAGTCATTCATATTATCTAACCAAAATTATGTATGCATTTAAATTCGAACTGAATCTGGTTCAGAAAAAAAAAATATACTAAATAAAAAAACAAAAAAAAAAAAGGAAAAAAAAAAAAAATCTCATGAAATTGAAATACAAAATTTTTTTTTGATATTGTAACGGATAAATGAATTTTTTTTAGTTTGGTTAATTTTTTTTTATAAGTGAATAAAATGTATGTGTGAATTGAACATAATGGCTTTTGCTTCATACCCTATCACCTTTTCAGTACCCAAAATTCACGCAACATGATTTAGACAATAGAGATTGGGTTTTTTTTGTCAAATTGATTCATCTTTCAGTTTTATAAGGATGGGAACATAGTTTTACAGCGAACTATGTTTATCGAGGTGGGTTAGTCCCAATCATCGTTGGGCGAGGCATTTTCCTTTTATTTTACAGGACCAACGATGGTTGCAGCTGTTTTCTTGGGCCAGAGCGGGGCCATAATTTCAGGTTCAACGGTGTGAGTGCAGTTGTTTTTGTTTGTACTATATTTTGAAGCATTCTTGGTAGAAGGATTCTACAACCTTCTATCGCTTCAGGCTACGAAATAAAAAGAGAGATGGATAGTGGCAAACTCACGCCCCATCCGGCGAGCTAGCACCGTGCCAGCCAACTAGCGTAGCCGCCACTACCACCATCCATCATCTCAAGACGTAAGTATGACGTCATGTGTGTGGTACTTAATTTTTACAAGTACGATCCGGCCCTGTGTATAATAATCATTATACACAATGTATTACAATTGGTGTGGTATGTTGTATGCAGTGTGAGGTCAGGGTGGGCTTCCATCTCTCATTAGGATGGAAGATACTGCCATGACGTCACACAGCATATATATATCCATACATATAAACAATCATTTTTTTTTGATATTTTTTTTAGATTTTCTTTATTACAGGTTTACAGTGGTCGTAGTACTATAGTAGTACACACATAATGTTTTCATATATTACAATTTAATTCCATTTTCACATTTTGATGCTAGTATTATGTCGTCTACATATATGGCTAAAATAATATATTTTCCATCATTTTCATATTTATACATACAAGGCTCATACTCCATTATTAACTTCATTTGAAGAGTGGTATTCTTCGAGTGAATTTTCTAGTTCATCTACTTTATTATCTTCGACAGTATTTATAAGTTCAGTTATAAATTGCTTCTTTGGTCGTCCTCGCGTTCCCGTTCGAATAATTTTTGGTCTTCCTCTTTTTCTGATACTGTTTTCGATCATGACATCATTAATGTTTTCTTTTTTCATTTCTTCATCAGTCTCGACATTTTCTGAACTATTTTTGATGACTTTATTTTCATTTTCTTTCAGGTTATGGTTTTCCAGTGGCCAATCTTCGTTTTTAATATTTTCATTATCTAGACTTATTACATTCAGATTATTGTTATCAGTATATGTACATTCATTTACGAATATCACATTTCTACTCTTCATAATTTTTCCAGTTGATTTTTCCCATAGACGATATGCTTTCGCTTCTTCGCTGTAACCGAGTAGATAGCATGGCTTTGATCTAACATTAAATTTCCCTTTTATTGGACTCTTTTGCAGGACGTATGCAAACGTACCAAACGTTCGCAAATGTTTCACATTAGGATCCCTATTTCGCCATAATTTAGCATTGTCTGTCCGTAACGATTTTATATGAGCATTTTTGTAATTTTCCACCTTAGCCTTGTATATTTTAAATATCTGTAACGCCTCACTTTTGTGTTTCAGAAAATAGACATCGCACCACCGAGTAGCATCATCGATGAAGGTTATGAAGTAACGTGCTCCTCCAGCTGATCTTGTCTGCATTGGTCCACAAATATCGCAATGTATTAGATCTAAAGGGTTTTTACATATGGAACAGTAAATTATGTTCCATATTAATTGAAAATAAAATATCAATTTTTACCGAGTTATAGAAAAAAAATTGACTAAGTCTATAAAAAAATTTGGTAATGCTCAAAACACCTGATTTTTAAATTTTTATATTATGATCATAAAGCAGAATAATACTTTATGTATTCAGAAGTCCTAAAGCCCAAACATTAAAAAAGACATTCTTTAAAAATTTCAAAAAGAAATTCAATTCACGGGATATGATATAATATATAATCGTATCTTGCATTCATATGTCAATGAACTTAAAAAGATAACAAAAAAACCCATAATATATCCATATGTATACATATATTATGTATAATCAAAGATACTATACTATCACAGATAAGGGTGTCTGATCTGTAATACTATGTAAGAACATATTTATATGTATTTATATAGTATCTCTGGTATAATGCTAGAGTAATTGTTATGTATGCTTTTGTAAAAATCTCTGTTGCCAAATATTCTACAATCTACATTAGAAAATAATGTAGATCCACACAAGTAATACATACAACCAAAGACCATATAAATGTATATATTTATATGGTCTTTGATATGACTACAATTGTATATATGTATTTCAATTAGAAGTAGTAGTAGTAATTTATATCAGAGCATATAGCACGCGACAAAGCATATTAACAAAACATCACATACATACATATATAAAAATACATAAAATATGAAATACACCCCTTTTTCAACTCAATCATATATTAAATACGACTATCAAATCAATACAATAAAAAAAAATTTGGAAACCAGCCCTATTGTCAATTGTTGTATTCATAAAGCATTTACGTACAAAATATCCATTTATTTTTACTTGTTATTATTATTATTATTAAAGGTAGGCCTTTCAACTCTTAAAATTAGGTTATTTAATGCTTATACTATCTTTTACATATATTTATGAATTTGATTTAATTAAAAAAGGCTAATGTTATTATTCTTATTATTAACAATAAATTGTTATCATTATTATTGTTGTTTTGTTGTTATGTATTTTAATCTAAATTTTATTATATAGTTTTATTTGTTTAAAGAAATTGATTATATTTGAAAGTGTTTCTTTTTCTTCGCTTGCAAGATCTTTCAATCCATTTATATTTAATTTATTTCTGTGGAATGTGAGGTAGTTGCATTCTTCCATTAGATGTTTATTGGTTAATGGGTTATTGCATTTGCATTTGGGTGGTTGTGATTTGTCTATGAGGTATTTATGTGTGAGATTTGTATGTCCTGTTCTTAGTCTTGTGAGAAAGGTTGCAGTTTTTCGTGGTATTGTGTTTATATTTGACAAAGGTGTAGTGTCATCTTTTATTTGTCTGTTTGTTGTTATTTTGTGTGTTTTTCCATTTTTCGTTCTAATTTTTATGGATGTTTATTTTTGTTAATTTTTTTTAATCTTTTATATTTATTTCATTGTTTGGGTTTATATTAAGATTTAGTGCTTCTTTTGCTAGTCGATGGGCCTCTTCGTTTCCTTTGATGCCAATGTGACTAGGTATCCACATGAAAGTATAGTTTTTATGGTTTGTGAATATTTCGTCTTTTATTACTTGGGCTATTGGGTTTTCGGGATATAATGAGACAAGGGATTGAATGGAGCTTAGTGAGTCGGTACAGATTAAGAATTTGTTATTTGGGTGATTTTTAGTTTCGGCTATTGCGTTTAGTATAGCATACATTTCTGTGGTGTGAATGTTAGTGTAGTTATTTAGTCTATAGTTTTTATTAATTTTGTCTATTATGAAGGCACAGCCTGATTTTTCGTTTTGTACTGATCCGTCTGTAAAAATTTTTGTGTATTTTCTGTATGTAGTATTTAATTTCTCTATATATAGTTGTTGATAAATTTGGGAGCTTGTTTTTTGTTTTTTCAGTTTTACTATTTCATTGTCTATGGTAATATTTGGAGTTAGCCAGAGAGGGTTTGAGGGTAGATGATATTTAATTATTTTCTCTTTAAATGGAATTTTATATTTTTGTGCTAAAGATTGTGCTCTACAAAGGAGGGGTGTTTACTTGTATTCTTTTATTTCGTTGGTACTGTTAAGGATGGGATGGTTTTCTTGTGAGTTGATTCGTAGGAGTAAATGGATTGTTTGTATGTCTCTTCTGTAATTTAAGGGAATTTGTCTTGCATCTATTAGTAGGCTATCTACTGGGGTTGTTCTAAATGCTCCTATACTAAATCTTATTCCAGTATGATGTATTGTGTTTAGGGTTTTTAAAATATTTGGATTAGCTGATGAATATATCGGACTGCCGTAATCAAGTATTGGTAGTATTATAGAATTGTGGATTTGAAGAAGTGTTTTTCTACTAGATCCGTACTCGTTGTTACATAAGATTTTAATTATATTCATAGCTTTTGTTGCTTTTGTTTTAATATCTTTTACATGTGAGTTCCATTTTAGTTTGCTATCGAATTTTAGTCCTAAAAATTTGTGTTCTGGTGTTATTTCTATATTCACATTGTTAAGTATTAGATGTGGGGTTCTGTAAATTTTATATTTTTTAGTAAACATCATAAATTTAGACTTGGTGGCTGAAAAGGTCATTCCGTTTGTTTTAGTCCATAGTGTCAGTTGATTGATTGTATTTTGTATGTTTTCTGTAATTTTATCAATGTCCTTGTCAGATGAGAAGATTGTCAAGTCATCAGCATACATTACGTGTTTTTTTGGTGCTTGTATATATTTGTTTATTTCATTTATTCCAATTAGAAAGAGAGTTGTACTGAGAACTGATCCTTGTGGGATACCGTTTTCTGCTGATCTTTTTGATGATGTTGTGTTTTCAATTGCTACTTTAAATTTTCTTGAAAGAAGGAAGTTCTTGATAAAGTTGAGCATATTGTCTTTTATGTTTAGTTGTATGGCATTGTCAATAATTTTTTGTCTCCATATTCGATCATATGCTTTTTCGAAGTCGAAGAAGACAGCGATAATGGATTGATTCTCAGAGAAAAATTTTTGGATTTCTGTTTCTAAATATCCTATTGCATCAATGGTTCCGAGGTTTCTTCTGAAACCGAACTGGAATTGGTTTATTGATTTATTTTTTTCTAAGAACCATGTGAGTCTTTTATTGACCATTCTTTCAGGTATTTTGCAAAGACAATTGGTAAGAGATATTGGCCGGTAATTAGTTTGTATCTTAGGATCAGTTCCTTTTTTTAGTATGGGTATCAGTAGGGATTCTCTCCAGTTTTCAGGAAATAAATTATTTGTCCATATGTAGTTGTAAAATTTAAAAAGATATTCTTTTTGGGAGTAAGATAGGTGTTTCAGCATGTCATTATGTATTAAGTTTGGTCCTGGTGAAGAGCCTTTAACATTTTGGAGAGTATATTCTAGTTCTTTCATTGTGAATAGTTTGTTATAGTTTTCTGTTGAGTTGTGTGGGTGGTTTTGAAGGGTGTACGGTGAAGTTTTGGTAATGTTATTGTTTGTTGAAATAGTGTTTTGGCAATTTTTGTTATTAAAAGATTTTTCAAAGTAGTCGGCCAGTTTATTACAAATTTTTAGTTTTTCGGTTATAATTTCTTGAGTTGACGTTTGTAAAGCTACTATTTTCTGGAATTGGTTTTTGCCGTTTAGTGTTCTTATTTTTCGGAAAATTTCACTGAAAGTTGTTTTATGTGTAATAGAAGAAATATACTGTTGCCAGGTTAATTTTTTGTATAGACGTATTAATTTTTTTGTTTTGGTTTTAGATTTTAAAAAATTTATAAAGTTTTCCTGAGTGGAATTTTTTTTAAATATTTTTAACATTTTCTTTTTTTCTTTGATGGCGTTACTGATTTTTTCATTCCACCATGGGACATATTTTTTATTTTGGTGGGTAAGAGTTAAAGGTATTGATAAATTGGCAGCTTTGAGAATTTCTTCACGAATGTGTGTTTCAAACGAGTCGGCATTAATGGGGTTACTTAATGGTTTTTCAAATTTTTATGTTTTTTTGATAGATGTTCCATTTAGCTTTTTTTGTGTTGAAAGTTGTTCTTCGGTTAATCGTATCGGTTTTTAAATTTATTTGGGTTATTATTGGGAAGTGATCACTTCCGTGAAGATCGCTTTCAATATACCAGTTTAGAATGGGGTGGATTTGTGGTGAACACTTAGTGAGATCAATATTAGAAAATGTTTTATACGAAAAGTTAAAGTGTGTAGGGTTTTTGTTGTTGAGAATATTTAGAGTGTTGTTATTTATGAAATTTTCTATTTCAATCCCTTTTTGGTCTTTTTCATCAGATCCCCACAAAGGGTTGTGAGCGTTAAAGTTTCCTACTATAATTACAGGTTTTGGGGTTTGGTTTATGAGGTTTTGTAATTGCTTTTCTGTTAGTGTTTTGTCTGAGTATATATTAAGTATGGTAAAAGTTATTGTGGAGTGAACTCTTATTGCTATCGCTTGTATATACTATGTATTCAATGAAATTTCGTGGCTGTAGTATTGTTCATCTACTAAGATAGCAACTCCACCTCATGCCACAGAATTTGTAATTTTATTTTTGTAATAACATGTAAACTTTTTTACCTTTGGTTCGTGAGTTGATGTTAATTTGGTTTCTTGCAAGCAGAAGATTGGTTTTGTGTATTTTCGATTTAATAGTTTAAATTCATCTAGGTGATGTTGAAAGCCTTTTATATTCTATTGGATTATGTTTATATATTTATTTGAACAATTTTTATGTGTTAGTATCATGTTAGTATGAAAAATTATTTGTATGATTTTATGTTATCTTTTTTTCTTTTTTGTTTGGGCTAACTCCAGTGTGTTGTTTTGTGGATCTTCCTCGTTTTTTTTGCGATATAGTTGTATAGTTTTCACCTTGTGTTGCGAGATTTTCGTCATCTGTTATTACATCGATTTCTGTTTCATTTGTTTTGTGAGAGATGTTGAGGTAGGTTGGGTTTTTCTCGTTGTTTTTCTCGTTGTTGGATTGTGTTTGATTTATTATTTTGTGTTGTTTGGGTGATTTTTTCTATATTTGTGTTGTTGTTATTGATTGATGTTATTGAAGAGTTTTCTAATTGGGCTGAATTGTTTTTGTTGGTTTGTATGTTGCTATCATCATTGTTTTTTTGTAATGTTTTGTTTGTCGCTTTGTTCTCTGGGTTGTTATTCAGTATTGATGCGTAGGAGGTATAAATGTTTGAAGAAATAAATCTTCTTGCATATATTGCTCTTGCCGTTTTCATATTGGTTTGTTCTATTGTTTTAATTTTTGTGATTTCTTTTTGTTTTAAGAATGTTGGGCAATTTTTGCTTATTGAATTGTGTGTATTGGATTGACAATTTGTGCATTTGGTTGTTTCATTGCATTTTTCTTTTGTTATGTTGTTTTCGTCGAAATGATATTTTTTATCACAATTTAAGCATTTTTTTTCTTTTTTGCAAATTTTTGTTGGGTGGTCGAAGTGAAAACAATTCCAACATCTTAGAGGTGGTGGAATGTATTGTCTGACTTCGACTTTCTCATAACCGATTTTTATTTTGTCAGGTATTGTGGTTGTATTGAACGTTAAAAAGAACAGTCCAGTTGGATTTTCTTGATTGTTGTCTTTTTTTGTGATTCTTTTGATTTCGATAACGTTTTGTTCTTTTAGTTCTTCAAGTATTTCGTTATCGGATAAGTAAATGAGGTCGATGTTATATATTACTCCCTTGCTTTTATTGAGTTTTTCGTGTTCGTATATCTTGATATTTACATCGGGCGACAGATTTTTCATATTTAACAGTTTGTTTGCTTGGTTTATGCTTTGTGTTTTAATTAATATAGTCCCATTTCTGAGTTTTTTGCATAAATTGAGTTCTCCACTTATTATGTCATATATTCTTTTTTTAATTAGGAAAGGTGAAACGCGAGTTAGTGTTTTACCTTCATCTAATCTTTCCATAATTAAATATTTTGGACCTGTAGTTGAGAAGAAATTTGTTTTGTTTGAATTGATGTTTGGATTTTTATCTGGTGGTTTTGGATCTTGATTTGGGAGAAAATCTATGTCCATTTTTTTTTTTTTTAATTTATTTATTTAATTTTTTAGCTATTTATATAAAATAAATAGTTATTAATCTTTGAAGTCCATAAGATTGTAAATTCACTATAAATCGCACTTGATTTTCGTTATTTATATTCTCACTATTTTTGTTTTCACAATACAATTATATAATTTTATTTAATTTAATTATTAAAAATTGTCATTACAGAATTTTATTAATTTTGTGTAGCACACTAAAAACAAAGCGTGCTATGTAACATTTGTCAAATGCTTATAAAATTTTTTATTTTTTTGAAATTAATTAAATAATTAATTAATTAATTTTTTATTTATTAATTAAATAAACCGCCTTCAAACTTTTACCATTTATTAATTAATTTTAATTTTTTTTTTTTTAATTTTTCTGAGTAAAAATTTTTAATTTTTTTAATTTTTTTCATTTTTTAATTCTTTTTAATTCCTTTTAACACGACTGACTTCTTCATTTATTTTTACTTATTCAAGTATAATATCATATCACGAGTGCGTTCGTAAACGTTACTATAGTTAACTATAGTGTAATGTATGTACAATAATGTACATTGTTGTACTGTCAGGCATGTAACGCAGTCATGTATGCATAGTCCACACTACAACATACTGTTTATCTGAAAATAAATACTGAAAATTAAAATACAAAAGTTCGTTTTATTTACATATGATTGTGTCGCGTGACGTCACAGCAGTATCTTCCATCCTAATGAGAGATGGAAGCCCACTGTGATATCACACGGCACAAACACATACAACGATAAAACGTAATGTATACTATTGTTATTAAGTACAACGTGTATTTAAAACATGTTGTACAGGGCCGGCTATTGCGGTTGAAATTAAGTACTAACACTCATTACGTCATACTTACTTCTTGAGATGATGGAGGGTGGTAGTGGCGGCTACGCTAGCTGGCTAGCACGGTACTAGCTCGCCGGATGGGGTGTGAGTTTTCCACTGCTCCATACCTCTTTTGTTTTCCGTAGCCTGGTGCACCTCATTAAACATAGTTTGCTGTAGAACTATGTTCCCAACCTTGACAAAAATAAGTGATAAATGAAATCAAATCAAAATTTGATAAACCTATATGCTGGTTCCAAGATATTTGGGGTTCTGGTATAGGGGTAGAGTCTAACACAAAAGCCAATGTTTCCAACTTTACAAATTCATCTTTATTTGTACATAGGCAAACCCTTCAAAATATGTAAATTCAATTTTTTCTCTCTTTACACTAGAAGTATTATCGAATATGTTTGATTAGAAGATTTAAATTTCCATTTTTTGAACATATAAATGTGCATATAATTTTCTTATACTTATTTCGTTTTGTTTAACAAATCATTTTCTCTTACAATTAATACAAATTAATTTATGTACATTATTATTAACAAGACCAAAAAAAAAAATATAACCTATGGTACTCAAATTAAAAAAAATTATGATATAATTGTAAATTTAGAAAAGGAAAATTTTATATTAAGTTAAGAAGATTTTGTTTTCTTATGTGAAAACACAAATTTGACCACATTACTTTTATTTCTCAAATAATTAAAAAAAATACACTTTGTATGATTTATAAATTTTAGTAATTCCTCTGTGAAAATCTAAATATATACGTGACTATTATAAACTCTAAAAGTTATCATTTGTTTATTTATTTGTATTAAAATATCATGGGTCATAATTTAATTTAACCTTTAATTACCTTAGCTCAGTTATTTCGTTGGCGCGCTTGTATGATGTTATAAATGATGATGCTGCTGATGATGTTGACGATGATGATTATGATGAATAATAATTTGTGGTTTAATGATTGTTACGAAATGAAAATCACTAGACTGCTGAATTTATATAATAATCTCTAAATTTATTTGATCATTCAAACTATTGTAAATACTCAACTAATATTACTTTGACTACTATAGATTCATTCTTTTGCATTTAAATTGCTTACATCATATTTTTGATATTGTCAAGTATCAATGTAATATTAGTTGTGTATATTGTATCATTATTCATTCTCATTCTTTATCGACAACTGATTCAGCCATTTATTATTCAGCAATTATAACACACTCAATTTATGTTAATCATGTTCATCAATTAATATTTTCTTTCTTCTTTGATCAACCTTCAATCAGTCAACATCATAAATAAAATTGTCGTTTGTTAAACCCAGAAAAAAAATCATATTGTAATAATTTTCTACTATTCAATTATAATTTGCAATAAGTGCATTAGAAATAGTAAAAATAAAATAGAATAAAGATTGTCATTAGTAAAATAAGTCAGTAAAATAAGTTTATCAAACAATATAAATTGTGTTAATTAATAAAAAATTTGGATTTTTTATGAACCAGACTATGGATTCATTTTGTATCATTTTATGGTCCTTCGAGCCGGATTTTGGAGTGTGTAAGGTATAATTTTGCATATTATTAATTCATTAAATATTTCAAAATTTAAATTTAAAAATTTAAATAAAAAATTTAAATAAAAAATTCATTAAATATTTAAAATTTGGATATTTTAAAACTATCATTTGGATATAATTTTAACCTTGTGATATACATATAAAAAGTTGTTCATAACAATAGACAATAGATTACGGTTCTATTACGGTACTTATTGCTAAAAAATGTGTTACTATTGAAATATATTGATATAGAAAATTGTAGTTGTTAATCATATATATCGGTATTTGAATAATAGACTTGATTGCATTAACTTTACACGTGCTAAATATCAGTGTTGCCGGTTGATCAAGAAGCACTTTTTGTTGAATATAACTAAATCAAATAAGAGTTGCCGAGTAGTCCGAACCTTTAAAATTTGAATTGAGCTTGAATTATAACCTGAACTATTTGAAGTGATTATGTTATCATTAATTTCGTCAATTATTAAATCCAACAGTGTAACAAATTGATTAATCTGTTAATATATTTTGAATCAAAACCATTGTTCTTTAACATTCGTACATTAAATTTATTGTGAATCATGGAGGCTCTTAAAATTAAACGTGGATATGTAAAAGGTTCTATGACACGATTAGCAGCATTTTGTGATAAGATCACTGCTGACATTACAGTCGAAGCTTTACAAACCCGGTTAGATAGATTAGAAACCATTTGGACGGAATTTCTTCAAATTCAAAACGAATTCGCTACTTTTTGTAATGACCCAAAATTCCAAGATCAACTTACGGAATATGAAGATTTTGAAAAGAGCTACATTCTTACAAAACAACGATTGTTACACGCAATTAACGCACAGAATACTCCCAATGCTACTGAACCAATACTTGATCGTCTTGCATCTCAACAAACATCATTTCTTGAAAGATTTTCAAGCACTCTTAATTCAAATAGTATATCTCATGGTCTTAGTAATTCTCATGTGTTCGCAAAATTACCAAAATTAGATTTGCCGAAATTCAATGGTAATTATAATGAATGGATATCATTCAAGGATTTGTTTATTGCTGCTGTAGATAAAAATCCGAATTTAAGTGATAGTCAAAAGTTAAATTATTTAAAATCATATGTGATAGGTGACGCAGCCTTGCTGTTAAGACATATACCAATTTCAGATGCAAATTATGCATCAACATGGAAGCGTTTGCAAGATCGGTATGATCGAAAGGATCAAATTGTAAATTCATTCATTCGAACTTTTCTTTCATTACCGTATGTTACAAATACGTCTATGCTGGGATTACGTAAATTAGCTGACGGCGCCAGTGAAGTAATTCGGGGACTGGAAGCAATCGATGTCAAAGCCACAGAGCGAGATCCGTGGTTAATTTATTTACTACTTCAAAAAACTGATGTAAATACTCGTCAAGAATGGGCAAAGGAAACCATTACCTGTGAATTTCCTACAATTGAAATGTTAATCACCTTTCTTGACAAACGGAGTCAAGCTCTCGAAGATTCGATTTCTACAACTCGACAATCCAGTAACAAGGTTAATTCGTCTAGTGTGAAGGTACACTCTACGTCACTTGAATCTTGTCCAAAGTGTCACAAAACTCATTTGTTAGGACAATGTCCAGAATTCAAATTAATGGCCATCGATGAAAAAAGAAAATTTGCTCGTAATACAAGACTTTGTTTTAATTGTTTACGTCCTAACCATACCGCTAAAACATGTCGATCAATGTATACTTGCCGATATTGTAAAGGCAAACATCACAGTTTGGTCCATCTGAATCGTGAATCTAATTCTACAACATCGAATCAAATTAACACTTCTACACCCAATCAATTGAGGTTAAAAAATGAACATAAAGATACGGCAACAGAAACTCACGATTCTCTTATCGCTGTTAGTTCACATATTAGTTCAAATAATGCTGCAATTTATTCGTCTTCATTATTACCTACAGCACTTGTACTTGCTTTGGACAATTATGGAAATACACAACCATTTCGATTACTTCTCGATTCAGGATCACAGGTATCATTTGTAAGTGAATATTGTGTACGACGATTAGGGTTGCGTCGAAACCACTCTAGAATTCCCGTCACTGGCGTATCATCTTGTGTAGCAGGAGTTACAAAAGGGATCGTAAAATTGCATCTACAGTCTAGAATCAATCAATCCACTCTGGATATCGATGCATTCATTCTTAATAAACTTACAGCTGATGTTCCAAATTATCCTATCAAATCTCTACCTCAATTGTCAACATTGCAGTTAGCTGATCCCAACTTCAATGTTCCAGGTCCAGTTGATATCATCCTTGGTTCTGATAAACTCTTTCATATTTTCGAAAATGGACGTTTTGTTCTCGATGATGATCGATTGGTAGTGCAATTGACCAAATTCGGATGGATTGTCACTGGTCACCAACCTATGCTACATGAGAATAATGATCCAGAGCCCTCCATTGAAATAAACATGGCATCTATTTGTCGTGATACTGATATTGATAATTTGTTACACAAATTTTGGGAAATGGAGGAAATAAGTTATTCAAATAATAACTTGTCATCTGATGAGTTGAAAACTGAAGACATATTTTCATCAACAACCATACGTGGGGATGATGGCAAGTATATCGTGGAACTTCCATTCAAAACACCAACAGTACCACTTGGAAAAAGTTATTACACTGCTCTGAAGAGACTGCAGTCAATGGAAAATCGTTTTGAAAGATCTGACTCGTTGAAGAATTCATACACTAAGTTTATGGACGAATACTTGGAATTAAATCATATGGAAAAGGTACCACCCAAAGAGGTTACATTTAATCAATCTTATTATCTACCCCACCATGCTGTGCTCAAACCTGACAGCACCACTACCAAACTCAGAGTTGTTTTTGATGGTTCTGCGAAATCATCTACTGGGTTCTCTCTAAATGATGCGTTGCTGATAGGTCCACCAATTCAAAGAGACTTATTCACTGTGTGTATCCGATTCAGAATTCATCAGTATGTTTTTACTGCAGATTTAGAAAAAATGTATAGGCAAATCTGGGTGTCGAAAAAACACACTGATTTTCAACGAATTTTATGGCGAAAATCTCCTACTGATCCTGTAGAAATCTATCGATTAAAAACAGTAACTTATGGAACTTCTCCAGCTCCATTTTTGGCTGTCAGAGTATTGCTTCAATTAGCATCCGATCATTCAGCATCACATCCAAAGGCAGCTCAAATAATTAATGACAATTGTTATGTGGACGATATTTTAACCGGTTCAAATTCAATAGAAGAACTCATGCAAATGAAAACAGAATTGGTTGAGTTATTAGCAAGTGCAGGATTCAACCTAAGGAAGTGGAGCAGTAATTGTTTGTCATTCCTTAATTCTATTGAAGAAAGTCAATGTGATTTTAGTGCGAAGGATTTAACCAATGATTCCAAATCAATCAAAACTTTGGGTTTAAAGTGGACTCCTTCATTAGATACATTTTCATTCAGCATTTCAGTTATGAACGATCAAGTAATCACCAAACGATCACTACTATCTGAAGCATCTCGTATCTTTGATCCACTTGGTCTTCTCACGCCTGTAACGATTACTATCAAAATATTATTTCAATCACTGTGGTTACTTAAACTAGACTGGGATGATCCAGTACCTGAACACGTGAAAAACCATTGGAATAAATTGCGAAATACGTTACCTCTACTAAATTCAACACAAATACCACGATTTATCGGTAATATTTTCGGATCTGATGTCGAGTTACACGGGTTCTCGGATGCCTCCGAAAAGGCATTTGCAGCGGTTTTATATTGTCGAATCAAAAGTAACGATATGAATTATGAGTGCCGTTTAATCGCGTCAAAAAGTAAAGTAGCTCCACTCAAGCAAATCTCCGTTGCTCGATTAGAACTTTGTGGAGCTGTCCTATTAACAAGACTTTTTACAAGAATATTACAGGTAATTAAGGGTCTATCTTGCAAATTGTACGCTTGGACTGATTCGAAAATTGTTTTATGCTGGTTATCATCTCCTCCACGTCGCTGGAACACATTTGTGGCCAACCGTACTTCTGAAATTTTGGATACTATTCCACGTGCACATTGGTCATATGTAAAATCAAGTGATAATCCTGCCGATTGTGCTTTCCGAGGGATTTCTCCAACAGAATTATTACAGTCAAAATGTTGGTGGCATGGTCCACAATGGCTCCAGTATGATACATCGACATGGCCTTCTAGTTATGACAACATTCTGCAAGAATCTATTGATATTCCTGAAGAGCGGCATACAACCATTCTATCATTACCAGTCACCCATGATCATGATTTATTTGCTCAACTTAGTCACAAATACTCCAGTTGGATACGACTTCTTCGTGTTATTGCATATTGTTTCAGATTCATCCGAAATAGTTCAAAACCTACGTCAAAAACTACTGGACCACTTCTAGTCACAGAATTGAACTATGCCAGCTTAAAGTGTTTACTCTATGTTCAAGCAACCAATTTTCGAACTGAAATTGAATGTTTAAAAAGAAACAAATTTATCCAGTTACGACATCAACTATCCAAATTAACACCATTCATTGATGACACTGGTTTGATGAGAGTTGGTGGCCGACTGAAACATTCGGAACTTTCGTATCAATCAAAACATCCTATTATATTGCCTAATCACAATATCATTAGTACATTAATTGTTCGTCATTTCCATTTTAGATATTCTCATGCAGGAATAGCTGAATTATTTGCCTTACTCAGGCAAGAATATTGGATTCTAGGCAGTCGTAACATAATCAGAAAGGTAGTACACAAATGCATCTCATGTTTTCGCCAACGACAACAAGTATCTTCGCAACTCATGGCTCATCTTCCAGCTTCTCGAGTGACATACGCACGACCATTTGCTCATGTGGGCTGTGATTATGCAGGTCCAATCACACTTCGGTTATTTCGCGGAAGAAATCCAAGATTCACCAAAGGTTACATCTGTTTATTCATTTGTTTGACCACCAAGGCCATCCATATTGAAGTAGTCACGGAACTAACTACTGAAGCATTTATCTCTGCACTGCGTCGATTTGTGGCCCGCCGAGGCAAATGCACTCATATTTTTTCAGATAATGGAACGAACTTTAAAGGCGCTCATAAGATGTTAACTGAAATGCATAAATTACTTATGTCAGAAACACATAACACCATGGTACAAAACTATTTATCTCAAGATAACATCCAATGGGTTTTTAATCCTCCAGGTGCACCTCATTTTGGTGGACTCTGGGAGGCTGGAGTAAGGTCCGTCAAAATGCACTTAAAACGAGTAATTGGAGATCACATCCTGACCTTCGAAGAATTATATACTGTTTTAACACAAATTGAAGCAGTCGTAAATTCAAGACCATTGTGTTACATTCCAGAAACTGAAGTTGAAGCTTTAACACCATTTCATTTGCTAACAGGCACTGCTTATACAGCGGTTCCTGAACCAGATTTACAATCAACAAAAACGAATTTATTATCAAATTGGCAACTTCTACAACAAATGTTACAAGGATTCTGGAAGAAATGGCATGCTGAATATCTCACGTCGTTACAACAACGTGCAAAATGGAGACATGTTCAACCTAATTTTAATTATGGAGATGTTGTTTTAGTTAAAGAAGCAAATTTACCACCGTCTAAATGGGTCTTAGGGAGAATCAATGAAATTCATCCAGATAAAGACGGAATTGTACGAGTAGTTACGGTTAATACAAAATCAGGTACCTTTGTACGTCCTATTGTCAAGATTGTCAAATTACCACTTCAAGAAGAACTAAATACTTCAACGCCGGGGGAGGATGTTACGAAATGAAAATCACTAGACTGCTGAATTTATATAATAATCTCTAAATTTATTTGATCATTCAAACTATTGTAAATACTCAACTAATATTACTTTGACTACTATAGATTCATTCTTTTGCATTTAAATTGCTTACATCATATTTTTGATATTGTCAAGTATCAATGTAATATTAGTTGTGTATATTGTATCATTATTCATTCTCATTCTTTATCGACAACTGATTCAGCCATTTATTATTCAGCAATTATAACACACTCAATTTATGTTAATCATGTTCATCAATTAATATTTTCTTTCTTCTTTGATCAACCTTCAATCAGTCAACATCATAAATAAAATTGTCGTTTGTTAAACCCAGAAAAAAAATCATATTGTAATAATTTTCTACTATTCAATTATAATTTGCAATAAGTGCATTAGAAATAGTAAAAATAAAATAGAATAAAGATTGTCATTAGTAAAATAAGTCAGTAAAATAAGTTTATCAAACAATATAAATTGTGTTAATTAATAAAAAATTTGGATTTTTTATGAACCAGACTATGGATTCATTTTGTATCAATGATAATGCTGCCAGTGTTGATAAACTAATTTTGGTATTAGCTATATAACTTCTCCAGTATGTTTAATTTCCCCTGTATTACAATGTGACATAATATACTTGGTGTCGATAAAATTCCTTGAGTTCTAACTTGAGCAACATTGATTAATTTAGATACTTATATTAAGAATTTAATAAGTTAGGTTTTTTTTTTCTTTTTTTTTTGGAATTTTGTTCACTAATAATAATTTATTTGCTGGAGTAATCAATTTAGTTAAGTAATTATTTAAATTTCTTTTTTTTATATATACTAATTTTTCATTTATTTAGACTTCATCTATCTTTACTAACTAATATTTATTTACTAACTTTAGCTTTATTTTAATACTAACTAACTATTTTTTTTTTTCATTACTACTTTATTATTTTTTTTTTTTTGAATGTATTAGTTTATTATTTTACTACTAATTTATTATTTATTATTATATTAAGTTTGAGTTATTTATAAAATTTATTGTTAAAAAATTTTTTTTTCTTTGATCTTGACTTTGTGTAACTATTTTGAGTTAATTTCATTTTTTTTTGTTATGGGTGTTCGATAAGTACAATGAGTACATGATATATATGTACGTATATGACTTTTACTTTTTAGATAATTTTATATATACGCATGTAGCTATAATATAGTTTTTTTTCTTTTTTTCAATTAAAATCAGTTTTAACTAATATTCTTTTAATGCTTGTTTGTGTTATATATAATTTAAATATTTTTTTTTTATTCATTTTTATTTTTTTTTTTTAATACAAATTCACTTATGTAGGTAATGTAAATTGAGTATTTTTCTGTTTTATTTATTATAGTCTCGTGTCTACCTATTTTAGATTCGTCTATTACTCCTCTTCTATGTACTATTGTTGCTGTTATTAATGTTGTTATAAGATATATTTATTTTTTTATCTTTTATTATTTTTGTAATAACAGTTTAAGAAGTTCAGAATAACAAAACGTTGGAACCTCTATCTATCTATATATGTATATATGTATGTATATGTAGCTATTTCACTTTTTAAAAAAATTTTTTTTTTTTTTCACCACATTTCTTTCATTATATAACCATTATTTTTTTTTTTATTTTTATTTTATATATTTATGTAGAAGTGTAGAAGGACATAAAAATTTTTGTTTTTTTTTTCTTTTAAACCAAAGTAAAAATAAACGAAATATTACAGAATTTAATATTATTGTCTTGTAGTCGCGTATTTTAGTATCAAATACTTTTTTCTAATTTAGATGTCTATATCGTCCGTATATGACTTTGTCAAAAAAATTATGATTTATTAACATTTTTCAAGAAAAAAAATTGTTTTCAAAAAAAAATTTTTACTCGAACTTTAAAATTATTCAAAAATATACACGTTTTACAATTTTTCGAATTTCTGCTCAAGAAAAGTAAAGTAAAGCGCATGTTGCGCGACTCATGGAATTCACTCGAGTGTGGCGCAAAAATGCGCGTGGGTTTTCAATTCTATTAAGATTCCATTTAAAATTTATAAAATTTAGATATTCAGTCATTATTTCAGAGTTTTAATTATATAATAAAATTATATTCATACCTTACAAACTTCCAAATTTTATTTCTTTTTTTACATTGAATGTCCGTTACTATAGAAAATTGCTGTGTTTCTTTCACGTGTGCGAAGTACTTCTGAGCAATTATTTTAGCAATGACTAAAACTTTTCAAAGAAACATAAATTCGACAAGTGAAGCAGAAAAAAAGCTTAAAAATATTTTACTTTAAATTTGAAAAATTTATATGAAACACTCCATATGATACATATTTGTTTATACCAAGAAATCTAACTTTAACAGTCAATTTCCATTTGTTGGATAATGTCAAAGATAATACAGTCCTACTAGATGAACCATTTCATTTTTTTTATTTAAATGTTTCTATGTTTGCCAAAAATAAAGATCGAAAAAGTTTTTCGAAGAAATATCGAAAAAGAGCGAAAGTTTATAATTCAGGTGGGATGTAAATATGAGAGAAACACAAGAATATTTATATAGAAGAATTAGTTTGTGAGTTGCATGACTGGTTTATTAAATTTTATATGGTTTTGAGTGGTACCATCACTTATTTGATATGATATATGATATTATACTTGAATAAGTAAAAATAAATGGATATTTTGTACGCAAATGCTTTAGAATACAACAATTAACAATAGGGCTGGTTTCCAATTTTTTTTTATTGTATTGAGTTGATCATCGTATTTAATATATGAATGACTTGAGAAAGGAGGTATTTCATATTTCATGTATTTTTATATATGTATGTATGTGTTGTTATGCTAATATGCCTTGTAGAGTGCTATATGCTCTGATATAAATCACTACTACTACTTCGAATTGAAATACATATATACAATTGTATTTATATCAAAGACCATATAAATGTATATGTACATTTATATGGTCTTTGGTTATAAGTATTACTTGTATAGGTTTACATTATTTTCTGTTGTAGGATTGTAGAATATTTAGCAACAGAGGTTTTTACAAAAGCATACATTACAATTACTGTAGCATTATACCAGAGATACTATATAAATACATATAAATATGTTTTTACATATTATCACAGATCAGATACACTTATCTGTGATAGTATATAGTATCTTTGATTATACATAATATATGTATACATATGGATGGATATATTATGGTTTTATTTTGTTATGTTTTTGAGTTCATTGACTTATGAATGCAAGATACGATTATATATTATCATATCCCGTGAATTGAATTTCTTTTTGAAATTTTTAAAGAATGTCTTTTTTAATGTTTGGGCTTTAGGACTTCTGAATACATAAAGTATTATTCTGATTTATGATCATAATATAAAAATTTAAAAATCAGGTGTTTTGTGCATTACCAAATTTTTTTATAGACTTAGTCAATTTTTTCTCTAACTAGATAAAAATTGATATTTTAAAATTAATATGGAACATAATTTACAAATATGTATATTTTTCTAAATCTTGAGGATAATGAATTCTAAATTATTTACAATATTTTTTAAAAACAGAAAATTTAAAAATATTTATTTCAAAATTTTTAAATTTTATTTCGTTGATGTTTTTTCTGTGTGGTATAAAGTAGGTATATACTCAAAAAATTCGAAATACTAGCGCTGATGAACATTTAATTAGATTCAATGAAAATTGATAATTATTTGTAGCTTGAAAAATATTATATTTTTGTTCACAAATCATAACAATAAACAACATGTCATGAAGTCGAAAATAAATTATTTGTAAATTTATGGACTTTTATGATTGAATGCAATCAAATTTTTTTCATTTATGTTTGTTTGAAAATAAATTATTAAGTAGAATGGGCCTATAATTCTAGTCCTAGAAATATTTTGGAGATCCGTATTATCAAAATATCTTCAGTAGTGATTCAAAAAATTATGTTTGAAAATAACGTGGAATAGGTTTACGTATAGTAAATTATAATTGCTTATTTGATTTTTGAATTCAAAATTTACTTTTGTATTTTAACATTTCTATTAAATTGATATCTCAACTATTTAATATTATTCTTAAACCAAATTGCCGAAAATAAAAAATAAAGTTGTAAAATTTATAATATTTACCTATAACTTTGAATGGAAATTTTTAATTTGATTCATTCATTTAAAAAGCGCGAGACTTGGTCAATTCTGCATGGTGCGGTCGTGGAGTAAGCAAAAAGAGGAAGTTAATCTGACCTGCCTCTACTTTAGAATATATTATCAGAAATTTGAATAGCCTCTGACATTTAGTATTAGTCATAAATATTTTATACAGCATTTTTTTTGAACAAAAGTTTTAAAATTGCATGTATTTTTAATTCTGTTTTTTTCTATAAAATATATGTAACTTTGTTTTGAACTTAAATGAACCTAATGAATTCGGACAAAAAAGCGATGAATTATCAATCGTTTTTTAATACAGTTGAAATTATACAATATTTTAATATTTTAATAGTTGATATTATATTTAATTATTTATTATTATAATTATATATGTATACACTAAACAAATTTATGGATTTATAATGTTTCGGGGATGCATTTCCCCTTATTAATTAATTAGAAATTAAATGCCGTGTAAAAGTAGTTGTGAACTGAACTGTACACCCAGTTTTAATTTAACTATAGTTGGAAGACAGTTTTCAAATTTAAAAATTTTAAAATCAAATATATTACTATATATTGTAGGGAATCTCACTTCTAATTGTTATTATTATTAATCAAAAAGATTATTTAAAAGAAACAATAAAAAAATGATATTTAATATTTCATAAGATTTTTTATTTAACAACTAACTTGACAAAATCCAAATTAAAACTAAAACTTATTCTAATACATAATTCTGAAACATTATTATTTCTTATGTTACTATGTTAAATTTAGTAACACATTACTATATTAAATTTTAAAATAGTTACTATGTTAAAATTTAAAATGCCTACAATTCGGCCAACCTGACAATTAAGTCGACCTCGACTTACAATATCTTTTACAAAATAATATAATGAATAAAAAAAAATTTTTTTTATTTTTATTTCTTATGAATCATTGTTTACATAATTTCTTAAATTACTAGATGCATTATACTCCTGTGAAAGGACGTTGAGAATTTTGATATCCATTAGGATCAGTTATTACATATCTGTCATTTTTTAAAATTTCTTTTACTACTAAATCCATCAACTACTACCAATATAAATTTATTTCCACGTTTTGACCGGCCTAAAGGACCATAATGGTCAATATGTATAGTTTGGAATGGAATCTCACCTTTAGGTAAACTGTGTAGTACACCTTCATTTTTACCACTGTCTGGTTGATAAGTAATGCATTTCAAACAATTGGATATGTAATCCTTTATTCTTTTTCTCATTTCAGGAAACCAATATGTACGTAAAATTAACTCAGCTGTTTTATCAACACTAAAATGACCCATTTGATCATGATTTGCTCTTATGATAGAATTTGTCATATTTGAAGGAACATAAAACAAAATCTTATCTTTCATTTTCCGATAAACTAACCCATTTCGTAATTCAAACCACGGACTTTCTGACCTTTCCAGTTCACACCGAATCTTTTCAATTTCTTTATCTTGATATTGATGTAATGCCAAACTTTGTTCTAAAGTATTTTCTTCTAAAATTAAAATATTTTGCATCCTGCTAAGAACATCAACATGTCGCATATTAACATTACTTTTATGTAAAATTTTATAATTGAAATTTTCGAGAAATAATGCCCATCGGGCAATACGCGGGTTAATATCTTTTTTCTTTAAGGCTAATGTTATCGCATTACAATCTGTAACAATAGTAAAAGGAATTCCTTGAAGATAAACTCTAAATCGTTGTAATGCATATATAATAGATAAAAGTTCTAATTCAAAACTGGAATATTTAGCTTCTTGAATTGATGTTCGTTTGCTAAAATAGAATACGGGATGAAGTTTTCCATCTATCTTTTTTTGTAAAAGAATTGCCCCAAAACCCAATGAACTTGCATCACAATGAAGTTCCGTTGGATCTTGTGGTGAATAAACTGCAAGTATTGGCACCGAAACTAACAATGATTTAAGTTTTTCGAAACATATCAAGTGTTCATTTGAAAAATCAAAAACAACATTCTTTTTAATGAGATCATATAGTGGTTTTGCTATGAGAGAAAAATTCGGTACGAATTTTCTAAAATAACTACATAATCCTAAGAAACTGTGGACTTCTTTTGTGTTTTTTGGAATAGGGAATTTAGTAACACTTTCCAAATTTTTTGGGTCAGGACGAATTCCTTCTAAAGTTATCTCATAGCCTAAATAGCAAATTTTTGTTTTTAAAAAATGACATTTATCCCATCTTAATTCCAAATTATTAATTGATAAAATTTCAAACACTTTTTCTAAAATAACTAAATGTTCTTCAACAGAAGAAGCAGCAATGAAAATATCGTCCAAATAAATTAAAATCAGATTTTTTTCTAATAAATCTTTAAACAAACCATTTATATATCTTTGAAAAAGAGCAGGTGCATTTGCCAGACCAAATGGCATGCGAAGAAATTCATATTGACCAAATGGAGTGACAAATGACGTGAACTTGACCGAATCTTCCGAAACACTTACATTATGAAACGCACTTTTTAAATCAATACTTGTGAAAAATTCTTTATTAGCTAATGCATCTAATTGATCCTCAATAAGAGGTAACGGGAAGCGATCCTTCACTGTTATCTTATTCAAAGTACGGTAATCAACGCAAAGTCGTAGATCACCCGTTTTCTTTTTAACTAAGACAATCGGACTACTATATGGCGAATTACTGTTTCTAATTATTCCTTTATCTAACCAATCATTTACTATTTTTCTTACTTCAGCCTTTTCGAATACTGAAAGTCTTCTGGGTTTGAAATAAAAAGGTTGGTCATGAGTAACACAGATTTTCATTTCTGTATCTGAATGTATGTTCCTTTTATATTTTAACTCTGTTACATAATTTTCACATATTTCATAAATTTTTGATTTTATTTTTAATGGAACACATTCATCAATATCAATTTTTTCAAAATTTTGTTCATTACTTTCAATTACATCTATGTTTAAAATTTCTCAATTTCATCATTTACAATATTTGACTTAACAATTACTTCACCATTTTTATTGAATTCGAAATTAATTTCTTTTTGGTTTAGCAAATCTCTACCTAATATACACGGTTTTATTATAGCAAATTGCGGTATAACATATAAATCTAAAGAAACTTTTATTCCACTAATCAAAACTTTACCACTTATTTTACCTAACACTTCAAGTGGTGAATTATTTAATCCAATTAAATTTAATTTTTTTTGAACAGGTTCAATGTCTAAGGATTTTACAAAATTTTCTTTAATTAAACTGACCGGACTACCAGTATCTACTAAAGCACTTACAGAAAAATCATTTTTTAAATTTTTAAAATTAGTTTTGGAAAATTTTAAATCAATTACATATTCTGAATTAAATTCTATAATAGCTATTGGTTTTTGATTATTCTTCAAATTGCAATTTTCTGACTTATGACCTGTTTGACCGCATTCAAAACAACTTCGCCATAATCGTTTCGGCTTGTCGCATTCTTTTGACCAATGTCCAGCTTTACCACAATTGAAACAATAATGACTACCTTGCTGCATTTTATTTGATTTAACTGATTGTTGTGGTTGCGATTTATAATTATCTTTATTTATTTTATTATTGCTGCCAAATTTTATTCTATCCGGTAATGTGATTTGAGAGACTGCTGTTACTAATGAGTCAAGATTGTTAAACATTTGTAACTTTATCTGATTTCTTAAATCTTGGTTTGGGATACCCTCAATAACATAATCAATAATTTCTTGCTCACTAAGATGAAGTTGATTCGCCAAATTTAATTTTTCTTGAAAGCTCGCCGGATGGAGCGTGAGTTTGCCACTGCTCCATATCTCTTTTATTTCGTAGCCTGGAGCAGTAGAAAGTGGTGAAATCTTTCTACTAAGAATGCTCCATTATCAGATTACAAAAAAAACAGCACCCACACCGTTGAACCTGTAACTATGGCCCCGCTCTGGCCCAAGAATACAGCTACTACCATCGTTGGTCCTGTAAATTGAAGAAAAGAACGCCTCGCCCAACGATGATATGATCTTACCCACCTCAAACAAACATAGTCCGCTGTAAAAAAAACTATGTTCCCATCCTTATAAGAAAGAGGAAAGATATATAAAAAAATCAAATCAAAATTTGATAAGTATTCATGCTGTTTCCAAGGTATTTGGGGTTCTGATAGGGGTAGTGTTTAATGCAAAAACCATCACTTAATCCTTTACAAATCCATTTTATTCTTATATATGAAAAAGTATTCTAATTTAAAACAAATTTCTGCCATTTCGCCATTTTATAATGATTTTATATCATTATTATTATATATCATTATGTATGTATCGTTTATAACTATAATAATAATTATTGTAAATATTCAAATTTTTTTCTTACTTTCCCCTTTTTTATATAATTATCCTAACTTAAATTTAATAAAAATATAATTTTTATAAAAATTATTTATGATAATTTTAAAATATACATTACAATGGGATTACATGCACATAATCTATATAATCCTATAACAAATCATATTTGATCAAGTAACGTAATCAAAAAACTATATTTTCACTATATATTTTGAAGAAAAATATATGTATATATAATATATGTATATATCAAATCGAAGATACATATTATATTATATGAATTATATATTACACTTTATCTAATATATCAAAAGCTAACTTTAGATTAATTAGAATATCTTTACAAATTAATAAAAAAAATAATAAGATCTATTACACGAGTATATCCAAGGAAACATCAGTACTAACTAAAAAATTACAACAGCAAATTTTTACCTGATATCATTATTCTAATATAATAATCGAAAATTTTAAATACTTTTTTTTTGTGAACTCTAAATTAAATAAAAAAAATTACAATTTTGTTCTTTGCAAATTATTTTTGTATGTTTTAAGTTCTTTCTTTTTTCTTTGTAACCTATTTTTTTTCTTTTAATTTTAATTATATATTTTATTTTTTTATTTTGGGGGCCCCTTTAATTATTCATATAAAGTTAGAAAAAGGAATTATTGTTGCCGCGCTTACCAGTGATGTAGATGATGATGATATTGCTGATAATGTTGGTGATGTCGACTAAGATGATGATGATGAAGAAATTGATGGTGACGACAATGATGGTGACGATGTCGCTGATGTTATTGATTTTGACGACGTCGAAGCTGATGATGATGATGACATAGAAGCAATGAAAGCTTCAATTTGCTGGAACCTAACCTCTAGTGGGCGCTTATTTTTTATTATATCCAAACGAAGTTTCGATATATCATCTATACTATTTTCAGAAATCGAAGTCAGTATTGTGCTTATGAAAATAGTTACCCGATGAGTTTCTGATAACTTCACATATAATATTTTGTAGGAAATTCTGAATAATATATCTCTGTCAACCCTGAAGAAGGTACTTTTTAAAATATGTTAACAGGATGTTCTAAATTGTGCAGAAATAATTTTATAATTTTGTTCACAAATAATTCTTAAAAGGGAGATTCTGTACAAATTTCACATTCCTGTAAATTTATATTTGATAAAAAGGTAGCATTATTTGAAAATATCATAAAAATGTTAGGTTTTTAAGAGAAATTTTAATTTTTGTTTGCTGATTTTTTCATTTGTAATAATGAATCATCCTGTTTTTTTTTTGAAAAAAGAAATACACCACCCCGTTTGATGTTGCCTATCACACAGCGTGAACGCCATTTTGCTTATATGAAAAATAAAAAACCGAACTATAAAATATAAAGTCGTTGCGCAGCCGATGTCCACTCAAAGTGTAAAATTGATAAAATGTTGATTGATTCGTGTCAACGGGAAGATGGGCATAAAAGAAAATGATGATAATTCAGGGTTGCCGTAGCTACTGTGAGTATTGCTTAAATTTTTAAAAAAAATATGAATTTATGATTAAACCATATTCAGTATTTTTAATTTTATTTATAAAATTATGTGTTCAGTATCAATTTGATATTAAATTTTGTATACATAAGTACATACATTCATTTTCATATTTGTTTATTTGTCCATTTTCTTCTATTTTGTTCCCTTTATGTACTTGTTAATGATTTCGTTACGTTACCGTTACATTCTGAATTTTATTTTTTGTTTTGTCTTTTCTTAGAATAAGAAAGAAAATTATTTACAATGCAAATTGCTATCATATTATTCAAATCAGCTTGTTATTATATGTTATTTTGTAAAGAAATGAACATATTTCATAAAATTTCCCAAAATGTCACAAAATTACCTGTTTTTTTGTAAAATCTAAAAAAAAAGTTTTTTGCAAACTGGCAGCCCTTCATAATATACAATTTAAAATATTTCCCTCGGATTTAAATTGAGATCTGATCACCCCACACACGAGACAGATTTATACAAACGCAATGTGAAAGAATATAGAAAAGCATGCCTATCTTGCCTGTACTGACTTCGATTTCTGAAAATAGTATAGATCCTTTTCCATTTTAAATTTTTTTTTTTTTTACTTGGTTTTTGTTTTATTTATTTATTTTATTTTTTTTGTTAATTTCTAATCACTTATTTATAAATTTTATTTTTTTATTATTTTCTGTTCTTCTAACTACATAACACACTTTGCTATAATTTATATTCTACAAATTTTTGTTTGTTATTTCTTATTTTCCTTTTCATCAAATGTCAAATATATACGAGTATGTATATAAATTTTGTTTTATTTTCCTTTAAAATTAAATTAAATGTTTACTTTAAAAAAAATAGTTCTGTTTTATTTTTATTTAAATTAATGCAAATAATAAATTAAAATTACGAAAATAGTTTAGTTTTGTATTCTATCTATAAATTATATTTTTTTATTGAATGTGTATTTTGTTTTGTTTATTTAATTTTTATTATTATTTATTTAAAGTATATAACTTTATTATTTATAATAAAATAAAATTTAAAATTACACTTACATAGAATCTTGTTTTATTTTTTTTCAAGTATATTAATTTTTATTTTGTTATCATTCTAAAATTTATATTTTATTTTACACTTGGCCTGATTATTATAACGTGCAGTGTATATGGCAAAATGAAATCTTTTAAATCCAAACCAAAATTATAAAAAAAAATATATGAATAAAAATCATCAAATATATTCAGAATTAATATATCCATTCTTAACGAACACACACATACATATTCCTTTTTGAAAATATATCGCATCATATATTCAATATGATAAATTTTTGGTCAATTAATTTAAATAATATTTTTTTTTTCTAATACACACATTTTTAGGTTTTATTAATAAGTTGTTTAAAAAAAAATTATGTATGTAATGAAATTTTAAACATACTTTTAGATGTATGTTCATTCGTGCACTTTTTATATGATATACTTACATATCTAAGTTAGGGTTATAGTATATTATCTACTAGACGAAGTATTTAACGATTGTTAATTTCCTTTAATTAGTATTATGTTTTGTGTATAGATTTAATTTTAAATTTTCAATATCATTACATCCCGATTTTTGTTTGTATTAAATTTTTATATATAATTTAGTTTCATTTAATGGAGTTATATAATGTATATGTTATTTTTTTTTTTTTTTTTGTTTTCACGATACTTTATTTAGTAATTTTTTTTGTGTGTGTTTCTTTCCTAATGTTTTAATACTCGTATATCGTTCGTTTCTACATATAAAGTATGTACTGTAACTGTACCTTCTGTAAAATTATTATTTTTTTTTTTTTTTTGTATATTTATCGTTAATTTATTATAAACCGATTATTTACCGTTAATTTAGCTAAACCGAATGTAACATGCAATTGTGATTGAAAAATGAAATATTGCATTGTGAATTAAAGCGTACATAAGTAAGTAAAATGTTGTATTGTGAATAACAGCTGATATATAAGTAAAGAATTTGAAAATGTAAATTTAAAAGAGTGAATGTGGAATTATAATAATAATAATAATAATAATAATAATAATAATAATAATGTGTGAGATGAAGATAATAATTATATAATAATAATAATATATAATAGTAATACATAATATTAATCATAATAATAAAAATAATAATAACAGTTTTTATCTTATTTCAGTTCACTTTTTTTCTATACTTATATACACACATATTTACATGATACAAGAACTAATATGTATATACATATATATGTGGTTGTATCATGCATATTTATATATACATATATATATATCTACACACTTATTCACTGTGAAAATTAAATGTATAATTATTCAATTATTAATTTTGTTTTGTAATTAATTTTTAATTAATCTAAAATAAATATCTTTATTTTCTGTTCACTTCTATTATTTTAATACATATTTATTTTCACATTTCTAAATTAACATTCTAAAACTATCACTTATCTTCTTCTTGATTAAGTGAAGCCTAAGATGTTCATCACTTAAGTTAAAACACACCTTAAACTCTACTTTTGGCTTAAGTTGTCACTGTGAAACTGAAATATTATTTAAGCTTCAACTTAAACCTTGAACTAAGCTTAAGCTGACCAAGTGAACTCATAGTGAATTCGTTCTGAATTCATTTCACCTAAGTGATTCTTCACGTGAACGTTCATAGTGAATCATTTGTGAAGATATTTTATTTCAAAAATTTTTACGCTATAACTGGTCATAGTGAATTCACTTATTGAACCCATTTTCAAATCACTTACCAAACATTCAATGAAAACACTAAATGAATTCATATTGAGTGCAGTTTGTGAGGGTAAAATGTCATTCTCAATGTGAGTAATCAATGAATCCCGACTCTAATTATTATATTCATACTTTTCGTTTTGTTTTTTCAATGATTTAAATAAAAACTCTTTAATCACTTAATAATTAATCACTTCGTTATTTTGTATTTATTTTTAATAAACTAATAGTACACAGAATTTAAAACACTTTTGCTTATTCTTAGACTCAAATCTCAAATCAGTTAAATTACTACATTTTATATCGCTTCAGTTTACAATTTGTACATGAAAAAGGAATACAAAATTTCACCATACGTTCACTAAGTGATTCCATAGTGTTAGGTTTTGTGAATCGCAACCATTTTACATCACGAATTTACGAATTAATTCGTTTTATCATAAAATTAAAATAAGTTTACATAAATCGTCATTCATCAAATGAATTTTAAATGAATATAATTCACATTTCAATCACTTGGTGTATTCATAATTTACCCATTTTTGAATAATTCACTTATTTCTCATTTCGTGTTTTTAAAATGAATAAGAGAAAAATTATTCAGTTCGTGAAGATTTTTGGCATTCACTATGAATTCACTGTGAACCTAGTTTACTGAATGGTCAGCTGGGATGCTTCTCGTAATTTCAAGATAAGTCCAAAACCACTGTCGTAGTACCTCAACAATCATTTCTTATGTGAATACAGCTTGAAACAAGTTCAGTCTTATTCAATTAATAATTCATTTTAAAAACAAATAGACAATTAAAATCGATTATAACGACCGAAAGGCAAATGATAAATATTTATATAAAAGGGTTTTTAGTAAAAAGTTGCAAGATGAAAAGAGTGTCTAACTATAAGTATGGTAGATGTTTGGTAATAATTTCTGAGAGCCAGTTTTCAAGGCAGACACCTACGTATCTTTATTTTTGTCACAATGATTACCAAAATGGATAGATAGTGTAATATCACTTTAAGATGTATCTTACTATAGTGTAGATAAAATTCATTAGATTAAAATCAAACAGTTGAACTGGCTTTTAGATCTACTGCGGAGTTTATTCTGAATATGGACGATGTTACTATTGTCAATACTATATATATGTGCATGGCTTGTATAAATACATATAAATAAATTTTTTGTTTTTTTTGTTTTTAAAGCGAAATTGATACTATTTTTCACAGAACAGAGTGTAACTAAATTACAAATGTTTATATCTACATTTATATAGTTTTAGACATATCAACAATTCAACGTCTTCGTCATCATTTATCTTATTGCACATATTTATATTATCAATTCATCATCTTCTAAAATAGGCACAGACCAGACGGTTCCAGTTCAGTCGATAGCTATGGCTATAGCCGATGTACTTGAGTGATTTCATTTAAAATACTTTTAGTCTTGAATCGACAAACGAATAGTTTGAACGTAATGTTGTTCGTATAGATATTAAAGATGTTGGCAGAAGATTCAGCTTTTATTACTAGTATACCGATATCAAAAATTTATCAACTGACTTTTATCGAAAATAATATACATACATACATATAATTCTTCTTTGAAAATTTACTCTTCTTATATTAATAAGCAAATACAATTAATTTGAAAATTTCTTTATATATAACATTATCAATTCGGTTTACAAAACAAATTTCAATAAAGTCGAGGAAAATATGAAATTACAACGAAAATAAATTTAATGAAAATAAATAAGTGAATTAAACTTTGTATACATATATAATATTTGTACAAACATGTATCAGTATATCTTGCATACTTTTCTAAATTATGATTTGTCAAATAGAAGTTTGTTTAATTTAGCATATGTAAAACAGAAAAATCTTAATCTCGTTTCTTAACATTTCAGATAAAGTGATAATTTAACGACAAATCATGTGGAACTTATATGATATAATGAGTTAATGAAAGGATTTACGTAAAGAAAATTTGAAAAAGTAAAAAGAAAAATGCAACAAATTATTTTTCATACTTTTCTTATTGTATTCGTACAGTCTTAATTCTCGTCGCAATCACATTGGATTTTTGTAAATGCTAATGACGTGGTATACACATTTATATATAAGGGGAGGCGAGTAGTGATAAAAAAAAATATATAAACAACATAATATATGCGGCAATCATTAGTAAAAGTAATACATGTCGATTTATTATTAAAAGGCCAAAATATGAAATCGAAAGCATGGAACTGTTACAGTTTAGTAACAGAATAATGTATCCGTGAATCATACAAAGCCAAGCAAAAGATATTTTAGCATTATATATATGGTAGCATTAGTTAGTATATCTTTGATTACTAGATCTATTTCTAAATCAGACAGACCGCAGACATTTTCCAAGATGTTTATTAAAACAAACTGAGTAAATAAGATGAAAAACATAATATTATTAAATGTAAGTAATTGTATAATTCTCAGTTTCTCGCATCACTTTATAAATTACAAGACAAAAATAAATACATAAATAAAAATTAAAAATAAAATGTATTCGTTGTTTTTTGTTGGTTTGGCTTTTTTATTTCTATATTTAATTGATAGAAATATATTATAACTAAATTATAAACAAACTTATCATTTACAATTAGCAACATACATTTAAGTACAATAATATACTTATCCATAATAACACTTATAAAAATAAAGTTTTAAACAAAAATTTTCTTTGTAAAAAATCAATTAATAGTGAATATTTTAATCTTTGTTACGTGGTAAAATATTTAATAAAAAGAAATTAGTGAATATAATATAAGATTTCATAAAAGCAATTTACTTTTATAATAAAATGGAAAATCAGAAATAAAATAAAGTGATACCTATGTTTATACTTACAATGTTATACTTGTTTAAAAGTTTGTGTTGTGTATGTATTTAAAATAAGGAACTTAAATAAAGAATTTAGTTTTTCTTTTTATTATAGCATTACCACTTTAAATGAAACTAGATACAAATCAATCAAACTTTATGCAAATAATTGAATAAAATTTTGTACAAACCAAATGAAACATTGTGTAAATGAAATGAAACTTTGTACAAACATACATACATATATTAATATATTAGTTTAGTTTGTACAAATGAAATGTAGAAATGAAAAGTTTAATTTAAATTTGCACAAAGTTTCATTTCAATTACACAATGTTTCATTTGGTTTGTACAAAGTTTCATTTGGTTTGTATTCCATTTGCATAAAGTTTAATTTAAAGTGGTAATGCTATATATGAAATCACAAAATTATAAAATATTGCTTCAAATCATGTACATACATTGGTATATCGAACACCAAACCGATTCTATGAATTTGCACTTATTTTGTTTTGTGTATTTATGAGCAGATTTATATAAAATACACATCCAAAAGAGCAATAAATATTGCTAGTACAAAATTTAATTGGAATATATGCGATGTTTACCGTATTTCATCGTTAATTTGTGAATTATAGGTTTACTTATTATCTACAAAATAATTTGCAGTTACTTTTTAAAATCTTTAAGTCGTTTCTCATCAATGTTCATTGTATTTAAATTTATATATTTAACTAGTTTAACTCTACTTATTGCCTCACGACAAATTATCATATATACGTACATAATTTTTATAAATTTACTTGCGAATTTGTGCTTAGATTCGTTTCCAAAATTTATTTAAACCGCAATGTGCTCAAGGAAAAAATTAAAATCAAAGGAACTGCATAGAAATTCCTATTCGCTTTGTGATTGATCTATTTATTCGAAGAAAAAAAAATCGTAGATAATTCATCTGTCTGAGCTAACTATTCTATGTTATGTTTGTATGCTACCGTACTATATACAGTCCATAAATATAATAAGGGTATTCGCGGTTTGGTCTTGTATCATTGTAAACGGTGTAAACTCGTACAATACTACATCTATTGTAAACATATTCAGTGTAATTTTTACCTACACTGCTTGTAAAAATTTACAATGCTGAAACCCATTGTATGCGTTGTACACTACTATATTGTATATGCCATTCTGACGAAAATGCTAAAGTAATTTGATTAAATTTATTTCTATAATATTTTTGCTGACATACGTATGTTATTAATTTGCTTGCTTTTAATACAAAGTTCACTATGGTGCGTTCACGATATAGTGTAAGATTTGGATGTATGTTCACACTTTTTACACTCTTACAACAATTCATGAATACCTCTAATATCAACTCTAATATATTTTTCCACTCTTTACTTAATTTGTTCTTATTTTTCTTATATCCTCTAACATTAATTTGTAAAAATAAAATGTTTTTTAAAGATTTTAATGGAAAACAGTACAAAATTAACATAAGGCAAACAACAATTATGCTCAAAATATATTGTGTCATCCTGTAGTAGGACTTTGAAAAATTATTTTCAAAATATAGAGAATTTTAAGACGCATCTTCTGAGGCATAAATCGCATCCGTATGACCTACCATAACTAAAAATTTAGCGATTTTCATTACTTCCAGTATATTCTTATGTTAAAAGTAATTCATTTCTATATAAATTTTTAATATCGGATATTCTACTATAAAAAAATTATGATAATTTTGATGAAGAAAAAATAATAAAAAACAAAAAATAAATACAAATTACGAAATTTTTAGAAAAAAAACGTAGAGCCGACTTCAATTTTTTAAATGTATGTTATATATACGAAATTTCATAAATAGTTTTGCAAATATTGAAAGCCTCTTTCCTTTTTTTTAACTTAACAAAATAAATAAAAATTTGTTTATTGTTAATATTTGAAATTCTTCGTTTGTTCGTTTGAAATAAACCTTTTTTCAGTACAAAAACCATAATATGATAATCATCTCCTTCAATTGAGAATAAGAGTTCTTATCTTTGTATTCGATATTTAAAAAAAAAACAATACTCGTACATATACGTGTATGTAATATTTTTAACTTTATGGGTTTGATCCAGTCAGAACGGAACGATTTTTTCTTCGATTTTCTATTCTGCTTTTATAGAAAATGAAAAGCAAAAGCATGCAGAGGTTTATATATGTATGTACTTGTTTATTATTCAAAAAGCGTGGAAATGTGACCACGTCTTAAGATTATTTTGAAATCAGTTTTTTTGGGTAATATAAAAGAAAATTTTAAGACTAAGTCAAATTTATATCAATTTTTGGTGGCTTGAAGAAAATTGTGGTGTCAACAAAATTAATGAAATTTGATACCTATACTTTAAAAAAAGATACGAAAATAAGAAAATATTTTTATGAGAATTTATTAAAAAAAATAATTTTATATAGATATATACTTTTTTATGTTTTAAAAAAAAAGATTTATAGTTTTTGCATAAATGTATTAGGTATAGGTATAATAAATGTGACATGAAATAAGAAGAAAAAGAATTAAATGATTTTACATTATGTAGATGTGTTGTTTTACATTTCAAACTTCAACAAAATATTTTAAAATTCAATTAAATTACAAATAAATCATGTAAAACAAATTAAAATCTTATTCATCCCGCTACGAAAATTCAGTAAAATTTTACTTAGAACAGAATATTTCTTGAGAATAGACGAAAATATTGAAATTTTAATTATACTTTCCATATCTACCATCATATAATTTTATGTTTTTAAAAACTTATAAATAACTTAAAGAAAAATATTTCTACGACCGCGTATGTCGCGCGTAATCTATATTTATTGTTGTAGCATCAATGTTTTGCGTACACAAAATCTGTTATTCGTGTTAGTGAACATAATGTACAGGGTGATTCGTAATAAAGTGTTCCATCCAATATATACCAATCGATTGCTGAAAGTGTTGTGATCAGCGTTTACAATGAGGCATTTTTTCCAAAATCCCTCCTTCCCTCCTTGTCTAAGGCCTGAAACTTTTTCGCCTATGCAGGGAAGTGAGCTCTTACAAAACGTTATAATTTCTGTTCTAAACAGTATAGGGCGACAAATAAGGTTTTGAAAAAAGGTATGCATTATGAGCTTTCCAAGAGAATCTTACATTTTCCGATACGTTCAAAAGAACACAAAATTGAAAAAAAAATGTCTGCTATTAACACTTAAATGACAAAACCAGACAAATCAACATCACACCATAGAATAAACGAACATTTCATATTACAAAGAAGGCTTATATTTGAATAAAATAGCTGATTGACCTCGACTTTTATTTCATGTACTTAATCACAAAACATTCAAATTTTTTTCACTAACACTGATATATGTTATAAGAGAAGATAGACTTATCGAGAGGAGTGCAGGATTGAACAGGAAAAAAAAATGAAATTAATGTTATTTTCAATTGCAATACTAAGAAATAACAAATATTTTACTGCTATGACAATAGTAATTAGAAATTATGGATTATAGCGGATAGCTATACAAAAGTAGTGATATGTATGTATATATGTATATCGATTACAAATACTTTTTCACATAATGGTTCTCATAGCAAAGCAATACAGTACGTAATTAATCATATAAAGAGGATTCTAAAATGAAAGTATAAAAGTTGAGATTTTGTATGTGGAATAATTTCATTTCTTGATTGTTTTTAACTTCTTAAACAATTAGATTCATAATTTTTCAATATATTCTTTGTTTTGTACAATTAGTTTCGAGACATGATAATCTTTCTAAATATTTTTGATTATTTTTTAAAAAAATTGAATTTTCATGCAACAATTACAAGACATTCTCACTTGACATGACATTTACATAAGTAGTATTTTTGAAAATAAGTAAACATATTATTACGAATCACACTGTACTGTCTATTATTAGTGCAACGTACCTATACATACTCGTGCATGTGTTACAACAAAACGTGTAATATTTATCTCATACTCAGACTTCTTCATGATACGCCTATATAATGAGCAAAGTGCATGTAATAACAAGTACTTTTGCTTTCGCATAAAGGTAAAATAAAAAAGAAAACTAAGAAAAAATATTCGAAATTATATAAATATACAGGGTGTTTCAGTTCAACGGTAAACAAATTGAACAGTAGATAGACCTCGCGAGACAAACAAGAAATCGTTGTAAAGGAGGGGGGGGGGGTTAATCGCAACCGTCTAGCCGCTAGAAGGCGTCAAAACTTTTCTTCTCTTGTTTTACTAAACGCCCTGTATTTTCGTTATTTTACATCCTAGCTCAAAAAGTATATCACCAGTATATCAAAGTATATATAGGAGGCCCCTTGCCGTTTCATTTGACTTATGGCTCATCCTTGCCGCCCGCCCCTTTAAAATTTTATTGGTAATCAAATTCAAAAATCTATACTTTTTCACATGATTTTTTGGAAAAAATCAATGATTTCTCGAAAAAACACTGGTTTAATGTGCAATTTTTTTTCCGTCAGTAAAAAGTCAGGTTGCTTCTGAAAAATTCTTGTCGGCGTTTTACGCTGTTATCTCTTTTGAATTGATGATTTTTAAAATAAATAGGTAGGTGTTTTATTTTATAAATCCATATTTTAATAATATAAATGTAATTTTAAATAATATATGTATAATATGACGAATAAGGCCCTAGACAGATATCTAGGATAAACGTGGTATCGATACCATGGTATTGGCTGTACTATACGTCATGTCTGTCACCCCATACTAGCTTTCTGGTCCAGTCAAAATAAACATTTAACTTAGCCAAAATTCGCATAGAGCTGAATATTGGTGTAGGCGTTAAATAAACCATTAAAAATTAAATGTCAAAAATCCCCTTCGATCCCCCCTCTGCAAAAAACTTGATTCGAGGTCAAAGGTCAAAAATTCCGTTTTATCCATTTTTCTCTGAAACAGTAAGTGTTATCGAAAAATGGTTCAGGAAAAAATTGTAGATCATACAATTCTCTACAAAAAATGTCCTAATACTTTTTTTTCGTACGAGTCACCGTTCGTGAGATATCGAGATTTGAAAAGTTGAAAAACTTATATTCTACATAATATGCACATATTTCCGCACCACCTGCGAGGTAATGTACTTGGCGCATTTTTTTTAACGTGATTTCCCAAGAAAAAAGCAACATGTGCCAACTGCATCATTGTCCAAGTGCGGAGGTTCGTATACTTGCTTATTTTATAGGACGTAAACGAAATAACTAAGTAATGTTAGTGTATTGTTAGTTTCGAAAGTGTCTTCGCAGTGAGCATACGTGGTTATAAGTAATGATTTGTCTGGTATAAATCTAGTATTTAAAAAATTTACTAAACATAGCGCCATTTTTTATTGCTGTGGCAAATAGAGAAATTAGTTTTTAAAGTATTCGTAAAATTTCGTATTCGTATTCAGTATTTTTAGTTTTTCTTTTTAATTCTATTATTTTCCTTACACTTTGTTGAATTAGAATTTCAATATCCACATTCATTTTTTTCATTATAATAATAATTACATTCACCTAAAGTCAAATTAAAATGCAAATATAAATTTTCTATACAACAGCACAACAAATATTCACAAAAAATGTCAAATGATACTAGGTTTATACTAGATTACATGTCTGTCACCATGCTAGTATTGTTCATACCATGGTATGCATACCATAGTATCGATACTAGATGTCTTTCAGTGACCTAAATTGCGTAAATAATAAAACTTTTGTGAACAATTTGAAAAAAGAAAATAATATTATGTACAATATAAGCAAAAAGTTCTCAAACCGCTCTATTGTATCGCATTTTTAATGATCTACTCGATAGTATTGAATATATTATTTATGTATGTATAAGTATGTATATTGTTCGTTTTGTGATATCAATATCTGTATACATATATATATTCCTTTTACAATAAAGTTTTCTATTTGCGTTTAGAATATACATAGAATAATGATTTTTTCTCTGACTCTCTTTTCCTAATGAAAAATTTCCGATTATTTTATAATAAAAATGTACACAAAATTTCGAAAAACTAAATTCTTATCATTTCAGTAAAACTATTGTATTGTTACATTTACTATTTTAATAAAAATTTTCTTTTACTTCAATAGCTTAATAACCCGTGGCGGGACAAGGTTCTTTGCAAGGTTTCATTCTCTCTACTATACTGATCTCTTTTAGGTTATTCTCGACATCATCTACTCAGTGCAACTTTTGTCTTCTTCTTTTTGACTACACGCTAATACTCGAATCACAATTTTACTTGTGATTATTACAATGAAACTACATATATTTTTATATGTTTTAGGATCTACTTCCGTTTAGTAGAACTCAAATTATCAAATTTTATCTATCCCAATCGATAAATAATGACGTCCTGAGCAGGGTTATACTGACCATTTTTGGCGCAAACGCCATCTAGTCGTCGAAAAATGCAATTGAAAATTTGGTACAAAAATCGAAGAAATGATGTGTAATTCAATAATCAGAGATCGTACAGACTTTATCTATCCCAAATGTATACGTGTGCATGTGTGTGCATGTGCATTCGTAGAAGGCAAATCTGACAGTTTGTGCAATATGCATGTGTGTGTATGTGCATATGTAAAAGGCAAATTGTACAGTGCGTGCATTGTGAATGTGTGTGTATGTCTATATGTAGAAGACAAATCTGACACTGTTTGCATTGTGCATGTGTGTATGTGCATATATAGAAGGCAAATTTGACAATGTGTGTATGCTGTACAGAAAATGCTTCCATCAAGACTTTATTCTTGCACATGTGAGTGTCGTTTATCATCCTTCTAGTAGGTCCTTTTACAAAAAAAATTATCTATACATATATTAATATCATATTATATTTCTTTAGTGACCAAAATTCATACCTTTAAAATCACTTAATAAAGGACATTTCCTTCAAGGACCAGGATCTAGGTTTTGATTGGAAAAATTTGTTCCCGATGTCTTTTTTTAATTGCAAAAAATCCGACTCAGATATCTTTACTTATTTGTGAGAAATGGGCAAAAATGTAAATAGTACTTAAAAATCATAAAATAATCTCTGTTATTCTTGTGGTAGGACCTTTTGAAAAATTTTTTCAAAGTATAGAGTATCCTGTACCCTTTCATTTGAGCCATTATTCTTGCCTGTATGATCTTTAGTTATTAAATCATACTCATTTTTTTGTATTTTGTACCAAATTTTCAATTGCATTTTTCGACCACTAGATGGCGTTTGGGCCAAAAATGGTCAGTATTAACCTTTCTCAGGACGTCAATATCTATCGTTTAAAGTTGGTTTGGTTCCGATATTTGAGTTCTGCTAAACGGAAGTACACCCATGTTTTATAATATTATAATTGTTATTATGTTTTGCATGACGCCTTGGTCCGGATTACCCTATAACTGTGATCAGATCTATTTTCTTCATTCACTTAATTACCTGTCTACATTCTACAACATACCAATTATATCTCATTTATTTCTTAACTAATTTTTACACATAGTCTTGACTTTCTGACTATTTTTAGCGCACTGTTAGCGTATTTGTGTAAAAAGTTTCAAAGTTTCGACGTTTTATATTGAGTGATTTTAATTTATTATATTTAATTCACTTTAACATGAGTACTATATTTGTTTTAAAATATTATTGTAGTTTGCGATGGGGCAATGGAAATTGCTGAACCGAATCGTATGTAAAAAAAACATATAAATACTTGGAAAAAGTAAAGGAAATAAATGAAATTAAATAAAAAGATAAAATTTTGTAATAATGATGAAAAAAGTGAGGGAAATTATGAGTGAAAAAAAAGATCGAAAGACTGAAAGTAGAAATAACATAAGTAAACAAAATCAACATTTTGTCGCACGTGTAAATCAATGAAATGAATGAATTTGAATAAATCATAATAAAGTGATTATTTATTATTAAATAAAGAACAAATAAAACGAGTGTTTCGTGTGATGCAAACGTGTATATTAGTGAAGAGAGTAAGGGTGAGTTTCAAAACGCCTCAAAAATGTGCTGTGATACGGATCAAAACAGTCGTGATGCAAAGTTTTAAAACAGCATTAATGCTTCGAATCGATATTGCAGTTCTACAACTTTGAATTTGTTGCTTTGTTTTGACAACAAGAAAAATGGTTCACCTCCTGCAGTACATAATTTTAAAATTTAATTAATTCATTCTCTACACTAAATCCAAAAAGGTGAAACAATTTTTTAATAGAATTAAACAATATCAGGATGACTATTTAGCCATTTTCGAATGAGCAAAAACACCTTCAGTGTAAGTGCTCATATAATATAATAATCTCCATTTTTTTGGAATTTGTCATTAATATTAAAACACTACACATTAAATATTCAATTTATCATCATAAAAGTATTTACAAAATTTTTGTTTAAAACAGACTGATTGATTTCATATAACAAAATTCATTATAAAAATAAATCATTGAAATGACATTGAGAAAAAGAAATCTATTCAAATCTATTTTGCGTCATAAAAATTCAGGATGCGTAGATTGCTTGACAGATGCGTATCAGATGCATTCACAATGAGTTTTGAAACTGTAGACCTTGTTATATGTAGATTTAAGTATTACCGTTTTGAGACTGTTGATTATGCGTCGAGGCTGTACTTAAACGTTTTTAAACTCACCCTAACACATATAAAACTTTACATCGTTGTTAAGCAAATTTTCAATTGCCTACAAACAGATCGATACATGCACATATTGTATGTAATATATAAATATATAGTAATATATATATATTCAGTTATAATTTAATAGGTACATAGTTACATACTATTTTAATATAATAATCATAATTATTAAAAATTACATTGTTTTATTTTTTTTTTTTAGAATAATTAGTTAAGAATTAATAAGAATGTTTTAATAAATGTCAAGAGCAATGAAGATCACAACTGAAAATTTGAAATTTAGTCACTTATCAAAAAGAATACAAGTTATTATTGATCAGAAAAATTATCACTCTACGCGGCTGACTAAAAACTTTTACTTTTCAAATTATTTTAAAAATATAGATAATAAAGTTTTAATTTAGGACCGTATATGAATTTTGATTTATGTAATTAATAACGAGTTTAGCCTGATTGTATACATAATCAACAATTTGATAATGCGTAAATATCACATTAACAACCCCGCATTAAAATAATTTCGAAGACCCGGTGATTCTTAGGACGACATGCATGCGCGAATTTTGCGCAAATGGAGTTTAATTACGTTTCTTCTACACATGTGTATAACATGCATTATAATTTTGGTAACATGTTGTTTAAATACCACAACTACGCGTCTATCCAATAATACAAAATTACATGCAGTCATAAATACAGCAGCTCATAAAACTAAAATAAGAACTGCAATAAAAACAAAACCAAACAAAATGATATCAATAAATATTGCTTCGAAAGATGAAATTCGTAATAATAATGGTCTTGATTATAACTTTCAAAATAACGATCATCACATTATAATGCCAGTAGAAAATATTAAATATGAGAGCAGTAGTGACCGCAATGTAAATATTAGTTACCTAAAACATAAGCAATACCAAGTGTTAATAAAGTCTAGTATTAGTAGCCATGCTTCAAATTTGATCGTTGTTGATATTGATACTGCTGTCCCTAATATTTTAAATGTTCCCAATTTGAATAACCAAGTAATTAAGTTATATAATAATTATAATAATGTTGACTATAATAGCTTAACAAATACTGTAAGTAACAAATTTTTAAGAGACAAAAGATTAGTGCTAAATGATAGTGATTATAACTTTGATCCTAGTGTGATTTACTACGATAACAATAAAAAAAATTTTAAGCTAACAAAGTCAAGAATGAATATATCACATTCAGTATACAACACCCCTTATCAAGGAAGTGAAATATCTGACACTATGAAGCTATTGACTACAAGTCGAAGGAAATATTTTGATCTATCTCAACGTGCAAAAAAAGCTCACTGTGGGGTTTGTCGTCGGCGTTTAATAAGACTGAAACAGTTACCGATATTATCAGATTATAACGATTACAATAAATTTACACTACAACCAGAAATTGTTATGAATAATAATCTTAACAAATTAATGATTGAACGCAGGAGACGAAATTCACGTTTATTCCATCATACAACGGACAAAATAAAACCATCATCATCAACGACTCAAAGAAATTTCCAATATCACCGTCAACAAGAACATAAACATCCAAAACGTTATTGTTCAGCGCGTGATCCAACACAATTAGCACTTGAAGCGCCAACAGTATTTGAAGGTAAAATTAAATCAATGAGCTATGATCGTCGTTCAAATTTTTCAGTAACTTTTGAGGTAAAAGAAGTGTATAAGACTCAGATCGATTACAAATTACCGGATTTACTAAGATTGCAATTCACATACAGCAATGCAACCAGTGAATGTGATATAAATCGCGAACGTTTAAGATCTCGCGGTATTATACATGAAGAGTTAGAACAAGGGCGTGTATACATTTTATTTGTTAAACAAATTACAAAAGGAAATTTTACTGTATTAGGGCAACCAGTGAGAAAAAGTCGTCGTGCTGTGAATGCTGTTCGATTAGGTGCGAGCAATAAATATGGTAAGTAAATTAAATTGAAATAAGATAAAAAATGGAAACACTAATTTGAAATTTATATATTTTTGTTTACATTAAATTAGATATTAAGCAGAATAAATAATTGATTATTCATACTTAAAACTGAAACCATCAATCGAATCGGCCCATTATATCAAGAATAGTTATTCACTACGTATTTATAAGGAGTTGTTTATATTAGTAACTTATTAGTAAAGAAATTATTTCGTGAATTTGAAGCATTTTCTTGCGAAGTTGTTTACTTACATTGAAACAGGGCGATGGTCGTAATTTTCTCCCCGAATATATTTTTAGAAACGACTCTCATGAATAAAAATGTTGAGCAAGCTTCATCAAAATGTTCACTGATTTTATTACAGAAGTGTTTACATTACATGACACATTATACATACATAGGTATACAATTTGTTACTTGAATTCTTGAAAAATGTGTCGAGGCTGTTCAGACTTCTCTTTCCTTCTGGTTATAGTTTTAGCATCGTACACTAACTCACAATGTACGGACACAACTCGATTCAGCGTATATAAAATCAAAAAACAATATAAAAAAACAGTACAAATATATAATGTTTAAAAAAATAAAATAAAAAAATCAATTCAGTAAAAAATTCAGCCATTGATCTAAAAGGGACCATATTTTATGACCAATTTCTTTATAAAAAATATGCAGGTGTTAAAACAAGATAGAAAAAACACACACCAACAACTTCATATCACTGACATAATTTCTTCAATGTATTGCGTTTTTTTTCTACATAGATTTAGATAGTAAGACACTTTTATTTTTTCTTTTTGTTTTTGCCATTACTTCTTTCATTCACATGCAGAGGATATTTCGTTTTAACTTGTGTATAATTTCTCTTACTAACGCATGTTAAAGATGGCACGACACTTTTTTGTCTGTTACATTTTACACGTGTTTTTACACCATTTGCTCAGTTTTAACCAGATGTTATGATATCATTCTTGGTATTTTATGGCAAAGTAGAGGTAAAGGAATATTATATGTAAAATAATTTTATACTGTGAAGTGAAATTAATTGAAAATGAAGTGAAATGCTTATAATTTGAAGTTTCAAAATTAAAATAATTTCATTATATATTAAAAATCTAATAATATTTAAAAACAATTAAAAAAAAAATTATTAAAAAAATTTTTTTATGGGTGAAAAATAAATTGTTAATTTGAATACTAAATATTAAATATAAATACATAAATAATATAAATTATTTATGTATTTTATAATTCATAATATAGTTTCATAATTTTATTAATTTCTGTATATTTTTTTATGCATGAAATATTATATCTTGAGCTACTAAATCGCATTGATATATACTGTTAATTTTATTAGCCCCATTTACCCTATAGCAAGCTATATATAAAATAAAATAAAATTGGGCGAGCTTACACATACTAATAAAATTTTATTTCTCTTTCTAACTAATTTTTAGGCCTAATTTTGATTTTCTGTCTACTCTTAGCAAACTTTCATTGTATTTGTGAGAAAAAATTTGAGAATTGAAAAATAATTTATATGAACTGTCTTTTCTTTATGTCTATATACTATGGTTGTCTTAGTGTCAAAGTATAAGCAAGTTGTGTGTTTGGGCTGTTGTGCTGAGCCAAAACTTTCTTCATATACTTAAAGCCCTGTCCCTGAACAAGATTTGCGATAATATGCGTGGGAGTATTGTCTTTATCCAATCCACGGCATTCACATTTCTAATCATTGGAGTGGCAGTTGGAATTGTGACGTAAATCAAGTCGTTAAATTTTTGTAAAAAAAATGTGAATTTTTTTTTTTTTTAAAAAAAATGTGAATTTTTTTTTTTTTTTTTTTTTTTTTTCCTAAATATACATATATAAGAGTTAAAATTATTTGGTCGCAGAAGATTGAAAAAAAGAAGTTTGTTTGGTTTACTTAAAACGTCTTTATTCTTGCAAAGTTTACTTAAGACTAACTAACAATCTTTAATCTATATTTTATCACATTTTTATATCTTAAGCTTTTTAGAATTGCCATTAAGAAATATAATGTGAGAATTATGTGAAATAAAAAATGTTGACGCATCAAAAATATTGCTTTTTACTTAAACTTGAAAATACCGGATGCGCGTGTATTACTTAGATAGTGAGAATTTTGTGGGAATATGGAAAATAGAATGTTGATGCAAGCAAAAATATAATGCAATATGCATCGTGTTAACTCCTCCCGTTTTTAAGATCCGCGTCCCGTGGATCAGGCGTTTAAATTGATTGAGTCTGGTCCTTGTTGAGTTACGAAGTCCAGTGTGTTCAATTTCGGAATTATTTTTTTTTTGCTCATCTTGGGCATTGATATTACATACAATATTGTAGAGTTTTTCGCTATCATGGTTGGTTGTGCGTATTCAATCGCCTCTACTTCGTTGGAATACGGCAAGGTTTCAACTTCAGTTATTAAACGGTTAATTTCCTCTCTATCTAGCAACCCAGTGTTTACAATACCTATTTTCGCCTCTTGTGCTGCTTGTACTATTTCCTTTAATTCATCCTTAATTATGATGAGTCTATTGTAAAGTACTTGGTAAGATCCTTCCTCTGAATTTTCATCAAGATGGCTTAAAATGCTATTATATTCGTTCAGGATTTTTCGTGTTGTTTCCGTTAGTGCTTCATTGATTTTATACTGCTCGTTATTATTTTCGATTATTCTGTCTTGACTCTCTAGAATCTTATCCCAGTCAGTAGCGTCGGGATTTCCAGCACTTCCATGCGGATCCAACCCAGTTTATTGAATGACGCGTCCTTGTTGTTTGTCCCTTAAGCTTGTTGATGATTTTCTGAATCTGCTGTAGCTGATAAGTGATTTGAGATTTTAGCTGACTTTTTGAACTGATCTGGTTAATTGATGGTATAACTCTAGACAATATTTCTTCAAAATTTGCAATATCGATAACATGTACTAGCTTGAAGCTTCCATTTATAATTCGTCCTTCACCTTGTTTTAGCGTCACCATGGGAGTTTTGTATTCGTATATGTTGAGGCAAGCCGACATCGCCAGCAATCCGAAGCTGAAAATATAAATTAATTGGTTAGATTTTTGATCTGTGATTTGTGTATCCTTCTTCCAGATGTAGTGGTGACAGTAACTTTATTGTCTTTTGCAACGGTCTCTTTTTTGAATTTGGGTTTATCCTTCCCTTGAATCTGTTTTATTGCTACAAATATAGTCTCGCCTGGTTTGTATGCCTTCGGCTTATTCCTTTTTAGATTTTCTCTGATTATTTTTTCTTTCTGATTTCTTTTAATTCGGTTTTGCACATCCTCGTTAACCTTTGTTTTATAATCAATTAAATTTTGGAAATTTATTCGTTGTGTCCTTCCGAAAAATACGTCGCTTGGTTTCATTTTTGTTACTGAGTGTATTGAGTTATTGTATCGGTCTACTGCTATGTTGATTATTTCTTTTAAAGTTAGTTCCTTTAATTCGTTCTGTAGACAACGAACAATTTCAATAATCGTAGAATGTACCCTCTCAACCGTTCCGTTGACTTCACTTTTTTGAGATGGTGTTAAGTATATCTCAATGCCTAGTGTTTTTAGATAATCTACAATAATAGGACTAATGAAGCTTGTTTCATTGTCCATAACAATTATTTTAGGACTAGTAAAATAATGTATTATCGTAATTATCTTTTCCCTTAAATGCAACACCGATTTATCCTTTATGCGAAAGAATTTGGTAAATTTAGAGAACTTGTCTACACAAGTAATAAATTTTTCATTCTTTATCACGACAATATCGATGTGAAGGATTTCGGTTGGATAAGTCGGAACAGGAGTTTCTTGGAACTTGGGTTTATTAGGATGTCTATCATATTTATTGGCATTACATACGTCACAGTTCTGAGTATATTTTTTAATTAGATGTGACATTCGCGTGAAGTAATACTCTTCTAAAATTTGTTGCCTATTTTCATCCTTATTCCTATGTGCTCTTTTATGTTCATTTTGGGCGATTTCAAATTTCCTATCCTCGTTTGTAACATCTTGTACCACTCTTTGAGTTATCCTTATTTTGTAATTTGAAAAATGTTCGCTGTAAATATCTTGCAAAACTTTAATGTGACTTTCTTTTAATTTAATGCCATTAAGTATGGATGGTTTTAATCTGTTTTCAATGCTTGTGTTAAATTTTCCTTGTCTACTTTCTTTAACCCTACATAATATCTGTGATAACCGGGGTGAGGTTCTTCGTATGCGCACATATCGGTTCCTTCGTTAATGATTATTTGGTTCCTAAATACGTTTATCGGGGCTTCGCAATGTGGAATTAGATCAGTGTTATCCTCCTCGGCACTATGTACTGTTTCGGTGGATGATGATGTAAGGACGTTCGCTTCTAGCTCCAACCTTGATAAAGCATCAGCAACCTTGTTTGTGCACCTAGGTTTATAAATTAATTCGTAATTGTACTCTTCTATCCTGGCCTTCCATCTCTTCAACTTGGAATTGTTGTTTCTATTGCTGATGGTAAATGTCAGAGGCTGATGATCGGTAAGGATCTTGATTTTTCTTGCACCATATAGATAATTCCTAAGATTATCTAAGGCCCATACTATGGCCAACATTTCTTTCTCATTCGTTGCGTAGTTCTCTTCTGTTTTATTTAATGATCTGGAGATGTACGTTATTGGTCGATCCTTTCCAATTTCCTCTTGCGAGAGAACTGCTCCATCGCATGGTTTGAAGCATCCGTTGTGAGTATAAACGGCTTGTCAAAGTCAGGGAAGATAAGAATTTCTGAAGATGATAACAGTTCTTTAAGATGCTGGAAACATTTTAGCTCCTTTTCGTTTAAGTTGATGGGAACCTTTTTCGATTGATTTGCCTTTATTTGTGCATTTTGTCCTCTTGTCAGGTTTGTCAGAGGCTTTGCTATTTTAGCAAAATCTTTTATAAAGCGTCGATAGTATGATGTGAGGCCTAAGAAACTCTTTAATTCTTTCAAATTTGTAGGTGGTTTTATTCGCTGGATAGTAAGGATTTTTTTTGGATCTGGTCTTATTCCTTGGTTAGTTATAAGATATCCTAGAAATTCTGTTTCTGTTTTTAGAAACTCAGTTTTATCCAAATTCACCTTTAAGTTGGCCTTCAAGAGTTTTGGAAATACTTTTTCAACATTACTGAGGTGTTCTTTTTCGTTCCTACCTTCAAAAATAATAATATCGTCGATATAGACGTAGCATATTTTCCCTATATACTCTTTAAACACATCATCTATCATCCTTTGAAATATAGCAGGGGCGTTTTTCAGCCCAAATGGTAATCTGGTAAATTCGTATTTCCCGTTTAAGGTAGAGAACGCAGTTTTAGGTATATCACTTTCTTTCATCTTTATCTGATGGAATCCGGAAGTTAAATCGAGTGTTGTGAAGAATTTTGAATTTCCTAAATTGGCAATTGTACTAGATATGTCAGGTATGGGATAGGTGTCTGATACCGTTACAGCATTTAATCTCTTAAAATCAACTACCATTCTGTACTTTTTAACTCCTGATGAGTCCATCTTTTTCTCTACCACCCAGATTGGAGAGTTGTAGGGACTTTTTGATGGTCTAATAATGCCATCCTTTAAAAGTTTCCTGATTTGTTCCTCAACCTCAGCTCTCATATTAACAGGATATGGGTAGGTTTTTGTGTAAATGCACTCATCAGTTGTAGTTTTAATTTCCGCCCTTATATTTGTATCAACTGTTTCTTCATCATTTAGCGGTCCAAATAAGGTATTATATTTGTTAACCAATCCTCGGACATCTTTTCTTATTTTTTCGCATAAGTGATTATCTCTAATCTCGATGTTATTTATTTGAATTGATATTTTTTCTTGTAAAGGGATTTTTATATTTTCTGAAATTTTTAAAATATTATTTTTTCGATCAATTACTGCACCTAATTCCTTAAGTGTATCATCGCCAATTATTCCATCGAATGTTTTTAATCCAGGAAGGACAAAAAAATTTATTGGTGTATTAATTCTGATACTTTTAAAAAATTTACCAGTAACCTTTTTTCGAATTTCTATATTCCCACCAGCTGATCTTATAATGAAAGGAGTTTTAATTGGCTTTGCATTGTCTGATAATTCGGATTTTATAAAATTTTTGTTCGCTCCGGTGTCTATCAAGAATTTTAAAATTTTATGATCTCTAGTTTCATACTCTATGTATGGTATGCTAGATAGGCATCTTTCATAAAATTTAATTCAGAATTCTCCTCCTCTCCTTCTTCCGTTTCATCTTCGTATTCGTCCCAATTTGGTGTATACTCGTCACATTGTTCTTCATTGTTCCCTGTTTCTAAGTGATACAGCTTCTGCTGGTGCTGCTCACGAATGCGTCCGTTAAAATTATTTTCCTTTTTTATTCCTGTGTAATCCTTGTATTGTGGCCGATTCATGTAATCCACTCGTTTACTTTGAACGGACTGATCGATGTCCATTGGTGTAGGTGGCTTTGGTTGAGTTGGTCTTGGGGGTGGCCTAACGCTTGAATTATGTTTGAAATTATATATGTTGTTTCTTTGTTGTGGATGAGCTTGGTTGCAGTTCTTCTGTATCTTATGTGGTTCTTTCTTGTTAAACGACATCTGATTGATTGGTGCTGTTACTGAATTTCTGAAATCTCTTTTATGAATAGATATATTTCGATAGTTCAAGTTCTGAATTTCCAGACAAGATGAATATGCCTCTGGTAATGTCTGTGGCCTCTGGATCATTAGCATCTTATGAAGTTCACTATTTAAACCCCTAATGAACACGTCTAATGCTCGATTGCTATAGGTTTCCACTAAAACATTGATTGTGTTCTCGCTGTAATCTTCTGTTTTGATTTTGTTCACAATCAGGGAAAATTGGTGATTAACGTTCGCATAGAACTCATCCAGGCTCATGTTTCGTTGTGATAGATTGCTAAGTTGGTGCTCCAATGTTCGTAAATCTCTCTTATCTGCATAATGGAGTGACAGGCAATTTTTTATTACTGGCCATTCTTTATCAAAGATATTATAGGATACTAAAGCTGAGTCTGCGTTTCCTCTGATCTTTTGCCTTATGTGTTTTAATATTGCTCTATAAATTGGTTTATTCCGTACGATCTCGTAATCTTTGAGGATGCTTTCTACATTGTGCACCCATGATACATACTGCACTGGATTACCGTCGAAAGGTTGTATTTCCTTGACGCTATCTGGTAGTTTATAAATATCTTTAAGATCTTGTTCAGTTTTTGGTAAGGATAAGGCAGGCTGATTTACGACAGGAGTTATGAATTTTTTCTCTAAATTTTGTAATCGCATTTCAATATTTTTTATCATTTCAACTTGGGCATTGACCGCGCCGCCATTCAATTGTTTAACTGCTTCTTGCAGCTGCTCGTTTATCGACATTTTCTAAATATTATAAATTACGCGAATTCTCTAATTAAATTTCTTGATGGCAAATCTTTACAATTAAAAATATCTTAACTTATTCAATTTGTTGAATAACCTTGAAATATTTATTTTGTTTAAATGATTCTAATTCTTATTTGGTTTTTTTAAAGCTTAATTTCAAAGAATAAATTTTTATTTTCAATTTAAAATATTATACTTTAAGAAATTCTTGCTTGTGATTCTTGTAATTTTTGATTTGTTATCTGCTTTTTTCTTGTAGTAAAATTTGTGTATTTTTTTTAAATATTTTTAAGTATTCCTATTCTAAGTTCAACTTTTTATTTAATTCTTTCTGAAAATTCAAATTTCTTTATTTATTTACAAAGAGATTAAGATTAAAAGATTTTTTATATGATCAATGATTCTCAATATATAAGAAGAAAATAACTCAGTTTTTATTTTATTTCTTTTATTTCATATTACAATTAAAGATTTTCACAATTAATTCAATTATTCAATTAACAATTTTATTTTTTATAAAAATATTTTATATTCACTGTCTTAATTAATAATTTTTTTTATCATTAATAATACAGGGGAACTCTGTAAAGAATAATTAACTTTTTATGTTTTTCCACCTTACCTTGTATTTATTCTCAAAATTTTAAAATACTAAATTTTCAAAAATAATCAAATATTGTAATAATATAAAATTCAGTAAAATATTAAATTTCAATATTATAATAATTATTTTATCATTAAATAAATTTTACTAATTGTTGCAATCAAAGATCTTGTAAACGTTAACCTTTTTTTTATATAAAAATATCAATTTTCGTTAGTGTTAAATCGGCAAGAATATAGTATATTATACTTTTATATATACTTTTATTTCGTTTGATTTCAATTCAATATTTTTTCATATTCAATATTGACTTTCTTTTATTATATTATTTTATATTTTATATTTTTTATTACAATTATTTTATATTTTTTCCTTTTTCTATATTAAATTTATTCACGTAAATTCAATGAATTTTATTATTTCAACAATTAAACAATCGTGATAATTTTTTGTATCTGAACACAGTATTAAAATAATAAATAACAATTCAATAATATTGTCGTTGTACTCCTTTGTTTAATAATTTTTACCTTTTCAATAATTTGATTTCTTTTTTTTTTAAAAAAAATTTTCAGATATTATAACCAATATCCAATTAATTCACTTTTTTGGTATTTTTTACAGTAATTAATTTTTTTTTGGTTTTTTTTGTATTTTTACTTACATATAAATAAGTTGAATTTTCATCTTCTGCGCCGATAGCTGCTACTCCCAAAATCCAGATTAATAGTACAGGGAATGCAGTTTAGGTTGAACCTGTCGTGTGCTCCAGGCGGACAAGTAGTATTCCTCCCGTTTAGCTGTAAGCGTTGGTTGATTAAAGTTGCTTGCAGACAGCCTACTAGTGGTACGATATTGTCACCGTTTTTCCTGTTTTCGTTACTTGTAGTAGAAGTCTTGTTAATTTACCACCTATGTTCTTACGTAATAGGATAGTAAAATAGAACACTATGTTCTCGTGGTTATAATGTTCTAATGTAATTTTTATTTTATTAGTCGACTTCACTAACTATTCACTACTTGCACTAATTAACTTAATAATTATTGACAGGTCCTGTTCGGGCGCCAGTTAAAATTATTTGGTCGCAGAAGATTGAAAAAAAGAAGTTTGTTTGGTTTACTTAAAACGTCTTTATTCTTGCAAAGTTTACTTAAGACTAACTAACAATCTTTAATCTATATTTTATTACATTTTTATATCTTAAGCTTTTTAGAATTGCCATTAAGAAATATAATGTGAGAATTATGTGAAATAAAAAATGTTGACGCATCAAAAATATTGCTTTTTACTTAAATTTGAAAATACCGGATGCGCGTGTATTACTTAGTTAGTGAGAATTTTGTGGGAATATGGAAAATAGAATGTTGATGAGCAAAAATATAATGCAATATGCATCGTGTTAACTTACATAAATGTATATAGTATATATTAAGTGCACGCGGATACTCAGTCCATGGCACCGCCGATCAGTAATTTTATGTCAGATATGCATTATTATCCAGTTTATCATCAGTAATCAGTTACTGGTGTACATTGCTGATGGGAAAAATTATTGATCGACTTGGGCAAGAGTAGTGCGCTGGCTGGGGTTCGAACCGTGATCTCAAAGATCGCAAGACCGACACACAACCATCAAGCTATTCAAGCCCCTAAAAATGTGAATTAAAAGTAATATTAAAAGATTGTAGTGATAAATAAATCCGTTTTCTGAAATATTTGATTTGTTAGTTTGCTTTTGTTGTTATTCATCGTTAAACAATTATGCATAAAAGGCTGAGTCATTAGAAGAGTTTTGAAAACAAAATTTAATTTGAAGTTATTTGGTGCTTTGATAAAATAAATACTCATATGTCCAACGTTCATATAAAGAAATGTAACCAAACTTTTCTAGCAACCGACCAAAGATAATAGTAGTTTCTTCTCAATAGATTTTCCCTTTAGTGTAAGTGGTAATTTTTCCAAAAACAACACACTCACATAAATGATAAAAATCGAAAAAGCTTCATCGAAATAAAAAAAAGTTTTTCAAAATTTTTCGAATTGCTTTGAGTTATTTGCCCTGTACACAATTGTAATCATTTGAATAAAAGTATCTGATACTGTGTAATATAATGGAATTGTTTTTGAAAATCGAGTTATCAAAACTAATTGTGTAGAATAAAATAGTGTTTCGAATTTGTTCTCATTTATTATAAATATTTGCTCTCATTAAATGAAATGAACACCTGTCAATGTTTTGCAGTACTAAACAATACACAATGCTATTTAAAATGTACATTTAATTCATATTGAAAAATTTTATAGAATGACGAATAAAATATAAATGAAAAAAAGAGAATATTGGCAGGTGGGTGCGGGGGTGCTAAAAGAGGTAACACTGATCAACATTTTTGAACTGAATTAAACTGATTTTTCATATGCTCTTTTAACCATCTACCACACTATCCTACGCATCAAACTGTAAATATTACATTTTTTTCATAAATCCGAAGTTAAATAGAACATTTTGAGACTAGAATCATGAAGATTCATATATTTTTCGATTTTTAATATTTAAAAAAAATAGCTGACCGCGAAAGTTTATAATTATCAAATATTTATCAATCACACTGCACTGCAACGGTTTTCCTCTAAAAAGAATTAGATAACAATTTTGATAGGTAACATGCCTCAAGCAAATATCCTTTGAAGATACCACAATATCTATATTTGAAGAATATATCATTCATTTACTACTTTAACACTATTATTCAGGTTGCATAAATGCAAAATCCACTTTGATCGTGATCAAAATTTTTCTTCTGCATTGCTAAGACTTTCTTAGATATTTTTATACATAATTTGCATATTAATATTATACTTTATAAATCATATATAGTAATATATTTGATTTTAAAATTTTTAAATTTGAAAACTGTCTTCCAACTAAAGTTAAACTAAAACTGGATGTATACAGTATTGGTCACAACTACTTTTACACGGCATTTAATTTCTAATCAATAAATAGTGGGAAATGCATCCGCGAAACATTATAAATCCATAAATTTGTTTAGTGTATACATATATAATTATAATAATAAATAATTAATATAATATCAACTGTATTAAAATATTGTATAATTTCAACTGTATTAAAAAACGATTGATAATTCATCGCTTTTGTGTTCGAATTCATTAGGATCATTTAAGTTCAAAACAAAGTTACATATATTTTATAGAAAAAAAAACAGAATTAAAAATTATTAAAAAACGATTAAAAAAGTAAATTATTAAAAATTAAAAAAGTAGGAGCTTATTTTATTTATATAAAAACATGCAATTTTAAAACTTTTGTTAAAAAAAAATGCTGTATAAAAATAGTTATAACTAATACTAAATGTCAGAGGCTATTCAAATTTCTGATAATATATTCTAAAGTAGATGCAGGTCAAAGTAATTTCCTCTTTTTTGCCAACTGTACGACCGTACCATGCAGAACTGAACAGTTCTTGCGCTTTTTAAATCAATGAATCAAATTAAAAATTTTCAATCAAAGTTATAGGTAGAAAAATATAAATTTTACAATTTTATTTTTTATTGTCGGCAATTTGGTTTAAGAAGCATATTAAATAGTTGAGCTATCAATTTAATAGAAATGTAAAAATACAAAGGTAACTTCTGAATTCAAATAAGCAATTATAATTTACTATACGTAAACCAATTCCACGTTATTTTGAAACATAATTTTTTGAATCACATTCTACTTAATAATTTATTTTTATGCAAACATAAATGAAAAAAATTTCATTGCATTCATAAATAATTATCAATTTTCATTGAATCTAATTGAAAGTTCATCAGCACTAGTATTTAGAATTTTTTGAGTTTATACTTTATACCACACAGAAAAAACATCAACGAAATAAAATTTAAAAATTTTGAAATAAATATTTTTAAGCTTCCTGTTTTTAAAAAATATTGTAAATAATTTAAAATTCATTACCCTCAAGATTTAGAAAAATATACATATTTGTAAATTATGTTCCATATTAATTTTAAAATAACAATTTTTATCTAGTTAGAAAAGAAATTGTCTCAGTCTATACAAAAATTTGGTAATGCACAAAACACCTGATTTTTAAATTTTTATATTATGATCATAAATCAGAATAATACTTTATGTATTCAGAAGTCCTAAGGCCCAAACATTAAAAAAGACATTCTTTAAAAGTTTCAAAAAGAAATTCAATTCACGGGATATGATAATATATAATCGTATCTTGCATTCATAAGTCAATGAACTCAAAAAGATAACAAAAAAAAACCATAATATATCTATATGTATACATATATTATGTATATATAATCAAAGATACTATATACTATCACGGATAAGTGTATCTGATCTGTGATACTATGTAAAGACATATTTATATGTATTTATATAGTATCTCTGGTATAATGCTACAGTAATTATAATGTATGCATACGTAAAAACCTCTGTTGCCAAATATTCTACAATGCTACATCAGAAAATAATGTATATCTATGCAAGTAATACATATAATCCAAGACCATATAAATGTATACAGTACAGTACAAAAGCTACAGTAATTATAATGTGTGTAAATAAAAAAACCTCTGTTGCCAAATATTCTACAATCCTACATCAGAAAATAATGTAGATCTATACAAGTAATACATATAACCGAAGACCATATAAATGTATACATTTATACGGTTTTTGATATAACTACAATCGTATACATGTATTTCAATTAGAAGTAATAGTAGTAATTTATATCAGAGCATATAGCACGCGACAAAGCATATTAACAAAACTACACATACATACATATATAAAAATACATGAATACATACATGAAATATGAAATACATCCTTTCAAAACCCATTCATATATTAAATACGACTATCAAATCAATACAATAAAAAAAAATGTGTAAACCAGTCCTATTGTCAATTGTTGTATTCATAAAGTATTTGCGTACAAAATATCCTTGTATTTTTACTTATTCAAGTTTAATATCATATCAAATAAGTGATGGTACCACTCAAAACCATATAAAATTTAATAAACTAGTCGTGCAACTCACAAACTAATTCATCTAATTCCGTGGGTTCATTTGTCCCAATTTGATTTTTAGACTTCTTACAATGGCTGTTCACAAATTAGCTGAAGATGATATTTCCAATTTATTGGAGGAATATTCAAGCGATGATGAAGATTTTAGTCCTCTTGAATCGGACTATGAACCGTCAGATAATCAAAGTGATCCTGAAAGTGAACTTGAGTCAGATAATGAAAACGTCTCAAGTACAAATGAAGATGTGGAGTCACGAGTAGAATCAGGAAACGATGATCCTATACTTCCAAAAGATTTTGAAAAAGAAGAGCTTGCAACTCTCAGATGGACAGTATTGAAAAGGGAGGAATTTACACCAAGATTTTCCATCCCTGTGGAGTGTGAGGCAGCTGTGTTAGCAAAGTTTCGAAGAGGGGCTAATGAATTGGAAATTTTCCGAAAATTAATGCCAAAAAGTTTGCTTATGCACATTGCTTCTTGCACAAATAAAAGGCTGAGAAAATTTAACAAGGATAAAGGAACTAAGCGGGCTAGTACGGATGAACATGAACTATTAGTTGTTCTGGGCATATGTCTCGTGATGCATTACAATCACTTACCATCACTAGCGGACTACTGGAGCAAACATTTATCAATGGGAAATGAAATGATCAAACAAAGTATGTCACGCGATCGATTTACTTTTCTATTATCAAAGCTTTATTTTGCCGATTGTGACAAACCTGCAGATTCTCCTAAGGATTATTACATAACAGATGTAATTTCATGCTTCAAAAAAACATTTTTAGCGGCACGAAGTGAAAGTACCTTTCAGTCCATTGATGAAAGTATGGCGAAATTCAAGGGGAGATTCTCGTTGAAGCAATATTTACCGATGAAGCCAATCAAACGCGGCATCAAGATCTGGATGCGCTGCGATGCTAAAACTGGTTATACGTACGATTTGAATTTGTACACAGGAAGAGACACGACTAATCAACCACAGTCTTCAACTCTAGGAGAACGAGTAGTAGAAAACTTGGTTAGTACTATTCGTGAGCCAAATGTCGTTCTCGCGTTTGATAGGTTTTTTACATCAGTGCAGCTTATGAGAACGCTACGATTTCCAGCTGTAGGTACTTACATGAAATCGAGGAAGCAAAAAAAGTTGCTGCGTGGGGAAAGCGAATATCAAATGACCGAGTTTGGTGTAATTGCATCGCGTTGGATTAACTCGAAGGAGGTTCTGGTGATTTCAAATTGTCATAATCCAGACAACACCGAAGTTGCAAGAAAAATGAAAGATGGGTCCAAAAAAACAATATGTTGTCCGGTTGCGATCTCTGATTACAACAAAATAATGGGTGGTGTCGATCTGGCAGATCAGAAAGCAGCTTTGTACGACATCAATAGAAAATCGAGGAAATGGTGGAAAAAAGTTTTTTTCAAAGTTTTCATGTTAGCGGTAGTGAACTCATGGATTCTTCACCAAGAAACACATAGGAAAAAAACTTCGCTCCTTCAGTTTGTTGTTCCGTTGGCCGAAGCCATGATTCAAGAAGGAAGTAAGAACAAAAAACTAAGAACAAGAAGAACAGGTGGCCGACCGACCAAACGCAAAATTGATGTCCACAACGTAGGTGATCATTTGCCAATAGAAGGTTCTGCTAGAAAGCGATGTGTTAGATGTTCATCGTTGAAAAAGGAGAAACGCACAAAATTTGTATGTTCTGGCTGCAACAATGCTTTGTGTTATAATTGTTTCACACCTTTTCACAAATAAAAAATAAAAATAATAAACTATTTGTTCGTTTTATTTTATATATTTACTTTTTCGTGTGTTTTTGAAATATTTAATTGGGATTATAATCCCACCAAGAAATCATATTGGGATTATATATCCCAGGATAATACGAGAACTAGGACATTTTCACATAGCGGAATCCTTTTTGTTTTTTATTACGATAATATTTCGACAAAAATCACTAATGTAAACAAATTAATTCGAGATAAAAAACTCCGGGGCGAAAGGGTTAAATACGACTATCAAATCAATACAATAAAAAAAATGTGTAAACCAGTCCTATTGTCAATTGTTGTATTCATAAAGCATTTGCGTACAAAATATCCTTGTATTTTTACTTATTCAAGTTTAATATCATATCAAATAAGTGATGGTACCACTCAAAACCATATAAAATTTAATAAACTATACTATTTTCAGAAATCGAAGTCAGTACAGGCAAGATAGGCATGCTTTTCTATATTCTTTCACATTGCGTTTGTATAAATCTGTCTCGTGTGTGGGGTGATCAGATCTCAATTTAAATCCGAGGGAAATATTTTAAATTGTATATTATGAAGGGCTGCCAGTTTGCAAAAAACTTTTTTTTTAGATTTTACAAAAAAAACAGGTAATTTTGTGACATTTTGGGAAATTTTATGAAATATGTTCATTTCTTTACAAAATAACATATAATAACAAGCTGATTTGAACAATATGATAGCAATTTGCATTGTAAATAATTTTCTTTCTTATTCTAAGAAAAGACAAAACAAAAAATAAAATTCAGAATGTAACGGTAATGTAAAGAAATCATTAACAAGTACATAAAGGGAACAAAATAGAAGAAAATGGACAAATAAACAAATATAAAAATGAATGTATGTACGTATGTATGTATACAAAATTTAATATCAAATTGATACTGAACACATAATTTTATAAATAAAATTAAAAATACTGAATATGGTTTAATCAAAATTTCATATTTTTTTTATAAATTTAATCAATACTCCCAGTAGGTACGGCAACCCTGAATTATCATCATTTTCTTTTATGCCCATCTTCCCGCTGACACGATTCAATCAACATTTTATACTTTGAGATTTGAGTGGACATCGGCTGCGCAACGACTTCATATTTTATAGTTCGGTTTTTTATTTTTCATATAACCAAAATGGTGTTAACTGATTAAATCAGTTGCCTTCACGCTGTGTGATAGGCAACATCAAACGGAACCATGTATTTCTTTTTCCAAAAAAAGCAGGATGATTCATTATTAGAAATGAAAAAATCATCAAACAAAAATTAAAATTTGTCTTAAAAACCGAACATTTTTATGATATTTTCAAATAATGCTTTTTTTTTATCAAATATAAATTTACAGGAATGTGAAATTTGTACACAATCTCCCTTTTAAGAATTATTTGTGAACAAAATTATAAATTTATTTATGCACAATTTGGAACATCCTGTTAACATATTTTAAAAAGTACCTTCTTCAGGGTTGACAGAGATATATTATTCAGAATTTCCTACAAAATATTATATGTGAAGTTATCAGAACCTCATCGGGTAACTATTTCCATAAGCACAATACTGACTTCGATTTCTGAAAATAGTATAGTCGTGCAACTCACAAACTAATTCATCTATATAAAATTCTTATGTTTCTCGCATATTTACATCCCTCCTGAATTATAAACTTTCGCTCTTTTTCGATATTACTTCGAAAAACTTTTTGATCTTTATTTTTGGCAAACATACAAACATTTAAATAAAAAAAATGAAATGGTTCATCTAGTGAACTGTATTATCTTTGCAACCGACAGGACCAACTGACAAAAAGCAAAAAAAGCAACCGACTTCTTTATTCTCTCTGTTTTCTCAACTTGTTATACATACACATAACATTCATTCATAATATACATATTTTGTTATATGAACAAAACATAGGTACATTTCAATATCTTCAAAAATGATCTTGTATATAATGTAAGGATCAATATTGAATTCATAATGATCTGTTATATAAATATGATATACGTTTATTCATGTTCATGAATAAACAACGTTTGTATATGTATATATGATAACTGTGTATATGTATGTATGCTTTGGTTATAACGCGATAAAAATAATAGGAATTCATTCTAATACAATTTTAAAAATTAGGGTAACCGGTTTACATAAAAAATTGTAACATGCATTATAAAAACATGCTGCTTGCTTATGCATAATAGCAAATACTATATAGAATGAATATAAATATACGATTTATGTGATATATACATGAATGAATATATACATCTATATGTATATAAATATGGTCTTTAGTCTTTTGTACCCATACAAGTGTGATGATTATAAAAATAGATTATTCAATGATATACATATAGTATGTATATGTAATGTATATAGTATCAATCACCTATCTCAGTGTTGAATCGTCATTCAGCATTTTTTAATCTGAAAAAAAGAAAGAAAAAAAAATAAAGATTATAAATCAACGTTTTTTAAAATAACAATAATAAATAAATAAATTAATTACAAATGAACACAAAACCATAAACAGATACACAAACAGAACAACACAAAAGTAAACAAACAACATAACCAAATACATATAACACAAAACTATGCACAATCACAAAATTATTTACAAACATAAAACAATAAAACTATTCACACTATAATTCGAATACACATAATGATATAATTAATTAATAATATATATCACAAATAATACTCAACTTAAAAAAAAAAACATTTAAATCAAAATATTAACTTCACTATCACAATATTGTAACAACACAATACAAAATATCACGTATAATAAAATATTGGAATACATATAATATATATATAGATATATATACATTACATACGATCATGTCAAAATTGTCAAATAAGAAGCTGAATTACCAGTACCAATAGAGTTATTCACAATTACCATAAATTGTCATTCGAATTTATCAGACACAATTTGAAAAAAACGGTTTTATAAAAAAGACGAGAATATGAGATAAATAGTAGAACATTTCAACAACGGAGAAAAAGAAATTTCTAGCACCGCGAAAATTTAGTATATAAAGGGTTGCGATTCGCGGAAAAATTTGTCTTTTGCGATTACCTGACTATATTGTCGTATTGAGACTGAACCAGGGAAACCAAAAGATCACCTCATCAGCCGGGACGTATTGAGTCCTAACAAAATCTAGCGTATTGAGCTAGTAATTAGGGAAAAGTTAGGAATTTCTGTAAAAAATACTTAGAATTTTTTACAAAAAATAGGGAAGCAGCGAATCAAATCGTCGTTAAACAATCGTCAATTAAATCGTCTTACAAAAATTTTCTAATACTTAGAGCAAAATTCATTATCATTAAACACTTAGAAAATTCTTGGACTTAGAAATTTTCTAAAGAAACATCGCTGAAAAGTATCATCAAGAACTTGAATTATTTGGGAAAATTAAAATTTCATCGAGACAGTAAGAAATATTTTCATCTCGACAGTCATGAATTCCCGACGGCAATCTTCAGTCCACATAACAATTTTTTAAACTTTGAAAATTCGAACAGTCATTGTTTAATTGGTTCATCATCGTTATCTTCAGCATCCGTTCTTCAATCAACATAGTTTCTACAACGCCTTCTATTCGTGTAGGTCGACCTATACCAACAATAATAACTAGTTAATTAGTATTTATAACGTATGCAAAATTTGTAGTTAAAAGTAAAGTAAATAATGTGATATTTCATTTGTAATAAATTCATAATTTTGTTTTGATTTGTAACATATTTTTTTGCATAACTACTTCCGGTCTAATTGAAATATTATTGTATAATTGAAAATATTGAATTTTTTTCCATTTTTTGTATACATTGAATTAATTTGTTTTGAAAATTAAATACATATTAATTTAAGTAATTTAGAATTTCTTTTGTAATTTAGTTTTAAGAAATTGAATTATTAGGCTTAAGAGAATATATTTAAGTTATAAAATTTTATAACGAATTGTAAAAAAATTGTGTTTTTATTTTATTAAAAATTTTGAATCGGCACCTCTTTATTTTTTAATGTTAATCTTTTAAGTGGATTTAACACTCAGTGTATTGATTCACGAAATTATTTGTTTGTAATGTTAAATAAGCACCTGTTATTTTGTTACACAGCATATATATTATAAAAATTGATTCTAATGACATTTCAGAAGTGCACTGCATATTGCACTGTATTAATTGGTATATTAATTTTCTATTAGACAAATATTATTCGATGAAAATGTAAGTATATTATCTTTTTACAAGGCTGATTATCACTTTTCCCGGTGAAAATCGACAGAATCGCAGGGCTTCGGCTATACACAAATCATTTTAATATCTTCAATGATATAAGATTGATATTTCTGTTATGAATAGGGGAAAGATAAGAACTAAACAAAAGTAATCAATCCATATTTTTAAAAAATAAAAAATTATAAAGGAATAATATATCAAAGTTGAAACAATCGTGACACGAAATGATATATCTAAATTGGAAAATTGAATATATATCAACGAATTTTATCTGGGAGTATTTTATGTATTGTACACATAATTAAACTAAATAGAATGTCCGAAAATAAGGCATACCTTTGTTTTCAAATTTTCATAGAACTATCAAATTGAACATATCCTTTAAGAATCAATCACGAATACAGATTAAACATGTTTTAAATTCAAAAGTTTTTGATTTCTACTATATTTCGGTGTGTTCGACTGTTTTTTATTGTCCATCATCCACTTACAGTTCTTCCACAAAAGAACTGTTATCATAAAATCTAATATTTTCCGCGATGTTCACAACTTTGACAAATGGTATTAAAATATTTCTTTCTTTTCAAAAAACAATAACCACCGAAATATCTTACAGCAGATTTTGACAAGCTTATGTCAGATTCTTGAATGTTTTCAAGATCTTGATCATTTTCTTCTTTCTTTCATTGAAATCAATTTTTATAATATACTCGTATATGCTGTGTAACAAAATAACAGGCGCTTATTTAACATTACAAACAAATAATTTCGTGAATCAATATACTGAGATAGGTGATGGATACTACATACATTACAGATCCTGCTATATATTATTGAATAATCTATGTTTATAAGCATCACACTTGTATGTGTACAAAAGACCAAAGACCATATTTATATACATAGATGTATGTATATATTCATTCATGTATATATCACATAAATCGTATATTTATATTCATTCTATATAGTATTTGCTATTATCAAAGATACTAGAAATGCAAAGATGTGAAAAGCAGTACAAAAAAGGGGGATATTTTTCTTCTTCTTGAATTTCTCCATCGCATCGCAATCAACTCTTCTTGAATTTTCTTGTTGGATTTTAAGTTCTAACCGAAGAAATTTTTAATTTGAATTGTCAGTTATGTTATGAAATTTTGTTAAATTCCAATTGAAAAGCTATATATTAGAACTTTCTTTCATTTTAAACAAAGATAATAGTAGTTCTTCTCAATAAATTTTCTTTTTAGTGTAAGTGGTAATTTTTCCAAAAACGACACACTCACATAAATGATAAAGATCGAAAAAGCTTCATCAAAATCAAAAAAGTTTTTCAAAATTTTTCGAATTGCTTTGAGTTATGTACCCTGTACACAATTATAATCATTTCAATAAAAGTATCTGATACTGTGTAATATAATGGAATTGTTTTTGTAAATCGAGTTATCAAAACTAATTGTGTAGACGGACCATAGTTTCGAATTTGTTCTCATTTATTTTAAATATTGGCTCTCACTAAATGAAATGAACACAGAACACCTGTCAATGTTTTGCAGCACTAAACAATACACAATGCTATTTAAAATGTACATTTAATTCATATGATATTCCACACATATAAGTATTATTTATGTGTATTTGTATATTTTGAGTGTTGAAAATAGAATAAATGAATATCATTGGCTGAGGCATAAATATGAATTTGAATATTTTTGAGAGATTTTGATCACATATATTTTTTTTCCATGTATGGTTTATGCTCATGCATAAGGAAGGATATGTAAAGATCCATATTGAATTGAAGACGATCTCGTATACATACATACATAAAGCATATAACATGAATAAACAACGTTTGATATAACCAAAGACCGAATATATAATGTATAATATCATGGTATATTATATTGGTCTTTGGTATAACATTAAAAATGTAATGTAAAATGTCATTGTACCCATGAATAACAACATGCTGCTTGCTTATGCATAATAGATAAATAGTAAATACTATATGGAATGAATGTACTGTTTATGTGATACACATGATTGTATGTATACATCGTATATATGGTATTTTGTACACATACATACAAGTGTAATTATAAAAATAGATTGTTCAATGATATATATCAGGATCTATAATGTATATAGTATCAATGACCTATCTTAACATATTTCTTTATGAAAATGTTTGTGTGTAATGTTAAATATGAACCTTTTTGTTATTCATAGATATATGAATACAGTATTTGATAATTACATATACACTTTCGCTATCAGCTGGTTTTTTACTCATAAAAAATTGAAAAGTCAACCTTTTTGCTTTTTTTTCAACTTTGGTTTGATTTCGGATTTATGAATAGAATATAATAGTGTCTGTTTGATGCGGGGGAGTGATGTGAGGGGTGGTGGGTGGTGATTACTCATGAGTAATTTTTCATTTATTATAAATATTTGCTCTCATTAAATGAAATGAACACCTGTCAATGTTTTGCAGTACTAAACAATACACAATGCTATTTAAAATGTACATTTAATTCATATTGAAAAATTTTATAGAATGACGAATAAAAAATAAATGAAAAAAAGAGAATATTGGCAGGTGGGTGCCGGGGTGCTAAAAGAGGTAACACTGATCAACATTTTTGAACTGAATTAAACTGATTTTTCATATGCTCTTTTAACCATCTACCACACTATCCTACGCATCAAACTGTACATATTATATTTTTTTCATAAATCCGAAGTTAAATGTAACATTTTGAGACTAGAATCATGAAGATTCATATATTTTTCGATTTTTAATGTTTAAAAAAACTAGATGACCGCGAAAGTTTATAATTACCGAATATTTATCAATTACACTGCACTGCTATGGTTTTCCTCTAAAAAAAATAAAATTGCAATTTTGATAGGTAACAGCCCTCAAGCAAATATCCTTTTAAGATACCGCAATATCTATATTTGAAGAATATATCATTCATTTACTACTTTACCACTATTATTCAGGTTGCGTAAATGCAAAATCCACTTTGATCGTGATCAAAATTTTTCTTCTGCTTTTCTATGACTTTCTTTGATATTTTTATACATAATTTGCATATTAATATTATACTTTATTTAATCATACCTATATAGTAATATATTTAATTTTAAAATTTTTAAATTTGAAAACTGTCTTCCAACTATAGTTAAACTAAAACTGGATGTACAGTATTGGTCACAACTACTTTTGCACGGCATTTAATTTCTAATTAATAAGTAATGAGAAATGCATCCACACAACATTACAAATCCATAAATTTGTTTAGTGTACATATATAATTATAATATTAAATAATAAAATATAATTTCAACTGTATTAAAATATTGTGAGAACAATTGATAATTCATCGATTTTTTGTCCGAATTCATTAGGATCATTTAAGTTCAAAACAAAGTTATATATATTTTATAGAAAAAAAAACAGAATTAAAAATTAAAAAATTAGGAATTTATTTTATTTATATAAAAAACATGCAATTTTAAAAACTTTTGTTTAAAAAAAATGCTGTATAAAAATATTTATGACTAATACTAAATGTCAGAGGCTATTCAAATTTCTGATAATATATTCTACAGTAGAGGCAGGTCAGATTAAATTATTCTTATTTGCTATCTCCATGATTGCACCATGCAGAACTGACCAGTTCTCGCGCTTCTCCAAGATTTATTTTGCTTTTTCAGAAATTCCAAATCTTCACCAGAAATATTCACGCATGAACAATGGAAAATACCTCCACAGTCACAACAGTTAACTTTTGTATTATTTCTGTCTACTTTCTTATTACAAAATTTGCAAATCGACATTTTTTTTTTTTTTTTTTTTTTTTTTTTTTTTTTTTTAAATATAAAACTACAGAAAAACACGTCTAATCACTTTCACCAACTCTTTTATCTTCAAAATATTTCTAGGATTAGAATTATAGGCACATTCTACTTAATCATTTATTTTTAAACAAACATAAATGAAAAAAATTTGATTGTATTCAATCATAAAAATACATAAATTTACAAATAATTTATTTTGGACTTCATGACATGTTGTTTATTGTTATGATTTGTGAACAAAAATATAATATTTTTCAAGCTACAAATAATTATCAATTTTCATTGAATCTAATTAAATGTTCATCAGCGCTAGTATTTAGAATTTTTTGAGTTTATACTTTATACCACTCACAAAAACCATCAACGAAATAAAATTTAAAAATTCTGAAATAAATATTTTTAAGCTTTCTGTTTTTAAAAAATATTGTAAATAATTTAAAATTCATTATCCTCAAGATTTAGAAAAATAGACATATTTATAAATTATGTTCCATATTTATTGAAAATAAAATATCAATTTTTACCGAGTTATAGAAAAAAAATGGACTCAGTCTATAAAAAAGTTTGGTAATGCTCAAAACACCTGATTTTTAAATTTTTATATTATGATCGTAAATCAGAATAATACTTTATGTATTCAGAAGTTCTAAGGCCCAAACATTAAAAAAGACATTCATTAAAAATTTCAAGAAGAAATTCAATTCACGGGATATGATATAATATATAATCGTATCTTGCATTCATAAGTCAATGAACTCAAAAACATAACAAAATAAAACCATAATATATCCATATGTATACATATATTATGTATAATCAAAGATACTATATACTATCGCAGATAAGGGTGTCTGATCTGTGATACTATGTAAAAACATATTTATATGTAGTTATATAGTATCTCTGGTATAATGCTACAGCAATTATAATGTATGCATACGTAAAAACGTCTGTTGCCAAATATTCTACAATCCTACATCAGAAAATAATGTAGATCTATACAAGTAATACATATAACCAAAAACCATATAAATGTATATATTTATATGGTCTTTGATTGATATAAATACAATTGTATATATGTATGTATTTCAATTAGAAGTAGTAGTAGTAATTTTTATCAGAGCATACAGCACGCGACAAGGCATATTAACATAACAACACATACATACATATATAAAAATACATGAAATATGAAATACTTCCTTTCTCAAGTCATTCATATATTAAATACGACGATCAACTCAATACAATAAAAAAAAAAATTGGAAACCAGCCCTATTGTCAATTGTTATATTCTAAATCATTTGCGTACAAAATATCCATTTATTTTTACTTATTCGAGTACACTGATCAACCATTAGCAATAAGATGTGACACGAAATTTCATCATATAAAATTGTAATATTAAAGTAAAATTTTCTTTAAATGTAAGAATTTAGAATTAAGTTCAGTTGTAATGTGAATCTCGAGCAATAAAGTTAAAATTTAAAAATTAAATTTATTTTTTTTAAAAAAACCAAGATAGATAAATTTAACTGGCGCCCGAACAGGGACCGTTGTGAAAGTAAAGTAAAAGTCCATAGTGAAAATATTTGTAGTGAAAACAAATTCTTCCAATAAGTAAAATTATAAAAGAAGTTTATAAATAAAACAAAAAAAAAATAAGTAAAAATAAAAAACTGTAATTAAATAAAATAGTAGAAAAATTCCTACAAATAAGTAGAAAAGCGTAACCATTCTACCTTTCTTTCATCACAAAGGAGAATTACTTACATTCAGTGTAGTAAGTAAAAGGGATAAAATTCTTTGAAATTTCTTAAACGTTAAAATTAGGAAACGAGGCCCCGGAGTCACCTCAACGAGGAAAAAACGGAGGTGCTGAGTAAAAATCGAGTGTAACCAATCCCGATTCAAAATATTCATCAACAGCCGCCTAATTTGTTTACGGAAAAGACTACGAAACGGTTTCAACTAGGTATTTGAGCATCCGATTGTTCGAAAATTACAACTCCAGATGTTAACCACACTTCTGATAATTTTAGCGTAAGTCAAAATTTTTAAACAAATCATATTTTTGTGAGAAAAAGAAATAATTTAAAATAAGAAAAAAATCAAATAAATAAATAAAAATAATAAATTTTTTTAAATAAAAAACATATTGATAAAAGAAAAGTGAATAAAATTATAATAAATGAAAGTAAATTTTTCTGCTTAAATAAAAGAAAATATTCTAGATTTTTTTACAAAACGAAAGCGAAATATTTTATTATTTGAATATTATTAAGATAATTTTTATAAAATATGAAAAAATCAAAATTAACATGAAAAAAAATACTGTGTTCTAACAGAAATTTTTTTTTTTTTAGAAAATCTTTATTTTTAAATTATCAAATACTTTTTATAAAACTGGAAAATTAAATTTAATGTGAAATTTTTATAGAAACTCTTGAAAAATCAAAAAGAAAAGAAAAAAATTTTTGAAATAATTAGCAAGGTTAAATCTTAAATAGAAATTGTGAGTGGTAATCCATATCCATGTATTAATCAGTGAATTCTGGAAAAGTAAAGATCGATGTTAAACAATTTTTTTTTAAACATATAATTAACAATCGATTCATTTGAGAATTAGTAGTATTTCTATTTCAAATTTTCTTTATTTTTGTGAAAAGAGGTGTTTATTTATTCAGTGCCTACAAATTTTGAAAAATATTTACGATAAGTAGGGAATTTCTGGTTTAGTTAAACATGTCGAAAGATAACGGCCTTCTCAAACCCTCTATCCTTAATCATAATGAAAATTGTGCATCTGATTCATCAAAGAGTTCTTCCATGACTTTTGACTTTAATCAATTAAAATTAATTATTAGTGAAATAGTTAGAAATGAGAGTCAACAAATTCTTCATCAATTTACACACCCTATTACTAGTGACAATTATTCAGACCAAACCATTGATGCCAGACATGCGGGTAACCTGAATGAGATGGATAAGATTCCAGATGTAGTTAAAAGCTTAAGGGAATTTTCAGGTCAACCTGGAGAATTTGGCTCCTGGAAGAAGAGTGTAGACAGAATTCTTAAAATTTACGAACATCTCAAAGGGACACCTAAGTATTATGGTATTCTTAGTGTAATCAGGAATAAAATTACGGGCAACGCAGATACTGCGTTAGAATCCTATAACACCCCCTTAAATTGGCAAATGATCGCAAAGTGTCTTACGCTTCACTATGCGGACAAACGAGATCTTGGTACACTTGAATATCAGATGACCACCTTAATACAGAGAAACAATTCCATTCCGGAATTCTATCAGGAAGTTTATTACCATCTCTCATTAATATTGAATAAATTATCTTCGATGGACCTAACCCAGGAATCTCTAAATGTAATGACAGAGGCATATCGAGATAAAGCATTAGATACTTTCATTAGAGGACTCAAAGGAGATCTACCGAAACTTCTTAGTATGAGAGAACCAAAGGACTTACCAGAAGCTTTACATTTGTGTTTGAAATTAGAAAATGTTCATTATCGTGTCCAACATAGCCATAATAATATTCGTAACCCTTCAATGCTATCATCTGTTCCACCCAAGAAATTTAATTCACCACCACAACGAAATATGCAACCAATTCAGAAACGAAATTTTTATCCCCAATTACTACATAACCCTCAATCTTCCTCTAGAGACGTTTTTCCAAAGCCACAACAATATTTAGCACAATATCCTGCACAATATTATCAACAGCATCCTAGACAATCTAGCAACAACCTTCCTCCACCGGAACCGATGGATGTTGATCAATCTCTTCGCACAAAACAAGTCAACTATATGAATAGGCCACAAACTCAACAACACAACGCTAAAAGACCAATTTCACTCCAAACTCATCAGCCTACAAAATTTCAAAGAATTTTCCACACAGAACCAGGTACTGATTTTAATCTAGAACAATATGAAGAACAAATTGAAAACTATAACGAAGAATACGATCAAACACTAGAAGATTATTCTGATCCTAGTAACGACACTGAACAATTAGATGATATTCATTTTTTAGATTAGAGAGCTCTTCGCTTCCCTACTTTGAGCATGTTGCGAAGAGCGGAAAAATTTTTAAATTTTTAATAGATACTGGTTCGAATAAAAATTATGTTCAACCTCGTTATATAAGAAATCCAATTCTCAACAAAAAATCGTTTACTGCAAAATCTATAGCAGGAAGCATTAAAATTACACATTTTGCTCTAATAGATCTTTTCGGACCAGATAAAAAACTTAAATTTTTCCTTTTGCCAAGTCTCACTTCTTTTTATGGAGTTATTGGGAATGATAGTCTAAAGGAACTTGGCGCGACAATTCACACAAACGAAAGTTACATGACAATTAAACTAAATTTAAAAATTCCGTTGAAGCAACAAATTTCCGATTTTATAAATAACCTAAACCTTAGAACATCCCATCTAAGTTCTAGTCAGAAACAAAAGTTAGATAAATTAATAAAAAGCTGTCCTAATTTATTTTCCGATCCAGATGAAAGGCTCACATACATCACAACAATAAAAGGGGAAATAAGAACAACTACAGATGAACCTGTTTATTCAAAAGTCTACCCTTACCCTATGTGTCTTAAGGATGAAATTGAAAAACAAATTGACAAACTTCTTCAAGATGGAATTATTCGACCTTCGAAATCTCCTTACAATTCACCAGTTTGGATTGTACCAAAGAAGGAGGATGCATCCGGTGAAAAGAAATACAGAATGGTTATTGACTATAGGAAACTGAACGCTATTACAATTGCAGATAAATACCCCATCCCCGAAATAAATGATGTTTTGGCAAATTTAGGAAAAAATGAGTATTTTACAACGATAGACCTAAAAAGTGGATTTCATCAAATCCCATTAAATGTATCTGATATTGAAAAAACGGTGTTTTCAGTTAATAATGGGAAGTACGAACTCACACGTCTTCCCTTTGGCCTTAAAAATGCGCCTGCTATTTTTCAAAGAGCCCTTGACGATATTCTTCGTCACCATATCGGTAAAAGATGTTACGTCTACATAGATGATATAGTTATTTTTGGTAAAACCGAAGAAGAACACTTCAAAAACTTAGAATTGGTATTTAAAACACTAGAATGCGCGAATATGAAGATTCAATTTGATAAAAGTGAATTTCTTCAAGAGCAAGTGGAATTTTTAGGATTTATAATTTCGAAAGATGGCATCAAGGCAAACCCAAAAAAAATTAAAGCGGTGGTCGATTTTCCCATTCCAAAGACGGCCAAAGATCTCAGATCATTCTTAGGAATGTCTGGATATTATCGCCGTTTTATAAAAGATTATGCTAAGCTCGCAAAACCTCTGACAGCACTATTAAGAGGAGAAGATGGACATGTGTCCAGAAATCAATCTAAAACAAAGGCAATTAAACTAGATAAAGAAGCAATTGAAGCCTTCAATAAGTTAAAGAATTCACTTATTTCTGAGGAAGTCATCCTTTCATATCCGGATTTTGAAAAAGATTTTGAACTTACTACAGATGCTTCTGAATTTGCACTAGGTGCAGTACTATCACAGAACGGCAGGCCTATAACCTTCCTTTCTAGAACCCTTAATAAGACAGAGGAGAGCTATGCCACTAATGAAAGAGAGATGTTGGCCATAGTTTGGGCTTTAAGCGCACTCAGAAATTTTCTCTATGGGTCAAGAAAAGTCAGGATATTTACCAACCATCAACCACTTACTTATGCCCTTAGCAATAAGAATACAAACTCTAAAATGAAGCGGTGGAAAGCCATATTAGAAGAATATAATTACGAACTAAAATATAAACCAGGAAATACCAATGTTGTGGCGGATGCCTTATCTAGAATTCCTTGTAATAATCAGATAAACTCTTTGACTGCTACACAACACAGTGACGAAAGTTCTTCGCATGACTTAATTCCTTCAGTCGAAACTCCAATAAATGTCTTCAGAAACCAATTGATACTAAACAGAGGTGAAGAAACTTCATATCAGATACTTAATCCTACAGACTTAATCCTACTTAAATCCCAGCACAATAAACGGTCTAAAAACAGATGAATCAGTAATGGGAAGAATACAAAAAATTTATTCCCAACATTTTCGCAATTACAAAATTCGTTTTACACAGAAAATGGTTCGAGATGTTACAAACGAAGCTGAACAAGAAGAAATCATATTGTCTATCCATCGGCGTGCACATCGTAATGCAAAGGAAAACAGAGAACAAATCTTAGAAAAATATTATTTTCCAAGAATGGGAAAAAAAACAAATTATCTTGTAAAACGGTGTACTACGTGCAAAGAAAATAAGTACGACAGGCATCCGAATAATCAAATAATAAATCAAACCCCTATTCCAAATTATCCAGGACATACCTTACACATTGATATCAATTCCACAGAAAATAAATTGGTTCTTACTGTTATTGATAAATTTTCTAAACTTGCACATTGCAAGGTTATAAAGTATAGGGCGATAGAAGATGTAAAACATCCACTAAGTGACATTCTATACTTCTTTAGCGTGCCAGAAGTAGTGGTAATCGATAATGAGAGATCACTAAACTCTGCATCAATTTTATCTTTGATGGAAGATGGCCTAAAAATAAAAGTTTTTAAAACCCCTTCATATAAGAGCGAAGTTAATGGGCAGATAGAAAGGTTCCACTCAACTCTCACAGAAATAATGAGGTGCCTTAAGGCAGATAATGTTGAAAGAACTTTTGAAGAATTGCTAGAGAGATCGGTGAACGAATATAATCATTCCATTCATTCAACTACTGGGAAAAAACCTGTTGAAGTATTCTATGGCAGAATTCCCAATATTAGCCCCGAAGACTTCGAAAAATTTCGTCTTGATAACATCCAAAAAATTAAACTAAAACAACTTAAGGACATGAAACACCATAACACAAAAAGGAAGCGAATAAAAAATTATGAGGTAGGCCAAACAATCTACGTAAAGCATAATAAAAGGATAGGTTCTAAATTAACAGTCCGGTACAAACAAGAAATAGTTAGAGAAAATAAAAATACAATAGTTATAACTGAATCAGGCAAAAAAATCCATAAAAGCAATATCAGACATTAAATGAAACTTTTCTTATTTCAGGAGTACCTTGAGCACTACATTTGGCGAGGTACAAATATTAGATTATACGAATTCACAAATAATTTCTATAGACCAAGGCAAGGCGAAAGTTGCACAGGGGAATTTCAAACTGATCCATGTAATAGAATTAGAAAACTATCAAAATTTCATAGATAAAATGCAAATTACCTTGAATAATCATATTAGAAAAGAGCATCCTCTATTTCCTTATCTAAACCATGAAATTGAACAAATACAAATACTACTAAACGGTCTGAAAATTCATAAAGCAAAAAGATCTCTTGATGTTATCGGAAGTGCATGGAAATGGATCGCGGGAAACCCCGACCATGAAGATTTTAAAATTATAGAAAATAAAATAAATAATGTTTTAGAAAATAATAACAAACAAGTAATTATAAATCAATTATATAATGAACGCATCAATAATATAACAAAAATGGCAAATGAAATAACAAATGCAATACTAAAAGAAAACAAAATAAACAATAATTTAAGCACAGATATTCAGTATAAGTTGAAAATAATAAAAGAAGAATTAGTAAATGTAAAATACGCCATTCACTGGGCAAAAGTAGGAATTGTAAACTCATTAATATTGTCAAATGCAGAAGTAAGATAAGCAATGAATATTTTGGAAAAAGAAAATATGCCATATAATACCCCAGAGGAAGCATTAGATTTTTCAAATATTAAAATAATTAGTAATAGTTCTTGCTTACTTTACATTGTTAATATACCGATGACTACACATAGAAATTTTGTAAAATTATTAATTAAACCAATAAAAAGAAATGATGTAGTTAACGAATTAAAATATGATAAAATTATAAAAGATGATGAAAAAATGTATGGTCTAATAAAAGAATGTAAAACTATCAATTATTTAACAGATTGTAATCAGGACGATATTGTAGATATAAGTAATTCTAGCTGTCTACCGAAATTATTTAAAAGTCGCATAGCAAAATGTAACAAAATCAACAATCAACACATTCCAGCAATAGAGGAAATTTCTGAAGGATTAATTTTATTAAATCAGTTCGATGGTAACATCAGTGTGGGTAATGAAGCTCATAAATTGAAAGGTACATACTTAGTTAAATTTCATAACATATCCATAACCATAGAGGACAGAACTTTCATATAGAAAGAAAAATCAATCTTTCAACTTCTTCCGGCTATCCTACAACCGATTCCTCATGAGAACCAATCCAAGGAATTTTTGTCATTACAAATGATGAAAGAAATTCACATTAATAATACGAAGCAGATAGATTTACTGCAATCCGAGAAAAAGGTTCATCAACTAATTACCTATAGTTCCATTTCCGCAACAGGTATTATCATTGTAATACTCTCCATGGTTAGATGTAAAAACGGAAGAACTATCAGTCTGATTAAAACAACAAATGAAAATAACCTACGGGAGATAATAGTGCAGAAATCATCACAAGAGGCAATTTCTGAGACATCTCAAAGCAGTACGACTATGGATGATAGTCAAAAATTGGAGCAGGAAAAGCGACCAACAAAAGTAGTTCCTTTAGCTCCTAAACGAAGGTTTTACGAAACGCCTTTTTTCTAAGCAAAAAAATAAATGAGGACATTTATATCTAAGAGGGGAAGAGTTAACACAAAACCCAAAAACAGCTAATATAATATTAATACTGAAAAATATCGCCAACGTGATTTCCGTTCACATGCATTTTGCTGATGCGTATTTTTAAGCTTTTCATATTTTCACATTACGTAAAAATATAAAATTTGTATTTTAGTTCACACGAAATTTGATCATATAAAATTGTAATATTAAAGTAAAATTTTCTTTAAATGTGAGAATTTAGAATTAAGTTCAGTTGTAATGTGAATTTCGAGCAATAAAGTTAAAATTTAAAAATTAAATTTATTTTTTTTAAAAAAACCAAAATAGATAAATTTAACTTATATATTTTACTGCACATGGGTGCAATATATGTATATTTACTTATAATTATTATTATGTCTTGCAGTTCTTGAGCCACCAATAAATTGGTAGTTTTCAAATAATATTTAACCATATGTAATATATGCAATATTTGAATAGAAATTGATAGAAATATGTATTTATATACATATGTTGTTTTATGTGTTTAGAAAAATGTATCTAATGTATTTTTTCTACATTTATATATTAAATGTATTAATACTACTTATGTACTTTGTAGTCCATAAGAAATAATTTTTATTTATTATTTCTTCGCTGCATGCATGCACTTAATATAATTATAATTTATAATAATACGAACGTATTTTTATGTAATAATACATCTTGGAATTAGTAAATATGTACTTATAGTTATGTAATTAAAATTACTAAAACAAAAAAAAAATATAACTATTAAAATTGAAACAACAAAATTTCCCTTCACATATTTCCAGACTTAGGACCGGCAATCAAATTATCTTTGATTGGTATGTTCAAAAATTTTGTTTTTCATTTATGTTTTTATTCGTATTCTTATATATGGAAGGCGTTATGATTATAAACTCTGATATAAAAGAAAAAAGATTAAATTATATTGTTTTTTTTTGGCAATGATGATTTAAATTCTTTTTACACATAGGACCCTTATTTAATTTTACAAAAATTGGTTTTGTAGTTGAATATTTATTAAAAAGGATTTCACCAGAAATATTCACGCATGAACAATGGAAAATACCTCCACAGTCACAACAGTTAACTTTTGTATTATTTCTGTCTACTTTCTTATTACAAAATTTGCAAATCGACATTTTTTTTTTTTTTTTTTTTTTTTTTTTTTTTTTTTTTAAATATAAAACTACAGAAAAACACGTCTAATCACTTTCACCAACTCTTTTATCTTCAAAATATTTCTAGGATTAGAATTATAGGCACATTCTACTTAATCATTTATTTTTAAACAAACATAAATGAAAAAAATTTGATTGTATTCAATCATAAAAATACATAAATTTACAAATAATTTATTTTGGACTTCATGACATGTTGTTTATTGTTATGATTTGTGAACAAAAATATAATATTTTTCAAGCTACAAATAATTATCAATTTTCATTGAATCTAATTAAATGTTCATCAGCGCTAGTATTTAGAATTTTTTGAGTTTATACTTTATACCACTCACAAAAACCATCAACGAAATAAAATTTAAAAATTCTGAAATAAATATTTTTAAGCTTTCTGTTTTTAAAAAATATTGTAAATAATTTAAAATTCATTATCCTCAAGATTTAGAAAAATAGACATATTTATAAATTATGTTCCATATTTATTGAAAATAAAATATCAATTTTTACCGAGTTATAGAAAAAAAATGGACTCAGTCTATAAAAAAGTTTGGTAATGCTCAAAACACCTGATTTTTAAATTTTTATATTATGATCGTAAATCAGAATAATACTTTATGTATTCAGAAGTTCTAAGGCCCAAACATTAAAAAAGACATTCATTAAAAATTTCAAGAAGAAATTCAATTCACGGGATATGATATAATATATAATCGTATCTTGCATTCATAAGTCAATGAACTCAAAAACATAACAAAATAAAACCATAATATATCCATATGTATACATATATTATGTATAATCAAAGATACTATATACTATCGCAGATAAGGGTGTCTGATCTGTGATACTATGTAAAAACATATTTATATGTAGTTATATAGTATCTCTGGTATAATGCTACAGCAATTATAATGTATGCATACGTAAAAACGTCTGTTGCCAAATATTCTACAATCCTACATCAGAAAATAATGTAGATCTATACAAGTAATACATATAACCAAAAACCATATAAATGTATATATTTATATGGTCTTTGATTGATATAAATACAATTGTATATATGTATGTATTTCAATTAGAAGTAGTAGTAGTAATTTTTATCAGAGCATACAGCACGCGACAAGGCATATTAACATAACAACACATACATACATATATAAAAATACATGAAATATGAAATACTTCCTTTCTCAAGTCATTCATATATTAAATACGACGATCAACTCAATACAATAAAAAAAAAAATTGGAAACCAGCCCTATTGTCAATTGTTATATTCTAAATCATTTGCGTACAAAATATCCATTTATTTTTACTTATTCGAGTACACTGATCAACCATTAGCAATAAGATGTGACACGAAATTTCATCATATAAAATTGTAATATTAAAGTAAAATTTTCTTTAAATGTAAGAATTTAGAATTAAGTTCAGTTGTAATGTGAATCTCGAGCAATAAAGTTAAAATTTAAAAATTAAATTTATTTTTTTTAAAAAAACCAAGATAGATAAATTTAACTGGCGCCCGAACAGGGACCGTTGTGAAAGTAAAGTAAAAGTCCATAGTGAAAATATTTGTAGTGAAAACAAATTCTTCCAATAAGTAAAATTATAAAAGAAGTTTATAAATAAAACAAAAAAAAAATAAGTAAAAATAAAAAACTGTAATTAAATAAAATAGTAGAAAAATTCCTACAAATAAGTAGAAAAGCGTAACCATTCTACCTTTCTTTCATCACAAAGGAGAATTACTTACATTCAGTGTAGTAAGTAAAAGGGATAAAATTCTTTGAAATTTCTTAAACGTTAAAATTAGGAAACGAGGCCCCGGAGTCACCTCAACGAGGAAAAAACGGAGGTGCTGAGTAAAAATCGAGTGTAACCAATCCCGATTCAAAATATTCATCAACAGCCGCCTAATTTGTTTACGGAAAAGACTACGAAACGGTTTCAACTAGGTATTTGAGCATCCGATTGTTCGAAAATTACAACTCCAGATGTTAACCACACTTCTGATAATTTTAGCGTAAGTCAAAATTTTTAAACAAATCATATTTTTGTGAGAAAAAGAAATAATTTAAAATAAGAAAAAAATCAAATAAATAAATAAAAATAATAAATTTTTTTAAATAAAAAACATATTGATAAAAGAAAAGTGAATAAAATTATAATAAATGAAAGTAAATTTTTCTGCTTAAATAAAAGAAAATATTCTAGATTTTTTTACAAAACGAAAGCGAAATATTTTATTATTTGAATATTATTAAGATAATTTTTATAAAATATGAAAAAATCAAAATTAACATGAAAAAAAATACTGTGTTCTAACAGAAATTTTTTTTTTTTTAGAAAATCTTTATTTTTAAATTATCAAATACTTTTTATAAAACTGGAAAATTAAATTTAATGTGCAATTTTTATAGAAACTCTTGAAAAATCAAAAAGAAAAGAAAAAAATTTTTGAAATAATTAGCAAGGTTAAATCTTAAATAGAAATTGTGAGTGGTAATCCATATCCATGTATTAATCAGTGAATTCTGGAAAAGTAAAGATCGATGTTAAACAATTTTTTTTTAAACATATAATTAACAATCGATTCATTTGAGAATTAGTAGTATTTCTATTTCAAATTTTCTTTATTTTTGTGAAAAGAGGTGTTTATTTATTCAGTGCCTACAAATTTTGAAAAATATTTACGATAAGTAGGGAATTTCTGGTTTAGTTAAACATGTCGAAAGATAACGGCCTTCTCAAACCCTCTATCCTTAATCATAATGAAAATTGTGCATCTGATTCATCAAAGAGTTCTTCCATGACTTTTGACTTTAATCAATTAAAATTAATTATTAGTGAAATAGTTAGAAATGAGAGTCAACAAATTCTTCATCAATTTACACACCCTATTACTAGTGACAATTATTCAGACCAAACCATTGATGCCAGACATGCGGGTAACCTGAATGAGATGGATAAGATTCCAGATGTAGTTAAAAGCTTAAGGGAATTTTCAGGTCAACCTGGAGAATTTGGCTCCTGGAAGAAGAGTGTAGACAGAATTCTTAAAATTTACGAACATCTCAAAGGGACACCTAAGTATTATGGTATTCTTAGTGTAATCAGGAATAAAATTACGGGCAACGCAGATACTGCGTTAGAATCCTATAACACCCCCTTAAATTGGCAAATGATCGCAAAGTGTCTTACGCTTCACTATGCGGACAAACGAGATCTTGGTACACTTGAATATCAGATGACCACCTTAATACAGAGAAACAATTCCATTCCGGAATTCTATCAGGAAGTTTATTACCATCTCTCATTAATATTGAATAAATTATCTTCGATGGACCTAACCCAGGAATCTCTAAATGTAATGACAGAGGCATATCGAGATAAAGCATTAGATACTTTCATTAGAGGACTCAAAGGAGATCTACCGAAACTTCTTAGTATGAGAGAACCAAAGGACTTACCAGAAGCTTTACATTTGTGTTTGAAATTAGAAAATGTTCATTATCGTGTCCAACATAGCCATAATAATATTCGTAACCCTTCAATGCTATCATCTGTTCCACCCAAGAAATTTAATTCACCACCACAACGAAATATGCAACCAATTCAGAAACGAAATTTTTATCCCCAATTACTACATAACCCTCAATCTTCCTCTAGAGACGTTTTTCCAAAGCCACAACAATATTTAGCACAATATCCTGCACAATATTATCAACAGCATCCTAGACAATCTAGCAACAACCTTCCTCCACCGGAACCGATGGATGTTGATCAATCTCTTCGCACAAAACAAGTCAACTATATGAATAGGCCACAAACTCAACAACACAACGCTAAAAGACCAATTTCACTCCAAACTCATCAGCCTACAAAATTTCAAAGAATTTTCCACACAGAACCAGGTACTGATTTTAATCTAGAACAATATGAAGAACAAATTGAAAACTATAACGAAGAATACGATCAAACACTAGAAGATTATTCTGATCCTAGTAACGACACTGAACAATTAGATGATATTCATTTTTTAGATTAGAGAGCTCTTCGCTTCCCTACTTTGAGCATGTTGCGAAGAGCGGAAAAATTTTTAAATTTTTAATAGATACTGGTTCGAATAAAAATTATGTTCAACCTCGTTATATAAGAAATCCAATTCTCAACAAAAAATCGTTTACTGCAAAATCTATAGCAGGAAGCATTAAAATTACACATTTTGCTCTAATAGATCTTTTCGGACCAGATAAAAAACTTAAATTTTTCCTTTTGCCAAGTCTCACTTCTTTTTATGGAGTTATTGGGAATGATAGTCTAAAGGAACTTGGCGCGACAATTCACACAAACGAAAGTTACATGACAATTAAACTAAATTTAAAAATTCCGTTGAAGCAACAAATTTCCGATTTTATAAATAACCTAAACCTTAGAACATCCCATCTAAGTTCTAGTCAGAAACAAAAGTTAGATAAATTAATAAAAAGCTGTCCTAATTTATTTTCCGATCCAGATGAAAGGCTCACATACATCACAACAATAAAAGGGGAAATAAGAACAACTACAGATGAACCTGTTTATTCAAAAGTCTACCCTTACCCTATGTGTCTTAAGGATGAAATTGAAAAACAAATTGACAAACTTCTTCAAGATGGAATTATTCGACCTTCGAAATCTCCTTACAATTCACCAGTTTGGATTGTACCAAAGAAGGAGGATGCATCCGGTGAAAAGAAATACAGAATGGTTATTGACTATAGGAAACTGAACGCTATTACAATTGCAGATAAATACCCCATCCCCGAAATAAATGATGTTTTGGCAAATTTAGGAAAAAATGAGTATTTTACAACGATAGACCTAAAAAGTGGATTTCATCAAATCCCATTAAATGTATCTGATATTGAAAAAACGGTGTTTTCAGTTAATAATGGGAAGTACGAACTCACACGTCTTCCCTTTGGCCTTAAAAATGCGCCTGCTATTTTTCAAAGAGCCCTTGACGATATTCTTCGTCACCATATCGGTAAAAGATGTTACGTCTACATAGATGATATAGTTATTTTTGGTAAAACCGAAGAAGAACACTTCAAAAACTTAGAATTGGTATTTAAAACACTAGAATGCGCGAATATGAAGATTCAATTTGATAAAAGTGAATTTCTTCAAGAGCAAGTGGAATTTTTAGGATTTATAATTTCGAAAGATGGCATCAAGGCAAACCCAAAAAAAATTAAAGCGGTGGTCGATTTTCCCATTCCAAAGACGGCCAAAGATCTCAGATCATTCTTAGGAATGTCTGGATATTATCGCCGTTTTATAAAAGATTATGCTAAGCTCGCAAAACCTCTGACAGCACTATTAAGAGGAGAAGATGGACATGTGTCCAGAAATCAATCTAAAACAAAGGCAATTAAACTAGATAAAGAAGCAATTGAAGCCTTCAATAAGTTAAAGAATTCACTTATTTCTGAGGAAGTCATCCTTTCATATCCGGATTTTGAAAAAGATTTTGAACTTACTACAGATGCTTCTGAATTTGCACTAGGTGCAGTACTATCACAGAACGGCAGGCCTATAACCTTCCTTTCTAGAACCCTTAATAAGACAGAGGAGAGCTATGCCACTAATGAAAGAGAGATGTTGGCCATAGTTTGGGCTTTAAGCGCACTCAGAAATTTTCTCTATGGGTCAAGAAAAGTCAGGATATTTACCAACCATCAACCACTTACTTATGCCCTTAGCAATAAGAATACAAACTCTAAAATGAAGCGGTGGAAAGCCATATTAGAAGAATATAATTACGAACTAAAATATAAACCAGGAAATACCAATGTTGTGGCGGATGCCTTATCTAGAATTCCTTGTAATAATCAGATAAACTCTTTGACTGCTACACAACACAGTGACGAAAGTTCTTCGCATGACTTAATTCCTTCAGTCGAAACTCCAATAAATGTCTTCAGAAACCAATTGATACTAAACAGAGGTGAAGAAACTTCATATCAGATACTTAATCCTACAGACTTAATCCTACTTAAATCCCAGCACAATAAACGGTCTAAAAACAGATGAATCAGTAATGGGAAGAATACAAAAAATTTATTCCCAACATTTTCGCAATTACAAAATTCGTTTTACACAGAAAATGGTTCGAGATGTTACAAACGAAGCTGAACAAGAAGAAATCATATTGTCTATCCATCGGCGTGCACATCGTAATGCAAAGGAAAACAGAGAACAAATCTTAGAAAAATATTATTTTCCAAGAATGGGAAAAAAAACAAATTATCTTGTAAAACGGTGTACTACGTGCAAAGAAAATAAGTACGACAGGCATCCGAATAATCAAATAATAAATCAAACCCCTATTCCAAATTATCCAGGACATACCTTACACATTGATATCAATTCCACAGAAAATAAATTGGTTCTTACTGTTATTGATAAATTTTCTAAACTTGCACATTGCAAGGTTATAAAGTATAGGGCGATAGAAGATGTAAAACATCCACTAAGTGACATTCTATACTTCTTTAGCGTGCCAGAAGTAGTGGTAATCGATAATGAGAGATCACTAAACTCTGCATCAATTTTATCTTTGATGGAAGATGGCCTAAAAATAAAAGTTTTTAAAACCCCTTCATATAAGAGCGAAGTTAATGGGCAGATAGAAAGGTTCCACTCAACTCTCACAGAAATAATGAGGTGCCTTAAGGCAGATAATGTTGAAAGAACTTTTGAAGAATTGCTAGAGAGATCGGTGAACGAATATAATCATTCCATTCATTCAACTACTGGGAAAAAACCTGTTGAAGTATTCTATGGCAGAATTCCCAATATTAGCCCCGAAGACTTCGAAAAATTTCGTCTTGATAACATCCAAAAAATTAAACTAAAACAACTTAAGGACATGAAACACCATAACACAAAAAGGAAGCGAATAAAAAATTATGAGGTAGGCCAAACAATCTACGTAAAGCATAATAAAAGGATAGGTTCTAAATTAACAGTCCGGTACAAACAAGAAATAGTTAGAGAAAATAAAAATACAATAGTTATAACTGAATCAGGCAAAAAAATCCATAAAAGCAATATCAGACATTAAATGAAACTTTTCTTATTTCAGGAGTACCTTGAGCACTACATTTGGCGAGGTACAAATATTAGATTATACGAATTCACAAATAATTTCTATAGACCAAGGCAAGGCGAAAGTTGCACAGGGGAATTTCAAACTGATCCATGTAATAGAATTAGAAAACTATCAAAATTTCATAGATAAAATGCAAATTACCTTGAATAATCATATTAGAAAAGAGCATCCTCTATTTCCTTATCTAAACCATGAAATTGAACAAATACAAATACTACTAAACGGTCTGAAAATTCATAAAGCAAAAAGATCTCTTGATGTTATCGGAAGTGCATGGAAATGGATCGCGGGAAACCCCGACCATGAAGATTTTAAAATTATAGAAAATAAAATAAATAATGTTTTAGAAAATAATAACAAACAAGTAATTATAAATCAATTATATAATGAACGCATCAATAATATAACAAAAATGGCAAATGAAATAACAAATGCAATACTAAAAGAAAACAAAATAAACAATAATTTAAGCACAGATATTCAGTATAAGTTGAAAATAATAAAAGAAGAATTAGTAAATGTAAAATACGCCATTCACTGGGCAAAAGTAGGAATTGTAAACTCATTAATATTGTCAAATGCAGAAGTAAGATAAGCAATGAATATTTTGGAAAAAGAAAATATGCCATATAATACCCCAGAGGAAGCATTAGATTTTTCAAATATTAAAATAATTAGTAATAGTTCTTGCTTACTTTACATTGTTAATATACCGATGACTACACATAGAAATTTTGTAAAATTATTAATTAAACCAATAAAAAGAAATGATGTAGTTAACGAATTAAAATATGATAAAATTATAAAAGATGATGAAAAAATGTATGGTCTAATAAAAGAATGTAAAACTATCAATTATTTAACAGATTGTAATCAGGACGATATTGTAGATATAAGTAATTCTAGCTGTCTACCGAAATTATTTAAAAGTCGCATAGCAAAATGTAACAAAATCAACAATCAACACATTCCAGCAATAGAGGAAATTTCTGAAGGATTAATTTTATTAAATCAGTTCGATGGTAACATCAGTGTGGGTAATGAAGCTCATAAATTGAAAGGTACATACTTAGTTAAATTTCATAACATATCCATAACCATAGAGGACAGAACTTTCATATAGAAAGAAAAATCAATCTTTCAACTTCTTCCGGCTATCCTACAACCGATTCCTCATGAGAACCAATCCAAGGAATTTTTGTCATTACAAATGATGAAAGAAATTCACATTAATAATACGAAGCAGATAGATTTACTGCAATCCGAGAAAAAGGTTCATCAACTAATTACCTATAGTTCCATTTCCGCAACAGGTATTATCATTGTAATACTCTCCATGGTTAGATGTAAAAACGGAAGAACTATCAGTCTGATTAAAACAACAAATGAAAATAACCTACGGGAGATAATAGTGCAGAAATCATCACAAGAGGCAATTTCTGAGACATCTCAAAGCAGTACGACTATGGATGATAGTCAAAAATTGGAGCAGGAAAAGCGACCAACAAAAGTAGTTCCTTTAGCTCCTAAACGAAGGTTTTACGAAACGCCTTTTTTCTAAGCAAAAAAATAAATGAGGACATTTATATCTAAGAGGGGAAGAGTTAACACAAAACCCAAAAACAGCTAATATAATATTAATACTGAAAAATATCGCCAACGTGATTTCCGTTCACATGCATTTTGCTGATGCGTATTTTTAAGCTTTTCATATTTTCACATTACGTAAAAATATAAAATTTGTATTTTAGTTCACACGAAATTTGATCATATAAAATTGTAATATTAAAGTAAAATTTTCTTTAAATGTGAGAATTTAGAATTAAGTTCAGTTGTAATGTGAATTTCGAGCAATAAAGTTAAAATTTAAAAATTAAATTTATTTTTTTTAAAAAAACCAAAATAGATAAATTTAACTTATATATTTTACTGCACATGGGTGCAATATATGTATATTTACTTATAATTATTATTATGTCTTGCAGTTCTTGAGCCACCAATAAATTGGTAGTTTTCAAATAATATTTAACCATATGTAATATATGCAATATTTGAATAGAAATTGATAGAAATATGTATTTATATACATATGTTGTTTTATGTGTTTAGAAAAATGTATCTAATGTATTTTTTCTACATTTATATATTAAATGTATTAATACTACTTATGTACTTTGTAGTCCATAAGAAATAATTTTTATTTATTATTTCTTCGCTGCATGCATGCACTTAATATAATTATAATTTATAATAATACGAACGTATTTTTATGTAATAATACATCTTGGAATTAGTAAATATGTACTTATAGTTATGTAATTAAAATTACTAAAACAAAAAAAAAATATAACTATTAAAATTGAAACAACAAAATTTCCCTTCACATATTTCCAGACTTAGGACCGGCAATCAAATTATCTTTGATTGGTATGTTCAAAAATTTTGTTTTTCATTTATGTTTTTATTCGTATTCTTATATATGGAAGGCGTTATGATTATAAACTCTGATATAAAAGAAAAAAGATTAAATTATATTGTTTTTTTTTGGCAATGATGATTTAAATTCTTTTTACACATAGGACCCTTATTTAATTTTACAAAAATTGGTTTTGTAGTTGAATATTTATTAAAAAGGATTTTTCCATCATTTGTATATTCTCAAAATTTAAATCATTAATGCGATCGTTATTACCTGTTTAACTGACTTTGTTAAAGGTTTTGTTAATTAAGATATATATTTCAAAATACATTTTTTCTTATATACATATATCCAATAAAACAATAATTTTACCTCTCTATAAGCTGATATTTGTAAATATTAATGTTGCACATACATATATTTATATAACATTACATTATATTTTTGTTACCTAAGATAATTTTGAAAAATATTTTAAAATTGTCGTGTATCAGTTGGAAAAAATCTTTTGAAGTTCCAATATATTTTAAAAATTTATGTAAATCTTTGTATCAAGCAATTATAATTACGTTATTTTAAGTGCTTTTATATATGTTGCTTTATAAAATAATTAATATAGTTTAATATTGAAAAAATGTTTTTTATTTAAAAAAAATCTAGTGCTTTTATACAATTTTAGTACAATTTAAATAAAAAATTAGTGATTGATTGACAGGTTTAAGTTTTTTATTTAAATAATAATTATAATTTCATTTGACTTTTTTTTGTATTTTATTCAATTGGGTGTAATTGTGTTTTTAAATTGTGTTAGTTTTAATAATTCGAGGAACTAACCTTCAATATTAGTAAGAATTTTATATATTTTACATATTTTAGAATTATATTTTATATTTTTTTTGTCCTTATATAAGTATATTATATAAGAAAAATGAATAATTTGTTGAAAACGCGTGAATGGGGAGTTAAATGTGAAGTGCCAACTTGTGTCGTTAAAAAAGTTTCTTCACCGCATACTCGTTTCTTCAAGTTTCCTAAAAATCAGAAATTGTTTAATAGATGGGTAAATGCTATTGGTCTAAATCAGCCACCTAAAATTCGAAATCCCTATATCTGCCAGAAGCATTTCCCAATCAGTTGTATAGGAAATAAAAAATTGAAAAAAAATGTAGTTCCATCTCTTAATTTATTAGCACCCTCTGGTATTGCTGATATTGGCATTTCTGTAAAACATCCTGTGATCGAATATCACAACAATGAGTCAGACACAGATTCGAAAAATTCATCGAATGAACATATTCCTGTACTATTCAGCGGAAAAATATACTCGCGTAATCGAGAGGAACTTTTATTTGAAGAACTTGAAAAGTACGAACCTCACTGCTCAAAGGAAATAATAGACTTCAGCTGCAATAACTGTCTTCAAAATGAGAGGAAAATGAAATACTACAGACATAGAATTCTGTATTTAGAAAGAAGAAATAAGGTTCTGAGGAAAAAAATAACAAAATTTACGAAAACATCGCACAAAATTAAAAGAAATAAAAATAAACAAAATAATACGGCAAATAATACTGCCAATATTGATACAAGCGAATTGAGTGATGCCTCGAAAACATTTGTAAAAATGCTTTTGTGCAAAAGAAAAAAAAATCAGGTGTGGAGTGAAGAAATTAGAAATTTGGCACAAACATTACACTACAAATCACCAAGCGGTTATAGATTCATGGAGCAAGTACTAAAATTGCAAATGCCTACGAGAAGATCAATTTACAATTGGTTGCCACAAAAAAATGTACAACCTGGTATCAATTTGAATCTTCAGTTAGAATTATCCAAAATTATATCAAAATGGACCACTGATCAAAAACAGGCAGTATTAATATTTGATGAAATGGCAATCAAGCAAGAATTAGAGTATGATTGCACAAAAGATGAGATAGTTGGCTATGTCGATATGGGTGATTTTAAAATTAGGAGGATTGCTAAACATATTTGTCTCTTTATGGCAAGAGGAATTTTTAGTAATTGGAAAATTGTATTAAGCTATTATGCTGTTGACGAAAAAATAAATGCAGAAGATCTGCTAGAAAAATTAAAAGAAAATATTAAATACGCCACAAGTATTAACATCGCAATAAGAGGTATAGTTTGCGATCAGGATGCCAAAAATAGAAAAATGTATAAAGTATTAGGTGTTCATAAATTTAGTCCACAATTCACATATGAAAATGAGATTATATATGCTTTTTATGACACTCCACACTTGTTCAAATCAATTCGTAATACTCTTTTAAAACAAAATATCAGTTGTTCAGATGGAACAGTGCGATGGAAAGTAGTTGAAGATTTGTACACTTTGGAGAAAAATAATAGGACGAAAATGTGTACTAAACTTTCCCCAAAGCACATAAGTCCTAATACGTGGGAAAAAATGAGAGTGAGATATGCCGTACAGGTCATGAGCCACACGTGCAACTTGCAATAAAGACAGCCAATTCACTCAATAAATTTAAAGAAGATGTTAAGCCGTGTGCTGAACCAACAGCTCAATTCTTTGAGAAAATGGATAAAACATTTGATTCATTGAATAGCAAATGGTTCATTAATTCGAATCCATATAAAACTGGTTTAAAACGACACAGTGTAGCTTGGAACCATTTAGAGAATATATTGGAATACATAGATTCTTTAAAAGTTGAAAGAAAAGTATATTGTTTTGATGGACTCAAACAAACAATTAATGCAATACTTGAACTGGCCAATAAACTTTTTACAGATTTTCAGGATAAACAAACTTTATATACAAACAGAATAAATCAAGATTCAATCGAAAATCTGTTTTCAACAGTTAGGTCGAAAGGAGGAAATAACAAAAATCCTTCTTTGTACAAAGTAAATTATATACTGGGAAGAGTAATTTCAAATAAAATAATTTTTCTAAAATCAGATTCAAGCAATTGCGAACACGACAATGATGATTTATTGGAATTAATCAATGAGAATGAAGAAAAAACATATAGTAGCACATCATTCACAACTGCTGAAATTCCAGAAAAGGCAGTAGATATAAGCATGGTAGAACATGAAATGGCAGACTGCACAGATAATTTTTGTAAAAATCAATGTGACCTTGAGCAGACGTCAATGCGATATTTTTTAGGCTATATAATTAAAAAACATTTTTTCAATACTTCGTGTGCGGCATGTCTTGATATGATAAAACGTAATGATCAAGAAATTTCCTTGAACCATTACTCTGAATTATTCATTTTCTTTAAAAATTATTCGAGATCTTCTGACTTCGGTAAATTAAATCCTCCAACTGACTACTTCTTTGAATTATCAAAAATATATATGAATGTATTCAACAGAATAATAAAATCGTGTCCAGAACAGAGAAATATTAAAAAACGTATCATACATGATTGTATGGAAGAAATAATTAAGTATGAGAAGTTTTCATTTTGGCTTTCAAAGAAAAATGATTGTTATGAACACCACTATCAAATGTTAGACAAATATGTGACAATCCTCTTACGACGACATTGCTTTTGGGAGACACTGAATTTCATTGAACACGGGAAAGCGATTTTGAAATCACGTAGAAAATAAGTATTTCTGAAAGCAAATAAAACATAAACCTTCAATTAATAACCTGGTTGAAAATTAATTGAACACTCTTAACCTGCCACAAATTAAAAATTATATTTTATTGAAACCATTGTCAGAATAAAAACATAAATGAAAAACAAAATTTTTAAACATACCAATCAAAGATAAGTTGATTGCCGGTCCTAAGTCTGGAAAAATGTGAAGGGAAATTTTGTTGTTTCAATTTTAATAGTTATATTTTTGTTGTTTTAGTAATTTTAATTACATAACTATAAGTACATATTTACTAATTCCAAGATGTACTATATTATTACATAAAAATACGTTCGTATTATTAAAAATTATAATTATATTAAGTGCATGCATGCAGCGAAGTAATAATAAATAAAAATTATTTCTTATGGACTACAAAGTACATAAGTAGTATTAATACATTAAATACCTATATAAATGTAGAAAAAATACATTAGATATATTTCTCTAAACACATAAAACAACATATATACATACATATTTCTATCAATTTCTATTCAAATATTGCATATATTACATGGTTAAATATTATTTGAAAACTACCAATTTATTGGTGGCTCAAGAACTGCAAGACATAATAATAATTATAAGTAAATATACATATATTGCAACCATGTGCAGTAAAATATATATGATACTTACTCTGTACATGATATCAAAATAACAATACGATCGATTTCATTTACAGTAATAAATTATGTCTATATAATTGCATCATTGAAATAAAATGTATTTTAAAAAAAAATTCAAAGGTTCAAGTTCAATGAACTTATTATGTTCGCATCAATAATAAAAATCGGTAACTTAGTTCGGATCTTATTCTTTCTTTTAATTTACTATCAATCAAATTTATTACTAATCGACTAATCATTTTTCTTCTTGTTTGAGACACCGCCTAGTAAAGACGTACTTATTCTCTAATCGTGTAATTTTCATTCAATATTATAATTGTCATAATGTAGTAATTCTAAAATATTGTAATTTTTATCATATAATAATTCTTAAACTATTGTAATTCTTATAATGTATTAATTATTAAACTTATTAATAATTGTAAGGGACCTATTGTAAGGCTACCACATAAAGCGACACAAGTTCATTATTTAGAAATATTAAACAATGTTACTTTAGTTGCTGGAGATCAATTAATAAATCCTGAATTCATTTTACAACATGACAATGCTCCAATACACAAAGGCAAAATGGTTCAAAAATACTTAGAAGATGTTGGGCAAAAGGTTCTTACGTGGCCTCCTCAGAGCCCGGATTTAAATGTAATTGAAAACCTTTGGCACTACATAAAATCTAAAATTCCTCAACAAATTGGTAGAACAGAAGACGATACCTGGAATGATATAAAAAAAGTATGGAGCGAAATTCCAGTAGATTTAATAAGAAAATTGATCGATTATGTACCGCGAAGACTCCAAGAGGTTATTGAATCCAAAGGAGGAAATACATCGTATTAGGTAAATCTACCTAACTATAAAAAACATAAATTCGACCAAAAATAAAAAAAAATTTTTTTCAGTTTAATGTACATACAAAAATAGGTGACATATTGGTATGCACAAATAATTTTGAAAAGAAAAGTACGTGCACAAATAATTTTGAAAAATTATTAGTCTAATTTATTTTTTGTTTTGTTATTTGTTTTTTTTTTTTTGTGGAATAAATATTTTCTTTACCCGTTATTTTTTGTAATAAAAAAAGTTTGAAGTCAAAATTTTAATTTTTTACTGACATACAGCGATTTTCACACTACAATGCATGTCAAATAACTAATGCACAAATATTTATGAAACGGACTGTATATATATAATATATATATATATATATACTTATCTAAATTATGTATACATTCATGTACAGTGAATACACATGATTGTAAGATATATGAAATATATATGCATATGAGTATATATGAATGTATGCTCTAAATCTAAATTGCAATGTGATAAGTGATAATCACATTGAAAAAACAAATTCATATTCATACATATATCGTACACAATAAGAAATTTATATTATGATCCCTTCTAATATGAAAGATCATTCAAAATTCGAGAATTAATAAGTATGTTGTATATGTAAGATGAAAAAATTCATACACAAAACAGGTTTAATATGAAAGCAAGTCCTTTCTTCCTATATTTTCCTATATACATATAGTATCTACAGGTTACAAGTTACAAGTAATAATATGGTATGTGATATAATCATACTACCATACTTTACATGTAATACAACACAACAAAACACTATATATTCATATATTCATACTACACATACTACCAATACTATATTATTTCATATATTTCAATACTTAATTTAAAATCAAAGAAAGTTCTAATATATAGCTTTTCAATTGAAATTTAACAAAATTTCATAACATAACTGACAATTCAAATTAAAAATTTCTTCGGTTAGAACTTAAAATCCAACAAGAAAATTCAAGAAGAGTTGATTGCGATGCGATGGAGAAATTCAAGAAGAAGAAAACTATCCCTCTTTTTTGTACTGCTTTTCACATCTTTGCATTTCTAGTATCTTTGCTACAAAGATAATATAGTTCTTCGTCTCAATAGATGTTCTTTTTAGTGTAAGTGGTAATTTTTCCAAAAACGACACACTTACATATATGATAAAGATCGAAAAAGCTTCATCAAAATCAAAAAAGTTTTTCAAAATTTTTCGAATTGCTTTTAGTTATGTACCCTGTACACAATTATAATCATTTCAATAAATTTGTATGACAGTCTGTGATATAATGGAATTGTTTTTGTAAATCGAGTTATCAAAACTAATTGTGTAGACGGACCATAGTGTTTCGAATTTGTTCTCATTTATTATAAATGTTTGCTCTCACAAATGAAATGAACACCTGTCAATGTTTTGCAGCACTAAAGAATACACAATGCTATTTGCTATTTAAAATGTACATTTAATTCATATGATATTCCACACATATAAGTGTTATTTATATGTAAATGTATATTTTGAGTATTGAAAATAGAATAAATGAATATCATTGGCTGGAACATATAAATATAAATTTGAACATTTTTGAGAGATTTTGATCATATATATTTATTCTCCATGTATGGTTTATGCTCGTGCATAAGGATATGTAAGGATCCATATTGAATTGAAGACGATCTCGTACACATACATACATAAAGAATATAACATGAATAAACAAATTTGATATAACCAAAGACCGATATATACAATATATTATATCATGGTACATTATATTGCTCTTTGGTATAACATTGAATGCGATGTAAAAACTAATTCTAATACATACATAATAGACATGACATAGTAGTAGTAGACATTAATAACAACATGCTGCTTGCTTATGCAGAATAGATAATAGTAAATACTATATGCAATGAATGTGCTGTTTATGCGATATACATGATTGTATGTAATATGTATACATCGTTTATATGGTATTTTGTACACATACATACAAGTGTAATTATAAAAATAGATTGTTCAATGATGTATATCAGGATCTATAATGTATATAGTATCAATGACCTTTCTTAACATATTTCTTTATGAAAATATTTGTGTGTAATGTTAAATATGAACCTTTTTGTTATGCATAGATATATGAATACAGTATTTGGTAATTACATATACACTTTCGCTATCAGCTGGTTTTTTACTCATAAAAAATTGAAAAGTCAACCTTTTTGCTTTTTTTTCAACTTTGGTTTGATTTCGGATTTATGAATAGAATATAATAGTGGCTGTTTGATGCGTGGAGTGGTGTGGGGGGTGGTGGGTGGTGATTACTCATGAGTAATTTTTCATTAGTAAGATTGAAAAATTTTATAGAATGAAAAATAAAATATAAATGAAAAAAAGAGAATTTTGGCAGGTGGGTGCGGGGATGCTAAAAGAGTATGAAAAGTGCTGTATAATTAGCGTCATTCGTTAACACTGATCAACATTTTTGAACTGAATTAAACTGATTTTTTCATATGCTCTTTTAACTATCTACCCACACTCTCCTACGCATCAAACTTTAACTATTATACTTTTTTCATAAATCCGAAGTTAAATGGAACATTTTGAGACTAGAATCATGAAGATTCATATATTTTTCGATTTTTAATGTTTAAAGAAAACTAGCTGACAGCGAAAGTTTATAATTACCGAATATTTATCAATTACACTGCAATCTGATGGTTTTCCTCTGAAAAGAATTAAATAACAATTTTGATAGGAAACAGGCCTCAAGCAAATATCCTTTTAAGATACCACAATATCTATATTTGAAGAATATATCATTCATTTACTACGTTACCACCATTATAAGTGCAAAATCCACTTTGATCGTGATCAAAATTTTTCTTCTGCTTTGCTATGAGTTTCTTAGATATTTTTATACATAATTTGCATATTAATATTATACTTTATAAATCATATATAGTAATATATTTAATTTTAAAATTTTTAAATTTGAAAACCGTCTTCCAACTATAGTTAAACTAAAACTGGATGTACAGTATTGTTCACAACTACTTTTACACGGCATTTAATTTCTAATCAATTAATAATTGGAAATGCATCCTCGAAACATTATAAATCCATAAATTTGTTTAGTGTATACATATATAATTATAATAATAAATAATTAAATATAATATCAACTATTAAAATATTAAAATATTGTATAATTTCAACTGTATTAAAAGACGATTGATAATTCATCGCTTTTTTGTCCGAATTCATTAGGTTCATTTAAGTTCAAAACAAAGTTACATATAGTATATTTTATAGAAAAAAACAGAATTAAAAATACATGCAATTTTAAAACTTTTGTTCAAAAAAAATGCTGTATAAAAATATTTATGACTAATAGTGCTAATACCAAATGTCAGAGGCTATTCAAATTTCTGATAATATATTCTAAAGTATAGGCAGGTCAGATTAACTTCCTATTTTTTGCCAACTTAATGACCGCACCATGCAGAACTGACCAGTTCTTGCACTTTTTAAATGAATGGTTTAAGTTTTAAAATTTGGTTTAAGAATGATATTAAATAGTTGAGCTATCAATTTAATAGAAATGTTAAAATATAAAGGCAAATTTTGAATTCAAAAATCAAATAAGCAATTATAATTTACTATACGTAAACCTATTCCACGTTATTTTCAAACATAATTTTTTGAATCACTAGTGAAGATATTTTGATAATACGGATCTCCAAAATATTTCTAGGACTAGAATTATAGGCCCATTCTACTTAATAATTTATTTTCAAACAAACATACATGAAAAAAATTTGATTGCATTCAATCATAAAAATCCATAAATTTACAAATAATTTATTTTCGACTTCATGACATATTGTTTATTATATGTATATACCTATATATATATAATATTTTTCAACCTACAAATGATTATCAATTTTCATTGAATCTAATTAAATGTTCATCAGCGCTAGTATTTAGAATGTTTTGAATATATACTTTATACCACACACAAAAAACATCAACGAAATAAAATTTAAAAATTTTGAAATAAATATTTTTAAGCTTTCTGTTTTTAAAAAATATTGTAAATAATTTAAAATTCATTATCCTCAAGATTTAGGAACTAGATCTAGTTAGAAAAAAAATTGACTCAGTCTATAAAAAAATTTGGTAATTCACAAAACACCTGATTTTTAAATTTCTATATTATGATCATAAATCAGAATAATACTTTATTTTTTTAGAAGTCCTAAGGCCCAAACATTAAAAAAGATATTCTTTCAAAATTTCAAGAAGAAATTCAATTCACGGGATATGATAATATATAATCGTATCTTGCATTCATAAGTCAATGAACTCAAAAACATAACAAAATAAAACCATAATATATCCATATGTATACATATATTATGTATAATCAAAGATACTATATACTATCACAGATAAGTGTATCTGATCTGTGATACTATGTAAAAACATATTTATATGTAGTTATATAGTATCTCTTGTATAATGCTACAGCAATTATAATGTATGCATACGTAAAAACCTCTGTTGCCAAATATTCTACAATGCTACATCAGAAAATAATGTAAACCTATACAAGTAATACATATAATCAAAGACCATATAAATGTATAGAGTACAGTACAAATGCTACAGTAATTATAATGTATGCATACGTAAAAACATCTGTTGCCAAATATTCTACAATCCTACATCAGAAAATAATGTAAACCTATACAAGTAATACATATAATCAAAGAACATATAAATGTATAGACCAGAGTACAGTACAAATGCTACAGTAATTATAATGTATGCATAGGCATACGTAAAAACCTCTGTTGCTAAATATTCTACAATCCTACATCAGAAAATAATGTAAACCTATACAGGTAATACATATAACCAAAGACCATATAAATGTATATATTTATATGGTCTTTGATATAAATACAATTCTATATATGTATTTCAATTAGAAGTAGTAGTAGTAATTTATGTCAGATCATATAGCACGCGACGAGGAATATTAACATAACAACACATACATACATATATAAAAATACATGAAATATGAAATACCTCCCCTAGTAGACCAAACTAATGAGTTTTGCGGTGCGCGGTAAAGAGCAAATTATCATTACAAACACAACTTCAAAAAATATGCAAATGTATATAAAGTTTATGTATATACTTTCTTTTACTATAAACATATAGATGAGTTTCTGATGGAATTCCGATGAGTTACAGATGAGTAACTCATGAGAAATATCCAACGTATATAGATGTCTATATACTTTGGACATATCTTATTTTATATTTATACTCAAAATGTATATATAAATATTTTTCCGATGATTTTTAATGATGTTTCTGATGAGTTTTCGATGAGTATCTCATGAACAAATAATTTATGCCGAATAGCTGTTAAATTTATTTACTGTTAAACTAACAGTTCCAATTTCGTTGAAGTCAAAATATTTTTATTTATTGTCACTTTTAGTTTATCTTAGAAGAAGTTAAAAGTGTTTTTAGAACAAAAGTGAAAATAATATATAAAATAATAAAATTAATAAAAAATATTAAATATCAAGTTTTAGTACATTAAAGGTAAGTCAATTTTTGCTCAATAAATTGAAAATGTCGAAAAAAACTATTTCAAATCAAATGAGTCTTGAAGTGGCTGCATATAAAAAGGACGTCGAAAAATATAAAAGCGAGTTTAAAGCTCGTGAAATTGAAAATAGTACGCTTATTCAGCCTTCAACATCAGCTTTTACAAATGAAAACTGTCGACAATCACAACCATTTTCAACTATATCACATGAATGTGTGGATCTTTCTACATCAGATTTATCCTCTAATGGAAGTGAAGGAGAATGCCCTCGCCCAGAACTATCTACAAATCTTTCGAAATGGGCAGTAAGAAATAAGGTCCCACACACACACGTCACAGATTTGTTGAAAGTTCTCAAAGAATCAGGTATTGAAAATTTACCGAGGTCATCCAAAGTGCTTCTCAAAACTCCAATTAGAAATATTAATTTAGTCAATGTGAATCCGGGTGAATACTTTCATTTCGGAATACAAAATGCTCTTTCATCAACACATTATAAATCTTTGGAAAATTCTGATTTAATCGAGATTGACATAGGGATTGATGGAATGTCGGTTTTTAAAAGTTCAAAACTTCAATTGTGGCCAATAATTGGATCGATCTCAAACGAAAAAAAGCATAATTTATTTTTAATTGGATGTTATAGTGGAAAAAAAAACCCCATGATGTTAATGTATATTTAAAAGAATTGGTTGAAGAAATTAAAATTTTAAAAAATGAAGGAGTTTTGATTGGACCCAATCAAAAGCTAAAAAGATTCCAAATTCGTCTATTCACCTGTGACGCACCTGCAAGAGCATTTGTTACTGGTAGTGCATATCATACTGGAAAAAACAGTTGTCCTAAATGTCAACAAAAGGGACATTATTCCAATCATAAAATTGTATTTGAAATCAGTGTAGGAATTGAAAGAACGGACAAAATTTTCACAGAAAGAACAGATATTTCTTACCATCAATCACAGTTTCAACACAATAAAAATATATTAGAATCTATTGGAATAGGGTTTGTGTCACAATTCCCAGTTGAACCTATGCACTTGATTGATTTGGGCGTTGTAAAGAAATTATTGAAAATATTTTCTAAGAAGCAGAGTGGAACATACACCGCTAATGTTTTAGAAATAAACGAAAGACTGCTATGTCTTTCAGATAAAATTCCTTGTGAATTTTCAAGATCTTCGAGAACATTACACGATTTGCCATTATGGAAAGCAACAGAATTTAGAACATTTCTATTATATACAGGAATAGTTGTTCTCAAAGATCTAGTTCATGAGGATGTATACTATCATTTTCTGCTTCTGCATACTGCAGTACGAATTCTAGCTTGTGAAAAATCTTATTTAGCAAATATTTCTACTGCAAAGGATATACTTCAAGAATTTGTTAGATTATTTCCTACTCTCTATGGAGAAGACAGTGTAAGTTACAATGTACATTGTCTTCTACATATATGTGACTCTGTTCAACAGTTTGGGACTTTGGATAACTTCTCAGCGTACAAATTTGAGAACTTCATACAACTCCTAAAAAAACTAATAAGATCACCGCACAAACCTCTTCAACAACTACACAGAAGGTTAAAGGAAGGTGCAGAAATGAAACAATACAATTATGAAGAAAATAAAAATCATTTCAAACTAAACTGTAAACGGGAAAGCGACAGTTATTGTTTAGTTAAGCCTAACGTACCCTTTAAAGTGTGTGCAATTGGACTAAATAGTGGCACAGAAACAATACAGGGTTATGAGTTCAAGAATATTTCCAATTTTTTCGAAGAACCAGTTTTGTCTTCAGAAGCTCTTGGAATTTTAAAATGTGGACAACAAAAACCTGGATTAAAAGAGTTCAAAAGAAACGATATAGAATATAAGTTTTTCCCTATAAAACTAAATGAAGAAGTAGTATTAATTCCTTTGCTTCATAATTGTTTCAACCGCTTTAAGCATTAATTTTTCAATGGATTTGGAAAATACACCTCCAAGATGCACAACACCCTTATCACCTGTCATCGATGGATATGTAAATCAATTAAACAGTCCAAATATAACTGGATTTTCAACTTCAACCCAAAAAACAAGGAGTCCTTCAGTGATTTCTAGGACAAAATATAATGTGAAACATTATACAAAACCACGTAAGAATATAATATTATATTATACTCGTATATAATGAATTATATTTATTTTCAATTGAATTTTAGAAACAAAATTGCACAATGATGATGACGATTTCAAAAACTTAATTATAAAAAAACTTGACGATATTTCCAAGCAATTTGAGGATATAAAAGCATCACAAAGACAATTGTCAGAAAAGGTACTACAAAAACATTCTTTTTGTCGCAAAATATTTCATTTTCCTTTTTTTTTTCAGATGTCCAAATATGAAGCTGAAAGTACAAAAAATCATGAAGAAATATTAAAAAAGGTATATCTTTTATATTTGAATTTTAAATATTTTGAATTGTTTTAAATATCAAATATCTTAGATAAGGACGTTTGAAACCGAGATGTATGCCAGGCAGATGGCAGATAATAAAATATCTCGCAACTGTCTAGTTTACATTAAAAGAATGAACAAAAAATTGAATGGTGGAACAGGCGGAGCAGACAAAGAACGACAAAATAATTTGTGTGCAATGCTACCAGCTAATACGGTCGCTGAATTATTGGCCGTAGAAGAATTCTTGCGAAGTGATGAAAATGTTGCTTCTGCTGTAAGTTTTTTCATTTAAAATATATAATTTTATATACATATTCAAATTCCTTTTAGATTGAGTTCTTCAAAGCACAAATTGAAAAAGTCGGTCTTGAGAAAGTTTTCAGACTTGTTGCTCATGATCGAACATATATCGAATATAATGTTGATGGAAGGAATGGAAAATTAAAACTTTTAAATTTAATATTGTTTGATGAGGTTTTATTTCGTAAGTTATTTTTTAAAACTTCAAATAAGTACAATAATGTACACATGCGAAATTCATTTTTAATTGGTATGTTATAACTATTATTTTACTGCTTTTAGGATGTTGTTCAGATAAGATGTCCAGGAAAGATTATGTGAAAGATCTCCGAAATTTCATCCTTCGGTCACATAATCGTTTTACGAGAGCTAAATGCACAGCTAAGTACGTGTATTATATTTAATTATTCTGATTTGATTGAATTTTGCTATTAATCTGTTATTATTTTTTTTAAATTTTAGTCAAAAAAGAAGTGAGGGTAATCAAGATGACCAAGACCTTTAAGTGTAGGAAATATAACTTGATATTTAAAATTAATATTAGTGTAAACAATAAATGTAGTAAATAATAATAAGAATTTTTTGTATATTATAATATTTGTAAAAAAAATCAAATGTGTTTTTATTTATTCAAATGTCATTGCAGCTGTAATATGAATTTAGAACCAAACTCATGGTAATAATTTCATTTCTAAATATTTTAAAAATTTTAGCAATAGCCCCTATATATTTCCTACCATACTTATCATGAACTCAGGACAAAACTCATGATGATACTCAGCTACATACTCATCATGAACTCAGGACAAAACTCATGATGATACTCAGTGATATGCTCATCAGGAACTCAAGACAAAACTCATGATGATACTCAGTGATATGCTCATCAGGAACTCAGGACAAAACTCATGATGATACTCAGTGATATGCTCATCAGGAACTCAGGACAAAACTCATGATGATACTCAGCTATATACTCATGTGAAAACTCATCAGAACGTACCTATGTACTCATCACAAATCACTTGTAAATGAACGAGAAGGAAAATTACAATTTGTAAAGGGAATAAAAAGGATGAAGCATTTCATGTACACTATGCGTGTAAAAGTAAATAGATGAGTTTTTTCCCGACTTTTGAAAATTGTCATATAAAACTCATGTAATACTCATGATGATGTTCATCTAAACACTCATGATGAGCTCATTGATGAACTCATCATGAGTGGTCTACTAGGGTCCTTTCTCAAGTCATTCATATATTAAATACGACGATCAACTCAATACAATAAAAAAAAAATTTGAAACAGCCCTATTGTCAATTGTTGTATTCTAAAGCATTTGCGTACAAAATATCCATTTATTTTTACTTATTCAAGTATAATATCATATCAAGGGTGCGTTCATAAATGTTACTATAGTTAACTATAGTTATCATTTGTCGTTCAAAATGGTGGTGGCATAGTAAAACATAACTACCAACATGAATTTTTAGCGTTCATAAACATCTGTAGTAAAGTAAATTTTTAACTATTTGATGTCAAAAACTAACCCTGCTCGAGAGCATGGTTAACGATAGTAACGATAGTAAACCTTTAAGTGGTAATGACATTGACAATAAAAAAATCGTTTGTAATTTAATTTTTTTGTTGTGAATTGTGAAAATTTCAATTTAATTAATTTGAAATTAATTAATTTTGTTTTAAACTTCATTTGTAAAAAATAATTAATTTTTGACAAACAAAAAATATAATAATTATAATATGTAAAAATTTTGTAAACTTGACTTGACAGCTGAATGATAATTTATTGCTAGTACTATGGTAAAAATCGCGTTCAAAACCACTTGAAGTTAACATAACTATGGCTGTAGTATAACATAACTTTGCTTAAACAATACTACACCATGACTATGGTTAAAGTAATGTTCATGAACGCACCCCAAATAAGTGATGGTACCACTCAAAACCATATAAAATTTAGTAAACCAGTCATGCAACTCACAAACTAATTCTTCTATATAAATATTCTTATTTTTCTCTCATATTTACATCCCTCCTGAATTATAAACTTTCGCTCTTTTTCGATATTGTTTCGAAAAACTTTTTCGATCTTTATTTTTGGCAAACATACAAACATTTAAATAAAAAAAATGAAATGGTTCATCTAGTAGGACTGTATTATCTTTGTTTGCTATTATGCATCAGCAAGCAGCATGTTGGTGTAAACCATGTCTACAATTTTTTATGTAAACCGGTTGCCCTAATTTTTAAAATTGTATTAGAATGAATTCCTATTATTTTTATCGCGTTATAAACAAAGCATACATACATATACACAGTTATCATATATACATATACAAACGTTGTTTATTCATGAATATGACTAAACGTATATGATATTTATATAACAGCTCATTATGAATTCAATATTGATTCTTACATTATATACGTGATCATTTGAAGATATTGAAATGTACCTATGTTTTGTTCATATAACAAAATATGTATACAGTGAATGAATGTTATGTGTATGCAAAGATAATATAGTTCTTCGTCTCAATAGATGTTCTTTTTAGTGTAAGTGGTAATTTTTCCAAAAACGACACACTCACATATATGATAAAGATCGAAAAAGCTTCATTAAAATCAAAAAAGTTTTTCAAAATTTTTCGAATTGCTTTTAGTTATGTACCCTGTACACAATTATAATGATTTCAATAAATGTGTCTGACAGTCTGTGATATAAAGGAATTGTTTTTGTAAATCGAGTTATCAAAACTAATTGTGTAGACGTACCATAGTGTTTCGAATTTTTTCTCATTTATTATAAATATTTGCTCTCACAAATGAAATGAACACCTGTCAATGTTTAGCAGCACTAAACAATACACAATGCTATTTAAAATGTACATTTAATTCATATGATATTCCACACATATAAGTGTTATTTATATGAAAATGTATATTTTGAGTATTGAAAATAGAATAAATGAATATCATTGGCTGGAACATATAAATATATTATTATTATTATTTATTAATTATATAAATTAATTTACATAATTAAAATTAAGAAAGGAAGCGCTGGTAGCTGAGACCTTCGGCTTCTTACAATATTAGTTTAAATTGCTTAATATGTATCTATATTATGTATATAATAATTATCTATAATATGTACGTATATTATATATATATATATTTTTTTTTTTTTTGCATCTGATTACTTATATTATTGTTAGTTAATTATTGGGAAAAAGAAAAAGAAAAAAGTTACATTTTTACTTATTTTTAAATGTGTTTGTAAAGTTTGGATAATTTGAGGAAGGTGATTAGGTTTTGAAGATTATGTATATTAGTATCTATAAAAGTAGGTTTTTTATTATTATCTAAAATAATATTTCTTAAATTATTATACTTCGTGCAGTGAAATAGTATATGTGGTATATCTAATTTGGAGTTACAATGCGTACATTTTGGAGGAAGGGATTTGTTGATTAGGTGTTGATGTGTCATTAGAGTATGACCTAATCTAATGCGGCAGATTTTTATGGAGTGTAATCGAGAGAGAACAGGCGGATAATTTGAATTGAGTGTGTTAGTCTTAATATATTTGAAATAGAAGTTATTGTGCTTCAAACGGTTGGCGTGTTGTTTTTCTATAATAACTTTAGATATATGAAGGTTGAGGTCTTTTGAGGAATTATTTTTCTTAAAGAGAAGGGGGAATTGGTTTGAACGTGAAGCTGTTAAGTCTGCAAAATGGTTACCTCGAATGCCTATATGGCTAGGAACCCAGATCAATTTAATTTGTTTGTAATGGGCGATCATTTTGTCTCTTATTTGATTAATTAAAATTGAGTTGTGATTTATATTAGAAATTGCTTTGAGAGCAGATAGGCTATCTGTAAAAATAGCTGATTGTGATTTTGTATTTATGGTATGGTCTATGGCTGTGAGAATTGCAGTGGTTTCGGCGGTAAAAATTGAGGAATAATTGGGTAGGTTTGCATTGGCAACTATATTGCCTGTTTCTGAGACTACTGCGAAGGATACTGAGTCATTTTTGACTGAGCCATCAGTGTACAGAAGTTTAAAATCTTTATTTAATGAATTTTTTATTTCATTATATAGGTTAATGTAGATATTATTGGAGGTTGTAGGTTTAGGAAAAGTATGTAGGGAGGTATTGATTTGGTCTTGCTTAAGAAGCCATGGAGGGTAGGAGAGTGATTGATGGGTGCTGTCTATGTATTTGAGGTCTATGTGGAGTTCTTTGGTAAGATTAGCGATTTTTGCGAGTGTAGAGGGAAAGCGGAGGGTTTTTTTCCTGTGTAATAGTCCGTAAAAATTTGTGAAATTGATTGATTTTCTTGAGAAAATTGTTTTGGCTAGGAGACGGCTTGTAAGGAATTGTTTTCTTTCATCTATGGATTGTATGTTAAATTCAGTTAACATGTTAATGACAGGAGTGGTTCTAAAGCAACCAAGAGATCTTCTAATTGCAGCTATGTATGGTGGGTTTAATTTGCTTAAGACTGATTTGGAACAGTTCCCATATATTGGAAGACCGTAGTCAATAGTGCCACCCATTGTTGATTGGATTATATTGCGTAGTGTTGAAAAATGTGCATTACTGTTTTTGCTGGTTAGATATTTTATTATGTTTAGTTGTTTGTTTAGTTTTATCTTTATATTATTGACGTGGTGGTTCCAGATAAGTTTTTTGTCAAAATGTAGACCTAATATTCTTAGATAATCGGTGGATTTTATCGGATTATTGCCGATTTTTATGGAAAAGTTTTTGCAACTTGATTTTCTGCAGAAATGTATTTGTTGGGATTTATCTGTGGATATTTTTGCTCCAGAATAGTTAGTCCATTTGGTTAGATCATGAAAAATTTTATTGATTAAGGTGGTGGCTTTGATTAGGTCTTTTTCTTTACAGATGATGTAGAGGTCATCGGCGTAGAGACAATGATCAATATGATTGTATTTGTTGATAATTGAGCTGACTTCATGATATGCTATTTGAAACAATATTACTGAGATAGGTGAACCTTGAGGAATTCCTGTAAAGGAGTTGAATATGGAGGAGTATGTGCCGTTAATTCTCAGGCGAAATTTACGATTGGTAAGGTAGCTTTCTATGTATTTGAAGATTTTTGGGCCGATGGCAAATTTTTTTAGTTGGTTTAGGATGGAAAGATGATTTATTCTGTCGAAGGCTTTATTAAAATCTAATGCTATGATTGTCAGATGTGTTTTTTTTGATAAAGCTGAATGGGCTAGGTGATCTAAATAGAGGCAAGTATCTATTGTACCACTGCCTTTTCTATAAGCAAATTGAAACGGATTGAATGCTTTACTGTTTTCTAGAAACCAGTTTAGTCTGTTTGAAATTATTTTTTCTAGAAGTTTGCTGAGGCAAGATAGAAGGGATATGGGTCGATAGGATTTGACATCAGTTTGTATATGATTTGGTTTTAGAATTGGAAGTATTGTGGCTATTTTCCAAGTTTGTGGTATGATACCAGATGTGAGGATATTATTGTATAGATTGATAAGTCTTTCTTTTGTTGTTATAGAAAGGTTTTGCAACATAGGGTATGATATTTTGTCATACCCAGGAGTAGTTCCTTTGACTTGTTGTATGGCTAGTTCGAATTCTGTTATGGTGATAATACCTTCTATTTTTTGGGCTTTTGGGTTTATGAAGTGTGGATTATTGGTGTTTGGAGCTAAAGGGCTGTGGTCAACGTGGTTATGAGATGCAGATGTATCGTAGGAGAAAGAGTTACTGTAGAAAGTACCAAAGATTTCCCCTATTTCTATTGGATGTGAGGCTATGGTGTTATTGTTATGTATTTGTTTGATATTGAATGGAGATTGATTACCAGTTAGTTTTTTAATTTGGTTCCAAATGAGGGAGGATGATGAATTTGGATTGATTGTATTGGTAAATTTAAAGAAGGATTCTTTTTTAGCATTTTTGGTTTCTCTTTTAAATATTGCATTTAAATTTTTGTATTTGAGAGAATTTGGAGTGGTAGGGTGTTTTTTGTAAAAGTACCAAGCTTTTTTTCTTGATTTGTTTAGAATATCTAAGTTTTTGTTCCACCATGTTGAGTATTTATTATGAGGTTTTGAGGTGGGATGTGTTAATGGAATGGAGCTTGAGGCTGCAAAGATGAGCGCTTTCTGAATAGTTGCTGCTTCTTTGTTTGGGTTATTTGATATAGTGTACCGTGATAAGTATAAATCTGTTTGAGTTAAGAATTTTTGCCAGTTAGCTAGATTAGTTTTAAATTTCGGCAGGAAGTTTGAATTCGCGGACTGGTTATTGGATATATTGACTGTTGTGAATGAGGGAAAATGGTCACTTCCATATAGATCATTTAATGTATCGAATGAACATAGTGGGGCAATATTGGCTGAGCAAATACTTAGATCTATGTGTGTGTAGGTATGGTGAGTTGAGTAGTGTGTTGGTTTACCATTATTTAGCACTATTAAATCTGTGGTTAAAATCCAATCTTCAATTTCGGAGCCTATAAGATTGTGTGAGGGAGAACCCCAAATGGGGTTCCATCCGTTAAAGTCGCCGACGAAAATGCATGGTGTTTTTATTTGATTGTATAGATTTAATAGTTGAAAGCTTTTTATTTTACTATTTGGGTGGATGTAGATAGATATTATTGTAATTGGATTTTTTGTATTGATTTCGATGGCTAGCGCCATCAAGTCGGTAATAAGGTTAATTTGTCTATGCGGTAGATTATTTTTTATAAAAAGACCAATTCCTCCTTTTTTAAGTGTGTGTGTTGTAGTGGGAAAATTGAGTGTATAAGAGCGGTAATTATTTATATTTGGATGTGGATGCTTAAGGGGTATGTGGGTTTCTTGGAGTGCAATGATTTCTGGGCTAAATTCGTTGATAAGAAGTTCTAGGAAAGGGAAGTTGTTGAAAATACCTTTTATATTCCACTGTAAGATTTTCATAATTTATTAAATATATTATGTGTTATTGAAGTATGGATGATGTGTTGTCTTGTGTTGTGATGATGTAGACTTTCCTATGAGGGTGTTATGTGATTTAAGATGTTGTAAATTATAGTTGAGTTGTTGATTGTGTTGAATGTAGATTTGTGAGTAGATGCTGGTTGATTTATGTTATTCCATGGTAGTGTCGTCTGTTGGTTGTTGTATGGTTGATTCTGTTGTTTCCTTGTTATTTGGTGTGCTAGGGGATGTGTATGTTTGTAAGTGATTGTTTGCGTTGCGTTCTATGATTATATTATTCGATGATGATAAAGTAATTGGTTTGATGTGATCGTTTGATGCGTACGTGGGTTTATATGTTTTGTTCGGGTTATATTCGTCGGATAGTGTAGAGTTGTGATTAATATTGGGTTTATGTTGTGTTTCTTTTAATGTGTTAGGATTGTTGTTAATTGGATGTGGAGTTGAAATTGTTTCATCTTTCTTTGTTGTGTTTATTTTAGTGAATTTGTGTGCTGTTTCTAAGGATTCTTTTGGTGATATTTTGATGGTAGTTTGATTGTGTTTATTGTTAACGTGTTGGGCTGCTTCTTTGTATGACCATTTTTTCGTGGTTTGAATTTCTAAAATTTGTTGTCTCTTAACAAAGGCTGGGCAGAGTTTGTTGGTTGATCTGTGGTTATCGTTGCAGTTTATGCATTGTACTTTTTCGCAATTGCTTGGTGAGTGGTTTACATCGACACTGCAACAAATTTGGCATGTTGATGGGTATGTGCACCTTTTTTTCGTGTGACCAAGTCGGAAGCAATTTTTGCATTGCATGGGTTTGGGTATATATTGTTTAACTGGAACTGTAACAAATCCAATCTTTAAAGAATTGGGAATGTTCAGTGAGTCGAAAGTTAATATATGTAGTGGAGTGTTCAATCTTTTGTTATTAACAAGTTTGGTGATTTTTACACATTCCTTAACATTTTGGCTTTCTAGGAATTTTATTATGTCTGTATTATCAATTTCTGTAAGTAAGTCGCAGTAAACAACCCCTTTAGAATAATTTAATATTGGATGTAGTTGACATTCTACTTTGATACCATTGTTTAATTCAGTGGTATTCAGTAGTAATTTAGTTTGTTTTTCATTTTTGGTAGTTATTAATAGGTTACCCTGTTTTGTGAATGAAATATTTAAGAATTCCTTAGATATATTTTCTATTGATTTAGTTAGTTCAAAAATGTTTGTTTGTTTTAACTGTTTTGTTTGGTCTTTGTGATTCATAATGACGTATTTGGATTGGTTATTGAATGTACTTGATGCGTTGTTTGAAAAATCTAGGAAAGGAAAATCTTTTAAGCTGTTGATGTTGGTGTTCTTTTGTGGAATTTTTTGTTTAGATGTTTTGATTTTTTTATTTTGTGCTTCATGTTGATTAGCTAGTATGCTGAAGTAGTTTTGGTTTTGAGGGGAAACTTGTCCCCTCGAAGAACTTGCCATGGTATATGCACTTCTTTTAATGTTTAGTTTATTGTTTTTTGTTTTTAAAAAAAAAAGAAGATTGAAGAAACTACGCACTACACCACGCACTACACTAACTGCGCACTGCACTAAATATACGAGGGGTAATTATTTGTTTTTTTTTTTTTTTTACACAAAAGTGGTCTTTCAACTTAGGTTGATTGTCTTGGATAATATTATCTTATAGCTAACAACGTTTTAATTTATATATGAGCACTTGTTCACACTTGAATGAATGTGTTCACACTTCGGGAGTTTGAGAGAAACTGTGCATATAAATATAAATTTGAACATTTTTGAGAGATTTTGATCATACATATTTATTTTCCATGTATGGTTTATGCTCGTGCATAAGGATATGTAAGAAGGATCCATATTGAATTGAAGACGATCTCGTACACATACATACATAAAGCATATAACATGAATAAACAAGTTTGATATAACCAAAGACCGATATATAAAATATATTATATCATGGTATATTATATTGGTCTTTGGTATAACATTGAATGCGATGTAAAAACTAATTCTAATACATACATAATAGACATGACATAGTAGACATTAATAACAACATGCGGCTTGCTTATGCAGAATAGATAATAGTAAATACTATATGCAATGAATGTGCTGTTTATGCGATATACATGATTGTATGTATACATCGTATATATGGTATTTTGTGCACATACATACAAGTGTAATTATAAAAATAGATTGTTCAATGATGTATATCGGGATCTATAATGTATATAGTATCAATGACCTTTCTTAACATATTTCTTTATGAAAATATTTGTGTGTAATGTTAAATATGAACCTTTTTGTTATTCATAGATATATGAATACATTATTTGGTAATTACATATACACTTTCGCAATCAGCTGGTTTTATACTCATAAAAAATTGAAAAGTCAACCTTTTTGCTTTTTTTTCAACTTTGGTTTGATTTCGGATTTGTGAATAGAATATAATAGTGGCTGTTTGTTGCGGGGGAGTGGTGTGGGGGGTGGTGGGTGGTGATTACTCATGAGTAATTTTTCATTACTAAGATTGAAAAATTTTATAGAATGAAAACTAAAATATAAATGAAAAAAAGAGAATTTTGCCAGGTGGGTGCGGGGATGCTAAAAGAGTATGAAAAGTGCTGTATAATTAGCGTCATTCGTTAACACTGATCAACATTTTTGAACTGAATTAAACTGATTTTTTCATATGCTCTTTTAACTATCTACCCACACTCTCCTACGCATCAAACTGTAACTATTATACTTTTTTCATAAATGCGAAGTTAAATGGAATATTTTGAGACTAGAATCATGAAGATTCATATATTTTTCGATTTTTAATGTTTAAAGAAAACTAGCTGACAGCGAAAGTTTATAATTACCGAATATTTATCAATTACACTGCAATCTGATAGTTTTCCTCTGAAAAGAATTAAATAACAAATTTGATAGGAAACAGGCCTCAAGCAAATATCCTTTTAAGATACCACAATATCTATATTTGAAGAATATATCATTCATTTACTACGTTGCCACTATTATTCAGGTTGCGTAAATGGAAAATCCACTTTGATCGTGATCAAAATTTTTCTTCTGCTTTGCTATGACTTTCTTAGATATTTTTATACATAATTTGCATATTAATATTATACTTTATAAATCATATATAGTAATATATTTAATTTTAAAATTTTTAAATTTGAAAACTGTCTTCCAACTATAGTTAAACTTAAACTGGATGTACAGTATTTTTCACAACTACTTTTACACGGCATTTAATTTCTAATCAATTAATAATGGGAAATGCATCTTCGAAACATTATAAATCCATAAATTTGTTTAGTGTATACATATATAATTATAATAATAAATAATTGAAAATAATATCAACTATTAAAATATTAAAATATTGTATAATTTCAACTGTATTGAAAAACGATTTATAATTCATCGCTTTTTTGTCCGAATTCATTAGGTTCATTTAAGTTCAAAACAAAGTTACATATATTTTATAGAAAAAAACAGAATTAAAAATACATGCAATTTTAAAACTTTGGTTCAAAAAAAATGCTGTATAAAATATTTATGACTAATACTAAATGTCAGAGGCTATTCAAATTTCTGATAATATATTCTAAAGTAGAGGCAGGTCAGATTAGCTTCCTCTTTTTACTAACTCCACAACCGCACCATGCAGAATTGACCAGTTCTCGCGCTTTTTAAATGAATGAATCAAATTAAAAATTTCCATTCAAAGTTATAGGTAGAAAAATATTATTAATTTTACAATTTTATTTTTTATTGTCGGCAATTTGGTTTAAGAATGATATTAAATATTTCAGCTATCAATTTAATAGAAATGTAAAAATACAAAGGTAACTTCTGAATTCAAATAAGCAATTATAATTTACTATACGTAAACCTATTCCACGTTATTTTCAAACATAATTTTTTGAATTACTACTGAAGATATTTTGATAATACGGATCTCCAAAATATTTCTAGGACTAGAATTATAAGCACATTCTACTTAATCATTAATTTTTAAACAAACATAAATGAAAAAAAATTTAATTGCATTCAATCATAAAAATACATAAATTTACAAATAATTTATTTTCGACTTCATGACATGTTGTTTATTGTTATGATTTGTGAACAAAAATATAATATTTTTCAAGCTACAAATAATTATCAATTTTCATTGAATCTAATTGAAAGTTCATCAGCACTAGTATTTAGAATTTTTTGAGTTTATACTTTATACCACACTGAAAAAACATCAACGAAATAAAATTTAAAAATTTTGAAATAAATATTTTTAAGCTTCCTGTTTTTAAAAAATATTGTAAATAATTTAAAATTCATTATCCTCAAGATTTAGAAAAATATACATATTTGTAAATTATGTTCCATATTAATTTGAAAATATCAATTTTTATCTAGTTAGAAAAAAAATTGACTCAGTCCAGAAAAAAATTTGTTAATGCACAAAACACCTGATTTTAAAAATTTTTATATTATGATCATAAATTAGAATAATACCTTATGTATTCAGAAGTCCTAAAGCCCAAACATTAAAAAATACATTCTTTAAAAATTTCAAAAAGAAATTCAATTCACGGGATATGATAATATATAATCGTATCTTGCATTCATAAGTCAATGAACTCAAAAACATAACAAAAGAAAACCATAATATATCCATCCATATGTATACATATATTATGTATAATCAAAGATACTATATACTATCACAGATAAGTGTATCTGATCTGTGATACTATGTAAAAACATATTTATATGTATTAAATACAGTATCCCTGGTATAATGCTACAGTAATTATAATGTATGCATACGAAAAACCTTTGTTGCCAAATATTCTACAATGCTACTTCAGAAAATAATGTAAACCTATATAAGTAATACATATCATCAAAGACCATATAAATGTATACAGTACAGTACAAATGCTACAATAATTATAATGTATGCAACATAAAAACCTCTGTTGCCAAATATTCTACAATCCTACATCAGAAAATAATGTAAACCTATACAAGTAACACATATAACCAACGACCATATAAATGTATACATTTATATGGTCTTTGATATAACTACAATTGTATATATGTATTTCAATTAGAAGAATAGTAGTAATTTATATCAGAGCATATAGCACGCCACAAGGCATATTAGCATAACAACACATACATACAAGTTAACACATCTTAATGACATGTGCGATTAGGTTAATTACCTTTCTTTTATTTTATTGTAAAATCGAATTAACTGTAGAATACCTGAGGTATGGAATATGCAAACGTCTGCATTTCCTGTTTACTAATAACTTAAAATCAATTACAGTTCATTCGATTATACCATTTATGATTATATAGCATTTTTGTACACGCGTAAATCGAATTTTCTAGAATTAGGAAAAGATATATAAAAATGAATATTTTAGAAATAAGTTCAGTTCAATTTTTGTACTCGAGATTGTAATGTAAAAATAAAATTATTTTTTTAATGAAAATTATCTTTTAATTTTCATAACTGGCGCCCGAACAGAATAAAAATTCGTTATAATTAGTGCACAACAGTGAACGCGAATTATACGTAGTGTACACTGAAAACGTGTGTGAGTGAATTATATGTAACAAACACAGTTTTGTGCATTTGAAACTTAGTGAACACGAATTATACGTAGTGTACACTGAAAACGTGTGTAACAAACACAGTTTTGTGCATTTGAAACTCAGTGAACACGAATTATACGTAGTATACACCAAAAGCGTGTGTAAGTGAATAATACGTAACAAACGCAGTTTTTGTACATTTAAAACTTAGTGCGAAAGAAAACTTAAACGTACCCCGTGCTAAGAAAAATTGTGAATTGTGATAGTGAACGTACCATTAGTAGGCAATTTTCAATTATCAAAGATTATTGCCAAACAGGAAAACTACGAACTATCCAGTGCAGTTTTTAACACAAATCCTTGGCGCTATTACCAGGACAAATGAGGATAATCTCGTTTTTGTAAGTAATAAAAAAATACAAATAAAATTTTAAAAAACAAACAACTAAAAGAATTTGGTGATTGAAAAAGAAAAAAATAAAATTATTCATTTATCATTCATTAAGAAAAACTAAACAAAGAACAGAATTTTTTATTCAATTTTTATATATAAAAAAAAAAAAAAAAAAAAAAAAAAAAAAATGGCTGAATTAGAAGCTATCAAAGAAGCGATAAAACAATTAACTGGTGCTATTAATGCACAGATTGAATTAAGTAAAAAATTAGAAATGAGAATTCAAAAATTAGAAGGGAAGGGCACTACATTGCAATCTGATCCTCAAGTTGACTCCTCTATTCCAAAAACAGAAGAGGACTTAAAAGAAATTAGTAAACTTCCTGATTGTGTAAGAGAGTTACAAATCTTCGATGGAAATCCTACGCAATATATTTCTTGGGTTCACACTGTAGAGTGTATACTCAAGGACTACGAAATAGTAAAACACAAACCAATCTATCGTGCGATTCTGCAATGTATTAGACACAAAATTAGGGGTAATGCCGACGCCGCTCTAGTAGCGTATAATATTTTCAACGAAGACTGGTGTGCAATTAAAAAGTGTCTATCATTACATTATGCAGACAAGAGAGACCTGCGTACCTTAGAGCACCAATTGTCAGGTCTAAACCAAAAAAATATGAGCATTGACGAATTCTACGCCAACGTCAATCATCACTTCTCGTTAATAGTAAACAAATTAAAAACTGAAGAGTATAGCGGCGAGACAACAAAAGTTCTCATCGAAACATATAGGAACAGAGCTTTGGATGTCTTTATAAGAGGACTTAATGGAGAGATGTCAAAAATATTAATGATTCAAAGGCCAAGTACGCTCCCAGAAGCCTATACTTCGTGTTTGGAGATGCAAAACGTAAACTTCAGAAACTTGTCTATTCATGGTAAAAACTACAACAACACAATAGTGTCTCCCATCAACCAGATGTCATCACGATATCGACCACCCTCTAAACCACCAGTACAGATGCCCGTACAGAAGAGGAATCTAGCTTATAACATTCAACATCAACAGAGTGTTAAACCACCACCACGTCCAAGTCAACCAAAACCACCAGTACCTATGGACGTAGACCACTCGATTCAAACCCGACAAGTGGATTATATGAATCGTCCTACACAATATCCAGCCATCAAGAGAGATCATGAAAATGGCGCAGATACTCAAGTACGAAAGCAGCAGAGAATTTTTAATCTGGACACGAGCAATGAGGATATTTCCTACGAGGAATATATTCATCAAAGTAGTGATGCAGAAGAAATTATACAGGAAGAACTGGAATTGGAAGAAAACCCAGAATTAAATTTTATGATGGGGGCCTCTCCAGCGTACCTTATATAGAATATAGAACGCAAGACGGTAAATTATTAAAATTCCTGATCGATACTGGTGCTAATAAGAACTTTATAAAGTCAGAACACGCAAAGAATTCCCAACCAACGAATAAACCTTTTAAAATCAAATCAGCAGGAGGTGATATTTTAATAACAAGGAAAATTTGCGGCAAATTCTTCGAAAACGTAGGAAATAACACATATACAGAATTTTTTGTTTTACCAGGCTTACAGACCTTTGATGGAATAATTGGCGACGATACGCTCAAAGAAATTGAAGCAGTTATTGACAGAAAAAATAAAATTTTAAAAATAGCACCAAATATCAAAATAATTTTAAAAGAGAAGGTATCGGCGCAAGTGAACAACATCGAGATACGGGACGATCATCTATCTGAACAAGGGAAGAGTCTAGTCAGAGCTTTAGTAAAGAAATTCGGTGATCTATTCGGCCCATTAATTGACCAAGAATTAGTGCAAACAAATATTAAAGCCGAGATTAAAACCACAACGAACGAACCAATTTACGCGAAGTCATATCCTTACCCCGTCAACATGAGGGAAGAAGTAGACGACCAGATTAAAAAATTATTGAATGACGGCATAATTCGACCTTCCAAGAGCCCTTATAATGCACCTATTTGGGTTGTGGAAAAGAAAATGGATGCCTCAGGGGTAAAGAAATACAGGATGGTCGTGGATTTTAAAAAATTGAATGCGGTAACGGTAGCAGATACGTATCCAATTCCTGATATTTCAAATACAATAGCCAGCTTAGGGAACTCCAAATATTTCACAACGCTTGACCTAACCTCTGGGTTCCATCAAATAAGAATGAAAGAGGAAGATATTCCCAAAACTGCATTTTCAACAATGAACGGTAAATACGAATTTACCAGGCTCCCTTTTGGTCTTAAGAACGCCCCAGCAATTTTTCAGCGCATGATCGACGATGTCCTTAAGGAATACATAGGCAAAATTTGCTACGTGTATATAGATGACATCATCATCTTTGGCGGAACATCAGAGGCTGAACACTTACAAAACGTCGAAAAAGTATTCTGCAAACTAAGAACAGCGAATCTGCGAGTAAACCTTGATAAGACGGAATTTCTCAAAACTAAAACGGAATTTCTGGGTTTCATCATAACGAATAAAGGCATTCGAACTGATCCTAAAAAGATAGAAGCCATATTGAAGATACAACCACCGGAGAATCTGAAGCAACTGAAAAGGTTTCTAGGGGTAACGTCTTATTATAGAAGATTTATTAGGGACTACGCGAAGATAGCAAAGCCACTAACGAATCTTACTCGAGGTAAATGGGCACAGGTCAAATCAAATCAATCAAGAAAAGTTAAGATACAGCTGAACGACAAGGAATTAAAAAGTTTCAAAACGTTGAAGGAGGCAATAGGTTCAACAGAACTATTAGCTTTCCCAGATTTTGGTAAACCCTTCATCTTAACAACAGACGCATCGAACTATGCGATAGGTGCTGTTCTTTCACAGGGGGAGATCGGAAAAGACCGTCCGATTGCATTTATATCACGAACGTTGAACCGAACTGAGGAAAATTACGCTACCAACGAAAAGGAACTGCTTGCAATAATTTGGGCACTGGACAGCCTGAGGAACTATCTATATGGTGCAAAAAAGATAAGGATAGTTACTGATCATCAACCACTCACCTTCGCTCTAAGTAGCAGAAATAATAATGCGAAGCTCAAAAGGTGGAAGGCGCGTCTAGAGGAGTATAATTACGAATTAGTCTACAAACCTGGTTGTACAAATTACGTAGCTGATGCACTTTCTAGATTGGATGGCAATATTAATAGCCTAACACCAACAACATCGCAAACAGCCGCAGTAGACAATCATCTCTTCCGATCAAAATACTGTACATAGTGCAGAAGAAGATAACTCAAACCTCATCCCACACTGCGAATCACCGTTGAATGTGTTCAGAAACCAGCTTATTATAAGAATAGGAAAAGGTATCAGTGCATATGAAGAACCTCACCCCAATTTCCATCTACACTACATCAGCAAAAGAGAAATAAACAAGGATATTTTACTGAAGACATTCAGAGAAAAATTACAGCCAAATATTTTGAACGGTTTACAAATTCCTGAAGAACATATACAGTTAGTACAGAACCTATACGTGGAACACCTTTCAAACTACAAGATACGAATTACACAAAGAATTGTACAGGACGTCACAAGTAAAGAAAGGAAGCTGCAAATAATACAAGAAGAGCACAAGAGAGCGCACAGAAATTGGAGAGAGAATAAGGAACAAATATTAGAAAAATTCTACTTTCCAAAGATGGCGAAACTGGTGAAAAGTTACGTTCAAAAATGTGAGACATGCAACAACAGCAAATACGATCGACATCCTAACAAACCGGAATTGCAGGAGACACCAGTACCAAAGTACCCATCAGAGATTATGCATATCGACATCATCGAAATACAAAGGGAAAAGTTTATCACGTGCGTCGATAAATTCTCCAAGTTTGCAAAATTTTTCAGCATCAAAGACAAATCTGTACTTCACATTCGAGAGAAAATTATAAAAGCCCTACATTACTTTACAGTACCTAGAATGGTGGTGATGGACAACGAAACATCTTTCATCAGCCCAATTGTAACCGACTACTTAAAAACACTAGGAATAGAAATCTACTTTACTCCAAGCCAGAGAAGTGAAGTGAATGGAGCTATAGAAAGGGTACACAGTACGGTACTAGAAATAGTGCGATGCCTTAAGCAAGAATATAAGGATATCACAATAAAGGAATTAGTGAATATAGCAGTTGACAGGTACAATAACTCTATACACTCGGTAACGAAGCATAAGCCTAGCGACATATTTTTCGGACGAACTCAGAGAATCAATTACCAAAACCTCGTTAACTTCAAAGAAAAAGTCAATGAAGATCTAGTTGAAAGGATTAAAAGAAACCAAAAAAATACGCTACAGAAAGAAAATGTTAAAAGAAATGTACCAAAGAGGTATAATCCAGGAGACGTCGTTTACGCAACAGTTAAGCAGATCCAAGGAAAAACCAAACCTAAATTTAAGAAAGAAGTCGTCTTAAAAGATAACAAAGTCACGATTACAACTGAATCGGGAAGAAGAATTCATAAAGCACAACTAAAAAATATTAAATCTTAGTTTTATTAATTTCGTTACAGATTCATGCTGTGCCACAGCAACGCAGCATTCCAGATTTATGAGTATTGTACACCTACGGTTAGTGTAAAACAAGGAAGCGGACAAATCATAAATGGACATTTCAAATTAGTGCACGTGATCAACCTTAGTAAATATAACGAAATAATTAGCAGAATGACACCAACGGTCAATAGAATCAAACCAACGGACCCTCTTAAACAGCAACTCTCCCATCAAATCCAACACATACAAAAGCTCATAGAAGAACTTACGAATCAGCATAATAAGAATAAAAGGTCTATAAACTGGATAGGCTCAGCCTGGAAATGGATTGCTGGAAATCCAGATGCAACGGATTGGGAGAAAATCACTAAAATTACGGACAAACTAGTAGAAAACAATAACGATCAGTATAAAGTCAACGAAGGCCTGATGATTGCGACCAACCAAATTATTCAGGAGTATAATCGTATACTAGAACAAGGGTCCCAAGACACATTACACCAGGTCATGTTCAACAAGCTCCTACTCATCAAGGAGGAAGTAAAGGAAATCGTCCGGGGCATTCAACTGGCAAAGACAGGAGTAATTAACACTAACCTGCTGCAAAGGGAGGAGATAAGGTCTGCACTTGCCGAAATGACAACTCTACCTTATTCTAATGAAATAGAAATGATTGAACATGCGGAACCTATAATAGTCGTTAAAAACTTTATTGTTCTATACATAATATCAATACCTAAAACGTATAAAATGGAATTTAATCACATTTCAATTCGGCCAACAATAAGGAATAACAAGCGAGTGTACTTAGAATATCAAGAACTACTTGTAAACCAAAACGAGTTTTGGGGAATCAAAGAAAAATGTCGTTCTTTTGGAGAAAACATCGTTTGTAAGATGAGTCAAATAAAAAGACTCGAAAACACACATTGCATAAGCCAACTACTGCGAGGTCTTAACGCAACCTGTGATTACTGTTTTACTGAGGAAGAAGTAATCGAGCCACTAAATGAAAATGTCATCCTCCTACTGAACTTCCAAGGCCAGTTTAAAGGAAACGGTACCATCAAGCAGCTAAAAGGAAACTTCGTAATCCACTACGCAAATGAGACTATCGAAATCAACGACATGATCTTCACTAACACCGAAGTAAAATCATTCCATGTACTACCACCAGTTCTACAGGGAAATATTACAGAAGGGCGAACGAAGTTGGATCTAAAGTATTTACATCATCTACATCTTAAGAACGTTGAGGAGCTTCAAAAATTACAAGCCAGCCAGGGAATAACAGCAGTGATGAACACCACAACGATAATAATTATCATCATTGTGATTCTAGTAGTGATCGTTATATACAGAACAAGACCAGCACAAAAAACAATCATAACTCCGGCAGTGGCATCATTTTCAGAAAACCACAGTATACAGCCTGTCAAGCTGAACTTCTGATGATCCACGGGACGAGGATCTTTGAAGAGGGAGGAGTTAACACATCTTAATGACACGTGCGATTAGGTTAATTACCTTTCTTCTATTTTATTGTAAAATCGAATTAACTGTAGAATACCTGAGGTATGGAATATGCAAACGTCTGCATTTCCTGTTTACTAATAACTTAAAATCAATTACAGTTCATTCGATTATACCATTTATGATTATATAGCATTTTTGTACACGCGTAAATCGAATTTTCTAGAATTAGGAAAAGATATATAAAAATGAATATTTTAGAAATAAGTTCAGTTCAATTTTTGTACTCGAGATTGTAATGTAAAAATAAAATTATTTTTTTAATGAAAATTATCTTTTAATTTTTATAACTTACATATATAAAAATACATGAAATATGAAATACCTCCTTTCTCAAGTCATTCATATATTGAATAAGACAATCAACTCAATACAATAAAAAAAAAATTGGAAACCAGCCCTATTGTCAATTGTTGTATTCTAAAGCATTTGCGTACAAAATATCCATTTATTTTTACTAATTCAAGTATAATATATCAAATAAGTGATGGTACCACTCAAAACCATATAAAATTTAATAAACCAGTCATGCAACTCACAAACTAATTCGTCTATATAAATATTCTTATGTTTCTCTCATATTTACATCCCTGCTGAATTATAAACTTTCGCTCTTTTTCGATATTTCTTCGAAAAACTTTTTGTTTAATAACATTATTAGTTTTTATGAAAATTAATTGTTCTGAAAATTCGTTAATGGGTCTTTCCGAGATTGAAATGTTGTCGTCAAGATTTTCTTCGGCGGAGTGAATGGTTGAAAGATTTGAATTCTGATCTAAATCATCTACATTATTTTCAGTTTTATATCATATTTTTTTTAAAAATTTAAGCAATACTCACAGTAGCTACGGCAACCCTGAATTATCATCATTTTCTTTTATGCCCATCTTCCCGTTGACACGAATCAATCAACATTTTATCAATTTTATACTTTGAGTGGACATCGGCTGCGCAACGACTTTATATTTTATAGTTCGGTTTTTTATTTTTCATATAAGCAAAATGGCGTTCACGCTGTGTGATAGGCAACATCAAACGGGGTGGTGTATTTCTTTTTTCAAAAAAAAAACAGGATGATTCATTATTACAAATGAAAAAATCAGCAAACAAAAATTAAAATTTCTCTTAAAAACCTAACATTTTTATGATATTTTCAAATAATGCTACCTTTTTATCAAATATAAATTTACAGGAATGTGAAATTTGTACACAATCTCCCTTTTAAAAATTATTTGTGAACAAAATTATAAAATTATTTCTGCACAATTTGTAACATCCTGTTAACATATTTTAAAAAGTACCTTCTTCAGGGTTGACAGAGATATATTATTCAGAATTTCCTACAAAATATTATATGTGAAGTTATCAGAAACTCATCGGGTAACTATTCCCATAAGCACAATACTGACTTCGATTTCTGAAAATAGTATAGAAACAAACGTTTTTTATTTTATATAAAAAGGAACAAAATAAAATTTAATAAAATTAAATTTCTTAATTTATTTGCAGTGAAATCTCTTTGTTTTTAAGGTCGATTAGTTCCATTTTTAATTTTAGTTTTAATGCTCTGTTTTAATGTTAGTTTTAAATGTTCTAAATTTTTTTTTTTTTTTTTTTTTTTTTTTTTTTTAAATATACATATATACATAAATGTATATAATATATATTAAGTGCACGCGGATACTCAGTCCATGGCACCGCCGATCAGTAATTTTATGTCAGATATACATTATTAATCCAGTTTATCATCAAAATGTTCTAAATAAAGGTTTTGCTTTTTGCTTCTTTGAATGCATACTAGTATGCTTTTCTATATGTTGAATTGAAAGGCATATTATATGCTGAGTGAAGTTAGCAACATGAAAACGTCATTTATTTTCCGAATAATTCAAACAAAAATACTTTTAAAAATTTAAAAACAAATAATAATACTTTTTAATAATAAATGTTTAAGTTTTTATAATACAATACATACATAAAAACTAAAAAAAAGTTTTTATTTTAATTTGGCTGGAGTTCCGAATAGGTGTCACCCCCGATCCTCTTGAAATTTTGCCCTCAGAATGCCCGTTTAACCTAGGTCACGGCATACTCGTCTTTTTGGCGCATCGCCCCCTATCGGCCATAATTGGCATTTTAATTTTTTTGCCAAAATTATATTTTTGCTAATAACCTTATAACGGTACATGATACAGATATGGCATATATCTCAAAAGATGCGTCTAGATATTATCATGGACGATGACGATACACTGTAAAAAATAAGAATACAGCTAATAAAACAATTTCAACAAAACAACACACAAAATTTCCCAAACAGTTCATGGTATGGCAGGCTATTTGTAATTGTGGTCTACGGAGCAGGGAATTTATCACGACGGGAACAATAAATTCAAAGGTGTACATTGAAGAATGTTTAGAAAAACGATTGAAACCCTTTATAAGACAACATCAAGGTTCAGTGTTATTTTGGCCAGATTTAGCAACTAGCCACTATGCTAATACAACAAGGCAATGGTATGAAGAAAATGGGGTCCATGTGGTCCCTAAAGAGGCAAATCCACCTAATTGCCCAGAACTAAGGCCAATTGAAAGATATTGGGCTGAAATGAAGTATATATAGAAAAAAAACAAATAAAAATTGTAAGAATGATATTGATTTTAGAAATCGATGGCGGAAAGCATATGAAGTGATCACAAATGAGTCTGTCCGGGTGCTAATGTAGCACCTCAAGCGAAAAGTTAAAAATTTTTGTAATAGATAATTATATTGTGCGAATATTTTGTAAAATAAAATCGTTGAAAATATAAAATAAATCAAACTTTATTTGAATGAAATCGGAGTTAAACTTTTTGATCTGTGGTAGAACGAAAATCCAAATTTTATCTGACTCACCTCTTATATCGCGAGAATATTATCCAGTTCTTTGAGACATTTTTGAATTATGAAGTTCGAAATATTATCCGGTCCCGTAGATTTTTTCCGGTTAATAATATTCTTTCTAGCATGCTCTATATGCTCCACTTGCGTAAGCGCAATATTAGTATCAATTGACTTAGTTGTTTGGTTGCTTGGACTGAAGACAGTTAGTGGGTAGCCAGTATTTTCCAGCTCAAATTTTGTGACTAATTGCTCTACATTGACCTTCAGATCATTATCGAAAGAAGGATGCTTTTCAGTGTAGATATCCTTGTAAAATTCTTCAAAAGCAACTAATTTTTGCTCAGTATCATTAATTTTTTGGTTCTTGAAGATTATCTCGTCTCTCTCTACATTTGGCCCAAACAATTTCCTACCTGATATTCTGTCAATTTCTTTGTAACATTGTGGGGAGGGTTTAATTTTTTTTAATCTTTCCTTGAATAAGTTATTTAATTCAAACGCTACCCTATCTCTGATGATTTTATTCAGACATTGAATTCGAGCGTGAAGCTCTTTATACTCTCTGCCTAGTCTGTTAAAATTTCTGTGGTATAATCTTTTCAAATGTCTGGACCGGTGTTTCTAATTTTCATTAAATTTATTGTTTCGCTGGAAATGTATTTATATTTTGATTTCAGGTTAGGTACGGAAATGGAGTGTTTATCTATACAGTGATTCATAACATTTTCTAGTTCCCCAATGATTTTGTCGATTTCACTATTTTCTAGGTTTCTGTGGCTTGGTGCGGAAATGTTATTGATACCGTAAGATATGTCTTTTTGAAAATTGACCCAGTTTGTTTTATCATAACTTTTAGTTACTTTCAATTTCACTTTGAGTGGATCAAAATATTGGCACGATATTTCTAGCAGTATGCCAAAATGGTTTGAATTTGAAGGAACTGTTGAACATTTGGTTATGTTAAGTTCTCCTGAATAGTTTCTGAGAGTGTTAAAGACTAAGAATAGATCTAGATAGGACGAACTTCTGGGAAAAGTGGGGCTGTCTGGGGGAATGATATCTAGATCTAAATAAGGACCATTAAAAAACCAAGTATGAATTGTCTGGCCATTCAAATTGTATGTTGAATCATTCCAGTATGTATGCCTAGAGTTCCCATCTCCTCCGAATACACAATATTCAAAGTTTCTTGAGAGATTATATATTTCATCTAAATCGCTTTTTACTTGAGACCCTTGATTACAAGGTACATATATAGCTCCTAGGAGCAAAGACTTGATAGTATTCAGTTTTTTCAACTTGATTTCTACAAAGGTGGCTGAAATGAATTCTAGATTTTCTTGAATATTTTTAAATTCGATATTGTTTTTCAAGATAATTGCTGTTCCTCTTCCTTTATCATTTCGAATTGTATTGAAACCTTCAATTCTAATTTTATGTCGAGTACTAAGGCAAGTTTCAGAAATAAGCCCCGCGAGTGGATTCAGCATTTTTAACTCCTGTTCTAAAGATAGTCTCTTTTCGTTTGAGATGAGTGAGTTGACATTTTTTGCCAAAATTAGGACCTGATTGTTATATTGCCTCAAACAACTCCCACTCATACTACGATAAATGTGAGGAATTCAAGATATGCTGTTATTTTGTCTTCTTGTGATGACAGACTTATGTATTTTGGCCAGAATTGCCGTATTTCTTTTATAAGCTCAGTAAATGAGCGGTTGAATAAAGATTTGGTCTCATTCAAAAAGTTTTGAATAATTGCATGGGTATTTGTATTGGGTTGGGGTAAAGATTTCCCCGAATTGGATTGAGTAATATTTATGCTCTGCGGAATACTGGAATGAAGACCAGATTTAGCCATTTTAGCAAAGAATACGTTTCCTTTAACAAAATTGTTGACCGATTTAGAAACAAATTCTTTCCTGGTTTTCAAAGTTTCCCTCGCCTTTTGTTTGAGAATTTTTCTCTTTTCGGTATACTTAATATATCCTGGACAGCCTTTATAACTAGCTGTGTGATGCTGATTGCAGTTCACACAGCTCGGTAAGACAACTGCATTACGCTCTTTCATATTTTTAATTTCTCGACATACGGACACATCGTGCTTGCCGTTGCAGAAAACAGAAAGCGTTGTCGTAGTGCAATAATCACTACTGTGACCAAAGTGTTGACAACGATAGCATATTATAGCTCCCTGTTTGCGAATTTTATCCCAAGAAACTCTCTGGTGTAAGAGATATTTAATTTTTGAAATTTTTTCAACATCTTTGTAGCACTTTAACTGTACCACAAAAATATTGAGGGGCCTATTATTCTTTTTTGATTTTGAGGTTGTGAATGGAGTGACTCTAAGAATATTTACTTCCTCCTCGAGCTCTTCTAAGAGTGCCTGTGTTATTTCTGCAGATGTGAACTTGTAATCAACACCCTTTAATAGAACAGAAACTTTTTTTCTTCCCTCGGTGCAAAAGAGTAGGATTCAATTCCTAATTCTCTCAGTTCCTTAACAATTCTGTTATGAATTTGTGCGTCATTGACGAATAAATTTATTCTGTCACCAGGCAAATTTACATATTTGAATTTTATGTCTTGTGGCAGTTCTATTAAATGTTTTTGAATATCTTTGACAGATAGACCTTTAACAAAAATTGGTGGACAAAAAGATTTTCCTTTTACCATGTCAGTATTTAGTTTAATTTTGCTCTTATCACTATTGTTAGTATTACTATTTGTACTAGTTTTATTGTTACTATCACTATTTGATTTTAATATTTCATTTATTGTTTCACCTTCATTAGCCGGATTGTTACCTGTTGGAGTTTCCAGTCTGTTGAAAAATTCATGTTTTGCCTGCGTCGCTGTTGTATATTGTCCTTTTCTGTGCCATATTTCCTTTTCTGCGTTGTAGCTACTCGTGTCTCGTTATTATTTTTCAATGTGATTTTTGCCGATAGTGCCTTGTTAAATATGTTTTTTCCTGTTGTGTTTCCAACGAGGTCATTATCTATGGTAGAGTTTGGCATTGTTATTACTGTACTACCAAAACTGTATGTATACGGTTTCCAAATATTGTTTTCACCGTCGTCCATTTGTGCTACCATATTTGTGCTGTCGTCTATATCTCCTGCTTTATTAAGTTCCAACTTTTTGGGTTTAGCTACTCTAGCTGATGTTGGTGAATCATCGTCACTATTTTCACTCATTTTAAAATGAGCTTTATTATTTTTCAATTTGTTTAGTTTTCCTTTTTGTTTAATTTTATTCTGTGTTTTTTTTTTTTTTTGTTTTATAATTTTGATATTCATAACATTGCAATTAATTTATATAATAGTAGGCTTGTTTAACACGAGTATTATATTCGCTAACTGAAATGACACTTCAGCCACACAAATGTTTTTATATACTAATTATAATTTAATTAATATATTTTATTTTGGGGAAACTTCCGATTTGGGGCCGCCAGCTTTTGAAACGAGACCTTCCGATAATGATACTTTGGAATGTCCTCTTTGACGTGGTATATGTTAAAGATAACTTCCGGCTTTATTTTTCACACTTTATTTCACTTTGATTTGATTAGCGGTTTCCGAGATATAAGGGCTTAAAGTCAAAATTTCGTCTTTTTTAAAAATCAGTTTCCCAACTTCTTTTGATGACGGTATAACTTCAAAACTTGAAAGATGACATATATGTTTTATTATATCATTTGAAATTAGCATGTGTATTTTTTCGCATTTTTTTGTATATTTGTGCATTTATTTTTTTTATTTATGCAGTTTCTATACATAATTGTGATATCATTGGAAAGAAGACAAAAAAACCTTTCAAATGATATAATTAAACATATAAGTTTTTTGTACGTTAGTATTGTCTTCGCGGTTCCTAGTTTCATCGGTAGTAGTCCGTGGTGATTGTTTAGGACTTGTATTTCCATTCTCTGGGCAAAGGTCGTGGTTAATCTGAAATTTGCGTTTTCTTTTTATTTTGGATTTATGTAATTTTTGATTTTTGTGTGTGTCATTATCGTTACTTTATTATTTTCTTTTATCTTGTGTTTACTAAAACGAGGGGTTAGTTTATTTCGTCTGTTTTCCTTTCTATATATTGAATCGTTTTCTCTAAAGGATGGAGGAGGTTCCCTATTTTTGTTTAATTTATCTATATTTTTCTCGATTGCATTTTGAATTTTCTCTTTTATGGAAGGGTACATTTTGGCCTGAAATTCATTCAATTTTTGCAGAAATTCGTGTTCATCGTTAAATTTTATGTGTTCGAGGAATTTGTGAGTTTTACCAGTAAAAAGTTCAAAAGGGGTATGGTTAGTGACAGAGTGTATAGCATTATTGTATGTTGTAATTGTTTCATTTAAAATGTCTTCATGATCTTTGTCCTTTTGTTTATTATGAATAATACGGTAAATTTCGGTTAGAGTAGAGTGAAGACGTTCGACTGGGGAATTACTAGAATAATATGCAACTTAATATTGTATTGTTTACAGAAATATTGAAATAAATTAGAAGTGAATTCTAGACCTTGATCAGCTATGATAACTTTTGGAATGCCATGTAAACTCAGAAAATGTTTAATCGATTTAATTATAGCTAAACTATTTCGAGCAGGTAAGGTGTAAACGGCTGCAAATTTTGAGAATTTGTCAATTATAGAGAGCATTTGTTTATTGTTTATTGAATATACATCGATATGAAGAATATCCAGAGGTTTACAGGGAATTTCGGGTTTTTCAAATTCTACTTTCGGTGGGTTTCTATCATACTTAAGCTTTTGGCATACATCACAATTATTGATTGTTTGGACAATTTTGTTTTTCATATATGGGAAATAGTAAGTTCTCTTTAAATGAGCGAATGTTTCATTAATACCTCTATGGTTATTGTTAGAATGATAACTTTGGATTAAGTGGTCCTGTTCGTCATTATTCTTCACATCACGTAGTAGTTCTGTACAACGAGTTAACTTGAATAATTTGCTTCTTGAGAAGAATTTTGAATAAACTGACTGTACTACCTTGAAAATTTGATCATCTGTGTATATACCCGTCGTTTTATTTGGTGCCAAAAATTTTTTGAAAATTTCTGTGATATTTTCCTCTGTAGGATTTGGAATACGAATAATTCGACGTTCCTATTTTTAAACAACATTTCGACTGTTATTGATTGGGGATTCTCAGACCTTTCGAGGATTAATTGAAGGTTAAACTCATTTAGTGGACGTTCAGAAATGTAAATTTTATCTTCGAGATTTTCAAGTGCCGAATGTATTGTAGCGCACGTCGAACTAGAGTCCTGATTTTCGTGTGCATTAACTTCTATCTTTTTAAGATTTTCTTTGTCTGTTACTTTTATACGACTCAATGCGTCAGCATTGGCGTTCAGTTTCCCTTTTTTGTGTATAATTTCATACTCGTACTCCTCTAATTTCAACCTCCATCTAATGAGTCTAGAGTTAGGATCCCTGAGGTTCATTAACCACAAGAGAGGTTTGTGATCTGTCACAATCTGAAATTTACGACCGAAAAGGTAGGGCCGGAAATACTTTGTTGGCCATACGATTGCTAATAGCTCTTTTTCAATGGTGGAGTAATTTATCTCTGAGTCAGTAAGGGTTCTACTAGCATAGCATATAGATAAGATAAACGGTTTGGAAAAATCAGGGTACTGGAGGATTGGTTCGTTAGACAAAATGTGTTTACAAATTTCGAAAGATTTAATATATTTTTCATTAAGGTCTATTTTCTTGTCCTTTTTTAAACATTCGGTAAGTGATTTTGTAAGTTGTGCAAAATCTTTGATAAATTTCCGGTAGTAACCTAAAAGGCCTAAAAATGACTTAATTTCTTTTCTTGTTTTAGGGATAGGGTATTCGACAATGACTTTCATTTTCTCTGGATTTGGTATCACTCCCTGATTTGTTACAATATGTCCTAAGAAAGCGACTTCTCTGTGGAGGAACTCTGATTTGTCTAACTGAACTTTAAGATTTGCCTCTCTTAATCTTTCAAAAACCTTTTTTAAATTTTCAGCGTGCTCTTGTAAAGAGGTTGAAAAAACAATGATGTCGTCAAGATAAACTAAGCAGATTTTCCCTTGAATGTCTTTAAGTACGTTATCCATAACCCTCTGAAAAGTAGCGGGGGCGTTCTTTAACCCAAAGGGCATGCGAATATATTCGAAATGTCCACCTTCAACAGTAAATGCTGTCTTCTCAATATCGCGGGGGTCCCGATGGAACCCGCTAGCCAAATCGAGTGTAGAAAAGTACATACACTTCCCAAGTTTGTCTAGTATATCGTTGATGTTGGGGATAGGATATTTGTCACTTATAGTCTTATCGTTTAGTTTACGATAGTCTATTACCAAGCGCCATTTCTGCTTCCCGCTAGCGTCCTGTTTTTTTGGGACAATCCAAATGGGGGAACTCCAGGGTGAGTAACTCGGTCTTATTATGCCCTGATCTAACATACTTTGGATTTGTGATTGGACTTCTGCTTTGTGTATATATAGGTAACGGTACGATTTTGTAAAAATTGGTGCATCGTCGGTTGTTCGAATACGATGTTTCACCACATTTGTGAAACTTAGATCTTGCCCTTCTTTAAAAAAGATATCTTCGTGATCTTTACATACTTTGAAAATTACTCGCTTTTCTTCTTCGTTGAGGTGCGATACTCTGAGAAAATTTGTAATATCACATGAATTTATAGAGTTGGAATTCTCATACCGGATGTTGAAATTATTTAATTCGTGAAAATTTTGGTTTGAAAATGGGATCACTTTTAAGGGTTGGTCGAGAAATAAAATGTCGTCAACATTGGTTTTGTTAATTATTTCGACTACACTGTACCAATTTTCTGCCTTATAAATTCCTTCCGGAATAAACAAATTTTGATTAATTTGTGTTTGTTTAAGGTATATGTCTCCATTTTGTACATCAACGGGCATTTTAGCTATAAATTTTGAATGACCAGGTATTGTATATTTCTCTGATGCAAAATTCGGTTTAAAATGAAGAGGTATCTCTGAATTTTTTGTAATTAGTACATTATTCTCTAAATCAATTTTTGCTCCCAGTGTCGAGAGTATATCTAATCCCAATAACCCATCAAAATAACCATGAAATTTAAAAATTAGGAATCGAATAGGTCTTGGATTATTGAATTCGATAAAACCTGGTAAGGTGACTTCTTTATCTATTTTGTGTGTATTCAGAATAGTGGTAATAAAGGTGGGATTTATAGTTTTCGCATTGTTTTCGGATACAAATTCTGAGTTAATGAATGAAGAAGAAGCTCCTGTATCTATCAGAAATTTTAAAGGTCGGCCGAAAGGTGAGGAGATGTGTATATATGGAAGGATAAAACCCTGTTTATTTATGTCTATGTATCCAATTGGTCCTCTGAGGCATCTACTTGAAAATTTTGTTCATCAGTTTCATCATTTGAGTTTGATTGATTTTCTAATTCGTTGTTATAGAACTGATCAAGTTGCTGGTAACAATTTTCTGCATGTTGGTAATCATATTCTTCATCGTAATCCTGTATTTCGGGATTAAAAATTTGATGGTTTTCCTCAGAGATATTATAAAATTATTTCCTTTGAAATTGGTTTGTGTTTGAAGGTCTGACAAAATTATTTGATTGCTGTTTGACTCGAATTGTACTTGGGTCAACGTCCATTGGTGTCGGTAGTTGAGGTTTATTTTGTTGAGCACGAGAAAATGAAAAATGTGGTGACCTATTTTGATTAAAGTTGAATTGATGTGAATTTTGTGGTATAAATGATGGTCGAATTTTATTTTGTACTTGAAAATTATTAGGACGAAAAAATAATCCTTGAGATATTGGTAATTTATTAAGTGAATGAGAGATGTTGTGAGGACGTGAAGCAATCATTTGTGGTGGTGCACTAGGTTTAAAAGATTGATTATGTTTAACTGCCGAGGTGTGAGAGTTACTTTGTGCCGAAGAATGCGGTTTCAGATAAAATATATTGTGTTCTTTAATACAGAACGAAAAAGCTTCAGCTAAGGTAGATGGTTTCATAGCCCTTATTGTGGAACCTAATGGTTCTTTGATTCCTGTTAGAAACACATTCAAACACATTTCAGAGTAGATATCATTTTTTGCCTTGATAACATTCGCATCCGTTTCATGAATTTTTAAATGGTTAGTTATTGTAGAGAAAATTTCGATTATTTCACTATAAAACTGCTCTATTGTTTTTGAGCTCTGTTTCAGAGTATGAAGATCTCTAATGAGGGAAGTTTCGTTCCGTTTGTCGGAATAATGTAAAATCAGGTTTCTTTTTATATCTCCCCAATCTAATGAAGTACCATACATATCGAACACTTCGTTTGCGGGACCTTCAATTTTATTTCTAATAGCCCTAAGCAAGATTTTACCATATGGTGTACCGTCAATAGATGTTACCATCGATAAGATTTCCTCAACATTATTGATAAAATCAAAGAGAAGTCTTGGATTACCACTAAATTTCGGTAGATCTTTGATCACGTCAGGAATTCTCAGATTGTTGAAAATGTCTATTGCAGATCTTATCGTTGCGTTATTCGATGCCGTATTCTGAGTGTTATTTGAAGTAGGCATATTGTTGAAACTACTGTTTTGATTATTTCTACAAAAAATTTCGTTCGAACTATTTTTCGCGTATTGTCGTTATATCAAGATTTCCAACTGAAATCAAATCAATTTCACTGTCACTATAAGGTTCACTTAATGTATTTAACCGATCAATATTATACGGCGAATTTCTTGGTTTACCCTTACTTAATCTTAATTTAAATGGCATTAAATCTTCTTTTTCTTTTCAGGAAAAAAAAAAATATTTCCTATATTAAACATTCAATTATACGTTATAAATTACCTCCTATATTTATAAGATTTACGAATAATTTCATAAAATAATTCTTTCTAAAATTTTGTTTTGTATATATTTTCCTTTTAGTTTAATTTTAGAATTTTTCTTTTTCAATATTTAATAATTTTTATATTAAATTTTAAACTAATTTAATATTTTCTGAATTACTTCTTCAACTTATTTATTTATTTATTATTTTATTTTATATGTATAGTATATTTTTCTTTTTATTTAATAATTGTAATTTAAATTTTAAAACACTTTTAATATAATTCTTAATTACTAGTGTAAATGAAGAAATAAAACACTAATTTTGTTTGGTTTTCTTAGAACTTTATTAGGGATTTGGAGGAAAGGTTTGAATTCGACTTACATTAGAAATAGAAATGCTTTTTCCATATTCCGTGGTTGATTACGATATTCCTTCGTAGTTCAGCTTTTCCTTGATGAGTATTTCGATTTTCCCTCGACGTACTCTATTTTGTTGTTATTTTTGTTGTTGTTGTTGTTGTTGTTGTTGTTGTTGTCCTTTAGTGCGTAGATCCACGAACCAATGAGTTGAAACTCACCAAAAGAAAATACTTTTGTGTTCGATATTCACTTTTATGGGATTTTGTTTATACCGATAAACCTTCGGTAATTAAAAAAAATTTTTTCGATAAACCGTCGAAAATAATTTTTTACTTTTACAAAAATTCCGAGGATAGTTGAACTATCCTACCGACTGCGCTAGTTAAGAATTTTCACACAAAGGAACAACAAAAAAAACAAAATTTTAATCTTTATAATATTTTTTATTTTTAATTTCGACTTTACTTTTCACTGTTTAAAAACTAACTGACTCTTAATAATACTTTTATCTTTTCAAATTGAAATTTTTAATATTACTTTCCTAAAGATAACAATGTTGCAAAACAAAAATATCATATTACAATGTGTGGCTTATGATTTTATGCTTACTATACATTTTTACGGGATGTGAATACTTCTATGAAAAACAATTATACAATTTGAATTTTGCTGATTCTAATTTTCTATGAGAACGGAACTTACATAAAATTTTACATAGGATTAACTATAATAAAAATCTGTATGTAATAATAATATATTTATTGTGTATTATTATAAAATATATTCGGTGTAGATTGTAATCGTAACTCCCGCTATCATTATACTTCTTATTAAGAGCGATCATATACACATCACATTCAAAGGTAAACCTGTCGGCCACAGTTTCAGGTGAAATTGTACTATCACTTTTAATACTAGTCTCTTTTATAGTACTTTCAAATTTATTTGCAAAGCAATATGTGATTACCATATATTGCTCGGGTGAAATGTGACAGTTTTCAAACCACGTATTGCTTGCTCTGGCGATTGAATGCCGTTTTCCTTCATAATTACACACAAATAAACCCAAATTGTGTCCAGATTGTATATTCATTTTTTTCTATGCTTCTTGCATATTTTTCTGAAGGCAATAAACCGACTTTAGATAACCAAGCCTCTGTTCACTCAGCATCCTTCAACTCTTGGCAAAGTTTAAACAAACTCCACTTTGTTCTGTAATAATAATAATAATAATAATAAAAAAAATAATTTAGCTTTTACATATTTTCTAACAAAATTTGTTCATTCTATTATTATATAACAAATGAATTTATTACATTTAGCAAAAACTAAATTCAATTCCACTGTTTGTGCATTTCTTTTTAAATTTTTAGTAAAAGGTAAATTTAAATTCATTATTATTGCATTCCTTTTTAAATTTATAGTTAAAGATTAATTTAAATTCACTATTATTCCATTTCTTTTTAAATTTTTAGTAAAAGGTAAATTGGAAACACCTTCTTCTGAATTTTTTTTAATGTTAAAATTCACTTTTTTTAAACATTATTAATATTTAAAAAAAAATATTGATATTGTAATTATTCTCTACGGACTATTAATAATTTTCAAAACTGATAAAATTCCTAATTTTTATAATTTCATACAGTTATAATTTTAAATAAATATAAAAAAATAAATAATGAAAACATTTTACTCACCTTGAATTTAAATTTTTAAAACTTTTATTCACAATTAAAATTGTACAGATCTTGTTTCCAACAGCTAACAAAAGAGAATAAAATTAACATATTTACATAAAACATCAAGATGATTGTAATTTCATTTTCATTGTTTACATCAGTTCATTACATTTCTTCATAAAAACGAAATAAAGACAATGATAACAAAAAATTCAATAATAGAACAAAACCGTATCAACGCAAGAAAGCGATTACTCAATAGAAGTGATATATTAGTTGATTTTTCAAATGTACCAAATTTTATTATAAATGCATTTTTTGGTGATGGCAATTATAGAACTCGGTTACTAGTGGAATCCATTCAAATCAACATATAAAAGAAAAATTTTTGATTTATACACCTATATAAAAAAACCAGAAAATGCATATAAATATTACAGTTACAATATATATAAAAAATTAGTAATATATTTTAATGGTGATTTAAGAAGATTTGGTAACAGAGTACCACAACCTAAGTGATTAGTGATTTCATATATTAATGTGTGAAATAAAACCAAAAATAACATCGGAAAATAAACGAAAAATAAAATCGGTCAGGACCACAAAAAAATAACAAAAAGTAAAATTAATAAAAATAAATATGTACACACACATCTGTTTTTTTTAATCATTTTCATTATTTGATGTGTTATTGTTTGTTTTTGTTTTTTCCTTATTTTAACAAAAAATAACTACATTTTGTAAAATTAAAACTAAGTTGATCAAACATTTTGTAAAAGTAAAGTTAAGTTGATCAAACATTTTGTAAAAGTAAAACTAATTTGATTAAACACTTTGTAAAAGTAAAACTAAGTTGCTCAAAACATTTCGTGAAAGTAACACTATACTATTTTCAGAAATCGAAGTCAGTATTGTGCTTATGGAAATAGTTACCCGATGAGGTTCTGATAACTTCACATATAATATTTTGTAGGAAATTCTGAATAATATATCTCTGTCAACCCTGAAGAAGGTACTTTTTAAAATATGTTAACAGGATGTTCCAAATTGTGCAGAAATAATTTTATAATTTTGTTCACAAATAATTTTTAAAAGGGAGATTGTGTACAAATTTCACATTCCTGTAAATTTATATTTGATAAAAAAGTAGCATTATTTGAAAATATCATAAAAATGTTCGGTTTTTAAGACAAATTTTAATTTTTGTTTGCTGATTTTTTCATTTCTAATAATGAATCACCCTGTTTTTTTGGGAAAAAGAAATACACCCTTCCGCTTGATGTTGCCTATCACACAGCGTGAAGGCAACTGATTTAATCAGTTAACACCATTTTGGTTATATGAAAAATAAAAAACCGAACTATAAAATATGAAGTCGTTGCGCAGCCGATGACCACTCAAAGTATAAAATGTTGATTGATTCGTGTCAGCGGGAAGATGGGCATAAAAGAAAATGATGATAATTCAGGGTTACCGTAGCTACTGGGAGTTTTGATTAAATTTATAAAATGAATATGAATTTATGATTAAACCATATTCAGTATTTTTAATTTTATTTATAAAATTATGTGTTCAGTATCAATTTGATATTAAATTTTGTATACATACGTACATACATTCATTTTCATATTTGTTTATTTGTCCATTTTCTTCTATTTTGTTTCCTTTATGTACTTGTTAATGATTTCGTTACGTTACCGTTACATTCTGAATTTTATTTTTTGTTTTGTCTTTTCTTAGAATAAGAAAGAAAATTATTTACAATGCAAATTTCTATCATATTATTCAAATCAGCTTGTTATTATATGTTATTTTGTAAAGAAATGAACATATTTCATAAAATTTCCCAAAATGTCACAAAATTACCTGTTTTTTTGTAAAATCTAAAAAAAAAGTTTTTTGCAAACTGGTAGCCCTTCATAATATAAAATTTAAAAAATTTCCCTCGGATTTAAATTGAGATCTGATCACCCCACACACAGGACAGATTTATACAAACGCAATGTGAAAGAATATAGAAAAGCATGCCTATCTTGCCTGTACTGACTTCGATTTCTGAAAATAGTATAAGTTAATTATTATAATAAAACTTAAGTAAGGGGTGTTTTTTTAAGCGTGATAGAACTTTCGGCGGGAATAGCTGCCAAAGTAGCAGGCGGTTTAATGACATTCTTTGATATTTTTATTTAGTAGGCTTTGACAAATCATTATGGAGAGATACACGCTTCAGCAACGCTTACAAATCGTTGAGTTTTATTTTAAAAATCAGTGTTCTGTTCGTCAAACTTATAGAACACTTCGTGAATTTTATGGTTTACATAATCGACCAAGTGAGCAAACTATTCGCAGAATTATTGGCAGATTCCGTTCGAATTTTACACTACATGATACTGTGGCATCAACAAGGCAAAGAACTGTGCGTTGATGAAAAATGAAAAATGCACTGTGTGGTGTGGATTGCATGCTGGTGGCATCATTGGGCCATATTTCTTCCGAAATGATGCTGGAGAACGTGTTACAGTGAATGGAGCTCGTTATCGAAAGATGATTAATGAATATTTGTTTCCAAATATGCAAAACATTAATCCGGAAGAGATTTGGTTCCAGCAAGATGGTGCCACGTGCCATACGTCGAATGAAACTATGGATTTATTGAAAACCAAATTCAATGATCAGATTATTTCACGCAATGGACCCATCAATTGGCCGCCTAGATCATGTGATTTGACGCCATTGGATTATTTTCTTTGGGGATATGTCAAGTCTCTAGTGTATGCTGACAAACCAGCAACAATTGATGCATTGGAAGCCAACATAACTCGTGTTACTGGTGAGATACGTCCACAGTTGCTCGAAAAAGTGACCAAAAATTTCACTGATCGAATTCGCTTCCTCAGAGGCAGCCGTGGAGCACATTTACCAGAAATCATTTTTAAATATTAATGTCACAGAATAATGTTTCCAATAAACAAAAGAAATTCATTGTTCGATTAATACTTTGCGTTTTATTCAATTTTAAAGTTCTATCACGGTTAAAAAAACACCCTTTATTTTTGTGAAAATTAAAAACTGTTTTTTATTTGCTCCTTAAACTCGAAATTATTTTATTGGCGCAGTCGGTAGGATATCCAAAGTGGATATCTGAATAAAATTCTTTTTAAATTTTTTTTATAAAAACAGTAATATTAAGAACAAAAAAAAATCCAACAAACCAAAAATCTAAAGTTGATTTAAACTATTGTGAACAAAGTGTATAAATAAAATAAAAATTTTTTTTTTTGAAAAAAAAGGAGAAGCGATCAGGTGCAGTTACAGAAAACTACCAGTGGAGACAGCAAATGAATGTTTTGGTGAAAATAATACAGCAAGACTAATCAAGCAGAAATCAAATTACGTAAGCGGAGAAGAAATTATAACATCGATTGCCAAGGAAAAAAAATGGAGACTTTCACTTTATCACCATTTGAACAACTCGCACTCGTCATTTCATCTATAAACCTTGTGAAAGCTGATCATCAGGTACCATTAGCACAACTGTAAGTTAGATTTTATTAAATTGATAGGTATTTTTCCTTGAAAACATAATACAAAAACTAAAATAAAATTTAAATAAAATTTCAAATTTGTTAAATACATTAAGAGCATGTCTTCCTCAAAGCGAAAATAAAAATTCAAAACTCACACAACGAAAATATCAAACAAAAATATTTTTGTCATTGTGTTTGTTTACTTTCTGTTATTTTTTTTTTATTTATTTTGCACTAGTCCTCTTTTATTTTTATTTGTAAATTTCATGGGTATATGAAATGCGTATCTAATTCAAAAAAAAAATTTTTTTTTTTTAATTCTGATATAATGTATTCTTATATTATAATTCTGATATAAAACTTTTTTTTAGAAAATTTTTACATAAATAAATTACACCCACTCTAGCATTTATTTTCGATAGAATCGTTATTGCTAATTTGTTCTTGTTTGAAATAAATAGTAGGCCCTATTATAAGTGTCGATAATATCGTCTCGTCATCAACTCGTCATTCGTCAACGTCTCATATTGATTTTGTATTAAAGTGTCGATTTGAGGCGAGAATATCGACGTTTTGAGTCGAACAGCTAAAACTAATCGAGAGGCATAGTAGCAAAGATACTAGAAATACAACGAAGTGAAAACTAGTACAAAAAAGAGGGATATTTTTCTTCTTCTTGAATTTCTCCATCGCATCGCAATCAACTCTTCTTGAATTTTCTTGTTGGATTTTAAGTTCTAACCGAAGAAATTTTTAATTTGAATTGTCAGTTATGTTATGAAATTTTGTTAAATTCCAATTGAAAAGCTATATATTATCAAAGATACTATAAAATTTCAAAGATGAGAAAACTAGTACAAAAAAGGGGGATAGTTTTCTTCTTCTTGAATTTTTCCATCGCATCGCAATCAACTCTTCTTGAATTTTCTTGTTGGATTTTAAGTTCTAACCGAAGAAATTTTTAATTTGAATTGTCAGTTATGTTATGAAATTTTGTTAAATTCCAATTGAAAAGCTATATATTAGAACTTTCTTTCATTTTAAATTAAGTATTGAAATATATGAAATATATAGTATTGGTAGTATGTGTAGTATGAATATATGAATCTAGTGTTTTGTTGTGTTGTATTACATGTAAAGTATGGTAGATGGTAGTATGTAGTATGATTATATCACATACCATATTATTACTTGTAACCTGTAGATACTATATGTACAGGAAAATATATATATACGTATATAGGAAAATATAGGAAGAAAGGACTTGCTTTCATATTAAACCTGTTTTGTGTATGAATTGTTTCATCTTACATATACAAAATACTTATTAATTCTCGAATTTTGAATGATCTTTCATGTTAGAAGGGATCATAATATAAATGTCGTATTGTGTAGGATTGGTGTAGGATATACAGTACGAATATGAATTTGTTTTTTCAATGTGATTATCACTTATCACATTGCAATATAGATTTGGAGTATACATTCATATATACATATGCATATACATTTCATATATCTTACAATCATGTGTATTCACTGTATATGAATGTATACATAATTTAGATAAGTATATATATATATATATATAAATTTATACTATAAAGGAGTATAGTATATGTAGGAATACGTCTTTTGAAATATATGTTATATTTTGAAATATGATAACATCGTTATTTTATTGTATGTATATATTGTAAGTGAAATGAAATTTTTGATTTTTAACAATATATTTTTGTGCGTATGCACATACATATGTACATATGTATATCATTTTGTTATTAAATAGATACATGTAATAAGTTCATTGAACTTGAACCTTTGAATTTTTTTCAAAATACATTTTATTTCAATGATGCGATTATATAGACATAATTTATTACTGTAAATGAAATCGATCGTATTGTTATTTTGATATCATGTACAGAATAAGTATCATATATATTTTACTGCACATGGGTGCAATATATGCATATTTACTTATAATTATTATTATGTCTTGCAGTTCTTGAGCCACGAATAAATTGGTAGTTTTCAAATAATATTTAACCATATGTAATATATGCAATATTTGAATAAAAATTGATAGAAATATGAATGTATATATGTTGTTTTATGTGTTTAGAAAAATGTATCTTATGTATGTTTTCTACATTTATATATTAAATGTATTAATATTACTTATGTACTTTGTAGTCCATAAGAAACAATTTTTATTTATTATTACTTCGCTGCATGCACTTAATATAATTATAATTTTTAATAATACGAACGTATTTTTATATAATAATACATCTTGGAATTAGTAAATATGTACTTATAGTTATGTAGTTAAAATTACTAAAACAAAAAAAATATAACTATTAAAATTGAAACAACAAAATTTCCCTTCACATTTTTCCAGACTTAGGACCGGCAATCAAATTATCTGTGATTGGTATGTTTAAAAATTTTGTTTTTCATTTATTATTATATTATTATAAGTAAATATGCATATATTGCACCCATGTGCAGTAAAATATATATGATACTTATTCTGTACATGATATCAAAATAACAATACGATCGATTTCATTTACAGTAATAAATTATGTCTATATAATTGCATCATTGAAATAAAATGTATTTTGAAAAAAATTCAAAGGTTCAAGTTCAATGAACTTATTACATGTATCTATTTAATAACAAAATGATATACATATGTACATATGTATGTGCATACGCACATGCAATATATTGTTAAAAATCAAAAATTTCATTTCACTTACAATATATACATACAATAAAATAACGATGTTATCATATTTCAAAATATAACATATATTTCAAAAGACGTATTCCTACATATACTATACTCCTTTATAGTATAAATTTATATATATATATATATACTTATCTAAATTATGTATACATTCATATACAGTGAATACACATGATTGCAAGATATATGAAATGTATATGCATATGTATATATGAATGTATACTCCAAATCTATATTGCAATGTGATAAGTGATAATCACATTGAAAAAACAAATTCATATTCATACTGTATATCCTACACCAATCCTACACAATACGACATTTATATTATGATCCCTTCTAACATGAAAGATCATTCAAAATTCGAGAATTAATAAGTATTTTGTATATGTAAGATGAAACAATTCATACACAAAACAGGTTTAATATGAAAGCAAGTCCTTTCTTCCTATATTTTCCTATATACGTATATATATATTTTCCTGTACATATAGTATCTACAGGTTACAAGTAATAATATGGTATGTGATATAATCATACTACATACTACCATCTACCATACTTTACATGTAATACAACACAACAAAACACTATATTCATATATTCATCTACACATACTACCAATACTATATATTTCATATATTTCAATACTTAATTTAAAATGAAAGAAAGTTCTAATATATAGCTTTTCAATTGGAATTTAACAAAATTTCATAACATAACTGACAATTCAAATTACAAATTTCTTCGGTTAGAACTTAAAATCCAACAAGAAAATTCAAGAAGAGTTGATTGCGATGCGATGGAAAAAAATAAACCATGTTTAGAAATTTGTACTGCTTTTCACATCTTTGAAATTTTATAGTATCTTTGATATTATAAATTTCGTATTGTGTACGATATACATATGTATGAATATGAATTTGTTTTTTCAATGTGATTATCACTTATCACATTGCAATTTAGATTTAGAGCAAATATCCATATATTCATGCATATCATATATTTTACAAGGAAGGTCATGTATGTATAATCACTGTACATGAATGTATATGTACATAATTTAAATATACGTGTAGATATTTATGTTGTGTAAATTATGTTGTAAATCATCATTTGAAAGGCGCATATGCACATACATATAAAATATTGAAAAATGTATTAATGAAACTTTATTTGTAATTTATTTTATTTATTTTTAAGTCGAATTTTTAATTAAATAATATCGAATTTTTAAGTAAATAAAAAAAATAATGAAGAATATGGTAAAATGAGAGCGGTACGATTGACCGCATGCTAAAATCTTTAATAACGAAATCTTGAATTTTCAAATAAATCCCTAATCACGATCTAATTTCAATTTGATTGGATTTCACAAAATTTCACAAAATAAAAAAAATAAATGCACTGATATAGGAAAAAATGCGAAAAAATACAAATTTTTCATACAAAATAATTTGTAAGAAAAAAGATAGTAATAATTATTTTCTGAAGTTTTAATATAAAATTTTGTAAAAGGTAAATGAAACATGAAACTTAATTTTACTAAAACTTATATAAATTTTGGTAGAAGGATAAACAAAAGTTAAATTCAACATTTAACTGAATTTTTTGTATATTTTTGTAAATGGTGAATAAAATTGAATTTCACTAAATTTATTATGTACATATTTAGTAAAAGGTTAATAATACTACGAAAAATAGTAATCTTTGAAATAGTTACTCAAATATGTATGAAAATGTATAAAAAATTTGTATTTTTTCGCATTTTGTTGTATATTTGTGCATTTATTTTTTTTAATTTCTTATTTATTTTTTATTTATTATTCTACACATAAATGTGATATCACTGGAAAGAGGACAAAAAAACATTTTAAATGATGTAACAAAACATACATGTCATCCTTCAAGTTTTGAAGTTATACCGTCATCCAAAGAAATTGAAAAATTGATTTTTAAAAAACACAAAATTTTGATTTTAAGCAAAGATACTATAAATTACTGTAATTGTAATTGTAATTTATAGTATCTTTGCTTTAAGTGTTTATATCTCAAGAACCACTAATCCAATTAAAATGAAATAAAATGTGACAAATATAGCAGGAAGTTATCTCTCAAATGATATATTAACTAATCCGGTCCAAGATCCTGATATGGAGAAATAACAGATTTCGTGAAACCCAACATTTTGGACCAACAATTTTTAAGGGTAGTTTGCGTCGTTAAGATGAATTTGCGCCAACAGAGACATATACCACGTTGAAGAGGATATTCCAAAGTATCATTATCCGATGGTCTCGTTTCAAAATCTGGCGGCACCAATTCGGGAGTTCAGCCAAAAATTATAATTATATTAAGTAGATGCAGCAAAGTAATAATAAATAAAAATTATTTCTTGTGGACTATAAAGTACATATGTAATACATTTTTTTTTTTTTTTTTTTTTTTTTTTTTTTATAATACATATATACATAAATGTATATAGTATATATTAAGTGCACGCGGATACTCAGTCCATGGCACCGCCGATCAGTAATTTTATGTCAGATATACATATTATCCAGTTTATCATCAGTAATCAGTTTACTGGTGTACATTGCTGATGGAAAAATTTTTGATCGACTTGGGCAAGAGTAGTGCGCTGGCTGGGGTTCGATCATATAAATGTTGAAAAGATACATAAGATAAATTTTTCTAAACACATATAACAACATAATATATACATTACATATTTCTATTTAAATATTACATATATTACATAACATGGTTACATATTATTTGAAAATTACAAATTTATTGGTGGCTCAAGAACTGCAAGACATGACAATAATAAGTACATATACATATATTGTACCTATGTGCAGTAAAATATATATGAGACTTATTCTGTACATGATATCAAAATAACAATATTATCGATTTCATTTACAGCAATAAATTATGTGTATATAATTGCATCATTGAAATAAAATGTATTCTAAAAAAATTCAAAGGCTCAAGTTCAATGAACTTATACATGTATCTATTTAATAACAATATGATATATATGTACATATGTATGTGTACACGCACATGCAAGATATTTTTAAAAATCAAAAATTTCATTTCACTTACAATATATACACACAATAATATACCGATGTTGTCATATTTCGAAGTACAACATATATTTCAAAAGACGTATTCGTACATGGACTATACTCCTTTATAGTATAAATTTACACACTATAAATATATATATGTATATACATATATCTAAATTATGTATACATTCATATACAGTGAATACACACGATCTTTCTTGTAAGATATATGAAAACTATATGCATGCATATGTATATATGAATATATGCTCTAAATCTAAATTGCAATGTGATAAGTGATAATCACATTGAAAAAACAAATTCATATTCATACATTATGTATATCCTACACAATACGAAATTTACTAAAATAATACGAAGTATATTATGATCCCTTCTAATATGAAAGATCATTCAAAATTCGAGAATTAATAAGTATGTTGTTTATGTAAGATGAAACAATTCATACACAAAACAGGTTTAATATGAAAGCAAGTCCTTTCTTCCTATATTTTCCTATATACATATAGTAGCTACAGGTTACAAGTTACAAGTAATGATATGGTATTATGTGATATAATCATACTACCACACTATACTATGTACCAACAAAACACATTATATATTCATATATTCATACTACACACACTACCAATACTATATATTTCATATATTTCAATACTTAATTTAAAATGAAAGAAAGTTCTAATATATAGCTTTTCAATTGGAATTTAACAAAATTTCATAACATAACTGACAATTCAAATTAAAAATTTCTTCGGTTAGAACTTAAAATCCAACAAGAAAATTCAAGAAGAGTTTATTGCGATGCGATGGAATTAAATAAACCATGTTCAGGATTTTGTACTAGTTTTCACATCTTTGTATTTCTAGTATCTTTGATAGTAGTCTATGGTGATTTGACATTTCATCTATGCTTTATATCCATGCGTTCGGTAATGTCAACTGCATAGCAGATGACAAATGTCGAAAGTTCGGTAATGCAGATTGCAAAGATCATACGCAAAGAGTATATAAAAGTAGGAGAGAAACTGATTCATACGAACATTCGGACCAAAAAATTTTTCAACAATTGTAGGTGTCGGTAGTGATGCCAGCGTAAAACTCAATATATAAAAAGTAGCATCACTTTATGCCAAGCTCCCAAATCCATGTAAAAATAACGGGATTTCTTTTTGCCAAGCCCAAACTTTTTCAGTATAAAGCTTTTCTCCCTTTACATGGAGTTGTATAGGAAAAATGAGAAAATGAATAAATTTGTTTACAACAGCTGATATTTTATCAGTTGTCATTTTGCTTTATTTATAGGTTTTGCATGTTTTGCATGCAATATAATATATATACAATATAAATATATAGAATATAGTGTAAAGAGAATAGAGAAAATTATATACCAAACACAAAACTTTTTCATATTATATTTGTTATTTGTTTATATGTATGTAAGGCTACACAGCAACCAGTGCCTCGTTTCTGTATCTCAGTCGAGAAGTTCTCGATTGAAAGTGACGTCACAGCTTCTCGACTGGTAATTCTCGATCCAAAAAATTTTTGCGTTTCTGTATCTCTCGAAATTCACCAATCGAGAAATTCGTGGTTTGTATCTATAATCGAAAGGGAATATCGGGAATGAAACAATTTGACATTTAAATGGTTAGTGTATTAATTACAATTTCAATATTAATTACATAGTTAAACGTTTATTTCAAATATTTGAAATTTCTATCATACAAAAGTTTATATGTATGAATATAGCAGTTCGATTTAATGAATATTTTTCATTTTATGAATTTATGTTATACGGTTATAAATGTGTACATATTTAAATACAAAAATAATTAGTACAATTTTAAATTTAAGATAATTTCATAAAAAAAACAAAAAGATAAATATGGGATAATAAAAAAGGGTAATTTGTTGCAGGTAAGTTTTAGAAATTTTTGTAAACATTTTGCTTTTTTATATTAATCGACATGTGTTATTACATATGAAAAAATTAAATAAGTAAATAAAGAGAGGTAGTATAAAATATCTATCTATCTTGTAGTTTTTTTATTTGCATGTAGATATAGTAATACAAACCTGTATGATTGGTTTTAATTATAATAAACAAGAATTCGAATTTCCCTTCTTGTTTATAAACTATAAATACCATTTGCGTCTTTAAATATAATTCTTTTGTTTTTATTTAGAAGCATAAAAAAACAAAATCTTGAAAATTTTGAAAAAATGTATAAATTTTACGTGCAATATATTATATTATTTAATTATAATATATTATTAGTTTTACCTGACATTCCTCTACAATAAAAATAAAAAATATATACATATATACTTATATGTATGTTAATTTATTATTCTTAATTTTTTTTACACCGCTTTTATTTTTTTTTCTTTTATAGATAAGGATAGATATAATATTATACATAAAAACTATTTTTTCTTAAATTTATAATTATAATAACAAATATACATTGTTATTATCACTATTAATAATTATTAATAAATAAAATTGTAATTATTATTACCGTATTACAATTTTAAAATTCAAAAATATTTAAAATTCAACGGCTTTTTCAGTTCTCACTACCTAAATTATCGGTGAGAAGTTTCTCGATCGCTACATTCTCGATTCTCGATTCACCACAGATACAGAAACAGGCCGATCGAGAATGACGTCATAATGACGTCAAATCGAGTTTACGCCTACTGTCACATGAGACTGATTCTGAATCTGAAACGTAAAATTTCAGATTCAGAATTCACTTTTTGTTCATTCTGATTCTGAATCTGAAAACTCCTTTTCAATATTTTTCTTTAAATTTGTTATTGTTATAAAACACTTTACTTATCGAGTGAACATTAAACCATCGAACGATAACTACTATGAGTGGCGAGTACGTTGGTAAGACGCACTTTTTAATGGAGGGTGAAATAAAGTTAATCTTCTGTCTTCTGTCTTCTATCTTACGATCTTCAAGTTGTATATAAACAAGTATGTCAATTTATTGAGTGGTTTAGCTATGAATTCAGATTCAGATTTCAGGTACATGTGACATGCTACATTTATTGTCAGCATGTTTCATTTTCTATTCTGAAAATAATCAGATTACAAAACGGAAACACAAACCGGAATTTATTCAGCAGATGAATTTTTCAGAGCCATGTAACAGGTCACATATACTACAATGTATTTGATTGTGATTCTGAAATTTTCGGAATTTTTCAGATTCAGAATCAGTCTCATGTGACAGTACACTACCAGTCGAGAAAACCAATCGAGAAGTGATACAGAAACGAAGCGCAGACCAGCAACATTAAAGTATATAATACATAAATCCATTCGCATGTATGTATTGTATTACAAATGCCATATATAATTTATATGCATGCTTTGGCTTTTTTGAATACAACATGCAATATATAAATATACTTGATCATTATATGTATTTATATATATGTATTTTATATGCAAGTTTGTATGTATGTTAAGCACTTTGTTTAAATTTTTATATATTTATACCAAGTATTTGTATGTATACATACTAAATAAATACGTTTTTATTTTAACATTATGCAGTTGTATTTACATATAAATTGCTAATTCACAGGCGTGAAAAAATTATGGGACTAGCAAGACTTTTTTAAAAAAATACTTTAAAACGTATATGTAGATTATTAATTAATTTTTATAATAATTATTATTTTTATTTTTAATTAATTCCGAAATATTAAAATATAATAAAAAATAGAAATATTGTTAATTTCGTTATTCCAAAATAAAAAAAATAAACATTATAACAAAACTACTTTGAGTAAATGATAACCTTTAAATCCAACAGACCACCTCTAATCGTCGCTATTAACTCCGCAAGGATTTTACGAACTTTTGTGGATTCTTTCCTGTTCCCTTATTCTTCTTGTAATAATTTTTTTTTAAATTAACTGATTTATCTTTATATATTTTTCCATTTCTTTTAATTGGCAATAGATTTCTATGAAATTTTTATGAAAACAATATGTTTTTACATTTTGTTTTTTTATGCTAAATATCGAATATCCATATATCAGTGTGATTATGTTTTCTAATGATGAAAGATTATGTTTGTCCCATAACTTTTTCACATCTGTGTGAAAGAGTATTATCATAATTAACTCAACTCTATATGTATATATACATATACTTAGATATTTATTATCATTTATTTTATACATACTATATTGCTAAATTGTGCAATGTTGTCTGTTTGCTGTTTAATCTTTGATAATTGGTTATGAGTGCTATGTTTTTTGTTAGTGTACAGTCTACAGTCCGCGACAGAATTATGTATTATAATACATTTTATAACACATTGTGTAAACAAAAATATCCTTTATAATTTTTTAAAAATTATATTTAATAATTTTTTTTTTTTATTTAAAATTTTTAATTTGTAGTTTTTAATTATTTTTTTTTTTTGCAAGGAAATTTTTCAGTCTAATTTTATCTTAAAAAAATGTTAAAATGAAGATATAAAATTGTGAGTGAATAATAGATAATAAATTGATATAAAATATGTTAATTTATATTATTATATGTATTGCATTTATATTTTTGGAATTTACCGATTCTTAAAAAGTGTTAAAAAGGAGTAACCATTTTGTCCCTTACTGTAGACTGAAAACTAAAATACGAAAATATTAAATTCAAACAGAAATCATTGATTTAAAAATAAAAATTTGCTGTTCAAAACCAATAGAAAATATATAGGTTCGAAGTGAAGGGGAGCGGTTAGATGATATCACAGCATAGCAATACAGTATATATGGTATATAATATACACACATAATAATACTTTACAGTTTCTATGTATTGTTATTGAATAGTGTAAGGTGTGTTGTATTATTATATGCTATTATATGTATTATGGTATTATATTATATGAAATGCCACTCATACTCATATAATGTTTATACATTATATATACTGCAAAACGAATGAAAATAATAACAAAACATAACAAATTAAATATATATTGGTTTATATCTTTGTATATGCATAAAGCCAAAACCTCCGAAAGAATCTCTCTCTCTTACAGAGAGAAGCCATGAATAAATTTTTCTTACACACACATTCAAAGGCCTAAGTATTCGGGAATTTTTTTGTTTACATTTCTTGACTACTTAGTCTGACCTGTCAAAAAATATATTATTAGTATTATTATTATTTATTTGGTGTAAAATAAAATACAAATTCTCATGTTTCATTCATAAAATTGTTTTATTTATTTATTTTATTTATTTTTTCTTAATAATTTTTTTACAAATTACAATAATTTAAATCCATATACGAGTATAAATATACATTTTATTAATACATACATTCTTTTTGTTAAAAAGTATATATATTTGTTATGTTAACATTAATTATTCTATACTACATATTTATTTATATTCATACACAGTCATCTTTATCTAATATTTATTGCACATTCATACATAATTCTACTATAATACCAATTAATAAATAATTTACATGTATGAATTTAAATATATTCATATTTAATTCAATAATAATTATTTTTTCACTTTATAAAATATGTAAACAAAAATTGCTACACAACCTAAACATTTTTTTTGTAATTATTTTTAAGAAAAATTCAATTAAATAATTATATTATTAAACACTCTTTCATTTATGCACATTTTACAAAATGATTCAATAATAATTCACTTTTCAATTTATAAATTAATATAATACATATTTTATATTTATATATTCTATTCTATATTTATACTATAGAAGAAAATATATGTACAATTTAACCTCTAAGACAATATTTTTAGTTTTTATTTTAAATATTTCACATATTTTCACAATTTTTTATTTTAATCTGTTCACTAAAAATTAAGTAATATAAAAATACTTACCTTAGATTTAATTTCCAATTTTTTATTTAAAAAATAATAAAATAAATTAACAAAAACACTAGTCGCCTACTAATTTACATGACATTTAATAATTTTTTCCGACTACACTCACACTAATGCAGATGACTACTTCATGGCTTCTCTCTAAGAGAGAGAGAGATTCTTTCGGAGGTTTTGATAAAGCCATAAAGCTCAAATATACAAAATATATAAACATTGAACATAAATGCATAAATATTGTAAATACATCATAGTTATGACTTATGACTGCAAGACAAGTGTATATAAAATAAATATACATATGCACATATACATTTCATGTATGTATGAGTTGATGATGTGTATAATATACAATACAACAGGCAACAGCAATATAATATTAATATTAATATATATGACTATATATATTGTTATTATGAAGTTAATTATGTTTGATAGAGTATTTAATTTTAAAAAATATTTTATAAAAATACATTTTTAATTAATTTCATAAAAAAAATTAAATCATTGTATGTTTTTTCATAAATTTCAGGTGTTGTCAGTTATAAACGGAAAAATTCAAAACAATTCAACCGTCAATTCCAACAATTCTTCGTTTCCTGTCTATTCCATTTTTGATGTTTTGTTTTCAGATAAAAACTCTCTTTCTTTTATATACTCTTTGCATACGTTCGGTAAAATCGATAGAATCAAATTTTTGATAAAATCCATGCAGATAACGCAGGTGATAAGTATATGCTGCAATCTGCAAATATCAACGTGTCTAGGCTATGTAGAAAGTAAAAAAACTAATTGAAAACAAAGATTTTGTTTTGTTTTGTTCTGTTAAATAGTTTTGCTCGTTATTATTTCACATTTTGTTTTCATTAATCATAATTTATATAAATTTATATAAATTCACTTTCTCCATTATTTCTTTATTTAAAATCACTTTAATTTAAAAATCACTCCAATTTATAATTATATTTTCAATCCGTTTTTTAATGTCAACACTGCACAGACTGCATGTTTGATCACACAAAAATCAAGTGTCTTTTGACATTAGTAAAATCAATCATTCAATCCATCAATTGACAATATTTTCGACATTACCGAACGCATGGATGTAAGATAAGGTATATTTAATTATTCTGCTCAATTTATTTAAGTTTAATTTAATTAATTAAAGAAAAATCACCAAAAATGCTGTTTGATCTGTTTGAAAAAAAAAAACATGAACGCATCTCTTAATGCTCTATGCAAAAAAAAAAATCATTATTAAATTAACATGTTGTATATTTTCACACTTAGCTACAAATTATTTTAATAATCAAATATTTATTAAAAATTACAAAAATTAATTAAATATTTATTTAAAATTGAAAAAAAAAATGAATTATAAATTTTTGTATCGAAATATTTGACAATTTTTATAGAAATTATATGGTAAAACTGAATGAAAATTAAATTTGATATGGCAATATCTTATTATCGAGGCGACCGATTTACATAATACAAAAATTACATCGTCTCGTCTCGTCTTAATTTGTCGATAATCGATATTATCGACACTCATAATAGGGCAAAGTATTTATAATGGATGCAGAAAATCGTCCTCATCTCAAATATTTGGCAAAAAGCATTAACCATATCACACCCTTTGCGGCACTAAGTATAATAATTTATCAGGGTTTATAGCAAGAATCGAGTCTTTCATACCCATAATCGAACCTTTATATAACCCTAGTAAATTTATGGTGATTGGTTACAATTTAGACAAAATAGTTGGTAAAGCAAAAGAAACATTAATAAAAACTGGTACTATAAATACATCGAACGAACTAAAACAATCATTAATAAGAAATCATGGTGAACGCACACCGATAACAGACTCAATTGACGAATTAAGATTCTGTCAATGTGATTTTACTGTGTTTCATAATAAAATAAACACTCTTTTATGTAGGACTAATCATTATTATATTAGACATTCTACATGTTGCGTGACGAGGAAATGCTGCACAAAGGCAAATGGCAATAAATCAAAGGTTAGCCCTCACACAATTTATTCAAAGTCTACCCTCGTTGTCGAAGAACCTCATTGGATATCATAACCCTCAGACTCTAGATGACGCTTTCGACCTTTTAACACGATTTGGGTACCTCTCATTTACACATCATAATTCCTAAAACCCGAAACAGAATAGCAAGTCGAGCAATAACTCTAGATCAACTTTTGAAGACAATCGAAACAATTACCGAAATTACTATCGTAATTCAGACCGAAATAATAATAACTGTAGTAATACTAACAATAATAATAATAATAATAATGGTAGTAATAACAACCGTAGCAATGATTATCGTGACAATAACCACTATATTCATAATTATCGCAAATATGGCTATTACAAAAATTCGAGTAATCAAAAGTAATCAAAAGTAATCAATATAACAACAATAGTCAAAATCAAGATTACCCTACTATTCTACTTTAGAGATCTCTTAATTCTCTTATTATTTTGAATTTTTGGTGAAATCCATTTTTTAATAGAATTGGTATTCTAGATAGCAGATTTACCACACAAAAGTGCATAAGATATTTTAACTTACCAAAGTCAGCTGTTTCATTTGAAATGTCGTAAAAATGGCGACGGCTATCTGTGTGTATTGATATAATTATATGCGTATAATACTGAATTGTATAATAATTATTTTTTATATGTTATTATTTTTATAATATTATTATTTTAATTATTATTGATATTGAAATATTGAATATCATATAATAAATTATAAATAATCATATATGTAATATATAAAATATAAATAATTTATATATGTATATGTATTTTTTTTAATTTATTATTTTTTATTTTTTATTTTATTTTTTTTGTATTATTATTAAAAATTGCAATGGCATTCATATTTTATATAAATAAACACTCAAATATTATTATACAACAATATTTTTATTATACATCATACGATAAGAGATGTAAGAGGACCTCATCGATGTCCTCTAAAGTTAAGAGATTTTTTTCCGTTAAAAATATTTTTTAACGTATTTTATCCACTAATTCCCAATACCAAAACCTATAAACGTCAATAGCTAAATTCACCATAACAATTAAGAGATCAGCTGATTGATATCTCTTATCTACTTTAACTACAACTCCTAAAATTATGCAATCTGCAGTTAAGAGGTTAAGAGTCTCTTAGCCTCTAAAGTAGAATAGCACCTTTATTTTAGAAATAATCAACCACAAAGCATGCAGACACAAGACAAAGCGTACCACCATAATTTTGAACGAAATCTTCAAAGAAATACACCTGAACTTTTTTTTTTTGAAAATTCTAATTCAAATTCACGAAATTTTCAGTTCGATCCAATAAACAACTCCCCTATGTAAAAATAAAAACAAAAATTCGAAACCTTAAATCATAATTGATACTGGCGCGGAAAATAGCATAGTTAATTCTGGTCAGTGTTGCCAATTATCAAACAGTGCCCGTATCTAAATTGGTAGCTAAACTGGATAGTTTGTAGCTAAAACCAGAAAAATGTGGTAGCTAAATCGTAGCTAAATTTTATCGAGTTTGAAAGTATGATAATATGAGAAGTCAAAGTTAAACAAACTTTATAAATTTTACGTTATGTATTAATTATTTTGTATGGTTACAAAGAAAGTAAATAACATTTCAAAATTTTATTAAAAAAATAATCTGAACAAAAAACATTTTAACATTTTATAAAAAAAAAAAATAAATAAAGTAAAGAAACTGAATATCAATTCAAAAATTTAAAAATATATATATCAGTCTTTTCTATTAAATATTGAAAATATTTCATTTATATCGACACATTCGGTGGCTTCATAAGATTTTATATTTCCTATTTTGCGAATAACATTTTCTGTTAAGTCGTATTCTTTACAACATTATTATGTATCTTTGCAAACCAAATTTAATTGATAAAATCGAGTGCAATGTTTTAAGTTTCATTTTATTCTTTCTTTTGTTCTTCACAACATTCATTGTACCAAAGATAACACAGTCTACTAGATGAACCATTTCATTTTTTTTATTTAAATGTTTGTATGTTTGCAAAGATAATACAGTCCTACTAGATGAACCATTTCATTTTTTTTATTTAAATGTTTGTATGTTTGCCAAAAATAAAGATCGAAAAAGTTTTTCGAAAAAATATCGGAAAAGAGCGAAAGTTTATAATTCAGGAGGGATGTAAATATGGGAGAAAAATAAGAATATTTATATAGAAGAATTAGTTTGTCAGTTGCATGACTGGTTTACTAAATTTTATATGGTTTTGAGTAGTACCATCACTTATTTGGGGTGCGTTCATGAACATTACTTTAACCATAGTCATGGTGTAGTATTGTTTAAGCAAAGTTATGTTATACTACAGCCATAGTTATGTTAACTTCAAGTGGTTTTGAACGAGATTTTTACCATAGTAGTAGCAATAAATTATCATTCAGCTGTCAAGTCAAGTTTAAAAAATGTTTACATATAAAATTAAAATAAATAATAAAATTTTAAATTTTTTGTTTGTCAAAAATTAATTATTTTTTAAAAATGAAGTTTAAAACAAAATTAATTAATTTCAAATAAATTAAATTGAAATTTTCACAATTCACAACACAAAATTAAATGACAAACGATTTTTTATTGTCAATGTCATTACCACTTAAAGGCTTACTATCGTTACTATCGTTAACCATGCTCTCGAGCAGGGTTAATTTTTGACATCAAATAGTTAAAAATTTACTTTACTACAGAGGTTTATGAACGCTCAAAATTCATGTTGGTAGTTATGTTTTATTATGCCACCACCATTTTGAACGACAAATGATAACTACAGTTAACTATAGTAACGTTTATGAACGCACCCTTGATATGATATTATACTTGAATAAGTAAAAATAAATGGATATTTTGTACGCAAATGCTTTAGAATACAACAATTGACAATAGGGCTGTTTCAAATTTTTTTTTATTGTATTGAGTTGATCGTCGTATTTAATATATGAATGACTTGAGAAAGGAGGTATTTCATATTTCATGTATTTTTATATATGTATGTATGTGTTGTTATGTTAATATGCCTTGTCGCGTGCTATATGATCTGACATAAATTACTACTTACTTCTAATTGAAATACATATATAGAATTGTATTTATATCAAAGACCATATAAACATATACATTTATATGGTCTTTGGTTATATGTATTACCTGTATAGGTTTACATTATTTTCTGATGTAGGATTGTAGAATATTTAGCAACAGAGGTTTTTACGTATGCATACATTATAATTACTGTAGCATTTATACTGTACTCTATACATTTATATGGTCTTTGATTATATATGTATTACTTGTATAGGTTTACATTATTTTCTGATGTAGGATTGTAGAATATTTGGCAACAGATGTTTTTACGTATGCATACATTATAACTGCTGTAGCATTATACCAGAGATACTATATAAATACATATAAATATGTTTTTACATAGTATCACATATCAGATACACTTATCTGTGATAGTATATAGTATCTTTGATTATACATAATATATGTATACATATGGATATATTATGGTTTTATTTTGTTATGTTTTTGAGTTCATTGACTTATGAATGCAAGATACGATTATATATTATCATATCCCGTGAATTGAATTTCTTCTTGAAATTTTTAAAGAATGTCTTTTTCAATGTTTGGGCCTTAGGACTTCTGAAAAAATAAAGTATTATTCTGATTTATGATCATAATATAGAAATTGAAAAATCAGGTGTTTTGTGAATTACCAAATTTTTTTATAGACTGAGTCAATTTTTTTTCTAACTATGTAGATAAAAATTGATATTTTCAAATTAATATAGAACATAATTTACAAATATGTATATTTTTCTAAATCTTGAGGATAATGAATTTTAAATTATATACAATATTTTTTAAAAACAGAAAGCTTAAAAATATTTATTTCAAAATTTTTAAATATTATTTCGTTGATGTTTTTTGTGAGTGGTATAAAGTATATACTCAAAAAATTCTAAATACTAGCGCTGATGAACATTTAATTAGATTCACTGAAAATTGATAATTATTTGTAGCTTGAAAAATATTATATTTTTGTTCACAAGTCTTAACAATAAACAACATGTCATGAAGTCGAAAATAAATTATTTGTAAATTTATGGATTTTTATGATTGAATGCAATTAAATTTTTTTCATTTATGTTTGTTTGAAAATAAATTATTAAGTAGAATGGGCCTATAATTCTAGTCCTAGAAATATTTTGGAGATCCGTATTATTAAAATATCTTCAGTAGTGATTCAAAAAATTATGTTTGAAAATAACGTGGAATAGGTTTACGTATAGTAAATTATAATTGCTTATTTGATTTTTGAATTCAAAATTTACCTTTGTATTTTAACATTTCTATTAAATTGATAGCTCAACTATTTAATATCATTCTGAAACCAAATTTTAAAACTTAAACCATTCATTTAAAAAGCGCAAGAACTGGTCAGTTCTGCATGGTGCGGTCATGGAGTTGGCAAAAAATAGGAAGTTAATCTGACCTGCCTATACTTTAGAATATATTATCAGAAATTTCAATAGCCTCTGACATTTAGTATTAGCACTATTAGTCATAAATATTTTTATACAGCATTTTTTTTTGAACAAAAGTTTTAAAATTGCATGTATTTTTAATTCTGTTTTTTTCTATAAAATATATGTAACATTGTTTTGAACTTAAATGAACCTAATGAATTCGGACAAAAAAGCGATGAATTATCAATCGTCTTTTAATACAGTTGAAATTATACAATATTTTAATATTTTAATAGTTGATATTATATTTAATTATTTATTTTTATAATTATATATAATTATATATTTTTATAATTATATTTTTATAATTATATAATTATATATAATTATATATATAATTAACAAATTTATGGATTTATAATGTTTCGAGGATGCATTTCCAATTATTAATTGATTAGAAATTAAATGCCGTGTAAAAGTAGTTGTGAACAATACTGTACATCCAGTTTTAGTTTAACTATAGTTGGAAGACAGTTTTCAAATTTAAAAATTTTAAAATTAAATATATTACTATATATGATTTATAAAGTATAATATTAATATGCAAATTATGTATAAAAATATCAAAGAAAGTCATAGCAAAGCAGAAGAAAAACTTTGATCACGATCAAAGTGGATTTTGCACTTATAATAGTGGTAACGTAGTAAATGAATGATATATTCTTCAAATATAGATATTGTGGTATCTTAAAATGATATTTGCTTGAGGCCTGTTACCTATCAAAATTGTTATTTAATTCTTTTCATAGGAAAACCATCAGATTGCAGTGTAATTGATAAATATTCGGTAATTATAAACTTTCGCTTTCAGCTAGTTTTTTTTAAACATTAAAAATCGAAAAATATATGAATCTTCATGATTCTAGTCTCAAAAAAAAAGTATAATAGTTACGGTTTGATGCGTAGGAGAGTGTGGGTAGATAGTTAAAAGAGCATATGAAAAAATCAGTTTAATTCAGTTCAAAAATGTTGATCAGTGTTAACGAATGACGCTAATTATACAGCACTTTTCATACTCTTTTAGCATCCCCGCACCCACCTGGCAAAATTCTCTTTTTTTCATTTATATTTTAGTTTTCATTCTATAAAATTTTTCCATCTTACTAATGAAAAATTACTCATGAGTAATCACCACCCACCACCACCCACACCACTCCCCCGCATCAAACAGCCACTATTATATTCTATTCATAAATCCGAAATCAAACCAAAGTTGAAAAAAAAGCAAAAAGGTTGACTTTTCAATTTTTTATGAGTAAAAAACCAGCTGATTGCGAAAGTGTATATGTAATTACCAAATAATGTATTCATATATCTATGAATAACAAAAAGGTTCATATTTAACATAACACAAATATTTTCATAAAGAAATATGTTAAGAAAGGTCATTGATACTATATACATTATAGATCCTGATATACATTATTGAACAATCTATTTTTATAATTACACTTGTATGTATGTGTACAAAATACCATATATACGATGTATACAAACAATCATGTATATCGCATAAACAGCACATTCATTGCATATAGTATTTACTATTATCTATTCTGCATAAGCAAGCAGCATGTTGTTATTAATGTCTATTATGTATGTATTAGAATTAGTTTTTACATCGCATTCAATGTTATACCAAAGACCAATATAATATACCATGATATAAAATATTTTATATATCGGTCTTTGGTTATATAAAACTTGTTTATTCATGTTATATGCTTTATGTATGTATGTGTACGAGATCGTCTTCAATTCAATATGGATCCTTCTTACATATCCTTATGCACGAGCATAAACCATACATGGAAAATAAATATATATGATCAAAATCTCTCAAAAATATTCAAATTTATATTTATATGTTCCAGCCAATGATATTCATTTATTCTATTTTCATTACTCAAAATATACATTTACATATAAATAACACTTATATGTGTGGAATATCATATGAATTAAATGTACATTTTAAATAGCATTGTGTATTGTTTAGTGCTGCAAAACATTGACAGGTGTTCATTTCATTTGTGAGAGCAAATATTTATAATAAATGAGAACAAATTCGAAACACTATGGTCCGTCTACACAATTAGTTTTGATAACTCGATTTACAAAAACAATTCCATTATATCACAGACTGTCAGACAAATTTATTGAAATCATTATAATTGTGTACAGGGTACATAACTAAAAGCAATTCGAAAAATTTTGAAAAACTTTTTTGATTTTGATGAAGCTTTTTCGATCTTTATCATATATGTGAGTGTGTCGTTTTTGGAAAAATTACCACTTACACTAAAAAGAACATCTATTGAGACGAAGATCTATATTATCTTTGATGTTTGTCAAAAATAAAGATCGAAAAAGTTTTTCTCAATAATATCGAAAAAGAGCGAAAGTTTATAATTCAGGAGGGATGTAAATATGAGGGAAACATAAGAATATATTCATAAAGATGAATTAGTTTGTCAGTTGCATGACTGGTTTATAAAATTTTATATGTTTTTGACTGATACCATCACTTATTTGATATGATATTATACTTGAATAAGTAAAAATAAATGGATATTTTGTACGCAAATGCTTTATGAATACAACAATTGACAATAGGACTGGTTTTCAATTTTTTTTATTGTATTGATTCAAATCAATATCAATAGTAGTATTTAATATATGAATGAGTTGAGAAAGGATGTATGTATTTCAAATTTCATGTATTTTTATATACAGGGTGATTCTCTATCGGATGAAAACCTTGAGACAGGTGATTGTTCGTGCCGAGAAACGAAAAAAATTGTATGGGGGGGGGGGTCTATTCTCAAGGGGTAAGGAGTTACGGGGCTACGAAGTTTTTTTTTTAGGTCAAGTCACTTGTTCCGTATTTTTGGCCATAACTCACGAAATACTCAATACTTTTGAGTCATCCTGCACTCATTAGAAAGAAAATCAATGGCTCTTTATTTTGATGTCTAAATAATTTAAATTGGACTAGCAGTGCTGAAGATACGGCTCATCAAAGTCAAAAATTCATGAAAAAAAACGGAAAATTTTAAGTTCAAGGTCAAATATCTCAAAATTTTGCCCTATTTTTTATTAATTTTTTTTACTTAAAATATAGCCCAATGCATTGCCTTTCATTTGCTTTTTATTTTATTTGATTGTCTTTCGTAGTTCTTGAGTTCTGCGATAAAATACAACAGTGGTTTTGCATCGAAAAGTTGTTACCTGTTGTTGTTGTTGATATTTCTCGTTGAGAAAAGAAATAAAATGTAAAGTTTCACTCTTTAAGATAATTATTTGGTAGTCCTGAAAAGGACTGATTTTTTTTAGTGCAAAATTTAATTTGTAAGAACATTTTCAAAATGTCCTCCATCACGTTGGATGCAGAGCAGAGCTCTTTTTCTTATATTCCTTTTTAAAGGAACTGTCGAAATATTTTCTTTAATTGCGTTTGCACAATTAAAAACCCTTGTGATTAACTCGTTTCGTGTCCGTACTTCAGTTGCGTAAACCATGTCTTTCATGGTACCCCAGAAATAAAAATCAAGAGGGGTTAAGTCGGGAGACCTGGGGGGCCACGGATTTGGACCGTTTCGTCCTATCCATCTCTCCCCGAAGTTTTCGTTCAGCCAATTTCGCACACATCTTTCGGAATGAGATGGTGCTCCGTCATGTTGATAATAAATGCGTCCTAATTGTGCCAGTGGCATTTCGTCTAAAAAGTTTTGAATGTCAGTCTGTAAAAAATTCAAATAATTTTGACTATTCAGTCTGTCTGGTAGGATAACTGGGCCCATAACGCGGTTACCTATTATCCCTGCCCACACATTAACGGAAAATCTGTTTTGTGTTCTTACCTGCCGAGCAGCGTTAGGATTTTCTGCAGACCAAACATGTAGATTGTGTAGATTTATTGCACCACTTTTTGTAAATTGAGCCTCATCTGTCCAAATAATGTTATCAATAAATGTATCGTCATCAAAATCCTTTTCAAGCAGCCAAGAACAGAAGTTCTTGCGATTTGTCCTGTCTTGCGGCAAAATTTCATGTACCGGTGTCATGTGGTAAGGGTAGATGTCTTCCCTATTTAGCACTCTCCAAACTGTTGATTGTGATAATCCGGTAACACGCGCTATGCGCCTTGTGCTGGTCGTAGGATCATTTCTGACCATTTCCAGTATTCTTTCTTCTAACTCTACTGAAATTGACACATCATTTCTATTAGAGGAAGTAATATTTTGTACAGAGCCAGTTTCTCTGAGTCTCTGAAACGTCCTCTGGAAAACCGTATGATGAGGAAGTCTTCTATGTGGAAATCGCTGATGATATTCTCTCCGTGCTTGCATTGAATTTCCATTGCTCAGTCCATAGCAATAAATCATATCTGCATACTCCGCGTTCGTAAATTGAGACATTTTTTCCAAAAAATTTTACTAAAAATTTAAAAATACAAATAAATACTATTAAAACTAGCTGCGCTTAAAGAAAAACCGATCAATGTTGACAAGTAGGATTGTTAATTATGACTGATTAACAAAATAAAAATCCTCATGAAAGATCTTTTGACCTGCAGTAATAAAGATCCTTTTTGAATATTAAAAAATATAATACAGATACATAATACATATTTATGATTGATATTTACTTATCCTTTCGATTATACTCGAAAGGAACATAAAAAATAAGAACCCACCATACAAAAATAGCTAGATATAGATGTATGTATATGCCTATGTGTACAGACCGGCTTTATTAGTACATATGTATTGTCATTTCGTATACAAGGAGGCTTAGTTGTCTTTTTTTTTATTTTGACTACATCAAATACCAGATTTTATAATTATTGCTAGATGTTAGATTTTAGATTCTGTTTACATGAAGAAATTGATAGGTATGTACAGTGATCACAAAAATTATTGGTGTTACTTGTGCACAACAAACTCAAATTTTTACTAAATAATTCAATTTTCCTTGGCATTTTTCTTGAAAGTCAAAATTAAATCAATTATTTTCATTTTTATATTCATAATAATTTTTGCGATAGAATTAATGCAGGAATAATTTTTGGAATAATTCAAATAATATATTTGTTCTAAGAATAATTATGGTTTTTTTTAAGAAATTGTATTTATTAAAGTTTGAAAAAATAAATATAAAAATTTAAAAGTATTACAAGTGTCTAAATCCAAATTACGATACTTTAATTATGCAGAAATAATTTTTGTGATTACTGTACATGTGTATATAATGTGTATACACATATAATGTAGAAGCAGCATAATTTGTAAGATGCATATTAACTTGAAAAAATGAAATCATAATCGAACAAACTTGAATTTAGGGTCGAAAATAACAATGAAATAGTAACAAAGGGTCGAAAACAAAAACAAACCAAAACAAACTATAATGTGCGTATATATATATACACAAATATATTATACAGGGTGATTCTCTATCGGATGAAAACCTTGAGACAGGTGATTGTTCGTGCCGAGAAACGAAAAAAATTGTATGGGGGGGGGGTCTATTCTCAAGGGGTAAGGAGTTACGGGGCTACGAAGTTTTTTTTTTAGGTCAAGTCACTTGTTCCGTATTTTTGGCCATAACTCACGAAATACTCAATACTTTTGAGTCATCCTGCACTCATTAGAAAGAAAATCAATGGCTCTTTATTTTGATGTCTAAATAATTTAAATTGGACTAGCAGTGCTGAAGATACGGCTCATCAAAGTCAAAAATTTATGGAAAAAAACGGAAAATTTTAAGTTCAAGGTCAAATATCTCAAAATTTTGCCCTATTTTTTTTTTAATTTTTTTTACTTAAAATATAGCCCAATGCATTGCCTTTCATTTGCTTTTTATTTTATTTGATTGTCTTTCGTAGTTCTTGAGTTCTGCGATAAAATACAACAGTGGTTTTGCATCGAAAAGTTGTTACCTGTTGTTGTTGTTGATATTTCTCGTTGAGAAAAGAAATAAAAGTGGTTTACCTTGTTTCATACATTTCGATTTGCAAATACATAAAAAAATATTCAATATAGTAGTGATTCGTTATCTTTCTTTTTTCGCGCACGTAAAAGTCTATGTACACCCGCACTATTTAGTTTCGGACTGAATTCCTTATATAATGCGTCTTTTAGCAAATTGTAGCTCATAGATTTACATTCACAGTCTATAAAAAGTTTTGCGGATCCGGTCAACGATCTTTTACCGAAAATGAATCTCTGAACACTGTTCAACTTGAATGTATCAGCATACATTTCAAATTCCTCTAACCAGGTCTTGACATTTATTCCGCCGTCACCAGAAAACTTTTTAATCAAATGTTCAACTTCCGAAAAATTTATTTTAGTACCCGACTCAAAATCAACGAAATTCGAACGTTCAAAATTGTTAATTTCTGTATCTGGCACCGCGTCTGATCGTTGCATAGTACGTCTTCTTCGACCACTCATTTTTAAATTTAAAAACCGCGTTTCGAAAAAAAAAAATTGTATGTAACGTTGGTATTTCCCAAACAAAATAAAAGTCACCTTTTAGTCCAATCGTTTACCCAATATTTACTGCCTTGCCAGTAGATTCTGCTGTCCAGGTTAATTTACTTCATATCTCGCCGTCCTGCCATTAAAATTCACTGCACTTTCACAAAAAAAAAATTTTTTTTAATTTTTTAATTCACAAAATAATTTTATTTTGGGACGTATCCCGGTTGAGCCCCCAAAATGTGGTTTTTTTTATAAATCTTATAAATAAATTTGTTGCGTCTGTCTGTCTGTCTGTATGTATGTATGTTCCGGGTAATCTCGAAAACGGCTGAACCAATCTTGATGGAATTTTTTTTATCTTAAAGAGTGATTCCTCCCATTTAAAATAGGCTACTTTTTTTTCAAAATTTATTATTTAAAACAATAAAAATTTGATTTAAGCAGATGAAGGTCTGAAAAAAATCTATAAAATGTATGAAAAGCTTTTTCTTCTAAATGAACTGAAAATCGTGGTTGATCGTGGTAATTGAATTACAAACTCGATAGAAATGACGTAATCACATAAAGCTTTACAAAGAGCTTCTTCGTTCGGGCTTTCATTATTCTGTATATCGTGGTTCGTTTTATAGCTCTATAACAATGCGGACGAAGTCGCAGGCACACACTAGTTATTAATAAAAAGAAAAGAGTTTTTATTTCAAAAATATAGATACAACTTTATTTAAAGCATATAATTTAATTTAATTTAATTTTAACACTATTTTTACAAATTTTATTTTACTTTAAATAATTCAGAAAAAAAAAATTATAATTAATCACTACAGCCACGGTAATAGGTCTTCTATATTCAACGTCTACGTAATTAATGATTAAAAAGAAAATTTTATTTCTATATAATTATTATTTTACAATAAAAGTAGACCTAGTGGTAAGTATTAAAAATTTTACCTAATATTTTAAATACATAATGTAATATGAAAATAGAAATTGTAAAATAGACCTAACGGTAAGTATCAAAATTTTACCTACTATTCAAAATACAAAATTTATAATAGAAAATAAATACATAGAAATTGCAAAATAAACCTAACGGTAAGTATTAAAATTATTTTACCTACTATTTGAAATTTATGAATTTTACAAAATTATGAAATTTATGAATTCTAACAAAATTATGAAATATATAAAATCTAACAAAAGTAAGTATATAAAGAATCCCACATCTATATGTGTATATATTTATGGTGTGTAAATGTATACTATAAAGGAGTATAGTATATGTAAGAATACGTCTTTTGAAATATATGTTATATTTCAAAATAAGACAACATCGGTATTTTATTTTATATATTGTAAGTGAAATGAAATTTTTGATTTTTTACAATATTTTGCCTATGCGTATACACATACATATGTACATGTATGTATGCATATGATATTGATGTTAAATAGATACATGGATAAGTTCATTGAACCTTTAAATTGTTTGTAAATAAATTTTATTTCCTTGACGCGGTAATATAGATATAATTAATACTGTAAGTGAAATCGATCTTTTGAAAGGCGCATATGCACATACATATAAAATATTGAAAAATGTATTAATGAAACTTTATTTGTAATTTATTTAATTTATTTTTAAGTCGAATTTTTAAGTAAATAAAAAAAATTATGAAGAATATGGAAAAATGAGAGCGCTACGATTGACCGTATGCTAAAATCTTTAATAACGAAATCTCACATTTTCAAATAAATCCCTAATCACGAGCTAATTTCACTTTGATTGGATTTCACAAAATTTCACAAAATAAAAAATATAAATGCACTAATATAGGAAAAAATGCGAAAAAATACACATTTTTCATACAAAATAATTTGTAAGAAAAAAGATAGTAATAATTTTTTTCTGAAGTTTTAATATAAAATTTTGTAAAATGTAAATGAAACGTGAAACTTAATTTTACTAAAACTTATATAAATTTTGGTAGAAGGATAAACAAAAGTTAAATTCAACATTTAACTGAATTTTTTGTATATTTTTGTAAATGGTGAATAAAATTGAATTTCACTAAATTTATTATGTACATATTTAGTAAAAGGTAAATAAGGCTGCGAAAAATAGTAATCTTTGAAATAATTACTCAAATATGTATGAAAATGTATGAAAAATGTGTTTTTTCGCAATTTGTTCTATATTTGTGCATTTTTTTTTTATTTATGCAGTTTCTGCACATAAGTATGATATCACTAGAAAGAGGACAAAAAAATCTTTTAAATGATATAACAAACATACATGTTATTCTTCAAGTTTTGAAGTTATACCGCAATCAAAAGAACTTGAAAAGGTGATTTTTAAAAAACACAAAATTTTGATTTTAAGCAAAGATACTATAAATTACTGTAATTGTAATTGTAATTTATAGTATCTTTGCTTTAAGTGTTTATATCTCAAGAACCGCTAATCCAATCAAAATGAAATAAAATGTGACAAATAGAGCAGGAAGTCATTGATGTTAGTCAAGATAATAAATTTGAAAATTACATAATCAACATATATATATCGGTTTCATCATTACGTTCCTCCAAGTTCTCATTATATTAGATTGTTGGATAATTTCCTGACAAACCCAGCTCAATGGACATGCGAAAGCTAGTTACACTAATGAGATGCAGTAGTTCCGCATATACTTCGAGCCAGATTAGTCATTCAAATATCCAAGATTAATGTTATGTTCGAGCAGGGATTAAAAATTGACAACTAAATTAATCAATGAGTTAATATTTTTCAAAAAAAAGAATCAAATTCTACAATTTGAATTGGTTATACGGGTCTATTACCGGATTATGATTATATGGGTCAAAGAATAAATTACCACTTTCTTGGAAATAGTTTAAAAAAGGATTAGTCCCCGATATTAAATTAATATTTAATATTGAATTGTCGTGAAAGAGTACGGGGTAGTGAAAATTTCGATTTAACATTCTGGACAGAGAATCTTCGTGACGAGGTTTAATTGAGTCCAATTTGTGGATTCTCGACAATATTGCTTGCCCTGGATAATTGAAGACATGTGGTATCGGATAAATTATCATCTCATTTTTGTTATAATTTATGGTTTTCCCTATATCAATTAATAAAATCTTATCTAGTAACAACGATTCACGACAATGGTTATTTTCCCTGACTGCTTGGAATATATATCCATTTGATATAACGCCAAATATTTCAGCCTCCCTGAGGATTGCTTTATATATGTTGGGATTATTTCGGACGAAATCAGTCAACCATTGATTATAGTGAATGTATTGCTGATTGTTATATTCAACAAGGTAAAACAAGTTGTTGTGTCTATCGTAAATGTGAGTCAGGACACATTCGCCTGAATAATTATAATCAAACTTTGATAAGTTGGGACGTAAATAAGTAAAATTACGCTAATTACCTACACTAATCACACTGCATATATTATCTCTGCTTTGTTTATTCAACAGATTACGACACATCTTATTAAGGAGACAATTATATCTGTATATCAACCATAAAGAAAACATTATGGCTAATTCCACCCAAATTTTTAATGAGTGGGTAAACAGATCCATGACGTGCCATGTGTTGACCAAAAAGCACATAGTAAGGGTTTACACCGATGGACTGGTGGACCGACGTGCGCATAGCGCAAGCTATCTTGGGAAGATAAACATCCCAAGTGCTATGGTCATCCTTTATGTATGCTCTTATTGCAGACAACACAGAACGGTTTACTCTTTCAGCTGCATTTGGATGTGGAGAATGTACCGCTGTACGAATATGTTTAATGCCATACACATTTAGAAGATCCTGGAACATTTTTGATACAAATTTTTTGCCCTTATCTGTAAAAATTGTCTCAGGCACTCCATAAGTACAAAATATTACATCCTCAAGGAATTTACATACATTAGCTGCAGTTTCAGCTTTAAGGGGTTCTAAGAATACAAACTTGCTAAACGCATCTAATACAGTAAGAATAGCGATGTTACCAGATTTCGTATGGGGATATGGACCTAAGAAGTCAATATACAGGAATTGGAATGGTCTAAACGATTCTATCTGTTTGTCCATGGGATGTCTTAGAATTTTAGTTGTATCTTTTGTCTCTTTACACACTTGGCAATTCTCTACAAAATTTCGGATCTGGGTAACCATACCTGGCCAATAATAATATTGCCGGATGCGATATAATGTCTTATGGAATCCTCCATGGGAGCAATTCGATGGAGCATGGTGCTGTTCAATAATACCATTCGACAATTCGATTGGTACCCATAATTTCCATGTTAGGTCATCAGCATCTGGGTCCCCTGAACGTGGGGTTGTGCGCCTGTACACATAACCGTCGACGACACACAGATCTGGAAGTTTATCCTGATTGCTGATGATAGTTGATTTCAATTCTTCATATTCTTCCGAAGAAAAATATGGAGAATTGAGATCAGCTGCAGCTCCATTCAAAACTCCAGAACTGAGTTCGTCGGAATACATTCTCGACAGGGCATCAGGAACCACATTCAGAGTACCTTTACGATGCTCAATCGAAAAGTCGAATCCTTGTAACTTCAAACTCCATCGCGCTAATCTACCACTTAGATCTGACTGGTTCATGAGCCATTTTAAACTTGAATGATCGGTAATGATTGTAAAGGGATGACCTTCAACGTACGCACGAAACTTTTTAACGCATAATACTGCAGCATAGCACTCTAGTTCAGTGATACTGTAGTTCCTCTGAGCTGAATTTAACTTCTTTGAAAAGTATGCGATGGGCTTTTCCGAATCATCACCAAATTTTTGAAATAACACTCCGTCAACACCGGTTGTGGAGGCATCGCACTGTATATAAAAATGACGAGCAAACTCTGGGGTGGCCAAAACTGGTGCTTCACAGAGTGCTGTCTTCAACTTTTCAAAAGAATCCTCAGCTTCAGGGGAAATACAGAATCCTGACTTACAAGTCTTTAGTGCATCCATTAAAGGAGCAGCTATACTCGCATAGTTTGCGACGAATCGTTGGTACCATCCAGTCATTCCTAAAAATCTTCTTAACTGCTTCGCCGTTTTAGGCAAAGGAAAATCACGCATGGCTTCAATCTTACCAGGATCTGTTTTAAGAATTCCGTTTCCAACAATGTAACCAATATACTTAACTTCCTTCACACAAAATTTACTTTTTTCAACATTAATAGTTAAACCAGATTTTCGCAGATGCCAAGCGACTTCTTCTAGAAGAGACAAATGTGTATCAAATTCGGGAGATACGACTAATAAATCGTCTAAATAAACGAACACATGTTCCCGTATACGACCTGGGATAACTTTGTCCATCAAACGACACATACGTTGAGGTGCATTACACAACCCGAATGGCATAACTGTAAATTGATACAAAGGACGACCTGGAACTGTAAAAGCAGTATTTTCACGAGATTGTTTTTCGAGAGGGATCTGCCAGAATGCGTCTTTCAAGTCAATGCTTGATATATATCGAGTATCTTGCAAACGACTCAATAAACCCGCAATGTGAGGCAATGAATATGCATCCTTTTTCGTAACTTCGTTAACTTTTCGCGAGTCCAAACATAGGCGTACTTTTCCAGGTTTCCGAACAAGAACGACTGGGGAATTCCAGGGGCTATTTGACTCTTCAATGACACCGAGAGAGAGCATCCGGTCAAGTTCTTCATACATTAATTTTTGTATTGCAGGCGAGACTGGATAATATTTTGTTTTATAGGCTCTGCATCTCCCGTGTCAATAATATGCTCCTCCATATCAGTCTTTCCCAATCCCATTTTCGCAGAGGATGGAAACTTGGACTTTACTTCTTCTAACCTTTCAGACTGCGAAACAGTTAACTCGTGCATAATGTTAACTTCACATTTAGGATTTATATCTTTTATCGATAATTCTGATATAACATCTGGTGCGATCTTAAACCTCTTCCAAAAGTCTATTCCCAAGTACATCTGTTGCCGTAGAGTTGGAACTATGTGCAGCTTCATCATATGTGTAACTCCCATAAATGTTACTGGTACTTCAACGTAACCTTCTATTCTTTGATTATTGCCATCAGCTGTTGATACGGATTCGGAAAGAGAAATGACTTCGACATTTAATTTTTCAATCAGTTTGTACGCTTGTCGACCTAAACATGAAATGCTGGCTCCGCTGTCTAGTAAGCCTACAATTTCAACATCTGCGACTTTTACTTTCGCATAAGGGCGATCGCCGCAGGGATAGCGTACTAGACCAGCCACACATGTTTTCTTTCTTTTTCTCATTTCTCTTCTGAATGAACGAAACTTTCTCAATCTAACAGCTCGCTTATGACAATTCACTTCTGATACATTGAATATTTTCTCTCGAACTTGAAGATAGTTATACCATCTAACATGCCATGGTATAATAGGCTTTAACTTTCTTACAAAGACATTCTCTTTATCATTTTTCATCTTTAATATTTTTACGTCATTCGATACATCATTCATATTTGTCGTGTCAGGTTTTAAAATAATCATATCAGGTTCAGTTAAATTAGTCATGTCCGGGTGTTTTGTCACATCTGGTTGTTTTATATTGTTTATTATTTGGGAGTCAGCTGAAGTCGAGGAGTTTGATTCGATGGACGATCCGCCTGACTCACGGGATTCATCGTCGAGTGGGACGTCCCGTTCCGCTGTCCACTAGGAACTCTGTTTCCCGAACACTTAGGACATCGAGGTGACGTAGTGTCAGGACATCCGCATTTAAAACAGAATAGACGACGATAGTTTTCAGGACAATGTTGGAAGTACTGTCCCATTCGATGACAATTCCAACAAATCGCTCGAGATCGACCATTGGCAACCTCATCTACTTCAGCATTCACAACCTCATAATTACAAATTGCATTTGGTAATATTTCTGCATCTGTTCGAACAGTTGTATCTGTATTCATCATATCTACATCAGTTTCAAAATTATAATACGCGTCCTAAGGATTCCAGGTATTAATTTCATTCACTCTAGGACGATACGTTTGACGAATTCTATTTGTCTGGGTAGCTATGTATCTCTCAGCTCTCCTACAGACATCTCTCAATTGGTGTAACGTCAAAACAGGTGCAGTGAAGGTCATTTGTGCTAATCGTGCATCCATGTTGTCTCTTATTATGTTAATAAGATCAACCTCAGGTATTGGATTCCTCATCTGATTGCTATACACGATTAATTTCTGAACAAAGTCATCGAAGCTCGTATTACCCTGTCTGGTGTTCATCATTGCTCCTACTATCTCAAAATCCGATGTTAAACGTTGATAGTAGTTGATAAAACTTCTCTTAAATTCATCCCATGTGAATTCTATGGCATCACGACAGAACTGAGTCCAGTACCAGTCAGATGCTTTATCCTTCAACAACACATGTATATTTGTGCACAATTCTCTATCTGATATTGCATATCGACGTGCCAATGTTTCAACTCGAAACAAAAACTCTTCACAAGGCAACGGATCTGCAAAACCAGAGTACGAGAAAGTCCATGAATTCATCACTGACTTGTGATGTACATTAGGTCTCTGCACTACATGTGGACGTGGTTGAGGTCTATTTGAATAGTTTACATTATGTGGTGGATGACTAGTCTGAGACAATAGTGAATACAGGTATGTTTCTTGACTTCGTTGACTTTGCGAAGGGATACTAAATTGTTGGTTATATTGTTGTCTTCTTTGGTCAAATGTTGAACGTTGGTTGTGATTCGCTTGTTCTTCATCTTCATAATGTCTCGTTGGCGTACCTATAGATTGAACAGGATGCGGATTTGAAAATGCGACATGTGTGTTTGGATTAGGTTGACTTCTCCTATATGCTGCTCCAGATGATAAAGACAACGGAGGATAGGGAGAACTTTGAGTTGAACAAGATGTCATATTAACATTTCCATAATTTCCTGTTGAAGGAATAGATACTTCACGTGCGGGACGAGACATCGATAATGACCAACTATCTGTGGTGGGCATATCTGAAAACATTCCAGAATCCTGTTCAATATGTTGTTGTTGATTTAAAGTGGGACCAAAATCTACTTGTCGTCTAGAGTGTACATGCTGGATTTGTTTGGGCACTGCTCCAGAGGAAGATATGCTCAATGGTAAGGAAAGTTGTTGTGATGTTCCCGTAGATGCAATAATGTTGTTATTTGAGGATGTAGTAATGGGTGAATGTACAACTCGAGATGTTCCTGGCCTTCTCCAATTACCATCAGTACCTGTTATTTCTGTCGATATCTGCTGATCCTGATCAAAGCCCAAAAATGGAGCATCTGATAATTGTGATGTGCTTGTTGTAATCATTGGTACTGTTGTCATAGGAGATGCCAATGATTCACCTGCTCCAACTACATCATTCGCCGTATCTAACTCTTTATTAATTGTTCCCTCTGCCATTTCCAGTTCTAAATTCCTTCCTCTAGTATTATAGTTGTGTCCAGATGTTTTGACTTTTCTTCTATTGTACGCCCTTACTGACATTTAAACTCAAAATATACACTCAATCACTTCACTTTATTTATGTAACAACTTATGACAAAAGAAGAAATTAATTTTGTACGTCTAGGTGATTTATGAAATTAAAAAAAATTCAAAATTTATTTTAGTCGCGTCCGGTATATAAAAAAAATACTGAAGCTAATTCACTAATTAAATTAAATAATTTGTAATATCGATATTAATATTAAAAGCCCGTTCGTTAACAAAAAAAAATTTATTTGAAGTGAAATTCACGATTTAACTAATTAAATATTAAAAGCATGCAAAGAAATTATGTTGACTGACGGAATTCAAAGAAATTAATTAATGTTTGTATTTAAAACAAACGAATGTAAAAAAAATTAAATTTGGAATTGTTACCAAAAAAAAATTAGGTGGAGCATTAATTATGACGCCGACTATGTTATGTCCCGAATTGATGTATAAAAAAAATAAAATAAGGTCGTGTTTACAAAAGTATTGCTAAACCGAATATCCGAAATCAATTAAAGAAAATGTTCGCGAATTGTTTACTTTTATTTTGATAATATTTAAACAAATTTATCCAAAATTAATTTGACATGTAATAGACCGTCAGTTATGATGCAGACTATATAAGAAATTATCGATATGTATATATGTAATCCGACTTTAAGATACAAAAAAAAAATTAAAATATTAACAATATTCTAAATTCCCGTAATTAAATATATATTTAAATTTTAATATAATATATGTAATGTTGTTATAATAAAAATTGTTGTAATGTTGTTAATGATAAAAAAAAACTTTGAAAAGCAAAAAAAATAAAAAAAATTTTGGTAGTCCGATACTTTTCAACTTCACTGTAAAAAAATGACTATACTGATTATTCGTATTTAATATATTTATACACACGCATTACACCCGACGTACTTCAATAGTTTTCACAAAGAAAAATTTAAAAAAAATAATTTGTTAAATCACGGATCTATATTTATGACGTAGACTATAAAAAAAATTTTCTCAAATTCGAGAACTAATATGTATATAAAAAAGTTTACGTGTCCCGGTAATTTTGTACTTCACTGTAAAAGTATAGTTCTAAAAATATTTGACCCGAAATGAATTATCTTCGCAAATCAATTTGTATGTATATATATAAAAAATTTTAATAATAAAACGTCCGAAATTAAATTTATTTAAAATTAATTTAATATAGGCAGAATCGTTACATATAACACGTACTATATGAAAAATTTCAAAAAAAACTGATATCTAAAATGCAAAATTTTATCAAAAAAAAAATTCAAAAAAAATTAAGTGTCCCGATACTTATGGCACAGCCTATAAAAGACCCGTATTAAATCGTCATAGATAATTATGTGTAGTTAAAAAAAATTCAGTAAATTAAATACCGAAATTTACTATTATATTAAGCTGAAGAAAAAAATTTCAATTTATTTCGAATCGTGAAGTACCGTTTCATGCGTCGCGCCCCGTATATAAAGTTTATAGTATTAATTTAATATTACCCCGAAAAGAAATTAAGAAAAAAAAGTTTTACTTGTCCCGAAAAAAAAAAATTCACTATATTTTATATTTCACTGTATACACTTAACTAATTCACACTGCTGAAAAAGAGTTTATTTATATATAATTTATATTATACTGATTCGATAAACAAAATTATACGATAAATTTTATAAAAAAAAATTAAGTAAAACAACAAAATTTTATGAATGTCCTTTATTATAAGTAGGTGGACCTGTACTTTTGACCCCGACTGTGTGATATGTCCCAACAGGGTACTATATCACCATATACTACATTCAAATTGTGTATAAAATATATGAAATACGATTTTGCTGTATACACAATGTAAAAGCAGCAAAGCTTCACGCGTGCGTTAACGTCATATTATGAACATAACATAAAGAGTCCAATCAATATATGTTGAGTGCAAGTATTATTAATTGCTGGCTATACGAATTAACTACAATAACCTAACGCGGCAGCAACGCTTCACCAATGTGTATGAACCCCAATATGTACTATTAAGCACGTTAGAGTGAATTTAAAGGCAAGGCTAGAATAACGACAAATCAGGAACTAAAATTTATAATTGATAAGCAGAATTTAAGACAAACGGCTTCACAAAAAAAATTATGAAACCAAAATATATAGGGAAACAACGTAGACTACAGATTTGCATAAGCTCGCCACGCGTTCTCACAATTTTTCATATAAATAATTGACGAATCATAAAAAAAATGACGACTTAAAAAAAAATTGTCAAAAAAAAGAAATGAAAAAAAATTATAAGTTATATTGTGTTTCAAATAAAAATAAAAAAAATCAAAATAACAATAATATAATTCATAATATATTGGCTTTTGCTTCAACTCCCCCTTTCAGAACTTCAGACTATATAAAAAAAATTTATTTATAAAAGAACGAGGCTATACAAAAAGTTAAACTACTTTATATGAAGAGCGGACAAAAGTATGGAATGAATTGCGTCACTGCGTCACTGTCTATAACTTCACTAGGGGATATCAGAAAGTATGAGGTTCAATTCTGGTACCCAACATCGTAGTTTGAAACCACAAAGTGGTAAGCCCATCAGAATTGGCTCATAACTTCGATATCCAGACATGTGACTGTCGTGATGGTATGTGATTGACACGATCGCTGGAACCCAATTGAATCTACTATTAAGTTATTCAAATGGTAGTCAACAGTGATTCCGTCAATCACACATCGCCACGCGAATGTGTTGACAACTCAACCATTAACTTGGAAACTTTTGGGTTGCATGACTTCAAAGAAGCTTTGATCAAACATCAGCCTGGTACCCAACTTTGCAGCTCGAAGACTACAAAGTGGTAAGCCAATTAGGTTGATGAATAATCAAAACAACTTCGAAGTCACTCGACCCAAAATTCCAAAACAGAATGTAAAAGTGATAATGATGACGGTGTGTAGTCCGTAAAGGACATTAAGTGTTAGCCTATGCTAACAAGGGTGCAAAAAGAAAAAATTTTCCGTAAAGGAACAAAGTGTTGAACTAAAATCAACAAAAAGAAAATTTTGTACATTCATACGAATGTACGAAGAACCACCAAAGTTGTCCGTGAAGGACTAAATGTGACACAGAGCCGTAGCTCTGTGACACCGAAAAACCGAATTTGGGCGCCATTTTGTAATGTATGAAACATTAATGTTCGGTGTTGTACTGTCAGGCAAGTACAGTCAACATATCACATATAGTTGACCTGTAAATAAATGTAAAAATTATAAAATACACAAAAATTTGTTTTATTTGTATATGAATATGTCGTGCGACGTCACAGCAGTATCTTCCATCCTAATGAGAGATGGAAGCCCACTGTAATATCACACGGCACAAACATACACAACGACATTATACACTATTGGTAATAAGTACAACATGTATTTAAAGCATGTTATACAGGGCCGCCTATTGCTGTTGAAATTAAGTAACAACACTCATTACGTCATACTTACTTCTTGAGATGGTGGAGGGTGGTAGTGGCGGCTACGCTAGCTGGCTACCGCGGTACTAGCTCGCCGGATGGGGTGTGAGTTTGCCACTGCTCCATACCTCTTTTACTTATCGTAGCCTGAAGCGGTAGAAGGTTGTAGAATCCTTCTACCAAGAATGCTTCAAATAAAAATACATCAATAAATTGAAATCACCCACACCGTAGACCTGTAAATTAAATTTGGCTCCGCTCAAGTCTGGAAAACAGCAACTACCATCGTTGGTCCTGAAATAATAAAAGATGAATGCCTCGCCCAACGATGATAGGGACTAACCCACCTCAAATAAATATAGTCTGCTGTAAATAAACTATGTTCCCATCCTTTTCAGACTAAAATATCTGTAATTTTACCAAAACATTTGTGGGAATAAGGAAGAAGAAGAACTTGAGAGCAAAAGCCAATTGTTTTGATCCTTTACATATTCATTTATTTATTTAATCTTAGCGTAAACAAAATTTATGATGAATTCATAGATTATAAAGTTATTCGTAAAAGGAATACATATCTGATAACCCATTATATATGATCGTAGAACCCTATATTTACAAAATAATAATCATACTTAATGTTCTATATATAATTAATTTTTTTTTTTTTTTTTTTTTTATGTATGTATTTAAGATAATAATCTTATGTTCTATTTTCAGCAAAAATATCTAAACATATCTTGTGATTTCCTCTTAAGGAGTTAGCCCCAAATACATAATGTACTTTTAAAAATTTATCTTTTTTTCTTTCCTCTTTTTAATATATTTTTTTTTCTTTTTAAAAGATATTCTGTCTTACTACTAATGGTATTTATTCTTTTGTTCTTTTCCTTTTGTTTTCTTAATTTATTTTTACATATTTATTCACATTTTTTTTTTCTAAATTTAATATTTCATGGGGCGCCTATATTTAAAATAATAATTAAAAAACAAACTGTTGGCGCGCTTGTCGTATGGATGAGAATGATGATGCGGTTGTTATTGTTGATGTTACTGTGGATTACAATGATAATGCTGGCTGTTGCTGAGGACACTTAGATGATGCTACAGATGATGTTGTTGAGGGTGTTGATATTGAAGCTGGTGTGGTTGTTGATGGGGCTGCTGATGATGATGAGAATGATTCATTGCAATATTTGATGATATCGTTTGCTGAGGATGATGGGGCTGTGATTGAACATCAATTTGTGTAATTGGTTCTTCAACGATAACTGTTAAACCTTTTGTATAGTTACGAAGTTCTTGATCAGATTTTTCAACTTTTGTTTACATGCATGACAACGTGAAACTTGATGAACATATTGAACACTTATTTTATCTGGCCAACTGTCAGTATTTTCGATATTAACTTTAGCACATTCCATTAACATATCAGCTACCATTTCTCCAAATAATGGACGTATATATATATTTTTTTTTTTTTTTTGATACTAAACCAACACGACATATTTTATCCAATTCTAAAAAATTTTGTTTATACGTGATAGCTATATAATAATTGTTTTATTTAAAAAAAAATTTTTTTTTTCTTAATATATTTAGGTACACTATATTCTTTTTCTTTTCTTTCACCAACATGTAATATTTACTTTTTATATTCTTCAAATTATAATTAAACACAATATAATATTTCATTATGATAATAATTTAAATAAATTATATTTTTTTGTTTTTTAATTTTTTTTTTTTTTTTGTTAATCATTTGCTCCATTATATATTATAATTATCCTAAATTTATTATTAATATTTTCAAAAAAAAAATTATATTTCACTGCCTTATGAATATTAATAAAATTTCCCATACAATTTATAATTACTATAATTATTTAAATTTTAATCTTTTTATTTAAAATTAAATTTTGTTTCTTTACTTATGCTTAACAATTATTTATTTGCTAATTCCTTTTCTTTGTTGTTTTTTTGTTTTTTTCACTAATTTGGATTTGACGTAATGTGAAATTTTATAATACTAAATATTAATATATGAATTTATTTTATTTTTGTTGTTTTCACCCCCTTTTCGTTTCTTTTTATTTGAATTTTAAATGCACACTTATTAATTGATAATAAAAAATACTACACATGTTTGGTCTTAGCTCTTAATATACCAAACATTTTGTATGAGTTTTCAAGTGATCAATTTAGGAAATCTTTAAAAATTTCATAAAACTCATATCCTCTTATATTAAATAAGAGCTAAAGACATTAATTATCTAATTTAGGAATAAACTAAATTTAATAGGGATTTATAACATCATATTAAAATTTCTTTGTATGTATATATGTGTATTTTTTCTTCACTTTTCAAATTGACAATTTTATCAATCACCTTGTTTAAATAAAATTAGTTAAAGAAAAGAATTTTAATATACCAAAAAATTATAATCAAAAATTCAAACCACTTTCTTAAAATTGTTTGGTGATAATAGCATAAATTCGTATATTTTTTTTTTTAAATATTTTAATCGGGATATTCTAATTAAAATAAAACGACATAACTCCCGTACTGCCTTACTTTATCAAAAAAAATTATATATATACCGGCACTTGTTTAAATTCGGGCATAAGTTGCCCTTATACTTTGGAAACACAAGAATGCCTAAACTAAACGCGTGGTGCACTTTTATAGTGCACCAAAACCAAAGCATATCTATACAATAAGCAGTGTCACTCTCCACGTTTTTCCTTATCATTTTTTGACCTTCGTACCGTTATACAAATGGCCTTTGCGGAATTGCAAAAAGTAGATGGTAATTAGAAGACTGTTTATATGAAAGAAATAGAAAATTTAGTAATGATGACGTTTCTGGATTTTGGAAATGAAACATTATTAAAGGGTGCACAAATTAAAAATAACAAAAAGTATTGCTTTAATTTTTATTTTTTTATTTTTTTTTTCTAAAAACATTATAAATGCATAACACTTAAAATTTTATGCTTATTATCTAATCTTTTTACATTTTTATTAAAATTTTTTATAATATTATAAATTCTTACTCTAACATATAATCTAATAAAATACATCTTATCTTCTTAAGTCGAGATTTGGACTTACCGAACATTTCATCACTGAAATGCTTTTAACAGACACGATGATCTTTTGAAATTTTTCCACCAATAAGGTAGCATTTATTAATATTGTGTAACCAAACGTTTTTCCTGACAACAAAAGATTGATTTGATTGAAAAGACAAATTTGCTAATATATTAATATATATGTATATAATTTTTAACATATTTTTTAATATAAATCTATGTCTAAAACCGAAGACAGACCAAGAGTTTTATCTTGATAAAATTGATAGTCTATAGATTAATTTTCCAGTCTGACAACTTCAGTTCTGAATGGTCTAGTTGTACAGCTGGATTATATTAATCTAGTTCTGTAAACTTTATTTTGCTAACTCGATTAACAAAGAAGAAAATATTATTTGACAGTAAAATTATATATTAATTAGAAGAATTTATATTGAAAAACAAGAAGTTTAGAGAAAATAAAACTAGATTTATAGTCTGTCACATCATTTCTCGTTAACCTAGATTACCTCAATCTAGATTAATTTTGGTCTGTCTAGACTATAAATCAGTGATGGTCGTTCACGTTTACTGAGTAAACAAGCGTAAGCAATATGTAAAGTGAAAACACAGGTAAGCAGATGTATATGAATAAATAGTTGTTATTGTAATATATCTTTTAATGCTACTAACCTTGCAATGTTTTCTGGGAACTCAAAAAATTTTAATTCTGGATTATCAGCCTTTTTAATGTTGCACGCCAAACATTTCACATGATGTTTACCCATGTTAAATATATTACTTAGTTAAACTTATATGACATATATAAAAAAAATTTATAAATTTGTTATCCTTTTTAGGTAAAAATTTAAACATCGCATGCGCCTTTTATATGCGCGTTTATATGCGCCTTTATATGCGCCTTTAAAATTACGTTATGAAAAAATCTCATGTACAGTCACGTATTTTTTTTTACTTTTTATTGTGATCTATATTTGGTTCATTCTTTCATGTACGATTAAGGTATAAGACAATGGAATTGAAGTAAAAATTTGGGTCTTTACTGTTTTTACTAATAGAAAATTTTTGTTAATATGTAATGGTGAGCATATACAATTTTTTTTTTTTTTTTTAAAAAAAGAGTGACACAGCTTATTGTATAGATAAGCTTTGGTGAGCATATACAATTTTTTCTTTTTTTTTTTTAAAAAAAAGAGTGACACAGCTTATTGTATAGATAAGCTTTGACCAAAACAAAAGATGTGTTGCTCTTATGAAATGTGAATTTTGAAACAACAGATTTACATGTGTGTGTAACGTGTAGAAAATTTTTCCATATTATGCAAAACATGCGAAAATTGAAAGAAATTTTCACATCTAATTAATCTCAGGATGAAATTTAGGACTTTTAGAACATTATGAAGTATAATTTTAGTAGTACATATAATTCTTTAAGCAAAATTATTTATGGATAAATATTAAATTTTCAAAATTTTTAAAATAAAATTGGATTAGGCAACACGGTAATTCATAATCATTTTCCATTTCATTTCATGCAAAGATAATATAGTTCTTCGTCTCAATAGATGTTCTTTTTAGTGTAAGTGGTACTTTTTCCAAACACGACACACTCACATATATGATAAAGATCGAAAAAGCTTCATCAAAATCAATAAAGTTTTTCAAAATTTTTCGAATTGCTTTTAGTTATGTACACTGTACACAATTATAATGATTTCAATAAATGTGTCTGACAGTCTGTGATATAAAGGAATTGTTTTTGTAAATCGAGTTATCAAAACTAATTGTGTAGACGGACCATAGTGTTTCGAATTTGTTCTCATTTATTATAAATATTTGCTCTCACAAATGAAATGAACACCTGTCAATGTTTAGCAGCACTAAACAATACACAATGCTATTTAAAATGTACATTTAATTCATATGATATTCCACACATATAAGTGTTATTTATATGAAAATGTATATTTTGAGTATTGAAAATAGAATAAATGAATATCATTGGCTGGAACATATAAATATAAATTTGAACATTTTTGAGAGATTTTGATCATACATATTTATTTTCCATGTATGGTTTATGCTCGTGCATAAGGATATGTAAGAAGGATCCATATTGAATTGAAGACGATCTCGTACACATACATAAATAAAGCATATAACATGAATAAACAAGTTTGATATAACCAAAGACCGATATATAAAATATATTATATCATGGTATATTTTATATTGGTCTTTGGTATAACATTGAATGCGATGTAAAAACTAATTCTAATACATACATAATAGACATTAATAACAACATGCTGCTTGCTTATGCAGAATAGATAATAGTAAATACTATATGCAATGAATGTGCTGTTTATGCGATATACATGATTGTATGTATACATCGTATATATGGTATTTTGTGCACATACATACAAGTGTAATTATAAAAATAGATTGTTCAATGATGTATATCGGGATCTATAATGTATATAGTATCAATGACCTACCTTAACATATTTCTTTATGAACATATTTGTGTGTAATGTTAAATATGAACCTTTTTGTTATTCATAGATATATGAATACATTATTTGGTAATTACATATACACTTTCGCAATCAGCTGGTTTTTTACTCATAAAAAATTGAAAAGTCAACCTTTTTGCTTTTTTTTCAACTTTGGTTTGATTTCGGATTTATGAATAGAATATAATAGTGGCTGTTTGATGCGGGGGAGTGGTGTGGGTGGTGGTGGGTGGTGATTACTCATGAGTAATTTTTCATTAGTAAGATTGAAAAATTTTATAGAATGAAAACTAAAATATAATTGAAAAAAAGAGAATTTTGGCAGGTGGGTGCGGGGATGCTAAAAGAGTATGAAAAGTGCTGTATAATTAGCGTCATTCGTTAACACTGATCAACATTTTTGAACTGAATTAAACTGATTTTTTCATATGCTCTTTTAACTATCTACCCACACTCTCCTACGCATCAAACTGTAACTATTATACTTTTTTCATAAATCCGAAGTTAAATGTAATATTTTGAGACTAGAATCATGAAGATTCATATATTTTTCGATTTTTAATGTTTAAAGAAAACTAGCTGACAGCGAAAGTTTATAATTACCGAATATTTATCAATTACACTGCAATCTGATGGTTTTCCTCTGAAAAGAATTAAATAACAAATTTGATAGGAAACAGGCCTCAAGCAAATATCCTTTTAAGATACCACAATATCTATATTTGAAGAATATATCATTCATTTACTACGTTGTCACTATTATTCAGGTTGCGTAAATGGGAAATCCACTTTGATCGTGATCAAAATTTTTCTTCTGCTTTGCTATGACTTTCTTAGATATTTTTATACATAATTTGCATATTAATATTATACTTTATAAATCATATATAGTAATATATTTAATTTTAAAATTTTTAAATTTGAAAACTGTCTTACAACTATAGTTAAACTAAAACTGGATGTACAGTATTGTTCACAACTACTTTTACACGGCATTTAATTTCTAATTAATTAATAATTGGAAATGCATCCTCGAAACATTATAAATACATAAATATAATTTCAACTGTATTAAAATATTGTGAGAACAATTGATAATTCATCGCTTTTTTGTCCGAATTCATTAGGATCATTTTAGTTCAAAACAAAGTTACATATATTTTATAGAAAAGAACAGAATAAAAAATTAAAAAATTAGGAGTTTATTTTATTTATATAAAAAACATGCAATTTTAAAAACTTTTGTTTAAAAAAAATGCTGTATACAAATATTTATGAATAATACTAAATGTCAAAGGCTATTCAAATTTCTGATAATATATTCTAAAGTAGAGACAGGTCAGATTAATTTCCTCTTCTTTGCCAACACCATGACCGCACCATGCAGAACTGACCAGTTCTCGCGCTTTTAAATGAATGCATCAAATTAAAAATTTTCATTCAAATTTATAAGTAGAAATATATTATAAATTTTACAATTTTATTTTTTATTGCCGGCAATTTTGTTTAGGAATAATATTAAATAGTTTATGAGTTATCAATTTAATAGAAATGTTAAAATACAAAGGTAAATTTTGAATTCAAAAATCAAATAAGCAATTATAATTTACTATACGTAAACCTATTCCACGTTATTTTCAAACATAATTTTTTGAATCACTACTGAAGATATTTTGATAATACGGATCTCCAAAATATTTTTAGGACTAGAATTATAGGCCCATTCTACTTAATAATTTATTTTCAAACAAACATAAATGAAAAAAATTTGATTGCATTCAATCATAAAAATCCATAAATTTACAAATAATTTATTTTCGACTTCATGACATGTTGTTTATTATATATACCTATATATGTATAATATTTTTCAAGCTACAAATAATTATCAATTTTCATTGAATCTAATTAAATGTTCATCAGCGCTAGTATTTAGAATTTTTTGAGTATATACTTTATACCACACACAAAAAACATCAACGAAATAAAATTTAAAAATTTTGAAATAAATATTTTTAAGCTTTCTGTTTTTAAAAAATATTGTATATAATTTAAAATTCATTATCCTCAAGATTTAGAAAAATATATATATTTGTAAATTATGTGCCATATTAATTTGAAAATATCAATTTTTATCCAGTTAGAAAACAAATTGACTCAGTCTATAAAAAAATTTGGTAATTCACAAAACACCTGATTTTTAAATTTCTATATTATGATCATAAATCAGAATAATACTTTATTTTTTCAGAAGTCCTAAGGCCCAAACATTAAAAAAGTCATTCTTTAAAAATTTCAAAAAGAAATTCAATTCACGGGATATGATAATATATAATCGTATCTTGCATTCATAAGTCAATGAACTCAAAAACATAACAAAATAAAACCATAATATAGCCATATGTATACATATATTATGTATAATCAAAGATAATAGTACTGGTAGTACTATCACAGATAAGTGTATAAGATCTGTGATACTATGTAAAAACATATTTATATGTATTTATATAGTATCTCTGGTATAATGCTACAGCAATTATAATGTATGCATACGTAAAAACCTCTGTTGCCAAATATTCTACAATGCTACATCAGAAAATAATGTAAACCTATACAAGTAATACATATAATCAAAGACCATATAAATGTATAGACCAGAGTACAGTACAAATGCTACAGTAATTATAATGTATGCATACGTAAAAACCTCTGTTGCTAAATATTTTACAATCCTACATCAGAAAATAATGTAAACCTATACAGCTAATACATATAACCAAAGACCATATAAATGTATATATTTATATGGTCTTTGATATAAATACAATTCTATATATGTATTTCAATTAGAAGTAGTAGTAGTAATTTATGTATCAAATCATATAGCACGCGACAAGGCATATTAACATAACAACACATACATACATATATAAAAATACATGAAATATGAAATACCTCCTTTCTCAAGTCATTCATATATTAAATACGACGATCAACTCAATACAATAAAAAAAAAATTTGAAACAGCCCTATTGTCAATTGTTGTATTCTAAAGCATTTGCGTACAAAATATCCATTTATTTTTACTTATTCAAGTATAACATCTTATCAAGGGTGCGTTCATAAACGTTACTATAGTTAACTATAGTTATCATTTGTGGCATAGTAAAACATAACTACCAACATGAATTTTGAGCGTTCATAAACATCTGTAGTAAAGTAAATTTTTAACTATTTGATGTCAAAAATTAACCCTGCTCGAGAGCATGGTTAACGATAGTAAGCCCTTAAGTGGTAATGACATTGACAATAAAAAATCGTTTGTCATTTAATTTTTTGTTGTGAATTGCGAAAATTTCAATTTAATTTATTTGGAATTAATTAATTTTGTTTTAAACTTCATTTTTAAAAAATAATTAATTTTTGACAAACAAAAAATATAATAATTATAATATGTAAAAATTTTTTAAACTTGACTTGACAGCTGAATGATAATTTATTGTTACTACCATGGTAAAAATCGCGTTCAAAAACCACTTGAAGTTAACATAACTATGGCTGTAGTATAACATAACTTTGCTTAAACTATACTACACCATGACTATGGTTAAAGTAATGTTCATGAACGCACCCCAAATAAGTGATGGTACCACTCAAAACCATATAAAATTTAATAAACCAGTCATGCAACTCACAAACTAATTCTTCTATATAAATATTCTTATTTTTCTCTCATATTTACATCCCTCCTGAATTATAAACTTTCGCTCTTTTTCGATATTGTTTCGAAAAACTTTTTCGATCTTTATTTTTGGCAAACATACAAACATTTAAATAAAAAAAATGAAATGGTTCATCTAGTAGGACTGTATTATCTTTGTTTCATGTTTGGCCTATATAACCGACTTTGAACTGTATTATCGGGTGATTTAAAAAGTGAGGAAGTGTAGTCAAAAACCGGATATGGACTAAAAATTAAAAAAATTGTATTTATAAAATAAGAAAGATGTACAGAATCATCTAATTATTAAATTAATACTAATCTCTGAAAAACATCTATAAAAGAACAAGGAATTATAATATAATTATGAAAACATTTTTAAATTTTTGAAATAAAACATAGAATTTTAAAATCTCTGGAAACAACCAATTAGGGTGGCCATGCAAATTTTGAAGTTACAAACGTTACAAAAGTTTTGAAGTTACAAAAACGTTACAAACTGAAATGTGAAATAAAGGTGCAAATGGAATTGATGAGAACATGAGGAATTAATTGAAAACTAATGGAAAAATTGAGAGAATATATATGTATGCTTGCGCGGCCATTAATATTTTAAATAAAATGCGCATTTATATGTGTATGATGTATGTAATAGAATACATGAATAGGGACGGCCATTTAAATTAAAATTAAAATTATGTATGTATGAGTAATACTCATATTTATATATTGTATACTCTATGTGAAGAAAATTATAGAACAATCTAGACCAATGGCATTGCATATTATGCATATGTATTGCATCACAATAGAAAGTGAATATACACATGCCAAAACTATAGGAAAATCACGAGCATAAGACATGCATCTGTTTCTTATCTTATGCATATTGTGTATAAAGACAATAAGAAAACAGATGCGCGTGTTGGATTTATGAAAGAAAAAAAAAATTTTTGTATTGTAATGATTTAAGGTAAATAAGCATTATAATACGAAGAATGCTATTTATGTAAACAAGGTGCAGTTATGTGTACTGTTAGGTACTCATAATTTGGAATAATGAAATATATGGTGTGATTGAATACAGTGACACAAAAAAAACGATACCCTCACATTACAAGGTTCATGTTCAATGAACTTATCCATGTATCTATTTAATAACAATAAGATATACATGTAGATATGTTTGTGTATACGCATAGGCAAGATATTGTTAAAAATCAAAAATTTCATTTCACTTACAATATATAAAATAAAATACAGATGTTGTCATATTTTGAAATATAAGATATATTTCAGAAGACGTATTATTTCATATACTATACTCCTTTATAGTATAAATTTACATACCATAAATATATACACATATATGTACATATATCTAAATTATATATACATTCTATACAGTGAATCTTCCTTGTAAGATATATGAAATCTATATTCATATGTACATATATATGGATATATGCTCTAAATCTAAATGCACGTAATGTGATAATCACATTGAAGAAACAAATTCATATTCATACATATATCGTACACAATACGAAATTTATATTATGATCCTTTCTAATATGAAAGATCATTCAAAATTCGAGAATTATTAATAAGTATGTTGTATATATAAGATGAAACAATTAATACACAAAACAGGTTTAATTTGAAAGCAAGTCCTTTCTTCCTATATTTTCCTATATACATACATACTACGTGGGTTGATAAGTTTCCTGTATTCATAGTAAAGCACGTAAATTTTCACAATTTTTTTATTTAATTTTCTACATAATCTCCTTTTAGCTCTACACACTTATTCCAACGTTTCTCCAACAATTCTATCCCTTCCCTATATCGCACTTTGTCTAACCCTTCAAAAAATGCGTTTGTTTCGGTTATGACGTCACTATCCGATGAAAATCTCTTTCCCCGTAACCATTTTTTGAACTCTGGAAACAAAAAGTAATCACTGGGAGCCAAATCTGGAGAATAAGGAGGATGTGGAAGCAGTTCGTATTTTAATTCATGAAATTTGGCTATCGCAATGGTTGACGTGTGAGCTGGGGCATTGTCCTGAAGAAAGAGGATTTTTTTCCTCGACAAATGTGGTCGTTTTTTTAAAATTTCTTCATTTAATTTGTCTAACAATGTGCAGTAATACTCACCAGTGATCACTTTTCCTTTTTCCAAATAATCAATGAGTATTTTCCCATGTGTATCCCAAAATGTAGTGGCCATGACTTTCCCAGCCGTCTGTTGAGTTTTGGGTCGCTTATGGTAGGCTTTCACCTGCTTCCATCAATTCTGCAAATTGTTTATTTGATTCAGGTGTATAATGATGAATCCATTTTTCGTCAACAGTTATTATTCGACGAAAAAAATCCGCTTTATTGCCTGTCAACATTTCCAAACATTGCTGTGAAGTGGTCACACGTCTGCATTTTTGGTCGATTGTTAGCAAACGCAGCATCCATTTTGCTACAAGTTTCTTCATATGCAAATGTTCATGCAAGATATTAATAACACGTTCTTTTGAAATGTTGACGATGTTCACAATCTCATTCACTTTCACTTTTCTATCACTCAACACAATATCATGGATTTTTTCGATATTTTCTGGTATTGTTACCTCTTTTGGCCTTCCACCGCGTTCATCATCATAAACACTTGTACGTCCACGTTTAAATTCACTGACCCATAAACGAACAGTCTCATATGATGGTGCAGACTCACCCAAAGTTTCGTCCATGTCTTTTTTAATATCGGTTGCTGATAAGCCTTTCAAATGGAGATAATGTATCACACTACGAACTTGAACTTTATCCATTTTATAAAAAATGCTAAACACACGTAATTCAATTGCTTGTAAAATATAAATTAATTGACAGATAGGTTTGAAAATAAAAATGGCGTCTCATAAAAGATCATAATTTCTAAAAAAAATACTCCTAACTCATCGAAGTGTCATCTACATGTTAATACAGGAAACTTATCAACCCACGTAGTATATGTACAAGTTACAAGTAACAATATGGTATGTGATATAATCATACTACCATACTATACGACCGTACTATACTACCATCAAAACACATTTTATATTCATATATTCATACTACACACACTACCAATACTATATATTTCAATACTTAGAACTTAAAATCCAACAAGAAAATTCAAGAAGAGTTGATTGCGATGCGATGGAGAAATTCAAGAGGAAGAAAAATATCCCTCTTTTTTGTACTAGTTTTCACATCTTTGCATTTCTAGTATCTTTGGTTATATGTATTACTTGTATCAAAAACCATAGAATATATAAGACGTTCCAAAGAATATAGAGCTAAAGCAATAGAATTTTCATTCCACAATCTGTCAAAAATTCAGAACACATAAAGTTACATAAATATCTTCGTTCGAAACATGTTTCGAACATAAATTTTTCCCCTCATAATTGTATTAAAATACACATAATTTTTCTTACTTACTATGTCTGAGGTAAAGATTGAAACAGATAACATCCGTGCCGTAATGAACAGTACTGACTATATATATTTTTTTTTTTCAAATATACATACATATATACATACAATATACAATGTATATAGTATATATTAAGTGCACGCGGATACTCAGTCCATTATGGCACCGCCGATCAGTAATTTATGTCAGATATACCATCCAGTTTATCATCAGTAATCAGTTACTGGTGTATATTGTTGATGGGAAAAATTAATGATCGACTTGGGCAAGAGTAGCGCGCTGGCTGGGGTTCGAACCGTGATCTCAGGATCACAAGACGAAACCCAACCATCGAGCTATTCAAGTCCCTCACGTACCTGACTATATAAATAAGGCACATGTATGTTCAGTGTCAAACAGTACTATCACTGAGGCAGCGTGATGACTGATGATAGTGTACTGTACTGGTGAACGATGCTAGTTGACGGAGAGGAAGCTATCTGTTTGCTATTTAAGAGGTATTCGGAATTATATTATATATTTGCCATACAAATCGTCTAGATTAAAATCTGTTGCGGGGAAGGGAATCGATATAATATTATATTTTGTATTATGCATTATGTATGTGTGCAATGGAATAATGTGAATTGTATTGTATTTAAAGGCAAATACAAGTTTATTGTGTATTATGATAATATATATAGCTACGTGTATAATATTCATTACGGAATATTATGTAGTATGTAGTATCAAAGCCTAGATAACAAGTTGTTATATTGGGCTTTGGTAAGATGTATAATAACAAAGATCCTTATCTGTATTCTGTATTAGTATAATACGAATTTATTTGCGAATATTAAATGTATGTACAATATATATGTATATGAATTGTTGTGAATGATAAGTAAAAGGGAATAACAAATTAAAAATTTTTTTCAAAGAAATGTAAACAAACATTTTTTTTAAATAGGGAGTAATATACATAATAATATATAAACGAATGACATAATGACAAACATACGTATGTTTGTATATAATTGGTATGATCTGCATTGATTATAAATTGAAATATTTTTTCCTTATGATCTGTGTTTTGGCGTGGTCTTATATTAATTATTTCATAATCTCTATTCGAGTATTATGAATTACAATAATAATTATCATTACATATTCGTATGAATATGTATAAGAATAATTTTTGAATTTTAATTATGAACGTAATAAGCAAAAAATCTTAAAAATACTATGCATTACATATATGTGGATATTTCGCATGAATGGTATATCTATACACTTGCTTAGATATAATTTTAATATTTCAGGTGATTATACATATATGCAATATGATTTAAATATTATATTTTTTATCGTTACTTTTTCTTTCCACCTGTATCCCTAAATATTGTAGGTATTGTAATATCACAAACAATATACAAATAATGTGGTAATATATAGGTATATACTTAATACAATACGCATATAGATAATAATATACATGTACATAAAAACGTATATGTATGTATGTACATAAAAACAGTACAAAAGCAATGTGAAATTGTACAATATCAATATCGAAGGGTAATAATATACTATATACATAGGTGTGTGTGTACATTTGTAAAAACAAGATCGCACGAACATAAAAAAAAATAAAGAAAAAAATATAAGCCAACGAAAACAACAATAATTTAATAGTTATCAAAATTGAATATAATACCAATAATACTGTATTAAATATAATACCAATAATACTATATTGCTTACTTGTCTAACAACTTCTATAATATAATATAATACATAATGCTAATAATGTAGGGTTTTCCAGTAAGGACATAACAATTTTATATTTAAGTAAAATAAAGAATAATTAATATACATATAAGGTTAAAATTTATTCCAAGTGAAGTACACAAATTACATTTAATTATGGAATTCGATCTCATTCATATGACCACCGCGAGCACGAAAATTGGAATAAGCGCTCTTAAAGTTGTGACTACCGATTCAGAATTGCGGTAGTAATTTTTAATAATTTCTAAATGTTGCTCGTTCGTGAACTTCACCATGATAAAAATGTTAACATTGACTGACGTTCTGAAGTTGACAGATTATGCCAAATGTTCAAGGCCTCCTTTGTATTAAAACACAAAATCGTTATGTCCCTATTGGAAAACCCGATATAAATGCATAAGAATTGTATTATCCTATAACCAGCCATTCACACTTATTATTTAATTGTTTATTTTATATTGGGTCCTATTATGAGTGTCGATAATATCGTCTTGTCATCGACTATCGCCTTGACTCGACAAGTTTTGTATTATGAATGGCGATTTGAGGCGAGAATATCGACATTTTGAGTCGATCAGTTAAAACTAATCAATAGACATAGTAGTCTATGGTGATTTGACATTTCATGTATGCTTTGTATATAAGATAAATAAAATTTGATATGACAATATCTTACTGTCGAGACGACCGATTTGCATAATACAAAATTTACATCGTCTCGTCTCGTCTTAATTTTGTCGATAGTCGATATTATCGACATTCATAATAGGGCCCATTAATTTTTATAAACTCAATCCTACAAGTGTATACGTACATTACATATGTACATAGTGTCTACAATATAATATGAACGTCGGTCGATATGAACAAACAGCACAGCATATACATTTACTTACGTACATTACGTAGTAGTACACAAATACCAAAAATCATTTTGTTCAATATTGTAAAATACATATTTTTATAATTATAATACAATATACATATATGTATATAATACATATATATTGTCCCTTTAAAAATATCTCGGCTAATGCATTTATAAAAAAAACCTGAAATATGTATATAGTACATATATATATATCATAATATCATATTATCATCATCATCATATTATATATTATAATGATTATCCGCATACATATATAATCGTATTGCATTAGCGTATACAATGTACAATATAAAATATAAATTTACATTGTATTATTTGCCGTATACCAATTACCATTGCATTATCAATGTATGGGTATGCTCGCATAAGCACAAATTACAATAGAGCAAATAGCAATAAAGAAATGATCGATAGAAATAAAAAGAAAAACCAGTGATAAAAACATAGCAATCAACCAGCAGCAGTATAAAAATTATATATATATAGTATATATATCTACATTATATGTATATTTGAAAACTATAATGGCGTATGAATAATCAAATTAACGCACACACAAATGCTATGTGTAAACCTATTTTCATTCATAAATACGAAATTATTTTTCGAAGTATTTTTTCGAAGTATAAAATTATACACAATATGTCATACACATTAATTACAAACATGTGCGAAATCCAAAATTTTTTCGTTTCATTCCACGTCATCCACATTAATTGTAACTTTCCCCTTTTTCAAAATTTCGAAGCAAGAAAATATGTATTTTGGCAAACATACAGACATTATTTGAATTTAACCGTCGAATGTTATTTCTATTGCTTTAGCTCTATATTCTTTGGACGTTCAAAGCTGATTATAATCGAAAAAATAGCTTTAAGATCATATCCCAACATTGGTGGCTATAGCCAAAAACCATAGAATATAATAAGACGTTCCAAGCTGATTATAATCGAAAAAATAGCTTTAAGATCATATCCCAACATTGGTGGCTATAGCTTTTTTGCTGATGTTAATGTAATATTAATATCTCAATCCACTGTAATATAGGATAGGATTTATGTAATGTTCAACATGAAATTGTTTTTATCAGCAGAACAAGCCAATGCGTGGCAATACAACACGATAGAGTGGCGAGCTTTATATTGATACATTGTTGTGTAGTTGTATGTATATTTTCCTTTAACATTACTAACTTTATGTACCCGACATGAGTGGCTATAGTAGTCTTTTGTTGTTCATATTCTATTTATTTACTATTTATGTATATATGAAATGGACTGTATGCCACGTCAGGCTATAGTGATTTGATTCTTGTATAGATCATGGTTGTGTGGTTGTGTGTATATTTTTTTTACACATCATTCATACATTGGGTTTATTGGTACCGAAGATTGGTGTAGTTTTAATTGTTATGTGCAAATATATATGTATATATGTATATACATATATGTATAGCTATGTATATACATTAGACTACACTATTTTTGTATTTTTTTTTTTTTGATTTTCTGGATTTAAAAATTAAGTGTAACTAAAAATTTGTATATTTTTTATATTATTAGATAATATAAGAGGATACTATAGCATTATGATTGTATAGTGTATTATCTGTATATCGTGATTTCAATTTTGTATACATGTACCTACATATGTATTTATGTGCATGTATGGATTGAGTTTTCAATGAGAATTTGTAATATTATTCCTTGCCCTTGTAAACAGTTGTGTTTTGTGTTCGATTTATGCTTCATTTCTATGATTCTATATGTTATGTCTGAAAATATTACATCCAGAAATTATGTTTTGCATTATTTTCTTATTTTTGTATTCCTTTGTTGTTTGTTTGTAAACAAGAATACACACGTGTATATTTACACATTATCCTCAATTTACGAGCCACCCTCATTGATTTTGGCCGTTATAATACCAAGTTTTGATATTTTTATTTAAACGTTTAGGAACAAAAAAAAAGTCATACAAAATTCATTTTCTACTTCTAATTCTGATGTTAGGTTAGGTCCTTCTTGATGACCAGTCTTTTTCACATCGTATGTGTTGTTATTTTTTTTTTTAATTATTTTATATAGACCAAGAAATTTAGTTTTAAGTTTGTTTGCCGGTCATAATTGTACTCTTTTTATAGCTATAAAATCATTAATTTTATATATCTTGGCTGGTTTTCTTTGTAGATTATTATGGTGACGATTTTCTTCTTGGATCTTTTGAATGTTTATTTTAGCTATTTCTCTTAACCTTTTCCGCTTCTCATAAATAATTGCTGTATTTTTTCCTCTATTTTTTCTTTAATCTTTATATCATTTTTATTTCTCATTTTCACACCATGTATGTAGTAATTCAAATGGAGTTGTTTTGATACTGCGTTGATATGTTGAATTTATGATTCGTTGAACTGGATCAATAAATTTATACCATTTCGATGGAACTTCAATCGTCATTTTTGTCAAAACTGATGTTACTATAGAATTTCTTCTTTCAACTTCGCCATTAGCACGAGGTTAACCAGTAGTGATGCAATTATGAATAATTTTTTCTGTCTTGCAGTAATCTTTAAATTTTTCACTTATAAATGCAAATCCTCTATCTGTTATAATTTGGTTTGGGTTACCGAAATGCTTCTTTTGGATTTCTAATTTAGAAATTGTTTCTTCAGATGTTGTTGATTTTACTGGATACAGCCAAACAAATTTTGAAAAATCGTCATTTATAACTAAAATGTTTTTGTAATTTTTGTTGGTTGTTTCTAATGGACCCATATGATCCATATGATACGTCGACAGTGCTTTTCTTCTTGCTTTAAATCTGTACTTATAATTGTTAATACGGGATGTCTACTTAGAGCATCTACATGTCTCATGCTTGAACCTGTACGGTGCTTAATGTCTTAGTTATATTCAGATATAAACAAAGCCCATCTTGCGACTTTAGCTATTAGGTCTTTTTTTCTAATGTTTTAGTAAATGCAGCGCAACCAGTAATGATTGTAAATTTTTGTCCGAGCAAATATATTCTCAATCTTTTTAATGCGAATACTGTTGCTAGTACTTCAAGTTCATAACTTGAATATTAGTGTTCTGTACTTGTTGTTTTCTTACTTGCGTAATACACTGGATGCAAGTTATCATTATCGTCTGATTTTTGCAGAAGTACAGCTCCATATCCATATTTACATGCGTCAGTATGAAGTTCAGTAAATACACCTTTTTTATATACAAAAAAAAAATTTAAAAGAATAGATTTAGTGGAGTTGGAGGCCGAACGAAGCCTTGGAAAAAGGAGATAACAAAAAAAAAAAGTTCTTAACCCTTTGTATTTAGCCTTTTTAAAAGGGTTATATGATGAAACAAAGAACTAAGGAAGGGAAAAGAAATTTTATGCAGGAGGAAAAAATTTCTCAGTTACCCCTTTTTTTTATTCTAAAAAAAAACTGTTTTACTTTTATATAATATTCTCTTTTTTTTAAACAAAATTTACTTTAAAAAAATCATTTTTCTTTATTTTAACAAAAATTTGAATTTGAAAAACACGAATCAAGCGATTTTCACAGATTTCTTCTTTTTTCTAAAAAAAAATTACTCAGTAATCCGCGCGTACATTGTGACGGTCTCACTTATATATTACGCGTGACGTTCGCGAAGTTTCTATCAATTCTACGTCAACAAATTGATAGATATTTCCAATAGCACAAGTGCTGAATTCGTGTTGTTAGTGCTTACAATAATTTGATAATTTTCCAAATGTCATCATGTCGTAGAAAGAAGAAGAAAAAGAGGAAAAAATATGTAAACAAAAGTGACAATTGTGATACAGGTAAGTAAATTGAATTATAAATTGATACAGGTACGGGTATACATTGATATTTTATTTTTGAGAACTGGTTTTCGACACTTTGTATATTATGTGCTGGCATTGAAGCGGTAAGAGATAGACCTTTGCTGTAAAGGGCAAAAATAAAGCAGGTGTCTTAGACTTTCTGTTTTTGTAATTTGAAATTAATATAGAGGGCGCTTTACTTCCACAGCCTGTATTATCTCTGAAAAATATGGCAAAAAATCACTAAATTCTGACTTTAAAACACAATAACTCTTGAAACAAAGAACGTAGAGAAGCATATAAGGTATCATTGAAGAGAGGGGGGAGTTTCCTTCAGAGTTTTCTTACACCACATTCTTCTAGCTAGTACACCGTAGTTATTAAAGGGTGTTTCGTAGATTGAGTGCGAAAAATCTTCATCGCCCTCTAGCGGCTAAACGGCTGAGATTACCCCCCCCCCCCTCTAGAACGATTTTTTGTTTGTCTAGGCGAGACCTATCTACTGTGTGCCGGATGACCACCCGAAACGGGACACCCTGTATGTATGTATGTATTATATTCTCTGCGATAGCAGGTAGATTGAAATGTACAAAAACAAATTTACTCTGGCTATTGCAAATACGTTTGCGTATAATTCTTAAAGCACAGGCAAAGCAGACATTCGACACTACTACATATACTGTCAAATGTTAAAATATGTGCGTTAATGCGTATATAAATACACTGATAAATTCAATACAGTACCAAATTTATATTGTTTCCTGGTGAATGGGTGCTATGTATGTGCTATACGCTTTGTTAGTTTTACTGGTTGTACAAACTTATGAACATATGTATTAAATGTGTAAAAATGAATATGTATTGTACTACATATTAACATTCATTTAAAGTTAACAAAAGACATTGTATTTTTAAGAGAACTTTCTCCTCTTTCGTCGCGAAATAATAAGTGGTTCCTGAGATATAAGGACTCAAAATTTCATGTTTTTAAAAAAAAAAGATTTTCAAACTTCTTTTTATATTGATATATTTCCGAAAGTTGAAAACAAAATAATAAATAGATAATTTTGTCCTCGTTAAAATGATATTCCTTACACCCTCATCTGTCATCCCACTAAGAAACTGTGGACAAACGTATGCAACAAAGTGCATGTTGGTTATATACAACTAGTTCTTTTTTGTTGAAATAATGAAAAAGAAAAACAAACAATAACACATCAAATAATGAAAATGATTAAAAGAAACAGTTATGTGTGTATATATTTATTTTTATTAATTTTACTCTTTGTTATTTTTTTTTCTCCTGGAAAAGACCGATTTTATTTTTCGGTTATTTTCCGATGTTATATTTGGTTTTATTTTACAAATTAATATATGTAATTGCTAATCACTTAGGTCGTGGTACTCCGTTACCAAATCTTCTTAAATCACCATTAAAATATATCAATAATTTTTTATATATATTGTAACTGTAATATTTATATGCATTTTCTGGTTTTTTTTTATATACATAGGTGTAAAAATCAAAATTTTTTCTTTTATCTGTTGATTTGAATGGATTCCACTTTATTAGCTCTAAAAGCTGATACGGACTTATACCTTTAACAAGTCTAAAGGTCGTTACTAGTATGTCTGTAATTGGCATCACTAAAAATGCATTTATAATAAAATTTGGTACATTTGAAAAATCAACTATATCACTTCTATTGAGTAATCGCTTTCTTGCGTTGATACGGTTTTGTTCTATTATTGAATTGTTTGTTATCATTGTCTTTATTTCGTTTTTATGAAGAGATGTAATGAACTGATGTAATCAATAAAAATGAAATTACAATCAACTTGATCTTTTATGTAAATACTAGCTGTGAATAACCGCTTCGCTGTGTCATTTTTACTTGTACAGTTACTTGTTAATGTTTATAATCTATCACTACTTACTCCATAATTTTTTCATATAAAAGACGCATTTTCCTTTTTCCTATTAACTATTGATCTTACTTGTTTGTACATTAATATTGTTGGAAAAATGTGCTTTTCACTTCTCCTACTTTCAACCCCTTTTCTGTAGAAAATTCTACAGAAGTAGAGAAAAAAAAGGGTTAAAAGTCTTATATAAAAAAGGGAAAGGAAAGGTTAAATTAGAGGCCGAGCGGAGCCTTAAAAAGAGGGATTTTTAATAATTAAAATAATAAAATAACTCACCTTGTTCCCCTTTTTTTTTATTACTAAAAAAAAAAAATGATTGCAAATTTTCTTTTTTTTTTATTTCACTAAATTACAAAATTTTAAAGTTTAAAGTTTAAAAAAAAAACGAATTAAACTAATTTACAAAATTAAATTTAAAGTTTAATTAAATTAAATTTTATTTAATTAAAATTGATTGAAAAAAAAATGAACAAACTAAAAAATTAAAAAAAAAAAATACCGACTCACTAAAAAAAGACTGAACTAAAAAAAACTCGATTCATTAAGAAGAAAGAACGCGATTTACTAAAAACTCGATGTATAGTGACGACAGCATTAATATACCTGTCGTCACATACAAAAAAAAAGCATCGATCTTCTGGAAGTTTCCATCAATTCGCCGAAAGATGACAACGTCAACGAATTGATAGAGACTTCCAGTGGAATGTGGAACAACTTTCTACAACGAATGTCAACGAAATAAAAGAAAGTGATTATAACGTTGACATTTGACATTGTAGAAAGAAGAAGACTATAAAAAAATGTAAACAAAGTGAAGTCATCACAATGTTACAGGTAAGTATAGAATTATTTTAATCAAAATTATTTTAATTTAAATTAATTAATTAAATTGATTAATTAATAAAATTTTTCTTTTGCAGGTTTCCAACACGACCCCCCGTTTGGAGGCTCAAAGTTCCGACTGAGCCTTTAGAGTGTCCAGACGTCACTGATAGGCCAGGATTACCTGAAAAGAAAAGAAAAGAAAAACAGGCTTTCCGCAGTGAAAAGTTCTAGACAAATAAAATAAAAGCAATAAAAGAAAAGGCTCACTGGATCGGAACGAGGAGAAGTGAGGAAAGGAAGAGTTCGGGTGTGATACCTTAGATTGTGGCGGGAGCTAAGCTATCGCGATGGACAACACTTGTGCGGTTGGATGCCTGATGTTTTATCCGATAGACTACGTCGGTGATTACTTTATAGGGACCATCCCAGTCTCTTTGTAATTTTGGACAACGTCCCTTTTTCCGTTTGGGGTTTAACAGCCAGACAAAAGGTCGCCAAATGAAAGGGGTTAGCTTTAGCAGACAGGTCGTATCTATCCTTCATTCTCCGTTTCGATAAGTCCAATTGAGTTCGATTAAAGGCATAGACTTTAGTTAGCCTTTCTTGAAGGTTTTTGACATAATCTGACAGCTCTTCAGGATGTTTGCCAGGAGGATCTCCAGTCAATAATTGGATAGGTATTCGGAGTTCCCTCCCTAGGTTTAAAAGACCGATAAGAGAGAAGAAGGAGAGGCAGATAGGTGTCCCAGTCTCTCTGGTGTTCACTAACGAACTTGGAGAGATAGTCCAAGATGGTCCTGTTAAATCGTTCTACTAGAACATCACTCTAGGAGTGCAAGGCAGTGGTCCGAGTCTTTTCTATTCGGAAACGACGCAAAACATCAGTAAAGATCGCGGACTCGAAGTTTCGCCCTTGATCTGATTGTGGCTGTCTACAAAGCCCGAATCGCGAAAAGACTTGACACACCAATGTTTCTGCCACTGTTTCCGCGGTCTGGTCAGGAATAGCTATGGCCTCAGGCCATTTGGTAAAATAGTCCATAAGCACAAGTACATACCTGTTGCCAGTCTTCGTTCAGGTAAAGGCCCCAAAATGTCTACAGCAACCCGTTCGAATGGTGATCCAGAGTTCCGAATTTGCAAAGGTGCCTTCCTTTTCGGGATGGCTCCTTTGCGCTGCTGGCAAGTCGGGCATCGGAGGCAATATTCGCGAACACTAGCCGAAAGTCCGACCCAGTAGTACCTAAGACGGACCTTCGCTAGAGTCTTGTCGATGCCGAAGTGACCTCCAGCAGGGCTGTCATGTAACTGCTGCAACACCTCGAGGCGTAGACATTCCGGCACCAGTATCTGCAACTGACCGTCCGGGTTGGTGGACTTCCTGCAAGCCACTCCGTCCTTAATTACCAACGATGAGAACATTGCCCAATAAGCCTTCAACGATGGTGAAACAGAGCTAAGGGTTTCAGCGTCTGGTCTTTCGCCGGCGCTTAGCCACTGTCGGACAGTCTGTAGATCCGGATCGGCTTCCTGGAGCTGACTCACATCGATGGCTTGCACCGTTGAGGTCCTTATCAGGAGAGACTGTTTCTCCTCGAGTCGACTACAGTACGCACAGGAAGTTACTGCGCAAGGCTTTCGGGACATCGCATCTGCGTTACCATGATCTCTTCCGGCGCGATGATGAATTTCCTGAAGTCGTTCTAGCCAACGAGCGACTTGGCCTTCAGGTTCACGAAAATTCATCAACCACCTTAAGGAGGCATGATCGGAACGCAGTAGGAATCGACGTCCCAGAAGGTAACGCCAAAATAGAGCCACTGCCTTGACGACAGCTAATAGCTCTTTCCGGGTAACACAGTAATTAATCTCAGGTCTACTGAGCGTTTTACTGTAATACTCGATGGCCCTCTCTTCGCCATCTTGGAGTTGCGACAGGACCGCTCCCCAAGCATACTGACTGGCGTCGGTGTCCAAAATAAAGGATCGTCATCATTTGGTTGGGTAAGTATATGTGCAACGGTCAATTTCTCCTTGAGGGTAGCAAATGCTAACTCACACTCCTCCGACCAACTGAATTTGGCAGACTTCTCAGTCAGTCCCGTCAAGGGTTTAGCAATGGCGGAGAAATTTTTTACGAAGCGCCTATAGTATGCGCACAACAAGGAAGAGGCTGAGAGGAGGACATCCTTGTTCGGCACCAGAGAAGTATGAAGGAGTGTAATTATCTCCTGGAAGGGTTGAAATTCGAGGAACTATAAAGTTCTTGCCAGGAAAGAAGAAGAGTGCCGTAAGGGAATCGACTCTTCCTGTAAGTGGAGGAGATCTTTTTCTAAATCAAAAATGCAACCGTACTGTTTTAGTAAATCCATACCCAGAATGCAGTCGTCATGGTATTCCGCGGAATAGGTTAAGTGTTTGACCGAAAAGCGGCCGAAAATTGTTATTTGAATTAGGACTTTACCTTCGACGGGGATGGTCTCACCAGTGACGCTTTGTATGGTAGCATAGGATGGTAGGACTTCCACCGCACAAGGGCTTCGTTGTAGGACTCGGGGGTGTATGATCGTTCTAGTAGCTCCTGTATCCACAATCATCATAATAGGTATGTCATTGACAGTGCCATGGACGTTAAGGTTAGTTCCAGTAGAGACCACTGTAATGGGGATTGCGATTGGGGCCGATTCTTCCACCAACTCTGGACCCAAAGGGTCAGTGGAAACTAGTTTAAATCTGTCGTAAGTAAGTTGGAGGCAGAGTTGGAGGCAGACAAATCAGAAGTACTGCAATTCGATGGCCGAGAAGAGGGTTCATAGTCCGGTTTGTCGGCACTGGAAGGCTGAGGGGGTGACTTGGCGTTCGGTGTAGGAGGGCTAGGTGACCTAGAAAGGTGTGCAAAGGACTTTGGGATGCACTTAGAAGGGCTAGGTGACCTAGAAGGGTGTGCAGAGGACTTGGGTATGGACTTAGAAGAGCTGGGTGGCCCATTAGACTTTCCAGATGACTTGCGGTTTAGCTTGGAACGGCTGGGTGACCCAGTAGAATTGCCGGATGATTTTGGGATTGGCCTGGCAGGACTAGTTGACCTAGTAGGCTGTGCAGATGCCTTGGGGCTTGTGTCACGAGGCCAAGTAGGTGCCACGGATGGCTTGGGGCTAGTGTCAGGTGTCCCAATAGGCTGCACAGGTGATTTGGGGATTTTCTCAGAAGTACGAGTTAATCCAGAATACTTGCCAGATGGCTTGGCAGGACTAGATGACCTAGTAGGCTGTGCAGATGCCTTGGGGCTAGTGTCAGAAGGCCCGGTAAGCAGCACGGATGGCTTGGGGCTAGTTTCAGATGACCCAATAGACTGTACAGGTGATTTGGGGATTTTCTCGGAAGTACAAGATAATCCAGAAGAATTGCCAGATGGCTTGGGGCTTGTCCCAGAAGGCTGCAAAGACGATTTGGGGATTTATTTGGGGCAAAGAGATAAGTCTGTCTCAGATGGATTCAACCCCTCCTCGTGTTGCTATTTCACATTAGTTGCTCGAGGGGTACGAGAGCTAGAAACCACATCGAAAACTACCTTGTGCCCCTGTCTCAAACGAAGTTTTCCCTTGTTTTTCTTTTTTTTCCCCTTCTCCTTTTTTTTGGAAACGCAGTCTTTGTGGACGAAAACCTCCTGCCCGTTGTCATCTCGCACAATAAACCCGAAATTTTTAGAAGGGTTGAAGAATTTTGCTTGCCCTGTGAGCCCGGTGGCAATCACTTCAACAGTAGATGGAGTGTCTTTAGGGAAGGGGTCCAGCTCGCACTCCTTCAAACTGGACCGGTGGCTTTTCCCGAAGGTGCTTGCTATTATTTGGGGACTCATGGACAACTACCTGGTTTGCCCTTGCCCCTTTTCGGCTTTTTCGGGTCGAATTTCGACTGGCCTTCATTCGAATGGCCAAGGCCAATGCTTCCTCTAGACATTCTGGGGCTGCATTTCTGACTCTTTGTTTTTTTTTTTTTTTTTTTTTTTAAAATATACATATATACATACAATGTATATAGTATATATTAAGTGCACGCGGATACTGAGTCCATTATGGCACCGCCGATCAGTAATTTTTATGTCAGATATATCATCCAGTTTATCATCAGTAATCAGTTACTGGTGTAAATTGCTGATGGGAAAAATTACTGATCGACTTGGGCAAGAGTAGTGACACCAGGCCGACACCATCACAAGACCGACACCTAACCATCCAGCTATTCAAGCTCCTCTGACCCTCTGTTGGATGTCCAAATCCGCTAGGCCATCCACAAATGTCCCAAAGCGATTCTGTCGCGAGCGGCCTCTGGGCAGTCAGGGAAAGCGAGGTATACCAACCTCTGAATATGCGTGGCAAAATCAGGTAGAGGTTCCTTGTCTTTCTGCAGGCGTCCACGAAGCTGGATGTGAGCCACGGACTGACGGTATTGCATGCTAAACCTCCTATCCAAGGCCTGTTCTAGAAGGTCATAGTTGTCCTGGACAGCTCTAGGTAGGGTTTCATAGTAGCCCAGGGCTGTACCCGTTAGGTGTGGCGCAACCCTAGGGCCTTGAACTCTCCAGGGCAATCATTTGCCCTCGACACAGCCTCGAAATGGGGCTTGTAGCTCTGCCATGGCTCACGTCCATAAAACTCCTTGTGGGACACTCTCATAAAAGGATGCCCTGAGCCCATCATAACTCTGCTGTTAGTTACTGATGGTTGTCCAAAATGCACGCTGGGTCTGCGCTGACTAGGCCAGGAAGCATGATTGGTAAGGGGTACGTTTTGGGCAGGGTTGTGCAGGTCAACATTCTCCCCTACTACCTCATACCGCTGTCTGGGTTGATTTTCTGGCTCTCTTTGGAAGCCTGCTACAAACCTGGATTGTCTATTTGAGTAGAAGAGTGCTAGAAGAGTATACCCTGTATTTACAGGTAGTGACGGAAAGTCAACTTCTGGTCCAAGGAATACTTCGTAAGGGACCACATGGCTAAAAGTTTGATTAATAATAGGGGTGGCAGCTAAATCTTGTCCAGAATTTCGGCGGTTATAACTTGGAACTTCCCTGGTGGATGGAAAGACAGAAGCGCCATCTCTGCAGAGTTCAGGTGCGAAAGATGTTGGTATGACATTGGGAGTGCACACAGTCTCAGATAGAGTCATTTGTTGTAGCATTGTTGAAAAATTGGACTCAACAGTGTTAACAGGAACAGTTGGCCTCGCTCTGACAGCCTCGGTCGTAGGTAGGCTAGCTAAACGCTCGAGTTCATCCAACCTTGTAGCACTTGCTGCTTGTTGGCTCTGTTCCAGTTGCTCAACTCTCTGTGACAGTCCCTTTAGCGCACTCGTCATGTCAGATACCAGCTGCACCTGCAGCGCCATCTGCTTTGCAAGTTCCGAGAGGGTAGATTCGAGTGTGTCAGAGATGGTTCGCTTATCCTCCACACCAAGGGCGGAATCAGATGAACGTTCCCCCTCAGACATATTAGAGCAGTAAGGGTAAGTATAAAGTAGCCCAAAAAGTAACCAAAAGCTAAGGCAAAAGTAACCAAGTCGAAAACGAAAGGAAAAATGATGAAAATTTTCAATCTGCGGGCAAAATCAGACAAAGGAAGGGTATATATAAAATTTTCACAAAGAAACATCAAAATGTGGGAACACCCTGTAACGATTACACAGTATACGCGTACAATTGCTGCTTTTGCTTGCAGACAAGAAAATAATCACCCCGTTATGGAACAGTCTGTACAATACTGTAATGGAAAATGTGCAAACAGGAATATCTAAATTAAAAGAATAACAAAGGGTGTACAATGAAGGAAGTGAAATTCAAAAGTTGTTACAAGTAAAAAGATGGACAACAGTTTTAAGAAGGAAGAAAGTTTGATAACAGAAAGAGAGCGGTACACTTTATGTGCACAGAATAGATAGAAATTTCTACTAAAACAAAGCAATATAAAGAAAGGGACCACCTGTTACAAAAGAAAGTAGGTCTTTTGAAACAGAAAAGGTGTGGCAAACTTTATATACAGCAAGAAAAAATCGAAATTTCTATTTATGGCACGATAAAGAGAGGAACCACTCCTTTAGCAAACAAAAAAAATGATCTTCGTTAAGACTGAAGAGATTATTTACTTGTAACAAAAGGAATTTAGGACACCCTGCAAAATAAAAATTAGAAAACGAACCACCGTGTTACAAAAAAAAAAAAGAAAAAATAGTCTTCACAAAGACTAAAGTTTATTTGTAACCAGAAAGATGGGTGACACCCTGTAAAATTCAATTTTATAAATAACTGATTTCATATAACATTGGTTGAACTATGTACTACACGTGTATAACTGTCTTCATAGAAACAAAAGAAAAGAAGTACAAAAAATGAAATACACGTGTTTTATAGAACGTTGTCCACAGAACAATCAAAATTATATAAAAAAAAAATAACAAAAAAAAGAAATTAATGTACTGCACTGTTTTTTTTTTATAATTGCACCCCAAAAGAAAACACAATGTCTAATTATAATGGGACTTCACAATAAAAGATTGGTGCCCCAAGTGTCCCTATTATAATTTTTTTCTACTTTGCTTTTCCAGTACATAAAAAAAAAAAATTTATGCAAAAAAAAAGAAAATTTGTAAAATTTGTAAAAATGGTAAAGGGGGAAAAAAAGGAAGAAAAAGGGTAATAAGATCAGGTGGTGGTGGTAGGATCTTATTTCTAAGATCAATCGGAGGACACCACACCTGACACCAATGTTGGAAAAATGTGCTTTTCACTTTTCCTACTTTCAAACCCTTTTCTGTAGAAAATTCTACAGAAGTAGAGAAAAAAAGGGTTAAAAGTCTTATATAAAAAAGGGAAAGGAAAGGTTAAATTAGAGGCCGAGCGGAGCCTTAAAAAGAGGGATTTTTAATAATTAAAATAATAAAATAACTCACCTTGTTCCCCTTTCTTTTTATAACTAAAAAAAAAAAATGATTGCAAATTTTTTTTTCTTTTTTTATTTTATTTCACAAAATTACAAAATTTTAAAGTTTAAAGTTAAAAAAAAAAAAAATTAAACTAATTTACAAAATTAAATTTAAAGTTTAATTAAATTAAATTTTATTTAAATTAAAGTTGATTGAAAAAAAAATGAACAAACTAAAAAATTAAAAAAAAAAATACCGACTCACTAAAAAAAAGACTGAACTAAAACAAACTCGATTCACTAAGAAGAAAGAACGCGATTTACTAAAAACTCGATGTATAGTGACGACAGCATTAATATACCTGTCGTCACATACAAAAAAAAAGCATCGATCTTCTGGAAGTTTCCATCAATTCGCCGAAAGATGACAACGTCAATGAATTGATAAAGACTTCCAGTGGAATGTGGAACAACTTTCTACAACGAATGTCAACGAAATAAAAGAAAGTGATTATAACGTTGACATTTGACGTTGTAGAAAGAAGAAGACTACATAAAAAAATGTAAACAAAATGAAGTCATCACAATGTTACAGGTAAGTATAGAATTATTTTAATCAAAATTATTTTAATTTAAATTAATTAATTAAATTGATTAATTAATAAAATTTCTCTTTTGCAGGTTTCCAACAATATCTTACGACTAAGTAGACATTAATATTGTTGGAAATCTGCACCACCTAAAATAAAAAAATAAAAAAAATTAATTAATTAATTAATAAACTAAATCACTTAAATTAATATAATTTTAATTAAAATAATTTCATACTAACCTGTAACATTGTATTGACTTCACTTTGTTTACATTTTTTTTTATTTGACAGATGTCAATCATAATCTTTCGATTATTTTTCGTTATTTATTATTATTTTTTTTTATTTTACATTCCACATTACACTCCGGAGACTGGAAGTCTCTTTCAATTCGTTGTTGTTGTCATCTTTCGGCGAATTGATAGAAACTTCCAGAAGAACGATTCTTTTTTTTATGTGACAACAGGTATATTAATGCTGTCGTCACCATACAGTTGTTGTTAGTTAATTGATTTCTAGCAAAAACCATAGAATATAATAAGACGTTCCAAGCTGATTATAATCGAAAAAAAAGCTTTAAGATCATATCCCAACATTGGTGGCTATAGCTTTTTTGCTGATGTTAATGTAATATTAATATCTCAATCCACTGTAATATAGGATAGGTTTTATGTAATGTTCAACATGAAATTGTTTTTATCAGCAGAACAAGCCAATGCGTGGCAATACAACACGCTAGAGTGGCGAGCTTTATATTGATACATTGTTCTGTAGTTGTATGTATATTTTCCTTTAACATTACTAACTTTATGTACCCGACATGAGTAGCTATAGTAGTCTTTTGTTGTTCATATTCTATTTATTTACTATTTATGTATATATGAAATGGACTGTATGCCACGTCAGGCTATAGTGATTTGATTCTTGTATAGATCATGGTTGTGTGGTTGTGTGTATATTTTTTTTACACATCATTCATACATTGGGTTTATTGGTACCGAAGATTGGTGTAGTTTTAATTGTTATGTGCAAATATATATGCATATATTATGTATATACATATATGTATAGCTATGTATATACATTACACTACGATATTTTTGTATTTTTTTTTTGTTTTTAATTTTCTGGATTTAAAAATTAAGTGTAACTAAAAATTTGTATATTTTTTATATTATTAGATAATATAAGAGGATACTATAGCATTATGATTGTATAGTGTATTATCTGTATATCGTGATTTCAATTTTGTATACATGTACCTACATATTTATGTGCATGTATGGATTGAATTTGTAATAAATTTTTTTTGTGAAGAAACAATATTAGTTTTATTTTATAAAAAAAAACAAAAAGAAAGGGTAACATAAAGGAAAGAAAAAGCGGTATGTAGTTTTTTTTTATTTTATTGAAATTCCTTTTTAAGGCTCCGCTCGGCCTCCAATTTAATCCTTCCCTATTCGTTTTTCCTTTCCTTTTTTTTTATATAAAACATTTAACCCTTTTTTCTACTTCTGTAGAACTTCTACAGAAAAAGGAGTTAAAAGTAGGAAAAATCACATTTTTCCAACAATATCTTAAATGATCTAACATTAACTGATATACTAAACATTTTTATTGAAATACATTCTTATATACTACGTTTACAGTTTTCCATTCTGGTGCATAAACAAATAAATTTTCTTTCTGTACCACGCGTGAAAAAGCTACATAGAGTTGACCATGTGAAAAACAGAATTCTTTTAAATTAACTCCACAAAATCGGAACGTCTGACCTTGCGCCTTATTGATAGTCATACTATAAGCCAATTGTACAGGAAATTGTAACCGTTTAAAACATAATAGTAAATCATTTGCAATTATTGGAATTCTTGGTATAAAAACCAAGTTTCCCTTTTCTTTGCCAGTTAGAACTTCTGCCTCAATGATGTTATTTAAAATTTGTTTTACACATAACCTTGTACCATTGCACAATTTTGGCGCATTAAGATTTCGCATTAGTATGACTGGTGATCCAATTTTTATCTTTAATTTGTGAGAAGGCATACTAGTTGGTTTTAATGAATTTAAAAGTTTAAATTTTCATCTTGATTTATCATTGTATCTATTCATTTAAGATTTTTTCCTCTCCCGGTATCATGTCCTGTATTTTTTCATTTATTCGTTTCACTACATCATTTTTTGTAACCAAAATTGTTCGCTCAGACAAACATGTTTTATTTAAATAATTTTGTTCTATGGATGCATCAATTTTGTCTATAAGGTTTTCTTCTGTGTCAACCACATGACACAACTCTTCAATTAAAACTATTTTCCATACTGTGGAGCTAGTGGGTAGGTGCCATTTCCAATTTTCAAACGATTTTCGAAAATTCTTGTGGTTTTGGATCTCCAGTAATTAACGTCTGCATATTTTCTGTTAGTGATAACTTTTCAACATTATTCCAAAAAATTGATCGCTTCAAACACGCTCCCATTAGTTTTGTATTTTTCCGCTTCCAGTGATTTTCGATGAGCCATCGTGCACTCATCCCATATTATAATTTTGCATCGTATTAAAATTTGGCCACGTACAGAAAATTTTGTGATATTACAGACTGAGAATTCTTGTTCAGCTACATTTAATGGCAAATTTAATGCAGAATGTGCCGTTTTTCCACCTTCCATTAATGTCGCGGCAATCCCAGAGGATGCCAATGCTAATGCTATTTCATTTTTCACCCAAATTGTAGCTAGGACCAAATTAATAAGGAAAGTTTTGCCAGTACCTCCTGGTGCCTCTAAAAAGATTATTCCTCCTGCATTCGTCTCAATACGATTTATTATTGTGTTGTATACTATTCGTTCTGTTCATGTTAATTTTGTTCATTTTCTTCGATGTAACGTTGCAATTCACCTCCATTATAATTAAGTTCTTTTGTTTATTCGGAATTAGTCACGCTTAATTCGTTTCTTTTAGGAGATTGCACTCCAAGAGTAACTAAAGTTTGATTACATATTGCGAAACATCGATCTTCTAAAATTATCAAAGCTTCATTATAATATTATCGTTGAAAGTAATATTCATATCTTGATTCTCTCTACATACTTGATTTGAATACTTCATTCATTCTTCCGATCACTATACTTGGATGTTCAAAATAATTTCTAGTAGGATTATAATGAAACGCCTGGTGTTCAAGACTGTATTCTCCCCGAAATTTTCCACAAACAGCATATACTGTTGTTCCGGAAGCTTCAGCCTCCATTTGTTCATTTAGTCGAAGATTACGCATTCTTATTTTATTTTTTATTCTTCTACATCTGCCTATTCATTTCTCCCTTTTTCTTCTCAATCTTTTTCTGATTCCATCCGTTTCTCTAGAATCATTAAGCTGCTCTTCATTCTGATTATTTCGACTTCGATGATAATTTTCTCGAAGTGATGTTAGACGTTGTTCTCTTTCTTCTGTAGTTTCATTTCTCCGTGATATTTTTGGCCTTTTCGATACAATTCGAGAACGTGAGAATACGCATTTACGTTTCGATATCGTTAGTGATATTTTAATTCATTACCACCTTCTTCACACTTTAAAAAACACTACACGCTGTTATTTATGATTACTGTAATTCCAATATTTCTTTCGTTGCACAATTCTTGTAAAAAATCGACTGAAACACGGGCTTGACATTTCGTCTTATATAATCGAAAAAATTATCTCCACTAACTACTAAATTTTCCGGATTGTTTCCGAAAGAAATGTTCTAAAAATATCGGCTTTTATATATATCATGAAATTTTAAAAGTTTCTAAAACGATCCAGCATATTATAATTCGATCAGAAAGAAATTGTCACAGATATATTCATTAAAAAGTTAATCATACCGAGCACTTTATTGACCCAGAATCTGGAGCTCATACTCAAAACATCGAGAGTAGCTGGCGAAGTTTAAAATACAGATTAACACGAGGTGGAGGACGCAAAGAACATTTATACCTCTATTTATGTGGTCATTTATCTCAGGAACCACTTATTATATCGGGACGAAATATATTTCGTTAGAAGAGGAGAAAGATCTCTTTAAAATGCGTAATCTTTTGTTATCCTGGGTTATATTACAAAAAAAAAAAAATATAACGGTTTTTGTAAAACACAGTGAATTTTTTGAAAAATTTTCAGCGGTACTTTTCTCCCTAATATCAAATTTTCGCCAACAAGGACATATGACGCTTTAAAGAGGACATTCCAAATTATCGTGCTGAAAATGTCCTGTTTCGATATCACGAGCTAGCGATTCGGAAGTTTCCCCAATATACATGTATGTTGTGCGAATATGCAAGCTACACTTTCAAAGAAATGAAATACATTGTACAATCTGCCAAATATTATTTATTAATTAAAAATAAAAATAATAATTATTATAAAAGTTAATTAATCATCTACATATACTTTAAAATTAGTTTTAAAATATTTTTTTTAAAAAAGTCTTGCTAGTCCCATAATTTTTTCATCATTTTGTTTCATCGTCTTCGAATATCATGATAAGGCGGTATATACTTCTTCTTACTCTGTGTAATACAATATATAAAACACAAAACTTTTTCATAACAGAGAAAGCTAGATGCTTACTCATCGATTCAGGTTACCGAAAAAATGTTGGGCAGAGGCCGCTAACACTTCAGTTTATCTCCTCAATCGTTCGCCCACGGCAGCAATTGGAAACAAGATTCCAATATAATTATGAACAGGTCGAAAATTTAATCTTCAGCATTTACGAGTTTTTGGCACTAAAGTGACGACTAGAATTCCTGATGAAAAGAGAAAGAAATTTGATCCAAGAGCTAAATCACAAATTTTTGTTGGTTACAGTACCACACAAAAAGGATATAGAGCTTACAATCCAAAGACAATGTTGTTAATTTGAAAAAGTTAAAATAAAAAAGGTAAAACAAAAAATAAAAACAGTGGTAAAAGAAACAGGTAAAAGTAGGAAGTAAAAACAGATAGTGTTAAAAAGAAACAAGTTCAAAGTGGAAGGGTGAAAAGTACAACCGTGAAAAGGAAATTAAAAAAACAGTGCTATAGAAAAATAACCAGACATAAAGTTAATATTATAATTAACATAAATTCAGGGTTAAAAGAGTCAGTATAAGACCAAAGTTCATACTCAACAAAAATCCAAACTAAGGCCTCAAAATGGGGCAGCCCCCAGCGGGCAATACTAACTCCTTTGCTGCCCTGGCAAAAGAAAACAATCCAGAACCCCCGAGGAAGAAAAGGGCTAAGTTTACTAGACAGCCCCTTTCGACCTTTATCTCGACTGATTACCCGGAGTTACCTCCGATAGTAACAGCCGCCCATGAGGCGAAGTACGTCCTAGTACAGAGTCCCATTACAGAACCTGAGGAAAACAAAACACAGGGAGATAGCAAGGCTTTTAAGAAACTTGAGACGTATAACGCGTTGCTTGTTCTTAAAGCGTTGCAAGGAATCTCAAGAAAAATCTTAGAAGTGGAATGGCGCAACGATGGGAGAATTCAGCTCCTGTTGAAGAACGAGACCATAGCAGAGAAATTTATAAGCGCCAAAAAGCTTACACTTTTCATAAAACCAAATGGCGATTAACTCCAATCCGAGCTCGCTCTCAACATCACGAGAGCTCACCTGCCTGCAGTGGAACATAAGAGGTTTTCGTGCTAACCAGCACAATCTTGAACTCCTGATTAGTCGGTACAAACCGCACATTATCCTGCTTCAGGAAACACTCTTTTTCTCCAATAACGGACCCTCGTACTTTCGAGGCTACACTTGTCACTTTTCTGACAGTGACCCCTCGTCACGTACACGAGGAGTTGGAATACTTGTACGGTCCAGCTTAAGCCATTCTCTTCTCGACGTAACGTCGGATTTCCAGAATGTGTCTGTCACCGTACACACATCTCCTCCAATGGCTTTCTCTTCGGTTTACATAACCAGAACCGATGTTATCGACACCCCCGCTCTAATACATTTTACAAACCAACTCCCACCCTCATCCATAATTGGTGGCGACTTCAACGCCCATCACCACTTCTGGGGTGATCACATATTGGACCCTAGAGGTAACATTATTGCAGACTGGATACTAGAATCTGACCTCATGCTCCTAAATGACGGAGCCCATACGTTCGTGTCACCGACACACCTCACTAGCTCCGCAATCGACCTATCCCTGGCTTCTTGCCACATAGCTAGCAATTTTTCATGGACACTCCATGATAACCCAGAGGGAAGTGACCACTTCCCAATCATCATCAACAGCGTTAACCGGCCAGCAACACAGAAAATTTCCTCGCGTCTTGTCGAAGATAAAGCGGACTGGGACCTTTTCGCCCAGGCTTCTCTTAGACTTAACCGAGACTATCCCCAAAGCAGCAGCATAAACAAAGAGGCAGCCAGCATTAAAGGAATAATAAGATATGCTGCAGCCTTGTCCATGCCATCTGTGCGACCTAGTTTTTGCTCAGAGCCCCCATGGCTCAATAAAGACATCAAAAGCCAAATAAAACAAAAGAATGTGGCTTGGAAGAGGTTCCAAAGAAACCCTACCAGCGCAAACTCGACCAATTTCAAAAGATTAACTGCCCAAGTGAGGAGGGCGGTGAAGACAGCGAAAAAGGCCTCCTGGCAGGCATTCGTGAGCTCGATTGTTCCATCAGACTCGCTTAGAGATGCATGGATGAAAGTGAGACGTCTTTATGGCAAACCTCCTTCAGCCGTACTTTCTCTCATGACAGTTGATGGGACGGTCACCGACTCATTTGGCATTGCAGAAGAGTTTGCATCGTCATGGTCCTCAGTCGCCAGCGACGACGGCCTTCCGGAATCGGTTGTCGACCATAAGACTGCATACTCGGTGGACACAACTCATCATGTGAGACACCACCTTTCTTATGCGATCACACTGGGAGAACTGGAACAAACACTGAACTCGTTCGGTGGCTCCACCCCGGGTGCGGATCAAATAAGTTACCGCATGTTGAGACAGCTACCGAGTATTATCAAGATCAGAATAGCAGAGTTGTACTCCAACATTCTGGAGTGTGGTACTTTCCCACACGACTGGAAATTAGCCACACTGATTCCGATTCCGAAGAGAACATCAACGGCAAAGCGCGCACTGGACTTTAGGCCCATATCCCTTCTTCCATGTTTATCAAAAACATTGGAGAAGATTATGGGAAAGAGACTCCAGATGGTAACTGAGGAACCTACGAATTCTGGCCAGCACGGTTTCCGCCCGAGGAGAGGCACAATCACTCTCCTGCACGACCTCGAAGAAGGGCTGGCTTCTTCCCTGGCAAAGAGAGGTCATTCTAGTGTTCTTTCACTAGACCTTGAAAAGGCATACGACAGAATACCAGCCTGTTTCGTATGCCAAAAACTGACCTCTTGGGGCGTGGACCCAGACTTTGTAAAAACAATATATAGTTTTATGTCAAACAGACAAATCAAGGTTCGCGCAAATGGCTACATTTCGAACCGTTATAATCTGGATAACGGTACCCCTCAAGGATCCCCCTTGTCAACAACGCTACTCGTTGTCTACCTGGACTCGCTGCTAGTCGAACTAACAAGACATCCAAACATCAAAGTGCTGGCATATGCCGACAATATCTTGATTAGTGACACAATATGCACTCCAGAAACAACGACGCAACTTCGTGGAGCCTCAGAATTTACCCTTAAGTGGGCTCAAGACAATGGTGGAAAAATTCCTCTCGAGAAGGTGGAATTACTCCATGTTTGCAGAAAAAGAAACTGCACCGTAAACCAACTACGCATCGCTTCACGCGATATCTATCCGTCAACTAGTATGAAGATTCTTGGCATCGGCTTCAATAAGCGTGCCAACTGGCAAGATCATGTAAACTTTATGGTGACCAAACTCCACAAGGTTCAGAATCTTATGAAGATGCTAGCAGCAGGCAGAATGGGTGCACCTCCATCAGCACTCATTCACATTGCTAACGTTCTTATTAACGGTATCACAGGGTATGGTCTGACCCTTTTCGGTGACTGCTCACCAACAAACAAGAAAGTGATACAAACGGCAATTAATAGCATCCTTCGAATAGCCTCAGGGGCATACCGCTCGACCCCTATCCCCATTCTACTAGTAGAATGTGGATCTTGGTGGCTGGAGGACAGGATTGTAAAGTTAAGATTAAGGTTTGCCTCCAAGCAGGTAGGAGACCCTAGGTCCCCCCTGTTTGAACTTCTGGAACTTCCTGGAGACGGAGAGTCGGAACAGGTTTTCATCCCTAAGAAGATCCGTAATGACGATCCCTCGACTGGAAGGAGCCTTCCCTGTCAAACCACTCCCTATTCCTATTATACAAACTAACCCCCCCGACAGAGACATTAGACAATACATTATAGACGACCTTAGTTTCTACCGCAAGGAAGACACCAGACCGGAGGTCTTCCGGGCGCTGCACTCGCGGGTCTGTGAGGACCTCGGAGATAGGCTGCTTCTGTACACCGACGCCAGTAAAACCAATACTGGTGTCGGCTTAGCAGTGGTCAGTAAACGCGGTACGTCTGGATGGAGGACAATGATACAGAGAAGCTCAGGTATTTGACGCCGAAATGACTGCAGTGTGGATCGCTGCAGCCATGAGGGCGGAAAATAACAGAGCTTCGGCGATCTTCACTGACTCACTGTCAGTCGTCCAGGCACTAAAAACCCCCGGTAATGTAGACCACTTAATTACCAGGATTCGAGCAATCATCTCCCAGTGCGACACACGAGTAGTCTGGATACCGGGGCATGTCGGTATTGAGGGGAATGAACAGGCGGACCAGGCAGCCGAAGCAGCCATTGGCGTAATAGACGAGTCTGACCTGATCGTCCCACCATGCCCGAATGCCATATACAGGTTCGGTCTGGACCGATTGTACAAGACACTGCTCGGGACTACTGGGAGATCAACCGTGATCTCAGGGCTCCAAAATTCAACCCTGCGTTGAGTAGGGCCCGCCAGACCTCCCTGATAAGACTGAGGACAGGACACACGAGGCTGACCCACCCCTTCCCATCAAACAGAGGGGAAGGATCAGCCTGCCCTTGCTGTAGAAACTCTCTACACTCTAACGCCACTGGACTGCTGACGGACTGCCCGGCTGTTACAGCCAAACTGACAGCCCTAACAACAATAACAATAATAATAACAAATAATAATAACAATAATAATAACAAAATAAAAACAAAGAAATAAATAAATAATAGCAACAAAATAACAATAATCCTACATAAACTAGAAAAACTACGATCTAATTAAAAACATATCTTAGCACACTTAAGCACGAAGTTTAAGGCAGCGGAGCCGAGGCCGCTCCGCCCACTCTAAAGTGGACGGAGGGACGTTGAGGCCGCCTCCTTACACATCAAAAACTAGACATAAGAAATTTGAACCCCCTTCCTCAAAATGGTTTTAACGATAAACTAACATAGGTCATAAGTAAAATACTAACCCTAGTACTAAGAAACAGTGCACTACCGGCGGGAAATTGTGGTGCCGCTAACGTCCGTCCCACGATACAAGTCATGGTCCGGGTGATAGCGAGGTCAAGTCCCTAACGCCGATGGTAGCACAGAGTCAATCCCTGTAAATAGAATAAGAAAAATGTAAAAAGATCGCCAAAAGGCCCTGGTGGGTCGTGGTGTGGGCGGGGGTGAGGCAGTTAACTGACCTCGCACCCATAATAAATAAATAAAATAAATAAATATATTATATATTCATATAATATATTCATATAATATATGTATTCATATTCATCATTACATGATATACACAATTATATATGCACAAATATTTATATCTTGTATTTCAAATATGATTTAGAAATTATCAATACAGGTTTTTAACTAGGTAATATGGTAATATAATTTTGTTTGAAGGATAGTAAATAGGTCAGATATAATTGTGTTATAATATATCTGCTATTATGATGTACACTATGTATTCCAGAAAAAAAAACAGTACAATGCTTTATCATTATCTTTGCGACTTGCGAATAAAATAGCTGAGCTGGAGTACTAATGAATATTGTATGTACAGGGTGATTCTATTCAACATAAGAATATTAGTACCACGCGATTCTTTGATGTGTTTCATGAAAAAAATTGTACTAGCAAAAATTTATGTGAAGCCTGGTTTCGACGTTAGAGGGCGATTTGAATTTTTAGATTTTTGTAAGACCTTTGAACACAAAAACACGTGTTACTTTTTTTACACCCTGTATATCAACATCCTTTTGCAAATGATAGGTAACAAAATTACCTTTCTTTTCATATACTACAACATGTGTTTTAAAACATGCTTCTGGACAAGAAAAAGTAATGAATTCAAAATTCACAAATTTTTTTTAAAAAACATGTATTGAGAAATTTGGTTCCTGAAAAAAAAATTCACTACCAAAAAAAATTTTATTATTTAAAATTTTGGCCTATCTCTATCATTTATGTGAGTGTGTCGTTTTTGGAAAAATTACCACTTACACTAAAGGGAAAATCTATTGAGAAGAAACTACTATTATCTTTGTTACAGGGCACATAACTCAAAGCAACCCAAATAATTTTGAAAAACTTTTTTGATTTCGATGAAGCTTTCGATGAACATACACTAAAGGGAATATCTATTGAGGTGAAATTACTATCAAAGAATATAAAGCTAAAGCCAATAGAAATAACATTCCACAATCTGTCAAAAATTCAGAACATATAAAGTTACATAAATATCTTCGTTCGAAACATGTTTCGAACATAAATTTTCCCCCTCATAATTGTATTAAAATTAATGATCGACTTGGGCAAGAGTAGCGCGCTGGCTGGGGTTCGAACAGTGATCTCATGATCACAAGACGAAACCCAACCATTGAGCTATTCAAGTCCCTCACGTACCTGACTATATAAATAAGGCACATGTATGTTCAGCGTCAAACAGTACTATCACTGAGCAGCGTGATGATAGTGTACTGTACTGGTGAACGATGCTAGTTGACGGAGAGGAAGCTATCTGTTTCCTATTTAAGAGGTATTTGGAATTATATTATATATTTGCCATACAAATCATCTAGATTAATATCTGTTGCGGGGAAGAGAATCGATATAATATTATATTTTATATTATACATTATGTATGTGTGCAATGGAATAATGTGAATTGTATTGTATTTAAAGGCAAATACAAGTTTATTGTGTATTATGATAATATATATAGCTACGTGTATAATATTATTCATTACGGAATATTATGTAGTATGTAGTATGTAGTATCAAAGACTAAATAACAAGTTGTTATATTGGGCTTTGGTAAGATGTATATTAACAAAGATCCTTATTTGTATTATGTATTAGTATAATACGAATTTATATGCGAATATTAAATGTATGTATATATGTATATGAATTGTTGTGAATGATAAGTAAAAGGGAATAACAAATAATTAAAAATTTTTTTCAAAGAAATGTAAACAAACATTTTTTTTTTTAATAGGGAGTAATATACATAATAATATATATAAACGAATGACATAATGACAAACATACGTATGTTTGTATATAATTGGTATGATCTGCATTGATTATAAATTGAAATATTTTTTCCTTATGATCTTTGTTTTGGCGTGGTCTTATATTAATTATTTCATAATCTCTATTCGAGTATTATGAATTACAATAACATCATTACATATTCGTATGAATATGTATAAGAATAATTTTTGAATTTTAATTATGAAGGTAATAAGCAAAAAATCTTAAAAATACTATACATTACATATATGTATGTGGATATTTCGCATGAATGGTATATCTATACACTTGCTTAGATATGATTTTAATATTTCAGGTGATTATATATGCAATATGATTTAAATATATATTTTTTATCGTTATTTTTTTTTCTACCTGTATCCCTAAATATTGTAGTTATTGTAATATCACAAACAATATACAAATATTGTGGTAATATATAGGTATATACTTAATACGCATATAGATAATAATATACATGTACATAAAAACAGTACAAAAGCAATGTGAAATTGTACAATATCGAAGGGTAATAATATACTATACATATGTGTGTACATTTGTATAAACAATATCGCACGAACATAAAAAAAAAATTAAGAAAAAAATATAAGCCAACGAAAACAACAATAATTTAATAGTTATCAAAATTGAATATAATACCAATAATACTGTATTGAAAATAAAACCAATAATACTATATTGCTTACTTGTCTAACAACTTCTATAATATAATATAATACATATAATACTAATAATGTAGGGTTTTCCAGTAAGGACATAACAATTTTATATTTAAGTAAAATAAGGAATAATTAATATACAAGGTTAAAATTTATTCCGAGTGAAGTACACAAATTACATTTAATTATGGAATTCATCTCATTCATATGACCACCGAGAGCACGAAAATTGGAATAAGTGCTCTTAAAGTTGTGACTACCGATTCAGAATTGCACTAGTAATTTTCAATAATTTCTAAATGTTGCTCGTTCGTGAACTTCACCATGATAAAAATGTTAACATTGGGGGCGTTCAGTTCCACGCAGCGATGTAAAATTTTCCATCGCTGCAATAATTTCTCTTACTGAACGGCTTCGCTGCATAATCGCTACTTTGCAGCGATGTAAATATTTTGCAGCTGAAAAAAAGTTCGCTTTAAAAGTCACCGTAAACAAATTTTGACATATAAAAAAATATATATATATTTTTTTTTTATATTTTGACATAACAACAGACAAAGCCAACTATCAACTGTTTGCAGCGGGTTTTTCCGCTGTAAACAGTTCAGTAAATTCATACAGCGATTATATAAACATCGCTGCATTTTCATCGCTGACTTGCATCGCTGCATTGAACTGAACGCACCCATTGACTGACGTTCTGAAGTTGACAGATTATGACAAATGTTCAAGACCTCCTTTGTATTAAAACACATTGTTATTTCCTGTTAATTGTTATGTCCCTATTGGAAAACCCGATATAAATGCATATGAATTGTATTATCCTATAACCAGCCATTCACCCTTATTATTTAATTGTTTATTTTATATTGGGCCCTATTATGAGTCTCGATAATATCGTCGAGTCAAGGCGATAGTCGATGATTTAAAATTAATTAAATATTTATTCAAAATTGAAAAAAAAATTAATTATAAATTTTTGTATCGATATATTTGACAATTTTTATAGAAATTACATGGTGAAACTGAGTGAAAATAAAATTTGATATGGCAATATTTTACTCTCGAGGCGACCGATTTACATAATACAAAATTTACATCTTCTCGTCTCGTCTTAATTTTGTCGATAGTCGATATTATCGACACTCATAATAGGGCCCATTAATTTTCATAAACTCAATCCTACAAAGTGTATACGTACATATGTACATAGTGTCTACAATATAATATGAACGTCCATATGAACAAACGGCATATACATATACTTACGTACATTACGTAGTAGTACACAAATACCAAAAATCATTTTGTTCAATATTGTAAAATACATATTTTTATAATTATAATACAATATACATACATATATGTATATAATACATATATATTGTCCCTTTAAAAATATCTCGGCTCATGCATTTTTAAAATATATATTTAAATATATACATATATATATATATATATATATATATATATATATGTATATCATAATATCATATCATCATCATCATCATATTATATATATTATATATATAATGATTATCCCCATACATATATAATCGTATTGCATTAGCGTATACAATGTACAATATAAAATATAAATTTACATTGTATTTGCTCGTATACCAATTGCCATTATCAATGTATGCTCTTACGCACAAATTACAATACAGCAATAAAGAAATGGTCGATAGAAATAAAAACATAGCAGTCAACCAGCAGCAGTATATAAATTATATATATATATTATATGTATTATATGTATATTTGAAATCTATAATGGCGTATGAATAATCAAATTAACGCACACACAAATGCTATGCGTAAACCTATTTCCATTCATAAATACGAAATTATTTTTCGAAGTATAAAATTATACACAAATAATACACATTAATTACAAACATGTGCGAAATCCAAAATTTTTTCGTTTCATTCCACATCAATCATATTAATTGTAACTTTCCCCTTTTTCAAAATTTCGAAGCAACCCAGCTGACCAAGTGAATTCACTATTGTTTCATTGTGAATTCATTTCACTGAAGTGAATCTTCACGTGAACATTCACAATGAATTAATAGTGAACAATTTTTCACTTTCAATTTTTTTTTTTTTCACAAACTCACTTTGAATACATTAAAGGAACTATAAGTGAATTCATTTTGTGAATATTGTATGAATTCACATGCACAATTCATTATAAAATCATTTGGTGTATTTGAAAGGGAATCATATCCTGAATTCATTTGAAATTCACTAATTGAAATTATAATGATGAAAAATGAAACAAATATTTTTACAAAAATTCATTACTTTATTAAAAACAAACAAAAACAAAACTAATCTAAAGAAATTAATCAAACATTTTCTTACAAAGAAATTAATCAAACATATAATTCAAAATTAAAAAAATATCATAAAATATACAAGTTTTTATAAAGTTGAATTTGATTTTTGTGAAGTACTCCTTTGCTTGGAGTACTGAAAATGCCTCATAAATATCTTTTCTATCGACGATTGAGTACTACCTCCTATAGTTTTCAAGCAAGCATCTGTAATATACATTATATGAATTATTAATTGTGTTTATTAATGTAATTAATAATAATTAATATTAATACCAGTGTTTAAATAAAAATAAATTACTTTTTAATGTCATTATAGTTTTGAACGACTGAATACTCCGCTTTTCTATAGTACCCGTCCAAGAGAACTTCTGGGCTACTTTGTCCGTCATAATTTTTTTTAAATTGTTTTTTAAAAATTGAAATGCGGTTTCCCCCCCTGTTCTGATAAAATCCTGTTGCTGTAAAAAAATAAGTCATTATTTTTGTGACAATTTAATTTAAAAAATTTTTTACCAAAAGATCCATTCTATCTACTTCATCTAACAAAGATTTTTCGAAGTCCATGAACTTCTCTAAACTGTCGAATGGCGAAGAAGGCAAAACATTCCATATTGTACTACTCTGTAGATTTTTCAAAATTTGTACTTCTTTTTTTATTTTATTTAAATCTTCTTCAACGCCGCAAATTCTGTGCAAAATCTCCTTTTGCATGCCAAAAATTTTTTTAAGCATATCTAAACAAGATAAAATAAAATTAATAAATTTAATTACAAGTTTTTAGTAAACAACAGTTACCTGAATCAGAAAGATCTTCTTTTATTTTCGATTTTTTTATTTGTCGATTAGGCGGTGTATTTTCTTCATTATCCACCAAATATCGTGGCTCCTTGTTTTGGGTTGACGTCACCGGGTATCGTTTACCTAAATCAAATATAATTATTAATCCACATATTTTATTTATTCTTATCGTTTTTTCTTTCGTTTATACCTGGATCAATCCTTAAAAAGTTATGGTAATCTAAATTACTGTTGATACTGTTGGGCATTGATTTTCTTGGGCAGAAGTGTTAGGAACTTTTTCCCCTGCATAAGGATAGGAAATGTGTGTTGTTAATTAATTTTTTGAATAAGTGCAATTTGATTACCTGGACGAATATAAATAAACTCACCATATGTCATTGAATCTTGTTGTGAATTTTGAAAGTCGGATGAATTAAAATCTGTCGAAATTTGAGTTTCAGATAACTGCGAATTTTGAAATTGTTCTGTACCAAACTGTTGTTGTTGTTCTTGTTGTTGTTGCTGCTGTGATTCCATTATAAAATTTGATGTATTAGTGGGCAAAAATAATGTTCGTGAACGTCGTCAGTTTTCCTAAATAGATGAATGATTTTTCCACTGATTTCATTTATATTTAAAGTAACAATTGTTTGAGAAAATAGTAAATTATTGCACTCGTATATATTAAAAACAGATGAATCAATAGGATGTGAAAAGTATGATTTTAAATGCAAAACTTCTAAAACGTAGCAAGTAGAATTTTCAATATCATATTTCATACGAATTATTTTATAAATTTTATCATTTTTTAACACATAATTATTCGGATCTTTAACAGAAAAAAAATTATTATTCGTATAAATATATTCACAATATCCGTCGGATGAAATTGGTCCATGATTTATTTCCAGCCTTTCTTTTTTTATTATAATGCCTTAATTGACGAGACATCATTAACAAAGTTCTCTTTTAATTTCGTTGATAATATTAAATAATAAATTTATAAAAAAGGAAATAAAACAGATAAGAATAATAGTTACTTACCTAGTATTTTTATTTTAGCAAAAATTTAGTTTCACTTACTTCACAAAAAATTATACTTAAAATTTATTTCAAACTTTAAAAATTCTACAGTAAACTTAACTTCATAAAATTCAAAAGTACAATGCGAATTATTATGCTCTTGTTACACATCATTTTATAAAACCTAACGGTTTTCCTCATATACAGTTCATCTGTTGAACAATAAGTTTCACTATTATTTCATCAAGTGAATCCATAATGAAGCATTTGATTATTAGGATTCACTTTGTGAAGGTTAAGTGAATATTATTTAAGTAACTCATTTAGTGAATTTATTGTGTATTCATTACAAGAGTAAAAAATGAATCTATAAATTTTTAGATGTTCTGCTTCACTATGTGAATTCTATGTGAGTTACCATTCATATTCAAATCATCTAATGAATCAGTTGTGAATTCATTTTGTGATAGTTCAAATAATTTTCATTAAATGAATAAAATATGAAAATCGAAAAAATGGTTCACTTTGTGAAGATTTTTTCTCTTCATTGTGAATTCACTGTGAAGCGGATTCACTTTGTGGTCAGCTGGGAAGAAAATATGTATTTTGACAAACATACAGACATTATTTGAATTTAACCGTCGAATGTTATTTCTATTGGCTTTAGCTTTATATTCTTTGTTACTATTACCTTTGGTATACATATTGTATACATACTACACTACATATAGCTATCTACATATATATCTAAACAAAAAATATATAAATATAAATTTGATTATTCATACGCCATTATAGATTTCAAATATATATATATATAGTATAATACATATAATGTTTTTATTTCTATCTGCTCTGTTTTTATTTCTATCGATCATTTCTTTATTGCTGTATTGTAATTTGTGCGTAAGAGCATACATTGATAATGGTAATTGGTATACGAGCAAATACAATGTAAAATTTATATTTTATATTGTAAATTGTATACGCTAATGTAATGCGATTATATATGTATGCGGATAATCATTATATATATAATATATAAATATGATGATGATGATGATATGATATTATGATATACATATATATATATATATATATATATATATATATATTTAAATATATATTTTAAAAATGCATGAGCCGAGATATTTTTAAAGGGACAATATATATGTATTATATACATATATGTATATTGTATTATAATTATAAAAATATGTATTTTACAATATTGAACAAAATGATTTTTGGTATTTGTGTACTACTACGTAATGTACGTAAGTATATGTATATGCCGTTTGTTCATATGGACGTTCATATTATATTGTAGACACTATGTACATATGTAAGTATACACTTGTAGGATTGAGTTTATGAAAATTAATGGGCCCTATTATGAGTGTCGATAATATCGACTATCGACAAAATTAAGACGAGACGAGAAGATGTAAATTTTGTATTATGTAAATCGGTCGCCTCGAGAGTAAAATATTGCCATATCAAATTTTATTTTCACTCAGTTTCACCATGTAATTTCTATAAAAATTGTCAAATATATCGATACAAAAATTTATAATTAATTTTTTTTTTTCAATTTTGAATAAATATTTAATTAATTTTAAATCATCGACTATCGCCTTGACTCGACGATATTATCGAGACTCATAATAGGGCCCAATATAAAATAAACAATTAAATAATAAGGGTGAATGGCTGGTTATAGGATAATACAATTCATATGCATTTATATCGGGTTTTCCAATAGGGACATAACAATTAACAGGAAATAACAATGTGTTTTAATACAAAGGAGGTCTTGAACATTTGTCATAATCAGTCAACTTCAGAACGTATGTCAATGTTAATATTTTTATCATGGTGAAGTATCACGAAGATCAACGTTTGGAAATAATTAAAAATTACTAGTGCAATTATGAGTCGGTAGTCACAACTTTAAGAGCGTTTATGCCAATTTTCGGTCGTAATAATCGTTACACCAGACAAGCTGTGCGTGCTATGTGGTATGATCATATGAATGAGATCGAATTCCATAATTAAATGTAATATGTGTACTTCACCTGGAATAAATTTCAACAATATTTCTTAATTATTCTTTATTTTACTTAAAAATAAAATTGTTATGTCCTTACTAGAAAACCCTATATTATTGGTATGATATTATCAAAGTAAATCTAGGTAAACCAAGTAATAAATCTCAGCTATTAAGCTAAATAGAATGGGAGATCCGAGAAAAAAGTAGTTCAAATATACATGTTTATCAAATATTGTCAGCAATTCTCACAGCAACAACAATTTTCTTAAAGTCTGAAAAGTACTTTACCTGTCAATTCCCAAATTACTATATTTATAATGTAAAAATGTGTACATAAAAAAATAAGATAAAAAGTACACATACTATCAAACTTCTCATTTTCTGTATCACCGACATCACAATAATGCAAAGCTCTCTCTGCTTACATTTTTTTTTTACATTAGTTTTTAATAGCCTCCGTGATATGCACTAGTGGTAGTTGAAAACAATTTTATTTGATTCACATACGAAGTCTATTTCGCTTCAACTTTTTTATTCGTTGTTCTTTTAACATATGTATGATAATAGCCTCCGTGATAATTTGACGGTAAATATAATATACACGTGCGTGATTTTAAAGATATTTTTTAGAGTAAAATAGGTAACAAAGATTCAGTTTTGGTCGTAATAATTGGTAATAATAGTAATAATCAGTGAATTTTGAATAATTTAAAATTTTTCTTTTATTTAAATTTCTTATATTTGTGTCGTATTATTTATATTTAATTATATGAGTAAAAAATACTTTTATTTAAAATATATTAAAATAATAAAACATTGATATTAACAAAACATTTAATATTAATTTTTAATAATTAAATAATATGTGGAAAAGTGTTAATAAAAAAAAATCAAGAAAAGATTCAATTATAATATTTTTAATTTAATATATATAATTTAATTTAATTTATATTTAATTTAATATAAAAAAATTTATAAAATGGAAAATAAAAAAAATAAGCATTCTAGAAGGTGTATTGTTTGTGCTTCAAAAAAAGGTGTGGGAAATAATGATATTTATTATGGATTTCCGAAAAATCGTGAGAGGTAAGTGATATAATTTTAATTATATTTTAAGTATTCAGATGTTATATGTTTATATGTTATATGCTATGGTTAATTCTAACAAAAAGTCAACCTATATGTAATTTTTTAGATTTGATTTTTTCCCGAATCTGAGAAAAAAAAAACAGATATTTAAAAACATTTATTTTAATTATAAAATTATATTAATCATTTTATTTTTTGGCGTTCTTTTTTTGCAATTTTTCTTAAAAAATGTTTGAAAATTCGAAAATTCGTAATACAAACCGATATTAATTTTGAAGGATGTATGTCGTCAACATTTTACATTATGTAGTCAACAGTTTTGTAAATTCAGTTTAAAATCTATAAAATTAAAATTTTTCTAAACTAGTGAATGAAATGTCAATTTATTATTTATGGAACCAATTAATAAAAATCATTTGAATTTACTTCGAAGAAATTTAGAATTTTTATCAAGATGTTAATTTAGTCTTACTTTCGTCGAGTATGTCGCCAAAGGACTTTATTCTTTGTATATCTTTTTTGATTAAAATACTTTTGATATAAGACTTTTCATAATAATATTCACAAGCACTTCTACTTTAAAATCGTCAAAAAATGTTGAATAAATAAAGGGATGCTATTGAGGTATAACCAGTATAACTCGTTCTTTATCTTCAAACCTTCAAACTGTATTTCGCCAATTTTAGAATTAGCCATATGTATGTTTGTAGATCTACCTACGTTTCAATATATAAAGAAACCTTTTTTTTTCTTTTATAAAATTTATCAAAATGGACAGCATTTAGAACATTTTTTCTTAAATAATATAAATTGTAATAATTTAAAAAAAATTCTAGTTTTTAAAATATTTTGCATTAAAACAAAACTAGTGTATATTTTTTCGTATCTATGTTATGTTAATATTTATTAATCATTGTACTTATATCTAAATACCTTGCGTTAAATTTAGGATTTTCAGGAGGTACAAAATTTTTTTCCTTTTTTTTTTAAAAAAAACCCTTTAAATTGTTGATTTTTACACAAAAAAAAAACTGAAATAAAATAATTTTTTTCTATATAAGAAAACGTTTATGGCTTAAAGCAATTGGCCGGGAAGACCTAATGGAGCAGAAAATTTCAGACGATATTTGTGTCTGCAGCAAACATTTTACTCCCATGATGTTTGGGCCAAGTGGAAAGAAATTAAATTTTTCTGCCATGCCTATTGTAGGAGTTCCAGGAAGCAGCGGAGTTAAAAATGATGATTTAAATATTTTTATACATTTCAAAGAAACCGCTAATGTGAGTTGTGTTAAATTAGTTTGTATATTATATTAATAAATTTTTGCGTTGAATATTTTTAATTCAAGTTGTACCTTAATTTGATATTAATATGTACATATTATAAAATCATGCCAAAAAAGTTCATACACACCATATGTATTTAATTTTGGTACCAAAATTTATTATTTAGCTATACAGGGTGATTCTATTCAACATGTAAATATTGGTACCATGGTATTCTTTGAATTGTTTCATGAAAAAAATTGTAATAGCAAAAATTTCTATCGACCATTTCTGCACTCCTTTGATCCTTAATAACGGATAAAGATCATGGTTTTTTTTTTGTTTGAAAGAGAACATTTTCGTGCTTTGACTTCAAAAATGAAAATATTTTTTGTAGTGCAAATGATTTTCAGAAACCCAGTTTATACTCAACATTTTTTAAAAAATTTGTCATAATTTTTGACTTCAGGATTTCTTTTTATTTACATCCGAATTCCAAATTACTTCTTATATTATATCAAAAGCAAGTTAATTTAGTTTCCTATTATTCTCTAGATAACTAAATTTTCTAAAGTAGGGTGTACAAAAAACGAAAAAGTTATACACGATTTTAAGTTAGTAGGTCCTGCAAAAAACTTAAAATTTTCAAAGCCCTCTAGCGTAGAACATAAAGTCGATAGAAATTTTTGCTAGTACATTTTTTTTCATGAAACACTTCAAAGAATACCTTGGTACCATAATGTACATGTTGACTACAATCACCCTGTATATTAAATATTATATAATGCACAGAAGTGCACAGAAAGTTTGATTTTGCATTTCAGGTTCTTGTAAAACTCAAAATTTTAGTGCTACGTACAAAAAATGCACTCTGTATACTTTAGTATTAATAAGTACCATATTAAATGACAATTATTTTCCTAATATAGCAAGAAGTTCATGACTCGGAGGGAAATAAGGAAAATAGTAAAAGTAAACTAAACGTTTTATCTGATGTACAAGTTCATCTATCCCCTGATGATATTTGCAGTCTAATAAGACCACTTAGGACAGCCCAAAGTGGTGAAGTAAGTATGCAGATATTGACATCTGTGAAGAATACTCAAACTCCAAAAATTATGGAGGTTACTTCGCAGAAAGAGCAAAAACTACTTAAAGAGATTGAGACATTAAAAAAGAAGAATAGTTGAAATGAACGCTTGATATCAAATATTAGAAAAAAACAGTTTAGCGTAGAAAATATAATGATTGCTATTAGAAAATACTTGTCTGAAGATTTTGCAATCATTGTAGAACATGGCCTTAGAAATGCAACAAAACTAAACAAAGGAAAGCGTTACTCCCATGAACTCAAATCATTTGCCTTGAATTTATATTTTATCGCACCAAAAGCCTATAGATTCATCTCTAAAATAATGCATTTTCCATCCACTATCACTCTCAATAAATTTATACGTTCTTGGCCTTTCGGCCCAGGACTACATAGAGCATACTATGACAGTCTAGCCCTTAAAGTCTCTAACCTTCCGCCTATGGCGAAAAAATGTGTTGTTTCCTTGGACGAGATGTCCTTAAAGACTCATTTATATTACGATAGATTTAGAGAACAAATTGTCGGTCTATCAGATGACGGTGTGCATAAAACAAATTTCCCTGCTAAAAATGCACTAGTCTTAATGGCGAGAGGAGTAACCCATAATTATAGACACTTTTTGGGATATATTTTTTCTAACTCCTCTTGCGAACCAAATAAGATATGCTCTCTTTTGATAGAAGCGTTGAGAAAATTACAGATGGTGGGTTTAGAACCAAAATTAGTTGTTTGTGACCAAGGGGCGAATTTCCGAAAAGTCTCCAAGCTACTGAAAATTTCCATAGAAAACCCCTATTTTAAAGTAAATGGAAATGACATTTTTTTTATGTTTGATTCGCCTCACTTGATAAAATCAGTTAGAAATAATTTATTAAATAATAATATACATTTTGAGGGCAACAAAATTGCAGAGTGGGAACATATAAAAAACTTTTATGCTACAGATAAGTGTAGAAAATTTAGACTGGCCAGACGCTTATCTGATACCCATATAAAACCTAATTCCTTTCAAAAGATGAGAGTGAAATACGCTACTCAAGTTATAAGCTCGACCGTCGCTAGTGCTTTATACACTTGGGCAACAGAAACTACTGGAAACATAAATTCAATTTGTACTGCTGAGTTTTTAGATAAATTTGACAAATTATTTGATTTATTAAATTCATCTAAATTCTCAGACCCTAAAGAGTTTAGAAGACCATTTGTAGGAAGTATTAAGCAATTAGAGTTTTTAGACGCAATGAGTGTGTGGATAAAAACAATTAAGGTTTTTAACAAGAAAAACGAAGATATTTCTGCTAGAGTGAGTTGTTTTCAAGGGTGGTTGTTAAATATAAACAGTCTAAAACTGCTTTTTTATAATTTAAAGCAAGAGGGAATAAAATTTCTATTAACTAGAAATTTAAATCAGGATGTTCTTGAGAACTCTTTCGCATCATTACGAAAAGGAGGAGGGAATAATACACTCTTGACGCCTTATCAATTTGCTACTTTGTTTAAAAAATCATTTTCTGTTCGATATATGGAACTATCTGAATCTGGTAACTGTGAGGAGCAGCCAGAATTATTATTATCTTCAGCCAAAACAACTAAAACGTTTCCCGAAACTGTAAAAACTACATGTGGTTTTCAACTTAATGAGTATCCACGAATGGATTTCGGTGAGCGAAATGCATTCCATTATTTTGCTGGATGGGTTTTATATAAATTTTGGGATAATCATCATTGTGGAATTAGAAGGCAAGCAACTGAAGAGGGATCAGAATTCATTTTCACTAATTTAAAACAGTACGAAAATGCAAAACTTGTGAAGGCACCTGCAGATTTCATGCAATGTTTAAAAAAATTGGAAACAGCCTTTGTACACAATTTTAATAATATATGTATTGAAAATAACATTGAAAAATTTTTTTTTGATATATTAAAAAAAGAGTGCGATTACAACTGTTGCCATGATGCAGATTTAGGATATTTAATAAGACTTTTTATTAGGGTTCGAATTTATTATGTAATAAAATTCTTTAACAGGGAAATAAAAACAGTAGATAACAAAAATAAATTATTATCCGTAACTCATATGTAAATGTCTTAATCTCTTTAAGATTCCAACGATTATTTTTTTTTATTTTTTTTTTGTCTTGGTTTATCAAGTGAGGTATTCTTTTTTTTGCCAATTTAGTTAATCGTTGGAATACACATAATTTTTTTGGGGAGTAATGTAACTCGCCTCCACGTGGTGCTCCCTGGATAACGCAAAATGAGTTACAAACTTTTTTTATCATGTACAATCTTCATAATATGTAAAAATGTTGAATCAATACTAAATTGTTTGAAAAATTCAATTTTCTTTAGGTATTATGCGATATTATAAAATTTATATTTGTATAATTACAATAAATTTTTACTTCTCCACATTTTATAAAATAATTTTCATTTATTTTCATTTTTTAATTTTATGATTTTTTCTTGTTATTACTTTTCATTTGATGCAGTACTTCGCTTTACCCTATAGAAAATAGAGAATTTTTAATTCTCTTTACGTACTCAATTTTATAAAAAGGGGCGACTTCTTAATTATTTCTTTCTTGTTTCAACTACTTCTTTAGTCTTGATTTGATTTTCTGTCTATTTTTTCGTAGCTGTCAGTGTATTTGTGTAAAAAATTTCGAGGTCATTGAAAATTAAAAAATATTTTATATTGAGATTTTCCACTTGTTAGGTATATATATACACTTTGATATTATATTATAGAAGCTTTTAGACAAATAAGCTTACAATATACATATACAGTATTATTGGTATTATATTCAGTTTTGATAACTAATAAATTGTTGTTTGGTTGATTCGTTTTTTTTCTTTATTTTTTTTATGTTCGTGCGATCTTGCTTATACAAATGTACACACATTATGTATATGTAATATTATTACCCTTCGATATTGTACAATTCCACATTGCTTTTGTTCTGTTTTTATGTACATACATTTACCACGTTTATACTGCGCATCAAAATGATCTAAATCAAAATGATATAAGAAAAACGATTTAAAAGTTTATAAACGTCCCTTAAAACGTTATATCATTTTTAAATCGCATTAACTAAAAACCATAATTAAAGCGGTTTGAGAGCTGTCAAACAGATATGAAAATCGGTATAAACCGTTCATATCGTTTTGAGAATCATTTTTGATAACTTTTCAACAAAAAAATTATTAAACTAAAATAATTAACCTCTCATTTCGTGATCGTTCTTTGAGTTGTAATTTGTAAATTTTAATTTTATTTACTTATTTTATTCAAAATGCAAAAATGTTGTGGTAGCACTGCATTTCATTTCATTCCGTTTTATCTCATATCGATTCCAGCTAGTAAGTACAAACATTTGTAAAACTGGTTTTATTAGATCGTCTCATATCGATTTGTATTATATCGTTTTGATGTGATGTATAAACATGGTAATTGATAGGATAAAAATTATCCTATACATGGCCTGAAACTAGAATGTAACATTAAAAAAAAAATTGTTGTACATTTTTTGGTATCATTGTTTTTTAATTTTTTTTTATAACATTTACACGTTGGTACGTATATATGTTAAATACATATTTTACGATTAAGGAATATGATTTTTTTTCAAATTGAGTATTTTTTTTATATTCATATATACATATTATATATTATGTTAATACTTACTCTTATTCTATCTACATAAATATTTATAGATATACTTGCAGTACAATTTTTTTTTGATTTTAAAGACCTATTATAATATTAATAATATCCCTGACTCATTGGGATAAAAAAAAATTATTTATGCAGAAAAACTGTATTTTATCTTCAAACTTTATTTTATTACACAAATTACACAATTTATAATTTTTTTATTCGTACAATAAATTTTATTTTGAATTACAATAAAATTTTATAATTTTACTTTTATAATTATCTCGACGACGAATAACCCCAGACTGAAACTTTCAGGCTGACTTTTAAATTTTTCAAGGTGTAATTTCTATTACCAAAAATTAATATGTTATCACGTTTTTGTTCAACGTGATCGAATATTGTTCAACGTGATCGAATAAAAAATTTGATTATATTTCAAAAATGCATATTGTGCGAAAGTTTCAAAATTGACGGGAAATCGCATAAAAAAAATTGCATGTGTCTCATAAACTTTTTTATTCGTTGACAAAAACTTGTGGGAACCAAGAAATTAAAGAAAGTCAAAAAATTAAAGAAAATCAAGAAATTAAAGAAAATATGTACATATATGTGGTATTTAATATTATGTATATGCACGTATATATTTTACTATATGGTATATGAGTATGTTGTTATATGATTTTAATGGGTAACCTATGTTCTTGCGGTTTCTATCTACTATAACTATCTACTATAACTCCCCCACCGTTTGTCTGAGGCTCCGCGAAGAGTGTATTACAATTGTTTTTGTTTTCTTACAAATAAATTTTTTCGCAATTAAAGTTTAAATTACAATGACTATCAATATGGTAAAATTAATAGATATATTTATAAAATGATTTGTGTATTTTTCGTCAATGATTTCATTTATTAGTTTCCTATTATTATGTATGTTTTTAATATGAATTTCTTCTAGTTTTACTAAATCTAATGTTTTATTTTCTATAAAATCTACTAATAAATCTACTTTTGTTACATAATGTGGTAGTAAAATATTTTCGTGTATTCTTGTATAAAAATTTTCATAAGATTTATTATTTATTTTGATTTTACAATTTTTGTGTCTTATCAAATTATTTTCTACTATATTTATTTCGAAATGATTACAATTATGTGTAAGATTAGTTTTTACTAAATTTTTTGTTACAATAATGCCAGGAATAATTTCTTTGACTTCTATATCATTATATTCTTGCATTTTACAATTAGCTTCTTTAAAATTTACAATATTAGAAATACATTGATCTTTAATCATAAATAAATTTCTTTTCAAGTTGTCATTTACGTTATTGCTATATATGTTACTATCTTGATCTATTAAAATTTCTATTCTTTTAATAAAATTGTTTTATTCTGTTTGTTTGGTAAGGGTTCGATTAAGATTTGTGAAAATGTATTGTCTGTGTATTCTGGAATGAGTATTACAATAATTATTAATTCGGAATGAAATGCAACGGTTATTTTAATATCTTTGAAGTTTTCTAGCTGGGGAATCAAATTAACCCCTCTATTCTAGGTAATAGATGCCTAATAGATCTATTAACCTATTAACTAAGAAGTTAGTAGAAAGTGCTATTCTACTTTATAGGTTTTGTAGACATTAAAAAGTTGAAAAGTTAATAGATTTGTAGACATTTAAAAAACAGTTCAGCTGTTATTTATTATTAATATTTGGAAATTTAAAAATATTTATTTTTTTTAAAATCCGGTAAATGTATATTTAATAATAATAGTTTTTAATTATTTTTATTTATTTTTAATTATTTTTATTTATATTTATTTATTTTTAATTATTTGTATTTATCATCAACTAAAAAAACAACCTTCCACAAATTAAACCGTCAAACGTAATAGTTAATAGATCTAATAGCTCATCGAGAGGAGCTATTAGCTAATAGAATTTTCTAACCACAAAAATCTATTAACCTATTTGCTAGAATACGAAAATCTATTAAATAAAAGTCTCCACAAAATTAATAGACCAGCTGATTGCCAATCTATTAACTATTAAGTAGAATAGGAAATTTTCTATTAACTAATAGCTATTAATCTATTACCTAGAATAGGGGGTAAGTTCTTTCTGGGTAAGGATGTTCCTTGAAAGTACACCTAGTTTACTTGTCAATATGATTTGTTCAATATCATCGACTTGTTTTTCGAGTAAATTTATGTGGGATTATTAAAATTAGAGGATAGGTAGTTATAAATTATATCGTTGATCGAGTCGAATATTTGCATCTGCACGTCGTCACGCTTCGTCATTGACTAACTATCTTGTGGTATGTTGAGATTAGTGGTGATTGGTGAAGTGGCTTCAAATTTTTCCCCACATCTCGGCCATCCTGCTATTCGAACGTCTCGGATGAATAACGTGTTAAATCATCTCCCCACTTCTTCATGAACTCGGCACAACTAGATGTCATCAAAGGGCCATCGTGGAATCCTTCTTTTCGTACATCATATGTATCGTTTTGTTTGACTTTGATAACACGATAAGGTCCAAAATATTTACTTTTCAATTTACTTCCAGTATCAAACTGTGTCTTTTTTATGGCGACGAGATCATTGATATGATACCTCACAGGTTGTTTTCTTCTCAAATTATAGTATCTTCTATTTTCGCTCTGAATTTGCTTAATTTGATCTTTTGCCTTTTCTCGAAATTCTTTTCTTTCAACTTCGAATTGTTCTTGCATTTCTTTCTCGATCAGCTGCATAATCTTAACATCTCCTCTGTTTTTCATTCTCACTCCTGTAAGCAGTTGAAACGGCGTTGCATCAATGCTACGTTGATAAGTAGAATTGATGATTCTTTGCACACTTTCAACGTGAGTGTACCATTTAGTTTGATTGTCAATTGAGAGTTTACTAAGCACTGAAATTATGACTGAATTCATTCGCTCAACTTGACCATTTGCACGAGGGAGACCTGTTGTTACTTTTAAATGTTCAATTCCTTCGCTTTCGCAATATTCTTCGAAGTCATTGGAAGTAAAAGCGCTGCCTCTATCGAATACAATTTTACTTGGATTGCCAAATATAGTTTTTTGACTCTCTAACTTTCTTATTACTTCTTGTGCGGTTGTAGTCTTGGTAGGATATAACCAGGTGAATTTTGAAAAACTGTCAACAACCACGAGGATATGTTTGTAGTTTTTATTTGTTGATTCGAGCGGCCCCAAATGATCGATATGATATGTGTCCAAAGGTAACGTTGGTTTACTCAGCGGATGCAGTAGTCCTTCTTGCTTTCCACGTTTCTTATTTAATAGAATGCAAGGAATGCATGTTGCAATACAATGTTCAATCTTTTCAATTACCTTTGGTATATAGTACTCTCTTCTCAATACCTCTTCAGTTTTCTTTATGGCGAAGTGTCCATTTTCATGCACCATTCTGATAATTTGTGTTTCCATTGATTTTGGAACAACCAGCAGTTCTTGTCCGTCAACAAATTTGAATAAAACGTCATTACGAATAACAAAATCTTTGTATGGACCATTTTTCAGCAGTTCTTTAATAGTTTGAATTTCGTCATCCTTATCTTGTGCATTTCTTATCTGCATTGTCACACTGTCTGTACATACCATCATCACTGCAAATCGACTAAGCGCGTCAACATGCCGCATTCGAGTACCACTTCGATGTTCTATTGAATAATCAAATTCCTGCAACATTAATGCCCAGCGAGCAATTTTTGCACACAAATCCCTTTTACCCATAGTTTTCTGGAATGCACTACAGTCCGTAATTATTTTAAACTTTATACCCAACAAGTAAACTCGAAATTTACGGAGAGCTTCTATTACCGCAAGAACTTCTAATTCATAGCTACTATACTTTCGTTCAGTGTCACTGGTTTTTTTACTCATGTAGTAGACGGGATGGAATTTATTTTCCATGATACTCCTTTGCAATAAGATTGCTCCATACCCATTTTGAGAAGCATCAGTATGGAGTTCGGTTTCTGCTTTCTGGTTATAAATTTGTAAAACTGGCTTATCAGCAAGAAGTCTTTTCAATTCGTTAAATGCTAACCGTTGTTGTTCTTCAAATACAAAAATTCTACCGGCTTTCTTTAAATCACTGATTGGTTTTGCTACTGATGAATAGAAAGGAATAATCTTTCTAAAGTATCCCGTTAAACCAAGGAAGCTTTCAACTTGTTTAATATTTTCAGGTTCTGGAAATTTCATTACAGCTGCAATCTTTTGCTCTGATGGAAAAAGCCTACCATTTTCAATAACATGCCCTAGAAATTCTATTCCAGTTTTCAAAAAATGACACTTCTTAATATTAAATTCAAGTCCATAATCAGCTGCTGTACGTAGGACTGATATCAATCTTTCAATAGCTTCAGGTTCATCATGAGCAGGTATTATAACGTCGTCCATGTATGGTAAAACTGTGCCTTTCTGTATATGTTCTCTAAATACGCAATTTATGAATCTTTGGAAAATGGCAGGTGAATTGCACATACCAAAAGGAACTTTACGGAACTGATATTGACCGTCATGTGTCACAAATGACGTGAATTTACGGCTTTGCTCTTCAACATCTACATGAAAAAAACCGTTTTTTAGATCAAGCGTACGAAAGATCTTGGCATCCTGTAGCTTATCTAATGTATCTTCTATTAGAGGTAAGGGGTACCTATCTTTGACAATTACCTCATTAATTTTTCTGTAGTCTATACAGACTCGAGCTTTACCACATTTCTTTTTGACAACTACAACTTGACTTGAATATTCTGCACTACATTGTTCAATTATACCATTGTCCAGCCATTCTTTAACCTGTTGTTCCACAACATTGCGTTCAGGTAATGGTAGTCTTCTTGGATTTCGATAAAATGGTTTGTCGTCTTTCACAATAATTTTCATCACTATATTAGTTGTTTTTATTTTATTCGGTACATAAGCATTAATAGCCTCTTCAACCTTGATTTTAGCTTCTTTGCTGGCACTTTCATTAATATTCAGCTTGTCCACATCGTTAATGGTTATATTCATTATATCTTCAACTTCATTTAAACTTGAAATTTTTATAACGTCACCAGATATTTCTAAATTTGCTTTACTTAAAAGTTCAACACCTACTATTGCTTCATAATTCGTAGTCTTATTCGGCACAACAATAACCGAGGTTTCAAAAATGGAATTATCAATTTTAATGTTTGTGTTAAAATAACCCAATGTTTCTATAGCATATTTTCCAAAACTTGTGAGTGTTTTATTATTTTGTGATAATTTCGGCGATCCCAATTTATCATATATGTCTTTTCTTAATAAATTAACTTGGCTACCAGTATCGATAAGAGCAACAATATTAACATTATCAATCGATATCACTTTCGACATATTATTTTCCTTACAATATTCAATTTTATTCACATCGTCTCTTTTATTATTAACACGATTTTGAGAACTCTTGTTTTCTTTACATTCATAAGATTTATGCCCAAATGAATTGCACTCGAAACATTTTGTACATCTGCTTCTATTTCTGCATTCTCTTGATCTATGGCCTTTTAAACCACAGTTATAACATATCAATTTTTCATTTGTATCTTTTTTTTCGGGATGTATATTTATATTTTCTATTGTTACTTTCGGTATTATTCGTTCTCTCATTTTAGAATAAATACTTAACTTTTCTTTAAAATCTTTCGAAGTTCGGGCCCCATACAAAATTAATTTGTTTCTCTCATCATCCCTTATCCCATCAATAACATATTGGAACAGAACTTCATTTTCAATTTTCCCTTGACTGGCAATTTCTTTCATTATTAGATAATATTCATATGGAGTCTCTTCTTTTTTAATTTTTCTTTCTGACATCATTCGATGCATTTGCATACTATTCATTTTAGGACCAAATTCACTTAATAATGCTGATTTTAAAGTTTTCCAATTCTTGATTGTTTTTTCTCCTTGTACAAAAATTTTTGCTGTCGCATCTAAATGTTTCTTTGCAAATATGAACATGTGTAAATCACTCCATCCGACCATTTCTGCTAAATCACCAATGTCCTCAATCCATTTAGAGATAGGATACGTACCTTTTCCGTCATAAATAGGAACAGATCCTTCAACATCTCGAAAATTAATAAAGTGTAAACTTCTACCTGCTATCGACATTGAACTACACTGTGAATTTAAATCATCATCTTTTTTTCTGTTTTGTCGATTTACAGAATTGTTTTTATTATTTTCATCATCATTATCATCATCGTCATTATCATTTTCATCATCGTCATTATGATTACCGTCACTAGCATCGTCATCGTCGTCATTATTATCATCATTATTATTAATTAATTCATCAATTTTAATTAAATTTTTGCACAACATTTTTGCCAATTCGCTTAAATCTATTTCATCACATTCTATATGTAGAATATTCGCGATCGACACTAACTGACGAAGCGTAAAATTATCTTTCAAATAATCTACTTTAGCATCATATTCTGAACTATCCACTACAAACCGAAAGCCAGAAAATTCTCGTAGTCTTTTTCTATTACTTCTGTCCCCTTCACGTTCGAACACAATTTTATGAAAATTTTTTATTATTTGTGTTGATGCGGCTTTAATACCGTCGGCAATAAAACTGATATTTCCTAAAGCTGTCATATTTATTTATTTTAATCACTTTTATATTTTATTTCAAATTAAATTCAAAATATCTGGTTATTCGTTGCGTCACCCTGTCATTTGCTTAACCGAATATCACCTCAATTGTAAATTTAAATCACCACAATTGTAAAGTTAAGTCACCACAATTGTATATTTCATATAAAGAGAAATAGAACGATATAAAGATGTTCGATTTTCTCTTTCACTCTAAAATTCATCACTTATATTTTACATTTATGTTAGCACTTAGCCGTTAGCTTAGCCATCATTATAACGCATGTGTAATGTTTGTTACATTACTCATTCGTATGCATACTTATTATATACACACATTCATATAGAGGTATTTCGGCGTCACTATAAGTTTAATTTGCTTTATTGTTTAATATCATCAGCACAAAAGATTCACTTATTTTACAATAATTAAAAATTCTTATATGCACTTTACTTATACTCTAAAATTATTTAGTTTCACTATACACTGGTTTTCGATTTATTATCCCGGACGAACCCCCATTTTATGTGGGATTATTAAAATTAGAGGATAGGTAGTTATAAATTATATCGTTGATCGAGTCGAATATTTGCATCTGCACGTCGTCACGCTTCGTCATTGACTAACTATCTTGTGGTATGTTGAGATTAGTGGTGATTGGTGAAGTGGCTTCAAATTTTTCCCCACATTTATATCGTAGTTTATCTGATAGATGTATTGCATATATTCAAATTCTTCCTCTATTCGAAGAATTCTATTTCCATTCTCCTGAGCAAAATTATTCAAGTAATTTGTAAAGATATTTTGTAAAATTTTGATTTGTCTTGTGATATTTTTAATTTGGTCTGAAATTTCGTTATTAATTTGAACTTGTTTATTACTTTCCTCTATGAGCTCTTTATTAATTCTTGCCAATGCTTCCAATTTGTTTCTAATTTCTTTTTCATCATTATAGTCCATAGTTCCGGCTATATATTTTAATCCAGTTCCTAATGCGTTCACTAAGGCTCTGACTGTCCTTTTGTGTGGTTTTAGATTACTAATTTTCTTTGTTAGTGTATCAAAATTCTGTGTGATAGTGCTATAAATTGGCAAAGATAATACAGTCCTACTAGATGAACCATTTCATTTTTTTTATTTAAATGTTTGTATGTTTGCCAAAAATAAAGATCGAAAAAGTTTTTCGAAACAATATCGAAAAAGAGCGAAAGTTTATAATTCAGGAGGGATGTAAATATGAGAGAAAAATAAGAATATTTATATAGAAGAATTAGTTTGTGAGTTGCATGACTGGTTTACTAAATTTTATATGGTTTTGAGTGGTACCATCACTTATGTGATATATTATGCTTGAGCACAGTAAATCTATATTCATACAGCGGTGACACTGAGCACGTGTTAGCAAAAATTTCTCATGACCTTTGTCCCGTTATTCATTCGGCCTTAAGGGTTTTGCTAAAAGTCGATAGTAATTAAGACCCTTTGTTTGTCAATGACCCTATAGTCATGTTGTAGTATAGTTTAAGCAAAGTTATGTTATACTACAGCCATAGTTTTGTTAACTTCAAGTGGTTTTTGAACGCGATTTTTACCATAGTAGTAGCAATAAATTATCATTCAGCTGTCAAGTCAAGTTTAAAAAATGTTTACATATTATAATTATTATATTTTTTGTTTGTCAAAAATTAATTATTTTTTAAAAATGAAGTTTAAAACAAAATTAATTAATTTCAAATAAATTAAATTGAAATTTTCACAATTCACAACAAAAAATTAAATGACAAACGATTTTTTATTGTCAATGTCATTACCACTTAAGGGTTTACTATCGTTAATATCGTTAACCATGTTCTCGAGCAGGGTTAATTTTTGACATCAAATAGTTAAAAATTTACTTTACTTCAGATGTTTATGAACGCTAAAAAGTTATGTTGGTAGTTATGTTTTACTATACCACCACTATTCTGAACGACAAATGATAACTATAGTTAACTATAGTAACGTTTATGAACGCACCCTTGATATGATATTATACTTGAATAAGTAAAAATAAATGGATATTTTGTACGCAAATGCTTTAGAATACAACAATTGACAATAGGGCTGTTTCAAATTTTTTTTTATTGTATTGAGTTGATCGTCGTATTTAATATATGAATGACTTGAGAAAGGAGGTATTTCATATTTCATGTATTTTTATATATGTATGTATGTGTTGTTATGTTAAAATGCCTTGTCGCGTGCTATCCCAGTTGGACAAGAATATATTCAGAATATATTAATAATACATTCTATATATGCTAGAATGCATTCTCTGACACATTCAGAATCTATTCTAAATGCATGAATTTATATGAACCATGTCCGCTTTTTTCGGCAAAAAACTGGAAATTCGTTCTTGAATCGTTTCGAATGTATTCTCAATGTATTTTTAGAATGCATTCTGAATATATTTTTAGGATGTATTCCAAATATATTTTTAGAATGCATTCCGAATATATTTTTAGGATGTATTCCAAATATATTTTTAGAATGCATTCCGAATATTTACGTAGAATTCATTCTTAATATTTTTGTAGAATGCATTCCGAATATTTTTGTAAAATGTATTCTGAATATTTTTGTAGAATGCATTCTGAATATTTTTGTAGAATGCATTCTGAATATTTTTGTAGAACGCATTCTGATTATTTTCTCAGAATATATATAGGTTCTTCTTAAATTTGTTTTAAATCATTTCATAATTTTCGTTTAACAATAAATCGAACCCATATTGAATGCGAAATCTACTTCAAATATGGATTGAATTCATTGCCTAACAAACAATTATAAAATGATTTAAATGATTTTTATGCCACTTATTTAATTGCTCTAAATAAAACAAACATTTCTAAAAATTTATTTTATAAACATTTTATTTATTACAAATAAGCAAATTACTGTTTTCCAAAATTATTTTTATTTTTTTCTGTCCATTTCTTTTTAGCAACAATGTTGCTAGCTTGCTTTAGACACAGTTTAATATCATTTATAAGTAATGTTTTGCCATTTGTTGTTGACTTTACAGCTTCTAAAATACATATATTTATTTATTTACACAAACTTAAAAAAACAAAAAAAAATACTTTTCTTACCAAATAAACTGTCAACTAAATTGTTATAATTTTGAAAGGCTTTTTTTCCTTTCCTCCCATCCCAATTAAACATATTCGCGCATTGGGCGCTCATAATATTTTTAAAAACGTCCTTGAGGTGTGATTGCCCTTTTAATTCTTTTATATACTGCACCTGAAATAAACAAAATACTATTTACTGATTTAATGTAATTTAATCATATAATTCTTACAAAATTATCCTTAAACTCTTCATTTTTTAATTTTTTCTCAATTTCTTCTACTTCTTCTATCGTGTTCGTAGGTAGCAGTTCTGACATATTATGTATGTCTCCCTTTTTTACGAACAGTTTTTCTGCAATTTTTTTAAGCAAAACAGTTTGTTCTGCTTGCTTTTTCCTTATTTCAGCAACTATGATATATTTAAAAAATAATCGTTAGCATTTTCACCATTACAAAAATTTTTATATATAGTAGTATCATAATATTAATTTTACTAACTTTCTTTTTCTAAATGATTGCATCTAATGCATTCGTCCTTATTTGGGATTGGCTCTTGTTGAGCGCTAGCTACTTCCACACTGTCATTTGGATTTGATGCGCTTTCATTATTTTTTTCCGTGTCTTCGATTGTAACGCATGGTATATTTTTTTCCAAAATAAATAACTCTTAAAATTGTAATAAAAAATCATAACAATAATATAAAATTATAAAATTATAACAAAAATAACTTACGGGTAGGTGATTCGCCTAAAATATCCAGCAATTGACCGTCTTGTTCTGTACTATTAATACGAACCCACTGTCTGTTGTCATCAGAATCACTTAAGGCACATAATGGTGGTGGGCTGTTGTGTTTTCTGGTAACATTTTCTAAGAAAATTAATAATTAAAGAATGTAGTTTAAAGACATATGAATATTTTTTAAATAGGAAAAGCTTGCCTTTGTCCAATATTGATGGAGATTTCCGTTTTTTTTCATTTTCTTTATTAGTATCAGAATCGAAATATTTTCTTTTTAGATGATATTGATCCATATTCTACGTTCTAATTTGAGGGAAAAAAATTAATTATATATTGTATGTAGTAGAGGAATAAGTAATGATTGGTTGTTTATAAGTTGAAACTTAATAAATTTATAAATGACGGTGTTACTGTCAAATTCTTCAATTTCATTTGCCACTGTGTTACATACAATGATTCCCAAACCATCTGCGGAATCAATAGGTGAATGAAAATATGAAGATATATTCAGAAATCGACTAGATATTAAAACGATTTTATCTTCTTTTTTTTGAATTTGTCTGATCTGAATTGGTATTCTTTCAGTACCATTTTCGACACAACAACAATTATCTGGTGGCTTGATAGAAAGTTTAAAATGAGGGTATAGAATTTCATGATACAAATTGGTTTCGTGTGCAACTAGCTTTTGAGGACCAGTTTTTTTAACTTCAACATTTTTTTTAAAACTTTCTTCAAATCTTTTGTGGAGTTGTTGAAGTATTTTTGATGGCTTTCGTACTGACTTTTTTAAATGTTGCATATAATTCTCAAATTTATATGCTGAAAAACTATCTACTGGTCCATTGTCTTTACAGCAATCTGCTAAATGTAGTAGATTATGAATGTTGTAGCTGATTTGATCCTCACCAAATAATACAGAATAGTTTTTGACAAAATCGTTGAGCATAGCTTTAGCGCAATCTGCATTTTGTGCATAATTCATAGTACATGCCAACAGTCTGTATGCACAATGTAAAAGTAAAAAATTATAGTATATATCATCTGCAATAAAATCTTTTAAAACAATTATGCCTGTATATAAAATAAATTGTCTGAATTCTGTTGCTTTCCATCTTGCTAATTCAAACATTGTTCGAGGTTTTCTTGCAAATTCATTAGGAATGAAACTTTTAAGATCCAGTAATTTTTGCGACATAGCTTGTTTTTGTAGAGAATTCAAACGGAAATTTTTGGATTTATTATCAAAAATACTACAAATCATTTTTTTAACAACTCCGAGATCAAGAACATGCATAGGTTCAACTGGAAATGATGAAATCATATCGATATTTATTTTTTCCAAAGAACAAAATTCATTTTTGTATTGTTTTGAATGGTGCTCAATATCTGCTCTCGCTCGAAAGCTTTCATCACTTCTAAGGCATCCGATTTCCATTTGATAAACTGTTCTATTATTCATATATTTACCAACTTGATTACATTTAGGACATCCATGAAAGCCTTGATGGTATTGAGTACCAGTAATGAAAGCACGAGCTGGAGCATCACAAACGAAAAATCTTATTTTCACCATATTATTTTTAAACATTTCTTCATATTCTTTTACAAATTCTAACAAATAGTCGTTTTCCTCTTTTGGCTTTTGATATCCAACATAAATCCCAATAGGAAACGGTACACAATTATTTTCCTCAACTATAGATCCCAATATTGGCCACATACATAGTCCTGATGATTTTGATAATGGTAATCCATCTATCCCTATATCTATTTTTAAAGGATATTGAATATCTTTTGCTGTGGATAACAGTTCCAAGTAATTTTTTAACCCAAAGTGGTAATATTCACCAGGTGAAACATCACGTGTTTTAATAACACAACGAGGAGTTTTTAATAAACTTTTTGCATGCTTTGGTAAATTATGTCCACTTTCACATAATATATTTAAAAGTTCTGTTAAGGCTTTATGTGAAATTCTATTTTTCGTGCTCCACATTCGAAGTTTGAATTCTAATGAATCTCCTTCGTCATCATCAGAGACTTCACTGCTACTATCTTCTATACTATTTTTATAAAATTGATTTTCACTCTCTATGTCACAAACTTCGCTTTCACTTTTATTTGAATTATTTTCATCAATGACAATATTTTCATTGCTAATGTCGTTTATATTATCTTCATTATTATTTAAAATTCGATTTTGTAATCTCTCTTCATTTTCAGATATGGAATCTTCTACACAGATCTTTTTTGTATTTTTTATTTCCTTTTCCACTAATCTTCTAAAATGCCGTTTAGAAACACCGCACAATTTACCACTCATACTCACAATTTACCAATCAAAATAATTAAAAAAAAAAATAATTTAATAACTTTACCTGTAAAAAATAAATTTGTTTTGAAATAATAAAAGCAACCACCAAAAAATGCGAATAACAAAGTACTGAATAAACAGTTAACTTAAAAACGCGTGTTTTCTTCACATGTATTTGGAATGTATTCTGCATTCGTTCTCTGAATACAAACAGTCTATCTTTCACCGAACAGAGACGATCATATGCTCTACATCGAAGATATAATTGAATTCATTCTTCGCATGTATTTGGAATGTATTCTGCATTCGTTCTCTGAATACAAACAGTCTATCTTTCACCGAACAGAGACGATCATATGCTCTACATCGAAGATATAATTGAATACATTCTTCGCATGTATTTGGAATGTATTCTGCATTCGTTCTCTGAATACAAACAGTCTCTCTTTCATCGAACAGAGACGATCATATGCTCTACATCGAAGATATAATTGAATACATTCTTCACATGTATTTGGAATGTATTCTGCATTCGTTCTCTGAATACAAACAGTCTATCTTTCACCGAACAGAGACGATCATATGCTCTACATCGAAGATATAATTGAATACATTCTTCGCATGTATTTGGAATGTATTCTGCATTCGTTCTCTGAATACAAACAGTCTATTTTTCACCGAGCAGAGACGATCAAATGCATTCCATCGAAGATGTAATTGAATGCATTCTTCGCATGTATTTGGAATGTATTCTGTAAATATTCTTCACATATTTACAACCGATCATCATCCGAACGGTTACGATTGAAAACATTCCAAACAGAATGTATAGAATGGAATGTATTTTGTCTAACTGGGATATGATCTGACATAAATTACTACTACTACTTCTAATTGAAATACATATATAGAATTGTATTTATATCAAAGACCATATAAATATATACATTTATATGGTCTTTGGTTATATGTATTAGCTGTATAGGTTTACATTATTTTCTGATGTAGGATTGTAGAATATTTAGCAACAGAGGTTTTTACGTATGCATACATTATAATTACTGTAGCATTTGTACTGTACTCTGGTCTATACATTTATATGGTCTTTGATTATATGTATTACTTGTATAGGTTTACATTATTTTCTGATGTAGGATTGTAGAATATTTGGCAACAGATGTTTTTACGTATTCATACATTATTACTGTAGCATTTGTACTGTACTCTATACATTTATATGGTCTTTGATTATATGTATTACTTGTATAGGTTTACATTATTTTCTGATGTAGGATTGTAGAATATTTGGCAACAGAGGTTTTTACGTATGCATACATTATAATTGCTGTAGCATTATACCAGAGATACTATATAAATACATATAAATATGTTTTTACATAGTATCACAGATCAGATACACTTATCTGTGATAGTATATAGTATCTTTGATTATACATAATATATGTATACATATGGATGGATATATTATGGTTTTATTTTGTTATGTTTTTGAGTTCATTGACTTATGAATGCAAGATACGATTATATATTATCATATCCCGTGAATTGAATTTCTTCTTGAAATTTTTAAAGAATGTCTTTTTTAATGTTTGGGCCTTAGGACTTCTGAAAAAATAAAGTATTATTCTGATTTATGATCATAATATAGAAATTAAAAAATCAGTTGTTTTGTGAATTACCAAATTCTTTTATAGACTGAGTCAATTTGTTTTCTATCTACATAGATAAAAATTGATATTTTCAAATTAATATGGAACATAATTTACAAATATGTATATTTTTCTAAATCTTGAGGATAATGAATTTTAAATTATTTACAATATTTTTTAAAAACAGAAAGCTTAAAAACATTTATTTCAAAATTTTTAAATTTTATTTCGTTGATGTTTTTTGTGTGTGGTATAAAGTATATACTCAAAAAATTCTGTATACTAGCGCTGATGAACATTTAATTAGATTCAATGAAAATTGATAATTATTTGTAGCTTGAAAAATATTATATATATATATATATAGGTATATATGTAATAAACAACATGTCATGAAGTCGAAAATAAATTATTTGTAAATTTATGGATTTTTATGATTGAATGCAATCAAATTTTTTTCATTTATGTTTGTTTGAAAATAAATTATTAAGTAGAATGGACCTATAATTCTAGTCCTAGAAATATTTTGGAGATCCGTATTATCAAAATATCTTCAGTAGTGATTCAAAAAATTATGTTTGAAAATAACGTGGACTAGGTTTACGTATAGTAAATTATAATTGCTTATTTGATTTTTCAATTCAAAATTTACCTTTGTATTTTAACATTTCTATTAAATTGATAACTCATAAACTATTTAATATTATTCCTAAACAAAATTGCCGGCAATAAAAAATAAAATTGTAAAATTTATAATATATTTCTACTTATAAATTTGAATGAAAATTTTTAATTTGATGCATTCATTTAAAAGCGCGAGAACTGGTCAGTTCTGCATGGTGCGGTCATGGTGTTGGCAAAGAAGAGGAAATTAATCTGACCTGTCTCTACTTTAGAATATATTATCAGAAATTTGAATTGCCTTTGACATTTAGTATTATTCATAAATATTTGTATACAGCATTTTTTTTAAACAAAAGTTTTTAAAATTGCATGTTTCTTATATAAATAAAATAAACTCCTAATTTTTTAATTTTTAATTCTGTTCTTTTCTATAAAATATATGTAACTTTGTTTTGAACTAAAATGATCCTAATGAATTCGGACAAAAAAGCGATGAATTATCAATTGTTCTCACAATATTTTAATACAGTTGAAATTATATTTATGTATTTATAATGTTTCGAGGATGCATTTCCAATTATTAATTAGATGATTGCGTACTATACTGAAATTTTCATATAAGGTAATTCGAATGTTCTTTTTTCGATTTCGAAATAGAAAAATAAAAATTTTTACATTTTTTTAGAATTATTAGTAATATAAAATTCCTATTTTTCACAAAAATTTTGTCATAGATAATAAAAATATTTTGCATAACTTTCGGGTCTAAATATATCAATTTTTCACCGATACGTTTATTCATTTTATATGAATAAAAATATTATATTTGTGTGAGTGGTACATATCAAAGATAATACAGTCCTACTATACTCTGTTCATAAAATTCGTTCAGTACACGGCTTATGGAAGAGCTCAGTAGCGTTACTTTTAAGAGGAATATATCAAATTACTCATACCCCCATCTATTTTATATATAATGAGACGCTGTAAAAGAGAAAAAAACAACAGCACCCATAAATTTCATATTACCATCACCGCAACCATACGGTGACTGATTATTATTTCTTGTCGTCCATTATTCATCAATCATATTCACTGGATTGCACAAACAAAAACTATAATAGCGAAAACCCAATGTACGCTGTGCTTGCTTTGCTTGCTTTGCTTGCTTTACTTGCTTTGGTTGTCAAAGCAAGCAAAGTCATTCCCGCCCCCAATGTACGCTTTGCTTGCTTTGCTTTGAGAATAACAACATGAATAACAACTATATAAAATAATATGGCTGGAGTTCCGAAAAGGTGTCACCCCCGATCCTCTTGAAATTTTGCCCACAGAAGGCCCTTCCGGCCTAGATCACGGGATTTTTGTCTTTTTTGGCGCATCGCCCTCTGTCGGCCTTAAATGACATTTTAATTTTTTTGCCAAAATTTTATTTTTACTTATAACTTTATACTGTAACTAATACTGTAACTTATTACAAAATTTAGCACCATAAAAATCATTTCTCTCTAGAATATTTGCCTTCTACATCCGGATCAAAGTAATAAATAAAAAAACTTGCTCATGATGTCCTTTCTTATTTGCAAAAAATTTGAACCGATTACCCTTACTCATTTCTGAGAAATTGACAAAAATGTAAAAATAGTCCAAAATTACAGTCTCCTTTATTATCCTTTTACTAGGACTTTTTGAGATTTTTTTTTTTCAGAATATAGAGCATCTTGAGAGGCATCTTTTGAGATATATACAATATCTGTATCATGTACTATTATAAAGTTACTAGCCGGCCCAGTGCACTTTGTTGCACTAAATGAAGGGAAATCAAGAAGATTTGTGTGTTCAGCAAGAATTATTTCGTTTATTTATGATTTTTTTTAAAGTAAAACATTTTGATACACAATATTTTTAGTTTTCCCTTCTGGAGCGTACACAAACAAACAATGTGGAGTGCCACATCTTAAACACCCCACGTACAGCTGCCCATGGGAAAAGCATGGCTCCATTAAATTCAGTCCGCATACTTTGAGCGTTTGTCCTTGCGCTTTATTAACTGATATTGCGAATGCTAGACGAACAGGAAATTGTAGACGCTTGAATTCGAATGGCATGTCCGTTGGAATCAGTGGTATTCGTGGAATCAGTACAATTTCGCCTTTCGCTTTTCCGGTCAAAATTGTGGCTTCAATTAAATTTGTCATTAATTTTTTGATTGCTAATCTTGTGCCGTTGCATAACTTTGGTGCATTCAGATTACGCAATAAAATAACGCTTGAACCGATTTTCAAATTCAAACAATGAGGTGGCATACCAGGCGGTTCCAATGAATTCAAAAATTCAACCGGATAATTTACTACATCGTCTTCATTCATTGCGCAATCAACCGATTTATATGATGTCACTGCACTTGGCAATTTGTCTTGAATTTTGAAATTAACTTCGTTGACATGTACATTTTTTGGTGCCAATATTGCGCGTTCTGTTAACCAATCGTGATTTCTGTAATTCTGAACGATATTCGGAAACACTCGATCAATCAATTCTTCTTGTGATTGCATAATTGTACAGAAATTATCCGGCAATGTAATCAATCCATTTGTATTATCAATTGGAACTTTGCCATTTCCAACATCTAATAACTGTTTTGAAAATCGATCTATAGATTGATCATTGTTTAATTGAACGCGCATATTTATGTTCAATGTCAATTTTTGGACATATCTCCACAGAAATGAAGACTTCAAGCATGCATTTATCTCGTCCGCCGGTGTTGATCGCGTAACTACAGGCAAAATTTGACGGAAATCACCAGACAACAATATTAATGCACCACCAAAAATTGCTTGATTCTGACGTAAATCTTGCATTGTACGGTGTATTGCTTCAAATGATTTTTTACGCATCATTGTGTACATTTCAATTAATTTTTGAATCGTAAAGACTGTAAATCGATTAATAAATCATTAAATTTAAACAAACCTGCACATTTAACGGCAATTTCAATGCAGAGTGCGCCGTTCGTCCACCATCCAATAAAGTAGCGGCTATTCCAGATGAAGCAAGAGCCAGGGCAATTTTCTGCTGCGATCGAATGGCTGCCAAAATTAATGATATCACGAATGTTTTTCCATTACCCCCAGGCGCATCCAGAAAATACAATCCACCAGCATTATTTTGTACAGCTTCCATGATTGTGTCATAGACATGTCTTTGTTGATCATTTAACTTGGGTATATTCAAATTTACATGTGCTTGTAGTTCAATGGCATCGTACACTCCTTCACGTCGCAATTCTCGATCAAATAAATCATGCATAGGTCGATTGGGTGCACTCAAACCTAATTGAGCCAATGCTTTATTTGCAATCGCAAGGCACATATCTTCAATCGCTATCAATGCCTCATTATAAATTTCCAAAGAAATGATCAACTCTGGATTTCTTGTGTTATGACGCATTCTAATCAAACAATCTTCTGCCATAAAATATTTGTATTTATTCCACAATTCAAGTGGATTCGATGGAAAACACGTTGATATTATTATGGCAAACAGCATACGTATTTGATGTGGTGAAGCAGCAATCGATGCATCTTGAAGTGTTAGCTCCCAATGTGCATCATTTTCCAACAAACCTAACTCATTACATGCCTCTCGATACGTTACACGTAGATGACCATTAATGGTTCGCAAATGTTGGAATGAACGTGGTCCCACAACATTGACTAACAACAACCGCAAATAGTAGCATTCTGCATTGTTTGGATGTACGGTGTATATTCTTCCCATAGTATCAGCGAAAAAAACACCTGGATGGCCAATAACAGGTGTTCCTTGTTTGCGTTTTTGCCATTTTTTTGCTGTCCAAGTGAAATAATGCGTTACGTCTGAATACAGCAATGTTCTGGCAAATTCATCACTTTCACACAATTGAAAAAATGCAGTCAATGTTGTTGCTGTTGGTTGCGCAGCTCTTTGTTGTGCATTTGCTTCATTAAAGTAAACACGTTGGCCATTCTCAAGATGAACTGCCAAATGAACAACAGCAGGATATCGCTCGTGAATTGGATGTGAATAGATTCTCCAAAGAGCTTCATTAGTACTTATGTAACGCCCCATTTGATACTGTTCAATTTCATCGTTTGAATTGTCACGGGCTACTCCAAATACTGCCATATCACTGCCTTTATTTACATATTTGCAAATGAATTTGATCGACTTGACAGAATTGCAGATTTCTACGTTAATGTGAGCCTCAAATATTTTTGATAATAGTGGGGAATATGAAACTACCCAACTATTATCAACGACAATGTCTTGATTCCGCATTCTAATTGTTGCTGTATGTCCATGATCTTCTGGTGAACGACGTCGGTATAGTGGGTATCCATCATTACCCGTAATTGTTTCCGACGTTAATGCTCTGGGATACCGCTTGGAGCATTTTCCATCAATCATACATGACGAATTCATGTTCAATGCACCGCAAGGGCCGTGAATCATATTCTTTGTGATGACTTCGAATAATTGTGGATCTTCATTTTGATTTGGAAACTCCGCAGATATGATGCGATCAATTTGATCTGGTGTTATTTTACGAATCAACCATATCAAAATGTGGGCATGCGGCAATCCTCTCTTCTACCATTCAATTGAATACATCCAAGAGCAGACTTCCCCAAATATTTTCAATTTGATAATTAAATCCATCAGACATTTCAGTTTCTGACGGAATACACGTGCTGTTATGTCGTGTCTGTCTGTAGAAGTTTGACCTTCTAATAAATTATCTTTTATGTCATGCCATTGCGGATTACACGTGAATGTAATGAATAAATCTGGCCGACCATGTTTTCGTACATAAGACATGGCATCTTGGGTGTATTCATGCATGTGGCGCGGGCTGCCAACATAAGACGATGGTAAAATAATTAGGCGGCCAATATCAGCAACGTTTCCATCATTGACAATCGCATCGCGCAAATGTATGTATTCCTCCGAACGTAATCTCGCTTGATTAAAACGTAAATAAGCAAGACGTTCTGATTCAATTTTTGCATACATATCCACGACGTATTGATGGAATAATTTGCCACATCTCATAATGTAATTGCTTTCTTGTGGGCGAATCATAAATAGATATAAATAAAAATTCATGGCGCTAACTTTTTTTTGTACGTCACGACCTATGATGATAGATAAATTATCAGAAAATTAAAATTTTTCCGTATTTTCAAATGTATATATATCAAATTCATATATATTTTACCGGTTCGTGGATTTATCATTGGTATATTAATGTGATAGCCATCGCCACCTCTCCAATACAATAACGGATATTGCAATGCATCATAACTGCGGTGAAGTTCTGAAACACGCTGTAAATTTTCGTTTCGACGATGTAATACAATATCGCGAGATTGAAACTGTTGTCCTACAATTAAAATGGCCACTTCATCGATCGTTGGTGCATTAAATCGTCTTGCATGCTCTCCGAAAGGAGTTCTGTCGGCTCTTATAACAATTTTATGATCATCCGATGGCATACGATCAAGGGCGGTTTTAAACAATTGAATCAATTCATTGTGCTGATGAAAAAATATTTGAAGATCAGAAATAATTTGCCGCTTTGTACTCGAAACAATTGTGCAACGACGATCCAATTCTCGAGTTGCATCACCAATGAAATAGATTTGCAAAAATTGATAATCGGCATCATCAAATGGCAGCAATGAACCAGCTCGATGATAAATCTGACCTTGAATCTGTATTTGGTGAGAAATGTAATTAGTTGATGGATCTGAATTTTTGAACACATCTAAATATTTGTTGTTATCATTGCAAGGTTCATTGGAAATTCCAAATGATGTTATCACCTTAAACGTCGGCATAAAATTCTCTCTTACAATCTTTGTGGCACCGAAAGAAGTCATTTGAAATGAAGAATTGTATTCTTGAATGTGAGACAAAAAATGCTTCGACAAAGGTGAAGTTCCGAAAATCAAGGAATGCAGTGGATCGGGTGGAGATTCGAATGCTGGCAATTTCACTTTGCCGTTAGCACAACACATGCCAACCGTTTCGCCACGAAATTTGGCTGCATCACAATGTGGGCATCTCACCGTCATTTGACCAATGCAGGCATGTGCACTGTAATCTATTTCGCTATCATAATTGAAAGCAGCAAATTCCATTTCTGCTACAGCACGTCGTGTAAGTCGGCCCGCACGTCCTGCTGCCGGATAAATAGAAGTAGATCTTGTCCTAAGTAAATTTCGTTCTTGTTGCAATTCATTATCTCGTGATCGTTGTTCTTCACTTCGAGTTCTTCTTGAATTTTGCACAACTGCAGAATGACACGTACGTCGACCAATATTCGACCGTCTTGTTCGTGGCATTTTATTTATACCAAAAGTGTATATGTGTGCAACTGTAATTTTCATTAATTTTTGTATTCATTTTTACCATTTCTAATTAAAAAATACTTACTTGAAATTATCGAGAGGATACAATTGTATGTCTATTCTCATTTGATTCTAACACGAAAAGAAAGCTTTTACCATTTCTAATTAAAAAATACTTACTTGAAATTATCGAGAGGATACAATTGTATGTCTATTCTCATTTGATTCTAACACGAAAAGAAAGCATGAACTGACAGCTGCAGCCATGCTCACTTGACACATTGGCAAACCTGACACAAACTGTCAAGTGTATATATGGGTGTATGAGTAAACGCTATGAAAGTTTCGATATATCGACATTTTTCAGAAAATTTTTTTTCGTGTTACCCGATTTAAACCAAACTTCACATAAACCATCCTTAAGATACTGCGAACATACCCTGAAAATTTCAAGACAATCGAACTGCCAGTTCTTGAGTTATAAAGTCACAATCAAAAATGCCACTTCTTTTTATATATATAGATAAGTAAAAATAAAATTTTGACAAAACAATTAAATATCCCAATTATGGCCGATAGGGGGCGATGCGCCAAAAAAGACGAGTATCCCGTGGTTTAGGCCAAAAGGGCGTTCTGTGGACAAAATTTCAAGAGGATCTGGGGTGACACCTTTTCGGAACTCCAGCCAATAATATTACATATATATATATAATATTATATCACATTATATATATAATATTATATCACATTATATATATAATATTATATCATATTATATATACATACAATATAATTTATAATAAAAAATAGATGCTACAAAAACAATACATTTTAATAATTTTCTCTAGTAAAATTATTTAATTATTATCATAATATTATCTACATATAATATTATATAATCTAATATAATATACATGCATATTTAATATACGCATATATACATTGATTATTTATTATGGAATGCAATACAACACACCAACACCAATAATCAATTATATCATGTATTAATTGTCAAAGCGTTCAAAGTTGTTAAAAAGTAGAAAGTAGACCAACTTTCGACTTTGTTTGCTTTGCTTGCTTTACTTGCTTTGCTCATTGGGGGCAGTCTCGTTTAAATACATTATTTCTACTTAGTTGTCAAAGCAAGTAAAGCAAGCAAAGCAAGCACAGCGTACATTGGGTTTTCGCTATAAATGGAAAAAAATTTATCATATGCGAAGAAAACGAAGTATGACGAAGGAATTCATATGCGCACACGATTGTCGCTTAATGAGGAAAAAGTTGCTTGATTCGGCTAATCGAGATGTGGAAGAACAATAGATTGAATGATGAATTAGTGCTGCCGTGTAGTCATAATACTCAAATTAAGTATTGCCGTTTTTGAAAATCAAAAATTTTCATTTATATGACTTTTTGTCATATATTATTATTAATTATATATTACATATATTCTATGATGCAATTTATTTATATATTATTATTAATTAATATATATTCTATAATAAATATTTATGTCATGAAAAAAAATTTTTGCTTTTACGTTGTGTTGTAAATGTACTACTGTTGCAGAACAGTTAGTTTTTCGTTACATTTTTTGTTGCATGAAAATAGAGATTATTTTCGTTCTTTAGTTGATATTTGCTGTGATTTGTGAAGTGAAGATTGCTGATAAAAAAATAGTTAAAAAAATTAAAATTCAATAAATTAATTAAAGTATATAATACAGATTTTTTTTAAATGAGTGCAGTGGAAGAAAGAAAAAAATTAAGTGTGGAGAAAAAAAAGCAAATTTACTCCACATTTAATATATTTTATAAAGAAAATAAAAGTGTAGGTAGGTCGAATGAAAAGGTGGCAAGTATTTTTGGGATTTGTGATAGGAGCATAACTTTGAAAATCAATTTAATTTTGAAAATCAAGGTAAAACGGCAGCACTTATAAAAATTTCATCCGATTTTACATAGAAAATTTGAATTAAAGGGGCAACACTTTCAGAGGTGTTAAACAGAAACACATTTATACGAATTTACCAAGTTAGAATAGAGAAAATATATCCCCATAAGCCTCCGTACTGAATAAACTTTATGAACAAAGTATAGATTAATCATTTCATTTTTTTTATTTAAATGTTTGTATGTTTGCCAAAAATGAAGATCGAAAAAGTTTTTCGAAGAAATATCGAGAAAGAGCGAAAGTTTATAATTCAGGAGGGATGTAAATATGAGAGAAACATAAGAATATTTATATAGAAGAATTAGTTTGTGAGTTGCATGACTGGTTTATTAAATTTTATATGGTTTTGAGTGGTACCATCACTTATGTGATATATTATGCTTGAGCACAGTAAATCTATATTCATACAGCGGTGACACTGAGCACGTGTTAGCAAAAATTTCTCATGACCTTTGTCCCGTTATTCATTCGGCCTTAACGGGTTTTGCTAAAAGTCGATAGTAATTAAGACCCTTTGTTCGAAAAAGAGACAAAAAAATGGAATTGAAACACCAACCGTTTTAAAAAATGTAACATTATTAAAGGGTATACTCATTAAAAAAAGTACAAATTTTGTTATTAAAATTTTTTTATCTAAAATAAACAAAATTAATTGTAAAGGCATTACACTTAAAATTTTGTGTTTGCTATCAAATGTTTTTACATTTTTGTTAAATTTCTTAATTATAAAATAAATTCTTAGTCTAATATATGGCTTAACAAAATAAACTTTTTCTTGTCTTCAAAATTCTAAGAAATTATATGAATCACTTTATATCTTTGTATAAAGACGCGTCAGGTAGTCAAAAAACAAGTTCCAGATCGTCTTTAAAAATGCATTGTGAAAAAAACGTATACATGTACAATATGATTGTATTGCTCACATTTATATATTGTTTTGTATCTTTTCTTCATTATGACAGTTTATAAGGCAATATGGATTTGAAATTAGTACATTAATTCTGTACTGTTTTTGTAAATTGAATTTTGATTTATTTTATTATTTTTAAATATTTATGTTTGTTGGTAATTTTTTTAAAAAAAAAGAGTGTCACATCTTATTGCTAATGGTTGATCAGTGTACTTGAATAAGTAAAAATAAATGGATATTTTGTACGCAAATGCTTTAGAATACAACAATTGACAATAGGGCTGTTTCAAATTTTTTTTATTGTATTGAGTTGATCATCGTATTTAATATATGAATGACTTGAGAAAGGAGGTATTTCATATTTCATGTATTTTTATATATGTATGTATGTGTTGTTATGTTAATATGCCTTGTCGGGTGCTATATGCTCTGATAAAAATTACTACTACTACTTCTAATTGAAATACATACATATATACAATTGTATTTATATCAATCAAAGACCATTTAAATATAAGTTAACAAAATTACTTTTTAAAAGTTTAAAAAAAATTGATTTTTATTTGTGACTTATCTGGTTTACAATCGAACTTAAACTGAACTTATTCTAATTAACAATTTTACTTATTGTCTAATTTTTAAATTATGGAAAATTTTGATTAAAAAGTTCTGGTCAGCATTTAATGTTTCCCATATAGAAACTCACGTTGTGCGTTTCCGTGAATGTGGTGTCGTATTTCTTATGTGAAAGCATTTTATTTTATGTGAGAAAATGTTAACCTTGTTAACTCCTCCGCTCTTAAATGCTGATGTCCTCATCAGTTTTATATTTAAAGATGTAGTTGAGATGTTGATGGTCGTTGTTCCGGCTTATCAAAAAAACTTGGTAGTGCGATGTGGTTCATTGCAGATGAATTGCAATTGGAAATGCATTCATTGTCTACAGTTTTTCCAACCTGATTTATTATGACCTTTGTTTTTCTTCTAATTTTAATTTTACAGATGACTATGGTAATCAGGATAGTGATGAACAATATTATGAGTCCACCACTAGTAAATCTTTCAATTTTCCTTTCAGCCATCAGGAGATCGATTTGTTTTGTGTTGTTTATGTGTAACTCCTTGATGTCGTCTAGCGATAAGATTTCTTTATACTCGTTCTCTAGTGTTGTTGGTTGCATGATTGCTGGGAGAGCATGTAGGCTTGAAATTTCAGTGGCGATGAAAGTCTTACTATTAACTGAAATTGTAGCGTTGTTAAATTTGATGAGAAACGTGCCATTAGGTTTTTTTGTAGTGTTATCTATTTTGATGTTTCCATGAAAGTCGTTGAGTAAAAGTATGCCTGGACCAATTTCTTCTAATGTGGGAATTTGAAGGCCTTTGATTTTGTTGCATCTTGAATTAGAACTCTTAAGTAACCTTGGAATACATGATGAACTACTTATATCTAATACATTCATTTGATTACATAGGTAAAGTGAATTAACATTTTTACAACCTTTAATTACTGAATAAATTCTACTTTGATTTCTAAGTACAATATTTCTATCTATTTCTATCATTAAATTATTCCTTTTTACAGGTCTAATAATTAGTTTCTCAAAATTTTCATAAGTAGTGATAGGAATATTAACAATGTACAATAATGATAAATTATTTGTAATAATTTTAACATTAGCAAATTCTAGTGCCTCTTCAGGCGATGTGTAAGGAATTCTTTCTTTATCTAAAATATCAATAGCTATTTCTATTTCCCTCTTTGATAACATCATAGAGTTTAAAATTCCTGACCTTGCAAAATTTATGGCATATTTTATATTTATTAATTCTTCTTTGACCAATTTTATTTTATATTGTAAACTTGAAATAGCTTCATACTGAAATTTGACATCGTTTTCAAACAATTTTACTATTCTATTTGAGATTTTTGTTACATTATTCAATCTGTCAATGAGTTGTTTATTTATCACTACCTGATTATTGTTATTTTTAAGGACATCATTTATTTTATACTGAATGGTTACAAAGTCGTCATGATCGGGATTTCCGGCAATCCATTTCCATGCTGAGCCTATAAAGTCTAAAGATCTTTTAGCATTTTTGGGCTTCAGGTCTCTCAATAATTCCTCGATTTGATTTAATTCATGCTGAAGGTACGGATAGAGTGGATTTTCGTGTGGAACCTCACGTTCGAGTGTCCTAGTAATTTCGTTCGTCACTTGGTCGTACTGTCTAAGGTCAATGTCATGAATGATTTTGAAATTGCCCGTTTGTATTTTGGCCTTCCCACATTTGATAGCCACCAACTGGGAGCTCGTATAATCGAGAATTTGAACTTCGCACTGTCCGCTGATGAGGATGATTCTAAAAAGATTTAATTCTTAATATTGCTCTTATGAACAGTTCTTCCTGATTCAGTTAAAATTGTCGTATGTCTATTTTCTTTAACTATCTCTTTAATATACCTAACTGTCAGTTTCGATCCTATTCTTTTATTATGTCTTACGTAAACTACTTGTCCTATTTCATAGTCTTTTAAAGGTTCTCGTTTCTTGTTATGGAATTTTATGTCTTTATCCTTTTTTCTTTTTAATTTTTCTATGTTATCTAGCCTAGCTTTTTCAAATTCTTCAGGAGAAAGTCTGGGTGATCGACCAAAAAGTAATTCTACGGGTTTCTTTCCTGTTACTGAATGGATAGTACAATTGTACTCATGAGTCGCTCTTTCAAGGAGTTCCTCGAATGAGCGGGCTACCATATCGGATTTCAAACACCTCATGATTTCTGTAAGAGTAGAATGAAACCTTTCGATCTGACCATTAACTTCGCTTTTATAAGGTGGGGTCTTGACAATTTTTGTGCGTAGTTCGTCTTCCAACATTGAAGTGATGAAGGCTGAATTCAATGCCTTCTCATTATCTATAACGACAATTTCTGGTACTGAGAAGAAAAATAAGATGTCTCGTAATGGTCTTCGGATATCCTGTACTGACCGTGATTGAATTAAGCTAGTTTTGGCATATTTGGTGAATTTGTCTATTGCCGTGAGTACTAACGATTTTTCAGTGGAGAAAATATCTACGTGAATAATGTGGCCTGGATAGTTAGGGACGGGTGTAGGATTTAGATGAGGGCGATTAGGGTGTCTATCGTATTTATTCGACTTGCAGATGGAGCAATTTTTAATTAGTCTTTTTATTTTTGCACTCATTTTCGGGAAATAGAAGTTTTCTAACAACTGTAACCTATTTTCTTCGGCGTTTCTATGTGCTCTTTGGTGTGTTTTCAGTATTTTTTCCTCTTGTTCGTTTTCGTTTGGTATGTCTTCCACGAGTGACTGAGTCCTTCTGATTTTATAATTTCTGAAGTGTATTGGATATACTTCTTGTATAACACCCATTGTGGTATCCTCCGCAGAAAGTCCATTTATTGTGGCTGGATTCAAATATCTTTTAAAGATATCAATAATATCCTTGTCGGTATATTGACGTTTAATGAAAATGTGTCTTCTATAGTTCTCAAATGGGTTCTGAAATTTATAAGAATCTTCGTCACCTAGTTTTAGAATAAGTTGATTACGGAAAGCGTTGATAGGTGTTTCCACGCTTGGTATAAGATCATGGCCTGAGCTTTCATCGCTATGTTGTGTTGAGGTCAGTGCGTTCGCGTCCGTAGTTTTTGGAAGTCTGGACAGTCCGTCTGCGACTATATTCGTTCTCCCTGGTTTGTATTGAATTTCATGATTATATTCCTCTAAAATCGCTTTCCATCTTTTCATTTTCGCGTTCGTATTTTTGTTGCTCAGTGCATATGTAATGGGCTGATGATCGGTATAAATGATGACTTTTCTAGAACCGTAGAGGAAATTTCTTAGAGAATTGAGTGCCCAGATGATAGCGAGCATCTCTTTCTCATTTGTTGCGTAATTCTCCTCAGTTTTGTTAAGAGTTCTAGAGATATACGTTATTGGTCTATTATCTTGCGATAGGACCGCTCCAATTGCGTAGTTGGAAGCATCCGTGGTTAGTTCGAAGGGCTTTTCGAAGTCTGGATGGACAAGAAGGACGTCTTCCGATACTAACATGCTTTTTATTTTTTTGAACGCTTGCAAAGCTAGATGGTCGAGAATAATTGATTTGTTTTTCGAAATGGTTCGAGATATTCGACCATCCTCCCCTCTCAAAAGGGATGTCAGGGGTTTCGCTAGTTTTGCGTAATCTTTAATAAATCTACGATAATACCCTAACATTCCGAGGAAAGACCTCAGATCTTTTAACGTTTTAGGAGGTGACAAATTTGCGATCGCCTCAACTTTTTTTGGGTTGGTTTTGATACCATGGGTGGTGGATACTACGAATCCAAGGAATTCTATTTCTTTTTTCATAAATTCACATTTGTCGATTTGCACCTTCATGTTAGCTTTTTCTAGTGTATTAAAAATTATTTTTAAGTTCTTTAGATGTTCATCTTCGTTTCGTCCAAAAATTATTATATCGTCTATATAGACGTAACACCGTATACCTATGTATTCTTTTAGGATATCATCGAGAGTCCTTTGAAATATCGCAGGTGCATTTTTAAGACCGAAGGGGAGTCGAACAAACTCATACTTTCCATTGTTTATTGAGAAAGCGGTTTTTTCTACATCTGATTCTTTTAGAGGGATCTGATGAAATCCGCTTTTGAGATCGATTATTGTAAAGAGTTTATTTTTCCCTAGGTTAGCTAGAACATCAGTAATTTCGGGGATAGGGTACCTATCAGGGATTGTAATGGAGTTCAATTTGCGATAGCCTATCACGAGACGAAACTTTTGTTTTTCAGATGCATCTGATTTTTTTGGGACGATCCAGACTGGTGCGTTATAAGGAGATTTTGATGGTCGGATAATTCCGTCATCAAGAAGCTGCTGTATTTGTCTATTTACTTCCTCTTTTAAAGCGATCGGATAGGGGTATGATTTTGAATATACTGGACTATCCGTTGTTGTTCTAATTTCACCAACGACTCTTGAGGTATAAGCATAGACTAAAATACAGATAGGAAATGACCGTATAAATTTTTAATACACTTTTGAAATCGATCATAGCTGGCAGAAACTTGAAAAATGGCTGGCAGGAGCTTTTACTGAGAGGAGAGATAATTTTTCGCTCACGAATTTCCATATATATTACATATTTTGTAGATTTCAATAGCTGGCAATGAAAATACATGCATATTTATTTAAAAAACAATACACAATACATGTTCATTGCAATAGCTGGCAGTAGTACTGGAATCAATATAGAATATTTATCACTGATCAACAAAGCAATAAGATGTGACACTCTTTTTTTTTTTTTAAATTTACTAACACACATAATTACTTATTTTAAAATAATAAAAAAAATCAAAATTCAATTTACAAAAACAGTACAGACTTAATGTACTTATGTCAAATCCATATTTCCTTATAAACCGCCGTAATGAAGAAAAGATACAAAACAATATATACATGTGAGCAATACAATCATATTGTACATGTATACGATTTTTTCACAATGCATTTTTAAAGGCGATCTGGAACTTTTTTTTTGACTACCCGACGCGTCATTATATCAAGATATAAGGTGATTCATATAATTTCTGAGAATTTTGAAGACAAGAAAAAGTTTATTTTGTTAAGCTATATATTAGAGTAAGAATTTAATTTATAATTAAGAAATTTAACAAAAATGTAAAAACATTTGATATCAAACACAAAATTTTAAGTGTAATGCATTTACAATTAATTTTGTTTATTTTAGATAAAAAATTTTAAATAACAAAATTTGTACTTTTTTTAATGAGTAGGTATACACTGTAATAATGTTATATTTTTTAAAACAGTTGGTGTTGCAGTTCCATTTTTTTTGTCTCTTTTTCGTATACAAAGGCTCTTAATTGCTATCGACTTTTAGCAAAACCGTTAAGGCCGAATGAATAACGGGACAAAGGTCATGAGAAATTTTTGCTAACGCGTGCTCAGTGTCATTACTGTATGAATATAGATATACTGTGATTTCAATAGCTGGCAATGAAAATACATGCATATTTATTTAAAAAACAATACACAATACATACTCATTGCAATAGCTGGCAGTAGTATGTACTGTGTTATACGGTTATGTTATACTTATGTTATACCGTCATACATGGTCTTACTTGAATCATGAATATAGAATATTTATATTCATGTAGCCAACAATACAGATTGCATAGTATCAAAGAATATATAACTAACGTAACTAGTAGATATATATTCTTTGATAGTATGCATGCACATATGTGTTAGATACTTTCAAAACCAGTTTTAATTGTATATATAATATCACAGATAAGGATATTTGTCTGCGATAATATATATTATTATATTCATTGCCAGTCATAACATAAATTTGTTGAAAATTTATATTTCCTTTAAAATAGACGATTTTGTACATTTGCCTGTTATTTGATATTTTTTATCATTTCCGATAAGAATATAGCTACATAGATTTTTGATTTTTAAATTTGTTTTTTCTTCAAGGTATACAAGATTTCAAAAAATTACAAAAGTTCTCTCATTTATTTTCCTTATTCTGATTTTATAGCTTTTTCAAAATCTCTCAAAAGCTATTTTGATGTTTACTTAATAGTTATGAATACGATTCCTGCCATAAGCATTTCCTATCTATATATTAGTCTATGGTATAAGTTAGTTTTTCCTCTGGATCGGAAAAAAGGGTTGGACATTGCTTGAGAATCTCCTCTAATTTTAATATTTGTTCTTTAGTGAGATGATTGGTCCTTAGACCTATGGAGTTTACTGACTCAGATATGTACTGTTTGAGAGGGATTTTGATACCAGGATAAATAATCATGTGATTATTATGAGTGTGAATTATGGCATTTAAGGATTTTAGAGTATCATTGCCTATTATACCGTTGAACGAGGTGAGGCTAGGAAGTAGAAAAAATTTAATTTTATCTGTATGATACCCAAAAAAATCTATGAATGAATGATGCGTTATTTTAATATTTCCACCGACTGAGTTCGCGTAGAAGGGTTTTTCGTTTTGAATTGGAGATCTGATCAGACGGGGTTGGATATAGTTTTTATTGGAACCAGTGTCGATTAAAAATTTAAGTATTTCTCCGTTCTTCATTACTTTTTCGACGTAAGGTAATGAAGAACTTTTTAATCTAAAAAATTAATATTGTCTAGTGTTTCAAGTAGATCGTCAGAGTTGTCTTGATTGTCCGTATAGTCATTTAGCGTCTGATCGTAGTAAGTATCTTCATGTTGGATTTGGTCAGCGTAATCGTAAGTTTCCTCATCATTTTCTGTACAATCTTGTTGCTCTGTATTGAACACCCGTTGGTATTTATTAGGTGCATGTACCTGTTGTGAACTGTGAGACTGTGGTCTTTTCTGGCCAGTGAATCGGAAAGGTGGGCGATTCTGATAATTCACATTACGTGACTGAAGTGAATGGTCTATGTCCATAGGTTCTGGCTTTGGTAAATGTTTTGGAGGTGTTGGCCTAAAATTATTCTGATATTGCTTTTGATAGTTTTGCGAGTGATATGGTTGTTGATGAGCTCTGATGGGGTTATGATGTAATTCTGGATAGAAGGGTTTTTTATTTTTATTTGGTTTTTTATAAGTGTTTGGTTGAAGCGAATTATTTCTAGGTGGAAGTGGTAGCGGTTGTGCACCATTTTTACCGTGTTTGTTATTATTATTGGCGTACTGAGTACGAAAATTTACATTCTGGAGTTTTACGCACAAATGGAGTGCCTGAGGAAGATCCACAGGTTCTTTTATGCTCAACAGTCGAGGAAGATCTCCTTTCAGTCCTCTGATGAAAGTGTCCAGTGCTTTGTCTCTATATGTCCGAGTGAGGTTATTCATACTTTCAATGCTCATTTCCATCGATGAAAGTTTGTTTAGTATCAATGATAATTGTTGATACACCGCCTGATAAAATTCTTGAATGGACTTATCACCCTGAACTAACGTTGTCATCTGGTATTCTAAGGTTCCTAAATCTCGTTTATCGGCGTAATGGAGATTGAGACATTGTGATATTTTCTTCCAATTTAGCGGAGTATTATATGACTCTAAAACTATATCGGCTTGACCTACAATTTTGTTGCGAATTACGCTCAGGATTCCATAATATTTTGGAGTACCTTTCAGAGGTTCGTAAATGGTCAGGATACGTTCAACGCTCTTACGCCAAGAACTAAATTCTCCGTCTTGGCCAGAAAATTCTCGAAGGCATTTCACAACATCGGGGATTTTATCCATGTCTGAAAGATTTGCAACTTGATTTATATCAATTGTTTGGTCAGTTTCAATGTTTGGATCGATTGCAGGATTAAGAATAGAATTTATGATTTCTCGGCCTTCTCTTCTTAATGTTTCAGTAACTAGTCTAGTAACTAATTCGGCTATTGAATTTGGATTTAGAGTCGCATTAGTAGGTGCAGTTGGAGGTGCGGATGGAATTGCTTGTCCAGCTTGATTGTTTTCACCATGTAAGACCGGCGGTCTAAGGATATTATTGTTACCATTATTGCCTACCATCTTGGTTACAAATTTTTCTTCCTAAAAATTTTTTTGTTTTTAAGGCTATGAGTCCAAAAGACCATATGACGAGGAGATGGAGTCAACTTCCCTATTCACAGATTGAATAGAATTTTCTTTATATTCAAGTAGTTATATTAGATATTATTTCAATAATATCTAAGTGCAAAAAATTAATTATGTATTTCGCGAGAACAAAAGAGGATTTATAGTCAAATTTAGTATAAACTATTTTGTAAGATTTTCAAAAAAATAATTATTCGTTTAACCATAGACTAATCTATAGATAGGAAATGACCGTATAAATTTTTAATACACTTTTGAAATCGATCATAGCTGGCAGAAACTTGAAGAATGGCTGGCAGGAGCTTTTACTGAGAGGAGAGATAATTTTTCGCTCACGAATTTCCATATATATTACATATATTGTAGATTTCAATAGCTGGCAATGAAAATACATGCATATTTATTTAAAAAACAATACACAATACATGTTCATTGCAATAGCTGGCAGTAGTACTGGAATCAATATAGAATATTTATCACTGATCAACAAAGCAATAAGATGTGACACTCTTTTTTTTTTTAAATTTACTAACACACATAATTACTTATTTTAAAATAATAAAAAAAATCAAAATTCAATTTACAAAAACAGTACAGACTTAATGTACTTATGTCAAATCCATATTTCCTTATAAACCGCCGTAATGAAGAAAAGATACAAAACAATATATACATGTGAGCAATACAATCATTTTTTCACAATGCATTTTTAAAGGCGATCCGGAACTTTTTTTTTGACTACCTGACGCGTCATTATATCAAGATATAAGGTGATTCATATAATTTCTGAGAATTTTGAAGACAAGAAAAAGTTTATTTTGTTAAGCTATATATTAGAGTAAGAATTTAATTTATAATTAAGAAATTTAACAAAAATGTAAAAACATTTGATATCAAACACAAAATTTTAAGTGTAATGCATTTACAATTAATTTTGTTTATTTTAGATAAAAAATTTTAAATAACAAAATTTGTACTTTTTTTAATGAGTAGGTATACACTGCAATAATGTTATATTTTTTAAAACAGTTGGTGTTGCAGTTCCATTTTTTTTGTCTCTTTTTCGTATACAAAGGCTCTTAATTGCTATCGACTTTTAGCAAAACCGTTAAGGCCGAATGAATAACGGGACAAAGGTCATGAGAAATTTTTGCTAACGCGTGCTCAGTGTCATTACTGTATGAATATAGATATACTGTGATTTCAATAGCTGGCAATGAAAATACATGCATATTTATTTAAAAAACAATACACAATACATACTCATTGCAATAGCTGGCAGTAGTATGTACTGTGTTATACGGTTATGTTATACTTATGTTATACCGTCATACATGGTCTTACTTGAATCATGAATATAGAATATTTATATTCATGTAGCCAACAATACAGATTGCATAGTATCAAAGAATATATAACTAACGTAACTAGTAGATATATATTCTTTGATAGTATGCATGCACATATGTGTTAGATACTTTCAAAACCAGTTTTAATTGTATATATAATATCACAGATAAGGATATTTGTATGTGATAATATATATTATTATATTCATTGCCAGTCATAACATAAATTTGTTGAAAATTTAAATTTCCTTTAGCCTACTGTCACATGAGTCTGATTCTGAATCTGAAAAATTCAGAATCACTTTCAAATGCATTGTAGTAAATGTGACTTGTTACATGGCTCTGAAAAATTCATCTTCTAAAAAAATTCCGGTTCGTACTTCCGTTTTGTAATCTGATTATTTTCAGAATAGAAAATGAAACATGCTGACAGTAAATGTAACATGTCACATGTACCTGAAATCTGAATCTGAATTCATAGCTAAACCACTCAATAAATTGACATAAAATTACTTGTTTATATACAACTTGAAGATCGTAAGATAGAAGACAGAAGACAGAAGACAGAAGATTAACTTTATTTCACCCTCCATTGAAAAGTGCGTCTTACCTACGTACTCGCCACTCATAGTAGTTATTGTTCGATGGTTTAATGTTCACTCGATAAGTAAAGTGTTTTATAACAATAACAAATTTAAAGAAAAATATTGAAAAGGAGTTTTCAGATTCAGAATCAGAATGAACAAAAAGTGAATTCTGAATCTGAAATTTTACGTTTCAGATTCAGAATCAGAATAATGTGACAGTAGACTTAAAATATACGATTTTGTACATTTGCCTGTTATTTGATATTTTTTATCATTTCCGATAAGAATATAGCTACATAGATTTTTGATTTTTAAATTTGTTTTTTCTTCAAGATATACAAGATTTCAAAAGATTACAAAAGTTCTCTCATTTATTTTCCTTATTCTGATTTTATAGCTTTTTCAAAATCTCTCAAAAGCTATTTTGATGTTTACTTAATAGTTATGAACACGATTTCTGCCATAAGCATTTCCAATCTATATATTAGTCTATGGTTTAACTTTGCTTTTTATTTTTCTGTCAAGAAAAAATTCCTCACTATAAATTTAGAATTTATAAATTTGTATTCGTTCAATTAACTTTTTGTTTAAATTCTTATGTAATTTTTACTTAATAAAATAAGGTATAATTTTAAAAATTTGATATTTATTTTTATCAAATATTTTATGAATTCAATATTTATTTTATATGTTTAATGTTATATTTTATATTTTTTTTTATCATAAATTCAATATTGTTTTTTGTAAATTCCTACTATAATTTGAAAAAGGAAAAATTTTAATGGCAGATAAACCCTTTTTTTTGTATTTTTCATATTTCAATTTTCATTAATTTTCTTTATTTTGCTTAATTTACACACTATCATTTATTTTAATTTCTAGTAATTTAAAGAGGAAAAAGGTTTTGTTGTTAATTTTCTTTCGACACTTTATCTGTATTCTATAAAAATAAAAAAATTTTCTTTTTTTTTTATTTTGTGAATTCTCTTGTTCACTTTTAATTTTTTGATAATTGGATAAATAAAAATTTGTGAAAGAATTTAAATTAAAACAACAAAGGTATTCGTTTTTATTTTTATTTAATTATTTTTCTTTTCACTCTCCTTTTATTCACCTTTATATTTTTCCTTTTACTTACAGTATGAAAAAAATCTCTCCTAGCATTCTGTTAACAAATTTGTTTGGTGTGGACCGGCTTTTATTCTTCGGTGGGAGAAATCCTGGCGGCTGCAGTCTGATTATCTGCTCCTGTTTGTCCTGCGTGGTTAGCTGGTCTACTGGGGGGCCTCGTTCCAAGATGTGTATCTCGCCTTGTAGTTTTTAATTTTAGAATTCACTACACTTTTTCACGAAAGCGGCTTGGTGTCCACTCAGCTTTAAAACACAAATTTTCTTTTATTTTACACTTGATTTTTTACTCGTGGCTTGGTGTCCACTTTAATAATTTTAATTTTATTTTGTGGCTTGATGTCCACTTTAATTATTATCAACTGTTGTGTTTTAAAATTTAAGTGTAGTAAGCCGGTCCCTGTTCGGGCGCCAGTTAACAAAATTACTTTTTAAAAGTTTAAAAAAAATTGATTTTTATTTGTGACTTATCTGGTTTACAATCGAACTTAAACTGAACTTATTCTAATTAACAATTTTACTTATTGTCTAATTTTTAAATTATGGAAAATTTTGATTAAAAAGTTCTGGTCAGCATTTAATGTTTCCCATATAGAAAGTCACGTTGTGCGTTTCCGTGAATGTGGTGTCGTATTTCTTATGTGAAAGCATTTTATTTTATGTGAGAAAATGTTAACCTTGTTAACTTATATACATTTATATGGTTTTTGGTTATATGTATTACTTGTATAGATCTACATTATTTTCTGATGTAGGATTGTATAGAATATTTAGCAACAGAGGTTTTTACATATCCATACATTATAATTAATGTAGCATTTGTACTGTATTGTATACATTTATATGGTCTTTGTCTATATGTATTACCTGTATAGGTTTACATTATTTTCTGATGTAGCATTGTAGAATATTTGGCAACAGAGGTTTTTACATATCCATACATTATAATTAATGTAGCATTTGTACTGTATTGTATACATTTATATGGTCTTTGTCTATATGTATTACCTGTATAGGTTTACATTATTTTCTGATGTAGCATTGTAGAATATTTGGCAACAGAGGTTTTTACATATCCATACATTATAATTAATGTAGCATTTGTACTGTATTGTATACATTTATATGGTCTTTGTCTATATGTATTACCTGTATAGGTTTACATTATTTTCTGATGTAGCATTGTAGAATATTTGGCAACAGAGGTTTTTACATAAGCATACATTACAATTACTGTAGCATTATACCAGAGATACTATATAAATACATATAAATATGTTTTTACATAGTATCACAGATCAGACACCCTTATCTGCGATAGTATATAGTATCTTTGATTATACATAATATATATACAGGGTGTCCCAAAACCCAACGATAATATTTAAAGGGGTGAAAGTAGAGTGCATTTGCAATCGAAAATGTTATATGACATTTTTTCGTTTGCGCTTTATTTTCGACGCTAGAGGGCGTTCAAAATTTTGAGTTTTTTGCAAGACCTTTCAACACATAATCACGTGTAACTTTTTGCGCGCCCTACGTATCTAAATTTAGTATTCTAGACAATGATAGAAAACAAAATTACCTTTCTTTTGATATACTATAACAGGTAATTAAGAATTTCATTCGTAGCAAAAGAACATCCTGAAATCAAAATTCATTATGTATTTTTTAAAACCACTTTTAGTATGAACGGGTTTATCTGAAAAAAATTGCAGCATGGCAAATGTGGCAAACCTAAAAAAAAACTGTGCGAAAGTGTCCTCGCTCAAACAAAAAAAGTCTGACGTCGATTGCATGAGCCTTTGTTGAGTTATTAAGGATCAAAGACGTGCGGAGAGGGTCAAAAATGTGCTTAAAATCGCGGAAAAAAGGAATTTTATATGAATAATGATAAAAAAATTCTTTTTATAGCTTATAATGTGCGATTTTAAGCACATTTTTGACCTTCTCCGCACATCTTTGATCCTTAATAACTCAACAAAGGCTCATGCAATCGACGTCAAACTTTTTTTGTTTGAAAGAGGACACTTTCGCACAGTTTTTTTTTAGGTTTGCCACATTTGCCATGCTGCAATTTTTTTCAGATAAACCCGTTCATACTGAAAGAGGTTTTAAAAAATACATAATGAATTTTGATTTCAGGATGTTCTTTTGCTACGAATCAAATTTTTAATTACCTATTATAGTATATCAAAAGAAAGGTAATTTTGTTTTCTATCATTGTCTAGAATACTAAATTTAGATACGTAGGGCGTGCAAAAAGTTACACGTGATTATGTGTTGAAAGGTCTTGCAAAAAACTCAAAATTTTAAACGCCCTCTAGCGTCGAAAATAAAGCGCAAACGAAAAAATGTCATATAACATTTTCGATTTCAAATGCACTCTACTTTCACCCCTTTAAATATTATTGTTGAGTTTTGGGACACCCTGTATATACATATGGATATATTATGGTTTTTTTTTGTTATCTTTTTGAGTTCATTGACATATGAATGCAAGATACGATTATATATTATATCAGAACCCATGAATTGAATTTCTTCTTGAAATTTTTAATGAATGTTGTTGAATCGTCATTGAACATTTTTTAATCTGAAAAAAAGAAAAAGAAAGAAGAAAAATAAAAGTTATTATAAATTAAAAATTAAATAAATAATAATAATAATAAATAAATAAATTAATAACAAATAACACATAACCATAAACAAATACATAGTACAAACAGAACAACACAAAAGTAAACAAACAACATAACCAAACACATAACACAGAAAAATACATAATCACAAAACTATTTACAACCACAACAAAAAAAAAGCAATAAATAGAACTATTCACAGTATACAAAATACATGAATAAACACATATAAAATATAATTAATTAATAACACATATCACAAAAACACTAATCACAAAAAATAATAATTACAAATTAAAAAACATTCACAACTTAACTATCACAGTATATATACAATATAACTATCACTATCACAATATTGTAACAACACAACACAAAATATCACGTATAATAAAACATTGAAATACATATATATATATATATATATATGTATATATATATATATACAAAACTGTCAAAAAGGTACCAGCTGAATATACTTACCAGTCAGAGTTATTCACAATTACCATAAATTGTCATTTGAATTACCGGACATAATTTGAACAAAACGGTTTCATAAAAAAAGACAGACGATGAGACAAATAGAAATTTTATCACCAACGGGGAAAATAGAAAATTCCAGAGTTTGCAAATTTTGGTATATAAAGGGTTGCGATTCGCAGAAAAATTTGTCTTTTGCAATTACCTGACTATATTGTCGTACTGAGACTGAACCAGGGAAACCAAAAGATCACCTCATCAGCCGGGACGTATTGAGTCCTAACAAAATCTAGCGTATTGAGCTCGTAATTAGGGAAAAGTTAGGAATTTCTGTAAAAAATACTTAGAATTTTTTACAGAAAATAGGGAAGCAGCGAATCACATCGTCGTTAAACACTTAGAAAATTTTTTACAAAAATTTTCTAAATACTTGGAGCAAAATTCAACGTCGTTAAACACTTAGAAAATTTATTATAAATTTTCTAAGATTTGGAGCCGAAGCATCAAAAAATTGTTAAAGTTGATTTTTTAAAAAAGACTTAGAAAATTTCTTACAAAAATTTTCTAATACTTAGAGCAAATTCATCATCGTTTCTTGGACTTAGAAATTTTCTAAAGAAAACATCACTGAAAAGTATCATCAAAAATTAAATTATTTTGGAGATTTAGAAATTCATCGAGGCAGTAAAAAATATTTTCATCTCGACAGTCATCAATTCCCGTCGGCAATCTTCAATCCGCAAAACAATTTTTGAAACTTTGAAAATTCAAACAGTCATTGATTAATTGATTATCACCGTTATCTTCAGCATCCGTTCTTCAATCAACATAGTGTCTATACCGCCATCTATTCGTGTAGGTCGACCTATACTAACGAATAATTAGTTATTTAGTATCAAAGATAATACAGTCCTACTAGATGAACCATTTCATTTTTTTTATTTAAATGTTTGTATGTTTGCCAAAAATAAAGATCGAAAAAGTTTTTCGAAGAAATATCGAGAAAGAGCGAAAGTTTATAATTCAGGAGGGATGTAAATATGAGAGAAACATAAGAATATTTATATAGAAGAATTAGTTTGTGAGTTGCATGACTGGTTTACTAAATTTTATATGGTTTTGAGTGGTACCATCACTTATGTGATATATTATGCTTGAGCACAGTAAATCTATATTCATACAGCGGTGACACTGAGCACGTGTTAGCAAAAATTTCTCATGACCTTTGTCCCGTTATTCATTCGGCCTTAACGGGTTTTGCTAAAAGTCGATAGTAATTAAGACCCTTTGTTTGTCAATGACCCTATAATTTTGTTATTAAAATTTTTTTATCTAAAATAAACAAAATTAATTGTAAAGGCATTACACTTAAAATTTTGTGTTTGCTATCAAATGTTTTTACATTTTTGTTAAATTTCTTAATTATAAAATAAATTCTTAGTCTAATATATGGCTTAACAAAATAAACTTTTTCTTGTCTTCAAAATTCTAAGAAATTATATGAATCACCTTATATCTTTATATAAAGACGCGTCAGGTAGTCAAAAAACAAGTTCCAGATCGCCTTTAAAAATGCATTGTGAAAAAAACGTATACATGTACAATATGATTGTATTGCTCACATTTATATATTGTTTTGTATCTTTTCTTCATTACGACATAAATTGAATTTTGATTTATTTTATTATTTTTAAATATTTATGTTTGTTGGTAAATTTTTTAAAAAAAAAGATGTCACATCTTATTGCTAATGGTTGATCAGTGTACTTGAATAAGTAAAAATAAATGGATATTTTGTACGCAAATGCTTTAGAATACAACAATTGGCAATAGGGCTGGTTTCCAATTTTTTTTTTATTGTATTGAGTTGATCGTCGTATTTAATATATAAATGAATTGAGAAAGGAAGTATTTCATATTTCATGTATTTTTATACAGGGTGTCCGGTTTCGGGTGGTCATCCGGCACACAGTAGATAGGTCTCGCCGAGACAAACAAAAAATCGTTGAAGAGGGAGGGGGGTAATCTCAACCGTTTAGCCGCTAGAGGGCGATGAAGATTTTTCGCACTCAATCTACGAAACACCCTTTAATAACTACGGTGTACTAGCTAGAAGAATCTGGTCCAAGAAAAATCTGAAGGAAACTCCCCCCTGTCTTCAATGATACCTTATATGCTACTCTACGTTCTTTGATTCAAGAGTTATTGTGTTTCAAAGAGAGAAATTTGTGATTTTTTGCCATTTTTTTCAGAGATAATACAGGCTGTGGAAGTAAAGCGCCATCTATTGTAATATACCCAGTATATATGGTTTCATAAATTATATGTAATATCATAAATTTCATAAAATATTTGTACTATGTAGAATTTCAATTTCTAAAAATAACTATGGGTACCGTAGATTTTTGATAATAATTTGTATATTAGAGAAAATATACGGTACCTACTAGTATATAATCAATACAATAAATTTTGTAATTATCATATTATACGAGATATAAATATATACATTTATATGGTCTTTGGTTATATGTATTATCTGTATAGGTTTACATTATTTTCTGATGTAGGATTGTAGAATAATTAGCAACAGAGGTTTTTACGTATGCATACATTATAATTACTGTAGCATTTGTACTGTACTCTATACATTTATATGGTCTTTGATTATATGTATTACTTGTATAGGTTTACATTATTTTCTGATGTAGGATTGTAGAATATTTGGCAACAGAGGTTTGTACGTATGCATACATTATAATTGCTGTAGCATTATACCAGAGATACTATATAACTACATATAAATATGTTTTTACATAGTATCACAGATCAGATACACTTATCTGTGATAGTATATAGTATCTTTGATTATACATAATATATGTATACATATGGATATATTATGGTTTTATTTTGTTATGTGTTTGAGTTCATTGACTTATTAATTCAAGATACGATTATATATTATCATATCCCGTGAATTGAATTTCTTCTTGAAATTTTTAAAGAATGTCTTTTTTAATGTTTGGGCCTTAGGAGTTCTGAAAAAATAAAGTATTATTCTGATTTATGATCATAATATAGAAATTTAAAAATCAGGTGTTTTGTGAATTACCAAATTTTTTTATAGACTGAGTCAATTTGTTTTCTAACTAGATAAAAATTGATATTTTCAAATTAATATGGAACATAATTTACAAATATGTATATTTTTCTAAATCTTGAGGATAATGAATTTTAAATTATTTACAATATTTTTTAAAAACAGAAAGCTTAAAAATATTTATTTCAAAATTTTTAAATTTTATTTCGTTGATGTTTTTTGTGTGTGGTATAAAGTATATATTCAAAACATTCTAAATACTAGCGCTGATGAACATTTAATTAGATTCAATGAAAATTGATAATTATTTGTAGGTTGAAAAATATTATATATATATATAGGTATATATAATAAACAATATGTCATGAAGTCGAAAATAAATTATTTGTAAATTTATGGATTTTTATGATTGAATGCAATCAAATTTTTTTCATGTATGTTTGTTTGAAAATAAATTATTAAGTAGAATGGGCCTATAATTCTAGTCCTAGAAATATTTTGGAGATCCGTATTATCAAAATATCTTCAGTAGTGATTCAAAAAATTATGTTTGAAAATAACGTGGAATAGGTTTACGTATAGTAAATTATAATTGCTTATTTGATTTTTGAATTCAAAATTTGCCTTTATATTTTAACATTTCTATTAAATTGATAGCTCAACTATTTAATATCATTCTTAAACCAAATTTTAAAACTTAAACCATTCATTTAAAAAGTGCAAGAACTGGTCATGGTCATACATCATTAAGTTGGCAAAAAATAGGAAGTTAATCTGATCTGCCTATACTTTAGAATATATTATCAGAAATTTGAATAGTCTCTGACATTTAGTATTAGCACTATTAGTCATAAATATTTTTATACAGCATTTTTTTTGAACAAAAGTTTTAAAATTGCATGTTTTTTTAATTCTGTTTTTTTCTATAAAATATATGTAACTTTGTTTTGAACTTAAATGAACCTAATGAATTCGGACAAAAAAGCGATGAATTATCAATCGTCTTTTAATACAGTTGAAATTATACAATATTTTAATATTTTAATAGTTGGTATTATATTTAATTATTTATTATTATAATTATATATGTATACACTAAACAAATTTATGGATTTATAATGTTTCGAGGATGCATTTGTAATTATTAATTGATAAGAAATTAAATGCCGCGTAAAAGTAGTTGTGAACAATACTGTACATCCAGTTTTAGTTTAACTATAGTTGGAAGACAGTTTTCAAATTTAAAAATTTTAAAATTAAATATATTACTATATATGATTTATAAAGTATAATATTAATATGCACATTATGTATAAAAATATCAAAGAAAGTCATAGCAAATCAGAAGAAAAATTTTGATCACGATCAAAGTGGATTTTGCATTTTCGCAACCTGAATTATAGTGGTAACGTAGTAAATGAATGATATATTCTTCAAATATAGATATTGTGGTATCTTAAAAGGATATTTTCTCGAGGGCTGTTACCTATCAAAATTGTTATTTAATTCTTTTTAGAGGAAAACCATAGCAGTGCAGTGTGATTGATAAATATTCGGTAATTATAAATTTTCGCGGGCAGCTAGTTTTTTTTAAACATTAAAAATCGAAAAATATATGAATGTTCATGATTCTAGTCTCAAAATGTTCCATTTAACTTCGGATTTATGAAAAAAGTATAATAGTTACAGTTTGATGCGTAGGAGAGTGTGGGTAGATAGTAAAAAAGGATATATGAAAAAATCAGTTTAATTCAGTTCAAAAATGTTGATCAGTGTTAACCAATGACGCTAATTATACAGCACTTTTCATACTCTTTTAGCATCCCCGCACCCACCTGCCAAAATTCTCCTTTTTCATTTATATTTTAGTTTTCATTCTATAAAATTTTTCAATCTTACTAATGAAAAATTACTCATGAGTAATCACCACCCACCACACCCCACACCACTCCCCGCATCAAACAGCCACTATTATATTCTATTCATAAATCCGAAATCAAACCAAAGTTGAAAAAAAAGGAAAAAGGTTGACTTTTCAATTTTTTATGAGTAAAAAACCAGCTGATAGCGAAAGTGTATATGTAATTACCAAATAATGTATTCATATATCTATGAATAACAAAAAGGTTCATATTTAACATTACACACAAATATTTTCATAAAGAAATATATTAAGGTAGGTCATGGATACTATATACATTATAGATCCTGATATATATCATTGAACAATCTATTTTTATAATTACACTTGTATTTATGTGTACAAAATACCATATATACGATGTATAAATACAATCATGTATATCGCATAAACAGCACATTCATTGCATATAGTATTTACTATTATCTATTCTGCATAAGCAAGCAGCATGTTGTTATTAATGTCTACTATGTCATGTCTATTATGTATGTATTAGAATTAGTTTTTACATCGCATTCAATGTTATACCAAAGACCAATATAATATACCATGATATAAAATATTTTATATATCGGTCTTTGGTTATATAAAACTTGTTTATTCATGTTATATGCTTTATGTATGTATGTGTACGAGATCGTCTTCAATTCAATATGGATCCTTCTTACATATCCTTATGCACGAGCATAAACCATACATGGAAAATAAATATATATGATCAAAATCTCTCAAAAATGTTCAAACTTATATTTATATGTTCCAGCCAATGATATTCATTTATTCTATTTTCAATACTCAAAATATACATTTACATATAAATAACACTTATATGTGTGGAATATCATATGAATTAAATGTACATTTTAAATAGCATTGTGTATTGTTTAGTGCTGCAAAACATTGACAGGTGTTCATTTCATTTGTGAGAGCAAATATTTATAATAAATGAGAACAAATTCGAAACACAATGGTCCGTCTACACAATTAGTTTTGATAACTCGATTTACAAAAACAATTCCTTTATATCACAGACAGTCAGACACATTTATTGAAATCATTATAATTGTGGACAGGGTACGTAAGCAATTCGAAAAATTTTGAAAAACTTTTTTGATTTCGATGAAGCTTTTTCGATCTTTATCATATATGTGAGTGTGTCGTTTTTGGAAAAATTACCACTTACACTAAAAAGAAAATCTATTGAGAAGAACTACTATTATCTTTGTAGTAAAGCATTGCAAAGAAGACACCTGCTATTATGATATGTGTACAATATTGTATATTGTATATAATGTGTATAATAAGCACTAAGAATGAAATAGCTGGAGTAAGGAGTAACCTAATTATATTTATATTGTATGAATATATGTATATTCATATAGTATATTCATTACATGATATACGCAATTATATACACAAATGTTTATATCTTGTATTTCAAATACCATTTAGAAATTATCAATACAGGTTTGTAACTCGGTAATATGTATGGTAATATAATTTTGTTTGAAGGATAGTAGATAGGTCAGATGAGGTCAGATATAATTGTGTTATATTATATCTGCTATTATGATGTAGAATATGTATTCCAAAAAAAAAAAAACAATCTGTACAATACAATGCTTTATCGATGCGACTTGCGAATAAAATAGCTGAGCTGGAGTACTAATGAACATTGTATGTATATTGCATGAACATTTGTACTGTTTGACTGTATGTATACTAATGCTGGAGCTGGAGTACTAATGAACATTGTATATTGCATGAACATATGACGTGGAATGACTGTATGTATACATATATGTAGTCTTTTAACTTGTGTAATATTATTTTTTTTTAAAGGATTGTAGATAGTCAGGATTTTGTTGTTATTTTATCAATTCCCTAAATATTGACGAAAAAACTATATAACCTGTAAGAAATATTTTATAAATAAAATATAATTATAATCAAGTAATCTTTTATAAATGATTAATCAAGTATTCTTAGAAATTAATTTCATTATTAAGTTTTTGTAATAAACATTAATTATTAATATTTATGGAGTCTTTGTGATCAGATGTATAATATTTAAGTCTGTGTGATTTAATTATATAATATTTATGTCTTTGTAATTTGATTGTATAATAATATTTATATCTGTGTGAAATAATTATATCTGTGTGATTTAATTATATAAATATATTATTACAATAACAAAAAAAATAAATAAATATTTTATTAATATAAAATCCTGACAAACCCTATAACGCAATGCTTATATTGTAACATAAAAAAACTAGAAAACTAGTTTAGTTATGATTATGCATATTATACACAATACATACAACACATATTGTACATAATCACGAGAGCAGATAAGTCTATAATAATGTCTTTCAATTGATTATACACTGTGTTTGCTTTGTATTGTTTTGTTATGTTCTTTTGTTTTCCAAAAATTTTTTTTGCTTCTTCTGCCTTCGGTTGCCACATCATATAAGAATTGAAAAAAAAATTTTTTTTTTTTTATTTTTATAAAGAACTATTATATAATAAATCAAATTCAAAATATTTTAATAAAACTGCACGGAAGGAAGCGTGGAAATCTATTTCCAATGAAATGGGCATTGATGGTAATATAGATTGATATATAGATATCAAATAAATAGATGAAATAATGTGTAGTTTGTAATTTTTGTTCTGTAGAAAACACTTGTCAACAAGAATGGAAATCGTTAAGAGAAAAATTCTTAAAAGAATTAAAAAAAATAAATAAACCATCTGGTAGTGGAGCTACTTACGATATCCATTGGCCTTTTTTTAACAACATGTTTTTTATAAAAAATTATATACTTTCAAAAATGTAAGTAGCTTAGCTTTTAATTATATCTATACAAATAATCAGTTTTATATTTTCTTTAGCACAAAGAGCAATGATATGGAAGAATATAATATGAACGATGCTACAAGTGAATCACCGCTATCACCGGAGAATATTCAATCGCCGCTAACTAGCTGTCCCTCAATACTGGGAAAAAGGTCATTTGAGTCAGATCTTGGTAAATTTGAAGAGGCTCTGTCTACTTTTGAAAAAAGTTGGCAGATAGAAGAGACAACAGCAGATGTGTCCTTTTCCCAGTTTATTGTAGATACATTAAAGATGCTACCAGAAGAAGGAAAAGATGAAGCAAAAATAAGAATATTTGAAGTTATTATGGATGTGAAGAAAAAATATATGAAAAAAACAATGTAATTATGTGCAGTATACTAATTTATTATGATTATTATATACATTCATTAATTTCATACAATTAATAAAATTCATTTTGAATATATTTTATTTTTATCGAAAAAATTACATAATTTTTCTCTTAATTTACTAGTTGATGTACCTCCATATATATGTTGTGTTCTTAATCGTTCACAAGAAGTTAAATTGTTATTATTTGTTTGTTCTCTCCATTCTCCTGGTTGAACAATATTATTTTCATCATCCCAATCAACAAATTGTGGTGAGCAATAATTATTAGGATGATGGAACATAACAAAATTATGCAGTGCAACACAGGCAAGAACCACATCTTCAGCATTGTTTGGATGTAAGAAAAGTGTTGATAATAAAATTCTCCAGCGAGCTACTACGATCCCAAACGTATTCTCTATAGTCCGTCTCGCTCTTGATATTCGTTTATTATAATATTCTTGCTCATTTGTCAGCTTTAAACCAGGAAAGGGTTTCATTATATTTTTGGTTAAAGGAAACGCTGCGTCAGCAACGAAGAAATGAGGAAAATTATCTGCATTTGATGTATTAGACAACGGTTGCATAGGTGGCAGAGGAAGCTTATCATTTAATATTTTTGCGCCAAATTTACTTTTTCGAAAAACACCTAGAAACATTTTTAATGAATGATTTTCTTACTCTTCGACATTAATTTAAAAAACTTACCACCATCGCTTTGACTTCCGTAAGCACCCACGTCGACATAAGTAAATCTATATCTTGCGTCACATGCTGCCATCAATACAATACTATAAAAGTGTTTGTAATTGAAGTATTCTGAAACACTTTTACGAGGTCGTCTAATGGCAATATGCTTACCATCTATAGCACCAATACAATTTGGTATGTTCCACATATTCCAAAAATCAGAACATATTTCCTCAAAATCCGTGATGTTTGGTTCAGCTACATAAATTGGTGATAAAATTCTCCATATAATTCTGCATGTTTCCAAAATTATTACTCTTGCTGTTTCCTTCCCAACTTTGTAAGACCATGCTATTTGTTGTACGGATGTTCCTTGCGACAAATAGCTGCAATTTGTTACAATTAATATATTGTTAATTAACAATTAAGAAACAATACTACTTACGTTAGAGTGATAGCCAATCTACATTTCGGACTTATAGCTTCTCGTATAGAAAATTTCTGCAATTCTGGTGACAGGAGACTCAATAAATATTCGTAAGTGGAAATATTCATTCTTGTTTGTATATAAAATTGATCGGGGCAGTGATTTTTCATTGGCAAAAAGGTTACATTGAAATATCCATTGCTTTTTCTGTCGAGATTTATTTTTCTTGTACCACAAGAACGATATCGACTGTTTTTTTTTCTTGCATCCATTAAATTTTTCAGATTACACAAACAACAAAGTACATTGTGCAGCATTCTTAACTTAGAAATTTTATCTTTTTGTCTATCTATTCGAAATCTCACCATATTACAAGAATATTTTTTTTTCAATTTTTGTAAAATCACTAAAAATTTTGTAACACTGTTTTGTTAATTAAAATATTTTGAACGCACTATACCAATGTGCAATGTTTTTTACAATTTTTTTAAACACACTAGCTATATACTAATTGAATTACCTACTTTTCCAAATTTGTTAAAAATATTATAAAATTTATGAAATTTTTACTAATTTTTTACAATTACTACAAAATACGATATTTCATATAAACTTCATATGGAATTGGTTATGTTGAAATAATACATGTACATAATGTATATATTTCACTCAAGCCACTCAATTTTGTGTGGTCGGTAGGCACACTCACTGAAGTCAACGAAAATGCAAAGTGTTTCGTTAAATTTACTGAAGCTGACTTGAGTTAAATATAGTTACACTGATTTAAAACAATGTAATCTGACTTCTGACTTGAGTTAGCTGAAGTCATTTTAGTTACGGCTTTAAGCCCAACTATAATCGACATACCTGACATAGCAAACATAAGAAAAAATAACGAATGTTAAAACGTAACATTTGGTTAACTATAATTAACATAGATAACATACTAAACATAAGCAATACGAATTTCACAAAATGAGCTTTTTGCTTATGTTACTTATGTCATGTACGCTCTCGATCGTAATGCTTATGTCGAGCTTATGTTAAACGAATTTTTAACGAATGACGGTAATGTTAATTATAGTTTAGCTCATTGATTTGGCTGTGTTCGTAGCACGACATATGTCAAAGCTTATGTCAGGTATGTCGATTATAGTTCCCACTTTTATGTTTCTCTCATATTTACATCTCTCCTGAATTATAAAATTTCGCTCTTTTTCGATTTTTATTTTTGGCAAACATACAAACATTTAAATAAAAAAAATGAAATGGTTCATCTAGTAGACTGTATTATCTTCAATGTACATACACATAATATTCGCATATAATTTCGTATTATACTAATACCTAATACAGATAAGGATCTTTGTTAATATGCATACTACCAAAGACAACTTGTTATATTGGTTTTTGATAGTACATATTCTACATATAATGAATGATATTATACATATATATAAGTTAACAAATTTTTATTTGTTAAAATAAAAGAAAAGTTTTACTTTTTCCAATCCGTCTTTATTGACTGCTGGCCTTAAGACTAATTACAATATTTTTCTTAATAATTAATTATAACCTTTGTAGAGTTAACTAATTGATTTTTGAATAAAGGAATATGCTAAGTAATCAAAATTATTCTTTAACAAAAAATACTAAAAATAACGGATGCGCGTGTAATGAAAAGCATATTTAATCATTATTGGAAATGTATTGCGTTAAGCATCGGAAATGGATCGTGTTAACTCCTCTCTCTTCGAAAATGCACGTCCCGTGAATCAAAAATTCAGTGTAAAATTTCCATTTATGATACGTCCATTACCGTTTTTAAGAGTTATTAAAGGCGTATTATACTCGTATACGTTGTAACATAATTTTGGTGTCAGTAACCAGGAACTGAAAAAGAAAAAAAAAGGTTTTAATTCGAGAATTTTGTTAGGTTCTTTATTTGTGTTTTATGGATTCGTCTTCCCGAGGTTGTGTTTACTGTAAACTTGTTATCCTTGACAACAACTTCTTTTTTGAATATTGGTTTATTTTTCCCTTGTATTTGCTTAACTGCAGTATATATTACTTCTCCTGGTGTATATGTTCTTGGTTTGTTTCTTTTGAGATTTTCTTTACTTATTTTATTTTTTTGATTCCTGGTAATCCTTGCTATAAGATATTCGTTTATTTTGGTCTTAAAGTCAATTAAATTTTGGTAATTTATTCTTTGTGTTCTTCCAAAAAAGATATCACTTGGTTTATTTTTCGTGACAGAGTGGATAGAGTTGTTATATCTGTCAACAGCCATGTTAATTAATTATTTCAATGTTAGATCTTTATATTCTTCTTGTAGACACCGTACAATTTCTACAACTGTTGAGTGAACTCTTTCAACCGTTCCATTGACTTCACTTCTCTGAGATGGAGTGAGATAGACTTCTATTCCTAATGTTTTCATGTAATCTAGTATGATAGGACTAACAAAGCTTTTCTCATTGTCCATTACTAACATTTTTGGAATTGTAAAGTAATGCAGAATTTTGATTAATTTGTCCCTTAGGTGTAAAACTGACTTGTCTCTAATGTGAAAAAATTTCGTAAACTTGGAAAATTTGAAATGTTATAAATTTTTCATTTTTCATTTCGATTATGTCGATGTGCAATATTTCTGAAGGGTATGTTGGGTATGTTGGTAATGGAGTTTCCTGTAGTTCCGGTTTATTTGGATGTCGGTCGTATTTATGTGAGTGACAAACCTCACAGTTTTTAGTGTATTGTTTGATTAAAGCTGCCATTCTTGGGAAATAATACCTTTCAAGAATCTGTTCTTTGTTTTCACTCCAATTTCTATGTGCCCTCTTATGTTCTTCCTGTATAATTTTTACTTGGTTTTCCTCGTTGCTGATATCTTGAACGATTCTCTGTGTTATGCGTATTTTATAACCGTTGAAATTGCTTTTATAAAGATTCTGGACGATCTGAATATATTCCTCAGGAATTTTTAACCCATTTAGCAAAGTGGGATGGAGTTTTTCTTTGAGTAATCGCTTTAAACGGGGTTCATCAATTTGAGGAAGGCTGATATAATGTCTATGGTAGGATGGGTGTGGTTCTTCGTGAATATAAATTTCTTTCCCTTGACTGATTATTATTTGATTCCTAAAAACATTAAGTGGTGTTTCGCAGTGCGGAATTAAATTGGTATTATCTTCTTCTCCGCTGTGCACGGTATCTGTTGAGGATGATGTCAAAACATTTGCTTCTAATGGAAGTCGAGACAAAGCATCTGCCACCTTATTAGTCTGACCTGGTTGTAAATTAATTCATAATTATATTCTTCGATCCTAGCCTTCCACCTTTTCAGCTTTGCATTATTATTTCTATTACTAAGAGTGAAGGTCAATGGTTGGTGATCTGTGAGAATTTTTACCTATTTTGCTCCATAAATATAGTTTTTGAGATTGTCTAATGCCCAAACGATTGCCAACAACTCTTTTTTTGTTTGTGGCATAATTTTCTTCTGTTTTATTGAGCGATCTTGAAATGTACGTAATCGGTCGATCTTTACCGATCTCTCCTTGAGACAGCACTGCACCAATTGCGTGATTTGATGCATCAGTTGTTAAGATAAATGCCTTCTCAAAGTTTGGAAAAATAAGAATTTCAGTGGAAGTTAACATGTTTTTCAATTGTTTGAAGGCGGCTAGTTCTTTTTTATTAAGGTTTAACTTGATGTTCTTAGATTGGGTTGCCTTTATTTGAGCATTCATTCCTCTTGTTAAATTAGTTAGGGGTTTTGCAACTTTTGCAAAATCTTTGATGAAACGTCTATAATAAGATGTCAGCCCAAGAAAACTCTTCAGTTCCTTCAAGTTTTCTGGTGGTTTGAGTTTCTGGATTGCAGAGATCTTTTTTGGATCTGGTTTCCTGCCTTGGTTAGTTATTATATAACCAAGAAATTCGGTCTCTGTTTTAAGAAACTCTGATTTATCTAAGTTTACCTTTAAATTGGCCGCACTTAATTTTGGAAAGACTTTTTCAACATTCGCCAAATGTTCTTTTTCTGTTTTACCTCCGAATATAATGACATCTTCAATGTAAACGTAGCAAATTTTAGCTATATACTCTTTAAACACATCGTCAATCATTCGTTGGAAAATGGCTGGTGCATTTTTTAATCCAAACGGTAATCTGGGAAATTCATATTTACCATTCATTGTAGAGAATGCTGTTTTTGGAATATCATTATCTTTCATTCGAATCTGGTGAAATCCTGATGTAAGATCTATTGTCGTAAATTATTTCGAATTTCCTAGGCTCGCAATCGTGTTGGATATATCAGGCATTGGATACGTATCAGATATTGTTACCGCGTTGAGTTTTTTGAAGTCTACTACCATCCTGTACTTTTTTATCCCCGAAGCGTCCATTTTTTTCTCAACAACCCAGATGGGTGAATTGTATGGACTCTTGGATGGTCTAATTATTCCATCACTTAGTAGCTTTTTTATTTCCTCGTCGACTTCATTTCTCATATTCACTGGATACGGGTAAGATTTAGCGTAAATATGTTCATCTGTCGTTGTTCGTATCTCTGCTCTTACATTGGTTTGAACTGTTTCTTTATCATTGATTGGTCCAAATAGGTTTTTGAACTTCTCAACTAAGTTCTTAACTTGTTTCCTTGTCGATTCAGAGAGATGACTGTCTCGAATTTCTATACTATACACTTGAGATGATATTTTTTCCTTCAGAGGGATTTGGATGTTGGGAGCGATTTTCAAAATATTATTTTTCCTATCAATTATGGCCTCGAGTCCTTTTAACGTATCATCACCTATAATTCCAACGAAAGTTTTCAATTCGGGCAATACGAAAAATACAATTTCCATATCATTACCAATACTTTTAAAAAATTTCCCGCTTATTTTCTTATTAATTAAGATGTCTCCACCAGCAGATTTGATAGTAAAAGGTTTATTCGTGGGCTTAGCACTGGGTGCTAAATCAGGTCGTATGAAGTTCTTATTAGCCCCAGTGTCAATTAAAAACTTCAGGATTTTGTTGTTTCTAGTGGTGTATTCTATGTATGGTATGCTAGAGAGGCACCCATCATAAAATTTAATTCGGGATTTCCCTCATCTAGCTGGTCTTCCTCTATATTTCCTTCTTCTTCAGTTTGGTAGTTAGAGTAGTCATTATTTTAAAAATCATCTTCTTGTATTTGCATGTTATAAATTCGTTGTTGTTTACGTATATGACCATCGGAACTGTGTTCCCTTTTTCCGATTAAGAAGTTATTTGGTCGATTTATATAATTAACTTGCTTCGTTTGTATGGATCTATCTACATCCATTGGAACGGGAGGTTTTGGTTGACTGGGCCTTGGTGGTGGATTATCGAACTGTTTATGCTGAATATTATATGCCTTATTTTTTTGTGGAAGGGTCATTTGGTTCGTTTGATTACGAATGTTGATATTTTTCTTAACAGAAGAAATTTGATTAATTGGTGCTGTAACAGAATTGTAAAAACCTTTGTTATGAATAGATAAACTTCTATAATTAAGGTTCTGGAGGTTAAGGTTCTAAGCAAGAAGAATATGCCTCTGGCAGTGTCTGTGGTCTTTGAATCATTAATATTTTTGATAATTCGCCATTTAAACCTCGAACGAATACATCCAGTGCTCGATTTCTATAGGTCTCTATTAGTACTTGAATTGTTTCAGGGGTATAATCTTCGGTTTTTACCTTGTTCACGATGAGACAAAATTAATAATTAACATTCGCATAGAATTCATCAATACTACCATTTTTTTGTGACAGATTATTTAACTGATGTTCCAGCGTTCTCAAATCTCTTTTATCAGCGTAATGGAGAGATAGACATTTTTTTATGGTTGCCCAATCCTCGTCAAAAATATTATAAGAAATGAGAGCAGAATCTGCATTTCCTCGTATTTTTTGCCTAATACTTTGTAAAATCGCTCTATAAATCGGCTTATTTTTTACTATTTTGTAATCTTTTAAGATACTTTCTACACTATGAATCCACGAAACATATTGAACTGGATTTCCCTCAAAGACCTGCAATTCTTTCACACAATCTGGTAATTTACTGATTTCTTTCAAGTCTTGTTCATTTTTTGGTGTAGGCAATGCTAATGATTCTCTAGTGGCAACAGTAAAAAGATCTTCAATTTTTTTAATCTCATTTTCATGTTTCGTGTCAATTCAATTTGAGCATTAACAGCTCCGGTCAGTTGCTTGATAGCATCTTGTATATTTTCTAATTGAGTCATTTTTTTAGAAAAATTTTTTTTTTTTTTTTTTTTTTTTTTTGGGAGAAAGAGTTAACACTTTAATTCTACGATTAAAAAATTTTTTGCCGCTTATTCTACCTTATTTTAAAGAAGCTATTATTCCTTTATTATTAATCTTCATACAATACAAATATTTACAAAAATTATCAAATGATCAAATTATCAAATTATAATTATGATGAAATTATCAAATGAAAAATAAGAATTTTTATTTTTTATGAAGTTATATTTTTAGAAATATACATTGGCTATTAGAACAATTTCTAATTGTAGTATTTAATTTAAATTCATACAAATTTTATTATATTACGTCATTAAAAAAGCAAAAAACTCAATCAGTAAGAAAAAAAAAAATTTGTTTTATTTTTCTTATTTTTATTATTTTCCTCTACTTCAACTGAATTATATTTTTAGTATATCAAATTTTCATGAAATTTATGTAACTATATCTTGTTACAAATTTTGTAAGAGAAGAAAAAGAAAAATACTTTTTTATATGCTTACTTAATTTTTTATATCGTATTACAATTTTCAAAAAAAATTATATAATATACATATTAACATACGTATATATATATATACAGGGTGTTCCAGAATTGGTGAATAATATTTCAAGGGGTTAAAGTAGAGTGCATTTGCAATCGAAAATGTTATATGACATTTTCTCGTTTGCGCTTTATTTTCGACGCTAGAGGGCGTTTAAAATGTTGAGGTTTTATCATGATCTTTCAACACAAAATCACGTGTAACTTTTTGCACACTCTACGTATCAAAATTTAGCATTCTAGCGAATGAGAGAAAACAAAATTACCTTTCTTTTGATATACTATAACAGGTAATTAAGAATTTGGACCGTAGGAAAAGAACATTCGGAAATCAAAATTCATTATGCATTTTCTAAAACCGCTTTTTTTCTACATAGGATATCTGAAAAAAATTGCAGTACGACAAATGTTCCAAAACCTGAAAAAAACTGTGAGAAAGTGTCCTCTTTCAAACAAAAAAAATTCGACGTCGATTGCATGAGCCGTTTTTGAGTTATTAAGGATCAAAGATGTGCGGAAGGGGTCAAAAATGTGCTTAAAATCACACATTATAATCTAGAAAGAGGATTTTTTATCATTACTCATATGAAATTCTTCAACAAAACATTCATTAGATCTTATGTTCCAGTTAAAAAAAATTTCTCGACTACCTGCCGGAGGAAAAATTATGCCTGTATATTGATTACTTTCGGATTTATTGAGGGAACTTTTTTATAACCCCCTAATACAGATCAATTGTGTGCTTATACCAATATAACATGTAAATACTAATGAACATTATGAAATGTAATAAAGGGAATGTGAATAAAAAACAGTTTACTTTTTAAGGTTTTATTTAAATTCTTTTACAAAAAATGTTCAAAATTACCTCCTCCAGCTTCACAACATGCCCTAGCTCGCCTTAACAAAGACTGTTTTATTCGTCCAGCTGTTAGACGTGCTCTGAGTTCTTCATACGCAGCTCTTATCTTAGATCTTAAATCATCTATATTTCTTATATCTCCTCGATAGACCCTTGACTTTCGATATCCCGGGTACTCTTCTGTTTGGATAAATTCGTCGATATTCATTAGCCCTTCCGCACATCTTTGATCCTTAATAACTCAAAAACGGCTCATGCAATCGACGTCGAATTTTTTTTGTTTGAAAGAGGACACTTTCTCACAGTTTTTTTCAGGTTTTGGAACATTTGTCGTACTGCAATTTTTTTCAGATATCCTATGTAGAAAAAAAGCGGTTTTAGAAAATGCATAATGAATTTTGATTTCTGAATGTTCTTTTCCTACGGTCCAAATTCTTAATTACCTGTTATAGTATATCAAAAGAAAGGTAATTTTGTTTTCTCTCATTCGCTAGAATGCTAAATTTTGATACGTAGAGTGTGCAAAAAGTTACACGTGATTTTGTGTTGAAAGATCATGATAAAACCTCAAAATTTTAAACGCCCTCTAGCGTCGAAAATAAAGCGCAAACGAGAAAATGTCATATAACATTTTCGATTGCAAATGCACTCTACTTTAACCCCTTGTAATATTATTCACCAATTCTGGAACACCCTGTATATATATATATATATATATTTTTTTTATTTTTTATTTTTATTTTTTTTTTCTAAATCTCGTGCTTTAAACGAATATAGTATTCTTGTACATTAAGTTTTAACGTTATGCAATATTAGAAGTTATTCACCCTAATTATTTTATTTTATTATATTTTTTGGTTTTTGTAGATCATATTTCAGCCTTGACTTCTTATACTATACATTTTCATAATTATTGTCATATATTTAGATACAATAATAAAAAAAATTGTTTTATATAGGACTTGATTATTTTTTCAAATTTATTATATATCTTTCGTTCAATTTTAACTAGATTTGATTTTTTGTTACAACTATTTCAATTTTTCAATTTTACAATTATTCACTTTTTTATACAAATTTCAGTTAAATTAAATTTGATTACTTTTCAACTTTTACTTAACATTCTTTTTTATTTTAAAGCAAAAAAATGAATATAATTTTTAAGAATAATTTTACTTACATAATGAAGAGAATCTTCACCATTTCTGATTATTATGTAAATGTTGTTTTCTTTTTTTGTTATCTGCTTAAAGTTGTTGTATTGTCCCCGTCGTGGAGTGTATCCTTATTTTGAATGCTGCGGATGAGTCGTAAGTTTCCCTTTTGACCAATTGCGTTGATTGTTGATTGTTGCAAAAAGCCTACTCGTGGTACGATTCTCAGTAACGTTTGCACTTTCAACAGTAGTTATAAAACTTTTTTTTTTTTTTTTTTTTTTTGTTTCAAGCGTTAATTTTCCTATAGAGAGAGAGTACGTCTTATTCCTCGACTCTGTAGGTAACTTGAATTTTGAAATTTAATTTTTTTTACTCGGAATTCCGATTAATTTTTTTTCGAAAATAGCTTAGCGCAAGTACGTATAATTCTTCGGCACTAAAATAAATTCCACTATTGTCAGGATTAAACACTTAGGCCCAGTTTTTAGATTCTAGAGTTAACTTCCGTTTAGCTAACCGCCGTTTAAATTTAAACTAAGTTTAACTGACATTATGTTTTTAGCTCATCTGTTAAACATTTGTTTTTATAAACTATTTTTACTGGTAACGCCGTTCGTCATATGACTTTACTTACCACTTTGACAGAAGAAATATCAAAATTTTAAAATTGTTTTGTTGATTAGAGAGGTTAAAAATAAAAATTAAATACGAAAAATATTTTTTCCAGTTTAGAATATCACTATATACTATTTATTACATTATTAATTATGTATTGACAACCCCACAAAATTTTATTTAAACAATTAGATTTTATATTTATTTCACTTATTTTATTTCCTTTAATTTACATATATAAATTTTAAAATATAATAAAATTAAAAATTAGAAAATAAAATACAATACACAGATATGTAAATAAAACCCAAAATAATAATTTATCTGTCAAAATTTTAAACTCAAGTTAAACGACATCCAATGGCTGGTTAAACGTTGTTTAACTAGCAGTTAACTTTCAGTCTAAAAACAACATTCAAAGTTTAAACTAAGTTTAACCTTCAAACAAAGTTAATCTTGATTCTAAAAACTGGCCCTTAGTTAAAATTTCCACGACAGGTCCCTGTTCGGGCGCTAGTTAACAAATTTTTATTTGTTAAAATAAAAGAAAAGTTTTACTTTTTCCAATCCGTCTTTATTGACTGCTGCCTTAAGACTAATTACAATATTTTTCTTAATAATTAATTATAACCTTTGTAGAGTTAACTAATTGATTTTTGAATAAAGGAATAATGCTAAGTAATCAAAATTATTCTTTAACAAAAAATACTAAAAATAACGGATGCGCGTGTAATGAAAAGCATATTTAATCATTATTGGAAATGTAGTAAGTGCATGTGTGTGTGTGCATTTGTAGAAGGAAAATCTGGTAGTGTGTGTATGTAAGTGCATGTGTGTGTGTGCATTTGTAGCAGGAAAATCTGATAGTGTGTGTATGTAAGTGCATGTGTGTTTATTACTATTATTATTAGATATAATTTTATATTATATCACATTTATTTCAATGACTGGAATAATACTCTACAAACAATCTGAAAATACCAAACGCTCGCGTTTGTGTTGTGTGTGCGTGCGTGCCTGTGTATATGCGTGCGCGTATGTGCATTTGTAAAAGGTAAATCTGATAATTTGAGCATTAAGCATTTTCTATCAGATTTGTTTTCTACAAATGCACACACACACATGCACTTACATACAAACACTATCAGATTTTCCTTCTACAAGTGCATACACACACTATCAAATTTTCCTTCTACAAATGCACACACACATGCACTTACATACACACACTATCAGATTTGCCTTCTACAAATGCATACACACACAAACCCGCAAGCATACTCTATCATATTTTCCCATATACGTGTAGTGTATATGTATGCCTGTATAGAAAACACTTAATGTACACACTGTTAGGCTTACCTTCTACAAATGCACATACACACGCATATATACGCACATACACAAACTATCATATATTTGACTTCTACAAATACACATACTCACATACATACACGTGCACACGAACATAAAATTGCAAAATTCAGCATTAATAAAATTATTTCTCTATGGGACATTTTCCTTTTTCATTAGGATCAAATTAATGAATGAAAAATCTTGCTCATGATGTCCTTTTTTATTTGCAAAAAATTTGAACCGATTATCCTTACTTCTTTCTGAGAAATTGTCAAAAATGTGAAAATAGCCAAAAATCACAAAATGTCCTTTATTATCCTTCTACTAGGAGTTTTTGAAAATTTCTTTTTTTCAGAATATAGAGCATCTTAAGGCGCATCTTTTGAGATGTAAAACATACCTGTATCATGTTTGAACCTGTATCATGATAGAGGGCTTTCCGACAAAAAATATTCCGTGACTTTTCTGATATTGTCGAGTAGAATCTGTGGTCAAAATTTCAAGAGGATCAGAGGGAACACCTTTTCGGAACTCCAGCCAGGACTGGAACGAAAAGTATTGTACCCTAAGTAAAATGATTTTAGAAATAGTTTTTGTTAAAAAAATTTATTTTTTTTTGTAATTTCTATAACATTTATTTTATTTTAATCCTATTTACACATTTTTTACAGTTCATTTTTTTTTTGTATGGAAAACCGTCTAACTTTCGATTTTATGTGCTTTATTAGGTTCTGCACATGTTGAGACGCAATAAACATAAAATAAGAAACATATAATGTATTTTATCATAATTGAATATTTTAGCCTAGGTGTTCACTTTACTATATCATAGTTAGTATTACGGTTCACAATAGACACAGAAAAGAATCTCTATTCATACTTATGTATATCCTTATATATTGTTTGTAATCTTTTTTGAGTCTCTTCGTTAATTCATACTTTATTCATATCTAACTTGATATAATCTAAATTTGATATTAATTTTACACAGTTGAATATAAACAGTGATTCAGTAAAGTGGTCATAAAATCAATTTCAGTTTATTATAATAACAATATTTTTTGATATATTTTGTATTTAATAAATTTGTTAAATCATCAACAATTATAGTAGTGCATAATCATCAATTTTTATTTATATTGAATCATCAACAGCACAGTTGGATTGTCGATTTTTTTCTTCATTTTTATCCACTTCCTCCTTAAATCATCTAATGGAACCCATGGTTTTTCTTCGTATTTCGATTTTCTTTTCATAATTGCACAGTATCTCTCAATTGCCTGAAGTTCATGACAATTTGACGGATTCATATCTTTCGGTACGAAATTTACCCCTTTTTTTACGTAAAATTTCCAATGTTCGTCCGGAATAATGAGACGTTGCTAAATCTAGCCAAAATAACGTAAGGGCATTGCGCTCTCTTTAAAAAGTAATAAGCCTGTATTTTATGCAATGTACAATGTACATATCAGCATTTATCCTGCTCTCCATTACAAAAGATGCCCCTTTTCTATCACATTGACAGATGACTTGCCATACTAAGATGTTTTTTTCCAAATTTCTCAATAGCAATATATTTTAAATCATCCGCAGCCTTATTTTCTTTTCTTGTTGTATAGTACTGCGGTCCAGGTAAAGTTCCTGAAATCCGCTTTGAGGTATATTTCGTCGTCAATTACGATGCAGCTCTTGAATCTAATCAAGATTTGTTAATACAACTTTCGGCTCCTTTTAACAGCAACTTCTTGTTGTTTTTCAGTCCGTTTTCGAATTTTTTATTTTCGTAAGTACAAAAATGATGAATTTTTTTTACACTCTGTACGGTTGTATGGGAGGTACCTGCTACCTGAGCCATATCGCGTATGGACCGCGAAGGAAAATTGTCCAACTGTCGCAGAACCTTTTTCTCGTCATCTCTATTCGAAATACCTTTTGGTCGACCACTTTTTGGTTTTTCATGCACAGTTCCCTCTTCAATAAATCTTTTGATTGTTCTACGAAGTGTACAGAGAGATGTGCCAACTAATTTTGCTAACTCTTTGTTTTTTAGATTTTTATTTCTTAAAAACTGTGCTATCACTTCTTTTTTAATATGCTCTTGTGACCTGTCCATTTTACTCATTATGTAAATACAATCTAAACCAGTGTTGTTCCGCGTAATCTACACCATGTAGACTTTGAATACACGTAGAAAATTGCGAGTAAACAATCGTCAATTGTCTACTCGTTATTGTCTACGTGTAGATAATAAAAAGAATATATAGTTTAAAGAAACATTAAAACAAACTATTTTGATAAATTATGATAGAAAATGTATCATTTATTTCCATATTTAAATATAAATTCTTCTGTACTATTATACATATAGTTAATATAATTGAAAAAAATTATTTAATCAACTTCATCTTCAAGGTTGACTATTTCGTCGGCCATTCTCAGTGAATAATAAACATGTAATAGTTTTTTAGAACGGTCGAAAGTTAAGCGGTTACGAATTGGAGAATGTACATGTGCCAACTTGAAAATACTCTTTCAATTTGCGCAGATGATGCTGGAATCTGCAAAAGCTTTTTAGCTAGTTTTGGTAAGGATGTATATTTAATCTCTGCCATGTTCCAGAAAACCAAAGGCTTTTTAATTTCTTTCTCGTAGAGTAGTTTAAAAAATGACGTCCGTGACCTAAAACTGTCCCATTCTTCAATTCCATTCCCATCTAGGTGTTTAAATAAAAAGTTGTAAATCTCATTTTTTTGGTCACTACTCAATTTATTATTATCGTAAAACGGATGCAAGTAAAAAGCCGTTAAGGCATATACGTTTAATGCCATATTCATTCGAGATTTTAAAGAAGAATCAAAATTTGGTACAAATTTATCTGGTAGTTTCATGTCCAGCCAAAAGTTCACGGCGTCCGCTGCAGAAAATTCAGCAGACTGACATTTGTTGATAAGCGTACATATAGGGTCGAGAAGTTGGATATTGTCTCTAACATCGTTTATGAATTCATCGTCAAAAATCAATTTGGTTACACTTTGCTTAACCTTTTTAGGTTGTGAACTAGCTGCAACAGCTTTCATGTATTCCAAATTTTTTATGAAGCATTCATAAGAATCCCGGTAAGAGCACCATCTCGTGTCGCACGGTAATTTGATTCTTCTTCCGCCTTTCTCTACAATATTTTTTTCAAAATCAGCTTGCTTGAACTCTTTCAAAACGGGCGTGATCTGTTCTGTCAACTTTTTATTCAAAACATCTTTAGCAATTAAATTCCCGGTATGGCTGCTACAAGTACTATGCCAAATAACATGTTTGCTTAGTTTTCCTATTTTTATCATTGAACTTGCATTATCTGAAACAACAACATAGACGTTTGTTGAATAAAGGTCTTTTGCAATATCTATAGACTCCATGACAATTTCTGAAAGTCTTTCACCTGTTTCGCAATCGCCTGTTAAATCCCAAGCTTGGAGAAACGCTTGCTCACCGTTTGCATTATGAATCATCGAAACAACACTGTTTTAGTATTGCTAGAACAGTTTTTCCAGCCGTCAATTAATAAAACTGATTCCAAAGACATTGAGGCTTTAGCCGATGAGATACAGTTTTCATCCTTATCCTTCCAGCCTTATCAAGAATTGTTGTGGATAAAGCTTTTCTACCAGGGATTTTACTTGCATAGGCTGGTCGGATTTTTTTAATAAAATTTTTGAAGTGAAGAGAATCAACGATTCGTAACGGTAAATTGCATCCAAAGATTAGCTTAGCAAGTGCATCATTTATTTCAACTTCTTCTTTATCGTTCAATTTGTCAACAAAATTTAAAGATAAACTGGAACTCTTATTATTCATTAATCGTTTTTTAATTTTACTAGATGACATTGAAGGAGACGACGATGAGAGCGATGGTGGTGGTGCTGATGAATCGATAGTCGATGTAGAAATTGAAGAGAATGCGAAATTTTTTAAAAATCTAATTTTTTGAAAAAATCTAATTTAATTAAATTTTATAATTTTGAGGAATAAAAAAAAAAAAAAGAAAAGAAAAAATTTGTAATAAATTTTTCTTTGTTTGTGAGGAAACAGTTTTATTTTATATAAAAAAAAAGTAAAGGATATCATAAAAAAAAGCGGTAAGTAGTTTCTTTTATGTTATTAAAATTCCCTTTAACAATGCTCCGCTTGGCCTCCAATTTAACCTTACCTTTTCCCTTTTTCCTTCCCTTTTTTTTATAAGACTTTGAACCCTTTCTTTTTTTTTACTTCTGTAGAATTTCTACGGAAAAAGGGGTTAAAAGGAGGAAAAGTTTATCACTTTTCCAACAGTATCTTTGATTATACATAATATATGTATACATATACATATTATGTTTTTTTAATCTTTTTGAGTTCACTGACTTATGAATACAAGATACGATTATATCATATCAAATATTTAAATATTTGGAATTTTATTGGCGATTAATAGATCCTTAATTTATAGTCTTGTTTTTTGAAAACATATATATGAAAGGTAAGGTAAAAGAAAAGTATATAATCATGATTGGGTTTTTTGTGTATTGGCGATACATTTGTAGTTTATTACGTCACTGTAGTTTTACCCGTTTTATGTATTTATGTAGCGGCATCCTTTTTCAATCAAGATAATGTCTTTGACTAGGCAGTACGAAATACAATCGTATGTGAAATTAATATATTAATTATACTTAATTATATATATATTTATATATTAATTACTTTTAACAAAATGATTTATTTTGTAAATTAAACTTGTTCAGTATTTTTAATTTATAACATAAGTATCGTTATAATCGTTATAATCTGCAAATATTCAATTTATAACCATGGAGAGTACATGACATTTCAATTACACTTAATTGTGGTTTAATTTGTAAAAAAAAATAACTATATGCGAAAAAGATTTGCCTTTTTCTTTTTGCATTTAAATTTTTTTTAAAAGGTCCTGGTAGAAGGATAATAAAGGGAATTTTTAATTCTCCCCCATTAACAATACTAAATTGTTTACTTTTTAACTTATATAATTTTTCATCGGTTAAATCCATAAACCTTGAAGGCAAAAATATATTGTGTTCATCTACTAGCAAAATACTTAAAGATATGACATGGCTATAGACACAAGCAATAAATACACGTATATGTTTATTGTTTGTGCTGTGTATACTATATATCCAAGAATATAAAGCTGTACATGAGTAGTTTATCTTTTGACTACTATGTTTATACTTTCTCTTAAACCGGTATAACTCATACCAAAGATAATATAGTTCTTCGTCTCAATAGATGTTCTTTTTAGTGTAAGTGGTAATTTTTCCAAAAACACTAGTTTTTCAAAATTTTTCGAATTGCTTTTAGTTATGTACCCTGTACACAATTATAATGATTTCAATAAATGTGTCTGACAGTCTGTGATATAAAGGAATTGTTTTTGTAAATCGAGTTATCAAAACTAATTGTGTAGACGGACCATAGTGTTTCGAATTTGTTCTCATTTATTATAAATATTTGCTCTCACAAATGAAATGAACACCTGTCAATGTTTAGCAGCACTAAACAATACACAATGCTATTTAAAATGTACATTTAATTCATATGATATTCAACACATATAAGTGTTATTTATATGTATTTGTATATTTTGAGTATTGAAAATAGAATAAATGAATATCATTGGCTGGAACATATAAATATAAATTTGAACATGTTTGAGAGATTTTGATCATACATATTTATTTTCCATGTATGGTTTATGCTCGTGCATAAGGATATGTAAGAAGGATCCATATTGAATTGAAGACGATCTCGTACACATACATACATAAAGCATATAACATGAATAAACAAGTTTGATATAACCAAAGACCGATCATATAAAATATATTATATCATGGTATATTATATTGGTCTTTGGTATAACATTGAATGCGATGTAAAAACTAAATTCTAATACATACATAATAGACATGACATAGTAGACATTAATAACAACATGCTGCTTGCTTATGCAGAATAGATAATAGTAAATACTATATGAAATGAATGTGCTGTTTATGCGATATACATGATTGTATGTATACATCGTATATATGGTATTTTGTGCACATACATACAAGTGTAATTATAAAAATAGATTGTTCAATGATGTATATCGGGATCTGTAATGTATATAGTATCAATGACCTTTCTTAACATATTTCTTTATGAAAATATTTGTGTGTAATGTTAAATATGAACCTTTTTGTTATTCATAGATATATGAATACATTATTTGGTAATTACATATACACTTTCGCAATCAGCTGGTTTTTTACTCATAAAAAATTGAAAAGTCAACCTTTTTGCTTTTTTTTTCAACTTTGGTTTGATTTCGGATTTATGAATAGAATATAATAGTGGCTGTTTGATGCGGGGGAGTGGTGTGGGTGGTGGTGGGTGGTGATTACTCATGAGTAATTTTTCATTAGTAAGATTGAAAAATTTTATAGAATGAAAACTAAAATATAATTGAAAAAAAGAGAATTTTGCCAGGTGGGTGCGGGGATGCTAAAAGAGTATGAAAAGTGCTGTATAATTAGCGTCATTCGTTAACACTGATCAACATTTTTGAACTGAATTAAACTGATTTTTTCATATGCTCTTTTAACTATCTACCCACAACTCTCCTACGCATCAAACTGTAACTATTATACTTTTTTCATAAATCCGAAGTTAAATGGAATATTTTGAGACTAGAATCATGAAGATTCATATAATTTTTCGATTTTTAATGTTTAAAGAAAACTAGCTGACAGTGAAAGTTTATAATTACCGAATATTTATCAATTACACTGCAATCTGATGGTTTTCCTCTGGAAAGAATTAAATAACAAATTTGATAGGAAACAGGCCTCAAGCAAATATCCTTTTAAGATACCACAACACAATATCTATATTTGAAGAATATATCATTCATTTACTACGTTGCCACTATTATTCAGGTTGCGTAAATGGAAAATCCACTTTGATCGTGATCAAAATTTTTCTTCTGCTTTGCTATGACTTTCTTAGATATTTTTATACATAATTTGCATATTAATATTATAGTTTATAAATCATATATAGTAATATATTTAATTTTAAAATTTTTAAATTTGAAAACTGTCTTACAACTATAGTTAAACTAAAACTGGATATACAGTATTGTTCACAACTACTTTTACACGGCATTTAATTTCTAATTAATTAATAATTGGAAATGCATCCTCGAAACATTATAAATACATAAATATAATTTCAACTGTATTAAAATATTGTGAGAACAATTGATAATTCATCGCTTTTTTGTCCGAATTCATTAGGATCATTTTAGTTCAAAACAAAGTTACATATATTTTATAGAAAAGAACAGAATAAAAAATTAAAAAATTAGGAGTTTATTTTATTTATATAAAAAACATGCAATTTTAAAAACTTTTGTTTAAAAAAAATGCTGTATACAAATATTTATGAATAATACTAAATGTCAAAAGCTATTCAAATTTCTGATAATATATTCTAAAGTAGAGACAGGTCAGATTAATTTCCTCTTCTTTGCCAACACCATGACCGCACCATGCAGAACTGACCAGTTCTCGCGCTTTTAAATGAATGCATCAAATTAAAAATTTTCATTCAAATTTATAAGTAGAAATATATTATAAATTTTACAATTTTATTTTTTATTGCCGGCAATTTTGTTTAGGATTAATATTAAATAGTTTATGAGTTATCAATTTAATAGAAATGTTTTGCAAATGATGTTCTTCCGAACGAACAATTACTATTAGATCGTCCATATATACAAAAGCAGTTTGTGGTGGTAGGCCTGAGAATGCTAGCGTCATCATTCTTTGGAATGAGTTTGCTGATGGTGCCAATCCCATTGGCAACCTGGTAAATCTAAATGAACCTTCTGGGGTACTGAAACTAACTAAATCTCTAGATTCTTCATGAAATTTTATTTGATAAAATCCTGAAAATAAATCTAGCACACTGAAATATTTCGCACGACCTAAGTCGTCTAAAATGTCATCTATTCGCGGTAATGGATATTTATCTTTTACTAATTTCTTATTAAGTTGGCGGAAATCTATTACTAGACGCCACTTCTTTTGACCATTAACTGATTTTTTGGGTACTAATAGGACTGGTGAATTGTAGGGTGACTGGCTAGGTTCTATTATTCCATCTCTAAGCATTTTCTGAACCTGTCTATTTATTTCTTCTCTCTGCGCTATAGGTGTCCTATAGTTCTTAACGTATACCGGTTCATTGTCCGTGATTCGCAATTTTTGTTCATAAAAGTTATTTACTGTCAATGTATCATCTTCCACTGCAAAACTATCTGCATATTCGATACAAAGTTGTTTCATTTTATCTTCAACAAATGATGGAAATTTGTGTGCAAGTTCAGCTAGTACTTTATTTGTTCTTTCTTTTTCTGTGTCTGTTTGAAGTGTAATTATAAAATAATCAGAAAGATTTTCAAATTTTAAATCGTTGGGGTTAATTGTAACCTCATATTCATTAATATTTAAAAATTTAATCCATGGGTTTTGAGAAGATATGATGGCTTGTGCCACGAAAACTCCATTTGATATTTCTTTATTTAGTACCACTAAGTCTTTATTACTTTTTCTTGGAGCTAATTTTTTAAATATTTCACATCTTGGTGGTATAGTAAAAATATCGGCTTCTACTTTTTGAGAAAGCGGAATGTAAAAATTTTTATCTTCAAATCTAATCATAATATGTTCTTTACGATAGTCAAGGACACATTTGTATTTTTGAATGAAATCTCTTCCAAGAATAGCATGACTTGGTATCGGAAACGTTTCATCAACTAAGTGGAATTTGTGTAGTAGCACTATATTTTCGATAAGCAATTTAATTTTAATCGTGCCTTTTGAAAAAATTGTTCCATTTGTTACACCTCTGATTTTACATTTTTCTGCTGGAAAATACATCGAATTGGTATTGATTGCATTTCTTTTAATAATTGAAATGTCCGCACCTGTGTCTATCAAAAACGATGTGAAGTGGTCATTTACGTTACATTTTAGATTTATATAATTTGTCATATTTAAATTTAAATTGTATATATTTACTTTCTTATCTGAGCTTGACACATTCTTCTTTTTATCTCTTAGTTTGAATCTGTTTCTGTAAATGTCCATGTACGTGTGTTCGTGCTTCTATTTGCGCCCCCAGCCTGACTGACTGGGCGAAATCCCCGTTTTCCGTTCCGATTATGTTCGCTGATCTTACGGCATGATTTGAATTAAAATTTCGCATTCGTGGATTAGAATTATTATGGAATTTTCTCTGTCCTCGGTAGTTGCCACAGTTTACATATTCTGATTGACCGAATCTATTTCTATTCCTTTTTTGATTTCCCGAATAACGATTAAAATTTTGCGCACCTCTACTACGATTACGATACCCATATTTATTGGCATATAGTATTGTTTTTTCGCAATTTCCGTTACGAATTTTGCTAGAACTTCCTTAGGAGTGTTAAAAGTTGTCGATGCTATTACTGAACGAGTTAGGTCAGTTCTTGCATTTGCTCGGCATAACTTTACTAATTCTTTTTGTGTCTGGATACGAGCACTTTCCGAATTTCCCGTTTCTAAAATTAAAGCGTGCTGAAATTCTTCCGCTAATTGTTCCGCTTTTGTATTAAAATCGTTTATTGGCATTCTGTCTATTTTTAATGCGGCAATTTTTGCTTTTATCACTTCGGAATCGACCGGTTTAATATTTTGCTTTAGCGCATTTTTTAATTCATCGATTGATGAAATGTTAACTGGCAACTGGCAACACATTTCTTGCTTTTTGCTCTAACCGTGTTTTAACAAAAGGTAATACTTGATTTTCGTTACCATCTGCTAATGTATGTAATAATTCGATTGAATCTAAAAATTTTTGCAATCCAGAGGGATTACCGTCATAGTTAGGTACTAGACCGACTGCTAATTTGATAAATTCCACTGGTGATAAAGGCATTTTACTTTCTTCTTCGCTTAAATCTTTTTCACTATTTATTTCTTCTTCTATTTCTTCTTCTATTATTATATTTATTGTTTGTCCTATTTCTTTTGGAACATCTAATTTAAGCTTTAAAAATCCTAACGCTATTACTGTTCTATCTCTAAAATAAATGAACTGCGACTTATCTAAAATTGATTGTTGTTTATTTAATGTATGCCAGATACTACCAGCGTATTTTGAATATTTATTGAAGTAATTAATTAGCTGATTCCTATATTCATCAAGCTTTACTTGGTTTTCCGTTAGTTGTTTCTTTATAATTTTTTTTGTTATTTTAGTAAATTCTTCTTTATATTGTTTCAACTCGTTTTCTAATGACATTTAAAATTTACTTAATTTTTTTCTTTTATTTGTTCAACAAGATTAATTAGATTACTCAAATTAGACTTATGTTTTACTGTCCCTGTTGAATTCGTTCAACATTTTATCTGAAAATAAAAAGAAAAGGGGTATTATTAATTTCCGTCATCATTACCTCGACGTATACTCACCTGATAAAATTGGTCATCCTTTCCTCACAACATCCAAGAAAATCCTAAAATAAATAAAAAATATACAATAGAAATTAATACTAAGGTTATAAAATAATATACAAAAAGACCAACACCAAAAATATGTAGACAAAACCATTTTAATCAAAACATATAACATAAAATAGCACAATACATAACATATAATTAACTATTCACATTTTACAAAAAATTGAACAAAATATCACGAATCACAACATAATGGACCAAAACATTATCACAAAACACACTCATTGCACAATAAAAAAAAAGGGGGAATACTTAACTTAATTAAAATCAATATTTAAATTAAAATATTTAATCAAGAAAGGTTGATAAAAAGTAAATACCTTTACCTTTCTACAATTATTGGTATAACCTTAAAAAATAATAATAATAATAATAAAAGAAAAATAGATAAAGATAACGAATATATATATATATTCCATACATACATACATATAAAAATATACATAGATAACTACATATGTCAGTACTGTCAGATCTGTTACCAGTACCAGTTCCAGCTGAATATACTTACCAGTCAGAGTTATTCACAATCACCACAAATTGTCATTCGAATTACCAGACACAATTTGAAAAAAAACGGTTTTATAAAAAAGACGAGTGCATGAGATAAACAGTAGAACATTTCAACAACGGGGAAAAAGAAATTTCCAGAACCGCGAAAATTTAGTATATAAAGGGTTGCGATTCGCAGAAAAATCCGTCTTTTGCAATTACTTGTGTATACTGTCGTATTGAGACTGAAGCAAGGAAACCAAAAGGCCACCTCATCAGCCGGGACGTATTGAGTCCTAAAAAAAATCTAGCGTATTGAGCTAGTAATTAGGGAAAAGTTAGGAATTTCTGTAAAAATACTTAGAATTTTTACAGAAAATAGGGAAACGTCGAATTAAATCATCGTCGAAAAAATACTTAGAAAATTTCTTATACAGAAATTTTCTAACACTTAGAGCCGAAATTAATCATCAAAAAAAAGTACTTAGAAAATTTTTTCTTACAAAATTTTCTAATACTTCGGGCCGAATCATCGGAAATTGTTAAAGTTGATTTTTTAAAAAAGACTTAGAAAATTTTTTTACAAAATTTTCTAATACTTGGAACAAATTCATCATCGTTAAAGACTTAGAAAATTTTTTTATAAAATTTTCTAATACTTCGAGCAGAAAATCAACACTTAGAAAATTTCTAGGACTTAGAAATTTTCTAAAGTTTCATCACTGAAAATAGCATCAGAAAATTGAATTATTTTGGAAAATTAGAAAATTCATCGAGACAGTAAAAAATATTTCATCTCGACAGTCGTCAGTTCCCGTCGGAAATCTTCAGCTTTACATAACGAATTTTTTTGAAAGTTTGAAAATTCGAATAGTCATCGTTAAATTGATCTCATCATCGTTCTTCAATCAACATAGTGTCTACAACGCCATCTATTCGTGTAGGTCGACCTATGCCAACGAATAATTAGTTAATTAGCTCTTAGTAGTTAAGAACATATGTAAAATCATAATTAAAGTAGATTTGATAAATTTCATTTATAAATTCATGATTTTATTTCAATTTTGTTAAATTTCTTATTTATAGTTATTTCCGGTTTAACTGAAATATTGTACATATACAAATATTTAAATTAAAGTAAATTTTATATATTTCATAAGATTCAAATTTGTTTTGTATTAATTGCATACTTATTTCCGATTTTGATTGAAACATTATTATATAATTAAAAATATTGAATTTTATATAAATTGAATTAGATTCATTTAAAATTTAAATATACACGAATTTAAGTAGATTAGAAATTGTTTGTAATTTAGTTTAAGAATTGAATTGTTAGATTTAAGAGAATATTTTAAATAAAAATTTGTAACGTAAATTGAAAAACATTGTGTTTTTATTTTATTAAACATTTTGAACCGGCACCCTTTCTAATTAATGTTAAATTGAAAAATATTTTTATATTTATTTTTTGGTGGATTTAACAGTCCCGTAAATAATAACATATTTTATTTGATTGGTTGATATAGTATATACGATTGTATATTTTACGGAAAAAAAAGCCTTTAGAATCGTACGAAGTTATGATTATTAGAGAATATAAATTTTATGCAAAAACAACAGTAATCATTTCTACTTTCTGTCTAATACATATATTTATCTTTTTTAATTTATTTATTACGATTATCATTATTATTTAGTTATGAATGAATAGAAATAAACTGAAAAGCAAATATTTTTTTTCTTTTTTTTTTTTTTTTTATAAGTAGTTTGCAATCATTTTAATAAAATTACTAGTATAATAGTATAATATATATGTACATATGTAATATAAAACAAACATAGTCAGGATATTCCTATAGTCTTCATCATGTATTATAAATTCTAATTACTTACATATATATTCTGATAAAGTTTCAAATTAAATTCAAGTATATGTAAAATAATATATGTATAAATATGTATACATACTGTTAAATCCACTAAAAGAAAAATCTTGATTTAACATTAAATGAAAAAAGGTGCTGAATCAAAATAGTTATATAAAATAAAAACACAATTTTTTTACAATTTTACGTTATAAAATTTATTGAAAAAAAATAATACTTAAAACTAACAATTTTGATCTTATTAACTACTGATAAATAATTGTAAATAAATTTTCAAAATATGCAAACCTTAAAATATACCAAAGAATATAGAGCTAAAGCAATAGAAATAACATTCGACGGTTAAATTCAAATAATGTCTGTATGTTTGCCAAAATACATATTTTCTTGCTTCGAAATTTTGAAAAAGGGGAAAGTTACAATTAATGTGGATGACGTGGAATGAAACGAAAAAATTTTGGATTTCGCACATGTTTGTAATTAATGTGTATGACATATTGTGTATAATTTTATACTTCGAAAAAATACTTCGAAAAATAATTTCGTATTTATGAATGAAAATAGGTTTACGCATAGCATTTGTGTGTGCGTTAATTTGATTATTCATACGCCATTATAGATTTCAAATATACATATAATACATATAATATATGTAGATGTATATACTATATATGTATATATAATTTTTATACTGCTGCTGGTTGACTGCTATGTTTTTATTTCTATCGATCATTTCTTTATTGCTATTTGCTCTATTGTTTTTTGCTTATGCTTAAGAGCATACGTTGATAATGCAATGGTAATTGGTATACGGCAAATAATACAATGTAAATTTATATTTTATATTGTACATTGTATACGCTAATGCAATACGATTATATATGTATGCGGATAATCATTATAATATATAATATGATGATGATGATGATATGATATTATGATATATACATATATGTACTATATACATATTTCAGGTTTTTTTTATAAATGCATTAGCCGAGATATTTTTAAAGGGACAATATATATGTATTATATACATATATGTATATTGTATTATAATTATAAAAATATGTATTGTAAAATGATTTTTGGTATTTGTGTACTATTACGTAATGTACGTAAGTAAATGTATATGCTGTGCTGTTTGTTCATATCGACGTTCATATTATATAGTAGACACTATGTACATATGTACGTATACACTTGTAGGATTGAGTTTATAAAAATTAATGGGCCCTATTATGAATGTCGATAATATATAATATCGACTATCGACAAAATTAAGACGAGACGAGACGATGTCAATTTTGTATTATGCAAATCGGTCGTCTCGACAGTAAGATATTGTCATATCAAATTTTATTTTCATTCAGTTTCTTATTATTATTATGCAAATCGGTCGTCTCGACAGTAAGATATTGTCATATCAAATTTTATTTATCTTATATACAAAGCATACATGAAATGTCAAATCACCATAGACTACTATGTCTATTGATTAGTTTTAACTGATCGACTCAAAATGTCGATATTCTCGCCTCAAATCGCCATTCATAATACAAAAATTGTCGAGTCAAGGCGATAGTCGATGACAAGACGATATTATCGACACTCATAATAGGACCCAATATAAAATAAACAATTAAATAATAAGTGTGAATGGTTGGTTATAGGATAATACAATTCTTATGCTTTTATATCGGGTTTTCCAATAGGGACATAAAGATTTTGTGTTTTAATACAAAGGAGGCCTTGAACATTTGGCATAATCTGTCAACTTCAGAACATCAGTCAATGTTAACATTTTTATCATGGTGAAGTTCACGAACGAGCAACATTTAGAAATTATTAAAAATTACTACCGCAATTCTGAATCGGTAGTCACAACTTTAAGAGCGCTTATTCCAATTTTCGTGCTCGCGGTGGTCATATGAATGAGATCGAATTCCATAATTAAATGTAATTTGTGTAATTCACTTGGAATAAATTTTAACCTTATATGTATATTAATTATTCTTTATTTTACTTAAATATAAAATTGTTATGTCCTTACTGGAAAACCCTACATTATTAGCATAATTTATTATATTATATTATAGAAGTTGTTAGACAAGTAAGCAATATAGTATTATTGGTATTATATTTAATACAGTATTATTGGTATTATATTCAATTTTGATAACTATTAAATTATTGTTGTTTTCGTTGGCTTATATTTTTTTCTTTATTTTTTTTTTATGTTCGTGCGATCTTGTTTATATACAAATGTACACACACACATATGTATATAGTATATTATTACCCTTCGATATTGATATTGTACAATTTCACATTGCTTTTGTACTATTTTTATGTACATACATATACGTTTTTATGTACATGTATATTATTATCTATATGCGTATTGTATTAAGTATATACCTATATATTACCACATTATTTGTATATTGTTTGTGATATTACAATACCTACAATATTTAGGGATACAGGTGGAAAGAAAAAGTAACGATAAAAAATATAATATTTAAATCATATTGCATATATAATCACCTGAAATATTAAAATTATATCTAAGCAAGTGTATAGATATACCATTCATGCGAAATATCCACATATATGTAATGCATAGTATTTTTAAGATTTTTTGCTTATTACGTTCATAATTAAAATTCAAAAATTATTCTTATACATATTCATACGAATATGTAATGATATTATTGTAATTCATAATACTCGAATAGGATTATGAAATAATTAATATAAGACCACGCCAAAACACAGATCATAAGGAAAAAATATTTCAATTTATAATCAATGCAGATCATACCAATTATATACAAACATACGTATGTTTGTCATTATGTCATTCGTTTATATATTATTATGTATATTACTCCCTATTAAAAAAAAAAATGTTTGTTTACATTTTTTTGAAAAAAATTTTTAATTTGTTATTCCCTTTTACTTATCATTCACATCAATTCATATACATACATTTAATATTCGCATATAAATTCGTATTATACTAATACATAATACAGATAAGGATCTTTGTTAATATACATCTTACCAAAGCCCAATATAACAACTTGTTATCTAGTCTTTGATACTACATACTACATAATATTCCGTAATGAATATTATACACGTAGCTATATATATTATCATAATACACAATAAACTCGTATTTGCCTTTAAATACAATACAATTCACATTATTCCATTGCACACATACATAATGTATAATACAAAATATAATATTATATCGATTCCCTTCCCCGCAACAGATTTTAATCTAGATGATTTGTATGGCAAATATATAATATAATTCCGAATACCTGTTAAATAGCAAACAGATAGCTTCCTCTCCGTCAACTAGCATCGTTCACCAGTACAGTACACTATCATCAGTCATCACGCTGCCTCAGTGATAGTACTGTTTGACGCTGAACATACATGTGCCTTATTTATATAGTCAGGTACGTGAGGGACTTGAATAGCTCGATGGTTGGGTTTCGTCTTGTGATCCTGAGATCACGGTTCGAACCCCAGCCAGCGCACTACTCTTGCCCAAGTCGATCATTAATTTTTCCCATCAACAATATACACCAGTAACTGATTACTGATGATAAACTGGATGGTATATCTGACATAAATTACTGATCGGCGGTGCCATAATGGACTGAGTATCCGCGTGCACTTAATATATACTATATACATTGTATGTATATATGTATATTTGAAAAAAAAAAAAAAATATAGTCAGTACTGTTTATTACGGCACGGATATTATCTGTTTCCATCTTTACCTCAGACATGGTAAGTAAGAAAAATTATGTGTATTTTAATACAATTATGAGGGGAAAAATTTATGTTCGAAACATGTTTCGAACGAAGATATTTATGTAACTTTATGTGTTCTGAATTTTTGACAGATTGTGGAATGTTACTTCTATTGGCTTTAGCTCTATATTCTTTGAATATACAAAAATTTTATCTTGATTTTCAAAAAAAGTAAAATACAAAATTCAAAAACAATCAATTTGAATTATTTAAAAGCAATTAATTATATTACAATTTTGCATACAATTCGGCAATGAAAAATTAAAAAAAAAATAAGAAATTGATTTCTACAATATAATTTTAATAATTTTAATTCCAATAATCAACAATTCTAATATTTAATAATTTAAAACTTAAACTAATTCGTCGACAGTATAGATCGATCTATACGCGAGATGTCGCTGCTGAATCTTGATGAAAATGCAGATTTAGTTGATTGTTGTATAGTACGATGATGAGGTTTAAATTTAAAATATAGTAACTGCCACGATTGAATATTTCCGGTAATGAAATTAAATGAATTTTCCCGTCGGTAAACTATTTATTAATTTGTTAGATTTCTGTTGTTGCTGAAATATTTTCTAAGTTTAAAAATTCTTTCTCCAATGAAAAAATTTTCTAAGTTTTATTAAAATATTCGCCGATATTTTCTAAGTGTAAAATTTTTCCTCCAATGAAAAATTTTCTAAGTTTTATTTAAACATTCGCCGAAATATTCCAAGTATAAAATTTTTCCTCCAATGAAAAATTTTCTAAGTTTTATTTAAATATTCGACGAAATTTGCCTAAGTGTAAAACACCGCCTATATTCCCTAATTTTTTACAGAAAATTTTCTAAGTATTTTCTGTAAAAAATTCCTAGACCAAAAGACTCAATACGTACTTTTGGTGGTCTAGCTCAATACGCTAGTGATTGGAAAATTCCAATTTTAAAAAACTTGAAATTTGGACTCAGTACGTCCTTCAAGAGTGGCCTTTTGCTTCTGCCGCTTTCTAGCTCAATACGCTATAGTTCGGTTCTTCAAAAGACAAATTTTTCTGAAATTCGTCTGGCCTTTTATATGATTTTCACTGTTTCGAGAAATTTCTTTTTTCCCCGTTTTATTGTGTCTTCACTATTTATCTCCATCTGCTGTCTTTTTTATTGGACTGGTACATTCCAGATTCCACAATTATTGGAGACTTTTATTGGTACACTAATTAGTTGGAATTATCTATTGTGAATGATGTTGTTGACAATTTGACGTTGATGTATGATGTTGAATTTTTGACAACCATTTTGTGAAGAGGTAATTAATATTACCCTTTTTTGTTCATATTTTTTAATTTAAATTGTGTTTAATTTATTAAATTGTTTGTTAATTGTTTTTTAAAAAATACATGGGTGGTGTTAAAGTGATGCTTGTTTAAATTTTTTATGTGCATTCAAGTAACTGTTTGTGAAATAGTTTATTTTGTATTGTTTTGTTTCTGTGTTTTGTGTATATATTTTATTTCAATGTTTTGGTTATGTGGTATACTATGTTTCGTGTTATGTTCTGTTTTCTGTTAAATGTAATTTCTGTTTTATATTTCCCTTTTTTTTTTATTAATTATTTAAATTGTTTTCCTTTTTAGGTTGATGCTGGAATCAACATCCTCCCCGGGCAGCAAAAAATTATTAAATTAGACCATGGTTTAAATAAAATACATGTTTGTTTTTACCAAGAATATTTTGTGTTTTATTTATTTATTTATTTTTTTTTATTATTACCTCTTCCCTTTTTTTTATAATTTTAAATTAAAATTATTTACGTTTAATGAGCCGTACCGTAATTTCCCCTTTCTTTTCCTGGAACCTCAATACAATGTTATTGTATGACCATCTGAAATTTTTTCTCCCCTTAATCCGGTCCCAAGGTATTAGCCACTCTGATAAAAGTCTTTTGATACCTTCTGGAGCATCCAACCATTCTGGTATCGTGGTAATTGCTTCGCTGTTTGACTTAGCAATCACACCTTCTGCCTCAAAGGGACGTCGAAAGGATGGTGTTTCTGCGATAAAGGCCTTAATTTTTGTCGCCTTCCTTTTATCGCCCATATTAATGTCCTCAGCCATTGTTTCTGAGATCTTATTTTTTTTTTGGGGGGCTCCATTATGTCCAAACTGGAGATTGTTTCTGATCCAAAAGAAACGAATTCAGACGGAACTGGAGTGGTCGAAAAACTTGATGCTTCCATTTTTTTTATATTAATTGCCCTTTTTTTAATTTGATTTGAAAAAAATTTACTTTGAACTCAATTATTTAAACTTCAAAATGATATCTTGACATTAAACTGCAATTGGAGTTTGACCTGTAATTTTGATTCATTGTTTTAATTTTGTTTATCTTATATATGGCATTACTAATTCGTGTTTGACATTTCAACGTTTTCGAGAGGTAGTTTACACAGTTTAACAATTGGTCTCAAGTAGGTTTTATGAGCAATTCTTACAAGTGCTGTTCTAACTAGTCCATCCTTTCCTGGATAAACTTCTATGATTCGTCCTAATGGCCATGATAGTGGAGGAAAATTTTCTCGTTTAATTAATACCAAATCATTAATTTTCAAATTTTCTTGAGTTTTTTTCCATTTGTTGCGTACTTGCAATTGTTGTAAATAATCTTTAGACCAATGATACCAAAAGTTTTGTTGTAACTGTTTTAAAAATTGCCATTTTCTAGTTGGAGCTTCTGTCTTTATATCACATTTTTCTGGTACTGTTTGCAAACTTCGATTAATTAAAAAATGTCCAGGGGTAATGATTGTATTACTATCAGGATCGACATTGATAGGAACTAAAGGTCTTGAATTAATACATGCTTCAATTTTGCACAAAACGGTATAGAGTGCTTCGAACGTAAGTTTTGTGTTTTGTAATGTTTTTTTAAGTGTATTTTAACAATTTTGATGTGTGACTCCCATAAGCCACCAAAATGTGGAGCTGAAGGTGGATTAAAATGCCATGTTATCCCGTCATTAGCTAATTTATCAGCAATACCTTTGCTGACTTCGTTTGAAAGTAAAATTTTACTGGCTTTTACAAAATTTGTACCACAATCGGAATAAATGTCAGAACATAAACCTCTCCTATCGCTGAATCTATGAAAACTTGCAATGAAAGCATCTGCACTGAGGTCTGATACTAATTCCAAATGCACTGCTTTGGTACAATGGCAAATAAATAAACATATATATACTGGAACAATTTTCGCGTTGCGAAGAAATGACGTTTTCATATCTATAGGTCCAGCAAAATCAATCCCTACATGTTGAAATGGGAAAGACTGTGTTACTCTCGCTGTTGGCAGTTCTCGCATTAATTGTGTATTTTCCTTTGGTTTAACTCTAAAACATTTTAAACATTTATGTAATTGATGCCTGATAACGTGTTTTGCCTTTATCAACCAGTACTTGTTTCTTAGAGTGCTTAGGACAAGCTGTACACCTCTGTGACATGTTTTCTCATGTATGTAATTAATTAATAATTTGGAAAATGTATGGTTCGCTGGTAGTATCAATGGATGTTTTTCATTATAAGACAATGCAGAGTTTTCCAATCGACCTCCTACACGTAACAATTTCTGGCTATCCAAAAACGGACTTAAATTTAAAATATTACTGTTGCTTGGTAATTGTCGATTATCTTCGATATGCTTTATTTCTACTGCAAAATGTGTTTTCTGTATTGTTCTTATGATCGACATTTCAGCTTGTTCTATTTCATTTTTATTAAGAAACTGTGAAGTAGTTTTTTGTTTGTTACGGCAGTTGTTGATAAATCGTAAGCAAAAAGCTGTTATTCTTAGAGTTTTTAAATATGATGAATATGTCGTTAATAACTCAGGTTCTGTTGTTACTACAAATACTTTATTTTTTCTGACTTCTTCATTTGAGTCTAATATTTCCGGTTGTTCTGGCCATTCATTTTTATTGTGCAACCATTTTGGTCCATTCCACCATAGTCTGTTGTCTGTTAATTCATTTGGCATTTGACCTCTAGAAGCGCAGTCTGCTGGATTATCTTTCCCTGGTATGTAATGCCATGATGAAGGTGAACTAAACTCGTGTATTTCAGCTACTCTATTTGCCACATAGGTTTTCCAATGACTAGGGTGCTTTTGAATCCAGGATAATGTTATTATGGAATCTGTCCAAAGTACTGTTGATACGTTTTCTAACTCTAATTCTGTTTTTATATTTTTGCATAATTTAGCCAATAATGTAGCCCCACACAATTCTAGACGAGGTAACGACACTGGTTTAATGGGTGCTACCTTAGTTTTTGACGCTATAAGTAATACTTTGGAGTCATAATCATTTTTAACTTGAACATAAATCACAGCTGCATACCCAGCTTTTGAAGCATCGCAAAAACCGTGTAAAGTGATAGGAGTTTCCTTTGTAACAATATTTAACCAACGAGGTATAGTAATATTCGATATGTGATATAATTTTTCTACAAAGTCTTTCCATTTGGTAACTAATGCTTCTGAAGGTCGCTCATCCCAATCATATTTCGATGCCCATAATTGCTGCATAATAATTTTTGCTGTCATTATGCATGGTGATATCCATCCAAATGGATCGAATAATGATGCAATTTCGGAGAGGATAGTTCTTTTAGTAATTTTTTCGTGGTCTTTAATAGGTTTTACGCAAATGGTAAAACTATCAGAAGCAGGATTCCATTTGATACCTAATGTCTTAACATTAAAAAAATCAGATATTGTCAATGATTGTTTTAATTCACGATCTTCTAATGGAATTTGTTCTAATAATTTTGATTCGTTGGCTATCCATTTCCGTAATCTGAAACCTTTTAATATTGCACATAATTCCTTTTGTATGTTCAATAGCTCGTTTAAATCTGGATGTGAATAACATAGGTCATCTACATACATATACCTTTTTATAATATCTGCAGCCCTTGGATAATTTTCATATTCATCGTCAGCCAATTGATGCATTGTTCTTATTGCTAGAAAGGGTGCAGCGGCTGTTCCAAACGTTACTGTTGTCAATGCATAATCTTTGATAGATTCTGAAGTTGAATTTCTCCAAACTATACGTTGTAAGTCGTACTGTTCTGGATTAATATGTATCATACGATACATTTTCTCAATATCTGCCGTAACCGCGTATTTAAATCGTCGCCATCTTAATAAAGTTGTGGCCAAGGTTGGTTGAATAGTGGGACCAATGAACATTTGTTCGTTTAGACTCATTCCGTTACTTGTTTTGCTTGATGCATTAAATACAGTTCGTAATTTTGTAGTAGTACTTTCTTTTAGAATTCCATGATGTGGCATCTAATAATGGTTTTTAACATTGTTGTTCAATTTAAGTTCAATCATGTGTCCTGCGGTTAAATATTCTTCAATATTCTTTCTATATAGTTCATAATATTCAGGGTTCTGTATAAATTTCCGTTCTAATGTGAGAAACTGCGAGACTGCCTTTTTCCTACTTTCTCCAAGTTCTGGACTACTTGGTGTTTTAAATGGTAAATCGACCTGATAACTACCATCATGAAGCCTTACTGTTGTTTTTTGATATATTTCTTCGCATTTCTTGTCTTCTGGTTTTTGATGAACAACATTTAAGATTTCTTCTTGGTCCCAAAATCTTCTCAACTGTTCATCCAATGTATTAGATTCCTGAATCTGTACCAGAAATGTTTTGCTAGATTGTGTAGCACGTCCCACACTGCCCATTACAATCCAGCCTAATGCTGTATTTAGTGCTATTGGATGAGTAGGATTTTTAGATTTTTTAATTCCTTCTCGAACTATATTTGCGTATACTTCTGCTCCGAGTAGCAAATCTATTTTTCCTGGAACATTATAATTAGGGTCAGCTAATGGTATATTTTTCAAATGATTGAAACCTCCTGTTTCAATCCTACATGTTGGTAACTCATTAGTAATACTCTTTATCACTAATGCAGTTACTCTTTGTTTGATGGTACCTTGTACCGATTCCAAGACAAATTCTGTTTGTGAACTAGCTACCGTGGCACTCCTTTGATTAAGTCCACTGATGAGCTGATTCGTTCGTTTATTCTCTAGTTGCAGGCGTTTCGTTGCTGCAGCAGTAATGAAAGTTACTTGCGAGCCTGAATCAATCAGCGCTCTCATTATTTCAAAGTGACCCTGTGCATTACGTATCCTGACCAATGCCGTAGATAGCAATGCCTGATTAGTATTTGTAGAGAAGAAATTTTTTACATCATTTTCTTCTGTAGTTTTATTAATAACAGCCGAATCAGCATATTCACTGTTATTCTGTTTTGCTCGAGCAGAAGTTCCTTTTGCGGTATTGAAGCTAGAATGTAACAATGTATTATGTTTCTTTTTGCACACATTACATGTAAATTTACTTTTACAGTTTTTGTATTGATGGCCACCTGCCAAACAATTCATACATAAATTTGCCTCTTTAACAAATTTTAATTTCTCATTTGCGGATAATGTTTTGAATTGTGTGCAATTAAACAATCTGTGATCTGAATTACACTTAGAACATTTCAAAATTTGATTATTATTTTTATTGTTTTGCGACAAGAATACGTTGCTTCGTTTCGGCGGATTTACTGCTTCTAGAACTCTAAACCTGGATTCTAGAAATTCGATCAATTCTTTAAAAGTAGCTACCTCATTTTTCTCACTTTGTTTTATCTCCCATAATTTTCGTGTTTCAGGTGATAGTTTCTGTAGAGTAAGGTATACAATAATAGGATCCCAATTTTCGATGTTTACTTTTAAAGTTTTCAATTCGTGAAGGATTTCTTCAGTATTGCTTAAAACATCTTTCATAGATTGAGCACTTTCAGATTTTACTGTATTTATTTTACATAATTTCTCTAATTGTGCATTAATTAATACTCTATTATTGTTGAATCTTTTTTCTAGTGTTTGCCACACCTTATAGTAATTAGTTCCAATAATTTCGAATGGTTTAATTATTCTAGCGGCTTCTCCAGAAACACAAGTTTTTAGATAATGTAATTTTTCAACTTCCGAAATTTCCTTATTATTATTATTATTAAATTTGTATATAGATCTTTAAATGCGCGCCAAGATTTGTATGTACCATCGAATTTAGGTAAAGATATAGGAGGTAACCTTATTTTAGATTTTTGCGGAGATACGAGTGTTGTAATATGTGTAGAAGCTTCATTTGATTCATTACTGGCTTTAGTTATAGAATTAATTGAAACATGTTTCTTCAAATTCATCAAACTTATTTTGATCAAGATATTCAGTTGTACTATTACAATCTTCAGCTTGACATATTAAATAATGGTTGTCTTTGAATTTATCCGTTAATTCATTCAACATTTGAATTCTGCGTTCGTAGACATTAATAGGTTGATTTTCATCAAGATTCTTTTTTATTCTAATTGTAACATTGCCTAATTCCTTTTCTAAATTTTTTTGCAATATAATTAAATTCTGAATATTATCCATTTTATTTACAAATTATATAATTGATTTTTAAACTCAAAAAATTGTTATGTTACGATAATGTTCTAATTTTAATTACTGTTCTCAATAAAAAATTGTGTTCTTATTTTATCCGGCTCGAAGGACCAAATGTTAAATCCACTAAAAGGAAAATCTTGATTTAACATTAAATGAAAAAAGGTGCTGAATCAAAATAGTTATATAATATAAAAACACAATTTTTTTACAATTTTACGTTATAAAATTTATTGAGAAAAAATAATACTTAAAACTAACAATTTTGATCTTATTAACTACTGATAAATAATTGTAAATAAATTTTCAAAATATGCAAACCTTAAAATATACAAAAATTTTATCTTGATTTTCAAAAAAAGTAAAATACAAAATTCAAAAACAATCAATTTGAATTATTTAAAAGCAATTAATTATATTACAATTTTGCATACAATTCGGCAATGAAAAATTAAAAAAAAAAATAAGAAATTGATTTCTACAATATAATTTTAATAATTTTAATTCCAATAATCAACAATTCTAATATTTAATAATTTAAAACTTAAACTAATTCGTCGACAGTATAGATCGATCTATACGCGAGATGTCGCTGCTGAATCTTGATGAAAATGCAGATTTAGTTGATTGTTGTCTAGTACGATGATGAAGTTTAAATTTAAAATATAGTAACTGCCACGATTGAATATTTCCGGTAATGAAATTAAATGAATTTTCCGGTCGGTAAACTATTTATTAATTTGTTAGATTTCTGTTGTTGCTGAAATATTTTCTAAGTTTAAAAATTCTTTCTCCAATGAAAAAATTTTCTAAGTTTTATTAAAATATTCGCCGATATTTTCTAAGTGTAAAATTTTTCCTCCAATGAAAAATTTTCTAAGTTTTATTTAAACATTCGCCGAAATATTCCAAGTATAAAATTTTTCCTCCAATGAAAAATTTTGTTTATATGTTGGATCATCTAAAAATCATTAATCATGGGTAAAATAAATATATGTATGTATTTAAAAAATAATCCAAATTCCTTATAAAGAAAATAATAAAGGATTGCCATTAGGCATTCTTTTAATTCCTTCCACTGTATAGCATATGTTCAAATTAGGTTGAATTCGCTTCAATTGATCTTCATTTCTGGGAAATACATATCTTGCATTTCCTGCTTCAAATTCCTAGATAAGACATTTAATTTAAATTATAGTCTTCTCTTCAAGCGAAGGTATAATTACATAAATAATTACAAATTCGTAGAACTGTGCATTTCGAGTGGTACTTACACCAAAAAAAGATTCATTTTATTGCAGGCCTGCACATTCGCATACCATATATATTTATTATATGCACATAAGAGGTCCATTATGTACCTTCATGCACATTCATATACCACATATGTTTATCATGTGCACATAAAAGGAACATTATGTACCTTCATGCACATTCATATACCATATATATTTATTATATATACATATAAAGGTCCATTAAGTACCTTCATCAGATACAGATACATTTTTATGATGTCGGTTTGATGAAAGGCCATTGAGTCCTTTCTTCTAGAACTCGATTACATTTTTTCTTTCGTTTCAGGTTTAAGAACATCAACAAGAAAATTTTATTTTTTGGAGACAGTTGAGTTTAGTTCGAACAGTGGATAACACCATAGCAGACTAATATACATATTCTATCTGATTTTGTTTATATACTGTTGTAGTTTTTTTGTAAGAAATAAAAATAAGAGTTATAAGGTTAAAAAAAGTGAATTATTATTTAAAAGTCGCCCGATTCCTTGTATTAAAAAACAAGAAATTACTGAAAAGGCTCAGTGATTCATCATTGGTCCTTCGTGCCGGTCGGGTTCTTTTTTTTAACGCGAATTTTAATAGTGTAAACGTTAATTTGGAAAAAAGATTTTGTGCGAAGAGTCGCAGTAGTGGCAAGTGTAAACTGTGTGAATTGTAGAAAAGACAAGTGACTATTCAATACATGTCGTTCATGAATTAATTCAAATTAATTAATTAATCAAGTGCAAAGAACAATTTGTTTAAGATGGCGAGTAACAAGAAGGAGTCCGCAATACTAGAGTCATTAAGGAAAACTATAACAACCTACAACAATCTTCTGACAAAGCTTGCAACTGACATCGAAGAAAATGGGTCTGGTTGGAGCAATGTACAGATAAGTATTAAATAATCTTTGTTAGAAAAACATTTCTGTAGATTTGATGGTACTCAAACAAAAATTGAAGAGAAAGGCAACGATACGGAATACGAAAATAGAGGCAACTTTGAAGATCTGTACAGCACAGTTAAGGAAAAATTAATTAATCTTAAGTGTAACATCGTTGATGCAAATTCTATTCTTAATTCTTCTTCCCATGTCAATACACAAAAAACGAGGTCATTGCATCCAACAATACAGATACCCAGCTTTAACAGCTCATATGATAAATGCTCAGACTTTTTCAATATGTTCACCGCATTGGTGCATCACGATACAAATTTGTCTAATATTGAAAAATTTCATATTCTTAAATCGAGTTTGCAACTGTAGTCATAAGGTCATTAGAATGTAATGGAGAAAATTATGAAGAGGCTATACAGCTCCTTAAGAACTGATTTGAAGATAAAAGATTGATATTCTCCACTCACATCCATAACATCTTCAATTTTCCTCAAATTCTCAAAGGTTCTGTTTAGCAATTAAGAATGTAAGACGATTCAGTGAATGCAGAGCTTCGAGCCTTGCAATCTTTAGGTAGGGAGCAAATTGCAGATGCGATTTTAATCAATACCGTTTTATTGAAACTCGATATTTAAACTCGTTCGAAATGGGAAGAAAATGCAGAGCACAACGTAATCCCAACCTAGACTATGTTTTCAACATTCATTAAAAACGTTGCAAGGCTTTGGAGAATGTACAGGGCTCTCTACATATCCTTAAACAATCGACGCAAAATATTAGGACACGTGACCACAAGGGGAGTCTGGTTTCAAATGTCGCTTCACATAAAAATACACAATACTGTGAATACTGTAAAAATCACACCACCGACCATGCAATTTACAAGTGCTCCAACTTCCTAAAGTTATCTCCAAAAGATAGATTCATTGAAACAATGAAACATATATATCAATTGTTTTAAAAAGGGTCATTCTGTTCGTAGTTGCATAGCAACATCATGTAATTATTGTTCGAAAAGACACAACTCAATACTGCATTTCGAAGAACTTAAAGCAGAACGATCCTCAGTGGCACGTAATCACGAACATACCCAATCATCGGGGCCGAACTCCCAGAATACTCATGTCTCTCTGTCAATAAATTCGGAATCTAACGAAGTAGTCTTAGCTACAGTGATAGCCAACATTTCATCATACTTCGGCATAAGCAGTACCTGTCGAGTGCTCTTGGATACTGGTTCACAGTGCAATTTTATTTCAGAAAATTTGGTCCAGAGGTTAAAATTATCCAAAAATAAAACTACTTCCATTATCATGGGTTTCAACACAACTCCAAATACAGTTAGATACAAAACAAACTTCATGATCAGTTCCATAGATTGCTCGTTCAAGATTGCTCGTTAATGCTATGATCCTTTCTAGAATAACATGTGACCAACCGACTAAATTTATAGATATTTCGGACTGGAATATTCCATGCAATGTGCCTTTGGGCGATCCGAACTTTAATCGTCCAGGACGGATAGACGTATTATTAGGAGCGGAGTTCTTCATGAAATTACTATGTGTAGGTCAGATTCATTTGGGAGACCAGTTGCCAACCTTACAGAAATCAGTTTTTGGCTGGGTGGTTTCTGGCAGTACAACTAAAACCAAACGAATAAGCACGCTAACTTCTTTCGATGTAACTACGATCAGCAATGAAGTCGAGAACCAAATAGACACTTTAGTCCGCAGATTTTGGGAGCTAGAAAGTTTTGGAGCTGGATTGAAAGCACTTTCATCAGAGGAGATGCGTTGTGAGAAATATTTTGTTGATACCATGATGGTCGTTACGTTGTTAGACTACCTTTCAAAGACGATCCTAGAAAACGATTCTTTCTTTCCAAATTGCAAAAACGAGACTTATCCATCTTCAGAAGAGAATCAACAAGAATGAAGAGTTAAGAATTAAGTACGAGACATTTCTAAAAGAATATGAAGCACTTAATCACATGATTCCACTCCATTCGATTACACTTCATTCGGATGTATATTTTATCCCACAACATGGTATTGAACAGCTCGGCGGAACTGAAAGGAAACTGAGAGTTGTATTCGACGCGTCTACGAAAACTACATCAGAAATCTCATTGAATAATATTCTAATGACTGGTCAAAAGATTCAGAATAACATTTTTGATGTTTTGTGCCGCTTCAGGACTCATGCTTTTGTACTCTGCGCAGATATCATCAAGATGTACCGTCAAATACTGGTACATCCAGAGAATACCAAGTATCAAACAATACTATGGCAGGACAGGCACTCATCAGACGTCACCTGTTTTCAGCTCAACACAATCACTTATGGCACCGCATGTGCACCATTTCTTGCCCTAAGATGTTTGCGTAGACTTTGCAAAGATCATGAAGACGAGTTTCCAATTGGAGCTAGTATTTTATACAACGATCTCTATGTAGATGATATCCTAACGGGTGCAGATTCGATTCAACAACTAAAGGAAATACAAGATCAATTGGTGAGATTATTAAACAAAGCTGGAATGAGACTGCACAAATGGTGTAGCAACACAAATGAGGTTTTACAGAATATTGATATAGAATCACTGCAGAAACTTATGAGCCTCGACGATAACTCTGTCACTCGAGCATTAGGCATGAACTGGCTGCCATCATCTGACCACTTCTATTTTAATTTTGCAGACATACAGTATCCGCAAAAAGTAACAAAACGCTCAATATTGTCATTAATTGCATCAATTTATGATCCACAAGGGCTAGTAAATCCTATTACAGTTTTAGTAAAAGTTTTCATGCAACAGCTATGGAAAAGGAATTTACACTGGGACGCCGACGAGTCACTTCCATGTTCCCTACGTTCTAAGTGGTTAGAAATTTGTGAGCAGCTTAAATTTATACATCACATCAAAATTGAAAGATTTTTATTTCATCGTGATCCAGTGCACATCCAATTACATGGATTTGCGGATGCTGTGAAACAGCATATGGTGCCTGTATTTATCTCCGTCATTCAATCAACAACTCGAACAATGTCAATGCAAAATTATTATGCCCAAAATCGAGGGTATCACCTGTGAAGACTATCACTATCGCATGATTAGAGCTGTGCGCAACCCTTTTGCTAGCAGAGCTTGTATCAAAAGTAATTTCTGTTTTACCTTGTGAAATAGGAACAATCCATTGTTGGACAGATTCGACTATAATCCTGGCTTGGATCACTGGAGATTCATCACAACGATCCACATTTGTATCTCATCGTGTCTCCAAAGTACAGTCAATATCTGAGAAGCTATCCACATCATGGAGACATGTAAAATCGAAAAACAACCCGGCAGACATATTATCTCGAGGATCACTTCCGAAGCAATTAATCAATAATCATCTCTGGTTCAATGGACCTCATTTTCTTCAGGAAAATGAGAGGACCTGGCCAAGTGCTCAAGATTTTTTTACAACAGAAGAAAAGAGAAGGTCTAAATGCGTATTGATGTGCACAAAGGCTTTAGACATCGTTGCAGAGTCCAAAATGATTTCTTCATTCCTCCCTCTTCGTCGAGTGTTTGCCTATGTGGCAGTATTCATTCAAAGCTGCAAATAAAAGGGAGGTCGTAGAGGAGGTCAACATCCGATTTAAAATTAAATGCAGCCGACACAAAGCGGGGTGAAATGTTGATCATTAAGATAATTCAACATAATAAATACGCATCTGAGCTAAAGGCTCTTCAACAAAACAATGAAATCTCCAAAGAAAATCATTTACTTTCATTAAGTCCATTCATAGATGATGAAGGAATTTTACGAGTAGGAGGTGGACTGAAAAATTCAAACTTAGACTACGACACAAAGCACCCTATTATACTACCTCGGGATCATCCATTCACTCGAGCTGTCGTCGACTATTTTCATAAAAGGCACATGCATGCCGGATTACTAACTCTGAATGCCATTGTACGCCAACAATTTTGGATTCCGGGGGGGAAACAATTAGTAAGAGCAGTTATTCACAAATGTTTATTATGTTTTAGATATAAACCAAGGACAAAGAAACAAATTATGGGACACCAGAATTTCCATTTGCTCATACTGGTGTGGACTTTTGTGGTCCTTTTTCTATGAAGCAATTTGCCAGAAGCAAGATACTGACAAAATCATACGTAGCTCTCTTCATATGCTTCGCGACAATGGCTGTCCATATGGAGCTGTTGACTGGTTTATCATCAAATCATTTTTTTCTTGGTTGGCTATGGGAGGCTGCAGTCAAGAAGGCCAAACAGCACCTGACGAAAACACTACATCATCATCTAAATTATGAAGAATTCCTAACAATTTTAAATAAAATCGAAGCGGTAATAAACTCGAGACCCCTCAATCCCGTGTCATCTGATGCCAACAATTTTGAAGCCTTGACTGCAGCACATTTTATTATGTATAGAACATTACAATCGATACCAGAACCTAATCTTGTCGAACTTAATATCAATCGGCTGTCACGTTTTCAACTCCTGAATAGACTGAAGCAAAAACTCTGGAACAGGTGGAGCAAGGAATTCCTAACAACATTGCAGCAAAAAACACGATGGAAATCAACTCACGAAAATCTCAAGACCCGCACAATAGTTCTGATAAAAGAAAATCAGATGCCATCAATGTCATGGATCATGGGCAGAATCGAAAACGTCATTGTTGGGCCCGACGGGAAGATACGGGTTGCAGATGTTCGCACCGCCAAAGGAATCATTCGACGAGCGATCCACAATCTCTGTAGCCTTCGATTAGAAGATACTATAGATCAGTTGAAGTCCCTTCAACCCGGAGAGGATGTGGGATCATCTAAAAATCATTAATCATGGGTAACATGAAATATATGTATTTAAAAAATAATCCAAATTCCTTATAAAGAAAATAATAAAGGATTGCCATTAAGCATTCTTTTAATTCCTTCCACTATATAGCATATGTTCAAATTAGGTTGCCTTCGCTTCAATTGATCCTCATTTCTGGGAAATACATATCTTGCATTTCCTGCTTCAAATTCTTAGACAAAACATTTAATTTAAATTATAGTCTTCTCTTCAAGCGAAGGTATACACATAAATAATTACAAATTCGTAGAACTGTGCATTTCGAGTGGTACTTACACCAAAAAAAGATTCATTTTATTGCAGGCCTGCACATTCGCATACAATATATATTTATTATATGCAAATAACAGGTCCATTAAGTACCTTCATCACATACAGATACATTTTTATGATGTCGGTTTGATGAAAGGCCATTGAGTCCTTTCTTCTAGAACTCGATTACATTTTTTCTTTCGTTTCAGGTTTAAGAACATCAACAAGAAAATTTTATTTTTTGGAGACAGTTGAGTTTAGTTCGAACAGTGGATAACACCATAGCAGAATAATATACATATTCTATCTGATTTTGTTTATATACTGTTGTAGTTTTTTTGTAAGAAATAGAAATAAGAGTTATAAGGTTAAAAAAAGTGAATTATTATTTAAAAGTCGCCCGATTCCTTGTATTAAAAAACAAGAAATCACTGAAAAGGCTCAGTGATTCATCAGTATACTTGTTATTTATCCTTTCACTCATTATAGTAAGTCTAGTTTGTATCTAGTTGATATGCTAAAATTAAAAAATGTCATTATCTTGTTAGCAATTATTTTGTGAGTTAAATAAATAAATAAAAGTAAAAAATAAATAAAAAATTTGATTGTAACAAAAAATGTACCCATTACAGAATTAATTCAAAATTGTGTACAACAAAAACTTGTAATAAAAGAAAATAGTCTAATTCAATTCAAAGATTGTAAGATAATAATAAGAAATTTTGTATTTAACAGAATAGAACGATTTTTTAGTAATGTAATTGTTCAAGTCTTATCAATTTATTTTATTTTTACTTTATAATTTTTGTGTTTTGTTTCGACAACTTGTTCTTAATGACTAACTTAAAATTAAATTATGATGAGAGTGGAAAGTAAGTGATTTACTTGTTTATGCATACTTGTTTATACAATATGCATGTATCAACCAATATACGCATATATGTATACACACATTAACTGAAAACAGGGTCACTACAGTAATAATACCAGTTACATATGTAGATGTAAATTCTAAAAAATTAATTGATAAGTTGACATTCGAAACTGTAAAAATGGAAACAATATAGAACAGAGAAATAATAGAATAAATTGCTTTTAAAAACAAGTTAGTTAGCTCCACATCTTTAAGATTTACTACAGTTCTAGTTCTAATCATTATTGTATTTTCAATTTATAAAATTAAGACAAAAAAATCAAAGAAAAACATTGTCAACGTAACAAAGATGGAAGTAGGGAAGAATTCAAAAACAATTCCGTTTGCAGAGACAGCAAACCATCTCAAGGCTACGCGTACACAGAAAGCGGAGCTGAGCTGAACTGAACTGAGCTTATCAGCTAAAAATGAAACGAACAAATACGCAATTCATTTGAAGCAATACAATAAGTAACTTATGTGCGTACATCAACAGCGTAACTGAACTTATAGCTGCTGGTTTTTCAGCTACTGATATTTGCAGTTGCTAGTTGTTTGTGTCGATCAGCAACTGGACTTGCTGATTGTGAAATACGTATACGTATTATACCAGGGACAGATATCAACAATATTATAATATGTATATTACTATTTACCAGAATATTATAATTTCATACTGTCTGTTTGTGAATATTAGGTTTTAAATTACTATTTGGTCGTAATATGGAAATTACGTTCCCAAACGTAATTTACGAAGCTTTAATGTAATATACCTTATACAAAAACCTAAAATTCAATATGGCTATCACAGAAATTCACAATTCACAATTCACAATAATTCTTTTATCCATTTTTTAATATTTATTTATTCACTCACTATAAAAAATTCTTCACTTTAAAGCTTTTAACAAAATCAGCTGACCGATATTATAATATTATGTGTGTTCGGGTAGTATCTATATTATAATATACGTGATATTATAATATCTATATTATAATATACAAGTTAATGTCTGTACCTAGTATTACCATGCGTATTACCAAGTATATATTATAAGTAATATAATCGATTTAATTTTAATAATCGATTATATAACGTGCAATAAGTTATAATAATAGAATAAGATTAATAATAATAATTATAATTAATTAATAATAATTAATATATATAATAATAATTGTAGAATAAGCCAGCATAAGTTCCGCTTTCTGTGTGCGCAGTCAATTTTTTTCTTGCTTAGCTGATCAGTACTTAAAAGTTCAGTTCGGCTCAGTTCAGCTCAGCTCTGCTTTCTGTCTGCGCGTAGCCTAAGGTTGTAGGAGTAATATAAAGCTACATTTTTTATATTTCCCACGAAATTTTATTTTTCAAAAATGTCATTAATTTTCTTGAATTCTTACTTTTGTCGCATATAAAATAAATACTCATATGTCCAACGTAAAAAATGTAACTTTATAATACTCCTCCAACCTATAGAGAACTAAAAAATTAATAATTATGAGAATCACATGTAAAAAAATTAATTTAGATTTTTAAGTCAGTCTTAATTGAACTTTTAATTGAAAATTAATATAATTGTTATAAAATAAAGTGATGTAAGCTGAAAGAAAAAGAAATAAATTGTTTCGATTTTATGAACTGGTGCAAATGTCTCATCAAAGCCAATTCCTGGTTTCTGTGCACAACCTTTAATGACAAGCCTAGCTTTGTGTTTTTTAGTAAGATCAGGGTTCTGTTTTGCTTTGAAAATCCATTTATATGCAATTGGTGTACGATCTTTAAGTAAATCAACTAAAGTCCATGTGTTATTTTATAATAATGCATTATATTCGTCTTCCATAGCTATTTTCCAACTACATATTTCCATTATATCTGGTTAATGCATTTTCTTCGTCTACTGGATCTTGGATGTCCGAAGAATTAAGTGCATAAACATTCTTTATGTTTATTAGGTTTCGGTGCTCTTTTTGCTCGTCTTAACTATTTTGACTTGAATTTGCCGATAGAAATTCTTCTTCTTGTATTTTTTGAACATTTGTGTCATCTTGTGAAAAAAGTGTTTCTTCTTGTGTTTCAGACAATTTATCATTATATTCTGCAAATGTTCGTAATGTCTCTACTGAATTTGAATTTTCTTCTTCTATTTCTAGATCTATATAGGTTTGGGATTCATTAATGATGTTTTGACTTGAATCATTTACCTGTCGAGTTGATCCTTCCTCAATGAAGATGACGTCTCTGGTTACTGCTGTTTTGTTTGTCTAAGTTTTATTTAAATATTCGACGAAATTTGCCTAAGTGTAAAACACCGCCTATATTCCCTAATTTTTTACAGAAAATTTTCTAAGTATTTTCTGTAAAAAATTCCTAGACCAAAAGACTCAATACGTACTTTTGGTGGTCTAGCTCAATACGCTAGTGATTGGAAAATTCCAATTTTAAAAAACTTGAAATTTGGACTCAGTACGTCCTTCAAGAGTGGCCTTTTGCTTCTGCCGCTTTCTAGCTCAATACGCTATAGTTCGGTTCTTCAAAAGACAAATTTTTCTGAAATTCGTCTGGCCTTTTATATGATTTTCACTGTTTCGAGAAATTTCTTTTTTCCCCGTTTTATTGTGTCTTCACTATTTATCTCCATCTGCTGTCTTTTTTATTGGACTGGTACATTCCAGATTCCACAATTATTGGAGACTTTTATTGGTACACTAATTAGTTGGAATTATCTATTGTGAATGATGTTGTTGACAATTTGACGTTGATGTATGATGTTGAATTTTTGACAACCATTTTGTGAAGAGGTAATTAATATTACCCTTTTTTGTTCATATTTTTTAATTTAAATTGTGTTTAATTTATTAAATTGTTTGTTAATTGTTTTTTAAAAAATACATGGGTGGTGTTAAAGTGATGTTTGTTTAAATTTTTATGTGCATTTAAATAACTGTTTGTGAAATAGTTTATTTTGTATTGTTTTGTTTCTGTGTTTTGTGTATATATTTTATTTCAATGTTTTGGTTATGTGGTATACTATGTTTCGTGTTATGTTCTGTTTTCTGTTAAATGTAATTTCTGTTTTATATTTCCCTTTTTTTTTATTAATTATTTAAATTGTTTTCCTTTTTAGGTTGATGCTGGAATCAACACATACACATAACGTAAATTAAAATATACATATAAATTTACAATAACATATCAATACTATTAATTCGTACCCTATATAAAATTTTGGAAATGCTTATAATTTATTTTATTTTATATATGTATAGGTATATATAAATATTTTTTTTTTTATTTGTAATTAAAATTTCAAAATTATCTTTATCCAGTGCAAATTGTTGACTCTGCTGTTTCACTTTAGGTTCATCTCATATTTCGTCTACCATGATGCATGTACGTGGTTGCATATATCATTCACATTCCATTTTGTAATATGATATATCCTCCTAGGTTTGAAAAATATTTCTCACAAAAAAAAATTATTAAATTATTCATTGCATTATACATTATACTTATTAGGTTTATATATTAATTATTAATTTTGTTCGTTATCACTCAGTTTTTTCACTTCACCCTTTTTTTTAGTTGATTTTCAGGTGTTGACAAAACTATGATGGTTAATTGGTACAAATTAATTTACATACCATCAACCCCATAATTCTACCAAAAAACACCTGAAATTGCACTTAGAAATTATTGCACACACACAATTTAAACACATTTGTAACTTTTTTATTTTAAACATTTCACATTTTTTCACTTTGCCGACGGCATTTGCATTAACGAAAAAATTTCAATAAAAATGAAGTATTTTGATTTACATGAATCAAATACACATTCAATCAAATCTTCATTTTAATTGAAATTCAATAAATAATAATATTAAACACAGCACTTTTGATTAATTTCACGACACTCGAAATATCCAAAAACACAAATATAAAATATAAACAATAAACTGTCAAATATTCAACAATAAACAATTATTCCAATAACACTATTCAATGCTGATCTCAACAATTGACGCAAACATCAACATACATTCCACTATTCATTATAATTATAATTTAGACAATCAATAATCAATAAAATAATACATATTTATTTTAGACTAAGACAACAACAATTGTAATTAATTATACATACAAAAAAAAAACAAATTGTACACAATCAATATATATAAAATATAAAATGTAACTAAACATAATACATAATAAAAAAAGTAACAGATCAAATATCAAAATGTAATAAATGTACCTAGCAACAATTACTTACAATATCAATATTATTACTTACAATTCAACAAACAAATTCCAATTAGAATAATCATAATTATGCAAAAAAAAAATTGTTATTGTAACTATTATTATTATTAAATAATTGTATTATTTTTTTGTTGCATACTATTATTAGTAAAATTAAATAATTGTATTATTTTTTTTTGTTGCATACTATTGGGTGACAAAAGTAAATTTCAAAAAAACAATGACAAATAAAATAAATAATTAATTTTAAATATTCAAATAATTACAATAGGGCTCAAAAATAATAGACACCGTTAATTTTCTAGAAATTTACTTTTGTTCACAAAAGTATATAAACCGAAGAAATCAAGCATCTTCACCTTCATTCCTATCCTAACTAACCAAGTGTAAATTACTGGGTGCTGACTAGCAATTTACACATTCTTCCCAATTCCAAAAACTTAGTAGATATTCTGGGTGCTGACTAGATGTTTACTAACAAATATAAATTTCGGGTGCTGACTGAAATTTATAAATACTTAATTATTCCCATACTAAAACTTAGTGAATTTTCTGGGTGCTGACTGGAAATTCACTAATAAAATAAACTTCGGGTGCTGACTGAAGTTTATATTCAACATATATTCCTGGTGTTGACGGGAATATAAATACTAACTATTTATCTTACTCTGGGTATTGACTAGAGTATTCATATCATAATATTCCTGGTGCTGACGGGAATATTTACATACTAACTACTCCGGGTGCTGACTGGAGTTTCTATTAATATTCCTGGTGCTGACGGGAATATTAAACTATTTTTTTTTTCTTTACTAGAGAAATTGAACTACTTAGCACAAATAAATACTTTGTATTTATTAGTTATTATAATACTGAAAATTTAAGACTATCAATTTAAGTTTGGAATTACTTTACCATAGATTAAGCAGATAATTGTAATTATTTTAATTATTGTATAAGTTGAATTTGAAGAGAAATAAAACATAAACTCAAAAAATATCTATCTCTTTTATTTTTTGAACCAGCACCTTCTTAATCGTGTACTAACGATTGTAGGTGTTTGTCATATATACAAACAAATTTAAACATACACTTTTACAATGTCTTTAACTTATATTTTTTATATTTTATTTATAAATTTGTTTTTTTTTTTTTTATTGATTTTGTTTTTATTTCCACATTATTTATTATACTGTTGCACTAATAATGTCTTTTTTATATTTCTTTTTAATTGATTTTTTCCATTCTTTTATTATAATTATTAATAATTGTGCTATTTGTATTAACACTAATATGTTTTAACGCGAAACGTATAACATAGAATATGCATAATAGTTAATACATAAGTTCATTGCTTTCAAACAAAATAAATGTAGGTCAAATTTTGTCAATGCATTTAGAATTAAATTAATATATAATAATTTGCTTAACATGCATATTTTGCTTATATTGCATTATTTTGTTAATTAACTTATATTATTGTTATGTATTACTATATAATTATTTAAAGTGCAAATAAAGCTGTTACCATTTATATTTTGTAATAGGAAATAAATAAGTATGTCACAAATGTAATTTAGATATAAGAATTTATTGATTATGTTAAGAATTAATTTGTATATAAAGGTAAAGAAATTTTAATAAAGGAGTTCAGTTCAATATTAGCAACTGAGTGTTTAACATATACAACCTCCATCTGTTACTTAAACCTGAGTTTCCTCGTTTAAGTAATAGTTTCTGAGTGTATACTTATAAATTGCATCTAGTACTTAAACCTGAGTTTTCCTCGTTTTAAGTAATAGTTAGAAACATTTTAAGTATTTAACATTATTGCTTGAACCAGAGATTCCTCGTTCCAGTAATAATACTCGTATGTGAACTAGAAGCCATAACCTAATTCATACTAAATTTAAATTGTACACAGTGCAGAACGCACTATAAAAAACATTTGGTGACCCCGACGTGATACTTTACGATACAAACCATAACTTTTCATACCATAATACAAATTTTACACAATTCGTCATAGTTATATAGCCTGTCTAATTCATTAAGATTAATCATGGAAGAATTAGCTGCAAAACAAGTTGTCATTGGAAAAGAAATAGAAAAAATCACCAACAAATTTAGAAATGATGCTCCTGAAAGAAAAACTGTAAACTACTTGGAGGAAAAACTACAGCAATTGCAAAAGCTGTGGGATGAATTTGAAACCAACGACAATAATATTCGTGAAAGGCATTCAGATTCTATCAATCATTTATATTTTCAAAAGGATTATTATAAGATGGTTGAAACTGGATGTCATACAATTGTAAACGAATTAAAAAATCTTTTGAAACATCATAAAATTGAGAGAGCTAAAGGCAGTCAAGATAATATTGGCAATGTCAAATCAATGACTTCGAAAACTTCAAAATCTGACTCAACCAATACTACAACCAATCAGAATCAACCAGTCGATGATACTGACATAACTGACACTAAACAAATGCGAAAACAATTTTTTTTAATCAATGCATTAGAAAATATTTTAAATACCACTAGCACTATCCCTGGGCAATTAAAATCATATTACGATTTTAAGCTCGCCACAATCAATAAATATTGGTCTCAAATTGAAATTCAACATCAGTTGATTTGTGAACAACTGATAAATACACAACAATACCAATATGACGAGCAAATATATTTTGATCTTGAAAACAAGGTACAGACAGTCATAATTGAATTATTGAAATGTATCGAATTAATTCAACAGTCAAATCAATCAATATCTGTAACTGCTGAAACATCTAACAACTCTTCAACAACGCAAGCTTTAATGAAATTGCCGAAAATTGTATTACCAAAATTTAACGGTAACTACCTTAACTGGCAGCAATTTCATGATCTATACAATCAGATGGTGCACAGTCAGCCACTTAGTAACGCACAAAAGATGTGGTATTTAAAATCGAATCTAGCTGGTGAAGCTGAAAAACTTATAAAACATTTGAGTGTTTCTGAAGACAACTATAACACTGCATGGGACATATTGAATCAACGATACAATAATAGGAGATTGATTGTAACATCATTGATTGATAAATTATTAACACAACCTACAATAGTGAATGAATCAGCATCTGCATTAAGAAACATGCATGACAATACTAAAGAATGCTTATTAAGTCTGGAGAATTTGGGTTTAAAGGTGATGGAATATTGGGATCCTTTAATAATCCATATTCTAACAAAAAAATTAGATCGAAATACACATTCATTGTATGAACAGACATTAAAAATTCCTAAGGAATTACAAAGCCTAAAAGAATTTTTAAACTTTTTAGAAAACAGATTCCAATCACTAGAAGCACTAGGAAATAAAAATAACAATAAGAATCTTGAAAGGACAAAATCAACAGCATTAGTTTCGATTAAATTTGGTAACTGTCTGTTATGCAAGGAAAAACATGCTATATATCAGTGCAACGAATTCCTGAAACTAACACCTAGCGAACGACAAAGGAAGGCATTACAGCTAGATTTGTGTCTAAATTGTTTAAAACAAGGGCATGCTGCATCAAAATGTAATTCAAGATCGTGTTTAAAATGTAATAAAAGGCACAATACTTTGTTACGTTTTTATACAAAAGGAGAAATTTCTAATCGGTCTAATAACGTACAAGCAGGAAATGACACATCATCGCCAAAATCAGCAGCAGCATTAACAGCAACCAACGAACAAATCATAAGCAGCTACGTGTTTTTGGGCACAGCATTAGCTACAATTAAAAATCGTGAAGGTGATGAAATAAAATGTCGTATTCTATTAGATTCCGGATCACAACTCAATTTCATTACGGACAAACTGAGAAGGAAATTACGAATGTTCACCATTGAAACACCAATTAATATATCTGGCATTGGAAAATCACAAATAAGAATTAACAACAGAGTTAATATTACAATTAGTTCAATGAACACAAATTACAGCACTCAATTAGAAGCTTATGTTATTAAGGAAATAGCTTCATATCAACCACAAAGACATATTCAGATTGACCAGTGGAACATACCATCAAACATAAGGCTTGCTGATCCAGAATTCAACATGCCACAAGAAGTAGACATTCTGCTAGGAGCTGAAGTATATGGAGAACTGATGAGATCCGGACAAATTAAGCTTGACAAACAATTACCTATTTTGCAAAATACTGTATTAGGATGGATTGTTCTTGGTAAGGCTTCAATTGAAGAGAATAGAGATACATTCTGTGGTATTACTAATCTAGACTTAGAAAAAACTTTACAAAAATTCTGGGATTTAGAAGAATATAGTGAAAAATCAACACTAACACTAGCTGAACAAAAATGTGAAGAATTCTTTGAAGCTACAGCAACTCGTGACGAGAGTGGTAGATTCACAGTTAATCTACGTATACTTGGCAATCCAGATCTATTAAAAAATTCAGAAGCAATTGCTTACAGAAGATTACTAAGCATTGAACGAAAATTATCAAAAGACAAGGAATTAAAACAACAATATACTGATTTTCTCGATGAGTATCTTAAACTAGGCCACATGAAAGAAATCAAAAGAGAGCAAATTGGTGATCCACACTATTCGATGCTTCTGCAAAAACCAGCTCAAATTTATCATTAAACGATTTAATGATGGCAGGCCCAAAAATCCAAGATGATCTAATTTCAATCATCTTGAGATTCAGAATGAAAAAATATGTATTCACTGCTGACATAAAACAAATGTATCGACAGATTCAAATTGCTGACGAAGACAGAAATCTACAATTAATTATGTGGCGAAACAACCCGTTTGAGGCAATAAAATATTATCAACTTTGTACTGTAACATATGGTACAAAAGCTGCACCTTATTTAGCAGTCAAATGCTTGCAAAAATTAGCCGAAGACGAAGCATCGAAATTTCCATTAGCCAGCAAGGCAATTAAAATCTTTTATGTGGATGACGTGATGACCGGAAGTAACGATATTACAGAGGTTGTCCAAATACAAAAAGAACTTGAATTGATGTTAAGATCAGGCGGATTTGAGTTGCATAAGTGGTGTGCAAACCATCCAGATTTAGTAAAAAATATACCTAGGGACAAGTTAGAACTTCAATTAAATTTTCACGAGAGGGATGAGAGTAATATCAAAACATTAGGCTTGCTGTGGCACCCAATAATCGATCACTTTGGAATTACGGTTGAACCAACGGTACATCAACGTGTTACAAAACGTAACATTTTATCTGATACCGCTCAAATATATGACCCATTGGGATTTATAAACCCTGTTGTAGTAACAAGTAAGATATTTCTGCAAGAATTGTGGAAGCTTAAACTTGATTGGGATGACGAACTGCCAGAAGAATTGCGAGTTAAATGGACAAAATTCATGCAAGAGTTACCCAATTTGACATCAGTGCAAATACCACGGTACATGTTTGGGGATCAAAAAATAATATCTATGCAGTTACATATATTTTGTGATGCAAGTGAAAGGGCTTATGGCGCGGTCACATACATAAGATCAAAAACCGCAGCCGGACTTGTCACTGTTCGATTGCTATGTGTCAAATCAAGAGTAGCACCAGTCAAAACAACAACATTACCAAGACTAGAATTATGTGGAGCAAAACTAGCTGCAGATTTAGCTTATAGAGCCACTAAAACGATTGAAGAGACATTTGAGGAAGTGGTTTATTGGACAGATTCCCAAATTGTCTTGTCTTGGTTGAAAGGAGATCCTGCACGACTAAAAACCTTTGTAGCAAATCGAGTATCAAACATCTTAGACTCATCATCACCTGCACAATGGAGACATGTACCAAGCAAAAGCAACCCGGCAGATTTGTTGTCACGTGGCGTATTGCCAAATCAGCTCATAAACTCTACGTTATGGTTTTCAGGACCTGCATTTCTGCATAAACCCAAATCGTGTTGGCCAAAAAATATCGAGAACGTAAACGTTGAGGAAGAAGTAAAGACAATAAAATGTATCCTCAGCGCATCAACTTTTGAACCTTTAGAGCATCCATTGTATCAAATCAAACATGGCAACTCATTCACAAAATTAATACGAGTATTTGCGTACATTCGTCGAGCAATTAAAGCTATGAAACGAACAACATTAAAATATGAAAGACACTTAACAACAAAGGAACTAGAGGAAGCAACACAAGAAATCATAAGAAAAGTTCAATTCGAAAGTTTTCAAGATGACATCAAACATCTGCAACAACAAAAACAGGTGAATTCAAGCAATAAATTGTCAAGTTTATCACCGTTCTTAGATGAAAATGGATTACTCCGTGTGGGTGGGAGAATAGAAGCAGCTGACATTTCTTATGATGCAAAACACCCTTTTTTATTGCCGGGAGGACACGTTGTGTCAAAATTAATCTACAGTCATCTACACATCATTAATTTACATGCTGGGCCTCAAGCACTAAATTCAATTGTGCGTCAGAAATTTTGGATTTTACAAGGTAGAAACCTATCGAGATCAACAGTAGCTAATTGTGTACGCTGCACAAAATTTAGGCCTCGATTAATGAATCAACTAATGGGAAATCTGCCAACGAACAGAGTACAACAAGCACGACCAATCTACAACTGTGGTGTTGATTTTTGCGGTCCTGTTTATACTCATTTCAAAATAAGAGGAAAACGACCTTTAAAATCATATATTGCAGTATTCTGCTGCTTTGCAACGAAGGCAACGCATTTGGAAGTAGTATCCGATTTAACAACAAAAGGCTTCATAGCAGCATTAAAACGTTTCATAGCTCGAAGAGGGAAATGTCAAAAGATATTTTGTGACAATGCGAAGAATTTCGTGGGGGCAAAAAATCAATTGAATGAATTAGAGCATATAGTAACTGATGAAAGGTCAATTGAAAAAATAAAAAACTCAACAAGTACACATAACATCGAATTTAAATTCATACCTCCTCGTGCACCTCATTTCGGAGGTTTATGGGAAGCAGCAGTTAAATCAACTAAGCAGTTACTCTATCGAAGTATAGCTTCAGCATCACTTACATATGAAGAATTATGTACAGTTACAGCAGAAATTGAGGCTATATTAAATTCTAGACCCCTCACTGCGATTTCATCTGATCCAAATGATTTGACTCCGTTGACTCCAGCTCATTTCATTATTGGAGAAGCTATGACGTCAAATCCCGATCCATTTACAAACCAGTCGAAAATGTCATTAGCTTCAAGATGGGCTCTAGTAAGTCAAATTCGTGGAGAATTTTGGAAACGATGGAACATTGAATATTTACATTTGCTACAACAAAGAGCGAAATGGGCCAAAGAATATCCAAATATCCTACCAGGTGCGCTGGTGTTAATAAAAGAAGATAACCAACCTCCTCTTAAGTGGCAAATGGGAAGAGTTATTGAAACCATTGAAGGTCGGGATGGAAAGGTGAGAGTGGTAGATGTGAAAACCGCTACTGGAATTTATCGAAGGGCAATACACCACTTAGCACCATTAATACCAGAATTAAATCACGATGATGAAGTACCTGTATTAGATAAAGAATACAACAGCCAAGATATGACATTCAACAATGATTATCAAGAAACTGGAAGACAAACAAGAAAACGACGTAATGTCAGAAAATGCACTGGAAATGGTTTAAAGGTGTTTTTATTAGCATGCTTAGTTTTACCTATACTAGGGAACAATGCACAATCAATTGAAGTAAAGAAACTTGAAAACGAATCAGGAGTATATTTTGAAAAATTAGGAAACGCAATGATAACCGGTAGTGAATGGAAAATAATAGTTTACTTCAATTTATCAAATTATTGGACAGCTTTTCGAGCACTAGACCAAGGAATAATAGGAATGAAAAAACTTGCTGCTGTTATAAAAAACAATGAATACCAACGCAAAATTGTGGAAGAGTATCAGCATCAATTTCAAGTACTGGAAGAATACAATTTACTGCTCATAAATGAAGATCATTTTACAAGCAAAATACGGTCTAGACGTTCAAAATCACCACTTAATTTCATTGGAAGTGCCTTCCATGCTTTAATTGGAGTATTGGACGACGATGAGTCAAACAATCGATAAAGTAAAAGAAAATGAAGACCATCTATTAAAACTCGTACAAAATCAAACATCAGTGCTTGAGACAACAGTTAATATAATGAAAAGATCTGAAGAGGAAAAAATCCGATTAATAAAATTTGTGGAAGAAAGCAATAATAAGGTTTATGAAAATTTAAAAAATATGAGTTCAGAAATGAAACAATCAAGAGCAATTGAAAGGTTTAATGTGTTATCAATTCTATGTTCTGCTCTTATAGAAAATTACAAAAGTAAACAAAAATCAATTTTAGACGTAATTACTACAACACAATATGGAAAATTAAATCCATTAATTTTGACTCCGGAACAATTAATGCAACAACTAAGGTTCATTAAAAATCACTTAGAACCACCACTTCAACTTCCATTCGCACTCAATGAACAGACCATGTTAACTGCTTATCGACTAGTCAATGTTCAACATCGTTTGAAGGATGGATATGCAATTTTTGTGCTTACAGTACCGTTAGTTAGAGAAACGAAATTCGAATTATACAAGGTACATTCATTACCAGTTAAAATCAACAACACGTTCGTAGCAATAGAAACACCGACAAGGTATATATTAATCAGTGCACATCGAGATCGATTTTGCCGGTTATCAGAAATAGATATTCTCAAGAAAATTCAAATTAACGCAGAACTGTATTTAATCCATCATAGTGGGCCTATCTACAAAAAAAATGCTCAACAAAACTGTGAATTAGGGCTGTTTACGCAACTAACCTTACCGTCTTCATGTAAATTAAAAATGACAAGGCCATCAAGAGTTTGGATTCCATTAAAATCACCTAATAATTGGTTGTACAGCCTCGACAAAATATATGCAGTTACCTTCGTATGTAAGAATGGAATTTGGCAAAAATCATTAGAAGGATCAGATATTCTAAGTCTCAAAGACGATTGTGTTCTCGAAGATGATGAACTAAGTATTAGTACGGTTCATATAAAAGAAACAAGACTAATAAATTACTTTCTACCGGCAATTAATCTATCGTCGTTGCATTGGATTGACAGCAGTAATATTGAAAACTCGTCATCAAAGATTCAAAAATTTAGCGTCACTAACAACACAAACCTAATTCAGGACTTAGACAAACGTCTGGAAGAAATAAGACTAACTCAAAATCAACCACTACAAGAATTACAAGCACACGACATACATCAATATACAATTGGATATACAACATTAGGAATTGTCATCTTATTGATCCTATATCTCATCATAACATATTTAAAAAATCGACCCAGAACAATCAACATAATACGGAAGACAGCCACTCAACCAACTTCAACTACAACATCCGAAGATTATAATTTTGAAGTCAGAGACTTCAAAGGGGGCAAAATGTTAACGCAAAACGTATAACATAGAATATGCATAATAGTTAATACATAAGTTCATTGCTTTCAAACAAAATAAATGTAGGTCAAATTTTGTCAATGCATTTAGAATTAAATTAATATATAATAATTTGCTTAACATGCATATTTTGCTTATATTGCATTATTTTGTTAATTAACTTATATTATTGTTATGTATTACCATAGACTAATATATAGATTGGAAATGCTTATGGCAGAAATCGTGTTCATAACTATTAAGTAAACATCAAAATAGCTTTTGAGAGATTTTGAAAAAGCTATAAAATCAGAATAAGGAAAATAAATGAGAGAACTTTTGTAATCTTTTGAAATCTTGTATATCTTGAAGAAAAAACAAATTTAAAAATCAAAAATCTATGTAGCTATATTCTTATCGGAAATGATAAAAAATATCAAATAACAGGCAAATGTACAAAATCGTATATTTTAAAGGAAATTTAAATTTTCAACAAATTTATGTTATGACTGGCAATGAATATAATAATATATATTATCACATACAAATATCCTTATCTGTGATATTATATATACAATTAAAACTGGTTTTGAAAGTATCTAACACATATGTGCATGCATACTATCAAAGAATATATATCTACTAGTTACGTTAGTTATATATTCTTTGATACTATGCAATCTGTATTGTTGGCTACATGAATATAAATATTCTATATTCATGATTCAAGTAAGACCATGTATGACGGTATAACATAAGTATAACATAACCGTATAACACAGTACTACTGCCAGCTATTGCAATGAACATGTATTGTGTATTGTTTTTTAAATAAATATGCATGTATTTTCATTGCCAGCTATTGAAATCACAGTATATCTATATTCATACAGTAATGACACTGAGCACGCGTTAGCAAAAATTTCTCATGACCTTTGTCCCGTTATTCATTCGGCCTTAACGGTTTTGCTAAAAGTCGATAGCAATTAAGAGCCTTTGTATACGAAAAAGAGACAAAAAAAAATGGAACTGCAACACCAACTGTTTTAAAAAATATAACATTATTACAGTGTATACCTACTCATTAAAAAAAGTACATATTTTGTTATTTAAAATTTTTTATCTAAAATAAACAAAATTAATTGTAAATGCATTACACTTAAAATTTTGTGTTTGATATCAAATGTTTTTACATTTTTGTTAAATTTCTTAATTATAAATTAAATTCTTACTCTAATATATAGCTTAACAAAATAAACTTATTCTTGTCTTCAAAATTCTCAGAAATTATATGAATCACCTTATATCTTGATATAATGACGCGTCAGGTAGTCAAAAAAAAAGTTCCAGATCGCCTTTAAAAATGCATTGTGAAAAAATCGTATACATGTACAATATGATTGTATTGCTCACATGTATATATTGTTTTGTATCTTTTCTTCATTACGGCGGTTTATAAGGAAATATGGATTTGACATAAGTACATTAATTCTGTACTGTTTTTGTAAATTGAATTTTGATTTTTTTTATTATTTTAAAATAAGTAATTATGTGTGTTAGTAAATTTAAAAAAAAAAAAGAGTGTCACATCTTATTGCTTTGTTGATCAGTGATAAATATTCTATATTGATTCCAGTACTACTGCCAGCTATTGCAATGAACATGTATTGTGTATTGTTTTTTAAATAAATATGCATGTATTTTCATTGCCAGCTATTGAAATATTGAAATCTACAAAATATGTAATATATATGGAAATTCGTGAGCGAAAAATTATCTCTCCTCTCAGTAAAAGCTCCTGCCAGCCATTCTTCAAGTTTCTGCCAGCTATGATCGATTTCAAAAGTGTATTAAAAATTTATACGGTCATTTCCTATCTATATATTAGTCTATGGTATTACTATATAATTATTTAAAGTGCAAATAAAGCTGTTACCATTTATATTTTGTAATAGGAAATAAATAAGTATGTCACAAATGTAATTTAGATATAAGAATTTATTGATTATGTTAAGAATTAATTTGTATATAAAGGTAAAGAAATTTTAATAAAGGAGTTCAGTTCAATATTAGCAACTGAGTGTTTAACATATACAACCTCCATCTGTTACTTAAACCTGAGTTTCCTCGTTTAAGTAATAGTTTCTGAGTGTATACTTATAAATTGCATCTAGTACTTAAACCTGAGTTTTCCTCGTTTTAAGTAATAGTTAGAAACATTTTAAGTATTTAACATTATTGCTTGAACCAGAGATTCCTCGTTCAAGTAATAATACTCGTATGTGAACTAGAAGCCATAACCTAATTCATACTAAATTTAAATTGTACACAGTGCAGAACGCACTATAAAAAACAATATGTATAATGCCAATGTAGTGTTTGTTATTTGAATCTGTGCAGTTTGTCCTTGTGTCACATTCAAATTTATAATTTCTTCTTCTTTTGATTGAGATTTTCCCATTTTAAGTTCTTGTTTCAAATTGTAAATATGTAATTAAAAACTTTATATGTATACATGTATTATTACACTCTTAATGCCTTATAATTTAATTTCAGTATTCACTGACAGGGTGGCCATATATAATATGTTTATTGTTACTATGAAATAAAACTAATGTTTTTTGCTTTTTACATTATATTTTATTATTTGTCTTTACAAAAAGAATTCTAAATTAAGACTGACTGCAAATTTTATCTTATAAACAACATTATATTGCATGTGTTCAAGTTTGATAATAAAAAATGATTTGTAAGCAAAATTATATATATATCATATTATATGATGATACAAGTGCATAATCGCAGATATGCGATACATGTTAAAAATGCATAATCGCAAATATGCGATAAAGCATGTGTGTGTGTGCATTTGTTGAAGGCAAATCTGATAGTGTATGTATGTAAGTGCATGTGTGTGTGTGCATTTGTAGAAGGAAAATCTGGTAGTGTGTGTATGTAAGTGCATGTGCGTGTAAAGAACATATTATGATTAGATTTGAAGATAAAAATTTTTACATTCCGCTTTCTCAAAAAGTAGAAGCCGATATTTTTACTATACCACCAAGATGTGAAATATTTAAAAAATTAGCTCCAAGAAAAAGTAATAAAGACTTAGTGGTACTAAATAAAGAAATATCAAATGGAGTTTTCGTGGCACAAGCCATCATATCTTCTCAAAACCCATGGATTAAATTTTTAAATATTAATGAATATGAGGTTACAATTAACCCCAACGATTTAAAATTTGAAAATCTTTCTGATTATTTTATAATTACACTTCAAACAGACACAGAAAAAGAAAGAACAAATAAAGTACTAGCTGAACTTGCACACAAATTTCCATCATTTGTTGAAGATAAAATGAAACAACTTTGTATCGAATATGCAGATAGTTTTGCAGTGGAAGATGATACATTGACAGTAAATAACTTTTATGAACAAAAATTGCGAATCACGGACAATGAACCGGTATACGTTAAGAACTATAGGACACCTATAGCGCAGAGAGAAGAAATAAATAGACAGGTTCAGAAAATGCTTAGAGATGGAATAATAGAACCTAGCCAGTCACCCTACAATTCACCAGTCCTATTAGTACCCAAAAAATCAGTTAATGGTCACAAGAAATGGCGTCTAGTAATAGATTTCCGCCAACTTAATAAGAAATTAGTAAAAGATAAATATCCATTACCGCGAATAGATGACATTTTAGACGACTTAGGTCGTGCGAAATATTTCAGTGTGCTAGATTTATTTTCAGGATTTTATCAAATAAAATTGCATGAAGAATCTAGAGATTTAGTTAGTTTCAGTACCCCAGAAGGTTCATTTAGATTTACCAGTAGTGCGTTTCTGTAACTCGATAGAGAAATTTCTCAATTCTGTGACGTAATACGATTTTCAATCGCTAAACTCTACTAGTAGAGTTCTGCTGTTTCTGTAACACTCGATAGAGAATTGGTATGGTGAGTTTGCAATTAGAAAGGAATTTATAAAAATGAAACAGCAGTTGTAACATTTAAATCAAAGTAACGTAAAACTTATTCTGAAAGTTTGATTAACTTTTAAGTTTTGTATATATCTACACATAACATATTACATTTTATACATTGAAATTCATACATATATGTACATACAAAAATTTTTCTAAAAATAAACCGAAGATAAAATGTAAAATATGTATCTAAAATTATTTGTATGTATATTTTTATTTTAAGTGAATATTCACCTGTTTTTCTGCATTCATATTTAAACAAATTATTTTTACACTTTATTATTATTAATTACTTAATACACTTTATAATACTTAATAATATGAAATTAGTACTATAAAAAAAAATAATTAAATACTATTCTATTATTAAAAAATAACTAATTTACTCCTTTTAACCTTATTAATTAGCACTATTCTATCGAAAAAATTAAAACTCAATCACTATATATACTTATAATACACTTTATTTTTACTTTTATATCCTTATCAACTGCTAATACTCTATCGAAAAAGAAACTCAACCAGTAGAGAATTAACTCAACTAAACAGACTTACAGAAACACTTTTGCAGTAGAGAAAATTGTTTCAGTAGAGTTTTCAATTTCACCACGTTACAGAAACGGTACGATAGAGAATGACGTCAAAATGACGTCGGATAGAGTATTTCAGTTGAGAATCACTCAATTTGTGAGTTACAGAAACGGACCACAGGTTGCCAATGGGATTGGCACCATCAGCAAACTCATTCCAAAGAATGATGACGCTAGCATTCTCAGGCCTACCACCACAAACAGCTTTTGTATATATGGACGATCTAATAGTAATTGGTCGTTCGGAAGAACATCATTTGCAAAACCTTGAACTTGTTTTTCAAATTTGTAGGAAATACAATTTAAAATTAAATCCATCAAAATGTGAATTTTTCAAAAACGAAATCACGTATTTAGGGCATAAATGTACTGATAAGGGAATTCTGCCTGACCCAAAGAAATGTGAAGTCATTCAAAACTGGCCTGAACCAAAGAATGCTGATGAAGTTAAAAGATTTGTAGCAACATGCAATTACTTTAGGAGATTTAACAAAAATTATGCGGAATTAACGAAAAACCTCAACGGCTTAACAAGAAAAGGGGTAGAGTTCAATTTTTCCGAAGAATGTAAAATAGCTTTCTCTAAATTAAAAGATATTCTCTCAAAGCCTCCCATATTAATGTATCCCAATTTTGAAAAAGAGTTCATTATAACGACAGATGCATCCAAAATTGCTGCTGGTGCAGTACTCAGCCAAGAATATGCTGGCACTCAGTTTCCTATAGCGTATGCTTCCAAGGCATTTAACAAACATGAACAAAATAAACCTCCAATAGAGTTAGAGCTTTTAGCAATACATTTCGCGATAAACTACTTTAAACCATATATTTACAATACAAAATTCCGTATTCAGACAGACCATAAGCCATTGATTTACTTGTATTCATTAAAAAATCCATCATCCAGACTAAGTAGAATACGTTTAGAACTAGAAGAGTACGACTTTTCAATAGAACACATACCGGGAAAAGAAAATGTAATAGCTGATTCATTGTCAAGAATACCAATTGTTCAAGATATTCAAGATCTTAGAAATATAGAAATTCAAAACAATAAAATTTTAAAAATGACAACGAGGTCAGTAACGAAGAAAATAACACAAAATCAAAACTCAGACACATCAGAGAATAATAGAAAAGAATTAGAATATAATGAACCAAAGTATATGAAGTAATAAATAAAAACGAATTAAAGAAGTTACCTCTACTAAGATTTAAAATGAGCGCTCATAATGTAGAAGAAAATGAAATTAATGACAAATATAAAAAAAGGAAAGATGGTTTAATTGAAATAATAATAGAGAAAAACAATTATACCGCGGTTAGTTTGAAATTAAAGGATTTCTTTATGAATGAAAAGCTTGAATCCGTTCAAGTTTTAGCTAAGCTCGAAGCGTTAGCTCATAATGAAAACCTATTTAAAGTAAAGTTGCAACTAAATGATGATATATTCAAAGAAGTAAGAGTAGACGAATTCAAAGAAATTGGTAATAAAGTATTGAAAAAGTAAAATATAATACTATACCCATTAACGCCTGCTGTACTCGATCAAGTACACTACTTTAAAATTTTATATAAAAGTTATGGCTAACGGTATCTTGTTCGTGTTTGAACAAATAATAGCAGGTTCTATATACTTATCATTAAGTTGTATTCTTCAAGAGGTGCACGTGCAAACTTCATTAGTTGTTACTCAGTTTTTGAAGTGTACACAAGTTTCATTTGAAGACAAATTTTTGAAATTTTTTTAAAAATATTACATTATTTTATATTTTCAATAGTGTTGTACAAAGTTATTCATATTTATCTGAAAAAAGACATTGTGTTATTTATTTACAAAAATGTAAGTATAAAACCTGTCTTTTCAAACAAAATTCTTGTCTGATGTGCCTGGTACTTTAGAAGTTATGACTCGTCGCAGTAGGGAGGATTTTACAGATGACCACGATGAATGGAGTGACAGTGATGAGGAGCCATTGTCGAGTATTAAGCGACGCCGATCTAACATAGAGACAGAAAATCCAAAATGGGAAAAAATACAGCCATCATATAGTCGATGTTTTGAATCTACAGGCTGCGTAAGTTCCAGAACAGCTCATATGTGCGAGCTTATAAAAGGGCTTTCACCTTACCAAATATTTGAAAAATTCATCGACAATAAAATTATAGATCTAATTATTGAACAGACGATGCTTTACGCTGGACAAAATAATAGACACTCATTCGACATAAACAGAGAAGAGTTGAAAGGGTTTATTGGAATTCTACTCTTGACGGGTTATCATAAACTACCAAGAGAAAGATTGTACTGGGCTTTAGACGAGGATGTAGGTGTAGATATTGTTACGAAATGTATGTCACGTAACAAGTTTTCCGAAATAAAAAGGAATCTACATTTTGCTGATAATTCAGCAGCAAATAAAGTTGAAGACAAATTATTCAAAGTCAGGTCTTTGTCAATTTGCTCCAACAAAACTTTTGTCAATGGGGTATTTTTTATGAAAATTTATCTATCGATGAATCAATGATTAAATATTTTGGACATCATTCTGCAAAGCAGTTTATCAAGGAAAGCCAGTACGATTTGGTTACAAAAATTGGGAGCTCACTAGTTCAAACGGATACTGCTACAAATTTGATATTTATTGTGGTAAAACACCTGGGAAAAATATTCGAAGCAAGGGCTTAGGATACGAAGTTGTGACTGCTCTTCTGCAAGAATTACCTGGGGATCCTCGCGATCACAAAGTTTTTTTTGATAATTTTTTTACTACTTACAACCTTTTAAATGATTTGGGTCGAAAAGGTTATCGCGCCACTGGAACGATAAGAGAAAATCGTACACGACAATGTCCCCTTTTATCAAAAAAACAGATGCAAAAGAACAAGAGAGCAGAATATGATTACAGATTTGACCATAATAACGAAATACTTATTGTGCGTTGGAAAGATAATAGTGTATGTACTATAGCTACAAACTACGACACTATTGAACCAGTTGGCAAAGTGAAAAGATGGTGCACGTTGTCAAAAGAGAAGGAAGAAATGGATATTCCACGTGTTTTTCAAACCTATAATAAAGGAATGGGTGGAGTGGATGAGATGGACCAGTCTATTTCTCTTTATAGAATTGCTATCCGTCGAAAAAAGTGGTGGTGGGTCATATTCACTTACTTGATTGATATGGCGGTATCAAATGCATGGCGTATTCATGTATTGGCAGAAGATACTCCATTGGATCAGCTTGACTTTAGGAGAAGAATAAAAAAAGCCCAATTCTATAAGATTACGACCTTCGCCAGCTAATTTTAACGATATTTCACGAAACAATAATGGCCATAATCCAGAAAAATTGGAAAAACAATTAAGATGTGTTCTCTGTCATTCACGCATAAGATGGAAATGCGGGAGATGCGATGTTACATTGTGCGTCGAAAAAAATTGTTTTAAAAACTTTCACATCTAAGTGACCAGTGTACTCATAAGAGTACACCATAATATAACATGGAAAACCTTAAAATAAATTTTTTAAACTCATTTATTTGTTTCTTTTACATATTTTGTACTTAAAAATATAATTATATTTGAAACTAACCGTTTGGATTTATCATGGGCATTAATGGGTTAAAAAGGTAATAAAAGTAGAAAATGAAAATGAAAAATTGAAACTGATAGAAAAATGTCATAATGATCCACTCTTCGGAGGACATTGTGGAGTAAAAAGATTATTAAATAAACTAGCACTGAACTATCAATGGAAAAATATGAGAAAAGATGTGTCTAAGTTTGTACAGAAATGTAAAATGTGTCAAAAGAACAAACCAAAACCAAAAATAAGAGAGCCAATGATAATAACACCAACACCGCAAAAGGCATTTGATATAGTTATTATTGATACGATAGGACCTTTAGTAGTATCAAGTAAAGGAATTAAGTATGCAGTAACAATAGAATGTGATCTGTCTAAATATCTTGTATCGATTCCAGTACCCGAAAAAGACAGCAAAACGGTAGCTAGAGCAATTTTTAACAATTTTGTATTAATATTTGGAAAACCGAAAGAAATTAGAACAGACTTAGGAACAGAATATAAAAATGAAACAATGAAAAAGTTAACGAAATTATTAAACATAGAACATGCTCATTCAACAGCATACCATCATGAGTCCGTAGGTACAGTAGAAAGGAATCATAGGTCTTTCAATGAATATTTGCGTTCCTATATTAATCAAGATACTAAAGATTGGGACGAATGGTTAATTTATTTCACATATTGTTGGAACACTACACATTCCATATTAATTCAAAATTATACACCGTTTGAACTCGTTTTCGGAAAACAAGGAAACCTAACAGAATTTGAAAAAGTTGACCCTGTTTATAATATAGATAATTACAGTAAGGAATTAAAATTTAGATTACAAACTGCGCAGAATAGAGCTAAGAAATTATTAGAAAAAGAAAAACTTAATCGTAAATAGAGTTATGATAAGAAAATAAAACCAATAAAATTAAGTATAGGTGATAAAGTTTTAATTACAAATGAAGCTAGACAAAAATATGAAGAATTGTATCAAGGACCATACATAGTAGAAGCTATAAAAGAACCAAATTGTACTCTTATAGATAAACAAGGAAGAAAAATTATAGTTCATAAAAATAGATTAAGAAAACACAATGATTAAATTCTATAACAAAAAAAAAAAATATAAATAAATAAATAATACTTGAAGAATCGATTCTTAAAGTACAATAGTAGTTAATTAATAAAAAAGGTAAAAGTAAAGTAAACATTTTTATATTGATAAGTACTAAATAAAAAAAAAGGAAGTTTTGAAATATTGCTAATAATATTAAAATATTCAAAAAAAAAAAGGGTGGCTACTCCAAAAGGCGGAGGTGTATCGCATATTTGCGATTATGCATTTTTATCATGTATCGCATATCTGCGATTATGCACTTTTATCATCATATAATATGATATATATATAATTTTGCTTACAAATCATTTTTTATTATCAAGCTTGAATACATGCAATATAATGTTGTTTATAAGATAAAATTTGCAGTCAGTCTTAATTTAGAATTCGTTTTGTAAAGACAAATAATAAAATATAATGTAAAAAGCAAAAAACATTAGTTTTATTTCATAGTAACAATAAACATATTATATAATGCACTTACATACACACACTATCAGATTTTCCTTCTACAAATGCACACACACACATGCACTTACATACACGCACTATCAGATTTTCCTTCTACAAATGCACACACACACACATACACTTACATACACACACTACCAGATTTGCCTTCTACAAATGCACACACACACATGCACTTACATGCACATACTATCAGATTTTCCTTCTACAAATGCACACACACATACACTTACATACACACACTACCAGATTTGCCTTCTACAAATGCATACACACACAAACCCGCAAGCGTACTCTATCATATTTGTCCATATACGTGCAGTGTATATGTATATTATATAAGTATAGAAAATACTTAATGTACACACTGTTAGATTTACCTTCTACAAATGCACATACACAAACTATCATATATTTGACTTCTACAAATACACATACTCACATAATACACGTGCACACGAACATAAAATTGCAAAATGCAGCATTAATTTTTCAGAATATAGAGCATCTTAAGGCGCATCTTTTGAGATGTAAAACATAACCTGTATCATGTACCGCTACAGAGATATTGCTAAAATAAGAATTTTGACAAAACATTTTAAATGCGAATTGTGACCGATAGAGGGCTTTCCGACAAAAAATATTAGAGTTCTGTGCTTTGCGTCACAAGGACTATCTGTGGTCAAAATTTCAAGAGGATCAGAGGGAACACCTTTTCGGAACTCCAGCCCCAGTCTTTAATAGAAGGCTATGAATAATTGTGTGTAAGGTTTAACTAAGAATTTTAAAAAAAGTAGTTGCAAGTTTTGTTATGTTTTAATTAAAAAATTTTTTAACGGAATTCAATTTAATAATTATATTTTTGAGTTTATATAAATGATGTTAATTATAAATAAAATCAATAATAATGTGCATTGAAAACTTGTTTCATTTTGATGTGAATTGCATTTTTATGGACTTGTTTCTATTTGAAGCAACTATCTTCAGTGACATGTACTCTTTTGATCCAACTGAGTAAATATGAATTGAAAAATAAGTAATTTAGTATGAATATTATGATAAAGAATTGATGATAAAAATTACTTATCTGCTATAAATCTGTTGATGTTGTTGGTGCTGCTGCTGTTATTGTTGTTCTTGTTGATGCTATTATTATTATTATTTTTTTGGTTATCCTTATCATAAATTTTCCTAAAAAAAGCAAATAAATTTATAGAAAAACAAAACACAAACTAAATGTATTTTACATTTATCTTATAATAGATGTTTTCTCCATTATTAATTTTCTTTGACAGTTTTTCCTATTTTACCTACAAAATAGAATAATAAATGAACTTTTACAAAGGATATCAATTTTAGATTTTTCAAAACATTTATATTTTGTTATTAAATTTTATTAACAAAATCATTTTACATGATAAATTTTAATCCTATTGCCTTATACGTACACATCATTTTAGGTTAGAAATATCATCTTTTATCATCTATCCACTACTTTTTTTGTTTAATTTTAATTAAATTTTAACTTTATTAATTTTGCACAATTTTAATATTATAATTTTGAAAGAATATAATTTTAAAAAATAAATTTTAGAACAAAAATTTTAATTTTACTTACCTTCTCTATAACTTCACTTTTCATTTAGCAATTCAATTAGAGGCGGCTCCTCGTATAGGGCTAGGAGGGCTCAGCCCCACCAAGATTATCGTATTTTCAATCTTATAAATAGGTACCAATAAATAAATTTAAAAATTATTTTTCATATCAATAATATTTTTATAATCATTTGTTCAACAAAAATATGTGAAATTTAGCTAATTTGGTAACACTCAAGTGTGTATAACGAATACATTATTTTTTCATAAAATACGCATAAGAAAAAATCGTTATAACTGCCTTCTCTGAATTTTAAAAATATTTATAAATATCGAAGATAATGTAGGGCTTAGCATCTGAAACTGCATTATCTTTGTAAATATGTACAACAAAAATGTATGAAAAATAATTTCGAATCAACCATACCTATAATTCTATTTCTGTTTCACTCAGTATTAATGTACATATATTTCTATCTCATCCAGTACAAATACATGCAATAACAATTACCATTCAACATTCAATCAAACATTCAAACTGTCTGACTGTCTATTCATCGGGACTAATTCACTACCAGCCCGGATGAACTCACCATATAACTCTGTGAGAAGAATGAATAATTCGTTTTAATTCATTCCGTTTTGATTTTACAAAAACAATTTATATGTGCTCGATCCGGGCTGTTTTGAATTAGCCCTCTCATATAAATTGTTATTGTATTTCATTTTTGTATTAAATGGTGGTATGTATGTATGTATACTGCTTTTCTTATCTTCTATTCCTTCATTTCTTTCGTTTCTTTTATGTATTCTATATAAAGATTGACATGTATGTATTATATTTATATATATTATTTACATACAAGCAAGTTTATATTGGATTGTATTACTCAGTCAACAGTCTTATGTATTTTTTATTGTTGCGTTAATACAAACACGAAACAATTTATATGAGATGGGGCTAATCGGTTTACAGTCCCATCAGTCCATTATGTTGAATAATGTTGAATATGGTTGAAATGGTTCAAAAGCAAAGTATGAAGTATGAATGATATAGATATATTATACATTATACATATAGCTGTATATAATATGTATACTTATGTTTTCGTATTAACAAATGCATCCACCAGAGGATGTTTGTATAAATTTTTGTTCGTTTTATATTTAAAAAAGTCGAATAAAATATCCGTTAAAAATTAAAAACCGTCATATTTTAAGTGTTTTTTAAAAATAAAAATTGTAATAATTTAAGTGCAATTTTAATTTCTTATTTCAAATTCAACTTAACTCCGTTTTTTCATCTTTTTGATCAAAATAATTTTTAATTAAGAAAAAATTTTTCAAGTTTACAATTTTTACAATTCAAAAATTTTTGCTTTTGAGTTTTAACAATTTTTTTGCATACTGGATAAGACACGAATTTTCTATAGATTGAAAATCACTTCATTTTAAATAATTACACTTCTCTTGAATTTAGAACTCTGGAATTTTTTTCTCTCATAGAAAAATGAAAATAATGTTTTTCCGTTTGTAACGAGAAAAAGCCAGTTGAACGATTTTTGTCGTTTTACGATTTTCATAATTGGCCATCAGCGTAAATGGTATGTAAGATAGAAAACGTTTAATGCTAGTTCCATCCGAATGAACAAATGATATCAAATTTAATTTATGATATTATCACAACACAAATAAACACACGTTCTATGAGTTTCGTTCATAATTTATCTTTTTATGTTGCAGACCCAAACAAATTTCTTGAATTTTAGGTTTTTCGCCAAAAATTTTAAAAAATTTTGTGATTCTTACCCGTTCGATTTGAAGAAATATTTCAAAACAGGACTAACCGCCATTTAAAGCGATGATATGTTTTAAAACGTTTTTCCATTTCCGAAATTTTCAAATTTTCTAACGATGAAAATGAAAATAAAAATTTTCAAGATGATTTAAATGAATCCTATCAGCATTTTGGTATCTAAAAGGGTTTTTGGTACTTTAATAAGTATTAAAATCTAAAATTAAATATAATGGGAGTCTAAAGTCGACTAAATTCCTTTGCAATTATTTCAGTACCCGGAGAATTTATAAAAACTTTAGTTTTTATTTTAGCAAATTTGTTTTTGGTCAAGAGAAAGATCGAAGTGTTGAGTATTTTTTTAAATGAAATGTTAGATTATACAGAAATGATACAAATCAATATTTTTAAGTTTACCAACGTTTTTGTTAAATTGTTTTTTTTTAAAGATATTTATTATTTAATTTTTTTTTTTATGAAAATATTTTCTTAAGTATTTTTAACGTTTTATTTTTATGAAGTTTGTAAATTTTAAAAGAAGCCCAAAATACATAACTTATTTTCTAAAAAACAATATTCTGGGGAAGTGTATCATTCAATATCGACTAACGCTCTAAAAGCGTTACTTCTTGGGTGGTGTGGAAACCCTTGAAACCATTAGCCCCACCATAAATTTTGGTCACGAGCCGCCACTGAATTCAATAGTTAACACTACTAGTAATTTGACACGATTGTTTTGTTTATTGAATAAACAATGGTCAAATACAACAAACTGTGAAATGCTCAAAGTTAATGAAAATAGTTTGAATGAATTATTAATTAAACAATAAAAATAAGTCGAGGTCAACGAGTAAAATTAGCTGTTTTATTCAAAACAAATATTCTTGTATATATATTATTCTATGGTCTGGCTTCATGGCGCTCTGCTACTTCCTCGGCATGTATTTTAGCCTTCGTTTATCTTATTCTTTTTTTCCTGATTCCTGTTCTTTATCATTTTGATTTGAAATTTCCCGAGCACTGCTTGTGTTCCCCGACTACCTTAATTTCATATTCTGGGAGGTATTATTTTGACTAAATATATACATAGGATAGATTGCACTTAAATAGAAAAAAGAAATATACAAGGAAAAATATTAAATTTCATAACATTAAAAACTTAAAAGACAATGCTGTTGTACTTATATGATTATAAATGCCCATTAAAATTTAATCCAGAATTAAGAAAAATAAAAAATAAAATGTTGAATGCTAATGAATTTTTGATACTTAATACTAACAGGAAGGATAATGATAAAAATATATTTTGTTGAAAATAGAAAATAACATCAGTTTTCAATTTTAATGTAAAATAATTTATTGTGATATTTTTTATCCAGTAATTTGATGTAATAATTTTATTAATAATTTTTATTTAAATTTTTTCTATAGCACAGTCCGCGTCAATCAAATCTTTGACTGCAAATAGAACAACGAACAAAATTATTGTCAGAGATGGTGACACAATAAGATTATTATGTAAAGTAACAGGACAACCACCACCAAAAGTGGCATGGTTCAAGGATGGTAAAGCAATAAGTAAGAATCGAAGAAAATCAAAATTTTCACTTAAAAGTCGTCAAGCACAGTATCATTTTATATATTTAAAGTAAGTTCAAATACATATTCATATTTTAATATTATTTGATAAATAATAGGGGGACTCATTTCAGTTTTCAGTTCATCATAATTTTTCAGTTTTAAAGATTCGTAGTTCTGTTGGCATGAACGACAATTTCAATTTTCTTCGTAGTTTATTTTTCAACTTTCATGTGTAAGATAATTTAAATATGAGTGTCATTGTAATCATAAGATGTATTGGAATTTAGTTATTGTCCTTTTTGAAACCCTCTGTTGTGCCCCGATATAGCAACTGCAACAGGATACTGCCGGTATATCACCACACTCTACAACTTCTCACTACCTACTGACTATCTTCAATTCTTTAAATTTGTTTTAAACGTAAGGATATTATGACATACTCAATGCAGTCATACTATCACAACAGCGGGCTGATTTTGAATGTGATTTGATCCTTTCTTTCCGTTGCTTACATATCGGCCATCCTGTAATATCGTTGTTCCAAACGATTTTCTTGAACATTTGCTTGCCCGTAGTCAGTACTCTGAAACTACATCTAAGCGACTTTAGTGAGTTATCCTCAAAAGACTTCATCATAAACTGTAGCCAGTACTCTTTAACTACGTCTGACGATTTGTTGTCGATGTTTATTCAAATTTTACTAATCGTAGCCAGTACTCTGAAACTACATCTGAGTCACATTATTGAGTTATTCTCAAAAGTCTTCGTCATAAACCGTAGCCAATACTCTGTAACTACGTCTGACGATTTGTTGTCGATGTTTATTACACGTCTTTTGACTTATTTAATTATATCTTATTACGACTAATTACATTATTTCTTTTTACAAGTCGCATTATTTTGTACACCTAGAATTTTTAAGTTCTTATTTTTCCTTTTTTTTTAATCTTACCTATATCAAACCTTCGGTCATTTTATATGTTTATTATTATTATTATTTTTTTACAACGATTCACTTACATACATGCTATTCTCTCTTATTGACTATCTTCATCACCAGATTCTTCTGTTTCATAATCATCACCGTCTACATAATCTTGCAATCGACACCAACGTCTGATCCGGTCTGCAGTATAGACTGATTCGAAAGGCATCCTAGTTATTTGCAATTCTGGGCAATCAGTTATGACATATCTATCGTTTCCTAATTTCTTTTTCACCATGTAGGGTCCTCTATAACGTCAGACAAATCTCCCTCATTATAGGTGGTTGTCAGTTCGTACTTGGCAGTTCGGTATTCACTCATTTTTGATGCAATTTGTTTTCTCAATTCGTTCAACGCAATATCATCTGAATCATCCATGTAAATAGCATTAATAATCCAATCAAATAAACAAAAGAAATGGGTTAATCTCGATTGAGAGATAATTAGCAGGAAACTTGCATACATCTTCATTTGGGCATTCTGAAGGTTGTGTCAAAAGTCTAATAAAATCTTGTGTCTCCGTTGTGAGTTATTGAAGGTCATATGTCACAAAAACTGGTTTTTCGCGATTATCTCGGTTTCTACAGCTCCAATGACATTGACACCTATTATCAAAATTGTAAAGCGTAACAATGCAACAATTTCTGTTTCAACTATTTTTCATACGCTCAACCGTTTTTGAGATAGAGGGCGGAGAACGCACAGCTCTTAGCCAAACCTATACTATTTACAAATCTTTAATAATTCAAATGTCAAGGACATTAATTTTTTTTCTTAACCATCCTCATCTTCCTGGAGTTCGAAAATTTCTGTTTCATTATCATCATTTTCGTCGTCCTGAATCATTGTTTCCAGTCGTTCTAAAATTTCTGGGTCGATGGCGCTCTCCTTAGGGTTGCTTTGCAATGAATAGCATAGTGAAATAGCATTGTGGCAAGCTTGTCCATTACACTGGCCACAAGCAAAAGTGTATTGCAAACCAGATTTTCTCATGTAAGTAATTCATCTGGTTGTAATATTTTTGTCATTGGCTCCACGAATTTATGTTCCAGCACCCATCCCCATTCCTGGGGTTCTAAATCATGTCTTAACCATTTTTGAACTTGGTAATATACGGTTTATATGCTAATTGGCTGCTGCACTAGTCGCTTGAAGAATAGACAACTGGACAGGTTTATGAAGTTTTGTAGATTTGACGAACTGAGTATATAAAAAATGATCGATATTGTTTTCAGTTTTTGGAGCATTGTATATCGCTAATAAGATTCGTATTCCATTTTCATATAATTGCTGTACAAGACAGTTTTCTTGTAGAAAAACTTGAGCTAGTTGGTCAAAATTGACAATTTTTAGTAGTAATTTGATAAAAGTTTTTTCCCTTTATTTAACACTGCTGATGTATCACAGCCACTGAATGCATGCAAAAATAAAATATGTTTTTCAAAACGGGGATATTTGTCAAAGCTTTTTGAAGAATGTATTTGTGTTTTGAAATTGCCTTTTCCAACTTTTTTGAAGAAAATTTCTTGTTGATGTAATTGAGTGCGTCCAAATGAAATAACGAGCAAATCTATATCTTCTCCTACGATGACGACAGTCCTCTCAGATTTTGATTCTTCGACAACTGTTTCTATGATAAGAACATTAGCATAATCTCTCGCTTATTTTTTTTTTTGATATTTAAATTTTCTAACTCTTCAATGAGTTTATCAAGTTTCTTTTTATTATTTCGATTTGACAAAAACTTATCTTGGCTAATTGGCACAATAATTGTTTTGTTGAATCAAACTTCATAATATCTCGAAAGAGCAGCAGTTCTTTTTAATTGTTCCATTGCTTTTATGTTTTTAGTGTAGTCTGAGTATCCGTCAAATACAACAACAGTTTTTGGCCCATAATGTCTTTAATGCCGGATACGGACATAACTCACGTTGAGATTACTTTCAAAATGTTTGGTAACAGTTATCTTTTAGAAGAGTAACAAACGATCTACACAGACTTTACAATTTTTAATTTTAATCTTTAATTTCTATTTTCTATGCCAACAGTCAACTAAGAACTACCAAGCATTATATAAAGATTATACAAGAAATATTTCATTTAATGGGTTTTCTTCACAAAAAGTAGCTAAATATTAATGAAATGTTATTAAATATAATGTATTAATTAAAAAATAATACAAATAATTCATAATAATAATATTTAATGATTTATTAACATTATACAAGGTATTATTCACGGAGATACATTATTGACCTTGTATTATAGTATGTATGGCTTAGTGCTGTGCTTTCTCCGCCCTCTATCTCAAAAACTGATGACCGTATGAAAAAATATTTAGATTAGAAGTTGTTGCAAATTTTACGCTCTACAATTTTGATTATAGGTGTTAATGTTATTGGAGTTGTAGAAACAGAAATAATCACGAAAAACAGACACGAGCTTTTATGAGACTTTTGACACAACCTTTACAATGCCCAAATAAAGGTGTAGATATGCAAGTTTCCAGCTTATTATCTCTCATTCCGATCTGAAACCCTAATATAACTGGACTATAATTAACTTATTTTGCAAAATGTGTTTCAGTTCGAAAACTAAGATTAAATGCGCTCTGTTTTGTAGTTTTATGTAGCATGGAGTTTAATCCCCACTGAATATTATTGATGTGAGCATGTGGCCAAGGACAAATTTTTTTCTGATGGTTCAACAATCACTTCTCAAATCTATGAAGCATGCATAGTTTGACCTTCTATTTTAATATTTTGGTATAGTTCACTTTTTCTTATTCTAGTATTCTCATCTTACGAACTGGTTCATCATATTCGTTTCTTCCTCTTGTCTTCGTCATTTGTGTCCCATATAAAGATTGACATTCTTTTGCACTATGGCCTGTCCTGCCACACTTAAAACACTTGATAAGTTTTGCTTTATTCATGTTTTTACGACATTCTGATGTCTCATGTCCTATTTTCCTACAACCAAAACATCTGTTTACGAACATTCCCCTTTATTGTCGATTAATGTTAATATTTTTCGTATTTTCAATTCCGTCTTCAAATTTCAAATTCATGGATATTGATGGAATGGAGGTTCATCCTTGCTCTTGACTGCGAATGCTTTCGTAAACCTTAATGCGTTCAAGTATTTCACTTGGATTTTTCAAATTCAAAGCCAGGAGAACATTACTCAAATTCTTGTCATTTAATCCTGATATTATATAATTTATCGTAGTCTCACTATTTAGGTTGGCGTTTTTAGCCAATGAAAAAATAATAATATTCGACTGGTTCTTCCTTTTTTCTTTGTCTGGTTAATAATTTTATATGGACGGCAGATTCATCTGAAACTGTCGGAGAGCTTTTGCTTAATTCTTCTTTAAATATTTTCCACGTCCCTAATTCATTCTGTCTGCATTGGTACTAGAATTGTGCGGCTTCATCTAAGCGTATAGACGCATATATTTTTCATGCCTTCAACTATATTTAGCCACCGATAAACTCATTGAATTTCGCTTACCCCAGGACTGAACTCTGGTATCAAATTTCTCCCTTCTTCCATGCTAAGTCTATAGACAAGAGCATTACGACTTTTTTTTGGGTTTTATGACGGCACGGTAACAAAACAGCACAGGCGTGTATTTTAGAGCATGCACATTTCACATTTCCCATATTCACATATGGTACCAATATGTAACACTTGTATAAATAGCAACTTTTTTTCTTTTTATGTATACTTTAAACGAAAATAAAATAAGAAAAAAAGTAGACAAATAAAATACTTTATTTAAATAGTCTGGTATCCTATCCCACTTCTGATAATATTAAGATAATTTAAATATGACCGTCGTTGTAATCATAAGATGTATTGAAATCTAGTTATTGTCTTTTTTGGAACCCTCTGTTGTGCCCCGGTATAGCAACTGCAATAGGATATTGCCGGTATATCACCACCACAGTAAATCTATATTCATACAGTAGTGACACTGAGCACGTGTTAGCAAAAATTTCTCATGACCTTTGTCCCGTTATTCATTCGGCCTTAACGGTTTTGCTAAAAATCGATAGTAATTAAGAGCCTTTGTACAAAAACGAGACAAAAAAAATGGAACTGAAACACCAACCGTTTTAAAAAAAGTAACATTTTTACAGGATATACTCATAAAAAAAAGTACAAATTTTGTTATTAAAAATTTTTTATCTAAAATAAACAAAATTAATTTTAAATGCATTACACTTAAAATTTTGTGTTTGCTATCAAATGTTTTTACATTTTTGTTAAATTTCTTAATTATAAAATAAATTCTTACTCTAATATCTAGCTTAACAAAATAAACTTTTTCTTGTCTTCAAAATTCTCAGATATTATATGAATCACCTTATATCTTGATACAATGAGGCTTCAGGTAGTCAAAAAAAAGTTCCAGATCGCCTTTAAAAATTCATTATGAAAAAATGTAAACATCTGCGTATCAGTTTCAATTTTCCCTATGATTTAGATTGTCTAACTAACCAGTACTAACACAGTGAAAATGTTCCAGATCGCCTTCAAAAATGCATTGTGAAAAATCGTATACATGTACAATATGATTGTATTGCTCACATTTATATATTGTTTTGTATCTTTTCTTCATTACGGCAGTTTATAAGGAAATATGGATTTGAAATAAGTACATTATTTCTGTACTGTTTTTGTAAATTGAATTTTGATTTTTTTTATTATATTAAAATATTTATGTGTGTTGGTAAATTAAAAAAAAAAGAGTGCCACATCTTATTACTAGTGGTTGATCAGTCATCACCACACTCTACAACTTCTCACTACCTTCGGACTATCTTCAATTCTTTAAATTTGATTTAAACGTAAAGATATTACGACATTCTCAATGCAGTTACTATCACAACAGCGGGCTGACTTTGGTCAGATCATTTTTTTTTTAATAAATGTAAGTCGGGGGATTTGATCCTTCCGTTTCGTTGCTTACACATGTTTATTTGAAAACATTTTGAATTTTATGCAAACTGAGAACTGCCAAAATTTACAAACGAAACTACCAGCTACAAAAGTTAAAAACTGCAAAGCATTTCTAATTTTGTATATAGAAATGAACTGAAAAACAACGAAGATTACGACAAACTGAAACGTAAAATGAATCCTTTAAATTATATGTCACATAATTTTTATATTAAATATTGGTTTGTTTTTCTTTAACACATTGTTTTTTTTTTTTTTTTAATTAGAAACAGATCGGAATTAATAATTAAACCATTTAATAGTGCTTACGCTGGACTATATGAATGTCGAGCTAAAAATAAAGTTCATAAGAAACCAGCCAAAGAAACAATACGGGTGGAAGCTTTTTCAAGTAAGTAATTAACACTTTGGCGAGAAAGATAATTGGACACTTCTCCCAGCTTGAGCATTAAATATACATTATATCCTTAAATGTGTTCAAAGATAATGTATTTTCTCAACAATAGATTTTTCTTTTAATGTAATAGGCCAATTACAACCAAAGTAACAACAGCAACAGCATTCTAGGCAGCATTCTAATAGTGCTGCTTCGTGAATTACAATCAAAGCAGTAGCAGCAAAATGACTTCATTTATTTATTTGATATTTATAAATGTACATCAAGACTAGAAGTCTTTAAATATTTATGTAATTCAAAGATAATAGTAGTTTCACCTCAATAGATTTTCCCTTTAGTGTAAGTGGTAATTTTTCCAAAAAATACACATTCACATAAATGATAAAGATCGAAAAAGCTTTATCGAAATCAAAAAAGTCAAAATTTTTTGAATTGCTTTGAGTTATGAACCCTCAAAGATAATACAGTCCTACTAGATGAACCATTTCATTTTTTTTATTTAAATGTTTGTATGTTTGCCAAAAATAAAGATCGAAAAAGTTTTTCGAAACAATATCGAAAAAGAGCGAAAGTTTATAATTCAGGAGGGATGCAACGTCTATAAACTAACAAGGTTATTCACTCCGCACACAATGAAATGAAAAAGCTTTTAAAAGCTGTTTGTGACGTAATCGCTCTACCTTTTTATAAGTACTTGATTATTATGCAGTATATAATCTACACAATATATAATAAAGAATATAAGACTTTTTTTACCTTCATTCACTTTGATCAATGCTATTTAATTTAATATAATTTAATATTTTTTAAATACTTCCAATAATATTTTTTTCACATACATATTTTTTAAATACATCTAAATATATTAAGACAGCAATACTTTTAGAAACATATTTGTTACATTTTTTTAATACATTTTTTTTAAAACTGTTTACGTCGCTTACGTTCCATAAACGTTTCTTCATGCCTTCTTTTTTTAACTTTTTCATTTTTGACTTTTAATTGTTCATTCAAAAATTTTATTCTTATAAATGTTCTTTGTTTTATATACGAATGAATCAGCTCATAAGGAATTGTTATTTCTTTTTTTGATATTGATTTGGACAACATGCTCACCACTTTGTTTTTATGTCTAAAACCATTACCATGATATCTAGTAAAATATTTTTCTAATTTTGATGCTTCTGTCATCCACTTTTTTGAGGGTTTATAAAGTCCTCCATAACTTAAATTATCAACATAACTATTAGTCGACAATTCATTTTGTGTTATTGATCCAATGTAAGGTAATTTAGCTCTTAAATCTGGCTTTTTTGCCAACCATCCACTTAAATATTCCAAACCATCAATTTCACTTTTAACAATATTAAATTCAAAATTCATATCGGATAATTCTGACACATCTGAAAGTTCACTAAACTCACTGGATTCTTTTTTAGACTCGGTATTTTGCTGATTATTTAATTTAATTTTTTCAAATATATGTTGTAATTTGTAATACAAATTCTTCTTGTACCGAGGTACTACTAACATTAGTACCCTTTCTTTGGTATAAATTAGTATTTGTAAAGAAAATACTTCTTAATCGATGAACAGCATTCAGAGGCGTTGGATTATCGTCTAAGCCACCTTTGGTCCTCAACTGAGAAAACAAATTTTCAATTGCATCTTGATTTAGTTTGTACGTCAAAATATACGATACGTTAAATTTTTTCTTCATATCTTCGTATAGATGCTGTAATGAATTGTTTGCCATCAAAATCCCTTTTTGAAAAACTTTTAATCCACTGGAAGGAACTTTATTCGATAAGCATCTCATGTTCTTAATCATGTAAGACACCTCGTCCAGAACTTTAATTTGGTCTTGAAGTTGAAAACCATAGGGCGGTTTAATTCTGTCTGCCGTGCTCCTGCTATTAAAACAATCGAACCACTTATTTATTTTTTCAATAAAATTACTTAGAGATTGAGTCATAGAATAATATATATTTCATATAACAAAGAAAGGCAGGCTTGAAGAAAACTGCTGATTTTACTCGTTGACCTCGACTTATTTCTATTGTTTAAATTACAATACAATCAAACTTTTTTCACTAATCCATAAATTTTAAAAAAAAATAGATAGACATAAGAGTAATGAAGGATTGAGAAAGAAAAAAAATGAAATCATTTTTTTAGTTGTCATCGACCATGTTTACAGCCATGTTTATTTTTAATTTTGTTTTTATTGTTTCGTTATGCAGTGTGACCAGTGTTGTTTTAAAATTATTAAAGATGACATGTTTTTGAATTTTCAATAAAAAAGTTGTTTCTTTGTGTTATTAATTCTTATTTATTTATTTAATTATTATTTATTTATTTATTTATCTATCTGTACATGAATTTTTATTACATTAATTATTTGTACTCCTGCATATATAACAATTGTATTCTTGTGTAAAAACTTAGCTAAAAAGTGTAATGTTCACAAAAATACCATTTGATATCAAGTCCTAAATAAAAAAAAAAAGAAATTGTATTATACATCTTTGCTATGCACAAGTAATTTTTGTAACATTATCAGTATCATAAATTTAAATAACATGTAACATTATCAGTAACGGTAACTGTAAGTACTATATGCTAAATTAATGCTACTTATATACATATCTCACTTTTGTTGAATTTGTTTTATAAAAATATATAATTTAAATTTATTCATTTATGTTATTTAAATTTATAAAGTTTATTTATATAGGTATATAAATTATTCATTTATATATACTTATATTTTTAATATAAGTATTCTAATTATTTTTCATATTACTTACACATACAAATCTTTAGGAAATCTAAAAAATCTTTTCCTATGATCATTGTTAACATCTACACTCACTTAAATTTTACAACTTCTTGCACAACACTTCATCTTTAAAAAATTTCAATATTATTAAATATTTCAATTTAAAAAAATTTTAAAAATACTTTAATTTTAATAAAAAAATTTTCTGTTCAAAAGTTGTATACAATTTTATACATTAGCGTATAATATAATTTTTTGTACTACGGTAACACCATACAACAATAAATATCAAACGATTAACATTTTTTTGTACATGTTCGTTTTGCTGGATTTATAATTTTGTACATTTTTGTGAGTGAAATTATTTAATGTTTTTATTATATTTAATTTTTTAATCATATAATTAAATAATTATAATATAATTTTTCAAATTTTTTTATAATTATTTCCTTTTTTTTAGTGTATTAATTAAAACATTTTAATGATTGAATAGTACAAATAGTGTTGTTTTGTTGTTTTAGTATACATTTTTGTGAGTGAAATAATATGATGTTTTTATTATATTTAGTTTTTAAAAAAACATATAATTAAATAATAATAATGTTTTTCAATGTTTTTTTTGCTCATGCATTAATTTTCGAGACATGACAATATTTCTAAATATTTTTTAACAATTTTTAAAAAATATAATTTTCATGCAACCATTACAATACATTCTCATTTCAATGCATTGAAGTAATGTTAGTGAAAATTAGTAAAATTGAGTAAAAATGCATTGTACAGATAGGTGATACAAATACATATTCAAAAGTTGACTTCAGCCATATAAAATTGGTATTTGTTTTTTTTTGTAATGATATAGTACGATACTGCTCTATCATGTTTTAATTTTCTATGAGAAATTCTTTTGCCTGTTTCCTCTTTAGAGAAAAATTTTTTTTTTATTTTATTTGTTTTATTTTTATATCTGCAGCTCTTTTCTTTTGATCTCCATTACGAGTGTGCTTACTATATACCTTTATACAATGATTGAGTCTCTTCTAAATCACTGCAATACCGTTTTAAAGCGGTAGCTGTTGTATGCGACAGAAGTTCAGCTGCCAGAGGTACACTTTGTCTTTCTGCTCCTTTGCAACTTAAATGTTTCTCCGTTAATTTGAAGCATGGGCTGATCTCAGTGCTTGTTTTAAAATGCAGAATTTGAAGAGGACCTTTTGTGATAATACTATTATCAGGTAAAACAAAACCAGTATCTAGAAGCCAATTTCGAACTAGTTTCAATAAATGCGGCACATCTGGAAACATATAGACGTTTTCTCCAGTATTTGGATGTTGGAAAAATGTTTTATCATCTGAAACATTTAAATCCCTCCATACACCTTGATTTCCAGTCCCACAGTCACTGACACATGAACCAACAGCGAATCCTACATTGTTTAATGCTTCAATAATGGACTTTAAGACTTCTCCATTCATTGATTTATTGAAATCAATGTAAATTGGCTGTTTATAGTTATCGAAAATACCCCTTACCATAACAACTTGCATATTTGAATAAGGTCCAAATATTCTGTCATATTTTACATCATATTCATATACAGTTTTCACATGGACTTCATCGTATAACAGAACACATGTTCGTTCACAAGGCGTTTTGTTTCTAACAAAGGCTTGCATCAATTTTAAAACAGGATGTAATATTCCTTCAGTAAACTGAAAATAACTTGTCCATTTATGAAGCACAGATAATGATGGTAAAGGATATTTTAAATCTTTTTTTAGGAATAAGTAACTTTGTTTACTCAAATATCGCAGAGATAAGCCTCTTATTTTGTCTTCTTCATTCCATACGACTCTTTTCTTTTTTTGTAGGACCATTTCGCACTGTTTCTTTGTAAGCGTTGGATGCAACATTTTAGTTAACTCTTCAATAGGATTTTCCCCACACTTGGAATGTACTTTTCGCAAATTTTCATTTTCTTTTAAAAGTAAACTATTACTATGTTGTAAATGAAGGTTTTCTTTTCTAAGTTGATCGATTGTTTTCTCTAATTCTAAAATTTTTTGCTCTTTTTCTGCAACTAAATTTTCTTCTCCAGCAGTTTGAGTGCATTTATCCATTTTTAATTGTTCGGATGCTTCTTCTACAATTTGATCGTTCATCTGATTTTTCTGAATTTCTTTAGATTCATGATCTAGTAGCAGTGTTTTTACAATTTTCTTCATGTTGCGATTTTCACATCTTAGGGTTCGGGATGAATGTTGGCAATCGGTTTGAAATTTTGTTGGAACAGCTGCAAATTAAAATGTTGAAATTTAATATTAAAATGTTGATGAAAATTTAATGGCCTATACCTCCAGGTTTTAATTTAAATTTATTTAATCCATTAAGTAATTCCTGTTTTAAATCTTTCTCCATCATACTTTCTTCAAAATGTTTTTCACATATTATACCTCTTTTTATGTCTTTTCTACAAAACTTTGACCACTTTTTATAACTAATTCTATATTACGTGGAAATGTAAAAAATTGTATATTGTTTTCATTTGATTTTATATTTCTACAGCCACTTACTGAGCAATAAAATAATTTTTTCTTTTTCTCCATTTTTCAAACTAATTTATAAACTACACAAAAAATCTGAATTATTAAAATTTTCTATGTTACTACAACTCACTATTCACATTCACAAACTGACAGATATGAAGTAACGAAAATGATTTTCATCGGTAGATCATTGACGTCATCAGTCACACACAAGTAACATCACCAAAAGCTTTTGTGTAATATACAAGCAGGAATGGATATGGATAACCTGTATTGTTTATAGACGTTGGGAGGGATGTAAATATGAGAGAAACATAAGAATATTTATATAGAAGAATTAGTTTGTAAGTTGCATGACTGGTTTTTTAAATTTTATATGGTTTTGAGTGGTACCATCACTTATTTGATATGATATTATACTTGAATAAGTAAAAATAAAAGGATATTTTGTACGCAAACGCTTTAGAATACAACAATTGACAATAGGGCTGGTTTCCAATTTTTTTTTTTGTATTGAGTTGATCGTCGTATTTAATATATGAATGACTTGAGAAAGGAGGTACAGTAAAACCTGTATAAGCCGGACCCTTTATAAGACGGAATACTGGCTAAGCCGGAAAAATTTTACGGTCCCGAGATTTTGAAGTTCATTTTCATATAAATTAACCCTCTATAAGCCGGAACCTGTCTAACGCGAACCCGGAATAGTAAAACATGCTTTATTTGTGTTTGTAGAACCTCTTTAAGCCGGAAAAAAAAAATTTAAAAAAGCGTCAAAGAGGAACAAAAAACGAACAAAAATGTCTTATTTGACATTACACATCAAAAGCTTGTCGTAATCGTCAATTCGCTTTTGTTTTATTCGTGAACATAAGAAAAAAAGAAAGAAACAAGTGACTGTACATAAATCAGCCTCTTAACATTTGCACATTATTGTTTTGTCATGAAAAAACTTCATATAAAAAAGGAACATAAAATGTATTACCGTTTTTTATATAAAGTTTTTTCGTGACATAAAACAAAAAGGTGCAAATGTAAACAGGCTGAATCAAAGACAGTAAACAGTTCATTTTGTCTTGTAAAGAAGTGTGCAGCTGACTTTCTATACTTTTATTGTGATTGAATATTATTTTAGGTAAGTGTACAAATAAACAGGCTGAATCAAAGACAGTAAACAGTTCATTTTGCCTTGTAAAGGAGTGTGCAGCTGACTTTCTATACTTTTATTGCGATTGAATATTATTTTCGGTAAGTGTACAAATAAATAAATAATTTTAAGAATAATTTTACATATTAAGTTAATAAATTTTTAGATAATTGGAAGATAATGAAAACTTTAACTCTAAAAGAAAAAATCAGTGTAATAGAAGATAAGAAGAAACATAACCTCTCGGTAAAAAATTTACAATTGAAGTATGGTTGTAGTAAAACACAACTCTACGATATTTTAAAAAACAAAATAAAAATTGAAGAAGAATGGCTTACTAACCAGAATCCCCGGATTAAAAGACATCTGAAAACAACTGGGAATGAAAATATAAATAATTGCATATATCAATGGTTTGTTCAAGCTCGTGCTAAGGGTCTGCCAATATCCGGTCCACTCTTACAACAGAAAGCCAGAGAAATAGCTCGAGATTTGAATTTAAATGATTTTAAAGCATCTAATGGTTGGCTAGAAAGCTTCAAAAAAAGGCATCAATTAACTTTTGCTAAAATTTGTGGAGAAGCCAAAGATGTTTTGCAAACAACAGTTGATGAGTGGAAAATTAAATTAAAAGATTTAATAAAAAACTATGACCTTAAAGATATTGCTAATTGTGACGAAACAGCATTGTTTTTTCGAGCCTTACCTGATAAAACAATGAAATTAAAAGGTGAAAGTTGTATCGGTGGAAAACAATCTAAAGAAAGGCTTACCGTGTTTTTGTGCACTTTTGCTGATGGTACTTTTGAAAAGCCTGTAGTTATTGGTAAATATTTGCGACCACGTTGTTTCAAAAATCTTGATTTGAAAAATTTGCCAGTTGTGTGGAAAGCGAATAAGAAAGCATGGATGACATGCAATATCATGGAAGAATGGCTTTTAGATTTAAACAAAAAGATGCAAAATAAAAATCGCCACATATGCTTATTTCTGGATAATGCAACGTCACATCCAAACATGAAACTAAGCAACATCGAATTGTTTTTTTTTCCGCCTAACACGACGTCCGTGTGCCAACCTTTAGATGCAGGTGTAATAAAGTGTTTTAAAGTTAATTATAGAAAACAAGTTCTATCTCACATAATCTCACTGATAGAAAATTGTTATAACGTTTACGATTTTACAAAGTCAATAAGCGTTACTGATGCAATTTACTGGATTCAAACTGCTGTTTCCAGGATCTCATCAAATTGCGTTTTAAATTGTTTCAAGAAATGTGGCTTTGAAATAGCAAATGTTGAAGATACACCTGTAAGAGCAACAGAATTGTTACCCTTAATGATAAGGGCTGATGTTGAAGATGTCACAGCAATAGATTATGTTAATATTGATGAGAAAGTGTTAACAGAGAATGAAAATTTTGAGTTTGAAACTGATGAAAATATAATAAATTCATCAGATGAATAGAACAGCCAGAAAATCAGATTGCAAAAGTTTCTGGCAGACAGGTTTTAGAAGCATTGGAGGTCGTTAGAAACTATGCTCTTAGTGTAGGAGACGCAAACATTTTAAATATGACATATGCAGTAAATAGAGAAGTTCAAAATCATATCTTAAAACAAAGTAAAAAACAAGCTACCATTTTGGACTTCTTTCAGGAGTAAAGTGCATTTTTTATAATTAAAATATAAAGTGAAATATATAAACATATAATTTTTTCTAGCTTTATGCTATAATTATGTTAATTTATGAAGAATACTTTAGTTTCATTACTTGTTATGTTGTTTTTTTTTTTTTTTCAGATTTTTGAAACATACATACATAGTATGTATGTACATATGTATTTTCTATTTTATAGAATATGTGAACTTTATTTAATTAAATAAATTTTGAATTTAAAATTGTTTTATGTGTTGTTATAATAAAATCATAGAGATATAGACGGTACATTTTCATTGGAAAATACATGACACCCTCCATAAGCCGGAAACCTGTACAATACGGAATTTTTTACCGGTCCCTAGAGGTTCCGGCTTATACAGGTTTTACTGTATTTCATATTTCATGTATTTTTATATTATTTATGTATGTGTTGTTATGTTAATATGCCTTGTCGCGTGCTATATGCTCTGATATAAATTACCACTACTACTTCTAATTGAATTGAAATACATATATACAATTGTATTTATATCAAAGACCATATAAATATATACATTTATATGGTCTTTGGTTATATGTATTACTTGTATAGATCTACATTATTTTTTGATGTAGGATTGTAGAATATTTAGCAACAAAGATTTTTACATATCCATACATTATAATTACTGTAGCATTTGTACTGTATTGTATACATTTATATGGTCTTTGATTATATGTATTACCTGTATAGGTTTACATTATTTTCTGATGTAGGATTGTAGAATATTTGGCAACAGAGGTTTTTACATATGCATACATTATAATTACTGTAGCATTATACCAGAGATACTATATATATACATATAAACATGTTTTTACATAGTATCACAGATCAGATACACTTATCTGTGATAGTATATAGTATCTTTGATTATACATAATATATGTATACATATGGATATATTATGGTTTTATTTTGTTATGTTTTTGAGTTCATTGACTTATGAATGCAAGATACGATTATATATTATCATATCCCGTGAATTGAATTTCTTCATGAAATTTTTAAAAAATGTCTTTTTTAATGTTTGGGCCTTAGGACTTCTGAATACATAAAGTATTATTCTGATTTATGATCAAAATATAAAAATTTAAAAATCATATGTTTTGTGCATTACCAAATTTTTTTATAGACTGAGTCAATTTTTTTTCTAACTAGATAAAAATTGATATTTTCAAATTAATATGGAACATAATTTATAAATATGTATATTTTTCTAAATCTTGAGGACAATGAATTTTAAATTATTTGCAATATTTTTTAAAAACAGAAAGCTTAAAAATATTTATTTCAAAATTTTTAAATTTTATTTCGTTGATGTTTTTTTTGTGGTATAAAGTATATACTCAAAAAATTCTAAATACTAAGGCTGATGAGCATTTAATTAGATTCAATGAAAATTGATAATTATTTGTAGCTTGAAAAATATTATATTTTTGTTCACAAATCATAACAATAAACAACATGTCATGAAGTCGAAAATAAATTATTTGTAAATTTATGTATTTTTATGATTGAATACAATCAAATTTTTTTCATTTATGTTTGTTTAAAAATAAATTATTAAGTAGAATGTGCCTATAATTCTAGTCCTAGAAATATTTTGGAGATCCGTATTATCAAAATACATATCTTCAGTAGTGATTCAAAAAATTATGTTTGAAAATAACGTGGAATAGGTTTACGTATAGTAAATTATAATTGTTTATTTGATTTTTGAATTCAAAATTTACCTTTGCATTTTAACATTTCTATTAAATTGATAGCTAAACTATTCAATATCATTCTTAAACCAAATTGCCGACAATAGAAAATAAAATTGTAAAATTAATAATATTTTTCTACCTATAACTTTGAATGGAAATTTTTTTAATTTGACTCATTCATTTAAAAAGCACGAGAACTGGTTAATTCTGCATGGTGCGGTCGTGGAGTTAGTAAAAAGAGGAAGTTAATCTGACCTGCCCATACTTTAGAATATATTATCAGAAATTTGAATAACCTCTGACATTTAGTATTAGTCATAAATATTTTATACAGCATTTTTTTTGAACAAAAGTTTTAAAATTGCATGTATTTTTAATTCTGTTTTTTCTATAAAATATCTGTAACTTTGTTTTGAACTTAAATGAACCTAATGAAATCGGACAAAAAAGCGATGAATTATCAATCGTTTTTTTAATACAGTTGAAATTATACAATTTTTTAATATTTTAATAGGTGATATTATATTTAATTATTTATTATTATAATTTTATAAATTATACTATAAACAAATTTATGGATTTATAATATTTCGAGGATGCATTTCCCATTATTAATTGATTATAAATTAAATGCCGTGTAAAAGTAGTTGTGAACAATACTGTACACCCAGTTTTAATTTAACTATAGTTGGACGGCAGTTTTCAAATTTAAAAATTTTAAAATCAAATATATTAGTATATATGATTCAATAAAGTATAATATTAATATACAAATTATGTATAAAAATATCAAAGAAATTCATAGCAAAACAGAAGAAAAATTTTGCATTTACGCAACCTGAATAAAAGTGGTAACGTAGTAAATGAATCATAAATTCTTCAAATATAGATATTGTGGTATCTTAAAAGGATATTTGCTCGAGGCCTGTTACCTATCAAAATTGTTATTTAATTCTTTTTAGAGGAAAATCGTCCCAGTGCAGTGTGATTGATAAATATTCGGTAATTATAAACTTTTGCGGTCAGTTAGTTTTTTTAAACATTAAAAATCGATAAATATATGAATCTTCATGATTCTAGTCTCAAAATGTTCCACTTAACCTCGGATTTATTAAAAAACTATTATAGTTACAGTTTGATGCGTAGAATAGTGTGGTAGATAGTTAAAAGAGCATATGAAGAAATCAGTTTAATTCAGTTCAAAAATGTTGATCAGGATTAACAAATGACGCTAATTATACAACACTTTTTATACTCTTTTAGCACCCCCGCACCCACCTGCCAATATTCTCTTTTTTTCATTTATATTTTATTTTTCATTCTATAAAATTTTTCAATCTTACTAATGAAAAATTACTCATGAGTAATCACCACCCACCTCCCCCACACCACTCCCCCGCATCAAAGAACCACTATTATATTATATTCATAAATCCGAAATCAAACCGAAGTTGAAAAAAAATAGCAAAAAGGTTGACTTTTCAATTTTTTATGAGTAAAAAACCAGCCGATAGCGGAAGTGTATATGTAATTACCAAATAGAATAAATTAATATCATTGGCTGAAACATATAATATAAATATGAACATTTTTGAGAGACTTGATCATATATATTTATTTTCAATGAATGGTTTATGCTCGTGTATAAGGATATGTAAGGATCCATATTGAATTGAAGACGATCTCGTATACATACATACATAAATCATATAACACGAATAAATAACTTTTGATATAACCAAAGACCGATATAATATAATATATTATATCATGGTATATTATATTGATCTTTGATACGATGATATTGATTCAATACGATGTAAAAATTCATTCTAAAACAATTTTAAAAATTAGAGTAAACGGTTTACATAATAAATTGTAGACATGAATAACATGCTGCTTGCTTATGCATAGTAAATACTATATGTATGAATGTACTATTTATATGATATACATGATTTTATGTATACATCGTATATAAATATGGTATTTTGTACATATACAAGTGTTTCCGATGGATTTCCTCTAAAAAAAATTAAATAGCAATTCTGATAAATAACAGGCCTCAAGCACATATAAAATAAATACTCATATGTCCAAAGTTCATATAAAGAAGTGTAACCAAATTTTTCTAGAAACCGACAAAACCAACCGACAAAAACTAACCGACAAAAAGCAACCGACAGAAGCTTTCGTGAGAAAGGCTTTTTCTAGAGAATTGGGTTTTAGTTAAAATTACATATAAAATTTGGAAAAGGTTACTATTTGAAACTGATACATGGGAAAGGCTACCTTTTGAAATGAAATATCTAAAATGAAACTTGTGAAAAAGAAGAAAACATTATAAAAAAATTCGAAACTTTATTCTTTTTTATCAATAATTCATAACAACATAACAAAAAATAATTCGTACAAATAAAAATAACCTTTTTGATACCTAGGTTACCTTTTGAAAGAAAAAACTGATTTTCGATTCGATTTTTAAAGGAGAAATGGAAACTTTTTCAAATTATTTAAACTATTTCTAATAGAAAAAAAACTAACTAATAAAATGGCATATCTAACTCTTTTTTTTTTTGAAAAACTCCTATGATACCCTTTTAATTCTAATAGACACATTAGAGGCGGCTCCTGGTATACGGCTAGGAGGGCTCAGCCCTACTAAGAATATCGTAATTTTCAATCTTATAAATACCAATAAATAAATTTAAAAATTATTTTTCACATTAATAATATTTTTATAATCATTTGTTCAAAAAAACCGTGTGAAATTTAGTTAATTTTACAATACTCAAGTGTGTATAACGAATACATTATTTTTTCATAAAATACGCATAAGAAAAAATCGTTATAACTGCCTCTCTGAATTTTAAAAATATTTATAAATATCAAAGATAATGTAGGGCTTACCATCAAAAACTATATTATCTTTGTAAATATGTACAACAAAAATGTATGAAAAAAAGTTCGAATAAACCATACATATAATTTTATTTCCGTTTCACTCAGTATTAATGTATATTTCTACCTCATCCAATACAAACACATGTAATAACAATAATTACCATTCAATCAAACATTCAAACTGTCTGACTGTCTATTCATCGGGACTAATTCACTACCAGCCCGGATGAACTCACCATATAACTCTGTGAGAAGAAATGAATAATTAGTTTTAATTCATTCCGTTGTGATTTTACAAAAACAATTTATATGTCCTCGATCCGGGCTGTTTTGAAGTAGTCCTCTCATATGAATTGTTATTGTATTTCATTTTTGTATTACAGCACATACAATGAGCATAATGTCTGTTGTTTGTGCGGTAAAGTGAAGTAAATGGTGGTATGTACTATGTATGTATACTGCTTTGCTTATCTTCTATTCCTTCATTTCTTACTTTTCTTTGATCTATATCATTGACTTTATAATAATACATAGACTCAGAAATCCCATACATTTTTTATTTCGAATTATTTTCTAAATCGGGTAGGTGATTTCAGAGCCATATGCGGCAAATAAAGTAACTAAAAATATTGCATACTAATGGGATTTTAAATATTTTTCATTTGATCTAAAAAAAAACAAGAAGAAAACTGCTTGATAACTGCATAGAGTACTATTTGTTAGTGTAATGTTGCTGTGCTGTTGCTGTATAGTGTCATTGACTATATAATAATACATAGACTCAGAAACCATACAAAGAGTGGTATGTAAATTCAGAGCCGCAGCTGGCGAATTTATGAACTAAATTTTTTGATTTTGAATTAAAAATTATCAATTTTGCATAAAAATAGGCACGATATTTTGAAAATCCATTTAAAATAATAAATTTTGCATAAAAATAAACGCCACATTTTGAAAATGAATTTATATAAGTATTACATTAGTTTGTAGATAGTGTATATTTGATATTGTTACTATATAGTTATTATGTTGTTTGTTGTAATCTACATATATGTCAAAGATATACGTATATATATGCATACATATAGAAAATATTACACGGCGATTCAATCCTGATTGTATTCTGTATAACGTATAACTTATATCTTGATTGTATTGTGTTAACTGATACAACACATGTTAGTTAAATACAATAAATATAATAAATATGGATCGTATCATAAGACATAATATAATGAATGATCTTTTTTTAAAAGGGTAGATTTTTTTCTCTTTATAATTTTCTTATTGTTTACGAATATTACATAATGAATGTATTCCATTTATTTCATTCATTATTTTTGTGCCTTACTTTATTATGATAATATAAATTTAAAAGAAATGTGAATTTCGCTTTTAAATTTGACATCGTCGATTTTTATATGCATTACATGATTGATATTAGAGGTGGGCGATAGCGAATGATTTCAACAATCGATAGTTTGATAGTGAATGAATTCAACTATCGATAGTATCGAATGCGATAGTTTTTACTATCGAATAATCATTCGATAGTTTTAGCCTTTGTTATAAAATAATAATGACATATACCACCGTCACCGTCCCATTTTCCATTCCAATCGGCACGAAAATGGAGCTATGTTATATGTTTATCACTTAATATGACATCCCTGTCCTTTTGTTCTAAATCTGAAATGCCATTTGTCATTTTTGTTTTGATATAAAATTTAATTAGGAAAGACTTTTCTGCTTAAATATGTAAATATTTACATGTGTAAATGTTGACTTAACTTTTAAATTAGATAAATAAAGAAAACAATTAAGAACCTGTTTTTTATTCGTGTATACCTAAAACATTTTAACTTTGTTTTTCAATACTGAAATCTTTTACTCTTTGTGTATTTTTTTGGTATCCCTGAAAAGGACCAATTTTTTATATTATTGATTTATTGATTTCAGCTCGGAAAACGTACAACCAAAAAGTTAAAATTATGCGTTATTGTTTTAAAACTTCCATTCTGCTAACAGTTTCTTTGGCTTCCTTAATACCTTGTGACAACCAAATACAAGTTTTTCTCATTAAAACTAATATTAAAAAATCTAAAATTTGAATTTTATGGTCATTGCACTCATCATCTTGACGAAACCACGTTGGATGCCGAACATTTGTTAATTCAATAGCTTTTTGTTTCAGAATTTTTTTAATATTCCTACTGTGCTTATTTGAATTGTAATATTTTTCAAAAACTTCAACTTGTGTCGAACAAATTTTGAAAAATTCTTCCGACGGACATTTGAGTGCAACACTTTAATCTTTGGTGTAAGATTTATGACATATGAAAAAATTATTTGGTATGTCTATTGTAAAATTATTTTCAACTATTAAATTTAGACAACGATTACACTTGAACTTTTCAATCGTTTTATGGGCAACATATCCAGAAAAATATTTCAAAGAATTTTGTGATAAAAGATCTGTTAATTTTTCTGTTTCTTTTGTATCGGCTATCCAATCACTACCATCAGTTTGATTTTCTTGAATTTGTTCAGATATGCTTCCCATACTTCTATATAATTTAATTTAAGGAATCTGGTGCCGTTAAAGGTTCAAGTTCATCATAAGGAAGACAATTGGATGAAGTCTGGACCAATTCTAATCTAACATGTTTTTTTCCTATCATGTGTTTCACATTTGTGTGATATTCTCTAGCAGAAGGGAATCGGTTGTATCCACCCATAGAACGTAAGGTAGAAAACTGATTTTCTACAATATCTTGTTGGAGTTTTGAAGTTAGGAGAAATTTAGTTTTTGGTACACCTTTGAAAATTTCTAATAATTTGAAAATGCCGTTAATAAAATGAATACAACCATCTACGCATATACTCTAACGGGTTTATTATTTTTTTTTTGAAAAAACTTTTATTTTTTCAACATATATTTTCATATCATGCAAAACATTTATGGAAAATCTGTTGTCTGAATAAAGAGGTCGTTTGTATATATTTTTGTTGGAACTACATTTGCTTACATTGAAAACATCAAATAAGTGATTGATTTTTTCAACAAAATTAGCTGTCGATGTAGCGACTTAGGAATATTTATTTTCAAATTTATTTGAACTTTGCATTGCACTAATAGCTGATGCTACAGACCAGCTAAAAACTTGAGCAGCAGTTTTGACTTTCATTTTTTGGAAATTGTTTGGCCAAATGTGCCTTGAAGTTAATTTGACACACAACCTAGTTGTTCTACTTTTATCTTCAATGTACAATTTTTCAATTATGTTCCAATCAACTTTGCCATCAATGGTTTGTAAATAATTTAATAAAAGGATATTTCTTAAAGATTTTAATAAATGAACGACGTCAAACATGGTATTTATTGGTCTTTTATTATTTTAACCTTGATCACAAATAAGAACAACTATATTTATGTGAGATTCTTCACATATTTTTAAAATTTTCAAAATCATTTCTTTTAATAAATTTCCTTTTATTGGACCAGCAGATAGAGTATGGCCGATTATATAAGACCAACTCGAAAAAAGACCTCGTATTAAAAACATACATGCGTCAGTAGCAACAGCATTTTCTCTCGTGATACCACTATCAACAACGCCTTCAATATAGTGCAATTTACTGTTGTATTCTAACTCAAGTCTAAGACGAATTTCATCAAAAATTAAAACGGCTTGACGAGTTTTTAGATCAGAATTTCTAAACCTTAAGTTGGTCTAAAACAGAATAATATATACCAGGAACAATGTTTTTTACGTGAAGATAATTACGTAAGGTGTCAGGATGAGGCAAATTAAATTTAAGAGATCTCATATATTTATAAGATTTAGGAGAATTATAATATATATTATGAGCAAGAATCCTATGATCTTTAAGAAAAGATTCAGTCTTGGACTTTTTAGTCAATAACATTTTGCAAAATGTTTTGGGTGCTTCTGCAATATTTAAACTATCAATAGCATTTTCAATTGAAAAGTTGGCATACTTTTTTTTCAACAGTAAATATTTCCTCCTTATATCTCCATCCTTAGATGTTTTCTTTTTCAATTCGAAATATTTACGTTGCCAGTATGAAGAATTTTTTTGATGTTTCATACATTGATTGCAACAAGTTTCCATATCTGATGAAAAACGAATTCGTTTATTTATGGGTTCTTGTTCAGTAAAATTTTCAAAATTTTCGTTAGTTTCTTCAAAATGATCAATACATTTGAAACATTGTCCGTTTAGGTCAATTTTTGTTAAATGTAGAATTTTCTTCAGTTTCAAAGTCGTATTCAAAATCATCAGATAATTTTAATGATGGGACTGCATGTCCTGAAAGTCGACAAGCAGCGAAATTTTCTGGAGTGAAATGTTTGTGACAAATATAATATCGACCAGGATTTAAATCAATATTAAGAGCATCTCACCAACTTTTAAATCTTTTTGTTCCATATGGTGGAAAAATTGAAAATTTTTGAGATTTATCAAGTCTCGAAGAGGATTCACACAATTTCACAACACAGATGAATATGACCTCTCTTTTTCTATTCATATTCTCAAATTAAAAAAATAAAAAACAAGCAAAAAAAATTGGCCAAAATAAACCCAGAAAAAAAGAAATTTGAAAATAAAATTTTAAAAATGTTTTTTGAACGGAAATATAAAACAATAACGGAATATGCTAAAATAAATGTTGAAAAAATAAAATAATTAGTTAAAATAATAAATTTACTCTATCACTTCCTTATTATTTTCAAAGGAACAAGACTTTTCAAAACTAAAATTCAAAATTTTACTTTAAAATTTAATTGATATGTATTTAAATATATCACTATTCAAAATATTAAAAAAGTTAAATTTATTCACTCCGTTTTTTTTTTCTAAAATTTAAATTCGAATTCTACAATGAGTCTGAAATGCATTAAATCATTAAACAGATTGATTATAATGACACAAAAATCATTGAATAAAATATCAAAAATAATACAATTTCTTAAAAATCTACCTGTCAAGGATATTAAAATTATTTTTTTTATCTAGATACCTCTTATATGAATGAAAATTTACAAATATTATACTATATGTAGTCTAATATTAGATTTATTGCAGAAAAAGGTTCTGAATTTAATTTTCCAATTCACAAAAAAAAAATAAAAAAATCGATATTATAATAAAAGATTTGCATTTCAATAAATTGAATGGTAAATTTCGGCACATGAAGTTATAAATTTGTACATTCAGGCCCGAACCTACCATAGGAGCAAGTGGAGCACTTGCTCCGGGCGCTGCAATCTTGGGGCGCCAAAAATAATCTACATTTTTTTTATAAAACAATTTATATAAATATTCAAAAAAAAAAAAAAATATTTGACTTATGCAAATAATACAAAAAATATAAACATTTCTTATGTCTATATGTTAATATCTATGAGTTCTAGACCATTAATGATATATGAATTTATATCAAATTTGGAAAAAAATTCAAAATTTTTTTATATGTAATTTTTATGTGTATGTACAATATGGAAATGGAGAGCCAAATCCAAAAAATTAAAACTAAAATATAAAATCATTCTTATATAAGTATATGATATATGTACATATTAAAAACATATGTACTACATTTGAATATACGTATACTGTGTACATAATATCACAGACAATATATTCTGTTATAATATGTAGATATAATTTCTTATATTCCTGTATCCCATCCCCATGTATTCGTATATCTATTTATATAAATATTCAAACATCTATTATCATTTATGTTTATTGTCTGTCTTGTCTATCCATATTCAAAAGCAACATAATTCGATTGATTATTATTTCTATTTATTAGACTGCAAAGCAAACAGTCTAAATCTATTCATAAGTACATTGTAATGGAGCACTAAAATTATCTGCTCCAACGCATGAAAAAATTTTAATATCTACATATTAAAACAGAAAGCATCGCATACAAATATTATTTAGTTTTTTCTATGAGGTATGCGTTAGAATGGAGCACTTAGAAAATTTGCTCCAACGCATCAATTTTTATATTTATAATTTAGTGCTTTCAATGGTTAGGTATACACAAATGTATGTACAAATTAATGTGTATCATTATACGTATGTTTATTGTTTGTGGTATCATTGATATCATGCTGTACACGTACAGACTTTACTATAATTGTTATTTCTTTCATTCTCTTTCTTTTCTTTTTTCTATGTGCATTGATATTGAGAAGTGTATATATATTGTTTTGCTCAAAATATTTTGTTGTTGCAATTTATTTGTCATGTGGTATTATGTGTAGTATCAAGGAAAAGCGAATAGGAACTTATTGTTTTTGTTTTTATATCATATACTATGTACTTTATCAAAAAATACATCGTGATGTTGTTACTTTAATGTTATATATACAATTGCACAGTAGCCGGCGTTAAATAAGACTAACTGATATGATATTTGATAATAATTTTTGTGTGAGAAATTTTACAGCATTTTAGTCGTTTTCTTCTATATAATCTAGATGATATTTGATATACTACTCAAGAGAATTTGTTTGAAAAAAAAAAATAGATATTTTAAAACATTTTTAGTAATTAATATTATTTTCAACCCAATGTATAAATTATATTCTACATCTTTTTCTATAAGTTACATTCTTTCAACGAAATAAGATGTAGAATATAAATTTGTGACGCCGACTATAACTTATATTTCATATTATTTATACTATTTTGTACACTGTGTGTTCTAAGTATGATATTCAAAATTTTAATGATATTAAAAACTTTTTAAAAATTTATATTTTGAATTTTTTTTAGTAGGAGGGTAATTTATGATCTTAAATTTTAGCCATTAAACGATGTGAAAATTTCTAAATTTTTCTTTTTTTTTATTGTTTTACGTTTTTAACCGTTCAACGTTCAATTCATATTTAAAATTCTTTAAAAACCAGATGAAATACCCTATTACATATTTGCATTTTTATTTTGCATGTTTGAATGAATTTTTTTTTATACGTGGTAGAGGGTTTATCAGTATATATCTGCATCCAAGTTCAAAAAATAATACATAATATAAAATTATTTTAAATTAAGTTATTGCTTTTCAAAAATTATATTTGGTTTTTTTTACGCGTATTTTTATTGCATAACAAAAATTAATAAGATTTTTCTTTTTGAATATTTGAAATGAGTGCAATATTGAAAAAAAAAATTATCCCCTACGGTGGAATTCTCATTAAAAAAAAACGCGTCTATCAAGTTTTACCTCTTGGGTGGCGTTGAAAAGATTATACAGGATGTCCTGAGTTCGGGTGCAGGCATTTTGCCAGCATATAATATTATTCAATTATAAAATATATGATATACTATAAATATTATATATTAAATTGGTAGAACCCACAGTTACATTTTTTTCCATAACTCAAAATCCACGACAGATAATTGAATAATATAAAATGCTAATGAAAGGCAATTCATTGGTTAATATTTTAAATAAACCTAAATTTAAAAAAACCAGGGCAAAGTTTTGAGATATTTAACCTTGAACTCAAAATTTAGCATTTTTTTCTATGAAAATTTGAATTTGATGTACCATATCTTTGGCATCACTGGACGGATCTGTACAATTTAAGTATCAAAGTAACGACTGATTGATTATCTTTCCAATGAATGCAGAATAATTCAAAACGACTAAGAATTTCGTGAATTATGACCACAAATAGGAAACAAGTCACTTGACATAAAAAAAACTTCTGAGCCCTCTTTCTACTCACTCGTTGATATTAGAACCAACCGCCACTTTGAAGCAATTTGATATTAAATTTTGTATACATACGTACATACATTCATTTTCATATTTGTTTATTTGTCCATTTTCTTCTATTTTGTTTCCTTTATGTACTTGTTAATGATTTCGCTACGTTACCGTTACATTCTGAATTTTATTTTTTGTTTTGTCTTTTCTTAGAATAAGAAAGAAAATTATTTACAATGCAAATTGCTATCATATTATTCAAATCAACTTGTTATTATATGTTATTTTGTAAAGAAATGAACATATTTCATAAAATTTCCCAAAATGTCACAAAATTACCTGTTTTTTTGTAAAATCTAAAAAAAAAGTTTTTTGCAAACTGGCAGCCCTTCATAATATACAATTTAATATATTTCCCTCGGATTTAAATTGAGATCTGATCACCCCACACACAGGACAGATTTATACAAACGCAATGTGAAAGAATATAGAAAAGCATGCCTATCTTGCCTGTACTGACTTCGATTTCTGAAAATAGTATAGTGCAAAATAATTTAAAAAAAATAACAGAAAGTAAACAATCACAATGACAAAAACATTTTTTGAATGTATTTGTTAGGTATTTTCGTTGTGTGAGTTTTCAATTTTAATTTTCGATTTCAGGAACACAAGCTCTGAAGTATATATCCTTTTAAGATACCACAATATCTATATTTGAAGAATATATCATTCATTCACTACGTTACCACTATTATTCAGTTTGCGTAAATGCAAAATGCACTTTGATCATGATCAAAATTTTTCTTCTGCTTTGCTATGACTTTTAGATATTTTTATACATAATTTGCATATAATACTTCATAAATCATTTATAGTAATATACTTGATTTTAAAATTTTTAAATTTGAAAACTGTCTTCTAACTGTATGGTTAAATTCAAACTGGATGTACAGCATTGGTCACAACTACTTCTACACGGCATTTAATTTTTAATCAGTTAGTAATGGGAAATGCATCCTCAAAACATTATAAATTCATACATTTGTTTAGTGTACATATATTATTATAATAATAAATAATTAAATACAATTTCAACTGTATTAAAATATTGTGAGAACGATTGATAATTCATCGCTTTTTTGTCCGAATTCATTAGGATCATTTTAGTTCAAAACAAAGTTACATACTCGTATATTTTATAGAAAAGAACACAACTAAAAATTAAAAAAGTAGGAGCTTATTTTATTTATATAAAAAACATGCAATTTTAAAAACTTTTGTTTAAAATAAATGCTATATAAAAATATTTACGACCAATACTAAATGTCAGAGGATATTCAAATTTCTGATAATATATTCTAAAGTAGAGCAGGTCAGATTAACTTCCTCTTTTTTGCCAACTCCACGACCGCACCATGCAGAACTGACCAGTTCTCGCGCTTTTTAAATGAATGAATCAAATTAAAAATTTTCATTCAAAGTTATAGGTAGAAAAATATTAAAAATTTTATAATTTTATTTTTTTTTGTCGGCAATTTGATTTAAGAATGATATTAAATAATTTATGAGCTATCAATTTAATAGAAATGTTCAAATACAAAGGTAAGTTCTGAATTTAAGTAAGCAATTTTAATTTACCATACGTAAACTTATTCCACGATAATTTCGAAACATTATTTTTTAAATAATATTTATTTATATTTATATTTATTTTATTTATTTATATTTTTAATACTGATGATATTTTGATAATACGGACCTCCAAAATATTTCTATGACTAGAATTATAGACATATTCTACTTAATCATTTATTTTTAAGCAAACATAAATGAAAAAAATTTGATTGTATTCAATCATAAAAATACATAAAATTACAAATTTAGTTTCGACCTCGTGTATTGTTATAATTTGTGAACAAAAATATAATATTTTTCAAGCTACAAATAATTATCAATTTTCGTAGAATCTAATAGAATGTTCATCCGCGCTGGTATTTAGAATTTTTTGAGTTTATACTTTATACCACACAGAAAAAACATCAACGAAATAAAATTTAAAAATTTTGAAATAAATTTTTTAATCTTTCTGTTTTTAAAAAATATTTTATATAATTTAAAATTCATTATCTTCAAGATTTAGAAATATATATTTATGAATTATGTATGTTACATATTAATTGAAAACAAAATATCAATTTTTACCTAGTTAAAAAAACAAATTTGACTCAGTCTATAAAATCGCACAAAACACCTGATTTTTAAATTTCTATTATATGATCATAAATCAGAATAATACTTTATGTATTCAGAAGTCCTAAGGCCCAAACATTAAAAAAGACATCCGTTAAACATTTTAAAAAGAAATTCAATTCACGGGATATGATATAATCGTATCTTGCATTCATAAGTCAATGAACTCAAAAAGATAACAAAAAAAACCATAATATATCCATATGTATACATATATTATGTATAATCATAAAGGGTATCTGATCTGTGATATTATGTAAAAACATATATATATATGTATTGTTCAAACTTGTCCATATGCCCATATTTGTCTAAACTTTGACAAAGAAAGAATATTCACCAATAAATTTTTTATATCTCGGTATGCGATAATTAAGATGCCTATCAGAATTCAGTTCGGTTAAATACTTCATAAGATAGCTTAGCATTGTGCTCGAATAAATGAGTTTATTGAAAAATATGAGATTTCTGTACTTTAAATAAGATAGAAGAGGACAACCTAAAATCGAATTAATGTTTGCTGAAACATGTGACCATCTCGAAAGTTTAAAAATATAGTCAGTCATTGCAGACAGTCATTGAAAGCTACGTTCAATTTGTATTGACAGCGCGAGTACAAGCGAGGAAAAATCAAAAAGCCATAGAGAAAGTATGGTAGAAGAAGTATGCCTGCTAATTTTAGGCGCAACTCACATGACAGGAAAGAAGCAGTAAACCTCAGACTATTGACGGCTTCGTATAGTTTTTTCAGACGCTAGAGCCCGGTTTGGCTTTTTGATAAAGCGCTTGGTTTGGGAGATTTGACATAGACTGTCATGCAGATTACCTGTAAGTGCATCTACAGCATTTTTCACCACCGTCGTGGGCACACCAATTACTGGTTCAAGGCCTATGAAACTCGTTTCGGCGCCTTCTTTAGCAATGCTATCGGCTGCCTCATTGCCTTCAAAGCCCTGATGTCCTGGTATCCAAATGATATCCACGGAATTATGTCTTGCAACATAATTCAATCTAGATCTGCATTCGAGAACAATTTTGGAGGAGACGATTGGGCTGTTCAATGCTTTCAGCGCAGCTTGACTGTCGCTGTAAATACAAATGGACCTGCCCTTCCATCCTCTTTCAATTGTCTAATGAGCTACTTTAAGAATCGCATATATCTCCGCCTGAAAGACAAAGGTATGCGATCCAAGTGGGTACGCATGTCTAGAATCAGAAGATTGCAGACACCAGCCGGCTCCAGCGCTGTCGCCTGTTTTACATTTGGTGTACTGCGGCAATAAGAAACAGGGGAAATAGTATTCGTAACGGGCGAAGTGCAATGTTGATTTAATACATGTTTGTTGCGATACGCGGATAAATTTGGTTCTCTAATTCTAGAAAACTGTGAATTTTATCATACTTAGAAATTAGGTTACTCTAACTCTAAGTACATACTTGTATATTTCGCGAAATTATTTCTTTAAGAACGAGCGTTGCACTGATTCTTAAAGAGTAAGGCAGAGTCAATACAGAAAATAACACTTTTTGTGGTTTCTGATCAACTGATTTATTGTTAAAAAATTCTTCTTTATATATCTCAAATTTACCATACATTTTCATACAAAGTTCATAGCATAGTTCACTGAACTAATTTCAAGTCAGCATTAATTTTATGCATTGTACATATGAGTTATAATTATTTAAAAAAAATTTTTTATATATTTTATTTTTTTATGTGAAAAATGTTTAATGAACTGAGCTATTTACAAAGTGTAATACAAATTACGTATATTAAGAATTATATGTAAAAAAAAATGCTTATGTCAACATAAATGTAATAAAAAAAATTAAATTTAAATAGGTAGCACACATGAAATTTGAATATACATAAACAAAACAAAAATAATTACAACTTAATCTATTATGAAGTAATTTAATTTGCTTCAACAATCCATCTGGGTCATATTTGCATTCATAAACCTTTTTGTTAACACCTAGGTTACGTAAATTAGATCAAAGGATTTTAGGAGCTAGTTCAGGACTGAGTTTAGAAATATAATGAGCTCTTTTAGCATCCCTGACGATACAGTTAACTCTATTTCTGCATTTATTATAGGAGATGCGAGAATTAAATGTTCTTAACTTTTTGTACTTGTGAAATAGAAATTCATGCTCAGCTATAAGATTTTTGATGCTATGTGAGAACTAAGAGTAACTGCTGGTACGTGTCTTTTTGCTCTTAATAGGAATAAGGGCATTGAATAAAGCAAATAATTGAGAATTTAAATAATAAATCCAATTATCGATGGAATCCATGCTATACAAATTTTGAAGATTCAAATTAGCGCAATCAGCGAGATTTTTAAGCACATTTGCATTAGAGAAATCTCTAAATACACGACAAAACATAATGTGTTCTAGCCGTACAGGGAAATTATAACTTAAAAATGGTTAAGATTACTAGGTGGACAAACCTGATTAAATGATATTGAAGCTAAAGAAACTTCCGTAATGAACAAGTCCAGCAGTGATGGATTAGAAGAATTAAAATAGGTAGGTTGACTATTGACCACTGTCAGCTTGAATCCTTGGAGAAGGTTCATAAAATTGTCAACCATCGTGAAGTTACGTAAAATATTAACATTAAAGTCACCAGCAAGAATTATGTCTGTATATAGTTTAGAATAAGTCAGAAGAAATTCTTCAAATTTAGCAGCATTCTCAATTGAAAATAAACCAGGAGGTAGATACACAACATAGATTATATTACTTGCTTTAAACTCGAACACACTGTTTGAGGAGGCTTTCAAAAAATTTCTTAATGAGTCCCTGATGAAAATTACTACACTTCCACGAATCCTACCTATTCGATCATTGCGATACAACCTGCAACCATGGATTGCCACTAAGAAAGAAGAAATATATGGACTAAGCCAAGTTTCGGAAACTAGAATCGCATACAAGTTAGTATTAGAAAACATCGCATTGAATCCATATGATTAAGAGCGTAAGCTTCTGGCATTTATATGGCAAAGATTAAGAATATTAGTATTGCTGCTAGTAAAGGTGTTGGTCAACACCCTCACCCTGTCCAAGCAGTTGATGAAATATTGAGCAAATAGGTTCACAAAAAACGAACAATAGAAAACAATAATTAGGCAAAATTTAGATTTAGAGAAATTGTGCACAATAATTATATAGAAAACGTAAAATATTAATAGTAATATAAAAACTAATAATCTAAGTAATCTAACTACTAACAATAATAAATTAATTATAATAACTATGGAACTCAAAAGTAAAATAATTATAAAAAATTATAATAAATTGTTATGCAAAATGCCAAAAAATTATGCATAAATAGACAGCACTTAATTTTAAAAAGCAATGGTTAATGAGTGTAAGAAACAGTAGTTTCAAAGGTTGAAAAATTTAGTGTACCAACGATACATTACAGACAGAGACAGTCGGTCACCCGGCCTGATTTATAAACAACACTAGTTGATCGATAGATGATATTTTCGTGAATTTAACGTCACCTTTCCTCCTTTTAACATTAAGATATCAATAGTGGTAATAGCATGAAGAGCGTTTAATTTTCGGTAGAACTCTGTTTTTTCTTCACTGCAAAATCCGTTGGTATTCAACTCTCAAGGACCTTGGTACGATTGTTAGAAGAAAAGCCGCTGTCAATATCATTAAGAGATATAGGTTTTATACGCAAATGGATGGCTTTCAGAAAAATTTATTTTTCAGCATTACATAAATGTTTTACTGTAATCGGTCCAGAGTTCTTGCTAGCTTCAGAGTTATTTGGTGTTGATAAATCTGTATTGAATTTTTTTTTGACTTGAAGGTTTGAATAAATGGAGAAAGAGGTATTTTTAAACAATATGTTACCTTATTGTACAGATCAGCTGGATTCTTCCCAACCACAAATGGAACAGCAGTCATAACGACGTCACACATACGTTTATGTCGATGTACATTGGTTATAATGTTGTCCATGCCAGCGTCGATGATTACAATATCACCTTCGAGCTTATCCACTTTGGCATCCAAATCAGCAACTTTATTTAGAACTTCATCACATTTAACATTTATTAATTCAATAGAAGAATCGATTTTAGTTAAGATTTGATCAATTTTGTCGCTGAGAATAAAATTAGTTTGACGTTTGAAAACTAAGTATACAAAACAAACAAATTATGAAGATTTTATGGCTGAACTTCCGAATCTCTAGCTCGTGATATAACAAGACATTTTCGGAATGATACTTTGGGATGTCCTCTTGTGTCATATGTCTTTGTTTGGGGAAATTTGATATTTGGGAGAAAAGTACCGTTAAAAATTTTTCAAAACGTGAAAATGAAAGAGACGTTCATGGATTTTTTAATAGTATGTACATTTAGTTTTTTTTAATCAGATAATAGTTTTCAGTTCAGAAAGGCAACTAAGATGGGAGTGAAACAGTACAAACTACTTTTATCACATTAGGGCAGCAACATAAATTTTAGAATTAGATCTAACATGAGCAGCATTTTCTGCTGTTGCTGCTTTGTCATTTTAATTCACGCCAGAAGAATATATGCTGGCTAAATCAAAATGCTGTTTCTGTTGCTGCTTTGGTTATAATTGACCACTTTGTGGGTAATTGTGCCAAAAACGACACACTCATATAAATAAAAAAATCGAAAAAGCTTCATCGAAATCAAAAAAAATTTTCAAAATTTTTCGAATTGCTTTGAGTTATGAGCCCTTTACACAATTATAATCATTTGAATAAACGTGTCTGACACTGTGTATTATAATGGAATTGTTTTTGTAAATCAAGTTATCAAAACTAATTGTGTACTAATTGTAAACGGACCATAGTGTTTCGAATTTGTTCTCATTTATTATAAATATTTGCTCTCACTACATGAAATGAAATTCAAAATTTTTCGATATGCTTTAAGTTATGTGCCGTCTAGACAAGTAAAAACATTTGAATAAAACTTTCTCTCATTGCGTTAAAATTAAAATATATAATGGAATTGTTTTTGTTAATCGAGTTATCACAAACTAATTCACAAAGACGGACCATAGTGTTTCGTTTTTGATATTCCACACATATAAATATTATTTATATGTATTTATGTACATATATTTTGAGAATTAAAAATAGAATAAATTAATATCATTGTTTGGTACATAAATAAATTTGAACATTCTTGAATGATTTTGATTATATACATATATTTATTTTCCATGTATGGTTTATGTGTAATTATAAGTAAAGTAAAGTAAAGTAAAGTACATACAAGTGTAATTATAAAAAAAGATTATTCAAAGATATATGTATATCACGATCTATAATGTGTATAGTATAGTATCCATGATTTATCTTAATATATTTCTTTATGAGAATATTTGTGTGTTATGTTAAATAGGAACCTGTTTGGTATTTATTAAAGGAATAATTTAAAGTATTTTCTTTTGAAATGGTATCAACTCATTTTATATTATACATACATAGATATATGAATATATGGTAATTCCATATACACTTTCGCTATCAGCTGGTTTTCTACTCATAAAAATTGAAAAAGATAACCTTTTCGCAATTTTTTTTTCAAATTTGGTTTGATTTCGGATTTATGAATAAAATATAATAGTGGTAGTTTGATGCGGGGGAGTGGTGTGGTTGGTAGTTGAATACTCATGAGTAATTTTTCATTGGTAGAAAAATAGAATATTGGCAGATGGGTGCAGGGTGCTAAAAGAGTATAAAAAGTGTTGTTTAATTAGCGTCATTCGCCAACACTGATCAACATAGAACTGATTTTTTCATATGCTCTTTTAACCATCTACCACACCACCCTCCACATGAAACTTCAACTATTATATTTTTTTCATAAATCCGAAGTTAAATGGAACATTTTGAGACGAGAACCATAAAATTCATATATTTTTCGATTTTTATTGATCAAAAAACCAGTTGACTGCGAAAGTTTATAATTACCGAATATTCATCAATTACACAGTACTGCGATGGTTTTCCTCTAAAAAAATTAAATAGCAATTTTGACAGGTAACAGTCCTAAATCCACGTCCTTTTGCTTAGAATCGATTTCAAAATTACCCGTTATAGCACATTAATGGCCAGTTTCACAGTGTGAGCTTAAGTTTGAGCTTAGCTAAACTCTAAGGGAAGCTTAAATACTTAGCTTAAGCTCATAGCGTTTCACAGTATAATTTTAAGTGTCGCTTAGCTAAACCGAATGTAACATGCAATTGTGATTGAAAAATGAAATATTGCATTGTGAATTAAAGCTTACATAAGTAAAATGTTCTATTGTGAACAACAGCTGATATATGAGGTGAGTTAGATAAAATTTGGAATTTTCGTTCTACCACAGATCAAAAAGTTTAACTCCGATTTCAATCAAATAAAGTTTGATTTATTTTATATTTTCAACGATTTTATTTTACACAATATTGGCACAATATAATTATCTATTACAAAAATTTTTAACTTTTCGCTTGAGGTGCTACATTAGCACCCGGACAGACTCATTTGTGATCACTTCATATGCTTTCCGCCATCGATTTCTGAAATCAATATCATTCATACAATTTTTTTTTGTTTTTTTCAATACATACTTCATTTTAGCCCAATATCTTTCAGTTTTAGTTCTGGGCAATTAGGTTGATTTGCCTCTTTCGGGACCACATGGGCCCCATTTGGTTCATACCATTGCCTCGTTGTATTAGCATAGTGACTAGTTGCTAAATCTGGCCAAAATAACACTGAACCTTGATGTTGTCTTATAAAGGGTTTCAATCGTTTTCTAAACATTCTTCAATGTACACCTTTGAATTTATTGTTTCCGTCGTGATAAATTCCTTGCTCCGTAGACCACAATTACAAATAGCCTGCCATACTATGAACTGTTTAGGAAATTTTGTGTGTTGTTTTGTTGAAATTGTTTTATTAGCTGTCTTATTATTTTTTACAGTGTAATACACATTTCCTGAAATCTGGTTGAAATCTGCTTTGCAATATGTTTCATTGTCCATGAAGACACAATCAAATCTCGTTAGATATTTGTCATATAACCATCTGGCTCGTGTTATATGATTGATCCTCGATTTCTTCCAATAGAATTACCTCTGTTGTAGTTGTTGATAACATTGTAAACTGTTTGTACACTAGTATTTCTTTCCCTATCTATCTCCTTTTTCGATTTTTTCTTATTTTCTAAAAATTTGTCCAAGATAATTTTTCTTATTTCTTCTTCTTTACTGCACATCTTTTTTATTAAAAGTTCTAGACACAAATGGAAAAAATTAAAATATTTCGTACTATTTATAGAATAATTTGTCTATACACATCAATTCCCTACCTCTTTTAGGTTTTCAGTTATAACGCCGTAAAAATTCCAAATTTTATCCGACTCACCTCTTATAAGTAAAGAATTTGAAAATGTAAATTTAAAAAAGTGAATGTGGAATTATAATAATAATAATAATAATAATAAAAATAATAATAATAATAATAATAATAATAATAATAATAATAATAATAATAATAATAGTAATAATAATAATAATAATAATAATGTGTGAGATGAAGATAATAATATAATAATAATAATAATATATAATAGTAATACATAATATTAATCATAATAATAAAAATAATAATAACAGTTTTTATCTTATTTCAGTTCACTTTTTTTCTATACTTATATACACACATATTTACATGATACAAGAACTAATATGTATATACATATATATGTGGTTGTATCATGCATATTTATATATAATATATATATCTACACTCCCGGACACTTGAATAGGTTCATTCGTTTTTTTTTGCTATAATTCTAAAATGAGAAAGGTATATTTTTTAGCCCTTACTGTTTTTATTTTCTTTTGTAACAAGCAGATGTTTAATGCAGAAAAACCCAAGAATTTGAAATGTATCTAAAATTTTCTTGGGTTTTTCTAAAAATCTGCAATAAATATGAGGACACTTGGATAGGTTCATATAAATAAAATACTATATAATTTATTTTTTTAACATTGAATAATTTTATTTGTTTTATTTTAGAAAGTTTTTATAAAAATTTAATAATGTGTTGAACCACCATGCTTTGAAATTACTTCAAATATTCTATTTGCAGAGACACATACAAACTTGTCAAATAAGTTAAATTAGTATCATTCCAACTTCTTCTGATGGCTTCCATTAATTCGTCTTCTGTGTCGTACTGCTTTCCCCCTACATAGACTTTGCGTGTTAAACAGCCCCATACATTTTCTATGATATTCAGGTCTGGGGAGCATGCAAGCCACGGTAATAATTCTATGCCTTGTTCGCCAATCCAGGATACTACCTCAGATGCAGTGTATATAGGAGCGTTATCCTGTTGTAATATCCATGACATCGGACCAAAGATTTGATCAATGTCATATTTTGCTCTGAACAGCAAATTTTTATAGTCTGCAGCTTTTTGCTTACCAGATACTCGAATTAGGCTTAAGGCCCCATAGTATGAAACAGCTCCCCAGACTATAACACTTCCAGATCTTCTGTGATGGAGGAATAAAAACTACTTTTCCTTCCGTAGATCATGGAAATAATATTGGAAACCGTCTGGGCCGTCCAGATTAAACTTCTTTTCATCTGTAAAAACCACCTTTTTCCATTCTTCAGACCACGATAATACTTTTCGACAAAAATTTAGTCTTTGTTGTTTGTGTTTTTTTGTCAATGCTGTTTTTTAATGTAATTTTTTTCTTTTAATATTAGGATATTGTTTTATTATGCGCCGTGCAGTCCGTACACTGGCTGTTGTTCCAACTTTATTGGCAATTTGGGCTGTTTTTAGCGTTGAATTCGACGCTTCAGGCAATATAGCTCTTCGTTCTCGTTCAGTTGTTCCTCTTGCCGTTCTTCCTTTCCGATTTTTGTCGTAATTTTCGGGATCTCGTACAAAATTGTTTACCACGTTTACGCTTCTTTTTATTCTTCGTGCTATAGCCCGATGTGAATAGCCTTCTTCCTTTAATAATTTGATTTTCACCACTCTTTATTTAAACATTTTCCTCTGCCCATTTCAAAAAAATTTGAACTACTTTTACTTTTTAAAATAATTTTATACTATAAACAATCAAAAACCAAAATTTTTGATTGATGTTTTCACTTCTGTATTCAAAGAATGAATAGTGAACCTGTCCAAGTGTCCTCATATTTATTGCAGATTTTTAGAAAAACCCAAAAAAATTTTAGGTGCATTTCAAATTCTTGGGTTTTTCTGCGTTAAACATCTGCTTGTTAGAAAAGAAAACAAAAACAGTAAGGGCTTAAAAAATACCTTCCTCATTTTAGAATTATATCAAAAAAACGAATGAACCTATTCAAGTGTCCGGGAGTGTATATATATATACACACTTATTCACTGTGAAAATTAAATGTATAATTATTCAATTATTAATTTTGTTTTGTAATTAATTTTTAATTAATCTAAAATAAATATATTTATTTTCTGTTCACTTTTATTATTATAATTTTTAATACATATTTATTTTCACATTTCTATATATAACATTCTAAAAAAATCAGCTATCACTTATCTTGTTCTTGATTAAGTGAAGCTTAAGCCTAAGATGTTCATCACTTAATTTAAACCACACCTTGAACTCTACTTTTGGCTTAAGTTGTCACTGTGAAACTGAAATATTATTTAAGCTTCAACTTAAACCTTGAACTAAGCTTAAGCTCACACTGTGAAACTGGCCATAAGAGAAAGACAATTTTGTTCTCTATCATTCGCTACAACACTAAAATTTGCTTCAAGATGTATAAAAGTTAGTGTTACACGTAATTTTATATTAGAAAGAAGACATCGTCATGTATGATATTTTCCAAAAAATGGGTTTCAATATGAATTTAAAATTGAATTTTCTACATTCGCATATCGACTGCTCTCCTAAAATCTTGGTGTAGTTAGTGAAGAACAGGGAGCATAATTTGACCAGACATTAAAATCATTGAGAAGAAATATGAGGAAAGTTGGACTTACATAAGTATGATGGCTGACTATAGCTGTCTATTAACTGTTTATATCCTTGATAAAAAAAATTCTGACGTGAAAAATACAAAAATATAGTTTAATTTAGCATACCTTAATAACTAAAAAAAATCATAATAATTATTTGATGATATTTGATGATTTGTGTTATTTGTATTTTAATGACAATGTAATTCAAATTTAATATACGTTATCTAATGTTGACAAAATAACTATAACATTTCCAATGGTTTTGTTAGATTTAAAAATTTAAAAGTAAATCATATCAAATAAGCAAAGCAAATAGACTTAGACAACCTTCAAAGGAAACGGTTTTTAATATAGTAATACTTATTGTACAAGAAATATAAATTGTAGAGAATTATATACATATGCATGTAAAATAGACAGGAATAGGAAATGTTTAAAGGTGCTTAGGTAGGATATGACAATCGCCTATCATATGTGTAAAAAAGATATAATAAAAATTGTGCTTTTGTACACAATACATATAATCAGCTATAAACCAACTTCTTATATAATTAATAATTTGAATTACTAAAATTAATTTCAGTTTTTTATGAGTCAATGTCTGATTTTTAATTATCTCTATTAAATTATTTCGAGTACAATATTTTGAAATCAATGTTTTAATTATTTATGGTTGTAATTGTAGGGTATTACTGATAATTACAAAAAGATGATTTTGTATAAAAGATGTTTTATTTTACTTCTTATTGCTACAAGATTTTACTACCTAACGAACTAATTACAATTTTTAATATTTTCATAATATTCTCATCTCTTATCATTGATAAGAGATTTTGAGTGGGTATAATGCAATATATCAGGTTTTATATACAGTGTTATATGCTTTAAGTATATAACAAATTGTGTAGGTATATTGTAATGTTATCAATTTATGAGGATGATCAACAACAGCCACCAGAGAAACAATTTATACACTTGGAACCAAATTCGAACTCATTCAATGCAAAAGTAAAGCCTCTAAGTTTAATTTATTAATTAAATTTTAATAATAATTTTAATAATTAAAATTTTATTTCTCAAAAATTGTAAATCCTAATTTTTAAATCTAATCTACTATACAAGTATACTCTCTTTTTTTAGCAATATATTTTTCAATAATTTATTCTATCCACCCACCTATTTTAATTTTAATCAATATATTGATTACTACAAGGACTACACTGAATTTAATTTATTTGTGTTCACTGTTTAATATTCTCTACTAAACTGAGGATGAGGATTTCTTAAACTGTAAAAGAAAATTTAGTCCTCTTCCTTTTTTTCTTTCGCTGCAAGTGCATATGTTGGAATTTCCAACATGTGGTTATCACACATAAAGGTAAATATGTTTTAAATTATATTTCGGTATTTATAACCATCGGCGTCAGACACAAAATAAGATATTATACGCTTATACCTAATTCTTACCTCTTTAATAGTTCTTGTCCTTTTTATTATTTTTATTTTTTTTATTTCTCTGCCGCTCTTTGTACCTTTCTAACAGTTGTGCAATGTTAGCAGCAGAAATATTTCTCAGCGGATTTCTCTTGTGTGCGCGTGTGTGTGAGTGTATGCATCTGTAGAAGGCAAATCATATACGTACATGTATGTGTGCGCATTTGTAGAAGGCAATTGTCATTGAAATAAATGTAATATACTTAATATAAAATTATGTAATATTTAACCATAATGATAAACACACATGCACGTACACACACAGTATTAGATTACCCTTCTTCAAATGCACATACACACACACGCACAGATACACACACACACGAAAGCACACAATATCATATTTGTCCATATACATATAGTGTATGAGTCTGCATAGAAAATGCTTAATGCACACACTGTTAGATTTACGTTCTACAAATGCACATACACACACATTAATATACGTGCATACACACGCTATCATATTTGTCTTCTACAAATGCACATGCTCGCATACAATCATAAATTTTCAAAATTTAGCATTAGACATTTTCCTACTTCATCAGGATCGACTTAATGAATGAATAAACTTGTTTATGATGTCGTTTTTTATATGCAAAATATTTGAACCGATTATCCTTACGGCTTTTTGAGAAATTTTCAAAAATGTAAAAATAGCCAAAAATCACAAAATGTCCTTTATTATCCTTCTACTAAGAGTTTATGAAAATTTCTTTTTTTCAGAATATGTACATCTCAAGACGCATCTTTTGAGCTTTAAAACCTACCTGTATCAAGTACCGTCATCGAGATGTTGCTAAAATAATAATTTTGACAAAATTTTTTAAATGCGAATTGTGACTGATAGAGGGTTTCCGACAATAAATATTAGAGTCCTGTACTATGGCTCACAATGACTATCTGTGACCAAAATTTCAAGAGGATGAGAGGGTTCACCTTTTCGGAACTCCAGGCAATATTTCTTGTATATTCATAAGAAAAAATATAATAATAGCACAGATAAGGATACACCGCATACAATGGGTTTCAGCATTGTAAATTTTTACAAGCAGTGTAGGTAAAAATTACATTGAAGATGTTTAGAATAGGTGTAGGTTTGTACGAGCTTACACTATTTACAATGATAAAAGACCAAACCGTGAAAACCCTTATTATTTGTCCGTTTTTAAAAAATAATATCCTAAATGTTCAAGTCAAAAATTTATTAAAAATTATCATAACAAAACCTGAAATAATTTTTCTACCCATCTGCAATAGTGTACATACTACATACATACTGCACATATATATGTAATTGTGTTTCAAGATAGTGGCATAGCAAAAGCAACATCAAACAGAAAAAAAATGAAAGAAATAAACCTGAAGTATTCGTATAGCGTATAGCACTTAGCACCATAAATAATATATATATATATACATATACAGGGTGTTCCAGAATTGGTGAATAATATTTCAAGGGGTTAAAGTAGAGTGCATTTGCAATCGAAAATGTTATATGACATTTTCTCGTTTGCGCTTTATTTTCGACGCTAGAGGGCGTTTAAAATGTTGAGGTTTTATCATGATCTTTCAACACAAAATCACGTGTAACTTTTTGCACACTCTACGTATCAAAATTTAGTATTCTAGCGAATGAGAGAAAACAAAATTACCTTTCTTTTGATATACTATAACAGGTAATTAAGAATTTGGACCGTAGGAAAAGAACATCCGGAAATCAAAATTCATTATGCATTTTCTAAAACCGCTTTTTTTCTGAATAGGATATCTGAAAAAAATTGCAGTACGACAAATGTTCCAAAACCTGAAAAAAACTGTGAGAAAGTGTCCTCTTTCAAACAAAAAAATCCGACGTCGATTGCATGAGCCGTTTTTGAGTTATTAAGGATCAAAGATGTGCGGAAGGTGTCAAAAATGTGCTTAAAATCACACATTATAATCTAGAAAGAGGATTTTTTATCATTACTCATATGAAATTCTTCAACAAAACATTCATTAGATCTTATGTTCCAGTTAAAAAAAATTTCTCGACTACCTGCCGGAAGAAAAATTATGCCTGTATATTGAATACTTTCATTTATAAAATAAGAAAGTGAGACCTTCTGTGCCAAATAATTCAGTTACCTAATTTCACATCTGCCTATATGTCAGGTAAAAGCAATGATTATGTTTTATAATTTTTTTATTCGTCTTTCAAGTAATTTCATTTTTTTAGCCTACATCATGCCCTTTTTAGATAATTACCAGAAATTAGTCGACCTTTATAAATAATTAGTCTTATAAAAATTATTAGAAGTTTGAACATTCTTACGATTATTCTTACAAACATCTTTACGACTTTTATTAATTTTTATTGATTTTTATTGATTGTTAATGTTTATTATTTTTATTGACTTTAAATTAATTTGAATAATTTTTTTTGTTTTTATTGACTTTAAATTAATTTAAATAACTTTTTATATTTTTATTCACCATTTCAATGATTTTTATTTATTTCAATTAGTTTTTATTGATTTTTATTGATTTAAATATGTCAAGGAATATTTATAGTTTACCCGTATATCTAGATATGCACTTTGTTTACGGACTCTGTAACGGCAATTCTACGTTGGCTGCTAATGAATATCGACAAATTTATCCAAACAGAAGAGTACCCGGGATATCGAAAGTCAAGGGTCTATCGAGGAGATATAAGAAATATAGATGATTTAAGATCTAAGATAAGAGCTGCGTCTGAAGAACTCAGAGCACGTCTAACAGCTGGACGAATAAAACAGTCTTTGTTAAGGCGAGCTAGGGCATGTTGTGAAGCTGGAGGAGGTAATTTTGAACATTTTTTGTAAAAGAATTTAAATAAAACCTTAAAAATTAAACTGTTTTTTATTCACATTCCCTTTATTACATTTCATAATGTTCATTAGTATTTACATGTTATATTGGTATAAGCACACAATTGATCTGTATTAGGGGGTTATAAAAAAGTTCCCTCAATAAATCCGAAAGTAATCAATATACAGGCATAATTTTTCCTCCGGCAGGTAGTCGAGAAATTTTTTTTAACTGGAACATAAGATCTAATGAATGTTTTGTTGAAGAATTTCATATGAGTAATGATAAAAAATCCTCTTTCTAGATTATAATGTGTGATTTTAAGCACATTTTTGACACCTTCCGCACATCTTTGATCCTTAATAACTCAAAAACGGCTCATGCAATCGACGTCGAATTTTTTTTGTTTGAAAGAGGACACTTTCTCACAGTTTTTTTCAGGTCTTGGAACATTTGTCGTACTGCATTTTTTTCAGATATCCTATGCAGAAAAAAAGCGGTTTTAGAAAATGCATAATGAATTTTGATTTCCGGATGTTCTTTTCCTACGGTCCAAATTCTTAATTACCTGTTATAGTATATCAAAAGAAAGGTAATTTTGTTTTCTCTCATTCGCTAGAATGCTAAATTTTGATACGTAGAGTGTGCAAAAAGTTACACGTGATTTTGTGTTGAAAGATCATGATAAAACCTCAAAATTTTAAACGCCCTCTAGCGTCGAAAATAAAGCGCAAACGAGAAAATATCATATAACATTTTCGATTGCAAATGCACTCTACTTTAACCCCTTGAAATATTATTCACCAATTCTGGAACACCCTGTATAGATATCTATGTATGTATTATATTGTCTGCGATAGCACATAGATTGAAATGTACAAAAACAAATTTACTCACAGACAAAGCAGACATTCGACACTACTACATATGCTATCTAATATTAAAATATGTGCGTAAATGCGTATGTAAAAAACAATGATAAATTCAATACAATACCAAATTTATATTGTTTCCTGGTGAATAGGTGATATGTGCTATACGCTTTGCTAATTGTACAAATTAGCATTTACATTATCTTGAAAGTCAAGAACCTGACGTCATTAATTTAGAAAAGAGATATAGAAGGGCGAGACAAGAGGAAACAAGAAAGCAAACCAACTCAGAGGTGGTTTGCTTTCTTGCTTTCTTGAATATAGTGTTGCCGGTATGCTAATAATCAAAATTAGTAGAATGTTTCACCATCAACAAAAATGCAATAATGCTATAGGTTATTAATAATAGTCGATAATAAACAATTTAAATAATTGATAATCAATTAATAATCAATTAAATTAAAATTTATATGTATATATATTTTTTTAGTTATTTTTTTTATCACAATCGAATTTTCAACTTAATTTTAATGAAAAATGTCAAACATGAAAGCAAGAGTGAAAATCATAAAATAAGTATACGGCAATAGTAATAATACTTAGGCATCGCATATAAAAATATACGACGAAACATGAACAAGAAAGCAAGAATGGATATAATGGAAATGCGCCCATATGTATTAAGATGTGTAAAAATGAATATGTATTGTACTACATCAAAGATAATATAGTTCTTCGTCTCAATAGATGTTCTTTTTAGTGTAAGTGGTAATTTTTCCAAAAACGACACACTCACATATATGATAAAGATCGAAAAAGCTTCATCAAAATCAAAAAAGTTTTTCAAAATTTTTCGAATTGCTTTTAGTTATGTACCCTGTACACAATTATAATGATTTCAATAAATGTGTCTGACAGTCTGTGATATAAAGGAATTGTTTTTGTAAATCAAGTTAACAAAACTAATTGTGTAGACGGACCATAGTGTTTCGAATTTGTTCTCATTTATTTTAAATATTTGCTCTCACAAATGAAATGAACACCTGTCAATGTTTAGCAGCTCTAAACAATACACAATGCTATTTAAAATGTACATTTAATTCATATGATATTCCACACATATAAGTGTTATTTATATGTAAATGTATATTTTGAGTATTGAAAATAGAATAAATGAATATCATTGGCTGGAACATATAAATATAAATTTGAACATTTTTGAGAGATTTTGATCATACATATTTATTTTCCATGTATGGTTTATGCTCGTGCATAAGGATATGTAAGAAGGATCCATATTGAATTGAAGACGATCTCGTACACATACATACATAAAGCATATAACATGAATAAACAAGTTTGATATAACCAAAGACCGATATATAAAATATATTATATCATGGTATATTATATTGGTCTTTGGTATAACATTGAATGCGATGTAAAAACTAATTCTAATACATACATAATAGACATGACATAGTAGACATTAATAACAACATGCTGCTTGCTTATGCAGAATAGATAATAGTAAATACTATATGCAATGAATGTGCTGTTTATGCGATATACATGATTGTATGTATACATCGTATATATGGTATTTTGTGCACATACATACAAGTGTAATTATAAAAATAGATTGTTCAATGATGTATATCGGGATCTATAATGTATATAGTATCAATGACCTTTCTTAACATATTTCTTTATGAAAATATTTGTGTGTAATGTTAAATATGAACCTTTTTGTTATTCATAGATATATGAATACAGTATTTGGTAATTACATATACACTTTCGCAATCAGCTGGTTTTTTACTCATAAAAAATTGAAAAGTCAACCTTTTTGCTTTTTTTTCAACTTTGGTTTGATTTCGGATTTATGAATAGAATATAATAGTGGCTGTTTGAAGCGGGGGAGTGGTGTGGGGGGTGGTGGTTTGTGATTACTCATGAGTAATTTTTCATTAGTAAGATTGAAAAATTTTATAGAATGAAAACTAAAATATTAATGAAAAAAAGAGAATTTTGCCAGGTGGGTGCGGGGATGCTAAAAGAGTATGAAAAGTGCTGCATAATTAGCGTCATTCGTTAACACTGATCAACATTTTTGAACTGAATTAAACTGATTTTTTCATATGCACTTTTAACTATCTACCCACACTCTCCTACGCATCAAACTGTAACTATTATACTTTTTTCATAAATCCGAAGTTAAATGGAATATTTTGAGACTAGAATCATGAAGATTCATATATTTTTCGATTTTTAATGTTTAAAGAAAACTAGCTGACAGCGAAAGTTTATAATTACCGAATATTTATCAATTACACTGCAATCTGATTGTTTTCCTCTGAAAAGAATTAAATAACAATTTTGATAGGTAACAGGCCTCAATCAAATATCCTTTTAACTTTTAAGATACCACAATATCTATATTTGAAGAATATATCATTCATTTACTACGTTGCCACTATTATTCAGGTTGCGTAAATGGAAAATCCACTTTGATCGTGATCAAAATTTTTTTTCTGCTTTGCTATGACTTTCTTAGATATTTTTATACATAATTTGCATATTAATATTATACTTTATAAATCATATATAGTAATATATTTAATTTTAAAATTTTTAAATTTGAAAACTGTCTTCCAACTATAGTTAAACTAAAACTGGATGTACAGTATTGTTCACAACTACTTTTACACGGCATTTAATTTCTAATTAATTAATAATTGGAAATGCATCCTCGAAACATTATAAATACATAAATATAATTTCAACTGTATTAAAATATTGTGAGAACAATTGATAATTCATCGCCTTTTTGTCCGAATTCATTGGGATCATTTTAGTTCAAAACAAAGTTACATATATAAAGAACAGAATTAAAAAATTAGGAGTTTATTTTATTTATATAAAAAACATGCAATTTTAAAAACTTTTGTTTAAAAAAAATGCTGTATACAAATATTTATGAATAATACTAAATGTCAAAGCTATTCAAATTTCTGATAATATATTCTAAAGTAGAGACAGGTCAGATTAATTTCCTCTTCTTTGCCAACACCATGACCGCACCATGCAGAACTGACCAGTTCTCGCGCTTTTAAATGAATGCATCAAATTAAAAATTTTCATTCAAATTTATAAGTAGAAATATATTATAAATTTTACAATTTTATTTTTTATTGCCGGCAATTTTGTTTAGGAATAATATTAAATAGTTTATGAGTTATCAATTTAATAGAAATGTTAAAATACACAGGTAAATTTTGAATTCAAAAATCAAATAAGCAATTATAATTTACTATACGTAAACCTATTCCACGTTATTTTCAAACATAATTTTTTGAATCACTACTGAAGATATTTTGATAATACGGATCTCTAAAATATTTCTAGGACTAGAATTATAGGCCCATTCTACTTAATAATTTATTTTCAAACAAACATAAATGAAAAAAATTTGATTGCATTCAATCATAAAAGTCCATAAATTTACAAATAATTTATTTTCGACTTCATGACATGTTGTTTATTATATATACCTATATATATATATAATATTTTTCAAGCTACAAATAATTATCAATTTTCATTGAATCTAATTAAATGTTCATCAGCGCTAGTATTTAGAATGTTTTGAGTATATACTTTATACCACACACAAAAAACATCAACGAAATAAAATTTAAAAATTTTGAAATAAATATTTTTAAGCTTTCTGTTTTTAAAAAATATTGTAAATAATTTAAAATTCATTATCCTCAAGATTTAGAAAAATATACATATTTGTAAATTATGTTCCATATTAATTTGAAAATATCAATTTTTATCTAGTTAGAAAACAAATTGACTCAGTCTATAAAAGAATTTGGTAATTCACAAAACACCTGATTTTTAAATTTCTATATTATGATCATAAATCAGAATAATACTTTATTTTTTCAGAAGTCCTAAGGCCCAAACATTAAAAAAGACATTCTTTAAAAATTTCAAGAAGAAATTCAATTCACGGGATATGATAATATATAATCGTATCTTGCATTCATAAGTCAATGAACTCAAAAACATAACAAAATAAAACCATAATATATCCATATGTATACATATATTATGTATAATCAAAGATACTATATACTATCACAGATAAGTGTATCTGATCTGTGATACTATGTAAAAACATATTTATATGTATTTATATAGTATCTCTGGTATAATGCTACAGCAATTATAATGTATGCATACGTAAAAACCTCTGTTGCCAAATATTCTACAATGCTACATCAGAAAATAATGTAAACCTATACAAGTAATACATATAATCAAAGACCATATAAATGTATAGACCAGAGTACAGTACAAATGCTACAGTAATTATAATGTATGCATAGGCATACGTAAAAACCTCTGTTGCTAAATATTCTACAATCCTACATCAGAAAATAATGTAAACCTATACAAGTAATACATATAACCAAAGACCATATAAATGTATATATTTATATGGCTTTGATATAAATACAATTCTATATATGTATTTCAATTAGAAGTAGTAGTAGTAATTTATGTCAGATCATATAGCACGCGACAAGGAATATTAACATAACAACACATACATACATATATAAAAATACATGAAATATGAAATACCTCCTTTCTCAAGTCATTCATATATTAAATACGACGATCAACTCAATACAATAAAAAAAAATTTGAAACCAGCCCTATTGTCAACTGTTGTATTCTAAAGCATTTGCGTACAAAATATCCATTTATTTTTACTTATTCAAGTATAATATCATATCAAGGGTGCGTTCATAAACGTTACTATAGTTAACTATAGTTATCATTTGTCGTTCAAAATGGTGGTGGCATAGTAAAACATAACTACCAACATGAATTTTTAGCGTTCATAAACATCTGTAGTAATGTAAATTTTTAACTATTTGATGTCAAAAATTAACCCTGATCGAGAGCATCGTTAACGATAGTAACGATAGTAAGCCCTTAAGTGGTAATGACATTGACAATAAAAAATCGTTTGTCATTTAATTTTTTGTTGTGAATTGTGAAAATTTCAATTTAATTTATTTGAAATTAATTAATTTTGTTTCAAACTTCATTTTTAAAAAATAATTAATTTTTGACAAACAAAAAATATAATAATTATAATATGTAAACATTTTTTAAACTTGACTTGATAGCTGAATGATAATTTATTGCTACTACTATGGTAAAAATCGCGTTCAAAAACCACTTGAAGTTAACAAAACTATGGCTGTAGTATAACATAACTTTGCTTAAACTATACTACAACATGACTATGGTTAAAGTAATGTTCATGAACGCACCCCAAATAAGTGATGGTACCACTCAAAACCATATAAAGTTTAGTCATGCAACTCACAAACTAATTCTTCTATATAAATATTCTTATTTTTCTCTCATATTTACATCCCTCCTGAATTATAAACTTTCGCTCTTTTTCGATATTGTTTCGAAAAACTTTTTCGATCTTTATTTTTGGCAAACATACAAACATTTAAATAAAAAAAATGAAATGGTTCATCTAGTAGGACTGTATTATCTTTGTACTACATATTAACATTCATTGAAAGTTTGTCTCAAGTTCAAAGTTTGGTATAATTTGAATATTATTTTTATGGATTCAAAACTAAACTAAATTGAAGCATTTTGATTTATGTAAAGTAGATGGGGACACACGATTTTTCAATTTTATATGATGACTTATTTTTTGTTCCATTGGCGTATCTGATCCTTATCTGTGATAATACTTATATAGATAGTGATAACAAAATATTTAGAAAATATGATAATAAAAAGATGTTTAAAAAAAATGATAATAAACTCAGAGTAATAAAATAATGTTTTTCTCAGAAAAATAAATATAAAATATTAGTCATTAGTCATTTTATAATTATATTTTGCTGGCTGAACTTCCGAATTGCTAGCTCGTGATATCGAAACAGGACATTTTCAGTACGATACTTTGGAATGTCCTCTTTAATGTGTCATATGTCCTTGTTGGCGGAAATTTGATGTTTGGGAGAAAAGTACCGTTGAACATTTTTCAAAAAATTCACTGTGTTTCACAAAGACCGTTATATTTATTTTTTGGAATAATGCATGATAACAAAAGATATTGCATTTCAAAGAGAACTTTCTCCACTTTCTAACGAAATATATTTCGTACCGAAATAATATGTGGTGCCTGAGCTATAAGGACTCAAAGTCAAAATTTCATGTTTTAAAAAAAACGATTTTCAAACTTTTGATATTGATATATCTCCGAAAGTTGAAGAATAATATAATTAAATTATGATGTCAAATCAAAGATAATTTTGTCTCTTTAAAATGATACCTCTTACACCCTCATATGTCACCCCACTAAGAAACTATGGACAAATGTATGAAACAAAGTGCATGTTTTTTATACATAACTAGTTATTTTTTGTTAAAATAATGAAAAAAAAACAAACAATAACACATCAAATAATGAAAATGATTAAAAAAACAGATATGTATGTATTTATTTTTATTAATTTTACTCTTTGTTATTTTTCGTTTTTCGCTTATTTGCCGCAATAAACAACCTTGATGTCTTCTATTAGTTGTTGGAAAGGATCTTTTCCCTCCTTGGCAAGTCTTCTCCTCCACAGAAATTCACATAAATGGAGGTCTAAATTTTCTTTGCGTACTCCACCCCGTGTTAATCTGTATTTTAAACTTCGCCAGCTACTCTCGATGTTTTGAGTATGAGCTCCAGATTCTGGGTCAACAAAGTGCTCGGTATGATTAACTTTTTTATGAATATATCCATGAGAATTCAACTTTTTGTAACCCGCCCAACAATCCGTTTGTATTTCAGTGCCGGTTTTACTTTTCTCCCAAATATCAAATTTATTTCCGCCAACAAGGACATATGACACATTAAAGAGGACATTCCAAAGTATCGTCCTGAAATGTCCTGTTTCGATGTCACGAGCTAGCGATTCGGAAGTTTTCCCTATTTTATTACGGGGTGACTGTAAAGTAACTGAATGTCATTTAGTTCAAAATGAATTCACCGATATAATTCACTATATATTTTTGTTTACTTATATCAACTTCTGTTTTTTTAATGTTTGGGATTGGGATTATTTTTATTTTAAATGACTTTTTGTTTGAAAATTTAGGATTTGAAATATTTTCGATCAATAAATTACTTTTTATATTTTGTAATTTTTTTGTTGTGATATTAAATGTGTTCTTGTATTGATGAAATATTTCTTCCTAGTATTCGAAGTTTTGAAAAGGTAATGTTATCTTGTGGTTTTTTAATTTCATTAATTAACGACATGATGTCTGTATTAATATGTAGTGGATGTAAACTTTTGCGAATTTTATTTGTTCCTTACGGAAATAAAAGTTAAGATACGGACATAGAAAATGTTATCATATTATTCAAGAAAAAAGAAACCTTTTTTTCTTGATAACGCTTGATAACGTATCCTATTGCTCCACGTTTTTATACCATTTACATTGAAATAATGGGTTTTTCAAAAAATCTGTATTGAATAGACTGCTAAATCACACATTTTAAGTGCATTGAGTTGAGATTATGTTCTTTAAGAGATTCAAAAATTTTATTTATTGAGTCTATGTGTTTGTGAAGCGAAGTGCTAAAAATAAGGATGTCGTCCAAATATGCGAAGCAGATTTTGTTGATATATGCTTTTTGAACGAAATTCATCTTTCTCTGAAATGTGGATAGTGCATTTTTAAGACCAAATGACATCCTAACAGTTGGAAATGGTCTTGGAAACTTGAAAAAATGGTTATAGTTTTTCTCTATATGCTCCCCGGGACATGCACCGCATAGAGTGAATAATTTGTAGTTTCTATGTAGTACATGTCCGCGGAGATATGTAAAAAATTTGACTGCTCATAACTGTGAAAACTGTGACTTTAAGTTATTTTAGCTTTCCTTAACTTAATTTCCGTCAATTTGTCTATAAAATAATGTAAATAACTTAAGTCTTTTTAATGTTTTTACTGCGCTTGCACAAAAAACAACAAAATATCAATCAAGTCAAAGTTTTTCAAAAGACTGTAAGTATTCTGACTTGAACGGGGAACACGGTTACAGAGATTATGAATCCGATCCGTTTAGTGATAATTCAGAAGATGACAAAGATTATGAACCAATTGATAGTGATGAACCAAGAAGTACGTGATGATGATCAACGTTTTTGTGAAATTTAGACCACTAATATGAAAATTGAAAACTCCCACGTATATAATTCGGTTGCTCAAAACAATCATAATGACTAGTGTTTGAAAGAATAAATTGCGCCAATAGAATTTAATTTCTTTGAAGATGATTTCAGTATTGTGACAAACGCCAGTTGATTGATATTATATAATATAAATATTTTATAACAAAGGAATTGTTAAAGTTAAATGTTTTTGAAACAAATAATTATTGTGCTAACCAACAACTAATAAATCCATGGAAATCTAGGACTTGATTATGGGTAAATACAGAGGAAGTTGAAATTTTAAAGTTTTTGGTCTTAATCTTGCAATGGGTTTGGCACCCATACAATACATTCTTATTGGTCCAAAGACAGTTGCATTACAATGAATTTATTGTTTCCTGCATGATTAGGGAAAGCTATTGTAATTTCTTAAATTTCTACACGTTTGTAACAATAAAATTGCCGATGCAAGTAACAGATTGTACAATATTGAACCTGCATTTTAACTTGATAATTTTCAAAAATATGTTAATTTAGAAAAAATACTTATAATTGACGAATCCATGGTACCTTTTAGAGGCCGTTTGAATCTTAGGCAATATATTCTGAATTAAAACATAATAGTTTAATTCCTGTCAAATTCAGTAACAGTTTGAACTTTTCATGTTCAATTCTTAAAAAAAATTGTACCTAAACAGAGCATAGAGAAAAAAAAATAAAAATTAGTGAGATATTCCCGGGGATATGTAATTCAGTTAAAAACAAAATAACAGTTTTTCATGTCGCAGTCAACGTGTTAAGGGATATAAAATATTGTTTCCTAATATGCCATCATATTTTCATTTGTTAATTTCTTTTACTACTATTTTATTGAATTTGTCTTTCGAAATGTCTTTCAATATCTTTCCAAAGATTACTTGCCACTGATTGTATAAGGTCAGTGTCTTGTTAACCTTAGTTTCGAAGTGTGTCCTCCACAGAAGTTTTTTATCTAAGGTGACACCTAGAGACTTCACCTCTGTTGACAGTTGTATTTTGACTCTGTTTATCGGTAACACGAGAACGTTGATCCTTCTCCTTCTAGTAAAAAGAACAGGAGTGATCTTGCTCAGGTTTACGGAGAGACCGTGTCTTTCACACCAGCTACCAACAGTATTCAGGATGTGTGAATCTTGGTACAGACATTCCGAAGTGAACTGTCAGTAGCCAGTATGGCCAAGTCATCAGCATAAGCCTGCAGATGAAAATCAGGTTGCCATAAAAATGTATTTTATATTTCTCACCAACGCATCCACTCTCTAAGCATGATCGGGTAGATCCCACTTTATCTTCTGTTCATCGTGGAACTTCGTTTCTAGTAGGATCTCAAACGATTCCAACATTAAACCCGCACTTCTCCCGTCCAATTTAAGTCTAGCTTGGCCCTCGGATCTCTTTGCAGAAGAGAAATTGGAACTCATGTTTTGATGAGAAAATTAGTTGAATAGACTAACTAATAATCAAATGCTCATTTTTAAATCTTAGCAACCTCAACCTGATAATATAAATTGAAGATTTCCGTCGGTTCATATTTAAATGTGAACCTGACTGATGTATAGAAAAACGAATTTTAAAAAAGAAAAAAATAAACTAATATATGGAGTATCAAATTTTTCAAATGTTCATTTTAAAATGTGAACATTTGAATAACCTCAACTTGTTAATCTAAATTTATTGAAGTTTTCCGCATATTCATATTTAAATGTGAACCTGACTGATGAATAGAAAAACGAATTTTAAAAGAGAAGAAAATAAACCAATATATGGAGTATCGAAATTTTTCATATGTTCGTTTTAAAATGTGACATTTGAACGACCTCAACTTGATAATATAAATTGAAGTTTTCTGTAGATTCATATTTAAATGTGAACATAAATGAAATGATGTATAGAAAAACGAATTTTATATTATTTTCTTTCTCTTTTACGAACAAAATTTGTTTTTGAATAAGTTACAAAATTTTATGATCATGTTCATAACAATTTTAGGGTGTTCACCCTGAACCATTCAAACCCTCCGCCGATGGTACTAATAGTTCGACATTTTTTTCGAACATCTCCTCAAATCTTGGGGATTCTTCCATCTCTCCCGGTAGATTCTTCCATAGGTGGTCAACCAAAAAGCAAATCTGATCTTTTAAAAGATTTCCTTCCTGTGTATCAGCTACTTGAGAGTAACTTTTCACACTTCTCTCGGAAGATTTCGAGAGTCCGGCTTGTGGAGGTTCTTCAGAAGCGGCATTACCAGGTTGATTTGCACCAGGTACTTGTCCATTCGCTGCTGCTCGTTTCCGCTTGCCACTTTTCTGTCCAGACTCTTAAACCGAATTAAGGACAGAGGCAGCATTTCCTGAAGGGTTAACCACTTCAGTCTCTTTCTTTATGGAAGGAGTTGGAAAACAGCTGATACTTTGCTCTGCATCGTTTGCACTCCGTTTTTCAGTTTGTGCATTCGACGCATTGCAAGGCATATTCGTCTTCTTTCTCTTCTTCCCTCTTCGTAGAGTCTCAGAAGAGATTGGAGGCGCGCTATAGGCAGTAGACCGATTAGCTATATTAGGTATAGATCATCATCATCATCACCATCATCATTAGCTATAATAGCTATAGATTTTCCTGGCCCTATCCACAGCTCTCTTCCTTATTTTTTTCTGAGATTTTCTCAGCTCATCTACCGTGACATTAGTTACAGCAGATGAGGAGTGGGCTAGTAAGCCAATACAAGTACTTTCCACATCACTCAGATTAGGCACTACTGTCCAAATGGAGGAAGTGTCGTCAACAAACGAGTCATCAATTGCCACCTCCTCTTTAAATGTACTCACTAGACTGGCTAGTGGAAATTTGCACATGAGCTTTAAGGCCTCAAAAGTCCTAGCATTTTGTTGATTGTAATATTGTAGTTGTTACGTAGAAAATTTTGGCTGTTTCTCAAAAAATTACCACTATTTGGAAGTGTTTGTCTAAAGAGTTTCTAGAGAAATTACCACTATTTGTGGTATAATTTTGAGGAAAGCGACCATTGTTAACATTTGGTTGTCTAAAATTTCAAAAATTTCCATGTTTTGGGAAAAAGTTATTATTATTCCTATTATTATATTGTCTTGAATTTGTGGCAAGATTCTCGTTTTGCCTAGAAAAATTTCTGTTGTTATTATGTTGCTCTGGTCTGTTTTTCTATCTGTAATTTTGTTGGTAATTGTTTTCATCTCTAATTTGGTAATTATCCATTTAATTTCTAATGCTTCTCTTAATGTAATAATATTTTATTAACAATAATTGAACTACAATTTGGTGGTATTGCTTAACAACATATTTTTAAAATAATTTTTTTAATTAAAATAGGATTATAATAACTTGGTTTTGCAGGACATAATTGATATTTGGTATTTAATTTGTTCAAAATATTACTTAGAATCTCAAATTTCCTTGGAATTCTAAGATTTATTTTTGAAGTACATATTGGTTTTTATTATTAGGTCACTAAATGATTCCCTAATTCCAGTACTACTTATTAATATTCTTTTAATATCTATTCGTATTTTCATTTCTCAACAATATATTTTGCTCTTCTCCTAAAATTTTATTTTTTATTTAAACGTAAATAAAGGTTTTAGATTTTCAGTATAAATTTCAATATTGCTTATTAAAAATTCCGCTTTTAATAAAATCTAACAGATGCCCAAGATCTTCAGTATGGTAGTAAAATGGAAGTCTTTGTTCATATTGTTGTAAACCTGAAAAAAGAAAAGAAAAAGATGAATTAACAAATTTAATTAAAATAATTATAATTAAAAATTAAAAATAATTTCCATACTTATCTGTAACTTGTCACTTTGTTTGTTTACATTTTGTAGTAAAATGACATTGTCACTGTTCTTCTTCTTTCTTTTTTTATGATAATCATTACAATTGTAAACAGATTCAGCAAAAACAACGAAAGCAGCCCCTGGAATTTTCTATCAATTCGTTGACATTACATCGGCCGGCGAATAGAAAATCAAGAATACAACTGTTTTTCTAATTTTTTGTAGAGTGACGAAGGGTATATAAACGAGCTCGTCACTATACGGAAAAGTTTTTTTTAGTTTTTTTTTTTTTTAGTTTTTTTTAAGTTTTTTTAAGTTTTTCAGTTTTTTCTAAATTTCTTAAAAGTTTTGTTTCAGACGACATTTTTAGTGGCGTTTATCTTGCTGGATCTAGAAACTTTAAAATTAATTTTTAAAATTTAATTTTTTAAAATAACTTTAAAAAGTGTTAGAAATTCGGTTTTCTTTTTGTAAAAATAGATTTAAAATAAATAGTGTGAATATAGTGAAGTGAAATAAAATCTGGGTTTTTGGTAAGTGAGATTTTCTTTTATTTTTTAAAATTGCTTTGTTCTAATAACCGCTTTTCATAAAAAGGGTTAAAAGAACAAAGTTTTTCCTTCCTTTGCTTTTCCCCATTCCTCATTTTTTTCTTTTTTTCAAGGCTCCGCTCGGCCCCTAATTCTAGTCCTTTGTTCTTTTCTTTACCCTTTTTGGGCTGAATTTTAACCCTTTCTTCTTTCTTTTTAGAAAAAAAAGGGTTAAGGGAAAGACATAGAAAATTTTTTTTATAACAATATTTTAGGAGATTATATTTAAAAAAGCCATTTTTACTCGTAAATATTTTGGTTCTGCTATTATTGAAAATTTCTTCAATTTGGTTTTTCCTAGTTTGTATTATAATGTTGAGTTGATGTTGGAACAGGATTGTTGATGTTGTTGTTCATAATTTGATGAATGGGTGTTTTGTTTTCTTCTAAATCATCAGTATAAGAGAAGTTTTTTGTATGGTGTGAATCTTTTCATAACTTTCACAATAGAAAAACTATATATATTTTTTTTATTAGCCGATTTACGTAGTACGGTCCACTGAAACGCGACCTGGGATATAATGAAAGGCAGGAAGTAAACAATTTTTTTTTATTTTTCAATATATTCTCCTTTTATTCCATTAAAATAATACTCTGGAATTTTGTCTTCAAAATGGGCTAAAACTGCCTCTTGAATCTCTTCATCGGTCTCAAATTTTCTTCCTCGTCGACCTGCCTTTGATTTTGAAAATAGAAAATTGTTGCTAGGTGCAAGATCGGGACTATAAGACGGGTGGTAAAGCTCTGTGAATCCACAATCCTTTATAGAGGCCTTAGAAGTAACGGCTGTGTGTACAGGAGCATTGTCATGCAAAAGCAATACACCACGACTCAGCTTTCCTCTTCTTTTTTTAATAATAGCCTGTCGAAGTTTATGGATTAAATTGGCGTAATATTCGGCGTTTACAACGGTATTTCGTTCTTTGAAATCAATCAACAGTATTTCTTCACAATCGCAAAATATTGTGGCCATGATCTTTTTGGTGCTTTAAGAGACCTTCGCCTTTTTTGGTGCTGGTTCTCCTTTTTTGTGCCACTCTATTGATTCCTTATTCGTTGTGGGATCGTAGTACAGAACCATTGTTTCATCACCAGTCACAATCGCCCGAATAACTTGTTCTTGATTTTCACCACATAGTCTTAAAAACTTCCTGCAGCATTCGACTAGTAGTCTTTTTTGAATGAGACTGAGAATTCTCGGTACCCATCTTGCTCTGATCTTAGACATGTTTAAATGTTCATGTGGAGTTCAAAGAACATTTGTTTTCGAAATGCCAGTTAGTGCTGCAATTTCGTTTTTAATCTACGATCACTCAGTAATTCAATGTTTTCTGCTGTCACCACAGTTGCCAAGCTGCCAGGGTGTGGATCATCTTCTGTCGTCTCTCGTCCCCAACAAAATGGTTTTGACCACTTTTTGATGGTCATATAAGATGGCGCAGATTCCCCATATACTGCATCCATGCGCTCTTTTATTTGCGCTCTTTTATTTTATTTGTCTTTCTTTAGTAAGAAATTTTATAATAGCGCGATACTCTAATTTGTCCATTTTTAAAAATTTATTCTACTTGCACTACACTCAGTCTCAACAGGATACTAAATAATTTTCGAATGGTAGTGACCGTCCTTATGTAGGTAATTTAGAGGTAGCCGTACCTGCTAAAAAAAAATTTCTCGGAAATTCGAACTAGAAATATGTCAGGTCGCTTTTCACTGGACCTTACTATGTAACTTATAAAAATAAGAAGCACTTTGTTTTTTATTTTATCCTATTACTTGTAATAGATATTCTAAAAACTTTATTAAGTTTTACTTTTTCTTTGCACTCAAAATATAATTAAACTTAATTCTTAAATTTTTAAATTTCAATTTTAATTTTAAATGAAATTATTTGTTTACAGCACAGGATTTTTGTGCTATCGGTATCCTACCGACGCGCCAATTTTGTTTTCTTATTTTGTGAAAGTGAAAAAAAACTTTTTTTTATTTTATAACTTTATTTTCACATCAACATTTTTTTACTACAATGCTTTTAATTAAATTCTAATTTTGACTGTTCGTTCTTATTTCATATAATGTTATCCACCAACTGACGTAATGTGAAATATTTCTTGCATATTATCAATGTTTTGGATAGATTATCTTATAATTATTATCTAAGACAAATAGAATAATATTTAGATAATGATAATAGAATATTTAGAAAAACATGGTCATAAAATCTTGATAAAATATTTAGAAAATATGATAATAAAAAGGTGTTTAGAAAAATGTAACAATAAACTACTTAGAATAATAAAGTAATGTTTTTTTCAGAGAGATAAATATCAAAGTAATAATACTAGTAATTAGTCATTTTATAATTCTATTTTGACACATGGTGATTGCAACGTACCTGTATGACATTTAATACAAATTGAATTTTACAGAAGTACAAAATTTGTTGACAATTTTAGTATTAAAATGTACTCCGTGATTGTAGAATATTATAAAAAATGTTGATAAGGTCATACAATAATACCAACTTGAATAATCTTACAGCAATGTTTGAGATATCATTCGAATAGAATTCGCGTAAAACGTTTTCTATCTCACATACATACCATTTACCTAGGTGACTAATCATGAAATAATAAAACGACAAAAATCATTTAACGGGTTTTTCCTCGTTACAATTGAAGAAATAGTATTTTCCTTTTTCTATGAGAGATAGAAAAATTCCAGAGTTACAAATTAAAGGAAGTATAATTATTTAAAATTAAATTTCAGTCAATAGAAAATTAGTGTCTCATCCAGTATGCAAAAAAATTTTTAAAACTTAAAGCAAAAATTGTTGAACGTAAAAATTGTAAGCTTGGAAACTTTTTCCTTAATTAATTATTTTTATTGAAAATAGGAAAAAACGGAGTTAATTTGAATTCGAAATAAGGAATTTACAATTCTTCACAAAGGAAATTTGTTGAATCCAATCAACATGATTTCATTTGAAAATAGAAAACAGAAAATAAATAATTAATTAATTAATATTACAATAATAATAAATAACAAAACAATAGAACACTAAACACAAAACAGAAAAACACAAAATGTAAACATAAAAACATAACTAAAAATACACAAATCACAATCACAAAACTATTTACGAAATACAACAAAACAATAAATAGAATTATTTACACTACAAATACATAAATAGAAACATAACAATAAAACATTTTTACACTGCACAAAACACATAAATAAGAATTTAATAACTTTATATTTAAATTACATAAATCACGATCACAAACATATAATACAATAATCACAAATTATAACATTTATAAACACAAAATAAAAATTAATAATATTAACTACACAACACAACGTCACAACTTCACGATATTTGACACCTTTAAAACAAAATGTAGGTAAATGTAAACAAAATATTTACAAATTTATTTGATTAATATTATATTAGCTGTTCTAATTACAAATGATCACTCTCAAATGTACCAGCCGAATTGAAAATATCATTCACAATCGAAAAATGTACCAGATGTCGCATCAGTTACCATTCGGAAAAATGTTTCAATAAGAAAGACAGATGATGAAACAAATAGAAAATTTTATCACCAACGGGGAAAATAGAAAATTCCAGAGTTTGCAAATTTTGCTATATAAAGAATGAAATTCGCAGAAGAAATTGTCTTTTGCGATTACCTGCCTATATGACGTGTTAAGTCTGAATCAGGGAAACCAAAAGATCAAAAAAAAACCAGGACGTGTTGACTGTTGAGTCCTAATTGAGTCCTGTTGAGTAATTTCTATAGAAAATAGGGCAAGTTAGGCCAAATTATCTACATCGGGAAACGTGTTGAGTTTCCAAGTATATAAAATTAAAAACGGACTTAGAAATTTTTTAACTAATTTATAAGCATCGGAAAATTGCAGCGTATAAAATCAAAAGAGACTTAGAAATTTTTATTGAACAATTTCTATTTGTTTACCGAGAGCTACGATATTTGGTTTGATACGATATTTATATTAAATTCATCATACGAATTTAATAATCATAATTAATTTTGGATAAATAATTCCTGACAGTAAATTAATTTTCCGGAAGTCATTGGACGGTTAATTTTTTTAAATTTTAAATCTTCAGATTCTCGTTCGAGTTCTTCAATCAACACACTGCAATCAACTAGGCCATTAGTAACGCCATCTGTTTCAACAAATTTTAATTAAAATTAATTTTGTAATTGAATTTTGTAAATTAAAATTAATTAGTAGATTAAAAATTTTTATTTGAAATTTGAAATTTTAAAGTAAATTCATATTTTTGAGAAAATTAGTAGAATTATTTTTGAAAATTATAAATTAAATTAAATTTTGTTCGTACATTACTTTTGAAATTTTGAATTATTTTTCAAAATAAAAAAAAGGTTGCAACTTAAACGTTAAATTTGTAACAATACTTTCAAATTAGTAAATTAATTAGTTAAATTAATGATATACATACAGTGTGTTTCGCTACAGAAAAACCTCAAAAAATAAAAAACAAATGATTGTTTTGACTAGGTATATAATTTATTTTAATCAGCTATATAAACTCTAATTCGCGTTATATTCAATAGCTCGCCCAGTCTCCACTTGCTTCAATAACCTGGCGGCATCTTTCATCACAACTTTCCACTAATTTCTTGGCGTACTCCTCGCTAAGTTTCTTCCAAATTCCTTTTAGCATTCGAATTAAATGATTTGTGTTTTTTATTTTTAACCCCCGCAATTTCTGCTTCATGTAAGCCCACATATTTTCAATAGGGTTACAATCTAGGGATTATGAAGGCCAATCCATAGTATTGATCCCATTTTGAGATTACCACTGGGTGCAAAGTTGACTCCGATGTCTTCTTGAAGAATCCAATCTCAATTTTCGTGTCCAAACCAGTTATTTGTTAATCGTAACAACCCATTTTTTATATTTTGGTCATTCGTTTCGCATCCAGTATCCCCGTGAAGCATATCAAATAACCGAACCCCTTTTGACAAAAGGCCCCATAAACGTGTGCCTTTGCAGGGTGTTTTACAGTACGTTCTATGTATCAATCACCTTTTTTTCGTCCAAGCACGTTTCAAAAGGTTTGAAACGAGAAAAGAAGCCTCATCCGTGAAGACTACATTACTCCAATCTTGATTAATATTCTTTCGGGCCCATAGTAACCTTTTTTCCATATGGGTACTTGTCAATAAAGGTTTTTGCATCGTTGACAAGTTTTTATTTGAAATTCTTTGAGACGTCGCTGAATAGTTGAAGTGGAGATGTTTATACACTTTTTCGATAATTTTTTATGTGCTTGTCGAATCGATTATGAAGGATTTTCTAAAAATATCTTCTCTATTGTCTTATCGTTGCGCTTTGTTGTCGATCGAGGCCTATCCTTTTTATGCACGCCATCTACAAAACCAGTTTCCAGCTAACGTTGATTCCATATTCTAATGAAGAATCTTGATTTTTTCAGATACCTACCTGCTTCTGCTACGGTCATTTTTGGTCTCTTAGGATGGCTAACTAAAAATGCTGCTTCAAACCGCACCTTGTAATATGAAGTCATTTCACTTTTAATATTGTAAAAACTAATTAATGCCACTTACATCAAAAAAATTATACTGCGAATTAGAGATTCGATTGCTCCTTATATAGACAAAAAATTTTATTTGTAACTAAAAGTTTATAGATAAAATCGATGGTTTTCTGTAGTGAAACACACTGTATATATACTTAAATTATAATTAAATTTTCATTATCTTTTTTTATTATTTAAAATTTGGTTATTTACTATTTGTAATTAGAATTAAGGTTTGAATTGTTAGATTTCAAGATTGATTTTCAATCAAGTTTGTTTATAACGTTTTGTAAAAAAATTGTGTTTTTATTTATAAAATTGAAACCGGCACCTATTTTATTTTATTGTTGAATCAAATAATTTTTGAGGATTTAACAAAATTACAATTCTTTTTATTAATGGCACTTAAAAAATAAAAATTCATTTTTTTATTTGATGTTTTATTCGACTTTTTTAAATATAAAAGCACAAAAAATTAATCAATAATCCTCTGGTGGATGTATTTTTTGGGACTGTAAATCAATCAACCCTAACTCATATAGTATACTTTATATTTGTGTTTGTATCAACGCAACATTAAAAGGTACATAAGACTCTTGACTGAGTAATACAATCCAATATATTAACTTTCATGTAAATAATATAAATACAAATATACCACATTTTAATATTAGCTTTGTTCCAATTGATACTGAATTTTATAGAATTTTAAGAATTGTACAAAAAGGTAAGAAAATTACAGCTGTGGCATTCCAATACAATTTATTCTGTAAAATTCTTACATTTAAGAAAATACAGAAAATACTCTTTAAGAAAATTAAGAATTTTACAGCCAGATTTTATCTTCTGCTTGAATTTCAGAAAATTTCAGCTCTCGCGTTCCAGTGATTTTAAAAATAATTTCCCCTACTCTAATAATCAATTTACAGAAAGTTACAGCTGCCTGTACGAATTGGAACGAACCTATTAATAGAAGTGTAAGAAGAATAAAAAAATTTGTATTCACTCACGAGTTTTATAATTCTATTTACAGTATTGTTTCATTTGAATCGTGAGTGATTTTAGAACAAAAAACAGTTTAGAACAAAAAAATAATAACATTCGTAATATTTATCACTTAGTGAAAAATCATGATAAATAAAAATTGGCATAAAAATGGAAAATAAATTTGAAAAAGAGTAGGTATTTATGTTTTATATAATAAGAACTATTTTATTCGTGAAATTGTACATTTTTTAAATAATCACAATTTAATTTTGTTAAAAGTAAATCATTAATTCTTGTTTTTGACAATCTTAATCTTTGTTTCATGATTATTGTTGAAAGTGAATTAATGCACGTTTAACTGATACTTTCGTAGCTGGTACTGCCAGTACAACATTCACAAGTTTTGAATATCCTTGTCTTTATTTGTTAATGCTTTCCAATAGCATAATATGTCTGTAACAAATGATATCCGTTCTCCATATGCCAAATTTTCCAGCTTCTGCTTCATGTTCCTTTCAGTTCCTGAAGTCATTGTCGTCAATCAATCGTCAAAATTTCAATCATGAGGTTCATTTTTTCTCCTAACTTTGAAAATAAAATATTTCTGCTGGAAGAATGTTGAAAAAAAGTATTCGAACAAGGTTCAGTTGGAATTACATCTGATACTTCACCTCCGACACGTTTAATAAATTCGGATGTTTTAGTTAGATGATACTGGAAAAACAATGAACGTAAATATTTGTATATGAGTTACATACTACACTGCATATTTGAAAAAAAATGAATAATATGTTAAATTTAGTTAAGTTACTCACCAGTGCTTTATGTTTTTGTTGTTCATTTAAAAACGGGCTGTTCAAGAAATTAAAAAATGTATCTAAATAAATTGCAGCAACAAAAGCATCATTTTCCATAAGCTTTATTTTTCTATTATTTAGTTCTTCCAAGAGAATTTGCGCGTGGGAATTTTCATGCATTAGGTCTTCTAATTCAATTTCACAACACAACAATCTCGATAAAAATCACCTAATGTATGTGGTATACTTACCTTTTTAACACTTACATTTTGAATATAATCATTTTTTTAATACTTTACTAAATCATAATAATCAAATTTGTATTTTTTACATTAAAATATATACTTACCGTTAGGTCTAGTTAAATGCTCTAAATTTTCTGTAATGCAAAATATTATATAATAAGTTGTATAATTTTTTATAAAAACAAACGAATGATTTTAGTTAATTACACGATAGTTTATTTTTTTTCTATTTTTCACTTCAAAATTAAATGTAAAATGTGGTGACCGGAAATAAGGCCGAGTGAAATAAAGCCTCCTAGGCTTTATTACATTTTCTAAGTGGAAATAAAGCCGATTTTTTTGAAAATTTTCAAGTGGTTTTATTTCCTCTTGAAAACGGAAATAATGTCGATCGGCTTTATTACCACAATTTGAAAAGAAAAGCAGAAAATTGTTAAAAATTATATTTTATTTGCATTAGTAGAAGGCAAATCTAACACATACTATCAAATTTGCCTTCTACAATGCACACACACACACGGGTTGAGTAAAAAATCCTCAATAAATCCTCAAAATAAAAAAAATAAATTAACAGAATTAGAGAAGATTAGCACGGGCCCCTGCGCAAGAGGATATGCGAAATCATAACATATACTAAAATTGGAAGGGTCCAAAGAAGAAGAAGATTAGCACGGGCCCCTGCACAAAGGGGGGAGTGATACAAAAGCCTCAAAGACAAAATCCTCAACACAAAATCTCTGAACAAATAATCTCTTTCTACATGTCCTTTTGCGCAGGGGCCCGTGCTAATCCTAATATTCTTTGGATCTTTCCAATTTTAATATATTTTATGATTTCGCATATCCTCTTGCGCAGGGGCCCGTGCTAATCTTCCCTAATTCTGTTAATTTATTTTTATTTTGGGGATTTATTGAGGACTTTTTACCTAATCCATGTGTGTGTATGTGCATTTGTAGAAGGCAAATTTGATATTGTGAATATGTATCATTTATAGAAGGGTCATGTTAATATTCTAATATTATAAATTGTTAATAAAAATATTATATAAAAACAAGCTTTTTATTGAAAATGAAACAAAATTTTTATTCATTTCATATAGACGGAAATAATACATTTTTAGTTAAAAATTAAAAATATTCAAAAATATATTTATGTACCTATGTTATAATACATATATCCAAGTTAAAGAATATTGGTTAATATTCTTTTAAAAAAAAGACTTAACTTTTATGATTAACGTCTTACTTTATTTCCATCAAAAATCGAACTGAACTTACAATTTGTTCTTAAGTCTAATTACAACTATGATACATACTTAAATTGATTTGTCATCAAGAAATTATAAGTAAAAAGAAATAAAAAAAGCTTAATTATCGATTAATATTTTTTGTTTAACTTTTACTTAAAAATCAAAAATATACCGGATGCGCGTGCATTTATGCACTTTTTTACCTTGCGCGTGCGTAAAATTGTTAACTAAGCTAAAAAAGAAAGCAATAAACTCTTATTATTGATTATTAACAAGTAAAGTTCGTTAACGTTTGTTAACTTCCATGTATGTATTTCATTTCATTTTAAATTAAAATAAATGTATTAAATTAAAACTTGAACCATCTGTTTATAAAAATAAAAAAAAAATATAATTATATAAAAACAATAGTTGATTCTTTTACAACGCATCTACATAATGGGCAAAGAACTGATGTCATATTAATTTTACAGTTCTCAATAATATCAAGATAACATTTCTGACACATTATTAAATGTTTACATGGTAGTAGTAATGTGTTTCGGGTGTTAGTAAAACATATTGTGCATAAAATCAAGTTATTATTCACATTATCATTATCTTCGTTTTCACTTTTATCAACATTGTTATCATTTTCTTCATTTTCATTGCTTTGAATCATTTCCATTTTTTCCTATATAGCATTACTTATTTGGACCAAATTATTGCGTTGACACAATTGATTAATGCAATCAAGAATTTTAATTTTTCCTTTGTCCAAATTTTTTAAGCACTGATCAATAAAATCATCTTTGATTCTTCTTTTTTTCTTTGGTGGCTCATATAGCTGCGTTGCACCATCTACAGACTTAAGAAAGTCTAATGTTTTGGTATGCTCTTCATCTAAAATAATGTCTATAAATTTAAAGAAATGTCCATTTTTAGCTAATTTTTTGTTTAAGGCGCTATTGTAGCCTTCAAGAGAACTTGTTGTCCGAAATGATTCATTATAAACCGAAAAATTTGATACCTTTTCCTATAAATTATATTAAAATCATATATGTGTGATATATTTATGTATATTAATAATAAAATTTCAATTCGATTACCTTACGTATCCACTGCTTTTCATAATAATTAACAAATTTTTCAAAAACAATATCTGCTGATAAAGCTTCTTGTTTTATCAGTTCATACGCTTTAACCATATCCTACGGTTTTAAAAGTGGTAGTACCATAAATTTCTGAAATATTTTTCTTCCTTCAGTGTTTTTATTAATATATTGCAAAAATCCAGTAATCTTAGTAGAAGAATATCTCCGTAGAGCTTTGGTATAATGAAACCAAAGATAATATAGTTCTTCGTCTCAATAGATGTTCTTTTTAGTGTAAGTGGTAATTTTTCCAAAAACGACACACTCACATATATGATAAAGATCGAAAAAGCTTCATCAAAATCAAAAAAGTTTTTCAAAATTTTTCGAATTGCTTTTAGTTATGTACCCTGTACACAATTATAATGATGTCAATAAATGTGTCTGACAGTCTGTGATATAAAGGAATTGTTTTTGTAAATCGAGTTATCAAAACTAATTGTGTAGACGGACCATAGTGTTTCGAATTTGTTCTCATTTATTATAAATATTTGCTCTCACAAATGAAATGAACACCTGTCAATGTTTAGCAGCACTAAACAATACACAATGCTATTTGAAATGTACATTTAATTCATATGATATTCCACACATATAAGTGTTATTTATATGAAAATGTATATTTTGAGTATTGAAAATAGAATGAATGAATATCATTGGCTGGAACATATAAATATAAATTTGAACATTTTTGAGAGATTTTGATCATACATATTTATTTTCCATGTATGGTTTATGCTCGTGCATAAGGGTATGTAAGAAGGATCCATATTGAATTGAAGACGATCTCGTACACATACATACATAAAGCATATAACATGAATAAACAAGTTTGATATAACCAAAGACCGATATATAAAATATTTTATATCATGGTATATTATATTGGTCTTTGGTATAACATTGAATGCGATGTAAAAACTAATTCTAATACATACATAATAGACATGACATAGTAGACATTAATAACAACATGCTGCTTGCTTATGCAGAATAGATAATAGTAAATACTATATGCAATGAATGTGCTGTTTATGCGATATACATGATTGTATGTATACATCGTATATATGGTATTTTGTGCACATACATACAAGTGTAATTACATATAAAAATAGATTGTTCAATGATGTATATCGGGATCTATAATGTATATAGTATCAATGACTTTTCTTAACATATTTCTTTATGAAAATATTTGTGTGTAACGTTAAATATGAACCTTTTTGTTATTCATAGATATATGAATACAGTATTTGGTAATTCCATATACACTTTCGCTATCAGCTGGTTTTTTACTCATAAAAAATTGAAAAGTCAACCTTTTTGCTTTTTTTTCAACTTTGGTTTGATTTCGGATTTATGAATAGAATATAATAGTGGCTGTTTGATGCGGGGGAGTGGTGTGGGTGGTGGTGGTTTGTGATTACTCATGAGTAATTTTTCATTAGTAAGATTGAAAAATTTTATAGAATGAAAACTAAAATATAATTGAAAAAAAGAGAATTTTGCCAGGTGGGTGCGGGGATGCTAAAAGAGTATGGAAAGTGCTGTATAATTAGCGTCATTCGTTAACACTGATCAACATTTTTGAACTGAATTAAACTGATTTTTTCATATGCTTTTAACTATCTACCCACACTCTCCTACGCATCAAACTGTAACTATTATACTTTTTTCATAAATCCGAAGTTAAATGGAATATTTTGAGACTAGAATCATGAAGATTCATATATTTTTCGATTTTTAATGTTTAAAGAAAACTAGCTGTTGAATCCAATCAACATGATTTCATCTGAAAATAGAAAAAAAAGAAAATAATTAATTAATTAATTAATATTATAATAAATAACAAAAAAAACAACAGAACACTACACACAAAACAGAACAACACAAAATGTAAACATAAAAACATAACCCAAACTACATATATATCACAATTACAAAACTATTTACAAAACAAACAAACAATAAACAGAATTATTTACACCACAAAACACATAAATACAAATTTAACAACTATATATTTAAATTACATAAATCACGATCACAAACATATAACACAATAATTACAAAATTATAAGATTTAAACAGAAAAACTATATTACACAAAAAATACAATATTACACAACACAATTTCACAACTTCACAATATATGACACTTTTAAAACAAAAATGTCGGTAAATGTAAACAAAACATTTACCAAGTTATTTGATTAATTATTAACTGTTCCAATTCCAAATAATCACTATCAAATGTACCAGCTGAATTGAAAATTACCGGCTAATATCATTCACAATCGAAAAATGTACCATATGTCACATCAGTTACCATTCGGAAAAATGTTCCAATAAGAAAGACAGAAGATGAAACAAATAGAAAATTTATCACCAACGGGGAAAATAGAAAATTCCAGAGTTTGCAAATTTTGCTATATAAAGAATGAAGTTCGCAGAAGAATTTGTCTTTTGCGATTACCTGCCTATATGACGTGTTGAGTCTGAATCAGGGAAAACAAAGGATCAAAAAAAACCAGGACGTGTTGAGTCCTATAAAAATCTAGCGTGCTGAGCTAGTAAATAGGGATCGTTAGGAATTTCTGTAGAAATACTTGTAATTTCTACAGAAATTAGGGCAAGTTAGGCCAATTTATCTACGTCGGGAAACGTGTTGAGTTTCCAAGTCCAAATTTAAAGGAGGACTTAGAAATTTTTTCATAAATTTCTAAGCATCAACATTTTTTAAAGTATAAAATAAAGAAGGGACTTAGAAATTTTTTTTTTACAAATTTCTAAGCAATAAAAAATTTCTAAGTATAAAATTAAAAGAAGACTTAGAAATTTTTTAACAATTTCTAAGCATCGGACAATTGCAAAGCATAAAATTTAAAGAAACTTAGAAATTTTTATTGAAAAATTTCTATTGATAAACCGAGAGCTACGATATTTGGTTGACACGAAAATTATATCCAATTCATCGAATTCACGAAATTTCTCGTCATAATTTATTTGGGATAAATTATTGCTGATAATAAAATTAATTTTCCGGAAGTCATTGGACGGTTAAAAATTTTGAATTTTAAATCTTCAAGTTTGGGTTCGAGTTTTCTTCAATCAACACACTGCAATCAACTAATCAGTAGTAACGCCATCTGCATCAACAAATGTTAATTAAAAATAATTTGTAATTGAATCTTTAAATTAAAATTAATTATAGTAGATTAAAATTCTTATTGAAATTTGACTTTTATTGTAAATTAAAGTAAATTTATTTTTGAGAAAAAATTAGTAGATTTATTATTTTTGAAAATTATAAATTTTGAATTAAATTTTGCTAGTATATTTTTATTTTAAATTTTGAATTATTTTAAAAAATAAGGAAAGTTGCAACTTAAACATAAATTTTGTAACGATATTTTCAAAAATTAGTAAATTATTTATTTATATATATATATATTTAAATTAAATTCTCATTATCATTTTTTTTTTTATTATTTAAAAATTTAGTATTTGTAATTAGAATTAAGTTTTGAATTGTTAGATTTAAGAGATTAATTTTCAATAAAGATTTTTTATAACGTTTTGTAAAAAAATTGTGTTCTTATTTATAAAATTGAAACCGGCACCCTTGTTTTATTTTTATTGTTAAATTAAATCATTTTGAGGATTTAACATTTGGTCCTTCGAGTCGGATATAAATAGAAACACAATTTTTATTAAAACATTAGTTCAAAATTAGAAACATTTTTATTTACAATACAACTTCGTAAGTTTTGAAATCAATCTGTAAAAAATGGATAACATACAAAATTTAATCAAATTGCAAAAAAATTTAGAGAAAGAATTAGGTAGCGTTACTATTAGAATAAAAAAGAATCTAAATGAAGATCAACCAGTTAATGTCTACGAACGTAGAATTCAAAAGTTGAATGAACTAACTAATAAGTTCAAAGATAATCATTATTTAATATGTCAAGCCGAAGATTGTAATAGTACAACTGAATATCTTGATCAGAATAAGTATGACGAATTTGAAGAAACATGTTTCAATTTAATTACTGAGCTACAAGAAAAAATTAATTCGTTAACCAAAGCTGGTAACGCATCTAATGACGATTCTACACACATCACAACACTCGTATCTCCACAAAAATCTAAAATAAGGTTACCTCCTATATCTCTACCTAAATTCGATGGCACATACAAATCTTGGCGTTCATTTAAAGACTTATATACTAATCTAATACACAATAATAAAGAGATTTCGGAAGTTGAAAAATTACATTACTTAAAGTCTTGTGTTTCTGGTGAGGCTGCAAGAATTATTAAGCCGTTTGAAGTTATTGGAATAAACTATCATAAAGTTTGGCAAATTTTGGAAAAAAGGTTTAACAATAATAGGGTGTTAATCAACGCGCAAATAGAAAAATTGTGTAAACCAAGTCTAGCAAAATCTGAAAATGCTCAATATATGCAGGACGTTCTTAACAACACCGAAGAAATTCTTCATGAATTGAAAACATTGAAGGTTAATACCGAAAATTGGGATCCAATCATCATTTATCTCACACTACAAAAATTACCACCAGAAACTCGAGAGCTTTGGGAAACAAAACAAAGTGAGAAAAATGAGGTAGCTACATTCAAAGAATTAGTAGAATTTTTAGAATCACGTTTCAGAGTATTAGAAGCCATCAATACACCTAAACGAAGCAATGTTTTCTTGGCACAAAACAATAAAACTAATATTCAAATTATTCGATGTCCAAAATGCAATTCTGATCATCGGCTTTTTAACTGCTTGAAATTTAAATCATTATCAGCTACAGAAAAATTGAACTTCGTCAAAAAGCATAAACTATGTATCAATTGTTTTACTCTCGGTCACGGATATAACGAGTGCAAAAGCAAATACTCTTGCAGTACATGTAAGAAAAAACACCATTCCCTATTACATACTAGTTTCAGTGTTAAGAAACCTTCTGCTCAATCAATACAAAATGACACAGGAGACCAAGCTCTGCCTGTTGTCAAACCCAGCGAAAAGAATGAAGTGAAGTCCTTCTTTTCGTCAAACACGAATCAAGTACTACTAGCAACGGCTTTAGTCAGAATACGGAGTAAAAAGGGTCACAACGAAGTATTGCGAGCCTTAATAGATCCAGGGTCACAATCAACATTCATAACAGTTTCTGCAGCAAAACGCCTGCAACTTCAACTTACACGAACGAATCAGCACATCAGTGGACTCAATCAGAGCAGTTCCACTGTGGCTAAATCGCAAACTGAATTTATTCTAGAATCAGTAAACGGAAAATTTGAATATTGCGTAAATGCGTTAGTGGTAAAGAGTATCACTAACGATTTACCTACTCATCGGATTGAAACGACAGGTTTCAATCATTTGAAAGGTTTGATTTTAGCTGACCCTAGTTTTGCGATACCTGGAAGGATAGACTTATTAATTGGAGCAGAAGTATACGCAGCTATAATTCGAGAAGGAATTAGACGCTCAACTGAACCGAATCATCCGATTGCAATAAATACTGAATTAGGCTGGATTGTTATGGGTAGCATAGGTGATGCTACACAATTCAGTAGGACGTTCATGACAAGGGTTCATGAACATTCAATAGACACGTGATCAAGAAAATCTGGGAAACAAAAACAAAGGTTAATGGCAATAAAACGTGAAAAATCTAAGAATAAGATATGTTAAATCCACCCAAAGAAAATAATATGAAAAAAGTTTAATTTAACATTAATTAAGAAAGGTGCCGGTTCAAAATGTTTAATAAAATAAAAACACAATGTTTTTCAATTTACGTTATAAATTTTATTAAAAAAAAAATTCTCTTAAGTCTAACAATTCAATATCTTAAACTAAATTACAAACAATTATAAACTATTTGAAATAATATGTATTTCTAAATAAATTTAATTCAATGTATAAAAAGAAATTCAATATTTTTAATTATAATAATATTTCGATTAACCGGAAATAGTTATGCAATAAATTTTAATTATACAAACAAATTTAAATCTATGAAATATATAAAATTTACTTTAATTTAAAAATTTGTATATGTACAATATTTCAGTTAAAACGGAAATAACTATGCAAATGAATTTAACAAAATTGAAATAAAATCATGAATTTGTACAAACGAAATCTATCAAATTTACTTTAATTATGAATTTGCATATATTCTTAACTACTAAGAGCTAATTAACTAATTATTCGTTGGCATAGGTCGACCAACACGGATAGATGGCGTTGTAGAAATTATGTTGATTGAAGAACTGCTGCTGAATATAACGATGACGAACCAATTAAACAATGATTGTTTGAATTTATATAAGAAATTTTATAAGAAATTCTATAAGAAATTTTCTAAGTATATTTTTTTTTGACGATGATTTACTTCGACGTTCCCTAATTTCTGTAAAAAATTCTAAGTATTTTTACAGAAATTCCTAACTTTTCCCTAAGTACTAGCTCAACACGCTAGATTTTGAAAGGACTCAACACGTCCAAGCTGATGATTTGGTCTCTTGGTTTCCTTGCTTCAGTCTCAACACGACAGTATACACAAGTAATTGCAAAAGACAAATTTTTCTGCGAATCGCAACCCTTTATATACTAAATTTTCGCGGTTCTGGAAATTTCTTTTTCCCCGTTGTTGAAATGTTCTACTATTTATCTCGTGCACTCGTCTTTTTTATAAAACCGTTTTTTTTCAAATTGTGTCTGCTAATTCGAATGACAATTTATGGTGATTGTGAATAACTCTATTGGTAATTATTTCACTGGTACCTTTTTGACAATTTGACAGTACTGACATGGTCATATATATATATGTGAATATTATATTATGCATATATGTTTAAATGGTTTTATTTTTGTTAATGTTCATTGTTTATGTTATGCAATTAAATATTTTGTGTTTAATGTTTTATGTTATATATTGTGCTATGTGGATTGTTTTGTTTTTGTTTGTATGCTATGTTTATAAACATTTTTATGTTACCTGCTTGTGCATATTCATGTTATATGTTCCATATTATTGCATATATTTCTGTGTTATATATTTGATTACGTTGATTGGTTTACATTTTTTGTACGAAATATTATATGATCGCATTGTTTGTCTTGAAGTGTTTGTAACCTTTTTTTTTTATTATACATATTTTTAAACACTGCCCCCTTTTTTTTTGATTATTAAAAATGTTGAATGACGATTCAACATCCTCCCGGAACGCGCAAAAAAATAATTAACTTATTTTATTGTATGTATTGTTATTTTAATTTTTTTTATGTAATAAATGAATATCATGTTGAATCATTTTAGTTTTCTTTATTTTCTACCATAAAATTCACCTTTGATTTATTTAAAAATTTAAACTTTTTACTCTGACCATGCCATCCTTTGTTTTTGATTTTTAGTCTTTATAATTGTTCGTTTGTCGAAATTTTCGCGGTATTTTCACAACAATTTCATTTGTGTTCCAATGTGTGAATCGAATTACCGTCTCATCATTCACCCTGTGTCGGTATGATTTTTTCATCGATTTAATTTTTTCCCATGGAATAGGAGATTTTTGAAGCATTTTGCTAATGCTTGCTGCTTTTCTATGTTCAGTATTTCGTTTTACAAATTGTTGTAGTTGTTTGTTGAGAATATGTGGTTCATGTATGTGTAACATGAATACGTTTGTTGATTGTGTGGCACGCCCTGTGTTGCCCATCACAATCCAACCCAATTCCGTTTTCAATGCGATTGGTTTATCTAAGTGTTTTGATTGTATTATTCCGTCTTGAATAATACTAGCATATACTTCTGCTCCTAGTAGCAAGTCTATACTTCCTGGAATAGCATAATCAGGATCAGCTAGCTTCAAATTTCTCAAAGATTGAAACCTGATGTTTCAATGCGTTGTGTAGGTAGTTGGCTAGTGATACTGTTTACCACTAGCGCTTTGACTCTCTGCTTATAGTTTCCGTTTACCGATTCCAACGTGAATTCGGTCTGTAATTTGGCTCTAGTGGCACTGCTCTGATTGAGTCCACTAATGAGTTGATTGGTTCGTGAATGAGAGAGCTTCAAACGTTTTGTTGCCGCAGCGGTGATACAAGTAGCTTGAGACCCTGAGTCAATCAGAGCCCTCAGAATTTGTAGCTGACCATTACCGTCTCGTATTTTTACTTGTGCTGTTGCTAGCAAAGTTTCATTAACATTCGTAGAAAAGAAATTCTTGAGTGAATCTTCTTTTTCATGTAGTTGAGCAGAAGTCTGATTTGTCGCTGATAAATTCGCCGAAAAATTATCATGTATCAAAGTGTGGTGCTTCTTCATGCACTTCTTGCATGAACTGTTGCTTGTGCAGTTGATGAATCTATGACCTAATTCAAGGCAGTTTGTACATAAGTTATGTTTTTTAACGAAGTTCAATTTTTCTATTGCTGATAATGTTTTAAATTTCGAACAATGGCAAAGTCTATGATCAGACTTACACTGTGGACAATGTGTACCCTGATTGGTACCCTTAATATTTTGATTTGAAGAAATCTTGGTTTCACCTGAAGGGTGTATAGCTTCTAATACTCTGAATCTGGCTTCTAAGAAGTCCACCAATTCTTTATATGAAGCCACCTCGGTTTTCTCGCTTTGTTTTATCTCCCATAATTCTCTTGTTTCTGGTGATAATTTCTGCAGCGTAAGATACACAATAATAGGGTCCCAATTTTCAATGTTTACCTTTAATGTTTTTAATTCATGAAGGATTTCCTCAGTGTTGTTAAGTATGTCTTTCATGGATTGAGCATTTTCGGTCTTTATTAAAGTTATTTTACACAATTTTTCTAATTGTGCATTGATTAATACCCTATTATTATTGAATCTCTTTTCCAAGGTTTGCCATGCTTTGTAGTAATTAGTCCCAATGACTTCAAATGGTTTAATAATTCGTGCAGCCTCACCAGAAACACAAGATTTTAGATAGTGTAATTTTTCAACTTCTGAAATTTCCTTGTTATTATGAATTAAATTTGTGTACAAATCTTTAAATGATCGCCAAGATTTGTAGGTACCATCAAATTTAGGCAAAGAAATAGGTGGTAGTTTGATTTTCGATTTTTGTGGAGATACGAGAGTTGTAACATGTGTGGAACCACCGTCATTTGAAACGTTACTTGATTTGGTTAACGAAGTAATTTTTTCTTGTAGCTCTGTGATTAAACTAAAACAAGTTTCTTCAAATACATCGTGCTTATTTTGTTCAATATACTCAGAAACGATTTTACAATCTTCAGTTTGACAAATTAAAAAATGATTATCTCTGAATTAATCAGTTAATTCATTTAATTTTTGTATTCTACGTTCATATACATTAATTGGTTGATTTTCAGTTAAATTTTGTTTTATTCTAATTGTAACAGTATTTAATTCATTTTCCAAAGCAGTTTGTAATTTAATTAAATTCTGAATGTTCTGCAGTTTTACAAAGTTTTTAGAGTCTATCTATAAATTGAAAAAAATTGAGTTTCTATTTTATCCGGCTCGAAGGACCAAATGTTAAATCCACCCAAAGAAAATAATATGAAAAAATTTTAATTTAACATTAATTAAGAAAGGTGCCGGTTCAAAATGTTTAATAAAATAAAAACACAATGTTTTTCAATTTACGTTATAAATTTTATTAAAAAAAAAATTCTCTTAAGTCTAACAATTCAATATCTTAAACTAAATTACAAACAATTATAAACTATTTAAAATAATATGTATTTCTAAATAAATTTAATTCAATTTATAAAAAGAAATTCAATATTTTTAATTATAATAATATTTCGATTAACCGGAAATAGTTATGCAATAAATTTTAATTATACAAACAAATTTAAATCTATGAAATATATAAAATTTACTTTAATTTAAAAGTTTGTATATGTACAATATTTCAGTTAAACCGGAAATAACTATGCAAATGAATTTAACAAAATTGAAATAAAATCATGAATTTGTACAAACGAAATCTATCAAATTTACTTTAATTATGAATTTGCATATATTCTTAACTACTAAGAGCTAATTAACTAATTATTCGTTGGCATAGGTCGACCTACACGGATAGATGGCGTTGTAGAAATTATGTTGATTGAAGAACTGCTGCTGAATATAACGAACCAATTAAACAATGATTGTTTGAATTTAAATTTTCAAAAAAATCGTTACGCGAACTGAAGATTGCCGACGGGAATTGACGACTGTCGAGATGAAATATTTTTTACTGTCTCGATGAATTTTCTAATTTTCCAAAATAATTCAATTTTCTGATGATACTTTTAGCGATGAAACTTTAGAAAATTTCTAAGTCCTAGAAATTTTCTAAGTATTTAGCGATGTTGAATTTCTACTCGAAGTATTAGAAAATTTTATAAAAAATTTTCTAAGTATTTTTACAATGATAAATTCCGGCTCCAAGTGTTAGAAAATTTCTATAAGAAATTTTCTAAGTATATTTTTTTTTGACGATGATTTACTTCGACGTTCCCTAATTTCTGTAAAAAATTCTAAGTATTTTTACAGAAATTCCTAACTTTTCCCTAAGTACTAGCTCAACACGCTAGATTTTTTAAAGGACTCAACACGTCCAAGCTGATGATTTGGTCTCTTGGTTTCCTTGCTTCAGTCTCAACACGACAGTATACACAAGTAATTGCAAAAGACAAATTTTTCTGCGAATCGCAACCCTTTATATACTAAATTTTCGCGGTTCTGGAAATTTCTTTTTCCCCGTTGTTGAAATGTTCTACTATTTATCTCATGCACTCGTCTTTTTTATAAAACCGTTTTTTTTCAAATTGTGTCTGCTAATTCGAATGACAATTTATGGTGATTGTGAATAACTCTATTGGTAATTATTTCACTGGTACCTTTTTGACAATTTGACAGTACTGACATGGTCATATATATATATGTGAATATTATATTATGCATATATGTTTAAATGGTTTTATTTTTGTTAATGTTCATTGTTTATGTTATGCAATTAAATATTTTGTGTTTAATGTTTTATGTTATATATTGTGCTATGTGGATTGTTTTGTTTTTGTTTGTATGCTATGTTTATAAACATTTTTATGTTACCTGTTTGTGCATATTCATGTTATATGTTCCATATTATTGCATATATTTCTGTGTTATATGTTTGATTACGTTGATTGGTTTACATTTTTTGTACGAAATATTACATGATCGCATTGTTTGTCTTGAAGTGTTTGTAACCTTTTTTTTTTTATTATACATATTTTTAAACACTGCCCCCTTTTTTTTTGATTATTAAAAATGTTGAATGACGATTCAACATCCTCCCGGAACGCGCAAAAAAATAATTAACTTATTTTATTGTATGTATTGTTATTTTAATTTTTTTTATGTAATAAATGAATATCATGTTGAATCATTTTAGTTTTCTTTATTTTCTACCATAAAATTCACCTTTGATTTATTTAAAAATTTAAACTTTTTACTCTGACCATGCCATCCTTTGTTTTTGATTTTTAGTCTTTATAATTGTTCGTTTGTCGAAATTTTCGCGGTATTTTCACAACAATTTCATTTGTGTTCCAATATGTGAATCGAATTACCGTCTCATCATTCACCCTGTGTCGGTATGATTTTTTCATCGATTTAATTTTTTCCCATGGAATAGGAGATTTTTGAAGCATTTTGCTAATGCTTGCTGCTTTTCTATGTTCAGTATTTCGTTTTACAAATTGTTGTAGTTGTTTGTTGAGAATATGTGGTTCATGTATGTGTAACATGAATACGTTTGTTGATTGTGTGGCACGCCCTGTGTTGCCCATCACAATCCAACCCAATTCCGTTTTCAATGCGATTGGTTTATCTAAGTGTTTTGATTGTATTATTCCGTCTTGAATAATACTAGCATATACTTCTGCTCCTAGTAGCAAGTCTATACTTCCTGGAATAGCATAATCAGGATCAGCTAGCTTCAAATTTCTCAAAGATTGAAACCTGATGTTTCAATGCGTTGTGTAGGTAGTTGGCTAGTGATACTGTTTACCACTAGCGCTTTGACTCTCTGCTTATAGTTTCCGTTTACCGATTCCAACGTGAATTCGGTCTGTAATTTGGCTCTAGTGGCACTGCTCTGATTGAGTCCACTAATGAGTTGATTGGTTCGTGAATGAGAGAGCTTCAAACGTTTTGTTGCCGCAGCGGTGATACAAGTAGCTTGAGACCCTGAGTCAATCAGAGCCCTCAAAATTTGTAGCTGACCATTACCGTCTCGTATTTTTACTTGTGCTGTTGCTAGCAAAGTTTCATTAACATTCGTAGAAAAGAAATTCTTGAGTGAATCTTCTTTTTCATGTAGTTGAGCAGAAGTCTGATTTGTCGCTGATAAATTCGCCGAAAAATAATCATGTATCAAAGTGTGGTGCTTCTTCATGCACTTCTTGCATGAACTGTTGCTTGTGCAGTTGATGAATCTATGACCTAATTCAAGGCAGTTTGTACATAAGTTATGTTTTTTAACGAAGTTCAATTTTTCTATTGCTGATAATGTTTTAAATTTCGAACAATGGCAAAGTCTATGATCAGACTTACACTGTGGACAATGTGTACCCTGATTGGTACCCTTAATATTTTGATTTGAAGAAATCTTGGTTTCACCTGAAGGGTGTATAGCTTCTAATACTCTGAATCTGGCTTCTAAGAAGTCCACCAATTCTTTATATGAAGCCACCTCGGTTTTCTCGCTTTGTTTTATCTCCCATAATTCTCTTGTTTCTGGTGATAATTTCTGCAGCGTAAGATACACAATAATAGGGTCCCAATTTTCAATGTTTACCTTTAATGTTTTTAATTCATGAAGCATCTCTTCTGTGTTGTTAAGTATGTCTTTCATGGATTGAGCATTTTCGGTCTTTATTAAAGTTATTTTACACAATTTTTCTAATTGTGCATTGATTAATACCCTATTATTATTGAATCTCTTTTCCAAGGTTTGCCATGCTTTGTAGTAATTAGTCCCAATGACTTCAAATGGTTTAATAATTCGTGCAGCCTCACCAGAAACACAAGATTTTAGATAGTGTAATTTTTCAACTTCTGAAATTTCCTTGTTATTATGAATTAAATTTGTGTACAAATCTTTAAATGATCGCCAAGATTTGTAGGTACCATCAAATTTAGGCAAAGAAATAGGTGGTAGTTTGATTTTCGATTTTTGTGGAGATACGAGAGTTGTAACATGTGTGGAACCACCGTCATTTGAAACGTTACTTGATTTGGTTAACGAAGTAATTTTTTCTTGTAGCTCTGTGATTAAACTAAAACAAGTTTCTTCAAATACATCGTGCTTATTTTGTTCAATATACTCAGAAACGATTTTACAATCTTCAGTTTGACAAATTAAAAAATGATTATCTCTGAATTAATCAGTTAATTCATTTAATTTTTGTATTCTACGTTCATATACATTAATTGGTTGATTTTCAGTTAAATTTTGTTTTATTCTAATTGTAACAGTATTTAATTCATTTTCCAAAGCAGTTTGTAATTTAATTAAATTCTGAATGTTCTGCAGTTTTACAAAGTTTTTAGAGTCTATCTATAAATTGAAAAAAATTGAGTTTCTATTTTATCCGGCTCGAAGGACCAAATGTTAAATCCACCCAAAGAAAATAATATGAAAAAATTTTAATTTAACATTAATTAAGAAAGGTGCCGGTTCAAAATGTTTAATAAAATAAAAACACAATGTTTTTCAATTTACGTTATAAATTTTATTAAAAAAAAAATTCTCTTAAGTCTAACAATTCAATATCTTAAACTAAATTACAAACAATTATAAACTATTTAAAATAATATGTATTTCTAAATAAATTTAATTCAATTTATAAAAAGAAATTCAATATTTTTAATTATAATAATATTTCGATTAACCGGAAATAGTTATGCAATAAATTTTAATTATACAAACAAATTTAAATCTATGAAATATATAAAATTTACTTTAATTTAAAAGTTTGTATATGTACAATATTTCAGTTAAACCGGAAATAACTATGCAAATGAATTTAACAAAATTGAAATAAAATCATGAATTTGTACAAACGAAATCTATCAAATTTACTTTAATTATGAATTTGCATATATTCTTAACTACTAAGAGCTAATTAACTAATTATTCGTTGGCATAGGCCGACCTACACGGATAGATGGCGTTGTAGAAATTATGTTGATTGAAGAACTGCTGCTGAATATAACGATGACGAACCAATTAAACAATGATTGTTTGAATTTAAATTTTCAAAAAAATCGTTACGCGAACTGAAGATTGCCGACGGGAATTGACGACTGTCGAGATGAAATATTTTTTACTGTCTCGATGAATTTTCTAATTTTCCAAAATAATTCAATTTTCTGATGATACTTTTAGCGATGAAACTTTAGAAAATTTCTAAGTCCTAGAAATTTTCTAAGTATTTAGCGATGTTGAATTTCTACTCGAAGTATTAGAAAATTTTATAAAAAATTTTCTAAGTATTTTTACAATGATAAATTCCGGCTCCAAGTGTTAGAAAATTTCTATAAGAAATTTTCTAAGTATATTTTTTTTTGACGATGATTTACTTCGACGTTCCCTAATTTCTGTAAAAAATTCTAAGTATTTTTACAGAAATTCCTAACTTTTCCCTAAGTACTAGCTCAACACGCTAGATTTTGAAAGGACTCAACACGTCCAAGCTGATGATTTGGTCTCTTGGTTTCCTTGCTTCAGTCTCAACACGACAGTATACACAAGTAATTGCAAAAGACAAATTTTTCTGCGAATCGCAACCCTTTATATACTAAATTTTCGCGGTTCTGGAAATTTCTTTTTCCCCGTTGTTGAAATGTTCTACTATTTATCTCATGCACTCGTCTTTTTTATAAAACCGTTTTTTTTCAAATTGTGTCTGCTAATTCGAATGACAATTTATGGTGATTGTGAATAACTCTATTGGTAATTATTTCACTGGTACCTTTTTGACAATTTGACAGTACTGACATGGTCATATATATATATGTGAATATTATATTATGCATATATGTTTAAATGGTTTTATTTTTGTTAATGTTCATTGTTTATGTTATGCAATCAAATATTTTGTGTTTAATGTTTTATGTTATATATTGTGCTATGTGGATTGTTTTGTTTTTGTTTGTATGCTATGTTTATAAACATTTTTATGTTACCTGCTTGTGCATATTCATGTTATATGTTCCATATTATTGCATATATTTCTGTGTTATATGTTTGATTACGTTGATTGGTTTACATTTTTTGTACGAAATATTATATGATCGCATTGTTTGTCTTGAAGTGTTTGTAACCTTTTTTTTTTATTATACATATTTTTAAACACTGCCCCCTTTTTTTTTGATTATTAAAAATGTTGAATGACGATTCAACAAGATATTTGAAGACATTGGTGAAAATACTACGAAACGAATAACAAAAACACAACCACAGATAGATTGAGAGAACCACAGATCAACAAACACAAGAAAAAATTTAAAGAAAATGAAAACGCAACAAACATTCGAAAAATGCTTCGAAAATCCCCTATTCCGTGGGAAAAGGTCAATCACATGAAAAAATCATATCGACACAGGGTCGATGATAAAACGATTATTCGGTTTACATATTGGAACAGACAGAAAATTATTGCAAAACTACCGCACCAAAAATATATGAACGTATCAGTTATAAACGAAATTTAAATACTCAAATTAGCGAAATATGGAAACGAGAAATGAATAGTAACAAACATCAATAAATGAAAACAGATCAAATTCGCTTCAAAGTAGCATTTATTTAGAACAATAATAGTCAATTAAATAAACAATAAAATCAATAAATATAAAAAAATATTAACAAATTAAAACATATCATTTTTTTGCCGTTCCGGGAGGATGTTGAATCCAATCAACATGATTTCATCTGAAAATAGAAAAAAAAGAAAATAATTAATTAATTAATTAATATTATAATAAATAACAAAAAAAACAACAGAACACTACACACAAAACAGAACAACACAAAATGTAAACATAAAAACATAACCCAAACTACATATATATCACAATTACAAAACTATTTACAAAACAAACAAACAATAAATAGAATTATTTACACCACAAAACACATAAATACAAATTTAACAACTATATATTTAAATTACATAAATCACGATCACAAACATATAACACAATAATTACAAAATTATAAGATTTAAACAGAAAAACTATATTACACAAAAAATACAATATTACACAACACAATTTCACAACTTCACAATATATGACACTTTTAAAACAAAAATGTCGGTAAATGTAAACAAAACATTTACCAAGTTATTTGATTAATTATTAACTGTTCCAATTCCAAATAATCACTATCAAATGTACCAGCTGAATTGAAAATTACCGGCTAATATCATTCACAATCGAAAAATGTACCATATGTCACATCAGTTACCATTCGAAAAAATGTTCCAATAAGAAAGACAGAAGATGAAACAAATAGAAAATTTATCACCAACGGGGAAAATAGAAAATTCCAGAGTTTGCAAATTTTGCTATATAAAGAATGAAGTTCGCAGAAGAATTTGTCTTTTGCGATTACCTGCCTATATGACGTGTTGAGTCTGAATCAGGGAAAACAAAGGATCAAAAAAAACCAGGACGTGTTGAGTCCTATAAAAATCTAGCGTGCTGAGCTAGTAAATAGGGATCGTTAGGAATTTCTGTAGAAATACTTGTAATTTCTACAGAAATTAGGGCAAGTTAGGCCAATTTATCTACGTCGGGAAACGTGTTGAGTTTCCAAGTCCAAATTTAAAGGAGGAGTTAGAAATTTTTTCATAAATTTCTAAGCATCAACATTTTTTAAAGTATAAAATAAAGAAGGGACTTAGAAATTTTTTTTTTACAAATTTCTAAGCAATAAAAAATTTCTAAGTATAAAATTAAAAGAAGACTTAGAAATTTTTTAACAATTTCTAAGCATCGGACAATTGCAAAGCATAAAATTTAAAGAAACTTAGAAATTTTTATTGAAAAATTTCTATTGATAAACCGAGAGCTACGATATTTGGTTGACACGAAAATTATATCCAATTCATCGAATTCACGAAATTTCTCGTCATAATTTATTTGGGATAAATTATTGCTGATAATAAAATTAATTTTCCGGAAGTCATTGGACGGTTAAAAATTTTGAATTTTAAATCTTCAAGTTTGGGTTCGAGTTTTCTTCAATCAACACACTGCAATCAACTAATCAGTAGTAACGCCATCTGCATCAACAAATGTTAATTAAAAATAATTTGTAATTGAATCTTTAAATTAAAATTAATTATAGTAGATTAAAATTCTTATTGAAATTTGACTTTTATTGTAAATTAAAGTAAATTTATTTTTGAGAAAAAATTAGTAGATTTATTATTTTTGAAAATTATAAATTTTGAATTAAATTTTGCTAGTATATTTTTATTTTAAATTTTGAATTATTTTAAAAAATAAGGAAAGTTGCAACTTAAACATAAATTTTGTAACGATATTTTCAAAAATTAGTAAATTATTTATTTATATATATATATATTTAAATTAAATTCTCATTATCATTTTTTTTTTTATTATTTAAAAATTTAGTATTTGTAATTAGAATTATATTTTGAATTGTTAGATTTAAGAGATTAATTTTCAATAAAGATTTTTTATAACGTTTTGTAAAAAAATTGTGTTCTTATTTATAAAATTGAAACCGGCACCCTTGTTTTATTTTTATTGTTAAATTAAATCATTTTGAGGATTTAACACTAGCTGACAGCGAAAGTTTATAATTACCGAATATTTATCAATTACACTGCAATCTGATGGTTTTCCTCTGAAAAGAATTAAATAACAAATTTGATAGGAAACAGGCCTCAAGCAAATATCCTTTTAAGATACTACAATATCTATATTTGAAGAATATATCATTCATTTACTACGTTGCCACTATTATTCAGGTTGCGTAAATGGAAAATCCACTTTGATCGTGATCAAAATTTTTCTTCTGCTTTGCTATGACTTTCTTAGATATTTTTATACATAATTTGCATATTAATATTATACTTTATAAATCATATATAGTAATATATTTAATTTTAAAATTTTTAAATTTGAAAACTGTCTTCCAACTATAGTTAAACTAAAACTGGATGTACAGTATTGTTCACAACTACTTTTACACGGCATTTAATTTCTAATTAATTAATAATTGGAAATGCATCCTCGAAACATTATAAATACATAAATATAATTTCAACTGTATTAAAATATTGTGAGAACAATTGATAATTCATCGCCTTTTTGTCCGAATTCATTGGGATCATTTTAGTTCAAAACAAAGTTACATATATAAAGAACAGAATTAAAAAATTAGGAGTTTATTTTATTTATATAAAAAACATGCAATTTTAAAAACTTTTGTTTAAAAAAAATGCTGTATACAAATATTTATGAATAATACTAAATGTCAAAGGCTATTCAAATTTCTGATAATATATTCTAAAGTAGAGACAGGTCAGATTAATTTCCTCTTCTTTGCCAACACCATGACCGCACCATGCAGAACTGACCAGTTCTCGCGCTTTTAAATGAATGCATCAAATTAAAAATTTTCATTCAAATTTATAAGTAGAAATATATTATAAATTTTACAATTTTATTTTTTATTGCCGGCAATTTTGTTTAGGAATAATATTAAATAGTTTATGAGTTATCAATTTAATAGAAATGTTAAAATACACAGGTAAATTTTGAATTCAAAAATCAAATAAGCAATTATAATTTACTATACGTAAACCTATTCCACGTTATTTTCAAACATAATTTTTTGAATCACTACTGAAGATATTTTGATAATACGGATCTCCAAAATATTTCTAGGATTAGAATTACAGGCCCATTCTACTTAATTATTTATTTTCAAACAAACATAAATGAAAAAAATTTGATTGCATTCAATCATAAAAATCCATAAATTTACAAATAATTTATTTTCGACTTCATGACATGTTGTTTATTATATATACCAATATATATATATGTTAATATTTTTCAAGCTACAAATAATTATCAATTTTCATTGAATCTAATTAAATGTTCATCAGCGCTAGTATTTAGAATTTTTTGAGTATATACTTTATACCACACACAAAAAACATCAACGAAATAAAATTTAAAAATTTTGGAATAAATATTTTTAAGCTTTCTGTTTTTAAAAAATATTGTAAATAATTTAAAATTCATTATCCTCAAGATTTAGGAACTAGATCTAGTTAGAAAACAAATTGACTCAGTCTATAAAAAAATTTGGTAATTCACAAAACACCTGATTTTTAAATTTCTATATTATGATCATAAATCAGAATAATACTTTATTTTTTCAGAAGTCCTAAGGCCCAAACATTAAAAAAGACATTCTTGAAAAATTTCAAGAAGAAATTCAATTCACGGGATATGATAATATATAATCGTATCTTGCATTCATAAGTCAATGAACTCAAAAACATAACAAAATAAAACCATAATATATCCATATGTATACATATATTATGTATAATCAAAGATACTATATACTATCACAGATAAGTGTATCTGATCTGTGATACTATGTAAAAACATATTTATATGTATTTATATAGTATCTCTGGTATAATGCTACAGCAATTATAATGTATGCATACGTAAAAACCTCTGTTGCCAAATATTCTACAATGCTACATCAGAAAATAATGTAAACCTATACAAGTAATACATATAATCAAAGACCATATAAATGTATAGACCAGAGTACAGTACAAATGCTACAGTAATTATAATGTATGCATACGTAAAAACCTCTGTTGCTAAATATTTTACAATCCTACATCAGAAAATAATGTAAACCTATACAAGTAATACATATAACCAAAGACCATATAAATGTATATATTTATATGGTCTTTGATATAAATACAATTCTATATATGTATTTCAATTAGAAGTAGTAGTAGTAATTTATGTCAGATCATATAGCACGCGACAAGGAATATTAACATAACAACACATACATACATATATAAAAATACATGAAATATGAAATACCTCCTTTCTCAAGTCATTCATATATTAAATACGACGATCAACTCAATACAATAAAAAAAAAATTTGAAACAGCCCTATTGTCAATTTTTGTATTCTAAAGCATTTGCGTACAAAATATCCATTTATTTTTACTTATTCAAGTATAATATCATATCAAGGGTGCGTTCATAAACGTTACTATAGTTAACTATACATAACTTTTTAGCGTTCATAAACATCTGTAGTAAAGTAAATTTTTAACTATTTGATGTCAAAAACTAACCCTGCTCGAGAGCATGGTTAACGATAGTAACGATAGTAAACCTTTAAGTGGTAATGACATTGACAATAAAAAAATTGTTTGTAATTTAATTTTTTGTTGTGAATTGTGAAAATTTCAATTTAATTAATTTGAAATTAATTAATTTTGTTTTAAACTTCATTTGTAAAAAATAATTAATTTTTGACAAACAAAAAATATAAAAATTATAATATGTAAAAATTTTTTAAACTTGACTTGACAGCTGAATGATAATTTATTGCTACTACTATGGTAAAAATGGCGTTCAAAAACCACTTGAAGTTAACATAACTATGGCTGTAGTATAACATAACTTTGCTTAAACTATACTACACCATGACTATGGTTAAAGTAATGTTCATGAACGCACCCCAAATAAGTGATGGTACCACTCAAAACCATATAAAATTTAGTAAACCAGTCATGCAACTCACAAACTAATTTTTCTATATAAATATTCTTATTTTTCTCTCATATTTACATCCCTCCTGAATTATAAACTTTCGCTCTTTTTCGATATTGTTTCGAAAAACTTTTTCGATCTTTATTTTTGGCAAACATACAAACATTTAAATAAAAAAAATGAAATGGTTCATCTAGTAGGACTGTATTATCTTTGTACGTGCTAATTTTGCATCAACGTTGGACATAAGTGTTGTTTCACCATGAACAGTATTATTTTGGTTTGAAGCGGAGACGTGACTGGATTTTTCAAAAACTGCAAGACATCCATTTATATAAGTCAAAGAATCTATATATGCAGTTTCAGTCTCTCCATAAACATTATTTTTCATATATTCACTATCTGCTTTGAAATTTGGCATTACAATGATTTGATCATGTATAGCACTGAATTTATCCCAATATTTATTTAATAAATCACGTCTTGCAATAAGAAAAACACGTGACCTTTTGTCCTTACCAGTTTAATTCATGTTTGAGACAAACTTACAAATTAAATTTGAACACGAGGTCTGTTGCAAAAGAATGTTCTCCATTTTAAATATATTTATACAAATGAAATGATAATTAAATATGAAGTATTTGAAAAGCAAAACACAGTTCACCAAATGTCCTATAAAACCCGAAAGGTCAATTGCAAATAAATTAGCTATAACACGTGAAATCAACTATAATACGATTTGCTGATGTTATAAAAAAAACGATACAAGTATTTTTAATATGCACTGTAAAACAAAGGAAAAATCGGATTAATTCTATATCCGGCTCGAAGGACCAAAAAATTATGTATAATTTTTTATAAAAACAAACGAATGATTTTAGTTAATTACACGATAGTTTATTTTTTTTCTATTTTTCACTTCAAAATTAAATGTAAAATGTTTTATAAAATAGAATTGATTACAACTATAATTTAATTCACTGCAAAATCTATAGGAAACGAAATTGTGTAGATAATATGTAATAGAAAAAATGTACATATTATACCGAAACCGAAAACTAAACTACTCTACTCAAATATAATTTTGATAATAAATTAATGAAAGTTAAATTACAGTAAATAGTTAAAAAATAGCAATTCAATATCAAATAAAAAATGACCTAACTGTTAGTTACAAAAGTATTTTATAAATTGATAAAATTGAATTGATACAAGTAAATAAGAAAATATGTACATGCAGGTAGTAAAGCAAAATCATATTATACAATGTAAAATGTATTATCATAAAAAACATAATATTTAGTAAAATATAAGTTGTTAGGCAACTTATATATGTATGATATTTAGTTAGGTATGCTATATTTAATATATTAATAGTTAATGCCCTAACAAAGTAATTACCTAGAAATAAAATTCATTGATACTAACCGTTAGGTCTAATTTTAGAGAAGTAATGATAACATAATGATAAAATTGAATGAGGTAGATATTATTAAAAAATTAACTTTTCGAAGAATTTCTTTTGGAAGAAATAAAATTTGTAAAAGCAGAACGTGATGCTGATCGAAACAATATTGATGATAAGAAGGCGGTAGTCTGCTACGATCTGCAAAATGTAATTTCCTTGCCGAAATCTTACGCTTCAAATTTTTATTATATGCGTAAACTATCTGTTTACAATTTAACAGCGATTGTTATGATTCCTGGGAAACAAAAGTTCACATATTGCGCGATATGGCATGAAGCTATGAATGGAAGAGGTGGAAACGATATTGTCAGTGCGCTCGTCAAAATTTTGAATAAAGTTGTGCAAAATCATCCAGAATTAACTTCACTAGTCTTGTGGCGTGATTCCTGTGTACCACAAAACAGGAATCAAATAACTTCAATGGCTCTACTTCAATTTTTGCACGACACCATTCACGTAGAACAAATTGAACAAACATTTTCTGAAGTTAGGCACTCCGCGATACAGGAAGTTGATTGTGTGCACAGCACAATAAAAAAAATATCTCAAGGATATTGAAATTCCAAGCCCTGTAACATTAATTCGTAAATTAAGAGATATGAACTTCAAAATGTAAAATTGATAGTCTTGCAACGAATTAAAATCGAATCTTACGAAAATTTAATCTTACGAATTTAAATCGTATTCGCGAAAATCAATTCAACTTAGTTTCATACAGGTGCTGTTTTCAAAATGTAAACTTATTAGGTACAAAAGAGAAAATTTTTTTTCTCTTGAATATAAGATTTCTGGGAAAGAAGTACATTATCACACAGCTATTTTAGTCAGCAAACCTAATCGATTTCAGAAATCTTTACTAAAAAATTTGTTTTCTTCACCTCTGTTCGTGGCGATACAAAAGAACTAGCCGTAGATAAGAAAGAAGACTTGAAAAATATGATTCCTTATATACAATCGGAGGCAGAGAAAGAATTTTATAGAATCATTCTCAAAATGAAAAACTAAGTTCCAATTTGAAATTTTATTATTTTTGTTCTTATTTGGCTTTGTTATTTTAATTATTTCTTTAATTTTTTCCGTTAAAACTCTCAAATATTTTTATATTTGATTTATTTGTTTATTATTTTTTGGAAATAAAATGAAGTGAACTTGATATATTTTTGGTTTTTATTGATTTCATCTTAGTTTTTCTAATAATTATTATTTGTATTTAAGAATTTGTAGTATTTAAAACAGAAAAAATTGCAATCAATGATTAGGAACATAGAAGATGAATAGTCAAAAATGATGGTTTTAATGATTTGAACGAAGTGTTTAATTATATCACTACATTGAATTGAGTACAACCTGTTCAAAATTATGAAGGGAATACTTCTTCAACATTTCAGAGATTTTAGCCTTGATATTTTATTATTAATTATTACTTCTAAAACTAAGTAACAATTGTATTATTGCGACATAAAATTGTTTTGTTCACATACGACAACTAATTAATTTACCAAATGCTAAAATATTTCGCATACGACTATAGTTGGATAAATTATTTCACTCACAACATTTATAAATATTACAAAATTGGATTGAAATTTTATACAAAAAATTTTAGAATGAAGAAATATTCATCAAACATTTAGTTATTAGTCGTAGTTAATGTTTTTTAGTTAGACTTATCAATATAAATCCAGGTATTCATTTATTTTAGTATTACTATGGAAATGTTAAATATAAAGAAACGGTAATTGTTTCTTTTTCACAATGTAATATCATTATCAAAGACGATAACAGGACATAGGCTTGTCAAGTAGAACAAAATACGGTCACGGTTTTCTGTCAACTTCTCAGTGATCTCTTAACTCCTACTTAGCTTTCATGAAAAACTTTTATTTTTAATTTCAAGATTCAAATACAAACGATAAAAAATAACGAAAATTTTTTATTTAAGTTGCAATGTTGCTTTTGTAATTAAGTAATTTAGAGCTGTAACTTTCTGAAATTCAAGACGAAGACTTAATTTTGACACTTTTGGTAGTTAACCGAAATATATTGTTAACGATTTATATTGTTTAACACATGTATCTATTTGGTAGTTGTTTAAATTTTTAGCAGTAAGAAGTGATAAGTAATATATAAAATAAACTGTTTTGTACGTAATAAAATCATTAAACGAAATCAAATTTATTAAGCAATGGAAGAAGATAGAAAAGGCAGAGTTGATACCAGATTACACGGATGAAGATTTCAAAATGCAAAATGTAAATAACATCAAATGAATGGATTTATTTATAAGAAATAATATTATATGTATGAATTTCACATTAATAAATTTTACTTTTTTTATTAAAAATATATTGTTTGACATATTTTAAATTAAAAAAACAAAAACTTTTATTTATTATTATTATTATTAATTATTTTAGTACTATTATTATGCCTTGTTATTTGATAGTGAAATAAACTCTCTCTACAATTTAAATTCAAAAATTTAAATAAAAAAGAAAGAAGACATAATAAGTAACATAAATCTGGCTGTAAAGTTCTGTAATTTTCTAAAAGAGTATTTTCTGTATTTTCTTAAGTGTAAGAATTTTACAGAACAAATTGTATTAGAACGTCACAGCTGTAATTTTCTTTTTGTGTAAACATTTTATATGCCACCACTAAACGTTCGAAACGATGAAGTTACATAATAGCGATTTTATATCGTATCGTTTCGTTTCATCGTTTTCGAATATCATGTGTTGAATCGTCAATCAACATTTTTATCTGAAAAAGAAAAAGAGAAATAAAAGTTATTAAAAATAAAAATAATTATTAATAATAATAAATAAATAAATTAATAACACAAAAACCATAAACAAATACACAAACAGAACAACAAAAAGTAAACAAACAACATAACCAAAAACATATCACACAAAACTATGCACAATCACAAAATTATTTACAAACATAAAACAAATAAAACTATTCACACTGCACAATATAATTCAAATACATATAACATAAAATATAATTCATTAATAAAACATATCACAAAAACGCTAATCACAAAAATAATAATTACAAATTAAAAAACATTCACAACATAACTATCACAGTATACATATTATTGTAACAACACAACACAAAATATCACGTATAATAAAAACATTGCAATACATAATATACAGGGTGATTCTCTATCGGATGAAAACCTTGAGACAGGTGATTGTTCGTGCCGAGAAACGAAAAAAATTGTATGGCAGGGGGGGTCTATTCTCAAGGGGTAAGGAGTTACGGGGCTACGAATTTTTTTTTTTAGGTCAAGTCACTTGTTCCGTATTTTTGGCCATAACTCACGAAATACTCAATACTTTTGAGTCATCCTGCACTCATTAGAAAGAGAATCAATGGCTCTTTACTTTGATGTCTAAATAATTTAAATTGGACTAGCAGTGCTGAAGATACGGCTCATCAAAGTCAAAAATTCATGGAAAAAAACGGAAAATTTTAAGTTCAAGGTCAAATATCTCAAAATTTTGCCCTATTTTTTTTTTAATTTTTTTTACTTAAAATATAGTCCAATGCATCGCCTTTCATTTGCTTTTTATTTTATATGATTGTCTTTCGTAGTTCTTGAGTTCTGCGATAAAGTACAACAGTGGTTTTGCATCGAAAAGTTGTTACCTGTTGTTGTTGTTGATATTTCTCGTTGAGAAAAGAAATAAAAGTGGTTTACCTTGTTTCATACATTTCGATTTGAAAATACATAAAAAAAATATTCAAAAAGGATCTTTATTACTGCAGGTCAAAAGATCTTTCATGAGGATTTTTATTTTGTTAATCAGTCATAATTAACAATCCTACTTGTCAACATTGATCGGTTTTTCTTTAAGCGCAGCTAGTTTTAATAGTATTTATCTGTATTTTTAAATTTTTAGTAAAATTTTTTGGAAAAAATGTCTCAATTTACGAACGCGGAGTATGCAGATATGATTTATTGCTATGGACTGAGCAATGGAAATTCAATGCAAGCACGGAGAGAATATCATCAGCGATTTCCACATAGAAGACTTCCTCATCATACGGTTTTCCAGAGGACGTTTCAGAGACTCAGAGAAACTGGCTCTGTACAAAATATTACTTCCTCTAATAGAAATGATGTGTCAATTTCAGTAGAGTTAGAAGAAAGAATACTGGAAATTGTCAGAAATGATCCTACGACCAGCACAAGGCGCATAGCGCGTGTTACCGGATTATCACAATCAACAGTTTGGAGAGTGCTAAATAGGGAAGACCTCTACCCTTACCACATGACACCGGTACATGAAATTTTGCCGCAAGACAGGACAAATCGCAAGAACTTCTGTTCTTGGCTGCTTGAAAAGGATTTTGATGACGATACATTTATTGATAACATTATTTGGACAGATGAGGCTCAATTTACAAAAAGTGGTGCAATAAATCTACACAATCTACATGTTTGGTCTGCAGAAAATCCTAACGCTGCTCGGCAGGTAAGAACAAAAAACAGATTTTCCGTTAATGTGTGGGCAGGGATAATAGGTAACCGCGTTATGGGCCCAGTTATCCTACCAGACAGACTGAATAGTCAAAATTATTTGAATTTTTTACAGACTGACATTCAAAACTTTTTAGACGAAATGCCACTGGCACAATTAGGACGCATTTATTATCAACATGACGGAGCACCATCTCATTCCGAAAGATGTGTGCGAAATTGGCTGCACGAAAACTTCGGGGAGAGATGGATAGGACGAAACGGTCCAAATCCGTGGCCCCCCAGGTCTCCCGACTTAACCCCTCTTGATTTTTATTTCTGGGGTACCATGAAAGACATGGTTTACGCAACTGAAGTACGGACACGAAACGAGTTAATCACAAGGGTTTTTAATTGTGCAAACGCAATTAAAGAAAATATTTCGACAGTTCCTTTAAAAAGGAATATAAGAAAAAGAGCTCTGCTCTGCATCCAACGTGACGGAGGACATTTTGAAAATGTTCTTACAAATTAAATTTTGCACTAAAAAAATCAGTCCTTTTCAGGACTACCAAATAATTATCTTAAAGAGTGAAACATTACATTTTATTTCTTTTCTCAAGGAGAAATATCAACAACAACAACAGGTAACAACTTTTCGATGCAAAACCACTGTTGTACTTTATCGCAGAACTCAAGAACTACGAAAGACAATCAAATAAAATAAAAAGCAAATGAAAGGCGATGCATTGGGCTATATTTTAAGTAAAAAAAATTAAAAAAAAATAGGGCAAAATTTTGAGATATTTGACCTTGAACTTAAAATTTTCCGTTTTTTTCCATGAATTTTTGACTTTGATGAGCCGTATCTTCAGCACTGCTAGTCCAATTTAAATTATTTAGACATCAAAGTAAAGAGCCATTGATTCTCTTTCTTATGAGTGCAGGATGACTCAAAAGTATTGAGTATTTCGTGAGTTATGGCCAAAAATACGGAACAAGTGACTTGACCTAAAAAAAAAAACTTTGTAGCCCCGTAACTCCTTACCCCTTGAGAATAGACCCCCCCTGCCATACAATTTTTTTCGTTTCTCGGCACGAACAATCACCTGTCTCAAGGTTTTCATCCGATAGAGAATCACCCTGTATATATAATAATATATATAATACATATACAAATAAAATATCGGAATACATATAATAGACATATAGATATATAGGCTGGAGTTCCGATAAGGTGTCACCCCCGATCCTCTTGAAATTTTGTCCACACAACGCCCTTTTGGCCTAAATCACGGCATACTCGTCTTTTTTGGCGCATCGCCCCCTATCGGCCATAATTGGCATTTTAATTTTTTTGCCAACATTTTATTTTTGCTAATAACTTTATAACGGTACATGATACAGATATGGCATATATGTCAAAAGATGCGTCTCAAGATGCTCTATAATCTGAAAAAATATACATGTGTGTGTGTGTGTGTGTGTGTGTGTTTGTGTGTGTGTGTGTGTGTGTGTGTGTGTGTGTGTGTGTGTGTGTGTGTGTGTGTGTGATGTTTATAGAAGGCACATCTGATAGAAAATATTTAATGCACACACTATCAGATTTGCCTTATACAAATGCACGTACAACACGGCCGAACGAACGCACACACAAACACGCGCGCGCGTGTTTGTGTGTGCGTTCGTACGGCCGTGTTGTATGTGCATTTGTAAAAGGCAAATCTGATAGTGTGTGTATGCACGTGCATTGTGTTGTGTGTGTATATACATTTGTAGAAGGCAAATCTGATAGAAAATGTAAAAAATGCACACACTTTCAGATTTGCCTTTTACAAATGTACATACACACACATGCACGTGCATACACACACTATCAGATTTGCCTTTTACAAATGCACATACAACACGGCCGTACGAACGCACAAACATACACGCGCGCGTATGCCGTGATTTAGGCCAAAAGGGCGTTGTGTGGACAAAATTTCAAGAGGATTGGGGGTGACACCTTATCGGAACTCCAGCCGATATATATATATATATATATATTACATAACATACGACCATGTCAAAACTGTCAAAAAGGTACCAACTGAATATACTTACCAGTCAGAGTTATTCACAATTACCATAAATTGTCATTTGAATTACCGGACACAATTTGAACAAAACGGTTTCATAAAAAAAGACGAGAAGATGAGACAAATAGAAATTTTATCACCAACGTGGAAAATAGAAAATTCCAGAGTTTGCAAATTTTGATATATAAAGGGTTGCGATTCGCAGAAAAATTTGTCTTTTGCGATTACCTGACTATATTGTCGTACTGAGACTAAACCAGGGAAACCAAAAGATCACCTCATCAGCCGGGACGTATTGAGTCCTAACAAAATCTAGCGTATTGAGTTGAGCTAGTAATTAGGGAAAAGTTAGGAATTTCTGTAAAAAATACTTAGAATTTTTTACAGAAAATAGGGAAGCAGCGAATTAAATCATCGTAAAAATACTTAGAAAATTTCTTAGACAGAAATTTTCTAACACTTAGAGCCGGAATTTATCATCGTAAAAATACTTAGAAAATTTCTTACAAAATTTTCTAATATTTAGAGTCGGATCATCAAAAATTGTTAAAGTTGATTTTTTAAAAAAGACTTAGAAAATTTCTTACAAAAATTTTCTAATACTTAGAGCAAATTCATCATCGTTGAACACTTAGAAAATTTCTTGGACTTAGAAATTTTCTAAAGAAAACATCACTGAAAGGTATCGTCAAAAATTAAATTATTTTGGAAAATTAGAAATTCATCGAGACAGTAATCAATTCCCGTCGGCAATCTTCAGTCCGCATAACAATTTTTGAAACTTTGAAAATTCAAACAGTCATTGATTAATTCGTTCATCATCGTTATCTTCAGCATCCATTCTTCAATCAACATATAGTGTCTACACCGCCATCTATTCGTGTAGGTCGACCTATACCAACGAATAATTAGTTAATTAGTATGTTAGTGTTTAAGAACGTATGCAAAATTTATAATTAAAGTAAACTTGATATACATATTTCATTTGTATAAATTCATAATTTTGTTTTCGACTGTAACATATTTTGTTAAATTTACTTGCATAATTATTTCCGGTTTAAGTGAAATATTGTACATATACAAAATTTATAATTAGAGTAAATTTTATATATTTCATTTGTATTGATTTGTAGTATATTTAATTGAAATTAATTGCATAACTATTTCCGGTCTAATTGAAATATTATTAATAATTGAAAATATTGAATTTTTCATTTTTGTATATATATTGAATTAAATTTATTAGAATTTAAATACATACAAATTTAAGCATTTTTTTAGAATTTTGTTTGTAATTTAGTTTTAAGATATTGAATTGTTAGGCTTAAGAGAATATATTTTAAATAAAGTTTTATAACGAATTGTAAAAAAATTGTGTTTTTATTTTATTAAAAATTTTCAACCGGCACCTTTTCATTTTTTAATGTTAATCTTTTGAGTGGATTTAACATCATGATAAGGCGGTAAGATCGGATAATGGTCTTGAATTTTGCAATAAAAATATTCAAAAATTGTTAGACAATTATAATATCATCGTACGAACTTTGGTTCAATAAACAACAGAAAATGCTACATTTTAAAACATTTGGTTGTGATGCATATGTTCATGCTCCAGAACAGAAACGAAGAAAACTTGATGCAAAAGCGATGAAACTCATATTCGTTGGTATTGTGAAAACACAAAAGGTTATAGAATATGAATACCAGAACAAAGAAAAATTGAAATTTCTTGTGTCGTCATCTTCAGGAAAAATTCAGATCAAAAGGAGATTACACTGAAAGTGAATCAGAATCAAAATGAATTAAAGATGCAAGGAAATGATTTAAAACAACAAGAAAATACAATCGAAAAGGAAAGTGTTGAAACTGTAACAAAAGAACAGCAATCGTCGAAAGCTGAAAAAGAAAATTTAGAATCAGATGATGAAAATGAGAAATTTTTAAGTTCAACAAAAAAGGCAGCTCCATGTGAACCTGAAACTGTTAAGACCGAAAAAATCAGTAAGCTACATTTATTTAATAGAAAAATGTCATGCTTTTCTTGCAGGATCTGCAGTACAAACGTCCTATGTCGAAGCTATGAAATCAATAGATAGTGAATTTTGGAAAAATGCAACTAATGAAGAAATAACCTCTCAAATAAAAAACAATACATGGGATCTTGTGGAATGACCAATCGATGTAAAAGTTTCGGAATAATGGAAAAATGGGTTTTTAAAATCAAAAGAAATAACGAAGATAGTGAATCAACAAGATATAAGGTTAGACTAGTGGTGAAAGGATTTCATCAGAAATACGGCATAGATTACCAAGAAACATTTAATCCGGTTGTAAATTTTGCTTCAATAAGAACTATGCTTTCAATAGCTGCAATTAAAAACATGGTTCTAGTGCAGTTTGATATTAAACAGCGTTTCTATATGGAGATTTACCCTATGATTCTACTTTAGAGATCTCTTGATTCTCTTATTTTTTTGAATTTTTGGTGAAATCAATTTTTGAATAGAATTGGTATTCCAGATAGCATATTTATATGCTGATTTTTATATTGTAAAAATACCGACGGCTATCTGTATGTATTGATATAATATATGCATATACATATATGTAAAATTTTATTATTTAATTATTGAATAATATTAACAACATGAACTAACTAATTTTAATACATCATCTTTATATTCACAATCAGCCATTATTGTATAACGTAAAACATTAAATATATGTCACATCGGATTGGCCTACTACGACTGATTCTTTTGTTATTGTTCTTCTCTCATTCCACACGGCCATCCTGTTAGTCGTCGGCCTCTGACGACTCTGGTATCCATCTTTTCATTAAATCAGCTGCTGTGGAAGTATGTCTTGGACCTTCAGAGTCTCCAATTTTTTTCACGTAATAGCGATCATTTCTTTTGCATTTTACGACTTCATACGGACCTAGAAAATGACCCTTTACTTTCAATCCGGTCCCAAACTGGGTGCGTTTTATAGCCACAACATCACCAACTTGATACCTTGAAGCTTCCTTTCGATGTTTATTATAATTTCTCTTCTGTTCTTCTTGTGCCTTGATGATCTGATTTCTTGCTTGCTCGCGAAGATGTTCTCTTGAATCATCGAATGCCTTTACTGTTCCTGTTGAAGTATTTCTAGAATATTGTCGTCAATTGATAATCTCATTCTAACTCCCACTAGTGCTTCAAATGGACTAACTCCTATACTTCGCTGGTATGTTGCATTTAGACATTGTTGTAAACGATCAACATGTCTATACCATCTACTTGGATCGTCTGTAGATAATTTTGACAAGACTGATATGATGACTTGATTCTGTCGTTCTACTTGCCCGTTGCCTCTGGGCACCCCTGTTGTGATTCGAATATGTTCAATACCTCGTGCAGTACAATATTCTGACATTTCAGTTGATGTAAAACAGGCCCCTTGATCTGATCGCATCTCATCTTTTTCCATTTTGTCTAATTTAAGTTCTTTCTTCAATCTACTTATTTCCTGCTCTTTTTCGGCAATAATATCTTCTAGACGTTTATTTTTTAACTCGATATCATTAACATTTGCCTGCAATTTTTCTAAATCTTTTTCAGCTCTTTCTAATGTAATTTTAAGTTTATCACATTCAGACATTCGTTTTGTGTCTTCTTCATAAGCACTGTTTAATTTTTCTTCTAATTCTGAACATTTCTCTTGTAACTTATTCATTTCATTATCTTTTTTATTTAATTGATCTTCAAATTTACTATTTAATAATTTATATTTTTCGTTTTGTTGTTTCAAATATCGAACTTCTTCAACATATTTATCAATTTCTTTTCGACACTGTAAAATCTCATCTTTAGCTTCATTCAATATGATGTCAACACATGTTGCACTATTAACAAGATTTATATTGTTTGTTTCACATTTCATTCTTGTACAGTTGTTTGCTATGTGCCCAAATTGTCTACACTTATAGCATTTAGGCCCTCTTTTAACGTCTGGACACTGTTTTGCCTCATGGCCTTCATTACCACAATTGAAACATCTATTATTTTTTGGTTTAGTCACGTCTGATTTCTGTTTTCTTTCAAACTTCTTTATTACTGGTTTTTCATTGCGTTTCACATCTTGGTATTCTTCAAATTTTCTTTTTAATTCTGCCATGCTAGTTGCACCTCTCAAAATCAATTTATCATTTGAATAGTCGATAATTCCATCTACTATATACCGTATCACACTTTGTTCATCGAGATCTATTTGCCTTGCTATCTCCATCATTTCGTACACATAATCACGCCACGACTGTTCTGATTTTTTCGTCTTCCTTCTCAGTTCATCGTGAACATCTTTCGCATTTATCTGCGTTTTGAATTCTTCTAACAATAATTTTTTAAATTTTTTCCAAGTATTAATATTCGGCAAGCATCTCATCCATTTTTTAGCTGATCCAGTCAACAAACGTTTGGCACAAATCAATAATTCTTCATCTGACCATTCTGTCAATAAATTTAGTTCTTCTAAATCTCGCAACCATCGTTCAACATTCAAAACCCCATCACCAGAAAACATTTCAATAGAATCTTCTACATCCCTAAAATTTAATACACGTTTTGTTTTTATCACTATACAATTAAGAGATCAGCTGATTAACATCTCTTATCTACTTTTACTACAACTCCTAAAAGTATGCAATCTGCAGTTGAGAGGTTGAGAGTCTTTTAGCCTCTAAAGTAGAATAACATCATTAGATAAAAACATGTTCATGAAACGGCCTGAAGGATATGAAGACGGTACAAACAGAGTTTGCACATTAAAACGAAGCTTGTACGGTTTAAAACAATCGTCCAGATGTTAAAACCGCAAGTTTAAAGACTTTTTGAAGAATTTCGACTTTCGAGCAAGCAAGGCAGATCCCTGCATGTTCTCCTGTACAAAAGGAAATAAGCAATTATTTTTGGCTTTGCATGTTGATGATAGACTTGTTGCTGCAGTGGACAAAGCGGAAACAGAAACTTTACTAAATTACCTATTTCAAAATTTTGAAATGAAAAGTTCACCAGCAAGACACTTTTTCGGAATTGAAATTGAACAAATGAAAGATGGATGTATTTTCATTCATCAGTCTGAGTATATAATTAAGGTACTTCGAATATTCAACATGCAAAATTGCAAACCAATGTCTACTCCTTCTGATAGTTCATAACAGCATAGTGCAAAATGATGATAAGTTCAATTTCAAATGCCCTTATCGTGAAGCGGTTGAAAGCCTCATATAAACGGTATGTGATATAATAATACTACCATACTATACATGTAGTACAAAACAACAAAACACATTATATATTCATATATTCATACTACACACACTACCAATACTATATACTTCATATATTTCAATACTTAATTTAAAAAAAATGAAAGAAAGTTCTAATATATGGCTTTTCAATTGGAATTTAACAAAATTTCATAACATAACTGACAATTCAAATTAAAAATTTCTTCGGTTAGAACTTAAAATCCAACAAGAAAGTTCAAGAAGAGTTGATTGCGATGCGATGGAAAAAAATAAAGCATGTTCAGGATTTTGTACTGCTTTTCACATCTTTGTATTTCTAGTATCTTTGCTGCCAGTCATATCAACATTATTCTTTGAAATTTACGAATTCTGTTCATGTTCTGTATGTCTGCATATTTGCCTGTTATTTCATTTCTAATACCAGCATGACCCAAATAACTTACCATATTCATATTCCACTAGGTTAGATTGTGCAGAAGAAAAGAATTAATGCGCAAATAATATTTTGTTGTTGTATGAATGCTGAGTGGATTCTTCTAGTAGAAAAATTTTATAACATATATAAAAAAGCATGCACATGCACACAATAACAACACAAATTAACGATACTTATATAACAAAATTTAAACAAAATGTACGCTTACAAATCAAAAAACGTTATTTTCATACTTACCAAGTTTATTTACTTGATTGCATCAGCTGTTCCAATTACGAATGATCACTGTCAAATGTACCAGCCGAATTGAAAATTATCGACTAATATCATTCACAATCGAAAAATGTACCAGATGTCGCATCAGTTACTATTCGGAAAAATGTTCCAATAAGAAAGACAGATGATGAAACAAATAGATCATTTTATCACCAACGGGGAAAATAGAAAATTCCAGAGTTTGCAAATTTTGCTATATAAAGGATGAAATTTGCAGAAGAATTTGTATTTTGCAATTACCTGCCTATACGACGTGTTGAGTCTGAATCAGGGAAACCAAAAGATCAAAAACACCAGGACGTGTTGAGTCCTATAAAAATCTAGCGTGCTGAGCTAGTAAATAGGGATTGTTAGGAATTTCTGTAGAAATACTTGTAATTTCTATAGAAAATAGGGCAAGTTAGGCCAAATTATCTACATCGGAAAATGTGTTGAGTTTCCAAATATAAAATTAAAAAACGGACTTAGAAGTTTTTCACAAATTTCTAATCATCGAAAATTTTTAATCATCTGTATCAACAAATTTTAATTAAACCTTTTAATCAAATTTGTAATTGAATTTGTAAATTAAAATTAGTTAGTAGATTGAAAATTTTTATTTGAAATTTGACGATTATTGAAAATTAAAGTAAATTCATATTTTGAAAAAATTAGTAGAATCATTTTTGAAAATTATAAATTGAATCAAATTTTTGTTAGTAGATTATTTTTGAAATTTTGAATTATTTTTTAAAATAAGGTTGCAACTTAAACGTTAAAATTTGTAACAAATTAGTAAATTAATTAGTAAATTGAAAGTTATATATGTATACATATATTTAAATTTAGAATTTAGTTATTTTTTGCTATTTGTAATTAGAATTAAGGTTTGAATTGTAAGCTTTTAAGATTGATTTTCAATAAAGTTTGTTTATTTTCAATAACGTTTTGTAAAAAAATTGTGTTCTTATCTATAAAATTGAAACCGGTACCTGTTTTTACTTATTGTTGAATCAAATTATTTTGAGGATTTAACAGTATGTTTATTTGAAAAATGAAGGACACCGGAGTAACATACTGCATTATCTTTGTATTATACATTAGTATATAATAGAAAATATGTATGTTACGCTGTACAAAGTAAAGCGGTGATTACAATGTTTATAATTACAATGCTTTAACACAAAATGTTCTTTATTATCCTTCTACTAGGACTAAGACTATGCAAATTTTTTTTTAAAAATATAGAGAATTTTAAGACGCATGCTTTGAGCCATGTTTTTATATTGTAACCTTATAGAAATGTTATAGAAACCGAAAATAAAAATTTTGACAAAATTTTTTAAGTGCAACTTGTGGCTGATGGGGGCATTCCCCATGTCAATTTTTTTGTATTGTTGAGTAGAACCAGTAATGAAAATTTCAAGCTGTGACTGTTAATCTACATTATTACCTTTTCAATCTGCCACATTATTTAATCTCCCACTTCAATCATCCGACATAAATATTCTAGAAAATATATGGACAGAATTATGAGGAAGATTCTGGTATAGAGAAATATTGAACAAACTACAACTAATGCGGCTACTAATTAAGGAATGGTCAGCTAGATATTAAACTTTCATTTATTGAACTGTATACAGACTTTTGCAACAGATTTCCGAATTTTTTGAATTAAATTTAATGTACATTTATTATGATAAAAGAAAACATTTGAACTAAAAGCCTATCACATTAATTTTTTCAATCTTCTTGCATTTTAATTGGTGCATGCATATTTTTTTAAAACGCTGTATATCATTTATACAAATAATCATTTTTTCTTTCATTTTAAAATTCAAAACTTTAAAACATAAAAGTAACTGAATTTTTTTTCAAATATGACTTGTCAAAATGAATTGAGTCTTCTTTTTTCAAAACGACAATAGGTTTTTATTTTGTCGCAAGCGATAATGTCGTTTGTCGTTGTCGTTTTATTAAATTCAGTCAAATGAGTTTAAAAAATTTTTGACATATAAATGTCGTATGTCGCTTTGTAGTTTAATACATAGTATTACATACAACACTAGTTTAATACATACAACACTAATACATAGTATAGTCAATGAATTCTTGATCATATGGTTTTGAACAACAACATTTATTATTCTATGTATGTGAATCTTTAATTTTTAATAAAGATCTACATATCAATATTTAAAAACATTATTTCCTTCACTCCTTTAAAGTTTCAAAATATCTTATTTAGAAAATTCTCCAAGTGATGAAGCTTCTTTTGGAGGTGAATGTCCAAGTGATATGCAATCATACTGTCTAAATGGAGCAACATGTAGGTACTTCAGGGATATTCATGAAAAATCTTGTGTGTAAGTATTTTTCAGTTTTAATATTACATAATAATTTTTATTTTTTATTAATAAATATCTTTCTCATATATGGAGCGTGTGTATGTACCTCACTTCAGATTGAATTTCAAGGTTAATTATTTTACTCTAGTTGTAGCCAATGACACGTGGGACGATGCAACTACCACCACAAAAAAGAAATTTAGCTTATAATCTTCAACATAATTCGGATAACAGGCCGCCACCCAGACCATCTTATCCAAAACCACCAGTACCAATGGATATATATCCATCAATTCAAACGAAACAGGTAAACTACATGAATAGGAATCAAAATAATACTGCTGTGAAGCGTGAAAATAATTCAAACGGAAACTTACGAAAACAGCAAGGACTCTATCATACGGAAACAGAAATAGAACAGGAAACGTACGAAAATTGTACTCGGGAATATAGTGACGAATACAGGACGAATACGAAGATAATTTAGAGCAGACAGGAGAAGAGTCTGAAGTAAATTTTATGACGGGAGCCTGTCTAGCATACCTTACTTAGAATATAAAACAAAAGATAATATAATTCTAAAATTTTTAATCGATACCGGCGCAAACAAAAATTTTATCAAACCAGAACTTGCTATTAACTCGAAACTAATCAAAATTCCATTTAAAATAAAGTCAGCTGGCGGAGATATAGAAATTCAAAAAAAGCTAACTGGGAAATTTTTCGAAAGCATTAATAACTACTCGGACATAGATTTTTTCGTTGTTCCTGGACTAAAATCGTTTGATGGGATAATAGGAGACGACACATTAAAAGAATTAGGTGGAATAGTTGACAGAAAAAATAATGTGCTTGTAATATCACCGAACATTAAGATACCATTAAAGGAAAAACAATCCATACAAGTAAATAATTTGGAAATTCGAGATAATCATTTGAACGATAAAGTAAAAGAAAAAGTTAGAAATTTAGTTAAAAAATTCAAACCTCTTTTTGGACCACTAAATGAACAGGAAGTAATAGATACAAATGTTAGAGCAGAAATTAAAACCACTACAGATGAGCCTATCTACGCAAAACGTATCCGTATCCTATAAATATGAGAACCGAGGTAGAAGAACAGATAGAAAAACTGCTGAAAGATGGAATCATACGACCGTCTAAAAGTCCATACAATGCTCCGATTTGGATCGTAGAAAAGAAAATGGACGCATCAGGAATAAAAAAATATAGGATGGTCGTTGACTATAAGCGACTTAATTCAGTAACCTTATCCGATACATACCCGATACCAGACATCTCAAATACTATCGCCAACTTAGGTAACTCAAAATACTTCACAACCATCGACCTAACTTCAGAATTTTACCAAATAAGGATGAAAGAGGTTGACGTACAGAAGACCGCTTTCTCTACCATGAATGGAAAATACGAGTTCCTAAGGTTACCCTTTGGATTGAAAAATGCTCCGGCAATTTTCCAAAGGATGATAGATGATTAAAAGAAGATATCGGAAAGATATGTTATGTGTATATCGATGACATAATAGTTTTTGGAGGCAATAATATTGAAGAACATTCGAAAAATGTTGAAAAAATATTCAAAAAATTAGAAATTTAAAATTTAAAGGTAAATTTAGATAAAACGGAATTTTTGAAATCAGAAACTGAGTTCCTAGGTTATCTTATAACAAGTCAAGCAATCAAACTGGATCCAAAAAAAATTTTGGCTATACAACGCATTAAGCCACCTCAAAATTTAAAGGAGTTAAAAAGCTTCCTCGGACTTTCATCGTATTATAGAAGATTTATTAAAGATTTCGCTAAGATAGCTAAACCTTTAACCAATTTAACTAAAGGAGAAAATGCTCAAATTAAAGCAAATCAATCGAAAAAGGTTCCGATAAATTTAAATGATAAAGAACTAAATTCATTCAAACAAATTAAAGAGTTATTATCATCTTCAGAAATTCTCGTATTCCCTGATTTCGACAAACCTTTCATACTAATCACCGACGCATCTAATAGCGCAATAGGTGCAGTATTGTCCAGGGAGAAATCGGAAAAGACAGACCAATAACTTATATTTATATCTCGATCTCTAAATAAAACTGAGGAAAACTATGCCACAAACGAAAAAGAAATGTTAGCTATCGTTTTGGCATTAGATAACTTAAGAAGTTATTTATATGGGACAAAAAAAATTAAAATACTTACTGACCATCAACCACTTACATTTGCCCTGAGCAACAGGAATAATAATGCAAAACTAAAAAGGTGGAAATCAAGAATAGAAGAGTATAATTACGAACTCATCTACAAACCGGGTTGTACCAATAAGGTGGCGGACGCTCTGTCAAGATTAGAACTCGAAGCTAATATTCTAACATCATATTCAACTGAAACTGTACATAGTGCACAGGAAGATAACACAAATTTAATCCCACATTGCGAAGCGCCGATAAATGTATTCCGGAACCAAATTATTATTAATGATAAAATTAATATTTGTGCTTATGAAGAACCGCATCCAGCTTATCACCGACATTTTATAGGAATGGAAAATGTGACTAAAGAAAACCTTGTGAAAGTTTTAAAAGAACAATTAAACCCAGCAGTAATCAATGGAATAAAATTACCAGAAAAATATCTACAAAATTTACAGGATCACTTTAACAATTTCAAAATCCGTATAACACAAAGGTTTGTCCAGGATGTCAGAGATAAACACATGATATTTTCTATTATTCAAAAAGAGCATAAACGAGCACATCGCAACGAAAGGGAAAATAAAGAACAAATACTTGAAAAATACTATTTCCCACAAATGAAAAAATTAATTAAAAATACACAGAACTGTGAAATCTGCAAGACTAACAAATATGACTGCCATCCACACAAACCCGAGTTTCAGAAGACCCCTATCCCAAGTTATCCAACTGAAATTGTTCATATTGACATGGAAATGAAGAATGAAAAATTCATCAGTTGTGTAGACAAGTTCTCGAAATTTGCCAAGTTTTTCCACATAAAAGATAAAACCGTTCTTCATCTCAGGGATAAAATGATAAAAATAATTCATTTCTTCACTAGCCCTAAGATGTTAGTGATGGATAATGAATCTAGCTTTATAAACCCTGTTGTATGTGATTATATTAAAACGCTTGGAATCGAGATATATTTAACACCATCACAGAAAAGCGAAGTGAATGGTACCGTTGAAATAGTTCATTCTACCGTAAAAGAAATAGTTCGTTGCCTAAAGGATGAATACCAGGACCTTTCTTTGAAAGAACTTATTAACATAGCCGTCGACCGATATAATAACTCCGTTCACTCTGTTACAAACAGAAAACCCAACGATATATTTTTTGGTAGAGCGGAACGTATAAATTACCAAAATTTAATCGATTTTAAAACAAAGGTTAATGAAGATGTATTAAACCGGATTAAAAGAAGTCAAAAAAGTTAAATTGATAGAGAAAATCTGAAAAAAAGCAAACCAAAAGTCTATAAGCCAGGTGAAGAAATATTTGTTGCCGTGAAACAAATTCAAGGAAAGGATAGACCTAAATACAGAAAAGAAATAGTTGTTAAAGATAATCGTGTTATACAGTGAATACAGCTACAGGAAAACGAATTCATAAATCTCAAATCAAAAACGTAACGTAATCTTCTCTTTCCAGCTCCGTTTTTTGGGCATCAACATCTTCTGTCAGCATATACGAATATAATACTCCAATAGTAACAATCAAACAAGGAAACGGAAAAATCTTAAACGGAAATTTTAAATTAGTACACGTCATTAATCTTGCAAAATACGAAGAAATAATCGACCAACTAGCACCTCAAGTTGACAAGATAACAAAAACAAGCTATATCAAACCACAAATTGCTCATCAAATAGACCATATAAAAAAACTCATTAAAGAATTGAAAGGACAATCGAAACGGATGCGATGCTCAATCAATTGGATTGGATCTGCGTGGAAGTGGATTGCAAGAAATCCTGACGCCACGGATTGGGATGAAATAATCAAAAGTCACAATAGGATTATAGAAAATAACAACGAACAGTATAAGGTAAATGAAGTTCTGATGAACACAACACAACAAATCCTCAACGAGTATAATGGAATAGTCAAACATATAAACGAAAATCAGAAAGAAGAATTTCAATAATCTTCGTACAATAAACTATGTATAATCAAGGAAGAAATTAAAGAGATCATTAGAGCAACACAGTCAGCTAAAGCTGGAATTATAACCACAAATCTACTCGACAAGGAGGAAATTAGCCGATTAATAGCCGAAATGGAAACGTTGCCATATTCTAATGAGGTGGAAGCGATAGAATACGCGCAACCGACAATCATAATAACGGACGCCGTGTTTTTATACATAGTTTCAATTCCTCAAACTAGCAAGGAAGAATTTAACCATGTAGCTATTAGATCAACTATCCAGGAAAATAAACGAATATTTTTGGAATTTGAGGATTTGCTACTAAATCAAAAGAAATTTTACGGAATCATAAAAAAATGTAGTACCTTCAAGGAAACAATTATATGTAAAACAGATCAATTAAAAGAATTAGAAAAGGATCATTGTATAAGGTTACTTATAGAAGGACAAAATGGTGGACAAATTTCAAAGGAGATATTCATCTTAATGGTTCCTGTAAATTGGTGGTAAGATTTGCGATATTCTTATCTCACTGTTGGTAAAGCTTCTATTTGCGATTTCCAGAGTTTCATTGAAATATTGTAATAAAAAACTTCCATGAAGATGTTTACAGGAACCATTAAGATGAATATCTCCTTTGAAATTCGTAAGGAAGATCGTATGACTGTTCAAAGTTTCAATAATTTTTTCATCACTAACCTGGTATTCACAATTACCATTTTGTCCTTCTATAAGTAGCCTTATACAATGATCCTTTTCTAATTCTTTTAATTGATCTGTTTTACATATAATTGTTTCCTTGAAGGTACTACATTTTCTTATGATTCCGTAAAATTTCTTTTGATTTAGTAGCAAATCCTCAAATTCCAAAAATATTCGTTTATTTTCCTGGATAGTTGATCTAATAGCTACATGGTTAAATTCTTCCTTGCTAGTTTGAGGAATTGAAACTATGTATAAAAACACGGCGTCCGTTATTATGATTGTCGGTTGCGCGTATTCTATCGCTTCCACCTCATTAGAATATGGCAACGTTTCCATTTCGGCTATTAATCGGCTAATTTCCTCCTTGTCGAGTAGATTTGTGGTTATAATTCCAGCTTTAGCTGACTGTGTTGCTCTAATGATCTCTTTAATTTCTTCCTTGATTATACATAGTTTATTGTACGAAGATTATTGAAATTCTTCTTTCTGATTTTCGTTTATATGTTTGACTATTCCATTATACTCGTTGAGGATTTGTTGTGTTGTGTTCATCAGAACTTCATTTACCTTATACTGTTCGTTGTTATTTTCTATAATCCTATTGTGACTTTTGATTATTTCATTCCAATCCGTGGCGTCAGGATTTCTTGCAATCCACTTCCACGCAGATCCAATCCAATTGATTGAGCATCGCATCCGTTTCGATTGTCCTTTCAATTCTTTAATGAGTTTTTTTATATGGTCTATTTGATGAGCAATTTGTGGTTTGATATAGCTTGTTTTTGTTATCTTGTCAACTTGAGGTGCTAGTTGGTCGATTATTTCTTCGTATTTTGCAAGATTAATGACGTGTACTAATTTAAAATTTCCGTTTAAGATTTTTCCGTTTCCTTGTTTGATTGTTACTATTGGAGTATTATATTCGTATATGCTGACAGAAGATGTTGATGCCCAAAAAACGGAGCTGGAAAGAGAAGATTACGTTACGTTTTTGATTTGAGATTTATGAATTCGTTTTCCTGTAGCTGTATTCACTGTATAACACGATTATCTTTAACAACTATTTCTTTTCTGTATTTAGGTCTATCCTTTCCTTGAATTTGTTTCACGGCAACAAATATTTCTTCACCTGGCTTATAGACTTTTGGTTTGCTTTTTTTCAGATTTTCTCTATCAATTTAACTTTTTTGACTTCTTTTAATCCGGTTTAATACATCTTCATTAACCTTTGTTTTAAAATCGATTAAATTTTGGTAATTTATACGTTCCGCTCTACCAAAAAATATATCGTTGGGTTTTCTGTTTGTAACAGAGTGAACGGAGTTATTATATCGGTCGACGGCTATGTTAATAAGTTCTTTCAAAGAAAGGTCCTGGTATTCATCCTTTAGGCAACGAACTATTTCTTTTACGGTAGAATGAACTATTTCAACGGTACCATTCACTTCGCTTTTCTGTGATGGTGTTAAATATATCTCGATTCCAAGCGTTTTAATATAATCACATACAACAGGGTTTATAAAGCTAGATTCATTATCCATCACTAACATCTTAGGGCTAGTGAAGAAATGAATTATTTTTATCATTTTATCCCTGAGATGAAGAACGGTTTTATCTTTTATGTGGAAAAACTTGGCAAATTTCGAGAACTTGTCTACACAACTGATGAATTTTTCATTCTTCATTTCCATAATGTCAATATGAACAATTTCAGTTGGATAACTTGGGATAGGGGTCTTCTGGAACTCGGGTTTGTGTGGATGGCAGTCATATTTGTTAGTCTTGCAGATTTCACAGTTCTGTGTATTTTTAATTAATTTTTTCATTTGTGGGAAATAGTATTTTTCAAGTATTTGTTTTTTATTTTCCCTTTCGTTGCGATGTGCTCGTTTATGCTCTTTTTGAATAATAGAAAATATCATGTGTTTATCTCTGACATCCTGGACAAACCTTTGTGTTATACGGATTTTGAAATTGTTAAAGTGATCCTGTAAATTTTGTAGATATTTTTCTGGTAATTTTATTCCATTGATTACTGCTGGGTTTAATTGTTCTTTTAAAACTTTCACAAGGTTTTCTTTAGTCACATTTTCCATTCCTATAAAATGTCGGTGATAAGCTGGATGCGGTTCTTCATAGGCACAAATATTAATTTTATCATTAATAATAATTTGGTTCCGGAATACATTTATCGGCGCTTCGCAATGTGGGATTAAATTTGTGTTATCTTCCTGTGCACTATGTACAGTTTCAGTTGAAGATGATGTTAGAATATTAGCTTCGAGTTCTAATCTTGACAGAGCGTCCGCCACCTTATTGGTACAACCCGGTTTGTAGATGAGTTCGTAATTATACTCTTCTATTCTTGATTTCCACCTTTTTAGTTTTGCATTATTATTCCTGTTGCTCAGGGCAAATGTAAGTGGTTGATGGTCAGTAAGTATTTTAATTTTTTTTGTCCCATATAAATAACTTCTTAAGTTATCTAATGCCAAAACGATAGCTAACATTTCTTTTTCGTTTGTGGCATAGTTTTCCTCAGTTTTATTTAGAGATCGAGATATAAATATAAGTTATTGGTCTGTCTTTTCCGATTTCTCCCTGGACAATACTGCACCTATTGCGCTATTAGATGCGTCGGTGATTAGTATGAAAGGTTTGTCGAAATCAGGGAATACGAGAATTTCTGAAGATGATAATAACTCTTTAATTTGTTTGAATGAATTTAGTTCTTTATCATTTAAATTTATCGGAACCTTTTTCGATTGATTTGCTTTAATTTGAGCATTTTCTCCTTTAGTTAAATTGGTTAAAGGTTTAGCTATCTTAGCGAAATCTTTAATAAATCTCCTATAATACGATGAAAGTCCGAGGAAGCTTTTTAACTCCTTTAAATTTTGAGGTGGCTTAATGCGTTGTATAGCCAAAATTTTTTTGGATCCAGTTTGATTGCTTGACTTGTTATAAGATAACCTAGGAACTCAGTTTCTGATTTCAAAAATTCCGTTTTATCTAAATTTACCTTTAAATTTTAAATTTCTAATTTTTTGAATATTTTTTCAACATTTTTCGAATGTTCTTCAATATTATTGCCTCCAAAAACTATTATGTCATCGATATACACATAACATATCTTTCCGATATCTTCTTTTAATCATCTATCATCCTTTGGAAAATTGCCGGAGCATTTTTCAATCCAAAGGGTAACCTTAGGAACTCGTATTTTCCATTCATGGTAGAGAAAGCGGTCTTCTGTACGTCAACCTCTTTCATCCTTATTTGGTAAAATTCTGAAGTTAGGTCGATGGTTGTGAAGTATTTTGAGTTACCTAAGTTGGCGATAGTATTTGAGATGTCTGGTATCGGGTATGTATCGGATAAGGTTACTGAATTAAGTCGCTTATAGTCAACGACCATCCTATATTTTTTTATTCCTGATGCGTCCATTTTCTTTTCTACGATCCAAATCGGAGCATTGTATGGACTTTTAGACGGTCGTATGATTCCATCTTTCAGCAGTTTTTCTATCTGTTCTTCTACCTCGATTCTCATATTTATAGGATACGGATACGTTTTGCGTAGATAGGCTCATCTGTAGTGGTTTTAATTTCTGCTCTAACATTTGTATCTATTACTTCCTGTTCATTTAGTGGTCCAAAAAGAGGTTTGAATTTTTTAACTAAATTTCTAACTTTTTCTTTTACTTTATCGTTCAAATGATTATCTCGAATTTCCAAATTATTTACTTGTATGGATTGTTTTTCCTTTAATGGTATCTTAATGTTCGGTGATATTACAAGCACATTATTTTTTCTGTCAACTATTCCACCTAATTCTTTTAATGTGTCGTCTCCTATTATCCCATCAAACGATTTTAGTCCAGGAACAACGAAAAAATCTATGTCCGAGTAGTTATTAATGCTTTCGAAAAATTTCCCAGTTAGCTTTTTTTGAATTTCTATATCTCCGCCAGCTGACTTTATTTTAAATGGAATTTTGATTAGTTTCGAGTTAATAGCAAGTTCTGGTTTGATAAAATTTTTGTTTGCGCCGGTATCGATTAAAAATTTTAGAATTATATTATCTTTTGTTTTATATTCTAAGTAAGGTATGCTAGACAGGCTCCCGTCATAAAATTTACTTCAGACTCTTCTCCTGTCTGCTCTAAATTATCTTCGTATTCGTCCTGTATTCGTCACTATATTCCCGAGTACAATTTTCGTACGTTTCCTGTTCTATTTCTGTTTCCGTATGATAGAGTCCTTGCTGTTTTCGTAAGTTTCCGTTTGAATTATTTTCACGCTTCACAGCAGTATTATTTTGATTCCTATTCATGTAGTTTACCTGTTTCGTTTGAATTGATGGATATATATCCATTGGTACTGGTGGTTTTGGATAAGATGGTCTGGGTGGCGGCCTGTTATCCGAATTATGTTGAAGATTATAAGCTAAATTTCTTTTTTGTGGTGGTAGTTGCATCGTCCCACGTGTCATTGGCTGTTCACGCCTTGTAATTGTTATTTGATTTATTAGAGCAGTAACTTTATTACTGAAATTTCCTTTTTGTATAGGCATATTCCTAAAATTTAGGTTTTGCATTTCCAAGCAGAAGGAGTAGGCTTCAGGAAGTGTCTGTGGTCGACGTAACATTAAAATCCTTGAAAGATCACCATTTACACCTCTTATGAATACATCGAGTGCCCTGTTCCTATACATTTTTACTAGCACATCAATTGTATCTTGATTATAGTCTTCTGTTTTTATTTTATTAACCATTAGCGAGAATTGGTGATTTATATTCTCATAAAATTCGTCGAGACTCATATTTTTCTGAGTCAGATTACTTAATTGATACTCTAAACTTCGTAAACCTCTTTTATCCGCGTAGTGCAATGACAAACATTTTTTATTGTTGGCCAGTCATCATCAAAAATATTATACGATATGAGGGCAGAATCAGCGTTGCCCCTGGTTTTTTGCCGTATTCTTTTCAATATGGCTAGATAAATGGGCTTATTACGAACTATTTCATAATCCTTCAATATACTTTCGACGTGAGGAACCCATGAGACATATTGAAAAGGATTACCATCAAATAACTGAAGTTCTTTGACGCAGTCTGGTAATTTACTTATTTCTTTAAGTTCTTCCTCATTCTTTGGTAACAAATTATTTTCTGGCTCTTTTATTGAAGTTGTAGTTAAAAACTTTTCTTCTAATCTCTGAAGTCTTCTTTCCAATTCTTTAGTTATATTGATTTGAGCATTTACAGCACCAGTTAATTGCTTTATAGCTTCTTGCATTTGTTCATTTATTGACATGATGACAATTTTCCTTATTTAATGATCGAAAAAATTCTAACTCTCAACAAAATTCTAAAATTCTAATTTTAATTTTCTGAATAACGAATTTTTTCTTTATTTTTCTAATTTATTGAAGATTTCTTTTGATTTGTCAGTATTTTTGTACATAGAATTAATATAGGTAATTTATCAAACTTATTTCTATATTACATTAGTTATTTATAGATAATAAAAGGTTTTTTATTTTATGTTATAGAAAATAGGAAAATGAGAATTTTAATTTCCTTTATTTTTCAATTTAATTATACAATAATTTTTTATAAAATTTTTGTATGATCAAAACTCAAAAGTATTTCTTAATTTAAATAATTTTCACATAAATTTATTTTAATAACGATTTTTTATATATATGTACTTTTATCAAAGATACTAGAAATACAAAGATTTGAAAACTAGTACAAAAAAGAGGGATAGTTTTCTTCTTCTTGAATTTCCCCATCGCATCGCGATCAACTCTTCTTGAATTTTCTTGTTGGATTTTAAGTTCTAACCGAAGAAATTTTTAATTTGAAATGTCAGTTATGTTATGAAATTTTGTTAAATTCCAATTGAAAAGCAATATATTAGAACTTTCTTACATATTAAATTAAGTATTGAAATATATGAAATATACATATAGATTGGTAGTTTGTGTAGTATGAATGTAATATGAATATATAATGTGTTTTGTTGGTAGTATGATTATATCACATACCATATTATTACTTGTAACTTGTACATACTATATTGTTGCAAAAATGTGATTTTTCCTTTCTTTTAACCCCTTTTCTATAGAAAATTCTACAGAAGTAGAAAAGGAGTTAAAAGTTTTGTATAAAAAAAAAGAAAGGAAAAAAAAAGGAAAGGAAAGTTTTATGGGAGGCCGAGCGGAGCCTTAATGAGGGAATTTCAATAAATTAAAATAAAACTACTTACCCTTTTTTTTTTTGATAAAATAAAATAAAACTAGTAGATTTTTTTTTTTTACCAAAAGAAATTTTTTTTTTTTTTTTTTTTTTTATTTTCACAAAAAAGGGAGAAAAAAAAACGAATTAAATTGATTTACAAAAAAAAGGAGAAAAAAAAAAAGGTCTAATTAAATTGATCAATTGAACAATTTTTTTTTTTAAAACTAATTTAATTGAACGGATAAAGAAAGATTTTAAAATTAACTCACTAATCAAAAGAACTGCAATCACTGACTGACTCAAAGAACTCGATTCAGTCAAAAAAAAAGAAACTCGATGTATCGTAAAAAAAAGAATCGATCTTCTGGAAGTTTCTATCAATTCGCCGAAAGATGACAACGTCAACGAATTGATAGAGACTTCCAGTGGAATGTGGAACAACTTTCTACAACGAATGTCAACGAAATAAAAGAAAGTGATTATAACGTTGACATTTGACGTTGTAGAAAGAAGAAGACCACATAAAAAAATGTAAACAAAGTGGTGTCAATGTTGCAGGTAAGTATGAGTATTATTTTCATTAAAATTATTTTATCTTAAATTAATTAATTTATTAATTAATTATTTATTTTCTTTTTGCAGGTTTCCAACAATATGTATATAGGAAAATATAGGAAGAAAGGACTTGCTTTCATATTAAACCAGTTTTGTGTATGAATTGTTTCATCTTACATAATATACTACATACTTATTAATTCTCGAATTTTGAATGATCTTTCATATTAGAAGGGATCATACATAATATAAATTTCGTATTCTGTACGATATATGTATGAATATGAATTTGTTTTTTCAATGTGATTATCACGTTACGTGCATTTAGATTTAGAGCATATATCCATATATTCATGCATATCATATATTTTACAAGGAAGGTCATGTATGTATAATCACTGTACATGTATGAATGAATATATACATAATTTAAATATACGTGTATATATTTATGGTGTGTAAATTTATACTATAAAGGAGTATAGTATATGTAAGAATACGTCTTTTGAAATATATGTTATATTTCGAAATATGACAACATCGATATTTTATTTTATATATTGTAAGTGAAATGAAATTTTTAAATTTTTACAATATTTTGTATGTGCGTATGCATAGCACATACATATGTACATGTATGTATGTATATGATATTGATGTTAAATAGATACATGGTGTTAAATCCGTAAAATTTAATTTAACATTGAACTGTAGAAAGGCGCAAATTCAAAAAAAAAGAATATAAAATAAAAACACAATTTTTTCACAAACGTTATAAATTTTATTTAATTCAATATTTTAACCTAACAATTGAATCTTAAATCTACTAATCAATGTATTAATTAATTTAATTATTATAATAAAAAAAAATACAATACTTTTAAAAAATGGAAATGAAAATTTTTAAAAATTCCAAAAAAATTCAAATTTTAAAAGTATGCAACAAATTTAATAAATAATTTACAACGGAAATAGAAAATATTATAAACGTAAATTTATCAAAATAAAATTTTAATTATAAATGATTATAGATTTTTTAAATTTTCAAATTTTAATTTTTCAATTTTAATTTAATTTTAATTTATTTACTTAAATCTAAATATCGACGGTATAGATCGATCTATACGTTGAAATGTTGATTGAAGATTCAGTTTCCGGTTGTTGAAGTAGTTTCAGTTGAAAATGGTTGCCCTCTAATGTGAATAGCGATAAAATGATGTTTTGTATACGCAGTATACAAGATCTAATTTTCCCGACGGCGATTCAAATTAATTTTATCAAGCAGAATCGAAGTTTTTTCTGATCAAATTTTCTAAGTGTTTGTTGACTTCAAATGGCCCGCAATTTTATAATATTTTTAAGTCTTTTTTTTAATTCAATTTAGCAAATTTTTTCTAAGTATTTGATATAAAATTCTCCTTTCAATAAAATTCGTTGTCCGCAGCAGAAATTTTTTAAGTGTTAGAAAATTTCTCAACTTTAAAATTTTGTTAAAAATTTATGAAAAAAATTTGCTAAGTGTTTTCCAATTTTACACTTAGCCGATAAATTTCTTTCGATGATTTTATCCAAAAATTTTCTAAGTACTCTGTTAATTTAGTACATAGCCGATGAAAAAAATTCTACCAATTTTTTCCTAAATTTTGTAAAAAAAATTATAATTTTTTTTTTTACAAAATTCCTAACAACCCTATTGTACTAGCTCAATACGCTAGATTTTAAGTAGGACTCAATACGTCCAAGCTGATGAGGCGATCTTTTGTTTTCCCTGATTCAGTCTCAAAAGACAAATTTTTCTGCGAATCGCAACCCTTTATATACAAAAATTTGCAAACTCTGGAATTTTCTATTTTGCCCGTTGTTGAAATGTTCTGCTATTTATCTCGTGTTCTTGTCTTTTTTAGAAAACCGTTTTGTTCAAATTGTGTCTGATGATTCAAATAACAATTTATGGTACATTTTTTTTTTTTTTCGATTGTGAATAACTTTATTGGTAATATATTCGGCTGGTATATTTTTGACAGTTTGATGGTACTGGCATGGTCATATGTCTGTAGGTATACATTATATTATACATATATGTTTAAATGTTTTCATTTGTTTTATGTATTTGTAGTGTAGGTATTCATGACGTTTTATTTTTAATATAGTTTTAAGTTTAATTTTAATGAAAATGTAATTAAGCATGTTGGTTTTTGATGAGTTATGATATTTTTTTATATTTTCTGTTTTGTGTTAAAATAATGATTCAGTGTCGTGCCAATTGTTTGTGACAAGAATAATTTGTTTATTGGTTTTGCAAATGTTTTGTGTTGTGATGTTTGTGATATCAATGTTATGATTTGTGTTTATAAATTTTTATGTTATATTATTTGTGCAATGGAAATAGTTTTGTTTTGTGTTATGTTTCTATGTAGACAGTTTATGTTGTGTATATGTTCAGTATTATGTTGTATTTATGTAATGTGTAGTATTTTTGGTTGTTCTTTTCTGTATTATATTTATAACGTTACCCCCTTTTTTTAAATCTTTAAATTATTTGTAAATAAATTTTATTTCCTTGACGCAATTATATAGATATAATTAATACTGTAAGTGAAATCGATCATTTGAAAAGCGCATATGCACATATGGTACATATAAAATATTGAAAAATTTATTAATGAAACTTTATTTGTATATTATACCGAATTTTTAAGTAAATAAAAAAAATTATGAAGAATATGGAAAAATGAGAGCGCTACGAGTAACCGCATGCTAAAATCTTCAATAACGAAATATTGTATTTTCAAATAAATCCCTAATCACGAGCTAATTTCACTTTGATTGCATTTCACTAAATTTCACAAAATAAAAAAAATAAATGCACTAATATAGGAAAAAATGCGAAAAAATACACATTTTTCATACAAAATTTGTTTGTAAGAAAAAAGATAGTAATAATTTTTTTCTGAAGTTTTAATATAAAATTTTGTAAAAGGTAAATGAAACTTGAAACTTAATTTTACTAAAACTTATATAAATTTTAAAGGGGTAGACAAAAGTTGAATTTAACATTTAACTGAATTTTTTGTATATACATATTTGTAAAAGGTGCATAAAATTGAATTTCAATAAATTTTTTACGTACATACTTAGTAAAAGGTAAATAATACTAAGAAAAATAGTAAACTTTGAAGTATTTACTCAAATATATATGAAAATGTATGAAAAATGTGTATTTTTTCGCAACTTGTTGTATATTTGTGCATTTTTTTTTTTTTTTTATTTATGCAGTTTCTACACATAAATGTGATATCACTGGAAAGAGGACAAAAAAACCCTTTAAATGATATAACAAAACATACATGTCATCCTTCAAGTTTTGAAGTTATACCGTCATCCAAAGAAGTTGAAAAAGTGATTTTTAAAAAACACAAAATTTTGACTTTAAGCAAAGATACTATAAATTACTTTAAATGAATTACACTGTTAGAAAATTTATAATTGTTTAAAAAGTAGTAAAGAATGAGAACTTTTTCAAATAAATTTCTTTAAAATAATATTAATGTAAAAAAATGAAATAATTTACATATATACAAGTATATTTAAGAAAAGAAAAAAATCAATTACAATTATTTTTTCGGTAATTATTTAGATTAGATTACTTTGGCAAATTATATAGCCCTGAAATTAAGAAATGTGATATTAAATCATTAGTCTTAATAGGAATATGTTGAATGTGAAATCCATAAATGTCCATAGCTTCATAATGTTGAGCAAATGATTTATTAATGCAAAAAATCGTCCATATATACACATATATACATAATATATTTATTAATATATTTATTAAATTTCCTCAGGTTTTTATAGTCTTCAAAAAAGGACACGTAAATGCAGGTATATATTGAATACGAAATCCTTTTGAAATAAAAATAATTTGAAAATCGGAAACAAATGTTGTTACCTAACAAATCCTGTTTGTTATTTGTACTTAAGATAATATATAATATTATATTAATATGGTCTTGGGATATGGCAAAAATCTACCTTACATAAGACAAAAGATTAATAGTATTTGAGTGAAATTTACCTTAGTTAGAATTTATAAGAAAGTATATAAACAGTTTTGTTGTTCATTTTTTATTTTATTTTCGTTTTAATTATATTTTTTTCAAATTTAAATTTTTTCCGTTATTTAAGAAAAATTAGAAAAAAGTTAATGTACTTTTAACAGTGTAACCACTACAATCATAACCTCGCTCAAAGCATGACGCCATACTCTCACTGCGCATATATTCTATTCGCTAAGAATTTCTATGAATACCACCCTATATATTAATTTATTCATACTACACACACTACCAACACTTTATATTTCATATATTTCAATACTTAATTTAAAATGAAAGAAAGTTCTAATATATGGCTTTTCAATTGGAATTTAACAAAATTTCATAACATAACTGACAATTCAAATTAAAAATTTCTTCGGTTAGAACTTAAAATCCAACAAGAAAATTCAAGAAGGATGAATTCGATGGAATAAAATAAAGCATGTTCAGGATTTTGTACTGCTTTTCACATCTTTGTATTTCCAGTATCTTTGCTTTTATACTCTTAATTCTATAATTTTTTATAAAATTTTTGTATGATTAAAACACAAAAAAATTTCTTAATTATAATAATTTTCACATAAATTTATTTTAATTTTTGTTTTCTCTTTTTTTTTATATTTATGCAAAAAAAAAATTGATTAATTTATTTATAATAAATTCATAAATAATTAAATTATTTTAAATTATTAAATTATTTTTCATTTAATTTTTCAATATTTTTTCACCACAATCTGTGTAAAACACAAAATTTTCAAGAAATTTACTTACAATAATATCAGAAGGATCCTCATCTCTCTGAGTGGGAATTTCCTAGGTTATGAAGAGATCAGCGATGTGTGTTGTTTTTTTTTTCTTTCTGGAACCAGCGTTGTGTTGTGTCTTCTGGGAATGGATGAGTCGTGTTAATCCCGTTTGGTACGTGAGCGTTGATAATTGCAGACGTCCTACTAATGGCACGGCGTCTCGATCACAATTCACTTAATTTCGTTACTTAGTATAGTTGAGTGAAATGGCTGCAAAACTGTTGGTGACAGTTTTTTCCTCTTCAGAATTCTTCTATAAATGAAAACTAAAAATTTATCTTGGCTGCTATGTTCTTATGTTAATAGCTTTATAGAAACAACTAGTTCTTATGGGATAGTTGTTTTGCCAATTTTTATTTTTATTTTCACTTGACTACTACTATTTTCACTACTTGCACTTTATTCGCTAGTCCCTGTTCGGGCGCCAGTTAACTTTTTTATATTTTTAAATTGCTGCATCATCATCATTCGCTGCATCATCTATATCTATATCTATATCTATATCTATATATATATATAAAAATGAATGTATGTTTGTTTGTTTGTTTGTTCTCGATAGACTCAAAAACCATACATCCAATTGCCTTGAAAATTTGGGAAATTATTAGGTATATCCCCGGAAAGGTTTTTGAACATTTTTTTTTAAAATCAGAGTTGGGGTTCTAGGTGCTACAGAACAAATATCCCAAAAATATCAAAATAACATTTAAGGCCCATGTTCACATGGTTAGTCTTAATTGTATCTTCACATGTGCATTAGTTGTTATTTTACTACCAGTCGTAGTAATACAAGTTAGTAGTAGTATCAGCATATTAACATAGATAAATAAAAACAAAAGATATGACAAGTAGTATAAAGCCTTCGATCCAATGATCGCGACGCGATTTATCGCGTCGCAAAGTTTGTTCAATTTTAAATTTCGTCGCGCGAGTTTTTTTTCTCAGTTTGTTCCTCGTTTCGTTTCAAAGGAACAAATGGTATTGTGAGGATTTTGACATAAAATTTAATGTCAAATTTAAATTTAAAAAGTAATCAATTCATGTGTGTATGAAGTATTTTAATGAAAACAAAAATGAATTTAGACGAAAAATTAATTGAAAAAGTAAAAAATTATGAAGTGCTGTATAACAAAAATAAAAAAGGATATAAGAACAATTTATTAAAAGACGAAATTTGGAAGAAAATTTCAAATGAACTTGGAATAGATGGTAAGTACATTGTTATATTTAATAAAAAATTGTGTTGTATGCAAATTTGTTTGACATCATTTTATTATTTTCTCAGCAAACAAATGCAAAAAGAGGTGGAAAAATTTACGAGATTCATTTGTTAGAGAAACAAATTCAAGAGTGCAGCCATCTGGAAGTTCCTCTATTCAAAAAAAAGAATGGAAATATTATCAGATGATGCTCTTCTTAGCAGAATCTATTGAACCTAGAAGGTAATTCACAATAATAGAAACCATAATATGAATTGTAATATAAATTATTATCATATAAATTATATATATGTTTATAGAACATCTGGAAACTGCCATTCTGATGAAGCTATTTTTGAAAACTTCGAAACAAGAAGCAGCACGCCGATTCAAGATGAAAATCCAGGAGAGAGTTCAAATGTTGGTGCAAATACATCTGCTTTTGATTTTGAAAGTTCTTCTAAACAAAAAACAAAAAAAGATACTGGACCAGATGTTTTAAAGAATTTTTACCAACAATTATTAAAAGAAATTAAAAATGATGACGAGGAAACAGATGTTGACTTATATTTTAAATCTTTATCAAAAAGTGTAAAAAAACAAAAACTCACAGCTTTGCAATTTTTAGACTTGCAATCTAAAATAACATATTTTGTAAAAAATGAGTTGGAGAAAATTGAAATAAATAAATGAACAATTCTTTTTTCATTCAAATTTTATTTTTATTTCTAAAATTTTAATTTTCATTTAAATAGGTGGATAATATATTTCTCAAATTAAATGCTTCTCGAGGAGCATTGTTTGATGAAACCATTTGTATACTATCCAGTTGAGCGGTTTCTCTTCGCCACTCGCCTGGTATAATTTCTCCATCGTTTACAAAACGATCTGCATATGTCTCAGACAATACAACACATCGTTTAAACGAAGATAGTTGTGAAGTACTACCGTTGCTTTCACAATTTTATCTACATTGTGAGGCATACAATGAATTTCATTTCTTAGTACTCTCCACCTGGAGGATAAAATTCCAAATGTGTTTTCTATTGTAACGCGTGCCCTTGATATTCTTCTGTTGAAGTTCTGTTTCTCTGGTTCTAAATCACGTCCTGTAATAAAAAATTTAAGATTAATGTAAATCAATAACTTTTATTTTGATTGAACTCACCAGGAAAAGGTCTCATTAGAAAATGTTTCAATGGAAACGCAGCATCTGCAACAAAAAAATATGGGAAGCGGATTTCAGAGTTTGCCAAGATATTTGAATGTGGAATTTTTAGTGATCCATCAAGTAACTTTTTCCCAAATCCACTATTCTTAAAAATTCCTCCGTCGCTCTGGCTGCCATAGACACCGATATCAAGTAAAGTAAACGTATACTTGGAATCACAAGCAGCCAGTAGAACCATGCTGTAATAGTTTTTGTAATTGTAGTACATAGTACCACTTTTTGGTGGACAAACAACTTTCACTGAGACAACAACGTCAATGGCTCCAAGACAATTTGGTAATTGACATTTTTTTTCATATCCCCTAGAAATGTCTACCCACTCATCTATATTTGGAACTGGGGCATACAAATTTTGTAGCTCCTCCCAAATAATGTCGCACGTGTCTAAAATAATCCTTCCTACTGTGCAAGGTGCTATTCTGAATTTTAACGAGTAAACGTTTCTGGACCCACCATGCGCTAGATACCTTTAATAAATAAAATAAAATTTTATTCTATATTCTTAGTTAATTTTATTCAAACTACACTAACATTAGAGTAAGAAAGAGTCTACATTCTTCAGAAATTGGTCTTCTAATCGAATTTTTTTGAAGTCTGTATTTAATTAATTCTAACAGCACCTCAAAATTATTTCTGCTCATCCTTGTTGCGTTGAAAAATAAATCTTCGTTTTTTGTTATTAAAGATTTAAATGAAATTTCATAAAAACCTAATGTTTTTCTATCTTTATAAAATTTCCGCATCCAACACTTTCTTTCTTTTCTCTTTATTTTTTAGTTTTTTCATATGCCTGCATAGCAACGATACTCACTTTTATTATTTTTCTCAATTTTTTATTCATATTTAAAAGTCTTATATTTTGTATAAAATGATGAGAATAAAATAAAATATTATTATTATTATTATTATTTATTAATTAAGTAAATGAATTTACAAAATTAAAATTAAGAAAAGAAGCGCTGGTAGCTGAGACCTTCGGCTTCAAAATAAAATAACTTTGTTTGATTATATAGTTTATATTATAAAAATAGTTTATATTATCTACACTTATATCAACCAACACTTATACCAGTATACATTTATATTATTTACACTCATAAAAATAATAATTAAATTTAATTTATATAAGACATATATTTAATAATAAATCCACCAACAGATATTTCAAACTGTCAAAAAAATCGCACCACTGTCATTGGATATTAAAGGCGAAATAATCGCGCTACGAAATAATCGCGTCGCGATCATTGGATCGAAGGCTTAAGAGCGTAGTAACGATAAGCCCGTTCCGTTCCGTTCCGTAAAAAGAAAAAAATTGAATATTTGACATTTCCATGTTATTTATATAGATTGACCGAAAAGCTGTTATGATTGACGGAACGGAACGGTGCCGAAAGTCGAAGTTGAACAAATTTCACGGACAACATAACCTGTTTCCATATAAAATTTCAATATTAGCTTTCAACTTTACTATATACCGTTCCGTTTTATTATAACAGGTATGTTTTGAAACGTATCGGAACAGAGTGGGACGGGACGGAACAGGACGGGACGGAACAAGCTTATAGTCACTACGCCTAAATTCAAATTTTTCTTCGAGTGGAGCTATCGGAATCACGATAACTCCGCTCACCACACAATATACATAATGTACTTTACTTACCACGATTCTATCTACATACGCGCATGGTGTACATAATAAACATGGTGTACATACACATATACATACACCTGCATATACTATTATACACACTAATTTTCACTTATCACGAACGATACCAACCATCGAGCGTGTGCAATGCATAGGCGCATGTAACTTCATCGTTTCGAACGTTTAGTGGTGCTATATCAAATTTTACACAAACGAATTTTTCAAGTTGACTGGAATTATTTTAAAATATTTTGTGCTACTTGGTTTTTTTAAAACATTTAATTTTGACATTATTTAAAAATATTTAATCAATTTAGTTTAATAAAAAAAGAACTATGCAAACAATAACAAAACGTTCAAAATATATGTAAACGATGAACAAAATGCTATCGGCTGAGTAGACGATGAAAATCGTTTGAATTTGGAATGTTTCGAATATCATGATAGCGTTTTTTAAAAAAACATAAGAAATATGTGAAATATGTGAATTTTGAATTTATTACTTTTTCTTGGCCAGAAGCATGTTTTAAAACACATGTTGTAGTATATGAAAAGAAAGATAATTTTGTTACCTATCATTTTCAAAAAGAAATATTTTGATATACAGGGTGTAAAAAAAGTAACACGTGTTTTTGTGTTTAAAGGTCTTACAAAAATCTGAAATTTCAAAACGCCCTCTGACGTCGAAACCAGTTTTTGCATACATTTTTGCTGGTACAATTTTTTTCATGAAACACATCAAATAATCGCGTGGTACTAATATTCTTATGTTGAATAGAATCACTCTGTATATAATATAAGGTGTATTTAATTATTCTGCTCAATTTATTTAAGTTTAATATAAATAATATAACTAATTAAAGAAAAATTACCAAAAATGGTGTTTGAGCTGTTTGAAAAATAAAACATGAATGCATCTCTTAATGCTCTTCTCTTATCCAAAAAAGTCAATATTAAATTAATCCGCCTTATCATGATATTTGAAGACGATGAAACGATGAAACGAAACGATACGATATAAAATTGCTATTATTTAACTTCATCCTTTCGAACGTTTAGTGGTGCAATATAAAATTTTTACAATAAAGAATTTTTCCAGCTGATTGGAATTATTTTAAAATATTTTGTGTTACTTGGTTTTTTAAAACATTTGTCATTATTTATAAATATTAATAAAATTAGTTTAAAAAAAAAAGACAGAAAAAACTATATTTTCTTTCTTTCTTTTTTAAACAAAGAACTATGTAAACAATAACAAAACGTACAAAATATATATGTAAACGATGAACAAAATGCTATCGACTGAGTAAACGATGAAAATCGTTTGAAATTGAAACGTTTCGAATATTATGATCGCGTTTTTAACAAGACGATACGAAACGTATCATTTTCGAATATCATGATAGGCCAAAATATGTTTTATATTTACGCACTTAGCTACAAATTATTTAAATTAAACAAATATTTATTAAAAATTACAAAAATTAAATATTTATTTAAAACTGAAAAAAAAATGAATTATAAATTTTTGTATCGAAATATTTGACAACTTTATATAGAAATTACATGGTATGAATGAAAATAAAATTTGATATAGCAATGTCTTATTGTCGAGGCGACCGATTTACTTAATACAAAATTTACATTGTCTCGTCTCGTCTTAATTTTGTCGAAAGTCGATATTATGGACACTTATAATAGGGCCCAACATTTACACAAACTTTTACTACTTTATTTTCATAAATCAATTCATTTATTTGCAATTTACAATTGTTATAATTTATTACATTAGTTCCTTTTATAGCTATAGTTTGTAGAATAAAATGTTGTTTAATTTCACTGATTTAAAAATTGTTCGTAATAATCAACCCATCATTTATCTGATTAATGGATGTCTCGTTATCCAGTCTCAACTTGCATACATTGCTCATTTTAAATAAATTATACGAATACATTCATTTGTATGGAGTTTCAAATTTTTTTTTGGTATAAAACGTCACATATAAACGTTATGATATTGAACGATAACCTTTTCAGTTTCAGAATCAATTCCTCGTAATAATTATTTGGAAATGGAATTATAAAAGCGTTAAAGTTTTTATTTTTTGTAAAATTTGGAATGTTTATAACAAAAATTAATGAATTATCTCTAAACAAAATACCACTTTTTACAAAAGGTTAGATGGCAACTGATATGTAATATTATATGTTAATATGTCGTGAGAGTGGGTGGAGTGAATAAAAACTGAGTATGAGTGTTCACTCAACTTTTTTGAGGGAACACTCAGTTTGGTGTGAATAAAAAATTAGTTTCATTAAATTTAACGAAGCACTCCACTCAAACTTTTTGACAGCAGAGTGAACACTCCATTTTGATGTGAATAAAATTATTTTTTGTGAGTGAGCACTCAGTAAAATTTGAGTGTGCTGTTTAGTTCCCTCAAATCTTGAAATTCATTTCGCGTTTGAATTCTTTCGTGTACGTTTGCGTTTGAAAAAATTACAGCTCAAGAAATATAATTTTTAACAATGGAAAATGAAAGTGAAATATCCGATATGTTTGAAGAAATGATAGATGAGGTGAAAGGCAACAAAAAAAAGTTCAGTATCGAGGAAATACTCATCGCCATGCAAATGTGGTTTTAATATTTCAATATGAGTGCAATCTAGAGCACCAATCACACTTGGAAATTTATATTTTGATTGCCACTCTTTTTTTGCCTCCATCATTTCCTCAAGCGATGCTGGAAATTTTATCCAATCATCTGCTTTTGCACGTATAGCACGGCATATTTCCCACTCAATTTTTGATACTGATGTTCTATGCACATCAATGTCTTCACCAACTACATAGTTTTTCTTCAGTAGAATACAACTTTTGTGAGACTTCTACCTCTTCAATTTCCCAAAAACGCTGAAGCGTACGATCAACTTGCTGATTATCTAAATTTTGTGTTGCTCCAGTTATAATCCAGCCAAATATTGTGTTATACGCGACTACCTTTCCATTAACATCACATATTTCTTCAGATCTTAGAACATCAAAGAATTGATCGACATCGAGTATTGAATCTACTGAAGAGGGCTCATAGAAATATGGATCAGCCAATTGTAATTTTTTGAAACTGAATAATATGGATGATTCAATTTTTTCATTTGGTATATAAGACGTTAATTTGTTCATTATGAATACTTCTGGAAAATTCTTTTCGTTCTGGTTCCATCTAGATTTCAATTCAATTGTCATCTTTCCTATTGTTGTTCCTGACGCACAACACGATAATCCATTGATAGACAATTAGCATGATGTTTTAATTTTTAGTTTTTGAGCAAAATCCTCGGTAATTAAAGAAATTTGTTACCCAGAATCTAAAAGTGCGCGACAAAGAATATTAATGCCATTGCTTGTGCGAATATATAAAACTACTGTAGGTAGGACAGGTGCAAATAAATCATTTGTTGATGCAGTACGAGTAAATTGGATTTCTGGTGATGAGTTATTAATTAATTCGTTTAATGATGATATGACTGTAGGGTTTGAAGTAGATGTGTATGAATTATTATTTAAATATGGTGTACTTATCTGTTGATTACTGAATTGTGACTCAACTGGGATCTTGTTAATTGCAGAAATATTAACTCCAGAAGATTTTGATTCAAGTTTTGATTTATTATACAATTCCTTTGGTTGATGAAGTAATGGATTATGAACCCCAGCACACTTATTACAATGACAATGTTAAGTTTACAAGTTTTAAAACAGAATGATTTGCACCGAGACATTTGAAGCACAATGATTTCCGCGCAACCAATTCGTTGCAATTTTGAATGGGATCAGATTTACTTGTGTGCATTGATAAAGCATATGATTTAAACCAGATCGCGGACAGCTGTGTGAAGAGACAGAGCCATTGCGAACCGATTTTGTATTGCTATGGTGTTTTTTAGATAATGTACCAGTTATTTCAATTGCATTGCAACGTTTATCGAGAAATTTTAGAAATAAAGACTGAGTAATACTTTATAATATATAATATGGTGTAAAGTCTCAATAGCAATGATATGTTATTTTAATACTTATAATCTACAATACAAAAGGTTTTATGTAAAATATTATATAATATTGTCCACGATTACCCTGTAATAGTCAAGTTTTTCAATTGATCTTTACATATTTATGTCACAACCAAAGCAACCTTGTGAAAAAATAAATAAAATATGATTATTTATAATATGAACGTTGTGTCAAAAAGTTCCTCAGTTGGAATTACAACGTAAATACGAATAGAAGAATATTCCTGTTCACAAACTACATTTAATTTGAATAATATTAAACTTTTATAATTAAATAAATACATGTGAAATCGTTAATCAATAAATAAATAAGTTTCTTTTGAGTTAAATAATAAAAATAAACATAAAACCAAAACGAAGTATATTTTCTTTTTAAAATAATAAATATTTTTACTTTTCCACGCCATCTATCCTCCATTTACATTTTAATCTCTTGACATTTATATGGTCATTTATCGCTTGATAGGTAATTAAATTCACATAATTTGTCTATTTTTTTTTGAATAATTTTAAATAAAAACCAATTTGCACATATTTTTAAATAAATTGAAAAGAAAATGGTTCAAGAAAAACACAATAAAAGTTCCTTTTTTTATTTTATGATAATATAATGACTTGACTATCATGTACTAGCCACCTGTAACCCAATTTATAATCTTATAAATAAATTTGGTCCGTCTGTCTGTCCGGGGTAATCTCGAAAACGGCTGAACCAATCTTGATAGCATTTTTTATCTGAAAGAGGAATTCCTCCCGCAAATAATAGGCTACGTTGTTTACCCAAATTTATCATTTAAAACAATAAAATTTTGATTTAAACAGATGAAGGTCTGAAAAAAAAATTATATAATGTATGAAAAGCTTTTCTTCTAAATGAACTGATAATCGTGGTTGATCGTAGTAATTGAATTACAAACTCGATAGAAATGACGTAATAACATAAAGCTTTACAAAGAGTTTCTTCGTTCGGGTGGTTCAGGCTTAAGCCCTAAATACATTCCTTGCGGTCGTGAGTTGTAAGCAAAAGCTCTAAGGTATCTCAAGAGAGCTGTAATATATTCAACGCGGTCGTGAGTTGTAAGACAACTTAACTTAACAGCCAGCGATCCTGAAATATTGTGTTAGTGTTTGACAGTGCGTCGCCTAAACTATGATGGTTAATTGGTACAGATAAATTTACATACCATCAACCCCATAATTCTACCGAAAACACCTGAAATTACAATTAAATTGCATTTAAAAATTATTGTATATACACAAATTAAACACATTTATTACTTCTATATTTAAACACTTCACATTTTTCACTTTGCCGACGGCATTTGCATTAACAAACAAATTTCAATAAAATTTTGATTTACATGAAACAAATACACATACAAACAAATCTTCATTTAAATTGAAATTTAAAAAATAATAATTATATACACAACACATTTGATTAATTTCACGACACTCGAAATATCCAAAAACACAAATATAAAATATAAACAATAAACTGTCAAATATTCAACAATAAACAATTAGTCCAATAAGACTATTCAATGTTGATATCAACAATTGACACAAACATCAACATACATTCCACTATTCATTATAATTATAATTTAGATAATCAATAATCAATAATATAATACAGATATTCTGGGTGCTGACAAAGAATATAAAGCTAAAGCCAATAGAAATAACATTCGACGGTTAAATTCAAATAATATCTGTATGTTTGCCAAAATACATATTTTCTTGCTTCGAAATTTTGAAAAAGGGGAAAGTTACAATTAATATGGATGATGTGGAATGAACCGAAAAAATTTTGGATTTTGCACATGGTTTGTAATTAATGTGTATTACTTGTGTATAATTTTATACTTCGAAAAAATACTTCGAAAAATAATTTCGTATTTATGAATGGAAATAGGTTTACACATAGCATTTGTGTGTGCGTTAATTTGATTATTCATACGCCATTATAGATTTCAAATATACATATAATGTAGATATATATACTATATATATATAATTTTTATACTGCTGCTGGTTGACTGCTATGTTTTTATTTCTATCGATCATTTCTTTATTGCTGTATTGTAATGTAATTTGTGCATAAGATCATACATATACATTTGTGTATAATGGTAATTGGTATACGAGCAAATACAATGTAAATTTATATTTTATACTGTACATTGTATACGCTAATGCAATACGATTATATATGTATGCGGATAATCATTATAATATATAATATACATATATAATATGATGATGATGATGATATGATATTATGATATATATATGTACTATATACATGTTTCAGGTTTTTTTTATAAATGCATTAGCCGAGATATTTTTAAAGGGACAATATATATGTATTATATACATATATGTATATTGTATTATAATTATAAAAATATGTATTTTACAATATTGAACAAAATGATTTTTGGTATTTGTGTACTACTACGTAATGTACGTAAGTAAATGTATATGCTGTGCTGTTTGTTCATATCGACGTTCATTTCATATTATATTGTAGACACTATGTACATATGTACGTATACACTTGTAGGATTGAGTTTATAAAAATTAATGGGCCCTATTATGAATGTCGATAATATCGACTATCGACAAAATTAAGACGAGACGAGACGATGTAAATTTTGTATTATGCAAATCGGTCGGGCTGAAGTTCCGAATCGCTGGATCGAGCTTTCAAAATGGGACTTTTTTTAAAAGGTAGATTCCGATACGCTGATAACGAAAATGATGCTCTTTTTTGGCGATGGCGCCATCTAGTGGCCGAAAAATGCAATTGATTTTTTTTGCAAAAATCATGTTTTTGCGATTTTCTCTGTAACGGTAAATTGTGAGAACATGGTTCTTTGACCAAAAGATGCGTCTTTTTATGCTCTATATTCTGAAAAAAAATTATTTCCAAAAAGTCCTTGTAGAAGGATAATAAAGGGCATTTTGTGATTTTTGACTATTTTTACATTTCTGCTAATTTCTCAGAAAAGAATGGGCATAATCGGTTCAAATTTTTTGCAAATAAAAAAGGACATCATGAGCAAGTTTTTCCGATTTTTACTTTGGTCCTGATGTTGAAGGCAAAAATCATAGAGAGAAATGATTTTAATGGTGTAAAATTTTGTATTTTGTGTGTTTTTCGTGCTTGTGTGCATGTGTATGTATGTATGTATGTGCATTTGTAGAAGCAAATCTGTCACTGTGTGTATGTGCATTTCTGTGGGTATGTGCACTTGTACAAGGCAAACCTGACAGTATGTATATGTCTGTATAGAAAATGCAGAGAATGTAATTTGAAAGTAACGGAAAACTTTTTATGCAGTAGTTGCAGTATATTTTCAATTAAAAAATTAAAACATTTTTTATAGATAAATAGGCTGTTCTAGGTAATTCAAAAATTTTATAAAATTATTTATTTTCATTTGTTGTTTGAAGCAGTGAAGTGATAAAAAAATTTGATAAAAATTTCGTATTATTTTATTATTAAATTGAAAATTATGGATTTAAGGTGAGTAAAAATTTATAGTAATGAAAAAATTAAAGAAATTTATAATAATATAATTGATATAAAAATAAATAAATAATAACAAAAATAAGAAAAATTATATATTTTTTCATTTTCAGAGGTAATTTCAAGTGGAATTTGTTTAAACTTTGCGAAGTATTAAAGGATTCTGGATCAACAGAAGAATGGATAACAGAAAAAGGTTTGTTGACCGCGGAAAAATATTGCAAAAAGCATAAGAAAATGATGAGTGTGGAACGCGGACATAATTTTGGATTTTTCCGTTGCAACTTCAAAAACGGCCGTCATAGAATCTCGCGATCAACGAATACGTGGTTTGAAAATTGTCACATTTCGCCTGAAATGTGTATGATAATTACGTATTGTTTTGCTAACCGGTTTTCATTTGATCAAACTATTAGAGAGAGCAGTATTATAAGCGGTGTTGTTGTTTCACGTGAAACAATAGCAGATAGATTTTCATTCGCGCGAGAAGTATGCATGATCTCTCTAGATAGACATTACGAAGAAGACGGAAAAATTGGTGGTCCAGGTTGCACAGTCGAGATCGATGAAACAAAAATCGGGAAACGGAAATACGAACGCGGAAGAATTGTGGAAGGTAGTTGGATCGTAGGAATGATCGAGCGTAATAGTACCAACTACCGATTGGAAATTTGCCCCGACAATGCGCGTGATAAAGATACACTTCTTGATATTGTTAAAAAACATGTCAATGAGGGTACCGAAATTTACACAGATTGTTGGGGCGGATATTTTGATTTAAGCGCGCACGGGTTCGTTCATAAAACAGTTAATCATTCGGAGAATTTTATTGATCCAGAATCTGGAGCACACACCCAAAATATTGAGAGCAGTTGGCGATCATTGAAATCGCGGCTGTCACGAGGGGGTGTAAAAAAAGAAAATTTGGATTTACACTTATGTGAATTTTTGTGGAGACGCAGAATTCAAAAGAAAAATGAAGATCCATTTGAAGTCCTTCTTGAAGACATAAAAGACGTGTACTGCGGATAGTAAAATACTGCGAGAACAAATGAATTCAAGAAAAAATAGGTCCTTTTCAGGACCACAAAAAAAATAAACAAAGAGTAAAATTAAAAAACATACGTATTTCGTGTGTACGTCCGAATACAAAATGCTCAATGCACACACTATCAGATTTGCCTTCTAAAATACACACACACACACACATGCACGCAAGCATGCACGCACGCACACACACACACAAGCACGCACGCACGCACACACATGCGTGTGAAAAGTTTTGAAGAAGGGAAGGGTTGTGTATAAAGACAGTGATATATGTATAACAGTCTGTATATGTGTACATGTGTTTATGTGTATATGTCCGTCTAGAAATTGATTAATGCGCACACTATCAGATTTGCCTTCTACAAATGCATGCGCACACACGCAAGCAAACACGCAAGTAAGCACACACGCACACATATACACGTGCGCACACAAACACAAAAATGCACATACGCACATACACATGAGTGCATACACACGCTGATAGATATGCCTTCTACAAATGCACATATGTACAGGAAAAAAAAAATATATATATATATACATATATATACACAGGAAAACCTGCCAGTGTGTGCAGTAAACATTTTCTATACAGGCATACACACTGTCCGGTTTGCCTTCTACAAATGCACATACACACACATGCACACATACACACACACAAACACACATGAACATACGCATACATATGCGTGCATACAAGCACTGATAGATTTGCCTTATACAAACGCGCAAACACACACATGCACACACACACACACACACATGCGTGCATATACACACTGATAGATTTGCCTTCTACAAATGCACATACGCACATACATACACATGCACACAAGCACGAAAAACACAAAATATAAAATTTCGCAACATTAAAATCATTTTTCTCTATGATTTTTGCCTTCTACATCAGGACCAAAGTAAAAAGTGGAAAAACTTGCTCATGATGTTCTTTTTTATTTGCAAGAAATTTGAACCGATTATCCCCATTCCTTTCTGAGAAATTGGCAAAAATGTGAAAATAGTCAAAAATCACAAAATATCCTTTATTATCCTTCTACAAGGACTTTTTGAAAATAATTTTTTTTCAGAATATAGAGCTTAAAGAGACGCATCTTTTGGTCAAAGAACCATATTCTCACAATTTACCGTTACAGAGAAAATCGCAAAAACATGATTTTTGCAAAAAAAATCTATTGCGTTTTTCGGCCACTAGATGGCGCCATCGCCAAAAAAGACCATCATTTTCGTTATCAGCGTATCGGAATCTACCTTTTAAAAAAAGTCCCATTTTGAAAGCTCGATCCAGCGATTCGGAACTTTCCCCATCGGTCGTCTCGACAGTAAGATATTGTCATATCAAATTTTATTTTCATTCAGTTTCACCATGTAATTTCTATAAAAATTGTCAAATATATCGATACAAAAATTTATAATTCATTTTTTTTTTTCAATTTTGAATAAATATTTAATTAATTTTTGTAATTTTTAATAAATATTTGATTAATTTATGTAAATAATTTGTAGCTATAAATATAAAATATAAGTGAAAATATAAAACATTAATTTAATACTGATTTTTTTTTTTTGCATAAAAGAAGAGCGTTCATGTTTTTTTTTTTCAAACAGCATTTTTAGTGATTTTTCTTTAATTAATTAAATTAAACTTAAATAAATTGAGCAGAATAATTAAATACAACTTATCTTATATATGTCAAATGTCAAATCACCATAGACTACTATGTCTATTGATTAGTTTTAACTGATCGACTCAAAATGTCGATATTCTCGCCTCAAATCGCCATTCATAGTACAAAACTTGTCGAGTCAAGGCGATAGTCGATGACAAGACGATATTATCGACACTCATAATAGGACCCAATATAAAATAAACAATTAAATAATAAGTGTGAATGGCTGGTTATAGGATAATACAATTCTTATGCATTTATATCGGGTTTTCCAATAGGGACATAACGATTTTGTGTTTTAATACAAAGGAGGCCTTGAACATTTGGCATAATCTGTCAACTTCAGAACGTCAGTCAATGTTAACATTTTTATCATGGTGAAGTTCACGAACGACCAACATTTAGAAATTATTGAAAATTACTACCGCAATTCTGAATCGGTAGTCACAACTTTAAGAGCGCTTATTCCAATTTTCGTGCTCGCGGTGGTCATATGAATGAGATCGAATTCCATAATTAAATGTAATTTGTGTACTTCACTTGGAATAAATTTTAACCTTATATGTATATTAATTATTCTTTATTTTACTTAAATATAAAATTGTTATGTCCTTACTGGAAAACCCTACATTATTAGCATTATGTATTATATTATATTATAGAAGTTGTTAGACAAGTAAGCAATATAGTATTATTGGTATTATATTCAATTTTGATAACTATTAAATTATTGTTGTTTTCGTTGGCTTATATTTTTTTCTTTATTTTTTTTTTATTTTCGTGCGATCTTGTTTATACAAATGTACACACATATGTATATAGTATATTATTACCCTTCGATATTGTACAATTTCACATTGCTTTTGTACTGTTTTTATGTACATACATATACGTTTTTATGTACATGTATATTATTATCTATATGCGTATTGTATTAAGTATATACATACCTATATATTACCACATTATTTGTATATTGTTTGTGATATTACAATACCTACAATATTTAGGGATACAGGTGGAAAGAAAAAGTAACGATAAAAAATATAATATTTAAATCATATTGCATATATAATCACCTGAAATATTAAAATTATATCTAAGCAAGTGTATAGATATACCATTCATGCGAAATATCCACATATATGTAATGTATAGTATTTTTAAGATTTTTTGCTTATTACGTTCATAATTAAAATTCAAAAATTATTCTTATACATATTCATACGAATATGTAATGATATTATTGTAATTCATAATACTCGAATAGGATTATGAAATAATTAATATAAGACCACGCCAAAACACAGATCATAAGGAAAAAATATTTCAATTTATAATCAATGCAGATCATACCAATTATATACAAACATACGTATGTTTGTCATTATGTCATTCGTTTATATATTATTATGTATATTACTCCCTATTAAAAAAAAAAATGTTTGTTTACATTTTTTTGAAAAAAATTTTTAATTTGTTATTCCCTTTTACTTATCATTCACATCAATTCATATACATACATTTAATATTCGCATATAAATTCGTATTATACTAATACATAATACAGATAAGGATCTTTGTTAATATACATCTTACCAAAGCCCAATATAACAACTTGTTATCTAGTCTTTGATACTACATACTACATAATATTCCGTAATGAATATTATACACGTAGCTATATATATTATCATAATACACAATAAACTTGTGTTTGCCTTTAAATACAATACAATTCACATTATTCCATTGCACACATACATAATGTATAATACAAAATATAATATTATATCGATTCCCTTCCCCGCAACAGATATTAATCTAGATGATTTGTATGGCAAATATATAATATAATTCCGAATACCTCTTAAATAGGAAACAGATAGCTTCCTCTCCGTCAACTAGCATCGTTCACCAGTACAGTACACTATCATCAGTCATCACGCTGCCTCAGTGATAGTACTGTTTGACGCTGAACATACATGTGCCTTATTTATATAGTCAGGTACGTGAGGGACTTGAATAGCTTGATGGTTGGGTTTCGTCTTGTGATCCTGAGATCACGGTTCGAACCCCAGCCAGCGTGCTACTCTTGCCCAAGTCGATCATTAATTTTTCCCATCAACAATATACACCAGTAACTGATTACTGATGATAAACTGGATGGATTATCTGACATAAATTACTGATCGGCGGTGCCATAATGGACTTCGTGCACTTAATATATACTATATACATTGTATGTATATATGTATATTTGAAAAAAAAAATATATAGTCAGTACTGTTTATTACGGCACGGATGTTATCTGTTTCCATCTTTACCTCAGACATGGTAAGTAAGAAAAATTATGTGTATTTTAATACAATTATGAGGGGGAAAATTTATGTTCGAAACATGTTTCGAACGAAGATATTTATTACTTTATGTGTTCTGAATTTTTGACAGATTGTGGAATGTTACTTCTATTGGCTTTAGCTTTATATTCTTTGGTGCTGACTAGAAGCTTACTAAGAAATATAAATTTCGGGTGCTGATTGAAATTTATAATTCCCATACTAAAACTTAGCGAATTTTCTGGGTGCTGACTAGAAGCTTACTAAGAAATATAAATTTCGAGTGCTGACTGAAATTTATAAATACTTAATTATTCCCATACTAAAACTTAGTGAATTTTCTGGGTGATGACTAGAAATTCACTAATAAAATAAACTTCGGGTGCTGACTGAAGTTTATATTCAACATATATTCCTGGTGTTGACGTGAATATAAATATTAACTATTTATCTTACTCTGGGTGTTGACTAGAATATTTATATTAAAATATTCCTGGCGCTGACGGGAATATTTACATACTAACTACTCTGAGAGCTGACTGGAGTTTCTATTAGTATTCCTGGTGCTGACGGGAATATTAAACTATTTTTTTTTCTTTACTAGAGAAATTGAACTACTTAGCACAAATAAATACTTTCTATTTATTAGTTATTATAATACTGAATATTTAAGATTATCAACTTAAGTTTGAAATTACTTACCATAGATTAGGCAGATAATTTTAATTATTTTAATTATTGTATATGTTGAATTTGAAGAGAAATAAAACATAAACTCAAAAAATATCTATCTTTTTATTTTTTGAACCAGCACCTTCTTAATCGTGTACTAACGATTGTAGGTGTTTGTCATATATATAAACAGTTGATAAAAATACAATAAAGAAAATCTTTAATAAATACACCACTTAATTAATTGTAGACATTTTTAAAATTTTGTTTTTCAAGCAAATTTAATTATGGATCTGCTAAAAAAAAGACGAAAGAAAAGAGTTTGGACAAAACCGTTAAACACTGAAAGTGAAAAAAATAAACATGGATTTTATATAAAAACATTTTTAGAAACAAAGAGTGAAAATCAAAATGCCCACGAAAAAATATAACCTTTCACTTCGAAATGATTTTAAAGACTGAAAAAGCTTTTACTCCCTTCCACTCATCATTTTATTCGAACACAAACTCATGACTTTCAAATCGAAACAGTCTTTGCATTGAATTCTTATAACCGTAGCGAATGTATTTCAAGTTGTAAGAATTCTGTATATTTTCTGTTAGTTGTGATTTTATAAGATTCTTACAACTCACGACTCACAACTCACGACCGCATCGAATGTATTTAGGGCTTTACAGTATTCATTATTATCGTGGTTCGTTTTATAGCTCTGTAAAAGTGCGGACGAAGTCGCAGGCACACTAGTATATAATATTTATATTATATTTATATTTATTTCAATATATCACTTTTTATACTTTTTAAGAAGGTAGTACAAAATTATAATTTATAAATGTTACAAAATAGTAAAGTAAATATAAAATTATCAGTTAATGAAATCAGTTAATTATCAGTTAAAGAGATTAAAAAACAAATTAAATAAGGTATTAAAGTTAACATAGTACATACTTAAGTAATATGAATATTATATATAACAATTGATATATCTGTGGTCAAAAGCCAAAACATCTTAAGTCGACTTAAGCGTATATGCGCTTTTTATCAAATTCATATTTAACATTACATTTTTTGTCTGCTCACAAAATTTCGTTAAAATATTTAAAAAAACAACGGAGAAATTAAAGGAAAACCAAATATCTTATCTCTTCTTTTATGGAATTGACAAAAGGAAAATCATCTTAAGTAACTTTATTATTTAATTTTTTTGTTATCGATTAATTTCCAGGGGAATAATGGCCTCAGTGCACTATCATAAGATAATGCTCATTTATAATACTTATACACACTTCAAAAATAATTAGAAAAAAAAAGCTTAATTGTTCATACAAAAAAATTCTTCAACACGCAAAAAAGCCTTATGAATACTTAAGATGATCTGTTATCCTTTTTGGAATTTGGAAAAATATCTTAAATCACTTAAGGCATTCAAATGACATTTTTTGGTTTTGAAAAATCAGCTTATGTCGAAAATTTTTGATAAATAAAGTGATAAAATAAACAAGCAAAATAATTTTTGAGAGGATTCATTTTCATTGTCATATAGCTTTACTTAAAACTCTGACAAGTGAAACTGTTTTTTTCACAGAATTAATTTTATGTTCATATGGCTTTCCTGAAAAATTACTTATTTCGACTTAAGATAATTTGACTTTTAACCACAGATATTATTATTAAATACGAAATATCATGAAAATAACTAATTATATGATGACTATTATTATTGATGTGAAAGTAAGCTAAACATAAATATTTATAATAGATCTTTGCAATACATAATCTTACAACTAAATAGGAAAACAATAATTTTATTTAATAGAACATTTTTTTTATATTTTTACTTGTGTTCTTTTCTTCTAATCTCGTTTGTTGAATGATGACTTTTCTTCATTCCGTTTTCTTGTTGTAGAAGTATTTGAGCTTGTTCAATGATACCTTTAGGAAAAAGATCTTTGATGTAGTCTTGAGTATCGTCGACGTCATTTTCTATGTTTAAAGTTGTATGATTAGTTGAACCTTCTGTATTTGACGGCAATTCTGATGGAGTTTCGCACTTTGATTCACAATCACATTTAATAGATCCAACTGGAAAAGTCATTGCATTGCATTATTATTAATACTGTTAAGTTTTAAACTTACAATGTAAATGAATTTTAATTAGTTTATTAATTTAATTTTAGTAAATTTTAATTAATGGTGTTTTGCTCTCTTACACTTTTAAATTTAAAAACAATTTTTAATTTTAGTCGTGCATAAGGCAGAAAAAATACTTCACTGACTGCGCCAGTTAAATAACTTTCATTATCATTTCTTAATAAAGAGTATTTAGAATTTTTTAATTTAAATTCACTTGTTAAATATCATGTTGTTGTTCTTTGGCACTACAGCTCTCCTGGAGCCTTTGTCTCCTCTAGTAACTGCCACCATTTCATTCTGTTCTGCGTTCTTGTCCTCCAGTTATTATTGTTTAGAACTCTCACGCCCCTATATATTGATCTAGGACCCTTCTCTTATATCCTTCGTGGTCGTGATTCCACACAATCTTGCAAGTCTCTCCATCGTTCATACGCTCAACTTGTCCGATCCATCTATAACCCGTCAGTTTTATAATTTTTAGCACACTACAGTACTGATATAACTAATACAGTTCACTGTGTAATTTTTAAAATTGTATTAGAATGAATTTCTATTGTTTTTATCGCGTTATCACTAAAGCATACATACATATGCAAATGTTATATTGTACACAAACGTTGTTTATTCATGTATATGAATAAACGTATATCATATTTATAGACCAGATCATTATGAATTCAATATTGATCCTTACATTACATATATGATCATCTGAAGATATTGAAATGTAATGAATGTTATGTGTATGTTGTAATGAATATAATACCCACATATCATATACATACATAGCATATAACATAACACGCGACAACATAACATGAGTAGAAGAAACGTGATCTACTCAACAGTAAACAAATATTTAAATATGTGTCAAATTAATGCAATTACTTATTTCGTAATTGCATATACAATATTAATTGCTTAACATAAGCATGATACAGCATTTTAAGCTTTTAATAATTACGTTATAAATGTTAACATAAGTCATACACATATAAATATGATATGTAAGCATTATATTGCATTGTTAGTAAATAAGGTACATGACCGAAAATTTATAATTACGAAATTGGCATAAGTAATAAGATTATATTCATTACATTATATACATTAATAGTAAAGAATATTATTAAGAACATATGTATATAGAATAAAAGTAAGCAATATTTTGTACTTTGAAATTAAGTCAATAAATTCTTGATATAAGCAATTTATATTTAATTAATATTAATTACCATTAATTATATGATAAGAATTTTTGTATATAAAGATAAGAAATTTTTGAATAAAACACAGTTGAATATCATCAAGCAAATTGACTGCATTTTTATTCTAGTCGGCATTGAATTGCCATATTTTATAACTACGGCATTTTTGCCATATAATGGTGCAATTATCGGCACTAACATGCCGCACCAATATATATATTAATTGCCAGTTTAATTAAAAAATATAACTACGGCATATTTGCCATATAATGGTGCAATTATCGGCACTAATATGCCGCACCAATTAATATGTTAAATTTCTGCTTGCCTCTAGGTAGATTATCTCCCCTCGGCACTTCAAGCATTACATGGCGACCCTGCGAACATCGGTTAAATGTCCTAGCTGCAAATATTTATTATTTATTCAAGAAATATAGAGAGAGAAACAAAAATCGAAATGCAAATAAATAAAATAAAAAAAAAAAAAAAAAAAAAAAATCAAAGAAAGAAAATCAATAGCGGAGCTATATCACTAGAGAAGAAAAGAACTTTTTCTTAAACAAAATAAAAGAAATTCGAAAAGAGCAATGGGCAGCGCAAAATCCAAAGAGGAAGTAATAGAATAGTAATAATAAATGCACCCTCATCGAACAACAACAGCAGCAACGGCAACTATCAATATGAAATAACGAAAACCATAATTATAAGTTTAATTGTATGTCTAATTTTAATAATTGTAATAGGTTATACTAAGAATAAATTTAAAAAAAAAATATAAGAAAAGAAATTAATAGAAATAATACAGTTTAAAACTAATTAATTAATTAAAAAAATATATATATATATAATAAAATATACATACACATATTATATATTTTTTCTCTCCCTTTTAATCTTTAAAAATTTATCATTTATGAATAATTTAAAAAATTTGAGAACAGATTTAAAAAATATATTGGATATATTTAAGAAAAATCCAAATAGAAATTTTTCGGATAAATATTTATTGTATTTAGAATATTCAAAAGAAGATTTTAATAAAAAATTAAAAAAAAAAAAAAATTATCAAAAGCATATGATTGTACAAGTCATAAAAACAAATATTTAGAAATTTATAATCAAATACAAAGTATAATAAATTCTAAAGTTAAAATAGAAGATATTGATAGTGATCAAGATAGTAGTAATAATACTAGTAGCGAAGAATATTCAGATAGTCTTAGCACACAAAATTCATCAGAAAAAGAAAGAAAGGAAACAATAACAATGGCAGCATTTGATATTAGTACGACGCTTAAAATAATACCGCAATCACTAACAAATTTTGTCAACTTGGCTGAATGTCTATCAGAAACTTTGAAAGATAGTACAGAAGTAGAAAAACTAATAAAATTTATATTTAAAACTCGTATAACAGATAAAGTTCGTAATAAAATTAGTAATGAACAAATACCAACAACATTGAAACAATTTAAAGATCTCTTTAAAAAAATATATAAACCAAAAAAGAACCCATTAAAAATTCAAAATGACTTATATCGCATTCAACAAAGAAATAAAACAGTACTCAAATTTGTTGAAGAAATTGAAACATTGATTGCTGAATTAAATGAAATACATATATCAGAACAAGGTGAAGCAAATAAAACAGTTATCGCTAGCATAAATGATACATTAGCTTTAAATGCATTCAAATCTGGACTGAAAGAACCATTGAAAATGACAATATTTGCAGCCCAACCAAAAACACTTAATGAAGCAATTAAGCTAGCATCCGAAATTGATTCCAATGGGAACAACAATGAAAACGTATTGTATAAATAAAAAATAATATTCACACATAAGAATCCTTCATCTAAAATGACGCGTATTAGACTAGATCTAATGGATTACGATTTCGAGATAAAATATAAAAAGGGTTTATTGAACACCAATGCAGATGCCTTATCACGATTACAAATAGACTCAAATGTGCTTAAAAATATGATACCAACTACAAATGAAATTAAAGTGGTGACACGCAACATGCTTAAAGAAAAAGAAAAACAGAAAAATACTGCATTAAATGAGATTGATCAAACACAACCGGTAGAGACTGGCCATCTCAGCATCTGGGAATGTTCATCAATTTCTCAAGTAAGAAATATTAGAAAATTGAAATTTATAAAGAGATTAAACATACAAAGTGCGCACAGAAATAATAAATATAATAATGAAGATATAATTAATATATATATTAATAAAAGAGAAATAAAAATAGAGTATAGTGATGAAACACAATTGAATCTGAGGATTATTGTGAAAAAGCTATCACTCGAATTAAATAAAAATAAAATATATGAACTAGCCATGGCAAAAGATGATGAATTATTTAGTATTATAAATATTGATAAATTTAAAAAAGAATATAATAAGTTGCAGCAACAATTAATAAAAAAAGGAAATGCAGAAATAAAGATAATTATATATACACCACCTATAAAAGTGATTGATAAGCTAAAGCAAAATAAAATCATAAGTGAATATCACAATACAGCACATGCAGGAGCACATTCTGGAGTTAAGAGAACCATTAACAAAATAAAACAAAGATACATATGGAAAAATCTAAACAAAATGGTAAAAAACTACGTCAATAATTGTGAAATATGTGCAAAAAATAAACAAATAAGGCATACGAAAGAAAAAACAATTTTAACACACACACCTTCAACAAGTTTTGAAATAATACAAATTGACACTGTCGGACCTTTAAGACAATCAAAGGAATATAGATATATACTTACCATCCAATGTGAATTGACAAAATATATAGAAGCGTTCCCTATGGAAAACAAAGAAGCTAAGACGATAGCCAAAACTTTAGTAAACAATTTTATATTAAGATACGGTCACTTCAAAATACTAAAAACTGATATGGGAACAGAATTTGTTAATGAAATCATGCAAAACATATGTAAATATTTTAATATAAATCATGTCACATCGACACCTTTTCACCATGAAACATTAGGCATGATAGAAAGAAGTCATAGAGTACTAAATGAATACTTCCTAGCATTTACTCAAAATGATAACTGGGATGAATGGATACCATATTTTACGTTCTCGTACAATATTACACCACATTCAGACATAGGTATATCACCTTTTGAACTAATATTTGGAAAAATTGCAAAAATACCATCAGAACTTGAATCTGAAAATACGCAACCGATATATAATTTAGATAACTACGCACAAGAATTAAAATTCCGTTTACAACGCGCACAAGAAACTGCGAAGCAATTATTAGATACAGCAAAACGCAAAAGAAAAGACTATCTGGATGATAAAATAAATCCTTTAAATATTATAGTAGGAGATAAGATATGGTTAAGAGTAGGTAATAGGAGAAAATCTGAAAGTCCATATAAGAGACCATACGAAGTAATAGAAACTAATAATGTAAATTCTAAAATTAAGATAGGTAATGCAATTAAGGAAGTACATAATAATAGATTAAAGAAAGCATAAAATATAAACAAATAATAAAATTGTAAACAAAAATATAAACAAATAACAAAAATGTAAACAAATAATAAAAAACAAAAATGTAAATAAACAACAAAAATGTAAAATAAAAACAAAAATGTAGACAAACAACAAAAATGTAAAATAAAATTTTAAACAAAAAATGTAAACAGAACAAGACAACAAAAAAAAAAAAATTTTTTTTTCTTCACACAAAAATTTTTTTTTTTACCCGACCCTGAGGGATGTAATGAATATAATACCCACATATCATATACATACATAGCATATAACATAACACGCGACAACATAACATGAGTAGAAGAAACGTGATCTACTCAACAGTAAACAAATATTTAAATATGTGTCAAATTAATGCAATTACTTATTTCGTAATTGCATATACAATATTAATTGCTTAACATAAGCATGATACAGCATTTTAAGCTTTTAATAATTACGTTATAAATGTTAACATAAGTCATACACATATAAATATGATATGTAAGCATTATATTGCATTGTTAGTAAATAAGGTACATGACCGAAAATTTATAATTACGAAATTGGCATAAGTAATAAGATTATATTCATTACATTATATACATTAATAGTAAAGAATATTATTAAGAACATATGTATATAGAATAAAAGTAAGCAATATTTTGTACTTTGAAATTAAGTCAATAAATTCTTGATATAAGCAATTTATATTTAATTAATATTAATTACCATTAATTATATGATAAGAATTTTTGTATATAAAGATAAGAAATTTTTGAATAAAACACAGTTGAATATCATCAAGCAAATTGACTGCATTTTTATTCTAGTCGGCATTGAATTGCCATATTTTATAACTACGGCATTTTTGCCATATAATGGTGCAATTATCGGCACTAACATGCCGCACCAATATATATATTAATTGCCAGTTTAATTAAAAAATATAACTACGGCATATTTGCCATATAATGGTGCAATTATCGGCACTAATATGCCGCACCAATTAATATGTTAAATTTCTGCTTGCCTCTAGGTAGATTATCTCCCCTCGGCACTTCAAGCATTACAATGTATAACAAGTTGAGAAAACAGAGAGAATAAAGAAAAAACCTTTCTCACGAAAGCTTCTGTCTGTTGCTTTTCGTCGGTTGGTTTTGTCGGTTTCTAGAAAAATTTGGTTACACTTCTTTGTATGAACGTTGGAGATATGAGTATTTATTTTATATGTGGTAGTAGTGGATAAAATCGTTTGTTATTACATTAATTAGATTATGTAGATAGAGTATAGCACGAGACAAGTCATATACAAAATATATATGTAGCTTTATTTTTATTCATTCTGAATTTATATATTAGTAAGATCACAGACAATATACAGACGTTTCTTTGCATATATTCAAATATGTTACAAAATCAAATTCATATTGCAAAGATAATACAGTCTACTAGAAGAATCATTTCATTTTTTTAATTTAAATGTTTCTATGTTTGTCAAAAATAAAGATCGAAAAAAATGTTCTAAGTAATATCGAAAAAGAGATTCAGGAGGGATGTAAATATGAGAGAAACATAAGAATATTTATATAGATGAATTAGTTTGTGAGTTGCATGACTGGTTTATAAAATTTTATATGGTTTTGAGTGGTACCATCACTTATTTGATATGATATTATACTTGAATTAGTAAAAATAAATGGATATATTGTACGCAAATGCTTTAGAATACAACAATTGACAATAGGGCTGGTTTCCAATTTTTTTTTTATTGTATTGAGTTAATCGTCGTAAATGCAAAGGAGGCAAGTTTAGAATAGCATCCAGCGCGGCACGAGGAGTGGTACTAAAGACACCTGTGACGCCGATGCAAATTTTTCGCTGTAATCTGGCGAGACAAGACATAACCCATTTACAGTTTGTCTTGGTCCAACAAACTACACATGCGTAGCTTAAGATGGGTCTTATAATTGCCTTGTACAGCTACAATGTCTGCTTAGGGTCAAGACTCCACGTCTTTCCAAAGATTACTCGGCATTGATTATATAAAGACAATGTTTGTTCACCTTGTATTCGACATGAGTCCTCCAGAGTAGTTTTTTATCTAAGATTACACCTATATATTTGACCTCTGTGGAGAGTTGTATTTTAACATCCTTCATCTCTGGTAACACAAGACCCTCGATTCTTCTCTTTCTAGTAAATAGAACGAGAGTGACTGAGTGAGGCAGAGGCTACAAGGATGTCTTGCCAACATTCCGGGGTCCGGTATGTGATTTTAGCTGCTACCACATCTTGGCAACAGAATTGTCTTAGCACAGCCGTCTCGAGGCAATTAGATACCACAAGACAGCTACGCGGTCTATCTGATCTTTCATCATAAAAGATGCGTCCTAATCGCACACACGGTTCCTGTATTAGTGTTATGTGTGTTGTTGTGTGCAATGAAGCCAGCCTCTTACTTAGAAGAGCAGTAGCAGCTTTGCTTTTTTGCAAGTTAATCTGGGTAAATACTATCTTCATGTGCGTATAGACCCGTATAGCCCTTACCCTCTCAGCGGTGAATGTTGAATTTCACCCTGCCAAGGAAAAGGTAAGGACGAAGATCATAAGTAGATCTCAGGACCTTAACACTATCTTCATCCATGCCGGCCACAAGTAGAGCACCTTCAGATTCATTCTGGGTACTCTTCTTGGGACCGTTAGCATAGACTCTCCAGATTTTAGTGTTAAGCCCTGGGTTCTGCTTACTGATCGCTGCTAGCAACTCGCCGATCTTTCTGGGTTTACCAGGGATCCAGCAAGTTGCTCGCACCATCTTTGGAATGTCACTACTTTTTGCCGCGACAAATTTCGTGCCTTCCCAAGCTAGTATGTTGATCACCTTTTGGATGAGCCACTCGAGGCTCTGCTCGTTAGAACAGCGTACTAAAAGTCCGACATTTCTTTCAATCATCCTTTCGAATCTGGGAGATTCTTTCGTCTCTCCCAGTAGCTTACATAAGTGATCAACCAAGAAGGAAATTTGGTCTTTTGAAAGATTTCCTTACTGTGAATCAGCCGTTATAGCCACTGTTAAGGCAGCAGAAGCCACACTGGAGTAGCTTTTGCCACTTTTAACAACGGCTTTTGGCTGGTCGGAAGATTTCGAGGTTCCAGCTTCTGGTGTAGCTGCAGAAGTAGCATTAGCAGATTGACTTGTACCAGGTACTTGTCTGTCCGCTGCTGCTCCCTTCCGCTTGCCGCTCTTTTGGCCAGGTCCTCGAACTGAATCAGGGAATGAGGCAGCATTCCCCGAGTGGTCAACCGCTTTAGTCTCTTTCTTCGGGGAAGGGGTTGGAAGACAACTGCCACCTTGCATTGCATCGGTTGCACTCCCTTTTTCAGTTTGTGCATTCGTCGCATTGCTAGGCACTGTCGTTTTCCTTCTCTTTTTCCTTCTTCCTAATGTCTCAGAAGAGAGTAGAGGCGCGTCAGTAGCAGCAGACTGATCCGCTAAGGACAGGTCCCCAGCAGATCTTGATCTTTTGCCACTGGCACTCGAGGGCTTTTGGTCAAGTCCAGGGGCACTGATGTCACATCCATCCACCTACAGCATATAACATCACAGACCAAAACTACCCAGGGGCCACCACGAGGAGGTATAGAAAGTACCCATTGACAGGTGCTTAGAGTTGCAGTACTAGAAGTACCTACCCTGTAAGGCCATGCCCAACCCCCCATTTGTACTGTACTGTATACATTTATATGGTCTTTGATTATATGTATTACTTGTATAGATCTACATTATTTTCTGGTGTAGGATTGTAGAATATTTTGCAACAGAGGTTTTTACATATGCATAAATCATAATTACTGTAGCATTATACCAGAGATACTATATAAATACATAAAAATATGTTTTTACATAGTATCAGAGATCAGATACCCTTATGTGTGATAGTATATAGTATCTTTGATTATACATAATATATGTATACATATGGATATATTATGGTTTTTTTTGTTATCTTTTTGAGTTCATTGACATATGAATGCAAGATACGATTATATATTATATCATATCCAGTGAATTGAATTTCTTCTTGAAATTTTTAATAAATGTCTTTTTTAATGTTTGGGCCTTAGATAAAGTATTATTCTATTTATGATCAAAATATAGAAATTTAAAAATCAGTTGTTTTGTGAATTACCAAATTTTTTTATAGACTGAGTCGATTTTTTTTCTAACTTAGTAAAAATTGTTATTTTATTTTCAATTAATATGGAACATAATTTACAAATATGTGTATTTTTCTAAGTCTTGAGGATAATGAATTTTAAATTATTTATAATATTTTTTAAAAACAGAAAGATTAAAAACATTTATTTCAAAATTTTTAAATTTTATGTCGTTGATGTTTTTTCTGTGTGGTATAAAGTATAAACTAAAAAAATTCTAAATACAAGCGCTGATGAACATTTAATTAGATTCAATGAAAATTGATAATCATTTGTATCTTGAAAAATATTATATTTTTGTTCACAAATCATAACAATAAACAAGATGTCATGAAGCCGAAAATAAATTGTTTTTAAATTTATGTATTTTTATAATTGAATGCAATTGTTTTTTTTTCATTCATCTTTGCTTAAAAATAAATCATTAATTAGAATGTGCCTATAATTTTATATAATGTTATACCGAAGACCAATATAATATACCATGATATAATATCTTTATATAATCTTCGAACGATTCTTTTGTATTATCTAAATATAATAAGTTAGCTTGATTAACTTGAGGTATCCGTGATAGACAATCGGCGTTAGTGTTGATTTTCCCTGGTTTAAAAATTATTTCGAAATCGTACTTTTCAAGTTTAAGACGCCAACGGACTAATCTAGAGCCGGGGTCTTTAACATTAAATAACCATACCAGTGGTCTATGGTCTGTAATAATTTTAGAACGTCTGCTATAAAGATATGGACGAAAATGGTTAACTGACCAGACAATGGCAAAATTTCTCTTTCAGTTGTATTGTAATTGGATTCGGCTTTATTTAAGGTCCTGCTAGCATAAGCTACGGGAGAATCAGAACCGATTTCGCCTTGACTTAGGATAGCGTCGATAGTAAAATTGGAAGCACCAGTTGACAGAATGAAATCTTTTGAGAAATCAGGGTAAATTTTAAGTATAATACAAATGCCACTTGTACTTATATTATCAGAAATATGGATAGAAGACAATGAGCTGAATAATTATAATATCAGTAATTATTCTCTCTTTGCAAATTGCAATAGCAAACAGCGTGCGGGTGGTGTTGCTGCTTTTGTTAATAATAAAATTCAAAGTACTCATTCAGTAATTCAATTTCAGACTGCTGACTGCCTTCTGCTGACACTGATGATGGAATTCTTAGATATACATATACTTTGTATATACAAATTTATTCATAGCGATAATGATGTATTTGTTCTTGAGTTAAACAACTTTCTCAAATCAAAACGATTCAGAAATATTTTGATAATTGGTGACATAAATATAAACATACTAAATTTACCCTCTATCAGTGATGTATATATGCCAATGCTTGCAAGTAATGGATTTGACTCACTTATTAATGAACCCACTAGAGTGACTGAAAAAACCACTACCTGTATAGATCACATTTTTTGTCGTTTTTCAAATTATTCTGATTTTGATATAAAGGCATACATTCTTCCACTTAATATTACAGATCATAATGCAACTGGCGTAACAATATCATATACTTCTAATTCTGTAGATGAGTGTATCTCTAAAAATATTTGTAAAAAAATAAACTACGATCAGTTAATTACCTCATTGCAAAATGAAACTTGGCTAGATGTGTACAACACTCAAAATCCGTCAACCGCTTTTAATATCTTCTTTAGTTTACTCAGTTTTCATATTGAAAAAAATACCATCAATACTACTACAAGAAAACATTCTTTTAAGCACCTAAAACCATGGATTACTGATTACATATGTCATAAAATCAAATTAAAGAACAAACTTTACAAAAAGGTCTTGAAACACCCTGGTGATGCCTTGATCAAAAGTAACTATTTAAAAATTAAGAAAGAAAGTGAAAAGTTGATTACTAAGCGTAAATCTGATTACTACAATACTAAGTTCATCAACTGTAAAGGAAACCCTAAATCTCAATGGCGTGTTATTAATGATATTATTGGTTTAAATCAATCAACTACTAAAACCTCTTCAATAACTTTTGATGGGATGGCAATCACAAACGATTATAAAATTGCTTCTGGTTTTAACAAAATTTTTATTAATGTCCCTGACATGGCAAAAAGTTGCAAAGTCCCTACACTTGATAATAACTGTGAACCTAATAATTCACTTTTTTATGATACATCATATTGCTCAAGTTTCTTCTTTTCACCTGTTACTCCACAAGATGTTTTTCTGACGATTTCATCGCTTAAAAATAGTTCGTCTGTAGGTATAGATGGTTTTAGCTCATTGCTCATAAAATGTATTTCACCGCAGATCTGTGAAGTTTTATCACACTTAATTAACATAAGTTTCGATAGAGGTATTTTTCCAACAAGTCTTAAAACAGCAATTGTGATACCTATCTACAAAAGAGGTAATCCCACTGATCCTAGTAATTATCGTCCTATCTCTCTATTATCTACTTTCTCAAAAATATACGAAAAAATTATGAAAGAACGAATGATTACTTATCTCAATAAAATAAAATTTTTTGATGATTGCCAATTTGGATTTAGGAAGGGTAAAAACACGGAAGATGCAATACTTAATTTCATTACAGAAATTCATGAAAATCTAGACAACAAATATAAAGTCGCAAGCCCATTTATTGACCTGTCCAAGGCGTTTGACCTTGTTGATCATGACTTACTGCTGATGAAATTAAGTAAAACTGGTTTCAGAGGAAATCCTCTACTATGGCTTACTTCCTTCTTGAAGAATAGATATCAATTAGTTCGCTTTAAGGAAATCATGAGTGATAAATTGCCCCTGACCAACAAAGGTGTACCTCAAGGATCAGTTTTAGGTCCTCTGCTCTTTCTAATTTATTTCAATTCGCTGTGTTCATCGAACCTTAATGGTAGAAAATTTGCTTTTGCTGATGATATGTCGATAGTCTACAGCGCGACGTCAACCCTTGAAATTCAAAGCAAAATTGAACATGACTTAGCTACGATAAACAGTTGGTTAGACTACCACTATATGATTCTAAGCAATAAAACAAAGCTGATGCTTTTTAATCTAAAAAGTACATATCTTACTATAAATGTAAAATATCATAAGCATAATTGCAGTAGAGATAATTGCTGTAACTGCTGCTGTTTTCCGATTGACTGTGTCTCTGATTTTAGATATCTTGGAGTTATAATAGATAATAAACTTAAGTGGAATTCTCACATTAATAATCTAAAGCAAATCTTATACATGTCTTTAAGAAAACTTCAGCTAATTCGTTCCTCTTGTCCCAAAAACATTTTAAGAATTCCATACTTTTCACTTATACAATCCCGATTAGAATATGGCCTTACATGTTGGGGAAATGCATATGCAAATCATCTAAAACCACTATTGGTCTGCCAAAAAGCAATAATTAGAACAATTCTTGGTAAAAACAGACGTGTACCATCACTCCCTTTGTTTAGATCTTTGAACATCTTGCCGCTACGCTATTTATTTATTTACAAAGTTCTAAAAATATTTTTTATTAGGAGCTACGCTTTTTGTTTCAAAGACTGCAATGATTACTTCTTTAGAAGACAGAACACTTTTCCTGTTCCTTCAGTTCGCACTGAAGCTTCTAGACGGTCTTATGTTTATGTTGCTCCATTTATCTTTAACAAACTACCGAATGATATCAGAATTTTGATGAAAATAAAAGTATTCCTTCCTGAGATCAGAAAATGGCTTTTTGAACTAAATGATGTTGAATTACTGTTTGAATTTGTAAATTTATAAATCAAGTTATAATTTTGGTCGCATACTTCTATTTTCTACCTCTATTTTCTACTTCTACTTTCACTTCTATTTTTTTTAATACCTTCTTAACATATCCTCATTATCTCTGTCTTTACTTCCTGATTACTCCACTCTGCTCACTCATCCTTCCTTTTTCACATTCATGTGCATTTAAAACTGGCATTTTTACCTCGCCACTAAATGCAATATTATATATTTCATTTCCTTTCCATTTTCATATCCTTTGTAATATATTTACTTGTATTGGTACTGTTTCTGCGGTGGGTTTTGGGGATTACATTATTCATTGAATTAATATTTTTATTATTTAATATAAAATTAACTCAATATTACTATTCATTTTTATCTTTGTTGTTTTATTTTATTATAATTTTCTTCTTTTTCTCTTAAATTTTACTGAATATTGTATTTAACATAGTACCATAATTAAATGTATTACTGAAACTGTTTGTAATTCATTAAATTGTTATAAAATATATTATATGTTGATATAATGAAATGAAATAAATAAATAAAATAAATAAAAATAAAATAAAATAAATAAATTAATTGAGGTTTAGAGGTTAATCTTGCTTTGAGGGTGTCGAATGCTAACTGTTATTCATTATCCCATTTAAATTCAGAGTCCTTTTTTAAAAGATTAGTGAGAGGATGAGTGATTTTTGAGAATTTTTCAATAAAACGACGATAATAACCAGAGAGGCCTAAAAATGATTTGATTTCTTTACAATTCTTTGGTGTAGGAAAATTGATAACAGCTTTTACATTTTCTGAATTTGGTTTGACTCCTTGATCGGTAATAATGTGACCTAAGTACATTACTTCCTTGCGCATAAATTCACATTTTTCAGGTTGCAGTTTTAAATTACTTGAACGAAGTCTTTGGAAAACATTACGCAATTTTTTTTCGTGATCTTGTATAGAAGATGCATAAACGACTATATCATTGAGGTAGAGATAGCACTGAGCCCCTTGTAAGCCAGTTAGAACGTTATTCATTAATCTCTGGAAGACTGAAGGGCCATTCTTCAATCCGAAAGGCATACGAACAAACTCATAGTGACCCGTGGGGGTAGTGAAGGCAGTTTTAGGACGGTGTTCTGGTTTTACTTCAATTTGGTTGAAGTCGGAGGCAAGATCCAGGGTAGTGAAATAAACAGCATGACCTAGTTAGTCTAAATAATATCGTTTAATATCGTTTATGTTAGGAAGTGGGAATGCATCACCTATAGTAACATTATTGAGCTTCCTATAAACAACGACTACACGCCATTTAGTTTTCCCAGATGCATCGAGTTTTTTCGGTACTACACAAAGGGGAGCAGACCATGGTGAAACTGATGGACTAATAATGCCCGTGTTAAGCATCTTCTGAATTTGATTATCTACTTATTTTTTATGCTTTTCAGGATATTATTATTTATCTCATGTTGTATGGCATTAGTACATGAGAGGTAATCGCCATTTGAATAAAAGATATCTTGAAATTCTTCACATAATTCAACAATAGATTTTGCTTCTTCTGCATTGAGATGAGAATCTTAAGGTTGATTGTAAAATTTTTGATCGAGCTGGATTTGAATTTGTTTGACAATTTGATTCAGTGGATTGCAGAGAAGAGATAAGAAAAGGAAGTGGTTCAAGATTCAAATTTAAATTTTTGATAAGAAATTTTTATTAGTTGTATCAAGAATTGAAGCTAATGCAATTGATTCGTTTGTTACTTTTGTTATAGCTTTTGAAAGGTAGACTCCTTCTTCAAGGAAGATTTCAGGTATGACGCCTTCTTTTATTTCAGGATTTAAAACATTAATCTGGACTATAGTTTTAGTCCTAGGATTTAGTATAAATGATTTGGTTTTAGTCAGATCATTCTGAGATAGAACTGGAATATCGCCAAGTTTAAGTTGTAGAGTTTTTGTTTTATAATTTATAAGAGCGTCGAAAAAGTGTAAAAAATCATTTCCTAATATATCGTCGTATGGTATATTAGAGCTTTGAGTTAGAACATGGAATTTGTAATTAATAGTTTGTTTTGGAAAATTCAGAGTGATTTCGGAATATCCGGTAGATTGAATTGCATTATTCTGGCTTATCCCATTTAATGTAATTTGCTCGAGACGATTTATGAAGGTTGCCTTATTAAGAGATTGGGCTTTAATTATGGTTACGTTTGCGCCTATATCAATGAAGAGTTTGATGATCCTATTATTAGAATTAGGAGAAGGAATAGTGACAAATGAATTGGTTTTCAATTATCTTGATTGATATCTTTTGACGAAAGAGACTCTGGTTGGGCAATTTGAACCCGAGTACCATATTCGTTTTTTGAATTGTATTGGTTACTCTTTTTTTATTATTATTGAATTGTCTTTTACGACACTCTTCGATTTCGTGTCCTTTATTTTAACAATATCTGCAAAATTTCTTATTCTCAGAATTTGGATTTGGAATTGATTCAGTGGCTTTATTTGTAATTTGATACACTTGATTTCTAGAATTCGAATTATTATTTTCCTTTTGAGAAGTGTTGTGAAATCGATTTTGAGTAGAATTCGAGGAAGTATTTCGAGAGTAAAATTATTGTTTCTTGAATAATTATTGAAATTATTTTTATTTGTAGATGATTTAGAACGATTGTATATATTTTGTACTTACTCCTCGGCAATAGCGACACTTATAGCTTCGTTTAGTGTTTTTAGATCTCAAATTTGGAGGACGTTTGAAATGGTTGGAATAGTAAAGTGGAGGAAACGATCGAGAGCGATTTCATAGAGCATTTCGATTTTTCCGTTTAAATTCACGGGGTTAGTAGTTTGTTGTTATGTTCGTTAATAGTTCTTTTAAGACAAGTTTCCACACGATATACGAATTGGGATATTGATTCATTTGAATTTTGTTTCAAAGTAGTGAGTTCACACATAAGTTGAGAATAATGCTTTTTATCTTAATACATTGTTTTCAGAAAAATTTTTAATTCGTCCCAATTGGAAAAGGTGCGATTAACGCATGCAGCTTTAGCTTTTCCAGAAATCTGGGTGAGAATATAATCGAGTAAAACATATTTCTGAGATCTGGAGGCTAAGGAAAAGGCTTTGTTGCAGTTAAATATGAAAGAGATTAATTCGCCTCGGTTACCGTCGAATGGTTTAATAAATTTTATTAGGAAACTGATTGGTAAATCTTGTGGTTTCGCGGAAATTAATGAAATATTGTCATCACCATTATTTCAATCTTGATTTAGATCGCGGTTTCCGTTTTGAACATCGTTTTGAGCGTTTTGATTCATAATATATAAATTCTCTTGAGACATGATAATGTATAAAATATGTAGGAAAAGTAAATTTAATTTAATGAACACACACGAAAGCAACAAAAATTGTTTCAAATAAAATGTGATAAATGATTTTGAATAAAATTTATCACGTCCCGATTTATCAGTTTCAAAATTTCACTTGATTTATTAATAAGTTATTCGCTATTTGATTTATCAATAAGTTTAAAATGACTCTTCTTTTTTGATACATTTTTATGCAAATATCTTTTGATTTTAAATTAAAATTATAAATTAGTATATATTATAAATAAAAGAAAAATTTCTTTATTTCTTAAAATTAGACAAATTATAAAAAGTTGTCTTACATGAAAAGTTGGATAATTTGCATGTTGCGTTGTCTTGAAGATTTTATTTATTGTAGATGATGAAAGTTTATGCTGCTGTAGAGAGTAGAAGATGTTATAGTATGATGAAAAGTAACGGCAAGAAATTTCCCTCGTCGAAATTGATGGGTTTTGAAATTGTTATAAAATTATTATATAATGTATTATTTAAATTATTATATATTTATTTAAATTATTATATATTTATTATTTCAGTTTATACATATGAAAATATATTCACTTTGAAAAATTTTAAATCTTTACTTCTGACACCAGTTTTTAGAAAATCAAACCGCACTCAATGAAATCTGAACTACTAATGATCTTTATTCTTTATTCTCATTCTCATCTTAAATCTAAGTTACAAAATTCTTATCTATTACAATTTGCTGATTAATCATATCTTACACATTATATCTAAAATGTTACAATACAATATCTATCTTTGAATTTAAGACTATTACATACTTTGTAATATACTTGAGTTTGGGAATAGAATATACATTATAATTAATAGTTTAATAATACAATACAACTGTTATAAAGAAGATGAAAATACTTTGTAATACATTAATACAATACTTTATCTTATAATTATTATTAACATAGAGATTTGATGATATCGTAGTATTTGAGTGTTTGAAATGCATAACAAGTGTAGGGTATACATAACACCTGCTTTATGTAACCCCATTTGTAACACATTTTTTAATAGGGTTACAATTTTGAGATTGAGAAGGACAATATACAGGAGTGATCCCATTTTGAGTTTTTCACTGGATAAAGTGCTGACTTTAATGTTTGGGATCGTTGTCTTCTTAGAGAATCCAATTTCGATTTCCGTGTCCAAACCACTTTTCTACGGAGCGTAATAAGTCATTTTGATACAGCTTCGTCATTCGTTTTGAGTCCGATGCTCCAATCTCGATTAATATTTTCCCAGGCGCAAATATGGGAAATTGTCAATAATGATTTTTTTGATTGTCGACATTCTTCAAGATGTCTGAATTGTAGAAATGGATGTATTCACACCCACTTTCAATAATTTTTCACATGCTCGTCGAATCGATATTGAAGAGTTTTCGAAAAACAACTTCTCAATTTTCATATCGTCGCTATTTGTTGTCGATCGGGGCCTGTTCGTTTTATGCATGTCATCAACACAACCAGTTTGTAGATAACGCACGAAATAACTTGATTTTTCTAAATACTTACATGCTTCTGAAAAGGTAATTTCTGGTCCTTTAGGAAGGCTAACTAAAAATCAGAATCAAAACGTCATTTGAAATGTAAACGCATTTCACTTTTAATATTTAAAGAAAACCAATATATGTTACAGACAAAAAATTTAAATGTAGTGCAAAACGGAGATTCTATTGCTCCTTATATATGCAAAAATTCATTCCTGAGAATTGAAGCATATGGGTAGAATCTAGAATCGCTGGATATCTGTAGCGAAACACACTTTACTTCCATCATGAATTATAAACTTTCAAAAGTTTGAAAGAATAAGAGAATAAAGAGATTTCTAATCTAGAATCGCAGCTACAATTTACATATATTTTTAATAAAACAATGATCGTTAATACAGATATTTCTCTGCATATATTCAAATATGTAACAAAGTCAAATTCATATGGACCTATTGTTAGGTCCAGATTCGAGTCTTGGATATATTTAAATTCAAATTGTACGTTAATATTCGATTGTTCTTGCATTCGATAAAAGTTTTAAAATATGGTTTATAAAATTATATTCGCATACATATAAACAATCTGATTTGAGTGTGTTTAGGTTTATTCGTATACATAATAGAAAATATACGATTTATTTGTAGCAATTTGGCAGTATATCTGTATATATAATATCATAAACATTTATATATGTACATATATGATAATATTATTGCTGATGGTATGCTACCATAGTACATGTTGTCTTGCAGGTATCATTTAGTCCTATGTATAAATAAACACAGATAAGGATTATATGTGGTATATATAACAATAATATTGGACATTGAACCTTATTAAATGTTTGCATTAAATTTTGAAGGAATATGTATCGCTAGTTATTCTTTCATTTTTTTCCTTTTTTTGTGTGAAAAAAAAAAATATATACCTGCACTAGTTTTTGTATACATTGTATATTTTGTATACGTCACGTATAGTATAGACTACAGTAAGGATAGTACACTATAATGATATAAGATTTATAATGATGTGTATGCGTATAACAAGTTGTATAAACAAAAACAAATTTGTATACATAAAATACCCTTTAATAAGTATGTTTATTGTTTGTAATATAGTGTACGTGTACCATACAGAAGGAAATATAAAAATTATCACTGCACAGGCAAGCACAGGCCAGTCTAAATGCTTATAATGTTAGAGGTATTCACGAAATATTGTAAGAGTGTAAAAAAATTTAATCAAATTATTTTAGCATTTAATGTCAGAATGGCATATACAATAGTAAACAATAGTAATATACACCGCATACAATGGGTTTCAGCATTGTAAATTTTTACAAGCAGTGTAAGTAAAAATTACATTGAAGATGTTTACAATAGGTGTAGGGTTGTACGAGTTTACATCGTTTACAATGATACAAGAGCAAACCGTGAATACCCTTATTATTTTTCCTTTTTTAGAAAACAATATTCTAAATGTTCAAGTCAAAAATTGTTCAAAAATTATAACAAAACCTGAAATAATTTTTCTATCCATGTACACAATAGTGTACATACTACATACGTACTGCACATATATAAGTAATTGTGTGCCAAGATAGTGGCATAGCAAAAGCAACATCAAAAAGAAAAAAAAAGGATGAAAGAAATAAACCTGATGTATTCGTATAGCGTAGAGCACTTAGCACCACAAATAATATATAATATATGTATGTATATATTATATTGTCTGCGATAGCACATAGATTGAAATGTACAAAAACAAATTTACTCTGTCTATTGCAAATACGTTTGCGTATAATTATTAAAGCACAGGCAAAGCAGACATTCGACACTACTACATATACTGTCAAATGTTAAAATATGTGCGTAAATGCGTATGAAAATACACTGATAAATTCAATACAGTACCAAATTTATATTGTTTCCTGGTGAATGGGTGCTATGTGCTATACGCTTTGTTAGTTGTACAGCAAAGATAATAGTAGTTCTTCTCAATAGATTTTCTTTTTAGTGTAAGTGGTAATTTTTCCAAAAACGACACACTCACATATATGATAAATATCGAAAAAGCTTCATCAAAATCAAAAAAGTTTTTCAAAATTTTTCGAATTGCTTTTGGTTGCTTTTAGTTATGTACCCTGTACACAATTATAATGATTTCAATAAATGTGTCTGACAGTCTGCGATATAATGGAATTATTTTTGTAAATCGAGTTATCAAAACTAATTGTGTAGACGGACCATAGTGTTTCGAATTTGTTTTCATTTATTATAAATATTTGCTCTCACTAAATGAAATGAACACCTGTCAATGTTTTGCATCACTAAACAATACACAATGCTATTTAAAATGTACATTTAATTCATATGATATTCCACACAAATAAGTATTATTTATGTGTATTTGTCTATTTTGAGTATTGAAAATAGAATAAATGAATATCATTGGCTGGAACATATAAATATAAATTTGAACATTTTTGAGAGATTTTGATCATATATATTTATTTTCCATGCATGGTTTATGCTCGTGCATAAGGATATGTAAGGATCCATATTGAATTGAAGACGATCTCGTACACATACATACATAAAGCATATAAAATGAATAAACAACGTTTGATATAACCAAAGACCGATATATAAAATATATTATATCATGGTATATTATATTGGTCTTTGGTATAACATTAAATGCGATGTAAAATCTAATTCTAATACATTACATTATACATACATAATAGACATGACATAGTAGACATTAATAAAAACATGCTGCTTGCTTATGCAGAATAGATAATAGTAAATACTATATGCAATGAATGTGCTGTGTATACATGATTGTATGTATACATCGTATATATGGTATTTTGTACACATACATACAAGTGTAATTATAAAAATAGATTGTTCAATGATATATATCAGGATCTATAATGTATATAGTATACATGACCTACCTCAATATATTTCTTTATGAAAATATTTGTGTGTATTGTTAAATATGAACCTTTTTGTTATTCATAGATATATGAATACATATTTGGTAATTATTACACTTTCGCTATCAGCTGGTTTTTTACTCATAAAAAATTGAAAAGTCAACTTTTTTTGTTTTTTTTTCAACTTTAGTTTGATTTCGGATTTATTAATAGAATATAATAGTGGCTGTTTGATGCGGGGGAGTGGTGTGGGGAGTGGTGGGTGGTGATTACTCATGAGTAATTTTTCATTATTAAGATTGAAGAATTTTATAGAATGAAAAAATAAAATATAAATGAAAAAAAGAGAATATTGGCAGGTGGGTGCGGGGATGCTAAAAGAGTATGAAAAGTGTTGTATAATTAGCGTCATTCGATAACACTGATCTACATTTTTGAACTGAATTAAACTGATTTTTTCATATGATCTTCCATCTACCACACTATCCTACGCATCAAACTGTAACTATTATATTTTTTTCATAAATCCGAGGTTGAATGGAACTTTTTGAGACTATAATCATGAAGATTCATATATTTTTCGATTTTTAATGTTTAAAAAAACTAGCTGACCGCGAAAGTTTATAATTACCGAATATTTATCAATTACACTGCACTGCTATGGTTTTCCTATAAAAAGAATTAAATAACAATTTTGATAGGTAACAGGCCTCGAGCAAATATCCTTTTAAGATACCACAATATCTATATTTGAAGAATATATGATTCATTTACTACGTTACCACTATTATTCAGGTTGCGTAAATGCAAAATCCACTTTGATCGTGATCAAATTTCTTCTGCTTTGCTATGACTTTCTTTGATATTTTTATACATAATTTGCATATTAATATTATACTTTATTTAATCATACCTATATAGTAATATATTTGATTTTAAAATTTTTAAATTTGAAAACTGTCTTCCAACTATGGTTAAATTAAAACTGGATGTACAGTATTGGTCACAACTACTTTTACACGGCATTTAATTTCTAATTAATAAGTAATGAGAAATGCATCCTCGAAACATTATAAATCCATAAATATAATTTCAACTGTATTAAAATATTGTGAGAACAATTGATAATTCATCGCTTTTTTGTCCGAATTCATTAGGATCATTTTAGTTCAAAACAAAGTTACATATATAAAGAACAGAATTAAAAAATTAGGAGTTTATTTTATTTATATAAAAAACATGCAATTTTAAAAACTTTTGTTTAAAAAAAATGCTGTATACAAATATTTATGAATAATACTAAATGTCAAAGGCTATTCAAATTTCTGATAATATATTCTAAAGTCATTCTAAATGCCAACACCATATGACCGCACCATGCAGAACTGACCAGTTCTCGCGCTTTTTAAATGCATGCATCAAATTAAAAATTTTCATTCAAAGTAATAGCATAGACTAAATATAGATTGGAAATGACTGTATAAATTTTTAATACACTTTTGAAATCGATCATAGCTGGCAGAAACTTGAAGAATGGCTGGCAGGAGCTTTTACTGAGAGGAGAGATAATTTTTCGCTCACGAATTTCCATATATATTACATATTTTGTAGATTTCAATATTTCAATAGCTGGCAATGAAAATACATGCATATTTATTTAAAAAACAATACACAATACATGTTCATTGCAATAGCTGGCAATAGTACTGTGTTATATGTTATGTTTGTTATACTTGAATCATGAATATAGAATATTTATCACTGATCAACAAAGCAATAAGATGTGACATTCTTTTTTTTTTTTAATTTACTAGCACACATAAATACTTATTTTAAAATAATAAAAAAAATCAAAATTCAATTTACAAAAACAGTACAGAATTAATGTACTTATTTCAAATCCATATTTCCTTATAAATCGCCGTAATGAAGAAAAGATACAAAACAATATATACATGTGAGCAATACAATCATATTGTACATGTATACGATTTTTTCACAATGCATTTTTAAAGGCGATCTGGAACTTTTTCACTGTGTTAGTACTGGTTAGTACTGGTTAACGCCGAATGAATAACGGGACAAAGGTCATGAGAAATTTTTGCTAACACGTGCTCAGTGTCACATCTATTTCTAGTGGTTGATCAGTGATATTTATATTCATGTAGCCAACAATACAGATTGCATAGTATCAAAGAATATATAACTAACGTAACTAGTAGATATATATTCTTCGATAGTATATGCATGCACACATGTGTTAGATACTTTCAAAACCAGTTTTAATTGTATATAATATCACAGTTAAGGATATTTGCCTGTGATCATATATATTATTATATTCATTGCCAGTCATAACATAAATTTGTTGAAAATTTAAATTTCCTTTAAAATATACGATTTTGTACATTTGCCTAGTTATTTGATATTTTTTATCATTTCCGATAAGGATATAGCTACATAGATTTTTGATTTTTAAATTTGTTTTTTCTTCAAGATATACAAGATTTCAAAAGATTACAAAAGTTCTCTCATTTATTTTCCTTATTCTGATTTTATAGCTTTTTCAAAATCTCTCAAAAGCTATTTTGATGTTTACTTAATAGTTATGAACACGATTTCTGCCATAAGCATTTCACATCTATATTTAGTCTATGGTAATAGGTAGAAATATAATATAAATTTTACAATTTAATTTTTTATGATATGATATGATGTTAAATAGCTTATGAGCTATCAATTTAATAGCAATGTTAAAATACAAAGGTAAATTTTGAAATCAAAATTCAAATAAGCAATTATAATTTACTATACGTAAACCTATTCCACGTTATTTTGAAACATAATTTTTTGAATCACTACTGAAGATATTTTGATAATAAGGATCTACAAAATATTTCTAGGACTAGAATTATAGACACATTCTTCTTAATCATTTATTTTTAAGCAAACATAAATGAAAAAAATTTGATTGTATTCAATCATAAAAATACATAAATTTACAAACAATTTATTTTCGATTTCAAGACATCTTGTTTATTGTTATAATTTGTGAACAAAAGTATAATATTTTTCAAGCTACAAATAATTATCAATTTTCATAGAATCTAATAGAATGTTCATCCGCGCTGGTATTTAGAATTTTTTGAGTTTATACTTTATACCACACACAAAAAACATCAACGAAATAAAATTTAAAAATTTTGAAATAAATATTTTTAAGCTTTCTGTTTTTAAAAAATATTTTAAATAATTTAAAATTCATTATCCTCAAGATTTAGAAAAATAGACATATTTATGAATTATGTTCCATATTAATTGAAAATAAAATATCAATTTTTACCTAGTTATAGAAAAAAAATTGACTCAGTCTATAAAAGAATTTGGTAATGCTCAAAACACCTGATTTTTAAATTTTTATATTATGATCAAAAATCAGAATAATACTCTATGTTTTCAGAAGTCCTAAGGCCCAAACATTAAAAAAGACATTCATTAAAAATTTCAAGAAGAAATTCAATTCACGGGATATGATATAATATATAATCGTATCTTGCATTCATATGTCAATGAACTCAAAAAGATAACAAAAAAAAAACCATAATATATCCATATGTATACATATATTATGTATAATCAAAGATACTATATACTATCAGAGATAAGGGTGTCTGATCTGTGATACTATGTAAAAACATTTTTATATATATTTATATAGTATTATCTCTGGTATAATGCTACAGAAATTTTAATGTATGATTATGTAAAAACCTCTGTTGCCAAATATTCTACAATCCTACATCAGAAAATAATCTAGATCTATGCAAGTAATACATATAATCAAAGACCATATAAATGTATAGAGTACAGTACAAATGCTACAGTAATTACATAATATAATGTATGCATACGTAAAAACATCTGTTGCCAAATATTCTACAATCCTACATCAGAAAATAATGTAAACCTATACAAGTAATACATATAACCAAAAACCATATAAATGTATATATTTATATGGTCTTTGATATAAATACAATTCTATATATGTATTTCAATTAGAAGTAATAGTAGTAATTTATATCAGAGCATATAGCACGAGTTACAAAACAGTATTGATTTTAATCAATAAAAAAAAATTAAAACACAAAAGAAAACTTTTGTTTACTTTTAAATAATAATAAAAAAAAAATTTATTTTATTTAAACACAGTCTTAGTTTTACACAATTTTAATTCAATACAATTTTATTCTAAAAAAAATTTATTTATTTAGCTTCAATTTTTTTAAGTGTGTCAATCCGGTTAGAATTTTAATTCAGAACTAACTGTTTAAAAAAAATTCTTATACATAGATTTTTTTTTAGAAGCTTACTTTGTTTGTTCTTTATATAATATAATGTAATATAACTCCATCACCCTTTGTTTTTGGATTCTCCTGAATCCTATTTATAATTTTTATTTTATTCAGTTTACAATATATAATGATAATTATTATAATAGTTACAATGAGTATAAATGAACTTAAACTATAACTTATAATTTTATGATATTTAATTTCATTAATTTTTTCAATGTTATCTTCAAATTTTAATTTCATTTCTTCAAAATCTAAATCATTTTTTTGTATTGGTTACATTTTCTAAATTTGGTATAACGAATTTTTCTGTAAATATTTTTTGCCTATTACTAAATTCTGTATTGTTAATTTTAATCGTACAATTGTTGAAATTTATCATGTAATTTCCTTTAAGGATTATGATTCTTTCATCGCGTACTTCAAGTACTTTTCAATTTACTTGATTCGATATTATTAATGATTAAGACATTTTCTTCGATATGTAAAATTTTAATGGTCTTTTAATGTTATTTTCATGTACGTTTCTTAAACTATATTTTCTAAACTTAGGTTCTTCCTTATGTCTAAGGGATTTATAATTTTTGATAAACCCTACCTCCCTACGTTCTTCATAATCTTCTCTATCCTTGTTTCTTTTATTTATAATATTCTCTTTAGACTTGAGCAACCTATTATATATTACTTCGAAGTCTACTTCTCTATTTTGTACAGATAATGGGGTGGTTTTAATCGAGGAATGGTAAGATTTATTATATATTTCGATAGCTTTCAAGATCTGGACCCTTATCGGCAATTTTTCCTCTAAGTTCAGTGCTCTAATTTTTTCCGTGATAGTACCATTAAGCCTTTCTATATCCGCATTACCATTATGACTGTTTGGTTTAGTGACGTGGTATTCGATGCCTTCTTGTTCACAAAATTCTTTTATATATCTAGAGGCAAATTCGTTATCAAAGATAATTTTTTTCATTTTTCCCCTTATTGATATTATCTGTCTAATCTTTTCTAATATCGTGATATGAGTTCTATCTTCTAAATGCAAAGATATGGCATGTTTGGAAAATTTATCTATCATTTGGATAAAATTGTGTTTGCTATTTGTGTAAATATCAACATGCACAATTTCATTCAAAGTTTTGGGAGTTTCTGTTAACTTGAATTTTTTTTTGATTGGTTTGCGGTCATATTTCGCACCTAGGCATATTTCACAATTACTTAAAACTTCACTAATTTTAATTTTCAATTTAGGGTGATAAATTTTACTTTTTAAAGCTTCGTAAGTACCCAACATACCACAATGACCTGACTCTAGCTTATGAAAAATTGATATCTTTCGTTTTAGTTCATCCTCGTTTTCTATGTCTTCTGCAAAAAAACTACATCTAACAAATTTTACTAATCTCCTGTCAGGGAACAAATCTATAAGTTTCATTTGTAATTTATTATATTCTCGATCATTCAATTTTGAGTAGATGCCTATTTTCCCTTTTTCTATATACCTTTTAAATATGCCTGTTTCTTGTTCGATGTCATTTCTGTCTATGTAAATTCGTCTATTATTAAATTTATTTTCAATCTCTTTTTCTTTCGTCTCTACAAGGATTATTTGTAATTTAAAGCGCTTAACTACAGTTTCTAAAATTGGTATTCGATCATTTTGTTCTTCTTCTTGTGAATGTATTGTTTGTACCTCTACAGATTCATTTTCACTGGTATCTTCAGTGTCGATCTGATTTTTTAGGTTTTCATTGTTTGGTTGGACACCCAAATTATCAGTATCCGTATCATCATTATTTTCATATGTTTCATTTGATACATTAATCTCGCTGTTTTCTGAATTTATTCTACTTAAGAAATCTGCAATTTTATTTTCTTTTCCCTTTATATAGTCAATTTTTATGTTATATTCCCCTAAGTCAATTAACCATCGCTGTAATCGAGGATTAATATCTTTTCCGGTGTATTTTGCTTGTAACCATTTGATCGGTTGGTGATCTGTTTGCAGATCAAACTCTCTACCGAACAAATAGGGTCTAAAGTATTTACATCCCCAAACTATTGCTAACAATTCTTTCTCAATAGTCGAATAATTCTTTTCATGCTCATTAAGGGTTCTGGATGCATAGCTTATAGGGTGATTTTCTTGTGTGAGAACTGCACCTAAAGCTGAGTTACTGGCATCAGTAATTAATTTGAACCTCTTATTGTAATCAGGGTATCTAAGAATGGGGTGACTTGGTATGAGTTCCTTAAGTTTTTCAAAAGCTACGATGTAACTTGGATCATTAACGTTAATTTTTGTGTTTTTTTTTAAGTATTTAATCATTGGACTAGCGATCTTAGCATAGTCTTTTACAAACTTACGATAATAGCCAGTTACCCCTAAAAATGATTTAATCTGTTTAGGTGTAGTTGGTAATTTTAGATTTCTGATTACATCAATCTTCGAAGGGTTGGGTTTAATTCCATCTCTTGTGAGGATGTGCCCTAAGAACTCGGTTTCTCGTTTGAGAAAGTTACATTTATCAATTTGCATTTTCAATCCAGCAGACTCTAATTTTTTAAAAATTCTATTTAAATTTAAAAGGTGTTCCTCTAGGGAGGTACTAAATATGAGTATACCGTCTAAGTAGACGATACATATTTTATTTATATATTCGCGAAGAACGGAATTCATCAATCTTTGGAAGGTTGATGGTGCATTTTTAAGTCCAAAGGGCATACGAATATATTCGTAGTGCCCAAAAGGGGTAGAAAATGCTGTCTTTTTTCTATCAGATTCTTTCATTTGAATCTGATGAAATCCCTTTGCCAAGTCAATAGTAGTAAAGTACTGTGCTCTACCGAGTTTGTTAAAAATACTTTCAATGTTTGGGATGGGAAATTTGTCATCTATGGTGATTTCATTCAATTTTCTGTAGTCTATGACAATTCGCCATTTTTTTTGGCCGGAATTGTCAGTTTTCTTTGGAACAATCCAAAGCCGACTGTTATATGGTGAATTACTTTCTTGAATGATTTTTTGTTGTAGCATTTCTTGAATTTGCCGTTCTATTTTGCCGTCCTTTTCATGGATCTCGGGATATTTATATATTTTAGAATATACAGACCTGTCTGTTGTTGTATTTATTTCGTGTTTTATTTCATGTGTAGCAGATAATAGATCTCCTTCTTTGAAAAATAATGTTTTATATTGTTTAAGTAGGTTCAGTATTTTGGTTTTTTCTTCAATATTCAAATGGGTTAAATCTGATTTATCGATAATATCTTCGCTTACCTTTTCAATATTGCAAATTTCGCTAATAATAAAAGGACAAATTTTCTTTTCAAAAGGGATTTTATTATTATTTATTTCTATATACTTATGTTCTAGGTCAATTTTTGCTTTAAAAGGTTGCAAAAAGTTTTGTCCAATAATAGCATCATAACTACGGTTCTTTAAGTCAGTTATTTTCCAAGATAGAGTACCATAAAAATTAAATTCTTTAGGCATATTTGTTACCAGTTTATGTGTTATTCTATTTGTACCGTTAATTGTTGAAAAGAATATGGGTTGTTTTAATTTTTTTTCGTAAAATTCAGTTAAAATGTTTGGTCTTATGACACTAGTTGCGGAACCAGTGTCAATTAGACATCTAATTTTTTTATTTCCAATACTAACAATTATTATTGGGACTCCATATTCTGAGGCTCTTCGAAAAAATTTACGTCACTATCTTCATACAAGTTTCCGATTTCCATCGGTTCAGGAGGGGAATTTATTCTTGATTGTTGTGAATTAGAATTACGATTATTACGATACTGACCAGAATTATTTTTAAAATCCTAATTAAAACTATTATTATTATTTCTATAATTGGGATTGTTATGTGTATTTCTATAATTATCATTTTGATTTGGTTTATTGTTAGGGACATGTTTACTAAAATTATTGTTTTTATTTGCATTATTAACATTGCTATGATTATAATTATTTTTATTCATATTTTCACTTTTATTATTTTGATTTTTGTTGAAATTTGATTTATTGTACTTTCTACTTTTAAATTCTACGGCTTCTTCACTATCAAGTAATTTTAAATTTTCAAATTTATTATAAATTTCAACAATTGTACTATCTTGTGGAATATTTCCACGTAAGAAATCATGAACTTTACTACTTATGATATCTCGTAAGTAAGTACTTATCGTTATTATCTGGGTGGTATGTTGTGGGTTTAGTTTCATCGAATTCATATAGTTCATTGAGCTTATAATTAATTTCCCTAACGTAATCAAATAATTCTCTTAGTGTACTTATTTTTATACCCCTACATTGATTCAATAGTTCCGAGTAGTCATATCGTGGTCTGAAGTGCAATTTAAGTTCTCTTTTGACGCTGTCCCAGTTGTTTTGGCCGTTGACACCCAATCTTTGTATGGCTCGTTTTGCGTCTCCCTGGATTTTTTCGTTAATTATAGTTTGTAGAGCGAATTCTCTAAGTACTGCTATTTGCGGACACAATAACAATGTCCTTTCAACTGATGAAATAAATTCTTGAACTGTGAATTCGTCCTTTCCGTTGAAACTTCTTAATTTTCCAACATAATTAAGAAATTGTTCGGCTGACAATGTGAATTGATTTGATTGTTGTTGTATTTGATATGTCAATAATTGTGTATTCATTTGTTCTAATCTCGATCGGAGATCTCGTATTTGAGCTTCTTGTTGTTCGATTACATTTTGAATTTCTTTATCAACTTGATTTTCCATGTTTTTAAATCTATTTTTATCGAAACTATTAAGCCTGTTTTCTTTCATTCACAATAATTTTAATTTTAATTATATATATAGTTTATTGCGACAGATTAAAAGACACCTTTGAAATTTATTTTATTTATTAAATTAATTTTTAGATTCGATTTTTAAATCACTAGATCCTTTTCTTTAGAAAAGAATCCTACCGACTGCGCCAGTTACAAAACAGTATTGATTTTAATCAATAAAAAAAAAAATTAAAACACAAAAGAAAACTTTTGTTTACTTTTTAATAATAATAAAAAAAAATTTATTTTATTTAAACACAAGCTTAGTTTTACACAATTTTAATTCAATATAATTTTATTCTAAAAAAAATTTATTTATTTAGCTTATATTTTTTTAAGTGTGTCAATCCGGTTAGAATTTTAATTCAGAACTAACTGTTTAAAAAAAAATTCTTATACATAGATTTTTTTTTAGAAGCTTACTTTGTTTGTTCTTTATATAATATAATGTAATATAACTCACGCGAGAAGGCATATTAACATAACAACACATACATACATATATAAAAATACATGAAATATGAAATACCTCCTTTCTCAAGTCATTCATATATTAAATACGACCATCAACTCAATACAATAAAAAAAAAATTTGAAACAGCCCTATTGTCAATTGTTGTATTCTAAAGCATTTGCGTACAAAATATCCATTTATTTTTACTTATTCAAGTACAATATCATATCAAGGGTGCGTTCATAAACGTTACTATAGTTAACTATAGTTATCATTTGTCGTTCAAAATGGTGGTGGCCTGGTGGCATAGTAAAACATAACTACCAACATGAATTTTTAGCGTTCATAAACATCTGTAGTAAAGTAAATTTTTAACTATTTGATGTCAGCATGGTTAACGATAGTAACGATAGTAAGCCCTTAAGTGGTAATGACATTGACAATAAAAAATCGTTTGTCATTTAATTTTTTGTTGTGAATTGTGAAAATTTCAATTTAATTTATTTGAAATTAATTAATTTTGTTTTAAACTTCATTTTTAAAAAATAATTAATTTTTGACAAACAAAAAATATAATAATTATAATATGTAAACATTTTTTAAACTTGACTTGACAGCTGAATGATAATTTATTGCTACTACTATGGTAAAAATCGCGTTCAAAACCACTTGAAGTTAACATAACTATGGCTGTAGTATAACATAACTTTGCTTAAACTATACTACACCATGACTATGGTTAAAGTAATGTTCATGAACGCACCCCAAATAAGTGATGGTACCACTCAAAACCATATAAAATTTAATAAACCAGTCATGCAACTCACAAACTAATTCTTCTATATAAATATTCTTATGTTTCTCTCATATTTACATCCCTCCTGAATTATAAACTTTCGCTCTTTTTCGATATTGTTTCGAAAAACTTTTTCGATCTTTATTTTTGGCAAACATACAAACATTTAAATAAAAAAAATGAAATGGTTCATCTAGTAGGACTGTATTATCTTTGCAAACATTTAAATAAAAAAAATGAAATGGTTCTTCTAGTAGGACTGTATTATCTTTGTTGTACAGGTTGTACAAACTTATGAACATATGTATTAAATGTGTAAAAATGAATGTGTATTGTACTACATATTAACATTCATTTAAAGTTTGTTTCAAGTTCAAAGTTTGGTATTATTTGAATATTATTTTTATGGATTCAAAACTAAATTAAATTGTGGCATTTTGATTTATGTAAAGTAGATGGGGACACACGATTTTTTCATTTTATATGGTGACGGATTTTTGTTTCCATTGGCACGTCTGTATATTTGTCTGTGTTAATACTAATGAAGAATAGAAAAATGATCGCCGTGTGCAACGGATAAAAAACATAAAATCTATTTTACCTTAATTGGAGAATTCAAGTGTTCGTAATATGAAAAACAAAAGTAATTACTCTGCGTCTATATATCAATATTTATATGGAGGATAATGGCAATATTATTTAAAATAACATATTGCTGCTTGTGGGTATGTTATGGAAGCAATATTCATTTGCAAAATATGAAAAAAAATATGAACAAATTTAATCCTTTTATGACTTTTTCTAATAACTTCATATATAAGAATCAACAATTCAAAATTATTGCCGATATATTTTGTGGAAGCAATATTGTCCTCCAAAATAGAAGCAATATCGTTATCCAGAAAAAAATTGCCAGTCGCGCAGTGCTTACGTAGTCAATATTAATATTGCTATTGCCGACCATATTGCAAGTAAAGACGCAGGGTTAGCTAAAAACGAATTCTTTATAAATATATAATTTTTAATTTTTTCAGATGCACAGAGGGATTTAACGGAGAACGATGTCAAGAAAAGACTACATTATTGAAGGCGAGTACGTATCAGAAACAACACCAGCAATGTGAATATTACAAGGGAGGTTTTTATTGTTAAAATAGGCTTTTATGTCATCAGTTGTTTATATATTTATGTATTTGTTATTACAAAAAACCAAATCCATCTACTGGAGCATAGTAAAACAAAAATGACCTGTAGTCTCCTTTGCAGAAATTTGCATCATAAATTCTTGATAAATTACTCAAAAACAATAAGAATATGAAGACAATCTAGGATTCAAAGTTTTTTACTCGCTAGTACCTTATGCAGCCAAAAAGATCACAGCTAGTAACAATAACTCTTTCTTATTTGAGTTGTTTGAGTTGTTGTTGAGTTGTTGTTTGTTATTTGTTTACCAACTAGTTTTAATTGCATATTGTTTGTATATTCAGAGTGATTTTATCCAACGTATAAATATTGGTACCACGGAATTTTTTGAAATTTGAAATGCGTTGAAAATTTAGAGTTTTTTTTTCATATACAGGTTGATTCGTAATAAAGTGTTCCATCATATACTAAACGATTTCTTGAAAAAAAGGAAAAAAAATGGTTGAACAAAAAAATGTCTAATCGTAAACGCTGATCAGAACACTTCAACTAAACTTTATTACGAATCACAAATTATAACATTACCGACGTCATATTTGATATCACTTCGTTTTCTAGCATTTATTATATAAATAAAAATTATAATTCTTTTGATATACTACAAGTAGTTAAGAACTGAGTTATAAAACAATGTCAATATTTATGGTTGAATTTTCTAAAATTTTTGAGAATGTAAGTTAGGGATTAATTGTGTTAATGATAAAAGGTCGCGGAATAAAAATTATAAATGGCACACAAAAAATATCTATTAGAAATCCATTTTTTAAAAAATTTCAACGAAATTTCGATTTCAGAATTTTTTTCTAGGACATAAAATTGATACCACATGGGCGAACAGTACACTTTTTTTGTGGAAAACTCCAAAGACTCCTGTGGTACTAATATTTTGTACTTTGAATAGAATCATTCTGTATATACATTTAATATACATAACCTACCTACCTGTGGAATAGTTCGCCTACTTGTGTAATAGGACATTTCTTTAAAATAAAAAAATATTTTGAAATAAAATTTTTATATACGTATATATTTCAGCATATAGCATTTTAAGACACATTGTTTGAGCCATAAACCACATCTGTATCACTCACTGTTATGAAAATATTGGCGAAAAAGAAACAAACAATTTTTTTTGTGTATCTTTTCAAGAGGGTTGAGTCCGCGATTTTTTTCATATTGTTTTTGGGAGGCATCGCCTCTATTGTTTGCACCATCATTCCACCCCCGCCGGACATGGGGTTAAAATTTTGATAATATAAATTCAATTTTATTATAATTGTTTACACATCGCTATCCAATTACAGACTGTTATGCTATTAGTTCAATTATATAATAATTCAATTCATGTACGTAGTTTAATCAATTGTTCTTTAAATAGAATAACTTATTACAATATCATATAAAGGTCTTTTTACCTAACTCAAAAATTTTATACAAACAATTGATAATAATTTCAACAATGGGTAATAGCGGTACAGTAATTATCATAAAAATTATATGAATTACAATTTATAATTATATAAAAATATGTAAAAATTGTTATTGATATTACCATACACCCCCTTCAATAAAAATTTTATTTTTCCTTGATGCCTAATTCTTTAATAAAAAATTCATTTTTCATTTTAATATTTCATTCATTTCTCTGCACATATCTTTTGAAATTTTTGCATTTGGATCTACAGGTAATTTAACCGGATTTGCATTTTCCATTCCAAATTTATGTAATCATATTTTAATGAATTTTTCTTGATTTACTACTATTCCATTGTCAATCTTTTCAAATTGTATACCGGGACAATTTTTTATTTCACTTAAGACTTTAATTTCAAATTTTTTCATCATTTATTGCTTGACATCATTTCTTAACCATGTGACTCTGTTTTTGTTATTTTTTGCAATAATTATATCATCAACATATACGGTCAATGATATGATATCTTCATTTTGTTTTAGAATGTATGTACATAAAATATTCATTCTTTAGTTGTTTGAATGACCTTAATTTTAGGTACTTGTCCAGTTCTATATACCACATTCTACCGGTTTGCTTTAAACCATAAATCGCTTTCTGCGACTTACAGACTTTTCCTTCAAAAATTTTATTTTGGTTGAATTTCTCGTAATATTCTGGTAATTCCATGTATATATGAGTATGGTATTTTCCTTCAGTGAGCCATTCAAAAATGCTGTCATGACATAAAATTAAAATAATTGTAAATCTAATTCAACAGCAATAGCGGCTAAAAGCCTAATTGAGCGATATTTAGCTACTGGAGCATAAATTTCTTTATAATCTATACCAGGTCTTTGACTGCATCCTTTTGCAACTAATCTTGCTTTTCTCGTCTGAACTTCCGAATCGCTAGCTCGTGATATCGAAATAAGACATTTTCAGGACGATACTTTGGAATGTCCTCTTTAATGTGTCATATGTCCTTGTTGGCGGAAATTTGATATTTGGGAGAAAAGTACCGTTAAAAATTTTTCAAAAAATTCACTGTGTTTCACAAAAACCGTTATATTTATTTTTTGGAATAATCCAGGATAAGAAAAGATATTGCATTTTAAAGAGAACTTTCTCCTCTTTCTAACGAAATATATTTCGTACCGAAATAATAAGTGGTTCCTGAGCTATAAGGACTCAAAGTCAAAATTTTATGTTTTAAAAAAAACGATTTTCAAACTTCTTTTGATATTGATATATCTCCGAAAGTTGAAGAATAATATAGGTAAATTATGATGTCAAATAAAAGATAATTTTGTCCTCTTTAAAATGATACCCCTTACACCCTCATATGTCACCGCTTTTATTTTTCGATTATTTTCCTATGTTATTTTTGGTTTTATTTCACAAATTCATATATGTAATCACTAATCACTTAGGTTTGTGGTACTCTGTTACCAAATCTTCTTAAATCACCATTACAATACATTAATAATTTTTTATATATATTGTAACTGTAATATTTATATGCATTTTCTGGTTTTTTTATATAGGTGTATAAATCAAAAATTTTTCTTTTATCTGTTGATTTGAAAGGATTCCACTTTATTAGCTCTAAAAGCTGATACGGACTTATACCATTAACAATTCCAAAGGTCGTTACTAGTAACCGAGTTCTATAATTGCCATCACCAAAAATGCATTTATAATAAAATTTGGTACATTTGAAAAATCAACTATATCACTTCTATTGAGTAATCGCTTTCTTGCGTTGATACGGTTTTGTTCTATTATTGAATTGTTCGTTATCATTGTCTTTATTTCGTTTTTATGAAGAGATGTAATGAACTGATGTAAACAATGAAAATGAAATTACAATCAACTTGATGTTTTATGTAAATATGTTAATTTTATTCTCTTCTGTTAGCTGTTGGAAACAAGATCTGTATAATTTTAATTGTGAATAAAAGTGTTTTATGAAAGTTTTAAAAATATGAATTCAAGATGAGTAAAATGTTTTCATTATTTATTTAAAATTATAATTGTATGAAATTATAAAAATTAAGAATTTTATTAGTTTTGAAAATTATTAATAGTCCGTAGAGAATAACTACAATATCAATATTTTTTTATAAATATTAAAAATGTTTAAAAAAAGTGAATTTTAACATTTAAAAAAATTCAGAAAAAGATGTTTCCAATTTACCTTTTACTAAAAATTTAAAAAGAAATGGAATAATAGTGAATTTAAATTAACCTTTTACTATAAATTTAAAAAGAAATGCAATAATAATGAATTTAAATTTACCCATTACTAAAAATTTAATTTAAATGCAATAATAATGAATTTAAATTTACCTTTTACTAAAAATTTAATATAAATGCAATAATAATGAATTTAAATTTACCTTTTACTAAAAATTCAAAAAGAAATGCACTAACAGTGGAATTAAATTTAGTTTTTGCTAAATGTAATAAATTCATTTGTTATATAATAATAGAATGAAAAAATTTTGTTAGGAAATAAATGTAAAAGCTAAATTATTTTTTTTTTTTATTATTACAGTACAAAGTGGAATTTGTTTAAACTTTGCCAGGAGTTGAAGGATGCTGAGTCAACAGAGGCGTGATTATCTAAAGTCGGTTTATTGCCTTCAGAAAAAATATGCAAACATCATAGAAAAAAATGAATATACATACAATCTGGACACAATTTCGGTTTATTTGTGTGTAATTATAAAGGAAAACGGCATTCAATCGTCAGAGCAAGCAATACTTGGTTTGAAAACTGTCACATTTCACCTGAGGAATATATGGTAATCACGTATTGCTTTGCAAATAAATTTTCATTTGAAAGTACTATAAAAGAGAGTAGTATCAAGAGTGATAGTACAATTTCACCTGAAACTGTGGCCGACAGGTTTACATTTGCACGTGAAGTATGTATGATCGCTCTTGATAAGGAGTATGACGATAGCGGGCAAATTGGCGGTCCAGGTTGTATTGTAGAAATAGATGAGACAAAAATTGGAAAAAGAAAGTACGAACGGGGTAGACTTATTGATGGTAGTTGCATTGTCGGTATGTTACAACGGAATTCGAATAATTATAGGTTAGAAATATGTCCGGAGAATTCACGTAATAGTGATACTCTAACCGAAATAATTAAAAAACATATTAAACCCGGCACTGAAATACAAACGGATTGTTGGGCGGGTTACAGAGAGTTGAATACTCACGGATATATTCATAAAAAAAGTTAATCATATCGAGCACTTTGTTGACCCAGAATCTGGAGCTCATACTCAAAACATCGAGAGTAGCTGGCGAAGTTTAAAATACAGATTAACACGGGGTGGAGTACGCAAAGAAAATTTAGACCTCCATTTATGTGAATTTCTGTGGAGGAGAAGACTTGCCAAGGAGGGAAAAGATCCTTTCCAACAACTAATAGAAGACATCAAAGTTGTTTATTGCGGCAAATAAGCGAAAAACTAAAAATAAATCGGTCCTTTTCAGGACCACAAAAAAATAACAAAGAGTAAAATTAATAAAAATAAATACATACCTACATATCTGTTTTTTTAATCATTTTCATTATTTGATGTGTTATTGTTTGTTTTTTTTTCATTATTTTAACAAAAAATAACTAGTTATGTATAAAAAACATGCACTTTGTTGCATACATTTGCCCATAGTTTCTTAGTGGGGTGACATATGAGGGTGTAAGGACTATCATTTTAAAGAGACAAAATTATCTTTTATTTGACATCATAATTTACCTATATTATTCTTCAACTTTCGAAGATATATCAATATCAAAAGAAGTTTGAAAATCGTTTTTTTTAAAACATAAAATTTTGACTTTGAGTCCTTATAGCTCAGGAACCACTTATTATTTCGGTACGAAATATATTTCGTTAGAAAGAGGAGAAAGTTCTCTTTAAAATGCAATATCTTTTGTTATCCTGGATTATTAAAAAGAATAAATATAACGGTTTTTGTGAAACACAGTGAATTTTTTGAAAATTTTTAACGGTACTTTTCTCCCAAATATCAAATTTCCGCCAACAAGGACATATGACACATTAAAGAGGACATTCCAAAGTATCGTCCTGAAAATGTCCTGTTTCGATAACACGAGCTAGCGATTCGGAAGTTTCCCCGCTTTTCTCTTTATTACATTAATTTTTACATCATTCTTCGTAGCAAGTACCCATCTACATTTTATAATTTTTATATTTTTAGTTATTTCGACCACTTTCCAGGTTTCTTTCTTTTCATGTGCCAACAATTCTTCTTTAATTGCTTCTTCCCATTCTTTTTTTCAAGGGCATTTCATAATATCTTTTATATTCTCTGGGTACACGTAAGAAAAACACTACTCATATCATTTTCTTCTTCAGTTTTATCATAACTTTCTGATGTGTCACTACTAGTAGTTCATTATAATCTCTTTCTTCTTCTTTTTTATTATTTCTTTCTTCATTTTTAGTTTTATTTTCAATGTTAAACAGTTTTTTCGATCTTACTAGTCTGCCTTCGCTTAAAATTTTTGGTCCACCTCTTGTTCTTTTACTTTCAGATTCAATATTTCTAGTAATTTTATTGTTTAGTAATATAGATCTTCAATCATATCAATATTTAGTAATATATATCTTCTTATCTTTTTCAATATTTTTATTGTTTATATTTTCTTTTTTATTTTCCTTTGAAATAGTTTCTCTTTTTATTTCTAATTCTTCATCTAATTTTCGATCCACATTATCTATAGCATCATCTACACTTTCTTCACTTAATTCATCTTTGCTCTATTATTTATATTACTTTTTACCAAAACTTTATTCTCATCAATATCATTTTCATATTCTCTAGCGGAAATCATATCTCTGCTTTTAGTCACACTTCTCGTCTATTTATCCTATAAACCATAAGCCTTTGAATTTTCGCAATAACCTATTATATAAGTAATAAGGTTTCGATTTAGGACTAAATTTTTCACTTTTTGATTCCTTTTTTAAAAAGTATACAAATGAAACAAACGTTCTGTTATAACTGACTGTTGGACTTCTACCATACCAAAATCGATAGGGTGTTTCACTATTTAAAGATGTTGTTGCAGATATGTTGCGAATATAACATGCTGTATTTATTGCTTCTGCCCATAAACTCGTTGGTAGTTTGGATTGAATCATCATATGATAAGCCAAGCAGTTTTTTTCAGGCGTGTTGGTTGGTTGCAGTGGCAGTCCGTTTCTAGAAGCAGACTCAATTATCACTTTATGTGCCGTTTTGTTACCACAGACTCGTAGGTGTTGGTTGTTTTCTCTAGGCTATATCCATTTCGTCTTGGTCAGGTAGTAGGCCAAGCTGCCTACTGTTAGAATGACCACCTCCGCAAGTTCTTCGAGCAAAGGCTTACCAAAAGCCCTTAGTCTAGTTTTAGCTAATGCTTGACACCTGCAAAGATAATGTAACAGAGTTTCTTTCTCTGAATTGTCCTTGCAGCTTCTGCAGTACGTGTTGTACGGTAGACCCAATCTGGCTGCGTGTTCTCCCGCAGGCCAGTGACCTATTAGAATCGCCATGATTCTAGCGATCTCTCGTCGGTCTCTACCGATGAGTGATAAGGTTCTTTTCTTATCGAATTCCGGCCAAGTAGCTCTTGACACAGAACATGTGGACAAGTTCTTCCATCTGTTATTTGCCTCCGACAAGTAGTAAAGCCAGATCTCTCGCTTAACACTATTTACCGGGATGTTTATTGTTACTGTTGCCAAAAGGCGCAGAGATGAGCCCTGTTTCGCCAACGAGTCGGCCCACTCGTTACCCTCTATGTTCCTGTGACCTGGAACCTATATGAGGATAACCTGAGTCTTGCTCGTTAGTCTATCCAGTGCTCTCCTGCATCTTTCTGTTATCTTTGAGTTGAAAGATACCGCTCCCAGAGCTCTGCTTGCGGCCTGGCCTGGCTATCGGTACATATACCGACGGTTTTTTGTGTTGTTACTGATGTCATATCATACAGAATTTCACTTGCCTTGAGAATCACGAGTATCTCTGCCTGAAAGACACTTGTGAAATCTGGCAGGCGAAAGGACTCTGAGGCCGGGGGTGAGCTCATGTAAACACCCGAGCCCACTCCACCATCCGTCTTAGATCCGTTTGTAAATATGACAAAGTCGTAATTCCCTATTATTGCGTTCTGCCTCCATTCTTTCCTGGAGGGAAATTTCACCTGGAAATTTTTCTCAAAATGCAATATTTTGGAACTATAATCTGTTTGTACTGTCCTAAGTTTGTTGGGAATTTCTTCTAGGATGCTGCTATGGCCATATGTTTTGGTTCTCCAGCATCCCACTTTCTTTAATCTTAGCACTTCCCGTGTTGCCGTGAATTTGACAAAAAAAAAATGCAGAGGAACGATACCAAGAATAGTATTTAGAGCTTCGGAGGGACATGACCTCATGGCCCCCGTCACTCCCAATCCTACTGATCTCTGTACTTTGTTCACTCTGTCTGATTTTGTCTCTTGTTTAGTGCTAACCACCAAACTGTAGAGCCGTATGTAAGAATAGGTCGTACCACTGCCATGTACACCCATAGGGTCATTCGGGATTTAAGACCCCATTTTTTACTGAAGGTTTTCTAGCAGGCATAGAAAGCGATAATGGCTTTCCTTGCCCTCTCTTCCACGTTCAGCTTCCAGTTGAGCTTTGGGTCTAAAATTATACCCAAATACTTAACTCTGGAGGCTAGTGTCAGAGATGTGCCATTTAGTTTGGGTAGGTTGAATACAGGTACTTTTGTTCTGGTCGTAAAACGCATCAGTTCGGTTTTGCCTTAATCCGCTTTCTCTGGACCAGTTGTCAATTTTCCTCAGGCTGCTCTCTATGATGTTACTCATCACGTCGAGATACTTCCCCGATACCATTACGACCAGGTCATCCGCATAAGCTACAACTCTTACCCTATCATTCTCTAAAATTTTAAGAATTCGGTTCATGGCAAGTAGCCAGAGCAGTGGTGAGATTACTCCCCCCTGGGGTGTACCTCTCTGCACCGCCCTGACGACTTTGCTGTTCACCAATTCTGCGTTGATAATTCTTGAGTTGCGCAGGTCTTTCACCCATTGAATGACACTGATCTCCAACTTTTCTTCGGTTAGAGCCTCAAGAATTGTTCCTCTTCTTATATTGTAAGAAGTCATAAGTAATATCTAAGAAGGCTGCCAGAGTGTATTCTTTATACTCAAGGGATGTCTCTATGTTTTGCACCACACTATGTAGTGGCGTCTCCGTAGATCTTCCCTTGAGGTATGCGTGTTGTGATTTGGAAATGGTGCTTTCTAGTATCTGCCTCAGATACGTGTCAAGCACCCTTTCCATTGTTTTGAGTGCAAAGGAGGTCAAACTTATTGGTCTAAAGTCCTTCGCTATTTTATGACCTCTTTTGCCCGTATTTGGGATAAACACTACTCGTGCTACTCGCCATCTTTGTGGAACATACCCATGCCAAAGACTGCTTCTAAAGAAAGATACCAGCCCTGGTATCACTACATCTCGTTGGCGTTGTAGCATAATTGGATAAATGTTGTCTGGCCCTGGTGATTTAAATGGGGAGAAGTTGTGCAGCGCCCAGGAAACTTTCTCCCTCATAATAATTTTTTTCGCCTCTTCCCAGAGTAGGTCCGAAGGTTTCCTTGTATTTGGCGACCTTAGGATTTCCGTTCCTTGCCTTGGGAAGTGTGCATCAATGAGTAGCTCTAATATCTCTTCAGCCTACTCTGTCCACGCCCCTTCCTTCTTCCTAAGGAAAGATGGGTTTGTGTGTTCAGTGGCAAGGATTCTGCAAAGTCTTGCTGACTCCCCGATATTTTCTATGGATTGACAATATTCTCTCCATGTAGTTGCTTTGGCTTCCCTGATTGCATTTTTATATTCCCTTAAACAATCCTTGTAGGGTTGCCAGAATTTCTTTTTATGGCAGATGTTGAAGATCTTCCTGGTTAACTTCCGTAAGTTATTGTTTGTGCGGTATAGTGAATTAAATGGTGGTATGTATGTATGTATACTGCTTTGCTTATCTTCAATTCCTTCATTACCTTCTTTTTTTTATCTATTCTATATAGAGATTGACATGTCATATATTTATATATATTATTAACAAGTTTATATTGGATTGTATTATTTGTCAACAGTCTTATGTATTTTTTATTGTTGCGTTAATACAAACACGAAAAATAATTTATATGTTTTGAGGCTAATAGGTTTACAGTCCCATCAGTCCATTATGTTGAATAATGTTGAATATGGTTGAAGTTGTTCAAAAGCAAAGAATGAAGCATGGATGATATATATATATGTACATAGCTATGTATACAATATCTATACTTATGTTTTCGTATTAACAAATGTATCCACCAGATGAGGTTTGTATAAATTTTTGTTCGTTTTATATTTAAAAAAGTTGAATAAAACATCCCTTAAAAATTAACAACCGTCGAATTTAAGTGTTATTTATTTATTTATTTAAATATTTGTGAGGGGGGTTCAACCCTAAAGGATTTTTAAGTCCCCAATTTTTCAATTGTACATTATATAGTAATTATATGTGTTTACTTATTGATTATCTTATACATACCAAAAGTTAACTTATATTATGTACATACATACATTAATCATATTTTATTGTAAATATTTATGGGTTTTAAAAATTTGATAGTATTGTAAATATTTTCGTCATTTCCGTCGACTAATTGCTTAATTGAATTAATTTTGTATTTTTGCCTGATATCAGCAAAATTTGGGCCGTTTTCAAATATGTGAGATATTGTCAGAGCATTTTTACACACGCATGTGGGTGGTGTTGCTTTTATAAAAAGACGATTGTGGGTAAGGTGTGTATGACTTATTCGAATTCGCGTGATAACTATTGAGTTTTTTCTAGATAGATTATTGATTTTTTTCCACGACGTATTGTTTTCTTTAATAGTTTGTAGAAAATTATTACCAGTTTTTTCCCACTCATGGTTCCACGCTAATAGTATTTTCTTTTTAAGTTTTTTTGTGGTAGTCTTTATAAAAACTTTTGTAATTTCTATCTATGTTTAGGTGTATTGCATTTTTGGCCAGAATATCAACATCATCATTTTGTTTTATTCCAATGTGACTAGGGATCCATAGAAAAACAATGTTATTGTTCTGAAGTTTTGAAATAGTGTCTTTAATGTCTAATATAGTGGGGTGATTGCAGTAAAGTGTTTTCAGTTCCCCCAGAACACTTAAGGAATCGGTACATATTAGGACATCTCTTGTTGTGGAAATTGATTCATGTTGAAGGGCTTTAAGGATTGCATATGATTCAGCTGAGAAAATTGTTGTATCAGTTGGAAGATGGAACTGGAAATTTGTATTTTGGGCAGTAAAGGCGCATCCTGTTTTATTATTATAGACGGAACCGTCAGTGTAAATCTGTTTGAAATTTTTATATTTATTGGTTAATTTTTCTTTCAGAAGTGATTTGAATACAATATTAGGTGTGTTTTCTTTTTTGTAGATAGATAGGTCAAAATCAAGCTTGAAATTACATAGCCAAGGTGGGAAATCGTTAAATTTTTTTTTATTCAGGTTGAGGCTATCATGGATTTGATATTCTTGAAGTTTTTCTTTTATTCTAATGAATGTAGGTTGATGCCGTGTATTTTGGTTTTTGAATTTGCTGTGTAAATTTGTGTTATTTAGGTCGTCAGTTAGAGGGTGGTTATGGAATGATAGGATTTTAAGCCCGTAGTTGAGTATTTGTTGGTCACGTCTATATTTTAATGGGAGTGTACCAGAATCAATATATAAACTGATAGTAGGACTGGTCCTGTAGGCTCCTATTGATATTCTGATTCCATGGTTATGGACTGCATTGAGTGATTCAAGATATTTTTTACTGGCAGTGGTGTAGACAAAACAACCGTAGTCAATTATTGGTAGAATGTACATATGATGTAATCTTAATAACAGTTTTCTGTCCGAACCGTATCTTGAATGAGCTAGCATTTTGAAAAGATTAAGTTTATTCGTCGCTTTATTTTTGATTTCTTGTATATGGTAGTTCCATTTCAATTTATTGTCGAAAATCATTCCTAAAATTTTATGTTTATCTACATAATTGATATCTTCATTTTTAAAAAATAACGGGGGATGAGATAGGGTTCGTTTTCTAGAAAAGTGGATGGCAACTGTTTTAGGTGAGGAGAAGTTGAGTCCTGTTTGATTACTCCAGTTATCAATGTTGTTTAGGGTTGACTGGAGATGTTGTCTTAGTTTTTCAGGATTGTTACCAGACATAAAAATAACTAGATCATCCGCAAATAGGGTATATTTTACTGGGTTTGATATTTCGTTTGATATCTCGTTGATTATGATAAGAAATAGGGTGACGTTAAGGATTGAACCTTGAGGTAAGCCGTTTTCAAGAATTTTTAGATCAGATATTTTGTCGCCGTTGATTGTACGAATAATTCTTTTGGTTAGGAAATTGGCTATAAATTTGATTAGATTCTCTTTCATTCCTATTTTTAATAAACATTCTATAGCTTTTCTTCTCCAAACCGTATCATAGGCTTTTTCAATATCGCAAACGACCGCAAGAAGGGTTTGTTTTTGGCGGAAGGCCTTTTGGATCTCTGATTCAAGATAGGTTATATTGTCTATAGTAGTTCTATTATTCCTGAAGCCGGATTGGTATTTAGTGATTATTTTGTAGTTTTCCAAGTACCATAACAGTTTTTTGTTAATAATTTTTTCCAGGACCTTACAAATACAATTTGTTAGGCTTATTGGTCTATAATTGTTTACATTTTTGGGGTCTTTTCCTTGTTTAAGTATAGGTATAATTAGAGCCTCGTTCCAGTTGTCTGGGAAGACATTTAATATTTCAAAAAAGGACTAACCGTCATTTAAAGGGATGATATGTTTTGAAATGTTTTTCCATTTCCGAAACTTTCACATTCATTCTAACGAAGAAAATGAAAATAAAAATTTTCGAGATGATTTAAATGAATCCTATCAGCATTTTGGTATCTAAAAGGATTTTCGGTACTTTAATAAGTATTATAATCTAAAATCAAATATAATTGGAGTCTAAGGTCGACTAAATTCCTTTGCAGTTATTTCAATACGTAGAGAATTTATAAATAGTATTCCAAATTCAACAAATTTGGTTTGGTCAAAAGAAAGATCGATGTGCTGAGTATTTATTTAAATGAAATGTCAAATTATACAGAAATAATACAAATCAAGATTTTTAAGTTTATGAACGTTTGTTAAGTTGTTTTTTTTATAGATATTTTTTATACTATCAAAATATTTTGTTAAGTATTTTTAACGTTTTATTTTTATGAAGACTGTCAATTTTGAAAGAAGTATTTTGATAAACTTATTTTCCAAAAAACAATATTCTGGGGAAGTGTATCATTCAATATAGAGGCGTTATTTCTTGGGTGGAGTGAAAACCCTTGAAACCATTAGCCGCACCATAAATTTTGGTTACGAGCCTCCACTGTCTCCTTGCACCTTCCGCACGTCATAATTATTGTCGTTGTTAAGTTGGTCTATTTTAATTACATTTTGGTAAGCCATAATTTAAAAAATTTACTCTCTAATCAATTTTTGATTTATTTTACTATTTTATTTTAAACTTTCATTTAAATTTTATTCGGCTGGAGTTCCGAATAGGTGTTCCCTCTGATCCTCTTGAAATTTTGACCACAGATTCTACTCGACAATATCAGAAAAGTCACGGAATATTTTTTGTCGGAAAGCCCTCTATCGGTCACAGTTCGCATTTAAAATTTTTTGTCAAAATTCTTATTTTAGCAATATCTCTGTAACGGTACATGATGCAGGTATGTTTTACAGCTCAAAAGATGCGTCTTGAGATGCTCTATATTCTAAAAAAAAAGAAACTTTCAAAAACTCCTAGTAGAAGGATAATAAAGGACATTTTGTGATTTTTGGCTATTTTTACATTTTTGACAATTTCTCAGAAACGAGTAGGGATAATCGGTTCAAATTTTTTTGCAAATCAAAAAGGACACCATGAGCGAGATTTTTCATTCATTACTTTGATCCTGATGAAAAAGGAAAATATCCTACAGAGAAATAATTTTAATAATGCTGAATTTTGCAATTTTATGTTCGTGTGCACGTGTATGTATGTGAGTATGTGTATTTGTAGAAGTCAAATATATGATATTTTTTGTATGTGCGTATATATGCGTGTGTATGTGCATTTGTAGAAGGTAAATCTAACAGTGTGTGCATTAAGTATTTTCTATACAGGCATACATATACACTACACGTATATGGGCAAATATGATAGAGTACGCTTGTGTGCGTGTGTGTGTGTGTATGAATTTGTAGAAGGCAAATCTGGTAGTGTGTGTGTGCATTTGTAGAAGGCAAATCTGATAGTGTGCGTTTGTAAGTGCATGTGTGTGTGTGCATTTGTTGAAGGCAAATCTGATAGTGTGTGTATGTAAGTGCATGTATGTGTGTGCATTTGTAAAAGGAAAATCTGATAGTGTGTGTATGTAAGTGCATGTATGTGTGTGCATTTGTAAAAGGAAAATCTGATAGTGTGTGTATGTAAGTGCATGTGTGTTTATTACTATTATTTTTAGATATAGGGCTGTATTCTGCATTTTTCTGTTACTCTGTTATAAAATCTGTAATAACTCATAACAGATTTCATATTTAACAAATCTGTTATAATTCGTATTCTACTCTTTCACATTTTTCGAACATGTAATAATTGGTTAAAAAACTTTCGAAATCTGTTATATTTAAAAATGACATTTGCTTTGAGGTTATTTCATCTGTGGATTTGATAGTGAAAAAACAAAATAAAACATAAAAATGGAAAGTGCAAGTAAGTATGAAATTAAAAAAAAATATTTTTACAATTAATTATAATTTTTCTTATAGAAAAAAAAAGAGAAGCGAAAATTTCCGCAGAACAGAAAGAAATTTATGTTTCTTTTCTAGAAAAGAACAAAATAATGAGGATTAAGAAATCTTCAGATAGTAGAGTACAGGATTTATGGACGGAACTTTGTGCTCTACTTAGGCTACGCGCAGACAGAAAGCGGAGCTGAACTGAACTGAGCTGAACTGAACTTATAAGTACTGATCAGCTCAGCAAGAAAAAAATAGACTGCGCACACAGAAAGCGGAGCTTATGCTTGCTTATTCTACAAGTGAAATTAAATCGATTATATTTTGTGTAATGTAATGCTATTTGTAAATAGTAATCCAGCGTGAGTAGAGGTATTGTTTGGTATTGTTTTGAAATTTGTGACATTTGTAGTACGTATATATAATATAAATATGGTTCGGAATAAAGTAAAACGTATTTTGCTGTGTGAAAATAGTTTGATAAGAAAAAAATTGATGTGCAAATATAGAAAAATGTGGGTGCACGAAATAAATATGAAAAGAAAAACATTTGGTGAATTTCATCACCTGTATGAAGATTTGAGGAAATTTCCTTCGAAGTTTTATGATTACACAAGAATGTCAGTTGAAACTTTCGATTATATTTTGACTACAATAAAACAGGACATCGAAAAGCAACCAACAAATTGGCGAGAACCAATTTCACCAACAGAAAGATTATTTGTTACGCTAAGGTAATTATTACAATTAAATTAATTAATATATTTACTGCAGTGTAAATTTTTTTATTTCGTAATTTCATTTAAAATTAATATTGAAATTTGCTTTATTTTATTATATTATGTTATGTATTATATTTATTTTTTCATTAAAAAAAATTTACAATAATGGCAAATTATATTCTGATGTCGTGTCCTGAGCATCATTGTATGGATCCCATATTCCCAAATTTTCTGATGGTGAAGGCGCAGGGGTTGGAGCTACAGATGATGAATTTGATGAATTTGAAATATGTTTTAAAATAACATTTTGGATCTCAGACCTCGCCCTAAGTTTTTCGAGCGGTGACAATTGCTTCATAAATGGGATCAAACTTTTAAAAAAGTGCATGTCATCGCATTCTTCTTTATTCATGTCCATTTCAAGCAACATAGTTTTTTTTTGTTCCAAATATAAAAATTTTTCCATATTATCTTTTCTTTTAACTACTTTTTTTTTTGGTTGGGTTGTTATTGACCGTGCTTGATTTGATACTGAAATTTCAGGAACATCATCCCTAAAAATATCCTCTCTGTCAACGCAATTTGTGTCAATATCTTCACTTGCTGCAGTTGACGCTATTTGTGTCATATTCCCTTCCATTGCTGCAGTTTCCACACTTTTTTTAAAAAATGCCATCAAATCAAAATACTTAAAAGACGGTTTAAAAACTGTGGCTTCAGCACCGGAAACAATCTTTGGTTCTTTTTTAAGAGCTTTTCTATATTCATCTTTTAAATACTTCCACTTTCTTTTGCAAGTCTCTTCTGTTGACAAAAAATGTAAAAGAAAATTTTTTATAATTTAATAAATTTCATATCATTTAAATATTAACAGATATCTAGCGACCGGTATATCTATAAGAAGTTTATCTCAGAGTTTTCGAATGGGAGAAAGTACGTTAAGATCAATAGTAGTCGAAACTTGTACTGCCATTTGGCAAGATTTGCAGGAAGTTCATATGCCTGTTCCTAAACGAGAGGATTTTTTAAGAATAGCAGATAACTATTACAAGAAATGTCAATTCCCGAACTGCATCGGGTCTATTGATGGCAAACATTGCAGAATAAAATGTCCTCCGAACACTGGATCAGATTACTTCAATTATAAAAAATTTTTTTCAATTGTTTTGCAAGGAGTAGCAGATGCAAATTGCAAATTTATATTTATTGAAGTTGGAAATAAAGGTAGCCATAGTGATGGTGGTACCTTTGCTGCATCAAATTTGTTAAAATTAATTAATGACAAAACACTTGATATTCCTCCAAATAGAAATTTACCGGGACAAAGTGATGATGCACCGTTCGTTTTTCTTGCAGATGAAGCATATCCATTAACTAATTTTTTACTAAGGCCATTTCCTAGAAGAATGATTGACTCGGGTAAGAGCCTATTCAATGAAAGCCTTTCCAGAGCACGAAAATGTGTTGAATGTGCTTTCGGTATTTTAACAGCAAAGTGGCGTTTATTAAGGAGAGAAATGGATACATCTGTACAAAATTCCATTATTTTAATAAAAGCAATGTGCCTTTTACACAATATTATTATAGATGTAGAAAAAATCGACGATTATTACTACACGTTTGACCCAGAACAACTAGAAAAAGAACTTGAAAAAACTCAAAAACCAACAAAATCAAATAACAGAACAAAAACAAATGCGAAAAGAAACCGTGAGACTTTTCAACAATTTTTTGAAACAATAAAAAATACATAAAAAGTAAAAATCAACTTTAATTTTATAAATTTTTGATTTAATTTTTTAATAAATATTTGATTAATCAACTTCAGAAATCTAAAATGTTTTATTTACTGTCAATTTTTATTTTTTCTGCTACTTCATCCCATAATTTATTTGTTATGATTCTGTTGTGATACTGATTATTTTCTTTATCCCATAATGGAACTCGAATACAAATTTCACTAATTAGCTCCTCCATGTTCACTTCACTTTAATTAATATAGCTATTATATTTATAATTATAATACTATTATACAATATATTATAAAATTATATTTTACAATGGTACGGTTTACGGTACGAATGGCGAATGTAATATATACTTGGTAATACCATAATACATGTAATACTTATTTATTTGACAATCAGCAAGTTCAGCTGCTGATCGAAACAAACAACAAGCAACTGCAAATATCAGCAGCTGACAGCTCATCACCGATAAGTTCAGTTACGCTGTTGATGTGCGCACATAAGCTACTTATTGTATTGCTTCATATGCATTGCGTATTTGTTTGTTTCATTCTTAGCTGATAAGTTCAGTTCAGTTCAGCTCAGCTCCGCTTTCTGTCTGCGCGTAGCCTTAATGCGGCAGAAGGTCCTGATAAGACTATAGAGGAGTGGAAAAAGGTAAATTCTATATTATTTACTCATTTTTTTCCTTTTTCTAATAAAGAAATTTAAAATTTTAATAGACATTTGACAACTGGAGATACATGACCCACCGAAAAATGCGATTAATAAAATTTGGGTTGACAAAAACAGGTGGTGGTAAACCAGAAGAAATCTCTGCAACCGAGCTAGAGCTAAGGGCTTCAGCATGTTGGGGAAATATTGTTGTCCATGGGAATAGTGGTCTAGGTGTTGCTGGTTGCTCTGCAATTGAAGAAAAAGACAATATTTCAACAAAAGAAATTCAATTAGAGGGACAAGAAATGCCATTAGAAGGTATGTTCTTAAATTTCTGTATATTCTCGAATTTTATGAAGGTTTTTTTTTTTTTATCCAGAACATATGCCAACAAATATAGTTGTAGAAAAGCCACCACAAAGCCAACCAAGAAAACGCAAACGAACATCAAATCAAGCTTCCCTTTCTAAAAAAACAGGTACATCAATTTGATGTTTTTGACCGTATTAAGGAAATAAATTATGTGTAATATGTACATATATTTTACAGATGAAGATTTTACCCGAATGGTAGAAGTAATTGAGAGTAAAAAGCAGGAAACTGTCGAAAAAATTGAGTCAAGCGTGGTAAACATCAGTGTGCAGCTGGGAAGGATTGCAGACGGAATTGATATAATGGGTACTGCACAGCTGGCGATGGCAAATGCCATAGATAAATTATGTGACGTTCTACAAAAAGTTGTAGAAAAAAAATAAATTTTAGTTTCAAATATGTATAAGAAAATGTTCAAATATATACGAATGAAATACCGTAGTTAAAATTTGGTTTTATTTGTTTACATATTATATATATAATCATTCAATTCAAACTTACAATTGTTTTGGTAATATATAAATAATTATGAAATAAATAATAAAAAAACACACAGTTATACATAATTATATAAAATGTAGAGTGAGTATACGGCATTGTCATCTATATTTTTTATATGCTCACGAATGTTTTACTGATTATCATTATTGAAATAGTGTTGAATATAGTGCTGTCTAACCTGTGCACCTAAAGTATGCCACTGTCTAACTTCGACATGATCATTATTTGAGCCTAACACATCTTCATTTTCTTCATCATAATCATCATCATCATCATCGATATTCAATAAATTTGATTCTTCGCCCATGATTATATTATGAAGGCATAAAACAGCATATATTATTTTCCCCGCCATTGTGGGATTATAATTTAGAACTCTCTGTTTTGAAAGGCAACGAAAACGACTTTTGATAACTCCGAAACACTTTTCAATTATATTTCTGGCTCTTATGAAATTTTGATTGTAGAAGTACTCAGGTGTTCCTTCTGATGTTGTAGAAAAGGGTGTAAGTACCCATGGCTCAAGTGGGAATCCTGAATCACCTGTTATAAACGCATACATATTTCAGTTGAACTGATAAAATATTCACAATTTCTTTACCAATCAAAAAACCGTTCTGTCGTTGCACTGTTGTGTAAAGTTGTTGCAGATGTTTCCGTATAGGAGATGTTAACCATATAGCAGAATCATGGACGGACCCAGGAAAACGAGCATCTGCATAAGTAACACGCATTTGAGAATCGCAACACTGAAAGTATAAATTACAATGTTAAAATGGCAATGTAAAACTTACTAAACATAAATAGAAAAACTTCATATACAATTAGAACATTTATACTGTGAAATCCTTTCCGATTACGGTATACATTTCCACGAAAGTGTTCATCATTTTCTGGTGGACCTATAATTGCAACATGGCATCCGTCAATAGCTCCAATGATATTTTTCATACCGTACTTCGAATAAAACCTGTGAGAAGTATGATAAGAGTGAACAATGAAGTGAACAAAACACATCATTAGGGTGTCAAAGCCTATAGAATTATTGTGAATATTTTTTGATGACTATTGTCACCATTTATCATTAATAATAATCACTAACGCACCCTTCTTTAATCTCTGCTTTTTTAAAAACAGTATTTGGAAATTCAATTAAACTTTCCATTAAGTAGTTATTTATTAAATTTGTTACAATTTTAATGGATCTAGACACGCTTGGCTGAGAAAGAGCAAGAATGTGATTACTTCCCACTGATACTTGATACGATCCATTACCATAAAAGTGAAGAGCAGTAAGTACCTTAAAAATTGAAATTACATTAAATATAAGAATACAGAAATTTTTTTACAAACATAAATTTACCTGGATTTCAAAAGGTATATTACAAGGTTGAGAATACAATTCTAGTCTTGAAATTAATCTTCTAACAGTCTGTTTATCTATCCTGAAAAGCTTTTGAAACCTGATCTCTGGAAGATCGAAAGGACTACTTGCACACCTAAGTTCCAAAAGTGTGATTCTATGTCTTCGACTGCAATTTATAAAATAAATATTAAAATTTCAAAATTAAATTATAAATATTCATGTGCACTTTCACTCACACAGCTCTTCTACGATAAATCTCTCGTAAACGCAAATTTCTAAAAATTTCCATACCAATACACTTTTTTATGTAATTTTATCAAATTTATTTAGCAAAAATTAATTATTTTTATTTTTTAATCACTCTTTTTCAAAATTTTTTAAATACACTTCTTGCAATTTATTTATCAACACAAATTTTACAAACACAAATTTTGACATTTAATAAACACATAACCATAACAGTGTTATAAAAGTGTTCGAAAGTGGTTCTGTTATGACTTTAAAGTTTTACAACAGATTAACAGAAAGTTTAGTAGAGCAGAATACGAAAATTGCTGATAACAGATTCTGTAATGAACTGTCAAAATTTGTTCGAAAAAATTACAGAAGAATAACAGATTTTCATAACAGAAAAATGCAGAATACAGCCCATAATTTTATATTATATTACATTTATTTCAATGACTGGAATAATACTCTTCAAACAATCTGAAAATACACGTGCATACAAACACTATCAGACTAAACGCGCGCGCGTTTGTGTTGTGTGTGCGTGCGTGCTGTGTATGTGCATTTGTAAAAGGTAAATCTGATAATTTGTGCATTAAGCATTTTCTATCAGATTTGTTTTCTACAAATGCACACACGCACATGCACTTACATACACACACTACCAGATTTTCCTTCTACAAATGCACACACATACATGCACTTACATACACACACTATCAGATTTGCCTTCTACAAGTGCATACAGACACTATCAAATTTTCCTTCTACAAATGCACACACACATGCACTTACATACACACACTACCAGATTTGCCTTCTACAAATGCACACACATACATGCACTTACATACACACACTATCAGATTTGCCTTCTACAAGTGCATACAGACACTATCAAATTTTCCTTCTACAAATGCACACACACATGCACTTACATACACACACTACCAGATTTGCCTTCTACAAATGCATACACACACAAGCCCGCAAGCATACTCTATCATATTTGCCATATACGCGTAGTGTATATGTATGCCTGTATATAAAATATTTAATGCACACATTGTTAGATTTACCTTCTACAAATGCACATACACACGCATATATACGCACATACACAAACTATCATATATTTGACTTCTACAAATACACATACTCACATACATACACGTGCACACGAACATAAAATTGCAAAATTCAGTATTAATAAAATTATTTCTCTGCAGGACATTTTCCTTTTTCATCAGGATCAAAGTAATTAATGAAAAATCTTGCTCATGGTGTCCTTTTTGATTTGCAAAAAAATTTGAACCGATTATCCCTACTCGTTTCTGAGAAATTGTCAAAAATGTAAAAATAGCCAAAAATCACAAAATGTCCTTTATTATCCTTCTACTAGGAGTTTTTGAAAGTTTCTTTTTTTAGAATATAGAGCATCTTAAGACGCATCTTTTGAGCTGTAAAACATACCTGCATCATGTACCGTTACAGAGATATTGCTAAAATAAGAATTTTGACAAAAAATTTTAAATGCGAATTGTGACCGATAGAGGGCTTTCCGACAAAAAATATTAGAGTTCTGTGCTTTGCGTCACAAGGACTCTCTGTAGTCAAAATTTCAAGAGGATCAGAGGGAACACCTATTCGGAACTCCAGCCTTTTATTCACTGATTATTAAAATTTTTTTAGATTTTAAACTTTCCACTATAACGTGCCAGCGAACAAATCTGGGCCCATAAACACTTGATAACATAAATTCAATTTTACTATAATTCTTTACACATCGCTATTCAGTTACAAACTGTTATGCTAATAGTTTAATTATATAATAATTCAATCCATGTACACAGTTTAATCAATTGTTCTTTAAATAGAATAACTTATTACAATATCATATAAAAATCTTTTTACCAAACTTAATTTTATTCAGAACCTTTACAAATTTTTTTATCATTTTTATGGACAATTTTCATATTAACAGATAGACGAACTATTGTGCAGGTGGGTAATATATATAATATGTAGATTGAAAGACAATAACATTTCAATTTAACAAAACACTCAGTTTCAATTATATTATGTTCATTAATTATTATTTTATTTTCGTGTTATATAGAGCAGTGATTAAAATTCTTAGAAACAAAAAATTGACTTTATAACATTAATATGCAATGGTGCTAGGGAAAGATTATTTTTGTATTATTTTGTAGCAAAAATTAAATTTTATCAAAAATAAATTAATCTAATCATTGCAAACCAGATGGAATCAACAGCACTTTTTACCACTAAAGATTGAAAATAAAAAGAGAAAAGTCACCATTATCTGGAAAAATATACATGTGATTAAATAAATTGTCATAAAATGTAATTTGCAATAAATAATAAAACAGATTTGATTAAAAATTAATAATATATTTAATTACATAATAACATCGAATAGCCAAAAAATACCTTAAATAATTAAATTAATTATAAATTCATTTGAAATACAATTTTTAAAATCAGAAAAAGTAAAAACATTAATTTATATTTTAATTTTTTACTACAAATAGAGGAATATAATATACATACTATATATACTACATACTTATAATATATCTAATACATACATTATAAATACCAAATATTGATTTCTGTAAATATATGTTTGATGGGTGTGTAAGATAATATATTCCACACCAAAAATGGTAAAGTTTTACCAGGTTTTACATTTTAATCACATCTCCGGAGGGGGTGAGGAGGTGGTGCAATCGATAGAGAGGGTGGCCCCATTCTCAATTATTTTTTCTATAATTTTTGTAGTACTAAAATTAATTATTATTGTTATACTATAATACTAATGTTAATACTATTAAAATTAATTATTGTTATTAGTTATCACTTTCTTTCCATAAATATATTACATATAGTATTATGTATATTACTGTACACAAGTGTTTTACATGTACAATATATATATATATATATATATATATATATATATATGGTATATTCACATATATACATATATCACAAATTATTTAGGAAAAAAAATTAGATTACACCACTAATTATTTAATTAAAAGACAAATTTATTTTTTGTATAAATGTTACAATTTATTCCACTTAATTTATTTAACTATATATAAAAGAATATACTTATTAACATTTATTTTAATATGATAATTATTACAATTTGTAATGATTTATCTTAATTGTGCGAATGCTGTAGAGGAACTGGAACTTGAACTTGAAAATTAGTAAAGTTGGATAACTGATAACTGATAACCGATGCTAAAATAGAATTCGTATAGTATACTATTTTCAGAAATCGAAGTCAGTACAGGCAAGATAGGCATGCTTTTCTATATTCTTTCACATTGCGTTTGTATAAATCTGTCCTGTGTGTGGGGTGATCAGATCTCAATTTAAATCCGAGGGAAATTTTTTAAATTTTATATTATGAAGGGCTACCAGTTTGCAAAAAACTTTTTTTTTAGATTTTACAAAAAAACAGGTAATTTTGTGACATTTTGGGAAATTTTATGAAATATGTTCATTTCTTTACAAAATAACATATAATAACAAGCTGATTTGAATAATATGATAGCAATTTGTATTGTAAATGATTTTCTTTCTTATTCTAAGAAAAGACAAAACAAAAAATAAAATTCAGAATGTAACGGTAACGTAACGAAATCATTAACAAGTACATAAAGGAAACAAAATAGAAGAAAATGGACAAATAAACAAATATGAAAATGAATGTATGTACGTATGTATACAAAATTTAATATCAAATTGATACTGAACACATAATTTTATAAATAAAATTAAAAATACTGAATATGGTTTAATCATAAATTCATATTCATTTTATAAATTTAATCAAAATTCCCAGTAGCTACGGTAACCCTGAATTATCATCATTTTCTTTTATGCCCATCTTCCCGCTGACACGAATCAATCAACATTTTATACTTTGAGTGGACATCGGCTGCGCAACGACTTCATATTTTATAGTTCGGTTTTTTATTTTTCATATAACCAAAATGGTGTTAACTGATTAAATCAGTTGCCTTCACGCTGTTTGATAGGCAACATCAAAGGGGGTGGTGTATTTCTTTTTCCCAAAAAAAACAGGGTGATTCATTATTAGAAATGAAAAAATCAGCAAACAAAAATTAAAATTTGTCTTAAAAACCGAACATTTTTATGATATTTTCAAATAATGCTACTTTTTTATCAAATATAAATTTACAGGGATGTGAAATTTGTACACAATCTCCCTTTTAAAAATTATTTGTGAACAAAATTATAAATTTATTTATGCACAATTTGGAACATCCTGTTAACATATTTTAAAAAGTACCTTCTTCAGGGTTGACAGAGATATATTATCAGAATTTCCTACAAAATATTATATGTGAAGTTATCAGAACCTCATCGGGTAACTATTTCCATAAGCACAATACTGACTTCGATTTCTGAAAATAGTATAGGTAAAAATTAATTTTTACGAATTTTAAATACAGGGTGTTCCAGTGCCGCTACAATTACATTTGAATTCTCACTTACAATTCTATGATCATTATCAGTTATCAATTGGTGGTCATATCCACAAACCACTTAAGTCGACATAAGTGAAATTTGAACTGATGTCATCCGTATCTTCTTAATGGTTTAATTTTTATTCTGTAAAAATTTGGTTGTTATATCTTATTTCTTTCGAAAGTTATGAGCGAAAAACATAACAGCTTTAATCATATGGGTTTATCTTTACTTTTGGAATAACAACTTAAATGCAACAGATATAAAAGTATTCAATACTTCTTACTACTTGAAAAACACAGAGTCCATGTCTGTCAAAAATGCTTCAAACAATGCTTCGCAGAAACTGACAGTTTTCTTAAAAGTGTCACAAAAAAGAAAATTAATCTGGACTTCGGTGATCGACGTTCTAAACTGTGAAAGCCACTACACCAGACGTGATACTAATCAAAAATATTTTCATGATTTTACGCTCAGTACTATGTACAAATCATATTGTGAGAGTCACTATAAACCTATAAGTATTACCAAATATTCTGCGATTTTTAAAAGTACGTAAAACTTAAAAAAAATGCATACTGAATTATTTACACAGTATTTTCTAGTTTGTGCTTATTTACAGCAATGAATATAAAATTTAAATCACTAAAAGTTGACACCTGTACCATATGGAAGTAGCTAAAAATTAGAACGAGAATGAAATGCTGCAAAAAGAACATCATTTAGCAGCAATATAATCTCACTGTACACTATTGTCCAGTGGAAAGCCTTTCTGCTTCATGTGGCATGAAGGCATGAAAAAACGTGGTGCCAACGAAATCAGCTCATGGTTATTCAAACATTTAGAACATCTTTCAAAGGATTTCTTTGCACCATGTTCATGACTTTTCTAAAAATTAATAAATTTATTAAACAGATCGAACATACATTTTTAATATCAGGTCACACTAATATGGAGTGCTTTGTTGACCATTCCAGCATTGAATGAAAAAAAAAGAAAACACAAATTACAATCTATTATCCTCAAGATTGGTGTAATTTCGTCAGATCAGTTGGATCAAAACAGATATTTGTGGTAAATAAAATGGAACCGAGGGATTCGAAAGACTTTTCTTCCCTGTTAAAAAGTAAGTTTCGATGGAGAAATATAAGATGGTTGAAATATAAAAAAATGAATTTGGTCGAATTCACTATAAAACCTCATTCGATGATAGTGAACCATTTAAAATATTAAACATAAGAAAGCGAGGTTTTAATACGGTGAAATTATCAGATATTCCACAAACTGAAAATGAATTGAAAATAAGAAAAGAAAAGAAAAAAGATTTATTGGATTTATTGCAGTTTATTCCTCTATATCTTCATTCATTTTATATAAATCTTAATAGCGAAGATAAACCAGATGTGCATCCAGACTGTAGAACGATGATCCCGATTTCTAATGTTCTAATATACTTTCAATTACTCTTTTTTTATTATTGTATTCCTTACAAATTCATATTTTTTTTTTATTCTAATGAATCACAAATAAATAAATTTTTGTTTTCATGAAGCATGAGTTTCTTCTCTCTTGTCCAATACATTTTTTATTTTTAGCATTTACACTATGTATAGCTTTTTACATAGTTTCAAATAGGAAAAAACACTTAATTTTTTCAAAAAAAATTCAAATGCATTTTTCTCAAAAGTATATTTTCAGACTTAAGCGGTTTGTGGATTTGACCACAATGTTATCATTTTGTGAGAGAAATAAACTTTTTACCTGAATTTAGAGATTTGTAACCTTTTTTGAATTTTTACTCCCTTGCATTTTGGCCTTCAGCACGATAAATTGTAATGAAATATTTTATATTGTATAGCACTTTAAATTAATTAAAATTTATATTGTTAATTATACAGAATTAATATTGTAAAATATTAAAAACGTAAAATTACTTAAAATAAAACATTTCTTTTGTAATTAATGTACAAACACAAACAAACAAAATATACAAAATACAAAAGGTGATGAAAGGGTTCACCTTCTCGGAACTCCAGCGGTTTTTCACTATTTGATGTACCTATTACTGATGTACATTATTATAACAAAAAATAACTAGTTATTTATGAAAAACATGCACTTTGTTGCATACATTTGTTCATAGTTTCTTATAGGGGTGACTTATGAGTGCGACTTTAAGCACATTTTTGACCCTTTTCGTACATCTTTGATATTATATAACTCAAAAATGGCTCATGCAATCGACGTCAAATTTTTTTTTTGTCAGAAAGAGGACACTTTCTTACAGTTTTTTTTTAGGTTTGGAACATTTGCCGAACTGTAATTTCTTTCAGATAACCTATGCATAATAAAAGCGGTTTTAAAAAATGCATAATGAATTTTGATTTCGGGATGTTCTTTTGCTACGAACCAAATTCTTAATTACCTGTTATAGTATATCAAAAGAAAGGTAATTTTGTTTTCTGTCATCATTGACAGACATCTAATATCGATACCATGGTATGAAAACAATACTTGCATGGTGACATACATGTAATCTAGTATAAACCTAGTATCATTTGACATTTGTGAATTTTTGTTGTGCTGTTGTATAGAAAATTTATATTTGCATTTTAATTTGACTTTAGGTGAATGTAATTATTATTATAACAAAAGAAATGAATGCGGATATTAAAATTCTAATTCAACAAAGTGTAGAGAAAATAATAGAATTAAAAATAAAAACTAAAAAGTTAATGGGTGGTATTCTGTAAAATTCTGTTATTTAACAGGATTTCTGTTATCATTCATAACAGAATTCGACTTATAACAAATACTCGTATGTTATATTTGGTATTCTGTGTGCATTTTATTTTCGAATCTGTTATGAAGTTGTCAAATCGTTTTCGAAAACAGCTGTTTTTTGTTTTTTTTTTTTTACAATTAGTAAAAAGTGAAAGTGATAACGATAGTGATATAGTTTAATTTAAATTCAAATTTTGTAAATAACATTTTAGTAAATAGTAAATAAATTAGTAAATAAAATTTTTTTAAAATTAAAATTCACTTAAAACAAACGTACATAAAATAGTTATTTCCTTTATTTATTTTTTATTTTTTATATTTTTTTTTATTAAAATTCACTTTTTATTTTGTATAATCAATTGTTTTTCACTTTACTTCAATTTTTTTCACTCAACACTTTAAATACACAAATATTTGCATGAAATTTCACATTAACCTTATCGTAACAGAGATAAAAAAGAGCCTGTTATCGTGACAGATTCATAACAGAATTATAACAGAGTTTTGTACACGCAGAATACCAATTTCGAACTTAACAGAGTCTGTTATGAAATGTCGAACTTTTATATGAAGAATAACAGACTGTCAAAATAACAGAAACTGTTACGCGTATACAGAATACCACCCGATATTTTTGGCTTTAAAAGCAAAAATTAAATGTGATTTTCACATAAGAATGTGGTTATTAAACAAAATTCAAACACGAATACTGTAAAAACTAGTTTCTCTATTTGCCACAGCAATAAAAAATGGCGCTATGTTTAGTAAATTTTTTGAATACTAGATTTATACTAGACAAATCATGCTGGTTTCAAAACCACGTTTATACCAGCTTGTTTTCCTGGTACAAAGCTAGCATAGGGTGACAGACATGTAGTATAGCCAATACTATGGTATCGATACCACGTTTATACTAGGGCCTAAACAAACACATACACAAAATTATACAAAAAACATAAAATGTCCTTTATTATCCTTCTGGTATGACTTTCACAAACAATTTTTTTACAAAATAAAGATCACTTTAAGATACCTACATCTTTTGAGCCATAAACCACATCTGTATCGCTTACCATTATGAAGTTATTAATGAAAAACAAGAAAACATTTTTTTTCTAAGGGATGAATTTTTTCAAGGGGGAGGGGAGTTGAGCGCCACGAATTTTTGTCAGATCGTTGATAGGTGCACCCCCTCTATCATTTGCATCATCGCTACAGTCCGCTTGCGAATGTGATTAAAATGTAAACTTTTGCCTTATATTGTAATACTAAAGTATATTAAGGTGTATTAGAGTTTGTAATTCATAATTATACTAACGTATAGTATCCGAAATGTACATACATATATTGTAATACTGAAGCATATGATAAATAAAGTAGTCATATATAAAATAAAGGTTTGTTTTAATTTATACATATATTTCGGCCTTTTAAATGTGACATTCAGTGGGCAGTGGGATCCTTTTCAAATAAACAAGGGTATAGTTTGTCAAATGAACAAGGTTATAAGTTAGAGCTCTTATACCTTGACTTATAGGTTGAATATAAGGCTCTTGTACCTTCTATTCTATTTTTCAGGGATATTGGCAGCCTCACCAAGATAAAATTATGGCTTAAAAAGACGAGGGAATGAAAATACCTCAAGCGTACTCTATTGAATACTGACTTTATTGATTAAAAATTCTGTCTTATATACTAATTATTTATTGTATTTTACATGTTTATAATAAAATTTTATTCCATATCTATTACACTAAAGTTTAAAAATATTTTCCAAGTTTTTAAACATCTTCCCCGCCTTGATCGTTAGATCAATTCTTCATCATTCTGGATGTTGATAGTAAAATCAGGCGTTGAAATAGCTTTCCGAGTATTGGTTAGTGTAGTTTTTGTGATTTTTGGTTTTGGTATTGTCTTCTTTGGCTTCTTATGTATGAATTTGAGAATAACAAGACATACTATTATTGTTATTGAAAGAAAAACAGCGACATAAGCAATTGTTAAAGGATGCGTCCCATTTGGTTGTAGTAGCAATGTTTCGTCTTGTTGTTTTTTAAGCTGTTCGAGTCTTTCGTGTATTCCGTTGAACTGCGCCTTAAATTCCATTTCTGAAATTGTTTTTGAGCTCTGTACGCGAGTTTCGTTTTCATGGATTGAAATTTCGCTGTAATTGCGAGTAGCTACAAATCCTGTTCTGAATTTTTTTGCATAGAGATTGTGGTCTCGTATTGTAATACCTCCATCTTTAATGTTTCATGCTGGATCTATTTCTATGGTACCGGCTTCGTGAATGGTGATTTGTGATATATCATTCCCGCAAATTATAATTATCACACTTAATTGTGGCAAATAATATATCCAATTATTTGGTCTAATGAGTGGAATCCATTTGGCTGTTTCAGGAACTGCCTCTAATTCACACTTATGTCTGGCGAGACTGTGGCTGAAGAATATGAACTCACACCTACTGATGTTTGATTCTCGTCTATTCAGCGGATGATGCTGACGGCAAGTGTAGTGTAGATTAGTTGAAATCTTACATAATGCCAAATCTGTTTCAGGCATTGGATAATACTCATCTCGATTCAAGTCGATTAACATAAAGGTAGATGAGATCTTAATAATTTGTAAAACTTTTTTTGTCTTCAATGGTATTGGTATGATATGTAGCAATTCAAATTTTTCGTAGGAATAATTGGAATACTAATTTTGAACAATATTTGATTGTCTATAATGCCAGCTTCAATGCTCATTAAGCTGTACAGTTTCATCACATTGTTGTCTTGCTCGTATAATCGCAATGATGTTCTTTTATCATAGCTAGCTCTGTCTTTAACCGCAAGGGTGATATAAGTTGTGCATTTATTTTGCGTGATGACTGTCGATCAGAATGTTCAAGAGAGCTGTTTGAATTTGTTCATAATTTTTCAAGATTAATACAAGACGGAAAGCTACAAAATTAAATAATTGAGCTGCATTTTGTTAAAAATCATTTTATACAGACCACTGATTTCGTCTGTGTTATTATTTAATGCCTGCCTGCACTTCTCCTAATTGAATTTTCATAGCTTCTCGTGAAGTCTGCATTATATTGACTATAGCATTTATGACAGAAGTCTGGTCTTTCAACAAATTGAACAACTTGTTATCATTTTCGTGCAGGTCCTTAATATTTTAAGATATTTGTTCGGCGTATTCGTTGTCTAAAACGCCAAAGAGTGCGTTGGCCGTATTGCCCACTATATTTAATGCACTCTTTTTTCCCGTCGTCCTGTCATCTTCACTGATTGCAAAAGGAATTCGTTAACATTGTGTATTTCTTCCAGCCGTTGTTCAAATTGTGTAGTAGGGGAGGTACATGAATCATTATGCTGTCATTTTCATTGGTCAATTTGTTTATTCCGTGTTTGATCGTGTAATATTCCTTCTAATACATGTTCATATCATAAAAGACTATAAGTTTCTACTCGTCTGCGATTAAACTGACATCGCCCATTCCTTCAAAATATAATCCTGGTGAGGTGGAAAAAGGTGAAATTGTGATTTTTCCAAGGCTGGCAGTATCAAACCTATGAGCAACAGTGTTGTTAACATCGTTCCGACAAAGCGTGCTCTCTTTCCAGCAGGCATTGGTTCCTTCGATCTGTCGATTTCATTACAGGAAAATTGTCGTCTTTGATAACCACCATCATACCAGGTTCAATATTTGTAATCGGCTGCTTCCATTTGTATTTCTGCTGCAGCTCATTCAAATATTCTGATGACCATCTCTGCCAGAAATGCTGCTTGATCTCCGTTATAATTTTCCATTTTTGACTTAAGGTTGAATTATTTGGTGTAGCGTGTGCCTCTACGGAGCTGGTCAATGGCTCGCCAATTAAAAAATGTCCGGTGGTTAAGGCCGTCAAGTTATTCGGATCAGCTGACAACGGTGTTAATGGTCTGGAATTAAGTACGGATTCTATTTCAATTACTGCGATTTCGAGCTCTTCATACGTAAGGGATGCGTTTGCTGCATAACGATGTAGGAAATATTTCGCTAGCTTGACTGCATCTTTCCATAGTCCACCAAAGCATTGACTATATTATAATACATAGACTCAGAAACCATACAAAGAGTGGTATGTAAATTCAGAGCCGCAGCTGGCGAATTTATGAACTAAGTTTTTTGATTTTGAATTAAAAATTATCAATTTTGCATAAAAATAGGCACGATATTTTGAAAATCCATTTAAAATAATAAATTTTGCATAAAAATAAACGCCACATTTTGAAAATGAATTTATATAAGTATGTATTACATTAGTTTGTAGATAGTGTATATTTGATATTGTTACTATATAGTTATTATTTTGTTTGTTGTAATCTACATATACGTCAAAGATATACGTATATATATGCATACATATAGAAAATATTACACGGCGATTCAATCCTGATTGTATTCTGTATAACGTATAACTGATATCTTGATTGTATTGTGTTAACTGATACAACACATGTTAGTTAAATACAATAAATATAATAAATATGGATCGTATCATAAGACATATAATGAATGATCTTTTTTTAAAAGGGTAGATTTTTTTTCTCTTTATAATTTTCTTATTGTTTACGAATAATGAATGTATTCCATTTATTTCATTCATTATTTTTGTGCCTTACTTTATTATGATAATATAAATTTAAAAGAAATGTGAATTTCGCTTTTAAATTTGACATCGTCGATTTTTATATGCATTACATGATTGATATCCTCTTATGAATAGTATAGAGAAAATGTATGGATGAAATTTCACTTATGTAATGTAAAAATTTACAGTATACTACAAATTACATAACGAATTTATTCATAGGTAAATATATACTTTATATAAATTAAATGTATATTAATTTCAACATTTAAAAATTTATGAAACTAAAAAAAGGATGATAAAATTTCACTTACATATGTATTCAGTATTTATTAATGAATATATATAATATATAATATCAATAGATAAATACACATATATATATATATGTGTGTCTATGTATGCAGTATGCAGTATGATAAATTATTTTTTTGAAAAGTCCCTTTTATTATCTATATTTTATTTTACAAAGTAATTAAATACAGTAATTCCTTTCTTTTTCGGTTCTTTTGTTTATAACTAAACAGTTTTTTTATGTCTATATATACTTAAATGTACAATTTTATAACTTCATGTGCCGAAATTTACCATTCAATTTATTGAAATGCAAATCTTTTACTATAATATCGATTTTTTTATTTTTTTTTTGTGAATTGGAAAATTAAATTCAGAACCTTTTTCTGCATTAAATCTAATATTAGACTACATATAATATTTGTAAATTTTCATTCATATAAAGAGATATGTAGATAAAAAAAATAATTTTAATATCCTTGACAGGTAGATTTTTAAAATATTGTATTATTTTTGATATTTTATTCATTGATTTTTGTGTCATTATAATCAATCTGTTTAATGATTTAACGCATTTCAGACTCATTGTAGAATTCAAATTTAAATTTTAGAAAAAAAAACGGAGTGAATAAATTTAAATTTTTTAATATTTTGAATAGTGATATATTTAAATATCAATTAAATTTTAAAGTAAAATTTTGAAAAAAGACCAATAATTGCCATGTTTGACTTCGTTCATTTATTAAAATCTTTAAGAAATATCCTTTTATTAAATTATTTACAAACCATTGATGGCAAAGTTGATTGGAACATAATTGAAAAATTGTACATTGAAGATAAAAGTAGAACAACTAGGTTGTGTGTCAAATTAACTTCAAGGCACATTTGGCCAAATAATTTCCAAAAAATGAAAGTCAAAACTGCTGCTCAAGTTTTTAGCTGGTCTGTAGCATCAGCTATTAGGGCAATGCAAGTCGCTACATCGACAGCTAATTTTGTTGAAAAAATCAATCACTTATTTGATGTTTTCAATGTAAGCAAATGTAGTTCCAGCAAAATATATATAAACGACCTCTTTATTCAGACAACAGATTTTCCATAAATTTTTTGCATGATATGAAAATTTATCTTGAAAAAATAAAAGTTTTTTCAAAAAAAATAATAAACCCGTTAGAGTATATGCCGTAGATGGTTGTATTCATTTTATTAACGGCATTTTCAAATTATTAGAAATTTTCAAAGGTGTACCAGAAACTAAATTTCTCCTAACTTCAAAACTCCAACAAGATATTGTAGAAAATCAGTTTTCTACCTTACGTTCTATGGGTGGATACAACCGATTCCCTTCTGCTAGAGAATATCACACATAGGAAAAAAACATGTTGGATTAGAATTGGTCCAGACTTCATCCAATTGTCATCCATACCAAATCATTTTTTCATATGTCATAAATCTTACACCAAAGATAAAAGTGTTGCACTCAAATGTCCGTCGGAAGAATTTTTCAAAATTTGTTCGACACAAGTTGAAGTTTTTGAAAAATATTTCAATTCAAATAAGCACAGTAGGAATATTAAAAAAATTCTGAAACAAAAAGCTATTGAATTAACAAATGTTCGGCATCCAACGTGGTTTCGTCAAGATGATGAGTGCAATGACCATAAAATTCAAATTTTAGATTTTTTAATATTAGGTTTAATGAGAAAAACTTGTATTTGGTTGTCACAAGGTATGAAAGAAGCCAAAGAAACTGTTAGCAGAATGGAAGTTTTAAAACAATAACGTATAATTTTAACTTTTTGGTTGTACGTTTTCCGAGCTGAAATCAATAAATCAATAATATATAAAAAATTGGTCCTTTTCAGGACTACCAAAAAAATACGCAAAGATTAAAAGATTTCAGTATTGAAAAACAAAGTTAAAATGTTTTAGGTATACACGAATAAAAAACAGGTTCTTAATTGTTTTCTTCATTTATCTAATTTAAAAGTTAAGTCAACATTTACACATGTAAATATTTACATACGCAAACTAAACCTTTAAGCCTGCATAGGTACTTAGTCTATGCCATTGACTATATAATAATACATGTATAGTCAATGTCTATGCTATATATATAATATTACATATAATATTATATAGTCAATGTCTATGCTTTAGGTGTATAATTCAACACACACAACACATAATATTGATATTATATATTATACACGTTTTAAACTAACATTGATGTACAGCATACGAGGTTGATATACAGTATCATCAGAGGTATCATGGTTACACACGTAAGGATACAGTATACAGTATACACTATACAGCAACAGCACAGCAACAGCACAGCAACATTACACTAACAAAAGTACTCTATGCAGTTATCAAGCAGTTTTCTTCTTTTTTTTTTAGATCAAATGAAAAATATTTAAAATCCCATGAATATGCAATATTTTTAGTTACTTTATTTGCCGCATATGGCTCTGAAATCACCTACCCGATTTAGAAAATAATTCGACATAAAAAATGTATGGGCTTTCTGAGTCTATGTATTATTATATAGTCAATGACCAAAGTGAGGTGCTCTAGGAGGTATAAAGCAAAAATCTATCCGCTTTTTCTGACAGAGAGTAGATATTTTTTGTTCTGCTCTGTTCGTGTAGATAATGCCTTTCAGTTCTCTTAACTGATTCTTTGCTCCTACAAAATTGTAAGCGTTGTCACACCACAAGGTACCACAATTTCCCCGCCTTCCAATAAACCTTTTCAAGGCTCCAATAAAAGCCTAACTTGTTAGATCGCTCACTACCTCCAGATGTGTTGCCTTAGTGGCAAAGCAGCAAAATACAGCTACGTAGGCCTTGTGTGGCCGTTTTCCTCGAATTTTGAAATGTACCCAGAAGGGGCCACAAAAATCAACGCCAGAATTCACAAAAGGTCTGGCTTGTTGAACCCTTTGAGCAGGCAAATCCCCCATTTGTTGTGTTAGCAATTTTGGTATCAACCTGGCACATCGAACGCAATGTTGAACAATCGATCGAGCGATAGTTTTTCCGTTGACTGGCCAAAATGTTTGACGTGTGATTGCTAAAAGCGTTTGTGGTCCTGGATGCAAATTAGTGATATGCAAATGTGACATGATTAATTTTGTAAGAAAATGCGAATGTGGTAACAACATTGGATGCTTAGCATCATAAGCCATCTTCCTCTGACTCTAACAATTTGATTTTCATCGAGAAATGGAGACAGTGTACTTAAGGCACTATTATTCTCAACTTGATGTGTTTGTTGTAACGTCTAAATGTCCCTTTCGAATTCTTCTGCCTGCGGTGCTTTTATTAATAGCGATAACGCATCATCGAGCTCCTATGTCATTAATTATATTCTGAATTTTACATGTAGTTACTAGCACTGTTTTCAGCACTGTTTTTATCTGTTTTCTTTCTAAGTTTGTCTAATTTTTGACAAATTTAGGAAGCCATACCACATCTTGTCCGTGCAAAAGCATTGGTCCATAGAACCACAAATTGGAATGCGCTAATTCTTCTGGAGCAATACCTCTTGATACTATATCTGCTGGATTATCTTTATCACTAGACCGAACATGCCACCATTGTTCTGCAACGGACACATCTTGTAGGGCGGCTTTTCTATTTACAAATGTTTGATACAACGCTGCCTCTGAATTAATCCAGCACAATACGATTTCTGAATCTGTCCAGTAGAAATACGGTTCCTCAAAATTCCATTCGAGGCAACGTAACAGTCCTTATCGGAGCTACTCTTGATTTCAAACACAATAACTGCACTGTAACTATTCCGTTACTATGGGTGGACCGAAAGTATACGACGGCACCATACGCCTTTTCTGATGCATCAACAAACATATGTAACTGAATTGATTTTGGTACTCGATTTGAGCACACATGTCGTGGTATTTTGAGTGTGTCTAATATCTGAAGTCCAGTCCTAAATCTGCCTTACCCATGTGCTATACATATCCATGGGTAAAGCAGCATCCCAGTCGAGTTTTAGCTTCCATAGTTTCTGGATAAACATTTTAGCAACTATAGTAACTGGACTAATTATTCGCATTGGATTAAATAAATGAGCGGTGTCAGATAATGCTGTGTGTTTTCTCACTTTCTCATGGCCGATAATAGAAGTCCTAAAAGTAAACTCATCGGTTTTTGGAATTCATATCATATCTAGAGTTTTCACGTGACCTTCATTGCTATCGGGCAACTCTAATTGCAAGGCCAAATCCTTTTCTGGTATTCCCTGTAGAACTCTTGTATTATTAGAGCACCATTTTCTTAAGTTGAATCCAGCTGATCCTAATATTATTCGCAATTGTGTCTGAATGTCAATTGCTTCCGCCAGGCTGTTTGAACCACACATGGCATCATCCATGTAAAAATTCATTTTCAGATGACCTGCGGCTAAGGGATATCGATTCTCGTGATTAGATGCTAGTTCTTGCAGACATTTCGTAGCTAAGTATGGAGTGGATGTGGTACCATATGTAACTGTTTTATGCTGATAGGTTTTTATTGCTTTCTTTGGATCATTCCTCAAAAAAATTATTTGATATTTTCGATCGCATTCGTTAACTATTACCTATCGATACATTTTCTCTATATCGGCTGTGAATACGTATCTTGGATTCCGAAATCGTAGAAGTATGGAAAATAGTTCATCTTGAATTGTAGGCCCTCGGCATAATACATCATTTAATGATACATTGGTCAATGTTTTACATGATGCGTCGAAAACTACTCTCAATTTAGTGGTTGTCCGACTTCAAAACAGCATGGTGAGGCATGAAATAATGTTCTTCTTGTATTTTCACTGCATCAATCTCTTCCATATGTCCTAGATCTTGATACTCTTCCATGAAATCTATATACTGTGATCTTAATTCTGGAATTTTAATTAATTTCCACTCTAATTGTAAAAATCGGTTCATCGCAATATCGCAAGATGCACCTAATCGTGTATTACTGTCTTTAAAGGGTAGTCTGACCACGAAACGAACCTCTGTATATCGTTTTGTTGTCTGCTTGAAATAGGTATCACACCTCAATTCTTGTGTGGTTAGTTTCTCTGTTATTGTATCGTTATCTTCTACTTAGCTTCCAGAACCTTTCTATTTGCTCTTCTAACCGTTCATCTTTCATGCACATGCAACACATTTTGGTATTTGTTGGTGTACCACCTATCTTACCAGAAATTACCAAGAAAAATGGTGTTTTGCAAAGTAGGTAGATTGCGCCCTAAACGAACCTTTCCTATACACAATAAGCTGTAATAATATTCAGCTCAGATCAAGATGTCGATGTCACTTGGAGTATTAAATTAGGGGTCAGCCAACTGTATATTTTTTGGTAATGCCCATTTTTCAACATCTGTCATTGAATTTGGTTGTACTGCTGTGATTTGAAGTAGCACTACTGCTTCTATATCAACAACGCAAGAAACGCAACAAACGCAACAAACGCAACAAACGCAAATACCATAAAACGTTCCACAATAATCAAAAATAATTCTATATTCAGATGATTAATATCACAGAAAACAAACTAAATATTAAATACCTACAAAACAGAATTTTGAAATGTTTTGGGCAAACATATATGAGCAAACCGGTTCAACATATCGATCATGCAATATGGAAGAAAGAAATAAAAGACACAACTAAAGAAATAGAAGAGATGATGGCAATCCCCAAGCTCCACAATTGGAAAATACCTGGCAGAGGTAAAATACATAATTTCTGGTTTACATAGAGTTCAAAAAGAATTTGCTCACCTACTAATTCTAGAAATAATTGAAGACAAACATACAATAAAATACGAAAAAATTTAATTTTATTTCATAATTTCTATCAGTTTTTCAACCTGATTTTTATTACTTAAATTTCTAATAAAATAATAATAATAAAAATAATAATAATAAAATAAGAATACGTAGGTCACTCCCAAAGTTTTGCAATATGGCTAAATGACGAAGTGTTCTGCATTTCCTAATAGTTTATTGTTTTTCGAAGTAGTCTCCGTGATATTTGATACATTTTTCCATTCGGCGAAACCAATCATTAAAACACGATCGCCATTTTTCTTCAGGTACCTCAGAAAGCAGCTGTTGATATGCATTTACAGCACTTTCGGCGTTATCGAAACGCAAACCACGCATTTTGTCCTTCATAAAAGGAAACAAAAAGAAATCACAAGGTGCGAGGTCTGGACTGTAGGGCGGATGAGTCATTTGTTCAACGTTTACAGCCTTTAAAAATTCCTTTGTTTGTTGAGCTGCATGGGGTGGTGCATTATCGTGGTGAAGGATTATGCGCCTTTGGGAGTTTGTTTTTCTTAACTCATTGATCACCTTTGGCAAGCAAGTATTGGTATACCACTCCGCATTTACTGTCTTACGATCTTCAACTGCCAATGTAAAGATATGCCCCGTTTTGCCAAAAAAAGTGACGATCATTTGCTTACCAGCACTCTTGCTTTGTTTGACTTTGGTTGGTTTCTCTTCATCTTCAAAGATCCATTGAGCAGATTGCTGCTTGGTTTCCGGTTCATAGCAATATATCCAAGATTCGTCACCTGTGGCAATATTGTAGACAGCAGTTGACTCCCCTCTGCGAAATTTTTCAATCATATCTTTGCACCAATTCACACGCATCTTCTTTTGTTCGGAGGTCAACCGATGAGGTATCCACCGACAACAAAGCTTTCTGACCCGTAAATGATCATGCAGGATTTGATGCACTGCTTTCATACCAATATCGAGAGTTGCAGCAATCGATGCATACGTAATTCGCCGATCTTCCGTTAAGAGCTTCCGCGACTTTTCAATATTTTCTTCCGTTACCGCAGTTGCAGGACGACCTTCCCGGGGTTCGTCCTTCAGGTATTTGCGGTTAGCCTGGAACTCTTTGTACCAGCGAAATACAGTTGAAAAGGACGGAGCTTCATCCCCAAATGCAGAAATAAGTCGGTCGTAGCATTCATGATTAGATAACCCATACCGAAAATCATAATAAATCATTGCCCGGAAATTTTCTCTTGTTAATTCCATTTCAACAATAACTTCAGAACCTTTCTGTTTTAATAATTTTTTTTCCACAACACACAGTTCAAAATATTTTTGACTACTGACTACTAAAAGACTAGTGACTGGTTCTAAAAACTAGTTTCTGTTATATCGTTTTCTGTTACCTGGCATTGCAAAACTTTGGGAGTGGCCTACGTATGTATTAAAATATAATTTTTAGTAATTACATTTAAAAAAAAAACAAAGAACCACGTAAAACAATGAAATATCATCATAAAATGAAAAAAAAAATGATATTCGTTCGTTAAAAGACAATCGAACGAGTGATACGATCACAATCGAACATATCATTCGCAATCGATATTCGCAATACCAAAACTTCGATTGTACGATTGTTCGTTTGTTTGACGATATTCACAATAGAGGCCAATCTGAATTAAATTAACTGTTCAAAAACAGGCTAAACCGAAGGTGCGATCTCACGTCGCTACTTTTCTTGTTGGGCAACCAAAAAAAATGCGAAAGTCAAGAGTACCAATGTGTGAATTGCTTTGAAGTATGAAAAACTGCACTTGCAGCTTGGTTGCTAGCGCAACTTGCAACCTAAAAAACTGCAATGTGATCAGCTGTTTAACAAGTTGCAACCGCTGCAAAAAATATATTTTCAGCTGAAACTTTTGTAGTGGTAGCACCTGAAACTGTCATTGTTCAGTTGGTGTTATAGCTTTTCTCATCCATGTATTTTCTTTTATTATGCGTGGACCAACTAAACGTAGATGTTCATCAAAGTCTTGATGAGATATTCTTAGAATTTGTACACACTTTCATCACCTAATCTAATAAATTTTCCTTCAAATTTTTTGAATTTTTTGCAAAATTTTGGGGACAGTGGCTCTACAAATTTTTTCAATTTTTTTTTTAATTTTGGCGACAGGGGCCCTACAAATTTTTTGAATTTTTTTTTTAAATTTTGGCGGAAGGGGCCATACAAATTTTTTTAATTTTTTGCAAAAATTTGGCGGCAGGGGCTCTACAATTTTTTTGAATGTTTTAGTAAAATTTTGGCGACAGGGGCCCTACAAATTTTTAGAATTTTTTTTTAAATTTTGGCGAAAGGGGTCCTACAAATTTTTTGAATTTTTCCTTAAATTTTGGCGGAAGGGGCCATACAATTTTTTTAATATTTTAGCAAAATTTTGGCGACAGGGTCCCTACAAATTTTCTTAAATTTGTTTGCAAAATTTTAGCGACAATGGCCATATAAATTTTTTCTAATTTTTGCAAAAGTTTAGCGACAGAGGCCCTACACATTTTTTTAATTTTTGGCGACAGGGGCCCTACAAATTTTTTAAACTTTTTTTTCAAACATTTTGGCGACAGGGGCACAACACATTTTTTTAATTTTTTTTTCAAAATTTGCGAGACAGGGATCTCTAAATTTTTTTAACTTTTTTTTCAAACATTTTGGCGACAGTGGCCTTACAAATTTTTTTAATTTTTGGCGACAGGGGCCCTACAAATTTTTTTAACTTTTTTTTCAAACATTTTGGCGACAGGGGCACAACACATTTTTTTAATTTTTTTTCCAAAATTTGCGACAGGGGCCCTCCAAATTTTTTCTTATATTTTTCAAAATTTGCGAGACAGGGCTCTCTAAATTTTTTTAACTTTTTTTTCAAACATTTTGGCGACAGTGGCCTTACAAATTTTTTTAATTTTTTTCCAAATTAGTGCGACAGCGGCCATACAATTTTTTTGACAAATTTGGGCGACAGGGGCCTTCCAATTTTTTTTTCCAAAATTGGGCGACAGGGCCCTCTAAATTTTTTTGACAAATTTGGGCGACAGGGGCCTTCCAATTTTTTTTTCCAAAAGTGGGCGACAGGGGCCCTACAAATTTTCCAAATTTGGTTACAGGGGCCTCCAAATTTTTTTAATTTTTTTTTCAAAATTTGGCCGACACGGGTCCTACAAATTTTTTGAATTTTTTTTTTAAATTTTGGCGACAGGGGCACTACACATTTTTTTAATTTTTTGCAAAATTTTGGCGGCAGGGGCTCTAAAATTTTTTTGAATTTTTTAGTAAAATTTTGGCGACAGGGGCCCTACAAATTTTTAGAATTTTTTTTTAAATTTAGGCGACAGGGGCTTTCCAATTTTTTTTTTCCAAAATTTGAAAGACAGGGGTCCTACAAATTTTCTTAAATTTTTTTTTCAAAATTTTAGCGACAATGGCCCTATAAATTTTTTCTAATTTTTGCAAAAGTTTAGCGACAGGGGCCCTACACATTTTTTTAATTTTTGGCGACAGGGGCCCTACATATTTTTAGAATTTTTTTGCTAAATTTGAGCGACAGGGGCCCTCTAAATTTTTTTAATTTTTTTTCCAAAATTTGAAAGACAGGGGTGCTACAAATTTTTTTTAATTTTTTGCAAATTTGAGCTACAGGGGCCATCCATTTTTTTTTAATTTTTTTTCCAAAATTTGAGCGACAGGAGCACTCCAAATTTTTTCTTATATTTTTCAAAATTTGGCCGACACGGGCCCTACAAATTTTTTAAACTTTTTTTTCAAACATTTTGGCGACAGGGGCACAACAAATTTTTTTAATTTTTTTTCCAAAATTTGGCGACAGGGGCCCTACACTTTTTTTTTATTTTTTATTTAAATTTGGGATAGAGGGACCTCTAAATTTTTTTAATTTTTTTTCAAATTTGACTACAGGAGCCTCCAAAATTTTTTAATTTTTTTTTCAAAATTTGGGCGACAGGGACCTAAAAATTTTTTTAACTTTTTTTTCAAACATTTTGGCGACACGGGCACTACAAATTTTATTAATTTTTTTTCCAAAATTTAGCGACAGGGGCCCTACAATTTTTTTTTTTTTTTTTAAAATTTGGGAGACAGGGCCCTCTAAATTTTTTTAATTTTTTTTCCAAAATTTGGGCCAAAGGGGCTCCGAATATTTTAATTTTTTCCCTAAATTTGGGCGACAGTGGCCGTAGAAATTTTTTTTAATTTATTTTTCATAATTTGGGCTACAGTTGCCTCAGAATTTTTTTAATTTTTTTTTCAAAATTTGGCGACAGGGGCCCCACAATTTTTTTTAATTTTTTTGCCAATTTTGGTAACAGGACCTCCAAATTTTTTTAATTTTTTTTTCAAAATTTGGGGGACAGGGGCCCTACAAAATTTTTTTAACTTTTTTTTCAAACATTTTGGCGACAGATGCCCTACAATTTTTTTTAGCAAATTTGAGCTACAGGGGACATCCATTTTTTTTTAATTTTTTTTCCAAAATTTGAGCGACAGGAGCCCTCCAAATTTTTTCTTATATTTTTCAAAATTTGGCCGACACGGGCCCTACAAATTTTTTTAACTTTTTTTTCAAACATTTTTGCGACAGGGGCCCAACACATTTTTTTTCAAAATTTAGCGACAGTGGCCTCCAAATTTTTTTAATTTTTTGCAAAATTTGTTCGGAAGGAGCTTTACAAATTTTTTATATTTTTTTCCTTAAATTTGGGACACAGCGGACCTTCAAATTTTTTTAATTATTTTTTCAAAAATTTGAGCGACAGGGGCCTACACATTTTTTTTACTTTTTTTTCAAAATTCGGCGACAGGGGCCCTAAAATTTTTTAAATTTTTTTGCCAAATTTGGGCGACAGGGGCTCTATAATTTTTTTTCAAAATTTAGCGGCAGTGGCCTCCAAATTTTTTTAATTTTTTCCAAAATTTGCTCGGCAGGAGCTTTACAAATTTTTTATATTTTTTTCCCTAAATTTGGGAGACAGCGGCCCTTCAAATTTTTTTAATTATTTTTTCAAAAATTTGGGCGACAGGGGCCCTACACATTTTTTTTAATTTTTTTGCCAAATTTGAGCGACAGGGGCCTTCCAAATTTTTTTTTTCGAAAATTTGGCGACAGGGCACATCCAAATTTTTTTTTATTTTTTTTCCAAAATTTGGGCGACAGGGGCCCCACACATTTTTTTTATTTTTTTTGCCTAATTTGGGCGACAGGGGCCCTCGAAATTTTTTTCTTTTTCTTCCAAAATTTTGGCGACAATGAGCCCTCTAAAGTTTTTTAATTTTTTCCAAAATTTGCTCGGCAGGAGCTTTACAAATTTTCTATATTTTTTTCCTTATATTTGGGACACAGCGGCCCTTCAAATTTTTTTAATTATTTTTTCAAAAATTTGAGCGACAGGGGCCCTACACATTTATTTAATTTTTTTGCCAAATTTGAGCGACAGGGGCCCTTCAAAATTATTTTAATTTTTTTTCCAAATTTGCGCGACAGGGGCTATATAATTTTTTTTCAAAATTTAGCGACAGTGGCCTCCAAATTTTTTTAATTTTTTCCAAAATTTGCTCGGCAGGAGCTTTACAAATTTTTTATATTTTTTTCCTTAAATTTGAGACACAGCGGCCCTTCAAATTTTTTTAATTATTTTTTCAAAAATTTGAGCGACAGGGGCCCTACACATATATTTAATTTTTTTGCCAAATTTGAGCGACAGGGGCCCTTCAAAATTATTTTAATTTTTTTTCCAAATTTGGGCGACAGGGGCCTTCCAAATTTTTTTTTCGAAAATTTGGCGACAGGGCACATCCAAATTTTTTTTATTTTTTTTCCAAAATTTGGGCGACAGGGGCCCCACACATTTTTTTTATTTTTTTTTGCCAAATTTGGGCGATAGGGGCCCTTCAAATTTTTTTACTTTTTCTTCCAAAATTTGGGCGACAATGAGCCCTCTAAAATTTTTTAATTTTTTCAAAAATTTGCTCGGCAGGAGCTTTCCAATTTTTTTTTACTTTATTTTCAAAATTCGGCGACAGGGGCCCTAAAATTTTTTAAATTTTTTTGCCAAATTTGGGCGACAGGGGCACTACAATTTTTTTTAATTTTTTTGCCAAATTTGGTTACAGTGGGCCTCCAAATTTTTTCACTTTTTCTTCCAAAATTTTGGCGACAATGAGCCCTCTAAAGTTTTTTAATTTTTTCCAAAATTTGCTCGGCAGGAGCTTTACAAATTTTTTATATTTTTTTCCTTAAATTTGAGACAAAGCGGCCCTTCAAATTTTTTTAATTATTTTTTCAAAAATTTGGGCGACAGGGGCCCTACACATTTTTTTTAATTTTTTTGCCAAATTTGGTTACAGTGGGCCTCCAAATTTTTTCACTTTTTCTTCCAAAATTTTGGCGACAATGAGCCCTCTAAAGTTTTTTAATTTTTTCCAAAATTTGAGCGACAAGGGCCCTACACATTTATTTAATTTTTTTGCCAAATTTGGTTACAGTGGGCCTCCAAATTTTTTCACTTTTTCTTCCAAAATTTTGGCGACAATGAGCCCTCTAAAGTTTTTTAATTTTTTCCAAAATTTGAGCGACAGTGGCCTCCAAATTTTTTTAATTTTTTCCAAAATTTGCTCGGCAGGAGCTTTACAAATTTTTTATATTTTTTTCCTTAAATTTGAGACACAGCGGCCCTTCAAATTTTTTTAATTATTTTTTCAAAAATTTGGGCGACAGGGGCCCTACACATTTTTTTTAATTTTTTTGCCAAATTTGAGCGACAGGGGCCTTCCAAATTTTTTTTTTCGAAAATTTGGCGACAGGGCACATCCAAATTTTTTTTATTTTTTTTCCAAAATTTGGGCGACAGGGGCCCCACACATTTTTTTTATTTTTTTTTGCCAAATTTGGGCGATAGGGGCCCTCCAAATTTTTTTACTTTTTCTTCCAAAATTTGGGCGACAATGAGCCCTCTAAAATTTTTTAATTTTTTCAAAAATTTGCTCGGCAGGAGCTTTCCAATTTTTTTTTACTTTATTTTCAAAATTCGGCGACAGGGGCCCTAAAATTTTTTAAATTTTTTTGCCAAATTTGGGCGACAGGGGCACTACAATTTTTTTTAATTTTTTTGCCAAATTTGGTTACAGTGGGCCTCCAAATTTTTTCACTTTTTCTTCCAAAATTTTGGCGACAATGAGCCCTCTAAAGTTTTTTAATTTTTTCCAAAATTTGCTCGGCAGGAGCTTTACAAATTTTTTATATTTTTTTCCTTAAATTTGAGACACAGCGGCCCTTCAAATTTTTTTAATTATTTTTTCAAAAATTTGGGCGACAGGGGCCCTACACATTTTTTTTAATTTTTTTGCCAAATTTGAGCGACAGGGGCCTTCCAAATTTTTTTTTTCCAAAATTTAGGCGACAGGGGCCCCACACATTTTTTTTATTTTTTTTTGCCAAATTTGGGCGACAGGGTCCCTCCAAATTTTTTTACTTTTTCTTCCAAAATTTGGGCGACAATGAGCCCTCTAAAATTTTTTAATTTTTTCAAAAATTTGGGCCAAAGGGGCTCCGAATTTTTTTAATTTTTTCCCTAAATTTGGGCGACAGTGGCCTTAGAAATTTTTTTTAATTTATTTTTCATAATTTGGGCTACAGTTGCCTCAGAATTTTTTTAATTTTTTTTTCAAAATTTGGCGACAGGGGCCCCACAATTTTTTTTAATTTTTTTGCCAATTTTGGTAACAGGACCTCCAAATTTTTTTAATTTTTTTTTCAAAATTTGGGGGACAGGGGCCCTACAAAATTTTTTTAACTTTTTTTTCAAACATTTTGGCGACAGATGCCCTACAAAATTTTTTAATTTTTTTCCCTAAATTTGGCGACAGGGGGCCTCCAATTTTTTTCTTATATTTTTCAAAATTTGGCCGACACGGGCCCTTCAAATTTTTTTAGCAAATTTGAGCTACAGGGGACATCCATTTTTTTTTAATTTTTTTTCCAAAATTTGAGCGACAGGAGCCCTCCAAAATTTTTCTTATATTTTTCAAAATTTGGCCGACACGGGCCCTTCAAATTTTTTTAACTTTTTTTTCAAACATTTTGGCGACAGGGGCCCAACACATTTTTTTTCAAAATTTAGCGACAGTGGCCTCCAAATTTTTTTAATTTTTTGCAAAATTTGCTCGGAAGGAGCTTTACAAATTTTTTATATTTTTTTCCTTAAATTTGGGACACAGCGGCCCTTCAAATTTTTTAAATTATTTTTTCAAAAATTTGAGCGACAGGGGCCTACACATTCTTTTTAATTTTTTTGCCAAATTTGAGCGACAGGGGCCCTTCAAAATTATTTTAATTTTTTTTCCAAATTTGGGCGACAGGGGCTCTATAATTTTTTTTCAAAACTTAGCGACAGTGGCCTCCAAATTTTTTTAATTTTTTCCAAAATTTGCTCGGCAGGAGCTTTACAAATTTTTTATATTTTTTTCCCTAAATTTGGGAGACAGCGGCCCTTCAAATTTTTTTAATTATTTTTTCAAAAATTTGGGCGACAGGGGCCCTACACATTTTTTTTAATTTTTTTGCCAAATTTGAACGACAGGGGCCTTCCAAATTTTTTTTTTCGAAAATTTGGCGACAGGGCACATCCAAATTTTTTTTATTTTTTTTCCAAAATTTGGGCGACAGGGGCCCCACACATTTTTTTTATTTTTTTTTGCCAAATTTGGGCGACAGGGGCCCTCCAAATTTTTTTACTTTTTCTTCCAAAATTTGGGCGACAATGAGCCCTCTAAAATTTTTTAATTATTTCAAAAATTTGCTCGGCAGGAGCTTTCCAATTTTTTTTTACTTTTTTTTCAAAATTCGGCGACAGGGGCCCTAAAATTTTTTAAATTTTTTTGCCAAATTTGGGCGACAGGGGCGCTACAATTTTTTTTAATTTTTTTGCCAAATTTGGTTACAGTGGGCCTCCAAATTTTTTCACTTTTTCTTCCAAAATTTTGGCGACAATGAGCCCTCTAAAGTTTTTTAATTTTTTCCAAAATTTGCTCGGCAGGAGCTTTACAAATTTTTTATATTTTTTTCCCTAAATTTGGGAGACAGCGGCCCTTCAAATTTTTTTAATTATTTTTTCAAAAATTTGGGCGACAGGGGCCCTACACATTTTTTTTAATTTTTTTGCCAAATTTGAGCGACAGGGGCCTTCCAAATTTTTTTTTTCGAAAATTTGGCGACAGGGCACATCCAAATTTTTTTTATTTTTTTTCCAAAATTTGGGCGATAGGGGCCCCACACATTTTTTTTATTTTTTTTTGCCAAATTTGGGCGACAGGGGCCCTCCAAATTTTTTTACTTTTTCTTCCAAAATTTGGGCGACAATGAGCCCTCTAAAATTTTTTAATTTTTTCCAAAATTTGCTCGGCAGGAGCTTTCCAATTTTTTTTTACTTTTTTTTCAAAATTCGGCGACAGGGGCCCTAAAATTTTTTAAATTTTTTTGCCAAATTTGGGCGACAGGGGCACTACAATTTTTATTAATTTTTTTGCCAAATTTGGTTACAGTGGGCCTCCAAATTTTTTCACTTTTTCTTCCAAAATTTTGGCGACAATGAGCCCTCTAAAGTTTTTTAATTTTTTCCAAAATTTGCTCGGCAGGAGGTTTCCCAATTTTTTTAATTTTTTTTCAAAATTCGGCGACAGGGGCGCTCCAAATTTCTTTAATTTTTTTTTCAAATTTGGCCGACAGGGGCCCTACAATTTTTTTCAAAATTTGGCGACAGTGGCCTCCAAATTTTTTTAATTTTTTTTCAAAATTTGGCGACCGGGGCGTTACAAATTTTTTAATTTTTTTGTCAAAATTTTGGCGACAGGGACGCTCCAAATTTCTTTAATTTTTTTGCCAAATTTGGCGACAGGGGCGCTCCAAATTTTTTTAATTTTTTTTTCAAAATTTGGTTACAGGGGCCCTCCAAATTTTTTTACTTTTTTTCCAAAATTTTGGGCGACATGAGCCCTCTAAAGTTTTTTAATTTTTTCAATAAATTTGAGCGACAGGGGCCCTACACATTTTTTTAATTTTTTTTTTTAAAATTTGGGTGACAGGGAACCTATAATATTTATTAATTTTTTTGCCAAATTTGGGCGACAGGGGCGCTCCAAATTTTTTTAATTTATGTTTTCAAAATTTGGCGATAAGGCCCTACAAATTTTTTAAATTTTATTGCCAAATTTTGGCGACAGGGGCGCTCCAAATTTCTTTAATTTTTTTTTCAAAATTTGGGCGACATGAGCCCTCAAAAGTTTTTTAATTTTTTCAATAAATTTGAGCGACAGGGGCCCAACACATTTTTTTTCAAAATTTAGCGACAGTGGCCTCCAAATTTTTTTAATTTTTTCCAAAATTTGCTCGGCAGGAGCTTTACAAATTTTTTATATTTTTTTCCTTAAATTTGGGACACAGCGGCCCTTCAAATTTTTTTAATTATTTTTTCAAAAATTTGAGCGACAGGGGCCCTACACATTTATTTAATTTTTTTTGCCAAATTTGAGCGACAGGGGCCCTTCAAAATTATTTTAATTTTTTCTCCAAATTTGCGCGACAGGGGCTCTATAATTTTTTTTCAAAATTTAGCGACAGTGGCCTCCAAATTTTTTTAATTTTTTCCAAAATTTGCTCGGCAGGAGCTTTACAAATTTTTTATATTTTTTTCTTTAAATTTGAGACACAGCGGCCCTTCAAATTTTTTTAATTATTTTTTCAAAAATTTGGGCGACAGGGGCCCTACACATTTTTTTTAATTTTTTCGCCAAATTTGAGCGACAGGGGCCTTCCAAATTTTTTTTTTCGAAAATTTGGCGACAGGGCACATCCAAATTTTTTTTATTTTTTTTCCAAAATTTGGGCGACAGGGGCCCTCCAAATTTTTTTACTTTTTCTTCCAAAATTTGGGCGACAATGAGGCCTCTAAATTTTTTTAATTTTTTCAAAAATTTGCTCGGCAGGAGCTTTCCAAAAAAAAACTTGGGCGACGCTAAAGTTATGTAGTAAAATTATGTCGCTAAAGTTTGGCAGACAAATTAAAAGTATTTGTAGGGCTCCTGTCGCCCAAATTTGGCAGAAAAATGAAAAAAATGTGTCAGATTTCTGTCGCCCAAGTTTGGCAGACAAATTAAAAGTGTTTGTTGGGCTCCTGTCGCCCAAGTTTGGCAGAAAAATGAAAAAAATGTGTCAGATTTCTGTCGCCCAAGTTTGCAGACAAATTAAAAGTATTTGTAGGGCTCCTGTCACCCAAGTTTTGCAGAAAAATGACAAAAATGTGTCAGATTTCTGTCGCCCAAGTTTGGCAGACAAATTGAAAGTGTTTGTAGGGCTCCTGTAGCCCAAGTTTGGAAGAAAAATGAAAAAAATGTGTCAGATTTCTGTCGCCCAAGTTTGGCAGACAAATTAAAAGTATTTGTAGGGCTCCTGTAGCCCAAGTTTGGCAGAAAAATAACAAAAATGTGTCAGATTTATGTCGCCCAAGTTTGGCAGACAAATTAAAAGTATTTGTAGGGCTCCTGTCGCCCAAATTTGGCAGAAAAATGAAAAAAATGTGTCAGATTTCTGTCGCCCAAGTTTGGCAGACAAATTAAAAGTGTTTGTTGGGCTCCTGTCGCCCAAGTTTGGCAGAAAAATGAAAAAAATGTGTCAGATTTCTGTCGCCCAAGTTTGCAGACAAATTAAAATTATTTATAGGGCTCCTGTCACCCAAGTTTTGCAGAAAAATGACAAAAATGTGTCAGATTTCTGTCGCCCAAGTTTGGCAGACAAATTAAAAGTATTTGTAGGGCTCCTGTCGCCCAAGTTTTGCAGAAAAATGAAAAAAATGTGTCAGATTTCTGTCTCCCAAGTTTGGCAGACAAATTAAAAGTATTTGTTGGGCTCCTGTTGCCCAAGTTTGGAAGAAAAATGAAAAAAATGTGTCAGATTTCTGTCGCCCAAGTTTGGCAGACAAATTAAAAGTATTTGTAGGGCTGCTGTCGCCCAAGGTTGGCGGAAAAATGAAAAAAATGTGTCAGATTTCTGTCGCCCAAGTTTGGCACTCAAATTAAAAGTATATGTTGGGCTCCTGTCGCCCAAGTTTGGCAGAAAAATGATAAAAATGTGTCAGATTTCTGTCGCCCAAGTTTGGCAGACAAATTAAAAGTATATGTTGGGCTCCTGTCGCCCAAGGTTGGCAGAAAAATGAAAAAAATGTGTCAGATTTCTGTCGCCCAAGTTTGGCAGACAAATGAAAAGTATATGTTGGGCTCCTGTCGCCCAAGTTTGGCAGAAAAATGACAAAAATGTGTCAGATTTCTGTCGCCCAAGTTTGGCAGACAAATTAAAAGTATATGTTGGGCTCCTGTCGCCCAAGTTTGGCAGAAAAATGACAAAAATGTGTCAGATTTCTGTCGCCCAAGTTTGGCAGACAAATTAAGAGTATTTGTAGGGCTCCTGTCGCCCAAGTTTTGCAGAAAAATGAAAAAAATGTGTCAGATTTCTGTCGCCCAAGTTTGGCAGACAAATTAAAAGTGTTTGTAGGGCCCCTGTCGCCCAAGTTTGGAAGAAAAATGAAAAAAATGTGTCAGATTTCTGTCGCCCAAGTTTGGCAGACAAATTAAAAGTGTTTGTAGGGCTCCTATCACCCAAGTTTGTCAGAAAAATGAAAAAAATGTGTCAGATTTCTGTCGCCCAAGTATGGCAGACAAATTAAGAGTATTTGTAGGGCTCCTGTCGCCCAAGTTTTGCAGAAAAATGAAAAAAATGTGTTAGATTTCTGTCTCCCAAGTTTGCAGACAAATTAAAAGTATTTGTTGGGCTCCTGTCGCCCAAGTTTGGCATAAAAATGACAAAAATGTGTCAGATTTCTGTCGCCCAAGTTTGGCAGATAAATTAAAAGTATTTTTAGGGCTCCTGTCGCCCAAGTTTTGTAGAAAAATGAAAAAAATGTGTCAGATTTCTGTCGCCCAAGTTTGGCAGAAAAATTAAAAGTGTTTGTAGGGCTTCTATCGCCCAAGTTTGGCAGAAAAATGAAAAAAATATGTCAGATTTCTGTCGCCCAAGTTTGGCAGGCAAATTAAAAGTATTTGTAGGGCTCCTGTCGCTCAAGTTTGGCAGAAAAATGAAAAAAATGTGTCAGATTTCTGTCGCCCAAGTTTGGCAGACAAATTAAAAGTGTTTGTAGGGCTCCTGTCGCCCAAGTTTGGAAGAAAAATGAAAAAAATGTGTCAGATTTCTGTCGCCCAAGTTTGGCAGACAAATTAAAAGTATTTGTAGGGCTCCTGTCGCCCAAGTTTGGCAGAAAAATGAAAAAAATGTGTAAGATTTCTGTCGCCCAAGTTTGGCAGACAAATTAAAAGTATTTGTAGGGCTCCTGTCGCCCAAGTTTGGCAGAAAAATAACAAAAATGTGTCAGATTTATGTCGCCCAAGTTTGGCAGACAAATTAAAAGTATTTGTTGGGCTCCTGTCGCCCAAATTTGGAAGAAAAATGACAAAAATGTGTCAGATTTCTGTCGCCCAAGTTTGGCAGACAAATTAAAAGTATTTGTAGGGCTGCTGTCGCCCAAGTTTGGCAGAAAAATAACAAAAATGTGTCAGATTTCTGTCGCCCAAGTTTGGCAGACAAATTAAAAGTATTTGTAGGGCTGCTGTCGCCCAAGGTTGGCAGAAAAATGAAAAAAATGTGTCAGATTTCTGTCGCCCAAGTTTGGCAGACAAATTAAAAGTGTTTGTAGGGCTCCTGTCGCCCAAGTTTGGAAGAAAAATGAAAAAAATGTGTCAGATTTCTGTCGCCCAAGTTTGGCAGTCAAATTAAAAGTATTTGTAGGGCTCCTATCGCCCAAGGTTCACAGAAAAATGAAAAAAATGTGTCAGATTTCTGTCGCCCAAGTTTGGCAGACAAATTAAAAGTGTTTTTAGGGCTCCTGTCGCCCAAGTTTGGAAGAAAAATGAAAAAAATGTGTCAGATTTCTGTCGCCCAAGTTTGGCAGTCAAATTAAAAGTATTTGTAGGGCTCCTGTCGCCCAAGTTTGGCAGAAAAATAACAAAAATGTGTCAGATTTCTGTCGCCCAAGTTTGGCAGACAAATCAAAAGTGTTTGTAGGGCTCCTATCGCCCAAGTTTGGAAGAAAAATGAAAAAATGTGTCAGTTTTCTGTAGCCCAAGTTTGGCGGACAAATTAAAAGTATTTGTAGGGCTCCTGTCGCGAAAGTTTGGCAGAAAAATGAAAAAAATTTGTCAGATTTCTGTCGCCCAAGTTTGGCAGACAAAAATAAGTGTTTGTAGGGCTCCTATCGCCCAAGTTTGGCAGAAAAATGAAAAAAATGTGTCAGATTTCTGTCGCCCAAGTTTGGCAGACAAATTAAGAGTATTTGTAGGGCTCCTGTCGCCCAAGTTTGGAAGAAAAATGAAAAAAATGTGTCAGATTTCTGTCGCCTAAGTTTGGCAGGCAAATTAAAAGTGTTTGTAGGGCTCCTATCGCCAAGTTTGGCAGAAAAATGAAAAAATGTGTCAGATTTCTGTCGCCCAAGTTTGGCAGACAAATTAAAAGTGTTTGTAGGGCTCCTATCGCCCATGTTTGGCAGAAAAATGAAAAAATGTGTCAGATTTCTGTCGCCCAAGTTTGGCGGACAAATTAAAAGTATTTGTAGGGCTCCTGTCGCGAAAGTTTGGAAGAAAAATGAAAAAAATGTGTTAGATTTCTGTCTCCCAAGTTTGCAGACAAATTAAAAGTATTTGTTGGGCTCCTGTCGCGAAAGTTTGGCAGAAAAATGAAAAAAATTTGTCAGATTTCTGTCGCCCAAGTTTGGCAGACAAAAATAAGTGTTTGTAGGGCTCCTATCGCCCAAGTTTGGCAGAAAAATGAAAAAAATGTGTCAGATTTCTGTCGCCCAAGTTTGGCAGACAAATTAAGAGTATTTGTAGGGCTCCTGTCGCCCAAGTTTGGAAGAAAAATGAAAAAAATGTGTTAGATTTCTGTCTCCCAAGTTTGCAGACAAATAAAAAGTATTTGTTGGGCTCCTGTCGCCCAAGTTTGGAAGAAAAATGAAAAAAATGTGTCAGATTTCTGTCGCCCAAGTTTGGCAGGCAAATTAAAAGTGTTTGTAGGGCTCCTATCGCCAAGTTTGGCAGAAAAATGAAAAAATGTGTCAGATTTCTGTCGCCCAAGTTTGGCAGACAAATTAAAAGTGTTTGTAGGGCTCCTATCGCCCATGTTTGGCAGAAAAATGAAAAAATGTGTCAGATTTCTGTCGCCCAAGTTTGGCGGACAAATTAAAAGTATTTGTAGGGCTCCTGTCGCGAAAGTTTGGAAGAAAAATGAAAAAAATGTGTTAGATTTCTGTCTCCCAAGTTTGCAGACAAATTAAAAGTATTTGTTGGGCTCCTGTCGCCCAAGTTTGGCAGAAAAATGAAAAAAATGTGTCAGATTTCTGTCGCCCAAGTTTGGCAGACAAATTAAAAGTATTTGTTGGGCTCCTGTCGCCCAAGTTTGGCAGAAAAATGACAAAAATGTGTCACATTTCTGTCGCCCAAGTTTGGCAGACAAATTAAAAGTATTTGTAGGGCTCCTGTCGCCAAGTTTGGCAGAAAAATGAAAAAAATGTGTCAGTTTTTTGTCGCCCAAGTTTGGCAGACAAATTAAAAGTGTTTGTAGGGCTCCTGTCGCCCAAGTTTGGCAGAAAAATGAAAAAAATTTGTCAGATTTCTGTCGCCCAAGTTTGGCAGACAAATATAAGTGTTTGTAGGGCTCCTATCGCCCAACTTTGGCAGAAAAATGAAAAAAATGTGTCAGATTTCTGTCGCCCAAGTTTGGCAGACAAATTAAAAGTATTTGTAAGGCTCCTGTCGCCCAAGTTTGGCAGAAAAATGACAAAAATGTGTCACATTTCTGTCGCCCAAGTTTGGCAGACAAATTAAAAGTATTTGTAGGGCTCCTGTCGCCCAAGTTTGGCAGAAAAATGAAAAAAATGTGTGAGATTTCTGTCGCCCAAGTTTGGCGGACAAATTAAAAGTATTTGTAGGGCTCCTGTCGCGAAAGTTTGGCAGAAAAATGAAAAAAATTTGTCAGATTTCCGTCGCCCAAGTTTGGCAGACAAAAATAAGTGTTTGTAAGGCTCCTATCGCCCAAGTTTGGCAGAAAAATGAAAAAAATGTGTCAGATTTCTGTCGCCCAAGTTTGGCAGACAAATTAAGAGTAGTTGTAGGGCTCCTGTCGCCCAAGTTTGGCATAAAAATGACAAAAATGTGTCAGATTTCTGTCGCCCAAGTTTGGCAGATAAATTAAAAGTATTTTTAGGGCTCCTGTCGCCCAAGTTTGGCAGAAAAATGAAAAAAATGTGTCAGATTTCTGTCGCCCAAGTTTGGCAGACAAATTAAAAGTGTTTGTAGGGCTCCTATCGCCCAAGTTTGGCAAAAAAATGAAAAAAATGTGTCAGATTTCTGTCGCCCAAGTTTGGCAGACAAATTAAAAGTATTTGTAGGGCTCCTGTCGCCCAAGTTTGGCAGAAAAATGAAAAAAATGTGTCAGATTTCTGTCGCCCAAGTTTGGCAGACAAATTAAAAGTGTTTGTAGGGCTCCTGTCGCCCAAGTTTGGAAGAAAAATGAAAAAAATGTGTCAGATTTCTGTCGCCCAAGTTTGGCAGACAAATTAAAAGTATTTGTAGGGCTCCTGTCGCCCAAGTTTGGCAGAAAAATGAAAAAAATGTGTCAGATTTCTGTCGCCCAAGTTTGGCAGACAAATTAAAAGTATTTGTAGGGCTCCTGTCGCCCAAGTTTGGCAGAAAAATAACAAAAATGTGTCAGATTTCTGTCGCCCAAGTTTGGCAGACAAATTAAAAGTGTTTGTTGGGCTCCTGTCGCCCAAGTTTGGCAGAAAAATGAAAAAAATGTGTCAGATTTCTGTCGCCCAAGTTTGGCAGACAAATTAAAAGTATTTGTAGGGCTCCTGTCGCCCAAGTTTTGCAGAAAAATGACAAAAATGTGTCAGATTTCTGTCGCCCAAGTTTGGCAGACAAATTGAAAGAGTTTGTAGGGCTCCTGTCGCCCAAGTTTGGAAGAAAAATGAAAAAAATGTGTCAGATTTCTGTCGCCCAAGTTTGGCAGAAAAATGAAAAAAATGTGTCAGATTTCTGTCGCCCAAGTTTGGCAGACAAATTAAAAGTGTTTGTAGGGCTCCTGTCGCCCAAGTTTGGCAGAAAAATGACAAAAATGTGTCAGATTTCTGTCGCCCAAGTTTGGCAGACAAATTAAAAGTATTTGTAGGGCTCCTGTCGCCCAAGTTTGGAAGAAAAATGACAAAAATGTGTCAGATTTCTGTCGCCCAAGTTTGGCAGACAAATTAAAAGTATTTGTAGGGCTCCTGTCGCCCAAGTTTGGCAGAAAAATGAAAAAAATGTGTCAGATTTCTGTCGCCCAAGTTTGGCAGACAAATTAAAAGTATTTGTAGGGCTCCTGTCGCCCAAGTTTGGCAGAAAAATAACAAAAATGTGTCAGATTTCTGTCGCCCAAGTTTGGCAGACAAATTAAAAGTGTTTGTTGGGCTCCTGTCGCCCAAGTTTGGCAGAAAAATGAAAAAAATGTGTCAGATTTCTGTCGCCCAAGTTTGGCAGACAAATTAAAAGTATTTGTAGGGCTGCTGTCGCCCAAGTTTGGCAGAAAAATAACAAAAATGTGTCAGATTTCTGTCGCCCAAGTTTGGCAGACAAATTAAAAGTATTTGTAGGGCTGCTGTCGCCCAAGGTTGGCAGAAAAATGAAAAAAATGTGTCAGATTTCTGTCGCCCAAGTTTGGCAGACAAATTAAAAGTGTTTGTAGGGCTCCTGTCGCCCAAGTTTGGAAGAAAAATGAAAAAAATGTGTCAGATTTCTGTCGCCCAAGTTTGGCAGTCAAATTAAAAGTATTTGTAGGGCTCCTGTCGCCCAAGGTTGGCAGAAAAATGAAAAAAATGTGTCAGATTTCTGTCGCCCAAGTTTGGCAGACGAATTAAAAGTGTTTTTAGGGCTCCTGTCGCCCAAGTTTAGAAGAAAAATGAAAAAAATGTGTCAGATTTCTGTCGCCCAAGTTTGGCAGTCAAATTAAAAGTATTTGTAGGGCTCCTGTCGCCCATGTTTGGCAGAAAAATAACAAAAATGTGTCAGATTTCTGTCGCCCAAGTTTGGCAGACAAATCAAAAGTGTTTGTAGGGCTCCTATCGCCCAAGTTTGGAAGAAAAATGAAAAAATGTGTCAGATTTCTGTAGCCCAAGTTTGGCGGACAAATTAAAAGTATTTGTAGGGCTCCTGTCGCGAAAGTTTGGCAGAAAAATGAAAAAAATTTGTCAGATTTCTGTCGCCCAAGTTTGGCAGACAAAAATAAGTGTTTGTAGGGCTCCTATCGCCCAAGTTTGGCAGAAAAATGAAAAAAATGTGTCAGATTTCTGTCGCCCAAGTTTGGCAGACAAATTAAGAGTATTTGTAGGGCTCCTGTCGCCCAAGTTTTGCAGAAAAATGACAAAAATGTGTCAGATTTCTGTCGCCCAAGTTTGGCAGACAAATTAAAAGTATTTGTAGGGCTCCTGTCGCCCAAGTTTGGAAGAAAAATGACAAAAATGTGTCAGATTTCTGTCGCCCAAGTTTGGCAGACAAATTAAAAGTATTTGTAGGGCTCCTGTCGCCCAAGTTTTGCAGAAAAATAACAAAAATGTGTCAGATTTCTGTCGCCCAAGTTTGGCAGACAAATTAAAAGTATTTGTAGGGCTCCTGTCGCCCAAGTTTGGCAGAAAAATGAAAAAAATTTGTCAGATTTCCGTCGCCCAAGTTTGGCAGACAAAAATAAGTGTTTGTAGGGCTCCTATCGCCCAACTTTGGCAGAAAAATGAAAAAAATGTGTCAGATTTCTGTCGCCCAAGTTTGGCAGACAAATTAAGAGTATTTGTAGGGCTCCTGTCGCCCAAGTTTTGCAGAAAAATGAAAAAAATGTGTTAGATTTCTGTCTCCCAAGTTTGCAGACAAATTAAAAGTATTTATTGGGCTCCTGTCGCCCAAGTTTGGCATAAAAATGACAAAAATGTGTCAGATTTCTGTCGCCCAAGTTTGGCAGATAAATTAAAAGTATTTTTAGGGCTCCTGTCGCCCAAGTTTGGCAGAAAAATGAAAAAAATGTGTCAGATTTCTGTCGCCCAAGTTTGGCAGACAAATTAAAAGTGTTTGTAGGGCTCCTATCGCCCAAGTTTGGCAAAAAAATGAAAAAAATTTGTCAGATTTCTGTCGCCCAAGTTTGGCAGACAAATTAAAAGTATTTGTAGGGCTCCTGTCGCCCAAGTTTGGCAGAAAAATGAAAAAAATGTGTCAGATTTCTGTCGCCCAAGTTTGGCAGACAAATTAAAAGTGTTTGTAGGGCTCCTGTCGCCCAAGTTTGGAAGAAAAATGAAAAAAATGTGTCAGATTTCTGTCGCCCAAGTTTGGCAGACAAATTAAAAGTATTTGTAGGGCTCCTGTCGCCCAAGTTTGGCAGAAAAATGAAAAAAATGTGTCAGATTTCTGTCGCCCAAGTTTGGCAGACAAATTAAAAGTATTTGTAGGGCTCCTGTCGCCCAAGTTTGGCAGAAAAATAACAAAAATGTGTCAGATTTCTGTCGCCCAAGTTTGGCAGACAAATTAAAAGTGTTTGTTGGGCTCCTGTCGCCCAAGTTTGGCAGAAAAATGAAAAAAATGTGTCAGATTTCTGTCGCCCAAGTTTGGCAGACAAATTAAAAGTATTTGTAGGGCTCCTGTCGCCCAAGTTTTGCAGAAAAATGACAAAAATGTGTCAGATTTCTGTCGCCCAAGTTTGGCAGACAAATTGAAAGAGTTTGTAGGGCTCCTGTCGCCCAAGTTTGGAAGAAAAATGAAAAAAATGTGTCAGATTTCTGTCGCCCAAGTTTGGCAGACAAATTAAAAGTATTTGTATGGCTCCTGTCGCCCAAGTTTGGCAGAAAAATGAAAAAAATGTGTCAGATTTCTGTCGCCCAAGTTTGGCAGACAAATTAAAAGTATTTGTAGGGCTCCTGTCGCCCAAGTTTGGAAGAAAAATGACAAAAATGTGTCAGATTTCTGTCGCCCAAGTTTGGCAGACAAATTAAAAGTATTTGTAGGGCTCCTGTCGCCCAAGTTTGGAAGAAAAATGACAAAAATGTGTCAGATTTCTGTCGCCCAAGTTTGGCAGACAAATTAAAAGTATTTGTAGGGCTCCTGTCGCCAAGTTTGGCAGAAAAATGAAAAATATGTGTCAGATTTCTGTCGCCCAAGTTTGGCAGACAAATTAAAAGTGTTTGTAGGGCTCCTATCGCCCAAGTTTGGCAGAAAAATAACAAAAATGTGTCAGATTTCTGTCTCCCAAGTTTGGCAGACAAATTAAAAGTATTTGAAGGGCTCCTGTCGCCCAAGTTTGGCAGAAAAATGAAAAAAATGTGTCAGATTTCTGTCGCCCAAGTTTGGCAGACAAATTAAAAGTATTTGTAGGGCTCCTGTCGCCCAAGTTTGGCAGAAAAATAACAAAAATGTGTCAGATTTCTGTCGCCCAAGTTTGGCAGACAAATTAAAAGTGTTTGTTGGGCTCCTGTCGCCCAAGTTTGGCAGAAAAATGAAAAAAATGTGTCAGATTTCTGTCGCCCAAGTTTGGCAGACAAATTAAAAGTATTTGTAGGGCTCCTGTCGCCCAAGTTTTGCAGAAAAATGACAAAAATGTGTCAGATTTCTGTCGCCCAAGTTTGGCAGACAAATTAAAAGTATTTGTAGGGCTCCTGTCGCCAAGTTTGGCAGAAAAATGAAAAATATGTGTCAGATTTCTGTCGCCCAAGTTTGGCAGACAAATTAAAAGTATTTGAAGGGCTCCTGTCGCCCAAGTTTGGCAGAAAAATGAAAAAAATGTGTCAGATTTCTGTCGCCCAAGTTTGGCAGACAAATTAAAAGTATTTGTAGGGCTCCTGTCGCCCAAGTTTGGCAGAAAAATAACAAAAATGTGTCAGATTTCTGTCGCCCAAGTTTGGCAGACAAATTAAAAGTGTTTGTTGGGCTCCTGTCGCCCAAGTTTGGCAGAAAAATGAAAAAAATGTGTCAGATTTCTGTCGCCCAAGTTTGGCAGACAAATTAAAAGTATTTGTAGGGCTCCTGTCGCCCAAGTTTTGCAGAAAAATGACAAAAATGTGTCAGATTTCTGTCGCCCAAGTTTGGCAGACAAATTAAAAGTGTTTGTTGGGCTCCTGTCGCCCAAGTTTGGCAGAAAAATGAAAAAAATGTGTCAGATTTCTGTCGCCCAAGTTTGGCAGACAAATTAAAAGTGTTTTTAGGGCTCCTGTCGCCCAAGTTTGGAAGAAAAATGAAAAAAATGTGTCAGATTTCTGTCGCCCAAGTTTGGCAGTCAAATTAAAAGTATTTGTAGGGCTCCTGTCGCCCATGTTTGGCAGAAAAATAACAAAAATGTGTCAGATTTCTGTCGCCCAAGTTTGGCAGACAAATCAAAAGTGTTTGTAGGGCTCCTATCGCCCAAGTTTGGAAGAAAAATGAAAAAATGTGTCAGATTTCTGTAGCCCAAGTTTGGCGGACAAATTAAAAGTATTTGTAGGGCTCCTGTCGCGAAAGTTTGGCAGAAAAATGAAAAAAATTTGTCAGATTTCTGTCGCCCAAGTTTGGCAGACAAATTAAAAGTATTTGTAGGGCTGCTGTCGCCCAAGTTTGGCAGAAAAATAACAAAAATGTGTCAGATTTCTGTCGCCCAAGTTTGGCAGACAAATTAAAAGTATTTGTAGGGCTGCTGTCGCCCAAGGTTGGCAGAAAAATGAAAAAAATGTGTCAGATTTCTGTCGCCCAAGTTTGGCAGACAAATTAAAAGTGTTTGTAGGGCTCCTGTCGCCCAAGTTTGGAAGAAAAATGAAAAAAATGTGTCAGATTTCTGTCGCCCAAGTTTGGCAGTCAAATTAAAAGTATTTGTAGGGCTCCTGTCGCCCAAGGTTGGCAGAAAAATGAAAAAAATGTGTCAGATTTCTGTCGCCCAAGTTTGGCAGACAAATTAAAAGTGTTTTTAGGGCTCCTGTCGCCCAAGTTTGGAAGAAAAATGAAAAAAATGTGTCAGATTTCTGTCGCCCAAGTTTGGCAGTCAAATTAAAAGTATTTGTAGGGCTCCTGTCGCCCATGTTTGGCAGAAAAATAACAAAAATGTGTCAGATTTCTGTCGCCCAAGTTTGGCAGACAAATCAAAAGTGTTTGTAGGGCTCCTATCGCCCAAGTTTGGAAGAAAAATGAAAAAATGTGTCAGATTTCTGTAGCCCAAGTTTGGCGGACAAATTAAAAGTATTTGTAGGGCTCCTGTCGCGAAAGTTTGGCAGAAAAATGAAAAAAATTTGTCAGATTTCTGTCGCCCAAGTTTGGCAGACAAAAATAAGTGTTTGTAGGGCTCCTATCGCCCAAGTTTGGCAGAAAAATGAAAAAAATGTGTCAGATTTCTGTCGCCCAAGTTTGGCAGACAAATTAAGAGTATTTGTAGGGCTCCTGTCGCCCAAGTTTTGCAGAAAAATGAAAAAAATGTGTTAGATTTCTGTCTCCCAAGTTTGCAGACAAATTAAAAGTGTTTGTAGGGCTCCTATCGCCCAAGTTTGGCAGAAAAATGAAAAAATGTGTCAGATTTCTGTCGCCCAAGTTTGGCGGACAAATTAAAAGTATTTGTAGGGCTCCTGTCGCGAAAGTTTGGCAGAAAAATAACAAAAATGTGTCAGATTTCTGTCGCCCAAGTTTGGCAGACAAATTAAAAGTGTTTGTTGGGCTCCTGTCGCCCAAGTTTGGCAGAAAAATGAAAAAAATGTGTCAGATTTCTGTCGCCCAAGTTTGGCAGACAAATTAAAAGTATTTGTAGGGCTCCTGTCGCCCAAGTTTTGCAGAAAAATGACAAAAATGTGTCAGATTTCTGTCGCCCAAGTTTGGCAGACAAATTAAAAGTGTTTGTTGGGCTCCTGTCGCCCAAGTTTGGCAGAAAAATAACAAAAATGTGTCAGATTTCTGTCGCCCAAGTTTGGCAGACAAATTAAAAGTGTTTGTTGGGCTCCTGTCGCCCAAGTTTGGCAGAAAAATGAAAAAAATGTGTCAGATTTCTGTCGCCCAAGTTTGGCAGACAAATTAAAAGTATTTGTAGGGCTCCTGTCGCCAAGTTTGGCAGAAAAATGAAAAATATGTGTCAGATTTCTGTCGCCCAAGTTTGGCAGACAAATTAAAAGTGTTTGTAGGGCTCCTATCGCCCAAGTTTGGCAGAAAAATGAAAAAATGTGTCAGATTTCTGTCGCCCAAGTTTGGCGGACAAATTAAAAGTATTTGTAGGGCTCCTGTCGCGAAAGTTTGGCAGAAAAATAACAAAAATGTGTCAGATTTCTGTCGCCCAAGTTTGGCAGACAAATTAAAAGTGTTTGTTGGGCTCCTGTCGCCCAAGTTTGGCAGAAAAATGAAAAAAATGTGTCAGATTTCTGTCGCCCAAGTTTGGCAGACAAATTAAAAGTATTTGTAGGGCTCCTGTCGCCCAAGTTTTGCAGAAAAATGACAAAAATGTGTCAGATTTCTGTCGCCCAAGTTTGGCAGACAAATTAAAAGTATTTGTAGGGCTCCTGTCGCCCAAGTTTGGCAGAAAAATAACAAAAATGTGTCAGATTTCTGTCGCCCAAGTTTGGCAGACAAATTAAAAGTGTTTGTTGGGCTCCTGTCGCCCAAGTTTGGCAGAAAAATGAAAAAAATGTGTCAGATTTCTGTCGCCCAAGTTTGGCAGACAAATTAAAAGTATTTGTAGGGCTGCTGTCGCCCAAGTTTGGCAGAAAAATAACAAAAATGTGTCAGATTTCTGTCGCCCAAGTTTGGCAGACAAATTAAAAGTATTTGTAGGGCTGCTGTCGCCCAAGGTTGGCAGAAAAATGAAAAAAATGTGTCAGATTTCTGTCGCCCAAGTTTGGCAGACAAATTAAAAGTGTTTGTAGGGCTCCTGTCGCCCAAGTTTGGAAGAAAAATGAAAAAAATGTGTCAGATTTCTGTCGCCCAAGTTTGGCAGTCAAATTAAAAGTATTTGTAGGGCTCCTGTCGCCCAAGGTTGGCAGAAAAATGAAAAAAATGTGTCAGATTTCTGTCGCCCAAGTTTGGCAGACGAATTAAAAGTGTTTTTAGGGCTCCTGTCGCCCAAGTTTAGAAGAAAAATGAAAAAAATGTGTCAGATTTCTGTCGCCCAAGTTTGGCAGTCAAATTAAAAGTATTTGTAGGGCTCCTGTCGCCCATGTTTGGCAGAAAAATAACAAAAATGTGTCAGATTTCTGTCGCCCAAGTTTGGCAGACAAATCAAAAGTGTTTGTAGGGCTCCTATCGCCCAAGTTTGGAAGAAAAATGAAAAAATGTGTCAGATTTCTGTAGCCCAAGTTTGGCGGACAAATTAAAAGTATTTGTAGGGCTCCTGTCGCGAAAGTTTGGCAGAAAAATGAAAAAAATTTGTCAGATTTCTGTCGCCCAAGTTTGGCAGACAAAAATAAGTGTTTGTAGGGCTCCTATCGCCCAAGTTTGGCAGAAAAATGAAAAAAATGTGTCAGATTTCTGTCGCCCAAGTTTGGCAGACAAATTAAGAGTATTTGTAGGGCTCCTGTCGCCCAAGTTTTGCAGAAAAATGAAAAAAATGTGTTAGATTTCTGTCTCCCAAGTTTGCAGACAAATTAAAAGTGTTTGTAGGGCTCCTATCGCCCAAGTTTGGCAGAAAAATGAAAAAATGTGTCAGATTTCTGTCGCCCAAGTTTGGCGGACAAATTAAAAGTATTTGTAGGGCTCCTGTCGCGAAAGTTTGGAAGAAAAATGAAAAAAATGTGTTAGATTTCTGTCTCCCAAGTTTGCGGACAAATTAAAAGTATTTGTAGGGCTCCTGTCGCCCAAGGTTGGCAGAAAAAAGACAAAAATGTTTCAGATTTCTGTCGCCCAAGTTTAGCAGACAAATTAAAAGTATTTGTTGGGCTCCTGTCGCCCAAGTTTGGCAGAAAAATGACAAAAATGTGTCACATTTCTGTCGCCCAAGTTTGGCAGACAAATTAAAAGTATTTGTAGGGCTCCTGTCGCCCAAGTTTGGCAGAAAAATGAAAAAAATGTGTCAGTTTTTTGTCGCCCAAGTTTGGCAGACAAATTAAAAGTATTTGTAGGGCTCCTGTCGCCCAAGTTTGGCAGAAAAATGAAAAAAATTTGTCAGATTTCCGTCGCCCAAGTTTGGCAGACAAAAATAAGTGTTTGTAGGGCTCCTATCGCCCAACTTTGGCAGAAAAATGAAAAAAATGTGTCAGATTTCTGTCGCCCAAGTTTGGCAGACAAATTAAAAGTATTTGTAAGGCTCCTGTCGCCCAAGTTTGGCAGAAAAATGACAAAAATGTGTCACATTTCTGTCGCCCAAGTTTGGCAGACAAATTAAAAGTATTTGTAGGGCTCCTGTCGCCCAAGTTTGGCAGAAAAATGAAAAAAATGTGTGAGATTTCTGTCGCCCAAGTTTGGCGGACAAATTAAAAGTATTTGTAGGGCTCCTGTCGCGAAAGTTTGGCAGAAAAATGAAAAAAATTTGTCAGATTTCCGTCGCCCAAGTTTGGCAGACAAAAATAAGTGTTTGTAGGGCTCCTATCGCCCAAGTTTGGCAGAAAAATGAAAAAAATGTGTCAGATTTCTGTCGCCCAAGTTTGGCAGACAAATTAAGAGTATTTGTAGGGCTCCTGTCGCCCAAGTTTTGCAGAAAAATGAAAAAAATGTGTTAGATTTCTGTCTCCCAAGTTTGCAGACAAATTAAAAGTATTTATTGGGCTCCTGTCGCCCAAGTTTGGCATAAAAATGACAAAAATGTGTCAGATTTCTGTCGCCCAAGTTTGGCAGATAAATTAAAAGTATTTTTAGGGCTCCTGTCGCCCAAGTTTGGCAGAAAAATGAAAAAAATGTGTCAGATTTCTGTCGCCCAAGTTTGGCAGACAAATTAAAAGTGTTTGTAGGGCTCCTATCGCCCAAGTTTGGCAAAAAAATGAAAAAAATTTGTCAGATTTCTGTCGCCCAAGTTTGGCAGACAAATTAAAAGTATTTGTAGGGCTCCTGTCGCCCAAGTTTGGCAGAAAAATGAAAAAAATGTGTCAGATTTCTGTCGCCCAAGTTTGGCAGACAAATTAAAAGTGTTTGTAGGGCTCCTGTCGCCCAAGTTTGGAAGAAAAATGAAAAAAATGTGTCAGATTTCTGTCGCCCAAGTTTGGCAGACAAATTAAAAGTATTTGTAGGGCTCCTGTCGCCCAAGTTTGGCAGAAAAATGAAAAAAATGTGTCAGATTTCTGTCGCCCAAGTTTGGCAGACAAATTAAAAGTATTTGTAGGGCTCCTGTCGCCCAAGTTTGGCAGAAAAATAACAAAAATGTGTCAGATTTCTGTCGCCCAAGTTTGGCAGACAAATTAAAAGTGTTTGTTGGGCTCCTGTCGCCCAAGTTTGGCAGAAAAATGAAAAAAATGTGTCAGATTTCTGTCGCCCAAGTTTGGCAGACAAATTAAAAGTATTTGTAGGGCTCCTGTCGCCCAAGTTTTGCAGAAAAATGACAAAAATGTGTCAGATTTCTGTCGCCCAAGTTTGGCAGACAAATTGAAAGAGTTTGTAGGGCTCCTGTCGCCCAAGTTTGGAAGAAAAATGAAAAAAATGTGTCAGATTTCTGTCGCCCAAGTTTGGCAGACAAATTAAAAGTATTTGTATGGCTCCTGTCGCCCAAGTTTGGCAGAAAAATGAAAAAAATGTGTCAGATTTCTGTCGCCCAAGTTTGGCAGACAAATTAAAAGTATTTGTAGGGCTCCTGTCGCCCAAGTTTGGAAGAAAAATGACAAAAATGTGTCAGATTTCTGTCGCCCAAGTTTGGCAGACAAATTAAAAGTATTTGTAGGGCTCCTGTCGCCCAAGTTTGGAAGAAAAATGACAAAAATGTGTCAGATTTCTGTCGCCCAAGTTTGGCAGACAAATTAAAAGTATTTGTAGGGCTCCTGTCGCCAAGTTTGGCAGAAAAATGAAAAATATGTGTCAGATTTCTGTCGCCCAAGTTTGGCAGACAAATTAAAAGTGTTTGTAGGGCTCCTATCGCCCAAGTTTGGCAGAAAAATAACAAAAATGTGTCAGATTTCTGTCTCCCAAGTTTGGCAGACAAATTAAAAGTATTTGAAGGGCTCCTGTCGCCCAAGTTTGGCAGAAAAATGAAAAAAATGTGTCAGATTTCTGTCGCCCAAGTTTGGCAGACAAATTAAAAGTATTTGTAGGGCTCCTGTCGCCCAAGTTTGGCAGAAAAATAACAAAAATGTGTCAGATTTCTGTCGCCCAAGTTTGGCAGACAAATTAAAAGTGTTTGTTGGGCTCCTGTCGCCCAAGTTTGGCAGAAAAATGAAAAAAATGTGTCAGATTTCTGTCGCCCAAGTTTGGCAGACAAATTAAAAGTATTTGTAGGGCTCCTGTCGCCCAAGTTTTGCAGAAAAATGACAAAAATGTGTCAGATTTCTGTCGCCCAAGTTTGGCAGACAAATTAAAAGTATTTGTAGGGCTCCTGTCGCCAAGTTTGGCAGAAAAATGAAAAATATGTGTCAGATTTCTGTCGCCCAAGTTTGGCAGACAAATTAAAAGTGTTTGTAGGGCTCCTATCGCCCAAGTTTGGCAGAAAAATAACAAAAATGTGTCAGATTTCTGTCTCCCAAGTTTGGCAGACAAATTAAAAGTATTTGAAGGGCTCCTGTCGCCCAAGTTTGGCAGAAAAATGAAAAAAATGTGTCAGATTTCTGTCGCCCAAGTTTGGCAGACAAATTAAAAGTATTTGTAGGGCTCCTGTCGCCCAAGTTTGGCAGAAAAATAACAAAAATGTGTCAGATTTCTGTCGCCCAAGTTTGGCAGACAAATTAAAAGTGTTTGTTGGGCTCCTGTCGCCCAAGTTTGGCAGAAAAATGAAAAAAATGTGTCAGATTTCTGTCGCCCAAGTTTGGCAGACAAATTAAAAGTATTTGTAGGGCTCCTGTCGCCCAAGTTTTGCAGAAAAATGACAAAAATGTGTCAGATTTCTGTCGCCCAAGTTTGGCAGACAAATTAAAAGTGTTTGTTGGGCTCCTGTCGCCCAAGTTTGGCAGAAAAATGAAAAAAATGTGTCAGATTTCTGTCGCCCAAGTTTGGCAGACAAATTAAAAGTGTTTTTAGGGCTCCTGTCGCCCAAGTTTGGAAGAAAAATGAAAAAAATGTGTCAGATTTCTGTCGCCCAAGTTTGGCAGTCAAATTAAAAGTATTTGTAGGGCTCCTGTCGCCCATGTTTGGCAGAAAAATAACAAAAATGTGTCAGATTTCTGTCGCCCAAGTTTGGCAGACAAATCAAAAGTGTTTGTAGGGCTCCTATCGCCCAAGTTTGGAAGAAAAATGAAAAAATGTGTCAGATTTCTGTAGCCCAAGTTTGGCGGACAAATTAAAAGTATTTGTAGGGCTCCTGTCGCGAAAGTTTGGCAGAAAAATGAAAAAAATTTGTCAGATTTCTGTCGCCCAAGTTTGGCAGACAAATTAAAAGTATTTGTAGGGCTGCTGTCGCCCAAGTTTGGCAGAAAAATAACAAAAATGTGTCAGATTTCTGTCGCCCAAGTTTGGCAGACAAATTAAAAGTATTTGTAGGGCTGCTGTCGCCCAAGGTTGGCAGAAAAATGAAAAAAATGTGTCAGATTTCTGTCGCCCAAGTTTGGCAGACAAATTAAAAGTGTTTGTAGGGCTCCTGTCGCCCAAGTTTGGAAGAAAAATGAAAAAAATGTGTCAGATTTCTGTCGCCCAAGTTTGGCAGTCAAATTAAAAGTATTTGTAGGGCTCCTGTCGCCCAAGGTTGGCAGAAAAATGAAAAAAATGTGTCAGATTTCTGTCGCCCAAGTTTGGCAGACAAATTAAAAGTGTTTTTAGGGCTCCTGTCGCCCAAGTTTGGAAGAAAAATGAAAAAAATGTGTCAGATTTCTGTCGCCCAAGTTTGGCAGTCAAATTAAAAGTATTTGTAGGGCTCCTGTCGCCCATGTTTGGCAGAAAAATAACAAAAATGTGTCAGATTTCTGTCGCCCAAGTTTGGCAGACAAATCAAAAGTGTTTGTAGGGCTCCTATCGCCCAAGTTTGGAAGAAAAATGAAAAAATGTGTCAGATTTCTGTAGCCCAAGTTTGGCGGACAAATTAAAAGTATTTGTAGGGCTCCTGTCGCGAAAGTTTGGCAGAAAAATGAAAAAAATTTGTCAGATTTCTGTCGCCCAAGTTTGGCAGACAAAAATAAGTGTTTGTAGGGCTCCTATCGCCCAAGTTTGGCAGAAAAATGAAAAAAATGTGTCAGATTTCTGTCGCCCAAGTTTGGCAGACAAATTAAGAGTATTTGTAGGGCTCCTGTCGCCCAAGTTTTGCAGAAAAATGAAAAAAATGTGTTAGATTTCTGTCTCCCAAGTTTGCAGACAAATTAAAAGTGTTTGTAGGGCTCCTATCGCCCAAGTTTGGCAGAAAAATGAAAAAATGTGTCAGATTTCTGTCGCCCAAGTTTGGCGGACAAATTAAAAGTATTTGTAGGGCTCCTGTCGCGAAAGTTTGGAAGAAAAATGAAAAAAATGTGTTAGATTTCTGTCTCCCAAGTTTGCGGACAAATTAAAAGTATTTGTAGGGCTCCTGTCGCCCAAGGTTGGCAGAAAAAAGACAAAAATGTTTCAGATTTCTGTCGCCCAAGTTTAGCAGACAAATTAAAAGTATTTGTTGGGCTCCTGTCGCCCAAGTTTGGCAGAAAAATGACAAAAATGTGTCACATTTCTGTCGCCCAAGTTTGGCAGACAAATTAAAAGTATTTGTAGGGCTCCTGTCGCCCAAGTTTGGCAGAAAAATGAAAAAAATGTGTCAGTTTTTTGTCGCCCAAGTTTGGCAGACAAATTAAAAGTGTTTGTAGGGCTCCTGTCGCCCAAGTTTGGCAGAAAAATGAAAAAAATTTGTCAGATTTCCGTCGCCCAAGTTTGGCAGACAAAAATAAGTGTTTGTAGGGCTCCTATCGCCCAACTTTGGCAGAAAAATGAAAAAAATGTGTCAGATTTCTGTCGCCCAAGTTTGGCATACAAATTAAAAGTATTTGTAAGGCTCCTGTCGCCCAAGTTTGGCAGAAAAATGACAAAAATGTGTCACATTTCTGTCGCCCAAGTTTGGCAGACAAATTAAAAGTATTTGTAGGGCTCCTGTCGCCCAAGTTTGGCAGAAAAATGAAAAAAATGTGTGAGATTTCTGTCGCCCAAGTTTGGCGGACAAATTAAAAGTATTTGTAGGGCTCCTGTCGCGAAAGTTTGGCAGAAAAATGAAAAAAATTTGTCAGATTTCCGTCGCCCAAGTTTGGCAGACAAAAATAAGTGTTTGTAGGGCTCCTATCGCCCAAGTTTGGCAGAAAAATGAAAAAAATGTGTCAGATTTCTGTCGCCCAAGTTTGGCAGACAAATTAAGAGTATTTGTAGGGCTCCTGTCGCCCAAGTTTTGCAGAAAAATGAAAAAAATGTGTTAGATTTCTGTCTCCCAAGTTTGCAGACAAATTAAAAGTATTTATTGGGCTCCTGTCGCCCAAGTTTGGCATAAAAATGACAAAAATGTGTCAGATTTCTGTCGCCCAAGTTTGGCAGATAAATTAAAAGTATTTTTAAGGCTCCTGTCGCCCAAGTTTGGCAGAAAAATGAAAAAAATGTGTCAGATTTCTGTCGCCCAAGTTTGGCAGACAAATTATAAGTGTTTGTAGGGCTCCTATCGCCCAAGTTTGGCAAAAAAATGAAAAAAATGTGTCAGATTTCTGTCGCCCAAGTTTGGCAGACAAATTAAAAGTATTTGTAGGGCTCCTGTCGCCCAAGTTTGGCAGAAAAATGAAAAAAATGTGTCAGATTTCTGTCGCCCAAGTTTGGCAGACAAATTAAAAGTGTTTGTAGGGCTCCTGTCGCCCAAGTTTGGAAGAAAAATGAAAAAAATGTGTCAGATTTCTGTCGCCCAAGTTTGGCAGACAAATTAAAAGTATTTGTAGGGCTCCTGTCGCCAAAGTTTGGCAGAAAAATGAAAAAAATGTGTCAGATTTCTGTCGCCCAAGTTTGGCAGACAAATTAAAAGTATTTGTAGGGCTCCTGTCGCCCAAGTTTGGCAGAAAAATAACAAAAATGTGTCAGATTTCTGTCGCCCAAGTTTGGCAGACAAATTAAAAGTGTTTGTTGGGCTCCTGTCGCCCAAGTTTGGCAGAAAAATGAAAAAAATGTGTCAGATTTCTGTCGCCCAAGTTTGGCAGACAAATTAAAAGTATTTGTAGGGCTCCTGTCGCCCAAGTTTGGAAGAAAAATGACAAAAATGTGTCAGATTTCTGTCGCCCAAGTTTGGCAGACAAATTGAAAGAGTTTGTAGGGCTCCTGTCGCCCAAGTTTGGAAGAAAAATGAAAAAAATGTGTCAGATTTCTGTCGCCCAAGTTTGGCAGACAAATTAAAAGTATTTGTATGGCTCCTGTCGCCCAAGTTTGGCAGAAAAATGAAAAAAATGTGTCAGATTTCTGTCGCCCAAGTTTGGCAGACAAATTAAAAGTATTTGTAGGGCTCCTGTCGCCCAAGTTTGGAAGAAAAATGACAAAAATGTGTCAGATTTCTGTCGCCCAAGTTTGGCAGACAAATTAAAAGTATTTGTAGGGCTCCTGTCGCCCAAGTTTTGCAGAAAAATGACAAAAATGTGTCAGATTTCTGTCGCCCAAGTTTGGCAGACAAATTAAAAGTGTTTGTTGGGCTCCTGTCGCCCAAGTTTGGCAGAAAAATGAAAAAAATGTGTCAGATTTCTGTCGCCCAAGTTTGGCAGACAAATTAAAAGTGTTTGTAGGGCTCCTGTCGCCCAAGTTTGGAAGAAAAATGAAAAAAATGTGTCAGATTTCTGTCGCCCAAGTTTGGCAGACAAATTAAAAGTATTTGTAGGGCTCCTGTCGCCCAAGTTTGGCAGAAAAATGAAAAAAATGTGTCAGATTTCTGTCGCCCAAGTTTGGCAGACAAATTAAAAGTGTTTGTAGGGCTCCTGTCGCCCAAGTTTGGAAGAAAAATGAAAAAAATGTGTCAGATTTCTGTCGCCCAAGTTTGGCAGACAAATTAAAAGTATTTGTAGGGCTCCTGTCGCCCAAGTTTGGCAGAAAAATGAAAAAAATGTGTCAGATTTCTGTCGCCCAAGTTTGGCAGACAAATTAAAAGTATTTGTAGGGCTCCTGTCGCCCAAGTTTGGCAGAAAAATGAAAAAAATGTGTCAGATTTCTGTCGCCCAAGTTTGGCAGACAAATTAAAAGTGTTTGTAGGGCTCCTGTCGCCCAAGTTTGGCAGAAAAATGACAAAAATGTGTCAGATTTCTGTCGCCCAAGTTTGGCAGACAAATTAAAAGTATTTGTAGGGCTCCTGTCGCCCAAGTTTGGAAGAAAAATGACAAAAATGTGTCAGATTTCTGTCGCCCAAGTTTGGCAGACAAATTAAAAGTATTTGTAGGGCTCCTGTCGCCCAAGTTTGGCAGAAAAATGAAAAAAATGTGTCAGATTTCTGTCGCCCAAGTTTGGCAGACAAATTAAAAGTATTTGTAGGGCTCCTGTCGCCCAAGTTTGGCAGAAAAATAACAAAAATGTGTCAGATTTCTGTCGCCCAAGTTTGGCAGACAAATTAAAAGTGTTTGTTGGGCTCCTGTCGCCCAAGTTTGGCAGAAAAATGAAAAAAATGTGTCAGATTTCTGTCGCCCAAGTTTGGCAGACAAATTAAAAGTATTTGTAGGGCTGCTGTCGCCCAAGTTTGGCAGAAAAATAACAAAAATGTGTCAGATTTCTGTCGCCCAAGTTTGGCAGACAAATTAAAAGTATTTGTAGGGCTGCTGTCGCCCAAGGTTTGCAGAAAAATGAAAAAAATGTGTCAGATTTCTGTCGCCCAAGTTTGGCAGACAAATTAAAAGTGTTTGTAGGGCTCCTGTCGCCCAAGTTTGGAAGAAAAATGAAAAAAATGTGTCAGATTTCTGTCGCCCAAGTTTGGCAGTCAAATTAAAAGTATTTGTAGGGCTCCTGTCGCCCAAGGTTGGCAGAAAAATGAAAAAAATGTGTCAGATTTCTGTCGCCCAAGTTTGGCAGACAAATTAAAAGTGTTTTTAGGGCTCCTGTCGCCCAAGTTTGGAAGAAAAATGAAAAAAATGTGTCAGATTTCTGTCGCCCAAGTTTGGCAGTCAAATTAAAAGTATTTGTAGGGCTCCTGTCGCCCATGTTTGGCAGAAAAATAACAAAAATGTGTCAGATTTCTGTCGCCCAAGTTTGGCAGACAAATCAAAAGTGTTTGTAGGGCTCCTATCGCCCAAGTTTGGAAGAAAAATGAAAAAATGTGTCAGATTTCTGTAGCCCAAGTTTGGCGGACAAATTAAAAGTATTTGTAGGGCTCCTGTCGCGAAAGTTTGGCAGAAAAATGAAAAAAATTTGTCAGATTTCTGTCGCCCAAGTTTGGCAGACAAAAATAAGTGTTTGTAGGGCTCCTATCGCCCAAGTTTGGCAGAAAAATGAAAAAAATGTGTCAGATTTCTGTCGCCCAAGTTTGGCAGACAAATTAAGAGTATTTGTAGGGCTCCTGTCGCCCAAGTTTTGCAGAAAAATGAAAAAAATGTGTTAGATTTCTGTCTCCCAAGTTTGCAGACAAATTAAAAGTGTTTGTAGGGCTCCTATCGCCCAAGTTTGGCAGAAAAATGAAAAAATGTGTCAGATTTCTGTCGCCCAAGTTTGGCGGACAAATTAAAAGTATTTGTAGGGCTCCTGTCGCGAAAGTTTGGAAGAAAAATGAAAAAAATGTGTTAGATTTCTGTCTCCCAAGTTTGCGGACAAATTAAAAGTATTTGTAGGGCTCCTGTCGCCCAAGGTTGGCAGAAAAAAGACAAAAATGTTTCAGATTTCTGTCGCCCAAGTTTAGCAGACAAATTAAAAGTATTTGTTGGGCTCCTGTCGCCCAAGTTTGGCAGAAAAATGACAAAAATGTGTCACATTTCTGTCGCCCAAGTTTGGCAGACAAATTAAAAGTATTTGTAGGGCTCCTGTCGCCCAAGTTTGGCAGAAAAATGAAAAAAATGTGTCAGTTTTTTGTCGCCCAAGTTTGGCAGACAAATTAAAAGTGTTTGTAGGGCTCCTGTCGCCCAAGTTTGGCAGAAAAATGAAAAAAATTTGTCAGATTTCCGTCGCCCAAGTTTGGCAGACAAAAATAAGTGTTTGTAGGGCTCCTATCGCCCAACTTTGGCAGAAAAATGAAAAAAATGTGTCAGATTTCTGTCGCCCAAGTTTGGCAGACAAATTAAAAGTATTTGTAAGGCTCCTGTCGCCCAAGTTTGGCAGAAAAATGACAAAAATGTGTCACATTTCTGTCGCCCAAGTTTGGCAGACAAATTAAAAGTATTTGTAGGGCTCCTGTCGCCCAAGTTTGGCAGAAAAATGAAAAAAATGTGTGAGATTTCTGTCGCCCAAGTTTGGCGGACAAATTAAAAGTATTTGTAGGGCTCCTGTCGCGAAAGTTTGGCAGAAAAATGAAAAAAATTTGTCAGATTTCCGTCGCCCAAGTTTGGCAGACAAAAATAAGTGTTTGTAGGGCTCCTATCGCCCAAGTTTGGCAGAAAAATGAAAAAAATGTGTCAGATTTCTGTCGCCCAAGTTTGGCAGACAAATTAAGAGTATTTGTAGGGCTCCTGTCGCCCAAGTTTTGCAGAAAAATGAAAAAAATGTGTTAGATTTCTGTCTCCCAAGTTTGCAGACAAATTAAAAGTATTTATTGGGCTCCTGTCGCCCAAGTTTGGCATAAAAATGACAAAAATGTGTCAGATTTCTGTCGCCCAAGTTTGGCAGATAAATTAAAAGTATTTTTAGGGCTCCTGTCGCCCAAGTTTGGCAGAAAAATGAAAAAAATGTGTCAGATTTCTGTCGCCCAAGTTTGGCAGACAAATTAAAAGTGTTTGTAGGGCTCCTATCGCCCAAGTTTGGCAAAAAAATGAAAAAAATGTGTCAGATTTCTGTCGCCCAAGTTTGGCAGACAAATTAAAAGTATTTGTAGGGCTCCTGTCGCCCAAGTTTGGCAGAAAAATGAAAAAAATGTGTCAGATTTCTGTCGCCCAAGTTTGGCAGACAAATTAAAAGTGTTTGTAGGGCTCCTGTCGCCCAAGTTTGGAAGAAAAATGAAAAAAATGTGTCAGATTTCTGTCGCCCAAGTTTGGCAGACAAATTAAAAGTATTTGTAGGGCTCCTGTCGCCCAAGTTTGGCAGAAAAATGAAAAAAATGTGTCAGATTTCTGTCGCCCAAGTTTGGCAGACAAATTAAAAGTATTTGTAGGGCTCCTGTCGCCCAAGTTTGGCAGAAAAATAACAAAAATGTGTCAGATTTCTGTCGCCCAAGTTTGGCAGACAAATTAAAAGTGTTTGTTGGGCTCCTGTCGCCCAAGTTTGGCAGAAAAATGAAAAAAATGTGTCAGATTTCTGTCGCCCAAGTTTGGCAGACAAATTAAAAGTATTTGTAGGGCTCCTGTCGCCCAAGTTTTGCAGAAAAATGACAAAAATGTGTCAGATTTCTGTCGCCCAAGTTTGGCAGACAAATTGAAAGAGTTTGTAGGGCTCCTGTCGCCCAAGTTTGGAAGAAAAATGAAAAAAATGTGTCAGATTTCTGTCGCCCAAGTTTGGCAGACAAATTAAAAGTATTTGTATGGCTCCTGTCGCCCAAGTTTGGCAGAAAAATGAAAAAAATGTGTCAGATTTCTGTCGCCCAAGTTTGGCAGACAAATTAAAAGTATTTGTAGGGCTCCTGTCGCCCAAGTTTGGAAGAAAAATGACAAAAATGTGTCAGATTTCTGTCGCCCAAGTTTGGCAGACAAATTAAAAGTATTTGTAGGGCTCCTGTCGCCCAAGTTTGGAAGAAAAATGACAAAAATGTGTCAGATTTCTGTCGCCCAAGTTTGGCAGACAAATTAAAAGTATTTGTAGGGCTCCTGTCGCCAAGTTTGGCAGAAAAATGAAAAATATGTGTCAGATTTCTGTCGCCCAAGTTTGGCAGACAAATTAAAAGTGTTTGTAGGGCTCCTATCGCCCAAGTTTGGCAGAAAAATAACAAAAATGTGTCAGATTTCTGTCTCCCAAGTTTGGCAGACAAATTAAAAGTATTTGAAGGGCTCCTGTCGCCCAAGTTTGGCAGAAAAATGAAAAAAATGTGTCAGATTTCTGTCGCCCAAGTTTGGCAGACAAATTAAAAGTATTTGTAGGGCTCCTGTCGCCCAAGTTTGGCAGAAAAATAACAAAAATGTGTCAGATTTCTGTCGCCCAAGTTTGGCAGACAAATTAAAAGTGTTTGTTGGGCTCCTGTCGCCCAAGTTTGGCAGAAAAATGAAAAAAATGTGTCAGATTTCTGTCGCCCAAGTTTGGCAGACAAATTAAAAGTATTTGTAGGGCTCCTGTCGCCCAAGTTTTGCAGAAAAATGACAAAAATGTGTCAGATTTCTGTCGCCCAAGTTTGGCAGACAAATTAAAAGTATTTGTAGGGCTCCTGTCGCCAAGTTTGGCAGAAAAATGAAAAATATGTGTCAGATTTCTGTCGCCCAAGTTTGGCAGACAAATTAAAAGTGTTTGTAGGGCTCCTATCGCCCAAGTTTGGCAGAAAAATAACAAAAATGTGTCAGATTTCTGTCTCCCAAGTTTGGCAGACAAATTAAAAGTATTTGAAGGGCTCCTGTCGCCCAAGTTTGGCAGAAAAATGAAAAAAATGTGTCAGATTTCTGTCGCCCAAGTTTGGCAGACAAATTAAAAGTATTTGTAGGGCTCCTGTCGCCCAAGTTTGGCAGAAAAATAACAAAAATGTGTCAGATTTCTGTCGCCCAAGTTTGGCAGACAAATTAAAAGTGTTTGTTGGGCTCCTGTCGCCCAAGTTTGGCAGAAAAATGAAAAAAATGTGTCAGATTTCTGTCGCCCAAGTTTGGCAGACAAATTAAAAGTATTTGTAGGGCTCCTGTCGCCCAAGTTTTGCAGAAAAATGACAAAAATGTGTCAGATTTCTGTCGCCCAAGTTTGGCAGACAAATTAAAAGTGTTTGTTGGGCTCCTGTCGCCCAAGTTTGGCAGAAAAATGAAAAAAATGTGTCAGATTTCTGTCGCCCAAGTTTGGCAGACAAATTAAAAGTGTTTGTAGGGCTCCTGTCGCCCAAGTTTGGAAGAAAAATGAAAAAAATGTGTCAGATTTCTGTCGCCCAAGTTTGGCAGACAAATTAAAAGTATTTGTAGGGCTCCTGTCGCCCAAGTTTGGCAGAAAAATGACAAAAATGTGTCAGATTTCTGTCGCCCAAGTTTGGCAGACAAATTAAAAGTATTTGTAGGGCTCCTGTCGCCAAGTTTGGCAGAAAAATGAAAAATATGTGTCAGATTTCTGTCGCCCAAGTTTGGCAGACAAATTAAAAGTGTTTGTAGGGCTCCTATCGCCCAAGTTTGGCAGAAAAATAACAAAAATGTGTCAGATTTCTGTCTCCCAAGTTTGGCAGACAAATTAAAAGTATTTGAAGGGCTCCTGTCGCCCAAGTTTGGCAGAAAAATGAAAAAAATGTGTCAGATTTCTGTCGCCCAAGTTTGGCAGACAAATTAAAAGTATTTGTAGGGCTCCTGTCGCCCAAGTTTGGAAGAAAAATGACAAAAATGTGTCAGATTTCTGTCGCCCAAGTTTGGCAGACAAATTAAAAGTATTTGTAGGGCTCCTGTCGCCAAGTTTGGCAGAAAAATGAAAAATATGTGTCAGAATTCTGTCGCCCAAGTTTGGCAGACAAATTAAAAGTGTTTGTAGGGCTCCTATCGCCCAAGTTTGGCAGAAAAATAACAAAAATGTGTCAGATTTCTGTCTCCCAAGTTTGGCAGACAAATTAAAAGTATTTGAAGGGCTCCTGTCGCCCAAGTTTGGCAGAAAAATGAAAAAAATGTGTCAGATTTCTGTCGCCCAAGTTTGGCAGACAAATTAAAAGTATTTGTAGGGCTCCTGTCGCCCAAGTTTGGCAGAAAAATAACAAAAATGTGTCAGATTTCTGTCGCCCAAGTTTGGCAGACAAATTAAAAGTGTTTGTTGGGCTCCTGTCGCCCAAGTTTGGCAGAAAAATGAAAAAAATGTGTCAGATTTCTGTCGCCCAAGTTTGGCAGACAAATTAAAAGTATTTGTAGGGCTCCTGTCGCCCAAGTTTGGCAGAAAAATGAAAAAAATGTGTCAGATTTCTGTCGCCCAAGTTTGGCAGACAAATTAAAAGTGTTTGTAGGGCTCCTGTCGCCCAAGTTTGGAAGAAAAATGAAAAAAATGTGTCAGATTTCTGTCGCCCAAGTTTGGCAGACAAATTAAAAGTATTTGTAGGGCTCCTGTCGCCCAAGTTTGGCAGAAAAATGACAAAAATGTGTCAGATTTCTGTCGCCCAAGTTTGGCAGACAAATTAAAAGTATTTGTAGGGCTCCTGTCGCCAAGTTTGGCAGAAAAATGAAAAATATGTGTCAGATTTCTGTCGCCCAAGTTTGGCAGACAAATTAAAAGTGTTTGTAGGGCTCCTATCGCCCAAGTTTGGCAGAAAAATAACAAAAATGTGTCATATTTCTGTCTCCCAAGTTTGGCAGACAAATTAAAAGTATTTGAAGGGCTCCTGTCGCCCAAGTTTGGCAGAAAAATGAAAAAAATGTGTCAGATTTCTGTCGCCCAAGTTTGGCAGACAAATTAAAAGTATTTGTAGGGCTCCTGTCGCCCAAGTTTGGCAGAAAAATAACAAAAATGTGTCAGATTTCTGTCGCCCAAGTTTGGCAGACAAATTGAAAGTGTTTGTAGGGCTCCTGTCACCCATGTTTGGAAGAAAAATGAAAAAAATGTGTCAGATTTCTGTCGCCCAAGTTTGGCAGACAAATTAAAAGTATTTGTAGGGCTCCTGTCGCCCAAGTTTGGCAGAAAAATGAAAAAAATGTGTCAGATTTCTGTCGCCCAAGTTTGGCAGACAAATTAAAAGTGTTTGTAGGGCTCCTGTCGCCCAAGTTTGGAAGAAAAATGAAAAAAATGTGTCAGATTTCTGTCGCCCAAGTTTGGCAGACAAATTAAAAGTATTTGTAGGGCTCCTGTCGCCCAAGTTTGGCAGAAAAATGACAAAAATGTGTCAGATTTCTGTCGCCCAAGTTTGGCAGACAAATTAAAAGTATTTGTAGGGCTCCTATCGCCAAGTTTGGCAGAAAAATAACAAAAATGTGTCAGATTTATGTCTCCCAAGTTTGGCAGACAAATTAAAAGTATTTGAAGGGCTCCTGTCGCCCAAGTTTGGCAGAAAATGAAAAAAATGTGTCAGATTTCTGTCGCCCAAGTTTGGCAGACAAATTAAAAGTATTTGTAGGGCTCCTGTCGCCCAAGGTTGGCAGAAAAAAAAAATGTGTCAGAATTCTGTCGCCCAAGTTTGGCAGACAAATTAAAAGTAATTGTAGGGCTCCTGTCGCCCAAGTTTGGCAGAAAAATGAAAAAAATGTGTCAGATTTCTGTCGCCCAAGTTTGGCAGACAAATTAAAAGTATTTGTAGGGCTCCTGTCGCCCAAGGTTGGAAGAAAAATAACAAAAATGTGTCAGATTTATGTCTCCCAAGTTTGGCAGACAAATTAAAAGTATTTGAAGGGCTCCTGTCGCCCAAGTTTGGCAGAAAATGAAAAAAATGTGTCAGATTTCTGTCGCCCAAGTTTGGAAAACAAATTAAAAGTATTTGTAGGGCTCCTGTCGCCCAAGTTTGGCAGAAAAATGAAAAATATGTGTCAGATTTCTGTCGCCCAAGTTTGGCAGACAAATTAAAAGTATTTGAAGGGCTCCTGTCGCCCAAGTTTGGCAGAAAATGAAAAAAATGTGTCAGATTTCTGTCGCCCAAGTTTGGCAGACAAATTAAAAGTATTTGTAGGGCTCCTGTCGCCCAAGGTTGGCAGAAAAAAAAAATGTGTCAGATTTCTGTCGCCCAAGTTTGGCAGACAAATTAAAAGTATTTGTAGGGCTCCTGTCGCCCAAGTTTGGCAGAAAAATAACAAAAATGTGTCATATTTATGTCTCCCAAGTTTGGCAGACAAATTAAAAGTATTTGAAGGGCTCCTGTCGCCCAAGTTTGGCAGAAAATGAAAAAAATGTGTCAGATTTCTGTCGCCCTAGTTTGGCAGACAAATTAAAAGTATTTGTAGGGCTCCTATCGCCCAAGTTTGGCAGAAAAATAACAAAAATGTGTCATATTTATGTCTCCCAAGTTTGGCAGACAAATTAAAAGTATTTGAAGGGCTCCTGTCGCCCAAGTTTGGCAGAAAATGAAAAAAATGTGTCAGATTTCTGTCGCCCAAGTTTGGCAGACAAATTAAAAGTATTTGTAGGGCTCCTGTCGCCCAAGTTTGGCAGAAAAATGAAAAAAATGTGTCAGATTTCTGTCGCCCAAGTTTGGCAGACAAATTAAAAGTATTTGTAGGGCTCCTGTCGCCCAAGGTTGGAAGAAAAATAACAAAAATGTGTCAGATTTATGTCTCCCAAGTTTGGCAGACAAATTAAAAGTATTTGAAGGGCTCCTGTCGCCCAAGTTTGGCAGAAAATGAAAAAAATGTGTCAGATTTCTGTCGCCCAAGTTTGGCAGACAAATTAAAAGTATTTGTAGGGCTCCTGTCGCCCAAGGTTGGCAGAAAAAAAAAATGTGTCAGATTTCTGTCGCCCAAGTTTGGCAGACAAATTAAAAGTGTTTGTAGGGCTCCTGTCGCCCAAGTTTGGAAGAAAAATGAAAAAAATGTGTCAGATTTCTGTCGCCCAAGTTTGGCAGACAAATTAAAAGTATTTGTAGAGCTCCTGTCGCCCAAGTTTGGCAGAAAAATGAAAAATATGTGTCAGATTTCTGTCGCCCAAGTTTGGCAGACAAATTAAAAGTATTTGTAGGGCTCCTATCGCCTAAGTTTGGCAGAAAAATAACAAAAATGTGTCAGATTTATGTCTCCCAAGTTTGGCAGACAAATTAAAAGTATTTGTAGGGCTCCTGTCGCCCAAGTTTGAAAGAGAAATGAAAAAAATGTGTCAGATTTCTGTCGCCCAAGTTTGGCAGACAAATTAAAAGTATTTGTAGGGCTCCTGTCGCCCAAGGTTGGAAGAAAAATAACAAAAATGTGTCAGATTTATGTCTCCCAAGTTTGGCAGACAAATTAAAAGTATTTGTAGGGCTCCTATCGCCCAAGTTTGTCAGAAAAATGAAAAAATGTGTCAGATTTCTGTAGCCCAAGTTTGGCAGACAAAAATAAGTGTTTGTAGGGCTCCTATCGCCCAAGTTTGGCAGAAAAATGAAAAAAATGTGTCAGATTTCTGTCTCCCAAGTTTGGCAGACAAATTAAAAGTATTTGTAGGGGTCCTGTCGCCCAAGTTTGGCAGAAAAATGACAAAAATGTGTCAGATTTATGTCGCCCAATTTTGGCAGACAAATTAAAAGTATTTGTAATGCTCCTGTCGCCCAAGTTTGGCAGAAAAATGAAAAAAATGTGTCAGATTTCTGTCTCCCAAGTTTGGCAGTCAAATTCAAAGTATTTGTAGGGCTTCTGTCGCCCAAGTTTGGCAGAAAAATGAAAAAAATGTGTCAGATTGCTGTCTCCCAAGTGTGGCAGAAAAATGATAAAAATGTGTCAGATTTCTGTCGCCCAAGTTTGGCAGACAAATTAAAAGTATTTGTAGGGCTCCTATCGCCTAAGTTTGGCAGAAAAATAACAAAAATGTGTCAGATTTCTGTCGCCCAAGTTTGGCAGACAAATTAAAAGTGTTTGTAGGGCTCCTGTCGCCCAAGTTTGGCAGAAAAATGAAAAATATGTGTCAGATTTCTGTCGCCCAAGTTTGGCAGACAAATTAAAAGTATTTGTAGGGCTCCTATCGCCTAAGTTTGGCAGAAAAATAACAAAAATGTGTCAGATTTATGTCTCCCAAGTTTGGCAGACAAATTAAAAGTATTTGTAGGGCTCCTGTCGCCCAAGTTTGGCAGAAAAATGAAAAATATGTGTCAGATTTCTGTCGCCCAAGTTTGGCAGACAAATTAAAAGTATTTGTAGGGCTCCTATCGCCTAAGTTTGGCAGAAAAATAACAAAAATGTGTCAGATTTATGTCTCCCAAGTTTGGCAGACAAATTAAAAGTATTTGTAGGGCTCCTATCGCCCAAGTTTGTCAGAAAAATGAAAAAATGTGTCAGATTTCTGTAGCCCAAGTTTGGCAGACAAAAATAAGTGTTTGTAGGGCTCCTATCGCCCAAGTTTGGCAGAAAAATGAAAAAAATGTGTCAGATTTCTGTCGCCCAAGTTTGGCAGACAAATTAAAAGTGTTTGTAGGGCTCCTGTCGCCCAAGTTTGGAAGAAAAATGAAAAAAATGTGTCAGATTTCTGTCGCCCAAGTTTGGCAGACAAATTAAAAGTATTTGTAGAGCTCCTGTCGCCCAAGTTTGGCAGAAAAATGAAAAATATGTGTCAGATTTCTGTCGCCCAAGTTTGGCAGACAAATTAAAAGTATTTGTAGGGCTCCTATCGCCTAAGTTTGGCAGAAAAATAACAAAAATGTGTCAGATTTATGTCTCCCAAGTTTGGCAGACAAATTAAAAGTATTTGTAGGGCTCCTGTCGCCCAAGTTTGGCAGAAAAATGAAAAAAATGTGTCAGATTTCTGTCGCCCAAGTTTGGCAGACAAATTAAAAGTATTTGTAGGGCTCCTGTCGCCCAAGGTTGGAAGAAAAATAACAAAAATGTGTCAGATTTATGTCTCTCAAGTTTGGCAGACAAATTAAAAGTATTTGTAGGGCTCCTATCGCCCAAGTTTGGCAGAAAATGAAAAAAATGTGTCAGATTTCTGTCGCCCAAGTTTGGCAGACAAATTAAAAGTATTTGTAGGGCTCCTGTCGCCCAAGGTTGGCAGAAAAAAAAAATGTGTCAGATTTCTGTCGCCCAAGTTTGGCAGACAAATTAAAAGTGTTTGTAGGGCTCCTGTCGCCCAAGTTTGGAAGAAAAATGAAAAAAATGTGTCAGATTTCTGTCGCCCAAGTTTGGCAGACAAATTAAAAGTATTTGTAGAGCTCCTATCGCCCAAGTTTGGCAGAAAAATGAAAAATATGTGTCAGATTTCTGTCGCCCAAGTTTGGCAGACAAATTAAAAGTATTTGTAGGGCTCCTATCGCCTAAGTTTGGCAGAAAAATAACAAAAATGTGTCAGATTTATGTCTCCCAAGTTTGGCAGACAAATTAAAAGTATTTGTAGGGCTCCTGTCGCCCAAGTTTGGCAGAAAAATGAAAAAAATGTGTCAGATTTCTGTCGCCCAAGTTTGGCAGACAAATTAAAAGTATTTGTAGGGCTCCTGTCGCCCAAGGTTGGAAGAAAAATAACAAAAATGTGTCAGATTTATGTCTCCCAAGTTTGGCAGACAAATTAAAAGTATTTGTAGGGCTCCTATCGCCCAAGTTTGTCAGAAAAATGAAAAAATGTGTCAGATTTCTGTAGCCCAAGTTTGGCAGACAAAAATAAGTGTTTGTAGGGCTCCTATCGCCCAAGTTTGGCAGAAAAATGAAAAAAATGTGTCAGATTTCTGTCTCCCAAGTTTGGCAGACAAATTAAAAGTATTTGTAGGGGTCCTGTCGCCCAAGTTTGGCAGAAAAATGACAAAAATGTGTCAGATTTATGTCGCCCAATTTTGGCAGACAAATTAAAAGTATTTGTAATGCTCCTGTCGCCCAAGTTTGGCAGAAAAATGAAAAAAATGTGTCAGATTTCTGTCTCCCAAGTTTGGCAGTCAAATTCAAAGTATTTGTAGGGCTTCTGTCGCCCAAGTTTGGCAGAAAAATGAAAAAAATGTGTCAGATTGCTGTCTCCCAAGTGTGGCAGAAAAATGATAAAAATGTGTCAGATTTCTGTCGCCCAAGTTTGGCAGACAAATTAAAAGTGTTTGTAGGGCTCCTGTCGCCCAAGTTTGGCAGAAAAATGAAAAAAACGTGTCAGATTGGTGTCGCCCAAGTTTGGCAGACAAATTAAAAGTGTTTGTAGGGCTCCTGTCGCCCAAGTTTGGCAGAAAAATGAAAAATATGTGTCAGATTTCTGTCGCCCAAGTTTGGCAGACAAATTAAAAGTATTTGTTGGGCTCCTATCGCCTAAGTTTGGCAGAAAAATAACAAAAATGTGTCAGATTTATGTCTCCCAAGTTTGGCAGACAAATTAAAAGTATTTGTAGGGCTCCTGTCGCCCAAGTTTGGCAGAAAAATGAAAAATATGTGTCAGATTTCTGTCGCCCAAGTTTGGCAGACAAATTAAAAGTATTTGTAGGGCTCCTATCGCCTAAGTTTGGCAGAAAAATAACAAAAATGTGTCAGATTTATGTCTCCCAAGTTTGGCAGACAAATTAAAAGTATTTGTAGGGCTCCTGTCGCTCAAGTTTGGCAGAAAAATGAAAAAAATGTGTCAGATTTCTGTCGCCCAAGTTTGGCAGACAAATTAAAAGTATTTGTAGGGCTCCTGTCGCCCAAGTTTGGCAGAAAAATGAAAAATATGTATCAGATTTCTGTCGCCCAAGTTTGGCAGACAAATTAAAAGTATTTGTAGGGCTCCTATCGCCTAAGTTTGGCAGAAAAATAACAAAAATGTGTCAGATTTATGTCTCCCAAGTTTGGCAGACAAATTAAAAGTATTTGTAGGGCTCCTGTCGCCCAAGTTTGGCAGAAAAATGAAAAAAATGTGTCAGATTTCTGTCGCCCAAGTTTGGCAGGCAAATTAAAAGTATTTGTAGGGCTCCTGTCGCCCAAGTTTGGCAGAAAAATGAAAAAAATTTGTCAGATTTCTGTCGCCCAAGTTTGGCAGACAAAAATAAGTGTTTGTAGGGCTCCTATCGCCCAAGTTTGGCAGAAAAATGAAAAAAATGTGTCAGATTTCTGTCGCCCAAGTTTGGCAGACAAATTAGGAGTATTTGTAGGGCTCCTGTCGCCCAAGTTTTGCAGAAAAATGAAAAAAATGTGTTAGATTTCTGTCTCCCAAGTTTGCAGACAAATTAAAAGTATTTGTTGGGCTCCTGTCGCCCAAGTTTGGCATAAAAATGACAAAAATGTGTCAGATTTCTGTCGCCCAAGTTTGGCAGATAAATTAAAAGTATTTTTAGGGCTCCTGTCGCCCAAGTTTGGCAGAAAAATGAAAAAAATGTGTTAGATTTCTGTCGCCCAAGTTTGGCAGACAAATTAAAAGTGTTTGTAGGGCTCCTATCGCCCAAGTTTGGCAGAAAAATGAAAAAAATGTGTCAGATTTCTGTCGCCCAAGTTTGGCAGACAAATTAAAAGTATTTGTAGGGTTCCTGTCGCCCAAGTTTGGCAGAAAAATGAAAAAAATGTGTCAGATTTCTGTCGCACAAGTTTGGCAGACAAATGAAAAGTGTTTGTAGGGCTCCTGTCGCCCAAGTTTGGAAGAAAAATGAAAAAAATGTGTCAGATTTCTGTCGCCCAAGTTTGGCAGACAAATTAAAAGTATTTGTAGGGCTCCTGTCGCCCAAGTTTGGCAGAAAAATGAAAAAAATGTGTCAGATTTCTGTCGCCCAAGTTTGGCAGACAAATTATAAGTATTTGTAGGGCTCCTGTCGCCCAATTTTGGCAGAAAAATAACAAAAATGTGTCAGATTTATGTCGCCCAAGTTTGGCAGACAAATTAAAAGTATTTGTAGGGCTCCTGTCGCCCAAATTTGGCAGAAAAATGAAAAAAATGTGTCAGATTTCTGTCGCCCAAGTTTGGCAGACAAATTAAAAGTGTTTCATGGGCTCTTGTCGCCCAAGTTTGGCAGAAAAATGAAAAAAATGTGTCAGATTTCTGTCGCCCAAGTTTGGCAGACAAATTAAAAGTATTTGTAGGGCTCCTGTCGCCCAAGTTTTGCAGAAAAATGACAAAAATGTGTCAGATTTCTGTCGCCCAAGTTTGGCAGACAAATTGAAAGTGTTTGTAGGGCTCCTGTCGCCCAAGTTTGGAAGAAAAATGAAAAAAATGTGTCAGATTTCTGTCGCCCAAGTTTGGCAGACAAATTAAAAGTATTTGTAGGGCTCCTGTCGCGAAAGTTTGGCAGAAAAATGAAAAAAATGTGTCAGATTTCTGTCGCCCAAGTTTGGCAGACAAATTAAAAGTGTTTGTAGGACTCCTGTCGCCCAAGTTTGGAAGAAAAATGAAAAAAATGTGTCAGATTTCTGTCGCCCAAGTTTGGCAGACAAATTAAAAGTATTTGTAGGGCTCCTGTCGCCCAAGTTTGGCAGAAAAATGACAAAAATGTGACAGATTTCTGTCGCCCAAGTTTGGCAGACAAATTAAAAGTATTTGTAGGACTCCTGTCGCCCAAGTTTGGCAGAAAAATGAAAAATATGTGTCAGATTTCTGTCGCCCATGTTTGGCAGACAAATTAAAAGTATTTGTAGGGCTCCTATCGCCTAAGTTTGGCAGAAAAATGAAAAAAATGTGTCAGATTTCTGTCGCCCAAGTTTGGCAGACAAATTAAAAGTATTTGTAGGGCTCCTGTCGCCCAAGGTTTGAAGAAAAATGAAAAAAATGTGTCAGATTTCTGTCGCCCAAGTTTGGCAGACAAATTAAAAGTATATGTTGGGCTCCTGTCGCCCAAGTTTGGCAGAAAAATGACAAAAATGTGTCAGATTTCTGTCGCCCAAGTTTGGCAGACAAATTAAAAGTATTAGTAGGGCTCCTGTCGCCCAAGTTTGGCAGAAAAATGAAAAAAATGTGTCAGATTTCTGTCGCCCAAGTTTGGCAGACAAATTAAAAGTGTTTGTAGGGCTCCTGTCGCCCAAGTTTGGAAGAAAAATGAAAAAAATGTGTCAGGTTTCTGTCGCCCAAGTTTGGCAGACAAATTAAGAGTATTTGTAGGGCTCCTGTCGCCCAAGTTTTGCAGAAAAATGAAAAAAATGTGTCAGATTTCTGTCTCCCAAGTTTGGCAGACAAATTAAAAGTATTTGTTGGGCTCCTGTCGCCCAAGTTTGGAAGAAAAATGAAAAAAATGTGTCAGATTTCTGTCTCCCAAGTTTGGCAGACAAATTAAAAGTATTTGTAGGGCTCCTGTCGCCCAAGTTTGGCAGAAAAATGAAAAAAATGTGTCAGATTTCTGTCGCCCAAGTTTGGCAGACAAATTAAAAGTATTTGTAGGGCTCCTGTCGCCCAAGGTTTGAAGAAAAATGAAAAAAATGTGTCAGATTTCTGTCGCCCAAGTTTGGCAGACAAATTAAAAGTATTTGTAGGACTCCTGTCGCCCAAGTTTGGCAGAAAAATGAAAAATATGTGTCAGATTTCTGTCGCCCATGTTTGGCAGACAAATTAAAAGTATTTGTAGGGCTCCTATCGCCTAAGTTTGGCAGAAAAATGAAAAAAATGTGTCAGATTTCTGTCGCCCAAGTTTGGCAGACAAATTAAAAGTATTTGTAGGGCTCCTGTCGCCCAAGGTTTGAAGAAAAATGAAAAAAATGTGTCAGATTTCTGTCGCCCAAGTTTGGCAGACAAATTAAAAGTATATGTTGGGCTCCTGTCGCCCAAGTTTGGCAGAAAAATGACAAAAATGTGTCAGATTTCTGTCGCCCAAGTTTGGCAGACAAATTAAAAGTATTAGTAGGGCTCCTGTCGCCCAAGTTTGGCAGAAAAATGAAAAAAATGTGTCAGATTTCTGTCGCCCAAGTTTGGCAGACAAATTAAAAGTGTTTGTAGGGCTCCTGTCGCCCAAGTTTGGAAGAAAAATGAAAAAAATGTGTCAGGTTTCTGTCGCCCAAGTTTGGCAGACAAATTAAGAGTATTTGTAGGGCTCCTGTCGCCCAAGTTTTGCAGAAAAATGAAAAAAATGTGTCAGATTTCTGTCTCCCAAGTTTGGCAGACAAATTAAAAGTATTTGTTGGGCTCCTGTCGCCCAAGTTTGGAAGAAAAATGAAAAAAATGTGTCAGATTTCTGTCTCCCAAGTTTGGCAGACAAATTAAAAGTATATGTTGGGCTCCTGTCGCCCAAGTTTGGCAGAAAAATGACAAAAATGTGTCAGATTTCTGTCGCCCAAGTTTGGCAGACAAATTAAAAGTATTTGTAGGGCTCCTGTCGCGAAAGTTTGGCAGAAAAATGAAAAAAATGTGTCAGATTTCTGTCGCCCAAGTTTGGCAGACAAATTAAAAGTGTTTGTAGGGCTCCTGTCGCCCAAGTTTGGAAGAAAAATGAAAAAAATGTGTCAGATTTCTGTCGCCCAAGTTTGGCAGACAAATTAAAAGTATTTGTAGGGCTCCTGTCGCCCAAGTTTGGCAGAAAAATGACAAAAATGTGACAGATTTCTGTCGCCCAAGTTTGGCAGACAAATTAAAAGTATTTGTAGGACTCCTGTCGCCCAAGTTTGGCAGAAAAATGAAAAATATGTGTCAGATTTATGTCTCCCAAGTTTGGCAGACAAATTAAAAGTATTTGTAGGGCTCCTGTCGCCCAAGTTTGGCAGAAAAATGAAAAAAATGTGTCAGATTTCTGTCGCCCAAGTTTGGCAGACAAATTAAAAGTATTTGTAGGGCTCCTGTCGCCCAAGGTTTGAAGAAAAATGAAAAAAATGTGTCAGATTTCTGTCGCCCAAGTTTGGCAGACAAATTAAAAGTATATGTTGGGCTCCTGTCGCCCAAGTTTGGCAGAAAAATGACAAAAATGTGTCAGATTTCTGTCGCCCAAGTTTGGCAGACAAATTAAAAGTATTAGTAGTGCTCCTGTCGCCCAAGTTTGGCAGAAAAATGAAAAAAATGTGTCAGATTTCTGTCGCCCAAGTTTGGCAGACAAATTAAAAGTGTTTGTAGGGCTCCTGTCGCCCAAGTTTGGAAGAAAAATGAAAAAAATGTGTCAGGTTTCTGTCGCCCAAGTTTGGCAGACAAATTAAGAGTATTTGTAGGGCTCCTGTCGCCCAAGTTTTGCAGAAAAATGAAAAAAATGTGTCAGATTTCTGTCTCCCAAGTTTGGCAGACAAATTAAAAGTATTTGTTGGGCTCCTGTCGCCCAAGTTTGGAAGAAAAATGAAAAAAATGTGTCAGATTTCTGTCGCCCAAGTTTGGCAGACAAATTAAAAGTATTTGTAGGGCTGCTGTAGCCCAGGTTTTTTAAGAAAAATGAAAAAAATGTGTCAGATTTCTGTCGCCTAAGTTTGGCAGACAAATTAAAAGTATTTGTAGGGCTCCTGTCGCCCAAGTTTGGCAGAAAAATGAAAAAAATGTGTCAGATTTCTGTCGCCCAAGTTTGGCAGACAAATTAAAAGTGTTTGTAGGGCTCCTGTCGCCCAAGTTTGGAAGAAAAATGAAAAAAATGTGTCAGATTTCTGTCGCCCAAGATTGGCAGACAAATTAAAAGTATTTGTAGGGCTCCTGTCGCCCAAGTTTGGCAGAAAAATGACAAAAATGTGTCAGATTTCTGTCGCCCAAGTTTGGCAGACAAATTAAAAGTATTTCTAGGGCTCATGTCGCCAAGTTTGGCAGAAAAATGAAAAATATGTGTCAGATTTCTGTCGCCCAAGTTTGGCAGACAAATTAAAAGTGTTTGTAGGGCTCCTATCGCCCAAGTTTGGCAGAAAAATAACAAAAATGTGTCAGATTTATGTCTCCCAAGTTTGGCAGACAAATTAAAAGTATATGTTGGGCTCCTGTCGCCCAAGTTTGGCAGAAAAATGACAAAAATGTGTCAGATTTCTGTCGCCCAAGTTTGGCAGACAAATTAAGAGTATTTGTAGGGCTCCTGTCACCCAAGTTTTGCAGAAAAATGAAAAAAATGTGTCAGATTTCTGTCGCCCAAGTTTGGCAGACAAATTAAAAGTGTTTGTAGGGCTCCTATCGCCCAAGTTTGGCAGAAAAATGAAAAAAATGTGTCAGATTTCTGTCGCCCAAGTTTGGCAGACAAATTAAAAGTATTTGTAGGGCTCCTGTCGCCCAAGTTTGGCATAAAAATGACAAAAATGTGTCAGATTTCTGTCGCCCAAGTTTGGCAGACAAATTAAAAGTATTTTTAGGGCTCCTGTCGCCCAAGTTTGGCAGAAAAATGAAAAAAATGTGTCAGATTTCTGTCGCCCAAGTTTGGCAGACAAATTAAAAGTGTTTGTAGGGCTCTTGTCGCCCAAGTTTGGAAGAAAAATGAAAAAAATGTGTCAGATTTCTGTCGCCCAAGTTTGGCAGACAAATTAAAAGTATTTGTAGGGCTCCTGTCGCCCAAGTTTGGCAGAAAAATAACAAAAATGTGTCAGATTTATGTCGCCCAAGTTTGGCAGACAAATTAAAAGTATTTGAAGGGCTCCTGTCGCCCAAGTTTGGCAGAAAAATGAAAAAAATGTGTCAGATTTCTGTCGCCCAAGTTTGGCAGACAAATTAAAAGTATTTGTAGGGCTCCTGTCGCCCAAGTTTGGCAGAAAAATAACAAAAATGTGTCATATTTATGTCTCCCAAGTTTGGCAGACAAATTAAAAGTATTTGAAGGGCTCCTGTCGCCCAAGGTTGGCAGAAAAAAAAAATGTGTCAGATTTCTGTCGCCCAAGTTTGGCAGACAAATTAAAAGTATTTGTAGGGCTCCTATCGCCCAAGTTTGGCAGAAAAATAACAAAAATGTGTCATATTTATGTCTCCCAAGTTTGGCAGACAAATTAAAAGTATTTGAAGGGCTCCTGTCGCCCAAGTTTGGCAGAAAATGAAAAAAAATGTGTCAGATTTCTGTCGCCCAAGTTTGGCAGACAAATTAAAAGTATTTGTAGGGCTCCTATCGCCCAAGTTTGGCAGAAAAATAACAAAAATGTGTCATATTTATGTCTCCCAAGTTTGGCAGACAAATTAAAAGTATTTGAAGGGCTCCTGTCGCCCAAGTTTGGCAGAAAATGAAAAAAATGTGTCAGATTTCTGTCGCCCAAGTTTGGCAGACAAATTAAAAGTATTTGTAGGGCTCCTGTCGCCCAAGGTTGGCAGAAAAAAAAAAATGTGTCAGAATTCTGTCGCCCAAGTTTGGCAGACAAATTAAAAGTATTTGTAGGGCTCCTGTCGCCCAAGTTTGGCAGAAAAATGAAAAAAATGTGTCAGATTTCTGTCGCCCAAGTTTGGCAGACAAATTAAAAGTATTTGTAGGGCTCCTGTCGCCCAAGGTTGGAAGAAAAATAACAAAAATGTGTCAGATTTATGTCTCCCAAGTTTGGCAGACAAATTAAAAGTATTTGAAGGGCTCCTATCGCCCAAGTTTGGCAGAAAAATAACAAAAATGTGTCATATTTATGTCTCCCAAGTTTGGCAGACAAATTAAAAGTATTTGAAGGGCTCCTGTCGTCCAAGTTTGGCAGAAAATGAAAAAAATGTGTCAGATTTCTGTCGCCCAAGTTTGGCAGACAAATTAAAAGTATTTGTAGGGCTCCTGTCGCCCAAGGTTGGCAGAAAAAAAAAAATGTGTCAGATTTCTGTCGCCCAAGTTTGGCAGACAAATTAAAAGTATATGTTGGGCTCCTGTCGCCCAAGTTTTGGCAGAAAAATGACAAAAATGTGTCAGATTTCTGTCGCCCAAGTTTGGAAGACAAATTAAAAGTATTTGTAGGGCTCCTGTCGCCCAAGTTTGGCAGAAAAATGAAAAATATGTGTCAGATTTCTGTCGCCCAAGTTTGGCAGACAAATTAAAAGTATTTGAAGGGCTCCTGTCGCCCAAGTTTGGCAGAAAATGAAAAAAATGTGTCAGATTTCTGTCGCCCAAGTTTGGCAGACAAATTAAAAGTATTTGTAGGGCTCATGTCGCCCAAGGTTGGCAGAAAAAAAAAATGTGTCAGATTTCTGTCGCCCAAGTTTGGCAGACAAATTAAAAGTATTTGTAGGGCTCCTATCGCCCAAGTTTGGCAGAAAAATAACAAAAATGTGTCATATTTATGTCTCCCAAGTTTGGCAGACAAATTAAAAGTATTTGAAGGGCTCCTGTCGCCCAAGTTTGGCAGAAAATGAAAAAAATGTGTCAGATTTCTGTCGCCCAAGTTTGGCAGACAAATTAAAAGTATTTGTAGGGCTCCTGTCGCCCAAGGTTGGCAGAAAAAAAAAAATGTGTCAGATTTCTGTCGCCCAAGTTTGGCAGACAAATTAAAAGTATATGTTGGGCTCCTGTCGCCCAAGTTTTGGCAGAAAAATGACAAAAATGTGTCAGATTTCTGTCGCCCAAGTTTGGAAGACAAATTAAAAGTATTTGTAGGGCTCCTGTCGCCCAAGTTTGGCAGAAAAATGAAAAATATGTGTCAGATTTCTGTCGCCCAAGTTTGGCAGACAAATTAAAAGTATTTGAAGGGCTCCTGTCGCCCAAGTTTGGCAGAAAATGAAAAAAATGTGTCAGATTTCTGTCGCCCAAGTTTGGCAGACAAATTAAAAGTATTTGTAGGGCTCCTATCGCCCAAGTTTGGCAGAAAAATAACAAAAATGTGTCATATTTATGTCTCCCAAGTTTGGCAGACAAATTAAAAGTATTTGAAGGGCTCCTGTCGCCCAAGTTTGGCAGAAAATGAAAAAAATGTGTCAGATTTCTGTCGCCCAAGTTTGGCAGACAAATTAAAAGTATTTGTAGGGCTCCTATCGCCCAAGTTTGGCAGAAAAATAACAAAAATGTGTCATATTTATGTCTCCCAAGTTTGGCAGACAAATTAAAAGTATTTGAAGGGCTCCTGTCGCCCAAGTTTGGCAGAAAATGAAAAAAATGTGTCAGATTTCTGTCGCCCAAGTTTGGCAGACAAATTAAAAGTATTTGTAGGGCTCCTGTCGCCCAAGTTTGGCAGACAAATTAAAAGTATATGTTGGGCTCCTGTCGCCCAAGTTTTGGCAGAAAAATGACAAAAATGTGTCAGATTTCTGTCGCCCAAGTTTGGAAGACAAATTAAAAGTATTTGTAGGGCTCCTGTCGCCCAAGTTTGGCAGAAAAATGAAAAATATGTGTCAGATTTCTGTCGCCCAAGTTTGGCAGACAAATTAAAAGTATTTGTAGGGCTCCTGTCGCCCAAGGTTGGCAGAAAAAAAAAATGTGTCAGATTTCTGTCGCCCAAGTTTGGCAGACAAATTAAAAGTATTTGTAGGGCTCCTATCGCCCAAGTTTGGCAGAAAAATAACAAAAATGTGTCATATTTATGTCTCCCAAGTTTGGCAGACAAATTAAAAGTATTTGAAGGGCTCCTGTCGCCCAAGTTTGGCAGAAAATGAAAAAAATGTGTCAGATTTCTGTCGCCCAAGTTTGGCAGACAAATTAAAAGTATTTGTAGGGCTCCTATCGCCCAAGTTTGGCAGAAAAATAACAAAAATGTGTCATATTTATGTCTCCCAAGTTTGGCAGACAAATTAAAAGTATTTGAAGGGCTCCTGTCGCCCAAGTTTGGCAGAAAATGAAAAAAATGTGTCAGATTTCTGTCGCCCAAGTTTGGCAGACAAATTAAAAGTATTTGTAGGGCTCCTGTCGCCCAAGTTTGGCAGAAAAATGAAAAAAATGTGTCAGATTTCTGTCGCCCAAGTTTGGCAGACAAATTAAAAGTATTTGTAGGGCTCCTGTCGCCCAAGGTTGGAAGAAAAATAACAAAAATGTGTCAGATTTATGTCTCCCAAGTTTGGCAGACAAATTAAAAGTATTTGAAGGGCTCCTGTCGCCCAAGTTTGGCAGAAAATGAAAAAAATGTGTCAGATTTCTGTCGCCCAAGTTTGGCAGACAAATTAAAAGTATTTGTAGGGCTCCTGTCGCCCAAGGTTGGCAGAAAAAAAAAAATGTGTCAGATTTCTGTCGCCCAAGTTTGGCAGACAAATTAAAAGTATATGTTGGGCTCCTGTCGCCCAAGTTTTGGCAGAAAAATGACAAAAATGTGTCAGATTTCTGTCGCCCAAGTTTGGCAGACAAATTAAAAGTATTTGTAGGGCTCCTGTCGCCCAAGTTTGGCAGAAAAATGAAAAAAATGTGTCAGATTTCTGTCGCCCAAGTTTAGCAGACAAATTAAAAGTGTTTGTAGGGCTCCTGTCGCCCAAGTTTGGAAGAAAAATGAAAAAAATGTGTCAGATTTCTGTCGCCCAAGTTTGGCAGACAAATTAAAAGTATTTGTAGGGCTCCTGTCGCCCAAGTTTGGCAGAAAAATGAAAAATATGTGTCAGATTTCTGTCGCCCAAGTTTGGCAGACAAATTAAAAGTATTTGTAGGGCTCCTATCGCCTAAGTTTGGCAGAAAAATAACAAAAATGTGTCAGATTTATGTCTCCGAAGTTTGGCAGACAAATTAAAAGTATTTGTAGGGCTCCTGTCGCCCAAGTTTGGCAGAAAAATGAAAAAAATGTGTCAGATTTCTGTCGCCCAAGTTTGGCAGACAAATTAAAAGTATTTGTAGGGCTCCTGTCGCCCAAGGTTGGAAGAAAAATAACAAAAATGTGTCAGATTTATGTCTCCCAAGTTTGGCAGACAAATTAAAAGTATTTGTAGGGCTCCTATCGCCCAAGTTTGTCAGAAAAATGAAAAAATGTGTCAGATTTCTGTAGCCCAAGTTTGGCAGACAAAAATAAGTGTTTGTAGGGCTCCTATCGCCCAAGTTTGGCAGAAAAATGAAAAAAATGTGTCAGATTTCTGTCTCCCAAGTTTGGCAGACAAATTAAAAGTATTTGTAGGGGTCCTGTCGCCCAAGTTTGGCAGAAAAATGACAAAAATGTGTCAGATTTATGTCGCCCAATTTTGGCAGACAAATTAAAAGTATTTGTAATGCTCCTGTCGCCCAAGTTTGGCAGAAAAATGAAAAAAATGTGTCAGATTTCTGTCTCCCAAGTTTGGCAGTCAAATTCAAAGTATTTGTAGGGCTTCTGTCGCCCAAGTTTGGCAGAAAAATGAAAAAAATGTGTCAGATTGCTGTCTCCCAAGTGTGGCAGAAAAATGATAAAAATGTGTCAGATTTCTGTCGCCCAAGTTTGGCAGACAAATTAAAAGTGTTTGTAGGGCTCCTGTCGCCCAAGTTTGGCAGAAAAATGAAAAAAACGTGTCAGATTGCTGTCGCCCAAGTTTGGCAGACAAATTAAAAGTGTTTGTAGGGCTCCTGTCGCCCAAGTTTGGCAGAAAAATGAAAAATATGTGTCAGATTTCTGTCGCCCAAGTTTGGCAGACAAATTAAAAGTATTTGTAGGGCTCCTATCGCCTAAGTTTGGCAGAAAAATAACAAAAATGTGTCAGATTTATGTCTCCCAAGTTTGGCAGACAAATTAAAAGTATTTGTAGGGCTCCTGTCGCCCAAGTTTGGCAGAAAAATGAAAAATATGTGTCAGATTTCTGTCGCCCAAGTTTGGCAGACAAATTAAAAGTATTTGTAGGGCTCCTATCGCCTAAGTTTGGCAGAAAAATAACAAAAATGTGTCAGATTTATGTCTCCCAAGTTTGGCAGACAAATTAAAAGTATTTGTAGGGCTCCTGTCGCTCAAGTTTGGCAGAAAAATGAAAAAAATGTGTCAGATTTCTGTCGCCCAAGTTTGGCAGACAAATTAAAAGTATTTGTAGGGCTCCTGTCGCCCAAGTTTGGCAGAAAAATGAAAAATATGTGTCAGATTTCTGTCGCCCAAGTTTGGCAGACAAATTAAAAGTATTTGTAGGGCTCCTATCGCCTAAGTTTGGCAGAAAAATAACAAAAATGTGTCAGATTTATGTCTCCCAAGTTTGGCAGACAAATTAAAAGTATTTGTAGGGCTCCTGTCGCCCAAGTTTGGCAGAAAAATGAAAAAATGTGTCAGATTTCTGTCGCCCAAGTTTGCAGACAAATTAAAAGTATTTGTTGGGCTCCTGTCGCCCAAGTTTGGCATAAAAATGACAAAAATGTGTCAGATTTCTGTCGCCCAAGTTTGGCAGATAAATTAAAAGTATTTTTAGGGCTCCTGTCGCCCAAGTTTGGCAGAAAAATGAAAAAAATGTGTCAGATTTCTGTCGCCCAAGTTTGGCAGACAAATTAAAAGTGTTTGTAGGGCTCCTATCGCCCAAGTTTGGCAGAAAAATGAAAAAAATGTGTCAGATTTCTGTCGCCCAAGTTTGGCAGACAAATTAAAAGTATTTGTAGGGTTCCTGTCGCCCAAGTTTGGCAGAAAAATGAAAAAAATGTGTCAGATTTCTGTCGCACAAGTTTGGCAGACAAATTAAAAGTGTTTGTAGGGCTCCTGTCGCCCAAGTTTGGAAGAAAAATGAAAAAAATGTGTCAGATTTCTGTCGCCCAAGTTTGGCAGACAAATTAAAAGTATTTGTAGGGCTCCTGTCGCCCAAGTTTGGCAGAAAAATGAAAAAAATGTGTCAGATTTCTGTCGCCCAAGTTTGGCAGACAAATTAAAAGTATTTGTAGGGCTCCTGTCGCCCAATTTTGGCAGAAAAATAACAAAAATGTGTCAGATTTATGTCGCCCAAGTTTGGCAGACAAATTAAAAGTATTTGTAGGGCTCCTGTCGCCCAAATTTGGCAGAAAAATGAAAAAAATGTGTCAAATTTCTGTCGCCCAAGTTTGGCAGACAAATTAAAAGTGTTTCATGGGCTCTTGTCGCCCAAGTTTGGCAGAAAAATGAAAAAAATGTGTCAGATTTCTGTCGCCCAAGTTTGGCAGACAAATTAAAAGTATTTGTAGGGCTCCTGTCGCCCAAGTTTTGCAGAAAAATGACAAAAATGTGTCAGATTTCTGTCGCCCAAGTTTGGCAGACAAATTGAAAGTGTTTGTAGGGCTCCTGTCGCCCAAGTTTGGAAGAAAAATGAAAAAAATGTGTCAGATTTCTGTCGCCCAAGTTTGGCAGACAAATTAAAAGTATTTGTAGGGCTCCTGTCGCGAAAGTTTGGCAGAAAAATGAAAAAAATGTGTCAGATTTCTGTCGCCCAAGTTTGGCAGACAAATTAAAAGTGTTTGTAGGGCTCCTGTCGCCCAAGTTTGGAAGAAAAATGAAAAAAATGTGTCAGATTTCTGTCGCCCAAGTTTGGCAGACAAATTAAAAGTATTTGTAGGGCTCCTGTCGCCCAAGTTTGGCAGAAAAATGACAAAAATGTGTCAGATTTCTGTCGCCCAAGTTTGGCAGACAAATTAAAAGTATTTGTAGGGCTCCTGTCGCCCAAGTTTGGCAGAAAAATGAAAAATATGTGTCAGATTTCTGTCGCCCATGTTTAGCAGACAAATTAAAAGTATTTGTAGGGCTCCTATCGCCTAAGTTTGGCAGAAAAATAACAAAAATGTGTCAGATTTATGTCTCCCAAGTTTGGCAGACAAATTAAAAGTATTTGTAGGGCTCCTGTCGCCCAAGTTTGGCAGAAAAATGAAAAAAATGTGTCAGATTTCTGTCGCCCAAGTTTGGCAGACAAATTAAAAGTATTTGTAGGGCTCCTGTCGCCCAAGGTTTGAAGAAAAATGAAAAAAATGTGTCAGATTTCTGTCGCCCAAGTTTGGCAGACAAATTAAAAGTATATGTTGGGCTCCTGTCGCCCAAGTTTGGCAGAAAAATGACAAAAATGTGTCAGATTTCTGTCGCCCAAGTTTGGCAGACAAATTAAAAGTATTAGTAGGGCTCCTGTCGCCCAAGTTTGGCAGAAAAATGAAAAAAATGTGTCAGATTTCTGTCGCCCAAGTTTGGCAGACAAATTAAAAGTGTTTGTAGGGCTCCTGTCGCCCAAGTTTGGAAGAAAAATGAAAAAAATGTGTCAGATTTCTGTCGCCCAAGTTTGGCAGACAAATTAAGAGTATTTGTAGGGCTCCTGTCGCCCAAGTTTTGCAGAAAAATGAAAAAAATGTGTCAGATTTCTGTCTCCCAAGTTTGGCAGACAAATTAAAAGTATTTGTTGGGCTCCTGTCGCCCAAGTTTGGAAGAAAAATGAAAAAAATGTGTCAGATTTCTGTCGCCCAAGTTTGGCAGACAAATTAAAAGTATTTGTAGGGCTGCTGTAGCCCAAGTTTTTTAAGAAAAATGAAAAAAATGTGTCAGATTTCTGTCGCCTAAGTTTGGCAGACAAATTAAAAGTATTTGTAGGGCTCCTGTCGCCCAAGTTTGGCAGAAAAATGAAAAAAATGTGTCAGATTTCTGTCGCCCAAGTTTGGCAGACAAATTAAAAGTGTTTGTAGGGCTCCTGTCGCCCAAGTTTGGAAGAAAAATGAAAAAAATGTGTCAGATTTCTGTCGCCCAAGATTGGCAGACAAATTAAAAGTATTTGTAGGGCTCCTGTCGCCCAAGTTTGGCAGAAAAATGACAAAAATGTGTCAGATTTCTGTCGCCCAAGTTTGGCAGACAAATTAAAAGTATTTCTAGGGCTCATGTCGCCAAGTTTGGCAGAAAAATGAAAAATATGTGTCAGATTTCTGTCGCCCAAGTTTGGCAGACAAATTAAAAGTGTTTGTAGGGCTCCTATCGCCCAAGTTTGGCAGAAAAATAACAAAAATGTGTCAGATTTCTGTCGCCCAAGTTTGGCAGACAAATTAAAAGTATTTGTAGGGCTGCTGTAGCCCAAGTTTTTTAAGAAAAATGAAAAAAATGTGTCAGATTTCTGTCGCCCAAGTTTGGCAGACAAATTGAAAGTGTTTGTAGGGCTCCTGTCGCCCAAGTTTGGAAGAAAAATGAAAAAAATGTGTCAGATTTCTGTCGCCCAAGTTTGGCAGACAAATTAAAAGTATTTGTAGGGCTCCTGTCGCGAAAGTTTGGCAGAAAAATGAAAAAAATGTGTCAGATTTCTGTCGCCCAAGTTTGGCAGACAAATTAAAAGTATTTGTAGGGCTCCTGTCGCCCAAGTTTGGAAGAAAAATGAAAAAAATGTGTCAGATTTCTGTCGCCCAAGTTTGGCAGACAAATTAAAAGTATATGTTGGGCTCCTGTCGCCCAAGTTTGGCAGAAAAATGACAAAAATGTGTCAGATTTCTGTCGCCCAAGTTTGGCAGACAAATTAAAAGTATTTGTAGGCTCCTGTCGCCCAAGTTTGGCAGAAAAATGAAAAAAATGTGTCAGATTTCTGTCGCCCAAGTTTGGCAGACAAATTAAAAGTGTTTGTAGGGCTCCTGTCGCCCAAGTTTTGCAGAAAAATTAAAAAAATGTGTCAGATTTCTGTCGCCCAAGTTTGGCAGACAAATTAAGAGTATTTGTAGGGCTCCTGTCGCCAAAGTTTTGCAGAAAAATGAAAAATATGTGTCAGATTTCTGTCGCCCAAGTTTGGCAGACAAATTAAAAGTGTTTGTAGGGCTCCTATCGCCCAAGTTTGGCAGAAAAATGACAAAAATGTGTCAGATTTCTGTCGCCTAAGTTTGGCAGACAAATTAAAAGTATTTGTAGGGCTCCTGTCGCCCAAGTTTGGCAGAAAAATGACAAAAATGTGTCAGATTTCTGTCGCCCAAGTTTGGCAGACAAATTAAAAGTATTTCTAGGGCTCATGTCGCCAAGTTTGGCAGAAAAATGAAAAATATGTGTCAGATTTCTGTCGCCCAAGTTTGGCAGACAAATTAAAAGTGTTTGTAGGGCTCCTATCGCCCAAGTTTGGCAGAAAAATAACAAAAATGTGTCAGATTTATGTCTCCCAAGTTTGGCAGACAAATTAAAAGTATATGTTGGGCTCCTGTCGCCCAAGTTTGGCAGAAAAATGACAAAAATGTGTCAGATTTCTGTCGCCCAAGTTTGGCAGACAAATTAAGAGTATTTGTAGGGCTCCTGTCACCCAAGTTTTGCAGAAAAATGAAAAAAATGTGTCAGATTTCTGTCGCCCAAGTTTGGCAGACAAATTAAAAGTGTTTGTAGGGCTCCTATCGCCCAAGTTTGGCAGAAAAATGAAAAAAATGTGTCAGATTTCTGTCGCCCAAGTTTGGCAGACAAATTAAAAGTATTTGTAGGGCTCCTGTCGCCCAAGTTTGGCATAAAAATGACAAAAATGTGTCAGATTTCTGTCGCCCAAGTTTGGCAGACAAATTAAAAGTATTTTTAGGGCTCCTGTCGCCCAAGTTTGGCAGAAAAATGAAAAAAATGTGTCAGATTTCTGTCGCCCAAGTTTGGCAGACAAATTAAAAGTGTTTGTAGGGCTCTTGTCGCCCAAGTTTGGAAGAAAAATGAAAAAAATGTGTCAGATTTCTGTCGCCCAAGTTTGGCAGACAAATTAAAAGTATTTGTAGGGCTCCTGTCGCCCAAGTTTGGCAGAAAAATAACAAAAATGTGTCAGATTTATGTCGCCCAAGTTTGGCAGACAAATTAAAAGTATTTGAAGGGCTCCTGTCGCCCAAGTTTGGCAGACAAATTAAAAGTGTTTGTAGGGCTCCTATCGCCCAAGTTTGGCAGAAAAATGAAAAAAATGTGTCAGATTTCTGTCGCCCAAGTTTGGCAGACAAATTAAAAGTATTTGTAGGCTCCTGTCGCCCAAGTTTGGAAGAAAAATGAAAAAAATGTGTCAGATTTCTGTCGCCCAAGTTTGGCAGACAAATTAAAAGTATTTGTAGGGCTCCTGTCGCCCAAGTTTGGCAGACAAATTAAAAGTGTTTGTAGGGCTCCTATCGCCCAAGTTTGGCAGAAAAATGAAAAAAATGTGTCAGATTTCTGTCGCCCAAGTTTGGCAGACAAATTAAAAGTATTTGTAGGCTCCTGTCGCCCAAGTTTGGCAGAAAAATGAAAAAAATGTGTCAGATTTCTGTCGCCCAAGTTTGGCAGACAAATTAAAAGTGTTTGTAGGGCTCCTGTCGCCCAAGTTTGGAAGAAAAATGAAAAAAATGTGTCAGATTTCTGTCGCCCAAGTTTGGCAGACAAATTAAAAGTGTTTGTAGGGCTCCTATCGCCCAAGTTTGGCAGAAAAATAACAAAAATGTGTCAGATTTCTGTCGCCCAAGTTTGGCAGACAAATTAAAAGTATTTGTAGGGCTGCTGTAGCCCAAGTTTTTTAAGAAAAATGAAAAAAATGTGTCAGATTTCTGTCGCCCAAGTTTGGCAGACAAATTGAAAGTGTTTGTAGGGCTCCTGTCGCCCAAGTTTGGAAGAAAAATGAAAAAAATGTGTCAGATTTCTGTCGCCCAAGTTTGGCAGACAAATTAAAAGTATTTGTAGGGCTCCTATCGCCCAAGTTTGGCAGAAAAATGACAAAAATGTGTCAGATTTCTGTCGCCCAAGTTTGGCAGACAAATTAAAAGTATTTGTTGGGCTCCTGTCGCCCAAGTTTGGCAGACAAATTAAAAGTATTTGTAGGGCTCCTGTCGCCCAAGGTTGGCAGAAAAATGAAAAAAATGTGTCAGATTTCTGTCGCCCAATTTTGGCAGACAAATTAAAAGTATATGTAGGGCTCCTGTCGCCCAAGTTTGGCAGAAAAATGACAAAAATGTGTCAGATTTCTGTCGCCTAAGTTTGGCAGACAAATTAAAAGTATATGTTGGGCTCCTGTCGCCCAAGGTTGGCAGAAAAATGAAGAAAATGTGTCAGATTTCTGTCGCCCAAGTTTGGCAGACAAATTAAAAGTGTTTGTAGGGCTCTTGTCGCCCAAGTTTGGAAGAAAAATGAAAAAAATGTGTCAGATTTCTGTCGCCCAAGTTTGGCAGACAAATTAAAAGTATTTGTAGGGCTCCTGTCGCCCAAGTTTGGCAGAAAAATAACAAAAATGTGTCAGATTTATGACGCCCAAGTTTGGCAGACAAATTAAAAGTATTTGAAGGGCTCCTGTCGCCCAAGTTTGGCAGAAAAATGAAAAAAATGTGTCAGATTTCTGTCGCCCAAGTTTGGCAGACAAATTAAAAGTATTTGTAGGGCTCCTGTCGCCCAAGTTTGGCAGACAAATTAAAAGTGTTTGTAGGGCTCCTATCGCCCAAGTTTGGCAGAAAAATGAAAAAAATGTGTCAGATTTCTGTCGCTTAAGTTTGGCAGACAAATTAAGAGTGTTTGTAGGGCTCCTATCGCCCAAGTTTGGCAGAAAAATGAAAAAAATGTGTCAGATTTCTGTCGCTTAAGTTTGGCAGACAAATTAAAAGTATTTGTAGGGCTCCTATCGCCCAAGTTTGGCAGAAAAATGAAAAAAATGTGTCAGATTTCTGTCGCCCAAGTTTGGCAGACAAATTAAAAGTATTTGTAGGGCTCCTGTCGCCCAAGGTTTGCAGAAAAATGAAAAAAATGTGTCAGATTTCTGTCGCCCAAGTTTGGCAGACAAATTAAAAGTATATGTTGGGCTCCTGTCGCCCAAGTTTGGCAGAAAAATGACAAAAATGTGTCAGATTTCTGTCGCCCAAGTTTGGCAGACAAATTAAAAGTATTTGTAGGCTCCTGTCGCCCAAGTTTGGAAGAAAAATGAAAAAAATGTGTCAGATTTCTGTCGCCCAAGATTGGCAGACAAATTAAAAGTGTTTGTAGGGCTCCTGTCGCCCAAGTTTGGAAGAAAAATTAAAAAAATGTGTCAGATTTCTGTCGCCCAAGTTTGGCAGACAAATTAAGAGTATTTGTAGGGCTCCTGTCGCCAAAGTTTTGCAGAAAAATGAAAAATATGTGTCAGATTTCTGTCGCCCAAGTTTGGCAGACAAATTAAAAGTGTTTGTAGGGCTCCTATCGCCCAAGTTTGGCAGAAAAATGACAAAAATGTGTCAGATTTCTGTCGCCTAAGTTTGGCAGACAAATTAAAAGTATTAGTAGGGCTCCTGTCGCCCAAGTTTGGCAGAAAAATGAAAAAAATGTGTCAGATTTCTGTCGCCCAAGTTTGGCAGACAAATTAAAAGTGTTTGTAGGGCTCCTGTCGCCCAAGTTTGGAAGAAAAATGAAAAAAATGTGTCAGATTTCTGTCGCCCAAGTTTGGCAGACAAATTAAGAGTATTTGTAGGGCTCCTGTCGCCCAAGTTTTGCAGAAAAATGAAAAAAATGTGTCAGATTTCTGTCGCCCAAGTTTGGCAGACAAATTAAAAGTATATGTAGGGCTCCTGTCGCCCAAGTTTGGCAGAAAAATGACAAAAATGTGTCAGATTTCTGTCTCCCAAGTTTGGCAGACAAATTAAAAGTATTTGTTGGGCTCCTGTCGCCCAAGTTTGGAAGAAAAATGAAAAAAATGTGTCAGATTTCTGTCGCCCAAGTTTGGCAGACAAATTAAAAGTATATGTAGGGCTCCTGTCGCCCAAGTTTGGCAGAAAAATGACAAAAATGTGTCAGATTTCTGTCGCCTAAGTTTGGCAGACAAATTAAAAGTATTTGTTGGGCTCCTGTCGCCCAAGTTTGGAAGAAAAATGAAAAAAATGTGTCAGATTTCTGTCGCCCAAGTTTGGCAGACAAATTAAAAGTATTTGTAGGGCTGCTGTAACCCAAGTTTTTTAAGAAAAATGAAAAAAATGTGTCAGATTTCTGTCGCCTAAGTTTGGCAGACAAATTAAAAGTATTTGTAGGGCTCCTGTCGCCCAAGTTTGGCAGAAAAATGAAAAAAATGTGTCAGATTTCTGTCGCCCAAGTTTGGCAGACAAATTAAAAGTGTTTGTAGGGCTCCTGTCGCCCAAGTTTGGAAGAAAAATGAAAAAAATGTGTCAGATTTCTGTCGCCCAAGTTTGGCAGACAAATTAAAAGTATTTGTAGGGCTCCTGTCGCCCAAGGTTGGCAGAAAAATGAAAAAAATGTGTCAGATTTCTGTCGCCCAAGTTTGGCAGACAAATTAAAAGTATATGTAGGGCTCCTGTCGCCCAAGTTTGGCAGAAAAATGACAAAAATGTGTCAGATTTCTGTCTCCCAAGTTTGGCAGACAAATTAAAAGTATTTGTTGGGCTCCTGTCGCCCAAGTTTGGAAGAAAAATGAAAAAAATGTGTCAGATTTCTGTCGCCCAAGTTTGGCAGACAAATTAAAAGTATTTGTAGGGCTGCTGTAGCCCAAGTTTTTTAAGAAAAATGAAAAAAATGTGTCAGATTTCTGTCGCCTAAGTTTGGCAGACAAATTAAAAGTATTTGTAGGGCTCCTGTCGCCCAAGTTTGGCAGAAAAATGAAAAAAATGTGTCAGATTTCTGTCGCCCAAGTTTGGCAGACAAATTAAAAGTGTTTGTAGGGCTCCTGTCGCCCAAGTTTGGAAGAAAAATGAAAAAAATGTGTCAGATTTCTGTCGCCCAAGATTGGCAGACAAATTAAAAGTATTTGTAGGGCTCCTGTCGCCCAAGTTTGGCAGAAAAATGACAAAAATGTGTCAGATTTCTGTCGCCCAAGTTTGGCAGACAAATTAAAAGTATTTCTAGGGCTCATGTCGCCAAGTTTGGCAGAAAAATGAAAAATATGTGTCAGATTTCTGTCGCCCAAGTTTGGCAGACAAATTAAAAGTGTTTGTAGGGCTCCTATCGCCCAAGTTTGGCAGAAAAATAACAAAAATGTGTCAGATTTATGTCTCCCAAGTTTGGCAGACAAATTAAAAGTATATGTTGGGCTCCTGTCGCCCAAGTTTGGCAGAAAAATGACAAAAATGTGTCAGATTTCTGTCGCCCAAGTTTGGCAGACAAATTAAGAGTATTTGTAGGGCTCCTGTCACCCAAGTTTTGCAGAAAAATGAAAAAAATGTGTCAGATTTCTGTCGCCCAAGTTTGGCAGACAAATTAAAAGTGTTTGTAGGGCTCCTATCGCCCAAGTTTGGCAGAAAAATGAAAAAAATGTGTCAGATTTCTGTCGCCCAAGTTTGGCAGACAAATTAAAAGTATTTGTAGGGCTCCTGTCGCCCAAGTTTGGCATAAAAATGACAAAAATGTGTCAGATTTCTGTCGCCCAAGTTTGGCAGACAAATTAAAAGTATTTTTAGGGCTCCTGTCGCCCAAGTTTGGCAGAAAAATGAAAAAAATGTGTCAGATTTCTGTCGCCCAAGTTTGGCAGACAAATTAAAAGTGTTTGTAGGGCTCTTGTCGCCCAAGTTTGGAAGAAAAATGAAAAAAATGTGTCAGATTTCTGTCGCCCAAGTTTGGCAGACAAATTAAAAGTATTTGTAGGGCTCCTGTCGCCCAAGTTTGGCAGAAAAATAACAAAAATGTGTCAGATTTATGTCGCCCAAGTTTGGCAGACAAATTAAAAGTATTTGAAGGGCTCCTGTCGCCCAAGTTTGGCAGAAAAATGAAAAAAATGTGTCAGATTTCTGTCGCCCAAGTTTGGCAGACAAATTAAAAGTATTTGTAGGGCTCCTGTCGCCCAAGTTTGGCAGACAAATTAAAAGTGTTTGTAGGGCTCCTATCGCCCAAGTTTGGCAGAAAAATGAAAAAAATGTGTCAGATTTCTGTCGCCCAAGTTTGGCAGACAAATTAAAAGTATTTGTAGGCTCCTGTCGCCCAAGTTTGGCAGAAAAATGAAAAAAATGTGTCAGATTTCTGTCGCCCAAGTTTGGCAGACAAATTAAAAGTATTTCTAGGGCTCATGTCGCCAAGTTTGGCAGAAAAATGAAAAATATGTGTCAGATTTCTGTCGCCCAAGTTTGGCAGACAAATTAAAAGTGTTTGTAGGGCTCCTATCGCCCAAGTTTGGCAGAAAAATAACAAAAATGTGTCAGATTTATGTCTCCCAAGTTTGGCAGACAAATTAAAAGTATATGTTGGGCTCCTGTCGCCCAAGTTTGGCAGAAAAATGACAAAAATGTGTCAGATTTCTGTCGCCCAAGTTTGGCAGACAAATTAAGAGTATTTGTAGGGCTCCTGTCACCCAAGTTTTGCAGAAAAATGAAAAAAATGTGTCAGATTTCTGTCGCCCAAGTTTGGCAGACAAATTAAAAGTGTTTGTAGGGCTCCTATCGCCCAAGTTTGGCAGAAAAATGAAAAAAATGTGTCAGATTTCTGTCGCCCAAGTTTGGCAGACAAATTAAAAGTATTTGTAGGGCTCCTGTCGCCCAAGTTTGGCATAAAAATGACAAAAATGTGTCAGATTTCTGTCGCCCAAGTTTGGCAGACAAATTAAAAGTATTTTTAGGGCTCCTGTCGCCCAAGTTTGGCAGAAAAATGAAAAAAATGTGTCAGATTTCTGTCGCCCAAGTTTGGCAGACAAATTAAAAGTGTTTGTAGGGCTCTTGTCGCCCAAGTTTGGAAGAAAAATGAAAAAAATGTGTCAGATTTCTGTCGCCCAAGTTTGGCAGACAAATTAAAAGTATTTGTAGGGCTCCTGTCGCCCAAGTTTGGCAGAAAAATAACAAAAATGTGTCAGATTTATGTCGCCCAAGTTTGGCAGACAAATTAAAAGTATTTGAAGGGCTCCTGTCGCCCAAGTTTGGCAGAAAAATGAAAAAAATGTGTCAGATTTCTGTCGCCCAAGTTTGGCAGACAAATTAAAAGTATTTGTAGGGCTCCTGTCGCCCAAGTTTGGCAGACAAATTAAAAGTGTTTGTAGGGCTCCTATCGCCCAAGTTTGGCAGAAAAATGAAAAAAATGTGTCAGATTTCTGTCGCCCAAGTTTGGCAGACAAATTAAAAGTATTTCTAGGGCTCATGTCGCCAAGTTTGGCAGAAAAATGAAAAATATGTGTCAGATTTCTGTCGCCCAAGTTTGGCAGACAAATTAAAAGTGTTTGTAGGGCTCCTATCGCCCAAGTTTGGCAGAAAAATAACAAAAATGTGTCAGATTTATGTCTCCCAAGTTTGGCAGACAAATTAAAAGTATATGTTGGGCTCCTGTCGCCCAAGTTTGGCAGAAAAATGACAAAAATGTGTCAGATTTCTGTCGCCCAAGTTTGGCAGACAAATTAAGAGTATTTGTAGGGCTCCTGTCACCCAAGTTTTGCAGAAAAATGAAAAAAATGTGTCAGATTTCTGTCGCCCAAGTTTGGCAGACAAATTAAAAGTGTTTGTAGGGCTCCTATCGCCCAAGTTTGGCAGAAAAATGAAAAAAATGTGTCAGATTTCTGTCGCCCAAGTTTGGCAGACAAATTAAAAGTATTTGTAGGGCTCCTGTCGCCCAAGTTTGGCATAAAAATGACAAAAATGTGTCAGATTTCTGTCGCCCAAGTTTGGCAGACAAATTAAAAGTATTTTTAGGGCTCCTGTCGCCCAAGTTTGGCAGAAAAATGAAAAAAATGTGTCAGATTTCTGTCGCCCAAGTTTGGCAGACAAATTAAAAGTGTTTGTAGGGCTCTTGTCGCCCAAGTTTGGAAGAAAAATGAAAAAAATGTGTCAGATTTCTGTCGCCCAAGTTTGGCAGACAAATTAAAAGTATTTGTAGGGCTCCTGTCGCCCAAGTTTGGCAGAAAAATAACAAAAATGTGTCAGATTTATGTCGCCCAAGTTTGGCAGACAAATTAAAAGTATTTGAAGGGCTCCTGTCGCCCAAGTTTGGCAGAAAAATGAAAAAAATGTGTCAGATTTCTGTCGCCCAAGTTTGGCAGACAAATTAAAAGTATTTGTAGGGCTCCTGTCGCCCAAGGTTGGCAGAAAAATGAAAAAAATGTGTCAGATTTCTGTCGCCCAAGTTTGGCAGACAAATTAAAAGTATTTGTAGGGCTCCTGTCGCCCAAGTTTGGCAGAAAAATAACAAAAATGTGTCAGATTTATGTCGCCCAAGTTTGGCAGACAAATTAAAAGTATTTGAAGGGCTCCTGTCGCCCAAGTTTGGCAGAAAAATGAAAAAAATGTGTCAGATTTCTGTCGCCCAAGTTTGGCAGACAAATTAAAAGTATTTGTTGGGCTCCTGTCGCCCAAGTTTGGCAGACAAATTAAAAGTATTTGTAGGGCTCCTGTCGCCCAAGGTTGGCAGAAAAATGAAAAAAATGTGTCAGATTTCTGTCGCCCAAGTTTGGCAGACAAATTAAAAGTATATGTAGGGCTCCTGTCGCCCAAGTTTGGCAGAAAAATGACAAAAATGTGTCAGATTTCTGTCGCCTAAGTTTGGCAGACAAATTAAAAGTATATGTTGGGCTCCTGTCGCCCAAGTTTGGCAGAAAAATGAAAAAAATGTGTCAGATTTCTGTCGCCCAAGTTTGGCAGACAAATTAAAAGTATTTGTAGGGCTCCTGTCGCCCAAGGTTGGCAGAAAAATGAAAAAAATGTGTCAGATTTCTGTCGCTCAAGTTTGGCAGACAAATTAAAAGTATTTGTAGGGCTCCTGTCGCCCAAGTTTGGCAGAAAAATAACAAAAATGTGTCAGATTTATGTCGCCCAAGTTTGGCAGACAAATTAAAAGTATTTGAAGGGCTCCTGTCGCCCAAGTTTGGCAGAAAAATGAAAAAAATGTGTCAGATTTCTGTCGCCCAAGTTTGGCAGACAAATTAAAAGTGTTTGTAGGGCTCCTATCGCCCAAGTTTGGCAGAAAAATAACAAAAATGTGTCAGATTTATGTCTCCCAAGTTTGGCAGACAAATTAAAAGTATATGTTGGGCTCCTGTCGCCCAAGTTTGGCAGAAAAATGACAAAAATGTGTCAGATTTCTGTCGCCCAAGTTTGGCAGACAAATTAAGAGTATTTGTAGGGCTCCTGTCACCCAAGTTTTGCAGAAAAATGAAAAAAATGTGTCAGATTTCTGTCGCCCAAGTTTGGCAGACAAATTAAAAGTGTTTGTAGGGCTCCTATCGCCCAAGTTTGGCAGAAAAATGAAAAAAATGTGTCAGATTTCTGTCGCCCAAGTTTGGCAGACAAATTAAAAGTATTTGTAGGGCTCCTGTCGCCCAAGTTTGGCATAAAAATGACAAAAATGTGTCAGATTTCTGTCGCCCAAGTTTGGCAGACAAATTAAAAGTATTTTTAGGGCTCCTGTCGCCCAAGTTTGGCAGAAAAATGAAAAAAATGTGTCAGATTTCTGTCGCCCAAGTTTGGCAGACAAATTAAAAGTGTTTGTAGGGCTCTTGTCGCCCAAGTTTGGAAGAAAAATGAAAAAAATGTGTCAGATTTCTGTCGCCCAAGTTTGGCAGACAAATTAAAAGTATTTGTAGGGCTCCTGTCGCCCAAGTTTGGCAGAAAAATAACAAAAATGTGTCAGATTTATGTCGCCCAAGTTTGGCAGACAAATTAAAAGTATTTGAAGGGCTCCTGTCGCCCAAGTTTGGCAGAAAAATGAAAAAAATGTGTCAGATTTCTGTCGCCCAAGTTTGGCAGACAAATTAAAAGTATTTGTAGGGCTCCTGTCGCCCAAGTTTGGCAGACAAATTAAAAGTGTTTGTAGGGCTCCTATCGCCCAAGTTTGGCAGAAAAATGAAAAAAATGTGTCAGATTTCTGTCGCCCAAGTTTGGCAGACAAATTAAAAGTATTTGTAGGCTCCTGTCGCCCAAGTTTGGCAGAAAAATGAAAAAAATGTGTCAGATTTCTGTCGCCCAAGTTTGGCAGACAAATTAAAAGTGTTTGTAGGGCTCCTGTCGCCCAAGTTTGGAAGAAAAATGAAAAAAATGTGTCAGATTTCTGTCGCCCAAGTTTGGCAGACAAATTAAGAGTATTTGTAGGGCTCCTGTCGCCAAAGTTTTGCAGAAAAATGAAAAATATGTGTCAGATTTCTGTCGCCCAAGTTTGGCAGACAAATTAAAAGTGTTTGTAGGGCTCCTATCGCCCAAGTTTGGCAGAAAAATGACAAAAATGTGTCAGATTTCTGTCGCCCAAGTTTGGCAGACAAATTAAAAGTATTTGTTGGGCTCCTGTCGCCCAAGTTTGGCAGAAAAATGAAAAAAATGTGTCAGATTTCTGTCGCCCAAGTTTGGCAGACAAATTAAAAGTATTTGTAGGGCTCCTGTCGCCCAAGGTTGGCAGAAAAATGAAAAAAATGTGTCAGATTTCTGTCGCCCAAGTTTGGCAGACAAATTAAAAGTATATGTAGGGCTCCTGTCGCCCAAGTTTGGCAGAAAAATGACAAAAATGTGTCAGATTTCTGTCTCCCAAGTTTGGCAGACAAATTAAAAGTATTTGTAGGGCTCCTGTCGCCCAAGGTTGGCAGAAAAATGAAAAAAATGTGTCAGATTTCTGTCGCCCAAGTTTGGCAGACAAATTAAAAGTATATGTAGGGCTCCTGTCGCCCAAGTTTGGCAGAAAAATGACAAAAATGTGTCAGATTTCTGTCGCCTAAGTTTGGCAGACAAATTAAAAGTATATGTTGGGCTCCTGTCGCCCAAGGTTGGCAGAAAAATGAAGAAAATGTGTCAGATTTCTGTCGCCCAAGTTTGGCAGACAAATTAAAAGTGTTTGTAGGGCTCTTGTCGCCCAAGTTTGGAAGAAAAATGAAAAAAATGTGTCAGATTTCTGTCGCCCAAGTTTGGCAGACAAATTAAAAGTATTTGTAGGGCTCCTGTCGCCCAAGTTTGGCAGAAAAATAACAAAAATGTGTCAGATTTATGTCGCCCAAGTTTGGCAGACAAATTAAAAGTATTTGAAGGGCTCCTGTCGCCCAAGTTTGGCAGAAAAATGAAAAAAATGTGTCAGATTTCTGTCGCCCAAGTTTGGCAGACAAATTAAAAGTATTTGTAGGGCTCCTGTCGCCCAAGTTTGGCAGACAAATTAAAAGTGTTTGTAGGGCTCCTATCGCCCAAGTTTGGCAGAAAAATGAAAAAAATGTGTCAGATTTCTGTCGCTTAAGTTTGGCAGACAAATTAAGAGTGTTTGTAGGGCTCCTATCGCCCAAGTTTGGCAGAAAAATGAAAAAAATGTGTCAGATTTCTGTCGCTTAAGTTTGGCAGACAAATTAAAAGTATTTGTAGGGCTCCTATCGCCCAAGTTTGGCAGAAAAATGAAAAAAATGTGTCAGATTTCTGTCGCCCAAGTCTGGCAGACAAATTAAAAGTATTTGTAGGGCTCCTGTCGCCCAAGGTTTGCAGAAAAATGAAAAAAATGTGTCAGATTTCTGTCGCCCAAGTTTGGCAGACAAATTAAAAGTATATGTTGGGCTCCTGTCGCCCAAGTTTGGCAGAAAAATGACAAAAATGTGTCAGATTTCTGTCGCCCAAGTTTGGCAGACAAATTAAAAGTATTTGTAGGCTCCTGTCGCCCAAGTTTGGCAGAAAAATGAAAAAAATGTGTCAGATTTCTGTCGCCCAAGTTTGGCAGACAAATTAAAAGTGTTTGTAGAGCTCCTGTCGCCCAAGTTTGGAAGAAAAATTAAAAAAATGTGTCAGATTTCTGTCGCCCAAGTTTGGCAGACAAATTAAGAGTATTTGTAGGGCTCCTGTCGCCAAAGTTTTGCAGAAAAATGAAAAATATGTGTCAGATTTCTGTCGCCCAAGTTTGGCAGACAAATTAAAAGTGTTTGTAGGGCTCCTATCGCCCAAGTTTGGCAGAAAAATGACAAAAATGTGTCAGATTTCTGTCGCCTAAGTTTGGCAGACAAATTAAAAGTATTAGTAGGGCTCCTGTCGCCCAAGTTTGGCAGAAAAATGAAAAAAATGTGTCAGATTTCTGTCGCCCAAGTTTGGCAGACAAATTAAAAGTGTTTGTAGGGCTCCTGTCGCCCAAGTTTGGAAGAAAAATGAAAAAAATGTGTCAGATTTCTGTCGCCCAAGTTTGGCAGACAAATTAAGAGTATTTGTAGGGCTCCTGTCGCCCAAGTTTTGCAGAAAAATGAAAAAAATGTGTCAGATTTCTGTCTCCCAAGTTTGGCAGACAAATTAAAAGTATTTGTTGGGCTCCTGTCGCCCAAGTTTGGAAGAAAAATGAAAAAAATGTGTCAGATTTCTGTCGCCCAAGTTTGGCAGACAAATTAAAAGTATTTGTAGGGCTGCTGTAGCCCAAGTTTTTTAAGAAAAATGAAAAAAATGTGTCAGATTTCTGTCGCCTAAGTTTGGCAGACAAATTAAAAGTATTTGTAGGGCTCCTGTCGCCCAAGTTTGGCAGAAAAATGAAAAAAATGTGTCAGATTTCTGTCGCCCAAGTTTGGCAGACAAATTAAAAGTGTTTGTAGGGCTCCTGTCGCCCAAGTTTGGAAGAAAAATGAAAAAAATGTGTCAGATTTCTGTCGCCCAAGATTGGCAGACAAATTAAAAGTATTTGTAGGGCTCCTGTCGCCCAAGTTTGGCAGAAAAATGACAAAAATATGTCAGATTTCTGTCTCCCAAGTTTGGCAGACAAATTAAAAGTATTTCTAGGGCTCATGTCGCCAAGTTTGGCAGAAAAATGAAAAAAATGTGTCAGATTTCTGTCGCCCAAGTTTGGCAGACAAATTAAAAGTGTTTGTAGGGCTCCTATCGCCCAAGTTTGGCAGAAAAATAACAAAAATGTGTCAGATTTATGTCTCCCAAGTTTGGCAGACAAATTAAAAGTATATGTTGGGCTCCTGTCGCCCAAGTTTGGCAGTTTGGCAGAAAAATGACAAAAATGTGTCAGATTTCTGTCGCCCAAGTTTGGCAGACAAATTAAGAGTATTTGTAGGGCTCCTGTCACCCAAGTTTTGCAGAAAAATGAAAAAAATGTGTCAGATTTCTGTCGCCCAAGTTTGGCAGACAAATTAAAAGTGTTTGTAGGGCTCCTATCGCCCAAGTTTGGCAGAAAAATGAAAAAAATGTGTCAGATTTCTGTCGCCCAAGTTTGGCAGACAAATTAAAAGTGTTTGTAGGGCTCCTGTCGCCCAAGTTTGCATAAAAATGACAAAAATGTGTCAGATTTCTGTCGCCCAAGTTTGGCAGACAAATTAAAAGTATTTTTAGGGCTCCTGTCGCCCAAGTTTGGCAGAAAAATGAAAAAAATGTGTCAGATTTCTGTCGCCCAAGTTTGGCAGACAAATTAAAAGTGTTTGTAGGGCTCTTGTCGCCCAAGTTTGGAAGAAAAATGAAAAAAATGTGTCAGATTTCTGTCGCCCAAGTTTGGCAGACAAATTAAAAGTATTTGTAGGGCTCCTGTCGCCCAAGTTTGGCAGAAAAATAACAAAAGTGTGTCAGATTTATGTCGCCCAAGTTTGGCAGACAAATTAAAAGTATTTGAAGGGCTCCTGTCGCCCAAGTTTGGCAGAAAAATGAAAAAAATGTGTCAGATTTCTGTCGCCCAAGTTTGGCAGACAAATTAAAAGTATTTGTAGGGCTCCTGTCGCCCAAGTTTGGCAGACAAATTAAAAGTGTTTGTAGGGCTCCTATCGCCCAAGTTTGGCAGAAAAATGAAAAAAATGTGTCAGATTTCTGTCGCTTAAGTTTGGCAGACAAATTAAGAGTGTTTGTAGGGCTCCTATCGCCCAAGTTTGGCAGAAAAATGAAAAAAATGTGTCAGATTTCTGTCGCTTAAGTTTGGCAGACAAATTAAAAGTATTTGTAGGGCTCCTATCGCCCAAGTTTGGCAGAAAAATGAAAAAAATGTGTCAGATTTCTGTCGCCCAAGTCTGGCAGACAAATTAAAAGTATTTGTAGGGCTCCTGTCGCCCAAGTTTGGCAGAAAAATAACAAAAGGGTGTCAGATTTCTGTAGCCCAAGTTTGGCGGACAAATTAAAAGTATTTGTAGGGCTCCTGTCGCCCAAGTTTTGCAGAAAAATGAAAAAAATGTGTTAGATTTCTGTCTCCCAAGTTTGCAGACAAATTAAAAGTATTTGTTGGGCTCCTGTCGCCCAAGTTTGGCATAAAAATGACAAAAATGTGTCAGATTTCTGTCGCCCAAGTTTGGCAGATAAATTAAAAGTATTTTTAGGGCTCCTGTCGCCCAAGTTTGGCAGAAAAATGAAAAAAATGTGTCAGATTTCTGTCGCCCAAGTTTGGCAGACAAATTAAAAGTGTTTGTAGGGCTCCTATCGCCCAAGTTTGGCAGAAAAATGAAAAAAATGTGTCAGATCTCTGTCGCCCAAGTTTGGCAGACAAATTAAAAGTATATGTTGGGCTCCTGTCGCCCAAGTTTGGCAGAAAAATGAAAAATATGTGTCAGATTTCTGTCGCCCAAGTTTGGCAGACAAATTAAAAGTATTTGTAGGGCTCCTGTCGCCCAAGTTTGGCAGACAAATTAAGAGTGTTTGTAGGGCTCCTATCGCCCAAGTTTGGCAGAAAAATGAAAAAAATGTGTCAGATTTCTGTCGCTTAAGTTTGGCAGACAAATTAAAAGTATTTGTAGGGCTCCTATCGCCCAAGTTTGGCAGAAAAATGAAAAAAATGTGTCAGATTTCTGTCGCCCAAGTCTGGCAGACAAATTAAAAGTATTTGTAGGGCTCCTGTCGCCCAAGTTTGGCAGAAAAATAACAAAAGTGTGTCAGATTTCTGTCGCTTAAGTTTGGCAGACAAATTAAAAGTATTTGTAGGGCTCCTATCGCCCAAGTTTGGCAGAAAAATGAAAAAAATGTGTCAGATTTCTGTCGCCCAAGTCTGGCAGACAAATTAAAAGTATTTGTAGGGCTCCTGTCGCCCAAGGTTTGCAGAAAAATGAAAAAAATGTGTCAGATTTCTGTCGCCCAAGTTTGGCAGACAAATTAAAAGTATATGTTGGGCTCCTGTCGCCCAAGTTTGGCAGAAAAATGAAAAAAATGTGTCAGATTTCTGTCGCCCAAGTTTGGCAGACAAATTAAGAGTATTTGTAGGGCTCCTGTCGCCCAAGTTTGGAAGAAAAATGAAAAAAATGTGTCAGATTTCTGTCGCCCAAGTTTGGCAGACAAATTAAGAGTATTTGTAGGGCTCCTGTCGCCCAAGTTTGGAAGAAAAATGAAAAAAATGTGTCAGATTTCTGTCGCCCAAGTTTGGCAGACAAATTAAAAGTGTTTGTAGGGCTCCTATCGCCCAAGTTTGGCAGAAAAATGAAAAAATGTGTCAGATTTCTGTCGCCCAAGTTTGGCAGACAAATTAAGAGTATTTGTAGGGCTCCTGTCGCCCAAGTTTGGAAGAAAAATGAAAAAAATGTGTCAGATTTCTGTCGCCCAAGTTTGGCAGACAAATTAAAAGTATTTGTAGGGCTCCTGTCGCCCAAGTTTGGCAGACAAATTAAAAGTGTTTGTAGGGCTCCTATCGCCCAAGTTTGGCAGAAAAATGAAAAAAATGTGTCAGATTCCTGTCGCTTAAGTTTGGCAGACAAATTAAGAGTGTTTGTAGGGCTCCTATCGCCCAAGTTTGGCAGAAAAATGAAAAAAATGTGTCAGATTTCTGTCGCTTAAGTTTGGCAGACAAATTAAAAGTATTTGTAGGGCTCCTATCGCCCAAGTTTGGCAGAAAAATGAAAAAAATGTGTCAGATTTCTGTCGCCCAAGTCTGGCAGACAAATTAAAAGTATTTGTAGGGCTCCTGTCGCCCAAGTTTGGCAGAAAAATAACAAAAGTGTGTCAGATTTCTGTAGCCCAAGTTTGGCGGACAAATTAAAAGTATTTGTAGGGCTCCTGTCGCCCAAGTTTTGCAGAAAAATGAAAAAAATGTGTTAGATTTCTGTCTCCCAAGTTTGCAGACAAATTAAAAGTATTTGTTGGGCTCCTGTCGCCCAAGTTTGGCATAAAAATGACAAAAATGTGTCAGATTTCTGTCGCCCAAGTTTGGCAGATAAATTAAAAGTATTTTTAGGGCTCCTGTCGCCCAAGTTTGGCAGAAAAATGAAAAAAATGTGTCAGATTTCTGTCGCCCAAGTTTGGCAGACAAATTAAAAGTGTTTGTAGGGCTCCTATCGCCCAAGTTTGGCAGAAAAATGAAAAAAATGTGTCAGATCTCTGTCGCCCAAGTTTGGCAGACAAATTAAAAGTATATGTTGGGCTCCTGTCGCCCAAGTTTGGCAGAAAAATGAAAAATATGTGTCAGATTTCTGTCGCCCAAGTTTGGCAGACAAATTAAAAGTATTTGTAGGGCTCCTGTCGCCCAAGTTTGGCAGACAAATTAAGAGTGTTTGTAGGGCTCCTATCGCCCAAGTTTGGCAGAAAAATGAAAAAAATGTGTCAGATTTCTGTCGCTTAAGTTTGGCAGACAAATTAAAAGTATTTGTAGGGCTCCTATCGCCCAAGTTTGGCAGAAAAATGAAAAAAATGTGTCAGATTTCTGTCGCCCAAGTCTGGCAGACAAATTAAAAGTATTTGTAGGGCTCCTGTCGCCCAAGTTTGGCAGAAAAATAACAAAAGTGTGTCAGATTTCTGTCGCTTAAGTTTGGCAGACAAATTAAAAGTATTTGTAGGGCTCCTATCGCCCAAGTTTGGCAGAAAAATGAAAAAAATGTGTCAGATTTCTGTCGCCCAAGTCTGGCAGACAAATTAAAAGTATTTGTAGGGCTCCTGTCGCCCAAGGTTTGCAGAAAAATGAAAAAAATGTGTCAGATTTCTGTCGCCCAAGTTTGGCAGACAAATTAAAAGTATATGTTGGGCTCCTGTCGCCCAAGTTTGGCAGAAAAATGAAAAAAATGTGTCAGATTTCTGTCGCCCAAGTTTGGCAGACAAATTAAAAGTATATGTTGGGCTCCTGTCGCCCAAGTTTGGCAGAAAAATGAAAAAAATGTGTCAGATTTCTGTCGCCCAAGTTTGGCAGACAAATTAAGAGTATTTGTAGGGCTCCTGTCGCCCAAGTTTGGAAGAAAAATGAAAAAAATGTGTCAGATTTCTGTCGCCCAAGTTTGGCAGACAAATTAAAAGTATTTGTAGGGCTCCTGTCGCCCAAGTTTGGCAGACAAATTAAAAGTGTTTGTAGGGCTCCTATCGCCCAAGTTTGGCAGAAAAATGAAAAAAATGTGTCAGATTTCTGTCGCTTAAGTTTGGCAGACAAATTAAGAGTGTTTGTAGGGCTCCTATCGCCCAAGTTTGGCAGAAAAATGAAAAAAATGTGTCAGATTTCTGTCGCTTAAGTTTGGCAGACAAATTAAAAGTATTTGTAGGGCTCCTATCGCCCAAGTTTGGCAGAAAAATGAAAAAAATGTGTCAGATTTCTGTCGCCCAAGTCTGGCAGACAAATTAAAAGTATTTGTAGGGCTCCTGTCGCCCAAGTTTGGCAGAAAAATAACAAAAGTGTGTCAGATTTCTGTAGCCCAAGTTTGGCGGACAAATTAAAAGTATTTGTAGGGCTCCTGTCGCCCAAGTTTTGCAGAAAAATGAAAAAAATGTGTTAGATTTCTGTCTCCCAAGTTTGCAGACAAATTAAAAGTATTTGTTGGGCTCCTGTCGCCCAAGTTTGGCATAAAAATGACAAAAATGTGTCAGATTTCTGTCGCCCAAGTTTGGCAGATAAATTAAAAGTATTTTTAGGGCTCCTGTCGCCCAAGTTTGGCAGAAAAATGAAAAAAATGTGTCAGATTTCTGTCGCCCAAGTTTGGCAGACAAATTAAAAGTGTTTGTAGGGCTCCTATCGCCCAAGTTTGGCAGAAAAATGAAAAAAATGTGTCAGATCTCTGTCGCCCAAGTTTGGCAGACAAATTAAAAGTATATGTTGGGCTCCTGTCGCCCAAGTTTGGCAGAAAAATGAAAAATATGTGTCAGATTTCTGTCGCCCAAGTTTGGCAGACAAATTAAAAGTATTTGTAGGGCTCCTGTCGCCCAAGTTTGGCAGACAAATTAAGAGTGTTTGTAGGGCTCCTATCGCCCAAGTTTGGCAGAAAAATGAAAAAAATGTGTCAGATTTCTGTCGCTTAAGTTTGGCAGACAAATTAAAAGTATTTGTAGGGCTCCTATCGCCCAAGTTTGGCAGAAAAATGAAAAAAATGTGTCAGATTTCTGTCGCCCAAGTCTGGCAGACAAATTAAAAGTATTTGTAGGGCTCCTGTCGCCCAAGTTTGGCAGAAAAATAACAAAAGTGTGTCAGATTTCTGTCGCTTAAGTTTGGCAGACAAATTAAAAGTATTTGTAGGGCTCCTATCGCCCAAGTTTGGCAGAAAAATGAAAAAAATGTGTCAGATTTCTGTCGCCCAAGTCTGGCAGACAAATTAAAAGTATTTGTAGGGCTCCTGTCGCCCAAGGTTTGCAGAAAAATGAAAAAAATGTGTCAGATTTCTGTCGCCCAAGTTTGGCAGACAAATTAAAAGTATATGTTGGGCTCCTGTCGCCCAAGTTTGGCAGAAAAATGAAAAAAATGTGTCAGATTTCTGTCGCCCAAGTTTGGCAGACAAATTAAGAGTATTTGTAGGGCTCCTGTCGCCCAAGTTTGGAAGAAAAATGAAAAAAATGTGTCAGATTTCTGTCGCCCAAGTTTGGCAGACAAATTAAAAGTGTTTGTAGGGCTCCTATCGCCCAAGTTTGGCAGAAAAATGAAAAAATGTGTCAGATTTCTGTAGCCCAAGTTTGGCGGACAAATTAAAAGTATATGTTGGGCTCCTGTCGCCCAAGTTTGGCAGAAAAATGAAAAAAATGTGTCAGATTTCTGTCGCCCAAGTTTGGCAGACAAATTAAGAGTATTTGTAGGGCTCCTATCGCCCAAGTTTGGCAGAAAAATGAAAAAAATGTGTCAGATTTCTGTCGCTTAAGTTTGGCAGACAAATTAAAAGTATTTGTAGGGCTCCTATCGCCCAAGTTTGGCAGAAAAATGAAAAACATGTGTCAGATTTCTGTCGCCCAAGTCTGGCAGACAAATTAAAAGTATTTGTAGGGCTCCTGTCGCCCAAGTTTGGCAGAAAAATAACAAAAGTGTGTCAGATTTCTGTAGCCCAAGTTTGGCGGACAAATTAAAAGTATTTGTAGGGCTCCTGTCGCCCAAGTTTTGCAGAAAAATGAAAAAAATGTGTTAGATTTCTGTCTCCCAAGTTTGCAGACAAATTAAAAGTATATGTTGGGCTCCTGTCGCCCAAGTTTGGCAGAAAAATGAAAAAAATGTGTCAGATTTCTGTCGCCCAAGTCTGGCAGACAAATTAAAAGTATTTGTAGGGCTCCTGTCGCCCAAGTTTGGCAGAAAAATAACAAAAGTGTGTCAGATTTCTGTCGCTTAAGTTTGGCAGACAAATTAAAAGTATTTGTAGGGCTCCTATCGCCCAAGTTTGGCAGAAAAATGAAAAAAATGTGTCAGATTTCTGTCGCCCAAGTCTGGCAGACAAATTAAAAGTATTTGTAGGGCTCCTGTCGCCCAAGGTTTGCAGAAAAATGAAAAAAATGTGTCAGATTTCTGTCGCCCAAGTTTGGCAGACAAATTAAAAGTATATGTTGGGCTCCTGTCGCCCAAGTTTGGCAGAAAAATGAAAAAAATGTGTCAGATTTCTGTCGCCCAAGTTTGGCAGACAAATTAAAAGTATATGTTGGGCTCCTGTCGCCCAAGTTTGGCATAAAAATGACAAAAATGTGTCAGATTTCTGTCGCCCAAGTTTGGCAGATAAATTAAAAGTATTTTTAGGGCTCCTGTCGCCCAAGTTTGGCAGAAAAATGAAAAAAATGTGTCAGATTTCTGTCGCCCAAGTTTGGCAGACAAATTAAAAGTGTTTGTAGGGCTCCTATCGCCCAAGTTTGGCAGAAAAATGAAAAAAATGTGTCAGATCTCTGTCGCCCAAGTTTGGCAGACAAATTAAAAGTATATGTTGGGCTCCTGTCGCCCAAGTTTGGCAGAAAAATGAAAAATATGTGTCAGATTTCTGTCGCCCAAGTTTGGCAGACAAATTAAAAGTATTTGTAGGGCTCCTGTCGCCCAAGTTTGGCAGACAAATTAAGAGTGTTTGTAGGGCTCCTATCGCCCAAGTTTGGCAGAAAAATGAAAAAAATGTGTCAGATTTCTGTCGCTTAAGTTTGGCAGACAAATTAAAAGTATTTGTAGGGCTCCTATCGCCCAAGTTTGGCAGAAAAATGAAAAAAATGTGTCAGATTTCTGTCGCCAAAGTCTGGCAGACAAATTAAAAGTATTTGTAGGGCTCCTGTCGCCCAAGTTTGGCAGAAAAATAACAAAAGTGTGTCAGATTTCTGTCGCTTAAGTTTGGCAGACAAATTAAAAGTATTTGTAGGGCTCCTATCGCCCAAGTTTGGCAGAAAAATGAAAAAAATGTGTCAGATTTCTGTCGCCCAAGTCTGGCAGACAAATTAAAAGTATTTGTAGGGCTCCTGTCGCCCAAGGTTTGCAGAAAAATGAAAAAAATGTGTCAGATTTCTGTCGCCCAAGTTTGGCAGACAAATTAAAAGTATATGTTGGGCTCCTGTCGCCCAAGTTTGGCAGAAAAATGAAAAAAATGTGTCACATTTCTGTCGCCCAAGTTTGGCAGACAAATTAAGAGTATTTGTAGGGCTCCTGTCGCCCAAGTTTGGAAGAAAAATGAAAAAAATGTGTCAGATTTCTGTCGCCCAAGTTTGGCAGACAAATTAAAAGTGTTTGTAGGGCTCCTATCGCCCAAGTTTGGCAGAAAAATGAAAAAATGTGTCAGATTTCTGTAGCCCAAGTTTGGCGGACAAATTAAAAGTATTTGTAGGGCTCCTGTCGCCCAAGTTTTGCAGAAAAATGAAAAAAATGTGTTAGATTTCTGTCTCCCAAGTTTGCAGACAAATTAAAAGTATTTGTTGGGCTCCTGTCGCCCAAGTTTGGCATAAAAATGACAAAAATGTGTCAGATTTCTGTCGCCCAAGTTTGGCAGATAAATTAAAAGTATTTTTAGGGCTCCTGTCGCCCAAGTTTGGCAGAAAAATGAAAAAAATGTGTCAGATTTCTGTCGCCCAAGTTTGGCAGACAAATTAAAAGTGTTTGTAGGGCTCCTATCGCCCAAGTTTGGCAGAAAAATGAAAAAAATGTGTCAGATCTCTGTCGCCCAAGTTTGGCAGACAAATTAAAAGTATATGTTGGGCTCCTGTCGCCCAAGTTTGGCAGAAAAATGAAAAATATGTGTCAGATTTCTGTCGCCCAAGTTTGGCAGACAAATTAAAAGTGTTTGTAGGGCTCCTATCGCCCAAGTTTGGCAGAAAAATAACAAAAATGTGTCAGATTTATGTCTCCCAAGTTTGGCAGACAAATTAAAAGTATATGTTGGGCTCCTGTCGCCCAAGTTTGGCAGTTTGGCAGAAAAATGACAAAAATGTGTCAGATTTCTGTCGCCCAAGTTTGGCAGACAAATTAAGAGTATTTGTAGGGCTCCTGTCACCCAAGTTTTGCAGAAAAATGAAAAAAATGTGTCAGATTTCTGTCGCCCAAGTTTGGCAGACAAATTAAAAGTGTTTGTAGGGCTCCTATCGCCCAAGTTTGGCAGAAAAATGAAAAAAATGTGTCAGATTTCTGTCGCCCAAGTTTGGCAGACAAATTAAAAGTATTTGTAGGGCTCCTGTCGCCCAAGTTTGGCATAAAAATGACAAAAATGTGTCAGATTTCTGTCGCCCAAGTTTGGCAGACAAATTAAAAGTATTTTTAGGGCTCTTGTCGCCCAAGTTTGGCAGAAAAATGAAAAAAATGTGTCAGATTTCTGTCGCCCAAGTTTGGCAGACAAATTAAAAGTGTTTGTAGGGCTCTTGTCGCCCAAGTTTGGCAGTAAAATGACAAAAATGTGTCAGATTTCTGTCGCCCAAGTTTGGCAGACAAATTAAAAGTATTTCTAGGGCTCATGTCGCCAAGTTTGGCAGAAAAATGAAAAATATGTGTCAGATTTCTGTCGCCCAAGTTTGGCAGACAAATTAAAAGTGTTTGTAGGGCTCCTATCGCCCAAGTTTGGCAGAAAAATAACAAAAATGTGTCAGATTTATGTCTCCCAAGTTTGGCAGACAAATTAAAAGTATATGTTGGGCTCCTGTCGCCCAAGTTTGGCAGTTTGGCAGAAAAATGACAAAAATGTGTCAGATTTCTGTCGCCCAAGTTTGGCAGACAAATTAAGAGTATTTGTAGGGCTCCTGTCACCCAAGTTTTGCAGAAAAATGAAAAAAATGTGTCAGATTTCTGTCTCCCAAGTTTGGCAGACAAATTAAAAGTGTTTGTAGGGCTCCTATCGCCCAAGTTTGGCAGAAAAATGAAAAAAATGTGTCAGATTTCTGTCGCCCAAGTTTGGCAGACAAATTAAAAGTATTTGTAGGGCTCCTGTCGCCCAAGTTTGGCATAAAAATGACAAAAATGTGTCAGATTTCTGTCGCCCAAGTTTGGCAGACAAATTAAAAGTACTTTTAGGGCTCCTGTCGCCCAAGTTTGGCAGAAAAATGAAAAAAATGTGTCAGATTTCTGTCGCCCAAGTTTGGCAGACAAATTAAAAGTGTTTGTAGGGCTCTTGTCGCCAAAGTTTGGAAGAAAAATGAAAAAAATGTGTCAGATTTCTGTCGCCCAAGTTTGGCAGACAAATTAAAAGTATTTGTAGGGCTCCTGTCGCCCAAGTTTGGCAGAAAAATAACAAAAATGTGTCAGATTTATGTCGCCCAAGTTTGGCAGACAAATTAAAAGTATTTGAAGGGCTCCTGTCGCCCAAGTTTGGCAGAAAAATGAAAAAAATGTGTCAGATTTCTGTCGCCCAAGTTTGGCAGACAAATTAAAAGTATTTGTAGGGCTCCTGTCGCCCAAGTTTGGCAGACAAATTAAAAGTGTTTGTAGGGCTCCTATCGCCCAAGTTTGGCAGAAAAATGAAAAAAATGTGTCAGATTTCTGTCGCTTAAGTTTGGCAGACAAATTAAGAGTGTTTGTAGGGCTCCTATCGCCCAAGTTTGGCAGAAAAATGAAAAAAATGTGTCAGATTTCTGTCGCTTAAGTTTGGCAGACAAATTAAAAGTATTTGTAGGGCTCCTATCGCCCAAGTTTGGCAGAAAAATGAAAAAAATGTGTCAGATTTCTGTCGCCCAAGTCTGGCAGACAAATTAAAAGTATATGTTGGGCTCCTGTCGCCCAAGGTTGGCAGAAAAATGAAGAAAATGTGTCAGATTTCTGTCGCCCAAGTTTGGCAGACAAATTAAAAGTGTTTGTAGGGCTCTTGTCGCCCAAGTTTGGAAGAAAAATGAAAAAAATGTGTCAGATTTCTGTCGCCCAAGTTTGGCAGACAAAATAAAAGTATTTGTAGGGCTCCTGTCGCCCAAGGTTGGCAGAAAAAAAAAATGTGTCAGATTTCTGTCGCCCAAGTTTGGCAGACAAATTAAAAGTATTTGTAGGGCTCCTATCGCCCAAGTTTGGCAGAAAAATAACAAAAATGTGTCATATTTATGTCTCCCAAGTTTGGCAGACAAATTAAAAGTATTTGAAGGGCTCCTGTCGCCCAAGTTTGGCAGAAAATGAAAAAAATGTGTCAGATTTCTGTCGCCCAAGTTTGGCAGACAAATTAAAAGTATTTGTAGGGCTCCTATCGCCCAAGTTTGGCAGAAAAATAACAAAAATGTGTCATATTTATGTCTCCCAAGTTTGGCAGACAAATTAAAAGTATTTGAAGGGCTCCTGTCGCCCAAGTTTGGCAGAAAATGAAAAAAATGTGTCAGATTTCTGTCGCCCAAGTTTGGCAGACAAATTAAAAGTATTTGTAGGGCTCCTGTCGCCCAAGTTTGGCAGAAAAATGAAAAAAATGTGTCAGATTTCTGTCGCCCAAGTTTGGCAGACAAATTAAAAGTATTTGTAGGGCTCCTGTCGCCCAAGGTTGGAAGAAAAATAACAAAAATGTGTCAGATTTATGTCTCCCAAGTTTGGCAGACAAATTAAAAGTATTTGAAGGGCTCCTGTCGCCCAAGTTTGGCAGAAAATGAAAAAAATGTGTCAGATTTCTGTCGCCCAAGTTTGGCAGACAAATTAAAAGTATTTGTAGGGCTCCTGTCGCCCAAGGTTGGCAGAAAAAAAAAATGTGTCAGATTTCTGTCGCCCAAGTTTGGCAGACAAATTAAAAGTGTTTGTAGGGCTCCTGTCGCCCAAGTTTGGAAGAAAAATGAAAAAAATGTGTCAGATTTCTGTCGCCCAAGTTTGGCAGACAAATTAAAAGTATTTGTAGAGCTCCTGTCGCCCAAGTTTGGCAGAAAAATGAAAAATATGTGTCAGATTTCTGTCGCCCAAGTTTGGCAGACAAATTAAAAGTATTTGTAGGGCTCCTATCGCCTAAGTTTGGCAGAAAAATAACAAAAATGTGTCAGATTTATGTCTCCCAAGTTTGGCAGACAAATTAAAAGTATTTGTAGGGCTCCTGTCGCCCAAGTTTGGCAGAAAAATGAAAAAAATGTGTCAGATTTCTGTCGCCCAAGTTTGGCAGACAAATTAAAAGTATTTGTAGGGCTCCTGTCGCCCAAGGTTGGAAGAAAAATAACAAAAATGTGTCAGATTTATGTCTCCCAAGTTTGGCAGACAAATTAAAAGTATTTGTAGGGCTCCTATCGCCCAAGTTTGTCAGAAAAATGAAAAAATGTGTCAGATTTCTGTAGCCCAAGTTTGGCAGACAAAAATAAGTGTTTGTAGGGCTCCTATCGCCCAAGTTTGGCAGAAAAATGAAAAAAATGTGTCAGATTTCTGTCTCCCAAGTTTGGCAGACAAATTAAAAGTATTTGTAGGGGTCCTGTCGCCCAAGTTTGGCAGAAAAATGACAAAAATGTGTCAGATTTATGTCGCCCAATTTTGGCAGACAAATTAAAAGTATTTGTAATGCTCCTGTCGCCCAAGTTTGGCAGAAAAATGAAAAAAATGTGTCAGATTTCTGTCTCCCAAGTTTGGCAGTCAAATTCAAAGTATTTGTAGGGCTTCTGTCGCCCAAGTTTGGCAGAAAAATGAAAAAAATGTGTCAGATTGCTGTCTCCCAAGTGTGGCAGAAAAATGATAAAAATGTGTCAGATTTCTGTCGCCCAAGTTTGTCAGACAAATTAAAAGTGTTTGTAGGGCTCCTGTCGCCCAAGTTTGGCAGAAAAATGAAAAAAACGTGTCAGATTGGTGTCGCCCAAGTTTGGCAGACAAATTAAAAGTGTTTGTAGGGCTCCTGTCGCCCAAGTTTGGCAGAAAAATGAAAAATATGTGTCAGATTTCTGTCGCCCAAGTTTGGCAGACAAATTAAAAGTATTTGTAGGGCTCCTATCGCCTAAGTTTGGCAGAAAAATAACAAAAATGTGTCAGATTTATGTCTCCCAAGTTTGGCAGACAAATTAAAAGTATTTGTAGGGCTCCTGTCGCCCAAGTTTGGCAGAAAAATGAAAAATATGTGTCAGATTTCTGTCGCCCAAGTTTGGCAGACAAATTAAAAGTATTTGTAGGGCTCCTATCGCCTAAGTTTGGCAGAAAAATAACAAAAATGTGTCAGATTTATGTCTCCCAAGTTTGGCAGACAAATTAAAAGTATTTGTAGGGCTCCTGTCGCTCAAGTTTGGCAGAAAAATGAAAAAAATGTGTCAGATTTCTGTCGCCCAAGTTTGGCAGACAAATTAAAAGTATTTGTAGGGCTCCTGTCGCCCAAGTTTGGCAGAAAAATGAAAAATATGTGTCAGATTTCTGTCGCCCAAGTTTGGCAGACAAATTAAAAGTATTTGTAGGGCTCCTATCGCCTAAGTTTGGCAGAAAAATAACAAAAATGTGTCAGATTTATGTCTCCCAAGTTTGGCAGACAAATTAAAAGTATTTGTAGGGCTCCTGTCGCCCAAGTTTGGCAGAAAAATGAAAAAAATGTGTCAGATTTCTGTCGCCCAAGTTTGGCAGACAAATTAAAAGTATTTGTAGGGCTCCTGTCGCCCAAGTTTGGCAGAAAAATGAAAAAAATTTGTCAGATTTCTGTCGCCCAAGTTTGGCAGACAAAAATAAGTGTTTGTAGGGCTCCTATCGCCCAAGTTTGGCAGAAAAATGAAAAAAATGTGTCAGATTTCTGTCGCCCAAGTTTGGCAGACAAATTAGGAGTATTTGTAGGGCTCCTGTCGCCCAAGTTTTGCAGAAAAATGAAAAAAATGTGTTAGATTTCTGTCTCCCAAGTTTGCAGACAAATTAAAAGTATTTGTTGGGCTCCTGTCGCCCAAGTTTGGCATAAAAATGACAAAAATGTGTCAGATTTCTGTCGCCCAAGTTTGGCAGATAAATTAAAAGTATTTTTAGGGCTCCTGTCGCCCAAGTTTGGCAGAAAAATGAAAAAAATGTGTCAGATTTCTGTCGCCCAAGTTTGGCAGACAAATTAAAAGTGTTTGTAGGGCTCCTATCGCCCAAGTTTGGCAGAAAAATGAAAAAAATGTGTCAGATTTCTGTCGCCCAAGTTTGGCAGACAAATTAAAAGTATTTGTAGGGTTCCTGTCGCCCAAGTTTGGCAGAAAAATGAAAAAAATGTGTCAGATTTCTGTCGCACAAGTTTGGCAGACAAATTAAAAGTGTTTGTAGGGCTCCTGTCGCCCAAGTTTGGAAGAAAAATGAAAAAAATGTGTCAGATTTCTGTCGCCCAAGTTTGGCAGACAAATTAAAAGTATTTGTAGGGCTCCTGTCGCCCAAGTTTGGCAGAAAAATGAAAAAAATGTGTCAGATTTCTGTCGCCCAAGTTTGGCAGACAAATTAAAAGTATTTGTAGGGCTCCTGTCGCCCAATTTTGGCAGAAAAATAACAAAAATGTGTCAGATTTATGTCGCCCAAGTTTGGCAGACAAATTAAAAGTATTTGTAGGGCTCCTGTCGCCCAAATTTGGCAGAAAAATGAAAAAAATGTGTCAGATTTCTGTCGCCCAAGTTTGGCAGACAAATTAAAAGTGTTTCATGGGCTCTTGTCGCCCAAGTTTGGCAGAAAAATGAAAAAAATGTGTCAGATTTCTGTCGCCCAAGTTTGGCAGACAAATTAAAAGTATTTGTAGGGCTCCTGTCGCCCAAGTTTTGCAGAAAAATGACAAAAATGTGTCAGATTTCTGTCGCCCAAGTTTGGCAGACAAATTGAAAGTGTTTGTAGGGCTCCTGTCGCCCAAGTTTGGAAGAAAAATGAAAAAAATGTGTCAGATTTCTGTCGCCCAAGTTTGGCAGACAAATTAAAAGTATTTGTAGGGCTCCTGTCGCGAAAGTTTGGCAGAAAAATGAAAAAAATGTGTCAGATTTCTGTCGCCCAAGTTTGGCAGACAAATTAAAAGTGTTTGTAGGGCTCCTGTCGCCCAAGTTTGGAAGAAAAATGAAAAAAATGTGTCAGATTTCTGTCGCCCAAGTTTGGCAGACAAATTAAAAGTATTTGTAGGGCTCCTGTCGCCCAAGTTTGGCAGAAAAATGACAAAAATGTGTCAGATTTCTGTCGCCCAAGTTTGGCAGACAAATTAAAAGTATTTGTAGGGCTCCTGTCGCCCAAGTTTGGCAGAAAAATGAAAAATATGTGTCAGATTTCTGTCGCCCATGTTTGGCAGACAAATTAAAAGTATTTGTAGGGCTCCTATCGCCTAAGTTTGGCAGAAAAATAACAAAAATGTGTCAGATTTATGTCTCCCAAGTTTGGCAGACAAATTAAAAGTATTTGTAGGGCTCCTGTCGCCCAAGTTTGGCAGAAAAATGAAAAAAATGTGTCAGATTTCTGTCGCCCAAGTTTGGCAGACAAATTAAAAGTATTTGTAGGGCTCCTGTCGCCCAAGGTTTGAAGAAAAATGAAAAAAATGTGTCAGATTTCTGTCGCCCAAGTTTGGCAGACAAATTAAAAGTTTATGTTGGGCTCCTGTCGCCCAAGTTTGGCAGAAAAATGACAAAAATGTGTCAGATTTCTGTCGCCCAAGTTTGGCAGACAAATTAAAAGTATTAGTAGGGCTCCTGTCGCCCAAGTTTGGCAGAAAAATGAAAAAAATGTGTCAGATTTCTTTCGCCCAAGTTTGGCAGACAAATTAAAAGTGTTTGTAGGGCTCCTGTCGCCCAAGTTTGGAAGAAAAATGAAAAAAATGTGTCAGATTTCTGTCGCCCAAGTTTGGCAGACAAATTAAGAGTATTTGTAGGGCTCCTGTCGCCCAAGTTTTGCAGAAAAATGAAAAAAATGTGTCAGATTTCTGTCTCCCAAGTTTGGCAGACAAATTAAAAGTATTTGTTGGGCTCCTGTCGCCCAAGTTTGGAAGAAAAATGAAAAAAATGTGTCAGATTTCTGTCGCCCAAGTTTGGCAGACAAATTAAAAGTATTTGTAGGGCTGCTGTAGCCCAGGTTTTTTAAGAAAAATGAAAAAAATGTGTCAGATTTCTGTCGCCTAAGTTTGGCAGACAAATTAAAAGTATTTGTAGGGCTCCTGTCGCCCAAGTTTGGCAGAAAAATGAAAAAAATGTGTCAGATTTCTGTCGCCCAAGTTTGGCAGACAAATTAAAAGTGTTTGTAGGGCTCCTGTCGCCCAAGTTTGGAAGAAAAATGAAAAAAATGTGTCAGATTTCTGTCGCCCAAGATTGGCAGACAAATTAAAAGTATTTGTAGGGCTCCTGTCGCCCAAGTTTGGCAGAAAAATGACAAAAATGTGTCAGATTTCTGTCGCCCAAGTTTGGCAGACAAATTAAAAGTATTTCTAGGGCTCATGTCGCCAAGTTTGGCAGAAAAATGAAAAATATGTGTCAGATTTCTGTCGCCCAAGTTTGGCAGACAAATTAAAAGTGTTTGTAGGGCTCCTATCGCCCAAGTTTGGCAGAAAAATAACAAAAATGTGTCAGATTTATGTCTCCCAAGTTTGGCAGACAAATTAAAAGTATATGTTGGGCTCCTGTCGCCCAAGTTTGGCAGAAAAATGACAAAAATGTGTCAGATTTCTGTCGCCCAAGTTTGGCAGACAAATTAAGAGTATTTGTAGGGCTCCTGTCACCCAAGTTTTGCAGAAAAATGAAAAAAATGTGTCAGATTTCTGTCGCCCAAGTTTGGCAGACAAATTAAAAGTGTTTGTAGGGCTCCTATCGCCCAAGTTTGGCAGAAAAATGAAAAAAATGTGTCAGATTTCTGTCGCCCAAGTTTGGCAGACAAATTAAAAGTATTTGTAGGGCTCCTGTCGCCCAAGTTTGGCATAAAAATGACAAAAATGTGTCAGATTTCTGTCGCCCAAGTTTGGCAGACAAATTAAAAGTATTTTTAGGGCTCCTGTCGCCCAAGTTTGGCAGAAAAATGAAAAAAATGTGTCAGATTTCTGTCGCCCAAGTTTGGCAGACAAATTAAAAGTGTTTGTAGGGCTCTTGTCGCCCAAGTTTGGAAGAAAAATGAAAAAAATGTGTCAGATTTCTGTCGCCCAAGTTTGGCAGACAAATTAAAAGTATTTGTAGGGCTCCTGTCGCCCAAGTTTGGCAGAAAAATAACAAAAATGTGTCAGATTTATGTCGCTCAAGTTTGGCAGACAAATTAAAAGTATTTGAAGGGCTCCTGTCGCCCAAGTTTGGCAGAAAAATGAAAAAAATGTGTCAGATTTCTGTCGCCCAAGTTTGGCAGACAAATTAAAAGTATTTGTAGGGCTCCTGTCGCCCAAGTTTGGCAGAAAAATAACAAAAATGTGTCATATTTATGTCTCCCAAGTTTGGCAGACAAATTAAAAGTATTTGAAGGGCTCCTGTCGCCCAAGGTTGGCAGAAAAAAAAAATGTGTCAGATTTCTGTCGCCCAAGTTTGGCAGACAAATTAAAAGTATTTGTAGGGCTCCTATCGCCCAAGTTTGGCAGAAAAATAACAAAAATGTGTCATATTTATGTCTCCCAAGTTTGGCAGACAAATTAAAAGTATTTGAAGGGCTCCTGTCGCCCAAGTTTGGCAGAAAAATAACAAAAATGTGTCATATTTATGTCTCCCAAGTTTGGCAGACAAATTAAAAGTATTTGAAGGGCTCCTGTCGCCCAAGGTTGGCAGAAAAATGAAAAAAATGTGTCAGATTTCTGTCGCCCAAGTTTGGCAGACAAATTAAAAGTATTTGTAGGGCTCCTGTCGCCCAAGTTTGGCAGAAAAATAACAAAAATGTGTCATATTTATGTCTCCCAAGTTTGGCAGACAAATTAAAAGTATTTGAAGGGCTCCTGTCGCCCAAGGTTGGCAGAAAAAAAAAATGTGTCAGATTTCTGTCGCCCAAGTTTGGCAGACAAATTAAAAGTATTTGTAGGGCTCCTATCGCCCAAGTTTGGCAGAAAAATAACAAAAATGTGTCATATTTATGTCTCCCAAGTTTGGCAGACAAATTAAAAGTATTTGAAGGGCTCCTGTCGCCCAAGTTTGGCAGAAAATGAAAAAAATGTGTCAGATTTCTGTCGCCCAAGTTTGGCAGACAAATTAAAAGTATATGTTGGGCTCCTGTCGCCCAAGTTTGGCAGAAAAATGACAAAAATGTGTCAGATTTCTGTCGCCCAAGTTTGGCAGACAAATTAAAAGTATTAGTAGGGCTCCTGTCGCCCAAGTTTGGCAGAAAAATGAAAAAAATGTGTCAGATTTCTGTCGCCCAAGTTTGGCAGACAAATTAAAAGTGTTTGTAGGGCTCCTGTCGCCCAAGTTTGGAAGAAAAATGAAAAAAATGTGTCAGATTTCTGTCGCCCAAGTTTGGCAGACAAATTAAGAGTATTTGTAGGGCTCCTGTCGCCCAAGTTTTGCAGAAAAATGAAAAAAATGTGTCAGATTTCTGTCTCCCAAGTTTGGCAGACAAATTAAAAGTATTTGTTGGGCTCCTGTCGCCCAAGTTTGGAAGAAAAATGAAAAAAATGTGTCAGATTTCTGTCGCCCAAGTTTGGCAGACAAATTAAAAGTATTTGTAGGGCTGCTGTAGCCCAGGTTTTTTAAGAAAAATGAAAAAAATGTGTCAGATTTCTGTCGCCCAAGTTTGGCAGACAAATTAAAAGTATTTGTAGGGCTCCTGTCGCGAAAGTTTGGCAGAAAAATGAAAAAAATGTGTCAGATTTCTGTCGCCCAAGTTTGGCAGACAAATTAAAAGTGTTTGTAGGGCTCCTGTCGCCCAAGTTTGGAAGAAAAATGAAAAAAATGTGTCAGATTTCTGTCGCCCAAGTTTGGCAGACAAATTAAAAGTATTTGTAGGGCTCCTGTCGCCCAAGTTTGGCAGAAAAATGACAAAAATGTGTCAGATTTCTGTCGCCCAAGTTTGGCAGACAAATTAAAAGTATTTGTAGGGCTCCTGTCGCCCAAGTTTGGCAGAAAAATGAAAAATATGTGTCAGATTTCTGTCGCCCATGTTTGGCAGACAAATTAAAAGTATTTGTAGGGCTCCTATCGCCTAAGTTTGGCAGAAAAATAACAAAAATGTGTCAGATTTATGTCTCCCAAGTTTGGCAGACAAATTAAAAGTATTTGTAGGGCTCCTGTCGCCCAAGTTTGGCAGAAAAATGAAAAAAATGTGTCAGATTTCTGTCGCCCAAGTTTGGCAGACAAATTAAAAGTATTTGTAGGGCTCCTGTCGCCCAAGGTTTGAAGAAAAATGAAAAAAATGTGTCAGATTTCTGTCGCCCAAGTTTGGCAGACAAATTAAAAGTATATGTTGGGCTCCTGTCGCCCAAGTTTGGCAGAAAAATGACAAAAATGTGTCAGATTTCTGTCGCCCAAGTTTGGCAGACAAATTAAAAGTATTAGTAGGGCTCCTGTCGCCCAAGTTTGGCAGAAAAATGAAAAAAATGTGTCAGATTTCTGTCGCCCAAGTTTGGCAGACAAATTAAAAGTGTTTGTAGGGCTCCTGTCGCCCAAGTTTGGAAGAAAAATGAAAAAAATGTGTCAGATTTCTGTCGCCCAAGTTTGGCAGACAAATTAAGAGTATTTGTAGGGCTCCTGTCGCCCAAGTTTTGCAGAAAAATGAAAAAAATGTGTCAGATTTCTGTCTCCCAAGTTTGGCAGACAAATTAAAAGTATTTGTTGGGCTCCTGTCGCCCAAGTTTGGAAGAAAAATGAAAAAAATGTGTCAGATTTCTGTCGCCCAAGTTTGGCAGACAAATTAAAAGTATTTGTAGGGCTGCTGTAGCCCAGGTTTTTTAAGAAAAATGAAAAAAATGTGTCAGATTTCTGTCGCCTAAGTTTGGCAGACAAATTAAAAGTATTTGTAGGGCTCCTGTCGCCCAAGTTTGGCAGAAAAATGAAAAAAATGTGTCAGATTTCTGTCGCCCAAGTTTGGCAGACAAATTAAAAGTGTTTGTAGGGCTCCTGTCGCCCAAGTTTGGAAGAAAAATGAAAAAAATGTGTCAGATTTCTGTCGCCCAAGATTGGCAGACAAATTAAAAGTATTTGTAGGGCTCCTGTCGCCCAAGTTTGGCAGAAAAATGACAAAAATGTGTCAGATTTCTGTCGCCCAAGTTTGGCAGACAAATTAAAAGTATTTCTAGGGCTCATGTCGCCAAGTTTGGCAGAAAAATGAAAAATATGTGTCAGATTTCTGTCGCCCAAGTTTGGCAGACAAATTAAAAGTGTTTGTAGGGCTCCTATCGCCCAAGTTTGGCAGAAAAATAACAAAAATGTGTCAGATTTATGTCTCCCAAGTTTGGCAGACAAATTAAAAGTATATGTTGGGCTCCTGTCGCCCAAGTTTGGCAGAAAAATGACAAAAATGTGTCAGATTTCTGTCGCCCAAGTTTGGCAGACAAATTAAGAGTATTTGTAGGGCTCCTGTCACCCAAGTTTTGCAGAAAAATGAAAAAAATGTGTCAGATTTCTGTCGCCCAAGTTTGGCAGACAAATTAAAAGTGTTTGTAGGGCTCCTATCGCCCAAGTTTGGCAGAAAAATGAAAAAAATGTGTCAGATTTCTGTCGCCCAAGTTTGGCAGACAAATTAAAAGTATTTGTAGGGCTCCTGTCGCCCAAGTTTGGCATAAAAATGACAAAAATGTGTCAGATTTCTGTCGCCCAAGTTTGGCAGACAAATTAAAAGTATTTTTAGGGCTCCTGTCGCCCAAGTTTGGCAGAAAAATGAAAAAAATGTGTCAGATTTCTGTCGCCCAAGTTTGGCAGACAAATTAAAAGTGTTTGTAGGGCTCTTGTCGCCCAAGTTTGGAAGAAAAATGAAAAAAATGTGTCAGATTTCTGTCGCCCAAGTTTGGCAGACAAATTAAAAGTATTTGTAGGGCTCCTGTCGCCCAAGTTTGGCAGAAAAATAACAAAAATGTGTCAGATTTATGTCGCTCAAGTTTGGCAGACAAATTAAAAGTATTTGAAGGGCTCCTGTCGCCCAAGTTTGGCAGAAAAATGAAAAAAATGTGTCAGATTTCTGTCGCCCAAGTTTGGCAGACAAATTAAAAGTATTTGTAGGGCTCCTGTCGCCCAAGTTTGGCAGAAAAATAACAAAAATGTGTCATATTTATGTCTCCCAAGTTTGGCAGACAAATTAAAAGTATTTGAAGGGCTCCTGTCGCCCAAGGTTGGCAGAAAAAAAAAATGTGTCAGATTTCTGTCGCCCAAGTTTGGCAGACAAATTAAAAGTATTTGTAGGGCTCCTATCGCCCAAGTTTGGCAGAAAAATAACAAAAATGTGTCATATTTATGTCTCCCAAGTTTGGCAGACAAATTAAAAGTATTTGAAGGGCTCCTGTCGCCCAAGTTTGGCAGAAAATGAAAAAAATGTGTCAGATTTCTGTCGCCCAAGTTTGGCAGACAAATTAAAAGTATTTGTAGGGCTCCTATCGCCCAAGTTTGGCAGAAAAATAACAAAAATGTGTCATATTTATGTCTCCCAAGTTTGGCAGACAAATTAAAAGTATTTGAAGGGCTCCTGTCGCCCAAGTTTGGCAGAAAATGAAAAAAATGTGTCAGATTTCTGTCGCCCAAGTTTGGCAGACAAATTAAAAGTATTTGTAGGGCTCCTGTCGCCCAAGGTTGGCAGAAAAAAAAAAATGTGTCAGATTTATGTCTCCCAAGTTTGGCAGACAAATTAAAAGTATTTGAAGGGCTCCTATCGCCCAAGTTTGGCAGAAAAATAACAAAAATGTGTCATATTTATGTCTCCCAAGTTTGGCAGACAAATTAAAAGTATTTGAAGGGCTCCTGTCGTCCAAGTTTGGCAGAAAATGAAAAAAATGTGTCAGATTTCTGTCGCCCAAGTTTGGCAGACAAATTAAAAGTATTTGTAGGGCTCCTGTCGCCCAAGGTTGGCAGAAAAAAAAAAATGTGTCAGATTTCTGTCGCCCAAGTTTGGCAGACAAATTAAAAGTATATGTTGGGCTCCTGTCGCCCAAGTTTTGGCAGAAAAATGACAAAAATGTGTCAGATTTCTGTCGCCCAAGTTTGGAAGACAAATTAAAAGTATTTGTAGGGCTCCTGTCGCCCAAGTTTGGCAGAAAAATGAAAAATATGTGTCAGATTTCTGTCGCCCAAGTTTGGCAGACAAATTAAAAGTATTTGAAGGGCTCCTGTCGCCCAAGTTTGGCAGAAAATGAAAAAAATGTGTCAGATTTCTGTCGCCCAAGTTTGGCAGACAAATTAAAAGTATTTGTAGGGCTCCTGTCGCCCAAGGTTGGCAGAAAAAAAAAATGTGTCAGATTTCTGTCGCCCAAGTTTGGCAGACAAATTAAAAGTATTTGTAGGGCTCCTATCGCCCAAATTTGGCAGAAAAATAACAAAAATGTGTCATATTTATGTCTCCCAAGTTTGGCAGACAAATTAAAAGTATTTGAAGGGCTCCTGTCGCCCAAGTTTGGCAGAAAATGAAAAAAATGTGTCAGATTTCTGTCGCCCAAGTTTGGCAGACAAATTAAAAGTATTTGTAGGGCTCCTGTCGCCCAAGGTTGGCAGAAAAAAAAAAATGTGTCAGATTTCTGTCGCCCAAGTTTGGCAGACAAATTAAAAGTATATGTTGGGCTCCTGTCGCCCAAGTTTTGGCAGAAAAATGACAAAAATGTGTCAGATTTCTGTCGCCCAAGTTTGGAAGACAAATTAAAAGTATTTGTAGGGCTCCTGTCGCCCAAGTTTGGCAGAAAAATGAAAAATATGTGTCAGATTTCTGTCGCCCAAGTTTGGCAGACAAATTAAAAGTATTTGAAGGGCTCCTGTCGCCCAAGTTTGGCAGAAAATGAAAAAAATGTGTCAGATTTCTGTCGCCCAAGTTTGGCAGACAAATTAAAAGTATTTGTAGGGCTCCTGTCGCCCAAGGTTGGCAGAAAAAAAAAATGTGTCAGATTTCTGTCGCCCAAGTTTGGCAGACAAATTAAAAGTATTTGTAGGGCTCCTATCGCCCAAGTTTGGCAGAAAAATAACAAAAATGTGTCATATTTATGTCTCCCAAGTTTGGCAGACAAATTAAAAGTATTTGAAGGGCTCCTGTCGCCCAAGTTTGGCAGAAAATGAAAAAAATGTGTCAGATTTCTGTCGCCCAAGTTTGGCAGACAAATTAAAAGTATTTGTAGGGCTCCTATCGCCCAAGTTTGGCAGAAAAATAACAAAAATGTGTCATATTTATGTCTCCCAAGTTTGGCAGACAAATTAAAAGTATTTGAAGGGCTCCTGTCGCCCAAGTTTGGCAGAAAATGAAAAAAATGTGTCAGATTTCTGTCGCCCAAGTTTGGCAGACAAATTAAAAGTATTTGTAGGGCTCCTGTCGCCCAAGTTTGGCAGAAAAATGAAAAAAATGTGTCAGATTTCTGTCGCCCAAGTTTGGCAGACAAATTAAAAGTATTTGTAGGGCTCCTGTCGCCCAAGGTTGGAAGAAAAATAACAAAAATGTGTCAGATTTATGTCTCCCAAGTTTGGCAGACAAATTAAAAGTATTTGAAGGGCTCCTGTCGCCCAAGTTTGGCAGAAAATGAAAAAAATGTATCAGATTTCTGTCGCCCAAGTTTGGCAGACAAATTAAAAGTATTTGTAGGGCTCCTGTCGCCCAAGGTTGGCAGAAAAAAAAAAATGTGTCAGATTTCTGTCGCCCAAGTTTGGCAGACAAATTAAAAGTATATGTTGGGCTCCTGTCGCCCAAGTTTTGGCAGAAAAATGACAAAAATGTGTCAGATTTCTGTCGCCCAAGTTTGGCAGACAAATTAAAAGTATTTGTAGGGCTCCTGTCGCCCAAGTTTGGCAGAAAAATGAAAAAAATGTGTCAGATTTCTGTCGCCCAAGTTTAGCAGACAAATTAAAAGTGTTTGTAGGGCTCCTGTCGCCCAAGTTTGGAAGAAAAATGAAAAAAATGTGTCAGATTTCTGTCGCCCAAGTTTGGCAGACAAATTAAAAGTATTTGTAGGGCTCCTGTCGCCCAAGTTTGGCAGAAAAATGAAAAATATGTGTCAGATTTCTGTCGCCCAAGTTTGGCAGACAAATTAAAAGTATTTGTAGGGCTCCTATCGCCTAAGTTTGGCAGAAAAATAACAAAAATGTGTCAGATTTATGTCTCCGAAGTTTGGCAGACAAATTAAAAGTATTTGTAGGGCTCCTGTCGCCCAAGTTTGGCAGAAAAATGAAAAAAATGTGTCAGATTTCTGTCGCCCAAGTTTGGCAGACAAATTAAAAGTATTTGTAGGGCTCCTGTCGCCCAAGGTTGGAAGAAAAATAACAAAAATGTGTCAGATTTATGTCTCCCAAGTTTGGCAGACAAATTAAAAGTATTTGTAGGGCTCCTATCGCCCAAGTTTGTCAGAAAAATGAAAAAATGTGTCAGATTTCTGTAGCCCAAGTTTGGCAGACAAAAATAAGTGTTTGTAGGGCTCCTATCGCCCAAGTTTGGCAGAAAAATGAAAAAAATGTGTCAGATTTCTGTCGCCCAAGTTTGGCAGACAAATTAAAAGTGTTTGTAGGGCTCCTGTCGCCCAAGTTTGGCAGAAAAATGACATAATATGTGTCAGATTTATGTCGCCCAATTTTGGCAGATAAATTAAAAGTATTTGTAATGCTCCTGTCGCCCAAGTTTGGCAGAAAAATGAAAAAAATGTGTCAGATTTCTGTCTCCCAAGTTTGGCAGTCAAATTCAAAGTATTTGTAGGGCTTCTGTCGCCCAAGTTTGGCAGAAAAATGAAAAAAATGTGTCAGATTGCTGTCTCCCAAGTGTGGCAGAAAAATGATAAAAATGTGTCAGATTTCTGTCGCCCAAGTTTGGCAGACAAATTAAAAGTGTTTGTAGGGCTCCTGTCGCCCAAGTTTGGCAGAAAAATGAAAAAAACGTGTCAGATTGCTGTCGCCCAAGTTTGGCAGACAAATTAAAAGTGTTTGTAGGGCTCCTGTCGCCCAAGTTTGGCAGAAAAATGAAAAATATGTGTCAGATTTCTGTCGCCCAAGTTTGGCAGACAAATTAAAAGTATTTGTAGGGCTCCTATCGCCTAAGTTTGGCAGAAAAATAACAAAAATGTGTCAGATTTATGTCTCCCAAGTTTGGCAGACAAATTAAAAGTATTTGTAGGGCTCCTGTCGCCCAAGTTTGGCAGAAAAATGAAAAATATGTGTCAGATTTCTGTCGCCCAAGTTTGGCAGACAAATTAAAAGTATTTGTAGGGCTCCTATCGCCTAAGTTTGGCAGAAAAATAACAAAAATGTGTCAGATTTATGTCTCCCAAGTTTGGCAGACAAATTAAAAGTATTTGTAGGGCTCCTGTCGCTCAAGTTTGGCAGAAAAATGAAAAAAATGTGTCAGATTTCTGTCGCCCAAGTTTGGCAGACAAATTAAAAGTATTTGTAGGGCTCCTGTCGCCCAAGTTTGGCAGAAAAATGAAAAAAATGTGTCAGATTTCTGTCGCCCAAGTTTGGCAGACAAATTAAAAGTATTTGTAGGGCTCCTGTCGCCCAAGTTTGGCAGAAAAATGAAAAAAATGTGTCAGATTTCTGTCGCCCAAGTTTGGCAGACAAATTAAAAGTATTTGTAGGGCTCCTGTCGCCCAAGGTTGGAAGAAAAATAACAAAAATGTGTCAGATTTATGTCTCCCAAGTTTGGCAGACAAATTAAAAGTATTTGAAGGGCTCCTGTCGCCCAAGTTTGGCAGAAAATGAAAAAAATGTATCAGATTTCTGTCGCCCAAGTTTGGCAGACAAATTAAAAGTATTTGTAGGGCTCCTATCGCCTAAGTTTGGCAGAAAAATAACAAAAATGTGTCAGATTTATGTCTCCCAAGTTTGGCAGACAAATTAAAAGTATTTGTAGGGCTCCTGTCGCCCAAGTTTGGCAGAAAAATGAAAAATATGTGTCAGATTTCTGTCGCCCAAGTTTGGCAGACAAATTAAAAGTATTTGTAGGGCTCCTGTCGCCCAAGGTTGGCAGAAAAAAAAAAATGTGTCAGATTTCTGTCGCCCAAGTTTGGCAGACAAATTAAAAGTATATGTTGGGCTCCTGTCGCCCAAGTTTTGGCAGAAAAATGACAAAAATGTGTCAGATTTCTGTCGCCCAAGTTTGGCAGACAAATTAAAAGTATTTGTAGGGCTCCTGTCGCCCAAGTTTGGCAGAAAAATGAAAAAAATGTGTCAGATTTCTGTCGCCCAAGTTTAGCAGACAAATTAAAAGTGTTTGTAGGGCTCCTGTCGCCCAAGTTTGGAAGAAAAATGAAAAAAATGTGTCAGATTTCTGTCGCCCAAGTTTGGCAGACAAATTAAAAGTATTTGTAGGGCTCCTGTCGCCCAAGTTTGGCAGAAAAATGAAAAATATGTGTCAGATTTCTGTCGCCCAAGTTTGGCAGACAAATTAAAAGTATTTGTAGGGCTCCTATCGCCTAAGTTTGGCAGAAAAATAACAAAAATGTGTCAGATTTATGTCTCCGAAGTTTGGCAGACAAATTAAAAGTATTTGTAGGGCTCCTGTCGCCCAAGTTTGGCAGAAAAATGAAAAAAATGTGTCAGATTTCTGTCGCCCAAGTTTGGCAGACAAATTAAAAGTATTTGTAGGGCTCCTGTCGCCCAAGGTTGGAAGAAAAATAACAAAAATGTGTCAGATTTATGTCTCCCAAGTTTGGCAGACAAATTAAAAGTATTTGTAGGGCTCCTATCGCCCAAGTTTGTCAGAAAAATGAAAAAATGTGTCAGATTTCTGTAGCCCAAGTTTGGCAGACAAAAATAAGTGTTTGTAGGGCTCCTATCGCCCAAGTTTGGCAGAAAAATGAAAAAAATGTGTCAGATTTCTGTCGCCCAAGTTTGGCAGACAAATTAAAAGTGTTTGTAGGGCTCCTGTCGCCCAAGTTTGGCAGAAAAATGACATAATATGTGTCAGATTTATGTCGCCCAATTTTGGCAGATAAATTAAAAGTATTTGTAATGCTCCTGTCGCCCAAGTTTGGCAGAAAAATGAAAAAAATGTGTCAGATTTCTGTCTCCCAAGTTTGGCAGTCAAATTCAAAGTATTTGTAGGGCTTCTGTCGCCCAAGTTTGGCAGAAAAATGAAAAAAATGTGTCAGATTGCTGTCTCCCAAGTGTGGCAGAAAAATGATAAAAATGTGTCAGATTTCTGTCGCCCAAGTTTGGCAGACAAATTAAAAGTGTTTGTAGGGCTCCTGTCGCCCAAGTTTGGCAGAAAAATGAAAAAAACGTGTCAGATTGCTGTCGCTCAAGTTTGGCAGACAAATTAAAAGTGTTTGTAGGGCTCCTGTCGCCCAAGTTTGGCAGAAAAATGAAAAATATGTGTCAGATTTCTGTCGCCCAAGTTTGGCAGACAAATTAAAAGTATTTGTAGGGCTCCTATCGCCTAAGTTTGGCAGAAAAATAACAAAAATGTGTCAGATTTATGTCTCCCAAGTTTGGCAGACAAATTAAAAGTATTTGTAGGGCTCCTGTCGCCCAAGTTTGGCAGAAAAATGAAAAATATGTGTCAGATTTCTGTCGCCCAAGTTTGGCAGACAAATTAAAAGTATTTGTAGGGCTCCTATCGCCTAAGTTTGGCAGAAAAATAACAAAAATGTGTCAGATTTATGTCTCCCAAGTTTGGCAGACAAATTAAAAGTATTTGTAGGGCTCCTGTCGCTCAAGTTTGGCAGAAAAATGAAAAAAATGTGTCAGATTTCTGTCGCCCAAGTTTGGCAGACAAATTAAAAGTATTTGTAGGGCTCCTGTCGCCCAAGTTTGGCAGAAAAATGAAAAATATGTGTCAGATTTCTGTCGCCCAAGTTTGGCAGACAAATTAAAAGTATTTGTAGGGCTCCTATCGCCTAAGTTTGGCAGAAAAATAACAAAAATGTGTCAGATTTATGTCTCCCAAGTTTGGCAGACAAATTAAAAGTATTTGTAGGGCTCCTGTCGCCCAAGTTTGGCAGAAAAATGAAAAAAATGTGTCAGATTTCTGTCGCCCAAGTTTGGCAGACAAATTAAAAGTATTTGTAGGGCTCCTGTCGCCCAAGTTTGGCAGAAAAATGAAAAAAATTTGTCAGATTTCTGTCGCCCAAGTTTGGCAGACAAAAATAAGTGTTTGTAGGGCTCCTATCGCCCAAGTTTGGCAGAAAAATGAAAAAAATGTGTCAGATTTCTGTCGCCCAAGTTTGGCAGACAAATTAGGAGTATTTGTAGGGCTCCTGTCGCCCAAGTTTTGCAGAAAAATGAAAAAAATGTGTTAGATTTCTGTCTCCCAAGTTTGCAGACAAATTAGGAGTATTTGTAGGGCTCCTGTCGCCCAAGTTTTGCATAAAAATGACAAAAATGTGTCAGATTTCTGTCGCCCAAGTTTGGCAGATAAATTAAAAGTATTTTTAGGGCTCCTGTCGCCCAAGTTTGGCAGAAAAATGAAAAAAATGTGTCAGATTTCTGTCGCCCAAGTTTGGCAGACAAATTAAAAGTATTTGTAGGGCTCCTGTCGCCCAAGTTTGGCAGAAAAATGAAAAATATGTGTCAGATTTCTGTCGCCCAAGTTTGGCAGACAAATTAAAAGTATTTGTAGGGCTCCTATCGCCTAAGTTTGGCAGAAAAATAACAAAAATGTGTCAGATTTATGTCTCCCAAGTTTGGCAGACAAATTAAAAGTATTTGTAGGGCTCCTGTCGCTCAAGTTTGGCAGAAAAATGAAAAAAATGTGTCAGATTTCTGTCGCCCAAGTTTGGCAGACAAATTAAAAGTATTTGTAGGGCTCCTGTCGCCCAAGTTTGGCAGAAAAATGAAAAATATGTGTCAGATTTCTGTCGCCCAAGTTTGGCAGACAAATTAAAAGTATTTGTAGGGCTCCTATCGCCTAAGTTTGGCAGAAAAATAACAAAAATGTGTCAGATTTATGTCTCCCAAGTTTGGCAGACAAATTAAAAGTATTTGTAGGGCTCCTGTCGCCCAAGTTTGGCAGAAAAATGAAAAAAATGTGTCAGATTTCTGTCGCCCAAGTTTGGCAGACAAATTAAAAGTATTTGTAGGGCTCCTGTCGCCCAAGTTTGGCAGAAAAATGAAAAAAATTTGTCAGATTTCTGTCGCCCAAGTTTGGCAGACAAAAATAAGTGTTTGTAGGGCTCCTATCGCCCAAGTTTGGCAGAAAAATGAAAAAAATGTGTCAGATTTCTGTCGCCCAAGTTTGGCAGACAAATTAGGAGTATTTGTAGGGCTCCTGTCGCCCAAGTTTTGCAGAAAAATGAAAAAAATGTGTTAGATTTCTGTCTCCCAAGTTTGCAGACAAATTAAAAGTATTTGTTGGGCTCCTGTCGCCCAAGTTTGGCAGAAAAATGAAAAAAATGTGTTAGATTTCTGTCTCCCAAGTTTGCAGACAAATTAAAAGTATTTGTTGGGCTCCTGTCGCCCAAGTTTGGCATAAAAATGACAAAAATGTGTCAGATTTCTGTCGCCCAAGTTTGGCAGATAAATTAAAAGTATTTGTAGGGCTCCTGTCGCCCAAGTTTGGCAGAAAAATGAAAAAAATGTGTCAGATTTCTGTCGCCCAATTTTGGCAGAGGAATTAAAAGTAGGGCTCCTATCGCCCAAGTTTGGCAGAAAAATGAAAAAAATGTGTCAGATTTCTGTCGCCCAAGTTTGGCAGACAAATTAAAAGTATTTGTAGGGTTCCTGTCGCCCAAGTTTGGCAGAAAAATGAAAAAAATGTGTCAGATTTCTGTCGCACAAGTTTGGCAGACAAATTAAAAGTGTTTGTAGGGCTCCTGTCGCCCAAGTTTGGAAGAAAAATGAAAAAAATGTGTCAGATTTCTGTCGCCCAAGTTTGGCAGACAAATTAAAAGTATTTTTAGGGCTCCTGTCGCCCAAGTTTGGCAGAAAAATGAAAAAAATGTGTCAGATTTCTGTCGCCCAAGTTTGGCAGACAAATTAAAAGTATTTGTAGGGCTCCTGTCGCCCAATTTTGGCAGAAAAATAACAAAAATGTGTCAGATTTATGTCGCCCAAGTTTGGCAGACAAATTAAAAGTATTTGTAGGGCTCCTGTCGCCCAAATTTGGCAGAAAAATGAAAAAAATGTGTCAAATTTCTGTCGCCCAAGTTTGGCAGACAAATTAAAAGTGTTTCATGGGCTCTTGTCGCCCAAGTTTGGCAGAAAAATGAAAAAAATGTGTCAGATTTCTGTCGCCCAAGTTTGGCAGACAAATTAAAAGTATTTGTAGGGCTCCTGTCGCCCAAGTTTTGCAGAAAAATGACAAAAATGTGTCAGATTTCTGTCGCCCAAGTTTGGCAGACAAATTGAAAGTGTTTGTAGGGCTCCTGTCGCCCAAGTTTGGAAGAAAAATGAAAAAAATGTGTCAGATTTCTGTCGCCCAAGTTTGGCAGACAAATTAAAAGTATTTGTAGGGCTCCTGTCGCGAAAGTTTGGCAGAAAAATGAAAAAAATGTGTCAGATTTCTGTCGCCCAAGTTTGGCAGACAAATTAAAAGTGTTTGTAGGGCTCCTGTCGCCCAAGTTTGGAAGAAAAATGAAAAAAATGTGTCAGATTTCTGTCGCCCAAGTTTGGCAGACAAATTAAAAGTATTTGTAGGGCTCCTGTCGCCCAAGTTTGGCAGAAAAATGACAAAAATGTGTCAGATTTCTGTCGCCCAAGTTTGGCAGACAAATTAAAAGTATTTGTAGGGCTCCTGTCGCCCAAGTTTGGCAGAAAAATGAAAAATATGTGTCAGATTTCTGTCGCCCATGTTTGGCAGACAAATTAAAAGTATTTGTAGGGCTCCTATCGCCTAAGTTTGGCAGAAAAATAACAAAAATGTGTCAGATTTATGTCTCCCAAGTTTGGCAGACAAATTAAAAGTATTTGTAGGGCTCCTGTCGCCCAAGTTTGGCAGAAAAATGAAAAAAATGTGTCAGATTTCTGTCGCCCAAGTTTGGCAGACAAATTAAAAGTATTTGTAGGGCTCCTGTCGCCCAAGGTTTGAAGAAAAATGAAAAAAATGTGTCAGATTTCTGTCGCCCAAGTTTGGCAGACAAATTAAAAGTATATGTTGGGCTCCTGTCGCCCAAGTTTGGCAGAAAAATGACAAAAATGTGTCAGATTTCTGTCGCCCAAGTTTGGCAGACAAATTAAAAGTATTAGTAGGGCTCCTGTCGCCCAAGTTTGGCAGAAAAATGAAAAAAATGTGTCAGATTTCTGTCGCCCAAGTTTGGCAGACAAATTAAAAGTGTTTGTAGGGCTCCTGTCGCCCAAGTTTGGAAGAAAAATGAAAAAAATGTGTCAGATTTCTGTCGCCCAAGTTTGGCAGACAAATTAAAAGTGTTTGTAGGGCTCCTGTCGCCCAAGTTTGGCAGAAAAATGAAAAAAATGTGTCAGATTTCTGTCGCCCAAGTTTGGCAGACAAATTAAAAGTGTTTGTAGGGCTCCTGTCGCCCAAGTTTGGAAGAAAAATGAAAAAAATGTGTCAGATTTCTGTCGCCCAAGATTGGCAGACAAATTAAAAGTATTTGTAGGGCTCCTGTCGCCCAAGTTTGGCAGAAAAATGAAAAAAATGTGTCAGATTTCTGTCGCCCAAGTTTGGCAGACAAATTAAAAGTATATGTTGGGCTCCTGTCGCCCAAGTTTGGCAGAAAAATGACAAAAATGTGTCAGATTTCTGTCGCCCAAGTTTGGCAGACAAATTAAGAGTATTTGTAGGGCTCCTGTCACCCAAGTTTTGCAGAAAAATGAAAAAAATGTGTCAGATTTCTGTCGCCCAAGTTTGGCAGACAAATTAAAAGTATTTGTAGGGCTCCTGTCGCCCAAGTTTGGCAGAAAAATGAAAAAAATGTGTCAGATTTCTGTCGCCCAAGTTTGGCAGACAAATTAAAAGTGTTTGTAGGGCTCTTGTCGCCCAAGTTTGGAAGAAAAATGAAAAAAATGTGTCAGATTTCTGTCGCCCAAGATTGGCAGACAAATTAAAAGTATTTGTAGGGCTCCTGTCGCCCAAGTTTGGCAGAAAAATGACAAAAATGTGTCAGATTTCTGTCGCCCAAGTTTGGCAGACAAATTAAAAGTATTTCTAGGGCTCATGTCGCCAAGTTTGGCAGAAAAATGAAAAATATGTGTCAGATTTCTGTCGCCCAAGTTTGGCAGACAAATTAAAAGTGTTTGTAGGGCTCCTATCGCCCAAGTTTGGCAGAAAAATAACAAAAATGTGTCAGATTTATGTCGCCCAAGTTTGGCAGACAAATTAAAAGTGTTTGTAGGGCTCCTGTCGCCCAAGTTTGGAAGAAAAATGAAAAAAATGTGTCAGATTTCTGTCGCCCAAGATTGGCAGACAAATTAAAAGTATTTGTAGGGCTCCTGTCGCCCAAGTTTGGCAGAAAAATGACAAAAATGTGTCAGATTTCTGTCGCCCAAGTTTGGCAGACAAATTAAAAGTATTTCTAGGGCTCATGTCGCCAAGTTTGGCAGAAAAATGAAAAATATGTGTCAGATTTCTGTCGCCCAAGTTTGGCAGACAAATTAAAAGTGTTTGTAGGGCTCCTATCGCCCAAGTTTGGCAGAAAAATAACAAAAATGTGTCAGATTTATGTCGCCCAAGTTTGGCAGACAAATTAAAAGTGTTTGTAGGGCTCCTGTCGCCCAAGTTTGGAAGAAAAATGAAAAAAATGTGTCAGATTTCTGTCGCCCAAGATTGGCAGACAAATTAAAAGTATTTGTAGGGCTCCTGTAGCCCAAGTTTTTTAAGAAAAATGAAAAAAATGTGTCAGATTTCTGTCGCCTAAGTTTGGCAGACAAATTAAAAGTATTTGTAGGGCTCCTGTCGCCCAAGTTTGGCAGAAAAATGAAAAAAATGTGTCAGATTTCTGTCGCCCAAGTTTGGCAGACAAATTAAAAGTGTTTGTAGGGCTCCTGTCGCCCAAGTTTGGAAGAAAAATGAAAAAAATGTGTCAGATTTCTGTCGCCCAAGATTGGCAGACAAATTAAAAGTATTTGTAGGGCTCCTGTCGCCCAAGTTTGGCAGAAAAATGACAAAAATGTGTCAGATTTCTGTCGCCCAAGTTTGGCAGACAAATTAAAAGTATTTCTAGGGCTCATGTCGCCAAGTTTGGCAGAAAAATGAAAAATATGTGTCAGATTTCTGTCGCCCAAGTTTGGCAGACAAATTAAAAGTGTTTGTAGGGCTCCTATCGCCCAAGTTTGGCAGAAAAATAACAAAAATGTGTCAGATTTATGTCTCCCAAGTTTGGCAGACAAATTAAAAGTATATGTTGGGCTCCTGTCGCCCAAGTTTGGCAGAAAAATGACAAAAATGTGTCAGATTTCTGTCGCCCAAGTTTGGCAGACAAATTAAGAGTATTTGTAGGGCTCCTGTCACCCAAGTTTTGCAGAAAAATGAAAAAAATGTGTCAGATTTCTGTCGCCCAAGTTTGGCAGACAAATTAAAAGTGTTTGTAGGGCTCCTATCGCCCAAGTTTGGCAGAAAAATGAAAAAAATGTGTCAGATTTCTGTCGCCCAAGTTTGGCAGACAAATTAAAAGTATTTGTAGGGCTCCTGTCGCCCAAGTTTGGCATAAAAATGACAAAAATGTGTCAGATTTCTGTCGCCCAAGTTTGGCAGACAAATTAAAAGTATTTTTAGGGCTCCTGTCGCCCAAGTTTGGCAGAAAAATGAAAAAAATGTGTCAGATTTCTGTCGCCCAAGTTTGGCAGACAAATTAAAAGTGTTTGTAGGGCTCTTGTCGCCCAAGTTTGGAAGAAAAATGAAAAAAATGTGTCAGATTTCTGTCGCCCAAGTTTGGCAGACAAATTAAAAGTATTTGTAGGGCTCCTGTCGCCCAAGTTTGGCAGAAAAATAACAAAAATGTGTCAGATTTATGTCGCCCAAGTTTGGCAGACAAATTAAAAGTATTTGAAGGGCTCCTGTCGCCCAAGTTTGGCAGAAAAATGAAAAAAATGTGTCAGATTTCTGTCGCCCAAGTTTGGCAGACAAATTAAAAGTATTTGTAGGGCTCCTGTCGCCCAAGTTTGGCAGACAAATTAAAAGTGTTTGTAGGGCTCCTATCGCCCAAGTTTGGCAGAAAAATGAAAAAAATGTGTCAGATTTCTGTCGCCCAAGTTTGGCAGACAAATTAAAAGTATTTGTAGGCTCCTGTCGCCCAAGTTTGGCAGAAAAATGAAAAAAATGTGTCAGATTTCTGTCGCCCAAGTTTGGCAGACAAATTAAAAGTGTTTGTAGGGCTCCTGTCGCCCAAGTTTGGAAGAAAAATGAAAAAAATGTGTCAGATTTCTGTCGCCCAAGTTTGGCAGACAAATTAAGAGTATTTGTAGGGCTCCTGTCGCCAAAGTTTTGCAGAAAAATGAAAAATATGTGTCAGATTTCTGTCGCCCAAGTTTGGCAGACAAATTAAAAGTGTTTGTAGGGCTCCTATCGCCCAAGGTTGGCAGAAAAATGAAAAAAATGTGTCAGATTTCTGTCGCCCAAGTTTGGCAGACAAATTAAAAGTATATGTAGGGCTCCTGTCGCCCAAGTTTGGCAGAAAAATGACAAAAATGTGTCAGATTTCTGTCGCCTAAGTTTGGCAGACAAATTAAAAGTATATGTTGGGCTCCTGTCGCCCAAGGTTGGCAGAAAAATGAAGAAAATGTGTCAGATTTCTGTCGCCCAAGTTTGGCAGACAAATTAAAAGTATTTGTAGGGCTCCTGTCGCCCAAGTTTGGCAGAAAAATAACAAAAATGTGTCAGATTTATGTCGCCCAAGTTTGGCAGACAAATTAAAAGTATTTGAAGGGCTCCTGTCGCCCAAGTTTGGCAGAAAAATGACAAAAATGTGTCAGATTTCTGTCGCCCAAGTTTGGCAGACAAATTAAAAGTATTTGTTGGGCTCCTGTCGCCCAAGTTTGGCAGACAAATTAAAAGTATTTGTAGGGCTCCTGTCGCCCAAGGTTGGCAGAAAAATGAAAAAAATGTGTCAGATTTCTGTCGCCCAAGTTTGGCAGACAAATTAAAAGTATATGTAGGGCTCCTGTCGCCCAAGTTTGGCAGAAAAATGACAAAAATGTGTCAGATTTCTGTCGCCTAAGTTTGGCAGACAAATTAAAAGTGTTTGTAGGGCTCTTGTCGCCCAAGTTTGGAAGAAAAATGAAAAAAATGTGTCAGATTTCTGTCGCCCAAGTTTGGCAGACAAATTAAAAGTATTTGTAGGGCTCCTGTCGCCCAAGTTTGGCAGAAAAATAACAAAAATGTGTCAGATTTATGTCGCCCAAGTTTGGCAGACAAATTAAAAGTATTTGAAGGGCTCCTGTCGCCCAAGTTTGGCAGAAAAATGAAAAAAATGTGTCAGATTTCTGTCGCCCAAGTTTGGCAGACAAATTAAAAGTATTTGTAGGGCTCCTGTCGCCCAAGTTTGGCAGAAAAATAACAAAAATGTGTCAGATTTATGTCGCCCAAGTTTGGCAGACAAATTAAAAGTATTTGAAGGGCTCCTGTCGCCCAAGTTTGGCAGAAAAATGAAGAAAATGTGTCAGATTTCTGTCGCCCAAGTTTGGCAGACAAATTAAAAGTATTTGTAGGGCTCCTGTCGCCCAAGTTTGGCAGAAAAATAACAAAAATGTGTCAGATTTATGTCGCCCAAGTTTGGCAGACAAATTAAAAGTATTTGAAGGGCTCCTGTCGCCCAAGTTTGGCAGAAAAATGACAAAAATGTGTCAGATTTCTGTCGCCCAAGTTTGGCAGACAAATTAAAAGTTTTTGTTGGGCTCCTGTCGCCCAAGTTTGGCAGACAAATTAAAAGTATATGTAGGGCTCCTGTCGCCCAAGTTTGGCAGAAAAATGACAAAAATGTGTCAGATTTCTGTCGCCTAAGTTTGGCAGACAAATTAAAAGTGTTTGTAGGGCTCTTGTCGCCCAAGTTTGGAAGAAAAATGAAAAAAATGTGTCAGATTTCTGTCGCCCAAGTTTGGCAGACAAATTAAAAGTATTTGTAGGGCTCCTGTCGCCCAAGTTTGGCAGAAAAATAACAAAAATGTGTCAGATTTATGTCGCCCAAGTTTGGCAGACAAATTAAAAGTATTTGAAGGGCTCCTGTCGCCCAAGTTTGGCAGAAAAATGAAAAAAATGTGTCAGATTTCTGTCGCCCAAGTTTGGCAGACAAATTAAAAGTATTTGTAGGGCTCCTGTCGCCCAAGTTTGGCAGACAAATTAAAAGTGTTTGTAGGGCTCCTATCGCCCAAGTTTGGCAGAAAAATGAAAAAAATGTGTCAGATTTCTGTCGCTTAAGTTTGGCAGACAAATTAAGAGTGTTTGTAGGGCTCCTATCGCCCAAGTTTGGCAGAAAAATGAAAAAAATGTGTCAGATTTCTGTCGCTTAAGTTTGGCAGACAAATTAAAAGTATTTGTAGGGCTCCTATCGCCCAAGTTTGGCAGAAAAATGAAAAAAATGTGTCAGATTTCTGTCGCCCAAGTCTGGCAGACAAATTAAAAGTATTTGTAGGGCTCCTGTCGCCCAAGGTTTGCAGAAAAATGAAAAAAATGTGTCAGATTTCTGTCGCCCAAGTTTGGCAGACAAATTAAAAGTGTTTGTAGGGCTCCTGTTGCCAAGTTTGGCAGAAAAATGAAAAAAATGTGCCAGATTTCTGTCGCCCAAGTTTGGCAGTCAAATTTAAAGTATTTGTAGGGCTCCTGTCGCCCAAGTTTGGAAGAAAAATGAAAAAAATGTGTCAGATTTCTGTCGCCCAAGTTTGGCAGACAAATTAAAAGTATATGTTGGGCTCCTGTCGCCCAAGTTTGGCAGAAAAATGACAAAAATGTGTCAGATTTCTGTCGCCCAAGTTTGGCAGACAAATTAAAAGTGTTTGTAGGGCTCCTATCGCCCAAGTTTGGCAGAAAAATGAAAAAATGTGTCAGATTTCTGTAGCCCAAGTTTGGCGGACAAATTAAAAGTATTTGTAGGGCTCCTGTCGCCCAAGTTTTGCAGAAAAATGAAAAAAATGTGTTAGATTTCTGTCTCCCAAGTTTGCAGACAAATTAAAAGTATTTGTTGGGCTCCTGTCGCCCAAGTTTGGCATAAAAATGACAAAAATGTGTCAGATTTCTGTCGCCCAAGTTTGGCAGATAAATTAAAAGTATTTTTAGGGCTCCTGTCGCCCAAGTTTGGCAGAAAAATGAAAAAAATGTGTCAGATTTCTGTCGCCCAAGTTTTGGCAGACAAATTAAAAGTGTTTGTAGGGCTCCTATCGCCCAAGTTTGGCAGAAAAATGAAAAAAATGTGTCAGATCTCTGTCGCCCAAGTTTGGCAGACAAATTAAAAGTATTTGTAGGGCTCCTGTCGCCAAGTTTGGCAGAAAAATGAAAAATATGTGTCAGATTTCTGTCGCCCAAGTTTGGCAGACAAATTAAAAGTGTTTGTAGGGCTCCTCTCGCCCAAGTTTGGCAGAAAAATAACAAAAATGTGTCAGATTTCTGTCGCCCAAGTTTGGCAGACAAATTAAAAGTATATGTTGGGCTCCTGTCGCCCAAGTTTGGCAGAAAAATGACAAAAATGTGTCAGATTTCTGTCGCCCAAGTTTGGCAGACAAATTAAAAGTATTTGTAGGCTCCTGTCGCCCAAGTTTGGCAGAAAAATGAAAAAAATGTGTCAGATTTCTGTCGCCCAAGTTTGGCAGACAAATTAAAAGTGTTTGTAGGGCTCCTGTCGCCCAAGTTTGGAAGAAAAATGAAAAAAATGTGTCAGATTTCTGTCGCCCAAGTTTGGCAGACAAATTAAGAGTATTTGTAGGGCTCCTGTCGCCAAAGTTTTGCAGAAAAATGAAAAATATGTGTCAGATTTCTGTCGCCCAAGTTTGGCAGACAAATTAAAAGTGTTTGTAGGGCTCCTATCGCCCAAGTTTGGCAGAAAAATGACAAAAATGTGTCAGATTTCTGTCGCCCAAGTTTGGCAGACAAATTAAAAGTATTAGTAGGGCTCCTGTCGCCCAAGTTTGGCAGAAAAATGAAAAAAATGTGTCAGATTTCTGTCGCCCAAGTTTGGAAGACAAATTAAAAGTGTTTGTAGGGCTCCTGTCGCCCAAGTTTGGAAGAAAAATGAAAAAAATGTGTCAGATTTCTGTCGCCCAAGTTTGGCAGACAAATTAAGAGTATTTGTAGGGCTCCTGTCGCCCAAGTTTTGCAGAAAAATGAAAAAAATGTGTCAGATTTCTGTCTCCCAAGTTTGGCAGACAAATTAAAAGTATTTGTTGGGCTCCTGTCGCCCAAGTTTGGAAGCAAAATGAAAAAAATGTGTCAGATTTCTGTCGCCCAAGTTTGGCAGACAAATTAAAAGTATTTGTAGGGCTGCTGTAGCCCAAGTTTTTTAAGAAAAATGAAAAAAATGTGTCAGATTTCTGTCGCCTAAGTTTGGCAGACAAATTAAAAGTATTTGTAGGGCTCCTGTCGCCCAAGTTTGGCAGAAAAATGAAAAAAATGTGTCAGATTTCTGTCGCCCAAGTTTGGCAGACAAATTAAAAGTGTTTGTAGGGCTCCTGTCGCCCAAGTTTGGAAGAAAAATGAAAAAAATGTGTCAGATTTCTGTCGCCCAAGATTGGCAGACAAATTAAAAGTATTTGTAGGGCTCCTGTCGCCCAAGTTTGGCAGAAAAATGACAAAAATGTGTCAGATTTCTGTCGCCCAAGTTTGGCAGACAAATTAAAAGTATTTCTAGGGCTCATGTCGCCAAGTTTGGCAGAAAAATGAAAAATATGTGTCAGATTTCTGTCGCCCAAGTTTGGCAGACAAATTAAAAGTGTTTGTAGGGCTCCTATCGCCCAAGTTTGGCAGAAAAATAACAAAAATGTGTCAGATTTATGTCTCCCAAGTTTGGCAGACAAATTAAAAGTATATGTTGGGCTCCTGTCGCCCAAGTTTGGCAGTTTGGCAGAAAAATGACAAAAATGTGTCAGATTTCTGTCGCCCAAGTTTGGCAGACAAATTAAGAGTATTTGTAGGGCTCCTGTCACCCAAGTTTTGCAGAAAAATGAAAAAAATGTGTCAGATTTCTGTCGCCCAAGTTTGGCAGACAAATTAAAAGTATTTGTAGGGCTCCTGTCGCCCAAGTTTGGCATAAAAATGACAAAAATGTGTCAGATTTCTGTCGCCCAAGTTTGGCAGACAAATTAAAAGTATTTTTAGGGCTCCTGTCGCCCAAGTTTGGCAGAAAAATGAAAAAAATGTGTCAGATTTCTGTCGCCCAAGTTTGGCAGACAAATTAAAAGTATTTGAAGGGCTCCTGTCGCCCAAGTTTGGCAGAAAAATGAAAAAAATGTGTCAGATTTCTGTCGCCCAAGTTTGGCAGACAAATTAAAAGTATTTGTAGGGCTCCTGTCGCCCAAGTTTGGCAGACAAATTAAAAGTGTTTGTAGGGCTCCTATCGCCCAAGTTTGGCAGAAAAATGAAAAAAATGTGTCAGATTTCTGTCGCTTAAGTTTGGCAGACAAATTAAGAGTGTTTGTAGGGCTCCTATCGCCCAAGTTTGGCAGAAAAATGAAAAAAATGTGTCAGATTTCTGTCGCTTAAGTTTGGCAGACAAATTAAAAGTATTTGTAGGGCTCCTATCGCCCAAGTTTGGCAGAAAAATGAAAAAAATGTGTCAGATTTCTGTCGCCCAAGTCTGGCAGACAAATTAAAAGTATTTGTAGGGCTCCTGTCGCCCAAGGTTTGCAGAAAAATGAAAAAAATGTGTCAGATTTCTGTCGCCCAAGTTTGGCAGACAAATTAAAAGTGTTTGTAGGGCTCCTATCGCCCAAGTTTGGCAGAAAAATGAAAAAATGTGTCAGATTTCTGTAGCCCAAGTTTGGCGGACAAATTAAAAGTATTTGTAGGGCTCCTGTCGCCCAAGTTTTGCAGAAAAATGAAAAAAATGTGTTAGATTTCTGTCTCCCAAGTTTGCAGACAAATTAAAAGTATTTGTTGGGCTCCTGTCGCCCAAGTTTGGCATAAAAATGACAAAAATGTGTCAGATTTCTGTCGCCCAAGTTTGGCAGATAAATTAAAAGTATTTTTAGGGCTCCTGTCGCCCAAGTTTGGCAGAAAAATGAAAAAAATGTGTCAGATTTCTGTCGCCCAAGTTTTGGCAGACAAATTAAAAGTGTTTGTAGGGCTCCTATCGCCCAAGTTTGGCAGAAAAATGAAAAAAATGTGTCAGATCTCTGTCGCCCAAGTTTGGCAGACAAATTAAAAGTATTTGTAGGGCTCCTGTCGCCAAGTTTGGCAGAAAAATGAAAAATATGTGTCAGATTTCTGTCGCCCAAGTTTGGCAGACAAATTAAAAGTGTTTGTAGGGCTCCTCTCGCCCAAGTTTGGCAGAAAAATAACAAAAATGTGTCAGATTTCTGTCGCCCAAGTTTGGCAGACAAATTAAAAGTATATGTTGGGCTCCTGTCGCCCAAGTTTGGCAGAAAAATGACAAAAATGTGTCAGATTTCTGTCGCCCAAGTTTGGCAGACAAATTAAAAGTATTTGTAGGCTCCTGTCGCCCAAGTTTGGCAGAAAAATGAAAAAAATGTGTCAGATTTCTGTCGCCCAAGTTTGGCAGACAAATTAAAAGTGTTTGTAGGGCTCCTGTCGCCCAAGTTTGGAAGAAAAATGAAAAAAATGTGTCAGATTTCTGTCGCCCAAGTTTGGCAGACAAATTAAGAGTATTTGTAGGGCTCCTGTCGCCAAAGTTTTGCAGAAAAATGAAAAATATGTGTCAGATTTCTGTCGCCCAAGTTTGGCAGACAAATTAAAAGTGTTTGTAGGGCTCCTATCGCCCAAGTTTGGCAGAAAAATGACAAAAATGTGTCAGATTTCTGTCGCCCAAGTTTGGCAGACAAATTAAAAGTATTAGTAGGGCTCCTGTCGCCCAAGTTTGGCAGAAAAATGAAAAAAATGTGTCAGATTTCTGTCGCCCAAGTTTGGAAGACAAATTAAAAGTGTTTGTAGGGCTCCTGTCGCCCAAGTTTGGAAGAAAAATGAAAAAAATGTGTCAGATTTCTGTCGCCCAAGTTTGGCAGACAAATTAAGAGTATTTGTAGGGCTCCTGTCGCCCAAGTTTTGCAGAAAAATGAAAAAAATGTGTCAGATTTCTGTCTCCCAAGTTTGGCAGACAAATTAAAAGTATTTGTTGGGCTCCTGTCGCCCAAGTTTGGAAGAAAAATGAAAAAAATGTGTCAGATTTCTGTCGCCCAAGTTTGGCAGACAAATTAAAAGTATTTGTAGGGCTGCTGTAGCCCAAGTTTTTTAAGAAAAATGAAAAAAATGTGTCAGATTTCTGTCGCCTAAGTTTGGCAGACAAATTAAAAGTATTTGTAGGGCTCCTGTCGCCCAAGTTTGGCAGAAAAATGAAAAAAATGTGTCAGATTTCTGTCGCCCAAGTTTGGCAGACAAATTAAAAGTGTTTGTAGGGCTCCTGTCGCCCAAGTTTGGAAGAAAAATGAAAAAAATGTGTCAGATTTCTGTCGCCCAAGATTGGCAGACAAATTAAAAGTATTTGTAGGGCTCCTGTCGCCCAAGTTTGGCAGAAAAATGACAAAAATGTGTCAGATTTCTGTCGCCCAAGTTTGGCAGACAAATTAAAAGTATTTCTAGGGCTCATGTCGCCAAGTTTGGCAGAAAAATGAAAAATATGTGTCAGATTTCTGTCGCCCAAGTTTGGCAGACAAATTAAAAGTGTTTGTAGGGCTCCTATCGCCCAAGTTTGGCAGAAAAATAACAAAAATGTGTCAGATTTATGTCTCCCAAGTTTGGCAGACAAATTAAAAGTATATGTTGGGCTCCTGTCGCCCAAGTTTGGCAGTTTGGCAGAAAAATGACAAAAATGTGTCAGATTTCTGTCGCCCAAGTTTGGCAGACAAATTAAGAGTATTTGTAGGGCTCCTGTCACCCAAGTTTTGCAGAAAAATGAAAAAAATGTGTCAGATTTCTGTCGCCCAAGTTTGGCAGACAAATTAAAAGTATTTGTAGGGCTCCTGTCGCCCAAGTTTGGCATAAAAATGACAAAAATGTGTCAGATTTCTGTCGCCCAAGTTTGGCAGACAAATTAAAAGTATTTTTAGGGCTCCTGTCGCCCAAGTTTGGCAGAAAAATGAAAAAAATGTGTCAGATTTCTGTCGCCCAAGTTTGGCAGACAAATTAAAAGTATTTGAAGGGCTCCTGTCGCCCAAGTTTGGCAGAAAAATGAAAAAAATGTGTCAGATTTCTGTCGCCCAAGTTTGGCAGACAAATTAAAAGTATTTGTAGGGCTCCTGTCGCCCAAGTTTGGCAGACAAATTAAAAGTGTTTGTAGGGCTCCTATCGCCCAAGTTTGGCAGAAAAATGAAAAAAATGTGTCAGATTTCTGTCGCTTAAGTTTGGCAGACAAATTAAGAGTGTTTGTAGGGCTCCTATCGCCCAAGTTTGGCAGAAAAATGAAAAAAATGTGTCAGATTTCTGTCGCTTAAGTTTGGCAGACAAATTAAAAGTATTTGTAGGGCTCCTATCGCCCAAGTTTGGCAGAAAAATGAAAAAAATGTGTCAGATTTCTGTCGCCCAAGTCTGGCAGACAAATTAAAAGTATTTGTAGGGCTCCTGTCGCCCAAGGTTTGCAGAAAAATGAAAAAAATGTGTCAGATTTCTGTCGCCTAAGTTTGGCAGACAAATTAAAAGTATATGTTGGGCTCCTGTCGCCCAAGTTTGGCAGAAAAATGACAAAAATGTGTCAGATTTCTGTCGCCCAAGTTTGGCAGACAAATTAAAAGTATTTGTAGGCTCCTGTCGCCCAAGTTTGGCAGAAAAATGAAAAAAATGTGTCAGATTTCTGTCGCCCAAGTTTGGCAGACAAATTAAAAGTGTTTGTAGGGCTCCTGTCGCCCAAGTTTGGAAGAAAAATGAAAAAAATGTGTCAGATTTCTGTCGCCCAAGTTTGGCAGACAAATTAAGAGTATTTGTAGGGCTCCTGTCGCCAAAGTTTTGCAGAAAAATGAAAAATATGTGTCAGATTTCTGTCGCCCAAGTTTGGCAGACAAATTAAAAGTGTTTGTAGGGCTCCTATCGCCAAGTTTGGCAGAAAAATGACAAAAATGTGTCAGATTTCTGTCGCCCAAGTTTGGCAGACAAATTAAAAGTATTTGTTGGGCTCCTGTCGCCCAAGTTTGGCAGACAAATTAAAAGTATTTGTAGGGCTCCTGTCGCCCAAGGTTGGCAGAAAAATGAAAAAAATGTGTCAGATTTCTGTCGCCCAAGTTTGGCAGACAAATTAAAAGTATATGTAGGGCTCCTGTCGCCCAAGTTTGGCAGAAAAATGACAAAAATGTGTCAGATTTCTGTCGCCTAAGTTTGGCAGACAAATTAAAAGTATATGTTGGGCTCCTGTCGCCCAAGGTTGGCAGAAAAATGAAGAAAATGTGTCAGATTTCTGTCGCCCAAGTTTGGCAGACAAATTAAAAGTGTTTGTAGGGCTCTTGTCGCCCAAGTTTGGCAGACAAATTAAAAGTATTTGTAGGGCTCCTGTCGCCCAAGTTTGGCAGAAAAATGAAAAAAATGTGTCAGATTTCTGTCGCCCAAGTTTGGCAGACAAATTAAAAGTATATGTTGGGCTCCTGTCGCCCAAGTTTGGCAGAAAAATGACAAAAATGTGTCAGATTTCTGTCGCCCAAGTTTGGCAGACAAATTAAAAGTATTTGTAGGCTCCTGTCGCCCAAGTTTGGCAGAAAAATGAAAAAAATGTGTCAGATTTCTGTCGCCCAAGTTTGGCAGACAAATTAAAAGTGTTTGTAGGGCTCCTGTCGCCCAAGTTTGGAAGAAAAATGAAAAAAATGTGTCAGATTTCTGTCGCCCAAGTTTGGCAGACAAATTAAGAGTATTTGTAGGGCTCCTGTCGCCAAAGTTTTGCAGAAAAATGAAAAATATGTGTCAGATTTCTGTCGCCCAAGTTTGGCAGACAAATTAAAAGTGTTTGTAGGGCTCCTATGGCCCAAGTTTGGCAGAAAAATGACAAAAATGTGTCAGATTTCTGTCGCCCAAGTTTGGCAGACAAATTAAAAGTATTTGTTGGGCTCCTGTCGCCCAAGTTTGGAAGAAAAATGAAAAAAATGTGTCAGATTTCTGTCGCCCAAGTTTGGCAGACAAATTAAAAGTATTTGTAGGGCTCCTGTCGCCCAAGTTTGGCAGAAAAATGACAAAAATGTGTCAGATTTCTGTCGCCTAAGTTTGGCAGACAAATTAAAAGTATATGTTGGGCTCCTGTCGCCCAAGGTTGGCAGAAAAATGACAAAAATGTGTCAGATTTCTGTCGCCCAAGTTTGGCAGACAAATTAAAAGTATTTGTTGGGCTCCTGTCGCCCAAGTTTGGAAGAAAAATGAAAAAAATGTGTCAGATTTCTGTCGCCCAAGTTTGGCAGACAAATTAAAAGTATTTGTAGGGCTCCTGTCGCCAAGGTTGGCAGAAAAATGAAAAAAATGTGTCAGATTTCTGTCGCCCAAGTTTGGCAGACAAATTAAAAGTATATGTAGGGCTCCTGTCGCCCAAGTTTGGCAGAAAAATGACAAAAATGTGTCAGATTTCTGTCGCCTAAGTTTGGCAGACAAATTAAAAGTATATGTTGGGCTCCTGTCGCCCAAGGTTGGCAGAAAAATGAAGAAAATGTGTCAGATTTCTGTCGCCCAAGTTTGGCAGACAAATTAAGAGTATTTGTAGGGCTCCTGTCGCCCAAGTTTTGCAGAAAAATGAAAAATATGTGTCAGATTTCTGTCGCCCAAGTTTGGCAGACAAATTAAAAGTGTTTGTAGGGCTCTTGTCGCCCAAGTTTTGCAGAAAAATGAAAAATATGTGTCAGATTTCTGTCGCCCAAGTTTGGCAGACAAATTAAAAGTGTTTGTAGGGCTCCTATCGCCCAAGTTTGGCAGAAAAATGACAAAAATGTGTCAGATTTCTGTCGCCCAAGTTTGGCAGACAAATTAAAAGTGTTTGTAGGGCTCCTGTCGCCCAAGTTTGGAAGAAAAATGAAAAAAATGTGTCAGATTTCTGTCGCCCAAGATTGGCAGACAAATTAAAAGTATTTGTAGGGCTCCTGTCGCCCAAGTTTGGCAGAAAAATGACAAAAATGTGTCAGATTTCTGTCGCCCAAGTTTGGCAGACAAATTAAGAGTATTTGTAGGGCTCCTGTCGCCCAAGTTTTGCAGAAAAATGAAAAAAATGTGTCAGATTTCTGTCGCCCAAGTTTGGCAGACAAATTAAAAGTGTTTGTAGGGCTCCTATCGCCCAAGTTTGTCAGAAAAATGAAAAATATGTGTCAGATTTCTGTCGCCCAAGTTTGGCAGACAAATTAAAAGTGTTTGTAGGGCTCCTATCGCCCAAGTTTGGCAGAAAAATAACAAAAATGTGTCAGATTTATGTCTCCCAAGTTTGGCAGACAAATTAAAAGTATATGTTGGGCTCCTGTCGCCCAAGTTTGGCAGAAAAATGACAAAAATGTGTCAGATTTCTGTCGCCCAAGTTTGGCAGACAAATTAAGAGTATTTGTAGGGCTCCTGTCGCCCAAGTTTTGCAGAAAAATGAAAAAAATGTGTCAGATTTCTGTCGCCCAAGTTTGGCAGACAAATTAAAAGTATATGTTGGGCTCCTGTCGCCCAAGTTTGGCAGAAAAATGACAAAAATGTGTCAGATTTCTGTCGCCCAAGTTTGGCAGACAAATTAAGAGTATTTGTAGGGCTCCTGTCGCCCAAGTTTTGCAGAAAAATGAAAAAAATGTGTCAGATTTCTGTCGCCCAAGTTTGGCAGACAAATTAAAAGTATTTGTAGGGCTCCTGTCGCCCAAGTTTGGCATAAAAATGACAAAAATGTGTCAGATTTCTGTCGCCCAAGTTTGGCAGACAAATTAAAAGTATTTTTAGGGCTCCTGTCGCCCAAGTTTGGCAGAAAAATGAAAAAAATGTGTCAGATTTCTGTCGCCCAAGTTTGGCAGACAAATTAAAAGTGTTTGTAGGGCTCTTGTCGCCCAAGTTTGAAAGAAAAATGAAAAAAATGTGTCAGATTTCTGTCGCCCAAGTTTGGCAGACAAATTAAAAGTGTTTGTAGGGCTCTTGTCGCCCAAGTTTGAAAGAAAAATGAAAAAAATGTGTCAGACTTCTGTCTCCCAAGTTTGCAGACAAATTAAAAGTATTTGTTGGGCTCCTGTCGCCCAAGTTTGGCATAAAAATGACAAAAATGTGTCAGATTTCTGTCGCCCAAGTTTGGCAGACAAATTAAAAGTATTTTTAGGGCTCCTGTCGCCCAAGTTTGGCAGAAAAATGAAAAAAATGTGTCAGATTTCTGTCGCCCAAGTTTGGCAGACAAATTAAAAGTGTTTGTAGGGCTCTTGTCGCCCAAGTTTGAAAGAAAAATGAAAAAAATGTGTCAGATTTCTGTCGCCCAAGTTTGGCAGACAAATTAAAAGTGTTTGTAGGGCTCTTATCGCCCAAGTTTGAAAGAAAAATGAAAAAAATGTGTCAGATTTCTGTCGCCCAAGTTTGGCAGACAAATTAAAAGTATTTGTAGGGCTCCTGTCGCCCAAGTTTGGCAGACAAATTAAAAGTATTTGTAGGGCTCCTATCGCCCAAGTTTGGCAGAAAAATGAAAAAAATGTGTCAGATTTCTGTCGCTTAAGTTTGGCAGACAAATTAAGAGTGTTTGTAGGGCTCCTATCGCCCAAGTTTGTCAGAAAAATGAAAAAAATGTGTCAGATTTCTGTCGCCCAAGTTTGGCAGACAAATTAAAAGTATTTGTAGGGCTCCTGTCGCCCAAGGTTTGCAGAAAAATGAAAAAAATTTGTCAGATTTCTGTCGCCCAAGTTTGGCAGACAAATTAAAAGTATATGTTGGGCTCCTGTCGCCCAAGTTTGGCAGAAAAATGACAAAAATGTGTCAGATTTCTGTCGCCCAAGTTTGGCAGACAAATTAAAAGTATTTGTAGGGCTCCTGTCGCCCAAGTTTGGCAGAAAAATAACAAAAATGTGTCAGATTTATGTCTCCCAAGTTTGGCAGACAAATTAAAAGTATATGTTGGGCTCCTGTCGCCCAAGTTTGGCAGAAAAATGACAAAAATGTGTCAGATTTCTGTCGCCCAAGTTTGGCAGACAAATTAAGAGTATTTGTAGGGCTCCTGTCGCCCAAGTTTGGCAGAAAAATTAAAAGTGTTTGTAGGGCTCCTATCGCCCAAGTTTGGCAGAAAAATAACAAAAATGTGTCAGATTTATGTCTCCCAAGTTTGGCAGACAAATTAAAAGTATATGTTGGGCTCCTGTCGCCCAAGTTTGGCAGAAAAATGACAAAAATGTGTCAGATTTCTGTCGCCCAAGTTTGGCAGACAAATTAAGAGTATTTGTAGGGCTCCTGTCGCCCAAGTTTGGCAGAAAAATGAAAAAAATGTGTCAGATTTCTGTCGCCCAAGTTTGGCAGACAAATTAAAAGTGTTTGTAGGGCTCCTATTGCCCAAGTTTGGCAGAAAAATGAAAAAAATGTGTCAGATTTCTGTCGCCCAAGTTTGGCAGACAAATTAAAAGTATTTGTAGGGCTCCTGTCGCCCAAGTTTGGCATAAAAATGACAAAAATGTGTCAGATTTCTGTCGCCCAAGTTTGGCAGACAAATTAAAAGTATTTTTAGGGCTCCTGTCGCCCAAGTTTGGCAGAAAAATGAAAAAAATGTGTCAGATTTCTGTCGCCCAAGTTTGGCAGACAAATTAAAAGTGTTTGTAGGGCTCTTGTCGCCCAAGTTTGAAAGAAAAATGAAAAAAATGTGTCAGATTTCTGTCGCCCAAGTTTGGCAGACAAATTAAAAGTATATGTTGGGCTCCTGTCGCCCAAGTTTGGCAGAAAAATGACAAAAATGTGTCAGATTTCTGTCGCCCAAGTTTGGCAGACAAATTAAGAGTATTTGTAGTTCTCCTGTCGCCCAAGTTTGGCAGAAAAATGAAAAAAATGTGTCAGATTTCTGTCGCCCAAGTTTGGCAGACAAATTAAAAGTGTTTGTAGGGCTCCTATTGCCCAAGTTTGGCAGAAAAATGAAAAAAATGTGTCAGATTTCTGTCGCCCAAGTTTGGCAGACAAATTAAAAGTATTTGTAGGGCTCCTGTCGCCCAAGTTTGGCATAAAAATGACAAAAATGTGTCAGATTTCTGTCGCCCAAGTTTGGCAGACAAATTAAAAGTATTTTTAGGGCTCCTGTCGCCCAAGTTTGGCAGAAAAATGAAAAAAATGTGTCAGATTTCTGTCGCCCAAGTTTGGCAGTCAAATTAAAAGTGTTTGTAGGGCTCTTGTCGCCCAAGTTTGAAAGAAAAATGAAAAAAATGTGTCAGATTTCTGTCGCCCAAGTTTGGCAGACAAATTAAAAGTGTTTGTAGGGCTCTTGTCGCCCAAGTTTGAAAGAAAAATGAAAAAAATGTGTCAGATTTCTGTCGCCCAAGTTTGGCAGACAAATTAAAAGTATTTGTAGGGCTCCTGTCGCCCAAGTTTGGCAGACAAATTAAAAGTGTTTGTAGGGCTCCTATCGCCCAAGTTTGGCAGAAAAATGAAAAAAATGTGTCAGATTTCTGTCGCTTAAGTTTGGCAGACAAATTAAGAGTGTTTGTAGGGCTCCTATCGCCCAAGTTTGTCAGAAAAATTAAAAAAATTTGTCAGATTTCTGTCGCCCAAGTTTGGCAGACAAATTAAAAGTATTTGTAGGGCTCCTGTCGCCCAAGGTTTGCAGAAAAATGAAAAAAATGTGTCAGATTTCTGTCGCCCAAGTTTGGCAGACAAATTAAAAGTGTTTGTAGGGCTCCTATTGCCCAAGTTTGGCAGAAAAATGAAAAAAATGTGTCAGATTTCTGTCGCCCAAGTTTGGCAGACAAATTAAAAGTATTTGTAGGGCTCCTGTCGCCCAAGTTTGGCATAAAAATGACAAAAATGTGTCAGATTTCTGTCGCCCAAGTTTGGCAGACAAATTAAAAGTATTTTTAGGGCTCCTGTCGCCCAAGTTTGGCAGAAAAATGAAAAAAATGTGTCAGATTTCTGTCGCCCAAGTTTGGCAGACAAATTAAAAGTGTTTGTAGGGCTCCTATCGCCCAAGTTTGGCAGAAAAATAACAAAAATGTGTCAGATTTATGTCTCCCAAGTTTGGCAGACAAATTAAAAGTATATGTTGGGCTCATGTCGCCCAAGTTTGGCAGAAAAATGACAAAAATGTGTCAGATTTCTGTCGCCCAAGTTTGGCAGACAAATTAAGAGTATTTGTAGGGCTCCTGTCGCCCAAGTTTGGCAGAAAAATGAAAAAAATGTGTCAGATTTCTGTCGCCCAAGTTTGGCAGACAAATTAAAAGTGTTTGTAGGGCTCCTATTGCCCAAGTTTGGCAGAAAAATGAAAAAAATGTGTCAGATTTCTGTCGCCCAAGTTTGGCAGACAAATTAAAAGTATTTGTAGGGCTCCTGTCGCCCAAGTTTGGCATAAAAATGACAAAAATGTGTCAGATTTCTGTCGCCCAAGTTTGGCAGACAAATTAAAAGTATTTTTAGGGCTCCTGTCGCCCAAGTTTGGCAGAAAAATGAAAAAAATGTGTCAGATTTCTGTCGCCCAAGTTTGGCAGACAAATTAAAAGTGTTTGTAGGGCTCTTGTCGCCCAAGTTTGAAAGAAAAATGAAAAAAATGTGTCAGATTTCTGTCGCCCAAGTTTGGCAGACAAATTAAAAGTGTTTGTAGGGCTCTTGTCGCCCAAGTTTGAAAGAAAAATGAAAAAAATGTGTCAGATTTCTGTCGCCCAAGTTTGGCAGACAAATTAAAAGTATTTGTAGGGCTCCTGTCGCCCAAGTTTGGCAGACAAATTAAAAGTGTTTGTAGGGCTCCTATCGCCCAAGTTTGGCAGAAAAATGAAAAAAATGTGTCAGATTTCTGTCGCTTAAGTTTGGCAGACAAATTAAGAGTGTTTGTAGGGCTCCTATCGCCCAAGTTTGTCAGAAAAATGAAAAAAATGTGTCAGATTTCTGTCGCCCAAGTTTGGCAGACAAATTAAAAGTATTTGTAGGGCTCCTGTCGCCCAAGGTTTGCAGAAAAATGAAAAAAATGTGTCAGATTTCTGTCGCCCAAGTTTGGCAGACAAATTAAAAGTATATGTTGGGCTCCTGTCGCCCAAGTTTGGCAGAAAAATGACAAAAATGTGTCAGATTTCTGTCGCCCAAGTTTGGCAGACAAATTAAAAGTATTTGTAGGGCTCCTGTCGCCCAAGTTTGGCAGAAAAATGAAAAAAATGTGTCAGATTTCTGCCGCCCAAGTTTGGCAGACAAATTAAAAGTGTTTGTAGGGCTCCTGTCGCCCAAGTTTGGAAGAAAAATGAAAAAAATGTGTCAGATTTCTGTCGCCCAAGTTTGGCAGACAAATTAAGAGTATTTGTAGGGCTCCTGTCGCCCAAGTTTTGCAGAAAAATGAAAAATATGTGTCAGATTTCTGTCGCCCAAGTTTGGCAGACAAATTAAAAGTGTTTGTAGGGCTCCTATCGCCCAAGTTTGGCAGAAAAATGACAAAAATGTGTCAGATTTCTGTCGCCCAAGTTTGGCAGACAAATTAAAAGTATTTGTTGGGCTCCTGTCGCCCAAGTTTGGAAGAAAAATGAAAAAAATGTGTCAGATTTCTGTCGCCCAAGTTTGGCAGACAAATTAAAAGTATTTGTAGGGCTCCTGTCGCCCAAGGTTGGCAGAAAAATGAAAAAAATGTGTCAGATTTCTGTCGCCCAAGTTTGGCAGACAAATTAAAAGTATATGTTGGGCTCCTGTCGCCCAAGTTTGGCAGAAAAATGACAAAAATGTGTCAGATTTCTGTCGCCCAAGTTTGGCAGACAAATTAAAAGTATATGTTGGGCTCCTGTCGCCCAAGGTTGGCAGAAAAATGAAAAAAATGTGTCAGATTTCTGTCGCCCAAGTTTGGCAGACAAATTAAGAGTATTTGTAGGGCTCCTGTCGCCCAAGTTTGGCAGAAAAATGAAAAAAATGTGTCAGATTTCTGTCGCCCAAGTTTGGCAGACAAATTAAAAGTGTTTGTAGGGCTCCTATCGCCCAAGTTTGGCAGAAAAATGACAAAAATGTGTCAGATTTCTGTCGCCCAAGTTTGGCAGACAAATTAAAAGTATTTGTTGGGCTCCTGTCGCCCAAGTTTGGAAGAAAAATGAAAAAAATGTGTCAGATTTCTGTCGCCCAAGTTTGGCAGACGAATTAAAAGTATTTGTAGGGCTCCTGTCGCCCAAGTTTGGCAGAAAAATGATAAAAATGTGTCAGATTTCTGTCTCCCAAGTTTGCAGACAAATTTAAAGTATTTGTTGGGCTCCTGTCGCCCAAGTTTGGCATAAAAATGACAAAAATGTGTCAGATTTCTGTCGCCCAAGTTTGGCAGACAAATTAAAAGTATATGTTGGGCTCCTGTCGCCCAAGTTTGGCAGAAAAATGACAAAAATGTGTCAGATTTCTGTCGCCCAAGTTTGGCAGACAAATTGAAAGTATTTGTAGGGCTCCTGTCGCCCAAGGTTGGCAGAAAAATGAAAAAAATGTGTCAGATTTCTGTCGCCCAAGTTTGGCAGACAAATTAAAAGTATATGTTGGGCTCCTGTCGCCCAAGTTTGGCAGAAAAATGACAAAAATGTGTCAGATTTCTGTCGCCCAAGTTTGGCAGACAAATTAAAAGTATATGTTGGGCTCCTGTCGCCCAAGTTTGGCAGAAAAATGACAAAAATGTGTCAGATTTCTGTCGCCCAAGTTTGGCAGATAAATTAAGAGTATTTGTAGGGCTCCTGTCGCCCAAGTTTTGAAGAAAAATGAAAAAAATGTGTCAGATTTCTGTCGTTCAAGTTTGGCAGACAAATTAAAAGTGTTTGTAGGGCTCCTATCGCCCAAGTTTGGCAGAAAAATGAAAAAAATGTGTCAGATTTCTGTCTCCCAAGTTTGCAGACAAATTAAAAGTATTTGTTAGGCTCCTGTCGCCCAAGTTTGGCATAAAAATGACAAAAATGTGTCAGATTTCTGTCGCCCAAGTTTGGCAGACAAATTAAAAGTGTTTGTAGGGCTCTTGTCGCCCAAGTTTGGAAGAAAAATGAAAAAAATGTGTCAGATTTCTGTCGCCCAAGTTTGGCAGACAAATTAAAAGTATTTGTAGGGCTCCTGTCGCCCAAGTTTGGCAGAAAAATAACAAAAATGTGTCAGATTTATGTCGCCCAAGTTTGGCAGACAAATTAAAAGTATTTGAATGGCTCCTGTCGCCCAAGTTTGGCAGAAAAATGAAAAAAATGTGTCAGATTTCTGTCGCCCAAGTTTGGCAGACAAATTAAAAGTATTTGTAGGGCTCCTGTCGCCCAAGTTTGGCAGACAAATTAAAAGTGTTTGTAGGGCTCCTATCGCCCAAGTTTTGCAGAAAAATGAAAAAAATGTGTCAGATTTCTGTCGCCCAAGTTTGGCAGACAAATTAAGAGTATTTGTAGGGCTCCTGTCGCCCAAGTTTTGCAGAAAAATGAAAAATATGTGTCAGATTTCTGTCGCCCAAGTTTGGCAGACAAATTAAAAGTGTTTGTAGGGCTCCTATCGCCCAAGTTTGGCAGAAAAATAACAAAAATGTGTCAGATTTATGTCTCCCAAGTTTGGCAGACAAATTAAAAGTATTTGAAGGGCTCCTGTCGCCCAAGTTTGGCAGAAAAATGAAAAAAATGTGTCAGATTTCTGTCGCCCAAGTTTGGCAGACAAATTAAAAGTATTTGTAGGGCTCCTGTCGCCCAAGGTTGGCAGAAAAATGAAAAAAATGTGTCAGATTTCTGTCGCCCAAGTTTGGCAGACAAATTAAGAGTATTTGTAGGGCTCCTGTCGCCCAAGTTTTGCAGAAAAATGAAAAAAAGTGTCAGATTTCTGTCTCCCAAGTTTGGCAGACAAATTAAAAGTATTTGTTGGGCTCCTGTCGCCCAAGTTTGGAAGAAAAATGAAAAAAATGTGTCAGATTTCTGTCGCCCAAGTTTGGCAGACAAATTAAAAGTGTTTGTAGGGCTCCTGTCGCCCAAGGTTGGCAGAAAAATGAAAAAAATGTGTCAGATTTCTGTCGCCCAAGTTTGGCAGACAAATTAAAAGTATATGTTGGGCTCCTGTCGCCCATGTTTGGCAGAAAAATGACAAAAATGTGTCAGATTTCTGTCGCCCAAGTTTGGCAGACAAATTAAAAGTATATGTTGGGCTCCTGTCGCCCAAGGTTGGCAGAAAAATGAAAAAAATGTGTCAGATTTCTGTCGCCCAAGTTTGGCAGACAAATTAAAAGTATATGTTGGGCTCCTGTCGCCCAAGTTTGGCAGAAAAATGAAAAAAATGTGTCAGATTTCTGTCGCCCAAGTTTGGCAGACAAATTAAGAGTATTTGTAGGGCTCCTGTCGCCCAAGTTTGGAAGAAAAATGAAAAAAATGTGTCAGATTTCTGTCGCCCAAGTTTGGCAGACAAATTAAAAGTGTTTGTAGGGCTCCTATCGCCCAAGTTTGGCAGAAAAATGAAAAAATGTGTCAGATTTCTGTAGCCCAAGTTTGGCGGACAAATTAAAAGTATTTGTAGGGCTCCTGTCGCCCAAGTTTTGCAGAAAAATGAAAAAAATGTGTTAGATTTCTGTCTCCCAAGTTTGCAGACAAATTAAAAGTATTTGTTGGGCTCCTGTCGCCCAAGTTTGGCATAAAAATGACAAAAATGTGTCAGATTTCTGTCGCCCAAGTTTGGCAGATAAATTAAAAGTATTTTTAGGGCTCCTGTCGCCCAAGTTTGGCAGAAAAATGAAAAAAATGTGTCAGATTTCTGTCGCCCAAGTTTGGCAGACAAATTAAAAGTATATGTTGGGCTCCTGTCGCCCATGTTTGGCAGAAAAATGACAAAAATGTGTCAGATTTCTGTCGCCCAAGTTTGGCAGACAAATTAAAAGTATATGTTGGGCTCCTGTCGCCCAAGTTTGGCAGAAAAATGACAAAAATGTGTCAGATTTCTGTCGCCCAAGTTTGGCAGACAAATTAAGAGTATTTGTAGGGCTCCTGTCGCCCAAGTTTGGAAGAAAAATGAAAAAAATGTGTCAGATTTCTGTCGCCCAAGTTTGGCAGACAAATTAAAAGTGTTTGTAGGGCTCCTATCGCCCAAGTTTGGCAGAAAAATGAAAAAATGTGTCAGATTTCTGTAGCCCAAGTTTGGCGGACAAATTAAAAGTATTTGTAGGGCTCCTGTCGCCCAAGTTTTGCAGAAAAATGAAAAAAATGTGTTAGATTTCTGTCTCCCAAGTTTGCAGACAAATTAAAAGTATTTGTTGGGCTCCTGTCGCCCAAGTTTGGCATAAAAATGACAAAAATGTGTCAGATTTCTGTCGCCCAAGTTTGGCAGATAAATTAAAAGTATTTTTAGGGCTCCTGTCGCCCAAGTTTGGCAGAAAAATGAAAAAAATGTGTCAGATTTCTGTCGCCCAAGTTTGGCAGACAAATTAAAAGTGTTTGTAGGGCTCCTATCGCCCAAGTTTGGCAGAAAAATGAAAAAAATGTGTCAGATCTCTGTCGCCCAAGTTTGGCAGACAAATTAAAAGTATATGTTGGGCTCCTGTCGCCCAAGTTTGGCAGAAAAATGACAAAAATGTGTCAGATTTCTGTCGCCCAAGTTTGGCAGACAAATTAAAAGTATTTGTAGGGCTCCTGTCGCCCAAGTTTGGAAGAAAAATGAAAAAAATGTGTCAGATTTCTGTCGCCCAAGTTTGGCAGACAATTTAAAAGTGTTTGTAGGGCTCCTGTTGCCAAGTTTGGCAGAAAAATGAAAAAAATGTGCCAGATTTCTGTCGCCCAAGTTTGGCAGTCAAATTTAAAGTATTTGTAGGGCTCCTGTCGCCCAAGTTTGGAAGAAAAATGAAAAAAATGTGTCAGATTTCTGTCGCCCAAGTTTGGCAGACAAATTAAAAGTATATGTTGGGCTCCTGTCGCCCAAGTTTGGCAGAAAAATGACAAAAATGTGTCAGATTTCTGTCGCCCAAGTTTGGCAGACAAATTAAAAGTGTTTGTAGGGCTCCTATCGCCCAAGTTTGGCAGAAAAATGAAAAAATGTGTCAGATTTCTGTAGCCCAAGTTTGGCGGACAAATTAAAAGTATTTGTAGGGCTCCTGTCGCCCAAGTTTTGCAGAAAAATGAAAAAAATGTGTTAGATTTCTGTCTCCCAAGTTTGCAGACAAATTAAAAGTATTTGTTGGGCTCCTGTCGCCCAAGTTTGGCATAAAAATGACAAAAATGTGTCAGATTTCTGTCGCCCAAGTTTGGCAGATAAATTAAAAGTATTTTTAGGGCTCCTGTCGCCCAAGTTTGGCAGAAAAATGAAAAAAATGTGTCAGATTTCTGTCGCCCAAGTTTTGGCAGACAAATTAAAAGTGTTTGTAGGGCTCCTATCGCCCAAGTTTGGCAGAAAAATGAAAAAAATGTGTCAGATCTCTGTCGCCCAAGTTTGGCAGACAAATTAAAAGTATTTGTAGGGCTCCTGTCGCCAAGTTTGGCAGAAAAATGAAAAATATGTGTCAGATTTCTGTCGCCCAAGTTTGGCAGACAAATTAAAAGTGTTTGTAGGGCTCCTATCGCCCAAGTTTGGCAGAAAAATAACAAAAATGTGTCAGATTTCTGTCGCCCAAGTTTGGCAGACAAATTAAAAGTATATGTTGGGCTCCTGTTGCCCAAGTTTGGCAGAAAAACGACATAAATTTGTCAGATTTCTGTCGCCCAAGTTTGGCAGACAAAAATAAGTGTTTGTAGGGCTCCTATCGCCCAAAAAGTAAATTAAAAGTAATTGTTGGGCTCCTGTCGCCCAAGTTTGGGATAAAAATGACAAAAATGTGTCAGATTTCTGTCGCCCAAGTTTGGCAGATAAATTAAAAGTATTTTTAGGGCTCCTGTCGCCCAAGTTTGGCAGAAAAATGACAAAAATGTGTCAGATTTCTGTCGCCCAAGTTTGGCAGACAAATTAAAAGTATATGTTGGGCTCCTGTCGCCCAAGTTTGGCAGAAAAATGACAAAAATGTGTCAGATTTCTGTCGCCCAAGTTTGGCAGACAAATTAAAAGTATTTGTAGGGCTCCTGTCGCCCAAGTTTGGCAGAAAAATGAAAAAAATGTGTCAGATTTCTGTCGCCCAAGTTTGGCAGACAAATTAAAAGTGTTTGTAGGGCTCCTGTCGCCCAAGTTTGGAAGATAAATGAAAAAAATGTGTCAGATTTCTGTCGCCCAAGTTTGGCAGACAAATTAAAAGTGTTTGTAGGGCTCCTGTCGCGAAAGTTTAGCAGAAAAATGAAAAAAATTTGTCAGATTTCTGTCGCCCAAGTTTGGAAGACAAAAATAAGTGTTTGTAAGGCTCCTATCGCCCAAGTTTGGCAGAAAAATGAAAAAAATGTGTCAGATTTCTGTCGCCCAATTTGGCAGACAAATTAAGAGTATTTGTAGGGCTCCTGTCGCCCAAGTTTTGCAGAAAAATGAAAAAAATGTGTTAGATTTCTGTCTCCCAAGTTTGCAGACAAATTAAAAGTATTTGTTGGGCTCCTGTCGCCCAAGTTTGGCATAAAAATGACAAAAATGTGTCAGATTTCTGTCGCCCAAGTTTGGCAGATAAATTAAAAGTATTTTTAGGGCTCCTGTCGCCAAGTTTGGCAGAAAAATGAAAAAAATGTGTCAGATTTCTGTCGCCCAAGTTTGGCAGACAAATTAAAAGTGTTTTTAGGGCTCCTATCGCCCAAGTTTGGCAGAAAAATGAAAAAAATGTGTCAGATTTCTGTCGCCCAAGTTTGGCAGACAAATTAAAAGTATTTGTAGGGCTCCTGTCGCCAAGTTTGGAAGAAAAATGAAAAATATGTGTCAGATTTATGTCTCCCAAGTTTGCAGACAAGTTAAAAGTATTTGTAGGGCTCCTATCGCCCAAGTTTGGCAGAAAAATAACAAAAATGTGTCAGATTTATGTCTCCCAAGTTTGGCAGACAAATTAAAAGTATTTGAAGGGCTCCTGTCGCCCAAGTTTGGCAGAAAAATGAAAAAAATGTGTCAGATTTCTGTCGCCCAAGTTTGGCAGACAAATTAAAAGTATTTGTAGGGCTCCTGTCGCCCAAGGTTGGCAAAAAAATGAAAAAAATGTGTCAGATTTCTGTCGCCCAAGTTTGGCAGACAAATTAAAAGTATATGTTGGGCTCCTGTTGCCCAAGTTTGGCAGAAAAATGACAAAAATTTATCAGATTTCTGTCGCCAAGTTTGGCAGACAAAAATAAGTGTTTGTAGGGCTCCTATCGCCCAAGTTTGGCAGAAAAATGAAAAAAATGTGTCAGATTTCTGTCGCCCAAGTTTGGCAGACAAATTAAGAGTATTTGTAGGGCTCCTGTCGCCCAAGTTTTGTAGAAAAATGAAATAAATGTGTTAGATTTCTGTCTCCCAAGTTTGCAGACAAATTAAAAGTGTTTGTTGGGCTCCTGTCGCCCAAGTTTGGCATAAAAATGACAAAAATGTGTCAGATTTCTGTCGCCCAAGTTTGGCAGATGAATTAAAAGTATTTTTAGGGCTCCTGTCGCCCAAGTTTGGCAGAAAAATGAAAAAAATGTGTCAGATTTCTGTCGCCCAAGTTTGGCAGACAAATTAAAAGTGTTTGTAGGGCTCCTATCGAACAAGTTTGGCAGAAAAATGAAAAAAATGTGTCAGATTTCTGTCGCCCAAATTTGGCAGACAAATTAAAAGTATTTGTAGGGCTCCTGTCGCCAAGTTTGGCAGAAAAATGAAAAATATGTGTCAGATTTCTGTCGCCCAAGTTTGGCAGACAAATTAAAAGTGTTTGTAGGGCTCCAATCGCCCAAGTTTGGCAGAAAAATAACAAAAATGTGTCAGATTTATGTCTCCCAAGTTTGGCAGACAAATTAAAAGTATTTGAAGGGCTCCTGTCGCCCAAGTTTGGCAGAAAAATGAAAAAAATGTGTCAGATTTCTGTCGCCCAAGTTTGGCAGACAAATTAAAAGTATTTGTAGGGCTCCTGTCGCCCAAGGTTGGCAGAAAAATGAAAAAAATGTGTCAGATTTCTGTCGCCCAAGTTTGGCAGACAAATTAAAAGTATATGTTGGGCTCCTGTCGCCCAAGTTTGGCAGAAAAATGAAAAAAATGTGTCAGTTTTCTGTCGCCCATGTTTGGCAGACAAATTAAAAGTGTTTGTAGGGCTCCTGTCGCCCAAGTTTGGAAGAAAAATGAAAAAAATGTGTCAGATTTCTGTCGCCCAAGTTTGGCAGACAAATTAAGAGTATTTGTAGGGCTCCTGTCGCCCAAGTTTTGCAGAAAAATGAAAAAAATGTGTCAGATTTCTGTCTCCCAAGTTTGCAGACAAATTAAAAGTATTTGAAGGGCTCCTGTCGCCCAAGTTTGGAAGAAAAATGAAAAAAATGTGTCAGATTTAAGTCGCCCAAGTTTGGCAGACAAATTAAAAGTATTTGTAGGGCTCCTGTCGCCCAAGGTTGGCAGAAAAATGAAAAAAATGTGTCAGATTTCTGTCGCCCAAGTTTGGCAGACAAATTAAAAGTATATGTTGGGCTCCTGTCGCCCAAGTTTGGCAGACAAATTAAAAGTATATGTTGGGCTCCTGTCGCCCAAGGTTGACAGAAAAATGAAAAAAATGTGTCAGATTTCTGTCGCCCAAGTTTGGCAGACAAATTAAAAGTATATGTTGGGCTCCTGTCGCCCAAGTTTGGCAGACAAATTAAGAGTATTTGTAGGGCTCCTGTCGCCCAAGTTTTGCAGAAATATGAAAAAAATGTGTCAGATTTCTGTCGCCCAAGTTTGGCAGACAAATTAAAAGTATTTGTAGGGCTCCTGTCGCCCAAGTTTAGCAGAAAAATGAAAAAAATGTGTCAGATTTCTGTCGCCCAAGTTTGGCAGACAAATTAAAAGTATATGTTGGGCTCCTGTCGCCCAAGTTTGGCAGAAAAATGACAAAAATGTGTCAGATTTCTGTCGCCCAAGTTTGGCAGACAAATTAAGAGTATTTGTAGGGCTCCTGTCGCCCAAGTTTTGCAGAAAAATGAAAAAAATGTGTCAGATTTCTGTCTCCCAAGTTTGCAGACAAATTAAAAGTATTTGTTGGGCTCCTGTCGCCCAAGTTTGGCATAAAAATGACAAAAATGTGTCAGATTTCTGTCGCCCAAGTTTGGCAGACAAATTAAAAGTATTTTTAGGGCTCCTGTCGCCCAAGTTTGGCAGAAAAATGAAAAAAATGTGTCAGATTTCTGTCGCCCAAGTTTGGCAGACAAATTAAAAGTGTTTGTAGGGCTCCTGTCGCCCAATTTTGGAAGAAAATTAAAAAAAATGTGTCAGATTTCTGTCGCCCAAGTTTGGCAGAAAATTAAAAGTATTTGTAATGCTCCTGTCGCCCAAGTTTTGCAGAAAAATGAAAAAATGTGTCAGATTTCTGTCTCCCAAGTTTGCAGACAAATTAAAAGTATTTGTTGGGCTCCTGTCGCCCAAGTTTGGCATAAAAATGACAAAAATGTGTCAGATTTCTGTCGCCCAAGTTTGGCAGACAAATTAAAAGTATTTGTAGGGCTCCTGTCGCCCAAGGTTGGCAGAAAAATGAAAAAAATGTGTCAGATTTCTGTCGCCCAAGTTTGGCAGACAAATTAAAAGTATATGTTGGGCTCCTGTCGCCCAAGTTTGGCAGAAAAATGACAAAAATGTGTCAGATTTCTGTCGCCCAAGTTTGGCAGACAAATTAAAAGTATATGTTGGGCTCCTGTCGCCCAAGGTTGACAGAAAAATGAAAAAAATGTGTCAGATTTCTGTCGCCCAAGTTTGGCAGACAAATTAAAAGTATATGTTGGGCTCCTGTCGCCCAAGTTTGGCTGACAAATTAAGAGTATTTGTAGGGCTCCTGTCGCCAAGTTTTGCAGAAATATGAAAAAAATGTGTCAGATTTCTGTCGCCCAAGTTTGGCAGACAAATTAAAAGTATTTGTAGGGCTCCTGTCGCCCAAGTTTAGCAGAAAAATGAAAAAAATGTGTCAGATTTCTGTCGCTTAAGTTTGGCAGACAAATTAAAAGTATTTGTAGGGCTCCTATCGCCCAAGTTTGGCAGAAAAATGAAAAAAATGTGTCAGATTTCTGTCGCCCAAGTTTGGCAGACAAATTAAAAGTATTTGTAGGGCTCCTGTCGCCAAGGTTGACAGAAAAATGAAAAAAATGTGTCAGATTTCTGTCGCCCAAGTTTGGCAGACAAATTAAAAGTATATGTTGGGCTCCTGTCGCCCAAGTTTGGCAGAAAAATGACAAAAATGTGTCAGATTTCTGTCGCCCAAGTTTGGCAGACAAATTAAGAGTATTTGTAGGGCTCCTGTCGCCCAAGTTTTGCAGAAAAATGAAAAAAATGTGTCAGATTTCTGTCTCCCAAGTTTGCAGACAAATTAAAAGTATTTGTTGGGCTTCTGTCGCCCAAGTTTGGCATAAAAATGACAAAAATGTGTCATATTTCTGTCGCCCAAGTTTGGCAGACAAATTAAAAGTATTTTTAGGGCTCCTGTCGCCCAAGTTTGGCAGAAAAATGAAAAAAATGTGTCAGATTTCTGTCGCCCAAGTTTGGCAGACAAATTAAAAGTATTTTTAGGGCTCCTGTCGCCCAAGTTTGGCAGAAAAATGAAAAAAATGTGTCAGATTTCTGTCGCCCAAGTTTGGCAGACAAATTAAAAGTATATGTTGGGCTCCTGTCGCCCAAGTTTGGCAGAAAAATGACAAAAATGTGTCAGATTTCCGTCGCCCAAGTTTGGCAGACAAATTAAGAGTATTTGTAGGGCTCCTGTCGCCCAAGTTTTGCAGAAAAATGAAAAAAATGTGTCAGATTTCTGTCTCCCAAATTTGGCAGACAAATTAAAAGTATTTTTAGGGCTCCTGTCGCCCAAGTTTGGCAGAAAAATGACAAAAATGTGTCAGATTTCTGTCGCCCAAGTTTGGCAGACAAATTAAAAGTGTTTGTAGGGCTCCTGTCGCCCAATTTTGGAAGAAAATTAAAAAAAATGTGTCAGATTTCTGTCGCCCAAGTTTGGCAGAAAATTAAAAGTATTTGTAATGCTCCTGTCGCCCAAGTTTTGCAGAAAAATGAAAAAAATGTGTCAGATTTCTGTCTCCCAAGTTTGCAGACAAATTAAAAGTATTTGTTGGGCTCCTGTCGCCCAAGTTTGGCATAAAAATGACAAAAATGTGTCAGATTTCTGTCGCCCAAGTTTGGCAGACAAATTAAAAGTATTTGTAGGGCTCCTGTCGCCCAAGGTTGGCAGAAAAATGAAAAAAATGTGTCAGATTTCTGTCGCCCAAGTTTGGCAGACAAATTAAAAGTATATGTTGGGCTCCTGTCGCCCAAGTTTGGCAGAACAATGACAAAAATGTGTCAGATTTCTGTCGCCCAAGTTTGGCAGACAAATTAAAAGTATATGTTGGGCTCCTGTCGCCCAAGGTTGACAGAAAAATGAAAAAAATGTGTCAGATTTCTGTCGCCCAAGTTTGGCAGACAAATTAAAAGTATATGTTGGGCTCCTGTCGCCCAAGTTTGGCAGACAAATTAAGAGTATTTGTAGGGCTCCTGTCGCCCAAGTTTTGCAGAAATATGAAAAAAATGTGTCAGATTTCTGTCGCCCAAGTTTGGCAGACAAATTAAAAGTATTTGTAGGGCTCCTGTCGCCCAAGTTTAGCAGAAAAATGAAAAAAATGTGTCAGATTTCTGTCGCTTAAGTTTGGCAGACAAATTAAAAGTATTTGTAGGGCTCCTATCGCCCAAGTTTGGCAGAAAAATGAAAAAAATGTGTCAGATTTCTGTCGCCCAAGTTTGGCAGACAAATTAAAAGTATTTGTAGGGCTCCTGTCGCCAAGGTTGACAGAAAAATGAAAAAAATGTGTCAGATTTCTGTCGCCCAAGTTTGGCAGACAAATTAAAAGTATATGTTGGGCTCCTGTCGCCCAAGTTTGGCAGAAAAATGACAAAAATGTGTCAGATTTCTGTCGCCCAAGTTTGGCAGACAAATTAAGAGTATTTGTAGGGCTCCTGTCGCCCAAGTTTTGCAGAAAAATGAAAAAAATGTGTCAGATTTCTGTCTCCCAAGTTTGCAGACAAATTAAAAGTATTTGTTGGGCTCCTGTCGCCCAAGTTTGGCATAAAAATGACAAAAATGTGTCAGATTTCTGTCGCCCAAGTTTGGCAGACAAATTAAAAGTATTTTTAGGGCTCCTGTCGCCCAAGTTTGGCAGAAAAATGAAAAAAATGTGTCAGATTTCTGTCGCCCAAGTTTGGCAGACAAATTAAAAGTGTTTGTAGGGCTCCTGTCGCCCAATTTTGGAAGAAAATTAAAAAAAATGTGTCAGATTTCTGTCGCCCAAGTTTGGCAGAAAATTAAAAGTATTTGTAATGCTCCTGTCGCCCAAGTTTTGCAGAAAAATGAAAAAAATGTGTCAGATTTCTGTCTCCCAAGTTTGCAGACAAATTAAAAGTATTTGTTGGGCTCCTGTCGCCCAAGTTTGGCAGAAAAATGACAAAAATGTGTCAGATTTCTGTCGCCCAAGTTTGGCAGACAAATTAAGAGTATTTGTAGGGCTCCTGTCGCCCAAGGTTGGCAGAAAAATGAAAAAAATGTGTCAGATTTCTGTCGCCCAAGTTTGGCAGACAAATTAAAAGTATATGTTGGGCTCCTGTCGCCCAAGTTTGGCAGAAAAATGACAAAAATGTGTCAGATTTCTGTCGCCCAAGTTTGGCAGACAAATTAAAAGTATATGTTGGGCTCCTGTCGCCCAAGGTTGACAGAAAAATGAAAAAAATGTGTCAGATTTCTGTCGCCCAAGTTTGGCAGACAAATTAAAAGTATATGTTGGGCTCCTGTCGCCCAAGTTTGGCAGACAAATTAAGAGTATTTGTAGGGCTCCTGTCGCCCAAGTTTTGCAGAAATATGAAAAAAATGTGTCAGATTTCTGTCGCCCAAGTTTGGCAGACAAATTAAAAGTATTTGTAGGGCTCCTGTCGCCCAAGTTTAGCAGAAAAATGAAAAAAATGTGTCAGATTTCTGTCGCTTAAGTTTGGCAGACAAATTAAAAGTATTTGTAGGGCTCCTATCGCCCAAGTTTGGCAGAAAAATGAAAAAAATGTGTCAGATTTCTGTCGCCCAAGTTTGGCAGAGAAATTAAAAGTATTTGTAGGGCTCCTGTCGCCAAGGTTGACAGAAAAATGAAAAAAATGTGTCAGATTTCTGTCGCCCAAGTTTGGCAGACAAATTAAAAGTATATGTTGGGCTCCTGTCGCCCAAGTTTGGCAGAAAAATGACAAAAATGTGTCAGATTTCTGTCGCCCAAGTTTGGCAGACAAATTAAGAGTATTTGTAGGGCTCCTGTCGCCCAAGTTTTGCAGAAAAATGAAAAAAATGTGTCAGATTTCTGTCTCCCAAGTTTGCAGACAAATTAAAAGTATTTGTTGGGCTCCTGTCGCCCAAGTTTGGCATAAAAATGACAAAAATGTGTCAGATTTCTGTCGCCCAAGTTAGGCAGACAAATTAAAAGTATTTTTAGGGCTCCTGTCGCCCAAGTTTGGCAGAAAAATGAAAAAAATGTGTCAGATTTCTGTCGCCCAAGTTTGGCAGACAAATTAAAAGTGTTTGTAGGGCTCCTGTCGCCCAATTTTGGAAGAAAATTAAAAAAAATGTGTCAGATTTCTGTCGCCCAAGTTTGGCAGAAAATTAAAAGTATTTGTAATGCTCCTGTCGCCCAAGTTTTGCAGAAAAATGAAAAAAATGTGTCAGATTTCTGTCTCCCAAGTTTGCAGACAAATTAAAAGTATTTGTTGGGCTCCTGTCGCCCAAGTTTGGCATAAAAATGACAAAAATGTGTCAGATTTCTGTCGCCCAAGTTTGGCAGACAAATTAAAAGTATTTGTAAGGCTCCTGTCGCCCAAGGTTGGCAGAAAAATGAAAAAAATGTGTCAGATTTCTGTCGCCCAAGTTTGGCAGACAAATTAAAAGTATATGTTGGGCTCCTGTCGCCCAAGTTTGGCAGAAAAATGACAAATATGTGTCAGATTTCTGTCGCCCAAGTTTGGCAGACAAATTAAAAGTATATGTTGGGCTCCTGTCGCCCAAGGTTGACAGAAAAATGAAAAAAATGTGTCAGATTTCTGTCGCCCAAGTTTGGCAGACAAATTAAAAGTATATGTTGGGCTCCTGTCGCCCAAGTTTGGCAGACAAATTAAGAGTATTTGTAGGGCTCCTGTCGCCCAAGTTTTGCAGAAATATGAAAAAAATGTGTCAGATTTCTGTCGCCCAAGTTTGGCAGACAAATTAAAAGTATTTGTAGGGCTCCTGTCGCCCAAGTTTAGCAGAAAAATGAAAAAAATGTGTCAGATTTCTGTCGCTTAAGTTTGGCAGACAAATTAAAAGTGTTTGTAGGGCTACTGTCGCCCAAGTTTGGCAGAAAAATGACAAAAATGTATCAGATTTCTGTCGCCCAAGTTTGGGAGTCAAATTAAAAGTATTTGTTGGGCTCCTGTCGCCCAAGTTTGGCAGAAAAATGACAAAAATGTGTCAGATTTCTGTCGCCCAAGTTTGGCAGACAAATTAAAAGTATTTGTAGGGCTCCTGTCGCCCAAGTTTGGCAGAAAAATGAAAAAAATGTGTCAGATTTCTGTCGCCCAAGTTTGGCAGACAAATTAAAAGTGTTTGTAGGGCTCCTGTCGCCCAAGTTTGGAAGAAAAATGAAAAAAATGTGTCAGATTTCTGTCACCCAAGTTTGGCAGACAAATTAAAAGTATTTGTAGGGCTCCTGTCGCCCAAGTTTGGCAGAAAAATGAAAAAAATGTGTCAGATTTCTGTCTCCCAAGTTTGCAGACAAATTAAAAGTATTTGTTGGGCTCCTGTCACCCAAGTTTGGCATAAAAATGACAAAAATGTGTCAGATTTCTGTCGCCCAAGTTTGGCAGACAAATTAAAAGTATTTGTAGGGCTCCTGTCGCCCAAGGTTGGCAGAAAAATGAAAAAAATGTGTCAGATTTCTGTCGCCCAAGTTTGGCAGACAAATTAAAAGTATATGTTGGGCTCCTGTCGCCCAAGTTTGGCAGAAAAATGACAAAAATGTGTCAGATTTCTGTCGCCCAAGTTTGGCAGACAAATTAAAAGTATATGTTGGGCTCCTGTCGCCCAAGGTTGACAGAAAAATGAAAAAAATGTGTCAGATTTCTGTCGCCCAAGTTTGGCAGACAAATTAAAAGTATATGTTGGGCTCCTGTCGCCCAAGTTTGGCAGACAAATTAAGAGTATTTGTAGGGCTCCTGTCGCCCAAGTTTTGCAGAAATATGAAAAAAATGTGTCAGATTTCTGTCGCCCAAGTTTGGCAGACAAATTAAAAGTATTTGTAGGGCTCCTGTCGCCCAAGTTTAGCAGAAAAATGAAAAAAATGTGTCAGATTTCTGTCGCTTAAGTTTGGCAGACAAATTAAAAGTATTTGTAGGGCTCCTATCGCCCAAGTTTGGCAGAAAAATGAAAAAAATGTGTCAGATTTCTGTCGCCCAAGTTTGGCAGACAAATTAAAAGTATTTGTAGGGCTCCTGTCGCCAAGGTTGACAGAAAAATGAAAAAAATGTGTCAGATTTCTGTCGCCCAAGTTTGGCAGACAAATTAAGAGTATTTGTAGGGCTCCTGTCGCCCAAGTTTTGCAGAAAAATGAAAAAAATGTGTCAGATTTCTGTCTCCCAAGTTTGCAGACAAATTAAAAGTATTTGTTGGGCTCCTGTCGCCCAAGTTTGGCATAAAAATGACAAAAATGTGTCAGATTTCTGTCGCCCAAGTTTGGCAGACAAATTAAAAGTATTTTTAGGGCTCCTGTCGCCCAAGTTTGGCAGAAAAATGAAAAAAATGTGTCAGATTTCTGTCGCCCAAGTTTGGCAGACAAATTAAAAGTGTTTGTAGGGCTCCTGTCGCCCAATTTTGGAAGAAAATTAAAAAAAATGTGTCAGATTTCTGTCGCCCAAGTTTGGCAGAAAATTAAAAGTATTTGTAATGCTCCTGTCGCCCAAGTTTTGCAGAAAAATGAAAAAAATGTGTCAGATTTCTGTCTCCCAAGTTTGCAGACAAATTAAAAGTATTTGTTGGGCTCCTGTCGCCCAAGTTTGGCATAAAAATGACAAAAATGTGTCAGATTTCTGTCGCCCAAGTTTGGCAGACAAATTAAAAGTATTTGTAGGGCTCCTGTCGCCCAAGGTTGGCAGAAAAATGAAAAAAATGTGTCAGATTTCTGTCGCCCAAGTTTGGCAGACAAATTAAAAGTATATGTTGGGCTCCTGTCGCCCAAGTTTGGCAGAAAAATGACAAAAATGTGTCAGATTTCTGTCGCCCAAGTTTGGCAGACAAATTAAAAGTATATGTTGATCTCCTGTCGCCCAAGGTTGACAGAAAAATGAAAAAAATGTGTCAGATTTCTGTCGCCCAAGTTTGGCAGACAAATTAAAAGTATATGTTGGGCTCCTGTCGCCCAAGTTTGGCAGAAAAATGAAAAAAATGTGTCAGATTTCTGTCGCACAAGTTTGGCAGACAAATTAAAAGTATTTTTAGGGCTCCTGTCGCCCAAGTTTGGCAGAAAAATGAAAAAAATGTGTCAGATTTCTGTCGCCCAAGTTTGGCAGACAAATTAAAAGTATTTGTAGGGCTCCTGTCGCCCAAGTTTGGCAGAAAAATAGCAAAAATGTGTCAGATTTCTGTCGCCCAAGTTTGGCAGACAAATTAAAAGTATTTGTAATGCTCCTGTCGCCCAAGTTTGGCAGAAAAATGAAAAAAATGTGTCAGACTTCTGTCTCCCAAGTTTGCAGACAAATTAAAAGTATTTGTTGGGCTCCTGTCGCCCAAGTTTGGAAGAAAAATGAAAAAAATGTGTCAGACTTCTGTCTCCCAAGTTTGCAGACAAATTAAAAGTATTTGTTGGGCTCCTATCGCCCAAGTTTGGCATAAAAATGACAAAAATGTGTCAGATTTCTGTCGCCCAAGTTTGGCAGACAAATTAAAAGTATTTGTAGGGCTCCTGTCGCCCAAGTTTGGCAGAAAAATGAAAAAAATGTGTCAGATTTCTGTCGCACAAGTTTGGCAGACAAATTAAAAGTATTTGTAATGCTCCTGTCGCCCAAGTTTTGCAGAAAAATGAAAAAAATGTGTCAGACTTCTGTCTTCCAAGTTTGCAGACAAATTAAAAGTATTTGTTGGGCTCCTGTCGCCCAAGTTTGGCATAAAAATGACAAAAATGTGTCAGATTTCTGTCGCCCAAGTTTGGCAGACAAATTAAAAGTATTTGTAGGGCTCCTGTCGCCCAAGTTTGGCAGAAAAATAACAAAAATGTGTCAGATTTATGTCGCCCAAGTTTGGCAGACAAATTAAAAGTATTTGTAGGGCTCCTGTCGCCCAAGTTTGGCAGAAAAATGAAAAAAATGTGTCAGATTTCTGTCGCCCAAGTTTGGCAGACAAATTAAAAGTATTTGTAGGGCTCCTGTCGCCCAAGGTTGGCAGAATAATGAAAAAAATGTGTCAGATTTCTGTCGCCCAAGTTTGGCAGACAAATTAAAAGTATATGTTGGGCTACTGTCGCCCAAGTTTGGCAGAAAAATGACAAAAATGTGTCAGATTTCTGTCGCCCAAGTTTGGCAGACAAATTAAGAGTATTTGTAGGGCTCCTGTCGCCCAAGTTTGGCAGAAAAATGAAAAAAATGTGTCAGATTTCTGTCTCCCAAGTTTGCAGACAAATTAAAAGTATTTGTTGGGCTCCTGTCGCCCAAATTTGGCATAAAAATGACAAAAATGTGTCAGATTTCTGTCGCCCAAGTTTGGCAGACAAATTAAAAGTATTTTTAGGGCTCCTGTCGCCCAAGTTTGGCAGAAAAATGAAAAAAATGTGTCAGATTTCTGTCGCCCAAGTTTGGCAGACAAATTAAAAGTGTTTGTAGGGCTCCTGTCGCCCAAGTTTGGAAGAAAAATGAAAAAAATGTGTCAGATTTCTGTCGCCCAAGTTTGGCAGACAAATTAAAAGTATTTGTAAGGCTCCTGTCGCCCAAGTTTGGCAGAAAAATAACAAAAATGTGTCAGATTTCTGTCGCCCAAGTTTGGCAGACAAATTAAAAGTATTTGTAATGCTCCTGTCGCCCAAGTTTTGCAGAAAAATGAAAAAAATGTGTCAGACTTCTGTCTCCCAAGTTTGCAGACAAATTAAAAGTATTTGTTGGGCTCCTGTCGCCCAAGTTTGGCATAAAAATGACAAAAATGTGTCAGATTTCTGTCGCCCAAGTTTGGCAGACAAATTAAAAGTATTTTTAGGGCTCCTGTCGCCCAAGTTTGGCAGAAAAATGAAAAAAATGTGTCAGATTTCTGTCGCCCAAGTTTGGCAGACAAATTAAAAGTGTTTGTAGGGCTCCTGTCGCCCAAGTTTGGAAGAAAAATGAAAAAAATGTGTCAGATTTCTGTCGCCCAAGTTTGGCAGACAAATTAAAAGTATTTGTAGGGCTCCTGTCGCCCAAGTTTGGCAGAAAAATAACAAAAATGTGTCAGATTTATGTCGCCCAAGTTTGGCAGACAAATTAAAAGTATTTGTAGGGCTCCTGTCGCCCAAGTTTGGCAGAAAAATGAAAAAAATGTGTCAGATTTCTGTCGCCCAAGTTTGGCAGACAAATTAAAAGTATTTTTAGGGCTCCTGTCGCTTAAGTTTGGCAGACAAATTAAAAGTATTTGTAGGGCTCCTATCGCCCAAGTTTGGCAGAAAAATGAAAAAAATGTGTCAGATTTCTGTCGCCCAAGTTTGGCAGACAAATTAAAAGTATTTGTAGGGCTCCTGTCGCCCAAGGTTGGCAGAATAATGAAAAAAATGTGTCAGATTTCTGTCGCCCAAGTTTGGCAGACAAATTAAAAGTATATGTTGGGCTCCTGTCGCCCAAGTTTGGCAGAAAAATGACAAAAATGTGTCAGATTTCTGTCGCCCAAGTTTGGCAGACAAATTAAGAGTATTTGTAGGGCTCCTGTCGTCCAAGTTTGGCAGAAAAATGAAAAAAATGTGTCAGATTTCTGTCTCCCAAGTTTGCAGACAAATTAAAAGTATTTGTTGGGCTCCTGTCGCCCAAGTTTGGCATAAAAATGACAAAAATGTGTCAGATTTCTGTCGCCCAAGTTTGGCAGACAAATTAAAAGTATTTTTAGGGCTCCTGTCGCCCAAGTTTGGCAGAAAAATGAAAAAAATGTGTCAGATTTCTGTCGCCCAAGTTTGGCAGACAAATTAAAAGTGTTTGTAGGGCTCCTGTCGCCCAAGTTTGGAAGAAAAATAGAAAAAATGTGTCAGATTTCTGTCGCCCAAGTTTGGCAGACAAATTAAAAGTATTTGTAATGCTCCTGTCGCCCAAGTTTTGCAGAAAAATGAAAAAAATGTGTCAGACTTCTGTCTCCCAAGTTTGCAGACAAATTAAAAGTATTTGTTGGGCTCCTGTCGCCCAAGTTTGGCATAAAAATGACAAAAATGTGTCAGATTTCTGTCGCCCAAGTTTGGCAGACAAATTAAAAGTATTTTTAGGGCTCCTGTCGCCCAAGTTTGGCAGAAAAATGAAAAAAATGTGTCAGATTTCTGTCGCCCAAGTTTGGCAGACAAATTAAAAGTGTTTGTAGGGCTCCTGTCGCCCAAGTTTGGAAGAAAAATGAAAAAAATGTGTCAGATTTCTGTCGCCCAAGTTTGGCAGACAAATTAAAAGTATTTGTAGGGCTCCTGTCGCCCAAGTTTGGCAGAAAAATAACAAAAATGTGTCAGATTTATGTCGCCCAAGTTTGGCAGACAAATTAAAAGTATTTGTAGGGCTCCTGTCCCCCAAGTTTGGCAGAAAAATGAAAAAAATGTGTCAGATTTCTGTCGCCCAAGTTTGGCAGACAAATTAAAAGTATTTGTAGGGCTTCTGTCGCCCAAGTTTGGCAGACAAATTAAAAGTGTTTGTAGGGCTCCTGTCGCCCAAGTTTGGAAGAAAAATGAAAAAAATGTGTCAGATTTCTGTCGCCCAAGTTTGGCAGACAAATTAAAAGTATTTGTAGGGCTCCTGTCGCCCAAGTTTGGCAGAAAAATTACAAAAATGTGTCAGATTTATGTCGCCCAAGTTTGGCAGACAAATTAAAAGTGTTTTTAAGGCTCCTGTCGCCCAAGTTAGAAAGAAAAATGAAAAAAATGTGTCAGATTTCTGTCGCCCAAGTTTGGCAGACAAATTAAAAGTATTTGTAGGGCTCCTGTCGCCGAAGTTTGGCAGAAAAATAACAAAAATGTGTCAGATTTATGTCGCCCAAGTTTGGCAGACAAATTAAAAGTATTTGAAGGGCTCCTGTCGCCCAAGTTTCGCAGAAAAATGAAAAAAATGTGTCAGATTTCTGTCGCCCAAGTTTGGCAGACAAATTAAAAGTATTTGTAGGGCTCCTGTCGCCCAAGTTTGGCAGAAAAGTGAAAAAAATGTGTCAGATTTCTGTCGCTCAAGTTTGGCAGACATATTTAAAGTGTTTGTAGGGCTCCTGTCGCCAAGTTTGGCAGAAAAATGAAAAAAATGTGTCAGATTTCTGTCGCCCAAGTTTGGCAGACAAATTAAAAGTATTTGTAGGGCTCCTGTCGCCCAAGTTTGGAAGAAAAATGAAAAAAATGTGTCAGATTTCTGTCGCCCAAGTTTGGCAGACAAATTAAAAGTATTTGTAGGGCTCCTGTCGCCCAAGTTATGCAGAAAAATAACAAAAATGTGTCAGCTTTATGTCGCCCAAGTTTGGCAGACAAATTAAAAGTATTTGAAGGGCTCCTGTCGCCCAAGTTTGGCAGAAAAATGAAAAAAATGTGTCAGATTTCTGTCGCCCAAGTTTGGCAGACAAATTAAAAGTATTTGTAGGGCTCCTGTCGCCCAAGTTTGGCTGAAAAATGAAAAAAATGTGTCAGATTTCTGTCGCCCAAGTTTGGCAGACAAATTAAAAGTATTTGTAGGGCTCCTGTCGCCCAAGTTTGGCAGAAAAATTACAAAAATGTGTCAGATTTATGTCGCCCAAGTTTGGCAGACAAATTAAAAGTGTTTTTAAGGCTCCTGTCGCCCAAGTTAGAAAGAAAAATGAAAAAAATGTGTCAGATTTCTGTCGCCCAAGTTTGGCAGACAAATTAAAAGTATTTGTAGGGCTCCTGTCGCCGAAGTTTGGCAGAAAAATAACAAAAATGTGTCAGATTTATGTCGCCCAAGTTTGGCAGACAAATTAAAAGTATTTGAAGGGCTCCTGTCGCCCAAGTTTCGCAGAAAAATGAAAAAAATGTGTCAGATTTCTGTCGCCCAAGTTTGGCAGACAAATTAAAAGTATTTGTAGGGCTCCTGTCGCCCAAGTTTGGAAGAAAAATGAATAAAATGTGTCAGATTTCTGTCGCCCAAGTTTGGCAGACAAATTAAAAGTGTTTGTAGGGCTCCTATCGCCCAAGTTTGGCAGAAAAATGAAAAAATGTGTCAGATTTCTGTCACCCAAGTTTGGCGGACAAATTAAAAGTATTTGTAGGGCTCCTGTCGCGAAAGTTTGGCAGACAAATTAAAAGTATTTTTAGGGCTCCTGTCGCCCAAGTTTGGCAGAAAAATGAAAAAAATGTGTCAGATTTCTGTCGCCCAAGTTTGGCAGACAAATTAAAAGTATTTGTAGGGCTCCTGTCGCCCAAGTTTGGCAGAAAAATGAAAAAAATGTGTCAGATTTCTGTCGCCCAAGTTTGGCAGACAAATTAAAAGTGTTTGTAGGGCTCCTGTCGCCCAAGTTTGGCAGAAAAATGAAAAAAATGTGTCAGATTTATGTCGCCCAAGTTTGGCAGACAAATTAAAATTATTTGCAGGGCTCCTGTCGCCCAAATTTGGCAGAAAAATGAAAAAAATGTGTCAGATTTCTGTCGCCCAAGTTTGGCAGACAAATAAAAAGTGTTTGTTGGGCTCCTGTCGCCCAAGTTTGGCAGAAAAATGAAAAAAATGTGTCAGATTTCTGTCGCCCCCAAGTTTGGCAGACAAATTAAAAGTATTTGTAGGGCTCCTGTCGCCCAAGTTTTGCAGAAAAATGACAAAAATGTGTCAGATTTCTGTCGCCCAAGTTTGGCAGACAAATTAAAAGTGTTTGTAGGGCTCCTGTCGCCCAAGTTTGGCAGAAAAATGAAAAAAATGTGTCAGATTTATGTCGCCCAAGTTTGGCAGACAAATTGAAAGTGTTTGTAGGGCTCCTGTCGCCCAAGTTTGGAAGAAAAATGAAAAAAATGTGTCAGATTTCTGTCGCCCAAGTTTGGCAGACAAATTAAAAGTATTTGTAGGGCTCCTGTCGCCCAAGTTTGGCAGAAAAATGAAAAAAATGTGTCAGATTTCTGTCGCCCAAGTTTGGCAGACAAATTAAAAGTATTTGTAGGGCTCCTGTCGCCCAAGTTTGGCTGAAAAATGAAAAAAATGTGTCAGATTTCTGTCGCCCAAGTTTGGCAGACAAATTAAAAGTATTTGTAGGGCTCCTGTCGCCCAAGTTTGGCAGAAAAATTACAAAAATGTGTCAGATTTATGTCGCCCAAGTTTGGCAGACAAATTAAAAGTGTTTTTAAGGCTCCTGTCGCCCAAGTTAGAAAGAAAAATGAAAAAAATGTGTCAGATTTCTGTCGCCCAAGTTTGGCAGACAAATTAAAAGTATTTGTAGGGCTCCTGTCGCCGAAGTTTGGCAGAAAAATAACAAAAATGTGTCAGATTTATGTCGCCCAAGTTTGGCAGACAAATTAAAAGTATTTGAAGGGCTCCTGTCGCCCAAGTTTCGCAGAAAAATGAAAAAAATGTGTCAGATTTCTGTCGCCCAAGTTTGGCAGACAAATTAAAAGTATTTGTAGGGCTCCTGTCGCCCAAGTTTGGAAGAAAAATGAATAAAATGTGTCAGATTTCTGTCGCCCAAGTTTGGCAGACAAATTAAAAGTGTTTGTAGGGCTCCTATCGCCCAAGTTTGGCAGAAAAATGAAAAAATGTGTCAGATTTCTGTCACCCAAGTTTGGCGGACAAATTAAAAGTATTTGTAGGGCTCCTGTCGCGAAAGTTTGGCAGACAAATTAAAAGTATTTGTAGGGCTCCTGTCGCCCAAGTTTGGCAGACAAATTAAAAGTATTTGTAGGGCTCCTGTCGCCCAAGTTTGGCAGAAAAATGAAAAAAATGTGTCAGATTTCTGTCGCCCAAGTTTGGCAGACAAATTAAAAGTGTTTGTAGGGCTCCTGTCGCCCAAGTTTGGCAGAAAAATGAAAAAAATGTGTCAGATTTATGTCGCCCAAGTTTGGCAGACAAATTAAAATTATTTGCAGGGCTCCTGTCGCCCAAATTTGGCAGAAAAATGAAAAAAATGTGTCAGATTTCTGTCGCCCAAGTTTGGCAGACAAATAAAAAGTGTTTGTTGGGCTCCTGTCGCCCAAGTTTGGCAGAAAAATGAAAAAAATGTGTCAGATTTCTGTCGCCCAAGTTTGGCAGACAAATTAAAAGTATTTGTAGGGCTCCTGTCGCCCAAGTTTTGCAGAAAAATGACAAAAATGTGTCAGATTTCTGTCGCCCAAGTTTGGCAGACAAATTGAAAGTGTTTGTAGGGCTCCTGTCGCCCAAGTTTGGAAGAAAAATGAAAAAAATGTGTCAGATTTCTGTCGCCCAAGTTTGGCAGACAAATTAAAAGTATTTGTAGGGCTCCTGTCGCCCAAGTTTGGCAGAAAAATGAAAAAAATGTGTCAGATTTCTGTGGCCCAAGTTTGGCAGACAAATTAAAAGTATTTGTAGGGCTCCTGTCGCGAAAGTTTGGAAGAAAAATGAAAAAAATGTGTTAGATTTCTGTCTCCCAAGTTTGCAGACAAATTAAAAGTATTTGTTGGGCTCCTGTCGCCCAAGTTTGGCAGAAAAATGAAAAAAATGTGTCAGATTTCTGTCGCCCAAGTTTGGCAGACAAATTAAAAGTATTTGTAGGGCTCCTGTCGCCAAGTTTGGCAGAAAAAAAAATATGTGTCAGATTTCTGTCGCCCAAGTTTGGCAGACAAATTAAAAGTGTTTGTAGGGCTCCTATCGCCCAAGTTTGGCAGAAAAATAACAAAAATGTGTCAGATTTATGTCTCCCAAGTTTGGCAGACAAATTAAAAGTATTTGAAGGGCTCCTGTCGCCCAAGTTTGGCAGAAAAATGAAAAAAATGTGTCAGATTTCTGTCGCCCAAGTTTGGCAGACAAATTAAAAGTATTTGTAGGGCTCCTGTCGCCCAAGTTTGGTAGAAAAATGAAAAAAATGTGTCAGATTTCTGTCGCCCAAGTTTGGCAGACAAATTAAAAGTATTTGTAGGGCTCCTGTCGCCCAAGTTTGGCAGAAAAATGAAAAAAATGTGTCAGATTTCTGTCGCCCAAGTTTGGCAGTCAAATTAAAAGTGTTTGTAGGGCTCCTGTCGCCCAAGTTTGGAAGAAAAATGAAAAAAATGTGTCAGATTTCTGTCGCCCAAGTTTGGCAGACAAATTAAAAGTATTTGAAGGGCTCCTGTCGCCCAAGTTTGGCAGAAAAGTGGAAAAAATGTGTCAGATTTCTGTCGCCCAAGTTTGGCAGACAAATTAAAAGTGTTTTTAAGGCTCCTGTCGCCAAGTTTGGCAGAAAAATGAAAAAAATGTGGCAGATTTCTGTCGCCCAAGTTTGGCAGACAAATTAAAAGTATTTGTAGGGCTCCTGTCGCCCAAGTTTGCAGAAAAATGAATAAAATGTGTCAGATTTATGTCGCCCAAGTTTGGCAGACAAATTAAAAGTATTTGAAGGGCTCCTGTCGCCCAAGTTTGGCAGAAAAGTGGAAAAAATGTGTCAGATTTCTGTCGCCCAAGTTTGGCAGACAAATTAAAATTATTTGTAGGGCTCCTGTCGCCCAAGTTTGGCAGAAAAATGAATAAAATGTGTCAGATTTATGTCGCCCAAGTTTGGCAGACAAATTAAAAGTATTTGAAGGGCTCCTGTCGCCCAATTTTGGCAGAAAAATGAAAAAAATGTGTCAGATTTCTGTCGCCCAAGTTTGGCAGACAAATTAAAAGTATTTTTAGGGCTCCTGGCGCCCAAGTTTGGCAGAAAAATGAAAAAAATGTGTCAGATTTATGTCGCCCAATTTTGGCAGACAAATTAAAAGTATTTGAAGGGCTGCTGTCGCCCAAGTTTGGCAGAAAAATGAAAAAAATGTGTCAGATTTCTGTCGCCCAAGTTTGGCAGACAAATTAAAAGTATTTGTAGGGCTCCTGTCGCCCAAGTTTGGCAGAAAAATGAAAAAAATGTGTCAGATTTCTGTCGCCCAAGTTTGGCAGACAAATTAAAAGTGTTTGTAGGGCTCCTGTCGCCCAAGTTTGGAAGAAAAATGACAAAAATGTGTCAGATTTATGTCGCCCAAGTTTGGCAGACAAATTAAAAGTATTTGTGGGGCTCCTGTCGCCCAAGTTTGGCAGAAAAATGAAAAAAATGTGTCAGATTTCTGTCGCTCAAGTTTGGCAGACAAATTTAAAGTATTTGTAGGGCTCCTGTCGCCCAAGTTAGAAAGAAAAATGAAAAAAATGTGTCAGATTTCTGTCGCTTAAGTTTGGCAGACAAATTAAAAGTATTTGTAGGGCTCCTATCGCCCAAGTTTGGCAGAAAAATGACAAAAATGTGTAAGATTTCTGTCGCCCAAGTTTGGCAGACAAATTGAAAGTGTTTGTAGGGCTCCTGTCGCCCAAGTTTGGAAGAAAAATGAAAAAAATGTGTCAGATTTCTGTCGCCCAAGTTTGGCAGACAAATTAAAAGTATTTGTAGGGCTCCTGTCGCCCAAGTTTGGCAGAAAAATGAAAAAAATGTGTCAGATTTCTTTCGCCCAAGTTTGGCAGACAAATTAAAAGTATTTGTAGGGCTCCTGTCGCCCAAGTTTGGAAGAAAAATGAATAAAATGTGTCAGATTTCTGTCGCCCAAGTTTGGCAGACAAATTAAAAGTGTTTGTAGGGCTCCTATCGCCCAAGTTTGGCAGAAAAATGAAAAAATGTGTCAGATTTCTGTCACCCAAGTTTGGCGGACAAATTAAAAGTATTTGTAGGGCTCCTGTCGCGAAAGTTTGGCAGACAAATTAAAAGTATTTGTAGGGCTCCTGTCGCCCAAGTTTGGCAGACAAATTAAAAGTATTTGTAGGGCTCCTGTCGCCCAAGTTTGGCAGAAAAATGAAAAAAATGTGTCAGATTTCTGTCGCCCAAGTTTGGCAGACAAATTAAAAGTGTTTGTAGGGCTCCTGTCGCCAAGTTTGGCAGAAAAATGAAAAAAATGTGTCAGATTTATGTCGCCCAAGTTTGGCAGACAAATTAAAATTATTTGCAGGGCTCCTGTCGCCCAAATTTGGCAGAAAAATGAAAAAAATGTGTCAGATTTCTGTCGCCCAAGTTTGGCAGACAAATAAAAAGTGTTTGTTGGGCTCCTGTCGCCCAAGTTTGGCAGAAAAATGAAAAAAATGTGTCAGATTTCTGTCGCCCAAGTTTGGCAGACAAATTAAAAGTATTTGTAGGGCTCCTGTCGCCCAAGTTTTGCAGAAAAATGACAAAAATGTGTCAGATTTCTGTCGCCCAAGTTTGGCAGACAAATTGAAAGTGTTTGTAGGGCTCCTGTCACCCAAGTTTGGAAGAAAAATGAAAAAAATGTGTCAGATTTCTGTCGCCCAAGTTTGGCAGACAAATTAAAAGTATTTGTAGGGCTCCTGTCGCCCAAGTTTGGCAGAAAAATGAAAAAAATGTGTCAGATTTCTGTCGCTTAAGTTTGGCAGACAAATTAAAAGTATTTGTAGGGCTCCTGTCGCGAAACTTTGGAAGAAAAATGAAAAAAATGTGTTAGATTTCTGTCTCCCAAGTTTGCAGACAAATTAAAAGTATTTGTTGGGCTCCTGTCGCCCAAGTTTGGCAGAAAAATGAAAAAAATGTGTCAGATTTCTGTCGCCCAAGTTTGGCAGACAAATTAAAAGTATTTGTAGGGCTCCTGTCGCCAAGTTTGGCAGAAAAAAAAAATATGTGTCAGATTTCTGTCGCCCAAGTTTGGCAGACAAATTAAAAGTGTTTGTAGGGCTCCTATCGCCCAAGTTTGGCAGAAAAATAACAAAAATGTGTCAGATTTATGTCTCCCAAGTTTGGCAGACAAATTAAAAGTATTTGAAGGGCTCCTGTCGCCCAAGTTTGGCAGAAAAATGAAAAAAATGTGTCAGATTTCTGTCGCCCAAGTTTGACAGACAAATTAAAAGTATTTGTAGGGCTCCTGTCGCCCAAGTTTGGCAGAAAAATGAAAAAAATGTGTCAGATTTCTGTCGCCCAAGTTTGGCAGACAAATTAAAAGTATTTGTAGGGCTCCTGTCGCCCAAGTTTGGCAGAAAAATGAAAAAAATGTGTCAGATTTCTGTCGCCCAAGTTTGGCAGACAAATTAAAAGTGTTTGTAGGGCTCCTGTCGCCCAAGTTTGGAAGAAAAATGAAAAAAATGTGTCAGATTTCTGTCGCCCAAGTTTGGCAGACAAATTAAAAGTATTTGAAGGGCTCCTGTCGCCCAAGTTTGGCAGAAAAGTGGAAAAAATGTGTCAGATTTCTGTCGCCCAAGTTTGGCAGACAAATTAAAAGTGTTTTTAAGGCTCCTGTCGCCAAGTTTGGCAGAAAAATGAAAAAAATGTGGCAGATTTCTGTCGCCCAAGTTTGGCAGACAAATTAAAAGTATTTGTAGGGCTCCTGTCGCCCAAGTTTGCAGAAAAATGAATAAAATGTGTCAGATTTATGTCGCCCAAGTTTGGCAGACAAATTAAAAGTATTTGAAGGGCTCCTGTCGCCCAAGTTTGGCAGAAAAGTGGAAAAAATGTGTCAGATTTCTGTCGCCCAAGTTTGGCAGACAAATTAAAAGTATTTGTAGGGCTCCTAGCGCCCAAGTTTGGCAGAAAAATGAAAAAAATGTGTCAGATTTATGTCGCCCAATTTTGGCAGACAAATTAAAATATTTGAAGGGCTCCTATCGCCCAAGTTTGGCAGAAAAATGAAAAAAATGTGTCAGATTTCTGTCGCCCAAGTTTGGCAGACAAATTAAAAGTGTTTGTAGGGCTCCTGTCGCCCAAGTTTGGCAGAAAAATGAAAAAAATGTGTCAGATTTCTGTCGCCCAAGTTTGGCAGACAAATTAAAAGTGTTTGTAGGGCTCCTGTCGCCCAAGTTTGGAAGAAAAATGACAAAAATGTGTCAGATTTATGTCGCCCAAGTTTGGCAGACAAATTAAAAGTATTTGTGGGGCTCCTGTCGCCCAAGTTTGGCAGAAAAATGAAAAAAATGTGTCAGATTTCTGTCGCTCAAGTTTGGCAGACAAATTTAAAGTATTTGTAGGGCTCCTGTCGCCCAAGTTAGAAAGAAAAATGAAAAAAATGTGTCAGATTTCTGTCGCTTAAGTTTGGCAGACAAATTAAAAGTATTTGTAGGGCTCCTATCGCCCAAGTTTGGCAGAAAAATGACAAAAATGTGTAAGATTTCTGTCGCCCAAGTTTGGCAGACAAATTGAAAGTGTTTGTAGGGCTCCTGTCGCCCAAGTTTGGAAGAAAAATGAAAAAAATGTGTCAGATTTCTGTCGCCCAAGTTTGGCAGACAAATTAAAAGTATTTGTAGGGCTCCTGTCGCCCAAGTTTGGCAGAAAAATGAAAAAAATGTGTCAGATTTCTGTCGCCGAAGTTTGGCAGACAAATGAAAAGTGTTTGTAGGGCTCCTGTCGCCCAAGTTTGGAAGAAAAATGAAAAAAATGTGTCAGATTTCTGTCGCCCAAGTTTGGCAGACAAATTAAAAGTATTTGTAGGGCTCCTGTCGTCCAAGTTTGGCAGAAAAATAACAAAAATGTGTCAGATTTATGTCGCCCAAGTTTGGCAGACAAATTAAAAGTATTTGAAGGGCTCCTGTCGCCCAAGTTTGGCAGAAAAATGAAAAAAATGTGTCAGATTTCTGTCGCCCAAGTTTGGCAGACAAATTAAAAGTATTTTTAGGGCTCCTGGCGCCCAAGTTTGGCAGAAAAATGAAAAAAATGTGTTAGATTTATGTCGCCCAATTTTGGCAGACAAATTAAAAGTATTTGAAGGGCTGCTGTCGCCCAAGTTTGGCAGAAAAATGAAAAAAATGTGTCAGATTTCTGTCGCCCAAGTTTGGCAGACAAATTAAAAGTGTTTGTGGGGCTCCTGTCGCCCAAGTTTGGCAGAAAAATGAAAAAAATGTGTCAGATTTCTGTCGCTCAAGTTTGGCAGACAAATTTAAAGTGTTTGTAGGGCTTCTGTCGCCCAAGTTTGGCAGAAAAATGAAAAAAATGTGTCAGATTTCTGTCTCCCAAGTTTGGCAGACAAATTAAAAGTATTTGTAGGGCTCCTGTCGCACACGTTTGGCAGAAAAATGAAAAAAATGTGTCAGATTTCTGTCGCCCAAGTTTGGCAGACAAATTCAAAGTATTTGAAGGGCTCCTGTCGCCCAAGTTTGGCAGAAACATGAAAAAAATGTGTCAGATTTCTGTCGCCCAAGTTTGGCAGACAAATTAAAAGTGTTTGTAGGGCTCCTGTCGCCCAAGTTTGGAAGGAAAAGGAAAAAAATGTGTCAGATTTCTGTCGCCCAAGTTTGGCAGACAAATTAAAAGTATTTGTAGGGCTCCTGTCGCCCAAGTTTGGCAGAAAAATAACAAAAATGTGTCAGATTTATGTCGCCCAAGTTTGGCAGACAAATTAAAAGTATTTGTAGGGCTCCTGTCGCCCAAGTTTGGCAGAAAAATGAAAAAAATGTGTCAGATTTCTGTCGCCCAAGTTTGGCAGACAAATTAAAATTGTTTGTTGGGCTCCTGTCGCCCAAGTTTGGCAGAAAAATGAAAAAAATGTGTCAGATTTCTGTCGCCCAAGTTTGGCAGACAAATTAAAAGTATTTGTAGGGCTCCTGTCGCCCAAGTTTGGCAGACAAATTAAATTGTTTGTAGGGCTCCTATCGCCCAAGTTTGGCAGAAAAATGAAAAAAATGTGTCAGATTTATGTCGCCCAAGTTTGGCAGACAAATTAAAAGTATTTGTAGGGCTCCTGTCGCCCAAGTTTGGCAGAAAAATGAAAAAAATGTGTCAGATTTCTGTCGCCCAAGTTAGGCAGACAAATTAAAAGTGTTTGTAGGGCTCCTGTCGCCCAAGTTTGGCAGAAAAATGACAAAAATGTGTCAGATTTCTGTCTCCCAAGTTTGCAGACAAATTAAAAGTATTTATTGGGCTCCTGTCGCCCAAGTTTGGCAGAAACATGAAAAAAATGTGTCAGATTTCTGTCGCCCAAGTTTGGCAGACAAATTAAAAGTATTTTTAGGGCTCCTGTCGCCCAAGTTTGGAAGAAAAATGAAAAAAATGTGTCAGATTTCTGTCGCCAAGTTTGGCAGACAAATTAAAAGTATTTGTAGGGCTCCTGTCGCCCAAGTTTGGCAGAAAAATGACAAAAATGTGTCAGATTTATGTCGCCCAAGTTTGGCAGAAAAATGAAAAAAATGTGTCAGATTTCTGTCGCCCAAGTTTGGCAGACAAATTAAAAGTATTTGTAGGGCTCCTGTCGCCCAAGTTTGGCAGAAAAATGACAAAAATGTGTCAGATTTCTGTCGCCCAAGTTTGGCAGACAAATTGAAAGTGTTTGTAGGGCTCCTGTCGCCCAAGTTTGGAAGAAAAATGAAAAAAATGTGTCAGATTTCTGTCGCCCAAGTTTGGCAGACAAATTAAAAGTATTTGTAGGGCTCCTGTCGCCAAAGTTTGGTAGAAAAATGAAAAAAATGTGTCAGATTTCTGTCACCGAAGTTTGGCAGACAAATTAAAAGTATTTGTAGGGCTCCTGTCGCCCAAGTTTGGAAGAAAAATGAAAAAAATGTGTCAGATTTCTGTCGCCCAAGTTTGGCAGACAAATTAAAAGTATTTGTAGGGCTCCTGCCGCCCAAGTTTGGCAGAAAAATGAAAAAAATGTGTCAGATTTCTGTCGCCCAAGTTTGGCAGACAAATTAAAAGTGTTTCTAGGGCTCCTATCGCCCAAGTTTGGCAGAAAAATGAAAAAAATGTATCAGATTTCTGTCGCCCAAGTTTGGGAGACAAATTAAAAGTATTTGTTGGGCTCCTGTCGCCCAAGTTTGGCAGAAAAATGACAAAAATGTGTCAGATTTCTGTCGCCAAAGTTTGGCAGACAAATTAAAAGTATTTGTAGGGCTCCTGTCGCCCAAGTTTGGCAGAAAAATGAATAAAAAGGGGTCAGATTTCTGTCGCCCAAGTTTGGCGGACAAATTAAAAGTGTTTGTAGGGCTCCTGTCGCCCAAGTTTGGAAGAAAAATGAAAAAAATGTGTCAGATTTCTGTCGCCCAAGTTTGGCAGACAAATTAAAAGTATTTGTAAGGCTCATGTCGTCCAAGTTTGGCAGAAAAATAACAAAAATGTGTCAGATTTCTGTCGCCCAAGTTTGGCAGACAAATTAAAAGTATTTGAAGGGCTCCTGTCGCCCAATTTTGGCAGAAAAATGAAAAAAAATGTGTCAGATTTCTGTCGCCCAAGTTTGGCAGACAAATTAAAAGTATTTGTAGGGCTCCTGTCGCCCAAGTTTGGCAGAAAAATGAAAAAAATGTGTCAGATTTCTGTCACCCAAGTTTGGCAGACAAATTAAAAGTATTTGTAGGGCTCCTGTCGCCCAAGTTTGGCAGAAAAATGACAAAAATGTGTAAGATTTCTGTCGCCCAAGTTTGGCAGACAAATTGAAAGTGTTTGTAGGGCTCCTGTCGCCCAAGTTTGGAAGAAAAATGAAAAAAAATGTGTCAGATTTCTGTCGCCCAAGTTTGGCAGACAAATTAAAAGTATTTGTAGGGCTCCTGTCGCCCAAGTTTGGCAGAAAAATGAAAAAAATGTGTCAGATTTCTGTCGCCGAAGTTTGGCAGACAAATGAAAAGTGTTTGTAGGGCTCCTGTCGCCCAAGTTTGGAAGAAAAATGAAAAAAATGTGTCAGATTTCTGTCGCCCAAGTTTGGCAGACAAATTGAAAGTGTTTGTAGGGCTCCTGTCGCCCAAGTTTGGAAGAAAAATGAAAAAAATGTGTCAGATTTCTGTCGCCCAAGTTTGGCAGACAAATTAAAAGTATTTGTAAGGCTCATGTCGTCCAAGTTTGGTAGAAAAATAACAAAAATGTGTCAGATTTCTGTCGCCCAAGTTTGGCAGACAAATTAAAAGTATTTGAAGGGCTCCTGTCGCCCAAGTTTGGGAGAAAAATGACAAAAATGTGTCAGATTTCTGTCGCCCAAGTTTGGCAGACAAATTGAAAGTGTTTGTAGGGCTCCTGTCGCCCAAGTTTGGAAGAAAAATGAAAAAAATGTGTCAGATTTCTGTCGCCCAAGTTTGGCAGACAAATTAAAAGTATTTGTAAGGCTCATGTCGTCCAAGTTTGGAAGAAAAATGAAAAAAATGTGTCAGATTTCTGTCGCCCAAGTTTGGCAGACAAATTAAAAGTATTTGTAGGGCTCCTGTCGCCCAAGTTTGGCAGAAAAATGAAAAAAATGTGTCAGATTTCTGTCGCCGAAGTTTGGCAGACAAATGAAAAGTGTTTGTAGGGCTCCTGTCGCCCAAGTTTGGAAGAAAAATGAAAAAAATGTGTCAGATTTCTGTCGCCCAAGTTTGGCAGACAAATTAAAAGTATTTGTAGGGCTCCTGTCGTCCAAGTTTGGCAGAAAAATAACAAAAATGTGTCAGATTTATGTCGCCCAAGTTTGGCAGACAAATTAAAAGTATTTGAAGGGCTCCTGTCGCCCAATTTTGGCAGAAAAATGAAAAAAATGTGTCAGATTTCTGTCGCCCAAGTTTGGCAGACAAATTAAAAGTATTTGTAGGGCTCCTGTCGCCCAAGTTTGCCAGAAAAATGAAAAAAATGTGTCAGATTTCTGTCACCAAGTTTGGCAGACAAATTAAAAGTGTTTCTAGGGCTCCTATCGCCCAAGTTTGGCAGAAAAATGAAAAAAATGTGTCAGATTTATGTCGCCCAATTTTAGCAGACAAATTAAAAGTATTTGAAGAACTGCTGCTGTCGCCCAAGTTTGGCAGAAAAATGAGAAAAATTTGTGTCAGATTTCTGTCGCCCAAGTTTGGCAGACAAATTAAAAGTATTTGTAGGGCTCCTGTCGCCCAAGTTTGGCAGAAAAACGACATAAATTTGTCAGATTTCTGTCGCCCAAGTTTGGCAGACAAAAATAAGTGTTTGTAGGGCTCCTATCGCCCAAAAAGTAAATTAAAAGTATTTGTTGGGCTCCTGTCGCCCAAGTTTGGGATAAAAATGACAAAAATGTGTCAGATTTCTGTCGCCCAAGTTTGGCAGATAAATTAAAAGTATTTTTAGGGCTCCTGTCGCCCAAGTTTGGCAGAAAAATGACAAAAATGTGTCAGATTTCTGTCGCCCAAGTTTGGCAGACAAATTAAAAGTATTTGTTGGGCTCCTGTCGCCCAAGTTTGGGATAAAAATGACAAAAATGTGTCAGATTTCTGTCGCCCAAGTTTGGCAGATAAATTAAAAGTATTTTTAGGGCTCCTGTCGCCCAAGTTTGGCAGAAAAATGAAAAAAATGTGTCAGATTTCTGTCGCCCAAGTTTGGCAGACAAATTAAAAGTGTTTGTAGGGCTCCTGTCGCCCAAGTTTGGAAGATAAATGAAAAAAATGTGTCAGATTTCTGTCGCCCAAGTTTGGCAGACAAATTAAAAGTGTTTGTAGGGCTCCTGTCGCGAAAGTTTAGCAGAAAAATGAAAAAAATTTGTCAGATTTCTGTCGCCCAAGTTTGGAAGACAAAAATAAGTGTTTGTAGGGCTCCTATCGCCCAAGTTTGGCAGAAAAATGAAAAAAATGTGTCAGATTTCTGTCGCCCAATTTGGCAGACAAATTAAGAGTATTTGTAGGGCTCCTGTCGCCCAAGTTTTGCAGAAAAATGAAAAAAATGTGTTAGATTTCTGTCTCCCAAGTTTGCAGACAAATTAAAAGTATTTGTTGGGCTCCTGTCGCCCAAGTTTGGCATAAAAATGACAAAAATGTGTCAGATTTCTGTCGCCCAAGTTTGGCAGATAAATTAAAAGTATTTTTAGGGCTCCTGTCGCCAAGTTTGGCAGAAAAATGAAAAAAATGTGTCAGATTTCTGTCGCCCAAGTTTGGCAGACAAATTAAAAGTGTTTGTAGGGCTCCTATCGCCCAAGTTTGGCAGAAAAATGAAAAAAATGTGTCAGATTTCTGTCGCCCAAGTTAGGCAGACAAATTAAAAGTATTTGTAGGGCTCCTGTCGCCAAGTTTGGAAGAAAAATGAAAAATATGTGTCAGATTTATGTCTCCCAAGTTTGCAGACAAGTTAAAAGTATTTGTAGGGCTCCTATCGCCCAAGTTTGGCAGAAAAATAACAAAAATGTGTCAGATTTATGTCTCCCAAGTTTGGCAGACAAATTAAAAGTATTTGAAGGGCTCCTGTCGCCCAAGTTTGGCAGAAAAATGAAAAAAATGTGTCAGATTTCTGTCGCCCAAGTTTGGCAGACAAATTAAAAGTATTTGTAGGGCTCCTGTCGCCCAAGGTTGGCAAAAAAATGAAAAAAATGTGTCAGATTTCTGTCGCCCAAGTTTGGCAGACAAATTAAAAGTATATGTTGGGCTCCTGTTGCCCAAGTTTGGCAGAAAAATGACAAAAATTTATCAGATTTCTGTCGCCAAGTTTGGCAGACAGAAATAAGTTTTTGTAGGGCTCCTATCGCCCAAGTTTGGCAGAAAAATGAAAAAAATGTGTCAGATTTCTGTCGCCCAAGTTTGGCAGACAAATTAAGAGTATTTGTAGGGCTCCTGTCGCCCAAGTTTTGTAGAAAAATGAAATAAATGTGTTAGATTTCTGTCTCCCAAGTTTGCAGACAAATTAAAAGTATTTGTTAGGCTCCTGTCGCCCAAGTTTGGCATAAAAATGACAAAAATGTGTCAGATTTCTGTCGCCCAAGTTTGGCAGACAAATTAAAAGTGTTTGTAGGGCTCTTGTCGCCCAAGTTTGGAAGAAAAATGAAAAAAATGTGTCAGATTTCTGTCGCCCAAGTTTGGCAGACAAATTAAAAGTATTTGTAGGGCTCCTGTCGCCCAAGTTTGGCAGAAAAATAACAAAAATGTGTCAGATTTATGTCGCCCAAGTTTGGCAGACAAATTAAAAGTATTTGAAGGGCTCCTGTCGCCCAAGTTTGGCAGAAAAATGAAAAAAATGTGTCAGATTTCTGTCGCCCAAGTTTGGCAGACAAATTAAAAGTATTTGTAGGGCTCCTGTCGCCCAAGTTTGGCAGACAAATTAAAAGTGTTTGTAGGGCTCCTATCGCCCAAGTTTTGCAGAAAAATGAAAAAAATGTGTCAGATTTCTGTCGCCCAAGTTTGGCAGACAAATTAAGAGTATTTGTAGGGCTCCTGTCGCCCAAGTTTTGCAGAAAAATGAAAAATATGTGTCAGATTTCTGTCGCCCAAGTTTGGCAGACAAATTAAAAGTGTTTGTAGGGCTCCTATCGCCCAAGTTTGGCAGAAAAATAACAAAAATGTGTCAGATTTATGTCTCCCAAGTTTGGCAGACAAATTAAAAGTATTTGAAGGGCTCCTGTCGCCCAAGTTTGGCAGAAAAATGAAAAAAATGTGTCAGATTTCTGTCGCCCAAGTTTGGCAGACAAATTAAAAGTATTTGTAGGGCTCCTGTCGCCCAAGGTTGGCAGAAAAATGAAAAAAATGTGTCAGATTTCTGTCGCCCAAGTTTGGCAGACAAATTAAGAGTATTTGTAGGGCTCCTGTCGCCCAAGTTTTGCAGAAAAATGAAAAAAAGTGTCAGATTTCTGTCTCCCAAGTTTGGCAGACAAATTAAAAGTATTTGTTGGGCTCCTGTCGCCCAAGTTTGGAAGAAAAATGAAAAAAATGTGTCAGATTTCTGTCGCCCAAGTTTGGCAGACAAATTAAAAGTGTTTGTAGGGCTCCTGTCGCCCAAGGTTGGCAGAAAAATGAAAAAAATGTGTCAGATTTCTGTCGCCCAAGTTTGGCAGACAAATTAAAAGTATATGTTGGGCTCCTGTCGCCCATGTTTGGCAGAAAAATGACAAAAATGTGTCAGATTTCTGTCGCCCAAGTTTGGCAGACAAATTAAAAGTATATGTTGGGCTCCTGTCGCCCAAGGTTGGCAGAAAAATGAAAAAAATGTGTCAGATTTCTGTCGCCCAAGTTTGGCAGACAAATTAAAAGTATATGTTGGGCTCCTGTCGCCCAAGTTTGGCAGAAAAATGAAAAAAATGTGTCAGATTTCTGTCGCCCAAGTTTGGCAGACAAATTAAGAGTATTTGTAGGGCTCCTGTCGCCCAAGTTTGGAAGAAAAATGAAAAAAATGTGTCAGATTTCTGTCGCCCAAGTTTGGCAGACAAATTAAAAGTGTTTGTAGGGCTCCTATCGCCCAAGTTTGGCAGAAAAATGAAAAAATGTGTCAGATTTCTGTAGCCCAAGTTTGGCGGACAAATTAAAAGTATTTGTAGGGCTCCTGTCGCCCAAGTTTTGCAGAAAAATGAAAAAAATGTGTTAGATTTCTGTCTCCCAAGTTTGCAGACAAATTAAAAGTATTTGTTGGGCTCCTGTCGCCCAAGTTTGGCATAAAAATGACAAAAATGTGTCAGATTTCTGTCGCCCAAGTTTGGCAGATAAATTAAAAGTATTTTTAGGGCTCCTGTCGCCCAAGTTTGGCAGAAAAATGAAAAAAAATGTGTCAGATTTCTGTCGCCCAAGTTTGGCAGACAAATTAAAAGTGTTTGTAGGGCTCCTATCGCCCAAGTTTGGCAGAAAAATGAAAAAAATGTGTCAGATCTCTGTCGCCCAAGTTTGGCAGACAAATTAAAAGTATATGTTGGGCTCCTGTCGCCCAAGTTTGGCAGAAAAATGACAAAAATGTGTCAGATTTCTGTCGCCCAAGTTTGGCAGACAAATTAAAAGTATTTGTAGGGCTCCTGTCGCCCAAGTTTGGAAGAAAAATGAAAAAAATGTGTCAGATTTCTGTCGCCCAAGTTTGGCAGACAAATTAAAAGTGTTTGTAGGGCTCCTGTTGCCAAGTTTGGCAGAAAAATGAAAAAAATGTGCCAGATTTCTGTCGCCCAAGTTTGGCAGTCAAATTTAAAGTATTTGTAGGGCTCCTGTCGCCCAAGTTTGGAAGAAAAATGAAAAAAATGTGTCAGATTTCTGTCGCCCAAGTTTGGCAGACAAATTAAAAGTATATGTTGGGCTCCTGTCGCCCAAGTTTGGCAGAAAAATGACAAAAATGTGTCAGATTTCTGTCGCCCAAGTTTGGCAGACAAATTAAAAGTGTTTGTAGGGCTCCTATCGCCCAAGTTTGGCAGAAAAATGAAAAAATGTGTCAGATTTCTGTAGCCCAAGTTTGGCGGACAAATTAAAAGTATTTGTAGGGCTCCTGTCGCCCAAGTTTTGCAGAAAAATGAAAAAAATGTGTTAGATTTCTGTCTCCCAAGTTTGCAGACAAATTAAAAGTATTTGTTGGGCTCCTGTCGCCCAAGTTTGGCATAAAAATGACAAAAATGTGTCAGATTTCTGTCGCCCAAGTTTGGCAGATAAATTAAAAGTATTTTTAGGGCTCCTGTCGCCCAAGTTTGGCAGAAAAATGAAAAAAATGTGTCAGATTTCTGTCGCCCAAGTTTTGGCAGACAAATTAAAAGTGTTTGTAGGGCTCCTATCGCCCAAGTTTGGCAGAAAAATGAAAAAAATGTGTCAGATCTCTGTCGCCCAAGTTTGGCAGACAAATTAAAAGTATTTGTAGGGCTCCTGTCGCCAAGTTTGGCAGAAAAATGAAAAATATGTGTCAGATTTCTGTCGCCCAAGTTTGGCAGACAAATTAAAAGTGTTTGTAGGGCTCCTATCGCCCAAGTTTGGCAGAAAAATAACAAAAATGTGTCAGATTTCTGTCGCCCAAGTTTGGCAGACAAATTAAAAGTATATGTTGGGCTCCTGTTGCCCAAGTTTGGCAGAAAAACGACATAAATTTGTCAGATTTCTGTCGCCCAAGTTTGGCAGACAAAAATAAGTGTTTGTAGGGCTCCTATCGCCCAAAAAGTAAATTAAAAGTATTTGTTGGGCTCCTGTCGCCCAAGTTTGGGATAAAAATGACAAAAATGTGTCAGATTTCTGTCGCCCAAGTTTGGCAGATAAATTAAAAGTATTTTTAGGGCTCCTGTCGCCCAAGTTTGGCAGAAAAATGACAAAAATGTGTCAGATTTCTGTCGCCCAAGTTTGGCAGACAAATTAAAAGTATATGTTGGGCTCCTGTCGCCCAAGTTTGGCAGAAAAATGACAAAAATGTGTCAGATTTCTGTCGCCCAAGTTTGGCAGACAAATTAAAAGTATTTGTAGGGCTCCTGTCGCCCAAGTTTGGCAGAAAAATGAAAAAAATGTGTCAGATTTCTGTCGCCCAAGTTTGGCAGACAAATTAAAAGTGTTTGTAGGGCTCCTGTCGCCCAAGTTTGGAAGATAAATGAAAAAAATGTGTCAGATTTCTGTCGCCCAAGTTTGGCAGACAAATTAAAAGTGTTTGTAGGGCTCCTGTCGCGAAAGTTTAGCAGAAAAATGAAAAAAATTTGTCAGATTTCTGTCGCCCAAGTTTGGAAGACAAAAATAAGTGTTTGTAGGGCTCCTATCGCCCAAGTTTGGCAGAAAAATGAAAAAAATGTGTCAGATTTCTGTCGCCCAATTTGGCAGACAAATTAAGAGTATTTGTAGGGCTCCTGTCGCCCAAGTTTTGCAGAAAAATGAAAAAAATGTGTTAGATTTCTGTCTCCCAAGTTTGCAGACAAATTAAAAGTATTTGTTGGGCTCCTGTCGCCCAAGTTTGGCATAAAAATGACAAAAATGTGTCAGATTTCTGTCGCCCAAGTTTGGCAGATAAATTAAAAGTATTTTTAGGGCTCCTGTCGCCAAGTTTGGCAGAAAAATGAAAAAAATGTGTCAGATTTCTGTCGCCCAAGTTTGGCAGACAAATTAAAAGTGTTTGTAGGGCTCCTATCGCCCAAGTTTGGCAGAAAAATGAAAAAAATGTGTCAGATTTCTGTCGCCCAAGTTTGGCAGACAAATTAAAAGTATTTGTAGGGCTCCTGTCGCCAAGTTTGGAAGAAAAATGAAAAATATGTGTCAGATTTATGTCTCCCAAGTTTGCAGACAAGTTAAAAGTATTTGTAGGGCTCCTATCGCCCAAGTTTGGCAGAAAAATAACAAAAATGTGTCAGTTATGTCTCCCAAGTTTGGCAGACAAATTAAAAGTATTTGAAGGGCTCCTGTCGCCCAAGTTTGGCAGAAAAATGAAAAAAATGTGTCAGATTTCTGTCGCCCAAGTTTGGCAGACAAATTAAAAGTATTTGTAGGGCTCCTGTCGCCCAAGGTTGGCAAAAAAATGAAAAAAATGTGTCAGATTTCTGTCGCCCAAGTTTGGCAGAAAAATTAAAAGTATATGTTGGGCTCCTGTTGCCCAAGTTTGGCAGAAAAATGACAAAAATTTATCAGATTTCTGTCGCCAAGTTTGGCAGACAAAAATAAGTGTTTGTAGGGCTCCTATCGCCCAAGTTTGGCAGAAAAATGAAAAAAATGTGTCAGATTTCTGTCGCCCAAGTTTGGCAGACAAATTAAGAGTATTTGTAGGGCTCCTGTCGCCCAAGTTTTGTAGAAAAATGAAATAAATGTGTTAGATTTCTGTCTCCCAAGTTTGCAGACAAATTAAAAGTGTTTGTTGGGCTCCTGTCGCCCAAGTTTGGCATAAAAATGACAAAAATGTGTCAGATTTCTGTCGCCCAAGTTTGGCAGATGAATTAAAAGTATTTTTAGGGCTCCTGTCGCCCAAGTTTGGCAGAAAAATGAAAAAAATGTGTCAGATTTCTGTCGCCCAAGTTTGGCAGACAAATTAAAAGTGTTTGTAGGGCTCCTATCGAACAAGTTTGGCAGAAAAATGAAAAAAATGTGTCAGATTTCTGTCGCCCAAATTTGGCAGACAAATTAAAAGTATTTGTAGGGTTCCTGTCGCCAAGTTTGGCAGAAAAATGAAAAATATGTGTCAGATTTCTGTCGCCCAAGTTTGGCAGACAAATTAAAAGTGTTTGTAGGGCTCCAATCGCCCAAGTTTGGCAGAAAAATAACAAAAATGTGTCAGATTTATGTCTCCCAAGTTTGGCAGACAAATTAAAAGTATTTGAAGGGCTCCTGTCGCCCAAGTTTGGCAGAAAAATGAAAAAAATGTGTCAGATTTCTGTCGCCCAAGTTTGGCAGACAAATTAAAAGTATTTGTAGGGCTCCTGTCGCCCAAGGTTGGCAGAAAAATGAAAAAAATGTGTCAGATTTCTGTCGCCCAAGTTTGGCAGACAAATTAAAAGTATATGTTGGGCTCCTGTCGCCCAAGTTTGGCAGAAAAATGAAAAAAATGTGTCAGTTTTCTGTCGCCCATGTTTGGCAGACAAATTAAAAGTGTTTGTAGGGCTCCTGTCGCCCAAGTTTGGAAGAAAAATGAAAAAAATGTGTCAGATTTCTGTCGCCCAAGTTTGGCAGACAAATTAAGAGTATTTGTAGGGCTCCTGTCGCCCAAGTTTTGCAGAAAAATGAAAAAAATGTGTCAGATTTCTGTCTCCCAAGTTTGCAGACAAATTAAAAGTATTTGAAGGGCTCCTGTCGCCCAAGTTTGGAAGAAAAATGAAAAAAATGTGTCAGATTTAAGTCGCCCAAGTTTGGCAGACAAATTAAAAGTATTTGTAGGGCTCCTGTCGCCCAAGGTTGGCAGAAAAATGAAAAAAATGTGTCAGATTTCTGTCGCCCAAGTTTGGCAGACAAATTAAAAGTATATGTTGGGCTCCTGTCGCCCAAGTTTGGCAGACAAATTAAAAGTATATGTTGGGCTCCTGTCGCCCAAGGTTGACAGAAAAATGAAAAAAATGTGTCAGATTTCTGTCGCCCAAGTTTGGCAGACAAATTAAAAGTATATGTTGGGCTCCTGTCGCCCAAGTTTGGCAGACAAATTAAGAGTATTTGTAGGGCTCCTGTCGCCCAAGTTTTGCAGAAATATGAAAAAAATGTGTCAGATTTCTGTCGCCCAAGTTTGGCAGACAAATTAAAAGTATTTGTAGGGCTCCTGTCGCCCAAGTTTAGCAGAAAAATGAAAAAAATGTGTCAGATTTCTGTCGCTTAAGTTTGGCAGACAAATTAAAAGTATTTGTAGGGCTCCTATCGCCCAAGTTTGGCAGAAAAATGAAAAAAATGTGTCAGATTTCTGTCGCCCAAGTTTGGCAGACAAATTAAAAGTATTTGTAGGGCTCCTGTCGCCAAGGTTGACAGAAAAATGAAAAAAATGTGTCAGATTTCTGTCGCCCAAGTTTGGCAGACAAATTAAAAGTATATGTTGGGCTCCTGTCGCCCAAGTTTGGCAGAAAAATGACAAAAATGTGTCAGATTTCTGTCGCCCAAGTTTGGCAGACAAATTAAGAGTATTTGTAGGGCTCCTGTCGCCCAAGTTTTGCAGAAAAATGAAAAAAATGTGTCAGATTTCTGTCTCCCAAGTTTGCAGACAAATTAAAAGTATTTGTTGGGCTCCTGTCGCCCAAGTTTGGCATAAAAATGACAAAAATGTGTCAGATTTCTGTCGCCCAAGTTTGGCAGACAAATTAAAAGTATTTTTAGGGCTCCTGTCGCCCAAGTTTGGCAGAAAAATGAAAAAAATGTGTCAGATTTCTGTCGCCCAAGTTTGGCAGACAAATTAAAAGTGTTTGTAGGGCTCCTGTCGCCCAATTTTGGAAGAAAATTAAAAAAAATGTGTCAGATTTCTGTCGCCCAAGTTTGGCAGAAAATTAAAAGTATTTGTAATGCTCCTGTCGCCCAAGTTTTGCAGAAAAATGAAAAAATGTGTCAGATTTCTGTCTCCCAAGTTTGCAGACAAATTAAAAGTATTTGTTGGGCTCCTGTCGCCCAAGTTTGGCATAAAAATGACAAAAATGTGTCAGATTTCTGTCGCCCAAGTTTGGCAGACAAATTAAAAGTATTTGTAGGGCTCCTGTCGCCCAAGGTTGGCAGAAAAATGAAAAAAATGTGTCAGATTTCTGTCGCCCAAGTTTGGCAGACAAATTAAAAGTATATGTTGGGCTCCTGTCGCCCAAGTTTGGCAGAAAAATGACAAAAATGTGTCAGATTTCTGTCGCCCAAGTTTGGCAGACAAATTAAAAGTATATGTTGGGCTCCTGTCGCCCAAGGTTGACAGAAAAATGAAAAAAATGTGTCAGATTTCTGTCGCCCAAGTTTGGCAGACAAATTAAAAGTATATGTTGGGCTCCTGTCGCCCAAGTTTGGCAGACAAATTAAGAGTATTTGTAGGGCTCCTGTCGCCAAGTTTTGCAGAAATATGAAAAAAATGTGTCAGATTTCTGTCGCCCAAGTTTGGCAGACAAATTAAAAGTATTTGTAGGGCTCCTGTCGCCCAAGTTTAGCAGAAAAATGAAAAAAATGTGTCAGATTTCTGTCGCTTAAGTTTGGCAGACAAATTAAAAGTATTTGTAGGGCTCCTATCGCCCAAGTTTGGCAGAAAAATGAAAAAAATGTGTCAGATTTCTGTCGCCCAAGTTTGGCAGACAAATTAAAAGTATTTGTAGGGCTCCTGTCGCCAAGGTTGACAGAAAAATGAAAAAAATGTGTCAGATTTCTGTCGCCCAAGTTTGGCAGACAAATTAAAAGTATATGTTGGGCTCCTGTCGCCCAAGTTTGGCAGAAAAATGACAAAAATGTGTCAGATTTCTGTCGCCCAAGTTTGGCAGACAAATTAAGAGTATTTGTAGGGCTCCTGTCGCCCAAGTTTTGCAGAAAAATGAAAAAAATGTGTCAGATTTCTGTCTCCCAAGTTTGCAGACAAATTAAAAGTATTTGTTGGGCTTCTGTCGCCCAAGTTTGGCATAAAAATGACAAAAATGTGTCATATTTCTGTCGCCCAAGTTTGGCAGACAAATTAAAAGTATTTTTAGGGCTCCTGTCGCCCAAGTTTGGCAGAAAAATGAAAAAAATGTGTCAGATTTCTGTCGCCCAAGTTTGGCAGACAAATTAAAAGTATTTTTAGGGCTCCTGTCGCCCAAGTTTGGCAGAAAAATGAAAAAAATGTGTCAGATTTCTGTCGCCCAAGTTTGGCAGACAAATTAAAAGTATATGTTGGGCTCCTGTCGCCCAAGTTTGGCAGAAAAATGACAAAAATGTGTCAGATTTCCGTCGCCCAAGTTTGGCAGACAAATTAAGAGTATTTGTAGGGCTCCTGTCGCCCAAGTTTTGCAGAAAAATGAAAAAAAATATGTCAGATTTCTGTCTCCCAAATTTGGCAGACAAATTAAAAGTATTTTTAGGGCTCCTGTCGCCCAAGTTTGGCAGAAAAATGACAAAAATGTGTCAGATTTCTGTCGCCCAAGTTTGGCAGACAAATTAAAAGTGTTTGTAGGGCTCCTGTCGCCCAATTTTGGAAGAAAATTAAAAAAAATGTGTCAGATTTCTGTCGCCCAAGTTTGGCAGAAAATTAAAAGTATTTGTAATGCTCCTGTCGCCCAAGTTTTGCAGAAAAATGAAAAAAATGTGTCAGATTTCTGTCTCCCAAGTTTGCAGACAAATTAAAAGTATTTGTTGGGCTCCTGTCGCCCAAGTTTGGCATAAAAATGACAAAAATGTGTCAGATTTCTGTCGCCCAAGTTTGGCAGACAAATTAAAAGTATTTGTAGGGCTCCTGTCGCCCAAGGTTGGCAGAAAAATGAAAAAAATGTGTCAGATTTCTGTCGCCCAAGTTTGGCAGACAAATTAAAAGTATATGTTGGGCTCCTGTCGCCCAAGTTTGGCAGAAAAATGACAAAAATGTGTCAGATTTCTGTCGCCCAAGTTTGGCAGACAAATTAAAAGTATATGTTGGGCTCCTGTCGCCCAAGGTTGACAGAAAAATGAAAAAAATGTGTCAGATTTCTGTCGCCCAAGTTTGGCAGACAAATTAAAAGTATATGTTGGGCTCCTGTCGCCCAAGTTTGGCAGACAAATTAAGAGTATTTGTAGGGCTCCTGTCGCCCAAGTTTTGCAGAAATATGAAAAAAATGTGTCAGATTTCTGTCGCCCAAGTTTGGCAGACAAATTAAAAGTATTTGTAGGGCTCCTGTCGCCCAAGTTTAGCAGAAAAATGAAAAAAATGTGTCAGATTTCTGTCGCTTAAGTTTGGCAGACAAATTAAAAGTATTTGTAGGGCTCCTATCGCCCAAGTTTGGCAGAAAAATGAAAAAAATGTGTCAGATTTCTGTCGCCCAAGTTTGGCAGACAAATTAAAAGTATTTGTAGGGCTCCTGTCGCCAAGGTTGACAGAAAAATGAAAAAAATGTGTCAGATTTCTGTCGCCCAAGTTTGGCAGACAAATTAAAAGTATATGTTGGGCTCCTGTCGCCCAAGTTTGGCAGAAAAATGACAAAAATGTGTCAGATTTCTGTCGCCCAAGTTTGGCAGACAAATTAAGAGTATTTGTAGGGCTCCTGTCGCCCAAGTTTTGCAGAAAAATGAAAAAAATGTGTCAGATTTCTGTCTCCCAAGTTTGCAGACAAATTAAAAGTATTTGTTGGGCTCCTGTCGCCCAAGTTTGGCATAAAAATGACAAAAATGTGTCAGATTTCTGTCGCCCAAGTTTGGCAGACAAATTAAAAGTATTTTTAGGGCTCCTGTCGCCCAAGTTTGGCAGAAAAATGAAAAAAATGTGTCAGATTTCTGTCGCCCAAGTTTGGCAGACAAATTAAAAGTGTTTGTAGGGCTCCTGTCGCCCAATTTTGGAAGAAAATTAAAAAAAATGTGTCAGATTTCTGTCGCCCAAGTTTGGCAGAAAATTAAAAGTATTTGTAATGCTCCTGTCGCCCAAGTTTTGCAGAAAAATGAAAAAAATGTGTCAGATTTCTGTCTCCCAAGTTTGCAGACAAATTAAAAGTATTTGTTGGGCTCCTGTCGCCCAAGTTTGGCATAAAAATGACAAAAATGTGTCAGATTTCTGTCGCCCAAGTTTGGCAGACAAATTAAAAGTATTTGTAGGGCTCCTGTCGCCCAAGGTTGGCAGAAAAATGAAAAAAATGTGTCAGATTTCTGTCGCCCAAGTTTGGCAGACAAATTAAAAGTATATGTTGGGCTCCTGTCGCCCAAGTTTGGCAGAAAAATGACAAAAATGTGTCAGATTTCTGTCGCCCAAGTTTGGCAGACAAATTAAAAGTATATGTTGGGCTCCTGTCGCCCAAGGTTGACAGAAAAATGAAAAAAATGTGTCAGATTTCTGTCGCCCAAGTTTGGCAGACAAATTAAAAGTATATGTTGGGCTCCTGTCGCCCAAGTTTGGCAGACAAATTAAGAGTATTTGTAGGGCTCCTGTCGCCCAAGTTTTGCAGAAATATGAAAAAAATGTGTCAGATTTCTGTCGCCCAAGTTTGGCAGACAAATTAAAAGTATTTGTAGGGCTCCTGTCGCCCAAGTTTAGCAGAAAAATGAAAAAAATGTGTCAGATTTCTGTCGCTTAAGTTTGGCAGACAAATTAAAAGTATTTGTAGGGCTCCTATCGCCCAAGTTTGGCAGAAAAATGAAAAAAATGTGTCAGATTTCTGTCGCCCAAGTTTGGCAGACAAATTAAAAGTATTTGTAGGGCTCCTGTCGCCAAGGTTGACAGAAAAATGAAAAAAATGTGTCAGATTTCTGTCGCCCAAGTTTGGCAGACAAATTAAAAGTATATGTTGGGCTCCTGTCGCCCAAGTTTGGCAGAAAAATGACAAAAATGTGTCAGATTTCTGTCGCCCAAGTTTGGCAGACAAATTAAGAGTATTTGTAGGGCTCCTGTCGCCCAAGTTTTGCAGAAAAATGAAAAAAATGTGTCAGATTTCTGTCTCCCAAGTTTGCAGACAAATTAAAAGTATTTGTTGGGCTCCTGTCGCCCAAGTTTGGCATAAAAATGACAAAAATGTGTCAGATTTCTGTCGCCCAAGTTAGGCAGACAAATTAAAAGTATTTTTAGGGCTCCTGTCGCCCAAGTTTGGCAGAAAAATGAAAAAAATGTGTCAGATTTCTGTCGCCCAAGTTTGGCAGACAAATTAAAAGTGTTTGTAGGGCTCCTGTCGCCCAATTTTGGAAGAAAATTAAAAAAAATGTGTCAGATTTCTGTCGCCCAAGTTTGGCAGAAAATTAAAAGTATTTGTAATGCTCCTGTCGCCCAAGTTTTGCAGAAAAATGAAAAAAATGTGTCAGATTTCTGTCTCCCAAGTTTGCAGACAAATTAAAAGTATTTGTTGGGCTCCTGTCGCCCAAGTTTGGCATAAAAATGACAAAAATGTGTCAGATTTCTGTCGCCCAAGTTTGGCAGACAAATTAAAAGTATTTGTAAGGCTCCTGTCGCCCAAGGTTGGCAGAAAAATGAAAAAAATGTGTCAGATTTCTGTCGCCCAAGTTTGGCAGACAAATTAAAAGTATATGTTGGGCTCCTGTCGCCCAAGTTTGGCAGAAAAATGACAAAAATGTGTCAGATTTCTGTCGCCCAAGTTTGGCAGACAAATTAAAAGTATATGTTGGGCTCCTGTCGCCCAAGGTTGACAGAAAAATGAAAAAAATGTGTCAGATTTCTGTCGCCCAAGTTTGGCAGACAAATTAAAAGTATATGTTGGGCTCCTGTCGCCCAAGTTTGGCAGACAAATTAAGAGTATTTGTAGGGCTCCTGTCGCCCAAGTTTTGCAGAAATATGAAAAAAATGTGTCAGATTTCTGTCGCCCAAGTTTGGCAGACAAATTAAAAGTATTTGTAGGGCTCCTGTCGCCCAAGTTTAGCAGAAAAATGAAAAAAATGTGTCAGATTTCTGTCGCTTAAGTTTGGCAGACAAATTAAAAGTATTTGTAGGGCTCCTATCGCCCAAGTTTGGCAGAAAAATGAAAAAAATGTGTCAGATTTCTGTCGCCCAAGTTTGGCAGACAAATTAAAAGTATTTGTAGGGCTCCTGTCGCCAAGGTTGACAGAAAAATGAAAAAAATGTGTCAGATTTCTGTCGCCCAAGTTTGGCAGACAAATTAAAAGTATATGTTGGGCTCCTGTCGCCCAAGTTTGGCAGAAAAATGACAAAAATGTGTCAGATTTCTGTCGCCCAAGTTAGGCAGACAAATTAAAAGTGTTTGTAGGGCTCCTGTCGCCCAAGTTTAGCAGAAAAATGAAAAAAATGTGTCAGATTTCTGTCGCTTAAGTTTGGCAGACAAATTAAAAGTATTTGTAGGGCTCCTATCGCCCAAGTTTGGCAGAAAAATGAAAAAAATGTGTCAGATTTCTGTCGCCCAAGTTTGGCAGACAAATTAAAAGTATTTGTAGGGCTCCTGTCGCCAAGTTTGGCAGAAAAATGACAAAAATGTATCAGATTTCTGTCGCCCAAGTTTGGGAGTCAAATTAAAAGTATTTGTTGGGCTCCTGTCGCCCAAGTTTGGCAGAAAAATGACAAAAATGTGTCAGATTTCTGTCGCCCAAGTTTGGCAGACAAATTAAAAGTATTTGTAGGGCTCCTGTCGCCCAAGTTTGGCAGAAAAATGAAAAAAATGTGTCAGATTTCTCTCGCCCAAGTTTGGCAGACAAATTAAAAGTGTTTGTAGGGCTCCTGTCGCCCAAGTTTGGAAGAAAAATGAAAAAAATGTGTCAGATTTCTGTCACCCAAGTTTGGCAGACAAATTAAAAGTATTTGTAGGGCTCCTGTCGCCCAAGTTTGGCAGAAAAATGAAAAAAATGTGTCAGATTTCTGTCTCCCAAGTTTGCAGACAAATTAAAAGTATTTGTTGGGCTCCTGTCGCCCAAGTTTGGCATAAAAATGACAAAAATGTGTCAGATTTCTGTCGCCCAAGTTTGGCAGACAAATTAAAAGTATTTGTAGGGCTCCTGTCGCCCAAGGTTGGCAGAAAAATGAAAAAAATGTGTCAGATTTCTGTCGCCCAAGTTTGGCAGACAAATTAAAAGTATATGTTGGGCTCCTGTCGCCCAAGTTTGGCAGAAAAATGACAAAAATGTGTCAGATTTCTGTCGCCCAAGTTTGGCAGACAAATTAAAAGTATATGTTGGGCTCCTGTCGCCCAAGGTTGACAGAAAAATGAAAAAAATGTGTCAGATTTCTGTCGCCCAAGTTTGGCAGACAAATTAAAAGTATATGTTGGGCTCCTGTCGCCCAAGTTTGGCAGACAAATTAAGAGTATTTGTAGGGCTCCTGTCGCCCAAGTTTTGCAGAAATATGAAAAAAATGTGTCAGATTTCTGTCGCCCAAGTTTGGCAGACAAATTAAAAGTATTTGTAGGGCTCCTGTCGCCCAAGTTTAGCAGAAAAATGAAAAAAATGTGTCAGATTTCTGTCGCTTAAGTTTGGCAGACAAATTAAAAGTATTTGTAGGGCTCCTATCGCCCAAGTTTGGCAGAAAAATGAAAAAAATGTGTCAGATTTCTGTCGCCCAAGTTTGGCAGACAAATTAAAAGTATTTGTAGGGCTCCTGTCGCCAAGGTTGACAGAAAAATGAAAAAAATGTGACAGATTTCTGTCGCCCAAGTTTGGCAGACAAATTAAAAGTATATGTTGGGCTCCTGTCGCCCAAGTTTGGCAGAAAAATGACAAAAATGTGTCAGATTTCTGTCGCCCAAGTTTGGCAGACAAATTAAGAGTATTTGTAGGGCTCCTGTCGCCCAAGTTTTGCAGAAAAATGAAAAAAATGTGTCAGATTTCTGTCTCCCAAGTTTGCAGACAAATTAAAAGTATTTGTTGGGCTCCTGTCGCCCAAGTTTGGCATAAAAATGACAAAAATGTGTCAGATTTCTGTCGCCCAAGTTTGGCAGACAAATTAAAAGTATTTTTAGGGCTCCTGTCGCCCAAGTTTGGCAGAAAAATGAAAAAAATGTGTCAGATTTCTGTCGCCCAAGTTTGGCAGACAAATTAAAAGTGTTTGTAGGGCTCCTGTCGCCCAATTTTGGAAGAAAATTAAAAAAAATGTGTCAGATTTCTGTCGCCCAAGTTTGGCAGAAAATTAAAAGTATTTGTAATGCTCCTGTCGCCCAAGTTTTGCAGAAAAATGAAAAAAATGTGTCAGATTTCTGTCTCCCAAGTTTGCAGACAAATTAAAAGTATTTGTTGGGCTCCTGTCGCCCAAGTTTGGCATAAAAATGACAAAAATGTGTCAGATTTCTGTCGCCCAAGTTTGGCAGACAAATTAAAAGTATTTGTAGGGCTCCTGTCGCCCAAGGTTGGCAGAAAAATGAAAAAAATGTGTCAGATTTCTGTCGCCCAAGTTTGGCAGACAAATTAAAAGTATATGTTGGGCTCCTGTCGCCCAAGTTTGGCAGAAAAATGACAAAAATGTGTCAGATTTCTGTCGCCCAAGTTTGGCAGACAAATTAAAAGTATATGTTGATCTCCTGTCGCCCAAGGTTGACAGAAAAATGAAAAAAATGTGTCAGATTTCTGTCGCCCAAGTTTGGCAGAAAATTAAAAGTATTTGTAATGCTCCTGTCGCCCAAGTTTTGCAGAAAAATGAAAAAAATGTGTCAGATTTCTGTCTCCCAAGTTTGCAGACAAATTAAAAGTATTTGTTGGGCTCCTGTCGCCCAAGTTTGGCATAAAAATGACAAAAATGTGTCAGATTTCTGTCGCCCAAGTTTGGCAGACAAATTAAAAGTATTTGTTGGGCTCCTGTCGCCCAAGTTTGGCATAAAAATGACAAAAATGTGTCAGATTTCTGTCGCCCAAGTTAGGCAGACAAATTAAAAGTATTTTTAGGGCTCCTGTCGCCCAAGTTTGGCAGAAAAATGAAAAAAATGTGTCAGATTTCTGTCGCCCAAGTTTGGCAGACAAATTAAAAGTGTTTGTAGGGCTCCTGTCGCCCAATTTTGGAAGAAAATTAAAAAAAATGTGTCAGATTTCTGTCGCCCAAGTTTGGCAGAAAATTAAAAGTATTTGTAATGCTCCTGTCGCCCAAGTTTTGCAGAAAAATGAAAAAAATGTGTCAGATTTCTGTCTCCCAAGTTTGCAGACAAATTAAAAGTATTTGTTGGGCTCCTGTCGCCCAAGTTTGGCATAAAAATGACAAAAATGTGTCAGATTTCTGTCGCCCAAGTTTGGCAGACAAATTAAAAGTATTTGTAAGGCTCCTGTCGCCCAAGGTTGGCAGAAAAATGAAAAAAATGTGTCAGATTTCTGTCGCCCAAGTTTGGCAGACAAATTAAAAGTATATGTTGGGCTCCTGTCGCCCAAGTTTGGCAGAAAAATGACAAAAATGTGTCAGATTTCTGTCGCCCAAGTTTGGCAGACAAATTAAAAGTATATGTTGGGCTCCTGTCGCCCAAGGTTGACAGAAAAATGAAAAAAATGTGTCAGATTTCTGTCGCCCAAGTTTGGCAGACAAATTAAAAGTATATGTTGGGCTCCTGTCGCCCAAGTTTGGCAGACAAATTAAGAGTATTTGTAGGGCTCCTGTCGCCCAAGTTTTGCAGAAATATGAAAAAAATGTGTCAGATTTCTGTCGCCCAAGTTTGGCAGACAAATTAAAAGTATTTGTAGGGCTCCTGTCGCCCAAGTTTAGCAGAAAAATGAAAAAAATGTGTCAGATTTCTGTCGCTTAAGTTTGGCAGACAAATTAAAAGTATTTGTAGGGCTCCTATCGCCCAAGTTTGGCAGAAAAATGAAAAAAATGTGTCAGATTTCTGTCGCCCAAGTTTGGCAGACAAATTAAAAGTATTTGTAGGGCTCCTGTCGCCAAGGTTGACAGAAAAATGAAAAAAATGTGTCAGATTTCTGTCGCCCAAGTTTGGCAGACAAATTAAAAGTATATGTTGGGCTCCTGTCGCCCAAGTTTGGCAGAAAAATGACAAAAATGTGTCAGATTTCTGTCGCCCAAGTTAGGCAGACAAATTAAAAGTGTTTGTAGGGCTCCTGTCGCCCAAGTTTAGCAGAAAAATGAAAAAAATGTGTCAGATTTCTGTCGCTTAAGTTTGGCAGACAAATTAAAAGTATTTGTAGGGCTCCTATCGCCCAAGTTTGGCAGAAAAATGAAAAAAATGTGTCAGATTTCTGTCGCCCAAGTTTGGCAGACAAATTAAAAGTATTTGTAGGGCTCCTGTCGCCAAGTTTGGCAGAAAAATGACAAAAATGTATCAGATTTCTGTCGCCCAAGTTTGGGAGTCAAATTAAAAGTATTTGTTGGGCTCCTGTCGCCCAAGTTTGGCAGAAAAATGACAAAAATGTGTCAGATTTCTGTCGCCCAAGTTTGGCAGACAAATTAAAAGTATTTGTAGGGCTCCTGTCGCCCAAGTTTGGCAGAAAAATGAAAAAAATGTGTCAGATTTCTCTCGCCCAAGTTTGGCAGACAAATTAAAAGTGTTTGTAGGGCTCCTGTCGCCCAAGTTTGGAAGAAAAATGAAAAAAATGTGTCAGATTTCTGTCACCCAAGTTTGGCAGACAAATTAAAAGTATTTGTAGGGCTCCTGTCGCCCAAGTTTGGCAGAAAAATGAAAAAAATGTGTCAGATTTCTGTCTCCCAAGTTTGCAGACAAATTAAAAGTATTTGTTGGGCTCCTGTCGCCCAAGTTTGGCATAAAAATGACAAAAATGTGTCAGATTTCTGTCGCCCAAGTTTGGCAGACAAATTAAAAGTATTTGTAGGGCTCCTGTCGCCCAAGGTTGGCAGAAAAATGAAAAAAATGTGTCAGATTTCTGTCGCCCAAGTTTGGCAGACAAATTAAAAGTATATGTTGGGCTCCTGTCGCCCAAGTTTGGCAGAAAAATGACAAAAATGTGTCAGATTTCTGTCGCCCAAGTTTGGCAGACAAATTAAAAGTATATGTTGGGCTCCTGTCGCCCAAGGTTGACAGAAAAATGAAAAAAATGTGTCAGATTTCTGTCGCCCAAGTTTGGCAGACAAATTAAAAGTATATGTTGGGCTCCTGTCGCCCAAGTTTGGCAGACAAATTAAGAGTATTTGTAGGGCTCCTGTCGCCCAAGTTTTGCAGAAATATGAAAAAAATGTGTCAGATTTCTGTCGCCCAAGTTTGGCAGACAAATTAAAAGTATTTGTAGGGCTCCTGTCGCCCAAGTTTAGCAGAAAAATGAAAAAAATGTGTCAGATTTCTGTCGCTTAAGTTTGGCAGACAAATTAAAAGTATTTGTAGGGCTCCTATCGCCCAAGTTTGGCAGAAAAATGAAAAAAATGTGTCAGATTTCTGTCGCCCAAGTTTGGCAGACAAATTAAAAGTATTTGTAGGGCTCCTGTCGCCAAGGTTGACAGAAAAATGAAAAAAATGTGTCAGATTTCTGTCGCCCAAGTTTGGCAGACAAATTAAAAGTATATGTTGGGCTCCTGTCGCCCAAGTTTGGCAGAAAAATGACAAAAATGTGTCAGATTTCTGTCGCCCAAGTTTGGCAGACAAATTAAGAGTATTTGTAGGGCTCCTGTCGCCCAAGTTTTGCAGAAAAATGAAAAAAATGTGTCAGATTTCTGTCTCCCAAGTTTGCAGACAAATTAAAAGTATTTGTTGGGCTCCTGTCGCCCAAGTTTGGCATAAAAATGACAAAAATGTGTCAGATTTCTGTCGCCCAAGTTTGGCAGACAAATTAAAAGTATTTTTAGGGCTCCTGTCGCCCAAGTTTGGCAGAAAAATGAAAAAAATGTGTCAGATTTCTGTCGCCCAAGTTTGGCAGACAAATTAAAAGTATATGTTGGGCTCCTGTCGCCCAAGTTTGGCAGACAAATTAAGAGTATTTGTAGGGCTCCTGTCGCCCAAGTTTTGCAGAAATATGAAAAAAATGTATCAGATTTCTGTCGCCCAAGTTTGGGAGTCAAATTAAAAGTATTTGTTGGGCTCCTGTCGCCCAAGTTTGGCAGAAAAATGACAAAAATGTGTCAGATTTCTGTCGCCCAAGTTTGGCAGACAAATTAAAAGTATTTGTAGGGCTCCTGTCGCCCAAGTTTGGCAGAAAAATGAAAAAAATGTGTCAGATTTCTCTCGCCCAAGTTTGGCAGACAAATTAAAAGTGTTTGTAGGGCTCCTGTCGCCCAAGTTTGGAAGAAAAATGAAAAAAATGTGTCAGATTTCTGTCACCCAAGTTTGGCAGACAAATTAAAAGTATTTGTAGGGCTCCTGTCGCCCAAGTTTGGCAGAAAAATGAAAAAAATGTGTCAGATTTCTGTCTCCCAAGTTTGCAGACAAATTAAAAGTATTTGTTGGGCTCCTGTCGCCCAAGTTTGGCATAAAAATGACAAAAATGTGTCAGATTTCTGTCGCCCAAGTTTGGCAGACAAATTAAAAGTATTTGTAGGGCTCCTGTCGCCCAAGGTTGGCAGAAAAATGAAAAAAATGTGTCAGATTTCTGTCGCCCAAGTTTGGCAGACAAATTAAAAGTATATGTTGGGCTCCTGTCGCCCAAGTTTGGCAGAAAAATGACAAAAATGTGTCAGATTTCTGTCGCCCAAGTTTGGCAGACAAATTAAAAGTATATGTTGGGCTCCTGTCGCCCAAGGTTGACAGAAAAATGAAAAAAATGTGTCAGATTTCTGTCGCCCAAGTTTGGCAGACAAATTAAAAGTATATGTTGGGCTCCTGTCGCCCAAGTTTGGCAGACAAATTAAGAGTATTTGTAGGGCTCCTGTCGCCCAAGTTTTGCAGAAATATGAAAAAAATGTGTCAGATTTCTGTCGCCCAAGTTTGGCAGACAAATTAAAAGTATTTGTAGGGCTCCTGTCGCCCAAGTTTAGCAGAAAAATGAAAAAAATGTGTCAGATTTCTGTCGCTTAAGTTTGGCAGACAAATTAAAAGTATTTGTAGGGCTCCTATCGCCCAAGTTTGGCAGAAAAATGAAAAAAATGTGTCAGATTTCTGTCGCCCAAGTTTGGCAGACAAATTAAAAGTATTTGTAGGGCTCCTGTCGCCAAGGTTGACAGAAAAATGAAAAAAATGTGTCAGATTTCTGTCGCCCAAGTTTGGCAGACAAATTAAAAGTATATGTTGGGCTCCTGTCGCCCAAGTTTGGCAGAAAAATGACAAAAATGTGTCAGATTTCTGTCGCCCAAGTTTGGCAGACAAATTAAGAGTATTTGTAGGGCTCCTGTCGCCCAAGTTTTGCAGAAAAATGAAAAAAATGTGTCAGATTTCTGTCTCCCAAGTTTGCAGACAAATTAAAAGTATTTGTTGGGCTCCTGTCGCCCAAGTTTGGCATAAAAATGACAAAAATGTGTCAGATTTCTGTCGCCCAAGTTTGGCAGACAAATTAAAAGTATTTTTAGGGCTCCTGTCGCCCAAGTTTGGCAGAAAAATGAAAAAAATGTGTCAGATTTCTGTCGCCCAAGTTTGGCAGACAAATTAAAAGTGTTTGTAGGGCTCCTGTCGCCCAATTTTGGAAGAAAATTAAAAAAAATGTGTCAGATTTCTGTCGCCCAAGTTTGGCAGAAAATTAAAAGTATTTGTAATGCTCCTGTCGCCCAAGTTTTGCAGAAAAATGAAAAAAATGTGTCAGATTTCTGTCTCCCAAGTTTGCAGACAAATTAAAAGTATTTGTTGGGCTCCTGTCGCCCAAGTTTGGCATAAAAATGACAAAAATGTGTCAGATTTCTGTCGCCCAAGTTTGGCAGACAAATTAAAAGTATTTGTAGGGCTCCTGTCGCCCAAGGTTGGCAGAAAAATGAAAAAAATGTGTCAGATTTCTGTCGCCCAAGTTTGGCAGACAAATTAAAAGTATATGTTGGGCTCCTGTCGCCCAAGTTTGGCAGAAAAATGACAAAAATGTGTCAGATTTCTGTCGCCCAAGTTTGGCAGACAAATTAAAAGTATATGTTGATCTCCTGTCGCCCAAGGTTGACAGAAAAATGAAAAAAATGTGTCAGATTTCTGTCGCCCAAGTTTGGCAGACAAATTAAAAGTATATGTTGGGCTCCTGTCGCCCAAGTTTGGCAGAAAAATGAAAAAAATGTGTCAGATTTCTGTCACACAAGTTTGGCAGACAAATTAAAAGTATTTTTAGGGCTCCTGTCGCCCAAGTTTGGCAGAAAAATGAAAAAAATGTGTCAGATTTCTGTCGCCCAAGTTTGGCAGACAAATTAAAAGTATTTGTAGGGCTCCTGTCGCCCAAGTTTGGCAGAAAAATAGCAAAAATGTGTCAGATTTCTGTCGCCCAAGTTTGGCAGACAAATTAAAAGTATTTGTAATGCTCCTGTCGCCCAAGTTTGGCAGAAAAATGAAAAAAATGTGTCAGACTTCTGTCTCCCAAGTTTGCAGACAAATTAAAAGTATTTGTTGGGCTCCTGTCGCCCAAGTTTGGAAGAAAAATGAAAAAAATGTGTCAGATTTCTGTCGCCCAAGTTTGGCAGACAAATTAAAAGTATTTGTAAGGCTCCTGTCGCCCAAGTTTGGCAGAAAAATGAAAAAAATGTGTCAGATTTCTGTCGCACAAGTTTGGCAGACAAATTAAAAGTGTTTGTAGGGCTCCTGTCGCCCAAGTTTGGTAGAAAAATGAAAAAAATGTGTCAGATTTCTGTCGCCCAAGTTTGGCAGACAAATTAAAAGTATTTGTAGGGCTCCTGTCGCCCAAGTTTGGCAGAAAAATAACAAAAATGTGTCAGATTTCTGTCGCCCAAGTTTGGCAGACAAATTAAAAGTATTTGTAATGCTCCTGTCGCCCAAGTTTTGCAGAAAAATGAAAAAAATGTGTCAGACTTCTGTCTCCCAAGTTTGCAGACAAATTAAAAGTATTTGTTGGGCTCCTATCGCCCAAGTTTGGCATAAAAATGACAAAAATGTGTCAGATTTCTGTCGCCCAAGTTTGGCAGACAAATTAAAAGTATTTGTAGGGCTCCTGTCGCCCAAGTTTGGCAGAAAAATGAAAAAAATGTGTCAGATTTCTGTCGCACAAGTTTGGCAGACAAATTAAAAGTATTTGTAATGCTCCTGTCGCCCAAGTTTTGCAGAAAAATGAAAAAAATGTGTCAGACTTCTGTCTTCCAAGTTTGCAGACAAATTAAAAGTATTTGTTGGGCTCCTGTCGCCCAAGTTTGGCATAAAAATGACAAAAATGTGTCAGATTTCTGTCGCCCAAGTTTGGCAGACAAATTAAAAGTATTTGTAGGGCTCCTGTCGCCCAAGTTTGGCAGAAAAATAACAAAAATGTGTCAGATTTATGTCGCCCAAGTTTGGCAGACAAATTAAAAGTATTTGTAGGGCTCCTGTCGCCCAAGTTTGGCAGAAAAATGAAAAAAATGTGTCAGATTTCTGTCGCCCAAGTTTGGCAGACAAATTAAAAGTATTTGTAGGGCTCCTGTCGCCCAAGGTTGGCAGAATAATGAAAAAAATGTGTCAGATTTCTGTCGCCCAAGTTTGGCAGACAAATTAAAAGTATATGTTGGGCTACTGTCGCCCAAGTTTGGCAGAAAAATGACAAAAATGTGTCAGATTTCTGTCGCCCAAGTTTGGCAGACAAATTAAGAGTATTTGTAGGGCTCCTGTCGCCCAAGTTTGGCAGAAAAATGAAAAAAATGTGTCAGATTTCTGTCTCCCAAGTTTGCAGACAAATTAAAAGTATTTGTTGGGCTCCTGTCGCCCAAATTTGGCATAAAAATGACAAAAATGTGTCAGATTTCTGTCGCCCAAGTTTGGCAGACAAATTAAAAGTATTTTTAGGGCTCCTGTCGCCCAAGTTTGGCAGAAAAATGAAAAAAATGTGTCAGATTTCTGTCGCCCAAGTTTGGCAGACAAATTAAAAGTGTTTGTAGGGCTCCTGTCGCCCAAGTTTGGAAGAAAAATGAAAAAAATGTGTCAGATTTCTGTCGCCCAAGTTTGGCAGACAAATTAAAAGTATTTGTAAGGCTCCTGTCGCCCAAGTTTGGCAGAAAAATAACAAAAATGTGTCAGATTTCTGTCGCCCAAGTTTGGCAGACAAATTAAAAGTATTTGTAATGCTCCTGTCGCCCAAGTTTTGCAGAAAAATGAAAAAAATGTGTCAGACTTCTGTCTCCCAAGTTTGCAGACAAATTAAAAGTATTTGTTGGGCTCCTGTCGCCCAAGTTTGGCATAAAAATGACAAAAATGTGTCAGATTTCTGTCGCCCAAGTTTGGCAGACAAATTAAAAGTATTTTTAGGGCTCCTGTCGCCCAAGTTTGGCAGAAAAATGAAAAAAATGTGTCAGATTTCTGTCGCCCAAGTTTGGCAGACAAATTAAAAGTGTTTGTAGGGCTCCTGTCGCCCAAGTTTGGAAGAAAAATGAAAAAAATGTGTCAGATTTCTGTCGCCCAAGTTTGGCAGACAAATTAAAAGTATTTGTAGGGCTCCTGTCGCCCAAGTTTGGCAGAAAAATAACAAAAATGTGTCAGATTTATGTCGCCCAAGTTTGGCAGACAAATTAAAAGTATTTGTAGGGCTCCTGTCGCCCAAGTTTGGCAGAAAAATGAAAAAAATGTGTCAGATTTCTGTCGCCCAAGTTTGGCAGACAAATTAAAAGTATTTTTAGGGCTCCTGTCGCTTAAGTTTGGCAGACAAATTAAAAGTATTTGTAGGGCTCCTATCGCCCAAGTTTGGCAGAAAAATGAAAAAAATGTGTCAGATTTCTGTCGCCCAAGTTTGGCAGACAAATTAAAAGTATTTGTAGGGCTCCTGTCGCCCAAGGTTGGCAGAATAATGAAAAAAATGTGTCAGATTTCTGTCGCCCAAGTTTGGCAGACAAATTAAAAGTATATGTTGGGCTCCTGTCGCCCAAGTTTGGCAGAAAAATGACAAAAATGTGTCAGATTTCTGTCGCCCAAGTTTGGCAGACAAATTAAGAGTATTTGTAGGGCTCCTGTCGTCCAAGTTTGGCAGAAAAATGAAAAAAATGTGTCAGATTTCTGTCTCCCAAGTTTGCAGACAAATTAAAAGTATTTGTTGGGCTCCTGTCGCCCAAGTTTGGCATAAAAATGACAAAAATGTGTCAGATTTCTGTCGCCCAAGTTTGGCAGACAAATTAAAAGTATTTTTAGGGCTCCTGTCGCCCAAGTTTGGCAGAAAAATGAAAAAAATGTGTCAGATTTCTGTCGCCCAAGTTTGGCAGACAAATTAAAAGTGTTTGTAGGGCTCCTGTCGCCCAAGTTTGGAAGAAAAATAGAAAAAATGTGTCAGATTTCTGTCGCCCAAGTTTGGCAGACAAATTAAAAGTATTTGTAATGCTCCTGTCGCCCAAGTTTTGCAGAAAAATGAAAAAAATGTGTCAGACTTCTGTCTCCCAAGTTTGCAGACAAATTAAAAGTATTTGTTGGGCTCCTGTCGCCCAAGTTTGGCATAAAAATGACAAAAATGTGTCAGATTTCTGTCGCCCAAGTTTGGCAGACAAATTAAAAGTATTTTTAGGGCTCCTGTCGCCCAAGTTTGGCAGAAAAATGAAAAAAATGTGTCAGATTTCTGTCGCCCAAGTTTGGCAGACAAATTAAAAGTGTTTGTAGGGCTCCTGTCGCCCAAGTTTGGAAGAAAAATGAAAAAAATGTGTCAGATTTCTGTCGCCCAAGTTTGGCAGACAAATTAAAAGTATTTGTAGGGCTCCTGTCGCCCAAGTTTGGCAGAAAAATAACAAAAATGTGTCAGATTTATGTCGCCCAAGTTTGGCAGACAAATTAAAAGTATTTGTAGGGCTCCTGTCCCCCAAGTTTGGCAGAAAAATGAAAAAAATGTGTCAGATTTCTGTCGCCCAAGTTTGGCAGACAAATTAAAAGTATTTGTAGGGCTTCTGTCGCCCAAGTTTGGCAGACAAATTAAAAGTGTTTGTAGGGCTCCTGTCGCCCAAGTTTGGAAGAAAAATGAAAAAAATGTGTCAGATTTCTGTCGCCCAAGTTTGGCAGACAAATTAAAAGTATTTGTAGGGCTCCTGTCGCCCAAGTTTGGCAGAAAAATTACAAAAATGTGTCAGATTTATGTCGCCCAAGTTTGGCAGACAAATTAAAAGTGTTTTTAAGGCTCCTGTCGCCCAAGTTAGAAAGAAAAATGAAAAAAATGTGTCAGATTTCTGTCGCCCAAGTTTGGCAGACAAATTAAAAGTATTTGTAGGGCTCCTGTCGCCGAAGTTTGGCAGAAAAATAACAAAAATGTGTCAGATTTATGTCGCCCAAGTTTGGCAGACAAATTAAAAGTATTTGAAGGGCTCCTGTCGCCCAAGTTTCGCAGAAAAATGAAAAAAATGTGTCAGATTTCTGTCGCCCAAGTTTGGCAGACAAATTAAAAGTATTTGTAGGGCTCCTGTCGCCCAAGTTTGGCAGAAAAGTGAAAAAAATGTGTCAGATTTCTGTCGCTCAAGTTTGGCAGACATATTTAAAGTGTTTGTAGGGCTCCTGTCGCCAAGTTTGGCAGAAAAATGAAAAAAATGTGTCAGATTTCTGTCGCCCAAGTTTGGCAGACAAATTAAAAGTATTTGTAGGGCTCCTGTCGCCCAAGTTTGGAAGAAAAATGAAAAAAATGTGTCAGATTTCTGTCGCCCAAGTTTGGCAGACAAATTAAAAGTATTTGTAGGGCTCCTGTCGCCCAAGTTATGCAGAAAAATAACAAAAATGTGTCAGCTTTATGTCGCCCAAGTTTGGCAGACAAATTAAAAGTATTTGAAGGGCTCCTGTCGCCCAAGTTTGGCAGAAAAATGAAAAAAATGTGTCAGATTTCTGTCGCCCAAGTTTGGCAGACAAATTTAAAGTATTTGTAGGGCTCCTGTCGCCCAAGTTTGGCTGAAAAATGAAAAAAATGTGTCAGATTTCTGTCGCCCAAGTTTGGCAGACAAATTAAAAGTATTTGTAGGGCTCCTGTCGCCCAAGTTTGGCAGAAAAATTACAAAAATGTGTCAGATTTATGTCGCCCAAGTTTGGCAGACAAATTAAAAGTGTTTTTAAGGCTCCTGTCGCCCAAGTTAGAAAGAAAAATGAAAAAAATGTGTCAGATTTCTGTCGCCCAAGTTTGGCAGACAAATTAAAAGTATTTGTAGGGCTCCTGTCGCCGAAGTTTGGCAGAAAAATAACAAAAATGTGTCAGATTTATGTCGCCCAAGTTTGGCAGACAAATTAAAAGTATTTGAAGGGCTCCTGTCGCCCAAGTTTCGCAGAAAAATGAAAAAAATGTGTCAGATTTCTGTCGCCCAAGTTTGGCAGACAAATTAAAAGTATTTGTAGGGCTCCTGTCGCCCAAGTTTGGAAGAAAAATGAATAAAATGTGTCAGATTTCTGTCGCCCAAGTTTGGCAGACAAATTAAAAGTGTTTGTAGGGCTCCTATCGCCCAAGTTTGGCAGAAAAATGAAAAAATGTGTCAGATTTCTGTCACCCAAGTTTGGCGGACAAATTAAAAGTATTTGTAGGGCTCCTGTCGCGAAAGTTTGGCAGACAAATTAAAAGTATTTTTAGGGCTCCTGTCGCCCAAGTTTGGCAGAAAAATGAAAAAAATGTGTCAGATTTCTGTCGCCCAAGTTTGGCAGACAAATTAAAAGTATTTGTAGGGCTCCTGTCGCCCAAGTTTGGCAGAAAAATGAAAAAAATGTGTCAGATTTCTGTCGCCCAAGTTTGGCAGACAAATTAAAAGTGTTTGTAGGGCTCCTGTCGCCCAAGTTTGGCAGAAAAATGAAAAAAATGTGTCAGATTTATGTCGCCCAAGTTTGGCAGACAAATTAAAATTATTTGCAGGGCTCCTGTCGCCCAAATTTGGCAGAAAAATGAAAAAAATGTGTCAGATTTCTGTCGCCCAAGTTTGGCAGACAAATAAAAAGTGTTTGTTGGGCTCCTGTCGCCCAAGTTTGGCAGAAAAATGAAAAAAATGTGTCAGATTTCTGTCGCCCAAGTTTGGCAGACAAATTAAAAGTATTTGTAGGGCTCCTGTCGCCCAAGTTTTGCAGAAAAATGACAAAAATGTGTCAGATTTCTGTCGCCCAAGTTTGGCAGACAAATTAAAAGTGTTTTTAAGGCTCCTGTCGCCCAAGTTAGAAAGAAAAATGAAAAAAATGTGTCAGATTTCTGTCGCCCAAGTTTGGCAGACAAATTAAAAGTATTTGTAGGGCTCCTGTCGCCGAAGTTTGGCAGAAAAATAACAAAAATGTGTCAGATTTATGTCGCCCAAGTTTGGCAGACAAATTAAAAGTATTTGAAGGGCTCCTGTCGCCCAAGTTTCGCAGAAAAATGAAAAAAATGTGTCAGATTTCTGTCGCCCAAGTTTGGCAGACAAATTAAAAGTATTTGTAGGGCTCCTGTCGCCCAAGTTTGGAAGAAAAATGAATAAAATGTGTCAGATTTCTGTCGCTCAAGTTTGGCAGACAAATTAAAAGTGTTTGTAGGGCTCCTATCGCCCAAGTTTGGCAGAAAAATGAAAAAATGTGTCAGATTTCTGTCACCCAAGTTTGGCGGACAAATTAAAAGTATTTGTAGGGCTCCTGTCGCGAAAGTTTGGCAGACAAATTAAAAGTATTTGTAGGGCTCCTGTCGCCCAAGTTTGGCAGACAAATTAAAAGTATTTGTAGGGCTCCTGTCGCCCAAGTTTGGCAGAAAAATGAAAAAAATGTGTCAGATTTCTGTCGCCCAAGTTTGGCAGACAAATTAAAAGTGTTTGTAGGGCTCCTGTCGCCCAAGTTTGGCAGAAAAATGAAAAAAATGTGTCAGATTTATGTCGCCCAAGTTTGGCAGACAAATTAAAATTATTTGCAGGGCTCCTGTCGCCCAAATTTGGCAGAAAAATGAAAAAAATGTGTCAGATTTCTGTCGCCCAAGTTTGGCAGACAAATAAAAAGTGTTTGTTGGGCTCCTGTCGCCCAAGTTTGGCAGAAAAATGAAAAAAATGTGTCAGATTTCTGTCGCCCAAGTTTGGCAGACAAATTAAAAGTATTTGTAGGGCTCCTGTCGCCCAAGTTTTGCAGAAAAATGACAAAAATGTGTCAGATTTCTGTCGCCCAAGTTTGGCAGACAAATTGAAAGTGTTTGTAGGGCTCCTGTCGCCCAAGTTTGGAAGAAAAATGAAAAAAATGTGTCAGATTTCTGTCGCCCAAGTTTGGCAGACAAATTAAAAGTATTTGTAGGGCTCCTGTCGCCCAAGTTTGGCAGAAAAATGAAAAAAATGTGTCAGATTTCTGTGGCCCAAGTTTAGCAGACAAATTAAAAGTATTTGTAGGGCTCCTGTCGCGAAAGTTTGGAAGAAAAATGAAAAAAATGTGTTAGATTTCTGTCTCCCAAGTTTGCAGACAAATTAAAAGTATTTGTTGGGCTCCTGTCGCCCAAGTTTGGCAGAAAAATGAAAAAAATGTGTCAGATTTCTGTCGCCCAAGTTTGGCAGACAAATTAAAAGTATTTGTAGGGCTCCTGTCGCCAAGTTTGGCAGAAAAAAAAATATGTGTCAGATTTCTGTCGCCCAAGTTTGGCAGACAAATTAAAAGTGTTTGTAGGGCTCCTATCGCCCAAGTTTGGCAGAAAAATAACAAAAATGTGTCAGATTTATGTCTCCCAAGTTTGGCAGACAAATTAAAAGTATTTGAAGGGCTCCTGTCGCCCAAGTTTGGCAGAAAAATGAAAAAAATGTGTCAGATTTCTGTCGCCCAAGTTTGGCAGACAAATTAAAAGTATTTGTAGGGCTCCTGTCGCCCAAGTTTGGTAGAAAAATGAAAAAAATGTGTCAGATTTCTGTCGCCCAAGTTTGGCAGACAAATTAAAAGTATTTGTAGGGCTCCTGTCGCCCAAGTTTGGCAGAAAAATGAAAAAAATGTGTCAGATTTCTGTCGCCCAAGTTTGGCAGTCAAATTAAAAGTGTTTGTAGGGCTCCTGTCGCCCAAGTTTGGAAGAAAAATGAAAAAAATGTGTCAGATTTCTGTCGCCCAAGTTTGGCAGACAAATTAAAAGTATTTGAAGGGCTCCTGTCGCCCAAGTTTGGCAGAAAAGTGGAAAAAATGTGTCAGATTTCTGTCGCCCAAGTTTGGCAGACAAATTAAAAGTGTTTTTAAGGCTCCTGTCGCCAAGTTTGGCAGAAAAATGAAAAAAATGTGGCAGATTTCTGTCGCCCAAGTTTGGCAGACAAATTAAAAGTATTTGTAGGGCTCCTGTCGCCCAAGTTTGCAGAAAAATGAATAAAATGTGTCAGATTTATGTCGCCCAAGTTTGGCAGACAAATTAAAAGTATTTGAAGGGCTCCTGTCGCCCAAGTTTGGCAGAAAAGTGGAAAAAATGTGTCAGATTTCTGTCGCCCAAGTTTGGCAGACAAATTAAAATTATTTGTAGGGCTCCTGTCGCCCAAGTTTGGCAGAAAAATGAATAAAATGTGTCAGATTTATGTCGCCCAAGTTTGGTAGACAAATTAAAAGTATTTGAAGGGCTCCTGTCGCCCAATTTTGGCAGAAAAATGAAAAAAATGTGTCAGATTTCTGTCGCCCAAGTTTGGCAGACAAATTAAAAGTATTTTTAGGGCTCCTGGCGCCCAAGTTTGGCAGAAAAATGAAAAAAATGTGTCAGATTTATGTCGCCCAATTTTGGCAGACAAATTAAAAGTATTTGAAGGGCTGCTGTCGCCCAAGTTTGGCAGAAAAATGAAAAAAATGTGTCAGATTTCTGTCGCCCAAGTTTGGCAGACAAATTAAAAGTATTTGTAGGGCTCCTGTCGCCCAAGTTTGGCAGAAAAATGAAAAAAATGTGTCAGATTTCTGTCGCCCAAGTTTGGCAGACAAATTAAAAGTGTTTGTAGGGCTCCTGTCGCCCAAGTTTGGAAGAAAAATGACAAAAATGTGTCAGATTTATGTCGCCCAAGTTTGGCAGACAAATTAAAAGTATTTGTGGGGCTCCTGTCGCCCAAGTTTGGCAGAAAAATGAAAAAAATGTGTCAGATTTCTGTCGCTCAAGTTTGGCAGACAAATTTAAAGTATTTGTAGGGCTCCTGTCGCCCAAGTTAGAAAGAAAAATGAAAAAAATGTGTCAGATTTCTGTCGCTTAAGTTTGGCAGACAAATTAAAAGTATTTGTAGGGCTCCTATCGCCCAAGTTTGGCAGAAAAATGACAAAAATGTGTAAGATTTCTGTCGCCCAAGTTTGGCAGACAAATTGAAAGTGTTTGTAGGGCTCCTGTCGCCCAAGTTTGGAAGAAAAATGAAAAAAATGTGTCAGATTTCTGTCGCCCAAGTTTGGCAGACAAATTAAAAGTATTTGTAGGGCTCCTGTCGCCCAAGTTTGGCAGAAAAATGAAAAAAATGTGTCAGATTTCTTTCGCCCAAGTTTGGCAGACAAATTAAAAGTATTTGTAGGGCTCCTGTCGCCCAAGTTTGGAAGAAAAATGAATAAAATGTGTCAGATTTCTGTCGCCCAAGTTTGGCAGACAAATTAAAAGTGTTTGTAGGGCTCCTATCGCCCAAGTTTGGCAGAAAAATGAAAAAATGTGTCAGATTTCTGTCACCCAAGTTTGGCGGACAAATTAAAAGTATTTGTAGGGCTCCTGTCGCGAAAGTTTGGCAGACAAATTAAAAGTATTTGTAGGGCTCCTGTCGCCCAAGTTTGGCAGACAAATTAAAAGTATTTGTAGGGCTCCTGTCGCCCAAGTTTGGCAGAAAAATGAAAAAAATGTGTCAGATTTCTGTCGCCCAAGTTTGGCAGACAAATTAAAAGTGTTTGTAGGGCTCCTGTCGCCAAGTTTGGCAGAAAAATGAAAAAAATGTGTCAGATTTATGTCGCCCAAGTTTGGCAGACAAATTAAAATTATTTGCAGGGCTCCTGTCGCCCAAATTTGGCAGAAAAATGAAAAAAATGTGTCAGATTTCTGTCGCCCAAGTTTGGCAGACAAATAAAAAGTGTTTGTTGGGCTCCTGTCGCCCAAGTTTGGCAGAAAAATGAAAAAAATGTGTCAGATTTCTGTCGCCCAAGTTTGGCAGACAAATTAAAAGTATTTGTAGGGCTCCTGTCGCCCAAGTTTTGCAGAAAAATGACAAAAATGTGTCAGATTTCTGTCGCCCAAGTTTGGCAGACAAATTGAAAGTGTTTGTAGGGCTCCTGTCACCCAAGTTTGGAAGAAAAATGAAAAAAATGTGTCAGATTTCTGTCGCCCAAGTTTGGCAGACAAATTAAAAGTATTTGTAGGGCTCCTGTCGCCCAAGTTTGGCAGAAAAATGAAAAAAATGTGTCAGATTTCTGTCGCTTAAGTTTGGCAGACAAATTAAAAGTATTTGTAGGGCTCCTGTCGCGAAACTTTGGAAGAAAAATGAAAAAAATGTGTTAGATTTCTGTCTCCCAAGTTTGCAGACAAATTAAAAGTATTTGTTGGGCTCCTGTCGCCCAAGTTTGGCAGAAAAATGAAAAAAATGTGTCAGATTTCTGTCGCCCAAGTTTGGCAGACAAATTAAAAGTATTTGTAGGGCTCCTGTCGCCAAGTTTGGCAGAAAAAAAAAATATGTGTCAGATTTCTGTCGCCCAAGTTTGGCAGACAAATTAAAAGTGTTTGTAGGGCTCCTATCGCCCAAGTTTGGCAGAAAAATAACAAAAATGTGTCAGATTTATGTCTCCCAAGTTTGGCTGACAAATTAAAAGTATTTGAAGGGCTCCTGTCGCCCAAGTTTGGCAGAAAAATGAAAAAAATGTGTCAGATTTCTGTCGCCCAAGTTTGACAGACAAATTAAAAGTATTTGTAGGGCTCCTGTCGCCCAAGTTTGGCAGAAAAATGAAAAAAATGTGTCAGATTTCTGTCGCCCAAGTTTGGCAGACAAATTAAAAGTATTTGTAGGGCTCCTGTCGCCCAAGTTTGGCAGAAAAATGAAAAAAATGTGTCAGATTTCTGTCGCCCAAGTTTGGCAGACAAATTAAAAGTGTTTGTAGGGCTCCTGTCGCCCAAGTTTGGAAGAAAAATGAAAAAAATGTGTCAGATTTCTGTCGCCCAAGTTTGGCAGACAAATTAAAAGTATTTGAAGGGCTCCTGTCGCCCAAGTTTGGCAGAAAAGTGGAAAAAATGTGTCAGATTTCTGTCGCCCAAGTTTGGCAGACAAATTAAAAGTGTTTTTAAGGCTCCTGTCGCCAAGTTTGGCAGAAAAATGAAAAAAATGTGGCAGATTTATGTCGCCCAAGTTTGGCAGACAAATTAAAAGTATTTGAAGGGCTCCTGTCGCCCAAGTTTGGCAGAAAAATGAAAAAAATGTGTCAGATTTCTGTCGCTTAAGTTTGGCAGACAAATTAAAAGTATTTGTAGGGCTCCTGTCGCCCAAGTTTGGCAGAAAAATGAAAAAAATGTGTCAGATTTATGTCGCCCAAGTTTGGCAGACAAATTAAAATTATTTGCAGGGCTCCTGTCGCCCAAATTTGGCAGAAAAATGAAAAAAATGTGTCAGATTTCTGTCGCTCAAGTTTGGCAGACAAATTTAAAGTATTTGTAGGGCTCCTGTCGCCCAAGTTAGAAAGAAAAATGAAAAAAATGTGTCAGATTTCTGTCGCTTAAGTTTGGCAGACAAATTAAAAGTATTTGTAGGGCTCCTATCGCCCAAGTTTGGCAGAAAAATGACAAAAATGTGTAAGATTTCTGTCGCCCAAGTTTGGCAGACAAATTGAAAGTGTTTGTAGGGCTCCTGTCGCCCAAGTTTGGAAGAAAAATGAAAAAAATGTGTCAGATTTCTGTCGCCCAAGTTTGGCAGACAAATTAAAAGTATTTGTAGGGCTCCTGTCGCCCAAGTTTGGCAGAAAAATGAAAAAAATGTGTCAGATTTCTGTCGCCGAAGTTTGGCAGACAAATGAAAAGTGTTTGTAGGGCTCCTGTCGCCCAAGTTTGGAAGAAAAATGAAAAAAATGTGTCAGATTTCTGTCGCCCAAGTTTGGCAGACAAATTAAAAGTATTTGTAGGGCTCCTGTCGTCCAAGTTTGGCAGAAAAATAACAAAAATGTGTCAGATTTATGTCGCCCAAGTTTGGCAGACAAATTAAAAGTATTTGAAGGGCTCCTGTCGCCCAAGTTTGGCAGAAAAATGAAAAAAATGTGTCAGATTTCTGTCGCCCAAGTTTGGCAGACAAATTAAAAGTATTTTTAGGGCTCCTGGCGCCCAAGTTTGGCAGAAAAATGAAAAAAATGTGTTAGATTTATGTCGCCCAATTTTGGCAGACAAATTAAAAGTATTTGAAGGGCTGCTGTCGCCCAAGTTTGGCAGAAAAATGAAAAAAATGTGTCAGATTTCTGTCGCCCAAGTTTGGCAGACAAATTAAAAGTGTTTGTGGGGCTCCTGTCGCCCAAGTTTGGCAGAAAAATGAAAAAAATGTGTCAGATTTCTGTCGCTCAAGTTTGGCAGACAAATTTAAAGTGTTTGTAGGGCTCCTAGCGCCCAAGTTTGGCAGAAAAATGAAAAAAATGTGTCAGATTTATGTCGCCCAATTTTGGCAGACAAATTAAAATATTTGAAGGGCTCCTATCGCCCAAGTTTGGCAGAAAAATGAAAAAAATGTGTCAGATTTCTGTCGCCCAAGTTTGGCAGACAAATTAAAAGTGTTTGTAGGGCTCCTGTCGCCCAAGTTTGGCAGAAAAATGAAAAAAATGTGTCAGATTTCTGTCGCCCAAGTTTGGCAGACAAATTAAAAGTGTTTGTAGGGCTCCTGTCGCCCAAGTTTGGAAGAAAAATGACAAAAATGTGTCAGATTTATGTCGCCCAAGTTTGGCAGACAAATTAAAAGTATTTGTGGGGCTCCTGTCGCCCAAGTTTGGCAGAAAAATGAAAAAAATGTGTCAGATTTCTGTCGCTCAAGTTTGGCAGACAAATTTAAAGTATTTGTAGGGCTCCTGTCGCCCAAGTTAGAAAGAAAAATGAAAAAAATGTGTCAGATTTCTGTCGCTTAAGTTTGGCAGACAAATTAAAAGTATTTGTAGGGCTCCTATCGCCCAAGTTTGGCAGAAAAATGACAAAAATGTGTAAGATTTCTGTCGCCCAAGTTTGGCAGACAAATTGAAAGTGTTTGTAGGGCTCCTGTCGCCCAAGTTTGGAAGAAAAATGAAAAAAATGTGTCAGATTTCTGTCGCCCAAGTTTGGCAGACAAATTAAAAGTATTTGTAGGGCTCCTGTCGCCCAAGTTTGGCAGAAAAATGAAAAAAATGTGTCAGATTTCTGTCGCCGAAGTTTGGCAGACAAATGAAAAGTGTTTGTAGGGCTCCTGTCGCCCAAGTTTGGAAGAAAAATGAAAAAAATGTGTCAGATTTCTGTCGCCCAAGTTTGGCAGACAAATTAAAAGTATTTGTAGGGCTCCTGTCGTCCAAGTTTGGCAGAAAAATAACAAAAATGTGTCAGATTTATGTCGCCCAAGTTTGGCAGACAAATTAAAAGTATTTGAAGGGCTCCTGTCGCCCAAGTTTGGCAGAAAAATGAAAAAAATGTGTCAGATTTCTGTCGCCCAAGTTTGGCAGACAAATTAAAAGTATTTTTAGGGCTCCTGGCGCCCAAGTTTGGCAGAAAAATGAAAAAAATGTGTTAGATTTATGTCGCCCAATTTTGGCAGACAAATTAAAAGTATTTGAAGGGCTGCTGTCGCCCAAGTTTGGCAGAAAAATGAAAAAAATGTGTCAGATTTCTGTCGCCCAAGTTTGGCAGACAAATTAAAAGTGTTTGTGGGGCTCCTGTCGCCCAAGTTTGGCAGAAAAATGAAAAAAATGTGTCAGATTTCTGTCGCTCAAGTTTGGCAGACAAATTTAAAGTGTTTGTAGGGCTTCTGTCGCCCAAGTTTGGCAGAAAAATGAAAAAAATGTGTCAGATTTCTGTCTCCCAAGTTTGGCAGACAAATTAAAAGTATTTGTAGGGCTCCTGTCGCACACGTTTGGCAGAAAAATGAAAAAAATGTGTCAGATTTCTGTCGCCCAAGTTTGGCAGACAAATTCAAAGTATTTGAAGGGCTCCTGTCGCCCAAGTTTGGCAGAAACATGAAAAAAATGTGTCAGATTTCTGTCGCCCAAGTTTGGCAGACAAATTAAAAGTGTTTGTAGGGCTCCTGTCGCCCAAGTTTGGAAGGAAAAGGAAAAAAATGTGTCAGATTTCTGTCGCCCAAGTTTGGCAGACAAATTAAAAGTATTTGTAGGGCTCCTGTCGCCCAAGTTTGGCAGAAAAATAACAAAAATGTGTCAGATTTATGTCGCCCAAGTTTGGCAGACAAATTAAAAGTATTTGTAGGGCTCCTGTCGCCCAAGTTTGGCAGAAAAATGAAAAAAATGTGTCAGATTTCTGTCGCCCAAGTTTGGCAGACAAATTAAAATTGTTTGTTGGGCTCCTGTCGCCCAAGTTTGGCAGAAAAATGAAAAAAATGTGTCAGATTTCTGTCGCCCAAGTTTGGCAGACAAATTAAAAGTATTTGTAGGGCTCCTGTCGCCCAAGTTTGGCAGACAAATTAAATTGTTTGTAGGGCTCCTATCGCCCAAGTTTGGCAGAAAAATGAAAAAAATGTGTCAGATTTATGTCGCCCAAGTTTGGCAGACAAATTAAAAGTATTTGTAGGGCTCCTGTCGCCCAAGTTTGGCAGAAAAATGAAAAAAATGTGTCAGATTTCTGTCGCCCAAGTTAGGCAGACAAATTAAAAGTGTTTGTAGGGCTCCTGTCGCCCAAGTTTGGCAGAAAAATGACAAAAATGTGTCAGATTTCTGTCTCCCAAGTTTGCAGACAAATTAAAAGTATTTATTGGGCTCCTGTCGCCCAAGTTTGGCAGAAACATGAAAAAAATGTGTCAGATTTCTGTCGCCCAAGTTTGGCAGACAAATTAAAAGTATTTTTAGGGCTCCTGTCGCCCAAGTTTGGAAGAAAAATGAAAAAAATGTGTCAGATTTCTGTCGCCAAGTTTGGCAGACAAATTAAAAGTATTTGTAGGGCTCCTGTCGCCCAAGTTTGGCAGAAAAATGACAAAAATGTGTCAGATTTATGTCGCCCAAGTTTGGCAGAAAAATGAAAAAAATGTGTCAGATTTCTGTCGCCCAAGTTTGGCAGACAAATTAAAAGTATTTGTAGGGCTCCTGTCGCCCAAGTTTGGCAGAAAAATGACAAAAATGTGTCAGATTTCTGTCGCCCAAGTTTGGCAGACAAATTGAAAGTGTTTGTAGGGCTCCTGTCGCCCAAGTTTGGAAGAAAAATGAAAAAAATGTGTCAGATTTCTGTCGCCCAAGTTTGGCAGACAAATTAAAAGTATTTGTAGGGCTCCTGTCGCCAAAGTTTGGTAGAAAAATGAAAAAAATGTGTCAGATTTCTGTCACCGAAGTTTGGCAGACAAATTAAAAGTATTTGTAGGGCTCCTGTCGCCCAAGTTTGGAAGAAAAATGAAAAAAATGTGTCAGATTTCTGTCGCCCAAGTTTGGCAGACAAATTAAAAGTATTTGTAGGGCTCCTGCCGCCCAAGTTTGGCAGAAAAATGAAAAAAATGTGTCAGATTTCTGTCGCCCAAGTTTGGCAGACAAATTAAAAGTGTTTCTAGGGCTCCTATCGCCCAAGTTTGGCAGAAAAATGAAAAAAATGTATCAGATTTCTGTCGCCCAAGTTTGGGAGACAAATTAAAAGTATTTGTTGGGCTCCTGTCGCCCAAGTTTGGCAGAAAAATGACAAAAATGTGTCAGATTTCTGTCGCCAAAGTTTGGCAGACAAATTAAAAGTATTTGTAAGGCTCATGTCGTCCAAGTTTGGCAGAAAAATAACAAAAATGTGTCAGATTTCTGTCGCCCAAGTTTGGCAGACAAATTAAAAGTATTTGAAGGGCTCCTGTCGCCCAATTTTGGCAGAAAAATGAAAAAAAATGTGTCAGATTTCTGTCGCCCAAGTTTGGCAGACAAATTAAAAGTATTTGTAGGGCTCCTGTCGCCCAAGTTTGGCAGAAAAATGAATAAAAAGGGGTCAGATTTCTGTCGCCCAAGTTTGGCGGACAAATTAAAAGTGTTTGTAGGGCTCCTGTCGCCCAAGTTTGGAAGAAAAATGAAAAAAATGTGTCAGATTTCTGTCGCCCAAGTTTGGCAGACAAATTAAAAGTATTTGTAAGGCTCATGTCGTCCAAGTTTGGCAGAAAAATAACAAAAATGTGTCAGATTTCTGTCGCCCAAGTTTGGCAGACAAATTAAAAGTATTTGAAGGGCTCCTGTCGCCCAATTTTGGCAGAAAAATGAAAAAAAATGTGTCAGATTTCTGTCGCCCAAGTTTGGCAGACAAATTAAAAGTATTTGTAGGGCTCCTGTCGCCCAAGTTTGGCAGAAAAATGAAAAAAATGTGTCAGATTTCTGTCACCCAAGTTTGGCAGACAAATTAAAAGTATTTGTAGGGCTCCTGTCGCCCAAGTTTGGCAGAAAAATGACAAAAATGTGTAAGATTTCTGTCGCCCAAGTTTGGCAGACAAATTGAAAGTGTTTGTAGGGCTCCTGTCGCCCAAGTTTGGAAGAAAAATGAAAAAAAATGTGTCAGATTTCTGTCGCCCAAGTTTGGCAGACAAATTAAAAGTATTTGTAGGGCTCCTGTCGCCCAAGTTTGGCAGAAAAATGAAAAAAATGTGTCAGATTTCTGTCGCCGAAGTTTGGCAGACAAATGAAAAGTGTTTGTAGGGCTCCTGTCGCCCAAGTTTGGAAGAAAAATGAAAAAAATGTGTCAGATTTCTGTCGCCCAAGTTTGGCAGACAAATTGAAAGTGTTTGTAGGGCTCCTGTCGCCCAAGTTTGGAAGAAAAATGAAAAAAATGTGTCAGATTTCTGTCGCCCAAGTTTGGCAGACAAATTAAAAGTATTTGTAAGGCTCATGTCGTCCAAGTTTGGTAGAAAAATAACAAAAATGTGTCAGATTTCTGTCGCCCAAGTTTGGCAGACAAATTAAAAGTATTTGAAGGGCTCCTGTCGCCCAAGTTTGGGAGAAAAATGACAAAAATGTGTCAGATTTCTGTCGCCCAAGTTTGGCAGACAAATTGAAAGTGTTTGTAGGGCTCCTGTCGCCCAAGTTTGGAAGAAAAATGAAAAAAATGTGTCAGATTTCTGTCGCCCAAGTTTGGCAGACAAATTAAAAGTATTTGTAAGGCTCATGTCGTCCAAGTTTGGCAGAAAAATAACAAAAATGTGTCAGATTTCTGTCGCCCAAGTTTGGCAGACAAATTAAAAGTATTTGAAGGGCTCCTGTCGCCCAAGTTTGGCAGAAAAATGACAAAAATGTGTAAGATTTCTGTCGCCCAAGTTTGGCAGACAAATTGAAAGTGTTTGTAGGGCTCCTGTCGCCCAAGTTTGGAAGAAAAATGAAAAAAATGTGTCAGATTTCTGTCGCCCAAGTTTGGCAGACAAATTAAAAGTATTTGTAGGGCTCCTGTCGCCCAAGTTTGGCAGAAAAATGAAAAAAATTTGTCAGATTTCTGTCGCCGAAGTTTGGCAGACAAATGAAAAGTGTTTGTAGGGCTCCTGTCGCCCAAGTTTGGAAGAAAAATGAAAAAAATGTGTCAGATTTCTGTCGCCCAAGTTTGGCAGACAAATTAAAAGTATTTGTAGGGCTCCTGTCGTCCAAGTTTGGCAGAAAAATAACAAAAATGTGTCAGATTTATGTCGCCCAAGTTTGGCAGACAAATTAAAAGTATTTGAAGGGCTCCTGTCGCCCAATTTTGGCAGAAAAATGAAAAAAATGTGTCAGATTTCTGTCGCCCAAGTTTGGCAGACAAATTAAAAGTATTTGTAGGGCTCCTGTCGCCCAAGTTTGCCAGAAAAATGAAAAAAATGTGTCAGATTTCTGTCACCAAGTTTGGCAGACAAATTAAAAGTGTTTCTAGGGCTCCTATCGCCCAAGTTTGGCAGAAAAATGAAAAAAATGTGTCAGATTTATGTCGCCCAATTTTAGCAGACAAATTAAAAGTATTTGAAGAACTGCTGCTGTCGCCCAAGTTTGGCAGAAAAATGAGAAAAATTTGTGTCAGATTTCTGTCGCCCAAGTTTGGCAGACAAATTAAAAGTATTTGTAGGGCTCCTGTCGCCCAAGTTTGGCAGAAAAATGAAAAAAATGTGTCAGATTTCTGTCGCCCAAGTTTGGCAGACAAATTAAAAGTATTTGTAGGGCTCCTGTCGCCCAAGTTTGGCAGAAAAATGACAAAAATGTGTCAGATTTCTGTCGCCCATGTTTGGCAGACAAATTGAAAGTGTTTGTAGGGCTCCTGTCGCCCAAGTTTGGAAGAAAAATGAAAAAAATGTATCAGATTTCTGTCGCCCAAGTTTGGCAGACAAATTAAAAGTATTTGTAGGCCTCCTGTCGCCAAAGTTTGGCAGAAAAATGAAAAAAATGTGTCAGATTTCTGTCGCCGAAGTTTGGCAGACAAATTAAAAGTGTTTGTAGGGCTCCTGTCGCCCAAGTTTGGAAGAAAAATGAAAAAAATGTTTCAGATTTCTGTCGCCCAAGTTTGGCAGACAAATTAAAAGTGTTTGTAGGGCTCCTGTCGCCCAAGTTTGGAAGAAAAATGAAAAAAATGTGTCAGATTTCTGTCGCCCAAGTTTGGCAGACAAATTTAAAGTGTGTAGGGCTCCTGTCGCCCAAGTTTGGAAGAAAAATGAAAAAAATGTGTCAGATTTCTGTCGCCCAAGTTTGGCAGACAAATTAAAAGTATTTGTAGGGCTCCTGTCGCACAAGTTTGGCAGAAAAATGAAAAAAATGTGTCAGATTTCTGTCGCCCAAGTTAGGCAGACAAATTAAAAGTGTTTGTAGGGCTACTGTCGCCCAAGTTTGGCAGAAAAATGACAAAAATGTATCAGATTTCTGTCGCCCAAGTTTGGGAGTCAAATTAAAAGTATTTGTTGGGCTCCTGTCGCCCAAGTTTGGCAGAAAAATGACAAAAATGTGTCAGATTTCTGTCGCCCAAGTTTGGCAGACAAATTAAAAGTATTTGTAGGGCTCCTGTCGCCCAAGTTTGGCAGAAAAATGAAAAAAATGTGTCAGATTTCTGTCGCCCAAGTTTGGCAGACAAATTAAAAGTGTTTGTAGGGCTCCTGTCGCCCAAGTTTGGAAGAAAAATGAAAAAAATGTGTCAGATTTCTGTCACCCAAGTTTGGCAGACAAATTAAAAGTATTTGTAGGGCTCCTGTCGCCCAAGTTTGGCAGAAAAATGAAAAAAATGTGTCAGATTTCTGTCGCCCAAGTTTGGCAGACAAATTAAAAGTGTTTCTTGGGCTCCTATCGCCCAAGTTTGGCAGAAAAATGAAAAAAATGTGTCAGATTTCTGTCGCCCAAGTTTGGCAGACAAATTGAAAGTGTTTGTAGGGCTCCTGTCGCCCAAGTTTGGCAGAAAAATTACAAAAATGTGTCAGATTTCTGTCGCCCAAGTTTGGCAGACAAATTAAAAGTATTTGTAGGGCTCCTGTCGCCCAAGTTTGGCAGAAAAATGAAAAAAATGTGTCATATTTCTGTCGCCCAAGTTTGGCAGACAAATTAAAAGTGTTTGTAGGGCTCCTGTCGCCCAAGTTTGGAAGAAAAATGAAAAAAATGTGTCAGATTTCTGTCGCCCAAGTTTGGCAGACAAATTAAAAGTATTTGTAGGGCTCCTGTCGCCCAAGGTTGGCAGAAAAATGAAAAAAATGTGTCCGATTTCTGTCGCCCAAGTTTGGCAGACAAATTAAAAGTGTTTGTAGGGTTCCTGTCGCCCAAGTTTGGAAGAAAAAGGAAAAAAATGTGTCAGATTTCTGTCGCCCAAGTTTGGCAGACAAATTAAAAGTTTTTGTAGGGCTCCTGTCGCCCAAGTTTGGCAGAAAAATAACAAAAATGTGTCAGATTTATGTCGCCCAAGTTTGGCAGACAAATTAAAAGTATTTTTAGGGCTCCTGTCGCCCAGATTTGGCAGAAAAATGAAAAAAATGTGTCAGATTTCTGTCGCCCAAGTTTGGCAGACAAATTAAAATTGTTTGTTGGGCTCCTGTCGCCCAAGTTTGGCAGAAAAATGAAAAAAATGTGTCAGATTTCTGTCGCCCAAGTTTGGCAGACAAATTAAAAGTATTTGTAGGGCTCCTGTCGCCCAAGTTTGGCAGACAAATTAAAAGTGTTTGTAGGGCTCCTATCGCCCAAGTTTGGCAGAAAAATGAAAAAAATGTGTCAGATTTATGTCGCCCAAGTTTGGCAGACAAATTAAAAGTATTTGAAGGGCTCCTGTCGCCCAAGTTTGGCAGAAAAGTGGAAAAAATGTGTCAGATTTCTGTCGCCCAAGTTTGGCAGACAAATAAAAAGTGTTTTTAAGGCTCCTGTCGCCAAGTTTGGCAGAAAAATGAAAAAAATGTGTCAGATTTCTGTCGCCCAAGTTTGGCAGACAAATTAAAAGTATTTGTAGGGCTCCTGTCGCCCAAGTTTGGCAGAAAAATGAATAAAATGTGTCAGATTTATGTCGCCCAAGTTTGGCAGACAAATTAAAAGTATTTGAAGGGCTCCTGTCGCCCAAGTTTGGCAGAAAAGTGGAAAAAATGTGTCAGATTTCTGTCGCCCAAGTTTGGCAGACAAATTAAAAGTGTTTTTAAGGCTCCTGTCGCCAAGTTTGGCAGAAAAATGAAAAAAATGTGTCAGATTTCTGTCGCCCAAGTTTGGCAGACAAATTTAAAGTATTTGTAGGGCTCCTGTCGCCCAAGTTAGAAAGAAAAATGAAAAAAATGTGTCAGATTTCTGTCGCTTAAGTTTGGCAGACAAATCAAAAGTATTTGTAGGGCTCCTATCGCCCAAGTTTGGCAGAAAAATGACAAAAATGTGTAAGATTTCTGTCGCCCAAGTTTGGCAGACAAATTGAAAGTGTTTGTAGGGCTCCTGTCGCCCAAGTTTGGAAGAAAAATGAAAAAAATGTGTCAGATTTCTGTCGCCCAAGTTTGGCAGACAAATTAAAAGTATTTGTAGGGCTCCTGTCGCCCAAGTTTGGCAGAAAAATGAAAAAAATGTGTCAGATTTCTGTCGCCGAAGTTTGGCAGACAAATGAAAAGTGTTTGTAGGGCTCCTGTCGCCCAAGTTTGGAAGAAAAATGAAAAAAATGTGTCAGATTTCTGTCGCCCAAGTTTGGCAGACAAATTAAAAGTATTTGTAGGGCTCCTGTCGTCCAAGTTTGGCAGAAAAATAACAAAAATGTGTCAGATTTATGTCGCCCAAGTTTGGCAGACAAATTAAAAGTATTTGAAGGGCTCCTGTCGCCCAAGTTTGGCAGAAAAATGAAAAAAATTTGTCAGATTTCTGTCGCCCAAGTTTGGCAGACAAATTAAAAGTATTTTTAGGGCTCCTGGCGCCCAAGTTTGGCAGAAAAATGAAAAAAATGTGTCAGATTTATGTCGCCCAATTTTGGCAGACAAATTAAAAGTATTTGAAGGGCTGCTGTCGCCCAAGTTTGGCAGAAAAATGAAAAAAATGTGTCAGATTTCTGTCGCCCAAGTTTGGCAGACAAATTAAAAGTATTTGTAGGGCTCCTGTCGCCCAAGTTTGGCAGAAAAATGAAAAAAATGTGTCAGATTTCTGTCGCCCAAGTTTGGCAGACAAATTAAAAGTGTTTGTAGGGCTCCTGTCGCCCAAGTTTGGAAGAAAAATGACAAAAATGTGTCAGATTTATGTCGCCCAAGTTTGGCAGACAAATTAAAACTATTTGTGGGGCTCCTGTCGCCCAAGTTTGGCAGAAAAATGAAAAAAATGTGTCAGATTTCTGTCGCCCAAGTTTGGCAGACAAATTTAAAGTGTTTGTAGGGCTCCTGTCGCCCAAGTTTGGCAGAAAAATGAAAAAAATGTGTCAGATTTCTGTCGCCCAAGTTTGGCAGACAAATTAAAAGTATTTGTAGGGCTCCTGTCGCCCAAGTTTGGCAGACAAATTAAATTGTTTGTAGGGCTCCTATCGCCCAAGTTTGGCAGAAAAATGAAAAAAATGTGTCAGATTTCTGTCTCCCAAGTTTGGCAGACAAATTAAAAGTATTTGTAGGGCTCCTGTCGCACAAGTTTGGCAGAAAAATGAAAAAAATGTGTCAGATTTCTGTCGCCCAAGTTTGGCAGACAAATTAAAAGTATTTGAAGGCCTCCTGTCGCCCAAGTTTGGCAGAAACATGAAAAAAATGTGTCAGATTTCTGTCGCCCAAGTTTGGCAGACAAATTAAAAGTGTTTGTAGGGCTCCTGTCGCCCAAGTTTGGAAGGAAAAGGAAAAAAATGTGTCAGATTTCTGTCGCCCAAGTTTGGCAGACAAATTAAAAGTATTTGTAGGGCTCCTGTCGCCCAAGTTTGGCAGAAAAATAACAAAAATGTGTCAGATTTATGTCGCCCAAGTTTGGCAGACAAATTAAAAGAATTTGTAGGGCTTCTGTCGCCCAAGTTTGGCAGAAAAATGAAAAAAATGTGTCAGATTTCTGTCGCCCAAGTTTGGCAGACAAATTAAAATTGTTTGTTGGGCTCCTGTCGCCCAAGTTTGGCAGAAAAATGAAAAAAATGTGTCAGATTTCTGTCGCCCAAGTTTGGCAGACAAATTAAAAGTATTTGTAGGGCTCCTGTCGCCCAAGTTTGGCAGACAAATTAAATTGTTTGTAGGGCTCCTATCGCCCAAGTTTGGCAGAAAAATGAAAAAAATGTGTCAGATTTCTGTCGCCTAAGTTTGGCAGACAAATTAAAAGTATTTGTAGGGCTCCTATCGCCCAAGTTTGGCAGAAAAATGAAAAAAATGTGTCAGATTTCTGTCGCCCAAGTTTGGCAGACAAATTTAAAGTGTGTAGGGCTCCTGTCGCCCAAGTTTGGAAGAAAAATGAAAAAAATGTGTCAGATTTCTGTCGCCCAAGTTTGGCAGACAAATTAAAAGTATTTGTAGGGCTCCTGTCGCCCAAGTTTGGCAGAAAAATGACAAAAATGTGTCAGATTTCTGTCTCCCAAGTTTGCAGAAAAATTAAAAGTATTTATTGGGCTCCTGTCGCCCAAGTTTGGCATAAAAATGACAAAAATGTGTCAGATTTCTGTCGCCCAAGTTTGGCAGACAAATTAAAAGTATTTGTAGGGCTCCTATCGCCCAAGTTTGGCAGAAAAATGAAAAAAATGTGTCAGATTTCTGTCGCCCAAGTTTGGCAGACAAATTTAAAGTGTGTAGGGCTCCTGTCGCCCAAGTTTGGAAGAAAAATGAAAAAAATGTGTCAGATTTCTGTCGCCCAAGTTTGGCAGACAAATTAAAAGTATTTGTAGGGCTCCTGTCGCACAAGTTTGGCAGAAAAATGAAAAAAATGTGTCAGATTTCTGTCGCCCAAGTTAGGCAGACAAATTAAAAGTGTTTGTAGGGCTCCTGTCGCCCAAGTTTGGCAGAAAAATGACAAAAATGTGTCAGATTTCTGTCTCCCAAGTTTGCAGACAAATTAAAAGTATTTATTGGGCTCCTGTCGCCCAAGTTTGGCATAAAAATGACAAAAATGTGTCAGATTTCTGTCGCCCAAGTTTGGCAGACAAATTAAAAGTATTTTTAGGGCTCCTGTCGCCCAAGTTTGGAAGAAAAATGAAAAAAATGTGTCAGATTTCTGTCGCCAAGTTTGGCAGACAAATTAAAAGTATTTGTAGGGCTCCTGTCGCCCAAGTTTGGCAGAAAAATGACAAAAATGTGTCAGATTTATGTCGCCCAAGTTTGGCAGAAAAATGAAAAAAATGTGTCAGATTTCTGTCGCCCAAGTTTGGCAGACAAATTAAAAGTATTTGTAGGGCTCCTGTCGCCCAAGTTTGCCAGAAAAATGACAAAAATGTGTCAGATTTCTGTCGCCCAAGTTTGGCAGACAAATTGAAAGTGTTTGTAGGGCTCCTGTCGCCCAAGTTTGGAAGAAAAATGAAAAAAATGTGTCAGATTTCTGTCGCCCAAGTTTGGCAGACAAATTAAAAGTATTTGTAGGGCTCCTGTCGCCAAAGTTTGGCAGAAAAATGAAAAAAATGTGTCAGATTTCTGTCACCGAAGTTTGGCAGACAAATTAAAAGTATTTGTAGGGCTCCTGTCGCCCAAGTTTGGAAGAAAAATGAAAAAAATGTGTCAGATTTCTGTCGCCCAAGTTTGGCAGACAAATTAAAAGTATTTGTAGGGCTCCTGCCGCCCAAGTTTGGCAGAAAAATGAAAAAAATGTGTCAGATTTCTGTCGCCCAAGTTTGGCAGACAAATTAAAAGTGTTTCTAGGGCTCCTATCGCCCAAGTTTGGCAGAAAAATGAAAAAAATGTATCAGATTTCTGTCGCCCAAGTTTGGGAGACAAATTAAAAGTATTTGTTGGGCTCCTGTCGCCCAAGTTTGGCAGAAAAATGACAAAAATGTGTCAGATTTCTGTCGCCAAAGTTTGGCAGACAAATTAAAAGTATTTGTAGGGCTCCTGTCGCCCAAGTTTGGCAGAAAAATGAAAAAAATGTGTCAGATTTCTGTCGCCCAAGTTTGGCAGACAAATTAAAAGTGTTTGTAGGGCTCCTGTCGCCCAAGTTTGGAAGACAAATTAAAAGTATTTGTAGGGCTCCTGTCGCCAAAGTTTGGCAGAAAAATGAAAAAATGTGTCAGATTTCTGTCACCGAAGTTTGGCAGACAAATTAAAAGTATTTGTAGGGCTCCTGTCGCCCAAGTTTGGAAGAAAAATGAAAAAAATGTGTCAGATTTCTGTCGCTCAAGTTTGGCAGACAAATTAAAAGTATTTGTAGGGCTCCTGTCGCCAAGTTTGGCAGAAAAATGACAAAAATGTGTCAGATTTATGTCGCCCAAGTTTGGCAGAAAAATGAAAAAAATGTGTCAGATTTCTGTCGCCCAAGTTTGGCAGACAAATTAAAAGTATTTGTAGGGCTCCTGTCGCCCAAGTTTGGCAGAAAAATGACAAAAATGTGTCAGATTTCTGTCGCCCAAGTTTGGCAGACAAATTGAAAGTGTTTGTAGGGCTCCTGTCGCCCAAGTTTGGAAGAAAAATGAAAAAAATGTGTCAGATTTCTGTCGCCCAAGTTTGGCAGACAAATTAAAAGTATTTGTAGGGCTCCTGTCGCCAAAGTTTGGCAGAAAAATGAAAAAAATGTGTCAGATTTCTGTCGCCAAGTTTGGCAGACAAATTGAAAGTGTTTGTAGGGCTCCTGTCGCCCAAGTTTGGAAGAAAAATGAAAAAAATGTGTCAGATTTCTGTCGCCCAAGTTTGGCAGACAAATTAAAAGTATTTGTAGGGCTCCTGTCGCCAAAGTTTGGCAGACAAATTAAAAGTATTTGTAGGGCTCCTGTCGCCAAAGTTTGGCAGAAAAATGAAAAAAATGTGTCAGATTTCTGTCACCGAAGTTTGGCAGACAAATTAAAAGTATTTGTAGGGCTCCTGTCGCCCAAGTTTGGAAGAAAAATGAAAAAAATGTGTCAGATTTCTGTCGCCCAAGTTTGGCAGACAAATTAAAAGTATTTGTAGGGCTCCTGTCGCCCAAGTTTGGCAGAAAAATGACAAAAATGTGTCAGATTTATGTCGCCCAAGTTTGGCAGAAAAATGAAAAAAATGTGTCAGATTTCTGTCGCCCAAGTTTGGCAGACAAATTAAAAGTATTTGTAGGGCTCCTGTCGCCCAAGTTTGGCAGAAAAATGACAAAAATGTGTCAGATTTCTGTCGCCCAAGTTTGGCAGACAAATTGAAAGTGTTTGTAGGGCTCCTGTCGCCCAAGTTTGGAAGAAAAATGAAAAAAATGTGTCAGATTTCTGTCGCCCAAGTTTGGCAGACAAATTAAAAGTATTTGTAGGGCTCCTGTCGCCAAAGTTTGGCAGAAAAATGAAAAAAATGTGTCAGATTTCTGTCACCGAAGTTTGGCAGACAAATTAAAAGTATTTGTAGGGCTCCTGTCGTCCAAGTTTCGAAGAAAAATGAAAAAAATGTGTCAGATTTCTGTCGCCCAAGTTTGGCAGACAAATTAAAAGTATTTGTAGGGCTCCTGTCGCCCATGTTTGGCAGAAAAATGAAAAAAATGTGTCAGATTTCTGTCGCCCAAGTTTGGCAGACAAATTAAAAGTATTTGTAGGGCTCCTGTCGCCCAAGTTTGGCAGAAAAATGACAAAAATGTGTCAGATTTCTGTCGCCAAAGTTTGGCAGACAAATTAAAAGTATTTGTAGGGCTCCTGTCGCCCAAGTTTGGCAGAAAAATGACAAAAATGTGTCAGATTTATGTCGCCCAAGGTTGGCAGAAAAATGAAAAAAATGTGTCAGATTTCTGTCGCCCAAGTTTGGCAGACAAATTAAAAGTATTTGTAGGGCTCCTGTCGCCCAAGTTTGGCAGAAAAATGACAAAAATGTGTCAGATTTCTGTCGCCCAAGTTTGGCAGACAAATTAAAAGTATTTGTAGGGCTCCTATCGCCCAAGTTTGGCAGAAAAATGAAAAAAATGTATCAGATTTCTGTCGCCCAAGTTTGGGAGACAAATTAAAAGTATTTGTAGGGCTCCTGTCGCCCAAGTTTGGCAGAAAAATGAAAAAAATGTGTCAGATTTCTGTCGCCCAAGTTTGGCAGACAAATTAAAAGTATTTGTAGGGCTCCTGTCGCCCATGTTTGGCAGAAAAATGAAAAAAATGTGTCAGATTTCTGTCGCCCAAGTTTGGCAGACAAATTAAAAGTATTTGTAGGGCTCCTGTCGCCCAAGTTTGGCAGAAAAATGACAAAAATGTGTCAGATTTCTGTCGCCAAAGTTTGGCAGACAAATTAAAAGTATTTGTAGGGCTCCTGTCGCCCAAGTTTGGCAGAAAAATGACAAAAATGTGTCAGATTTATGTCGCCCAAGGTTGGCAGAAAAATGAAAAAAATGTGTCAGATTTCTGTCGCCCAAGTTTGGCAGACAAATTAAAAGTATTTGTAGGGCTCCTGTCGCCCAAGTTTGGCAGAAAAATGACAAAAATGTGTCAGATTTCTGTCGCCCAAGTTTGGCAGACAAATTAAAAGTATTTGTAGGGCTCCTATCGCCCAAGTTTGGCAGAAAAATGAAAAAAATGTATCAGATTTCTGTCGCCCAAGTTTGGGAGACAAATTAAAAGTATTTGTAGGGCTCCTGTCGCCCAAGTTTGGCAGAAAAATGAAAAAAATGTGTCAGATTTCTGTCACCGAAGTTTGGCAGACAAATTAAAAGTATTTGTAGGGCTCCTGTCGTCCAAGTTTCGAAGAAAAATGAAAAAAATGTGTCAGATTTCTGTCGCCCAAGTTTGGCAGACAAATTAAAAGTATTTGTAGGGCTCCTGTCGCCCATGTTTGGCAGAAAAATGAAAAAAATGTGTCAGATTTCTGTCGCCCAAGTTTGGCAGACAAATTAAAAGTATTTGTAGGGCTCCTGTCGCCCAAGTTTGGCAGAAAAATGACAAAAATGTGTCAGATTTCTGTCGCCAAAGTTTGGCAGACAAATTAAAAGTATTTGTAGGGCTCCTGTCGCCCAAGTTTGGCAGAAAAATGACAAAAATGTGTCAGATTTATGTCGCCCAAGGTTGGCAGAAAAATGAAAAAAATGTGTCAGATTTCTGTCGCCCAAGTTTGGCAGACAAATTAAAAGTATTTGTAGGGCTCCTGTCGCCCAAGTTTGGCAGAAAAATGACAAAAATGTGTCAGATTTCTGTCGCCCAAGTTTGGCAGACAAATTAAAAGTATTTGTAGGGCTCCTATCGCCCAAGTTTGGCAGAAAAATGAAAAAAATGTATCAGATTTCTGTCGCCCAAGTTTGGGAGACAAATTAAAAGTATTTGTAGGGCTCCTGTCGCCCAAGTTTGGCAGAAAAATGAAAAAAATGTGTCAGATTTCTGTCGCCCAAGTTTGGCAGACAAATTGATAGTGTTTGTAGGGCTCCTGTCGCCCAAGTTTGGAAGAAAAATGAAAAAAATGTGTCAGATTTCTGTCGCCCAAGTTTGGCAGACAAATTAAAAGTATTTGTAGGGCTCCTGTCGTCCAAGTTTGGCAGAAAAATAACAAAAATGTGTCAGATTTCTGTCGCCCAAGTTTGGCAGACAAATTAAAAGTATTTGTAGGGCTCCTGTCGCCCAAGTTTGGCAGAAAAATAACAAAAATGTGTCAGATTTATGTCGCCCAAGTTTGGCAGACAAATTAAAAGTATTTTTAGGGCTCCTGTCGCCCAAGTTTGGCAGAAAAATGAAAAAAATGTGTCAGATTTCTGTCGCCCAAGTTTGGCAGACAAATTAAAATTGTTTGTTGGGCTCCTGTCGCCCAAGTTTGGCAGAAAAATGAAAAAAATGTGTCAGATTTCTGTCGCCCAAGTTTGGCAGACAAATTAAAAGTATTTGTAGGGCTCCTGTCGCCCAAGTTTGGCAGACAAATTAAAAGTGTTTGTAGGGCTCCTATCGCCCAAGTTTGGCAGAAAAATGAAAAAAATGTGTCAGATTTATGTCGCCTTAGTTTGGCAGACAAATTAAAAGTATTTGAAGGGCTCCTGTCGCCAAGTTTGGCAGAAAAGTGGAAAAAATGTGTCAGATTTCTGTCGCCCAAGTTTGGCAGACAAATTAAAAGTGTTTTTAAGGCTCCTGTCGCCAAGTTTTGCAGAAAAATGAAAAAAATGTGTCAGATTTCTGTCGCCCAAGTTTGGCAGACAAATTAAAAGTATTTGTAGGGCTCCTGTCGCCCAAGTTTGGCAGAAAAATGAATAAAATGTGTCAGATTTATGTCGCCCAAGTTTGGCAGACAAATTAAAAGTATTTGAAGTGCTCCTGTCGCCCAAGTTTGGCAGAAAAGTGGAAAAAATGTGTCAGATTTCTGTCGCCCAAGTTTGGCAGACAAATTAAAAGTATTTGTAGGGCTCCTGTCGCCCAAGTTTGGCAGAAAAATGAATAAAATGTGTCAGATTTATGTCGCCCAAGTTTGGCAGACAAATTAAAAGTATTTGAAGGGCTCCTGTCGCCCAAGTTTGGCAGAAAAGTGGAAAAAATGTGTCAGATTTCTGTCGCCCAAGTTTGGCAGACAAATTAAAAGTGTTTTTAAGGCTCCTGTCTCCAAGTTTGGCAGAAAAATGAAAAAAATGTGTCAGATTTCTGTCGCCCAAGTTTGGCAGACAAATTTAAAGTATTTGTAGGGCTCCTGTCGCCCAAGTTAGAAAGAAAAATGAAAAAAATGTGTCAGATTACTGTCGCTTAAGTTTGGCAGACAAATTAAAAGTATTTGTAGGGCTCCTATCGCCCAAGTTTGGCAGAAAAATGACAAAAATGTGTCAGATTTCTGTCGCCCAAGTTTGGCAGACAAATTGAAAGTGTTTGTAGGGCTCCTGTCGCCCAAGTTTGGAAGAAAAATGAAAAAAATGTGTCAGATTTCTGTCGCCCAAGTTTGGCAGACAAATTAAAAGTATTTGTAGGGCTCCTGTCGCCCAAGTTTTGCAGAAAAATGAAAAAAATGTGTCAGATTTCTGTCGCCGAAGTTTGGCAGACAAATTAAAAGTGTTTGTAGGGCTCCTGTCGCCCAAGTTTGGAAGAAAAATGAAAAAAATGTGTCAGATTTCTGTCGCCCAAGTTTGGCAGACAAATTAAAAGTATTTGTAGGGCTCCTGTCGTCCAAGTTTGGCGGAAAAATAACAAAAATGTGTCAGATTTATGTCGCCCAAGTTTGGCAGACAAATTAAAAGTATTTGAAGGGCTCCTGTCGCCCAAGTTTGGCAGAAAAATGAAAAAAATGTGTCAGATTTCTGTCGCCCAAGTTTGGCAGACAAATTAAAAGTATTTGTAGGGCTCCTGTCGCCCAAGTTTGGCAGAAAAATGAATAAAATGTGTCAGATTTATGTCGCCCAAGTTTGGCAGACAAATTAAAAGTATTTGTAGGGCTCCTGTCGCCCAAGTTTGGCAGAAAAATGAAAAAAATGTGTCAGATTTCTGTCGCCAAAGTTTGGCAGACAAATTAAAAGTGTTTGTAGGGCTCCTGTCGCCCAAGTTTGGAAGAAAAATGAAAAAAATGTGTCAGATTTCTATCGCCCAAGTTTGGCAGACAAATTAAAAGTATTTGTAGGGCTCCTGTCGCCAAAGTTTGGCAGAAAAATAACAAAAATGTGTCAGATTTATGTCGCCCAAGTTTGGCAGACAAATTAAAAGTATTTGAAGGGCTCCTGTCGCCCAAGTTTGGCAGAAAAATGAAAAAAATGTGTCAGATTTCTGTCGCCCAAGTTTGGCAGACAAATTAAAAGTATTTGTAGGGCTCCTGGCGCCCAAGTTTGGCAGAAAAATGAAAAATATGTGTCAGATTTCTGTCGCCCAAGTTTGGCAGACAAATTAAAAGTGTTTGTAGGGCTCCTGTCGCCCAAGTTTGGAAGAAAAATGACAAAAATGTGTCAGATTTATGTCGCCCAAGTTTGGCAGACAAATTAAAAGTATTTGTGGGGCTCCTGTCGCCCAAGTTTGGCAGAAAAATGAAAAAAATGTGTCAGATTTCTGTCGCCCAAGTTTGGCAGACAAATTTAAAGTGTTTGTAGGGCTCCTGTCGCCCAAGTTTGGCAGAAAAATGAAAAAAATGTGTCAGATTTCTGTCTCCAAAGTTTGGCAGACAAATTAAAAGTATTTGTAGGGCTCCTGTCGCACAAGTTTGGCAGAAAAATGAAAAAAATGTGTCAGATTTCTGTCGCCCAAGTTTGGCAGACAAATTAAAAGTATTTGAAGGGCTCCTGTCGCCCAAGTTTAGCAGAAACATGAAAAAAATGTGTCAGATTTCTGTCGCCCAAGTTTGGCAGACAAATTAAAAGTGTTTGTAGGGCTCCTGTCGCCCAAGTTTGGAAGAAAAAGGAAAAAAATGTGTCAGATTTCTGTCGCCCAAGTTTGGCAGACAAATTAAAAGTATTTGTAGGGCTCCTGTCGCCCAAGTTTGGCAGAAAAATAACTAAAATGTGTCAGATTTATGTCGCCCAAGTTTGGCAGACAAATTAAAAGTATTTGTAGGGCTCCTGTCGCCCAAGTTTGGCAGAAAAATGAAAAAAATGTGTCAGATTTCTGTCGCCCAAGTTTGGCAGACAAATTAAAATTGTTTGTTGGGCTCCTGTCGCCCAAGTTTGGCAGAAAAATGAAAAAAATGTGTCAGATTTCTGTCGCCCAAGTTTGGCAGACAAATTAAAAGTATTTGTAGGGCTCCTGTCGCCCAAGTTTGGCAGACAAATTAAATTGTTTGTAGGGCTCCTATCGCCCAAGTTTGGCAGAAAAATGAAAAAAATGTGTCAGATTTCTGTCGCCCAAGTTTGGCAGACAAATTAAAAGTATTTGTAGGGCTCCTATCGCCCAAGTTTGGCAGAAAAATGAAAAAAATGTGTCAGATTTCTGTCGCCCAAGTTTGGCAGACAAATTAAAAGTATTTGTAGGGCTCCTGTCGCCCAAGTTTGGCAGAAAAATGAAAAAAATGTGTCAGATTTCTGTCGCCCAAGTTTGGCAGACAAATTTAAAGTGTGTAGGGCTCCTGTCGCCCAAGTTTGGAAGAAAAATGAAAAAAATGTGTCAGATTTCTGTCGCCCAAGTTTGGCAGACAACTTAAAAGTATTTGTAGGGCTCCTGTCGCACAAGTTTGGCAGAAAAATGAAAAAAATGTGTCAGATTTCTGTCGCCCAAGTTAGGCAGACAAATTAAAAGTGTTTGTAGGGCTCCTGTCGCCCAAGTTTGGCAGAAAAATGACAAAAATGTGTCAGATTTCTGTCTCCCAAGTTTGCAGACAAATTAAAAGTATTTATTGGGCTCCTGTCGCCCAAGTTTGGCATAAAAATGACAAAAATGTGTCAGATTTCTGTCGCCCAAGTTTGGCAGACAAATTAAAAGTATTTTTAGGGCTCCTGTCGCCAAGTTTGGAAGAAAAATGAAAAAAATGTGTCAGATTTCTGTCGCCAAGTTTGGCAGACAAATTAAAAGTATTTGTAGGGCTCCTGTCGCCCAAGTTTGGCAGAAAAATGACAAAAATGTGTCAGATTTATGTCGCCCAAGTTTGGCAGAAAAATGAAAAAAATGTGTCAGATTTCTGTCGCCCAAGTTTGACAGACAAATTAAAAGTATTTGTAGGGCTCCTGTCGCCCAAGTTTGGCAGAAAAATGACAAAAATGTGTCAGATTTCTGTCGCCCAAGTTTGGCAGACAAATTGAAAGTGTTTGTAGGGCTCCTGTCGCCCAAGTTTGGAAGAAAAATGAAAAAAATGTGTCAGATTTCTGTCGCCCAAGTTTGGCAGACAAATTAAAAGTATTTGTAGGGCTCCTGTCGCCCAAGTTTGGCAGACAAATTAAAAGTATTTGAAGGGCTCCTGTCGCCCAATTTTGGCAGAAAAAAGAAAAAAATGTGTCAGATTTCTGTCGCCCAAGTTTGGCAGACAAATTAAAAGTATTTGTAGGGCTCCTGTCGCCCAAGTTTGGCAGAAAAATGAAAAAAATGTGTCAGATTTCTGTCACCAAGTTTGGCAGACAAATTAAAAGTGTTTCTAGGGCTCCTATCGCCCAAGTTTGGAAGAAAAATGAAAAAAATGTGTCAGATTTCTGTCGCCCAAGTTTGGCAGACAAATTAAAAGTATTTGTAGGGCTCCTGTCGCACAAGTTTGGCAGAAAAATGAAAAAAATGTGTCAGATTTCTGTCGCCCAATTTAGGCAGACAAATTAAAAGTGTTTGTAGGGCTCCTGTCGCCCAAGTTTGGCAGAAAAATGACAAAAATGTATCAGATTTCTGTCGCCCAAGTTTGGGAGACAAATTAAAAGTATTTGTTGGTCTCCTGTCGCCCAAGTTTGGCAGAAAAATGACAAAAATGTGTCAGATTTCTGTCGCCCAAGTTTGGCAGACAAATTAAAAGTATTTGTTGGGCTCCTGTCGCACAAGTTTGGCAGAAAAATGAAAAAAATGTGTCAGATTTCTGTCGCCCAAGTTTTGCAGACAAATTAAAAGTATTTGTAGGGCTCCTGTCGCCCAAGTTTGGCAGAAAAATGACAAAAATGTGTCAGATTTCTGTCTCCCAAGTTTGCAGACAAATTATAAGTATTTATTGGGCTCCTGTCGCCCAAGTTTGGCATAAAAATGCCAAAAATGTGTCAGATTTCTGTCGCCCAATTTTGGCAGACAAATTAAAAGTATTTGAAGGGCTGCTGTCGCCCAAGTTTGGCAGAAAAATGAAAAAAATGTGTCAGATTTCTGTCGCCCAAGTTTGGCAGACAAATTAAAAGTATTTGTAGGGCTCCTGTCGCCCAAGTTTGGCAGAAAAATGAAAAATATGTGTCAGATTTCTGTCGCTCAAGTTTGGCAGACAAATTAAAAGTGTTTGTAGGGCTCCTGTCGCCCAAGTTTGGAAGAAAAATGACAAAAATGTGTCAGATTTATGTCGCCCAAGTTTGGCAGACAAATTAAAAGTATTTGTGGGGCTCCTGTCGCCCAAGTTTGGCAGAAAAATGAAAAAAATGTGTCAGATTTCTGTCGCCCAAGTTTGGCAGACAAATTTAAAGTGTTTGTAGGGCTCCTGTCGCCCAAGTTTGGCAGAAAAATGAAAAAAATGTGTCAGATTTCTGTCTCCAAAGTTTGGCAGACAAATTAAAAGTATTTGTAGGGCTCCTGTCGCACAAGTTTGGCAGAAAAATGAAAAAAATGTGTCAGATTTCTGTCGCCCAAGTTTGGCAGACAAATTAAAAGTATTTGAAGGGCTCCTGTCGCCCAAGTTTAGCAGAAAAATGACAAAAATGTGTCAGATTTCTGTCGCCCAAGTTTGGCAGACAAATTAAAAGTATTTGTAGGGCTCCTGTCGCCCAAGTTTGGCAGAAAAATAACTAAAATGTGTCAGATTTATGTCGCCCAAGTTTGGCAGACAAATTAAAAGTATTTGTAGGGCTCCTGTCGCCCAAGTTTGGCAGAAAAATGAAAAAAATGTGTCAGATTTCTGTCGCCCAAGTTTGGCAGACAAATTAAAATTGTTTGTTGGGCTCCTGTCGCCCAAGTTTGGCAGAAAAATGAAAAAAATGTGTCAGATTTCTGTCGCCCAAGTTTGGCAGACAAATTAAAATTATTTGTAGGGCTCCTGTCGCCCAAGTTTGGCAGACAAATTAAATTGTTTGTAGGGCTCCTATCGCCCAAGTTTGGCAGAAAAATGAAAAAAATGTGTCAGATTTCTGTCGCCCAAGTTTGGCAGACAAATTAAATGTATTTGTAGGGCTCCTATCGCCCAAGTTTGGCAGAAAAATGAAAAAAATGTGTCAGATTTCTGTCGCCCAAGTTTGGCAGACAAATTAAAAGTATTTGTAGGGCTCCTGTCGCCCAAGTTTGGCAGAAAAATGAAAAAAATGTGTCAGATTTCTGTCGCCCAAGTTTGGCAGACAAATTTAAAGTGTGTAGGGCTCCTGTCGCCCAAGTTTGGAAGAAAAATGAAAAAAATGTGTCAGATTTCTGTCGCCCAAGTTTGGCAGACAAATTAAAAGTATTTGTAGGGCTCCTGTCGACAAAGTTTGGCAGAAAAATGAAAAAAATGTGTCAGATTTCTGTCGCCCAAGTTAGGCAGACAAATTAAAAGTGTTTGTAGGGCTCCTGTCGCCCAAGTTTGGCAGAAAAATGACAAAAATGTATCAGATTTCTGTCGCCCAAGTTTGGGAGACAAATTAAAAGTATTTGTTGGGCTCCTGTCGCCCAAGTTTGGCAGAAAAATGACAAAAATGTGTCAGATTTCTGTCGCCCAAGTTTGGCAGACAAATTAAAAGTATTTGTTGGGCTCCTGTCGCACAAGTTTGGCAGAAAAATGAAAAAAATGTGTCAGATTTCTGTCGCCCAAGTTAGGCAGACAAATTAAAAGTGTTTGTAGGGCTCCTGTCGCCCAAGTTTGGCAGAAAAATGACAAAAATGTATCAGATTTCTGTCGCCCAAGTTTGGGAGACAAATTAAAAGTATTTGTTGGGCTCCTGTCGCCCAAGTTTGGAAGAAAAATGACAAAAATGTGTCAGATTTCTGTCGCCCAAGTTTGGCAGACAAATTAAAAGTATTTGTTGGGCTCCTGTCGCACAAGTTTGGCAGAAAAATGAAAAAAATGTGTCAGATTTCTGTCGCCCAAGTTTGGCAGACAAATTAAAAGTATTTGTAGGGCTCCTGTCGCCCAAGTTTGGCAGAAAAATGACAAAAATGTGTCAGATTTCTGTCTCCCAAGTTTGCAGACAAATTAAAAGTATTTATTGGGCTCCTGTCGCCCAAGTTTGGCATAAAAATGCCAAAAATGTGTCAGATTTCTGTCGCCCAATTTTGGCAGACAAATTAAAAGTATTTGTAGGGCTCCTGTCGCCCAAGTTTGGCAGAAAAATGACAAAAATGTGTCAGATTTCTGTCGCCCAAGTTTGGCAGACAAATTGAAAGTGTTTGTAGGGCTCCTGTCGCCCAAGTTTGGAAGAAAAATGAAAAAAATGTGTCAGATTTCTGTCGCCCAAGTTTGGCAGACAAATTAAAAGTATTTGTAGGGCTCCTGTCGCCCAAGTTTGGCAGAAAAATGACAAAAATGTGTCAGATTTATGTCGCCCAAGTTTGGCAGAAAAATTAAAAGTATTTGTAGGGCTCCTGTCGCCCAAGTTTGGCAGAAAAATGACAAAAATGTGTCAGATTTCTGTCGCCCATGTTTGGCAGACAAATTGAAAGTGTTTGTAGGGCTCCTGTCGCCAAGTTTGGAAGAAAAATGAAAAAAATGTGTCAGATTTCTGTCGCCCAAGTTTGGCAGACAAATTAAAAGTATTTATTGGGCTCCTGTCGCCCAAGTTTGGCATAAAAATGATAAAAATGTGTCAGATTTCTGTCGCCCAAGTTTGGCAGACAAATTAAAAGTATTTTTAGGGCTCCTGTCGCCAAGTTTGGAAGAAAAATGAAAAAAATGTGTCAGATTTCTGTCGCCAAGTTTGGCAGACAAATTAAAAGTATTTGTAGGGCTCCTGTCGCCCAAGTTTGGCAGAAAAATGACAAAAATGTGTCAGATTTATGTCGCCCAAGTTTGGCAGAAAAATGAAAAAAATGTGTCAGATTTCTGTCGCCCAAGTTTGACAGACAAATTAAAAGTATTTGTAGGGCTCCTGTCGCCCAAGTTTGGCAGAAAAATGACAAAAATGTGTCAGATTTCTGTCGCCTAAGTTTGGCAGACAAATTGAAAGTGTTTGTAGGGCTCCTGTCGCCCAAGTTTGGAAGAAAAATGAAAAAAATGTGTCAGATTTCTGTCGCCCAAGTTTGGCAGACAAATTAAAAGTATTTGTAGGGCTCCTGTCGCCCAAGTTTGGCAGAAAAATGACAAAAATGTGTCAGATTTATGTCGCCCAAGTTTGGCAGAAAAATTAAAAGTATTTGTAGGGCTCCTGTCGCCCAAGTTTGGCAGAAAAATGACAAAAATGTGTCAGATTTCTGTCGCCCATGTTTGGCAGACAAATTGAAAGTGTTTGTAGGGCTCCTGTCGCCAAGTTTGGAAGAAAAATGAAAAAAATGTGTCAGATTTCTGTCGCCCAAGTTTGGCAGACAAATTAAAAGTATTTGTAGGGCTCCTGTCGACAAAGTTTGGCAGAAAAATGAAAAAAATTTGTCAGATTTCTGTCGCCGAAGTTTGGCAGACAAATTAAAAGTGTTTGTAGGGCTCCTGTCGCCCAAGTTTGGAAGAAAAATGAAAAAAATGTTTCAGATTTCTGTCGCCCAAGTTTGGCAGACAAATTAAAAGTGTTTGTAGGGCTCCTGTCGCCCAAGTTTGGAAGAAAAATGAAAAAAATGTGTCAGATTTCTGTCGCCCAAGTTTGGCAGACAAATTTAAAGTGTGTAGGGCTCCTGTCGCCCAAGTTTGGAAGAAAAATGAAAAAAATGTGTCAGATTTCTGTCGCCCAAGTTTGGCAGACAAATTAAAAGTATTTGTAGGGCTCCTGTCGCACAAGTTTATCAGAAAAATGAAAAAAATTTGTCAGATTTCTGTCGCCCAAGTTAGGCAGACAAATTAAAAGTGTTTGTAGGGCTCCTGTCGCCCAAGTTTGGCAGAAAAATGACAAAAATGTATCAGATTTCTGTCGCCCAAGTTTGGGAGACAAATTAAAAGTATTTGTTGGGCTCCTGTCGCCCAAGTTTGGCAGAAAAATGACAAAAATGTGTCAGATTTCTGTCGCCCAAGTTTGGCAGACAAATTAAAAGTATTTGTAGGGCTCCTGTCGCACAAGTTTGGCAGAAAAATGAAAAAAAATGTGTCAGATTTCTGTCGCCCAAGTTAGGCAGACAAATTAAAAGTGTTTGTAGGGCTCCTGTCGCCCAAGTTTGGCAGAAAAATGACAAAAATGTGTCAGATTTCTGTCTCCCAAGTTTGCAGACAAATTAAAAGTATTTATTGGGCTCCTGTCGCCCAAGTTTGGCATAAAAATGACAAAAATGTGTCAGATTTCTGTCGCCCAAGTTTGGCAGACAAATTAAAAGTATTTTTAGGGCTCCTGTCGCCCAAGTTTGGAAGAAAAATGAAAAAAATGTGTCAGATTTCTGTCGCCAAGTTTGGCAGACAAATTAAAAGTGTTTGTAGGGCTCCTGTCGCCCAAGTTTGGAAGAAAAATGAAAAAAATGTGTCAGATTTCTGTCGCCCAAGTTTGGCAGACAAATTAAAAGTATTTGTAGGGCTCCTGTCGCCCAAGTTTGCCAGAAAAATGACAAAAATGTGTCAGATTTCTGTCGCCCAAGTTTGGCAGACAAATTGAAAGTGTTTGTAGGGCTCCTGTCGCCCAAGTTTGGAAGAAAAATGAAAAAAATGTGTCAGATTTCTGTCGCCCAAGTTTGGCAGACAAATGAAAAGTATTTGTAGGGCTCCTGTCGCCAAAGTTTGGCAGAAAAATGAAAAAAATGTGTCAGATTTCTGTCACCGAAGTTTGGCAGACAAATTAAAAGTATTTGTAGGGCTCCTGTCGCCCAAGTTTGGCAGAAAAATGAAAAAAATGTGTCAGATTTCTGTCGCCCAAGTTTGGCAGACAAATTTAAAGTGTGTAGGGCTCCTGTCGCCCAAGTTTGGAAGAAAAATGAAAAAAATGTGTCAGATTTCTGTCGCCCAAGTTTGGCAGACAACTTAAAAGTATTTGTAGGGCTCCTGTCGCACAAGTTTGGCAGAAAAATGAAAAAAATGTGTCAGATTTCTGTCGCCCAAGTTAGGCAGACAAATTAAAAGTGTTTGTAGGGCTCCTGTCGCCCAAGTTTGGCAGAAAAATGACAAAAATGTGTCAGATTTCTGTCTCCCAAGTTTGCAGACAAATTAAAAGTATTTATTGGGCTCCTGTCGCCCAAGTTTGGCATAAAAATGACAAAAATGTGTCAGATTTCTGTCGCCCAAGTTTGGCAGACAAATTAAAAGTATTTTTAGGGCTCCTGTCGCCAAGTTTGGAAGAAAAATGAAAAAAATGTGTCAGATTTCTGTCGCCAAGTTTGGCAGACAAATTAAAAGTATTTGTAGGGCTCCTGTCGCCCAAGTTTGGCAGAAAAATGACAAAAATGTGTCAGATTTATGTCGCCCAAGTTTGGCAGAAAAATGAAAAAAATGTGTCAGATTTCTGTCGCCCAAGTTTGACAGACAAATTAAAAGTATTTGTAGGGCTGCTGTCGCCCAAGTTTGGCAGAAAAATGACAAAAATGTGTCAGATTTCTGTCGCCCAAGTTTGGCAGACAAATTGAAAGTGTTTGTAGGGCTCCTGTCGCCCAAGTTTGGAAGAAAAATGAAAAAAATGTGTCAGATTTCTGTCGCCCAAGTTTGGCAGACAAATTAAAAGTATTTGTAGGGCTCCTGTCGCCCAAGTTTGGCAGAAAAATGACAAAAATGTGTCAGATTTATGTCGCCCAAGTTTGGCAGAAAAATTAAAAGTATTTGTAGGGCTCCTGTCGCCCAAGTTTGGCAGAAAAATGACAAAAATGTGTCAGATTTCTGTCGCCCATGTTTGGCAGACAAATTGAAAGTGTTTGTAGGGCTCCTGTCGCCAAGTTTGGAAGAAAAATGAAAAAAATGTGTCAGATTTCTGTCGCCCAAGTTTGGCAGACAAATTAAAAGTATTTGTAGGGCTCCTGTCGACAAAGTTTGGCAGAAAAATGAAAAAAATGTGTCAGATTTCTGTCGCCGAAGTTTGGCAGACAAATTAAAAGTGTTTGTAGGGCTCCTGTCGCCCAAGTTTGGAAGAAAAATGAAAAAAATGTTTCAGATTTCTGTCGTCCAAGTTTGGCAGACAAATTAAAAGTGTTTGTAGGGCTCCTGTCGCCCAAGTTTGGAAGAAAAATGAAAAAAATATGTCAGATTTCTGTCGCCCAAGTTTGGCAGACAAATTTAAAGTGTGTAGGGCTCCTGTCGCCCAAGTTTGGAAGAAAAATGAAAAAAATGTGTCAGATTTCTGTCGCCCAAGTTTGGCAGACAAATTAAAAGTATTTGTAGGGCTCCTGTCGCACAAGTTTATCAGAAAAATGAAAAAAATTTGTCAGATTTCTGTCGCCCAAGTTAGGCAGACAAATTAAAAGTGTTTGTAGGGCTCCTGTCGCCCAAGTTTGGCAGAAAAATGACAAAAATGTATCAGATTTCTGTCGCCCAAGTTTGGGAGACAAATTAAAAGTATTTGTTGGGCTCCTGTCGCCCAAGTTTGGCAGAAAAATGACAAAAATGTGTCAGATTTCTGTCGCCCAAGTTTGGCAGACAAATTAAAAGTATTTGTAGGGCTCCTGTCGCACAAGTTTGGCAGAAAAATGAAAAAAAATGTGTCAGATTTCTGTCGCCCAAGTTAGGCAGACAAATTAAAAGTGTTTGTAGGGCTCCTGTCGCCCAAGTTTGGCAGAAAAATGACAAAAATGTGTCAGATTTCTGTCTCCCAAGTTTGCAGACAAATTAAAAGTATTTATTGGGCTCCTGTCGCCCAAGTTTGGCATAAAAATGACAAAAATGTGTCAGATTTCTGTCGCCCAAGTTTGGCAGACAAATTAAAAGTATTTTTAGGGCTCCTGTCGCCCAAGTTTGGAAGAAAAATGAAAAAAATGTGTCAGATTTCTGTCGCCAAGTTTGGCAGACAAATTGAAAGTGTTTGTAGGGCTCCTGACGCCCAAGTTTGGAAGAAAAATGAAAAAAATGTGTCAGATTTCTGTCGCCCAAGTTTGGCAGACAAATTAAAAGTATTTGTAGGGCTCCTGTCGCCCAAGTTTGCCAGAAAAATGACAAAAATGTGTCAGATTTCTGTCGCCCAAGTTTGGCAGACAAATTGAAAGTGTTTGTAGGGCTCCTGTCGCCCAAGTTTGGAAGAAAAATGAAAAAAATGTGTCAGATTTCTGTCGCCCAAGTTTGGCAGACAAATTAAAAGTATTTGTAGGGCTCCTGTCGCCAAAGTTTGGCAGAAAAATGAAAAAAATGTGTCAGATTTCTGTCACCGAAGTTTGGCAGACAAATTAAAAGTATTTGTAGGGCTCCTGTCGCCCAAGTTTGGAAGAAAAATGAAAAAAATGTGTCAGATTTCTGTCGCCCAAGTTTGGCAGACAAATTAAAAGTATTTGTAGGGCTCCTGCCGCCCAAGTTTGGCAGAAAAATGAAAAAAATGTGTCAGATTTCTGTCGCCCAAGTTTGGCAGACAAATTGATAGTGTTTGTAGGGCTCCTGTCGCCCAAGTTTGGAAGAAAAATGAAAAAAATGTGTCAGATTTCTGTCGCCCAAGTTTGGCAGACAAATTAAAAGTATTTGTAGGGCTCCTGTCGTCCAAGTTTGGCAGAAAAATAACAAAAATGTGTCAGATTTCTGTCGCCCAAGTTTGGCAGACAAATTAAAAGTATTTGTAGGGCTCCTGTCGCCCAAGTTTGGCAGAAAAATAACAAAAATGTGTCAGATTTATGTCGCCCAAGTTTGGCAGACAAATTAAAAGTATTTTTAGGGCTCCTGTCGCCCAAGTTTGGCAGAAAAATGAAAAAAATGTGTCAGATTTCTGTCGCCCAAGTTTGGCAGACAAATTAAAATTGTTTGTTGGGCTCCTGTCGCCCAAGTTTGGCAGAAAAATGAAAAAAATGTGTCAGATTTCTGTCGCCCAAGTTTGGCAGACAAATTAAAAGTATTTGTAGGGCTCCTGTCGCCCAAGTTTGGCAGACAAATTAAAAGTGTTTGTAGGGCTCCTATCGCCAAGTTTGGCAGAAAAATGAAAAAAATGTGTCAGATTTATGTCGCCTTAGTTTGGCAGACAAATTAAAAGTATTTGAAGGGCTCCTGTCGCCAAGTTTGGCAGAAAAGTGGAAAAAATGTGTCAGATTTCTGTCGCCCAAGTTTGGCAGACAAATTAAAAGTGTTTTTAAGGCTCCTGTCGCCAAGTTTTGCAGAAAAATGAAAAAAATGTGTCAGATTTCTGTCGCCCAAGTTTGGCAGACAAATTAAAAGTATTTGTAGGGCTCCTGTCGCCCAAGTTTGGCAGAAAAATGAATAAAATGTGTCAGATTTATGTCGCCCAAGTTTGGCAGACAAATTAAAAGTATTTGAAGTGCTCCTGTCGCCCAAGTTTGGCAGAAAAGTGGAAAAAATGTGTCAGATTTCTGTCGCCCAAGTTTGGCAGACAAATTAAAAGTATTTGTAGGGCTCCTGTCGCCCAAGTTTGGCAGAAAAATGAATAAAATGTGTCAGATTTATGTCGCCCAAGTTTGGCAGACAAATTAAAAGTATTTGAAGGGCTCCTGTCGCCCAAGTTTGGCAGAAAAGTGGAAAAAATGTGTCAGATTTCTGTCGCCCAAGTTTGGCAGACAAATTAAAAGTGTTTTTAAGGCTCCTGTCTCCAAGTTTGGCAGAAAAATGAAAAAAATGTGTCAGATTTCTGTCGCCCAAGTTTGGCAGACAAATTTAAAGTATTTGTAGGGCTCCTGTCGCCCAAGTTAGAAAGAAAAATGAAAAAAATGTGTCAGATTACTGTCGCTTAAGTTTGGCAGACAAATTAAAAGTATTTGTAGGGCTCCTATCGCCAAGTTTGGCAGAAAAATGACAAAAATGTGTCAGATTTCTGTCGCCCAAGTTTGGCAGACAAATTGAAAGTGTTTGTAGGGCTCCTGTCGCCCAAGTTTGGAAGAAAAATGAAAAAATGTGTCAGATTTCTGTCGCCCAAGTTTGGCAGACAAATTAAAAGTATTTGTAGGGCTCCTGTCGCCCAAGTTTTGCAGAAAAATGAAAAAAATGTGTCAGATTTCTGTCGCCGAAGTTTGGCAGACAAATTAAAAGTGTTTGTAGGGCTCCTGTCGCCCAAGTTTGGAAGAAAAATGAAAAAAATGTGTCAGATTTCTGTCGCCCAAGTTTGGCAGACAAATTAAAAGTATTTGTAGGGCTCCTGTCGTCCAAGTTTGGCGGAAAAATAACAAAAATGTGTCAGATTTATGTCGCCCAAGTTTGGCAGACAAATTAAAAGTATTTGAAGGGCTCCTGTCGCCCAAGTTTGGCAGAAAAATGAAAAAAATGCGTCAGATTTCTGTCGCCCAAGTTTGGCAGACAAATTAAAAGTATTTGTAGGGCTTCTGTCGCCCAAGTTTGGCAGAAAAATGAATAAAATGTGTCAGATTTCTGTCGCCCAAGTTTGGCAGACAAATTAAAAGTATTTGTAGGGCTCCTGTCGCCCAAGTTTGGCAGAAAAATGAAAAAAATGTGTCAGATTTCTGTCGCCAAAGTTTGGCAGACAAATTAAAAGTGTTTGTAGGGCTCCTGTCGCCCAAGTTTGGAAGAAAAATGAAAAAAATGTGTCAGATTTCTATCGCCCAAGTTTGGCAGACAAATTAAAAGTATTTGTAGGGCTCCTGTCGCCAAAGTTTGGCAGAAAAATAACAAAAATGTGTCAGATTTATGTCGCCCAAGTTTGGCAGACAAATTAAAAGTATTTGAAGTGCTCCTGTCGCCCAAGTTTGGCAGAAAAATGAAAAAAATGTGTCAGATTTCTGTCGCCCAAGTTTGGCAGACAAATTTAAAGTATTTGTAGGGCTCCTGTCGCCCAAGTTAGAAAGAAAAATGAAAAAAATGTGTCAGATTTCTGTCGCCCAAGTTTGGCAGACAAATTGAAAGTGTTTGTAGGGCTCCTGTCGCCCAAGTTTGGAAGAAAAATGAAAAAAATGTGTCAGATTTCTGTCGCCCAAGTTTGGCAGACAAATTAAAAGTATTTGTAGGGCTCCTGTCGCCAAAGTTTGGCAGAAAAATGAAAAAAATGTGTCAGATTTCTGTCACCGAAGTTTGGCAGACAAATTAAAAGTATTTGTAGGGCTCCTGTCGCCCAAGTTTGGAAGAAAAATGAAAAAAATGTGTCAGATTTCTGTCGCCCAAGTTTGGAAGACAAATTAAAAGTATTTGTAGGGCTCCTGCCGCCCAAGTTTGGCAGAAAAATGAAAAAAATGTGTCAGATTTCTGTCGCCCAAGTTTGGCAGACAAATTAAAAGTGTTTCTAGGGCTCCTATCGCCCAAGTTTGGCAGAAAAATGACAAAAATGTGTCAGATTTCTGTCGCCCAAGTTTGGCAGACAAATTAAAAGTATTTGTAGGGTTCCTGTCGCCAAAGTTTGGCAGAAAAATGAAAAAAATGTGTCAGATTTCTTGTCGCCAAGTTTGGCAGACAAATTGAAAGTGTTTGTAGGGCTCCTGTCGCCCAAGTTTGGAAGAAAAATGAAAAAAATGTGTCAGATTTCTGTCGCCCAAGTTTGGCAGACAAATTAAAAGTATTTGTAGGGCTCCTGTCGCCAAAGTTTGGCAGACAAATTAAAAGTATTTGTAGGGCTCCTGTCGCCAAAGTTTGGCAGAAAAATGAAAAAAATGTGTCAGATTTCTGTCACCGAAGTTTGGCAGACAAATTAAAAGTATTTGTAGGGCTCCTGTCGCCCAAGTTTGGCAGAAAAATGACAAAAATGTGTCAGATTTCTGTCGCCCAAGTTTGGCAGACAAATTGAAAGTGTTTGTAGGGCTCCTGTCGCCCAAGTTTGGAAGAAAAATGAAAAAAATGTGTCAGATTTCTGTCGCCCAAGTTTGGCAGACAAATTAAAAGTATTTGTAGGGCTCCTGTCGCCAAAGTTTGGCAGAAAAATGAAAAAAATGTGTCAGATTTCTGTCACCGAAGTTTGGCAGACAAATTAAAAGTATTTGTAGGGCTCCTGTCGCCCAAGTTTGGAAGAAAAATGAAAAAAATGTGTCAGATTTCTGTCGCCCAAGTTTGGCAGACAAATTAAAAGTATTTGTAGGGCTCCTGTCGCCCAAGTTTGGCAGAAAAATGAAAAAAATGTGTCAGATTTCTGTCGCCCAAGTTTGGCAGACAAATTAAAAGTATTTGTAGGGCTCCTGTCGCCCAAGTTTGGCAGAAAAATGACAAAAATGTGTCAGATTTCTGTCGCCAAAGTTTGGCAGACAAATTAAAAGTATTTGTAGGGCTCCTGTCGCCCAAGTTTGGCAGAAAAATGACAAAAATGTGTCAGATTTATGTCGCCCAAGTTTGGCAGAAAAATGAAAAAAATGTGTCAGATTTCTGTCGCCCAAGTTTGGCAGACAAATTAAAAGTATTTGTAGGGCTCCTGTCGCCCAAGTTTGGCAGAAAAATGACAAAAATGTGTCAGATTTCTGTCGCCCAAGTTTGGCAGACAAATTAAAAGTATTTGTAGGGCTCCTATCGCCCAAGTTTGGCAGAAAAATGAAAAAAATGTATCAGATTTCTGTCGCCCAAGTTTGGGAGACAAATTAAAAGTATTTGTAGGGCTCCTGTCGCCCAAGTTTGGCAGAAAAATGAAAAAAATGTGTCAGATTTCTGTCGCCCAAGTTTGGCAGACAAATTGATAGTGTTTGTAGGGCTCCTGTCGCCCAAGTTTGGAAGAAAAATGAAAAAAATGTGTCAGATTTCTGTCGCCCAAGTTTGGCAGACAAATTAAAAGTATTTGTAGGGCTCCTGTCGTCCAAGTTTGGCAGAAAAATAACAAAAATGTGTCAGATTTCTGTCGCCCAAGTTTGGCAGACAAATTAAAAGTATTTGTAGGGCTCCTGTCGCCCAAGTTTGGCAGAAAAATAACAAAAATGTGTCAGATTTATGTCGCCCAAGTTTGGCAGACAAATTAAAAGTATTTTTAGGGCTCCTGTCGCCCAAGTTTGGCAGAAAAATGAAAAAAATGTGTCAGATTTCTGTCGCCCAAGTTTGGCAGACAAATTAAAATTGTTTGTTGGGCTCCTGTCGCCCAAGTTTGGCAGAAAAATGAAAAAAATGTGTCAGATTTATGTCGCCTTAGTTTGGCAGACAAATTAAAAGTATTTGAAGGGCTCCTGTCGCCAAGTTTGGCAGAAAAGTGGAAAAAATGTGTCAGATTTCTGTCGCCCAAGTTTGGCAGACAAATTAAAAGTGTTTTTAAGGCTCCTGTCGCCCAAGTTTGGCAGAAAAATAACAAAAATGTGTCAGATTTATGTCGCCCAAGTTTGGCAGACAAATTAAAAGTATTTTTAGGGCTCCTGTCGCCCAAGTTTGGCAGAAAAATGAAAAAAATGTGTCAGATTTCTGTCGCCCAAGTTTGGCAGACAAATTAAAAGTATTTGTAGGGCTCCTGTCGCCCAAGTTTGGCAGAAAAATGACAAAAATGTGTCAGATTTCTGTCGCCCAAGTTTGGCAGACAAATTAAAAGTATTTGTAGGGCTCCTGTCGCCAAAGTTTGGCAGAAAAATGAAAAAAATGTGTCAGATTTCTGTCACCGAAGTTTGGCAGACAAATTAAAAGTATTTGTAGGGCTCCTGTCGCCCAAGTTTGGCAGAAAAATGACAAAAATGTGTCAGATTTCTGTCGCCCAAGTTTGGCAGACAAATTGAAAGTGTTTGTAGGGCTCCTGTCGCCCAAGTTTGGAAGAAAAATGAAAAAAATGTGTCAGATTTCTGTCGCCCAAGTTTGGCAGACAAATTAAAAGTATTTGTAGGGCTCCTGTCGCCAAAGTTTGGCAGAAAAATGAAAAAAATGTGTCAGATTTCTGTCACCGAAGTTTGGCAGACAAATTAAAAGTATTTGTAGGGCTCCTGTCGCCCAAGTTTGGAAGAAAAATGAAAAAAATGTGTCAGATTTCTGTCGCCCAAGTTTGGCAGACAAATTAAAAGTATTTGTAGGGCTCCTGTCGCCCAAGTTTGGCAGAAAAATGAAAAAAATGTGTCAGATTTCTGTCGCCCAAGTTTGGCAGACAAATTAAAAGTATTTGTAGGGCTCCTGTCGCCCAAGTTTGGCAGAAAAATGACAAAAATGTGTCAGATTTCTGTCGCCAAAGTTTGGCAGACAAATTAAAAGTATTTGTAGGGCTCCTGTCGCCCAAGTTTGGCAGAAAAATGACAAAAATGTGTCAGATTTATGTCGCCCAAGTTTGGCAGAAAAATGAAAAAAATGTGTCAGATTTCTGTCGCCCAAGTTTGGCAGACAAATTAAAAGTATTTGTAGGGCTCCTGTCGCCCAAGTTTGGCAGAAAAATGACAAAAATGTGTCAGATTTCTGTCGCCCAAGTTTGGCAGACAAATTAAAAGTATTTGTAGGGCTCCTATCGCCCAAGTTTGGCAGAAAAATGAAAAAAATGTATCAGATTTCTGTCGCCCAAGTTTGGGAGACAAATTAAAAGTATTTGTAGGGCTCCTGTCGCCCAAGTTTGGCAGAAAAATGAAAAAAATGTGTCAGATTTCTGTCGCCCAAGTTTGGCAGACAAATTGATAGTGTTTGTAGGGCTCCTGTCGCCCAAGTTTGGAAGAAAAATGAAAAAAATGTGTCAGATTTCTGTCGCCCAAGTTTGGCAGACAAATTAAAAGTATTTGTAGGGCTCCTGTCGTCCAAGTTTGGCAGAAAAATAACAAAAATGTGTCAGATTTCTGTCGCCCAAGTTTGGCAGACAAATTAAAAGTATTTGTAGGGCTCCTGTCGCCCAAGTTTGGCAGAAAAATAACAAAAATGTGTCAGATTTATGTCGCCCAAGTTTGGCAGACAAATTAAAAGTATTTTTAGGGCTCCTGTCGCCCAAGTTTGGCAGAAAAATGAAAAAAATGTGTCAGATTTCTGTCGCCCAAGTTTGGCAGACAAATTAAAATTGTTTGTTGGGCTCCTGTCGCCCAAGTTTGGCAGAAAAATGAAAAAAATGTGTCAGATTTATGTCGCCTTAGTTTGGCAGACAAATTAAAAGTATTTGAAGGGCTCCTGTCGCCAAGTTTGGCAGAAAAGTGGAAAAAATGTGTCAGATTTCTGTCGCCCAAGTTTGGCAGACAAATTAAAAGTGTTTTTAAGGCTCCTGTCGCCCAAGTTTGGCAGAAAAATAACAAAAATGTGTCAGATTTATGTCGCCCAAGTTTGGCAGACAAATTAAAAGTATTTTTAGGGCTCCTGTCGCCCAAGTTTGGCAGAAAAATGAAAAAAATGTGTCAGATTTCTGTCGCCCAAGTTTGGCAGACAAATTAAAAGTATTTGTAGGGCTCCTGTCGCCCAAGTTTGGCAGAAAAATGACAAAAATGTGTCAGATTTCTGTCGCCCAAGTTTGGCAGACAAATTAAAAGTATTTGTAGGGCTCCTGTCGCCCAAGTTTGGCAGAAAAATAACAAAAATGTGTCAGATTTATGTCGCCCAAGTTTGGCAGACAAATTAAAAGTATTTTTAGGGCTCCTGTCGCCCAAGTTTGGCAGAAAAATGAAAAAAATGTGTCAGATTTATGTCGCCCAAGTTTGGCAGACAAATTAAAAGTATTTTTAGGGCTCCTGTCGCCCAAGTTTGGCAGAAAAATGAAAAAAATGTGTCAGATTTCTGTCGCCCAAGTTTGGCAGACAAATTAAAAGTATTTGTTGGGCTCCTGTCGCCCAAGTTTGGCAGAAAAATGAAAAAAATGTGTCAGATTTATGTCGCCTTAGTTTGGCAGACAAATTAAAAGTATTTGAAGGGCTCCTGTCGCCAAGTTTGGCAGAAAAGTGGAAAAAATGTGTCAGATTTCTGTCGCCCAAGTTTGGCAGACAAATTAAAAGTATTTGTAGGGCTCCTGTCGCCCAAGTTTGGCAGAAAAATAACAAAAATGTGTCAGATTTATGTCGCCCAAGTTTGGCAGACAAATTAAAAGTATTTTTAGGGCTCCTGTCGCCCAAGTTTGGCAGAAAAATGAAAAAAATGTGTCAGATTTCTGTCGCCCAAGTTTGGCAGACAAATTAAAAGTATTTGTAGGGCTCCTGTCGCCCAAGTTTGGCAGAAAAATGACAAAAATGTGTCAGATTTCTGTCGCGCAAGTTTGGCAGACAAATTAAAAGTATTTGTAGGGCTCCTGTCGCCAAAGTTTGGCAGAAAAATGAAAAAAATGTGTCAGATTTCTGTCACCGAAGTTTGGCAGACAAATTAAAAGTATTTGTAGGGCTCCTGTCGCCAAGTTTGGCAGAAAAGTGGAAAAAATGTGTCAGATTTCTGTCGCCCAAGTTTGGCAGACAAATTAAAAGTATTTGTAGGGCTCCTGTCGTCCAAGTTTGGCAGAAAAATAACAAAAATGTGTCAGATTTCTGTCGCCCAAGTTTGGCAGACAAATTAAAAGTATTTGTAGGGCTCCTGTCGCCCAAGTTTGGCAGAAAGATAACAAAAATGTGTCAGATTTCTGTCACCCAAGTTTGGCAGACAAATTAAAAGTATTTGTAGGGCTCCTGTCGCCCAAGTTTGGCAGAAAAATAACAAAAATGTGTCAGATTTATGTCGCCCAAGTTTGGCAGACAAATTAAAAGTATTTTTAGGGCTCCTGTCGCCCAAGTTTGGCAGAAAAATGAAAAAAATGTGTCAGATTTCTGTCGCCCAAGTTTGGCAGACAAATTAAAAGTATTTGTAGGGCTCCTGTCGCCCAAGTTTGGCAGACAAATTAAAAGTGTTTGTAGGGCTCCTATCGCCAAGTTTGGCAGAAAAATGAAAAAAATGTGTCAGATTTATGTCGCCTTAGTTTGGCAGACAAATTAAAAGTATTTGAAGGGCTCCTGTCGCCAAGTTTGGCAGAAAAGTGGAAAAAATGTGTCAGATTTCTGTCGCCCAAGTTTGGCAGACAAATTAAAAGTGTTTTTAAGGCTCCTGTCGCCAAGTTTTGCAGAAAAATGAAAAAAATGTGTCAGATTTCTGTCGCCCAAGTTTGGCAGACAAATTAAAAGTATTTGTAGGGCTCCTGTCGCCCAAGTTTGGCAGAAAAATGAATAAAATGTGTCAGATTTATGTCGCCCAAGTTTGGCAGACAAATTAAAAGTATTTGAAGTGCTCCTGTCGCCCAAGTTTGGCAGAAAAGTGGAAAAAATGTGTCAGATTTCTGTCGCCCAAGTTTGGCAGACAAATTAAAAGTATTTGTAGGGCTCCTGTCGCCCAAGTTTGGCAGAAAAATGAATAAAATGTGTCAGATTTATGTCGCCCAAGTTTGGCAGACAAATTAAAAGTATTTGAAGGGCTCCTGTCGCCCAAGTTTGGCAGAAAAGTGGAAAAAATGTGTCAGATTTCTGTCGCCCAAGTTTGGCAGACAAATTAAAAGTGTTTTTAAGGCTCCTGTCTCCAAGTTTGGCAGAAAAATGAAAAAAATGTGTCAGATTTCTGTCGCCCAAGTTTGGCAGACAAATTTAAAGTATTTGTAGGGCTCCTGTCGCCCAAGTTAGAAAGAAAAATGAAAAAAATGTGTCAGATTACTGTCGCTTAAGTTTGGCAGACAAATTAAAAGTATTTGTAGGGCTCCTATCGCCCAAGTTTGGCAGAAAAATGACAAAAATGTGTCAGATTTCTGTCGCCCAAGTTTGGCAGACAAATTGAAAGTGTTTGTAGGGCTCCTGTCGCCCAAGTTTGGAAGAAAAATGAAAAAAATGTGTCAGATTTCTGTCGCCCAAGTTTGGCAGACAAATTAAAAGTATTTGTAGGGCTCCTGTCGCCCAAGTTTGGCAGAAAAGTGGAAAAAATGTGTCAGATTTCTGTCGCCCAAGTTTGGCAGACAAATTAAAAGTATTTGTAGGGCTCCTGTCGCCCAAGTTTGGCAGAAAAATGAATAAAATGTGTCAGATTTATGTCGCCCAAGTTTGGCAGACAAATTAAAAGTATTTGAAGGGCTCCTGTCGCCCAAGTTTGGCAGAAAAGTGGAAAAAATGTGTCAGATTTCTGTCGCCCAAGTTTGGCAGACAAATTAAAAGTGTTTTTAAGGCTCCTGTCTCCAAGTTTGGCAGAAAAGTGGAAAAAATGTGTCAGATTTCTGTCGCCCAAGTTTGGCAGACAAATTAAAAGTGTTTTTAAGGCTCCTGTCTCCAAGTTTGGCAGAAAAATGAAAAAAATGTGTCAGATTTCTGTCGCCCAAGTTTGGCAGACAAATTTAAAGTATTTGTAGGGCTCCTGTCGCCCAAGTTAGAAAGAAAAATGAAAAAAATGTGTCAGATTACTGTCGCTTAAGTTTGGCAGACAAATTAAAAGTATTTGTAGGGCTCCTATCGCCCAAGTTTGGCAGAAAAATGACAAAAATGTGTCAGATTTCTGTCGCCCAAGTTTGGCAGACAAATTAAAAATATTTGTAGGGCTCCTGTCGCCCAAGTTTTGCAGAAAAATGAAAAAAATGTGTCAGATTTCTGTCGCCGAAGTTTGGCAGACAAATTAAAAGTGTTTGTAGGGCTCCTGTCGCCCAAGTTTGGAAGAAAAATGAAAAAAATGTGTCAGATTTCTGTCGCCCAAGTTTGGCAGACAAATTAAAAGTATTTGTAGGGCTCCTGTCGTCCAAGTTTGGCGGAAAAATAACAAAAATGTGTCAGATTTATGTCGCCCAAGTTTGGCAGACAAATTAAAAGTATTTGAAGGGCTCCTGTCGCCCAAGTTTGGCAGAAAAATGAAAAAAATGTGTCAGATTTCTGTCGCCCAAGTTTGGCAGACAAATTAAAAGTATTTGTAGGGCTTCTGTCGCCCAAGTTTGGCAGAAAAATGAATAAAATGTGTCAGATTTCTGTCGCCCAAGTTTGGCAGACAAATTAAAAGTATTTGTAGGGCTCCTGTCGCCCAAGTTTGGCAGAAAAATGAAAAAAATGTGTCAGATTTCTGTCGCCAAAGTTTGGCAGACAAATTAAAAGTGTTTGTAGGGCTCCTGTCGCCCAAGTTTGGAAGAAAAATGAAAAAAATGTGTCAGATTTCTATCGCCCAAGTTTGGCAGACAAATTAAAAGTATTTGTAGGGCTCCTGTCGCCAAAGTTTGGCAGAAAAATAACAAAAATGTGTCAGATTTATGTCGCCCAAGTTTGGCAGACAAATTAAAAGTATTTGAAGGGCTCCTGTCGCCCAAGTTTGGCAGAAAAATGAAAAAAATGTGTCAGATTTCTGTCGCCCAAGTTTGGCGGACAAATTTAAAGTATTTGTAGGGCTCCTGTCGCCCAAGTTAGAAAGAAAAATGAAAAAAATGTGTCAGATTTCTGTCGCCCAAGTTTGGCAGACAAATTGAAAGTGTTTGTAGGGCTCCTGTCGCCCAAGTTTGGAAGAAAAATGAAAAAAATGTGTCAGATTTCTGTCGCCCAAGTTTGGCAGACAAATTAAAAGTATTTGTAGGGCTCCTGTCGCCAAAGTTTGGCAGAAAAATGAAAAAAATGTGTCAGATTTCTGTCACCGAAGTTTGGCAGACAAATTAAAAGTATTTGTAGGGCTCCTGTCGCCCAAGTTTGGAAGAAAAATGAAAAAAATGTGTCAGATTTCTGTCGCCCAAGTTTGGCAGACAAATTAAAAGTATTTGTAGGGCTCCTGCCGCCCAAGTTTGGCAGAAAAATGAAAAAAATGTGTCAGATTTCTGTCGCCCAAGTTTGGCAGACAAATTAAAAGTGTTTCTAGGGCTCCTATCGCCCAAGTTTGGCAGAAAAATGACAAAAATGTGTCAGATTTCTGTCGCCCAAGTTTGGCAGACAAATTAAAAGTATTTGTAGGGCTCCTGTCGCCAAAGTTTGGCAGAAAAATGAAAAAAATGTGTCAGATTTCTGTCGCCAAGTTTGGCAGACAAATTGAAAGAGTTTGTAGGGCTCCTGTCGCCCAAGTTTGGAAGAAAAATGAAAAAAATGTGTCAGATTTCTGTCGCCCAAGTTTGGCAGACAAATTAAAAGTATTTGTAGGGCTCCTGTCGCCAAAGTTTGGCAGACAAATTAAAAGTATTTGTAGGGCTCCTGTCGCCAAAGTTTGGCAGAAAAATGAAAAAAATGTGTCAGATTTCTGTCACCGAAGTTTGGCAGACAAATTAAAAGTATTTGTAGGGCTCCTGTCGCCCAAGTTTGGAAGAAAAATGAAAAAAATGTGTCAGATTTCTGTCGCCCAAGTTTGGCAGACAAATTAAAAGTATTTGTAGGGCTCCTGTCGCCCAAGTTTGGCAGAAAAATGACAAAAATGTGTCAGATTTATGTCGCCCAAGTTTGGCAGAAAAATGAAAAAAATGTGTCAGATTTCTGTCGCCCAAGTTTGGCAGACAAATTAAAAGTATTTGTAGGGCTCCTGTCGCCCAAGTTTGGCAGAAAAATGACAAAAATGTGTCAGATTTCTGTCGCCCAAGTTTGGCAGAAAAATGAAAAAAATGTGTCAGATTTCTGTCGCCCAAGTTTGGCAGACAAATTAAAAGTATTTGTAGGGCTCCTGTCGCCCAAGTTTGCCAGAAAAATGACAAAAATGTGTCAGATTTCTGTCGCCCAAGTTTGGCAGACAAATTGAAAGTGTTTGTAGGGCTCCTGTCGCCCAAGTTTGGAAGAAAAATGAAAAAAATGTGTCAGATTTCTGTCGCCCAAGTTTGGCAGACAAATTAAAAGTATTTGTAGGGCTCCTGTCGCCAAAGTTTGGCAGAAAAATGAAAAAAATGTGTCAGATTTCTGTCACCGAAGTTTGGCAGACAAATTAAAAGTATTTGTAGGGCTCCTGTCGCCCAAGTTTGGAAGAAAAATGAAAAAAATGTGTCAGATTTCTGTCGCCCAAGTTTGGCAGACAAATTAAAAGTATTTGTAGGGCTCCTGCCGCCCAAGTTTGGCAGAAAAATGAAAAAAATGTGTCAGATTTCTGTCGCCCAAGTTTGGCAGACAAATTAAAAGTGTTTCTAGGGCTCCTATCGCCCAAGTTTGGCAGAAAAATGAAAAAAATGTATCAGATTTCTGTCGCCCAAGTTTGGGAGACAAATTAAAAGTATTTGTTGGGCTCCTGTCGCCCAAGTTTGGCAGAAAAATGACAAAAATGTGTCAGATTTCTGTCGCCAAAGTTTGGCAGACAAATTAAAAGTATTTGTAGGGCTCCTGTCGCCCAAGTTTGGCAGAAAAATGAAAAAAATGTGTCAGATTTCTGTCGCCCAAGTTTGGCAGACAAATTAAAAGTGTTTGTAGGGCTCCTGTCGCCCAAGTTTGGAAGACAAATTAAAAGTATTTGTAGGGCTCCTGTCGCCAAAGTTTGGCAGAAAAATGAAAAAATGTGTCAGATTTCTGTCACCGAAGTTTGGCAGACAAATTAAAAGTATTTGTAGGGCTCCTGTCGCCCAAGTTTGAAAGAAAAATGAAAAAAATGTGTCAGATTTCTGTCGCCCAAGTTTGGCAGACAAATTAAAAGTATTTGTAGGGCTCCTGTCGCCCAAGTTTGGCAGAAAAATGACAAAAATGTGTCAGATTTATGTCGCCCAAGTTTGGCAGAAAAATGAAAAAAATGTGTCAGATTTCTGTCGCCCAAGTTTGGCAGACAAATTAAAAGTATTTGTAGGGCTCCTGTCGCCCAAGTTTGGCAGAAAAATGACAAAAATGTGTCAGATTTCTGTCGCCCAAGTTTGGCAGACAAATTGAAAGTGTTTGTAGGGCTCCTGTCGCCCAAGTTTGGAAGAAAAATGAAAAAAATGTGTCAGATTTCTGTCGCCCAAGTTTGGCAGACAAATTAAAAGTATTTGTAGGGCTCCTGTCGCCCAAGTTTGGCAGAAAAATGACAAAAATGTGTCAGATTTCTGTCGCCCAAGTTTGGCAGACAAATTGAAAGTGTTTGTAGGGCTCCTGTCGCCCAAGTTTGGAAGAAAAATGAAAAAAATGTGTCAGATTTCTGTCGCCCAAGTTTGGCAGACAAATTAAAAGTATTTGTAGGGCTCCTGTCGCCAAAGTTTGGCAGAAAAATGAAAAAAATGTGTCAGATTTCTGTCGCCAAGTTTGGCAGACAAATTGAAAGTGTTCGTAGGGCTCCTGTCGCCCAAGTTTGGAAGAAAAATGAAAAAAATGTGTCAGATTTCTGTCGCCCAAGTTTGGCAGACAAATTAAAAGTATTTGTAGGGCTCCTGTCGCCAAAGTTTGGCAGACAAATTAAAAGTATTTGTAGGGCTCCTGTCGCCAAAGTTTGGCAGACAACTTAAAAGTATTTGTAGGGCTCCTGTCGCAGAAGTTTGGCAGAAAAATGAAAAAAATGTGTCAGATTTCTGTCGCCCAAGTTAGGCAGACAAATTAAAAGTGTTTGTAGGGCTCCTGTCGCCCAAGTTTGGCAGAAAAATGACAAAAATGTGTCAGATTTCTGTCTCCCAAGTTTGCAGACAAATTAAAAGTATTTATTGGGCTCCTGTCGCCCAAGTTTGGCATAAAAATGACAAAAATGTGTCAGATTTCTGTCGCCCAAGTTTGCCAGACAAATTAAAAGTATTTTTAGGGCTCCTGTCGCCAAGTTTGGAAGAAAAATGAAAAAAATGTGTCAGATTTCTGTCGCCAAGTTTGGCAGACAAATTAAAAGTATTTGTAGGGCTCCTGTCGCCCAAGTTTGGCAGAAAAATGACAAAAATGTGTCAGATTTATGTCGCCCAAGTTTGGCAGAAAAATGAAAAAAATGTGTCAGATTTCTGTCGCCCAAGTTTGGCAGACAAATTGAAAGTGTTTGTAGGGCTCCTGTCGCCCAAGTTTGGAAGAAAAATGAAAAAAATGTGTCAGATTTCTGTCGCCCAAGTTTGGCAGACAAATTAAAAGTATTTGTAGGGCTCCTGTCGCCCAAGTTTGGCAGACAAATTAAAAGTATTTGAAGGGCTCCTGTCGCCCAATTTTGGCAGAAAAATGAAAAAAATGTGTCAGATTTCTGTCGCCCAAGTTTGGCAGACAAATTAAAAGTATTTGTAGGGCTCCTGTCGCCCAAGTTTGGCAGAAAAATGAAAAAAATGTGTCAGATTTCTGTCACCAAGTTTGGCAGACAAATTAAAAGTGTTTCTAGGGCTCCTATCGCCCAAGTTTGGAAGAAAAATGAAAAAAATGTGTCAGATTTCTGTCGCCCAAGTTTGGCAGACAAATTAAAAGTATTTGTAGGGCTCCTGTCGCACAAGTTTGGCAGAAAAATGAAAAAAATGTGTCAGATTTCTGTCGCCCAAGTTAGGCAGACAAATTAAAAGTGTTTGTAGGGCTCCTGTCGCCCAAGTTAGGCAGAAAAATGACAAAAATGTATCAGATTTCTGTCGCCCAAGTTTGGGAGACAAATTAAAAGTATTTGTTGGGCTCCTGTCGCCCAAGTTTGGCAGAAAAATGACAAAAATGTGTCAGATTTCTGTCGCCCAAGTTTGGCAGACAAATTAAAAGTATTTGTTGGGCTCCTGTCGCACAAGTTTGGCAGAAAAATGAAAAAAATGTGTCAGATTTCTGTCGCCCAAGTTTGGCAGACAAATTAAAAGTATTTGTAGGGCTCCTGTCGCCCAAGTTTGGCAGAAAAATGACAAAAATGTGTCAGATTTCTGTCTCCCAAGTTTGCAGACAAATTAAAAGTATTTATTGGGCTCCTGTCGCCCAAGTTTGGCATAAAAATGCCAAAAATGTGTCAGATTTCTGTCGCCCAAGTTTGGCAGACAAATTAAAAGAATTTTTAGGGCTCCTGTCGCCCAAGTTTGGAAGAAAAATGAAAAAAATGTGTCAGATTTCTGTCGCCAAGTTTGGCAGACAAATTAAAAGTATTTGTAGGGCTCCTGTCGCGCAAGTTTGGCAGAAAAATGACAAAAATGTGTCAGATTTATGTCGCCCAAGTTTGGCAGAAAAATGAAAAAAATGTGTCAGATTTCTGTCGCCCAAGTTTGGCAGACAAATTAAAAGTATTTGTAGGGCTCCAGTCGCCCAAGTTTGGCAGAAAAATGAAAAAAATGTGTCAGATTTCTGTCGCCCAAGTTTGGCAGACAAATTAAAAGTGTTTCTAGGGCTCCTATCGCCCAAGTTTGGCAGAAAAATGAAAAAAATGTATCAGATTTCTGTCGCCCAAGTTTGGCAGACAAATTAAAAGTATTTGTAGGGCTCCTGTCGCCCAAGTTTGGAAGAAAAATGAAAAAAATGTGTCAGATTTCTGTCGCCCAAGTTTGGCAGACAAATTAAAAGTATTTGTAGGGCTCCTGTCGCCCAAGTTTGGCAGAAAAATGAAAAAAATGTGTCAGATTTCTGTCGCCCAAGTTTGGCAGACAAATTAAAAGTGTTTCTAGGGCTCCTATCGCCCAAGTTTGGCAGAAAAATGAAAAAAAAAATGTATCAGATTTCTGTCGCCCAAGTTTGGGAGACAAATTAAAAGTATTTGTTGGGCTCCTGTCGCCCAAGTTTGGCAGAAAAATGACAAAAATATGTCAGATTTCTGTCGCCAAAGTTTGGCAGACAAATTAAAAGTATTTGTAGGGCTCCTGTCGCCCAAGTTTGGCAGAAAAATGATAAAAATGTGTCAGATTTCTGTCGCCCAAGTTTGGCAGACAAATTAAAAGTATTTGTAGGGCTCCTGTCGCCCAAGTTTGGCAGAAAAATGAAAAAAATGTGTCAGATTTCTGTCACCAAGTTTGGCAGACAAATTAAAAGTGTTTCTAGGGCTCCTATCGCCCAAGTTTGGCAGAAAAATGAAAAAAATGTGTCAGATTTATGTCACCCAATTTTGGCAGACAAATTAAAAGTATTTGAAGGGCTGCTGTTGCCCAAGTTTGGCAGAAAAATGAAAAAAATGTGTCAGATTTCTGTCGCCCAAGTTTGGCAGACAAATTAAAAGTATTTGTAGGGCTCCTGTCGCCCAAGTTTGGCAGAAAAATGAAAAAAATGTGTCAGATTTCTGTCGCCCAAGTTTGGCAGACATATTTAAAGTGTTTGTAGGGCTCCTGTCGCCCAAGTTTGGCAGAAAAATGACAAAAATGTGTCAGATTTCTGTCGCCCATGTTTGGCAGACAAATTGAAAGTGTTTGTAGGGCTCCTGTCGCCAAGTTTGGAAGAAAAATGAAAAAAATGTGTCAGATTTCTGTCGCCCAAGTTTGGCAGACAAATTAAAAGTATTTGTAGGGCTCCTGTCGACAAAGTTTGGCAGAAAAATGAAAAAAATGTGTCAGATTTCTGTCGCCGAAGTTTGGCAGACAAATTAAAAGTGTTTGTAGGGCTCCTGTCGCCCAAGTTTGGAAGAAAAATGAAAAAAATGTTTCAGATTTCTGTCGCCCAAGTTTGGCAGACAAATTAAAAGTGTTTGTAGGGCTCCTGTCGCCCAAGTTTGGAAGAAAAATGAAAAAAATGTGTCAGATTTCTGTCGCCCAAGTTTGGCAGACAAATTTAAAGTGTGTAGGGCTCCTGTCGCCCAAGTTTGGAAGAAAAATGAAAAAAATGTGTCAGATTTCTGTCGCCCAAGTTTGGCAGACAAATTAAAAGTATTTGTAGGGCTCCTGTCGCACAAGTTTATCAGAAAAATGAAAAAAATTTGTCAGATTTCTGTCGCCCAAGTTAGGCAGACAAATTAAAAGTGTTTGTAGGGCTCCTGTCGCCCAAGTTTGGCAGAAAAATGACAAAAATGTATCAGATTTCTGTCGCCCAAGTTTGGGAGACAAATTAAAAGTATTTGTTGGGCTCCTGTCGCCCAAGTTTGGCAGAAAAATGACAAAAATGTGTCAGATTTCTGTCGCCCAAGTTTGGCAGACAAATTAAAAGTATTTGTAGGGCTCCTGTCGCACAAGTTTGGCAGAAAAATGAAAAAAAATGTGTCAGATTTCTGTCGCCCAAGTTAGGCAGACAAATTAAAAGTGTTTGTAGGGCTCCTGTCGCCCAAGTTTGGCAGAAAAATGACAAAAATGTGTCAGATTTCTGTCTCCCAAGTTTGCAGACAAATTAAAAGTATTTATTGGGCTCCTGTCGCCCAAGTTTGGCATAAAAATGACAAAAATGTGTCAGATTTCTGTCGCCCAAGTTTGGCAGACAAATTAAAAGTATTTTTAGGGCTCCTGTCGCCCAAGTTTGGAAGAAAAATGAAAAAAATGTGTCAGATTTCTGTCGCCAAGTTTGGCAGACAAATTGAAAGTGTTTGTAGGGCTCCTGTCGCCCAAGTTTGGAAGAAAAATGAAAAAAATGTGTCAGATTTCTGTCGCCCAAGTTTGGCAGACAAATTAAAAGTATTTGTAGGGCTCCTGTCGCCCAAGTTTGCCAGAAAAATGACAAAAATGTGTCAGATTTCTGTCGCCCAAGTTTGGCAGACAAATTGAAAGTGTTTGTAGGGCTCCTGTCGCCCAAGTTTGGAAGAAAAATGAAAAAAATGTGTCAGATTTCTGTCGCCCAAGTTTGGCAGACAAATTAAAAGTATTTGTAGGGCTCCTGTCGCCAAAGTTTGGCAGAAAAATGAAAAAAATGTGTCAGATTTCTGTCACCGAAGTTTGGCAGACAAATTAAAAGTATTTGTAGGGCTCCTGTCGCCCAAGTTTGGAAGAAAAATGAAAAAAATGTGTCAGATTTCTGTCGCCCAAGTTTGGCAGACAAATTAAAAGTATTTGTAGGGCTCCTGCCGCCCAAGTTTGGCAGAAAAATGAAAAAAATGTGTCAGATTTCTGTCGCCCAAGTTTGGCAGACAAATTAAAAGTGTTTCTAGGGCTCCTATCGCCCAAGTTTGGCAGAAAAATGAAAAAAATGTATCAGATTTCTGTCGCCCAAGTTTGGGAGACAAATTAAAAGTATTTGTTGGGCTCCTGTCGCCCAAGTTTGGCAGAAAAATGACAAAAATGTGTCAGATTTCTGTCGCCAAAGTTTGGCAGACAAATTAAAAGTATTTGTAGGGCTCCTGTCGCCCAAGTTTGGCAGAAAAATGAAAAAAATGTGTCAGATTTCTGTCGCCCAAGTTTGGCAGACAAATTAAAAGTGTTTGTAGGGCTCCTGTCGCCCAAGTTTGGAAGACAAATTAATAGTATTTGTAGGGCTCCTGTCGCCAAAGTTTGGCAGAAAAATGAAAAAATGTGTCAGATTTCTGTCACCGAAGTTTGGCAGACAAATTAAAAGTATTTGTAGGGCTCCTGTCGCCCAAGTTTGGAAGAAAAATGAAAAAAATGTGTCAGATTTCTGTCTCCCAAGTTTGCAGACAAATTAAAAGTATTTATTGGGCTCCTGTCGCCCAAGTTTGGCATAAAAATGCCAAAAATGTGTCAGATTTCTGTCGCCCAAGTTTGGCAGACAAATTAAAAGTATTTTTAGGGCTCCTGTCGCCCAAGTTTGGAAGAAAAATGAAAAAAATGTGTCAGATTTCTGTCGCCAAGTTTGGCAGACAAATTAAAAGTATTTGTAGGGCTCCTGTCGCGCAAGTTTGGCAGAAAAATGACAAAAATGTGTCAGATTTATGTCGCCCAAGTTTGGCAGAAAAATGAAAAAAATGTGTCAGATTTCTGTCGCCCAAGTTTGGCAGACAAATTAAAAGTATTTGTAGGGCTCCTGTCGCCCAAGTTTGGCAGAAAAATGACAAAAATGTGTCAGATTTATGTCGCCCAAGTTTGGCAGAAAAATGAAAAAAATGTGTCAGATTTCTGTCGCCCAAGTTTGGCAGACAAATTAAAAGTATTTGTAGGGCTCCTGTCGCCCAAGTTTGGCAGAAAAATGACAAAAATGTGTCAGATTTCTGTCGCCCAAGTTTGGCAGACAAATTGAAAGTGTTTGTAGGGCTCCTGTCGCCCAAGTTTGGAAGAAAAATGAAAAAAATGTGTCAGATTTCTGTCGCCCAAGTTTGGCAGACAAATTAAAAGTATTTGTAGGGCTCCTGTCGCCCAAGTTTGGCAGAAAAATGACAAAAATGTGTCAGATTTCTGTCGCCCAAGTTTGGCAGACAAATTGAAAGTGTTTGTAGGGCTCCTGTCGCCCAAGTTTGGAAGAAAAATGAAAAAAATGTGTCAGATTTCTGTCGCCCAAGTTTGGCAGACAAATTAAAAGTATTTGTAGGGCTCCTGTCGCCAAAGTTTGGCAGAAAAATGAAAAAAATGTGTCAGATTTCTGTCGCCAAGTTTGGCAGACAAATTGAAAGTGTTTGTAGGGCTCCTGTCGCCCAAGTTTGGAAGAAAAATGAAAAAAATGTGTCAGATTTCTGTCGCCCAAGTTTGGCAGACAAATTAAAAGTATTTGTAGGGCTCCTGTCGCCAAAGTTTGGCAGACAAATTAAAAGTATTTGTAGGGCTCCTGTCGCCAAAGTTTGGAAGAAAAATGAAAAAAATGTGTCAGATTTCTGTCGCCCAAGTTTGGCAGACAAATTAAAAGTATTTGTAGGGCTCCTGTCGCCCAAGTTTGGCAGAAAAATGACAAAAATGTGTCAGATTTATGTCGCCCAAGTTTGGCAGAAAAATGAAAAAAATGTGTCAGATTTCTGTCGCCCAAGTTTGGCAGACAAATTAAAAGTATTTGTAGGGCTCCTGTCGCCCAAGTTTGGCAGAAAAATGACAAAAATGTGTCAGATTTCTGTCGCCCAAGTTTGGCAGACAAATTGAAAGTGTTTGTAGGGCTCCTGTCGCCCAAGTTTGGAAGAAAAATGAAAAAAATGTGTCAGATTTCTGTCGCCCAAGTTTGGCAGACAAATTAAAAGTATTTGTAGGGCTCCTGTCGCCCAAGTTTGGAAGAAAAATGAAAAAAATGTGTCAGATTTCTGTCGCCCAAGTTTGGCAGACAAATTAAAAGTATTTGTAGGGCTCCTGTCGCCCAAGTTTGGCAGAAAAATGACAAAAATGTGTCAGATTTATGTCGCCCAAGTTTGGCAGAAAAATGAAAAAAATGTGTCAGATTTCTGTCGCCCAAGTTTGGCAGACAAATTAAAAGTATTTGTAGGGCTCCTGTCGCCAAAGTTTGGCAGACAAATTAAAAGTATTTGTAGGGCTCCTGTCGCCAAAGTTTGGAAGAAAAATGAAAAAAATGTGTCAGATTTCTGTCGCCCAAGTTTGGCAGACAAATTAAAAGTATTTGTAGGGCTCCTGTCGCCCAAATTTGGCAGAAAAATGACAAAAATGTGTCAGATTTATGTCGCCCAAGTTTGGCAGAAAAATGAAAAAAATGTGTCAGATTTCTGTCGCCCAAGTTTGGCAGACAAATTAAAAGTATTTGTAGGGCTCCTGTCGCCCAAGTTTGGCAGAAAAATGACAAAAATGTGTCAGATATCTGTCGCCCAAGTTTGGCAGACAAATTGAAAGTGTTTGTAGGGCTCCTGTCGCCCAAGTTTGGAAGAAAAATGAAAAAAATGTGTCAGATTTCTGTCACCGAAGTTTGGCAGACAAATTAAAAGTATTTGTAGGGCTCCTGTCGCCCAAGTTTGGAAGAAAAATGAAAAAAATGTGTCAGATTTCTGTCGCCCAAGTTTGGCAGACAAATTAAAAGTATTTGTAGGGCTCCTGTCGCCCAAGTTTGGCAGAGAAATGACAAAAATGTGTCAGATTTCTGTCTCCCAAGTTTGCAGACAAATTAAAAGTATTTATTGGGCTCCTGTCGCCCAAGTTTGGCATAAAAATGACAAAAATGTGTCAGATTTCTGTCGCCCAAGTTTGGCAGACAAATTAAAAGTATTTTTAGGGCTCCTGTCGCCCAAGTTTGGAAGAAAAATGAAAAAAATGTGTCAGATTTCTGTCGCCAAGTTTGGCAGACAAATTGAAAGTGTTTGTAGGGCTCCTGTCGCCCAAGTTTGGAAGAAAAATGAAAAAAATGTGTCAGATTTCTGTCACCGAAGTTTGGCAGACAAATTAAAAGTATTTGTAGGGCTCCTGTCGCCCAAGTTTGGAAGAAAAATGAAAAAAATGTGTCAGATTTCTGTCGCCCAAGTTTGGCAGACAAATTAAAAGTATTTGTAGGGCTCCTGTCGCCCAAGTTTGGCAGAAAAATGACAAAAATGTGTCAGATTTATGTCGCCCAAGTTTGGCAGAAAAATGAAAAAAATGTGTCAGATTTCTGTCGCCCAAGTTTGGCAGACAAATTAAAAGTATTTGTAGGGCTCCTGTCGCCCAAGTTTGGCAGAAAAATGACAAAAATGTGTCAGATTTCTGTCGCCCAAGTTTGGCAGACAAATTGAAAGTGTTTGTAGGGCTCCTGTCGCCCAAGTTTGGAAGAAAAATGAAAAAAATGTGTCAGATTTCTGTCGCCCAAGTTTGGCAGACAAATTAAAAGTATTTGTAGGGCTCCTGTCGCCAAAGTTTGGCAGAAAAATGAAAAAAATGTGTCAGATTTCTGTCACAGAAGTTTGGCAGACAAATTAAAAGTATTTGTAGGGCTCCTGTCGCCCAAGTTTCGAAGAAAAATGAAAAAAATGTGTCAGATTTCTGTCGCCCAAGTTTGGCAGACAAATTAAAAGTATTTGTAGGGCTCCTGTCGCCCAAGTTTGGCAGAAAAATGAAAAAAATGTGTCAGATTTCTGTCGCCCAAGTTTGGCAGACAAATTAAAAGTATTTGTAGGGCTCCTGTCGCCCAAGTTTGGCAGAAAAATGACAAAAATGTGTCAGATTTCTGTCGCCAAAGTTTGGCAGACAAATTAAAAGTATTTGTAGGGCTCCTGTCGCCCAAGTTTGGCAGAAAAATGACAAAAATGTGTCAGATTTATGTCGCCCAAGTTTGGCAGAAAAATGAAAAAAATGTGTCAGATTTCTGTCGCCCAAGTTTGGCAGACAAATTAAAAGTATTTGTAGGGCTCCTGTCGCCCAAGTTTGGCAGAAAAATGACAAAAATGTGTCAGATTTCTGTCGCCCAAGTTTGGCAGACAAATCAAAAGTATTTGTAGGGCTCCTATCGCCCAAGTTTGGCAGAAAAATGAAAAAAATGTATCAGATTTCTGTCGCCCAAGTTTGGGAGACAAATTAAAAGTATTTGTAGGGCTCCTGTCGCCCAAGTTTGGCAGAAAAATGAAAAAAATGTGTCAGATTTCTGTCGCCCAAGTTTGGCAGACAAATTGATAGTGTTTGTAGGGCTCCTGTCGCCCAAGTTTGGAAGAAAAATGAAAAAAATGTGTCAGATTTCTGTCGCCCAAGTTTGGCAGACAAATTAAAAGTATTTGTAGGGCTCCTGTCGTCCAAGTTTGGCAGAAAAATAACAAAAATGTGTCAGATTTCTGTCGCCCAAGTTTGGCAGACAAATTAAAAGTATTTGTAGGGCTCCTGTCGCCCAAGTTTGGCAGAAAAATAACAAAAATGTGTCAGATTTATGTCGCCCAAGTTTGGCAGACAAATTAAAAGTATTTTTAGGGCTCCTGTCGCCCAAGTTTGGAAGAAAAATGAAAAAAATGTGTCAGATTTCTGTCGCCCAAGTTTGGCAGACAAATTAAAATTGTTTGTTGGGCTCCTGTCGCCCAAGTTTGGCAGAAAAATGAAAAAAATGTGTCAGATTTCTGTCGCCCAAGTTTGGCAGACAAATTAAAAGTATTTGTAGGGCTCCTGTCGCCCAAGTTTGGCAGACAAATTAAAAGTGTTTGTAGGGCTCCTATCGCCAAGTTTGGCAGAAAAATGAAAAAAATGTGTCAGATTTATGTCGCCTTAGTTTGGCAGACAAATAAAAGTATTTGAAGGGCTCCTGTCGCCAAGTTTGGCAGAAAAGTGGAAAAAATGTGTCAGATTTCTGTCGCCCAAGTTTGGCAGACAAATTAAAAGTGTTTTTAAGGCTCCTGTCGCCAAGTTTTGCAGAAAAATGAAAAAAATTTGTCAGATTTCTGTCGCCCAAGTTTGGCAGACAAATTAAAAGTATTTGTAGGGCTCCTGTCGCCCAAGTTTGGCAGAAAAATGAATAAAATGTGTCAGATTTATGTCGCCCAAGTTTGGCAGACAAATTAAAAGTATTTGTAGGGCTCCTGTCGCCCAAGTTTGGAAGAAAAATGAAAAAAATGTGTCAGATTTCTGTCGCCCAAGTTTGGCAGACAAATTAAAAGTATTTGTAGGGCTCCTGTCGCCCAAGTTTGGCAGAGAAATGACAAAAATGTGTCAGATTTCTGTCTCCCAAGTTTGCAGACAAATTAAAAGTATTTATTGGGCTCCTGTCGCCCAAGTTTGGCATAAAAATGACAAAAATGTGTCAGATTTCTGTCGCCCAAGTTTGGCAGACAAATTAAAAGTATTTTTAGGGCTCCTGTCGCCCAAGTTTGGAAGAAAAATGAAAAAAATGTGTCAGATTTCTGTCGCCAAGTTTGGCAGACAAATTGAAAGTGTTTGTAGGGCTCCTGTCGCCCAAGTTTGGAAGAAAAATGAAAAAAATGTGTCAGATTTCTGTCACCGAAGTTTGGCAGACAAATTAAAAGTATTTGTAGGGCTCCTGTCGCCCAAGTTTGGAAGAAAAATGAAAAAAATGTGTCAGATTTCTGTCGCCCAAGTTTGGCAGACAAATTAAAAGTATTTGTAGGGCTCCTGTCGCCCAAGTTTGGCAGAAAAATGACAAAAATGTGTCAGATTTATGTCGCCCAAGTTTGGCAGAAAAATGAAAAAAATGTGTCAGATTTCTGTCGCCCAAGTTTGGCAGACAAATTAAAAGTATTTGTAGGGCTCCTGTCGCCCAAGTTTGGCAGAAAAATGACAAAAATGTGTCAGATTTCTGTCGCCCAAGTTTGGCAGACAAATTGAAAGTGTTTGTAGGGCTCCTGTCGCCCAAGTTTGGAAGAAAAATGAAAAAAATGTGTCAGATTTCTGTCGCCCAAGTTTGGCAGACAAATTAAAAGTATTTGTAGGGCTCCTGTCGCCAAAGTTTGGCAGAAAAATGAAAAAAATGTGTCAGATTTCTGTCACAGAAGTTTGGCAGACAAATTAAAAGTATTTGTAGGGCTCCTGTCGCCCAAGTTTCGAAGAAAAATGAAAAAAATGTGTCAGATTTCTGTCGCCCAAGTTTGGCAGACAAATTAAAAGTATTTGTAGGGCTCCTGTCGCCCAAGTTTGGCAGAAAAATGAAAAAAATGTGTCAGATTTCTGTCGCCCAAGTTTGGCAGACAAATTAAAAGTATTTGTAGGGCTCCTGTCGCCCAAGTTTGGCAGAAAAATGACAAAAATGTGTCAGATTTCTGTCGCCAAAGTTTGGCAGACAAATTAAAAGTATTTGTAGGGCTCCTGTCGCCCAAGTTTGGCAGAAAAATGACAAAAATGTGTCAGATTTATGTCGCCCAAGTTTGGCAGAAAAATGAAAAAAATGTGTCAGATTTCTGTCGCCCAAGTTTGGCAGACAAATTAAAAGTATTTGTAGGGCTCCTGTCGCCCAAGTTTGGCAGAAAAATGACAAAAATGTGTCAGATTTCTGTCGCCCAAGTTTGGCAGACAAATCAAAAGTATTTGTAGGGCTCCTATCGCCCAAGTTTGGCAGAAAAATGAAAAAAATGTATCAGATTTCTGTCGCCCAAGTTTGGGAGACAAATTAAAAGTATTTGTAGGGCTCCTGTCGCCCAAGTTTGGCAGAAAAATGAAAAAAATGTGTCAGATTTCTGTCGCCCAAGTTTGGCAGACAAATTGATAGTGTTTGTAGGGCTCCTGTCGCCCAAGTTTGGAAGAAAAATGAAAAAAATGTGTCAGATTTCTGTCGCCCAAGTTTGGCAGACAAATTAAAAGTATTTGTAGGGCTCCTGTCGTCCAAGTTTGGCAGAAAAATAACAAAAATGTGTCAGATTTCTGTCGCCCAAGTTTGGCAGACAAATTAAAAGTATTTGTAGGGCTCCTGTCGCCCAAGTTTGGCAGAAAAATAACAAAAATGTGTCAGATTTATGTCGCCCAAGTTTGGCAGACAAATTAAAAGTATTTTTAGGGCTCCTGTCGCCCAAGTTTGGAAGAAAAATGAAAAAAATGTGTCAGATTTCTGTCGCCCAAGTTTGGCAGACAAATTAAAATTGTTTGTTGGGCTCCTGTCGCCCAAGTTTGGCAGAAAAATGAAAAAAATGTGTCAGATTTCTGTCGCCCAAGTTTGGCAGACAAATTAAAAGTATTTGTAGGGCTCCTGTCGCCCAAGTTTGGCAGACAAATTAAAAGTGTTTGTAGGGCTCCTATCGCCAAGTTTGGCAGAAAAATGAAAAAAATGTGTCAGATTTATGTCGCCTTAGTTTGGCAGACAAATAAAAGTATTTGAAGGGCTCCTGTCGCCAAGTTTGGCAGAAAAGTGGAAAAAATGTGTCAGATTTCTGTCGCCCAAGTTTGGCAGACAAATTAAAAGTGTTTTTAAGGCTCCTGTCGCCAAGTTTTGCAGAAAAATGAAAAAAATTTGTCAGATTTCTGTCGCCCAAGTTTGGCAGACAAATTAAAAGTATTTGTAGGGCTCCTGTCGCCCAAGTTTGGCAGAAAAATGAATAAAATGTGTCAGATTTATGTCGCCCAAGTTTGGCAGACAAATTAAAAGTATTTGAAGTGCTCCTGTCGCCCAAGTTTGGCAGAAAAGTGGAAAACATGTGTCAGATTTCTGTCGCCCAAGTTTGGCAGACAAATTAAAAGTATTTGTAGGGCTCCTGTCGCCCAAGTTTGGCAGAAAAATGAATAAAATGTGTCAGATTTATGTCGCCCAAGTTTGGCAGACAAATTAAAAGTATTTGAAGGGCTCCTGTCGCCCAAGTTTGGCAGAAAAGTGGAAAAAATGTGTCAGATTTCTGTCGCCCAAGTTTGGCAGACAAATTAAAAGTGTTTTTAAGGCTCCTGTCTCCAAGTTTGGCAGAAAAATGAAAAAAATGTGTCAGATTTCTGTCGCCCAAGTTTGGCAGACAAATTTAAAGTATTTGTAGGGCTCCTGTCGCCCAAGTTAGAAAGAAAAATGAAAAAAATGTGTCAGATTACTGTCGCTTAAGTTTGGCAGACAAATTAAAAGTATTTGTAGGGCTCCTATCGCCCAAGTTTGGCAGAAAAATGACAAAAATGTGTCAGATTTCTGTCGCCCAAGTTTGGCAGACAAATTGAAAGTGTTTGTAGGGCTCCTGTCGCCCAAGTTTGGAAGAAAAATGAAAAAAATGTGTCAGATTTCTGTCGCCCAAGTTTGGCAGACAAATTAAAAGTATTTGTAGGGCTCCTGTCGCCCAAGTTTTGCAGAAAAATGAAAAAAATGTGTCAGATTTCTGTCGCCGAAGTTTGGCAGACAAATTAAAAGTGTTTGTAGGGCTCCTGTCGCCCAAGTTTGGAAGAAAAATGAAAAAAATGTGTCAGATTTCTGTCGCCCAAGTTTGGCAGACAAATTAAAAGTATTTGTAGGGCTCCTGTCGTCCAAGTTTGGCGGAAAAATAACAAAAATGTGTCAGATTTATGTCGCCCAAGTTTGGCAGACAAATTAAAAGTATTTGAAGGGCTCCTGTCGCCCAAGTTTGGCAGAAAAATGAAAAAAATGTGTCAGATTTCTGTCGCCCAAGTTTGGCAGACAAATTAAAAGTGTGTTTAAGGCTCCTGTCTCCAAGTTTGGCAGAAAAATGAAAAAAATGTGTCAGATTTCTGTCGCCCAAGTTTGGCAGACAAATTTAAAGTATTTGTAGGGCTCCTGTCGCCCAAGTTAGAAAGAAAAATGAAAAAAATGTGTCAGATTACTGTCGCTTAAGTTTGGCAGACAAATTAAAAGTATTTGTAGGGCTCCTATCGCCCAAGTTTGGCAGAAAAATGACAAAAATGTGTCAGATTTCTGTCGCCCAAGTTTGGCAGACAAATTGAAAGTGTTTGTAGGGCTCCTGTCGCCCAAGTTTGGAAGAAAAATGAAAAAAATGTGTCAGATTTCTATCGCCCAAGTTTGGCAGACAAATTAAAAGTATTTGTAGGGCTCCTGTCGCCAAAGTTTGGCAGAAAAATAACAAAAATGTGTCAGATTTATGTCGCCCAAGTTTGGCAGACAAATTAAAAGTATTTTTAGGGCTCCTGGCGCCCAAGTTTGGCAGAAAAATGAAAAAAATTTGTCAGATTTATGTCGCCCAATTTTGGCAGACAAATTAAAAGTATTTGAAGGGCTGCTGTCGCCCAAGTTTGGCAGAAAAATGAAAAAAATGTGTCAGATTTCTGTCACCCAAGTTTGGCAGACAAATTAAAAGTATTTGTAGGGCTCCTGTCGCCCAAGTTTGGCAGAAAAATAACAAAAATGTGTCAGATTTATGTCGCCCAAGTTTGGCAGACAAATTAAAAGTATTTTTAGGGCTCCTGTCGCCCAAGTTTGGCAGAAAAATGAAAAAAATGTGTCAGATTTCTGTCGCCCAAGTTTGGCAGACAAATTAAAATTGTTTGTTGGGCTCCTGTCGCCCAAGTTTGGCAGAAAAATGAAAAAAATGTGTCAGATTTCTGTCGCCCAAGTTTGGCAGACAAATTAAAAGTATTTGTAGGGCTCCTGTCGCCCAAGTTTGGCAGACAAATTAAAAGTGTTTGTAGGGCTCCTATCGCCAAGTTTGGCAGAAAAATGAAAAAAATGTGTCAGATTTATGTCGCCTTAGTTTGGCAGACAAATTAAAAGTATTTGAAGGGCTCCTGTCGCCAAGTTTGGCAGAAAAGTGGAAAAAATGTGTCAGATTTCTGTCGCCCAAGTTTGGCAGACAAATTAAAAGTGTTTTTAAGGCTCCTGTCGCCAAGTTTTGCAGAAAAATGAAAAAAATGTGTCAGATTTCTGTCGCCCAAGTTTGGCAGACAAATTAAAAGTATTTGTAGGGCTCCTGTCGCCCAAGTTTGGCAGAAAAATGAATAAAATGTGTCAGATTTATGTCGCCCAAGTTTGGCAGACAAATTAAAAGTATTTGAAGTGCTCCTGTCGCCCAAGTTTGGCAGAAAAGTGGAAAAAATGTGTCAGATTTCTGTCGCCCAAGTTTGGCAGACAAATTAAAAGTATTTGTAGGGCTCCTGTCGCCCAAGTTTGGCAGAAAAATGAATAAAATGTGTCAGATTTATGTCGCCCAAGTTTGGCAGACAAATTAAAAGTATTTGAAGGGCTCCTGTCGCCCAAGTTTGGCAGAAAAGTGGAAAAAATGTGTCAGATTTCTGTCGCCCAAGTTTGGCAGACAAATTAAAAGTGTTTTTAAGGCTCCTGTCTCCAAGTTTGGCAGAAAAATGAAAAAAATGTGTCAGATTTCTGTCGCCCAAGTTTGGCAGACAAATTTAAAGTATTTGTAGGGCTCCTGTCGCCCAAGTTAGAAAGAAAAATGAAAAAAATGTGTCAGATTACTGTCGCTTAAGTTTGGCAGACAAATTAAAAGTATTTGTAGGGCTCCTATCGCCCAAGTTTGGCAGAAAAATGACAAAAATGTGTCAGATTTCTGTCGCCCAAGTTTGGCAGACAAATTGAAAGTGTTTGTAGGGCTCCTGTCGCCCAAGTTTGGAAGAAAAATGAAAAAAATGTGTCAGATTTCTGTCGCCCAAGTTTGGCAGACAAATTAAAAGTATTTGTAGGGCTCCTGTCGCCCAAGTTTTGCAGAAAAATGAAAAAAATGTGTCAGATTTCTGTCGCCCAAGTTTGGCAGACAAATTAAAATTGTTTGTTGGGCTCCTGTCGCCCAAGTTTGGCAGAAAAATGAAAAAAATGTGTCAGATTTCTGTCGCCCAAGTTTGGCAGACAAATTAAAAGTATTTGTAGGGCTCCTGTCGTCCAAGTTTGGCGGAAAAATAACAAAAATGTGTCAGATTTATGTCGCCCAAGTTTGGCAGACAAATTAAAAGTATTTGAAGGGCTCCTGTCGCCCAAGTTTGGCAGAAAAATGAAAAAAATGTGTCAGATTTCTGTCGCCAAAGTTTGGCAGACAAATTAAAAGTGTTTGTAGGGCCCCTGTCGCCCAAGTTTGGAAGAAAAATGAAAAAAATGTGTCAGATTTCTATCGCCCAAGTTTGGCAGACAAATTAAAAGTATTTGTAGGGCTCCTGTCGCCAAAGTTTGGCAGAAAAATAACAAAAATGTGTCAGATTTATGTCGCCCAAGTTTGGCAGACAAATTAAAAGTATTTGAAGGGCTCCTGTCGCCCAAGTTTGGCAGAAAAATGAAAAAAATGTGTCAGATTTCTGTCGCCCAAGTTTGGCAGACAAATTAAAAGTATTTTTAGGGCTCCTGGCGCCCAAGTTTGGCAGAAAAATGAAAAAAATTTGTCAGATTTATGTCGCCCAATTTTGGCAGACAAATTAAAAGTATTTGAAGGGCTGCTGTCGCCCAAGTTTGGCAGAAAAATGAAAAAAATGTGTCAGATTTCTGTCACCCAAGTTTGGCAGACAAATTAAAAGTATTTGTAGGGCTCCTGTCGCCCAAGTTTGGCAGAAAAATGAAAAATATGTGTCAGATTTCTGTCGCCCAAGTTTGGCAGACAAATTAAAAGTGTTTGTAGGGCTCCTGTCGCCCAAGTTTGGAAGAAAAATGACAAAAATGTGTCAGATTTATGTCGCCCAAGTTTGGCAGACAAATTAAAAGTATTTGTGGGGCTCCTGTCGCCCAAGTTTGGCAGAAAAATGAAAAAAATGTGTCAGATTTCTGTCGCCCAAGTTTGGCAGACAAATTTAAAGTGTTTGTAGGGCTCCTGTCGCCCAAGTTTGGCAGAAAAATGAAAAAAATGTGTCAGATTTCTGTCTCCAAAGTTTGGCAGACAAATTAAAAGTATTTGTAGGGCTCCTGTCGCACAAGTTTGGCAGAAAAATGAAAAAAAATGTGTCAGATTTCTGTCGCCCAAGTTTGGCAGACAAATTAAAAGTATTTGAAGGGCTCCTGTCGCCCAAGTTTAGCAGAAACATGAAAAAAATGTGTCAGATTTCTGTCGCCCAAGTTTGGCAGACAAATTAAAAGTGTTTGTAGGGCTCCTGTCGCCCAAGTTTGGAAGAAAAAGGAAAAAAATGTGTCAGATTTCTGTCGCCCAAGTTTGGCAGACAAATTAAAAGTATTTGTAGGGCTCCTGTCGCCCAAGTTTGGCAGAAAAATGAAAAAAATGTGTCAAATTTCTGTCGCCCAAGTTTGGCAGACAAATTAAAATTGTTTGTTGGGCTCCTGTCGCCCAAGTTTGGCAGAAAAATGAAAAAAATGTGTCAGATTTCTGTCGCCCAAGTTTGGCAGACAAACTAAAAGTATTTGTAGGGCTCCTGTCGCCCAAGTTTGGCAGACAAATTAAATTGTTTGTAGGGCTCCTATCGCCCAAGTTTGGCAGAAAAATGAAAAAAATGTGTCAGATTTCTGTCGCCCAAGTTTGGCAGACAAATTAAAAGTATTTGTAGGGCTCCTGTCGCCCAAGTTTGGCAGAAAAATGAAAAAAATGTGTCAGATTTCTGTCGCCAAAGTTTGGCAGACAAATTAAAAGTGTTTGTAGGGCTCCTGTCGCCCAAGTTTGGAAGAAAAATGAAAAAAATGTGTCAGATTTCTATCGCCCAAGTTTGGCAGACAAATTAAAAGTATTTGTAGGGCTCCTGTCGCCAAAGTTTGGCAGAAAAATAACAAAAATGTGTCAGATTTATGTCGCCCAAGTTTGGCAGACAAATTAAAAGTATTTGAAGGGCTCCTGTCGCCCAAGTTTGGCAGAAAAATGAAAAAAATGTGTCAGATTTCTGTCGCCCAAGTTTGGCAGACAAATTTAAAGTGTGTAGGGCTCCTGTCGCCCAAGTTTGGAAGAAAAATGAAAAAAATGTGTCAGATTTCTGTCGCCCAATTTTGGCAGACAAATTAAAAGTATTTGAAGGGCTGCTGTCGCCCAAGTTTGGCAGAAAAATGAAAAAAATGTGTCAGATTTCTGTCACCCAAGTTTGGCAGACAAATTAAAAGTGTTTGTAGGGCTCCTGTCGCCCAAGTTTGGAAGAAAAATGACAAAAATGTGTCAGATTTATGTCGCCCAAGTTTGGCAGACAAATTAAAAGTATTTGTGGGGCTCCTGTCGCCCAAGTTTGGCAGAAAAATGAAAAAAATGTGTCAGATTTCTGTCGCCCAAGTTTGGCAGACAAATTTAAAGTGTTTGTAGGGCTCCTGTCGCCCAAGTTTGGCAGAAAAATGAAAAAAATGTGTCAGATTTCTGTCTCCAAAGTTTGGCAGACAAATTAAAAGTATTTGTAGGGCTCCTGTCGCACAAGTTTGGCAGAAAAATGAAAAAATGTGTCAGATTTCTGTCGCCCAAGTTTGGCAGACAAATTAAAAGTATTTGAAGGGCTCCTGTCGCCCAAGTTTAGCAGAAACATCAAAAAAATGTGTCAGATTTCTGTCGCCCAAGTTTGGCAGACAAATTAAAAGTGTTTGTAGGGCTCCTGTCGCCCAAGTTTGGAAGAAAAAGGAAAAAAATGTGTCAGATTTCTGTCGCCCAAGTTTGGCAGACAAATTAAAAGTATTTGTAGGGCTCCTGTCGCCCAAGTTTGGCAGAAAAATGAAAAAAATGTGTCAGATTTCTGTCGCCCAAGTTTGGCAGACAAATTAAAATTGTTTGTTGGGCTCCTGTCGCCCAAGTTTGGCAGAAAAATGAAAAAAATGTGTCAGATTTCTGTCGCCCAAGTTTGGCAGACAAATTAAAAGTATTTGTAGGGCTCCTGTCGCCCAAGTTTGGCAGACAAATGACAAAAATGTGTCAGATTTCTGTCTCCCAAGTTTGCAGACAAATTAAAAGTGTTTGTAGGGCTCCTGTCGCCCAAGTTTGGCAGAAAAATGACAAAAATGTGTCAGATTTCTGTCTCCCAAGTTTGCAGACAAATTAAAAGTATTTATTGGGCTCCTGTCGCCCAAGTTTGGCATAAAAATGACAAAAATGTGTCAGATTTCTGTCGCCCAAGTTTGGCAGACAAATTAAAAGTATTTTTAGGGCTCCTGTCGCCCAAGTTTGGAAGAAAAATGAAAAAAATGTGTCAGATTTCTGTCGCCAAGTTTGGCAGACAAATTGAAAGTGTTTGTAGGGCTCCTGTCGCCCAAGTTTGGAAGAAAAATGAAAAAAATGTGTCAGATTTCTGTCGCCCAAGTTTGGCAGACAAATTAAAAGTATTTGTAGGGCTCCTGTCGCCAAAGTTTGGCAGACAAATTAAAAGTATTTGTAGGGCTCCTGTCGCCAAAGTTTGGCAGAAAAATGAAAAAAATGTGTCAGATTTCTGTCACCGAAGTTTGGCAGACAAATTAAAAGTATTTGTAGATCTCCTGTCGCCCAAGTTTCGAAGAAAAATGAAAAAAATGTGTCAGATTTCTGTCGCCCAAGTTTGGCAGACAAATTAAAAGTATTTGTAGGGCTGCTGTCGCCCAAGTTTGGCAGAAAAATGACAAAAATGTGTCAGATTTATGTCGCCCAAGTTTGGCAGAAAATGAAAAAAATGTGTCAGATTTCTGTCGCCCAAGTTTGGCAGACAAATTAAAAGTATTTGTAGGGCTCCTGTCGCCCCAGTTTGGCAGAAAAATGAAAAAAATGTGTCAGATTTATGTCGCCCAATTTTGGCAGACAAATTAAAAGTATTTGAAGGGCTCCTATCGCCCAAGTTTGGCAGAAAAATGAAAAAAATGTGTCAGATTTCTGTCGCCCAAGTTTGGCAGACAAATTAAAAGTATTTGTAGGGCTCCTGTCGCCCAAGTTTGGCAGAAAAATGAAAAAAATGTGTCAGATTTCTGTCGCCCAAGTTTGGCAGACAAATTAAAAGTGTTTGTAGGGCTCCTGTCGCCCAAGTTTGGAAGAAAAATGACAAAAATGTGTCAGATTTATGTCGCCCAAGTTTGGCAGACAAATTAAAAGTATTTGTGGGGCTCCTGTCGCCCAAGTTTGGCAGAAAAATGAAAAAAATGTGTCAGATTTCTGTCGCCCAAGTTTGGCAGACAAATTTAAAGTGTTTGTAGGGCTCCTGTCGCCCAAGTTTGGAAGAAAAATGAAAAAAATGTGTCAGATTTCTGTCGCCCAAGTTTGGCAGACAAATTAAAAGTATTTGTAGGGCTCCTGTCGCCCAAGTTTGGCAGAAAAATGAAAAAAATGTGTCAGATTTCTGTCGCCCAAGTTTGGCAGACAAATTAAAAGTATTTGTAGGGCTCCTGTCGCCCAAGTTTGGCAGAAAAATGACAAAAATGTGTCAGATTTCTGTCGCCCAAGTTTGGCAGACAAATTGAAAGTGTTTGTAGGGCTCCTGTCGCCCAAGTTTGGAAGAAAAATGAAAAAAATGTGTCAGATTTCTGTCGCCCAAGTTTGGCAGACAAATTAGAAGTATTTGTAGGGCTCCTGTCGCCAAAGTTTGGCAGAAAAATGAAAAAAATGTGTCAGATTTCTGTCGCCGAAGTTTGGCAGACAAATTAAAAGTGTTTGTAGGGCTCCTGTCGCCCAAGTTTGGAAGAAAAATGAAAAAAATGTGTCAGATTTCTGTCGCCCAAGTTTGGCAGACAAATTAAAAGTATTTGTAGGGCTCCTGTCGTCCAAGTTTGGCAGAAAAATAACAAAAATGTGTCAGATTTATGTCGCCCAAGTTTGGCAGACAAATTAAAAGTATTTGTAGGGCTCCTGTCGCCCAAGTTTGGCAGAAAAATGAAAAAAATGTGTCAGATTTCTGTCGCCCAAGTTTGGCAGACAAATTAAAAGTATTTGTAAGGCTCCTGTCGCCCAAGTTTGGCAGAAAAATGAAAAAAATGTGTCAGATTTCTGTCGCCCAAGTTTGGCAGACAAATTAAAAGTGTTTGTAGGGCTCCTGTCGCCCAAGTTTGGAAGAAAAATGAAAAAAATGTGTCAGATTTCTGTCGCCCAAGTTTGGCAGACAAATTAAAAGTATTTGTAGGGCTCCTGTCGCCCAAGTTTGGCAGAAAAATAACAAAAATGTGTCTGATTTATGTCGCCCAAGTTTGGCAGACAAATTAAAAGTATTTGAAGCGCTCCTGTCGCCCAAGTTTGGCAGAAAAATGAAAAAAATGTGTCAGATTTCTGTCGCCCAAGTTTGGCAGACAAATTAAAAGTATTTGTAGGGCTCCTGTCGCCCAAGTTTGGCAGAAAAATGAAAAAAATGTGTCAGATTTATGTCGCCCAATTTTGGCAGACAAATTAAAAGTATTTGAAGGGCTGCTGTCGCCAAAGTTTGGCAGAAAAATGAAAAAAATGTGTCAGATTTCTGTCGCCCAAGTTTGGCAGACAAATTAAAAGTATTTGTAGGGCTCCTGTCGCCCAAGTTTGGCAGAAAAATGAAAAAAATGTGTCAGATTTCTGTCGCCCAAGTTTGGCAGACAAATTAAAAGTGTTTGTAGGGCTCCTGTCGCCCAAGTTTGGAAGAAAAATGACAAAAATGTGTCAGATTTATGTCGCCCAAGTTTGGCAGACAAATTAAAAGTATTTGTGGGGCTCCTGTCGCCCAAGTTTGGCAGAAAAATGAAAAAAATGTGTCAGATTTCTGTCGCCCAAGTTTGGCAGACAAATTTAAAGTGTTTGTAGGGCTCCTGTCGCCCAAGTTTGGAAGAAAAATGAAAAAAATGTGTCAGATTTCTGTCTCCCAAGTTTGGCAGACAAATTAAAAGTATTTGTAGGGCTCTTGTCGCACAAGTTTGGCAGAAAAATGAAAAAAATGTGTCAGATTTCTGTCGCCCAAGTTTGGGAGACAAATTAAAAGTATTTGTAGGGCTCCTGTCGCCCAAGTTTGGCAGACATATTTAAAGTGTTTGTAGGGCTCCTGTCGCCAAGTTTGGAAGAAAAATGAAAAAAATGTGTCAGATTTCTTTCGCCCAAGTTTGGCAGACAAATTAAAAGTATTTGTAGGGCTCCTGTCGCCCAAGTTTCGCAGAAAAATGAAAAAAATGTGTCAGATTTTTTTCGCCCAAGTTTGGCAGATCAATGAAAAGTGTTTGTAGGTCTCCTGTCCCCCAAGTTTGGCAGAAACATGAAAAAAATTTGTCAGATTTCTGTCGCCCAAATTTGGCAGACAAATTTAAAGTATTTGTAGGGCTCCTGTCGCCCAAGTTTGAAAGAAAAATGAAAAAAATGTGTCAGATTTCTGTCGCCCAAGTTTGGCAGACAAATTAAAAGTGTTTGTAGGGCTCCTGTCGCCAAGTTTGGCAGAAAAATGAAAAAAATGTGTCAGATTTCTGTCGCCCAAGTTTGGCAGACAAATTTAAAGTATTTGTAGGGCTCCTGTCGCCCAAGTTTGGAAGAAAAATGAAAAAAATGTGTCAGATTCTGTCGCCCAAGTTTGGCAGACAAATTAAAAGTATTTGTAGGGCTCCTGTCGCCCAAGTTTGGCAGAAAAATGAAAAAAATGTGTCAGATTTCTGTCGCCCAAGTTTGGCAGACAAATTAAAAGTGTTTCTAGGGCTCCTATCGCCCAAGTTTGGCAGACAAATTAAAAGTATTTGTTGGGCTCCTGTCGCCCAAGTTTGGCAGAAAAATGACAAAAATGTGTCAGATTTCTGTCGCCCAAGTTTGGCAGACAAATTAAAAGTATTTGTAGGGCTCCTGTCGCCCAAGTTTGGCAGACAAATTAAAAGTGTTTGTAGGGCTCCTGTCGCCCAAGTTCGGAAGAAAAATGAAAAAAATGTGTCAGATTTCTGTCGCCCAAGTTTGGCGGACGAATTAAAAGTATTTGTAGGGCTCCTGTCGTCCAAGTTTTGGCAGAAAAATAACAAAAATGTGTCAGATTTCTGTCGCCCAAGTTTGGCAGACAAATTAAAAGTATTTGAAGGGCTCCTGTTGCCCAAGTTTGGCTGAAAAATGAAAAAAATGTGTCAGATTTCTGTCGCCCAAGTTTGGCAGACAAATTAAAAGTATTTGTAGGGCTCCTGTCGCCCAAGTTTGGCAGAAAAATAACAAAAATGTGTCAGATTTATGTCGCCCAAGTTTGGCAGACAAATTAAAAGTATTTGTTGGGCTCCTGTCGCCCAAGTTTGGCAGAAAAATGACAAAAATGTGTCAGATTTCTGTCGCCAAAGTTTGGCGGACAAATTAAAAGTGTTTGTAGGGCTCCTGTCGTCCAAGTTTGGCAGACAAATTAAAAGTATTTGAAGGGCTCCTGTCGCCCAAGTTTGGCAGAAAAATGAAAAAAATGTGTCAGATTTCTGTCGCCCAAGTTTGGCAGACAAATTAAAAGTATTTGTAGGGCTCCTGTCGCCCAAGTTTGGCAGAAAAATGAAAAAAATGTGTCAGATTTATGTCGCCCAAGTTTGGCAGACGAATTAAAAGTATTTGTAGGGCTCCTGTCGTCCAAGTTTGGCAGAAAAATAACAAAAATGTGTCAGATTTCTGTCGCCCAAGTTTGGCAGACAAATTAAAAGTATTTGTAGGGCTCCTGTCGTCCAAGTTTGGAAGAAAAATGAAAAAAATGTGTCAGATTTATGTCGCCCAAGTTTGGCAGACAAATTAAAAGTATTTGTAGGGCTCCTGTCGCCCAAGTTTGGCAGAAAAATGAAAAAAATGTGTCAGATTTCTGTCGCCCAAGTTTGGCAGACAAATTAAAAGTATTTGAAGCGCTCCTGTCGCCCAAGTTTGGCAGAAAAATGAAAAAAATGTGTCAGATTTCTGTCGCCCAAGTTTGGCAGACAAATTAAAAGTATTTGTAGGGCTCCTGTCGCCCAAGTTTGGCAGAAAAATGAAAAAAATGTGTCAGATTTGTGTCGCCCAATTTTGGCAGACAAATTAAAAGTATTTGAAGGGCTGCTGTCGCCAAAGTTTGGCAGAAAAATGAAAAAAATGTGTCAGATTTCTGTCGCCCAAGTTTGGCAGACAAATTAAAAGTATTTGTAGGGCTCCTGTCGCCCAAGTTTGGCAGAAAAATGAAAAAAATGTGTCAGATTTCTGTCGCCCAAGTTTGGCAGACAAATTAAAAGTATTTGAAGCGCTCCTGTCGCCCAAGTTTGGCAGAAAAATGAAAAAAATGTGTCAGATTTCTGTCGCCCAAGTTTGGCAGACAAATTAAAAGTATTTGTAGGGCTCCTGTCGCCCAAGTTTGGCAGACAAATTAAAAGTGTTTGTAGGGCTCCTGTCGCCCAAGTTCGGAAGAAAAATGAAAAAAATGTGTCAGATTTCTGTCGCCCAAGTTTGGCGGACGAATTAAAAGTATTTGTAGGGCTCCTGTCGTCCAAGTTTGGCAGAAAAATAACAAAAATGTGTCAGATTTCTGTCGCCCAAGTTTGGCAGACAAATTAAAAGTATTTGAAGGGCTCCTGTTGCCCAAGTTTGGCTGAAAAATGAAAAAAATGTGTCAGATTTCTGTCGCCCAAGTTTGGCAGACAAATTAAAAGTATTTGTAGGGCTCCTGTCGCCCAAGTTTGGCAGAAAAATAACAAAAATGTGTCAGATTTATGTCGCCCAAGTTTGGCAGACAAATTAAAAGTATTTGTTGGGCTCCTGTCGCCCAAGTTTGGCAGAAAAATGACAAAAATGTGTCAGATTTCTGTCGCCAAAGTTTGGCGGACAAATTAAAAGTGTTTGTAGGGCTCCTGTCGTCCAAGTTTGGCAGACAAATTAAAAGTATTTGAAGGGCTCCTGTCGCCCAAGTTTGGCAGAAAAATGAAAAAAATGTGTCAGATTTCTGTCGCCCAAGTTTGGCAGACAAATTAAAAGTATTTGTAGGGCTCCTGTCGCCCAAGTTTGGCAGAAAAATGAAAAAAATGTGTCAGATTTATGTCGCCCAAGTTTGGCAGACGAATTAAAAGTATTTGTAGGGCTCCTGTCGTCCAAGTTTGGCAGAAAAATAACAAAAATGTGTCAGATTTCTGTCGCCCAAGTTTGGCAGACAAATTAAAAGTATTTGTAGGGCTCCTGTCGTCCAAGTTTGGAAGAAAAATGAAAAAAATGTGTCAGATTTATGTCGCCCAAGTTTGGCAGACAAATTAAAAGTATTTGTAGGGCTCCTGTCGCCCAAGTTTGGCAGAAAAATGAAAAAAATGTGTCAGATTTCTGTCGCCCAAGTTTGGCAGACAAATTAAAAGTATTTGAAGGGCTGCTGTCGCCAAAGTTTGGCAGAAAAATGAAAAAAATGTGTCAGATTTCTGTCGCCCAAGTTTGGCAGACAAATTAAAAGTATTTGTAAGGCTCCTGTCGCCCAAGTTTGGCAGAAAAATGAAAAAAATGTGTCAGATTTCTGTCGCCCAAGTTTGGCAGACAAATTAAAAGTGTTTGTAGGGCTCCTGTCGCCCAAGTTTGGAAGAAAAATGAAAAAAATGTGTCAGATTTCTGTCGCCCAAGTTTGGCAGACAAATTAAAAGTATTTGTAGGGCTCCTGTCGCCCAAGTTTGGCAGAAAAATAACAAAAATGTGTCAGATTTATGTCGCCCAAGTTTGGCAGACAAATTAAAAGTATTTGAAGCGCTCCTGTCGCCCAAGTTTGGCAGAAAAATGAAAAAAATGTGTCAGATTTCTGTCGCCCAAGTTTGGCAGACAAATTAAAAGTATTTGTAGGGCTCCTGTCGCCCAAGTTTGGCAGAAAAATGAAAAAAATGTGTCAGATTTGTGTCGCCCAATTTTGGCAGACAAATTAAAAGTATTTGAAGGGCTGCTGTCGCCAAAGTTTGGCAGAAAAATGAAAAAAATGTGTCAGATTTCTGTCGCCCAAGTTTGGCAGACAAATTAAAAGTATTTGTAGGGCTCCTGTCGCCCAAGTTTGGCAGAAAAATGAAAAAAATGTGTCAGATTTCTGTCGCCCAAGTTTGGCAGACAAATTAAAAGTGTTTGTAGGGCTCCTGTCGCCCAAGTTTGGAAGAAAAATGACAAAAATGTGTCAGATTTCTGTCGCCCAAGTTTGGCAGACAAATTAAAAGTATTTGTGGGGCTCCTGTCGCCCAAGTTTGGCAGAAAAATGAAAAAAATGTGTCAGATTTCTGTCGCCCAAGTTTGGCAGACAAATTTAAAGTGTTTGTAGGGCTCCTGTCGCCCAAGTTTGGAAGAAAAATGAAAAAAATGTGTCAGATTTCTGTCTCGCAAGTTTGGCAGACAAATTAAAAGTATTTGTAGGGCTCCTGTCGCACAAGTTTGGCAGAAAAATGAAAAAAATGTGTCAGATTTCTGTCGCCCAAGTTTGGGAGACAAATTAAAAGTATTTGTAGGGCTCCTGTCGCCCAAGTTTGGCAGACATATTTAAAGTGTTTGTAGGGCTCCTGTCGCCAAGTTTGGAAGAAAAATGAAAAAAATGTGTCAGATTTCTTTCGCCCAAGTTTGGCAGACAAATTAAAAGTATTTGTAGGGCTCCTGTCGCCCAAGTTTCGCAGAAAAATGAAAAAAATGTGTCAGATTTTTTTCGCCCAAGTTTGGCAGATCAATGAAAAGTGTTTGTAGGTCTCCTGTCCCCCAAGTTTGGCAGAAACATGAAAAAAATTTGTCAGATTTCTGTCGCCCAAATTTGGCAGACAAATTTAAAGTATTTGTAGGGCTCCTGTCGCCCAAGTTTGAAAGAAAAATGAAAAAAATGTGTCAGATTTCTGTCGCCCAAGTTTGGCAGACAAATTAAAAGTGTTTGTAGGGCTCCTGTCGCCAAGTTTGGCAGAAAAATGAAAAAAATGTGTCAGATTTCTGTCGCCCAAGTTTGGCAGACAAATTTAAAGTATTTGTAGGGCTCCTGTCGCCCAAGTTTGGAAGAAAAATGAAAAAAATGTGTCAGATTCTGTCGCCCAAGTTTGGCAGACAAAATAAAAGTATTTGTAGGGCTCCTGTCGCCCAAGTTTGGCAGAAAAATGAAAAAAATGTGTCAGATTTCTGTCGCCCAAGTTTGGCAGACAAATTAAAAGTGTTTCTAGGGCTCCTATCGCCCAAGTTTGGCAGACAAATTAAAAGTATTTGTTGGGCTCCTGTCGCCCAAGTTTGGCAGAAAAATGACAAAAATGTGTCAGATTTCTGTCGCCCAAGTTTGGCAGACAAATTAAAAGTATTTGTAGGGCTCCTGTCGCCCAAGTTTGGCAGACAAATTAAAAGTGTTTGTAGGGCTCCTGTCGCCCAAGTTCGGAAGAAAAATGAAAAAAATGTGTCAGATATCTGTCGCCCAAGTTTGGCGGACGAATTAAAAGTATTTGTAAGGCTCCTGTCGTCCAAGTTTGGCAGAAAAATAACAAAAATGTGTCAGATTTCTGTCACCCAAGTTTGGCAGACAAATTAAAAGTATTTGAAGGGCTCCTGTTGCCCAAGTTTGGCTGAAAAATGAAAAAAATGTGTCAGATTTCTGTCGCCCAAGTTTGGCAGACAAATTAAAAGTATTTGTAGGGCTCCTGTCGCCCAAGTTTGGCAGAAAAATAACAAAAATGTGTCAGATTTATGTCGCCCAAGTTTGGCAGACAAATTAAAAGTATTTGTTGGGCTCCTGTCGCCCAAGTTTGGCAGAAAAATGACAAAAATGTGTCAGATTTCTGTCGCCAAAGTTTGGCAGACAAATTAAAAGTATTTGTAGGGCTCCTGTCGCCCAAGTTTGGCAGACAAATTAAAAGTATTTGAAGGGCTCCTGTCGCCCAAGTTTGGCAGAAAAATGAAAAAAATGTGTCAGATTTCTGTCGCCCAAGTTTGGCAGACAAATTAAAAGTATTTGTAGGGCTCCTGTCGCCCAAGTTTGGCAGAAAAATGAAAAAAATGTGTCAGATTTATGTCGCCCAAGTTTGGCAGACGAATTAAAAGTATTTGTAGGGCTCCTGTCGTCCAAGTTTGGCAGAAAAATAACAAAAATGTGTCACATTTTTGTCGCCCAAGTTTGGCAGACAAATTAAAAGTATTTGTAGGGCTCCTGTCGTCCAAGTTTGGAAGAAAAATGAAAAAAATGTGTCAGATTTCTGTCGCCCAAGTTTGGCAGACAAATTAAAAGTGTTTGTAGGGCTCCTATCGCCCAAGTTTGGCTGAAAAATGAAAAAATGTGTCAGATTTCTGTCGCCCAAGTTTGGCAGACAAATTAAAAGTGTTTGTAGGGCTCCTGTCGCCCAAGTTTGGAAGAAAAATGAAAAAAATGTGTCAGATTTCTGTCGCTTAAGTTTGGCAGACAAATTAAAAGTATTTGTAGGGCTCCTGTCGCACAAGTTTGGCAGAAAAATGAAAAAAATGTGTCAGATTTCTGTCGCCCAAGTTTGGCAGACAAATTAAAAGTATTTGTAGGGCTCCTGTCGCCCAAGTTTGGCAGAAAAATGAAAAAAATGTGTCAGATTTCTGTCGCCCAAGTTTGGCAGACAAATTAAAAGTGTTTCTAGGGCTCCTATCGCCCAAGTTTGGCAGAAAAATAACAAAAATGTGTCAGATTTATGTCGCCCAAGTTTGGCAGACAAATTAAAAGTATTTGTTGGGCTCCTGTCGCCCAAGTTTGGCAGAAAAATGACAAAAATGTGTCAGATTTCTGTCGCCAAAGTTTGGCAGACAAATTAAAAGTATTTGTAGGGCTCCTGTCGCCCAAGTTTGGCAGAAAAATGAAAAAAATGTGTCAGATTTCTGTCGCCCAAGTTTGGCAGACAAATTAAAAGTGTTTGTAGGGCTCCTGTCGCCCAAGTTCGGAAAAAAAATGAAAAAAATGTGTCAGATTTCTGTCGCCCAAGTTTGGCGGACAAATTAAAAGTGTTTGTAGGGCTCCTGTCGTCCAAGTTTGGCAGAAAAATAACAAAAATGTGTCAGATTTCTGTCGCCCAAGTTTGGCAGACAAATTAAAAGTATTTGAAGGGCTCCTGTCGCCCAAGTTTGGCAGAAAAATGAAAAAAATGTGTCAGATTTCTGTCGCCCAAGTTTGGCAGACAAATTAAAAGTATTTGTAGGGCTCCTGTCGCCCAAGTTTGGCAGAAAAATGAAAAAAATGTGTCAGATTTATGTCGCCCAAGTTTGGCAGACAAATTAAAAGTATTTGAAGGGCTCCTGTCGCCCAAGTTTGGCAGAAAAATGAAAAAAATGTGTCAGATTTCTGTCGCCCAAGTTTGGCAGACAAATTAAAAGTATTTGTAGGGCTCCTGTCGTCCAAGTTTGGAAGAAAAATGAAAAAAATGTGTCAGATTTCTGTCGCCCAAGTTTGGCAGACAAATTAAAAGTGTTTGTAGGGCTCCTATCGCCCAAGTTTGGCTGAAAAATGAAAAAATGTGTCAGATTTCTGTCGCCCAAGTTTGGCGGACAAATTAAAAGTATTTGTAGGGCTCCTGTCGCGAAAGTTTGGCAGAAAAATGAAAAAAATGTGTCAGATTTCTGTCGCCCAAGATTGGCAGACAAATTAAAAGTGTTTGTAGGGCTCCTATCGCCCAAGTTCGGCTAAAAAATGAAAAAAATGTGTCAGATTTCTGTCTCCCAAGTTTGCAGACAAATTAAAAGTATTTGTTGGGCTCCTATCGCCCAAGTTTGGCAGAAAAATGAGAAAATGTGTCAGATTTCTGTCGCCCAAGTTTGGCGGACAAATTAAAAGTATTTGTAGGGCTCCTGTCGCCGAAGTTTGGCAGAAAAATAACAAAAATGTGTCAGATTTATGTCGCCCAAGTTTGGCAGACAAATTAAAAGTATTTGAAGGGCTCCTGTCGCCCAAGTTTGGCAGAAAAATGAACAAAATGTGTCAGATATCTGTCTCCCAAGGTTGCAGACAAATTAAAAGTATTTGTTGGGCTCCTGTCGCCTAAGTTTGGCATAAAAATGACAAAAATGTGTCAGATTTCTGTCGCCCAAGTTTGGCAGACAAATTAAAGGTATTTTTAGGGCTCCTGTCGCCCAAGTTTGGCAGAAAAATAACAAAAATGTGTCAGATTTCTGTCGCCCAAGTTTGGCAGACAAATTAAAAGTATTTGAAGGGCTCCTGTCGCCCAAGTTTGGCAGAAAAATGAAAAAAATGTGTCAGATTTCTGTCGCCCAAGTTTGGCAGACAAATTAAAAGTATTTGTAGGGCTCCTGTCGCCGAAGTTTGGCAGAAAAATAACAAAAATGTGTCAGATTTATGTCGCCCAAGTTTGGCAGACAAATTAAAAGTATTTGAAGGGCTCCTGTCGCCCAAGTTTGGCAGAAAAATGAAAAAAATGTGTCAGATATCTGTCTCCCAAGTTTGCAGACAAATTAAAAGTATTTGTTGGGCTCCTGTCGCCTAAGTTTGGCATAAAAATGACAAAAATGTGTCAGATTTCTGTCGCCCAAGTTTGGCAGACAAATTAAAGGTATTTTTAGGGCTCCTGTCGCCCAAGTTTGGCAGAAACATGAAAAAAATGTGTCAGATTTCTGTCGCCCAAGTTTGGCAGACAAATTAAAAGTGTTTGTAGGGCTCCTGTCGCCCAAGTTTGGAAGAAAAAGGAAAAAAATGTGTCAGATTTCTGTCGCTTAAGTTTGGCAGACAAATTAAAAGTATGTGTAGAGCTCCTGTCGCCCAAGTTTGGCAGAAAAATAACAAAAATGTGTCAGATTTATGTCGCCCAAGTTTGGCAGACAAATTAAAATATTTGTAGGGCTCCTGTCGCCCAAGTTTGGAAGAAAAATGAAAAAAATGTGTCAGATTTCTGTCGCCCAAGTTTGGCAGACAAATTAAAAGTATTTGTAGGGCTCCTGTCGCCCAAGGTTGGCAGAAAAATGAAAAAAATGTGTCAGATTTCTGTCGCCCAAGTTTGGCAGACAAATTAAAAGTATTTGTAGGGCTCCTGTCGCCCAAGTTTGGCAGAAAAATGAAAAAAATGTGTCAGATTTCTGTCGCCCAAGTTTGGCAGACAAATTAAAAGTGTTTGTAGGGCTCCTGTCGCCCAAGTTTGGAAGAAAAATGACAAAAATGTGTCAGATTTATGTCGCCCAAGTTTGGCAGACAAATTAAAAGTATTTGTAGGGCTCCTGTCGCCCAAGTTTGGCAGAAAAATAACAAAAATGTGTCAGATTTATGTCGCCCAAGTTTGGCAGACAAATTAAAAGTATTTGTAGGGCTCCTGTCGCCCAAGTTTGACAGAAAAATGAAAAAAATGTGTCAGATTTCTGTCGCCCAAGTTTGGCAGACAAATTAAAAGTGTTTGTAGGGCTCCTGTCGCCCAAGTTTGGAAGAAAAATGAAAAAAATGTGTCAGATTTCTGTCGCCCAAGTTTGGCAGAGAAATTAAAAGTATTTGTAGGGCTCCTGTCGTCCAAGTTTGGCAGAAAAATAACAAAAATGTGTCAGATTTATGTCGCCCAATTTTGGCAGACAAATTAAAAGTATTTGAAGGGCTCCTGTCGCCCAAGTTTGGCAGAAAAATGAAAAAAATGTTTCAGATTTCTGTCGCCCAAGTTTGGCAGGCAAATTAAAAGTATTTGTAGGGCTCCTGTCGCCCAAGTTTGGCAGAAAAATGAAAAAAATGTGTCAGATTTCTGTCGCCCAAGTTTGGCAGACAAATTAAAAGTATTTGTAGGGCTCCTGTCGCCCAAGTTTGGCAGAAAAATGAAAAAAATGTGTCAGATTTCTGTCGGCCAAGTTTGGCAGACAAATTAAAAGTGTTTGTAGGGCTCCTGTCGCCCAAGTTTGGAAGAAAAATGAAAAAAATGTGTCAGATTTCTGTCGCCCAAGTTTGGCAGACAAATTAAAAGTATTTGTAGGGCTCCTGTCGCCCAAGTTTGGCAGAAAAATAACAAAAATGTGTCAGATTTATGTCGCCCAAGTTTGGCAGACAAATTAAAAGTATTTGAAGGGCTCCTGTCGCCCAAGTTTGGCAGACAAATTAAAAGTATTTGTAGGGCTCCTGGCGCCCAAGTTTGGCAGAAAAATGAAAAAAATGTGTCAGATTTATGTCGCCCAATTTTGGCAGACAAATTAAAAGTATTTGAAGGGCTGCTGTCGCCCAAGTTTGGCAGAAAAATGAAAAAAATGTGTCAGATTTCTGTCGCCCAAGTTTGGCAGACAAATTAAAAGTGTTTGTAGGGCTCCTGTCGCCCAAGTTGGGAAGAAAAATGACAAAAATGTGTCAGATTTATGTCGCCCAAGTTTGGCAGACAAATTAAAAGTATTTGTGGGGCTCCTGTCGCCCAAGTTTGGCAGAAAAATGAAAAAAATGTGTCAGATTTCTGTCGCCCAAGTTTGGCAGACAAATTAAAAGTATTTGTAGGGCTGCTGTCGCACAAGTTTGGCAGAAAAATGAAAAAAATGTGTCAGATTTGTGTCGCCCAAGTTTGGCAGACAAATTAAAAGTGTTTGTAGGGCTCCTGTCGCCCAAGTTTGGAAGAAAAATGAAAAAAATGTGTCAGATTTCTGTCGCCCAAGTTTGGCAGACAAATTAAAAGTATTTGTAGGGCTCCTGTCGTCCAAGTTTGGCAGAAAAATAACAAAAATGTGTCAGATTTATGTCGCCCAATTTTGGCAGACAAATTAAAAGTATTTGAAGGGCTCCTGTCGCCCAAGTTTGGCAGAAAAATGAAAAAAATGTGTCAGATTTCTGTCGCCCAAGTTTGGCAGGCAAATTAAAAGTATTTGTAGGGCTCCTGTCGCCCAAGTTTGGCAGAAAAATGAAAAAAATGTGTCAGATTTCTGTCGCCCAAGTTTGGCAGACAAATTAAAAGTATTTGTAGGGCTCCTGTCGCCCAAGTTTGGCAGAAAAATGAAAAAAATGTGTCAGATTTCTGTCGCCCAAGTTTGGCAGACAAATTAAAAGTGTTTGTAGGGCTCCTGTCGCCCAAGTTGGGAAGAAAAATGACAAAAATGTGTCAGATTTATGTCGCCCAAGTTTGGCAGACAAATTAAAAGTATTTGTGGGGCTCCTGTCGCCCAAGTTTGGCAGAAAAATGAAAAAAATGTGTCAGATTTCTGTCGCCCAAGTTTGGCAGACAAATTAAAAGTATTTGTAGGGCTGCTGTCGCACAAGTTTGGCAGAAAAATGAAAAAAATGTGTCAGATTTGTGTCGCCCAAGTTTGGCAGACAAATTAAAAGTATTTGAAGGGCTCCTGTCGCCCAAGTTTGGCAGAAACATGAAAAAAATGTGTCAGATTTCTGTCGCCCAAGTTTGGCAGACAAATTAAAAGTGTTTGTAGGGCTCCTGTCGCCCAAGTTTGGAAGAAAAAGGAAAAAAATGTGTCAGATTTCTGTCGCTGTCGCCGAAGTTTGGCAGAAAAATAAGAAAAATGTGTCAGATTTATGTCGCCCAAGTTTGGCAGACAAATTAAAAGTATTTGAAGGGCTCCTGTCGCCCAAGTTTGGCAGAAAAATGAAAAAAATGTGTCAGATTTCTGTCGCCCAAGTTTGGCAGACAAATTAAAAGTGTTTGTAGGGCTCCTGTCGCCCAAGTTTAGAAGAAAAATGAAAAAAATGTGTCAGATTTCTGTCGCTTAAGTTTGGCAGACAAATTAAAAGTATGTGTAGGGCTCCTGTCGCCCAAGTTTGGCAGAAAAATAACAAAAATGTGTCAGATTTCTGTCGCCCAAGTTTGGCAGACAAATTAAAAGTATTTGAAGGGCTCCTGTCGCCCAAGTTTGGCAGAAAAATGAAAAAAATGTGTCAGATTTCTGTCGCCCAAGTTTGGCAGACAAATTAAAAGTATTTGTAGGGCTCCTGTCGCCGAAGTTTGGCAGAAAAATAACAAAAATGTGTCAGATTCATGTCGCCCAAGTTTGGCAGACAAATTAAAAGTATTTGAAGGGCTCCTGTCGCCCAAGTTTGGCAGAAAAATGAAAAAAATGTGTCAGATATCTGTCTCCCAAGTTTGCAGACAAATTAAAAGTATTTGTTGGGCTCCTGTCGCCTAAGTTTGGCATAAAAATGACAAAAATGTGTCAGATTTCTGTCGCCCAAGTTTGGCAGACAAATTAAAGGTATTTTTAGGGCTCCTGTCGCCCAAGTTTGGCAGAAACATGAAAAAAATGTGTCAGATTTCTGTCGCCCAAGTTTGGCAGACAAATTAAAAGTGTTTGTAGGGCTCCTGTCGCCCAAGTTTGGAAGAAAAATGAAAAAAATGTGTCAGATTTCTGTCGCCCAAGTTTGGCAGACAAATTAAAAGTATTTGAAGGGCTCCTGTCGCCCAAGTTTGGCAGAAAAATGAAAAAAATGTGTCAGATATCTGTCTCCCAAGTTTGCAGACAAATTAAAAGTATTTGTTGGGCTCCTGTCGCCTAAGTTTGGCATAAAAATGACAAAAATGTGTCAGATTTCTGTCGCCCAAGTTTGGCAGACAAATTAAAGGTATTTTTAGGGCTCCTGTCGCCCAAGTTTGGCAGAAACATGAAAAAAATGTGTCAGATTTCTGTCGCCCAAGTTTGGCAGACAAATTAAAAGTATGTGTAGGGCTCCTGTCGCCCAAGTTTGGCAGAAAAATAACAAAAATGTGTCAGATTTCTGTCGCCCAAGTTTGGCAGACAAATTAAAAGTATTTGAAGGGCTCCTGTCGCCCAAGTTTGGCAGAAAAATGACAAAAATGTGTCAGATTTATGTCGCCCAAGTTTGGCAGACAAATTAAAAGTATTTGTGGGGCTCCTGTCGCCCAAGTTTGGCAGAAAAATGAAAAAAATGTGTCAGATTTCTGTCGCCCAAGTTTGGCAGACAAATTAAAAGTTTTTGTAGGGCTGCTGTCGCACAAGTTTGGCAGAAAAATGAAAAAAATGTGTCAGATTTGTGTCGCCCAAGTTTGGCAGACAAATTAAAAGTATTTGAAGGGCTCCTGTCGCCCAAGTTTGGCAGAAACATGAAAAAAATGTGTCAGATTTCTGTCGCCCAAGTTTGGCAGACAAATTAAAAGTGTTTGTAGGGCTCCTGTCGCCCAAGTTTGGAAGAAAAAGGAAAAAAATGTGTCAGATTTCTGTCGCTGTCGCCGAAGTTTGGCAGAAAAATAACAAAAATGTGTCAGATTTATGTCGCCCAAGTTTGGCAGACAAATTAAAAGTATTTGAAGGGCTCCTGTCGCCCAAGTTTGGCAGAAAAATGAAAAAAATGTGTCAGATTTCTGTCGCCCAAGTTTGGCAGACAAATTAAAAGTGTTTGTAGGGCTCCTGTCGCCCAAGTTTAGAAGAAAAATGAAAAAAATGTGTCAGATTTCTGTCGCTTAAGTTTGGCAGACAAATTAAAAGTATGTGTAGGGCTCCTGTCGCCCAAGTTTGGCAGAAAAATAACAAAAATGTGTCAGATTTCTGTCGCCCAAGTTTGGCAGACAAATTAAAAGTATTTGAAGGGCTCCTGTCGCCCAAGTTTGGCAGAAAAATGAAAAAAATGTGTCAGATTTCTGTCGCCCAAGTTTGGCAGACAAATTAAAAGTATTTGTAGGGCTCCTGTCGCCGAAGTTTGGCAGAAAAATAACAAAAATGTGTCAGATTCATGTCGCCCAAGTTTGGCAGACAAATTAAAAGTATTTGAAGGGCTCCTGTCGCCCAAGTTTGGCAGAAAAATGAAAAAAATGTGTCAGATATCTGTCTCCCAAGTTTGCAGACAAATTAAAAGTATTTGTTGGGCTCCTGTCGCCTAAGTTTGGCATAAAAATGACAAAAATGTGTCAGATTTCTGTCGCCCAAGTTTGGCAGACAAATTAAAGGTATTTTTAGGGCTCCTGTCGCCCAAGTTTGGCAGAAACATGAAAAAAATGTGTCAGATTTCTGTCGCCCAAGTTTGGCAGGCAAATTAAAAGTGCTTGTAGGGCTCCTGTCGCCCAAGTTTGGAAGAAAAAGGAAAAAAATGTGTCAGATTTCTGTCACCGAAGTTTGGCAGACAAATTAAAAGTATGTGTAGAGCTCCTGTCGCCCAAGTTTGGCAGAAAAATAACAAAAATGTGTCAGATTTATGTCCCCCAAGTTTGGCAGACAAATTAAAATATTTGTAGGGCTCCTGTCGCCCAAGTTTGGAAGAAAAATGAAAAAAATGTGTCAGATTTCTGTCGCCCAAGTTTGGCAGACAAATTAAAAGTATTTGTAGGGCTCCTGTCGCCCAAGGTTGGCAGAAAAATGAAAAAAATGTGTCAGATTTCTGTCGCCCAAGTTTGGCAGACAAATTAAAAGTGTTTGTAGGGCTCCTGTCGCCATGTTTGGAAGAAAAATGACAAAAATGTGTCAGATTTATGTCGCCCAAGTTTGGCAGACAAATTAAAAGTATTTGTAGGGCTCCTGTCGCCCAAGTTTGGCAGAAAAATAACAAAAATGTGTCAGATTTATGTCGCCCAAGTTTGGCAGACAAATTAAAAGTATTTGTAGGGCTCCTGTCGCCCAAGTTTGACAGAAAAATGAAAAAAATGTGTCAGATTTCTGTCGCCCAAGTTTGGCAGACAAATTAAAAGTGTTTGTAGGGCTCCTGTCGCCCAAGTTTGGAAGAAAAATGAAAAAAATGTGTCAGATTTATGTCGCCCAAGTTTGGCAGACAAATTAAAAGTATTTATAGGGCCTTTGTCGTCCAAGTTTGGCAGAAAAATAACAAAAATGTGTCAGATTTATGTCGCCCAATTTTGGCAGACAAATTAAAAGTATTTGAAGGGCTCCTGTCGCCCAAGTTTGGCAGAAAAATGAAAAAAATGTGTCAGATTTCTGTCGCCCAAGTTTGGCAGACAAATTAAAAGTATTTGTAGGGCTCCTGTCGCCCAAGTTTGGCAGAAAAATGAAAAAAATGTGTCAGATTTCTGTCGCCCAAGTTTATCAGACAAATTAAAAGTATTTGTAGGGCTCCTGTCGCCCAAGTTTGGCAGAAAAATGAAAAAAATGTGTCAGATTTCTGTCGGCCAAGTTTGGCAGACAAATTAAAAGTGTTTGTAGGGCTCCTGTCGCCCAAGTTTGGAAGAAAAATGAAAAAAATGTGTCAGATTTCTGTCGCCCAAGTTTGGCAGACAAATTAAAAGTATTTGTAGGGCTCCTGTCGCCCAAGTTTGGCAGAAAAATAACAAAAATGTGTCAGATTTATGTCGCCCAAGTTTGGCAGACAAATTAAAAGTATTTGAAGGGCTCCTGTCGCCCAAGTTTGGCAGACAAATTAAAAGTATTTGTAGGGCTCCTGGTGCCCAAGTTTGGCAGAAAAATGAAAAAAATGTGTCAGATTTATGTCGCCCAATTTTGGCAGACAAATTAAAAGTATTTGAAGGGCTGCTGTCGCCCAAGTTTGGCAGAAAAATGAAAAAAATGTGTAAGATTTCTGTCGCCCAAGTTTGGCAGACAAATTAAAAGTATTTGTAGGGCTCCTGTCGCCCAAGTTTGGCAGAAAAATGAAAAAAATGTTTCAGATTTCTGTCGCCCAAGTTTGGCAGACAAATTAAAAGTGTTTGTAGGGCTCCTGTCGCCCAAGTTGGGAAGAAAAATGACAAAAATGTGTCAGATTTATGTCGCCCAAGTTTGGCAGACAAATTAAAAGTATTTGTGGGGCTCCTGTCGCCCAAGTTTGGCAGAAAAATGAAAAAAATGTGTCAGATTTCTGTCGCCCAAGTTTGGCAGACAAATTAAAAGTATTTGTAGGGCTGCTGTCGCACAAGTTTGGCAGAAAAATGAAAAAAATGTGTCAGATTTGTGTCGCCCAAGTTTGGCAGACAAATTAAAAGTATTTGAAGGGCTCCTGTCGCCCAAGTTTGGCAGAAACATGAAAAAAATGTGTCAGATTTCTGTCGCCCAAGTTTGGCAGACAAATTAAAAGTGTTTGTAGGGCTCCTGTCGCCCAAGTTTGGAAGAAAAAGGAAAAAAAAGTGTCAGATTTCTGTCGCTGTCGCCGAAGTTTGGCAGAAAAATAACAAAAATGTGTCAGATTTATGTCGCCCAAGTTTGGCAGACAAATTAAAAGTATTTGAAGGGCTCCTGTCGCCCAAGTTTGGCAGAAAAATGAAAAAAATGTGTCAGATTTCTGTCGCCCAAGTTTGGCAGACAAATTAAAAGTGTTTGTAGGGCTCCTGTCGCCCAAGTTTAGAAGAAAAATTAAAAAAAATGTGTCAGATTTCTGTCGCTTAAGTTTGGCAGACAAATTAAAAGTATGTGTAGGGCTCCTGTCGCCCAAGTTTGGCAGAAAAATAACAAAAATGTGTCAGATTTCTGTCGCCCAAGTTTGGCAGACAAATTAAAAGTATTTGAAGGGCTCCTGTCGCCCAAGTTTGGCAGACAAATTAAAAGTGTTTGTAGGGCTCCTGTCGCCCAAGTTCGGAAGAAAAATGAAAAAAATGTGTCAGATTTCTGTCGCCCAAGTTTGGCGGACGAATTAAAAGTATTTGTAGGGCTCCTGTCGTCCAAGTTTGGCAGAAAAATAACAAAAATGTGTCAGATTTCTGTCGCCCAAGTTTGGCAGACAAATTAAAAGTATTTGAAGGGCTCCTGTTGCCCAAGTTTGGCTGAAAAATGAAAAAAATGTGTCAGATTTCTGTCGCCCAAGTTTGGCAGACAAATTAAAAGTATTTGTAGGGCTCCTGTCGCCCAAGTTTGGCAGAAAAATAACAAAAATGTGTCAGATTTATGTCGCCCAAGTTTGGCAGACAAATTAAAAGTATTTGTTGGGCTCCTGTCGCCCAAGTTTGGCAGAAAAATGACAAAAATGTGTCAGATTTCTGTCGCCAAAGTTTGGCGGACAAATTAAAAGTGTTTGTAGGGCTCCTGTCGTCCAAGTTTGGCAGACAAATTAAAAGTATTTGAAGGGCTCCTGTCGCCCAAGTTTGGCAGAAAAATGAAAAAAATGTGTCAGATTTCTGTCGCCCAAGTTTGGCAGACAAATTAAAAGTATTTGTAGGGCTCCTGTCGCCCAAGTTTGGCAGAAAAATGAAAAAAATGTGTCAGATTTATGTCGCCCAAGTTTGGCAGACGAATTAAAAGTATTTGTAGGGCTCCTGTCGTCCAAGTTTGGCAGAAAAATAACAAAAATGTGTCAGATTTCTGTCGCCCAAGTTTGGCAGACAAATTAAAAGTATTTGTAGGGCTCCTGTCGTCCAAGTTTGGAAGAAAAATGAAAAAAATGTGTCAGATTTATGTCGCCCAAGTTTGGCAGACAAATTAAAAGTATTTGTAGGGCTCCTGTCGCCCAAGTTTGGCAGAAAAATGAAAAAAATGTGTCAGATTTCTGTCGCCCAAGTTTGGCAGACAAATTAAAAGTATTTGAAGCGCTCCTGTCGCCCAAGTTTGGCAGAAAAATGAAAAAAATGTGTCAGATTTCTGTCGCCCAAGTTTGGCAGACAAATTAAAAGTATTTGTAGGGCTCCTGTCGCCCAAGTTTGGCAGAAAAATGAAAAAAATGTGTCAGATTTGTGTCGCCCAATTTTGGCAGACAAATTAAAAGTATTTGAAGGGCTGCTGTCGCCAAAGTTTGGCAGAAAAATGAAAAAAATGTGTCAGATTTCTGTCGCCCAAGTTTGGCAGACAAATTAAAAGTATTTGTAGGGCTCCTGTCGCCCAAGTTTGGCAGAAAAATGAAAAAAATGTGTCAGATTTCTGTCGCCCAAGTTTGGCAGACAAATTAAAAGTATTTGAAGCGCTCCTGTCGCCCAAGTTTGGCAGAAAAATGAAAAAAATGTGTCAGATTTCTGTCGCCCAAGTTTGGCAGACAAATTAAAAGTATTTGTAGGGCTCCTGTCGCCCAAGTTTGGCAGACAAATTAAAAGTGTTTGTAGGGCTCCTGTCGCCCAAGTTCGGAAGAAAAATGAAAAAAATGTGTCAGATTTCTGTCGCCCAAGTTTGGCGGACGAATTAAAAGTATTTGTAGGGCTCCTGTCGTCCAAGTTTGGCAGAAAAATAACAAAAATGTGTCAGATTTCTGTCGCCCAAGTTTGGCAGACAAATTAAAAGTATTTGAAGGGCTCCTGTTGCCCAAGTTTGGCTGAAAAATGAAAAAAATGTGTCAGATTTCTGTCGCCCAAGTTTGGCAGACAAATTAAAAGTATTTGTAGGGCTCCTGTCGCCCAAGTTTGGCAGAAAAATAACAAAAATGTGTCAGATTTATGTCGCCCAAGTTTGGCAGACAAATTAAAAGTATTTGTTGGGCTCCTGTCGCCCAAGTTTGGCAGAAAAATGACAAAAATGTGTCAGATTTCTGTCGCCAAAGTTTGGCGGACAAATTAAAAGTGTTTGTAGGGCTCCTGTCGTCCAAGTTTGGCAGACAAATTAAAAGTATTTGAAGGGCTCCTGTCGCCCAAGTTTGGCAGAAAAATGAAAAAAATGTGTCAGATTTCTGTCGCCCAAGTTTGGCAGACAAATTAAAAGTATTTGTAGGGCTCCTGTCGCCCAAGTTTGGCAGAAAAATGAAAAAAATGTGTCAGATTTATGTCGCCCAAGTTTGGCAGACGAATTAAAAGTATTTGTAGGGCTCCTGTCGTCCAAGTTTGGCAGAAAAATAACAAAAATGTGTCAGATTTCTGTCGCCCAAGTTTGGCAGACAAATTAAAAGTATTTGTAGGGCTCCTGTCGTCCAAGTTTGGAAGAAAAATGAAAAAAATGTGTCAGATTTATGTCGCCCAAGTTTGGCAGACAAATTAAAAGTATTTGTAGGGCTCCTGTCGCCCAAGTTTGGCAGAAAAATGAAAAAAATGTGTCAGATTTCTGTCGCCCAAGTTTGGCAGACAAATTAAAAGTATTTGAAGGGCTGCTGTCGCCAAAGTTTGGCAGAAAAATGAAAAAAATGTGTCAGATTTCTGTCGCCCAAGTTTGGCAGACAAATTAAAAGTATTTGTAAGGCTCCTGTCGCCCAAGTTTGGCAGAAAAATGAAAAAAATGTGTCAGATTTCTGTCGCCCAAGTTTGGCAGACAAATTAAAAGTGTTTGTAGGGCTCCTGTCGCCCAAGTTTGGAAGAAAAATGAAAAAAATGTGTCAGATTTCTGTCGCCCAAGTTTGGCAGACAAATTAAAAGTATTTGTAGGGCTCCTGTCGCCCAAGTTTGGCAGAAAAATAACAAAAATGTGTCAGATTTATGTCGCCCAAGTTTGGCAGACAAATTAAAAGTATTTGAAGCGCTCCTGTCGCCCAAGTTTGGCAGAAAAATGAAAAAAATGTGTCAGATTTCTGTCGCCCAAGTTTGGCAGACAAATTAAAAGTATTTGTAGGGCTCCTGTCGCCCAAGTTTGGCAGAAAAATGAAAAAAATGTGTCAGATTTGTGTCGCCCAATTTTGGCAGACAAATTAAAAGTATTTGAAGGGCTGCTGTCGCCAAAGTTTGGCAGAAAAATGAAAAAAATGTGTCAGATTTCTGTCGCCCAAGTTTGGCAGACAAATTAAAAGTATTTGTAGGGCTCCTGTCGCCCAAGTTTGGCAGAAAAATGAAAAAAATGTGTCAGATTTCTGTCGCCCAAGTTTGGCAGACAAATTAAAAGTGTTTGTAGGGCTCCTGTCGCCCAAGTTTGGAAGAAAAATGACAAAAATGTGTCAGATTTCTGTCGCCCAAGTTTGGCAGACAAATTAAAAGTATTTGTGGGGCTCCTGTCGCCCAAGTTTGGCAGAAAAATGAAAAAAATGTGTCAGATTTCTGTCGTCCAAGTTTGGCAGACAAATTTAAAGTGTTTGTAGGGCTCCTGTCGCCCAAGTTTGGAAGAAAAATGAAAAAAATGTGTCAGATTTCTGTCTCCCAAGTTTGGCAGACAAATTAAAAGTATTTGTAGGGCTCCTGTCGCACAAGTTTGGCAGAAAAATGAAAAAAATGTGTCAGATTTCTGTCGCCCAAGTTTGGGAGACAAATTAAAAGTATTTGTAGGGCTCCTGTCGCCCAAGTTTGGCAGACATATTTAAAGTGTTTGTAGGGCTCCTGTCGCCAAGTTTGGAAGAAAAATGAAAAAAATGTGTCAGATTTCTTTCGCCCAAGTTTGGCAGACAAATTAAAAGTATTTGTAGGGCTCCTGTCGCCCAAGTTTCGCAGAAAAATGAAAAAAATGTGTCAGATTTTTTTCGCCCAAGTTTGGCAGATCAATGAAAAGTGTTTGTAGGTCTCCTGTCCCCCAAGTTTGGCAGAAACATGAAAAAAATTTGTCAGATTTCTGTCGCCCAAATTTGGCAGACAAATTTAAAGTATTTGTAGGGCTCCTGTCGCCCAAGTTTGAAAGAAAAATGAAAAAAATGTGTCAGATTTCTGTCGCCCAAGTTTGGCAGACAAATTAAAAGTGTTTGTAGGGCTCCTGTCGCCAAGTTTGGCAGAAAAATGAAAAAAATGTGTCAGATTTCTGTCGCCCAAGTTTGGCAGACAAATTTAAAGTATTTGTAGGGCTCCTGTCGCCCAAGTTTGGAAGAAAAATGAAAAAAATGTGTCAGATTCTGTCGCCCAAGTTTGGCAGACAAAATAAAAGTATTTGTAGGGCTCCTGTCGCCCAAGTTTGGCAGAAAAATGAAAAAAATGTGTCAGATTTCTGTCGCCCAAGTTTGGCAGACAAATTAAAAGTGTTTCTAGGGCTCCTATCGCCCAAGTTTGGCAGACAAATTAAAAGTATTTGTTGGGCTCCTGTCGCCCAAGTTTGGCAGAAAAATGACAAAAATGTGTCAGATTTCTGTCGCCCAAGTTTGGCAGACAAATTAAAAGTATTTGTAGGGCTCCTGTCGCCCAAGTTTGGCAGACAAATTAAAAGTGTTTGTAGGGCTCCTGTCGCCCAAGTTCGGAAGAAAAATGAAAAAAATGTGTCAGATATCTGTCGCCCAAGTTTGGCGGACGAATTAAAAGTATTTGTAAGGCTCCTGTCGTCCAAGTTTGGCAGAAAAATAACAAAAATGTGTCAGATTTCTGTCACCCAAGTTTGGCAGACAAATTAAAAGTATTTGAAGGGCTCCTGTTGCCCAAGTTTGGCTGAAAAATGAAAAAAATGTGTCAGATTTCTGTCGCCCAAGTTTGGCAGACAAATTAAAAGTATTTGTAGGGCTCCTGTCGCCCAAGTTTGGCAGAAAAATAACAAAAATGTGTCAGATTTATGTCGCCCAAGTTTGGCAGACAAATTAAAAGTATTTGTTGGGCTCCTGTCGCCCAAGTTTGGCAGAAAAATGACAAAAATGTGTCAGATTTCTGTCGCCAAAGTTTGGCAGACAAATTAAAAGTATTTGTAGGGCTCCTGTCGCCCAAGTTTGGCAGAAAAATGAAAAAAATGTGTCAGATTTCTGTCGCCCAAGTTTGGCAGACAAATTAAAAGTGTTTGTAGGGCTCCTGTCGCCCAAGTTCGGAAAAAAAATGAAAAAAATGTGTCAGATTTCTGTCGCCCAAGTTTGGCGGACAAATTAAAAGTGTTTGTAGGGCTCCTGTCGTCCAAGTTTGGCAGACAAATTAAAAGTATTTGAAGGGCTCCTGTCGCCCAAGTTTGGCAGAAAAATGAAAAAAATGTGTCAGATTTCTGTCGCCCAAGTTTGGCAGACAAATTAAAAGTATTTGTAGGGCTCCTGTCGCCCAAGTTTGGCAGAAAAATGAAAAAAATGTGTCAGATTTATGTCGCCCAAGTTTGGCAGACGAATTAAAAGTATTTGTAGGGCTCCTGTCGTCCAAGTTTGGCAGAAAAATAACAAAAATGTGTCACATTTTTGTCGCCCAAGTTTGGCAGACAAATTAAAAGTATTTGTAGGGCTCCTGTCGTCCAAGTTTGGAAGAAAAATGAAAAAAATGTGTCAGATTTCTGTCGCCCAAGTTTGGCAGACAAATTAAAAGTGTTTGTAGGGCTCCTATCGCCCAAGTTTGGCTGAAAAATGAAAAAATGTGTCAGATTTCTGTCGCCCAAGTTTGGCAGACAAATTAAAAGTGTTTGTAGGGCTCCTGTCGCCCAAGTTTGGAAGAAAAATGAAAAAAATGTGTCAGATTTCTGTCGCTTAAGTTTGGCAGACAAATTAAAAGTATTTGTAGGGCTCCTGTCGCACAAGTTTGGCAGAAAAATGAAAAAAATGTGTCAGATTTCTGTCGCCCAAGTTTGGCAGACAAATTAAAAGTATTTGTAGGGCTCCTGTCGCCCAAGTTTGGCAGAAAAATGAAAAAAATGTGTCAGATTTCTGTCGCCCAAGTTTGGCAGACAAATTAAAAGTGTTTCTAGGGCTCCTATCGCCCAAGTTTGGCAGAAAAATAACAAAAATGTGTCAGATTTATGTCGCCCAAGTTTGGCAGACAAATTAAAAGTATTTGTTGGGCTCCTGTCGCCCAAGTTTGGCAGAAAAATGACAAAAATGTGTCAGATTTCTGTCGCCAAAGTTTGGCAGACAAATTAAAAGTATTTGTAGGGCTCCTGTCGCCCAAGTTTGGCAGAAAAATGAAAAAAATGTGTCAGATTTCTGTCGCCCAAGTTTGGCAGACAAATTAAAAGTGTTTGTAGGGCTCCTGTCGCCCAAGTTCGGAAAAAAAATGAAAAAAATGTGTCAGATTTCTGTCGCCCAAGTTTGGCGGACAAATTAAAAGTGTTTGTAGGGCTCCTGTCGTCCAAGTTTGGCAGAAAAATAACAAAAATGTGTCAGATTTCTGTCGCCCAAGTTTGGCAGACAAATTAAAAGTATTTGAAGGGCTCCTGTCGCCCAAGTTTGGCAGAAAAATGAAAAAAATGTGTCAGATTTCTGTCGCCCAAGTTTGGCAGACAAATTAAAAGTATTTGTAGGGCTCCTGTCGCCCAAGTTTGGCAGAAAAATGAAAAAAATGTGTCAGATTTATGTCGCCCAAGTTTGGCAGATCAATGAAAAGTGTTTGTAGGTCTCCTGTCCCCCAAGTTTGGCAGAAACATGAAAAAAATTTGTCAGATTTCTGTCGCCCAAATTTGGCAGACAAATTTAAAGTATTTGTAGGGCTCCTGTCGCCCAAGTTTGAAAGAAAAATGAAAAAAATGTGTCAGATTTCTGTCGCCCAAGTTTGGCAGACAAATTAAAAGTGTTTGTAGGGCTCCTGTCGCCAAGTTTGGCAGAAAAATGAAAAAAATGTGTCAGATTTCTGTCGCCCAAGTTTGGCAGACAAATTTAAAGTATTTGTAGGGCTCCTGTCGCCCAAGTTTGGAAGAAAAATGAAAAAAATGTGTCAGATTCTGTCGCCCAAGTTTGGCAGACAAAATAAAAGTATTTGTAGGGCTCCTGTCGCCCAAGTTTGGCAGAAAAATGAAAAAAATGTGTCAGATTTCTGTCGCCCAAGTTTGGCAGACAAATTAAAAGTGTTTCTAGGGCTCCTATCACCCAAGTTTGGCAGACAAATTAAAAGTATTTGTTGGGCTCCTGTCGCCCAAGTTTGGCAGAAAAATGACAAAAATGTGTCAGATTTCTGTCGCCCAAGTTTGGCAGACAAATTAAAAGTATTTGTAGGGCTCCTGTCGCCCAAGTTTGGCAGACAAATTAAAAGTGTTTGTAGGGCTCCTGTCGCCCAAGTTCGGAAGAAAAATGAAAAAAATGTGTCAGATATCTGTCGCCCAAGTTTGGCGGACGAATTAAAAGTATTTGTAAGGCTCCTGTCGTCCAAGTTTGGCAGAAAAATAACAAAAATGTGTCAGATTTCTGTCACCCAAGTTTGGCAGACAAATTAAAAGTATTTGAAGGGCTCCTGTTGCCCAAGTTTGGCTGAAAAATGAAAAAAATGTGTCAGATTTCTGTCGCCCAAGTTTGGCAGACAAATTAAAAGTATTTGTAGGGCTCCTGTCGCCCAAGTTTGGCAGAAAAATAACAAAAATGTGTCAGATTTATGTCGCCCAAGTTTGGCAGACAAATTAAAAGTATTTGTTGGGCTCCTGTCGCCCAAGTTTGGCAGAAAAATGACAAAAATGTGTCAGATTTCTGTCGCCAAAGTTTGGCAGACAAATTAAAAGTATTTGTAGGGCTCCTGTCGCCCAAGTTTGGCAGAAAAATGAAAAAAATGTGTCAGATTTCTGTCGCCCAAGTTTGGCAGACAAATTAAAAGTGTTTGTAGGGCTCCTGTCGCCCAAGTTCGGAAAAAAAATGAAAAAAATGTGTCAGATTTCTGTCGCCCAAGTTTGGCGGACAAATTAAAAGTGTTTGTAGGGCTCCTGTCGTCCAAGTTTGGCAGACAAATTAAAAGTATTTGAAGGGCTCCTGTCGCCCAAGTTTGGCAGAAAAATGAAAAAAATGTGTCAGATTTCTGTCGCCCAAGTTTGGCAGACAAATTAAAAGTATTTGTAGGGCTCCTGTCGCCCAAGTTTGGCAGAAAAATGAAAAAAATGTGTCAGATTTATGTCGCCCAAGTTTGGCAGACGAATTAAAAGTATTTGTAGGGCTCCTGTCGTCCAAGTTTGGCAGAAAAATAACAAAAATGTGTCACATTTTTGTCGCCCAAGTTTGGCAGACAAATTAAAAGTATTTGTAGGGCTCCTGTCGTCCAAGTTTGGAAGAAAAATGAAAAAAATGTGTCAGATTTCTGTCGCCCAAGTTTGGCAGACAAATTAAAAGTGTTTGTAGGGCTCCTATCGCCCAAGTTTGGCTGAAAAATGAAAAAATGTGTCAGATTTCTGTCGCCCAAGTTTGGCAGACAAATTAAAAGTGTTTGTAGGGCTCCTGTCGCCCAAGTTTGGAAGAAAAATGAAAAAAATGTGTCAGATTTCTGTCGCTTAAGTTTGGCAGACAAATTAAAAGTATTTGTAGGGCTCCTGTCGCACAAGTTTGGCAGAAAAATGAAAAAAATGTGTCAGATTTCTGTCGCCCAAGTTTAGCAGACAAATTAAAAGTATTTGTAGGGCTCCTGTCGCCCAAGTTTGGCAGAAAAATGAAAAAAATGTGTCAGATTTCTGTCGCCCAAGTTTGGCAGACAAATTAAAAGTGTTTCTAGGGCTCCTATCGCCCAAGTTTGGCAGAAAAATAACAAAAATGTGTCAGATTTATGTCGCCCAAGTTTGGCAGACAAATTAAAAGTATTTGTTGGGCTCCTGTCGCCCAAGTTTGGCAGAAAAATGACAAAAATGTGTCAGATTTCTGTCGCCAAAGTTTGGCAGACAAATTAAAAGTATTTGTAGGGCTCCTGTCGCCCAAGTTTGGCAGAAAAATGAAAAAAATGTGTCAGATTTCTGTCGCCCAAGTTTGGCAGACAAATTAAAAGTGTTTGTAGGGCTCCTGTCGCCCAAGTTCGGAAAAAAAATGAAAAAAATGTGTCAGATTTCTGTCGCCCAAGTTTGGCGGACAAATTAAAAGTGTTTGTAGGGCTCCTGTCGTCCAAGTTTGGCAGAAAAATAACAAAAATGTGTCAGATTTCTGTCGCCCAAGTTTGGCAGACAAATTAAAAGTATTTGAAGGGCTCCTGTCGCCCAAGTTTGGCAGAAAAATGAAAAAAATGTGTCAGATTTCTGTCGCCCAAGTTTGGCAGACAAATTAAAAGTATTTGTAGGGCTCCTGTCGCCCAAGTTTGGCAGAAAAATGAAAAAAATGTGTCAGATTTATGTCGCCCAAGTTTGGCAGACAAATTAAAAGTATTTGAAGGGCTCCTGTCGCCCAAGTTTGGCAGAAAAATGAAAAAAATGTGTCAGATTTCTGTCGCCCAAGTTTGGCAGACAAATTAAAAGTATTTGTAGGGCTCCTGTCGTCCAAGTTTGGAAGAAAAATGAAAAAAATGTGTCAGATTTCTGTCGCCCAAGTTTGGCAGACAAATTAAAAGTGTTTGTAGGGCTCCTATCGCCCAAGTTTGGCTGAAAAATGAAAAAATGTGTCAGATTTCTGTCGCCCAAGTTTGGCGGACAAATTAAAAGTATTTGTAGGGCTCCTGTCGCGAAAGTTTGGCAGAAAAATGAAAAAAATGTGTCAGATTTCTGTCGCCCAAGATTGGCAGACAAATTAAAAGTGTTTGTAGGGCTCCTATCGCCCAAGTTCGGCTAAAAAATGAAAAAAATGTGTCAGATTTCTGTCTCCCAAGTTTGCAGACAAATTAAAAGTATTTGTTGGGCTCCTATCGCCCAAGTTTGGCAGAAAAATGAGAAAATGTGTCAGATTTCTGTCGCCCAAGTTTGGCGGACAAATTAAAAGTATTTGTAGGGCTCCTGTCGCCGAAGTTTGGCAGAAAAATAACAAAAATGTGTCAGATTTATGTCGCCCAAGTTTGGCAGACAAATTAAAAGTATTTGAAGGGCTCCTGTCGCCCAAGTTTGGCAGAAAAATGAACAAAATGTGTCAGATATCTGTCTCCCAAGGTTGCAGACAAATTAAAAGTATTTGTTGGGCTCCTGTCGCCTAAGTTTGGCATAAAAATGACAAAAATGTGTCAGATTTCTGTCGCCCAAGTTTGGCAGACAAATTAAAGGTATTTTTAGGGCTCCTGTCGCCCAAGTTTGGCAGAAAAATAACAAAAATGTGTCAGATTTCTGTCGCCCAAGTTTGGCAGACAAATTAAAAGTATTTGAAGGGCTCCTGTCGCCCAAGTTTGGCAGAAAAATGAAAAAAATGTGTCAGATTTCTGTCGCCCAAGTTTGGCAGACAAATTAAAAGTATTTGTAGGGCTCCTGTCGCCGAAGTTTGGCAGAAAAATAACAAAAATGTGTCAGATTTATGTCGCCCAAGTTTGGCAGACAAATTAAAAGTATTTGAAGGGCTCCTGTCGCCCAAGTTTGGCAGAAAAATGAAAAAAATGTGTCAGATATCTGTCTCCCAAGTTTGCAGACAAATTAAAAGTATTTGTTGGGCTCCTGTCGCCTAAGTTTGGCATAAAAATGACAAAAATGTGTCAGATTTCTGTCGCCCAAGTTTGGCAGACAAATTAAAGGTATTTTTAGGGCTCCTGTCGCCCAAGTTTGGCAGAAACATGAAAAAAATGTGTCAGATTTCTGTCGCCCAAGTTTGGCAGACAAATTAAAAGTGTTTGTAGGGCTCCTGTCGCCCAAGTTTGGAAGAAAAAGGAAAAAAATGTGTCAGATTTCTGTCGCTTAAGTTTGGCAGACAAATTAAAAGTATGTGTAGAGCTCCTGTCGCCCAAGTTTGGCAGAAAAATAACAAAAATGTGTCAGATTTATGTCGCCCAAGTTTGGCAGACAAATTAAAATATTTGTAGGGCTCCTGTCGCCCAAGTTTGGAAGAAAAATGAAAAAAATGTGTCAGATTTCTGTCGCCCAAGTTTGGCAGACAAATTAAAAGTATTTGTAGGGCTCCTGTCGCCCAAGGTTGGCAGAAAAATGAAAAAAATGTGTCAGATTTCTGTCGCCCAAGTTTGGCAGACAAATTAAAAGTATTTGTAGGGCTCCTGTCGCCCAAGTTTGGCAGAAAAATGAAAAAAATGTGTCAGATTTCTGTCGCCCAAGTTTGGCAGACAAATTAAAAGTGTTTGTAGGGCTCCTGTCGCCCAAGTTTGGAAGAAAAATGACAAAAATGTGTCAGATTTATGTCGCCCAAGTTTGGCAGACAAATTAAAAGTATTTGTAGGGCTCCTGTCGCCCAAGTTTGGCAGAAAAATAACAAAAATGTGTCAGATTTATGTCGCCCAAGTTTGGCAGACAAATTAAAAGTATTTGTAGGGCTCCTGTCGCCCAAGTTTGACAGAAAAATGAAAAAAATGTGTCAGATTTCTGTCGCCCAAGTTTGGCAGACAAATTAAAAGTGTTTGTAGGGCTCCTGTCGCCCAAGTTTGGAAGAAAAATGAAAAAAATGTGTCAGATTTCTGTCGCCCAAGTTTGGCAGAGAAATTAAAAGTATTTGTAGGGCTCCTGTCGTCCAAGTTTGGCAGAAAAATAACAAAAATGTGTCAGATTTATGTCGCCCAATTTTGGCAGACAAATTAAAAGTATTTGAAGGGCTCCTGTCGCCCAAGTTTGGCAGAAAAATGAAAAAAATGTTTCAGATTTCTGTCGCCCAAGTTTGGCAGGCAAATTAAAAGTATTTGTAGGGCTCCTGTCGCCCAAGTTTGGCAGAAAAATGAAAAAAATGTGTCAGATTTCTGTCGCCCAAGTTTGGCAGACAAATTAAAAGTATTTGTAGGGCTCCTGTCGCCCAAGTTTGGCAGAAAAATGAAAAAAATGTGTCAGATTTCTGTCGGCCAAGTTTGGCAGACAAATTAAAAGTGTTTGTAGGGCTCCTGTCGCCCAAGTTTGGAAGAAAAATGAAAAAAATGTGTCAGATTTCTGTCGCCCAAGTTTGGCAGACAAATTAAAAGTATTTGTAGGGCTCCTGTCGCCCAAGTTTGGCAGAAAAATAACAAAAATGTGTCAGATTTATGTCGCCCAAGTTTGGCAGACAAATTAAAAGTATTTGAAGGGCTCCTGTCGCCCAAGTTTGGCAGACAAATTAAAAGTATTTGTAGGGCTCCTGGCGCCCAAGTTTGGCAGAAAAATGAAAAAAATGTGTCAGATTTATGTCGCCCAATTTTGGCAGACAAATTAAAAGTATTTGAAGGGCTGCTGTCGCCCAAGTTTGGCAGAAAAATGAAAAAAATGTGTCAGATTTCTGTCGCCCAAGTTTGGCAGACAAATTAAAAGTGTTTGTAGGGCTCCTGTCGCCCAAGTTGGGAAGAAAAATGACAAAAATGTGTCAGATTTATGTCGCCCAAGTTTGGCAGACAAATTAAAAGTATTTGTGGGGCTCCTGTCGCCCAAGTTTGGCAGAAAAATGAAAAAAATGTGTCAGATTTCTGTCGCCCAAGTTTGGCAGACAAATTAAAAGTATTTGTAGGGCTGCTGTCGCACAAGTTTGGCAGAAAAATGAAAAAAATGTGTCAGATTTGTGTCGCCCAAGTTTGGCAGACAAATTAAAAGTGTTTGTAGGGCTCCTGTCGCCCAAGTTTGGAAGAAAAATGAAAAAAATGTGTCAGATTTCTGTCGCCCAAGTTTGGCAGACAAATTAAAAGTATTTGTAGGGCTCCTGTCGTCCAAGTTTGGCAGAAAAATAACAAAAATGTGTCAGATTTATGTCGCCCAATTTTGGCAGACAAATTAAAAGTATTTGAAGGGCTCCTGTCGCCCAAGTTTGGCAGAAAAATGAAAAAAATGTGTCAGATTTCTGTCGCCCAAGTTTGGCAGGCAAATTAAAAGTATTTGTAGGGCTCCTGTCGCCCAAGTTTGGCAGAAAAATGAAAAAAATGTGTCAGATTTCTGTCGCCCAAGTTTGGCAGACAAATTAAAAGTATTTGTAGGGCTCCTGTCGCCCAAGTTTGGCAGAAAAATGAAAAAAATGTGTCAGATTTCTGTCGCCCAAGTTTGGCAGACAAATTAAAAGTGTTTGTAGGGCTCCTGTCGCCCAAGTTGGGAAGAAAAATGACAAAAATGTGTCAGATTTATGTCGCCCAAGTTTGGCAGACAAATTAAAAGTATTTGTGGGGCTCCTGTCGCCCAAGTTTGGCAGAAAAATGAAAAAAATGTGTCAGATTTCTGTCGCCCAAGTTTGGCAGACAAATTAAAAGTATTTGTAGGGCTGCTGTCGCACAAGTTTGGCAGAAAAATGAAAAAAATGTGTCAGATTTGTGTCGCCCAAGTTTGGCAGACAAATTAAAAGTATTTGAAGGGCTCCTGTCGCCCAAGTTTGGCAGAAACATGAAAAAAATGTGTCAGATTTCTGTCGCCCAAGTTTGGCAGACAAATTAAAAGTGTTTGTAGGGCTCCTGTCGCCCAAGTTTGGAAGAAAAAGGAAAAAAATGTGTCAGATTTCTGTCGCTGTCGCCGAAGTTTGGCAGAAAAATAAGAAAAATGTGTCAGATTTATGTCGCCCAAGTTTGGCAGACAAATTAAAAGTATTTGAAGGGCTCCTGTCGCCCAAGTTTGGCAGAAAAATGAAAAAAATGTGTCAGATTTCTGTCGCCCAAGTTTGGCAGACAAATTAAAAGTGTTTGTAGGGCTCCTGTCGCCCAAGTTTAGAAGAAAAATGAAAAAAATGTGTCAGATTTCTGTCGCTTAAGTTTGGCAGACAAATTAAAAGTATGTGTAGGGCTCCTGTCGCCCAAGTTTGGCAGAAAAATAACAAAAATGTGTCAGATTTCTGTCGCCCAAGTTTGGCAGACAAATTAAAAGTATTTGAAGGGCTCCTGTCGCCCAAGTTTGGCAGAAAAATGAAAAAAATGTGTCAGATTTCTGTCGCCCAAGTTTGGCAGACAAATTAAAAGTATTTGTAGGGCTCCTGTCGCCGAAGTTTGGCAGAATAATAACAAAAATGTGTCAGATTCATGTCGCCCAAGTTTGGCAGACAAATTAAAAGTATTTGAAGGGCTCCTGTCGCCCAAGTTTGGCAGAAAAATGAAAAAAATGTGTCAGATATCTGTCTCCCAAGTTTGCAGACAAATTAAAAGTATTTGTTGGGCTCCTGTCGCCTAAGTTTGGCATAAAAATGACAAAAATGTGTCAGATTTCTGTCGCCCAAGTTTGGCAGACAAATTAAAGGTATTTTTAGGGCTCCTGTCGCCCAAGTTTGGCAGAAACATGAAAAAAATGTGTCAGATTTCTGTCGCCCAAGTTTGGCAGACAAATTAAAAGTGTTTGTAGGGCTCCTGTCGCCCAAGTTTGGAAGAAAAATGAAAAAAATGTGTCAGATTTCTGTCGCCCAAGTTTGGCAGACAAATTAAAAGTATTTGAAGGGCTCCTGTCGCCCAAGTTTGGCAGAAAAATGAAAAAAATGTGTCAGATATCTGTCTCCCAAGTTTGCAGACAAATTAAAAGTATTTGTTGGGCTCCTGTCGCCTAAGTTTGGCATAAAAATGACAAAAATGTGTCAGATTTCTGTCGCCCAAGTTTGGCAGACAAATTAAAGGTATTTTTAGGGCTCCTGTCGCCCAAGTTTGGCAGAAACATGAAAAAAATGTGTCAGATTTCTGTCGCCCAAGTTTGGCAGACAAATTAAAAGTATGTGTAGGGCTCCTGTCGCCCAAGTTTGGCAGAAAAATAACAAAAATGTGTCAGATTTCTGTCGCCCAAGTTTGGCAGACAAATTAAAAGTATTTGAAGGGCTCCTGTCGCCCAAGTTTGGCAGAAAAATGACAAAAATGTGTCAGATTTATGTCGCCCAAGTTTGGCAGACAAATTAAAAGTATTTGTGGGGCTCCTGTCGCCCAAGTTTGGCAGAAAAATGAAAAAAATGTGTCAGATTTCTGTCGCCCAAGTTTGGCAGACAAATTAAAAGTTTTTGTAGGGCTGCTGTCGCACAAGTTTGGCAGAAAAATGAAAAAAATGTGTCAGATTTGTGTCGCCCAAGTTTGGCAGACAAATTAAAAGTATTTGAAGGGCTCCTGTCGCCCAAGTTTGGCAGAAACATGAAAAAAATGTGTCAGATTTCTGTCGCCCAAGTTTGGCAGACAAATTAAAAGTGTTTGTAGGGCTCCTGTCGCCCAAGTTTGGAAGAAAAAGGAAAAAAATGTGTCAGATTTCTGTCGCTGTCGCCGAAGTTTGGCAGAAAAATAACAAAAATGTGTCAGATTTATGTCGCCCAAGTTTGGCAGACAAATTAAAAGTATTTGAAGGGCTCCTGTCGCCCAAGTTTGGCAGAAAAATGAAAAAAATGTGTCAGATTTCTGTCGCCCAAGTTTGGCAGACAAATTAAAAGTGTTTGTAGGGCTCCTGTCGCCCAAGTTTAGAAGAAAAATGAAAAAAATGTGTCAGATTTCTGTCGCTTAAGTTTGGCAGACAAATTAAAAGTATGTGTAGGGCTCCTGTCGCCCAAGTTTGGCAGAAAAATAACAAAAATGTGTCAGATTTCTGTCGCCCAAGTTTGGCAGACAAATTAAAAGTATTTGAAGGGCTCCTGTCGCCCAAGTTTGGCAGAAAAATGAAAAAAATGTGTCAGATTTCTGTCGCCCAAGTTTGGCAGACAAATTAAAAGTATTTGTAGGGCTCCTGTCGCCGAAGTTTGGCAGAAAAATAACAAAAATGTGTCAGATTCATGTCGCCCAAGTTTGGCAGACAAATTAAAAGTATTTGAAGGGCTCCTGTCGCCCAAGTTTGGCAGAAAAATGAAAAAAATGTGTCAGATATCTGTCTCCCAAGTTTGCAGACAAATTAAAAGTATTTGTTGGGCTCCTGTCGCCTAAGTTTGGCATAAAAATGACAAAAATGTGTCAGATTTTTGTCGCCCAAGTTTGGCAGACAAATTAAAGGTATTTTTAGGGCTCCTGTCGCCCAAGTTTGGCAGAAACATGAAAAAAATGTGTCAGATTTCTGTCGCCCAAGTTTGGCAGGCAAATTAAAAGTGCTTGTAGGGCTCCTGTCGCCCAAGTTTGGAAGAAAAAGGAAAAAAATGTGTCAGATTTCTGTCACCGAAGTTTGGCAGACAAATTAAAAGTATGTGTAGAGCTCCTGTCGCCCAAGTTTGGCAGAAAAATAACAAAAATGTGTCAGATTTATGTCCCCCAAGTTTGGCAGACAAATTAAAATATTTGTAGGGCTCCTGTCGCCCAAGTTTGGAAGAAAAATGAAAAAAATGTGTCAGATTTCTGTCGCCCAAGTTTGGCAGACAAATTAAAAGTATTTGTAGGGCTCCTGTCGCCCAAGGTTGGCAGAAAAATGAAAAAAATGTGTCAGATTTCTGTCGCCCAAGTTTGGCAGACAAATTAAAAGTGTTTGTAGGGCTCCTGTCGCCATGTTTGGAAGAAAAATGACAAAAATGTGTCAGATTTATGTCGCCCAAGTTTGGCAGACAAATTAAAAGTATTTGTAGGGCTCCTGTCGCCCAAGTTTGGCAGAAAAATAACAAAAATGTGTCAGATTTATGTCGCCCAAGTTTGGCAGACAAATTAAAAGTATTTGTAGGGCTCCTGTCGCCCAAGTTTGACAGAAAAATGAAAAAAATGTGTCAGATTTCTGTCGCCCAAGTTTGGCAGACAAATTAAAAGTGTTTGTAGGGCTCCTGTCGCCCAAGTTTGGAAGAAAAATGAAAAAAATGTGTCAGATTTATGTCGCCCAAGTTTGGCAGACAAATTAAAAGTATTTATAGGGCCTTTGTCGTCCAAGTTTGGCAGAAAAATAACAAAAATGTGTCAGATTTATGTCGCCCAATTTTGGCAGACAAATTAAAAGTATTTGAAGGGCTCCTGTCGCCCAAGTTTGGCAGAAAAATGAAAAAAATGTGTCAGATTTCTGTCGCCCAAGTTTGGCAGACAAATTAAAAGTATTTGTAGGGCTCCTGTCGCCCAAGTTTGGCAGAAAAATGAAAAAAATGTGTCAGATTTCTGTCGCCCAAGTTTATCAGACAAATTAAAAGTATTTGTAGGGCTCCTGTCGCCCAAGTTTGGCAGAAAAATGAAAAAAATGTGTCAGATTTCTGTCGGCCAAGTTTGGCAGACAAATTAAAAGTATTTGTAGGGCTCCTGTCGCCCAAGTTTGGCAGAAAAATGAAAAAAATGTTTCAGATTTCTGTCGCCCAAGTTTGGCAGACAAATTAAAAGTGTTTGTAGGGCTCCTGTCGCCCAAGTTGGGAAGAAAAATGACAAAAATGTGTCAGATTTATGTCGCCCAAGTTTGGCAGACAAATTAAAAGTATTTGTAGGGCTCCTGTCGCCCAAGTTTGGCAGAAAAATGAAAAAAATGTGTCAGATTTCTGTCGCCCAAGTTTATCAGACAAATTAAAAGTATTTGTAGGGCTCCTGTCGCCCAAGTTTGGAAGAAAAATGAAAAAAATGTGTCAGATTTCTGTCGCCCAAGTTTGGCAGACAAATTAAAAGTATTTGTAGGGCTCCTGTCGCCCAAGTTTGGCAGAAAAATAACAAAAATGTGTCAGATTTATGTCGCCCAAGTTTGGCAGACAAATTAAAAGTATTTGAAGGGCTCCTGTCGCCCAAGTTTGGCAGACAAATTAAAAGTATTTGTAGGGCTCCTGGTGCCCAAGTTTGGCAGAAAAATGAAAAAAATGTGTCAGATTTATGTCGCCCAATTTTGGCAGACAAATTAAAAGTATTTGAAGGGCTGCTGTCGCCCAAGTTTGGCAGAAAAATGAAAAAAATGTGTAAGATTTCTGTCGCCCAAGTTTGGCAGACAAATTAAAAGTATTTGTAGGGCTCCTGTCGCCCAAGTTTGGCAGAAAAATGAAAAAAATGTTTCAGATTTCTGTCGCCCAAGTTTGGCAGACAAATTAAAAGTGTTTGTAGGGCTCCTGTCGCCCAAGTTTGGAAGAAAAATGAAAAAAATGTGTCAGATTTATGTCGCCCAAGTTTGGCAGACAAATTAAAAGTATTTATAGGGCCTTTGTCGTCCAAGTTTGGCAGAAAAATAACAAAAATGTGTCAGATTTATGTCGCCCAATTTTGGCAGACAAATTAAAAGTATTTGAAGGGCTCCTGTCGCCCAAGTTTGGCAGAAAAATGAAAAAAATGTGTCAGATTTCTGTCGCCCAAGTTTGGCAGACAAATTAAAAGTATTTGTAGGGCTCCTGTCGCCCAAGTTTGGCAGAAAAATGAAAAAAATGTGTCAGATTTCTGTCGCCCAAGTTTATCAGACAAATTAAAAGTATTTGTAGGGCTCCTGTCGCCCAAGTTTGGAAGAAAAATGAAAAAAATGTGTCAGATTTCTGTCGCCCAAGTTTGGCAGACAAATTAAAAGTATTTGTAGGGCTCCTGTCGCCCAAGTTTGGCAGAAAAATAACAAAAATGTGTCAGATTTATGTCGCCCAAGTTTGGCAGACAAATTAAAAGTATTTGAAGGGCTCCTGTCGCCCAAGTTTGGCAGACAAATTAAAAGTATTTGTAGGGCTCCTGGTGCCCAAGTTTGGCAGAAAAATGAAAAAAATGTGTCAGATTTATGTCGCCCAATTTTGGCAGACAAATTAAAAGTATTTGAAGGGCTGCTGTCGCCCAAGTTTGGCAGAAAAATGAAAAAAATGTGTAAGATTTCTGTCGCCCAAGTTTGGCAGACAAATTAAAAGTATTTGTAGGGCTCCTGTCGCCCAAGTTTGGCAGAAAAATGAAAAAAATGTTTCAGATTTCTGTCGCCCAAGTTTGGCAGACAAATTAAAAGTGTTTGTAGGGCTCCTGTCGCCCAAGTTGGGAAGAAAAATGACAAAAATGTGTCAGATTTATGTCGCCCAAGTTTGGCAGACAAATTAAAAGTATTTGTGGGGCTCCTGTCGCCCAAGTTTGGCAGAAAAATGAAAAAAATGTGTCAGATTTCTGTCGCCCAAGTTTGGCAGACAAATTAAAAGTATTTGTAGGGCTGCTGTCGCACAAGTTTGGCAGAAAAATGAAAAAAATGTGTCAGATTTGTGTCGCCCAAGTTTGGCAGACAAATTAAAAGTATTTGAAGGGCTCCTGTCGCCCAAGTTTGGCAGAAACATGAAAAAAATGTGTCAGATTTCTGTCGCCCAAGTTTGGCAGACAAATTAAAAGTGTTTGTAGGGCTCCTGTCGCCCAAGTTTGGAAGAAAAAGGAAAAAAATGTGTCAGATTTCTGTCGCTGTCGCCGAAGTTTGGCAGAAAAATAACAAAAATGTGTCAGATTTATGTCGCCCAAGTTTGGCAGACAAATTAAAAGTATTTGAAGGGCTCCTGTCGCCCAAGTTTGGCAGAAAAATGAAAAAAATGTGTCAGATTTCTGTCGCCTAAGTTTGGCAGACAAATTAAAAGTGTTTGTAGGGCTCCTGTCGCCCAAGTTTAGAAGAAAAATTAAAAAAAATGTGTCAGATTTCTGTCGCTTAAGTTTGGCAGACAAATTAAAAGTATGTGTAGGGCTCCTGTCGCCCAAGTTTGGCAGAAAAATAACAAAAATGTGTCAGATTTCTGTCGCCCAAGTTTGGCAGACAAATTAAAAGTATTTGAAGGGCTCCTGTCGCCCAAGTTTGGCAGAAAAATGAAAAAAATGTGTCAGATTTCTGTCGCCCAAGTTTGGCAGACAAATTAAAAGTATTTGTAGGGCTGCTGTCGCACAAGTTTGGCAGAAAAATTAAAAAAATGTGTCAGATTTCTGTCGCCCAAGTTTGGCAGACAAATTAAAAGTATTTGAAGGGCTCCTGTCGCCCAAGTTTGGCAGAAACATGAAAAAAATGTGTCAGATTTCTGTCGCCCAAGTTTGGCAGACAAATTAAAAGTGTTTGTAGGGCTCCTGTCGCCCAAGTTTGGAAGAAAAAGGAAAAAAATGTGTCAGATTTCTGTCGCTGTCGCCCAAGTTTGGCAGAAAAATGAAAAAAATGTGTCAGATTTCTGTCGCCCAAGTTTGGCAGACAAATTAAAAGTATTTGTAGGGCTGCTGTCGCACAAGTTTGGCAGAAAAATTAAAAAAATGTGTCAGATTTCTGTCGCCCAAGTTTGGCAGACAAATTAAAAGTATTTGAAGGGCTCCTGTCGCCCAAGTTTGGCAGAAACATGAAAAAAATGTGTCAGATTTCTGTCGCCCAAGTTTGGCAGACAAATTAAAAGTGTTTGTAGGGCTCCTGTCGCCCAAGTTTGGAAGAAAAAGGAAAAAAATGTGTCAGATTTCTGTCGCTGTCGCCCAAGTTTGGCAGAAAAATGAAAAAAATGTGTCAGATTTCTGTCGCCCAAGTTTGGCAGACAAATTAAAAGTATTTGTAGGGCTCCTGTCGCCCAAGTTTGGCAGAAAAATGAAAAAAATGTGTCAGATTTCTGTCTCCCAAGTTTGGCAGACAAATTAAAAGTATTTGTAGGGCTGCTGTCGCACAAGTTTGGCAGAAACATGAAAAAAATGTGTCAGATTTCTGTCGCCCAAGTTTGGCAGACAAATTAAAAGTGTTTGTAGGGCTCCTGTCGCCCAAGTTTGGAAGAAAAAGGAAAAAAATGTGTCAGATTTCTGTCGCTGTCGCCGAAGTTTGGCAGAAAAATAACAAAAATGTGTCAGATTTATGTCGCCCAAGTTTGGCAGACAAATTAAAAGTATTTGAAGGGCTCCTGTCGCCCAAGTTTGGCAGAAAAATGAAAAAAATGTGTCAGATTTCTGTCGCCCAAGTTTGGCAGACAAATTAAAAGTGTTTGTAGGGCTCTTGTCGCCCAAGTTTGGCAGAAAAATGAAAAAAATGTATCAGATTTCTGTCTCCCAAGTTTGGCAGACAAATTAAAAGTATTTGTAGGGCTGCTGTCGCACAAGTTTGGCAGAAAAATGAAAAAAATGTGTCAGATTTCTGTCGCCCAAGTTTGGCAGACAAATTAAAAGTATTTGAAGGGCTCCTGTCGCCCAAGTTTGGCAGAAACATGAAAAAAATGTGTCAGATTTCTGTCGCCCAAGTTTGGCAGACAAATTAAAAGTATTTGTAGGGCTCCTGTCGCCCAAGTTTGGAAGAAAAAGGAAAAAAATGTGTCAGATTTCTGTCGCTGTCGCCGAAGTTTGGCAGAAAAATAACAAAAATGTGTCAGATTTATGTCGCCCAAGTTTGGCAGACAAATTAAAAGTATTTGAAGGGCTCCTGTCGCCCAAGTTTGGCAGAAAAATGAAAAAAATGTGTCAGATTTCTGTCGCCCAAGTTTGGCAGACAAATTAAAAGTATTTGTAGGGCTGCTGTCGCACAAGTTTGGCAGAAAAATGAAAAAAATGTGTCAGATTTCTGTCGCCCAAGTTTGGCAGACAAATTAAAAGTATTTGAAGGGCTCCTCTCGCCCAAGTTTGGCAGAAACATGAAAAAAATGTGTCAGATTTCTGTCGCCCAAGTTTGGCAGACAAATTAAAAGTGTTTGTAGGGCTCCTGTCGCCCAAGTTTGGAAGAAAAAGGAAAAAAATGTGTCAGATTTCTGTCGCTGTCGCCGAAGTTTGGCAGAAAAATAACAAAAATGTGTCAGATTTATGTCGCCCAAGTTTGGCAGACAAATTAAAAGTATTTGAAGGGCTCCTGTCGCCCAAGTTTGGCAGAAAAATGGAAAAAATGTGTCAGATTTCTGTCGCCCAAGTTTGGCAGACAAATTAAAAGTGTTTGTAGGGCTCCTGTCACCCAAGTTTAGAAGAAAAATGAAAAAAATGTGTCAGATTTCTGTCGCTTAAGTTTGGCAGACAAATTAAAAGTATGTGTAGGGCTCCTGTCGCCCAAGTTTGGCAGAAAAATAACAAAAATGTGTCAGATTTCTGTCGCCCAAGTTTGGCAGACAAATTAAAAGTATTTGTAGGGCTCCTGTCGCCCAAGTTTGGAAGAAAAATGAAAAAAATGTGTCAGATTTCTGTCGCCCAAGTTTGGCAGACAAATTAAAAGTATTTGTAGGGCTCCTGTCGCCCAAGGTTGGCAGAAAAATGAAAAAAATGTGTCAGATTTCTGTCGCCCAAGTTTGGCAGACAAATTAAAAGTGTTTGTAGGGCTCCTGTCGCCCAAGTTTGGAAGAAAAAGGAAAAAAATGTGTCAGATTTCTGTCGCCCAAGTTTGGCAGACAAATTAAAAGTATTTGTGGGGCTCCTGTCGCCCAAGTTTGGCAGAAAAATGAAAAAAATGTGTCAGATTTCTGTCGCCCAAGTTTGGCAGACAAATTAAAAGTTTTTGTAGGGCTGCTGTCGCACAAGTTTGGCAGAAAAATGAAAAAAATGTGTCAGATTTCTGTCGCCCAAGTTTGGCAGACAAATTAAAAGTATTTGTAGGGCTCCTGTCGCCCAAGTTTGGCAGACATATTTAAAGTGTTTGTAGGGCTCCTGTCGCCCAAGTTTGGCAGAAAAATAACAAAAATGTGTCAGATTTATGTCGCCCAAGTTTGGCAGACAAATTAAAAGTATTTGAAGGGCTCCTGTCGCCCAAGTTTGGCAGAAAAATGGAAAAAATGTGTCAGATTTCTGTCGCCCAAGTTTGGCAGACAAATTAAAAGTGTTTGTAGGGCTCCTGTCACCCAAGTTTAGAAGAAAAATGAAAAAAATGTGTCAGATTTCTGTCGCTTAAGTTTGGCAGACAAATTAAAAGTATGTGTAGGGCTCCTGTCGCCCAAGTTTGGCAGAAAAATAACAAAAATGTGTCAGATTTCTGTCGCCCAAGTTTGGCAGACAAATTAAAAGTATTTGTAGGGCTCCTGTCGCCCAAGTTTGGAAGAAAAATGAAAAAAATGTGTCAGATTTCTGTCGCCCAAGTTTGGCAGACAAATTAAAAGTATTTGTAGGGCTCCTGTCGCCCAAGGTTGGCAGAAAAATGAAAAAAATGTGTCAGATTTCTGTCGCCCAAGTTTGGCAGACAAATTAAAAGTGTTTGTAGGGCTCCTGTCGCCCAAGTTTGGAAGAAAAAGGAAAAAAATGTGTCAGATTTCTGTCGCCCAAGTTTGGCAGACAAATTAAAAGTATTTGTGGGGCTCCTGTCGCCCAAGTTTGGCAGAAAAATGAAAAAAATGTGTCAGATTTCTGTCGCCCAAGTTTGGCAGACAAATTAAAAGTTTTTGTAGGGCTGCTGTCGCACAAGTTTGGCAGAAAAATGAAAAAAATGTGTCAGATTTCTGTCGCCCAAGTTTGGCAGACAAATTAAAAGTATTTGTAGGGCTCCTGTCGCCCAAGTTTGGCAGACATATTTAAAGTGTTTGTAGGGCTCCTGTCGCCCAAGTTTGGCAGAAAAATGACAAAAATGTGTCAGATTTCTGTCGCCCAAGTTTGGCAGACAAATTAAAAGTATTTGTAGGGCTCCTGTCTCCCAAGTTTTGCAGAAAAATGAAAAAAATGTGTCAGATTTTTTTCGCCCAAGTTTGGCAGACAAATGAAAAGTGTTTGTAGGGCTCCTGTCCCCCAAGTTTGGCAGAAACATGAAAAAAATTTGTCAGATTTCTGTCGCCCAAGTTTGGCAGACAAATTTAAAGTATTTGTAGGGCTCCTGTCGCCCAAGTTTGAAAGAAAAATGAAAAAAATGTGTCAGATTTCTGTCGCCCAAGTTTGGCAGACAAATTAAAAGTGTTTGTAGGGCTCCTGTCGCCAAGTTTGGCAGAAAAATGAAAAAAATGTGCCAGATTTCTGTCGCCCAAGTTTGGCAGACAAATTTAAAGTATTTGTAGGGCTCCTGTCGCCCAAGTTTGGAAGAAAAATGAAAAAAATGTGTCAGATTTCTGTCGCCCAAGTTTGGCAGACAAATAAAGTATTTGTAGGGCTCCTGTCGCCCAAGTTTAAAAGAAAAATGAAAAAAATGTGTCAGATTTCTGTCGCCCAAGTTTGGCAGACAAATTAAAACTATTTGTAGGGCTCCTGTCGCCCAAGTTTGGCAGAAAAATGAAAAAAATGTGCCAGATTTCTGTCGCCCAAGTTTGGCAGACAAATTAAAAGTATTTGTTGGGCTCCTGTCGCCCAAGTTTGGCAGAAAAATGACAAAAATGTGTCAGATTTCTGTCGCCCAAGTTTGGCAGACAAATTAAAAGTATTTGTAGGGCTCCTGTCGCCCAAGTTTGGAAGAAAAATGAAAAAAATGTGTCAGATTTCTGTCGCCCAAGTTTGGCAGACAAATTAAAAGTATTTGTAGGGCTCCTGTCGCCCAAGTTTGGCAGAAAAATGAAAAAAATGTGTCAGATTTCTGTCACCGAAGTTTGGCAGACAAATTAAAAGTGTTTGTAGGGCTCCTGTCGCCCAAGTTTGGAAGAAAAATGAAAAAAATGTGTCAGATTTCTGTCGCCCAAGTTTGGCAGACAAATTAAAAGTATTTGTAGGGCTCCTGTCGCCAAGTTTGGCAGAAAAATGAAAAAAATGTGCCAGATTTCTGTCGCCCAAGTTTGGCAGACAAATTAAAAGTGTTTGTAGGGCTCCTGTCGCCCAAGTTTGGAAGAAAAATGAAAAAAATGTGTCAGATTTCTGTCGCCCAAGTTTGGCAGACAAATTAAAAGTATTTGTAGGGCTCCTGTCGCCAAGTTTGGCAGAAAAATGAAAAAAATGTGCCAGATTTCTGTCGCCCAAGTTTGGCAGACAAATTTAAAGTATTTGTAGGGCTCCTGTCGCCCAAGTTTGGAAGAAAAATGAAAAAAATGTGTCAGATTTCTGTCGCCCAAGTTTGGCAGACAAATTAAAAGTATTTGTAGGGCTCCTGTCGCCCAAGTTTGGCAGAAAAATGAAAAAAATGTGTCAGATTTCTGTCGCCCAAGTTTGGCAGACAAATTAAAAGTGTTTGTAGGGCTCCTGTCGCCCAAGTTTGGCAGAAAAATGACAAAAATGTGTCAGATTTATGTCGCCCAAGTTTGGCAGACAAATTAAAAGTATTTGTGGGGCTCCTGTCGCCCAAGTTTGGCAGAAAAATGAAAAAAATGTGTCAGATTTCTGTCGCCCAAGTTTGGCAGACAAATTAAAAGTATTTGTAGGGCTCCTGTTGCCCAAGTTTGGCAGAAAAATGAAAAAAATGTGTCAGATTTCTGTCGCCCAAGTTTGGCAGACAAATTAAAAGTGTTTGTAGGGCTCCTGTCGCCCAAGTTTGGAAGAAAAATGAAAAAAATGTGTCAGATTTCTGTCGCCCAAGTTTGGCAGACAAATTAAAAGTATTTGTAGGGCTCCTGTCGCCAAGTTTGGCAGAAAAATGAAAAAAATGTGCCAGATTTCTGTCGCCCAAGTTTGGCAGACAAATTTAAAGTATTTGTAGGGCTCCTGTCGCCCAAGTTTGGAAGAAAAATGAAAAAAATGTGTCAGATTTCTGTCGCCCAAGTTTGGCAGACAAATTTAAAGTGTTTTTAGGGCTCCTGTCGCCCAAGTTTGGCAGAAAAATGAAAAAAATGTGTCAGATTTCTGTCGCCCAAGTTTGGCAGACAAATTAAAAGTATTTGTAGGGCTCCTGTCTCCCAAGTTTTGCAGAAAAATGAAAAAAATGTGTCAGATTTTTTTCGCCCAAGTTTGGCAGACAAATGAAAAGTGTTTGTAGGGCTCCTGTCCCCCAAGTTTGGCAGAAACATGAAAAAAATTTGTCAGATTTCTGTCGCCCAAGTTTGGCAGACAAATTTAAAGTATTTGTAGGGCTCCTGTCGCCCAAGTTTGAAAGAAAAATGAAAAAAATGTGTCAGATTTCTGTCTCCCAAGTTTGACAGACAAATTAAAAGTATTTGTAGGGCTCCTGTCGCACAAGTTTGGCAGAAAAATGAAAAAAATGTGTCAGATTTCTGTCGCCCAAGTTTGGCAGACAAATTAAAAGTATTTGTAGGGCTCCTGTCGCCCAAGTTTGGCAGACATATTTAAAGTGTTTGTAGGGCTCCTGTCGCCAAGTTTGGAAGAAAAATGAAAAAAATGTGTCAGATTTCTGTCGCCCAAGTTTGGCAGACAAATTAAAAGTATTTGTAGGGCTCCTATCGCCCAAGTTTGGCAGAAAAATGAAAAAAATGTGCCAGATTTCTGTCGCCCAAGTTTGGCAGACAAATTAAAAGTATTTGTTGGGCTCCTGTCGCCCAAGTTTGGCAGAAAAATGACAAAAATGTGTCAGATTTCTGTCGCCCAAGTTTGGCAGACAAATTAAAAGTATTTGTAGGGCTCCTGTCTCCCAAGTTTTGCAGAAAAATGAAAAAAATGTGTCAGATTTTTTTCGCCCAAGTTTGGCAGACAAATGAAAAGTGTTTGTAGGGCTCCTGTCCCCCAAGTTTGGCAGAAACATGAAAAAAATTTGTCAGATTACTGTCGCCCAAGTTTGGCAGACAAATTTAAAGTATTTGTAGGGCTCCTGTCGCCCAAGTTTGAAAGAAAAATGAAAAAAATGTGTCAGATTTCTGTCGCCCAAGTTTGGCAGACAAATTAAAAGTGTTTGTAGGGCTCCTGTCGCCAAGTTTGGCAGAAAAATGAAAAAAATGTGCCAGATTTCTGTCGCCCAAGTTTGGCAGACAAATTTAAAGTATTTGTAGGGCTCCTGTCGCCCAAGTTTGGAAGAAAAATGAAAAAAATGTGTCAGATTTCTGTCGCCCAAGTTTGGCAGACAAATAAAGTATTTGTAGGGCTCCTGTCGCCCAAGTTTAAAAGAAAAATGAAAAAAATGTGTCAGATTTCTGTCGCCCAAGTTTGGCAGACAAATTAAAACTATTTGTAGGGCTCCTGTCGCCCAAGTTTGGCAGAAAAATGAAAAAAATGTGCCAGATTTCTGTCGCCCAAGTTTGGCAGACAAATTAAAAGTATTTGTTGGGCTCCTGTCGCCCAAGTTTGGCAGAAAAATGACAAAAATGTGTCAGATTTCTGTCGCCCAAGTTTGGCAGACAAATTAAAAGTATTTGAAGGGCTCCTGTCGCCCAAGTTTGGCAGAAAAATGACAAAAATGTGTAAGATTTCTGTCGCCCAAGTTTGGCAGACAAATTGAAAGTGTTTGTAGGGCTCCTGTCGCCCAAGTTTGGAAGAAAAATGAAAAAAATGTGTCAGATTTCTGTCGCCCAAGTTTGGCAGACAAATTAAAAGTATTTGTAGGGCTCCTGTCGCCCAAGTTTGGCAGAAAAATGAAAAAAATGTGTCAGATTTCTGTCGCCCAAGTTTGGCAGACAAATTTAAAGTGTTTGTAGGGCTCCTGTCGCCCAAGTTTGGAAGAAAAATGAAAAAAATGTGTCAGATTTCTGTCGCCCAAGTTTGGCAGACAAATTAAAAGTATTTGTAGGGCTCCTGTCGCCCAAGTTTAAAAGAAAAATGAAAAAAATGTGTCAGATTTCTGTCGCCCAAGTTTGGCAGACAAATTAAAACTATTTGTAGGGCTCCTGTCGCCCAAGTTTGGCAGAAAAATGAAAAAAATGTGCCAGATTTCTGTCGCCCAAGTTTGGCAGACAAATTAAAAGTATTTGTTGGGCTCCTGTCGCACAAGTTTGGCAGAAAAAATGACAAAAATGTGTCAGATTTCTGTCGCCCAAGTTTGGCAGACAAATTAAAAGTATTTGTAGGGCTCCTGTCGCCCAAGTTTGGAAGAAAAATGAAAAAAATGTGTCAGATTTCTGTCGCCGAAGTTTGGCAGACAAATTAAAAGTATTTGTAGGGCTCCTGTCGCCCAAGTTTGGCAGAAAAATGAAAAAAATGTGTCAGATTTCTGTCGCCCAAGTTTGGCAGACAAATTAAAAGTGTTTGTAGGGCTCCTGTCGCCCAAGTTTGGAAGAAAAATGAAAAAAATGTGTCAGATTTCTGTCGCCCAAGTTTGGCAGACAAATTAAAAGTATTTGTAGGGCTCCTGTCGCCAAGTTTGGCAGAAAAATGAAAAAAATGTGCCAGATTTCTGTCGCCCAAGTTTGGCAGACAAATTAAAAGTGTTTGTAGGGCTCCTGTCGCCCAAGTTTGGAAGAAAAATGAAAAAAATGTGTCAGATTTCTGTCGCCAAAGTTTGGCAGACAAATTAAAAGTATTTGTAGGGCTCCTGTCGCCAAGTTTGGCAGAAAAATGAAAAAAATGTGCCAGATTTCTGTCGCCCAAGTTTGGCAGACAAATTTAAAGTATTTGTAGGGCTCCTGTCGCCCAAGTTTGGAAGAAAAATGAAAAAAATGTGTCAGATTTCTGTCGCCCAAGTTTGGCAGACAAATTAAAAGTATTTGTAGGGCTCCTGTCGCCCAAGTTTGGCAGAAAAATGAAAAAAATGTGTCAGATTTCTGTCGCCCAAGTTTGGCAGACAAATTAAAAGTGTTTGTAGGGCTCCTGTCGCCCAAGTTTGGCAGAAAAATGACAAAAATGTGTCAGATTTATGTCGCCCAAGTTTGGCAGACAAATTAAAAGTATTTGTGGGGCTCCTGTCGCCCAAGTTTGGCAGAAAAATGAAAAAAATGTGTCAGATTTCTGTCGCCCAAGTTTGGCAGACAAATTAAAAGTATTTGTAGGGCTCCTGTCGCCCAAGTTTGGCAGAAAAATGAAAAAAATGTGTCAGATTTCTGTCGCCCAAGTTTGGCAGACAAATTAAAAGTGTTTGTAGGGCTCCTGTCGCCCAAGTTTGGAAGAAAAATGAAAAAAATGTGTCAGATTTCTGTCGCCCAAGTTTGGCAGACAAATTAAAAGTATTTGTAGGGCTCCTGTCGCCAAGTTTGGCAGAAAAATGAAAAAAATGTGCCAGATTTCTGTCGCCCAAGTTTGGCAGACAAATTTAAAGTATTTGTAGGGCTCCTGTCGCCCAAGTTTGGAAGAAAAATGAAAAAAATGTGTCAGATTTCTGTCGCCCAAGTTTGGCAGACAAATTAAAAGTATTTGTAGGGCTCCTGTCGCCCAAGTTTGGCAGAAAAATGAAAAAAATGTGTCAGATTTCTGTCGCCCAAGTTTGGCAGACAAATTAAAAGTGTTTGTAGGGCTCCTGTCGCCCAAGTTTGGCAGAAAAATGACAAAAATGTGTCAGATTTATGTCGCCCAAGTTTGGCAGACAAATTAAAAGTATTTGTGGGGCTCCTGTCGCCCAAGTTTGGCAGAAAAATGAAAAAAATGTGTCAGATTTCTGTCGCCCAAGTTTGGCAGACAAATTTAAAGTGTTTGTAGGGCTCCTGTCGCCCAAGTTTGGCAGAAAAATGACAAAAATGTGTCAGATTTATGTCGCCCAAGTTTGGCAGACAAATTAAAAGTATTTGTGGGGCTCCTGTCGCCCAAGTTTGGCAGAAAAATGACAAAAATGTGTCAGATTTATGTCGCCCAAGTTTGGCAGACAAATTAAAAGTATTTGTGGGGCTCCTGTCGCCCAAGTTTGGCAGAAAAATGAAAAAAATGTGCCAGATTTCTGTCGCCCAAGTTTGGCAGACAAATTTAAAGTATTTGTAGGGCTCCTGTCGCCCAAGTTTGGAAGAAAAATGAAAAAAATGTGTCAGATTTCTGTCGCCCAAGTTTGGCAGACAAATTAAAAGTATTTGTAGGGCTCCTGTCGCCCAAGTTTGGCAGAAAAATGAAAAAAATGTGTCAGATTTCTGTCGCCCAAGTTTGGCAGACAAATTAAAAGTGTTTCTAGGGCTCCTGTCGCCCAAGTTTGGCAGAAAAATGAAAAAAATGTGTCAGATTTCTGTCGCCCAAGTTTGGCAGACAAATTAAAAGTGTTTGTAGGGCTCCTGTCGCCCAAGTTTGGAAGAAAAATGACAAAAATGTGTCAGATTTATGTCGCCCAAGTTTGGCAGACAAATTAAAAGTATTTGTGGGGCTCCTGTCGCCCAAGTTTGGCAGAAAAATGAAAAAAATGTGTCAGATTTCTGTCGCCCAAGTTTGGCAGACAAATTTAAAGTGTTTGTAGGGCTCCTGTCGCCCAAGTTTTTTCCAGAAAAATGAAAAAAATGTGCCAGATTTCTGTCGCCCAAGTTTAACAGACAAATTTAAAGTATTTGTAGGGCTCCTGTCGCCCAAGTTTGGAAGAAAAATGAAAAAAATGTGTCAGATTTCTGTCGCCCAAGTTTGGCAGACAAATTAAAAGTGTTTCTAGGGCTCCTATCGCCCAAGTTTGGCAGAAAAATGACAAAAATGTGTCAGATTTCTGTCGCCCAAGTTTGGCAGACAAATTAAAAGTATTTGTAGGGCTCCTGTCGCCCAAGTTTGGCAGAAAAATGAAAAAAATGTGTTAGATTTCTGTCGCCCAAGTTTGGCAGACAAATTAAAAGTGTTTGTAGGGCTCCTGTCGCCCAAGTTCGGAAGAAAAATGAAAAAAATGTGTCAGATTTCTGTCGCCCAAGTTTGGCGGACAAATTAAAAGTATTTGTAGGGCTCCTGTCGTCCAAGTTTGGCAGAAAAATAACAAAAATGTGTCAGATTTCTGTCGCCCAAGTTTGGCAGACAAATTAAAAGTATTTGAAGGGCTCCTGTCGCCCAAGTTTGGCAGAAAAATGAAAAAAATGTGTCAGATTTCTGTCGCCCAAGTTTGGCAGACAAATTAAAAGTATTTGTAGGGCTCCTGTCGCCCAAGTTTGGCAGAAAAATGAAAAAAATGTGTCAGATTTCTGTCGCCCAAGTTTGGCAGACAAATTAAAAGTATTTGTAGGGCTCCTGTCGCCAAGTTTGGCAGGAAAATGAAAAAAATGTGCCAGATTTCTGTCGCCCAAGTTTGGCAGACAAATTTAAAGTATTTGTAGGGCTCCTGTCGCCCAAGTTTGGAAGAAAAATGAAAAAAATGTGTCAGATTTCTGTCGCCCAAGTTTGGCAGACAAATTAAAAGTATTTGTAGGGCTCCTGTCGCCCAAGTTTGGCAGAAAAATGAAAAAAATGTGTCAGATTTCTGTCGCCCAAGTTTGGCAGACAAATTAAAAGTGTTTGTAGGGCTCCTGTCGCCCAAGTTTGGAAGAAAAATGACAAAAATGTGTCAGATTTATGTCGCCCAAGTTTGGCAGAAAAATGAAAAAAATGTGTTAGATTTCTGTCGCCCAAGTTTGGCAGACAAATTTAAAGTGTTTGTAGGGCTCCTGTCGCCCAAGTTTGGCAGAAAAATGAAAAAAATGTGTCAGATTTCTGTCTCCCAAGTTTGACAGACAAATTAAAAGTATTTGTAGGGCTCCTGTCGCACAAGTTTGGCAGAAAAATGAAAAAAATGTGTCAGATTTCTGTCGCCCAAGTTTGGCAGACAAATTAAAAGTATTTGTAGGGCTCCTGTCGCCCAAGTTTGGCAGACATATTTAAAGGGTTTGTAGGGCTCCTGTCGCCAAGTTTGGAAGAAAAATGAAAAAAATGTGTCAGATTTCTGTCGCCCAAGTTTGGCAGACAAATTAAAAGTATTTGTAGGGCTCCTGTCGCCCAAGTTTTTGCAGAAAAATGAAAAAAATGTGTCAGATTTTTTTCGCCCAAGTTTGGCAGACAAATGAAAAGTGTTTGTAGGGCTCCTGTCCCCCAAGTTTGGCTGAAACATGAAAAAAATTTGTCAGATTTCTGTCGCCCAAGTTTGGCAGACAAATTTAAAGTATTTGTAGGGCTCCTGTCGCCCAAGTTTGAAAGAAAAATGAAAAAAATGTGTCAGATTTCTGTCGCAAAAGTTTGGCAGACAAATTAAAAGTGTTTGTAGGGCTCCTGTCGTCCAAGTTTGGCAGAAAAATAACAAAAATGTGTCAGATTTCTGTCGCCCAAGTTTGGCAGACAAATTAAAAGTATTTGAAGGGCTCCTGTCGCCCAAGTTTGGCAGAAAAATGAAAAAAATGTGTCAGATTTCTGTCGCCCAAGTTTGGCAGAGAAATTAAAAGTATTTGTAGGGCTCCTGTCGCCCAAGTTTGGCAGAAAAATGAAAAAAATGTGTCAGATTTCTGTCGCCCAAGTTTGGCAGACAAATTAAAAGTGTTTGTAGGGCTCCTGTCGCCCAAGTTTGGAAGAAAAATGAAAAAAATGTGTCAGATTTCTGTCGCCCAAGTTTGGCAGACAAATTAAAAGTATTTGTAGGGCTCCTGTCGCCAAGTTTGGCAGAAAAATGAAAAAAATGTGCCAGATTTCTGTCGCCCAAGTTTGGCAGACAAATTTAAAGTATTTGTAGGGCTCCTGTCGCCCAAGTTTGGAAGAAAAATGAAAAAAATGTGTCAGATTTCATTCGCCCAAGTTTGGCAGACAAATTAAAAGTATTTGTAGGGCTCCTGTCGCCCAAGTTTGGCAGAAAAATGAAAAAAATGTGTCAGATTTCTGTCGCCCAAGTTTGGCAGACAAATTAAAAGTGTTTGTAGGGCTCCTGTCGCCCAAGTTTGGAAGAAAAATGACAAAAATGTGTCAGATTTATGTCGCCCAAGTTTGGCAGACAAATTAAAAGTATTTGTGGGGCTCCTGTCGCCCAAGTTTGGCAGAAGAATGAAAAAAATGTGTCAGATTTCTGTCGCCCAAGTTTGGCAGACAAATTTAAAGTGTTTGTAGGGCTCCTGTCGCCCAAGTTTGGCAGAAAAATGAAAAAAATGTGTCAGATTTCTGTCTCCCAAGTTTGACAGACAAATTAAAAGTATTTGTAGGGCTCCTGTCGCACAAGTTTGGCAGAAAAATGAAAAAAATGTGTCAGATTTCTGTCGCCCAAGTTTGGCAGACAAATTAAAAGTATTTGTAGGGCTCCTGTCGCCCAAGTTTGGCAGACATATTTAAAGTGTTTGTAGGGCTCCTGTCGCCAAGTTTGGAAGAAAAATGAAAAAAATGTGTCAGATTTCTGTCGCCAAGTTTGGCAGACAAATTAAAAGTATTTGTAGGGCTCCTATCGCCCAAGTTTGGCAGAAAAATGAAAAAAATGTGCCAGATTTCTGTCGCCCAAGTTTGGCAGACAAATTAAAAGTATTTGTTGGGCTCCTGTCGCCCAAGTTTGGCAGAAAAATGACAAAAATGTGTCAGATTTCTGTCGCCCAAGTTTGGCAGACAAATAAAAAGTATTTGTAGGGCTATTGTCGCCCAAGTTTTGCAGAAAAATGAAAAAAATGTGTCAGATTTCTGTCGCCCAAGTTTGGCAGACAAATTAAAAGTGTTTGTAGGGCTCCTGTCGCCAAGTTTGGCAGAAAAATGAAAAAAATGTGTCAGATTTCTGTCGCCCAAGTTTGGCAGACAAATTAAAAGTATTTGTAGGGCTCCTGTCGCCCAAGTTTGGCAGAAAAATGAAAAAAATGTGTCAGATTTCTGTCGCCCAAGTTTGGCAGACAAATTAAAAGTGTTTCTAGGGCTCCTATCGCCCAAGTTTGGCAGAAAAATGAAAAAAATGTGCCAGATTTCTGTCGTCCAAGTTTGCAGACAAATTAAAAGTATTTGTAGGGCTCCTGTCGCCCAAGTTTGGCAGAAAAATGACAAAAATGTGTCAGATTTCTGTCGCCCAAGTTTGGCAGACAAATTAAAAGTATTTGTAGGGCTCCTGTCGCCCAAGTTTGGCAGAAAAATGAAAAAAATGTGTCAGATTTCTGTCGCCCAAGTTTGGCAGACAAATTAAAAGTGTTTGTAGGGCTCCTGTCGCCCAAGTTCGGAAGAAAAATGAAAAAAATGTGTCAGATTTCTGTCGCCCAAGTTTGGCGGACAAATTAAAAGTATTTGTAGGGCTCCTGTCGTCCAAGTTTGGCAGAAAAATAACAAAAATGTGTCAGATTTCTGTCGCCCAAGTTTGGCAGACAAATTAAAAGTATTTGAAGGGCTCCTGTCGCCCAAGTTTGGCAGAAAAATGAAAAAAATGTGTCAGATTTCTGTCTCCCAAGTTTGGCAGACAAATTAAAAGTATTTGTAGGGCTCCTGTCGCCCAAGTTTGGCAGACATATTTAAAGTGTTTGTAGGGCTCCTGTCGCCAAGTTTGGAAGAAAAATGAAAAAAATGTGTCAGATTTCTGTCGCCCAAGTTTGGCAGACAAATTAAAAGTATTTGTAGGGCTCCTATTGCCCAAGTTTGGCAGAAAAATGAAAAAAATGTGCCAGATTTCTGTCGCCCAAGTTTGGCAGACAAATTAAAAGTATTTGTTGGGCTCCTGTCGCCCAAGTTTGGCAGAAAAATGACAAAAATGTGTCAGATTTCTGTCGCCCAAGTTTGGCAGACAAATTAAAAGTATTTGTAGGGCTCCTGTCGCCCAAGTTTTGCAGAAAAATGAAAAAAATGTGTCAGATTTTTTTCGCCCAAGTTTGGCAGACAAATGAAAAGTGTTTGTAGGGCTCCTGTCCCCCAAGTTTGGCAGAAACATGAAAAAAATTTGTCAGATTTCTGTCGCCCAAGTTTGGCAGACAAATTTAAAGTATTTGTAGGGCTCCTGTCGCCCAAGTTTGAAAGAAAAATGAAAAAAATGTGTCAGATTTCTGTCGCCCAAGTTTGGCAGACAAATTAAAAGTGTTTGTAGGGCTCCTGTCGCCAAGTTTGGCAGAAAAATGAAAAAAATGTGCCAGATTTCTGTCGCCCAAGTTTGGCAGACAAATTTAAAGTATTTGTAGGGCTCCTGTCGCCCAAGTTTGGAAGCAAAATGAAAAAAATGTGTCAGATTTCTGTCGCCCAAGTTTGGCAGACAAATTAAAAGTATTTGTAGGGCTCCTGTCGCCCAAGTTTGGCAGAAAAATGAAAAAAATGTGTCAGATTTCTGTCGCCCAAGTTTGGCAAACAAATTAAAAGTGTTTCTAGGGCTCCTGTCGCCCAAGTTTGGCAGAAAAATGAAAAAAATGTGCCAGATTTCTGTCGCCCAAGTTTGGCAGACAAATTAAAAGTATTTGTAGGGCTCCTGTCGCCCAAGTTTGGCAGAAAAATGAAAAAAATGTGTCAGATTTCTGTCGCCCATGTTTGGCAGACAAATTAAAAGTGTTTGTAGGGCTCCTGTCGCCCAAGTTCGGAAGAAAACTGAAGAAAATGTGTCAGATTTCTGTCGCCCAAGTTTGGCGGACAAATTAAAAGTATTTGTAGGGCTCCTGTCGCCCAAGTTTGGCAGAAAAATGAGAAAAATGTGCCAGATTTCTGTCGCCCAAGTTTGGCAGACAAATTTAAAGTATTTGTAGGGCTCCTGTCGCCCAAGTTTGGAAGAAAAATGAAAAAAATGTGTCAGATTTCTGTCGCCCAAGTTTGGCAGACAAATTAAAAGTATTTGTAGGGCTCCTGTCGCCCAAGTTTGGCAGAAAAATGAAAAAAATGTGTCAGATTTCTGTCGCCCAAGTTTGGCAGACATATTTAAAGTGTTTGTAGGGCTCCTGTCGCCAAGTTTGGAAGAAAAATGAAAAAAATGTGTCAGATTTCTGTCGCCCAAGTTTGGCAGACAAATTAAAAGTATTTGTAGGGCTCCTATTGCCCAAGTTTGGCAGAAAAATGAAAAAAATGTGCCAGATTTCTGTCGCCCAAGTTTGGCAGACAAATTAAAAGTATTTGTTGGGCTCCTGTCGCCCAAGTTTGGCAGAAAAATGACAAAAATGTGTCAGATTTCTGTCGCCCAAGTTTGGCAGACAAATTAAAAGTATTTGTAGGGCTCCTGTCGCCCAAGTTTTGCAGAAAAATGAAAAAAATGTGTCAGATTTTTTTCGCCCAAGTTTGGCAGACAAATGAAAAGTGTTTGTAGGGCTCCTGTCCCCCAAGTTTGGCAGAAACATGAAAAAAATTTGTCAGATTTCTGTCGCCCAAGTTTGGCAGACAAATTTAAAGTATTTGTAGGGCTCCTGTCGCCCAAGTTTGAAAGAAAAATGAAAAAAATGTGTCAGATTTCTGTCGCCCAAGTTTGGCAGACAAATTAAAAGTGTTTGTAGGGCTCCTGTCGCCAAGTTTGGCAGAAAAATGAAAAAAATGTGCCAGATTTCTGTCGCCCAAGTTTGGCAGACAAATTTAAAGTATTTGTAGGGCTCCTGTCGCCCAAGTTTGGAAGCAAAATGAAAAAAATGTGTCAGATTTCTGTCGCCCAAGTTTGGCAGACAAATTAAAAGTATTTGTAGGGCTCCTGTCGCCCAAGTTTGAAAGAAAAATAACAAAAATGTGTCAGATTTATGTCGCCCAAGTTTGGCAGACAAATTAAAAGTATTTGTTGGGCTCCTGTCGCCCAAGTTTGGCAGAAAAATGACAAAAATGTGTCAGATTTCTGTCGCCAAAGTTTGGCAGACAAATTAAAAGTATTTGTAGGGCTCCTGTCGCCCAAGTTTGGCAGAAAAATGAAAAAAATGTGTCAGATTTCTGTCGCCCAAGTTTGGCAGACAAATTAAAAGTGTTTGTAGGGCTCCTGTCGCCCAAGTTCGGAAAAAAAATGAAAAAAATGTGTCAGATTTCTGTCGCCCAAGTTTGGCGGACAAATTAAAAGTGTTTGTAGGGCTCCTGTCGTCCAAGTTTGGCAGACAAATTAAAAGTATTTGAAGGGCTCCTGTCGCCCAAGTTTGGCAGAAAAATGAAAAAAATGTGTCAGATTTCTGTCGCCCAAGTTTGGCAGACAAATTAAAAGTATTTGTAGGGCTCCTGTCGCCCAAGTTTGGCAGAAAAATGAAAAAAATGTGTCAGATTTATGTCGCCCAAGTTTGGCAGACGAATTAAAAGTATTTGTAGGGCTCCTGTCGTCCAAGTTTGGCAGAAAAATAACAAAAATGTGTCACATTTTTGTCGCCCAAGTTTGGCAGACAAATTAAAAGTATTTGTAGGGCTCCTGTCGTCCAAGTTTGGAAGAAAAATGAAAAAAATGTGTCAGATTTCTGTCGCCCAAGTTTGGCAGACAAATTAAAAGTGTTTGTAGGGCTCCTATCGCCCAAGTTTGGCTGAAAAATGAAAAAATGTGTCAGATTTCTGTCGCCCAAGTTTGGCAGACAAATTAAAAGTGTTTGTAGGGCTCCTGTCGCCCAAGTTTGGAAGAAAAATGAAAAAAATGTGTCAGATTTCTGTCGCTTAAGTTTGGCAGACAAATTAAAAGTATTTGTAGGGCTCCTGTCGCACAAGTTTGGCAGAAAAATGAAAAAAATGTGTCAGATTTCTGTCGCCCAAGTTTGGCAGACAAATTAAAAGTATTTGTAGGGCTCCTGTCGCCCAAGTTTGGCAGAAAAATGAAAAAAATGTGTCAGATTTCTGTCGCCCAAGTTTGGCAGACAAATTAAAAGTGTTTCTAGGGCTCCTATCGCCCAAGTTTGGCAGAAAAATAACAAAAATGTGTCAGATTTATGTCGCCCAAGTTTGGCAGACAAATTAAAAGTATTTGTTGGGCTCCTGTCGCCCAAGTTTGGCAGAAAAATGACAAAAATGTGTCAGATTTCTGTCGCCAAAGTTTGGCAGACAAATTAAAAGTATTTGTAGGGCTCCTGTCGCCCAAGTTTGGCAGAAAAATGAAAAAAATGTGTCAGATTTCTGTCGCCCAAGTTTGGCAGACAAATTAAAAGTGTTTGTAGGGCTCCTGTCGCCCAAGTTCGGAAAAAAAATGAAAAAAATGTGTCAGATTTCTGTCGCCCAAGTTTGGCGGACAAATTAAAAGTGTTTGTAGGGCTCCTGTCGTCCAAGTTTGGCAGAAAAATAACAAAAATGTGTCAGATTTCTGTCGCCCAAGTTTGGCAGACAAATTAAAAGTATTTGAAGGGCTCCTGTCGCCCAAGTTTGGCAGAAAAATGAAAAAAATGTGTCAGATTTCTGTCGCCCAAGTTTGGCAGACAAATTAAAAGTATTTGTAGGGCTCCTGTCGCCCAAGTTTGGCAGAAAAATGAAAAAAATGTGTCAGATTTATGTCGCCCAAGTTTGGCAGACAAATTAAAAGTATTTGAAGGGCTCCTGTCGCCCAAGTTTGGAAGAAAAATGAAAAAAATGTGTCAGATTTCTGTCGCCCAAGTTTGGCAGACAAATTAAAAGTATTTGTAGGGCTCCTGTCGTCCAAGTTTGGAAGAAAAATGAAAAAAATGTGTCAGATTTCTGTCGCCCAAGTTTGGCAGACAAATTAAAAGTGTTTGTAGGGCTCCTATCGCCCAAGTTTGGCTGAAAAATGAAAAAATGTGTCAGATTTCTGTCGCCCAAGTTTGGCGGACAAATTAAAAGTATTTGTAGGGCTCCTGTCGCGAAAGTTTGGCAGAAAAATGAAAAAAATGTGTCAGATTTCTGTCGCCCAAGATTGGCAGACAAATTAAAAGTGTTTGTAGGGCTCCTATCGCCCAAGTTCGGCTAAAAAATGAAAAAAATGTGTCAGATTTCTGTCTCCCAAGTTTGCAGACAAATTAAAAGTATTTGTTGGGCTCCTATCGCCCAAATTTGGCAGAAACATGAGAAAATGTGTCAGATTTCTGTCGCCCAAGTTTGGCGGACAAATTAAAAGTATTTGTAGGGCTCCTGTCGCCGAAGTTTGGCAGAAAAATAACAAAAATGTGTCAGATTTATGTCGCCCAAGTTTGGCAGACAAATTAAAAGTATTTGAAGGGCTCCTGTCGCCCAAGTTTGGCAGAAAAATGAACAAAATGTGTCAGATATCTGTCTCCCAAGGTTGCAGACAAATTAAAAGTATTTGTTGGGCTCCTGTCGCCTAAGTTTGGCATAAAAATGACAAAAATGTGTCAGATTTCTGTCGCCCAAGTTTGGCAGACAAATTAAAGGTATTTTTAGGGCTCCTGTCGCCCAAGTTTGGCAGAAAAATAACAAAAATGTGTCAGATTTCTGTCGCCCAAGTTTGGCAGACAAATTAAAAGTATTTGAAGGGCTCCTGTCGCCCAAGTTTGGCAGAAAAATGAAAAAAATGTGTCAGATTTCTGTCGCCCAAGTTTGGCAGACAAATTAAAAGTATTTGTAGGGCTCCTGTCGCCGAAGTTTGGCAGAAAAATAACAAAAATGTGTCAGATTTATGTCGCCCAAGTTTGGCAGACAAATTAAAAGTATTTGAAGGGCTCCTGTCGCCCAAGTTTGGCAGAAAAATGAAAAAAATGTGTCAGATATCTGTCTCCCAAGTTTGCAGACAAATTAAAAGTATTTGTTGGGCTCCTGTCGCCTAAGTTTGGCATAAAAATGACAAAAATGTGTCAGATTTCTGTCGCCCAAGTTTGGCAGACAAATTAAAGGTATTTTTAGGGCTCCTGTCGCCCAAGTTTGGCAGAAACATGAAAAAAATGTGTCAGATTTCTGTCGCCCAAGTTTGGCAGACAAATTAAAAGTGTTTGTAGGGCTCCTGTCGCCCAAGTTTGGAAGAAAAAGGAAAAAAATGTGTCAGATTTCTGTCGCTTAAGTTTGGCAGACAAATTAAAAGTATGTGTAGAGCTCCTGTCGCCCAAGTTTGGCAGAAAAATAACAAAAATGTGTCAGATTTATGTCGCCCAAGTTTGGCAGACAAATTAAAATATTTGTAGGGCTCCTGTCGCCCAAGTTTGGAAGAAAAATGAAAAAAATGTGTCAGATTTCTGTCGCCCAAGTTTGGCAGACAAATTAAAAGTATTTGTAGGGCTCCTGTCGCCCAAGGTTGGCAGAAAAATGAAAAAAATGTGTCAGATTTCTGTCGCCCAAGTTTGGCAGACAAATTAAAAGTATTTGTAGGGCTCCTGTCGCCCAAGTTTGGCAGAAAAATGAAAAAAATGTGTCAGATTTCTGTCGCCCAAGTTTGGCAGACAAATTAAAAGTGTTTGTAGGGCTCCTGTCGCCCAAGTTTGGAAGAAAAATGACAAAAATGTGTCAGATTTATGTCGCCCAAGTTTGGCAGACAAATTAAAAGTATTTGTAGGGCTCCTGTCGCCCAAGTTTGGCAGAAAAATAACAAAAATGTGTCAGATTTATGTCGCCCAAGTTTGGCAGACAAATTAAAAGTATTTGTAGGGCTCCTGTCGCCCAAGTTTGACAGAAAAATGAAAAAAATGTGTCAGATTTCTGTCGCCCAAGTTTGGCAGACAAATTAAAAGTGTTTGTAGGGCTCCTGTCGCCCAAGTTTGGAAGAAAAATGAAAAAAATGTGTCAGATTTCTGTCGCCCAAGTTTGGCAGAGAAATTAAAAGTATTTGTAGGGCTCCTGTCGTCCAAGTTTGGCAGAAAAATAACAAAAATGTGTCAGATTTATGTCGCCCAATTTTGGCAGACAAATTAAAAGTATTTGAAGGGCTCCTGTCGCCCAAGTTTGGCAGAAAAATGAAAAAAATGTTTCAGATTTCTGTCGCCCAAGTTTGGCAGGCAAATTAAAAGTATTTGTAGGGCTCCTGTCGCCCAAGTTTGGCAGAAAAATGAAAAAAATGTGTCAGATTTCTGTCGCCCAAGTTTGGCAGACAAATTAAAAGTATTTGTAGGGCTCCTGTCGCCCAAGTTTGGCAGAAAAATGAAAAAAATGTGTCAGATTTCTGTCGGCCAAGTTTGGCAGACAAATTAAAAGTGTTTGTAGGGCTCCTGTCGCCCAAGTTTGGAAGAAAAATGAAAAAAATGTGTCAGATTTCTGTCGCCCAAGTTTGGCAGACAAATTAAAAGTATTTGTAGGGCTCCTGTCGCCCAAGTTTGGCAGAAAAATAACAAAAATGTGTCAGATTTATGTCGCCCAAGTTTGGCAGACAAATTAAAAGTATTTGAAGGGCTCCTGTCGCCCAAGTTTGGCAGACAAATTAAAAGTATTTGTAGGGCTCCTGGCGCCCAAGTTTGGCAGAAAAATGAAAAAAATGTGTCAGATTTATGTCGCCCAATTTTGGCAGACAAATTAAAAGTATTTGAAGGGCTGCTGTCGCCCAAGTTTGGCAGAAAAATGAAAAAAATGTGTCAGATTTCTGTCGCCCAAGTTTGGCAGACAAATTAAAAGTGTTTGTAGGGCTCCTGTCGCCCAAGTTGGGAAGAAAAATGACAAAAATGTGTCAGATTTATGTCGCCCAAGTTTGGCAGACAAATTAAAAGTATTTGTGGGGCTCCTGTCGCCCAAGTTTGGCAGAAAAATGAAAAAAATGTGTCAGATTTCTGTCGCCCAAGTTTGGCAGACAAATTAAAAGTATTTGTAGGGCTGCTGTCGCACAAGTTTGGCAGAAAAATGAAAAAAATGTGTCAGATTTGTGTCGCCCAAGTTTGGCAGACAAATTAAAAGTGTTTGTAGGGCTCCTGTCGCCCAAGTTTGGAAGAAAAATGAAAAAAATGTGTCAGATTTCTGTCGCCCAAGTTTGGCAGACAAATTAAAAGTATTTGTAGGGCTCCTGTCGTCCAAGTTTGGCAGAAAAATAACAAAAATGTGTCAGATTTATGTCGCCCAATTTTGGCAGACAAATTAAAAGTATTTGAAGGGCTCCTGTCGCCCAAGTTTGGCAGAAAAATGAAAAAAATGTGTCAGATTTCTGTCGCCCAAGTTTGGCAGGCAAATTAAAAGTATTTGTAGGGCTCCTGTCGCCCAAGTTTGGCAGAAAAATGAAAAAAATGTGTCAGATTTCTGTCGCCCAAGTTTGGCAGACAAATTAAAAGTATTTGTAGGGCTCCTGTCGCCCAAGTTTGGCAGAAAAATGAAAAAAATGTGTCAGATTTCTGTCGCCCAAGTTTGGCAGACAAATTAAAAGTGTTTGTAGGGCTCCTGTCGCCCAAGTTGGGAAGAAAAATGACAAAAATGTGTCAGATTTATGTCGCCCAAGTTTGGCAGACAAATTAAAAGTATTTGTGGGGCTCCTGTCGCCCAAGTTTGGCAGAAAAATGAAAAAAATGTGTCAGATTTCTGTCGCCCAAGTTTGGCAGACAAATTAAAAGTATTTGTAGGGCTGCTGTCGCACAAGTTTGGCAGAAAAATGAAAAAAATGTGTCAGATTTGTGTCGCCCAAGTTTGGCAGACAAATTAAAAGTATTTGAAGAGCTCCTGTCGCCCAAGTTTGGCAGAAACATGAAAAAAATGTGTCAGATTTCTGTCGCCCAAGTTTGGCAGACAAATTAAAAGTGTTTGTAGGGCTCCTGTCGCCCAAGTTTGGAAGAAAAAGGAAAAAAATGTGTCAGATTTCTGTCGCTGTCGCCGAAGTTTGGCAGAAAAATAAGAAAAATGTGTCAGATTTATGTCGCCCAAGTTTGGCAGACAAATTAAAAGTATTTGAAGGGCTCCTGTCGCCCAAGTTTGGCAGAAAAATGAAAAAAATGTGTCAGATTTCTGTCGCCCAAGTTTGGCAGACAAATTAAAAGTGTTTGTAGGGCTCCTGTCGCCCAAGTTTAGAAGAAAAATGAAAAAAATGTGTCAGATTTCTGTCGCTTAAGTTTGGCAGACAAATTAAAAGTATGTGTAGGGCTCCTGTCGCCCAAGTTTGGCAGAAAAATAACAAAAATGTGTCAGATTTCTGTCGCCCAAGTTTGGCAGACAAATTAAAAGTATTTGAAGGGCTCCTGTCGCCCAAGTTTGGCAGAAAAATGAAAAAAATGTGTCAGATTTCTGTCGCCCAAGTTTGGCAGACAAATTAAAAGTATTTGTAGGGCTCCTGTCGCCGAAGTTTGGCAGAAAAATAACAAAAATGTGTCAGATTCATGTCGCCCAAGTTTGGCAGACAAATTAAAAGTATTTGAAGGGCTCCTGTCGCCCAAGTTTGGCAGAAAAATGAAAAAAATGTGTCAGATATCTGTCTCCCAAGTTTGCAGACAAATTAAAAGTATTTGTTGGGCTCCTGTCGCCTAAGTTTGGCATAAAAATGACAAAAATGTGTCAGATTTCTGTCGCCCAAGTTTGGCAGACAAATTAAAGGTATTTTTAGGGCTCCTGTCGCCCAAGTTTGGCAGAAACATGAAAAAAATGTGTCAGATTTCTGTCGCCCAAGTTTGGCAGACAAATTAAAAGTGTTTGTAGGGCTCCTGTCGCCCAAGTTTGGAAGAAAAATGAAAAAAATGTGTCAGATTTCTGTCGCCCAAGTTTGGCAGACAAATTAAAAGTATTTGAAGGGCTCCTGTCGCCCAAGTTTGGCAGAAAAATGAAAAAAATGTGTCAGATATCTGTCTCCCAAGTTTGCAGACAAATTAAAAGTATTTGTTGGGCTCCTGTCGCCTAAGTTTGGCATAAAAATGACAAAAATGTGTCAGATTTCTGTCGCCCAAGTTTGGCAGACAAATTAAAGGTATTTTTAGGGCTCCTGTCGCCCAAGTTTGGCAGAAACATGAAAAAAATGTGTCAGATTTCTGTCGCCCAAGTTTGGCAGACAAATTAAAAGTATGTGTAGGGCTCCTGTCGCCCAAGTTTGGCAGAAAAATAACAAAAATGTGTCAGATTTCTGTCGCCCAAGTTTGGCAGACAAATTAAAAGTATTTGAAGGGCTCCTGTCGCCCAAGTTTGGCAGAAAAATGACAAAAATGTGTCAGATTTATGTCGCCCAAGTTTGGCAGACAAATTAAAAGTATTTGTGGGGCTCCTGTCGCCCAAGTTTGGCAGAAAAATGAAAAAAATGTGTCAGATTTCTGTCGCCCAAGTTTGGCAGACAAATTAAAAGTTTTTGTAGGGCTGCTGTCGCACAAGTTTGGCAGAAAAATGAAAAAAATGTGTCAGATTTGTGTCGCCCAAGTTTGGCAGACAAATTAAAAGTATTTGAAGGGCTCCTGTCGCCCAAGTTTGGCAGAAACATGAAAAAAATGTGTCAGATTTCTGTCGCCCAAGTTTGGCAGACAAATTAAAAGTGTTTGTAGGGCTCCTGTCGCCCAAGTTTGGAAGAAAAAGGAAAAAAATGTGTCAGATTTCTGTCGCTGTCGCCGAAGTTTGGCAGAAAAATAACAAAAATGTGTCAGATTTATGTCGCCCAAGTTTGGCAGACAAATTAAAAGTATTTGAAGGGCTCCTGTCGCCCAAGTTTGGCAGAAAAATGAAAAAAATGTGTCAGATTTCTGTCGCCCAAGTTTGGCAGACAAATTAAAAGTGTTTGTAGGGCTCCTGTCGCCCAAGTTTAGAAGAAAAATGAAAAAAATGTGTCAGATTTCTGTCGCTTAAGTTTGGCAGACAAATTAAAAGTATGTGTAGGGCTCCTGTCGCCCAAGTTTGGCAGAAAAATAACAAAAATGTGTCAGATTTCTGTCGCCCAAGTTTGGCAGACAAATTAAAAGTATTTGAAGGGCTCCTGTCGCCCAAGTTTGGCAGAAAAATGAAAAAAATGTGTCAGATTTCTGTCGCCCAAGTTTGGCAGACAAATTAAAAGTATTTGTAGGGCTCCTGTCGCCGAAGTTTGGCAGAAAAATAACAAAAATGTGTCAGATTCATGTCGCCCAAGTTTGGCAGACAAATTAAAAGTATTTGAAGGGCTCCTGTCGCCCAAGTTTGGCAGAAAAATGAAAAAAATGTGTCAGATATCTGTCTCCCAAGTTTGCAGACAAATTAAAAGTATTTGTTGGGCTCCTGTCGCCTAAGTTTGGCATAAAAATGACAAAAATGTGTCAGATTTCTGTCGCCCAAGTTTGGCAGACAAATTAAAGGTATTTTTAGGGCTCCTGTCGCCCAAGTTTGGCAGAAACATGAAAAAAATGTGTCAGATTTCTGTCGCCCAAGTTTGGCAGGCAAATTAAAAGTGCTTGTAGGGCTCCTGTCGCCCAAGTTTGGAAGAAAAAGGAAAAAAATGTGTCAGATTTCTGTCACCGAAGTTTGGCAGACAAATTAAAAGTATGTGTAGAGCTCCTGTCGCCCAAGTTTGGCAGAAAAATAACAAAAATGTGTCAGATTTATGTCCCCCAAGTTTGGCAGACAAATTAAAATATTTGTAGGGCTCCTGTCGCCCAAGTTTGGAAGAAAAATGAAAAAAATGTGTCAGATTTCTGTCGCCCAAGTTTGGCAGACAAATTAAAAGTATTTGTAGGGCTCCTGTCGCCCAAGGTTGGCAGAAAAATGAAAAAAATGTGTCAGATTTCTGTCGCCCAAGTTTGGCAGACAAATTAAAAGTGTTTGTAGGGCTCCTGTCGCCATGTTTGGAAGAAAAATGACAAAAATGTGTCAGATTTATGTCGCCCAAGTTTGGCAGACAAATTAAAAGTATTTGTAGGGCTCCTGTCGCCCAAGTTTGGCAGAAAAATAACAAAAATGTGTCAGATTTATGTCGCCCAAGTTTGGCAGACAAATTAAAAGTATTTGTAGGGCTCCTGTCGCCCAAGTTTGACAGAAAAATGAAAAAAATGTGTCAGATTTCTGTCGCCCAAGTTTGGCAGACAAATTAAAAGTGTTTGTAGGGCTCCTGTCGCCCAAGTTTGGAAGAAAAATGAAAAAAATGTGTCAGATTTATGTCGCCCAAGTTTGGCAGACAAATTAAAAGTATTTATAGGGCCTTTGTCGTCCAAGTTTGGCAGAAAAATAACAAAAATGTGTCAGATTTATGTCGCCCAATTTTGGCAGACAAATTAAAAGTATTTGAAGGGCTCCTGTCGCCCAAGTTTGGCAGAAAAATGAAAAAAATGTGTCAGATTTCTGTCGCCCAAGTTTGGCAGACAAATTAAAAGTATTTGTAGGGCTCCTGTCGCCCAAGTTTGGCAGAAAAATGAAAAAAATGTGTCAGATTTCTGTCGCCCAAGTTTATCAGACAAATTAAAAGTATTTGTAGGGCTCCTGTCGCCCAAGTTTGGCAGAAAAATTAAAAGTATTTGTAGGGCTCCTGTCGCCCAAGTTTGGCAGACAAATTAAAAGTGTTTGTAGGGCTCCTGTCGCCCAAGTTTGGAAGAAAAATGAAAAAAATGTGTCAGATTTCTGTCGCCCAAGTTTGGCAGACAAATTAAAAGTATTTGTAGGGCTCCTGTCGCCCAAGTTTGGCAGAAAAATAACAAAAATGTGTCAGATTTATGTCGCCCAAGTTTGGCAGACAAATTAAAAGTATTTGAAGGGCTCCTGTCGCCCAAGTTTGGCAGACAAATTAAAAGTATTTGTAGGGCTCCTGGTGCCCAAGTTTGGCAGAAAAATGAAAAAAATGTGTCAGATTTATGTCGCCCAATTTTGGCAGACAAATTAAAAGTATTTGAAGGGCTGCTGTCGCCCAAGTTTGGCAGAAAAATGAAAAAAATGTGTAAGATTTCTGTCGCCCAAGTTTGGCAGACAAATTAAAAGTATTTGTAGGGCTCCTGTCGCCCAAGTTTGGCAGAAAAATGAAAAAAATGTTTCAGATTTCTGTCGCCCAAGTTTGGCAGACAAATTAAAAGTGTTTGTAGGGCTCCTGTCGCCCAAGTTGGGAAGAAAAATGACAAAAATGTGTCAGATTTATGTCGCCCAAGTTTGGCAGACAAATTAAAAGTATTTGTGGGGCTCCTGTCGCCCAAGTTTGGCAGAAAAATGAAAAAAATGTGTCAGATTTCTGTCGCCCAAGTTTGGCAGACAAATTAAAAGTATTTGTAGGGCTGCTGTCGCACAAGTTTGGCAGAAAAATGAAAAAAATGTGTCAGATTTGTGTCGCCCAAGTTTGGCAGACAAATTAAAAGTATTTGAAGGGCTCCTGTCGCCCAAGTTTGGCAGAAACATGAAAAAAATGTGTCAGATTTCTGTCGCCCAAGTTTGGCAGACAAATTAAAAGTGTTTGTAGGGCTCCTGTCGCCCAAGTTTGGAAGAAAAAGGAAAAAAATGTGTCAGATTTCTGTCGCTGTCGCCGAAGTTTGGCAGAAAAATAACAAAAATGTGTCAGATTTATGTCGCCCAAGTTTGGCAGACAAATTAAAAGTATTTGAAGGGCTCCTGTCGCCCAAGTTTGGCAGAAAAATGAAAAAAATGTGTCAGATTTCTGTCGCCCAAGTTTGGCAGACAAATTAAAAGTGTTTGTAGGGCTCCTGTCGCCCAAGTTTAGAAGAAAAATTAAAAAAAATGTGTCAGATTTCTGTCGCTTAAGTTTGGCAGACAAATTAAAAGTATGTGTAGGGCTCCTGTCGCCCAAGTTTGGCAGAAAAATAACAAAAATGTGTCAGATTTCTGTCGCCCAAGTTTGGCAGACAAATTAAAAGTATTTGAAGGGCTCCTGTCGCCCAAGTTTGGCAGAAAAATGAAAAAAATGTGTCAGATTTCTGTCGCCCAAGTTTGGCAGACAAATTAAAAGTATTTGTAGGGCTGCTGTCGCACAAGTTTGGCAGAAAAATTAAAAAAATGTGTCAGATTTCTGTCGCCCAAGTTTGGCAGACAAATTAAAAGTATTTGAAGGGCTCCTGTCGCCCAAGTTTGGCAGAAACATGAAAAAAATGTGTCAGATTTCTGTCGCCCAAGTTTGGCAGACAAATTAAAAGTGTTTGTAGGGCTCCTGTCGCCCAAGTTTGGAAGAAAAAGGAAAAAAATGTGTCAGATTTCTGTCGCTGTCGCCCAAGTTTGGCAGAAAAATGAAAAAAATGTGTCAGATTTCTGTCGCCCAAGTTTGGCAGACAAATTAAAAGTATTTGTAGGGCTCCTGTCGCCCAAGTTTGGCAGAAAAATGAAAAAAATGTGTCAGATTTCTGTCTCCCAAGTTTGGCAGACAAATTAAAAGTATTTGTAGGGCTGCTGTCGCACAAGTTTGGCAGAAACATGAAAAAAATGTGTCAGATTTCTGTCGCCCAAGTTTGGCAGACAAATTAAAAGTGTTTGTAGGGCTCCTGTCGCCCAAGTTTGGAAGAAAAAGGAAAAAAATGTGTCAGATTTCTGTCGCTGTCGCCGAAGTTTGGCAGAAAAATAACAAAAATGTGTCAGATTTATGTCGCCCAAGTTTGGCAGACAAATTAAAAGTATTTGAAGGGCTCCTGTCGCCCAAGTTTGGCAGAAAAATGAAAAAAATGTGTCAGATTTCTGTCGCCCAAGTTTGGCAGACAAATTAAAAGTGTTTGTAGGGCTCTTGTCGCCCAAGTTTGGCAGAAAAATGAAAAAAATGTATCAGATTTCTGTCTCCCAAGTTTGGCAGACAAATTAAAAGTATTTGTAGGGCTGCTGTCGCACAAGTTTGGCAGAAAAATGAAAAAAATGTGTCAGATTTCTGTCGCCCAAGTTTGGCAGACAAATTAAAAGTATTTGAAGGGCTCCTGTCGCCCAAGTTTGGCAGAAACATGAAAAAAATGTGTCAGATTTCTGTCGCCCAAGTTTGGCAGACAAATTAAAAGCATTTGTAGGGCTCCTGTCGCCCAAGTTTGGAAGAAAAAGGAAAAAAATGTGTCAGATTTCTGTCGCTGTCGCCGAAGTTTGGCAGAAAAATAACAAAAATGTGTCAGATTTATGTCGCCCAAGTTTGGCAGACAAATTAAAAGTATTTGAAGGGCTCCTGTCGCCCAAGTTTGGCAGAAAAATGAAAAAAATGTGTCAGATTTCTGTCGCCCAAGTTTGGCAGACAAATTAAAAGTATTTGTAGGGCTGCTGTCGCACAAGTTTGGCAGAAAAATGAAAAAAATGTGTCAGATTTCTGTCGCCCAAGTTTGGCAGACAAATTAAAAGTATTTGAAGGGCTCCTCTCGCCCAAGTTTGGCAGAAACATGAAAAAAATGTGTCAGATTTCTGTCGCCCAAGTTTGGCAGACAAATTAAAAGTGTTTGTAGGGCTCCTGTCGCCCAAGTTTGGAAGAAAAAGGAAAAAAATGTGTCAGATTTCTGTCGCTGTCGCCGAAGTTTGGCAGAAAAATAACAAAAATGTGTCAGATTTATGTCGCCCAAGTTTGGCAGACAAATTAAAAGTATTTGAAGGGCTCCTGTCGCCCAAGTTTGGCAGAAAAATGGAAAAAATGTGTCAGATTTCTGTCGCCCAAGTTTGGCAGACAAATTAAAAGTGTTTGTAGGGCTCCTGTCACCCAAGTTTAGAAGAAAAATGAAAAAAATGTGTCAGATTTCTGTCGCTTAAGTTTGGCAGACAAATTAAAAGTATGTGTAGGGCTCCTGTCGCCCAAGTTTGGCAGAAAAATAACAAAAATGTGTCAGATTTCTGTCGCCCAAGTTTGGCAGACAAATTAAAAGTATTTGTAGGGCTCCTGTCGCCCAAGTTTGGAAGAAAAATGAAAAAAATGTGTCAGATTTCTGTCGCCCAAGTTTGGCAGACAAATTAAAAGTATTTGTAGGGCTCCTGTCGCCCAAGGTTGGCAGAAAAATGAAAAAAATGTGTCAGATTTCTGTCGCCCAAGTTTGGCAGACAAATTAAAAGTGTTTGTAGGGCTCCTGTCGCCCAAGTTTGGAAGAAAAAGGAAAAAAATGTGTCAGATTTCTGTCGCCCAAGTTTGGCAGACAAATTAAAAGTATTTGTGGGGCTCCTGTCGCCCAAGTTTGGCAGAAAAATGAAAAAAATGTGTCAGATTTCTGTCGCCCAAGTTTGGCAGACAAATTAAAAGTTTTTGTAGGGCTGCTGTCGCACAAGTTTGGCAGAAAAATGAAAAAAATGTGTCAGATTTCTGTCGCCCAAGTTTGGCAGACAAATTAAAAGTATTTGTAGGGCTCCTGTCGCCCAAGTTTGGCAGACATATTTAAAGTGTTTGTAGGGCTCCTGTCGCCCAAGTTTGGCAGAAAAATGACAAAAATGTGTCAGATTTCTGTCGCCCAAGTTTGGCAGACAAATTAAAAGTATTTGTAGGGCTCCTGTCTCCCAAGTTTTGCAGAAAAATGAAAAAAATGTGTCAGATTTTTTTCGCCCAAGTTTGGCAGACAAATGAAAAGTGTTTGTAGGGCTCCTGTCCCCCAAGTTTGGCAGAAACATGAAAAAAATTTGTCAGATTTCTGTCGCCCAAGTTTGGCAGACAAATTTAAAGTATTTGTAGGGCTCCTGTCTCCCAAGTTTTGCAGAAAAATGAAAAAAATGTGTCAGATTTTTTTCGCCCAAGTTTGGCAGACAAATGAAAAGTGTTTGTAGGGCTCCTGTCGCCCAAGTTTGGAAGAAAAATGAAAAAAATGTGTCAGATTTCTGTCGCCCAAGTTTGGCAGACAAATTAAAAGTATTTGAAGGGCTCCTGTCGCCCAAGTTTGGCAGAAAAATGAAAAAAATGTGTCAGATTTCTGTCGCCCAAGTTTGGCAGACAAATTAAAAGTATTTGTAGGGCTCCTGTCGCCGAAGTTTGGCAGAAAAATAACAAAAATGTGTCAGATTCATGTCGCCCAAGTTTGGCAGACAAATTAAAAGTATTTGAAGGGCTCCTGTCGCCCAAGTTTGGCAGAAAAATGAAAAAAATGTGTCAGATATCTGTCTCCCAAGTTTGCAGACAAATTAAAAGTATTTGTTTGGCTCCTGTCGCCTAAGTTTGGCATAAAAATGACAAAAATGTGTCAGATTTCTGTCGCCCAAGTTTGGCAGACAAATTAAAGGTATTTTTAGGGCTCCTGTCGCCCAAGTTTGGCAGAAACATGAAAAAAATGTGTCAGATTTCTGTCGCCCAAGTTTGGCAGGCAAATTAAAAGTGCTTGTAGGGCTCCTGTCGCCCAAGTTTGGAAGAAAAAGGAAAAAAATGTGTCAGATTTCTGTCACCGAAGTTTGGCAGACAAATTAAAAGTATGTGTAGAGCTCCTGTCGCCCAAGTTTGGCAGAAAAATAACAAAAATGTGTCAGATTTATGTCCCCCAAGTTTGGCAGACAAATTAAAATATTTGTAGGGCTCCTGTCGCCCAAGTTTGGAAGAAAAATGAAAAAAATGTGTCAGATTTCTGTCGCCCAAGTTTGGCAGACAAATTAAAAGTATTTGTAGGGCTCCTGTCGCCCAAGGTTGGCAGAAAAATGAAAAAAATGTGTCAGATTTCTGTCGCCCAAGTTTGGCAGACAAATTAAAAGTGTTTGTAGGGCTCCTGTCGCCATGTTTGGAAGAAAAATGACAAAAATGTGTCAGATTTATGTCGCCCAAGTTTGGCAGACAAATTAAAAGTATTTGTAGGGCTCCTGTCGCCCAAGTTTGGCAGAAAAATAACAAAAATGTGTCAGATTTATGTCGCCCAAGTTTGGCAGACAAATTAAAAGTATTTGTAGGGCTCCTGTCGCCCAAGTTTGACAGAAAAATGAAAAAAATGTGTCAGATTTCTGTCGCCCAAGTTTGGCAGACAAATTAAAAGTGTTTGTAGGGCTCCTGTCGCCCAAGTTTGGAAGAAAAATGAAAAAAATGTGTCAGATTTATGTCGCCCAAGTTTGGCAGACAAATTAAAAGTATTTATAGGGCCTTTGTCGTCCAAGTTTGGCAGAAAAATAACAAAAATGTGTCAGATTTATGTCGCCCAATTTTGGCAGACAAATTAAAAGTATTTGAAGGGCTCCTGTCGCCCAAGTTTGGCAGAAAAATGAAAAAAATGTGTCAGATTTCTGTCGCCCAAGTTTGGCAGACAAATTAAAAGTATTTGTAGGGCTCCTGTCGCCCAAGTTTGGCAGAAAAATGAAAAAAATGTGTCAGATTTCTGTCGCCCAAGTTTATCAGACAAATTAAAAGTATTTGTAGGGCTCCTGTCGCCCAAGTTTGGCAGAAAAATGAAAAAAATGTGTCAGATTTCTGTCGGCCAAGTTTGGCAGACAAATTAAAAGTGTTTGTAGGGCTCCTGTCGCCCAAGTTTGGAAGAAAAATGAAAAAAATGTGTCAGATTTCTGTCGCCCAAGTTTGGCAGACAAATTAAAAGTATTTGTAGGGCTCCTGTCGCCCAAGTTTGGCAGAAAAATAACAAAAATGTGTCAGATTTATGTCGCCCAAGTTTGGCAGACAAATTAAAAGTATTTGAAGGGCTCCTGTCGCCCAAGTTTGGCAGACAAATTAAAAGTATTTGTAGGGCTCCTGGTGCCCAAGTTTGGCAGAAAAATGAAAAAAATGTGTCAGATTTATGTCGCCCAATTTTGGCAGACAAATTAAAAGTATTTGAAGGGCTGCTGTCGCCCAAGTTTGGCAGAAAAATGAAAAAAATGTGTAAGATTTCTGTCGCCCAAGTTTGGCAGACAAATTAAAAGTATTTGTAGGGCTCCTGTCGCCCAAGTTTGGCAGAAAAATGAAAAAAATGTTTCAGATTTCTGTCGCCCAAGTTTGGCAGACAAATTAAAAGTGTTTGTAGGGCTCCTGTCGCCCAAGTTGGGAAGAAAAATGACAAAAATGTGTCAGATTTATGTCGCCCAAGTTTGGCAGACAAATTAAAAGTATTTGTGGGGCTCCTGTCGCCCAAGTTTGGCAGAAAAATGAAAAAAATGTGTCAGATTTCTGTCGCCCAAGTTTGGCAGACAAATTAAAAGTATTTGTAGGGCTGCTGTCGCACAAGTTTGGCAGAAAAATGAAAAAAATGTGTCAGATTTGTGTCGCCCAAGTTTGGCAGACAAATTAAAAGTATTTGAAGGGCTCCTGTCGCCCAAGTTTGGCAGAAACATGAAAAAAATGTGTCAGATTTCTGTCGCCCAAGTTTGGCAGACAAATTAAAAGTGTTTGTAGGGCTCCTGTCGCCCAAGTTTGGAAGAAAAAGGAAAAAAATGTGTCAGATTTCTGTCGCTGTCGCCGAAGTTTGGCAGAAAAATAACAAAAATGTGTCAGATTTATGTCGCCCAAGTTTGGCAGACAAATTAAAAGTATTTGAAGGGCTCCTGTCGCCCAAGTTTGGCAGAAAAATGAAAAAAATGTGTCAGATTTCTGTCGCCCAAGTTTGGCAGACAAATTAAAAGTGTTTGTAGGGCTCCTGTCGCCCAAGTTTAGAAGAAAAATTAAAAAAAATGTGTCAGATTTCTGTCGCTTAAATTTGGCAGACAAATTAAAAGTATGTGTAGGGCTCCTGTCGCCCAAGTTTGGCAGAAAAATAACAAAAATGTGTCAGATTTCTGTCGCCCAAGTTTGGCAGACAAATTAAAAGTATTTGAAGGGCTCCTGTCGCCCAAGTTTGGCAGAAAAATGAAAAAAATGTGTCAGATTTCTGTCGCCCAAGTTTGGCAGACAAATTAAAAGTATTTGTAGGGCTGCTGTCGCACAAGTTTGGCAGAAAAATTAAAAAAATGTGTCAGATTTCTGTCGCCCAAGTTTGGCAGACAAATTAAAAGTATTTGAAGGGCTCCTGTCGCCCAAGTTTGGCAGAAACATGAAAAAAATGTGTCAGATTTCTGTCGCCCAAGTTTGGCAGACAAATTAAAAGTGTTTGTAGGGCTCCTGTCGCCCAAGTTTGGAAGAAAAAGGAAAAAAATGTGTCAGATTTCTGTCGCTGTCGCCCAAGTTTGGCAGAAAAATGAAAAAAATGTGTCAGATTTCTGTCGCCCAAGTTTGGCAGACAAATTAAAAGTATTTGTAGGGCTCCTGTCGCCCAAGTTTGGCAGAAAAATGAAAAAAATGTGTCAGATTTCTGTCTCCCAAGTTTGGCAGACAAATTAAAAGTATTTGTAGGGCTGCTGTCGCACAAGTTTGGCAGAAACATGAAAAAAATGTGTCAGATTTCTGTCGCCCAAGTTTGGCAGACAAATTAAAAGTGTTTGTAGGGCTCCTGTCGCCCAAGTTTGGAAGAAAAAGGAAAAAAATGTGTCAGATTTCTGTCGCTGTCGCCGAAGTTTGGCAGAAAAATAACAAAAATGTGTCAGATTTATGTCGCCCAAGTTTGGCAGACAAATTAAAAGTATTTGAAGGGCTCCTGTCGCCCAAGTTTGGCAGAAAAATGAAAAAAATGTGTCAGATTTCTGTCGCCCAAGTTTGGCAGACAAATTAAAAGTGTTTGTAGGGCTCTTGTCGCCCAAGTTTGGCAGAAAAATGAAAAAAATGTATCAGATTTCTGTCTCCCAAGTTTGGCAGACAAATTAAAAGTATTTGTAGGGCTGCTGTCGCACAAGTTTGGCAGAAAAATGAAAAAAATGTGTCAGATTTCTGTCGCCCAAGTTTGGCAGACAAATTAAAAGTATTTGAAGGGCTCCTGTCGCCCAAGTTTGGCAGAAACATGAAAAAAATGTGTCAGATTTCTGTCGCCCAAGTTTGGCAGACAAATTAAAAGTATTTGTAGGGCTCCTGTCGCCCAAGTTTGGAAGAAAAATGAAAAAAATGTGTCAGATTTCTGTCGCCCAAGTTTGGCAGACAAATTAAAAGTATTTGTAGGGCTCCTGTCGCCCAAGGTTGGCAGAAAAATGAAAAAAATGTGTCAGATTTCTGTCGCCCAAGTTTGGCAGACAAATTAAAAGTGTTTGTAGGGCTCCTGTCGCCCAAGTTTGGAAGAAAAAGGAAAAAAATGTGTCAGATTTCTGTCGCTGTCGCCCAAGTTTGGCAGAAAAATGAAAAAAATGTGTCAGATTTCTGTCGCCCAAGTTTGGCAGACAAATTAAAAGTATTTGTAGGGCTCCTGTCGCCCAAGTTTGGCAGAAAAATGAAAAAAATGTGTCAGATTTCTGTCTCCCAAGTTTGGCAGACAAATTAAAAGTATTTGTAGGGCTGCTGTCGCACAAGTTTGGCAGAAACATGAAAAAAATGTGTCAGATTTCTGTCGCCCAAGTTTGGCAGACAAATTAAAAGTGTTTGTAGGGCTCCTGTCGCCCAAGTTTGGAAGAAAAAGGAAAAAAATGTGTCAGATTTCTGTCGCTGTCGCCGAAGTTTGGCAGAAAAATAACAAAAATGTGTCAGATTTATGTCGCCCAAGTTTGGCAGACAAATTAAAAGTATTTGAAGGGCTCCTGTCGCCCAAGTTTGGCAGAAAAATGAAAAAAATGTGTCAGATTTCTGTCGCCCAAGTTTGGCAGACAAATTAAAAGTGTTTGTAGGGCTCTTGTCGCCCAAGTTTGGCAGAAAAATGAAAAAAATGTATCAGATTTCTGTCTCCCAAGTTTGGCAGACAAATTAAAAGTATTTGTAGGGCTGCTGTCGCACAAGTTTGGCAGAAAAATGAAAAAAATGTGTCAGATTTCTGTCGCCCAAGTTTGGCAGACAAATTAAAAGTATTTGAAGGGCTCCTGTCGCCCAAGTTTGGCAGAAACATGAAAAAAATGTGTCAGATTTCTGTCGCCCAAGTTTGGCAGACAAATTAAAAGTATTTGTAGGGCTCCTGTCGCCCAAGTTTGGAAGAAAAATGAAAAAAATGTGTCAGATTTCTGTCGCCCAAGTTTGGCAGACAAATTAAAAGTATTTGTAGGGCTCCTGTCGCCCAAGGTTGGCAGAAAAATGAAAAAAATGTGTCAGATTTCTGTCGCCCAAGTTTGGCAGACAAATTAAAAGTGTTTGTAGGGCTCCTGTCGCCCAAGTTTGGAAGAAAAAGGAAAAAAATGTGTCAGATTTCTGTCGCCCAAGTTTGGCAGACAAATTAAAAGTATTTGTGGGGCTCCTGTCGCCCAAGTTTGGCAGAAAAATGAAAAAAATGTGTCAGATTTCTGTCGCCCAAGTTTGGCAGACAAATTAAAAGTTTTTGTAGGGCTGCTGTCGCACAAGTTTGGCAGAAAAATGAAAAAAATGTGTCAGATTTCTGTCGCCCAAGTTTGGCAGACAAATTAAAAGTATTTGTAGGGCTCCTGTCGCCCAAGTTTGGCAGACATATTTAAAGTGTTTGTAGGGCTCCTGTCGCCCAAGTTTGGCAGAAAAATGACAAAAATGTGTCAGATTTCTGTCGCCCAAGTTTGGCAGACAAATTAAAAGTATTTGTAGGGCTCCTGTCTCCCAAGTTTTGCAGAAAAATGAAAAAAATGTGTCAGATTTTTTTCGCCCAAGTTTGGCAGACAAATGAAAAGTGTTTGTAGGGCTCCTGTCCCCCAAGTTTGGCAGAAACATGAAAAAAATTTGTCAGATTTCTGTCGCCCAAGTTTGGCAGACAAATTTAAAGTATTTGTAGGGCTCCTGTCGCCCAAGTTTGAAAGAAAAATGAAAAAAATGTGTCAGATTTCTGTCGCCCAAGTTTGGCAGACAAATTAAAAGTGTTTGTAGGGCTCCTGTCGCCAAGTTTGGCAGAAAAATGAAAAAAATGTGCCAGATTTCTGTCGCCCAAGTTTGGCAGACAAATTTAAAGTATTTGTAGGGCTTCTGTCGCCCAAGTTTGGAAGAAAAATGAAAAAAATGTGTCAGATTTCTGTCGCCCAAGTTTGGCAGACAAATAAAGTATTTGTAGGGCTCCTGTCGCCCAAGTTTAAAAGAAAAATGAAAAAAATGTGTCAGATTTCTGTCGCCCAAGTTTGGCAGACAAATTAAAACTATTTGTAGGGCTCCTGTCGCCCAAGTTTGGCAGAAAAATGAAAAAAATGTGCCAGATTTCTGTCGCCCAAGTTTGGCAGACAAATTAAAAGTATTTGTTGGGCTCCTGTCGCCCAAGTTTGGCAGAAAAATGACAAAAATGTGTCAGATTTCTGTCGCCCAAGTTTGGCAGACAAATTAAAAGTATTTGTAGGGCTCCTGTCGCCCAAGTTTGGAAGAAAAATGAAAAAAATGTGTCAGATTTCTGTCGCCCAAGTTTGGCAGACAAATTAAAAGTATTTGTAGGGCTCCTGTCGCCCAAGTTTGGCAGAAAAATGAAAAAAATGTGTCAGATTTCTGTCACCGAAGTTTGGCAGACAAATTAAAAGTGTTTGTAGGGCTCCTGTCGCCCAAGTTTGGAAGAAAAATGAAAAAAATGTGTCAGATTTCTGTCGCCCAAGTTTGGCAGACAAATTAAAAGTATTTGTAGGGCTCCTGTCGCCAAGTTTGGCAGAAAAATGAAAAAAATGTGCCAGATTTCTGTCGCCCAAGTTTGGCAGACAAATTAAAAGTGTTTGTAGGGCTCCTGTCGCCCAAGTTTGGAAGAAAAATGAAAAAAATGTGTCAGATTTCTGTCGCCCAAGTTTGGCAGACAAATTAAAAGTATTTGTAGGGCTCCTGTCGCCAAGTTTGGCAGAAAAATGAAAAAAATGTGCCAGATTTCTGTCGCCAAAGTTTGGCAGACAAATTTAAAGTATTTGTAGGGCTCCTGTCGCCCAAGTTTGGAAGAAAAATGAAAAAAATGTGTCAGATTTCTGTCGCCCAAGTTTGGCAGACAAATTAAAAGTATTTGTAGGGCTCCTGTCGCCAAGTTTGGCAGAAAAATGAAAAAAATGTGCCAGATTTCTGTCGCCCAAGTTTGGCAGACAAATTAAAAGTGTTTGTAGGGCTCCTGTCGCCCAAGTTTGGAAGAAAAATGAAAAAAATGTGTCAGATTTCTGTCGCCCAAGTTTGGCAGACAAATTAAAAGTATTTGTAGGGCTCCTGTCGCCCAAGTTTGGCAGAAAAATGAAAAAAATGTGTCAGATTTCTGTCGCCCAAGTTTGGCAGACAAATTAAAAGTGTTTGTAGGGCTCCTGTCGCCCAAGTTTGGCAGAAAAATGACAAAAATGTGTCAGATTTATGTCGCCCAAGTTTGGCAGACAAATTAAAAGTATTTGTGGGGCTCCTGTCGCCCAAGTTTGGCAGAAAAATGAAAAAAATGTGTCAGATTTCTGTCGCCCAAGTTTGGCAGACAAATTAAAAGTATTTGTAGGGCTCCTGTTGCCCAAGTTTGGCAGAAAAATGAAAAAAATGTGTCAGATTTCTGTCGCCCAAGTTTGGCAGACAAATTAAAAGTGTTTGTAGGGCTCCTGTCGCCCAAGTTTGGAAGAAAAATGAAAAAAATGTGTCAGATTTCTGTCGCCCAAGTTTGGCAGACAAATTAAAAGTATTTGTAGGGCTCCTGTCGCCAAGTTTGGCAGAAAAATGAAAAAAATGTGCCAGATTTCTGTCGCCCAAGTTTGGCAGACAAATTTAAAGTATTTGTAGGGCTCCTGTCGCCCAAGTTTGGAAGAAAAATGAAAAAAATGTGTCAGATTTCTGTCGCCCAAGTTTGGCAGACAAATTTAAAGTGTTTTTAGGGCTCCTGTCGCCCAAGTTTGGCAGAAAAATGAAAAAAATGTGTCAGATTTCTGTCTCCCAAGTTTGACAGACAAATTAAAAGTATTTGTAGGGCTCCTGTCGCACAAGTTTGGCAGAAAAATGAAAAAAATGTGTCAGATTTCTGTCGCCCAAGTTTGGCAGACAAATTAAAAGTATTTGTAGGGCTCCTGTCGCCCAAGTTTGGCAGACATATTTAAAGTGTTTGTAGGGCTCCTGTCGCCAAGTTTGGAAGAAAAATGAAAAAAATGTGTCAGATTTCTGTCGCCCAAGTTTGGCAGACAAATTAAAAGTATTTGTAGGGCTCCTATCGCCCAAGTTTGGCAGAAAAATGAAAAAAATGTGCCAGATTTCTGTCGCCCAAGTTTGGCAGACAAATTAAAAGTATTTGTTGGGCTCCTGTCGCCCAAGTTTGGCAGAAAAATGACAAAAATGTGTCAGATTTCTGTCGCCCAAGTTTGGCAGACAAATTAAAAGTATTTGTAGGGCTCCTGTCTCCCAAGTTTTGCAGAAAAATGAAAAAAATGTGTCAGATTTTTTTCGCCCAAGTTTGGCAGACAAATGAAAAGTGTTTGTAGGGCTCCTGTCCCCCAAGTTTGGCAGAAACATGAAAAAAATTTGTCAGATTTCTGTCGCCCAAGTTTGGCAGACAAATTTAAAGTATTTGTAGGGCTCCTGTCGCCCAAGTTTGAAAGAAAAATGAAAAAAATGTGTCAGATTTCTGTCGCCCAAGTTTGGCAGACAAATTAAAAGTGTTTGTAGGGCTCCTGTCGCCAAGTTTGGCAGAAAAATGAAAAAAATGTGCCAGATTTCTGTCGCCCAAGTTTGGCAGACAAATTTAAAGTATTTGTAGGGCTCCTGTCGCCCAAGTTTGGAAGAAAAATGAAAAAAATGTGTCAGATTTCTGTCGCCCAAGTTTGGCAGACAAATAAAGTATTTGTAGGGCTCCTGTCGCCCAAGTTTAAAAGAAAAATGAAAAAAATGTGTCAGATTTCTGTCGCCCAAGTTTGGCAGACAAATTAAAACTATTTGTTGGGCTCCTGTCGCCCAAGTTTGGCAGAAAAATGAAAAAAATGTGCCAGATTTCTGTCGCCCAAGTTTGGCAGACAAATTAAAAGTATTTGTTGGGCTCCTGTCGCCCAAGTTTGGCAGAAAAATGACAAAAATGTGTCAGATTTCTGTCGCCCAAGTTTGGCAGACAAATTAAAAGTATTTGAAGGGCTCCTGTCGCCCAAGTTTGGCAGAAAAATGACAAAAATGTGTAAGATTTCTGTCGCCCAAGTTTGGCAGACAAATTGAAAGTGTTTGTAGGGCTCCTGTCGCCCAAGTTTGGAAGAAAAATGAAAAAAATGTGTCAGATTTCTGTCGCCCAAGTTTGGCAGACAAATTAAAAGTATTTGTAGGGCTCCTGTCGCCCAAGTTTGGCAGAAAAATGAAAAAAATGTGTCAGATTTCTGTCGCCCAAGTTTGGCAGACAAATTTAAAGTGTTTGTAGGGCTCCTGTCGCCCAAGTTTGGAAGAAAAATGAAAAAAATGTGTCAGATTTCTGTCGCCCAAGTTTGGCAGACAAATTAAAAGTATTTGTAGGGCTCCTGTCGCCCAAGTTTAAAAGAAAAATGAAAAAAATGTGTCAGATTTCTGTCGCCCAAGTTTGGCAGACAAATTAAAACTATTTGTAGGGCTCCTGTCGCCCAAGTTTGGCAGAAAAATGAAAAAAATGTGCCAGATTTCTGTCGCCCAAGTTTGGCAGACAAATTAAAAGTATTTGTTGGGCTCCTGTCGCACAAGTTTGGCAGAAAAAATGACAAAAATGTGTCAGATTTCTGTCGCCCAAGTTTGGCAGACAAATTAAAAGTATTTGTAGGGCTCCTGTCGCCCAAGTTTGGAAGAAAAATGAAAAAAATGTGTCAGATTTCTGTCGCCGAAGTTTGGCAGACAAATTAAAAGTATTTGTAGGGCTCCTGTCGCCCAAGTTTGGCAGAAAAATGAAAAAAATGTGTCAGATTTCTGTCGCCCAAGTTTGGCAGACAAATTAAAAGTGTTTGTAGGGCTCCTGTCGCCCAAGTTTGGAAGAAAAATGAAAAAAATGTGTCAGATTTCTGTCGCCCAAGTTTGGCAGACAAATTAAAAGTATTTGTAGGGCTCCTGTCGCCAAGTTTGGCAGAAAAATGAAAAAAATGTGCCAGATTTCTGTCGCCCAAGTTTGGCAGACAAATTAAAAGTGTTTGTAGGGCTCCTGTCGCCCAAGTTTGGAAGAAAAATGAAAAAAATGTGTCAGATTTCTGTCGCCCAAGTTTGGCAGACAAATTAAAAGTATTTGTAGGGCTCCTGTCGCCAAGTTTGGCAGAAAAATGAAAAAAATGTGCCAGATTTCTGTCGCCCAAGTTTGGCAGACAAATTTAAAGTATTTGTAGGGCTCCTGTCGCCCAAGTTTGGAAGAAAAATGAAAAAAATGTGTCAGATTTCTGTCGCCCAAGTTTGGCAGACAAATTAAAAGTATTTGTAGGGCTCCTGTCGCCCAAGTTTGGCAGAAAAATGAAAAAAATGTGTCAGATTTCTGTCGCCCAAGTTTGGCAGACAAATTAAAAGTGTTTGTAGGGCTCCTGTCGCCCAAGTTTGGCAGAAAAATGACAAAAATGTGTCAGATTTATGTCGCCCAAGTTTGGCAGACAAATTAAAAGTATTTGTGGGGCTCCTGTCGCCCAAGTTTGGCAGAAAAATGAAAAAAATGTGTCAGATTTCTGTCGCCCAAGTTTGGCAGACAAATTAAAAGTATTTGTAGGGCTCCTGTCGCCCAAGTTTGGCAGAAAAATGAAAAAAATGTGTCAGATTTCTGTCGCCCAAGTTTGGCAGACAAATTAAAAGTGTTTGTAGGGCTCCTGTCGCCCAAGTTTGGAAGAAAAATGAAAAAAATGTGTCAGATTTCTGTCGCCCAAGTTTGGCAGACAAATTAAAAGTATTTGTAGGGCTCCTGTCGCCAAGTTTGGCAGAAAAATGAAAAAAATGTGCCAGATTTCTGTCGCCCAAGTTTGGCAGACAAATTTAAAGTATTTGTAGGGCTCCTGTCGCCCAAGTTTGGAAGAAAAATGAAAAAAATGTGTCAGATTTCTGTCGCCCAAGTTTGGCAGACAAATTAAAAGTATTTGTAGGGCTCCTGTCGCCCAAGTTTGGCAGAAAAATGAAAAAAATGTGTCAGATTTCTGTCGCCCAAGTTTGGCAGACAAATTAAAAGTGTTTGTAGGGCTCCTGTCGCCCAAGTTTGGCAGAAAAATGACAAAAATGTGTCAGATTTATGTCGCCCAAGTTTGGCAGACAAATTAAAAGTATTTGTGGGGCTCCTGTCGCCCAAGTTTGGCAGAAAAATGAAAAAAATGTGTCAGATTTCTGTCGCCCAAGTTTGGCAGACAAATTTAAAGTGTTTGTAGGGCTCCTGTCGCCCAAGTTTGGCAGAAAAATGACAAAAATGTGTCAGATTTATGTCGCCCAAGTTTGGCAGACAAATTAAAAGTATTTGTGGGGCTCCTGTCGCCCAAGTTTGGCAGAAAAATGACAAAAATGTGTCAGATTTATGTCGCCCAAGTTTGGCAGACAAATTAAAAGTATTTGTGGGGCTCCTGTCGCCCAAGTTTGGCAGAAAAATGAAAAAAATGTGCCAGATTTCTGTCGCCCAAGTTTGGCAGACAAATTTAAAGTATTTGTAGGGCTCCTGTCGCCCAAGTTTGGAAGAAAAATGAAAAAAATGTGTCAGATTTCTGTCGCCCAAGTTTGGCAGACAAATTAAAAGTATTTGTAGGGCTCCTGTCGCCCAAGTTTGGCAGAAAAATGAAAAAAATGTGTCAGATTTCTGTCGCCCAAGTTTGGCAGACAAATTAAAAGTGTTTCTAGGGCTCCTGTCGCCCAAGTTTGGCAGAAAAATGAAAAAAATGTGTCAGATTTCTGTCGCCCAAGTTTGGCAGACAAATTAAAAGTGTTTGTAGGGCTCCTGTCGCCCAAGTTTGGAAGAAAAATGACAAAAATGTGTCAGATTTATGTCGCCCAAGTTTGGCAGACAAATTAAAAGTATTTGTGGGGCTCCTGTCGCCCAAGTTTGGCAGAAAAATGAAAAAAATGTGTCAGATTTCTGTCGCCCAAGTTTGGCAGACAAATTTAAAGTGTTTGTAGGGCTCCTGTCGCCCAAGTTTTTTCCAGAAAAATGAAAAAAATGTGCCAGATTTCTGTCGCCCAAGTTTAACAGACAAATTTAAAGTATTTGTAGGGCTCCTGTCGCCCAAGTTTGGAAGAAAAATGAAAAAAATGTGTCAGATTTCTGTCGCCCAAGTTTGGCAGACAAATTAAAAGTGTTTCTAGGGCTCCTATCGCCCAAGTTTGGCAGAAAAATGACAAAAATGTGTCAGATTTCTGTCGCCCAAGTTTGGCAGACAAATTAAAAGTATTTGTAGGGCTCCTGTCGCCCAAGTTTGGCAGAAAAATGAAAAAAATGTGTTAGATTTCTGTCGCCCAAGTTTGGCAGACAAATTAAAAGTGTTTGTAGGGCTCCTGTCGCCCAAGTTCGGAGGAAAAATGAAAAAAATGTGTCAGATTTCTGTCGCCCAAGTTTGGCGGACAAATTAAAAGTATTTGTAGGGCTCCTGTCGTCCAAGTTTGGCAGAAAAATAACAAAAATGTGTCAGATTTCTGTCGCCCAAGTTTGGCAGACAAATTAAAAGTATTTGAAGGGCTCCTGTCGCCCAAGTTTGGCAGAAAAATGAAAAAAATGTGTCAGATTTCTGTCGCCCAAGTTTGGCAGACAAATTAAAAGTATTTGTAGGGCTCCTGTCGCCCAAGTTTGGCAGAAAAATGAAAAAAATGTGTCAGATTTCTGTCGCCCAAGTTTGGCAGACAAATTAAAAGTATTTGTAGGGCTCCTGTCGCCAAGTTTGGCAGGAAAATGAAAAAAATGTGCCAGATTTCTGTCGCCCAAGTTTGGCAGACAAATTTAAAGTATTTGTAGGGCTCCTGTCGCCCAAGTTTGGAAGAAAAATGAAAAAAATGTGTCAGATTTCTGTCGCCCAAGTTTGGCAGACAAATTAAAAGTATTTGTAGGGCTCCTGTCGCCCAAGTTTGGCAGAAAAATGAAAAAAATGTGTCAGATTTCTGTCGCCCAAGTTTGGCAGACAAATTAAAAGTGTTTGTAGGGCTCCTGTCGCCCAAGTTTGGAAGAAAAATGACAAAAATGTGTCAGATTTATGTCGCCCAAGTTTGGCAGAAAAATGAAAAAAATGTGTTAGATTTCTGTCGCCCAAGTTTGGCAGACAAATTTAAAGTGTTTGTAGGGCTCCTGTCGCCCAAGTTTGGCAGAAAAATGAAAAAAATGTGTCAGATTTCTGTCTCCCAAGTTTGACAGACAAATTAAAAGTATTTGTAGGGCTCCTGTCGCACAAGTTTGGCAGAAAAATGAAAAAAATGTGTCAGATTTCTGTCGCCCAAGTTTGGCAGACAAATTAAAAGTATTTGTAGGGCTCCTGTCGCCCAAGTTTGGCAGACATATTTAAAGGGTTTGTAGGGCTCCTGTCGCCAAGTTTGGAAGAAAAATGAAAAAAATGTGTCAGATTTCTGTCGCCCAAGTTTGGCAGACAAATTAAAAGTATTTGTAGGGCTCCTGTCGCCCAAGTTTTTGCAGAAAAATGAAAAAAATGTGTCAGATTTTTTTCGCCCAAGTTTGGCAGACAAATGAAAAGTGTTTGTAGGGCTCCTGTCCCCCAAGTTTGGCTGAAACATGAAAAAAATTTGTCAGATTTCTGTCGCCCAAGTTTGGCAGACAAATTTAAAGTATTTGTAGGGCTCCTGTCGCCCAAGTTTGAAAGAAAAATGAAAAAAATGTGTCAGATTTCTGTCGCAAAAGTTTGGCAGACAAATTAAAAGTGTTTGTAGGGCTCCTGTCGTCCAAGTTTGGCAGAAAAATAACAAAAATGTGTCAGATTTCTGTCGCCCAAGTTTGGCAGACAAATTAAAAGTATTTGAAGGGCTCCTGTCGCCCAAGTTTGGCAGAAAAATGAAAAAAATGTGTCAGATTTCTGTCGCCCAAGTTTGGCAGAGAAATTAAAAGTATTTGTAGGGCTCCTGTCGCCCAAGTTTGGCAGAAAAATGAAAAAAATGTGTCAGATTTCTGTCGCCCAAGTTTGGCAGACAAATTAAAAGTGTTTGTAGGGCTCCTGTCGCCCAAGTTTGGAAGAAAAATGAAAAAAATGTGTCAGATTTCTGTCGCCCAAGTTTGGCAGACAAATTAAAAGTATTTGTAGGGCTCCTGTCGCCAAGTTTGGCAGAAAAATGAAAAAAATGTGCCAGATTTCTGTCGCCCAAGTTTGGCAGACAAATTTAAAGTATTTGTAGGGCTCCTGTCGCCCAAGTTTGGAAGAAAAATGAAAAAAATGTGTCAGATTTCATTCGCCCAAGTTTGGCAGACAAATTAAAAGTATTTGTAGGGCTCCTGTCGCCCAAGTTTGGCAGAAAAATGAAAAAAATGTGTCAGATTTCTGTCGCCCAAGTTTGGCAGACAAATTAAAAGTGTTTGTAGGGCTCCTGTCGCCCAAGTTTGGAAGAAAAATGACAAAAATGTGTCAGATTTATGTCGCCCAAGTTTGGCAGACAAATTAAAAGTATTTGTGGGGCTCCTGTCGCCCAAGTTTGGCAGAAGAATGAAAAAAATGTGTCAGATTTCTGTCGCCCAAGTTTGGCAGACAAATTTAAAGTGTTTGTAGGGCTCCTGTCGCCCAAGTTTGGCAGAAAAATGAAAAAAATGTGTCAGATTTCTGTCTCCCAAGTTTGACAGACAAATTAAAAGTATTTGTAGGGCTCCTGTCGCACAAGTTTGGCAGAAAAATGAAAAAAATGTGTCAGATTTCTGTCGCCCAAGTTTGGCAGACAAATTAAAAGTATTTGTAGGGCTCCTGTCGCCCAAGTTTGGCAGACATATTTAAAGTGTTTGTAGGGCTCCTGTCGCCAAGTTTGGAAGAAAAATGAAAAAAATGTGTCAGATTTCTGTCGCCCAAGTTTGGCAGACAAATTAAAAGTATTTGTAGGGCTCCTATCGCCCAAGTTTGGCAGAAAAATGAAAAAAATGTGCCAGATTTCTGTCGCCCAAGTTTGGCAGACAAATTAAAAGTATTTGTTGGGCTCCTGTCGCCCAAGTTTGGCAGAAAAATGACAAAAATGTGTCAGATTTCTGTCGCCCAAGTTTGGCAGACAAATAAAAAGTATTTGTAGGGCTATTGTCGCCCAAGTTTTGCAGAAAAATGAAAAAAATGTGTCAGATTTCTGTCGCCCAAGTTTGGCAGACAAATTGAAAGTGTTTGTAGGGCTCCTGTCGCCAAGTTTGGCAGAAAAATGAAAAAAATGTGTCAGATTTCTGTCGCCCAAGTTTGGCAGACAAATTAAAAGTATTTGTAGGGCTCCTGTCGCCCAAGTTTGGCAGAAAAATGAAAAAAATGTGTCAGATTTCTGTCGCCCAAGTTTGGCAGACAAATTAAAAGTGTTTCTAGGGCTCCTATCGCCCAAGTTTGGCAGAAAAATGAAAAAAATGTGCCAGATTTCTGTCGTCCAAGTTTGCAGACAAATTAAAAGTATTTGTAGGGCTCCTGTCGCCCAAGTTTGGCAGAAAAATGACAAAAATGTGTCAGATTTCTGTCGCCCAAGTAAAAGTATTTGTAGGGCTCCTGTCGCCCAAGTTTGGCAGAAAAATGAAAAAAATGTGTCAGATTTCTGTCGCCCAAGTTTGGCAGACAAATTAAAAGTGTTTGTAGGGCTCCTGTCGCCCAAGTTCGGAAGAAAAATGAAAAAAATGTGTCAGATTTCTGTCGCCCAAGTTTGGCGGACAAATTAAAAGTATTTGTAGGGCTCCTGTCGTCCAAGTTTGGCAGAAAAATAACAAAAATGTGTCAGATTTCTGTCGCCCAAGTTTGGCAGACAAATTAAAAGTATTTGAAGGGCTCCTGTCGCCCAAGTTTGGCAGAAAAATGAAAAAAATGTGTCAGATTTCTGTCTCCCAAGTTTGGCAGACAAATTAAAAGTATTTGTAGGGCTCCTGTCGCCCAAGTTTGGCAGACATATTTAAAGTGTTTGTAGGGCTCCTGTCGCCAAGTTTGGAAGAAAAATGAAAAAAATGTGTCAGATTTCTGTCGCCCAAGTTTGGCAGACAAATTAAAAGTATTTGTAGGGCTCCTATTGCCCAAGTTTGGCAGAAAAATGAAAAAAATGTGCCAGATTTCTGTCGCCCAAGTTTGGCAGACAAATTAAAAGTATTTGTTGGGCTCCTGTCGCCCAAGTTTGGCAGAAAAATGACAAAAATGTGTCAGATTTCTGTCGCCCAAGTTTGGCAGACAAATTAAAAGTATTTGTAGGGCTCCTGTCGCCCAAGTTTTGCAGAAAAATGAAAAAAATGTGTCAGATTTTTTTCGCCCAAGTTTGGCAGACAAATGAAAAGTGTTTGTAGGGCTCCTGTCCCCCAAGTTTGGCAGAAACATGAAAAAAATTTGTCAGATTTCTGTCGCCCAAGTTTGGCAGACAAATTTAAAGTATTTGTAGGGCTCCTGTCGCCCAAGTTTGAAAGAAAAATGAAAAAAATGTGTCAGATTTCTGTCGCCCAAGTTTGGCAGACAAATTAAAAGTGTTTGTAGGGCTCCTGTCGCCAAGTTTGGCAGAAAAATGAAAAAAATGTGCCAGATTTCTGTCGCCCAAGTTTGGCAGACAAATTTAAAGTATTTGTAGGGCTCCTGTCGCCCAAGTTTGGAAGCAAAATGAAAAAAATGTGTCAGATTTCTGTCGCCCAAGTTTGGCAGACAAATTAAAAGTATTTGAAGGGCTCCTGTCGCCCAAGTTTGGCAGAAAAATGAAAAAAATGTGTCAGATTTCTGTCGCCCAAGTTTGGCAAACAAATTAAAAGTGTTTCTAGGGCTCCTGTCGCCCAAGTTTGGCAGAAAAATGAAAAAAATGTGCCAGATTTCTGTCGCCCAAGTTTGGCAGACAAATTAAAAGTATTTGTAGGGCTCCTGTCGCCCAAGTTTGGCAGAAAAATGAAAAAAATGTGTCAGATTTCTGTCGCCCATGTTTGGCAGACAAATTAAAAGTGTTTGTAGGGCTCCTGTCGCCCAAGTTCGGAAGAAAACTGAAGAAAATGTGTCAGATTTCTGTCGCCCAAGTTTGGCGGACAAATTAAAAGTATTTGTAGGGCTCCTGTCGCCCAAGTTTGGCAGAAAAATGAGAAAAATGTGCCAGATTTCTGTCGCCCAAGTTTGGCAGACAAATTTAAAGTATTTGTAGGGCTCCTGTCGCCCAAGTTTGGAAGAAAAATGAAAAAAATGTGTCAGATTTCTGTCGCCCAAGTTTGGCAGACAAATTAAAAGTATTTGTAGGGCTCCTGTCGCCCAAGTTTGGCAGAAAAATGAAAAAAATGTGTCAGATTTCTGTCGCCCAAGTTTGGCAGACATATTTAAAGTGTTTGTAGGGCTCCTGTCGCCAAGTTTGGAAGAAAAATGAAAAAAATGTGTCAGATTTCTGTCGCCCAAGTTTGGCAGACAAATTAAAAGTATTTGTAGGGCTCCTATTGCCCAAGTTTGGCAGAAAAATGAAAAAAATGTGCCAGATTTCTGTCGCCCAAGTTTGGCAGACAAATTAAAAGTATTTGTTGGGCTCCTGTCGCCCAAGTTTGGCAGAAAAATGACAAAAATGTGTCAGATTTCTGTCGCCCAAGTTTGGCAGACAAATTAAAAGTATTTGTAGGGCTCCTGTCGCCCAAGTTTTGCAGAAAAATGAAAAAAATGTGTCAGATTTTTTTCGCCCAAGTTTGGCAGACAAATGAAAAGTGTTTGTAGGGCTCCTGTCCCCCAAGTTTGGCAGAAACATGAAAAAAATTTGTCAGATTTCTGTCGCCCAAGTTTGGCAGACAAATTTAAAGTATTTGTAGGGCTCCTGTCGCCCAAGTTTGAAAGAAAAATGAAAAAAATGTGTCAGATTTCTGTCGCCCAAGTTTGGCAGACAAATTAAAAGTGTTTGTAGGGCTCCTGTCGCCCAAGTTCGGAGGAAAAATGAAAAAAATGTGTCAGATTTCTGTCGCCCAAGTTTGGCGGACAAATTAAAAGTATTTGTAGGGCTCCTGTCGCCCAAGTTTTGCAGAAAAATGAAAAAAATGTGTCAGATTTTTTTCGCCTAAGTTTGGCAGACAAATGAAAAGTATTTGTTGGGCTCCTGTCGCCCAAGTTTGGCAGAAAAATGACAAAAATGTGTCAGATTTCTGTCGCCCAAGTTTGGCAGACAAATTAAAAGTATTTGTAGGGCTCCTGTCGCCCAAGTTTGGCAGAAAAATGACAAAAATGTGTCAGATTTCTGTCGCCAAAGTTTGGCAGACAAATTAAAAGTATTTGTAGGGCTCCTGTCGCCCAAGTTTGGCAGAAAAATGAAAAAAATGTGTCAGATTTCTGTCGCCCAAGTTTGGCAGACAAATTAAAAGTGTTTGTAGGGCTCCTGTCGCCCAAGTTCGGAAAAAAAATGAAAAAAATGTGTCAGATTTCTGTCGCCCAAGTTTGGCGGACAAATTAAAAGTGTTTGTAGGGCTCCTGTCGTCCAAGTTTGGCAGACAAATTAAAAGTATTTGAAGGGCTCCTGTCGCCCAAGTTTGGCAGAAAAATAACAAAAATGTGTCAGATTTCTGTCGCCCAAGTTTGGCAGACAAATTAAAAGTATTTGAAGGGCTCCTGTCGCCCAAGTTTGGCAGAAAAATGAAAAAAATGTGTCAGATTTCTGTCTCCCAAGTTTGGCAGACAAATTAAAAGTATTTGTAGGGCTCCTGTCGCCCAAGTTTGGCAGACATATTTAAAGTGTTTGTAGGGCTCCTGTCGCCAAGTTTGGAAGAAAAATGAAAAAAATGTGTCAGATTTCTGTCGCCCAAGTTTGGCAGACAAATTAAAAGTATTTGTAGGGCTCCTATTGCCCAAGTTTGGCAGAAAAATGAAAAAAATGTGCCAGATTTCTGTCGCCCAAGTTTGGCAGACAAATTAAAAGTATTTGTTGGGCTCCTGTCGCCCAAGTTTGGCAGAAAAATGAAAAAAATGTGCCAGATTTCTGTCGCCCAAGTTTGGCAGACAAATTAAAAGTATTTGTTGGGCTCCTGTCGCCCAAGTTTGGCAGAAAAATGACAAAAATGTGTCAGATTTCTGTCGCCCAAGTTTGGCAGACAAATAAAAAGTATTTGTAGGGCTATTGTCGCCCAAGTTTTGCAGAAAAATGAAAAAAATGTGTCAGATTTCTGTCGCCCAAGTTTGGCAGACAAATTAAAAGTGTTTGTAGGGCTCCTGTCGCCAAGTTTGGCAGAAAAATGAAAAAAATGTGTCAGATTTCTGTCGCCCAAGTTTGGCAGACAAATTAAAAGTATTTGTAGGGCTCCTGTCGCCCAAGTTTGGCAGAAAAATGAAAAAAATGTGTCAGATTTCTGTCGCCCAAGTTTGGCAGACAAATTAAAAGTGTTTCTAGGGCTCCTATCGCCCAAGTTTGGCAGAAAAATGAAAAAAATGTGCCAGATTTCTGTCGTCCAAGTTTGCAGACAAATTAAAAGTATTTGTAGGGCTCCTGTCGCCCAAGTTTGGCAGAAAAATGACAAAAATGTGTCAGATTTCTGTCGCCCAAGTTTGGCAGACAAATTAAAAGTATTTGTAGGGCTCCTGTCGCCCAAGTTTGGCAGAAAAATGAAAAAAATGTGTCAGATTTCTGTCGCCCAAGTTTGGCAGACAAATTAAAAGTGTTTGTAGGGCTCCTGTCGCCCAAGTTCGGAAGAAAAATGAAAAAAATGTGTCAGATTTCTGTCGCCCAAGTTTGGCGGACAAATTAAAAGTATTTGTAGGGCTCCTGTCGTCCAAGTTTGGCAGAAAAATAACAAAAATGTGTCAGATTTCTGTCGCCCAAGTTTGGCAGACAAATTAAAAGTATTTGAAGGGCTCCTGTCGCCCAAGTTTGGCAGAAAAATGAAAAAAATGTGTCAGATTTCTGTCTCCCAAGTTTGGCAGACAAATTAAAAGTATTTGTAGGGCTCCTGTCGCCCAAGTTTGGCAGACATATTTAAAGTGTTTGTAGGGCTCCTGTCGCCAAGTTTGGAAGAAAAATGAAAAAAATGTGTCAGATTTCTGTCGCCCAAGTTTGGCAGACAAATTAAAAGTATTTGTAGGGCTCCTATTGCCCAAGTTTGGCAGAAAAATGAAAAAAATGTGCCAGATTTCTGTCGCCCAAGTTTGGCAGACAAATTAAAAGTATTTGTTGGGCTCCTGTCGCCCAAGTTTGGCAGAAAAATGACAAAAATGTGTCAGATTTCTGTCGCCCAAGTTTGGCAGACAAATTAAAAGTATTTGTAGGGCTCCTGTCGCCCAAGTTTTGCAGAAAAATGAAAAAAATGTGTCAGATTTTTTTCGCCCAAGTTTGGCAGACAAATGAAAAGTGTTTGTAGGGCTCCTGTCCCCCAAGTTTGGCAGAAACATGAAAAAAATTTGTCAGATTTCTGTCGCCCAAGTTTGGCAGACAAATTTAAAGTATTTGTAGGGCTCCTGTCGCCCAAGTTTGAAAGAAAAATGAAAAAAATGTGTCAGATTTCTGTCGCCCAAGTTTGGCAGACAAATTAAAAGTGTTTGTAGGGCTCCTGTCGCCAAGTTTGGCAGAAAAATGAAAAAAATGTGCCAGATTTCTGTCGCCCAAGTTTGGCAGACAAATTTAAAGTATTTGTAGGGCTCCTGTCGCCCAAGTTTGGAAGCAAAATGAAAAAAATGTGTCAGATTTCTGTCGCCCAAGTTTGGCAGACAAATTAAAAGTATTTGAAGGGCTCCTGTCGCCCAAGTTTGGCAGAAAAATGAAAAAAATGTGTCAGATTTCTGTCGCCCAAGTTTGGCAAACAAATTAAAAGTGTTTCTAGGGCTCCTGTCGCCCAAGTTTGGCAGAAAAATGAAAAAAATGTGCCAGATTTCTGTCGCCCAAGTTTGGCAGACAAATTAAAAGTATTTGTAGGGCTCCTGTCGCCCAAGTTTGGCAGAAAAATGAAAAAAATGTGTCAGATTTCTGTCGCCCATGTTTGGCAGACAAATTAAAAGTGTTTGTAGGGCTCCTGTCGCCCAAGTTCGGAAGAAAACTGAAGAAAATGTGTCAGATTTCTGTCGCACAAGTTTGGCGGACAAATTAAAAGTATTTGTAGGGCTCCTGTCGCCCAAGTTTGGCAGAAAAATGAGAAAAATGTGCCAGATTTCTGTCGCCCAAGTTTGGCAGACAAATTTAAAGTATTTGTAGGGCTCCTGTCGCCCAAGTTTGGAAGAAAAATGAAAAAAATGTGTCAGATTTCTGTCGCCCAAGTTTGGCAGACAAATTAAAAGTATTTGTAGGGCTCCTGTCGCCCAAGTTTGGCAGAAAAATGAAAAAAATGTGTCAGATTTCTGTCGCCCAAGTTTGGCAGACATATTTAAAGTGTTTGTAGGGCTCCTGTCGCCAAGTTTGGAAGAAAAATGAAAAAAATGTGTCAGATTTCTGTCGCCCAAGTTTGGCAGACAAATTAAAAGTATTTGTAGGGCTCCTATTGCCCAAGTTTGGCAGAAAAATGAAAAAAATGTGCCAGATTTCTGTCGCCCAAGTTTGGCAGACAAATTAAAAGTATTTGTTGGGCTCCTGTCGCCCAAGTTTGGCAGAAAAATGACAAAAATGTGTCAGATTTCTGTCGCCCAAGTTTGGCAGACAAATTAAAAGTATTTGTAGGGCTCCTGTCGCCCAAGTTTTGCAGAAAAATGAAAAAAATGTGTCAGATTTTTTTCGCCCAAGTTTGGCAGACAAATGAAAAGTGTTTGTAGGGCTCCTGTCCCCCAAGTTTGGCAGAAACATGAAAAAAATTTGTCAGATTTCTGTCGCCCAAGTTTGGCAGACAAATTTAAAGTATTTGTAGGGCTCCTGTCGCCCAAGTTTGAAAGAAAAATGAAAAAAATGTGTCAGATTTCTGTCGCCCAAGTTTGGCAGACAAATTAAAAGTGTTTGTAGGGCTCCTGTCGCCCAAGTTCGGAGGAAAAATGAAAAAAATGTGTCAGATTTCTGTCGCCCAAGTTTGGCGGACAAATTAAAAGTATTTGTAGGGCTCCTGTCGCCCAAGTTTTGCAGAAAAATGAAAAAAATGTGTCAGATTTTTTTCGCCCAAGTTTGGCAGACAAATGAAAAGTGTTTGTAGGGCTCCTGTCGCCCAAGTTTGGCAGAAAAATGAGAAAAATGTGCCAGATTTCTGTCGCCCAAGTTTGGCAGACAAATTTAAAGTATTTGTAGGGCTCCTGTCGCCCAAGTTTGGCAGAAAAATGAAAAAAATGTGTTAGATTTCTGTCGCCCAAGTTTGGCAGACAAATTAAAAGTGTTTGTAGGGCTCCTGTCGCCCAAGTTCGGAGGAAAAATGAAAAAAATGTGTCAGATTTCTGTCGCCCAAGTTTGGCGGACAAATTAAAAGTATTTGTAGGGCTCCTGTCGTCCAAGTTTGGCAGAAAAATAACAAAAATGTGTCAGATTTCTGTCGCCCAAGTTTGGCAGACAAATTAAAAGTATTTGAAGGGCTCCTGTCGCCCAAGTTTGGCAGAAAAATGAAAAAAATGTGTCAGATTTCTGTCGCCCAAGTTTGGCAGACAAATTAAAAGTATTTGTAGGGCTCCTGTCGCCCAAGTTTGGCAGAAAAATGAAAAAAATGTGTCAGATTTCTGTCGCCCAAGTTTGGCAGACAAATTAAAAGTATTTGAAGGGCTCCTGTCGCCCAAGTTTGGCAGAAAAATGAAAAAAATGTGCCAGATTTCTGTCGCCCAAGTTTGGCAGACAAATTAAAAGTATTTGTAGGGCTCCTGTCGCCCAAGTTTGGCAGAAAAATGAAAAAAATGTGTCAGATTTCTGTCGCCCAAGTTTGGCAGACAAATTAAAAGTATTTGTTGGGCTCCTGTCGCCCAAGTTTGGCAGAAAAATGACAAAAATGTGTCAGATTTCTGTCGCCCAAGTTTGGCAGACAAATTAAAAGTATTTGTAGGGCTCCTGTCGCCCAAGTTTTGCAGAAAAATGAAAAAAATGTGTCAGATTTTTTTCGCCCAAGTTTGGCAGACAAATGAAAAGTGTTTGTAGGGCTCCTGTCCCCCAAGTTTGGCAGAAACATGAAAAAAATTTGTCAGATTTCTGTCGCCCATGTTTGGCAGACAAATTAAAAGTGTTTGTAGGGCTCCTGTCGCCCAAGTTCGGAAGAAAACTGAAGAAAATGTGTCAGATTTCTGTCGCCCAAGTTTGGCGGACAAATTAAAAGTATTTGTAGGGCTCCTGTCGCCCAAGTTTGGCAGAAAAATGAGAAAAATGTGCCAGATTTCTGTCGCCCAAGTTTGGCAGACAAATTTAAAGTATTTGTAGGGCTCCTGTCGCCCAAGTTTGGAAGAAAAATGAAAAAAATGTGTCAGATTTCTGTCGCCCAAGTTTGGCAGACAAATTAAAAGTATTTGTAGGGCTCCTGTCGCCCAAGTTTGGCAGAAAAATGAAAAAAATGTGTCAGATTTCTGTCGCCCAAGTTTGGCAGACATATTTAAAGTGTTTGTAGGGCTCCTGTCGCCAAGTTTGGAAGAAAAATGAAAAAAATGTGTCAGATTTCTGTCGCCCAAGTTTGGCAGACAAATTAAAAGTATTTGTAGGGCTCCTATTGCCCAAGTTTGGCAGAAAAATGAAAAAAATGTGCCAGATTTCTGTCGCCCAAGTTTGGCAGACAAATTAAAAGTATTTGTTGGGCTCCTGTCGCCCAAGTTTGGCAGAAAAATGACAAAAATGTGTCAGATTTCTGTCGCCCAAGTTTGGCAGACAAATTAAAAGTATTTGTAGGGCTCCTGTCGCCCAAGTTTTGCAGAAAAATGAAAAAAATGTGTCAGATTTTTTTCGCCCAAGTTTGGCAGACAAATGAAAAGTGTTTGTAGGGCTCCTGTCCCCCAAGTTTGGCAGAAACATGAAAAAAATTTGTCAGATTTCTGTCGCCCAAGTTTGGCAGACAAATTTAAAGTATTTGTAGGGCTCCTGTCGCCCAAGTTTGAAAGAAAAATGAAAAAAATGTGTCAGATTTCTGTCGCCCAAGTTTGGCAGACAAATTAAAAGTGTTTGTAGGGCTCCTGTCGCCCAAGTTCGGAGGAAAAATGAAAAAAATGTGTCAGATTTCTGTCGCCCAAGTTTGGCGGACAAATTAAAAGTATTTGTAGGGCTCCTGTCGCCCAAGTTTTGCAGAAAAATGAAAAAAATGTGTCAGATTTTTTTCGCCCAAGTTTGGCAGACAAATGAAAAGTGTTTGTAGGGCTCCTGTCGCCCAAGTTTGGCAGAAAAATGAGAAAAATGTGCCAGATTTCTGTCGCCCAAGTTTGGCAGACAAATTTAAAGTATTTGTAGGGCTCCTGTCGCCCAAGTTTGGCAGAAAAATGAAAAAAATGTGTTAGATTTCTGTCGCCCAAGTTTGGCAGACAAATTAAAAGTGTTTGTAGGGCTCCTGTCGCCCAAGTTCGGAGGAAAAATGAAAAAAATGTGTCAGATTTCTGTCGCCCAAGTTTGGCGGACAAATTAAAAGTATTTGTAGGGCTCCTGTCGTCCAAGTTTGGCAGAAAAATAACAAAAATGTGTCAGATTTCTGTCGCCCAAGTTTGGCAGACAAATTAAAAGTATTTGAAGGGCTCCTGTCGCCCAAGTTTGGCAGAAAAATGAAAAAAATGTGTCAGATTTCTGTCGCCCAAGTTTGGCAGACAAATTAAAAGTATTTGTAGGGCTCCTGTCGCCCAAGTTTGGCAGAAAAATGAAAAAAATGTGTCAGATTTCTGTCGCCCAAGTTTGGCAGACAAATTAAAAGTGTTTGTAGGGCTCCTGTCGCCAAGTTTGGCAGGAAAATGAAAAAAATGTGCCAGATTTCTGTCGCCCAAGTTTGGCAGACAAATTTAAAGTATTTGTAGGGCTCCTGTCGTCCAAGTTTGGCAGAAAAATAACAAAAATGTGTCAGATTTCTGTCGCCCAAGTTTGGCAGACAAATTAAAAGTATTTGAAGGGCTCCTGTCGCCCAAGTTTGGCAGAAAAATGAAAAAAATGTGTCAGATTTCTGTCGCCCAAGTTTGGCAGACAAATTAAAAGTATTTGTAGGGCTCCTGTCGCCCAAGTTTGGCAGAAAAATGAAAAAAATGTGTCAGATTTCTGTCGCCCAAGTTTGGCAGACAAATTAAAAGTATTTGTAGGGCTCCTGTCGCCAAGTTTGGCAGGAAAATGAAAAAAATGTGCCAGATTTCTGTCGCCCAAGTTTGGCAGACAAATTTAAAGTATTTGTAGGGCTCCTGTCGCCCAAGTTTGGAAGAAAAATGAAAAAAATGTGTCAGATTTCTGTCGCCCAAGTTTGGCAGACAAATTAAAAGTATTTGTAGGGCTCCTGTCGCCAAGTTTGGAAGAAAAATGAAAAAAATGTGTCAGATTTCTGTCGCCCAAGTTTGGCAGACAAATTAAAAGTATTTGTAGGGCTCCTATTGCCCAAGTTTGGCAGAAAAATGAAAAAAATGTGCCAGATTTCTGTCGCCCAAGTTTGGCAGACAAATTAAAAGTATTTGTTGGGCTCCTGTCGCCCAAGTTTGGCAGAAAAATGACAAAAATGTGTCAGATTTCTGTCGCCCAAGTTTGGCAGACAAATTAAAAGTATTTGTAGGGCTCCTGTCGCCCAAGTTTTGCAGAAAAATGAAAAAAATGTGTCAGATTTTTTTCGCCCAAGTTTGGCAGACAAATGAAAAGTGTTTGTAGGGCTCCTGTCCCCCAAGTTTGGCAGAAACATGAAAAAAATTTGTCAGATTTCTGTCGCCCAAGTTTGGCAGACAAATTTAAAGTATTTGTAGGGCTCCTGTCGCCCAAGTTTGAAAGAAAAATGAAAAAAATGTGTCAGATTTCTGTCGCCCAAGTTTGGCAGACAAATTAAAAGTGTTTGTAGGGCTCCTGTCGCCCAAGTTCGGAGGAAAAATGAAAAAAATGTGTCAGATTTCTGTCGCCCAAGTTTGGCGGACAAATTAAAAGTATTTGTAGGGCTCCTGTCGCCCAAGTTTTGCAGAAAAATGAAAAAAATGTGTCAGATTTTTTTCGCCTAAGTTTGGCAGACAAATGAAAAGTATTTGTTGGGCTCCTGTCGCCCAAGTTTGGCAGAAAAATGACAAAAATGTGTCAGATTTCTGTCGCCCAAGTTTGGCAGACAAATTAAAAGTATTTGTAGGGCTCCTGTCGCCCAAGTTTGGCAGAAAAATGACAAAAATGTGTCAGATTTCTGTCGCCAAAGTTTGGCAGACAAATTAAAAGTATTTGTAGGGCTCCTGTCGCCCAAGTTTGGCAGAAAAATGAAAAAAATGTGTCAGATTTCTGTCGCCCAAGTTTGGCAGACAAATTAAAAGTGTTTGTAGGGCTCCTGTCGCCCAAGTTCGGAAAAAAAATGAAAAAAATGTGTCAGATTTCTGTCGCCCAAGTTTGGCGGACAAATTAAAAGTGTTTGTAGGGCTCCTGTCGTCCAAGTTTGGCAGACAAATTAAAAGTATTTGAAGGGCTCCTGTCGCCCAAGTTTGGCAGAAAAATAACAAAAATGTGTCAGATTTCTGTCGCCCAAGTTTGGCAGACAAATTAAAAGTATTTGAAGGGCTCCTGTCGCCCAAGTTTGGCAGAAAAATGAAAAAAATGTGTCAGATTTCTGTCTCCCAAGTTTGGCAGACAAATTAAAAGTATTTGTAGGGCTCCTGTCGCCCAAGTTTGGCAGACATATTTAAAGTGTTTGTAGGGCTCCTGTCGCCAAGTTTGGAAGAAAAATGAAAAAAATGTGTCAGATTTCTGTCGCCCAAGTTTGGCAGACAAATTAAAAGTATTTGTAGGGCTCCTATTGCCCAAGTTTGGCAGAAAAATGAAAAAAATGTGCCAGATTTCTGTCGCCCAAGTTTGGCAGACAAATTAAAAGTATTTGTTGGGCTCCTGTCGCCCAAGTTTGGCAGAAAAATGAAAAAAATGTGCCAGATTTCTGTCGCCCAAGTTTGGCAGACAAATTAAAAGTATTTGTTGGGCTCCTGTCGCCCAAGTTTGGCAGAAAAATGACAAAAATGTGTCAGATTTCTGTCGCCCAAGTTTGGCAGACAAATAAAAAGTATTTGTAGGGCTATTGTCGCCCAAGTTTTGCAGAAAAATGAAAAAAATGTGTCAGATTTCTGTCGCCCAAGTTTGGCAGACAAATTAAAAGTGTTTGTAGGGCTCCTGTCGCCAAGTTTGGCAGAAAAATGAAAAAAATGTGTCAGATTTCTGTCGCCCAAGTTTGGCAGACAAATTAAAAGTATTTGTAGGGCTCCTGTCGCCCAAGTTTGGCAGAAAAATGAAAAAAATGTGTCAGATTTCTGTCGCCCAAGTTTGGCAGACAAATTAAAAGTGTTTCTAGGGCTCCTATCGCCCAAGTTTGGCAGAAAAATGAAAAAAATGTGCCAGATTTCTGTCGTCCAAGTTTGCAGACAAATTAAAAGTATTTGTAGGGCTCCTGTCGCCCAAGTTTGGCAGAAAAATGACAAAAATGTGTCAGATTTCTGTCGCCCAAGTTTGGCAGACAAATTAAAAGTATTTGTAGGGCTCCTGTCGCCCAAGTTTGGCAGAAAAATGAAAAAAATGTGTCAGATTTCTGTCGCCCAAGTTTGGCAGACAAATTAAAAGTGTTTGTAGGGCTCCTGTCGCCCAAGTTCGGAAGAAAAATGAAAAAAATGTGTCAGATTTCTGTCGCCCAAGTTTGGCGGACAAATTAAAAGTATTTGTAGGGCTCCTGTCGTCCAAGTTTGGCAGAAAAATAACAAAAATGTGTCAGATTTCTGTCGCCCAAGTTTGGCAGACAAATTAAAAGTATTTGAAGGGCTCCTGTCGCCCAAGTTTGGCAGAAAAATGAAAAAAATGTGTCAGATTTCTGTCTCCCAAGTTTGGCAGACAAATTAAAAGTATTTGTAGGGCTCCTGTCGCCCAAGTTTGGCAGACATATTTAAAGTGTTTGTAGGGCTCCTGTCGCCAAGTTTGGAAGAAAAATGAAAAAAATGTGTCAGATTTCTGTCGCCCAAGTTTGGCAGACAAATTAAAAGTATTTGTAGGGCTCCTATTGCCCAAGTTTGGCAGAAAAATGAAAAAAATGTGCCAGATTTCTGTCGCCCAAGTTTGGCAGACAAATTAAAAGTATTTGTTGGGCTCCTGTCGCCCAAGTTTGGCAGAAAAATGACAAAAATGTGTCAGATTTCTGTCGCCCAAGTTTGGCAGACAAATTAAAAGTATTTGTAGGGCTCCTGTCGCCCAAGTTTTGCAGAAAAATGAAAAAAATGTGTCAGATTTTTTTCGCCCAAGTTTGGCAGACAAATGAAAAGTGTTTGTAGGGCTCCTGTCCCCCAAGTTTGGCAGAAACATGAAAAAAATTTGTCAGATTTCTGTCGCCCAAGTTTGGCAGACAAATTTAAAGTATTTGTAGGGCTCCTGTCGCCCAAGTTTGAAAGAAAAATGAAAAAAATGTGTCAGATTTCTGTCGCCCAAGTTTGGCAGACAAATTAAAAGTGTTTGTAGGGCTCCTGTCGCCAAGTTTGGCAGAAAAATGAAAAAAATGTGCCAGATTTCTGTCGCCCAAGTTTGGCAGACAAATTTAAAGTATTTGTAGGGCTCCTGTCGCCCAAGTTTGGAAGCAAAATGAAAAAAATGTGTCAGATTTCTGTCGCCCAAGTTTGGCAGACAAATTAAAAGTATTTGAAGGGCTCCTGTCGCCCAAGTTTGGCAGAAAAATGAAAAAAATGTGTCAGATTTCTGTCGCCCAAGTTTGGCAAACAAATTAAAAGTGTTTCTAGGGCTCCTGTCGCCCAAGTTTGGCAGAAAAATGAAAAAAATGTGCCAGATTTCTGTCGCCCAAGTTTGGCAGACAAATTAAAAGTATTTGTAGGGCTCCTGTCGCCCAAGTTTGGCAGAAAAATGAAAAAAATGTGTCAGATTTCTGTCGCCCATGTTTGGCAGACAAATTAAAAGTGTTTGTAGGGCTCCTGTCGCCCAAGTTCGGAAGAAAACTGAAGAAAATGTGTCAGATTTCTGTCGCCCAAGTTTGGCGGACAAATTAAAAGTATTTGTAGGGCTCCTGTCGCCCAAGTTTGGCAGAAAAATGAGAAAAATGTGCCAGATTTCTGTCGCCCAAGTTTGGCAGACAAATTTAAAGTATTTGTAGGGCTCCTGTCGCCCAAGTTTGGAAGAAAAATGAAAAAAATGTGTCAGATTTCTGTCGCCCAAGTTTGGCAGACAAATTAAAAGTATTTGTAGGGCTCCTGTCGCCCAAGTTTGGCAGAAAAATGAAAAAAATGTGTCAGATTTCTGTCGCCCAAGTTTGGCAGACATATTTAAAGTGTTTGTAGGGCTCCTGTCGCCAAGTTTGGAAGAAAAATGAAAAAAATGTGTCAGATTTCTGTCGCCCAAGTTTGGCAGACAAATTAAAAGTATTTGTAGGGCTCCTATTGCCCAAGTTTGGCAGAAAAATGAAAAAAATGTGCCAGATTTCTGTCGCCCAAGTTTGGCAGACAAATTAAAAGTATTTGTTGGGCTCCTGTCGCCCAAGTTTGGCAGAAAAATGACAAAAATGTGTCAGATTTCTGTCGCCCAAGTTTGGCAGACAAATTAAAAGTATTTGTAGGGCTCCTGTCGCCCAAGTTTTGCAGAAAAATGAAAAAAATGTGTCAGATTTTTTTCGCCCAAGTTTGGCAGACAAATGAAAAGTGTTTGTAGGGCTCCTGTCCCCCAAGTTTGGCAGAAACATGAAAAAAATTTGTCAGATTTCTGTCGCCCAAGTTTGGCAGACAAATTTAAAGTATTTGTAGGGCTCCTGTCGCCCAAGTTTGAAAGAAAAATGAAAAAAATGTGTCAGATTTCTGTCGCCCAAGTTTGGCAGACAAATTAAAAGTGTTTGTAGGGCTCCTGTCGCCCAAGTTCGGAGGAAAAATGAAAAAAATGTGTCAGATTTCTGTCGCCCAAGTTTGGCGGACAAATTAAAAGTATTTGTAGGGCTCCTGTCGCCCAAGTTTTGCAGAAAAATGAAAAAAATGTGTCAGATTTTTTTCGCCCAAGTTTGGCAGACAAATGAAAAGTGTTTGTAGGGCTCCTGTCGCCCAAGTTTGGCAGAAAAATGAGAAAAATGTGCCAGATTTCTGTCGCCCAAGTTTGGCAGACAAATTTAAAGTATTTGTAGGGCTCCTGTCGCCCAAGTTTGGCAGAAAAATGAAAAAAATGTGTTAGATTTCTGTCGCCCAAGTTTGGCAGACAAATTAAAAGTGTTTGTAGGGCTCCTGTCGCCCAAGTTCGGAGGAAAAATGAAAAAAATGTGTCAGATTTCTGTCGCCCAAGTTTGGCGGACAAATTAAAAGTATTTGTAGGGCTCCTGTCGTCCAAGTTTGGCAGAAAAATAACAAAAATGTGTCAGATTTCTGTCGCCCAAGTTTGGCAGACAAATTAAAAGTATTTGAAGGGCTCCTGTCGCCCAAGTTTGGCAGAAAAATGAAAAAAATGTGTCAGATTTCTGTCGCCCAAGTTTGGCAGACAAATTAAAAGTATTTGTAGGGCTCCTGTCGCCCAAGTTTGGCAGAAAAATGAAAAAAATGTGTCAGATTTCTGTCGCCCAAGTTTGGCAGACAAATTAAAAGTATTTGAAGGGCTCCTGTCGCCCAAGTTTGGCAGAAAAATGAAAAAAATGTGTCAGATTTCTGTCGCCCAAGTTTGGCAGACAAATTAAAAGTATTTGTAGGGCTCCTGTCGCCCAAGTTTGGCAGAAAAATGAAAAAAATGTGTCAGATTTCTGTCGCCCAAGTTTGGCAGACAAATTAAAAGTATTTGTTGGGCTCCTGTCGCCCAAGTTTGGCAGAAAAATGACAAAAATGTGTCAGATTTCTGTCGCCCAAGTTTGGCAGACAAATTAAAAGTGTTTGTAGGGCTCCTGTCGCCCAAGTTTGGAAGAAAAATGACAAAAATGTGTCAGATTTATGTCGCCCAAGTTTGGCAGAAAAATGAAAAAAATGTGTTAGATTTCTGTCGCCCAAGTTTGGCAGACAAATTTAAAGTGTTTGTAGGGCTCCTGTCGCCCAAGTTTGGCAGAAAAATGAAAAAAATGTGTCAGATTTCTGTCTCCCAAGTTTGACAGACAAATTAAAAGTATTTGTAGGGCTCCTGTCGCACAAGTTTGGCAGAAAAATGAAAAAAATGTGTCAGATTTCTGTCGCCCAAGTTTGGCAGACAAATTAAAAGTATTTGTAGGGCTCCTGTCGCCCAAATTTGGCAGACATATTTAAAGGGTTTGTAGGGCTCCTGTCGCCAAGTTTGGAAGAAAAATGAAAAAAATGTGTCAGATTTCTGTCGCCCAAGTTTGGCAGACAAATTAAAAGTATTTGTAGGGCTCCTGTCGCCCAAGTTTTTGCAGAAAAATGAAAAAAATGTGTCAGATTTTTTTCGCCCAAGTTTGGCAGACAAATGAAAAGTGTTTGTAGGGCTCCTGTCCCCCAAGTTTGGCTGAAACATGAAAAAAATTTGTCAGATTTCTGTCGCCCAAGTTTGGCAGACAAATTTAAAGTATTTGTAGGGCTCCTGTCGCCCAAGTTTGAAAGAAAAATGAAAAAAATGTGTCAGATTTCTGTCGCAAAAGTTTGGCAGACAAATTAAAAGTGTTTGTAGGGCTCCTGTCGTCCAAGTTTGGCAGAAAAATAACAAAAATGTGTCAGATTTCTGTCGCCCAAGTTTGGCAGACAAATTAAAAGTATTTGAAGGGCTCCTGTCGCCCAAGTTTGGCAGAAAAATGAAAAAAATGTGTCAGATTTCTGTCGCCCAAGTTTGGCAGAGAAATTAAAAGTATTTGTAGGGCTCCTGTCGCCCAAGTTTGGCAGAAAAATGAAAAAAATGTGTCAGATTTCTGTCGCCCAAGTTTGGCAGACAAATTAAAAGTATTTGTAGGGCTCCTGTCGCCCAAGTTTGGCAGAAAAATGAAAAAAATGTGTCAGATTTCTGTCTCCCAAGTTTGACAGACAAATTAAAAGTATTTGTAGGGCTCCTGTCGCACAAGTTTGGCAGAAAAATGAAAAAAATGTGTCAGATTTCTGTCGCCCAAGTTTGGCAGACAAATTAAAAGTATTTGTAGGGCTCCTGTCGCCCAAATTTGGCAGACATATTTAAAGGGTTTGTAGGGCTCCTGTCGCACAAGTTTGGCAGAAAAATGAAAAAAATGTGTCAGATTTCTGTCGCCCAAGTTTGGCAGACAAATTAAAAGTATTTGTAGGGCTCCTGTCGCCCAAGTTTGGCAGACATATTTAAAGTGTTTGTAGGGCTCCTGTCGCCAAGTTTGGAAGAAAAATGAAAAAAATGTGTCAGATTTCTGTCGCCCAAGTTTGGCAGACAAATTAAAAGTATTTGTAGGGCTCCTATCGCCCAAGTTTGGCAGAAAAATGAAAAAAATGTGCCAGATTTCTGTCGCCCAAGTTTGGCAGACAAATTAAAAGTATTTGTTGGGCTCCTGTCGCCCAAGTTTGGCAGAAAAATGACAAAAATGTGTCAGATTTCTGTCGCCCAAGTTTGGCAGACAAATAAAAAGTATTTGTAGGGCTATTGTCGCCCAAGTTTTGCAGAAAAATGAAAAAAATGTGTCAGATTTCTGTCGCCCAAGTTTGGCAGACAAATTAAAAGTGTTTGTAGGGCTCCTGTCGCCAAGTTTGGCAGAAAAATGAAAAAAATGTGTCAGATTTCTGTCTCCCAAGTTTGACAGACAAATTAAAAGTATTTGTAGGGCTCCTGTCGCACAAGTTTGGCAGAAAAATGAAAAAAATGTGTCAGATTTCTGTCGCCCAAGTTTGGCAGACAAATTAAAAGTATTTGTAGGGCTCCTGTCGCCCAAGTTTGGCAGAAAAATGAAAAAAATGTGTTAGATTTCTGTCGCCCAAGTTTGGCAGACAAATTAAAAGTATTTGTTGGGCTCCTGTCGCCCAAGTTTGGCAGAAAAATGACAAAAATGTGTCAGATTTCTGTCGCCCAAGTTTGGCAGACAAATTAAAAGTATTTGTAGGGCTCCTGTCGCCCAAGTTTGGCAGAAAAATGAAAAAAATGTGTTAGATTTCTGTCGCCCAAGTTTGGCAGACAAATTTAAAGTGTTTGTAGGGCTCCTGTCGCCCAAGTTTGGCAGAAAAATGAAAAAAATGTGTCAGATTTCTGTCTCCCAAGTTTGACAGACAAATTAAAAGTATTTGTAGGGCTCCTGTCGCACAAGTTTGGCAGAAAAATGAAAAAAATGTGTCAGATTTCTGTCGCCCAAGTTTGGCAGACAAATTAAAAGTATTTGTAGGGCTCCTGTCGCCCAAATTTGGCAGACATATTTAAAGGGTTTGTAGGGCTCCTGTCGCCAAGTTTGGAAGAAAAATGAAAAAAATGTGTCAGATTTCTGTCGCCCAAGTTTGGCAGACAAATTAAAAGTATTTGTAGGGCTCCTGTCGCCCAAGTTTTTGCAGAAAAATGAAAAAAATGTGTCAGATTTTTTTCGCCCAAGTTTGGCAGACAAATGAAAAGTGTTTGTAGGGCTCCTGTCCCCCAAGTTTGGCTGAAACATGAAAAAAATTTGTCAGATTTCTGTCGCCCAAGTTTGGCAGACAAATTTAAAGTATTTGTAGGGCTCCTGTCGCCCAAGTTTGAAAGAAAAATGAAAAAAATGTGTCAGATTTCTGTCGCAAAAGTTTGGCAGACAAATTAAAAGTGTTTGTAGGGCTCCTGTCGTCCAAGTTTGGCAGAAAAATAACAAAAATGTGTCAGATTTCTGTCGCCCAAGTTTGGCAGACAAATTAAAAGTATTTGAAGGGCTCCTGTCGCCCAAGTTTGGCAGAAAAATGAAAAAAATGTGTCAGATTTCTGTCGCCCAAGTTTGGCAGAGAAATTAAAAGTATTTGTAGGGCTCCTGTCGCCCAAGTTTGGCAGAAAAATGAAAAAAATGTGTCAGATTTCTGTCGCCCAAGTTTGGCAGACAAATTAAAAGTGTTTGTAGGGCTCCTGTCGCCCAAGTTTGGAAGAAAAATGAAAAAAATGTGTCAGATTTCTGTCGCCCAAGTTTGGCAGACAAATTAAAAGTATTTGTAGGGCTCCTGTCGCCAAGTTTGGCAGAAAAATGAAAAAAATGTGCCAGATTTCTGTCGCCCAAGTTTGGCAGACAAATTTAAAGTATTTGTAGGGCTCCTGTCGCCCAAGTTTGGCAGAAAAATGAAAAAAATGTGTCAGATTTCTGTCGCCCAAGTTTGGCAGACAAATTAAAAGTGTTTGTAGGGCTCCTGTCGCCCAAGTTTGGAAGAAAAATGACAAAAATGTGTCAGATTTATGTCGCCCAAGTTTGGCAGACAAATTAAAAGTATTTGTGGGGCTCCTGTCGCCCAAGTTTGGCAGAAGAATGAAAAAAATGTGTCAGATTTCTGCCGCCCAAGTTTGGCAGACAAATTTAAAGTGTTTGTAGGGCTCCTGTCGCCCAAGTTTGGCAGAAAAATGAAAAAAATGTGTCAGATTTCTGTCTCCCAAGTTTGACAGACAAATTAAAAGTATTTGTAGGGCTCCTGTCGCACAAGTTTGGCAGAAAAATGAAAAAAATGTGTCAGATTTCTGTCGCCCAAGTTTGGCAGACAAATTAAAAGTATTTGTAGGGCTCCTGTCGCCCAAGTTTGGCAGACATATTTAAAGTGTTTGTAGGGCTCCTGTCGCCAAGTTTGGAAGAAAAATGAAAAAAATGTGCCAGATTTCTGTCGCCCAAGTTTGGCAGACAAATTAAAAGTATTTGTAGGGCTCCTATCGCCCAAGTTTGGCAGAAAAATGAAAAAAATGTGCCAGATTTCTGTCGCCCAAGTTTGGCAGACAAATTAAAAGTATTTGTTGGGCTCCTGTCGCCCAAGTTTGGCAGAAAAATGACAAAAATGTGTCAGATTTCTGTCGCCCAAGTTTGGCAGACAAATAAAAAGTATTTGTAGGGCTATTGTCGCCCAAGTTTTGCAGAAAAATGAAAAAAATGTGTCAGATTTCTGTCGCCCAAGTTTGGCAGACAAATTAAAAGTGTTTGTAGGGCTCCTGTCGCCAAGTTTGGCAGAAAAATGAAAAAAATGTGTCAGATTTCTGTCGCCCAAGTTTGGCAGACAAATTAAAAGTATTTGTAGGGCTCCTGTCGCCCAAGTTTGGCAGAAAAATGAAAAAAATGTGTCAGATTTCTGTCGCCCAAGTTTGGCAGACAAATTAAAAGTGTTTCTAGGGCTCCTATCGCCCAAGTTTGGCAGAAAAATGAAAAAAATGTGCCAGATTTCTGTCGTCCAAGTTTGCAGACAAATTAAAAGTATTTGTAGGGCTCCTGTCGCCCAAGTTTGGCAGAAAAATGACAAAAATGTGTCAGATTTCTGTCGCCCAAGTTTGGCAGACAAATTAAAAGTATTTGTAGGGCTCCTGTCGCCCAAGTTTGGCAGAAAAATGAAAAAAATGTGTCAGATTTCTGTCGCCCAAGTTTGGCAGACAAATTAAAAGTGTTTGTAGGGCTCCTGTCGCCCAAGTTCGGAAGAAAAATGAAAAAAATGTGTCAGATTTCTGTCGCCCAAGTTTGGCGGACAAATTAAAAGTATTTGTAGGGCTCCTGTCGTCCAAGTTTGGCAGAAAAATAACAAAAATGTGTCAGATTTCTGTCGCCCAAGTTTGGCAGACAAATTAAAAGTATTTGAAGGGCTCCTGTCGCCCAAGTTTGGCAGAAAAATGAAAAAAATGTGTCAGATTTCTGTCTCCCAAGTTTGGCAGACAAATTAAAAGTATTTGTAGGGCTCCTGTCGCCCAAGTTTGGCAGACATATTTAAAGTGTTTGTAGGGCTCCTGTCGCCAAGTTTGGAAGAAAAATGAAAAAAATGTGTCAGATTTCTGTCGCCCAAGTTTGGCAGACAAATTAAAAGTATTTGTAGGGCTCCTATTGCCCAAGTTTGGCAGAAAAATGAAAAAAATGTGCCAGATTTCTGTCGCCCAAGTTTGGCAGACAAATTAAAAGTATTTGTTGGGCTCCTGTCGCCCAAGTTTGGCAGAAAAATGACAAAAATGTGTCAGATTTCTGTCGCCCAAGTTTGGCAGACAAATTAAAAGTATTTGTAGGGCTCCTGTCGCCCAAGTTTTGCAGAAAAATGAAAAAAATGTGTCAGATTTTTTTCGCCCAAGTTTGGCAGACAAATGAAAAGTGTTTGTAGGGCTCCTGTCCCCCAAGTTTGGCAGAAACATGAAAAAAATTTGTCAGATTTCTGTCGCCCAAGTTTGGCAGACAAATTTAAAGTATTTGTAGGGCTCCTGTCGCCCAAGTTTGAAAGAAAAATGAAAAAAATGTGTCAGATTTCTGTCGCCCAAGTTTGGCAGACAAATTAAAAGTGTTTGTAGGGCTCCTGTCGCCAAGTTTGGCAGAAAAATGAAAAAAATGTGCCAGATTTCTGTCGCCCAAGTTTGGCAGACAAATTTAAAGTATTTGTAGGGCTCCTGTCGCCCAAGTTTGGAAGCAAAATGAAAAAAATGTGTCAGATTTCTGTCGCCCAAGTTTGGCAGACAAATTAAAAGTATTTGAAGGGCTCCTGTCGCCCAAGTTTGGCAGAAAAATGAAAAAAATGTGTCAGATTTCTGTCGCCCAAGTTTGGCAAACAAATTAAAAGTGTTTCTAGGGCTCCTGTCGCCCAAGTTTGGCAGAAAAATGAAAAAAATGTGCCAGATTTCTGTCGCCCAAGTTTGGCAGACAAATTAAAAGTATTTGTAGGGCTCCTGTCGCCCAAGTTTGGCAGAAAAATGAAAAAAATGTGTCAGATTTCTGTCGCCCATGTTTGGCAGACAAATTAAAAGTGTTTGTAGGGCTCCTGTCGCCCAAGTTCGGAAGAAAACTGAAGAAAATGTGTCAGATTTCTGTCGCCCAAGTTTGGCGGACAAATTAAAAGTATTTGTAGGGCTCCTGTCGCCCAAGTTTGGCAGAAAAATGAGAAAAATGTGCCAGATTTCTGTCGCCCAAGTTTGGCAGACAAATTTAAAGTATTTGTAGGGCTCCTGTCGCCCAAGTTTGGAAGAAAAATGAAAAAAATGTGTCAGATTTCTGTCGCCCAAGTTTGGCAGACAAATTAAAAGTATTTGTAGGGCTCCTGTCGCCCAAGTTTGGCAGAAAAATGAAAAAAATGTGTCAGATTTCTGTCGCCCAAGTTTGGCAGACATATTTAAAGTGTTTGTAGGGCTCCTGTCGCCAAGTTTGGAAGAAAAATGAAAAAAATGTGTCAGATTTCTGTCGCCCAAGTTTGGCAGACAAATTAAAAGTATTTGTAGGGCTCCTATTGCCCAAGTTTGGCAGAAAAATGAAAAAAATGTGCCAGATTTCTGTCGCCCAAGTTTGGCAGACAAATTAAAAGTATTTGTTGGGCTCCTGTCGCCCAAGTTTGGCAGAAAAATGACAAAAATGTGTCAGATTTCTGTCGCCCAAGTTTGGCAGACAAATTAAAAGTATTTGTAGGGCTCCTGTCGCCCAAGTTTTGCAGAAAAATGAAAAAAATGTGTCAGATTTTTTTCGCCCAAGTTTGGCAGACAAATGAAAAGTGTTTGTAGGGCTCCTGTCCCCCAAGTTTGGCAGAAACATGAAAAAAATTTGTCAGATTTCTGTCGCCCAAGTTTGGCAGACAAATTTAAAGTATTTGTAGGGCTCCTGTCGCCCAAGTTTGAAAGAAAAATGAAAAAAATGTGTCAGATTTCTGTCGCCCAAGTTTGGCAGACAAATTAAAAGTGTTTGTAGGGCTCCTGTCGCCAAGTTTGGCAGAAAAATGAAAAAAATGTGCCAGATTTCTGTCGCCCAAGTTTGGCAGACAAATTTAAAGTATTTGTAGGGCTCCTGTCGCCCAAGTTTGGAAGCAAAATGAAAAAAATGTGTCAGATTTCTGTCGCCCAAGTTTGGCAGACAAATTAAAAGTATTTGTAGGGCTCCTGTCGCCCAAGTTTGGCAGAAAAATGAAAAAAATGTGTCAGATTTCTGTCGCCCAAGTTTGGCAAACAAATTAAAAGTGTTTCTAGGGCTCCTGTCGCCCAAGTTTGGCAGAAAAATGAAAAAAATGTGCCAGATTTCTGTCGCCCAAGTTTGGCAGACAAATTAAAAGTATTTGTAGGGCTCCTGTCGCCCAAGTTTGGCAGAAAAATGAAAAAAATGTGTCAGATTTCTGTCGCCCATGTTTGGCAGACAAATTAAAAGTGTTTGTAGGGCTCCTGTCGCCCAAGTTCGGAAGAAAACTGAAGAAAATGTGTCAGATTTCTGTCGCCCAAGTTTGGCGGACAAATTAAAAGTATTTGTAGGGCTCCTGTCGCCCAAGTTTGGCAGAAAAATGAGAAAAATGTGCCAGATTTCTGTCGCCCAAGTTTGGCAGACAAATTTAAAGTATTTGTAGGGCTCCTGTCGCCCAAGTTTGGAAGAAAAATGAAAAAAATGTGTCAGATTTCTGTCGCCCAAGTTTGGCAGACAAATTAAAAGTATTTGTAGGGCTCCTGTCGCCCAAGTTTGGCAGAAAATTGAAAAAAATGTGTCAGATTTCTGTCGCCCAAGTTTGGCAGACAAATTAAAAGTGTTTGTAGGGCTCCTGTCGCCCAAGTTTGGAAGAAAAATGACAAAAATGTGTCAGATTTATGTCGCCCAAGTTTGGCAGACAAATTAAAAGTATTTGTGGGGCTCCTGTCGCCCAAGTTTGGCAGAAAAATGAAAAAAATGTGTCAGATTTCTGTCGCCCAAGTTTGGCAGACAAATTTAAAGTGTTTGTAGGGCTCCTGTCGCCCAAGTTTGTCAGAAAAATGAAAAAAATGTGTCAGATTTCTGTCTCCCAAGTTTGACAGACAAATTAAAAGTATTTGTAGGGCTCCTGTCGCACAAGTTTGGCAGAAAAATGAAAAAAATGTGTCAGATTTCTGTCGCCCAAGTTTGGCAGACAAATTAAAAGTATTTGTAGGGCTCCTGTCGCCCAAGTTTGGCAAACATATTTAAAATGTTTGTAGGGCTCCTGTCGCCAAGTTTGGAAGAAAAATGAAAAAAATGTGTCAGATTTCTGTCGCCCAAGTTTGGCAGACAAATTAAAAGTATTTGTAGGGCTCCTATCGCCCAAGTTTGGCAGAAAAATGAAAAAAATGTGCCAGATTTCTGTCGCCCAAGTTTGGCAGACAAATTAAAAGTATTTGTTGGGCTCCTGTCGCCCAAGTTTGGCAGAAAAATGACAAAAATGTGTCAGATTTCTGTCGCCCAAGTTTGGCAGACAAATTAAAAGTATTTGTAGGGCTCCTGTCGCCCAAGTTTTGCAGAAAAATGAAAAAAATGTGTCAGATTTTTTTCGCCCAAGTTTGGCAGACAAATGAAAAGTGTTTGTAGGGCTCCTGTCCCCCAAGTTTGGCTGAAACATGAAAAAAATTTGTCAGATTTTTTTCGCCCAAGTTTGGCAGACAAATGAAAAGTGTTTGTAGGGCTCCTGTCCCCCAAGTTTGGCTGGAACATGAAAAAAATTTGTCAGATTTCTGTCGCCCAAGTTTGGCAGACAAATTTAAAGTATTTGTAGGGCTCCTGTCGCCCAAGTTTGAAAGAAAAATGAAAAAAATGTGTCAGATTTCTGTCGCCCAAGTTTGGCAGACAAATTAAAAGTGTTTGTAGGGCTCCTGTCGCCAAGTTTGGCAGAAAAATGAAAAAAATGTGCCAGATTTCTGTCGCCCAAGTTTGGCAGACAAATTTAAAGTATTTGTAGGGCTCCTGTCGCCCAAGTTTGGCAGAAAAATGAAAAAAATGTGTCAGATTTCTGTCGCCCAAGTTTGGCAGACAAATTAAAAGTGTTTGTAGGGCTCCTGTCGCCCAAGTTTGGAAGAAAAATGAAAAAAATGTGTCAGATTTCTGTCGCCCAAGTTTGGCAGACAAATTAAAAGTATTTGTAGGGCTCCTGTCGCCAAGTTTGGCAGAAAAATGAAAAAAATGTGCCAGATTTCTGTCGCCCAAGTTTGGCAGACAAATTTAAAGTATTTGTAGGGCTCCTGTCGCCCAAGTTTGGAAGAAAAATGAAAAAAATGTGTCAGATTTCTGTCGCCCAAGTTTGGCAGACAAATTAAAAGTATTTGTAGGGCTCCTGTCGCCCAAGTTTGGCAGAAAAATGAAAAAAATGTGTCAGATTTCTGTCGCCCAAGTTTGGCAGACAAATTAAAAGTGTTTGTAGGGCTCCTGTCGCCCAAGTTTGGCAGAAAAATGACAAAAATGTGTCAGATTTATGTCGCCCAAGTTTGGCAGACAAATTAAAAGTATTTGTGGGGCTCCTGTCGCCCAAGTTTGGCAGAAAAATGAAAAAAATGTGTCAGATTTCTGTCGCCCAAGTTTGGCAGACAAATTTAAAGTGTTTGTAGGGCTCCTGTCGCCCAAGTTTGGCAGAAAAATGACAAAAATGTGTCAGATTTATGTCGCCAAAGTTTGGCAGACAAATTAAAAGTATTTGTGGGGCTCCTGTCGCCCAAATTTGGCAGAAAAATGACAAAAATGTGTCAGATTTATGTCGCCCAAGTTTGGCAGACAAATTAAAAGTATTTGTGGGGCTCCTGTCGCCCAAGTTTGGCAGAAAAATGAAAAAAATGTGCCAGATTTCTGTCGCCCAAGTTTGGCAGACAAATTTAAAGTATTTGTAGGGCTCCTGTCGCCCAAGTTTGGAAGAAAAATGAAAAAAATGTGTCAGATTTCTGTCGCCCAAGTTTGGCAGACAAATTAAAAGTATTTGTAGGGCTCCTGTCGCCCAAGTTTGGCAGAAAAATGAAAAAAATGTGTCAGATTTCTGTCGCCCAAGTTTGGCAGACAAATTAAAAGTGTTTCTAGGGCTCCTATCGCCCAAGTTTGGCAGAAAAATGAAAAAAATGTGCCAGATTTCTGTCGCCCAAGTTTGGCAGACAAATTAAAAGTATTTGTTGGGCTCCTGTCGCCCAAGTTTGGCAGAAAAATGACAAAAATGTGTCAGATTTCTGTCGCCCAAGTTTGGCAGACAAATTAAAAGTATTTGTAGGGCTCCTGTCGCCAAGTTTGGCAGAAAAATGAAAAAAATGTGTCAGATTTCTGTCGCCCAAGTTTGGCAGACAAATTAAAAGTGTTTGTAGGGCTCCTGTCGCCCAAGTTCGGAAGAAAAATGAAAAAAATGTGTCAGATTTCTGTCGCCCTAGTTTGGCGGACAAATTAAAAGTATTTGTAGGGCTCCTGTCGTCCAAGTTTGGCAGAAAAATAACAAAAATGTGTCAGATTTCTGTGGCCCAAGTTTGGCAGACAAATTAAAAGTATTTGTAGGGCTCCTGTCGCCCAAGTTTGGCAGAAAAATGAAAAAAATGTGTCAGATTTCTGTCGCCCAAGTTTGGCAGACAAATTAAAAGTGTTTGTAGGGCTCCTGTCGCCAAGTTTGGCAGAAAAATGAAAAAAATGTGTCAGATTTCTGTCGCCCAAGTTTGGCAGACAAATTAAAAGTATTTGTAGGGCTCCTGTCGCCCAAGTTTGGCAGAAAAATGAAAAAAATGTGTCAGATTTCTGTCGCCCAAGTTTTGCAGACAAATTAAAAGTGTTTGTAGGGCTCCTGTCGCCCAAGTTTGGAAGAAAAATGAAAAAAATGTGTCAGATTTCTGTCGCCCAAGTTTGGCAGACAAATTAAAAGTATTTGTAGGGCTCCTGTCGCCAAGTTTGGCAGAAAAATGAAAAAAATGTGCCAGATTTCTGTCGCCCAAGTTTGGCAGACAAATTTAAAGTATTTGTAGGGCTCCTGTCGCCCAAGTTTGGAAAAAAAATGAAAAAAATGTGTCAGATTTCTGTCGCCCAAGTTTGGCAGACAAATTAAAAGTATTTGTAGGGCTCCTGTCGCCCAAGTTTGAAAGAAAAATGAAAAAAATGTGTCAGATTTCTGTCGCCCAAGTTTGGCAGACAAATTAAAAGTGTTTGTAGGGCTCCTGTCGCCCAAGTTTGGAAGAAAAATGACAAAAATGTGTCAGATTCATGTCGCCCAAGTTTGGCAGACAAATTAAAAGTATTTGTGGGGCTCCTGTCGCCCAAGTTTGGCAGAAAAATGAAAAAAATGTGTCAGATTTCTGTCGCCCAAGTTTGGCAGACAAATTTAAAGTGTTTGTAGGGCTCCTGTCGCCCAAGTTTGGCAGAAAAATGAAAAAAATGTGTCAGATTTCTGTCTCCCAAGTTTGACAGACAAATTAAAAGTATTTGTAGGGCTCCTGTCGCACAAGTTTGGCAGAAAAATGAAAAAAATGTGTCAGATTTCTGTCGCCCAAGTTTGGCAGACAAATTAAAAGTATTTGTAGGGCTCCTGTCGCCCAAGTTTGGCAGACATATTTAAAGTGTTTGTAGGGCTCCTGTCGCCAAGTTTGGAAGAAAAATGAAAAAAATGTGTCAGATTTCTGTCGCCCAAGTTTGGCAGACAAATTAAAAGTATTTGTAGGGCTCCTATCGCCCAAGTTTGGCAGAAAAATGAAAAAAATGTGCCAGATTTCTGTCGCCCATGTTTGGCAGACAAATTAAAAGTATTTGTAGGGCTCCTGTCGCCCAAGTTTGGCAGACATATTAAAAGTGTTTGTAGGGCTCCTGTCGCAAAGTTTGGAAGAAAAATGAAAAAAATGTGTCAGATTTCTGTCGCCCAAGTTTGGCAGACAAATTAAAAGTATTTGTAGGGCTCCTATCGCCCAAGTTTGGCAGAAAAATGAAAAAAATGTGCCAGATTTCTGTCGCCCAAGTTTGGCAGACAAATTAAAAGTATTTGTTGGGCTCCTGTCGCCCAAGTTTGGCAGAAAAATGACAAAAATGTGTCAGATTTCTGTCGCCCAAGTTTGGCAGAAAAATGAAAAAAATGTGTCAGATTTTTTTCGCCCAAGTTTGGCAGACAAATGAAAAGTGTTTGTAGGGCTCCTGTCCCCCAAGTTTGGCTGAAACATGAAAAAAATTTGTCAGATTTCTGTCGCCCAAGTTTGGCAGACAAATTTAAAGTATCTGTAGGGCTCCTGTCGCCCAAGTTTGAAAGAAAAATGAAAAAAATGTGTCAGATTTCTGTCGCCCAAGTTTGGCAGACAAATTAAAAGTGTTTGTAGGGCTCCTGTCGCCAAGTTTGGCAGAAAAATGAAAAAAATGTGCCAGATTTCTGTCGCCCAAGTTTGGCAGACAAATTTAAAGTATTTGTAGGGCTCCTGTCGCCCAAGTTTGGAAAAAAAATGAAAAAAATGTGTCAGATTTCTGTCGCCCAAGTTTGGCAGACAAATTAAAAGTATTTGTAGGGCTCCTGTCGCCCAAGTTTGGCAGAAAAATGAAAAAAATGTGTCAGATTTCTGTCGCCCAAGTTTGGCAGACAAATTAAAAGTGTTTCTAGGGCTCCTATCGCCCAAGTTTGGCAGAAAAATGAAAAAAATGTGTCAGATTTCTGTCGCCCAAGTTTAACAGACAAATTAAAAGTGTTTGTAGGGCTCCTGTCGCCCAAGTTTGGAAGAAAAATGACAAAAATGTGTCAGATTTATGTCGCCCAAGTTTGGCAGACAAATTAAAAGTATTTGTGGGGCTCCTGTCGCCCAAGTTTGGCAGAAAAATGAAAAAAATGTGTCAGATTTCTGTCGCCCAAGTTTGGCATACAAATTAAAAGTATTTGTAGGGCTCCTGTCGCCAAGTTTGGCAGAAAAATGAAAAAAATGTGCCAGATTTCTGTCGCCCAAGTTTGGAAGAAAAATGAAAAAAATGTGTCAGATTTCTGTCGCCCAAGTTTGGCAGACAAATTAAAAGTATTTGTAGGGCTCCTGTCGCCCAAGTTTGGCAGAAAAATGAAAAAAATGTGTCAGATTTCTGTCGCCCAAGTTTAACAGACAAATTAAAAGTGTTTGTAGGGCTCCTGTCGCCCAAGTTTGGAAGAAAAATGACAAAAATGTGTCAGATTTATGTCGCCCAAGTTTGGCAGACAAATTAAAAGTATTTGTGGGGCTCCTGTCGCACAAGTTTGGCAGAAAAATGAAAAAAATGTGCCAGATTTCTGTCGCCCAAGTTTGGCAGACAAATTTAAAGTATTTGTAGGGTTCCTGTCGCCCAAGTTTGGAAGAAAAATGAAAAAAATGTGTCAGATTTCTGTCGCCCAAGTTTGGCAGACAAATTAAAAGTATTTGTAGGGCTCCTGTCGCCCAAGTTTGGCAGAAAAATGAAAAAAATGTGTCAGATTTCTGTCGCCCAAGTTTGGCAGACAAATTAAAAGTGTTTCTGGGGCTCCTATCGCCCAAGTTTGGCTGAAAAATGAAAAAAATGTGCCAGATTTCTGTCGCCCAAGTTTGGCAGACAAATTAAAAGTATTTGTTGGGCTCCTGTCGCCCAAGTTTGGCAGAAAAATGACAAAAATGTGTCAGATTTCGGTCGCCCAAGTTTGGCAGACAAATTAAAAGTATTTGTAGGGCTCCTGTCGCCCAAGTTTGGCAGAAAAATGAAAAAAATGTGTCAGATTTCTGTCGCCTTGGCAGACAAATTAAAAGTGTTTGTAGGGCTCCTGTCGCCCAAGTTCGGAAGAAAAATGAAAAAAATGTGTCAGATTTCTGTCGCCCAAGTTTGGCGGACAAATTAAAAGTATTTGTAGGGCTCCTGTCGCCCAAGTTTGGCAGAAAAATGAAAAAAATGAGTCAGATTTCTGTCGCCCAAGTTTGGCAGACAAATTAAAAGTATTTGTAGGGCTCCTGTCGCCCAAGTTTGGCAGACAAATGAAAAAAATGTGTCAGATTTCTGTCGCCCAAGTTTGGCAGACAAATTAAAAGTATTTGAAGAGCTCCTGTCGCCCAAGTTTGGCAGAAAAATGAAAAAAATGAGTCAGATTTCTGTCGCCCAAGTTTAGGAGACAAATTAAAAGTATTTGAAGGGCTCCTGTCGCCCAAGTTTGGAAGAAAAATGAAAAAAATGTGTCAGATTTCTGTCGCCCAAGTTTGGCAGACAAATTAAAAGTGTTTGTAGGGCTCCTGTCGCCCAAGTTCGGAAGAAAAATAACAAAAATGTGTCAGATTTCTGTCGCCCAAGTTTGGCAGACAAATTAAAAGTATTTGAAGGGCTCCTGTCGCCCAAGTTTGGCAGAAAAATGAAAAAAATGTGTCAGATTTCTGTCGCCCAAGTTTGGCAGACAAATTAAAAGTATTTGTAGGGCTCCTGTCGCCCAAGTTTGGCAGAAAAATGAAAAAAATGTGTCAGATTTCTGTCGCCCAAGTTTGGCAGACAAATTAAAAGTATTTGAAGGGCTCCTGTCGCCCAAGTTTGGCAGAAAAATGAAAAAAATGTGTCAGATTTCTGTCGCCCAAGTTTGGCAGACAAATTAAAAGTATTTGTAGGGCTCCTGTCGCCAAGTTTGGCAGAAAAATGAAAAAAATGTGTCAGATTTCTGTCGCCCAAGTTTGGCAGACAAATTAAAAGTGTTTGCAGGGCTCCTGTCGCCAAGTTTGGAAGAAAAATGAAAAAAATGTGTCAGATTTCTGTCGCCCAAGTTTGGCGGACAAATTAAAAGTATTTGTAGGGCTCCTGTCGCCCAAGTTTGGCAGAAAAATGAAAAAAATGTGCCAGATTTCTGTCGCCCAAGTTTGGCAGACAAATTAAAAGTATTTGTTGGGCTCCTGTCGCCCAAGTTTGGCAGAAAAATGACAAAAATGTGTCAGATTTCTGTCGCCCAAGTTTGGCAGACAAATTAAAAGTATTTGTAGGGCTCCTGTCGCCCAAGTTTTGCAGAAAAATGAAAAAAATGTGTCAGATTTTTTTCGCCCAAGTTTGGCAGACAAATGAAAAGTGTTTGTAGGGCTCCTGTCGCACAAGTTTGGCTGAAACATGAAAAAAATTTGTCAGATTTCTGTAGCCCAAGTTTGGCAGACAAATTTAAAGTATTTGTAGGGCTCCTGTTGCCCAAGTTTGAAAGAAAAATGAAAATTAATAGTATTTGTAGGGCTCCTGTCGCCCAAGTTTGGCAGACATATTTAAAGTGTTTGTAGGGCTCCTGTCGCCAAGTTTGGAAGAAAAATGAAAAAAATGTGTCAGATTTCTGTCGCCCAAGTTTGGCAGACAAATTAAAAGTATTTGTAGGGCTCCTATCGCCCAAGTTTGGCAGAAAAATGAAAAAAATGTGTCAGATTTCTGTCGCCCAAGTTTGGCAGACAAATTAAAAGTATTTGTAGGGCTCCTGTCGCCCAAGTTTGGCAGACATATTTAAAGTGTTTGTAGGGCTCCTGTCGCCAAGTTTGGAAGAAAAATGAAAAAAATGTGTCAGATTTCTGTCGCCCAAGCTTGGCAGACAAATTGAAAGTGTTTGTAGGGCTCCTGTCGCCCAAGTTTGGAAGAAAAATGAAAAAAATGTGTCAGATTTCTGTCGCCCAAGTTTGGCAGACAAATTAAAAGTATTTGTAGGGCTCCTGTCGCCAAAGTTTGGCAGAAAAATGAAAAAAATGTGTCAGAATTCTGTCGCCGAAGTTTGGCAGACAAATTAAAAGTGTTTGTAGGGCTCCTGTCGCCCAAGTTTGGAAGAAAAATGAAAAAATGTGTCAGATTTCTGTCGCCCAAGTTTGGCAGACAAATTAAAAGTATTTGTAGGGCTCCTGTCGCCCAAGTTTGGCAGAAAAATGAAAAAAATGTGTCAGATTTCTGTCGCCCAAGTTTGGCAGACAAATTGAAAGTGTTTGTAGGGCTCCTGTCGCCCAAGTTTGGAAGAAAAATGAAAAAAATGTGTCAGATTTCTGTCGCCCAAGTTTGGCAGACAAATTAAAAGTATTTGTAGGGCTCCTGTCGCCAAAGTTTGGCAGAAAAATGAAAAAAATGTGCCAGATTTCTGTCGCCCAAGTTTGGCAGACAAATTTAAAGTATTTGTAGGGCTCCTGTCGCCCAAGTTTGGAAGAAAAATGAAAAAAATGTGTCAGATTTCTGTCGCCCAAGTTTGGCAGACAAATTAAAAGTATTTGTAGGGCTCCTGTCGCCCAAGTTTGGCAGAAAAATGAAAAAAATGTGTCAGATTTCTGTCGCCCAAGTTTGGCAGACAAATTAAAAGTGTTTGTAGGGCTCCTGTCGCCCAAGTTTGGAAGAAAAATGACAAAAATGTGTCAGATTTATGTCGCCCAAGTTTGGCAGACAAATTAAAAGTATTTGTGGGGCTCCTGTCGCCCAAGTTTGGCAGAAAAATGAAAAAAATGTGTCAGATTTCTGTCGCCCAAGTTTGGCAGACAAATTTAAAGTGTTTGTAGGGCTCCTGTCGCCCAAGTTTGTCAGAAAAATGAAAAAAATGTGTCAGATTTCTGTCTCCCAAGTTTGACAGACAAATTAAAAGTATTTGTAGGGCTCCTGTCGCACAAGTTTGGCAGAAAAATGAAAAAAATGTGTCAGATTTCTGTCGCCCAAGTTTGGCAGACAAATTAAAAGTATTTGTAGGGCTCCTGTCGCCCAAGTTTGAAAGAAAAATGAAAAAAATGTGTCAGATTTCTGTCGCCCAAGTTTGGCAGACAAATTAAAAGTGTTTGTAGGGCTCCTGTCGCCAAGTTTGGCAAAAAAATGAAAAAAATGTGCCAGATTTCTGTCGCCCAAGTTTGGCAGAAAAATGAAAAAAATGTGTCAGATTTTTTTCGCCCAAGTTTGGCAGACAAATGAAAAAAATGTGTCAGATTTCTGTCTCCCAAGTTTGACAGACAAATTAAAAGTATTTGTAGGGCTCCTGTCGCACAAGTTTGGCAGAAAAATGAAAAAAATGTGTCAGATTTCTGTCGCCCAAGTTTGGCAGACAAATTAAAAGTATTTGTAGGGCTCCTGTCGCCCAAGTTTGAAAGAAAAATGAAAAAAATGTGTCAGATTTCTGTCGCCCAAGTTTGGCAGACAAATTAAAAGTGTTTGTAGGGCTCCTGTCGCCCAAGTTTGGCAGAAAAATGAAAAAAATGTGTCAGATTTCTGTCGCCCAAGTTTGGCAGACAAATTAAAAGTGTTTGTAGGGCTCCTGTCGCCCAAGTTTGGAAGAAAAATGACAAAAATGTGTCAGATTTATGTCGCCCAAGTTTGGCAGACAAATTAAAAGTATTTGTGGGGCTCCTGTCGCCCAAGTTTGGCAGAAAAATGAAAAAAATGTGTCAGATTTCTGTCTCCCAAGTTTGACAGACAAATTAAAAGTATTTGTAGGGCTCCTGTCGCACAAGTTTGGCAGAAAAATGAAAAAAATGTGTCAGATTTCTGTCGCCCAAGTTTGGCAGACAAATTAAAAGTATTTGTAGGGCTCCTGTCGCCCAAGTTTTGCAGAAAAATGAAAAAAATGTGTCAGATTTTTTTCGCCCAAGTTTGGCAGACAAATGAAAAGTGTTTGTAGGGCTCCTGTCCCCCAAGTTTGGCTGAAACATGAAAAAAATTTGTCAGATTTTTTTCGCCCAAGTTTGGCAGACAAATGACAAGTGTTTGTAGGGCTCCTGTCCCCCAAGTTTGGCTGGAACATGAAAAAAATTTGTCAGATTTCTGTCGCCCAAGTTTGGCAGACAAATTTAAAGTATTTGTAGGGCTCCTGTCGCCCAAGTTTTGCAGAAAAATGAAAAAAATGTGTCAGATTTTTTTCGCCCAAGTTTGGCAGACAAATGAAAAGTGTTTGTAGGGCTCCTGTCCCCCAAGTTTGGCTGAAACATGAAAAAAATTTGTCAGATTTTTTTCGCCCAAGTTTGGCAGACAAATGACAAGTGTTTGTAGGGCTCCTGTCCCCCAAGTTTGGCTGGAACATGAAAAAAATTTGTCAGATTTCTGTCGCCCAAGTTTGGCAGACAAATTTAAAGTATTTGTAGGGCTCCTGTCGCCCAAGTTTGAAAGAAAAATGAAAAAAATGTGTCAGATTTCTGTCGCCCAAGTTTGGCAGACAAATTAAAAGTGTTTGTAGGGCTCCTGTCGCCAAGTTTGGCAAAAAAATGAAAAAAATGTGCCAGATTTCTGTCGCCCAAGTTTGGCAGACAAATTTAAAGTATTTGTAGGGCTCCTGTCGCCCAAGTTTGGCAGAAAAATGAAAAAAATGTGTCAGATTTCTGTCGCCCAAGTTTGGCAGACAAATTAAAAGTGTTTGTAGGGCTCCTGTCGCCCAAGTTTGGAAGAAAAATGAAAAAAATGTGTCAGATTTCTGTCGCCCAAGTTTGGCAGACAAATTAAAAGTATTTGTAGGGCTCCTGTCGCCCAAGTTTGAAAGAAAAATGAAAAAAATGTGTCAGATTTCTGTCGCCCAAGTTTGGCAGACAAATTAAAAGTGTTTGTAGGGCTCCTGTCGCCCAAGTTTGGCAGAAAAATGAAAAAAATGTGTCAGATTTCTGTCGCCCAAGTTTGGCAGACAAATTAAAAGTGTTTGTAGGGCTCCTGTCGCCCAAGTTTGGAAGAAAAATGACAAAAATGTGTCAGATTTATGTCGCCCAAGTTTGGCAGACAAATTAAAAGTATTTGTGGGGCTCCTGTCGCCCAAGTTTGGCAGAAAAATGAAAAAAATGTGTCAGATTTCTGTCTCCCAAGTTTGACAGACAAATTAAAAGTATTTGTAGGGCTCCTGTCGCACAAGTTTGGCAGAAAAATGAAAAAAATGTGTCAGATTTCTGTCGCCCAAGTTTGGCAGACAAATTAAAAGTATTTGTAGGGCTCCTGTCGCCCAAGTTTTGCAGAAAAATGAAAAAAATGTGTCAGATTTTTTTCGCCCAAGTTTGGCAGACAAATGAAAAGTGTTTGTAGGGCTCCTGTCCCCCAAGTTTGGCTGAAACATGAAAAAAATTTGTCAGATTTTTTTCGCCCAAGTTTGGCAGACAAATGACAAGTGTTTGTAGGGCTCCTGTCCCCCAAGTTTGGCTGGAACATGAAAAAAATTTGTCAGATTTCTGTCGCCCAAGTTTGGCAGACAAATTTAAAGTATTTGTAGGGCTCCTGTCGCCCAAGTTTGAAAGAAAAATGAAAAAAATGTGTCAGATTTCTGTCGCCCAAGTTTGGCAGACAAATTAAAAGTGTTTGTAGGGCTCCTGTCGCCAAGTTTGGCAAAAAAATGAAAAAAATGTGCCAGATTTCTGTCGCCCAAGTTTGGCAGACAAATTTAAAGTATTTGTAGGGCTCCTGTCGCCCAAGTTTGGCAGAAAAATGAAAAAAATGTGTCAGATTTCTGTCGCCCAAGTTTGGCAGACAAATTAAAAGTGTTTGTAGGGCTCCTGTCGCCCAAGTTTGGAAGAAAAATGAAAAAAATGTGTCAGATTTCTGTCGCCCAAGTTTGGCAGACAAATTAAAAGTATTTGTAGGGCTCCTGTCGCCAAGTTTGGCAGAAAAATGAAAAAAATGTGCCAGATTTCTGTCGCCCAAGTTTGGCAGACAAATTTAAAGTATTTGTAGGGCTCCTGTCGCCCAAGTTTGGAAGAAAAATGAAAAAAATGTGTCAGATTTCTGTCGCCCAAGTTTGGCAGACAAATTAAAAGTATTTGTAGGGCTCCTGTCGCCCAAGTTTGGCAGAAAAATGAAAAAAATGTGTCAGATTTCTGTCGCCCAAGTTTGGCAGACAAATTAAAAGTGTTTGTAGGGCTCCTGTCGCCCAAGTTTGGCAGAAAAATGACAAAAATGTGTCAGATTTATGTCGCCCAAGTTTGGCAGACAAATTAAAAGTATTTGTGGGGCTCCTGTCGCCCAAGTTTGGCAGAAAAATGAAAAAAATGTGTCAGATTTCTGTCGCCCAAGTTTGGCAGACAAATTTAAAGTGTTTGTAGGGCTCCTGTCGCCCAAGTTTGGCAGAAAAATGACAAAAATGTGTCAGATTTATGTCGCCAAAGTTTGGCAGACAAATTAAAAGTATTTGTGGGGCTCCTGTCGCCCAAATTTGGCAGAAAAATGACAAAAATGTGTCAGATTTATGTCGCCCAAGTTTGGCAGACAAATTAAAAGTATTTGTGGGGCTCCTGTCGCCCAAGTTTGGAAGAAAAATGAAAAAAATGTGCCAGATTTCTGTCGCCCAAGTTTGGCAGACAAATTTAAAGTATTTGTAGGGCTCCTGTCGCCCAAGTTTGGAAGAAAAATGAAAAAAATGTGTCAGATTTCTGTCGCCCAAGTTTGGCAGACAAAATAAAAGTATTTGTAGGGCTCCTGTCGCCCAAGTTTGGCAGAAAAATGAAAAAAATGTGTCAGATTTCTGTCGCCCAAGTTTGGCAGACAAATTAAAAGTGTTTCTAGGGCTCCTATCGCCCAAGTTTGGAAGAAAAATGAAAAAAATGTGTCAGATTTCTGTCGCCCAAGCTTGGCAGACAAATTGAAAGTGTTTGTAGGGCTCCTGTCGCCCAAGTTTGGAAGAAAAATGAAAAAAATGTGTCAGATTTCTGTCGCCCAAGTTTGGCAGACAAATTAAAAGTATTTGTAGGGCTCCTGTCGCCAAGTTTGGCAAAAAAATGAAAAAAATGTGCCAGATTTCTGTCGCCCAAGTTTGGCAGACAAATTTAAAGTATTTGTAGGGCTCCTGTCGCCCAAGTTTGGCAGAAAAATGAAAAAAATGTGTCAGATTTCTGTCGCCCAAGTTTGGCAGACAAATTAAAAGTGTTTGTAGGGCTCCTGTCGCCCAAGTTTGGAAAAAAAATGAAAAAAATGTGTCAGATTTCTGTCGCCCAAGTTTGGCAGACAAATTAAAAGTATTTGTAGGGCTCCTGTCGCCCAAGTTTGGAAGAAAAATGAAAAAAATGTGTCAGATTTCTGTCGCCCAAGTTTGGCAGACAAATTAAAAGTGTTTGTAGGGCTCCTGTCGCCCAAGTTTGGAAGAAAAATGACAAAAATGTGTCAGATTCATGTCGCCCAAGTTTGGCAGACAAATTAAAAGTATTTGTGGGGCTCCTGTCGCCCAAGTTTGGCAGAAAAATGAAAAAAATGTGTCAGATTTCTGTCGCCCAAGTTTGGCAGACAAATTTAAAGTGTTTGTAGGGCTCCTGTCGCCCAAGTTTGGCAGAAAAATGAAAAAAATGTGTCAGATTTCTGTCTCCCAAGTTTGACAGACAAATTAAAAGTATTTGTAGGGCTCCTGTCGCACAAGTTTGGCAGAAAAATGAAAAAAATGTGTCAGATTTCTGTCGCCCAAGTTTGGCAGACAAATTAAAAGTATTTGTAGGGCTCCTGTCGCCCAAGTTTGGCAGACATATTTAAAGTGTTTGTAGGGCTCCTGTCGCCAAGTTTGGAAGAAAAATGAAAAAAATGTGTCAGATTTCTGTCGCCCAAGTTTGGCAGACAAATTAAAAGTATTTGTAGGGCTCCTATCGCCCAAGTTTGGCAGAAAAATGAAAAAAATGTGCCAGATTTCTGTCGCCCATGTTTGGCAGACAAATTAAAAGTATTTGTAGGGCTCCTGTCGCCCAAGTTTGGCAGACATATTAAAAGTGTTTGTAGGGCTCCTGTCGCAAAGTTTGGAAGAAAAATGAAAAAAATGTGTCAGATTTCTGTCGCCCAAGTTTGGCAGACAAATTAAAAGTATTTGTAGGGCTCCTATCGCCCAAGTTTGGCAGAAAAATGAAAAAAATGTGCCAGATTTCTGTCGCCCAAGTTTGGCAGACAAATTAAAAGTATTTGTTGGGCTCCTGTCGCCCAAGTTTGGCAGAAAAATGACAAAAATGTGTCAGATTTCTGTCGCCCAAGTTTGGAAGAAAAATGAAAAAAATGTGTCAGATTTTTTTCGCCCAAGTTTGGCAGACAAATGAAAAGTGTTTGTAGGGCTCCTGTCCCCCAAGTTTGGCTGAAACATGAAAAAAATTTGTCAGATTTCTGTCGCGTAAGTTTGGCAGACAAATTTAAAGTATCTGTAGGGCTCCTGTCGCCCAAGTTTGGCAGAAAAATGAAAAAAATGTGCCAGATTTCTGTCGCCCAAGTTTGGCAGACAAATTAAAAGTATTTGTTGGGCTCCTGTCGCCCAAGTTTGGCAGAAAAATGACAAAAATGTGTCAGATTTCTGTCGCCCAAGTTTGGCAGAAAAATGAAAAAAATGTGTCAGATTTTTTTCGCCCAAGTTTGGCAGACAAATGAAAAGTGTTTGTAGGGCTCCTGTCCCCCAAGTTTGGCTGAAACATGAAAAAAATTTGTCAGATTTCTGTCGCCCAAGTTTGGCAGACAAATTTAAAGTATCTGTAGGGCTCCTGTCGCCCAAGTTTGAAAGAAAAATGAAAAAAATGTGTCAGATTTCTGTCGCCCAAGTTTGGCAGACAAATTAAAAGTGTTTGTAGGGCTCCTGTCGCCAAGTTTGGCAGAAAAATGAAAAAAATGTGCCAGATTTCTGTCGCCCAAGTTTGGCAGACAAATTTAAAGTATTTGTAGGGCTCCTGTCGCCCAAGTTTGGAAAAAAAATGAAAAAAATGTGTCAGATTTCTGTCGCCCAAGTTTGGCAGACAAATTAAAAGTATTTGTAGGGCTCCTGTCGCCCAAGTTTGGCAGAAAAATGAAAAAAATGTGTCAGATTTCTGTCGCCCAAGTTTGGCAGACAAATTAAAAGTGTTTCTAGGGCTCCTATCGCCCAAGTTTGGCAGAAAAATGAAAAAAATGTGTCAGATTTCTGTCGCCCAAGTTTAACAGACAAATTAAAAGTGTTTGTAGGGCTCCTGTCGCCCAAGTTTGGCAGAAAAATGAAAAAAATGTGTCAGATTTCTGTCGCCCAAGTTTGGCATACAAATTTAAAGTGTTTGTAGGGCTCCTGTCGCCCAAGTTTGGCAGAAAAATGAAAAAAATGTGTCAGATTTCTGTCTCCCAAGTTTGACAGACAAATTAAAAGTATTTGTAGGGCTCCTGTCGCACAAGTTTGGCAGAAAAATGAAAAAAATGTGTCAGATTTCTGTCGCCCAAGTTTGGCGGACAAATTAAAAGTATTTGCAGGGCTCCTGTCGTCCAAGTTTGGCAGAAAAATAACAAAAATGTGTCAGATTTCTGTCGCCCAAGTTTGGCAGACAAATTAAAAGTGTTTCTAGGGCTCCTGTCGCCCAAGTTTGGCAGAAAAATGAAAAAAATGTGTCAGATTTCTGTCGCCCAAGTTTGGCATACAAATTTAAAGTGTTTGTAGGGCTCCTGTCGCCCAAGTTTGGCAGAAAAATGAAAAAAATGTGTCACATTTCTGTCTCCCAAGTTTGACAGACAAATTAAAAGTATTTGTAGGGCTCCTGTCGCACAAGTTTGGCAGAAAAATGAAAAAAATGTGTCAGATTTCTGTCGCCCAAGTTTGGCAGACAAATTAAAAGTGTTTCTAGGGCTCCTATCGCCCAAGTTTGGCAGAAAAATGAAAAAAATGTGTCAGATTTCTGTCGCCCAAGTTTAACAGACAAATTAAAAGTGTTTGTAGGGCTCCTGTCGCCCAAGTTTGGCAGAAAAATGAAAAAAATGTGTCAGATTTCTGTCGCCCAAGTTTGGCATACAAATTTAAAGTGTTTGTAGGGCTCCTGTCGCCCAAGTTTGGCAGAAAAATGAAAAAAATGTGTCAGATTTCTGTCTCCCAAGTTTGACAGACAAATTAAAAGTATTTGTAGGGCTCCTGTCGCACAAGTTTGGCAGAAAAATGAAAAAAATGTGTCAGATTTCTGTCGCCCAAGTTTAACAGACAAATTAAAAGTGTTTGTAGGGCTCCTGTCGCCCAAGTTTGGCAGAAAAATGAAAAAAATGTGTCAGATTTCTGTCGCCCAAGTTTGGCATACAAATTTAAAGTGTTTGTAGGGCTCCTGTCGCCCAAGTTTGGCAGAAAAATGAAAAAAATGTGTCAGATTTCTGTCTCCCAAGTTTGACAGACAAATTAAAAGTATTTGTAGGGCTCCTGTCGCACAAGTTTGGCAGAAAAATGAAAAAAATGTGTCAGATTTCTGTCGCCCAAGTTTGGCAGACAAATTAAAAGTATTTGTAGGGCTCCTGTCGCCCAAGTTTGGCAGAAAAATGAAAAAAATGTGTCAGATTTCTGTCGCCCAAGTTTGGCAGACAAATTAAAAGTGTTTCTAGGGCTCCTATCGCCCAAGTTTGGCAGAAAAATGAAAAAAATGTGTCAGATTTCTGTCGCCCAAGTTTAACAGACAAATTAAAAGTGTTTGTAGGGCTCCTGTCGCCCAAGTTTGGCAGAAAAATGAAAAAAATGTGTCAGATTTCTGTCGCCCAAGTTTGGCATACAAATTTAAAGTGTTTGTAGGGCTCCTGTCGCCCAAGTTTGGCAGAAAAATGAAAAAAATGTGTCAGATTTCTGTCTCCCAAGTTTGACAGACAAATTAAAAGTATTTGTAGGGCTCCTGTCGCACAAGTTTGGCAGAAAAATGAAAAAAATGTGTCAGATTTCTGTCGCCCAAGTTTGGCGGACAAATTAAAAGTATTTGCAGGGCTCCTGTCGTCCAAGTATGGCAGAAAAATAACAAAAATGTGTCAGATTTCTGTCGCCCAAGTTTGGCAGACAAATTAAAAGTATTTGTGGGGCTCCTGTCGCCCAAGTTTGGCAGAAAAATGAAAAAAATGTGTCAGATTTCTGTCGCCCAAGTTTGGCATACAAATTTAAAGTGTTTGTAGGGCTCCTGTCGCCCAAGTTTGGCAGAAAAATGAAAAAAATGTGTCAGATTTCTGTCTCCCAAGTTTGACAGACAAATTAAAAGTATTTGTAGGGCTCCTGTCGCACAAGTTTGGCAGAAAAATGAAAAAAATGTGTCAGATTTCTGTCGCCCAAGTTTGGCAGACAAATTAAAAGTGTTTCTAGGGCTCCTATCGCCCAAGTTTGGCAGAAAAATGAAAAAAATGTGTCAGATTTCTGTCGCCCAAGTTTAACAGACAAATTAAAAGTGTTTGTAGGGCTCCTGTCGCCCAAGTTTGGCAGAAAAATGAAAAAAATGTGTCAGATTTCTGTCGCCCAAGTTTGGCATACAAATTTAAAGTGTTTGTAGGGCTCCTGTCGCCCAAGTTTGGCAGAAAAATGAAAAAAATGTGTCAGATTTCTGTCTCCCAAGTTTGACAGACAAATTAAAAGTATTTGTAGGGCTCCTGTCGCACAAGTTTGGCAGAAAAATGAAAAAAATGTGTCAGATTTCTGTCGCCCAAGTTTGGCGGACAAATTAAAAGTATTTGCAGGGCTCCTGTCGTCCAAGTTTGGCAGAAAAATAACAAAAATGTGTCAGATTTCTGTCGCCCAAGTTTGGCAGACAAATTAAAAGTATTTGTGGGGCTCCTGTCGCCCAAGTTTGGCAGAAAAATGAAAAAAATGTGTCAGATTTCTGTCGCCCAAGTTTGGCATACAAATTTAAAGTGTTTGTAGGGCTCCTGTCGCCCAAGTTTGGCAGAAAAATGAAAAAAATGTGTCAGATTTCTGTCTCCCAAGTTTGACAGACAAATTAAAAGTATTTGTAGGGCTCCTGTCGCACAAGTTTGGCAGAAAAATGAAAAAAATGTGTCAGATTTCTGTCGCCCAAGTTTGGCAGACAAATTAAAAGTATTTGTAGGGCTCCTGTCGCCAAGTTTGGCAGAAAAATGAAAAAAATGTGCCAGATTTCTGTCGCCCAAGTTTGGAAGAAAAATGAAAAAAATGTGTCAGATTTCTGTCGCCCAAGTTTGGCAGACAAATTAAAAGTATTTGTAGGGCTCCTGTCGCCCAAGTTTGGCAGAAAAATGAAAAAAATGTGTCAGATTTCTGTCGCCCAAGTTTAACAGAAAAATTAAAAGTGTTTGTAGGGCTCCTGTCGCCCAAGTTTGGAAGAAAAATGACAAAAATGTGTCAGATTTATGTCGCCCAAGTTTGGCAGACAAATTAAAAGTATTTGTGGGGCTCCTGTCGCCCAAGTTTGGCAGAAAAATGAAAAAAATGTGTCAGATTTCTGTCGCCCAAGTTTGCCATACAAATTTAAAGTGTTTGTAGGGCTCCTGTCGCCCAAGTTTGGCAGAAAAATGAAAAAAATGTGTCAGATTTCTGTCTCCCAAGTTTGACAGACAAATTAAAAGTATTTGTAGGGCTCCTGTCGCACAAGTTTGGCAGAAAAATGAAAAAAATGTGTCAGATTTCTGTCGTCCAAGTTTGGCAGACAAATTAAAAGTGTTTGTAGGGCTCCTGTCGCCCAAGTTTGGAAGAAAAATGAAAAAAATGTGTCAGATTTCTGTCGCCCAAGTTTGGCAGACAAATTAAAAGTATTTGTAGGGCTCCTGTCGCCAAGTTTGGCAGAAAAATGAAAAAAATGTGCCAGATTTCTGTCGCCCAAGTTTGGAAGAAAAATGAAAAAAATGTGTCAGATTTCTGTCGCCCAAGTTTGGCAGACAAATTAAAAGTATTTGTAGGGCTCCTGTCGCCCAAGTTTGGCAGAAAAATGAAAAAAATGTGTCAGATTTCTGTCGCCCAAGTTTAACAGACAAATTAAAAGTGTTTGTAGGGCTCCTGTCGCCCAAGTTTGGAAGAAAAATGACAAAAATGTGTCAGATTTATGTCGCCCAAGTTTGGCAGACAAATTAAAAGTATTTGTGGGGCTCCTGTCGCCCAAGTTTGGCAGAAAAATGAAAAAAATGTGTCAGATTTCTGTCGCCCAAGTTTGGCATACAAATTAAAAGTGTTTGTAGGGCTCCTGTCGCACAAGTTTGGCAGAAAAATGAAAAAAATGTGCCAGATTTCTGTCGCCCAAGTTTGGCAGACAAATTTAAAGTATTTGTAGGGCTCCTGTCGCCCAAGTTTGGAAGAAAAATGAAAAAAATGTGTCAGATTTCTGTCGCCCAAGTTTGGCAGACAAATTAAAAGTATTTGTAGGGCTCCTGTCGCCCAAGTTTGGCAGAAAAATGAAAAAAATGTGTCAGATTTCTGTCGCCCAAGTTTGGCAGACAAATTAAAAGTGTTTCTAGGGCTCCTATCGCCCAAGTTTGGCTGAAAAATGAAAAAAATGTGCCAGATTTCTGTCGCCCAAGTTTGGCAGACAAATTAAAAGTATTTGTTGGGCTCCTGTCGCCCAAGTTTGGCAGAAAAATGACAAAAATGTGTCAGATTTCTGTCGCCCAAGTTTGGCAGACAAATTAAAAGTATTTGTAGGGCTCCTGTCGCCCAAGTTTGGCAGAAAAATGAAAAAAATGTGTCAGATTTCTGTCGCCCAAGTTTGGCAGACAAATTAAAAGTGTTTGTAGGGCTCCTGTCGCCCAAGTTCGGAAGAAAAATGAAAAAAATGTGTCAGATTTCTGTCGCCCAAGTTTGGCGGACAAATTAAAAGTATTTGTAGGGCTCCTGTCGCCCAAGTTTGGCAGAAAAATGAAAAAAATGAGTCAGATTTCTGTCGCCCAAGTTTGGCAGACAAATTAAAAGTATTTGTAGGGCTCCTGTCGCCCAAGTTTGGCAGACAAATGAAAAAAATGTGTCAGATTTCTGTCGCCCAAGTTTGGCAGACAAATTAAAAGTGTTTGTAGGGCTCCTGTCGCCCAAGTTTGGCAGAAAAATAACAAAAATGTGTCAGATTTCTGTCGCCCAAGTTTGGCAGACAAATTAAAAGTATTTGAAGAGCTCCTGTCGCCCAAGTTTGGCAGAAAAATAAAAAAAATGAGTCAGATTTCTGTCGCCCAAGTTTAGGAGACAAATTAAAAGTATTTGAAGGGCTCCTGTCGCCCAAGTTTGGCAGAAAAATGAAAAAAATGTGTCAGATTTCTGTCGCCCAAGTTTGGCAGACAAATTAAAAGTGTTTGTAGGGCTCCTGTCGCCCAAGTTCGGAAGAAAAATGAAAAAAATGTGTCAGATTTCTGTCGCCCAAGTTTGGCGGACAAATTAAAAGTATTTGTAGGGCTCCTGTCGTCCAAGTTTGGCAGAAAAATAACAAAAATGTGTCAGATTTCTGTCGCCCAAGTTTGGCAGACAAATTAAAAGTATTTGAAGGGCTCCTGTCGCCCAAGTTTGGCAGAAAAATGAAAAAAATGTGTCAGATTTCTGTCGCCCAAGTTTGGCAGACAAATTAAAAGTATTTGTAGGGCTCCTGTCGCCCAAGTTTGGCAGAAAAATGAAAAAAATGTGTCAGATTTCTGTCGCCCAAGTTTGGCAGACAAATTAAAAGTATTTGAAGGGCTCCTGTCGCCCAAGTTTGGCAGAAAAATGAAAAAAATGTGTCAGATTTCTGTCGCCCAAGTTTGGCAGACAAATTAAAAGTATTTGTAGGGCTCCTGTCGCCAAGTTTGGCAGAAAAATGAAAAAAATGTGTCAGATTTCTGTCGCCCAAGTTTGGCAGACAAATTAAAAGTGTTTGCAGGGCTCCTGTCGCCAAGTTTGGAAGAAAAATGAAAAAAATGTGTCAGATTTCTGTCGCCCAAGTTTGGCGGACAAATTAAAAGTATTTGTAGGGCTCCTGTCGCCCAAGTTTGGCAGAAAAATGAAAAAAATGTGCCAGATTTCTGTCGCCCAAGTTTGGCAGACAAATTAAAAGTATTTGTTGGGCTCCTGTCGCCCAAGTTTGGCAGAAAAATGACAAAAATGTGTCAGATTTCTGTCGCCCAAGTTTGGCAGACAAATTAAAAGTATTTGTAGGGCTCCTGTCGCCCAAGTTTTGCAGAAAAATGAAAAAAATGTGTCAGATTTTTTTCGCCCAAGTTTGGCAGACAAATGAAAAGTGTTTGTAGGGCTCCTGTCGCACAAGTTTGGCTGAAACATGAAAAAAATTTGTCAGATTTCTGTAGCCCAAGTTTGGCAGACAAATTTAAAGTATTTGTAGGGCTCCTGTCGCCCAAGTTTGAAAGAAAAATGAAAATTAATAGTATTTGTAGGGCTCCTGTCGCCCAAGTTTGGCAGACATATTTAAAGTGTTTGTAGGGCTCCTGTCGCCAAGTTTGGAAGAAAAATGAAAAAAATGTGTCAGATTTCTGTCGCCCAAGTTTGGCAGACAAATTAAAAGTATTTGTAGGGCTCCTATCGCCCAAGTTTGGCAGAAAAATGAAAAAAATGTGTCAGATTTCTGTCGCCCAAGTTTGGCAGACAAATTAAAAGTATTTGTAGGGCTCCTGTCGCCCAAGTTTGGCAGACATATTTAAAGTGTTTGTAGGGCTCCTGTCGCCAAGTTTGGAAGAAAAATGAAAAAAATGTGTCAGATTTCTGTCGCCCAAGTTTGGCAGACAAATTGAAAGTGTTCGTAGGGCTCCTGTCGCCCAAGTTTGGAAGAAAAATGAAAAAAATGTGTCAGATTTCTGTCGCCCAAGTTTGGCAGACAAATTAAAAGTATTTGTAGGGCTCCTGTCGCCAAAGTTTGGCAGAAAAATGAAAAAAATGTGTCAGATTTCTGTCGCCGAAGTTTGGCAGACAAATTAAAAGTGTTTGTAGGGCTCCTGTCGCCCAAGTTTGGAAGAAAAATGAAAAAATGTGTCAGATTTCTGTCGCCCAAGTTTGGCAGACAAATTAAAAGTATTTGTAGGGCTCCTGTCGCCCAAGTTTGGCAGAAAAATGAAAAAAATGTGTCAGATTTCTGTCGCCCAAGTTTGGCAGACAAATTGAAAGTGTTTGTAGGGCTCCTGTCGCCCAAGTTTGGAAGAAAAATGAAAAAAATGTGTCAGATTTCTGTCGCCCAAGTTTGGCAGACAAATTAAAAGTATTTGTAGGGCTCCTGTCGCCAAAGTTTGGCAGAAAAATGAAAAAAATGTGTCAGATTTCTGTCGCCGAAGTTTGGCAGACAAATTAAAAGTGTTTGTAGGGCTCCTGTCGCCCAAGTTTGGAAGAAAAATGAAAAAATGTGTCAGATTTCTGTCGCCCAAGTTTGGCAGACAAATTAAAAGTATTTGTAGGGCTCCTGTCGCCCAAGTTTGGCAGAAAAATGAAAAAAATGTGTCAGATTTCTGTCGCCCAAGTTTGGCAGACAAATTAAAAGTGTTTCTAGGGCTCCTATCGCCCAAGTTTGGCAGAAAAATGAAAAAAATGTGTCAGATTTCTGTCGCCCAAGTTTGGTAGACAAATTAAAAGTATTTGTTGGGCTCCTGTCGCCCAAGTTTGGCAGAAAAATGACAAAAATGTGTCAGATTTCTGTCGCCCAAGTTTGGCAGACAAATTAAAAGTATTTGTAGGGCTCCTGTCGCCCAAGTTTGGCAGAAAAATGAAAAAAATGTGTCAGATTTCTGTCGCCCAAGTTTGGCAGACAAATTAAAAGTGTTTGTAGGGCTCCTGTCGCCCAAGTTTGGAAGAAAAATGAAAAAAATGTTTCAGAATTCTGTAGCCCAAGTTTGGCAGACAAATTAAAAGTATTTGTAGGGCTCCTGTCGTCCAAGTTTGGCAGAAAAATAACAAAAATGTGTCAGATTTATGTCGCCCAAGTTTGGCAGACAAATTAAAAGTATTTGTAGGGCTCCTGTCGCCCAAGTTTGGCAGAAAAATGAAAAAAATGTGTCAGATTTCTGTCGCCCAAGTTTGGCAGACAAATTAAAAGTATTTGTAAGGCTGCTGTCGTCCAAGTTTGGCAGAAAAATGAAAAAATGTGTCAGATTTCTGTCGCTCAAGTTTTTCAGACAAATTAAAAGTGTTTGTAGGGCTCCTGTCGCCCAAGTTTGGAAGAAAAATGAAAAAGATGTGTCAGATTTCTGTCGCCCAAGTTTGGCAGACAAATTAAAAGTATTTGTAGGGCTCCTGTCGCCCAAGTTTGGCAGAAAAATAACAAAAATGTGTCAGATTTATGTCGCCCAAGTTTGGCAGACAAATTAAAAGTATTTGAAGGGCTCCTGTCGCCCAAGTTTGGCAGAAAAATTAAAAAAATGTGTCAGATTTCTGTCGCCCAAGTTTGGCAGACAAATTAAAAGTATTTGTAGGGCTCCTGTCGCCCAAGTTTGGCAGAAAAATGAAAAAAATGTGTCAGATTTATGTCGCCCAAGTTTGGCAGACAAATTAAAAGTATTTGTAGGGCTCCTGTCGCCCAAGTTTGGCAGAAAAATGAAAAAAATGTGTCAGATTTCTGTCGCCCAAGTTTGGCAGACAAATTAATAGTATTTGTAGGGCTCCTGTCGCCCAAGTTTGGCAGAAAAATGAAAAAAATGTGTCAGATTTCTGTCTCCCAAGTTTGACAGACAAATTAAAAGTATTTGTAGGGCTCCTGTCGCACAAGTTTGGCAGAAAAATGACAAAAATGTGTCAGATTTCTGTCGCCCAAGTTTGGCAGACAAATTAAATGTATTTGTAGGGCTCCTGTCGCCCAAGTTTGGCAGAAAAATGAAAAAAATGTGTCAGATTTCTGTCGCCCAAGTTTGGCAGACAAATTAAAAGTGTTTGTAGGGCTCCTGTCGCCCAAGTTTGGAAGAAAAATGACAAAAATGTGTCAGATTTATGTCGCCCAAGTTTGGCAGACAAATTAAAAGTATTTGTGGGGCTCCTGTCGCCCAAGTTTGGCAGAAAAATGAAAAATATGTGTCAGATTTCTGTCGCCCAAGTTTGGCAGACAAATTAAAAGTATTTGTAGGGCTCCTGTCGCCCAAGTTTGGCAGAAAAATAACAAAAATGTGTCAGATTTATGTCGCCCAAGTTTGGCAGACAAATTAAAAGTATTTGAAGGGCTCCTGTCGCCCAAGTTTGGCAGAAAAATGAAAAAAATGTGTCAGATTTCTGTCGCCCAAGTTTGGCAGACAAATTAAAAGTATTTGTAGGGCTCCTGTCGCCCAAGTTTGGCAGAAAAATGAAAAAAATGTGTCAGATTTCTGTCGCCCAAGTTTGGCAGACAAATTAAAAGTGTTTGTAGGGCTCCTGTCGCCCAAGTTTGGAAGAAAAATGACAAAAATGTGTCAGATTTATGTCGCCCAAGTTTGGCAGACAAATTAAAAGTATTTGTGGGGCTCCTGTCGCCCAAGTTTGGCAGAAAAATGAAAAAAATGTGTCAGATTTCTGTCGCCCAAGTTTGGCAGACAAATTAAAAGTATTTGTAGGGCTCCTGTCGCCCAAGTTTGGCAGAAAAATAACAAAAATGTGTCAGATTTATGTCGCCCAAGTTTGGCAGACAAATTAAAAGTATTTGTTGGGCTCCTGTCGCCCAAGTTTGGCAGAAAAATGACAAAAATGTGTCAGATTTCTGTCTCCCAAGTTTGACAGACAAATTAAAAGTATTTGTAGGGCTCCTGTCGCACAAGTTTGGCAGAAAAATGAAAAAAATGTGTCAGATTTCTGTCGCCCAAGTTTGGCAGACAAATTAAAAGTATTTGTAGGGCTCCTGTCGCCCAAGTTTGGCAGAAAAATGAAAAAAATGTGTCAGATTTCTGTCGCCCAAGTTTGGCAGACAAATTAAAAGTATTTGTATGGCTCCTGTCGCCCAAGTTTGGAAGAAAAATGAAAAAAATGTGTCAGATTTCTGTCGCCCAAGTTTGGCAGACAAATTAAAAGTATTTGTAGGGCTCCTGTCGCCCAAGTTTGGCAGAAAAATGAAAAAAATGTGTCAGATTTCTGTCGCCCAAGTTTGGCAGACAAATTAAAAGTGTTTCTAGGGCTCCTATCGCCCAAGTTTGGCAGAAAAATGAAAAAAATGTGTCAGATTTCTGTCGCCCAAGTTTGGCAGACAAATTAAAAGTATTTGTTGGGCTCCTGTCGCCCAAGTTTGGCAGAAAAATGACAAAAATGTGTCAGATTTCTGTCGCCCAAGTTTGGCAGACAAATTAAAAGTATTTATAGGGCACCTGTCGCCCAAGTTTGGCAGAAAAATGAAAAAAATGTGTCAGATTTCTGTCGCCCAAGTTTGGCAGACAAATTAAAAGTGTTTGTAGGGCTCCTGTCGCCCAAGTTTGGAAGAAAAATGAAAAAAATGTGTCAGATTTATGTCGCCCAAGTTTGGCAGACAAATTAAAAGTATTTGTGGGGCTCCTGTCGCCCAAGTTTGGCAGAAAAATGAAAAAAATGTGTCAGATTTCTGTCGCCCAAGTTTGGCAGACAAATTAAAAGTATTTGTAGGGCTCCTGTCGCCCAAGTTTGGCAGAAAAATGACAAAAATGTGTCAGATTTCTGTCTCCCAAGTTTGACAGACAAATTAAAAGTATTTGTAGGGCTCCTGTCGCACAAGTTTGGCAGAAAAATGAAAAAAATGTGTCAGATTTCTGTCGCCCAAGTTTGGCAGACAAATTAAAAGTATTTGTAGGGCTCCTGTCGCCCAAGTTTGGCAGAAAAATAACAAAAATGTGTCAGATTTATGTCGCCCAAGTTTGGCAGACAAATTAAAAGTATTTGAAGGGCTCCTGTCGCCCAAGTTTGGCAGAAAAATGAAAAAAATGTGTCAGATTTCTGTCGCCCAAGTTTGGCAGACAAATTAAAAGTATTTGTAGGGCTCCTGTCGCCCAAGTTTGGCAGAAAAATGAAAAAAATGTGTCAGATTTCTGTCGCCCAAGTTTGGCAGACAAATTAAAAGTGTTTGTAGGGCTCCTGTCGCCCAAGTTTGGAAGAAAAATGACAAAAATGTGTCAGATTTATGTCGCCCAAGTTTGGCAGACAAATTAAAAGTATTTGTGGGGCTCCTGTCGCCCAAGTTTGGCAGAAAAATGAAAAAAATGTGTCAGATTTCTGTCGCCCAAGTTTGGCAGACAAATTAAAAGTATTTGTAGTGCTCCTGTCGCCCAAGTTTGGCAGAAAAATAACAAAAATGTGTCAGATTTATGTCGCCCAAGTTTGGCAGACAAATTAAAAGTATTTGTTGGGCTCCTGTCGCCCAAGTTTGGCAAAAAAATGACAAAAATGTGTCAGATTTCTGTCTCCCAAGTTTGACAGACAAATTAAAAGTATTTGTAGGGCTCCTGTCGCACAAGTTTGGCAGAAAAATGAAAAAAATGTGTCAGATTTCTGTCGCCCAAGTTTGGCAGACAAATTAAAAGTATTTGTAGGGCTCCTGTCGCCCAAGTTTGGCAGAAAAACGAAAAAAATGTGTCAGATTTCTGTCGCCCAAGTTTGGCAGACAAATTAAAAGTATTTGTATGGCTCCTGTCGCCCACGTTTGGAAGAAAAATGAAAAAAATGTGTCAGATTTCTGTCGCCCAAGTTTGGCAGACAAATTAAAAGTATTTGTAGGGCTCCTGTCGCCCAAGTTTGGCAGAAAAATGAAAAAAATGTGTCAGATTTCTGTCGCCCAAGTTTGGCAGACAAATTAAAAGTGTTTCTAGGGCTCCTATCGCCCAAGTTTGGCAGAAAAATGAAAAAAATGTGTCAGATTTCTGTCGCCCAAGTTTGGCAGACAAATTAAAAGTATTTGTTGGGCTCCTGTCGCCCAAGTTTGGCAGAAAAATGACAAAAATGTGTCAGATTTCTGTCGCCCAAGTTTGGCAGACAAATTAAAAGTATTTGTAGGGCTCCTGTCGCCCAAGTTTGGCAGAAAAATGAAAAAAATGTGTCAGATTTCTGTCGCCCAAGTTTGGCAGACAAATTAAAAGTGTTTGTAGGGCTCCTGTCGCCCAAGTTTGGAAGAAAAATGAAAAAAATGTGTCAGATTTCTGTCGCCCAAGTTTGGCAGACAAATTAAAAGTATTTGTAGGGCTCCTGTCGCCCAAGTTTGGCAGAAAAATAACAAAAATGTGTCAGATTTATGTCGCCCAAGTTTGGCAGACAAATTAAAAGTATTTGTTGGGCTCCTGTCGCCCAAGTTTGGCAGAAAAATGAAAAAAATGTGTCAGATTTCTGTCGCCCAAGTTTGGCAGACAAATTAAAAGTGTTTGTAGGGCTCCTGTCGCCCAAGTTTGGCAGAAAAATGAAAAAAATGTGTCAGATTTCTGTCGCCCAAGTTTGGCAGACAAATTAAAAGTATTTGTAGGGCTCCTGTCGCCCAAGTTTGGCAGAAAAATAACAAAAATGTGTCAGATTTATGTCGCCCAAGTTTGGCAGACAAATTAAAAGTATTTGTTGGGCTCCTGTCGCCCAAGTTTGGCAGAAAAATGACAAAAATGTGTCAGATTTCTGTCTCCCAAGTTTGGCAGACAAATTAAAAGTGTTTCTAGGGCTCCTGTCGCACAAGTTTGGCAGAAAAATGAAAAAAATGTGTCAGATTTCTGTCGCCCAAGTTTGGCAGACAAATTAAAAGTATTTGTAGGGCTCCTGTCGCCCAAGTTTGGCAGAAAAATGAAAAAAATGTGTCAGATTTCTGTCGCCCAAGTTTGGCAGACAAATTAATAGTATTTGTAGGGCTCCTGTCGCCCAAGTTTGGCAGAAAAATGAAAAAAATGTGTCAGATTTCTGTCGCCCAAGTTTGGCAGACAAATTAAAAGTGTTTGTAGGGCTCCTGTCGCCCAAGTTTGGAAGAAAAATGACAAAAATGTGTCAGATTTATGTCGCCCAAGTTTGGCAGACAAATTAAAAGTATTTGTGGGGCTCCTGTCGCCCAAGTTTGGCAGAAAAATGACAAAAATGTGTCAGATTTCTGTCGCCCAAGTTTGGCAGACAAATTAAAAGTATTTGTAGGGCTCCTGTCGCCCAAGTTTGGCAGAAAAATGAAAAAAATGTGTCAGATTTCTGTCGCCCAAGTTTGGCAGACAAATTAAAAGTATTTGTAGGGCTCCTGTCGCCCAAGTTTGGCAGAAAAATAACAAAAATGTGTCAGATTTATGTCGCCCAAGTTTGGCAGACAAATTAAAAGTATTTGAAGGGCTCCTGTCGCCCAAGTTTGGCAGAAAAATGAAAAAAATGTGTCAGATTTCTGTCGCCCAAGTTTGGCAGACAAATTAAAAGTATTTGTAGGGCTCCTGTCGCCCAAGTTTGGCAGAAAAATGAAAAAAATGTGTCAGATTTCTGTCGCCCAAGTTTGGCAGACAAATTAAAAGTGTTTGTAGGGCTCCTGTCGCCCAAGTTTGGAAGAAAAATGACAAAAATGTGTCAGATTTATGTCGCCCAAGTTTGGCAGACAAATTAAAAGTATTTGTGGGGCTCCTGTCGCCCAAGTTTGGCAGAAAAATAACAAAAATGTGTCAGATTTATGTCGCCCAAGTTTGGCAGACAAATTAAAAGTATTTGTTGGGCTCCTGTCGCCCAAGTTTGGCAGAAAAATGAAAAAAATGTGTCAGATTTCTGTCGCCCAAGTTTGGCAGACAAATTAAAAGTGTTTGTAGGGCTCCTGTCGCCCAAGTTTGGCAGAAAAATGAAAAAAATGTGTCAGATTTCTGTCGCCCAAGTTTGGCAGACAAATTAAAAGTATTTGTAGGGCTCCTGTCGCCCAAGTTTGGCAGAAAAATAACAAAAATGTGTCAGATTTATGTCGCCCAAGTTTGGCAGACAAATTAAAAGTATTTGTTGGGCTCCTGTCGCCCAAGTTTGGCAGAAAAATGACAAAAATGTGTCAGATTTCTGTCTCCCAAGTTTGGCAGACAAATTAAAAGTGTTTCTAGGGCTCCTGTCGCCCAAGTTTGGCAGAAAAATGAAAAAAATGTGTCAGATTTCTGTCGCCCAAGTTTGGCAGACAAATTAAAAGTATTTGTAGGGCTCCTGTCGCCCAAGTTTGGCAGAAAAATGAAAAAAATGTGTCAGATTTCTGTCGCCCAAGTTTGGCAGACAAATTAAAAGTATTTGTATGGCTCCTGTCGCCCAAGTTTGGAAGAAAAATGAAAAAAATGTGTCAGATTTCTGTCGCCCAAGTTTGGCAGACAAATTAAAAGTATTTGTAGGGCTCCTGTCGCCCAAGTTTGGCAGAAAAATGAAAAAAATGTGTCAGATTTCTGTCGCCCAAGTTTGGCAGACAAATTAAAAGTGTTTCTAGGGCTCCTGTCGCCCAAGTTTGGCAGAAAAATGAAAAAAATGTGTCAGAATTCTGTCTCCCAAGTTTGACAGACAAATTAAAAGTATTTGTAGGGCTCCTGTCGCACAAGTTTGGCAGAAAAATGACAAAAATGTGTCAGATTTCTGTCGCCCAAGTTTGGCAGACAAATTAAAAGTATTTGTAGGGCTCCTGTCGCCCAAGTTTGGCAGAAAAATGAAAAAAATGTGTCAGATTTCTGTCGCCCAAGTTTGGCAGACAAATTAAAAGTGTTTGTAGGGCTCCTGTCGCCCAAGTTTGGAAGAAAAATGACAAAAATGTGTCAGATTTATGTCGCCCAAGTTTGGCAGACAAATTAAAAGTATTTGTGGGGCTCCTGTCGCCCAAGTTTGGCAGAAAAATGAAAAAAATGTGTCAGATTTCTGTCGCCCAAGTTTGGCAGACAAATTAAAAGTATTTGTAGGGCTCCTGTCGCCCAAGTTTGGCAGAAAAATAACAAAAATGTGTCAGATTTATGTCGCCCAAGTTTGGCAGACAAATTAAAAGTATTTGAAGGGCTCCTGTCGCCCAAGTTTGGCAGAAAAATGAAAAAAATGTGTCAGATTTCTGTCGCCCAAGTTTGGCAGACAAATTAAAAGTATTTGTAGGGCTCCTGTCGCCCAAGTTTGGCAGAAAAATGAAAAAAATGTGTCAGATTTCTGTCGCCCAAGTTTGGCAGACAAATTAAAAGTGTTTGTAGGGCTCCTGTCGCCCAAGTTTGGAAGAAAAATGAAAAAAATGTGTCAGATTTCTGTCGCCCAAGTTTGGCAGACAAATTAAAAGTATTTGTAGGGCTCCTGTCGCCCAAGTTTGGCAGAAAAATAACAAAAATGTGTCAGATTTATGTCGCCCAAGTTTGGCAGACAAATTAAAAGTATTTGTTGGGCTCCTGTCGCCCAAGTTTGGCAGAAAAATGAAAAAAATGTGTCAGATTTCTGTCGCCCAAGTTTGGCAGACAAATTAAAAGTGTTTGTAGGGCTCCTGTCGCCCAAGTTTGGCAGAAAAATGAAAAAAATGTGTCAGATTTCTGTCGCCCAAGTTTGGCAGACAAATTAAAAGTATTTGTAGGGCTCCTGTCGCCCAAGTTTGGCAGAAAAATAACAAAAATGTGTCAGATTTATGTCGCCCAAGTTTGGCAGACAAATTAAAAGTATTTGTTGGGCTCCTGTCGCCCAAGTTTGGCAGAAAAATGACAAAAATGTGTCAGATTTCTGTCTCCCAAGTTTGGCAGACAAATTAAAAGTGTTTCTAGGGCTCCTGTCGCACAAGTTTGGCAGAAAAATGAAAAAAATGTGTCAGATTTCTGTCGCCCAAGCTTGGCAGACAAATTAAAAGTATTTGTAGGGCTCCTGTCGCCCAAGTTTGGCAGAAAAATGAAAAAAATGTGTCAGATTTCTGTCGCCCAAGTTTGGCAGACAAATTAAAAGTATTTGTATGGCTCCTGTCGCCCAAGTTTGGAAGAAAAATGAAAAAAATGTGTCAGATTTCTGTCGCCCAAGTTTGGCAGACAAATTAAAAGTATTTGTAGGGCTCCTGTCGCCCAAGTTTGGCAGAAAAATGAAAAAAATGTGTCAGATTTCTGTCGCCCAAGTTTGGCAGACAAATTAAAAGTGTTTCTAGGGCTCCTATCGCCCAAGTTTGGCAGAAAAATGAAAAAAATGTGTCAGATTTCTGTCGCCCAAGTTTGGCAGACAAATTAAAAGTATTTGTTGGGCTCCTGTCGCCCAAGTTTGGCAGAAAAATGACAAAAATGTGTCAGATTTCTGTCGCCCAAGTTTGGCAGACAAATTAAAAGTATTTGTAGGGCTCCTGTCGCCCAAGTTTGGCAGAAAAATGAAAAAAATGTGTCAGATTTATGTCGCCCAAGTTTGGCAGACAAATTAAAAGTATTTGTAGGGCTCCTGTCGCCCAAGTTTGGCAGAAAAATGAAAAAAATGTGTCAAATTTCTGTCGCCCAAGTTTGGCAGACAAATTAATAGTATTTGTAGGGCTCCTGTCGCCCAAGTTTGGCAGAAAAATGAAAAAAATGTGTCAGAATTCTGTCTCCCAAGTTTGACAGACAAATTAAAAGTATTTGTAGGGCTCCTGTCGCACAAGTTTGGCAGAAAAATGACAAAAATGTGTCAGATTTCTGTCGCCCAAGTTTGGCAGACAAATTAAAAGTATTTGTAGGGCTCCTGTCGCCCAAGTTTGGCAGAAAAATGAAAAAAATGTGTCAGATTTCTGTCGCCCAAGTTTGGCAGACAAATTAAAAGTGTTTGTAGGGCTCCTGTCGCCCAAGTTTGGAAGAAAAATGACAAAAATGTGTCAGATTTATGTCGCCCAAGTTTGGCAGACAAATTAAAAGTATTTGTGGGGCTCCTGTCGCCCAAGTTTGGCAGAAAAATGAAAAAAATGTGTCAGATTTCTGTCGCCCAAGTTTGGCAGACAAATTAAAAGTATTTGTAGGGCTCCTGTCGCCCAAGTTTGGCAGAAAAATAACAAAAATGTGTCAGATTTATGTCGCCCAAGTTTGGCAGACAAATTAAAAGTATTTGTAGGGCTCCTGTCGCCCAAGTTTGGCAGAAAAATGAAAAAAATGTGTCAGATTTCTGTCGCCCAAGTTTGGCAGACAAATTAAAAGTGTTTGTAGGGCTCCTGTCGCCCAAGTTTGGAAGAAAAATGAAAAAAATGTGTCAGATTTCTGTCGCCCAAGTTTGGCAGACAAATTAAAAGTATTTGTAGGGCTCCTGTCGCCCAAGTTTGGCAGAAAAATAACAAAAATGTGTCAGATTTATGTCGCCCAAGTTTGGCAGACAAATTAAAAGTATTTGTTGGGCTCCTGTCGCCCAAGTTTGGCAGAAAAATGACAAAAATGTGTCAGATTTCTGTCTCCCAAGTTTGGCAGACAAATTAAAAGTGTTTCTAGGGCTCCTGTCGCACAAGTTTGGCAGAAAAATGAAAAAAATGTGTCAGATTTCTGTCGCCCAAGTTTGGCAGACAAATTAAAAGTATTTGTAGGGCTCCTGTCGCCCAAGTTTGGCAGAAAAATGAAAAAAATGTGTCAGATTTCTGTCGCCCAAGTTTGGCAGACAAATTAAAAGTATTTGTATGGCTCCTGTCGCCCAAGTTTGGAAGAAAAATGAAAAAAATGTGTCAGATTTCTGTCGCCCAAGTTTGGCAGACAAATTAAAAGTATTTGTAGGGCTCCTGTCGCCCAAGTTTGGCAGAAAAATGAAAAAAATGTGTCAGATTTCTGTCGCCCAAGTTTGGCAGACAAATTAATAGTATTTGTAGGGCTCCTGTCGCCCAAGTTTGGCAGAAAAATGAAAAAAATGTGTCAGATTTCTGTCTCCCAAGTTTGACAGACAAATTAAAAGTATTTGTAGGGCTCCTGTCGCACAAGTTTTTGCAGAAAAATGACAAAAATGTGTCAGATTTCTGTCGCCCAAGTTTGGCAGACAAATTAAAAGTATTTGTAGGGCTCCTGTCGCCCAAGTTTGGCAGAAAAATGAAAAAAATGTGTCAGATTTCTGTCGCCCAAGTTTGGCAGACAAATTAAAAGTGTTTGTAGGGCTCCTGTCGCCCAAGTTTGGAAGAAAAATGACAAAAATGTGTCAGATTTATGTCGCCCAAGTTTGGCAGACAAATTAAAAGTATTTGTGGGGCTCCTGTCGCCCAAGTTTGGCAGAAAAATGAAAAAAATGTGTCAGATTTCTGTCGCCCAAGTTTGGCAGACAAATTAAAAGTATTTGTAGGGCTCCTGTCGCCCAAGTTTGGCAGAAAAATAACAAAAATGTGTCAGATTTATGTCGCCCAAGTTTGGCAGACAAATTAAAAGTATTTGTGGGGCTCCTGTCGCCCAAGTTTGGCAGAAAAATGAAAAAAATGTGTCAGATTTCTGTCGCCCAAGTTTGGCAGACAAATTAAAAGTATTTGTAGGGCTCCTGTCGCCCAAGTTTGGCAGAAAAATGAAAAAAATGTGTCAGATTTATGTCGCCCAAGTTTGGCAGACAAATTAAAAGTGTTTGTAGGGCTCCTGTCGCCCAAGTTTGGAAGAAAAATGAAAAAAATGTGTCAGATTTCTGTCGCCCAAGTTTGGCAGACAAATTAAAAGTATTTGTAGGGCTCCTGTCGCCCAAGTTTGGCAGAAAAATAACAAAAATGTGTCAGATTTATGTCGCCCAAGTTTGGCAGACAAATTAAAAGTATTTGTTGGGCTCCTGTCGCCCAAGTTTGGCAGAAAAATGAAAAAAATGTGTCAGATTTCTGTCGCCCAAGTTTGGCAGACAAATTAAAAGTGTTTGTAGGGCTCCTGTCGCCCAAGTTTGGCAGAAAAATGAAAAAAATGTGTCAGATTTCTGTCGCCCAAGTTTGGCAGACAAATTAAAAGTATTTGTAGGGCTCCTGTCGCCCAAGTTTGGCAGAAAAATAACAAAAATGTGTCAGATTTATGTCGCCCAAGTTTGGCAGACAAATTAAAAGTATTTGTTGGGCTCCTGTCGCCCAAGTTTGGCAGAAAAATGACAAAAATGTGTCAGATTTATGTCTCCCAAGTTTGGCAGACAAATTAAAAGTGTTTCTAGGGCTCCTGTCGCACAAGTTTGGCAGAAAAATGAAAAAAATGTGTCAGATTTCTGTCGCCCAAGTTTGGCAGACAAATTAAAAGTATTTGTAGGGCTCCTGTCGCCCAAGTTTGAAAGAAAAATGAAAAAAATGTGTCAGATTTCTGTCGCCCAAGTTTGGCAGACAAATTAAAAGTATTTGTATGGCTCCTGTCGCCCAAGTTTGGAAGAAAAATGAAAAAAATGTGTCAGATTTCTGTCGCCCAAGTTTGGCAGACAAATTAAAAGTATTTGTAGGGCTCCTGTCGCCCAAGTTTGGCAGAAAAATGAAAAAAATGTGTCAGATTTCTGTCGCCCAAGTTTGGCAGACAAATTAAAAGTATTTGTATGGCTCCTGTCGCCCAAGTTTGGAAGAAAAATGAAAAAAATGTGTCAGATTTCTGTCGCCCAAGTTTGGCAGACAAATTAAAAGTATTTGTAGGGCTCCTGTCGCCCAAGTTTGGCAGAAAAATGAAAAAAATGTGTCAGATTTCTGTCGCCCAAGTTTGGCAGACAAATTAAAAGTATTTGTAGGGCTCCTGTCGCCCAAGTTTGGCAGAAAAATGAAAAAAATGTGTCAGATTTATGTCGCCCAAGTTTGGCAGACAAATTAAAAGTATTTGTAGGGCTCCTGTCGCCCAAGTTTGGCAGAAAAATGAAAAAAATGTGTCAGATTTCTGTCGCCCAAGTTTGGCAGACAAATTAATAGTATTTGTAGGGCTCCTGTCGCCCAAGTTTGGCAGAAAAATGAAAAAAATGTGTCAGAATTCTGTCTCCCAAGTTTGACAGACAAATTAAAAGTATTTGTAGGGCTCCTGTCGCACAAGTTTGGCAGAAAAATGACAAAAATGTGTCAGATTTCTGTCGCCCAAGTTTGGCAGACAAATTAAAAGTATTTGTAGGGCTCCTGTCGCCCAAGTTTGGCAGAAAAATGAAAAAAATGTGTCAGATTTCTGTCGCCCAAGTTTGGCAGACAAATTAAAAGTGTTTGTAGGGCTCCTGTCGCCCAAGTTTGGAAGAAAAATGACAAAAATGTGTCAGATTTATGTCGCCCAAGTTTGGCAGACAAATTAAAAGTATTTGTGGGGCTCCTGTCGCCCAAGTTTGGCAGAAAAATGAAAAAAATGTGTCAGATTTCTGTCGCCCAAGTTTGGCAGACAAATTAAAAGTATTTGTAGGGCTCCTGTCGCCCAAGTTTGGCAGAAAAATAACAAAAATGTGTCAGATTTATGTCGCCCAAGTTTGGCAGACAAATTAAAAGTATTTGAAGGGCTCCTGTCGCCCAAGTTTGGCAGAAAAATGAAAAAAATGTGTCAGATTTCTGTCGCCCAAGTTTGGCAGACAAATTAAAAGTATTTGTAGGGCTCCTGTCGCCCAAGTTTGGCAGAAAAATGAAAAAAATGTGTCAGATTTCTGTCGCCCAAGTTTGGCAGACAAATTAAAAGTGTTTGTAGGGCTCCTGTCGCCCAAGTTTGGAAGAAAAATGACAAAAATGTGTCAGATTTATGTCGCCCAAGTTTGGCAGACAAATTAAAAGTATTTGTGGGGCTCCTGTCGCCCAAGTTTGGCAGAAAAATGAAAAAAATGTGTCAGATTTCTGTCGCCCAAGTTTGGCAGACAAATTAAAAGTATTTGTAGGGCTCCTGTCGCCCAAGTTTGGCAGAAAAATAACAAAAATGTGTCAGATTTATGTCGCCCAAGTTTGGCAGACAAATTAAAAGTATTTGTTGGGCTCCTGTCGCCCAAGTTTGGCAGAAAAATAACAAAAATGTGTCAGATTTCTGTCTCCCAAGTTTGACAGACAAATTAAAAGTATTTGTAGGGCTCCTGTCGCACAAGTTTGGCAGAAAAATGAAAAAAATGTGTCAGATTTCTGTCGCCCAAGTTTGGCAGACAAATTAAAAGTATTTGTAGGGCTCCTGTCGCCCAAGTTTGGCAGAAAAATGAAAAAAATGTGTCAGATTTCTGTCGCCCAAGTTTGGCAGACAAATTAAAAGTATTTGTATGGCTCCTGTCGCCCAAGTTTGGAAGAAAAATGAAAAAAATGTGTCAGATTTCTGTCGCCCAAGTTTGGCAGACAAATTAAAAGTATTTGTAGGGCTCCTGTCGCCCAAGTTTGGCAGAAAAATGAAAAAAATGTGTCAGATTTCTGTCGCCCAAGTTTGGCAGACAAATTAAAAGTGTTTCTAGGGCTCCTATCGCCCAAGTTTGGCAGAAAAATGAAAAAAATGTGTCAGATTTCTGTCGCCCAAGTTTGGCAGACAAATTAAAAGTATTTGTTGGGCTCCTGTCGCCCAAGTTTGGCAGAAAAATGACAAAAATGTGTCAGATTTCTGTCGCCCAAGTTTGGCAGACAAATTAAAAGTATTTGTAGGGCTCCTGTCGCCCAAGTTTGGAAGAAAAATGAAAAAAATGTGTCAGATTTCTGTCGCCCAAGTTTGGCAGACAAATTAAAAGTGTTTGTAGGGCTCCTGTCGCCCAAGTTTGGAAGAAAAATGAAAAAAATGTGTCAGATTTATGTCGCCCAAGTTTGGCAGACAAATTAAAAGTATTTGTGGGGCTCCTGTCGCCCAAGTTTGGCAGAAAAATGAAAAAAATGTGTCAGATTTCTGTCGCCCAAGTTTGGCAGACAAATTAAAAGTATTTGTAGGGCTCCGGTCGCCCAAGTTTGGCAGAAAAATAACAAAAATGTGTCAGATTTATGTCGCCCAAGTTTGGCAGACAAATTAAAAGTATTTGTTGGGCTCCTGTCGCCCAAGTTTGGCAGAAAAATGACAAAAATGTGTCAGATTTCTGTCTCCCAAGTTTGACAGACAAATTAAAAGTATTTGTAGGGCTCCTGTCGCACAAGTTTGGCAGAAAAATGAAAAAAATGTGTCAGATTTCTGTCGCCCAAGTTTGGCAGACAAATTAAAAGTATTTGTAGGGCTCCTGTCGCCCAAGATTGGCAGAAAAATAACAAAAATGTGTCAGATTTATGTCGCCCAAGTTTGGCAGACAAATTAAAAGTATTTGAAGGGCTCCTGTCGCCCAAGTTTGGCAGAAAAATGAAAAAAATGTGTCAGATTTCTGTCGCCCAAGTTTGGCAGACAAATTAAAAGTATTTGTAGGGCTCCTGTCGCCCAAGTTTGGCAGAAAAATGAAAAAAATGTGTCAGATTTCTGTCGCCCAAGTTTGGCAGACAAATTAAAAGTGTTTGTAGGGCTCCTGTCGCCCAAGTTTGGAAGAAAAATGACAAAAATGTGTCAGATTTATGTCGCCCAAGTTTGGCAGACAAATTAAAAGTATTTGTGGGGCTCCTGTCGCCCAAGTTTGGCAGAAAAATGAAAAAAATGTGTCAGATTTCTGTCGCCCAAGTTTGGCAGACAAATTAAAAGTATTTGTAGGGCTCCTGTCGCCCAAGTTTGGAAGAAAAATAACCAAAATGTGTCAGATTTATGTCGCCCAAGTTTGGCAGACAAATTAAAAGTATTTGTTGGGCTCCTGTCGCCAAGTTTGGCAGAAAAATGACAAAAATGTGTCAGATTTCTGTCTCCCAAGTTTGACAGACAAATTAAAAGTATTTGTAGGGCTCCTGTCGCACAAGTTTGGCAGAAAAATGAAAAAAATGTGTCAGATTTCTGTCGCCCAAGTTTGGCAGACAAATTAAAAGTGTTTGTAGGGCTCCTGTCGCCCAAGTTTGGCAGAAAAATGAAAAAAATGTGTCAGATTTCTGTCGCCCAAGTTTGGCAGACAAATTAAAAGTATTTGTAGGGCTCCTGTCGCCCAAGTTTGGCAGAAAAATAACAAAAATGTGTCAGATTTATGTCGCCCAATTTTGGCAGACAAATTAAAAGTATTTGTTGGGCTCCTGTCGCCCAAGTTTGGCAGAAAAATGACAAAAATGTGTCAGATTTCTGTCTCCCAAGTTTGACAGACAAATTAAAAGTATTTGTAGGGCTCCTGTCGCACAAGTTTGGCAGAAAAATGAAAAAAATGTGTCAGATTTCTGTCGCCCAAGTTTGGCAGACAAATTAAAAGTATTTGTAGGGCTCCTGTCGCCCAAGTTTGGCAGAAAAATGAAAAAAATGTGTCAGATTTCTGTCGCCCAAGTTTGGCAGACAAATTAAAAGTATTTGTATGGCTCCTGTCGCCCAAGTTTGGAAGAAAAATGAAAAAATTGTGTCAGATTTCTGTCGCCCAAGTTTGGCAGACAAATTAAAAGTATTTGTAGGGCTCCTGTCGCCCAAGTTTGGCAGAAAAATGAAAAAAATGTGTCAGATTTCTGTCGCCCAAGTTTGGCAGACAAATTAAAAGTGTTTCTAGGGCTCCTATCGCCCAAGTTTGGCAGAAAAATGAAAAAAATGTGTCAGATTTCTGTCGCCCAAGTTTGGCAGACAAATTAAAAGTATTTGTTGGGCTCCTGTCGCCCAAGTTTGGCAGAAACATGACAAAAATGTGTCAGATTTCTGTCGCCCAAGTTTGGCAGACAAATTAAAAGTATTTGTAGGGCTCCTGTCGCCCAAGTTTGGCAGAAAAATGAAAAAAATGTGTCAGATTTCTGTCGCCCAAGTTTGGCAGACAAATTAAAAGTGTTTGTATGGCTCCTGTCGCCCAAGTTTGGAAGAAAAATGAAAAAAATGTGTCAGATTTCTGTCGCCCAAGTTTGGCAGACAAATTAAAAGTATTTGTAGGGCTCCTGTCGTCCAAGGTTGTCAGAAAAATAACAAAAATGTGTCAGATTTATGTCGCCCAAGTTTGGCAGATAAATTAAAAGTATTTGTAGGGCTCCTGTCGCCCAAGTTTGGCAGAAAAATGAAAAAAATGTGTCAGATTTCTGTCGCCCAAGTTTGGCAGACAAATTAAAAGTATTTGTAAGGCTCCTGTCGCCCAAGTTTGGCAGAAAAATGAAAAAAATGTGTCAGATTTCTGTCGCACAAGTTTTTCAGACAAATTAAAAGTGTTTGTAGGGCTCCTGTCGCCCAAGTTTGGAAGAAAAATGAAAAAAATGTGTCAGATTTCTGTCGCCCAAGTTTGGCAGACAAATTAAAAGTATTTGTAGGGCTCCTGTCGCCCAAGTTTGGCAGAAAAATAACAAAAATGTGTCAGATTTATGTCGCCCAAGTTTGGCAGACAAATTAAAAGTATTTGAAGGGCTCTTGTCGCCCAAGTTTGGCAGAAAAATGAAAAAAATGTGTCAGATTTCTGTCGCCCAAGTTTGGCAGACAAATTTAAAGTATTTGTAGGGCTCCTGTCGCCCAAGTTTGGCAGAAAAATGAAAAAAATGTGTCAGATTTATGTCGCCCAATTTTGGCAGACAAATTAAAAGTATTTGAAGGGCTGCTGTCGCCCAAGTTTGGCAGAAAAATGAAAAAAATGTGTCAGATTTCTGTCGCCCAAGTTTGGCAGACAAATTAAAAGTATTTGTAGGGCTCCTGTCGCCCAAGTTTGGCAGAAAAATGAAAAAAATGTGTCAGATTTCTGTCGCCCAAGTTTGGCAGACAAATTAAAAGTGTTTGTAGGGCTCCTGTCGCCCAAGTTTGGAAGAAAAATGACAAAAATGTGTCAGATTTATGTCGCCCAAGTTTGGCAGACAAATTAAAAGTATTTGTGGGGCTCCTGGCGCCCAAGTTTGGCAGAAAAATGAAAAAAATGTGTCAGATTTCTGTCGCCCAAGTTTGGCAGACAAATTTAAAGTGTTTGTAGGGCTCCTGTCGCCCAAGTTTGGCAGAAAAATGAAAAAAATGTGTCAGATTTCTGTCGCCCAAGTTTGGCAGACAAATTAAAAGTATTTGTAGGGCTCCTGTCGCCAAAGTTTGGCAGAAAAATGAAAAAAATGTGTCAGATTTCTGTCGCCCAAGTTTGGCAGACAAATTAAAAGTGTTTCTAGGGCTCCTATCGCCCAAGTTTGGCAGAAAAATGAAAAAAATGTGTCAGATTTATATCGCCCAATTTTGGCAGACAAATTAAAAGTATTTGAAGGGCTGCTGTCGCCCAAGTTTAGAAGAAAAATGAAAAAAATGTGTCAGATTTCTGTCGCCCAAGTTTGGCAGACAAATTAAAAGTATTTGTAGGGCTCCTGTCGCCCAAGTTTGGCAGAAAAATGAAAAAAATGTGTCAGATTTCTGTCGCCCAAGTTTGGCAGACAAATTGAAAGTGTTTGTAGGGCTCCTGTCGCCCAAGTTTGGAAGAAAAATGAAAAAAATGTGTCAGATTTCTGTCGCCCAAGTTTGGCAGACAAATTAAAAGTATTTGTAGGGCTCCTGTCGCCAAAGTTTGGCAGAAAAATGAAAAACATGTGTCAGATTTCTGTCGCCGAAGTTTGGCAGACAAATTAAAAGTGTTTGTAGGGCTCCTGTCGCCCAAGTTTGGAAGAAAAATGAAAAAAATGTGTCAGATTTATATCGCCCAATTTTGGCAGACAAATTAAAAGTATTTGAAGGGCTGCTGTCGCCCAAGTTTGGAAGAAAAATGAAAAAAATGTGTCAGATTTCTGTCGCCCAAGTTTGGCAGACAAATTAAAAGTATTTGTAGGGCTCCTGTCGCCCAAGTTTGGCAGAAAAATGAAAAAAATGTGTCAGATTTATGTCGCCCAAGTTTGGCAGACAAATTAAAAGTATTTGAAGGGCTCCTGTCGCCCAAGTTTGGCAGAAAAATGAAAAAAATGTGTCAGATTTCTGTCGCCCAAGTTTGGCAGACAAATTAAAAGTATTTGTAGGGCTCCTGTCGCCCAAGTTTGGCAGAAAAATGAAAAAAATGTGTCAGATTTCTGTCGCCCAAGTTTGGCAGACAAATTAAAAGTGTTTGTAGGGCTCCTGTCGCCCAAGTTTGGAAGAAAAATGAAAAAAATGTTTCAGAATTCTGTAGCCCATGTTTGGCAGACAAATTAAAAGTATTTGTAGGGCTCCTGTCGTCCAAATTTGGCAGAAAAATAACAAAAATGTGTCAGATTTATGTCGCCCAAGTTTGGCAGACAAATTAAAAGTATTTGTAGGGCTCCTGTCGCCCAAGTTTGGCAGAAAAATGAAAAAAATGTGTCAGATTTCTGTCGCCCAAGTTTGGCAGACAAATTAAAAGTATTTGTAAGGCTCCTGTCGCCCAAGTTTGGCAGAAAAATGAAAAAAATGTGTCAGATTTCTGTCGCTCAAGTTTTTCAGACAACTTAAAAGTGTTTGTAGGGCTCCTGTCGCCCAAGTTTAGAAGAAAAATGAAAAAAATGTGTCAGATTTCTGTCGCCCAAGTTTGGCAGACAAATTAAAAGTATTTGTAGGGCTCCTGTCGCCCAAGTTTGGCAGAAAAATGAAAAAAATGTGTCAGATTTCTGTCGCCCAAGTTTGGCAGACAAATTAAAAGTGTTTGTAGGGCTCCTGTCGCCCAAGTTTGGAAGAAAAATGACAAAAATGTGTCAGATTTATGTCGCCCAAGTTTGGCAGACAAATTAAAAGTATTTGTGGGGCTCCTGGCGCCCAAGTTTGGCAGAAAAATGAAAAAAATGTGTCAGATTTCTGTCGCCCAAGTTTGGCAGACAAATTTAAAGTGTTTGTAGGGCTCCTGTCGCCCAAGTTTGGAAGAAAAATGAAAAAAATGTGTCAGATTTCTGTCGCCCAAGTTTGGCAGACAAATTAATAGTATTTGTAGGGCTCCTGTCGCCCAAGTTTGGCAGAAAAATGAAAAAAATGTGTCAGATTTCTGTCTCCCAAGTTTGACAGACAAATTAAAAGTATTTGTAGGGCTCCTGTCGCACAAGTTTGGCAGAAAAATGAAAAAAATGTGTCAGATTTCTGTCGCCCAAGTTTGGCAGACAAATTAAAAGTATTTGTAGGGCTCCTGTCGCCCAAGTTTGGCAGAAAAATGAAAAAAATGTGTCAGATTTCTGTCGCCAAGTTTGGCAGACAAATTAAAAGTGTTTGTAGGGCTCCTGTCGCCCAAGTTTGGAAGAAAAATGACAAAAATGTGTCAGATTTATGTCGTCCAAGTTTGGCAGACAAATTAAAAGTATTTGTGGGGCTCCTGTCGCCCAAGTTTGGCAGAAAAATGAAAAAAATGTGTCAGATTTCTGTCGCCCAAGTTTGGCAGACAAATTTAAAGTATTTGTAGGGCTCCTGTCGCCCAAGTTTGGCAGAAAAATGAAAAAAATGTGTCAGATTTCTGTCGCCCAAGTTTGGCAGACAAATTAAAAGTTTTTGTAGGGCTCCTGTCGCCCAAGTTTGGCAGAAAAATGAAAAAAATGTGTCAGATTTCTGTCGCCCAAATTTGGCAGACAAATTAAAAGTATTTGAAGGGCTGCTGTCGCCCAAGTTTGGCAGAAAAATGAAAAAAATGTGTCAGATTTCTGTCGCCCAAGTTTGGCAGACAAATTTAAAGTATTTGTAGGGCTCCTGTCGCCCAAGTTTGGCAGAAAAATGAAAAAAATGTGTCAGATTTCTGTCGCCCAAGTTTGGCAGACAAATTAAAAGTGTTTGTAGGGCTCCTGTCGCCAAAGTTTGGAAGAAAAATGACAAAAATGTGTCAGATTTATGTCGCCCAAGTTTGGCAGACAAATTAAAAGTATTTGTGGGGCTCCTGTCGCCCAAGTTTGGCAGAAAAATGAAAAAAATGTGTCAGATTTCTGTTGCCCAAGTTTGGCAGACAAATTTAAAGTGTTTGTAGGGCTCCTGTCGCCCAAGTTTGGCAGAAAAATGACAAAAATGTGTTAGATTTCTGTCTCCCAAGTTTGACAGACAAATTAAAAGTATTTGTAGGGCTCCTGTCGCACAAGTTTGGCAGAAAAATGAAAAAAATGTGTCAGATTTCTGTCGCCCAAGTTTGGCAGACAAATTAAAAGTATTTGTAGGGCTCCTGTCGCCCAAGTTTGGCAGAAAAATAACAAAAATGTGTCAGATTTATGTCGCCCAAGTTTGGCAGACAAATTAAAAGTATTTGAAGGGCTCCTGTCGCCCAAGTTTGGCAGAAAAATGAAAAAAATGTGTCAGATTTCTGTCGCCCAAGTTTGGCAGACAAATTAAAAGTATTTGAAGGGCTCCTGTCGCCCAAGTTTGGCAGAAAAATGAAAAAAATGTGTCAGATTTCTGTCGCCCAAGTTTGGCAGACAAATTAAAAGTATTTGTAGGGCTCCTGTCGCCCAAGTTTGGCAGAAAAATGAAAAAAATGTGTCAGATTTCTGTCGCCCAAGTTTGGCAGACAAATTAAAAGTGTTTGTAGGGCTCCTGTCGCCCAAGTTTGGAAGAAAAATGACAAAAATGTGTCAGATTTATGTCGCCCAAGTTTGGCAGACAAATTAAAAGTATTTGTGGGGCTCCTGTCGCCCAAGTTTGGCAGAAAAATGAAAAAAATGTGTCAGATTTCTGTCGCCCAAGTTTGGCAGACAAATTAAAAGTATTTGTTGGGCTCCTGTCGCCCAAGTTTGGCAGAAAAATGACAAAAATGTGTCAGATTTCTGTCGCCCAAGTTTGGCAGACAAATTAAAAGTATTTGTAGGGCTCCTGTCGCCCAAGTTTGGCAGAAAAATGAAAAAAATGTGTCAGATTTCTGTCGCCCAAGTTTGGCAGACAAATTAAAAGTGTTTGTAGGGCTCCTGTCGCCCAAGTTTGGAAGAAAAATGAAAAAAATGTGTCAGATTTATGTCGCCCAAGTTTGGCAGACAAATTAAAAGTATTTGTGGGGCTCCTGTCGCCCAAGTTTGGCAGAAAAATGAAAAAAATGTGTCAGATTTCTGTCGCCCAAGTTTGGCAGACAAATTAAAAGTATTTGTAGGGCTCCTGTCGCCCAAGTTTGGCAGAAAAATAACAAAAATGTGTCAGATTTATGTCGCCCAAGTTTGGCAGACAAATTAAAAGTATTTGTTGGGCTCCTGTCGCCCAAGTTTGGCAGAAAAATGACAAAAATGTGTCAGATTTCTGTCTCCCAAGTTTGACAGACAAATTAAAAGTATTTGTAGGGCTCCTGTCGCACAAGTTTGGCAGAAAAATGAAAAAAATGTGTCAGATTTCTGTCGCCCAAGTTTGGCAGACAAATTAAAAGTATTTGTAGGGCTCCTGTCGCCCAAGTTTGGCAGAAAAATAACAAAAATGTGTCAGATTTATGTCGCCCAAGTTTGGCAGACAAATTAAAAGTATTTGAAGGGCTCCTGTCGCCCAAGTTTGGCAGAAAAATGAAAAAAATGTGTCAGATTTCTGTCGCCCAAGTTTGGCAGACAAATTAAAAGTATTTGTAGGGCTCCTGTCGCCCAAGTTTGGCAGAAAAATGAAAAAAATGTGTCAGATTTCTGTCGCCCAAGTTTGGCAGACAAATTAAAAGTGTTTGTAGGGCTCCTGTCGCCCAAGTTTGGCAGAAAAATGACAAAAATGTGTCAGATTTATGTCGCCCAAGTTTGGCAGACAAATTAAAAGTATTTGTGGGGCTCCTGTCGCCCAAGTTTGGCAGAAAAATGAAAAAAATGTGTCAGATTTCTGTCGCCCAAGTTTGGCAGACAAATTAAAAGTATTTGTAGGGCTCCTGTCGCCCAAGTTTGGCAGAAAAATAACAAAAATGTGTCAGATTTATGTCGCCCAAGTTTGGCAGACAAATTAAAAGTATTTGTTGGCTCCTGTCGCCCAAGTTTGGCAGAAAAATGACAAAAATGTGTCAGATTTCTGTCTCCCAAGTTTGACAGACAAATTAAAAGTATTTGTAGGGCTCCTGTCGCACAAGTTTGGCAGAAAAATGAAAAAAATGTGTCAGATTTCTGTCGCCCAAGTTTGGCAGACAAATTAAAAGTATTTGTAGGGCTCCTGTCGCCCAAGTTTGGCAGAAAAATGAACAAAATGTGTCAGATTTCTGTCGCCCAAGTTTGGCAGACAAATTAAAAGTATTTGTATGGCTCCTGTCGCCCACGTTTGGAAGAAAAATGAAAAAAATGTGTCAGATTTCTGTCGCCCAAGTTTGGCAGACAAATTAAAAGTATTTGTAGGGCTCCTGTCGCCCAAGTTTGGCAGAAAAATGAAAAAAATGTGTCAGATTTCTGTCGCCCAAGTTTGGCAGACATATTAAAAGTATTTGTAGGGCTCCTGTCGCCCAAGTTTGGCAGAAAAATGAAAAAAATGTGTCAGATTTCTGTCGCCCAAGTTTGGCAGACAAATTAAAAGTATTTGTTGGGCTCCTGTCGCCCAAGTTTGGCAGAAAAATGACAAAAATGTGTCAGATTTCTGTCGCCCAAGTTTGGCAGAAAAATTAAAAGTATTTGTAGGGCTCCTGTCGCCCAAGTTTGGCAGAAAAATGAAAAAAATGTGTCAGATTTCTGTCGCCCAAGTTTGGCAGACAAATTAAAAGTGTTTGTAGGGCTCCTGTCGCCCAAGTTTGGAAGAAAAATGAAAAAAATGTGTCAGATTTCTGTCGCCCAAGTTTGGCAGACAAATTAAAAGTATTTGTAGGGCTCCTGTCGCCCAAGTTTGGCAGAAAAATAACAAAAATGTGTCAGATTTATGTCGCCCAAGTTTGGCAGACAAATTAAAAGTATTTGTTGGGCTCCTGTCGCCCAAGTTTGGCAGAAAAATGAAAAAAATGTGTCAGATTTCTGTCGCCCAAGTTTGGCAGACAAATTAAAAGTGTTTGTAGGGCTCCTGTCGCCCAAGTTTGGCAGAAAAATGAAAAAAATGTGTCAGATTTCTGTCGCCCAAGTTTGGCAGACAAATTAAAAGTATTTGTAGGGCTCCTGTCGCCCAAGTTTGGCAGAAAAATAACAAAAATGTGTCAGATTTATGTCGCCCAATTTTGGCAGACAAATTAAAAGTATTTGTTGGGCTCCTGTCGCCCAAGTTTGGCAGAAAAATGACAAAAATGTGTCAGATTTCTGTCTCCCAAGTTTGACAGACAAATTAAAAGTATTTGTAGGGCTCCTGTCGCACAAGTTTGGCAGAAAAATGAAAAAAATGTGTCAGATTTCTGTCGCCCAAGTTTGGCAGACAAATTAAAAGTATTTGTAGGGCTCCTGTCGCCCAAGTTTGGCAGAAAAATGAAAAAAATGTGTCAGATTTCTGTCGCCCAAGTTTGGCAGACAAATTAAAAGTATTTGTATGGCTCCTGTCGCCCAAGTTTGGAAGAAAAATGAAAAAAATGTGTCAGATTTCTGTCGCCCAAGTTTGGCAGACAAATTAAAAGTATTTGTAGGGCTCCTGTCGCCCAAGTTTGGCAGAAAAATGAAAAAAATGTGTCAGATTTCTGTCGCCCAAGTTTGGCAGACAAATTAAAAGTGTTTCTAGGGCTCCTATCGCCCAAGTTTGGCAGAAAAATGAAAAAAATGTGTCAGATTTCTGTCGCCCAAGTTTGGCAGACAAATTAAAAGTATTTGTTGGGCTCCTGTCGCCCAAGTTTGGCAGAAAAATGACAAAAATGTGTCAGATTTCTGTCGCCCAAGTTTGGCAGACAAATTAAAAGTATTTGTAGGGCTCCTGTCGCCCAAGTTTGGCAGAAAAATGAAAAAAATGTGTCAGATTTCTGTCGCCCAAGTTTGGCAGACAAATTAAAAGTGTTTGTATGGCTCCTGTCGCCAAAGTTTGGAAGAAAAATGAAAAAAATGTGTCAGATTTCTGTCGCCCAAGTTTGGCAGACAAATTAAAAGTATTTGTAGGGCTCCTGTCGTCCAAGTTTGGCAGAAAAATAACAAAAATGTGTCAGATTTATGTCGCCCAAGTTTGGCAGATAAATTAAAAGTATTTGTAGGGCTCCTGTCGCCCAAGTTTGGCAGAAAAATGAAAAAAATGTGTCAGATTTCTGTCGCCCAAGTTTGGCAGACAAATTAAAAGTATTTGTATGGCTCCTGTCGCCCAAGTTTGGAAGAAAAATGAAAAAAATGTGTCAGATTTCTGTCGCCCAAGTTTGGCAGACAAATTAAAAGTATTTGTAGGGCTCCTGTCGCCCAAGTTTGGCAGAAAAATGAAAAAAATGTGTCAGATTTCTGTCGCCCAAGTTTGGCAGACAAATTAAAAGTGTTTCTAGGGCTCCTATCGCCCAAGTTTGGCAGAAAAATGAAAAAAATGTGTCAGATTTCTGTCGCCCAAGTTTGGCAGACAAATTAAAAGTATTTGTTGGGCTCCTGTCGCCCAAGTTTGGCAGAAAAATGACAAAAATGTGTCAGATTTCTGTCGCCCAAGTTTGGCAGACAAATTAAAAGTATTTGTAGGGCTCCTGTCGCCCAAGTTTGGCAGAAAAATGAAAAAAATGTGTCAGATTTCTGTCGCCCAAGTTTGGCAGACAAATTAAAAGTGTTTGTATGGCTCCTGTCGCCAAAGTTTGGAAGAAAAATGAAAAAAATGTGTCAGATTTCTGTCGCCCAAGTTTGGCAGACAAATTAAAAGTATTTGTAGGGCTCCTGTCGTCCAAGTTTGGCAGAAAAATAACAAAAATGTGTCAGATTTATGTCGCCCAAGTTTGGCAGATAAATTAAAAGTATTTGTAGGGCTCCAGTCGCCCAAGTTTGGCAGAAAAATGAAAAAAATGTGTCAGATTTCTGTCGCCCAAGTTTGGCAGACAAATTAAAAGTATTTGTAAGGCTCCTGTCGCCCAAGTTTGGCAGAAAAATGAAAAAAATGTGTCAGATTTCTGTCGCACAAGTTTTTCAGACAAATTAAAAGTGTTTGTAGGGCTCCTGTCGCCCAAGTTTGGAAGAAAAATGAAAAAAATGTGTCAGATTTTGTCGCCCAAGTTCGGCAGACAAATTAAAAGTATTTGTAGGGCTCCTGTCGCCCAAGTTTGGCAGAAAAATAACAAAAATGTGTCAGATTTATGTCGCCCAAGTTTGGCAGACAAATTAAAAGTATTTGTAGGGCTCCTGTCGCCCAAGTTTGGAAGAAAAATGACAAAAATGTGTCAGATTTATGTCGCCCAAGTTTGGCAGACAAATTAAAAGTATTTGTGGGGCTCCTGTCGCCCAAGTTTGGCAGAAAAATGAAAAAAATGTGTCAGATTTCTGTCGCCCAAGTTTGGCAGACAAATTAAAAGTATTTGTTGGGCTCCTGTCGCCCAAGTTTGGCAGAAAAATGACAAAAATGTGTCAGATTTCTGTCGCCCAAGTTTGGCAGACAAATTAAAAGTATTTGTAGGGCTCCTGTCGCCCAAGTTTGGCAGAAAAATGAAAAAAATGTGTCAGATTTCTGTCGCCCAAGTTTGGCAGACAAATTAAAAGTGTTTGTAGGGCTCCTGTCGCCCAAGTTTGGAAGAAAAATGAAAAAAATGTGTCAGATTTATGTCGCCCAAGTTTGGCAGACAAATTAAAAGTATTTGTGGGGCTCCTGTCGCCCAAGTTTGGCAGAAAAATGAAAAAAATGTGTCAGATTTCTGTCGCCCAAGTTTGGCAGACAAATTAAAAGTATTTGTAGGGCTCCTGTCGCCCAAGTTTGGCAGAAAAATAACAAAAATGTGTCAGATTTATGTCGCCCAAGTTTGGCAGACAAATTAAAAGTATTTGTTGGGCTCCTGTCGCCCAAGTTTGGCAGAAAAATGACAAAAATGTGTCAGATTTCTGTCTCCCAAGTTTGACAGACAAATTAAAAGTATTTGTAGGGCTCCTGTCGCACAAGTTTGGCAGAAAAATGAAAAAAATGTGTCAGATTTCTGTCGCCCAAGTTTGGCAGACAAATTAAAAGTATTTGTAGGGCTCCTGTCGCCCAAGTTTGGCAGAAAAATAACAAAAATGTGTCAGATTTATGTCGCCCAAGTTTGGCAGACAAATTAAAAGTATTTGAAGGGCTCCTGTCGCCCAAGTTTGGCAGAAAAATGAAAAAAATGTGTCAGATTTCTGTCGCCCAAGTTTGGCAGACAAATTAAAAGTATTTGTAGGGCTCCTGTCGCCCAAGTTTGGCAGAAAAATGAAAAAAATGTGTCAGATTTCTGTCGCCCAAGTTTGGCAGACAAATTAAAAGTGTTTGTAGGGCTCCTGTCGCCCAAGTTTGGCAGAAAAATGACAAAAATGTGTCAGATTTATGTCGCCCAAGTTTGGCAGACAAATTAAAAGTATTTGTGGGGCTCCTGTCGCCCAAGTTTGGCAGAAAAATGAAAAAAATGTGTCAGATTTCTGTCGCCCAAGTTTGGCAGACAAATTAAAAGTATTTGTAGGGCTCCTGTCGCCCAAGTTTGGCAGAAAAATAACAAAAATGTGTCAGATTTATGTCGCCCAAGTTTGGCAGACAAATTAAAAGTATTTGTTGGCTCCTGTCGCCCAAGTTTGGCAGAAAAATGACAAAAATGTGTCAGATTTCTGTCTCCCAAGTTTGACAGACAAATTAAAAGTATTTGTAGGGCTCCTGTCGCACAAGTTTGGCAGAAAAATGAAAAAAATGTGTCAGATTTCTGTCGCCCAAGTTTGGCAGACAAATTAAAAGTATTTGTAGGGCTCCTGTCGCCCAAGTTTGGCAGAAAAATGAACAAAATGTGTCAGATTTCTGTCGCCCAAGTTTGGCAGACAAATTAAAAGTATTTGTATGGCTCCTGTCGCCCACGTTTGGAAGAAAAATGAAAAAAATGTGTCAGATTTCTGTCGCCCAAGTTTGGCAGACAAATTAAAAGTATTTGTAGGGCTCCTGTCGCCCAAGTTTGGCAGAAAAATGAAAAAAATGTGTCAGATTTCTGTCGCCCAAGTTTGGCAGACATATTAAAAGTATTTGTAGGGCTCCTGTCGCCCAAGTTTGGCAGAAAAATGAAAAAAATGTGTCAGATTTCTGTCGCCCAAGTTTGGCAGACAAATTAAAAGTATTTGTTGGGCTCCTGTCGCCCAAGTTTGGCAGAAAAATGACAAAAATGTGTCAGATTTCTGTCGCCCAAGTTTGGCAGAAAAATTAAAAGTATTTGTAGGGCTCCTGTCGCCCAAGTTTGGCAGAAAAATGAAAAAAATGTGTCAGATTTCTGTCGCCCAAGTTTGGCAGACAAATTAAAAGTGTTTGTAGGGCTCCTGTCGCCCAAGTTTGGAAGAAAAATGAAAAAAATGTGTCAGATTTCTGTCGCCCAAGTTTGGCAGACAAATTAAAAGTATTTGTAGGGCTCCTGTCGCCCAAGTTTGGCAGAAAAATAACAAAAATGTGTCAGATTTATGTCGCCCAAGTTTGGCAGACAAATTAAAAGTATTTGTTGGGCTCCTGTCGCCCAAGTTTGGCAGAAAAATGAAAAAAATGTGTCAGATTTCTGTCGCCCAAGTTTGGCAGACAAATTAAAAGTGTTTGTAGGGCTCCTGTCGCCCAAGTTTGGCAGAAAAATGAAAAAAATGTGTCAGATTTCTGTCGCCCAAGTTTGGCAGACAAATTAAAAGTATTTGTAGGGCTCCTGTCGCCCAAGTTTGGCAGAAAAATAACAAAAATGTGTCAGATTTATGTCGCCCAATTTTGGCAGACAAATTAAAAGTATTTGTTGGGCTCCTGTCGCCCAAGTTTGGCAGAAAAATGACAAAAATGTGTCAGATTTCTGTCTCCCAAGTTTGACAGACAAATTAAAAGTATTTGTAGGGCTCCTGTCGCACAAGTTTGGCAGAAAAATGAAAAAAATGTGTCAGATTTCTGTCGCCCAAGTTTGGCAGACAAATTAAAAGTATTTGTAGGGCTCCTGTCGCCCAAGTTTGGCAGAAAAATGAAAAAAATGTGTCAGATTTCTGTCGCCCAAGTTTGGCAGACAAATTAAAAGTATTTGTATGGCTCCTGTCGCCCAAGTTTGGAAGAAAAATGAAAAAAATGTGTCAGATTTCTGTCGCCCAAGTTTGGCAGACAAATTAAAAGTATTTGTAGGGCTCCTGTCGCCCAAGTTTGGCAGAAAAATGAAAAAAATGTGTCAGATTTCTGTCGCCCAAGTTTGGCAGACAAATTAAAAGTGTTTCTAGGGCTCCTATCGCCCAAGTTTGGCAGAAAAATGAAAAAAATGTGTCAGATTTCTGTCGCCCAAGTTTGGCAGACAAATTAAAAGTATTTGTTGGGCTCCTGTCGCCCAAGTTTGGCAGAAAAATGACAAAAATGTGTCAGATTTCTGTCGCCCAAGTTTGGCAGACAAATTAAAAGTATTTGTAGGGCTCCTGTCGCCCAAGTTTGGCAGAAAAATGAAAAAAATGTGTCAGATTTCTGTCGCCCAAGTTTGGCAGACAAATTAAAAGTGTTTGTATGGCTCCTGTCGCCAAAGTTTGGAAGAAAAATGAAAAAAATGTGTCAGATTTCTGTCGCCCAAGTTTGGCAGACAAATTAAAAGTATTTGTAGGGCTCCTGTCGTCCAAGTTTGGCAGAAAAATAACAAAAATGTGTCAGATTTATGTCGCCCAAGTTTGGCAGATAAATTAAAAGTATTTGTAGGGCTCCTGTCGCCCAAGTTTGGCAGAAAAATGAAAAAAATGTGTCAGATTTCTGTCGCCCAAGTTTGGCAGACAAATTAAAAGTATTTGTATGGCTCCTGTCGCCCAAGTTTGGAAGAAAAATGAAAAAAATGTGTCAGATTTCTGTCGCCCAAGTTTGGCAGACAAATTAAAAGTATTTGTAGGGCTCCTGTCGCCCAAGTTTGGCAGAAAAATGAAAAAAATGTGTCAGATTTCTGTCGCCCAAGTTTGGCAGACAAATTAAAAGTGTTTCTAGGGCTCCTATCGCCCAAGTTTGGCAGAAAAATGAAAAAAATGTGTCAGATTTCTGTCGCCCAAGTTTGGCAGACAAATTAAAAGTATTTGTTGGGCTCCTGTCGCCCAAGTTTGGCAGAAAAATGACAAAAATGTGTCAGATTTCTGTCGCCCAAGTTTGGCAGACAAATTAAAAGTATTTGTAGGGCTCCTGTCGCCCAAGTTTGGCAGAAAAATGAAAAAAATGTGTCAGATTTCTGTCGCCCAAGTTTGGCAGACAAATTAAAAGTGTTTGTATGGCTCCTGTCGCCAAAGTTTGGAAGAAAAATGAAAAAAATGTGTCAGATTTCTGTCGCCCAAGTTTGGCAGACAAATTAAAAGTATTTGTAGGGCTCCTGTCGTCCAAGTTTGGCAGAAAAATAACAAAAATGTGTCAGATTTATGTCGCCCAAGTTTGGCAGATAAATTAAAAGTATTTGTAGGGCTCCTGTCGCCCAAGTTTGGCAGAAAAATGAAAAAAATGTGTCAGATTTCTGTCGCCCAAGTTTGGCAGACAAATTAAAAGTATTTGTAAGGCTCCTGTCGCCCAAGTTTGGCAGAAAAATGAAAAAAATGTGTCAGATTTCTGTCGCACAAGTTTTTCAGACAAATTAAAAGTGTTTGTAGGGCTCCTGTCGCCCAAGTTTGGAAGAAAAATGAAAAAAATGTGTCAGATTTCTGTCGCCCAAGTTCGGCAGACAAATTAAAAGTATTTGTAGGGCTCCTGTCGCCCAAGTTTGGCAGAAAAATAACAAAAATGTGTCAGATTTATGTCGCCCAAGTTTGGCAGACAAATTAAAAGTATTTGAAGGGCTCCTGTCGCCCAAGTTTGGCAGAAAAATGAAAAAAATGTGTCAGATTTCTGTCGCCCAAGTTTGGCAGACAAATTAAAAGTATTTGTAGGGCTCCTGTCGCCCAAGTTTGGCAGAAAAATGAAAAAAATGTGTCAGATTTATGTCGCCCAAGTTTGGCAGACAAATTAAAAGTATTTGTAGGGCTCCTGTCGCCCAAGTTTGGCAGAAAAATAACAAAAATGTGTCAGATTTCTGTCGCCCAAGTTTGGCAGACAAATTAAAAGTATTTGTAGGGCTCCTGTCGCCCAAGTTTGGCAGAAAAATAACAAAAATGTGTCAGATTTATGTCGCCCAAGTTTGGCAGACAAATTAAAAGTATTTGAAGGGCTCCTGTCGCCCAAGTTTGGCAGAAAAATGAAAAAAATGTGTCAGATTTCTGTCGCCCAAGTTTGGCAGACAAATTAAAAGTATTTGTAGGGCTCCTGTCGCCCAAGTTTGGCAGAAAAATGAAAAAAATGTGTCAGATTTATGTCGCCCAATTTTGGCAGACAAATTAAAAGTATTTGAAGGGCTGCTGTCGCCCAAGTTTGGCAGAAAAATGAAAAAAATGTGTCAGATTTCTGTCGCCCAAGTTTGGCAGACAAATTAAAAGTATTTGTAGGGCTCCTGTCGCCCAAGTTTGGCAGAAAAATGAAAAAAATGTGTCAGATTTCTGTCGCCCAAGTTTGGCAGACAAATTAAAAGTGTTTGTAGGGCTCCTGTCGCCAAAGTTTGGCAGAAAAATGAAAAAAATGTGTCAGATTTCTGTCGCCCAAGTTTGGCAGACAAATTAAAAGTGTTTCTAGGGCTCCTATCGCCCAAGTTTGGCAGAAAAATGAAAAAAATGTGTCAGATTTATATCGCCCAATTTTGGCAGACAAATTAAAAGTATTTGAAGGGCTGCTGTCGCCCAAGTTTGGAAGAAAAATGAAAAAAATGTGTCAGATTTCTGTCGCCCAAGTTTGGCAGACAAATTAAAAGTATTTGTAGGGCTCCTGTCGCCCAAGTTTGGCAGAAAAATGAAAAAAATGTGTCAGATTTCTGTCGCCCAAGTTTGGCAGACAAATTGAAAGTGTTTGTAGGGCTCCTGTCGCCCAAGTTTGGAAGAAAAATGAAAAAAATGTGTCAGATTTCTGTCGCCCAAGTTTGGCAGACAAATTAAAAGTATTTGTAGGGCTCCTGTCGCCAAAGTTTGGCAGAAAAATGAAAAACATGTGTCAGATTTCTGTCGCCGAAGTTTGGCAGACAAATTAAAAGTGTTTGTAGGGCTCCTGTCGCCCAAGTTTGGAAGAAAAATGAAAAAAATGTGTCAGATTTATATCGCCCAATTTTGGCAGACAAATTAAAAGTATTTGAAGGGCTGCTGTCGCCCAAGTTTGGAAGAAAAATGAAAAAAATGTGTCAGATTTCTGTCGCCCAAGTTTGGCAGACAAATTAAAAGTATTTGTAGGGCTCCTGTCGCCCAAGTTTGGCAGAAAAATAACAAAAATGTGTCAGATTTATGTCGCCCAAGTTTGGCAGACAAATTAAAAGTATTTGTTGGGCTCCTGTCGCCCAAGTTTGGCAGAAAAATGACAAAAATGTGTCAGATTTCTGTCTCCCAAGTTTGACAGACAAATTAAAAGTATTTGTAGGGCTCCTGTCGCACAAGTTTGGCAGAAAAATGAAAAAAATGTGTCAGATTTCTGTCGCCCAAGTTTGGCAGACAAATTAAAAGTATTTGTAGGGCTCCTGTCGCCCAAGTTTGGCAGAAAAATAACAAAAATGTGTCAGATTTATGTCGCCCAAGTTTGGCAGACAAATTAAAAGTATTTGAAGGGCTCCTGTCGCCCAAGTTTGGCAGAAAAATGAAAAAAATGTGTCAGATTTCTGTCGCCCAAGTTTGGCAGACAAATTAAAAGTATTTGTAGGGCTCCTGTCGCCCAAGTTTGGCAGAAAAATGAAAAAAATGTGTCAGATTTCTGTCGCCCAAGTTTGGCAGACAAATTAAAAGTGTTTGTAGGGCTCCTGTCGCCCAAGTTTGGCAGAAAAATGACAAAAATGTGTCAGATTTATGTCGCCCAAGTTTGGCAGACAAATTAAAAGTATTTGTGGGGCTCCTGTCGCCCAAGTTTGGCAGAAAAATGAAAAAAATGTGTCAGATTTCTGTCGCCCAAGTTTGGCAGACAAATTAAAAGTATTTGTAGGGCTCCTGTCGCCCAAGTTTGGCAGAAAAATAACAAAAATGTGTCAGATTTATGTCGCCCAAGTTTGGCAGACAAATTAAAAGTATTTGTTGGCTCCTGTCGCCCAAGTTTGGCAGAAAAATGACAAAAATGTGTCAGATTTCTGTCTCCCAAGTTTGACAGACAAATTAAAAGTATTTGTAGGGCTCCTGTCGCACAAGTTTGGCAGAAAAATGAAAAAAATGTGTCAGATTTCTGTCGCCCAAGTTTGGCAGACAAATTAAAAGTATTTGTAGGGCTCCTGTCGCCCAAGTTTGGCAGAAAAATGAACAAAATGTGTCAGATTTCTGTCGCCCAAGTTTGGCAGACAAATTAAAAGTATTTGTATGGCTCCTGTCGCCCACGTTTGGAAGAAAAATGAAAAAAATGTGTCAGATTTCTGTCGCCCAAGTTTGGCAGACAAATTAAAAGTATTTGTAGGGCTCCTGTCGCCCAAGTTTGGCAGAAAAATGAAAAAAATGTGTCAGATTTCTGTCGCCCAAGTTTGGCAGACATATTAAAAGTATTTGTAGGGCTCCTGTCGCCCAAGTTTGGCAGAAAAATGAAAAAAATGTGTCAGATTTCTGTCGCCCAAGTTTGGCAGACAAATTAAAAGTATTTGTTGGGCTCCTGTCGCCCAAGTTTGGCAGAAAAATGACAAAAATGTGTCAGATTTCTGTCGCCCAAGTTTGGCAGAAAAATTAAAAGTATTTGTAGGGTTCCTGTCGCCCAAGTTTGGCAGAAAAATGAAAAAAATGTGTCAGATTTCTGTCGCCCAAGTTTGGCAGACAAATTAAAAGTGTTTGTAGGGCTCCTGTCGCCCAAGTTTGGAAGAAAAATGAAAAAAATGTGTCAGATTTCTGTCGCCCAAGTTTGGCAGACAAATTAAAAGTATTTGTAGGGCTCCTGTCGCCCAAGTTTGGCAGAAAAATAACAAAAATGTGTCAGATTTATGTCGCCCAAGTTTGGCAGACAAATTAAAAGTATTTGTTGGGCTCCTGTCGCCCAAGTTTGGCAGAAAAATGAAAAAAATGTGTCAGATTTCTGTCGCCCAAGTTTGGCAGACAAATTAAAAGTGTTTGTAGGGCTCCTGTCGCCCAAGTTTGGCAGAAAAATGAAAAAAATGTGTCAGATTTCTGTCGCCCAAGTTTGGCAGACAAATTAAAAGTATTTGTAGGGCTCCTGTCGCCCAAGTTTGGCAGAAAAATAACAAAAATGTGTCAGATTTATGTCGCCCAATTTTGGCAGACAAATTAAAAGTATTTGTTGGGCTCCTGTCGCCCAAGTTTGGCAGAAAAATGACAAAAATGTGTCAGATTTCTGTCTCCCAAGTTTGACAGACAAATTAAAAGTATTTGTAGGGCTCCTGTCGCACAAGTTTGGCAGAAAAATGAAAAAAATGTGTCAGATTTCTGTCGCCCAAGTTTGGCAGACAAATTAAAAGTATTTGTAGGGCTCCTGTCGCCCAAGTTTGGCAGAAAAATGAAAAAAATGTGTCAGATTTCTGTCGCCCAAGTTTGGCAGACAAATTAAAAGTATTTGTATGGCTCCTGTCGCCCAAGTTTGGAAGAAAAATGAAAAAAATGTGTCAGATTTCTGTCGCCCAAGTTTGGCAGACAAATTAAAAGTATTTGTAGGGCTCCTGTCGCCCAAGTTTGGCAGAAAAATGAAAAAAATGTGTCAGATTTCTGTCGCCCAAGTTTGGCAGACAAATTAAAAGTGTTTCTAGGGCTCCTATCGCCCAAGTTTGGCAGAAAAATGAAAAAAATGTGTCAGATTTCTGTCGCCCAAGTTTGGCAGACAAATTAAAAGTATTTGTTGGGCTCCTGTCGCCCAAGTTTGGCAGAAAAATGACAAAAATGTGTCAGATTTCTGTCGCCCAAGTTTGGCAGACAAATTAAAAGTATTTGTAGGGCTCCTGTCGCCCAAGTTTGGCAGAAAAATGAAAAAAATGTGTCAGATTTCTGTCGCCCAAGTTTGGCAGACAAATTAAAAGTGTTTGTATGGCTCCTGTCGCCAAAGTTTGGAAGAAAAATGAAAAAAATGTGTCAGATTTCTGTCGCCCAAGTTTGGCAGACAAATTAAAAGTATTTGTAGGGCTCCTGTCGTCCAAGTTTGGCAGAAAAATAACAAAAATGTGTCAGATTTATGTCGCCCAAGTTTGGCAGATAAATTAAAAGTATTTGTAGGGCTCCTGTCGCCCAAGTTTGGCAGAAAAATGAAAAAAATGTGTCCGATTTCTGTCGCCCAAGTTTGGCAGACAAATTAAAAGTATTTGTATGGCTCCTGTCGCCCAAGTTTGGAAGAAAAATGAAAAAAATGTGTCAGATTTCTGTCGCCCAAGTTTGGCAGACAAATTAAAAGTATTTGTAGGGCTCCTGTCGCCCAAGTTTGGCAGAAAAATGAAAAAAATGTGTCAGATTTCTGTCGCCCAAGTTTGGCAGACAAATTAAAAGTGTTTCTAGGGCTCCTATCGCCCAAGTTTGGCAGAAAAATGAAAAAAATGTGTCAGATTTCTGTCGCCCAAGTTTGGCAGACAAATTAAAAGTATTTGTTGGGCTCCTGTCGCCCAAGTTTGGCAGAAAAATGACAAAAATGTGTCAGATTTCTGTCGCCCAAGTTTGGCAGACAAATTAAAAGTATTTGTAGGGCTCCTGTCGCCCAAGTTTGGCAGAAAAATGAAAAAAATGTGTCAGATTTCTGTCGCCCAAGTTTGGCAGACAAATTAAAAGTGTTTGTATGGCTCCTGTCGCCAAAGTTTGGAAGAAAAATGAAAAAAATGTGTCAGATTTCTGTCGCCCAAGTTTGGCAGACAAATTAAAAGTATTTGTAGGGCTCCTGTCGTCCAAGTTTGGCAGAAAAATAACAAAAATGTGTCAGATTTATGTCGCCCAAGTTTGGCAGATAAATTAAAAGTATTTGTAGGGCTCCTGTCGCCCAAGTTTGGCAGAAAAATGAAAAAAATGTGTCAGATTTCTGTCGCCCAAGTTTGGCAGACAAATTAAAAGTATTTGTAAGGCTCCTGTCGCCCAAGTTTGGCAGAAAAATGAAAAAAATGTGTCAGATTTCTGTCGCACAAGTTTTTCAGACAAATTAAAAGTGTTTGTAGGGCTCCTGTCGCCCAAGTTTGGAAGAAAAATGAAAAAAATGTGTCAGATTTCTGTCGCCCAAGTTCGGCAGACAAATTAAAAGTATTTGTAGGGCTCCTGTCGCCCAAGTTTGGCAGAAAAATAACAAAAATGTGTCAGATTTATGTCGCCCAAGTTTGGCAGACAAATTAAAAGTATTTGAAGGGCTCCTGTCGCCCAAGTTTGGCAGAAAAATGAAAAAAATGTGTCAGATTTCTGTCGCCCAAGTTTGGCAGACAAATTAAAAGTATTTGTAGGGCTCCTGTCGCCCAAGTTTGGCAGAAAAATGAAAAAAATGTGTCAGATTTATGTCGCCCAAGTTTGGCAGACAAATTAAAAGTATTTGTAGGGCTCCTGTCGCCCAAGTTTGGCAGAAAAATAACAAAAATGTGTCAGATTTCTGTCGCCCAAGTTTGGCAGACAAATTAAAAGTATTTGTAGGGCTCCTGTCGCCCAAGTTTGGCAGAAAAATAACAAAAATGTGTCAGATTTATGTCGCCCAAGTTTGGCAGACAAATTAAAAGTATTTGAAGGGCTCCTGTCGCCCAAGTTTGGCAGAAAAATGAAAAAAATGTGTCAGATTTCTGTCGCCCAAGTTTGGCAGACAAATTAAAAGTATTTGTAGGGCTCCTGTCGCCCAAGTTTGGCAGAAAAATGAAAAAAATGTGTCAGATTTATGTCGCCCAATTTTGGCAGACAAATTAAAAGTATTTGAAGGGCTGCTGTCGCCCAAGTTTGGCAGAAAAATGAAAAAAATGTGTCAGATTTCTGTCGCCCAAGTTTGGCAGACAAATTAAAAGTATTTGTAGGGCTCCTGTCGCCCAAGTTTGGCAGAAAAATGAAAAAAATGTGTCAGATTTCTGTCGCCCAAGTTTGGCAGACAAATTAAAAGTGTTTGTAGGGCTCCTGTCGCCAAAGTTTGGCAGAAAAATGAAAAAAATGTGTCAGATTTCTGTCGCCCAAGTTTGGCAGACAAATTAAAAGTGTTTCTAGGGCTCCTATCGCCCAAGTTTGGCAGAAAAATGAAAAAAATGTGTCAGATTTATATCGCCCAATTTTGGCAGACAAATTAAAAGTATTTGAAGGGCTGCTGTCGCCCAAGTTTGGAAGAAAAATGAAAAAAATGTGTCAGATTTCTGTCGCCCAAGTTTGGCAGACAAATTAAAAGTATTTGTAGGGCTCCTGTCGCCCAAGTTTGGCAGAAAAATGAAAAAAATGTGTCAGATTTCTGTCGCCCAAGTTTGGCAGACAAATTGAAAGTGTTTGTAGGGCTCCTGTCGCCCAAGTTTGGAAGAAAAATGAAAAAAATGTGTCAGATTTCTGTCGCCCAAGTTTGGCAGACAAATTAAAAGTATTTGTAGGGCTCCTGTCGCCAAAGTTTGGCAGAAAAATGAAAAACATGTGTCAGATTTCTGTCGCCGAAGTTTGGCAGACAAATTAAAAGTGTTTGTAGGGCTCCTGTCGCCCAAGTTTGGAAGAAAAATGAAAAAAATGTGTCAGATTTATATCGCCCAATTTTGGCAGACAAATTAAAAGTATTTGAAGGGCTGCTGTCGCCCAAGTTTGGAAGAAAAATGAAAAAAATGTGTCAGATTTCTGTCGCCCAAGTTTGGCAGACAAATTAAAAGTATTTGTAGGGCTCCTGTCGCCCAAGTTTGGCAGAAAAATGAAAAAAATGTGTCAGATTTCTGTCGCCCAAGTTTGGCAGACAAATTGAAAGTGTTTGTAGGGCTCCTGTCGCCCAAGTTTGGAAGAAAAATGAAAAAAATGTTTCAGATTTCTGTCGCCCAAGTTTGGCAGACAAATTAAAAGTATTTGTAGGGCTCCTGTCGCCAAAGTTTGGCAGAAAAATAAAAAACATGTGTCAGATTTCTGTCGCCGAAGTTTGGCAGACAAATTAAAAGTGTTTGTAGGGCTCCTGTCGCCCAAGTTTGGAAGAAAAATGAAAAAAATGTGTCAGATTTATATCGCCCAATTTTGGCAGACAAATTAAAAGTATTTGAAGGGCTGCTGTCGCCCAAGTTTGGAAGAAAAATGAAAAAAATGTGTCAGATTTCTGTCGCCCAAGTTTGGCAGACAAATTAAAAGTATTTGTAGGGCTCCTGTCGCCCAAGTTTGGCAGAAAAATGAAAAAAATGTGTCAGATTTCTGTCGCCCAAGTTTGGCAGACAAATTAAAAGTGTTTGTAGGGCTCCTGTCGCCCAAGTTTGGAAGAAAAATGACAAAAATGTGTCAGATTTATGTCGCCCAAGTTTGGCAGACAAATTAAAAGTATTTGTGGGGCTCCTGGCGCCCAAGTTTGGCAGAAAAATGAAAAAAATGTGTCAGATTTCTGTCGCCCAAGTTTGGCAGACAAATTTAAAGTGTTTGTAGGGCTCCTGTCGCCCAAGTTTGGCAGAAAAATGAAAAAAATGTGTCAGATTTCTGTCGCCCAAGTTTGGCAGACAAATTAAAAGTATTTGTAGGGCTCCTGTCGCCAAAGTTTGGCAGAAAAATGACAATAATGTGTCAGATTTCTGTCGCCCAAGTTTGGCAGACAAATTAAAAGTGTTTCTAGGGCTCCTATCGCCCAAGTTTGGCAGAAAAATGAAAAAAATGTGTCAGATTTATATCGCCCAATTTTGGCAGACAAATTAAAAGTATTTGAAGGGCTGCTGTCGCCCAAGTTTGGAAGAAAAATGAAAAAAATGTGTCAGATTTCTGTCGCCCAAGTTTGGCAGACAAATTAAAAGTATTTGTAGGGCTCCTGTCGCCCAAGTTTGGCAGAAAAATGAAAAAAATGTGTCAGATTTCTGTCGCCCAAGTTTGGCAGACAAATTGAAAGTGTTTGTAGGGCTCCTGTCGCCCAAGTTTGGAAGAAAAATGAAAAAAATGTGTCAGATTTCTGTCGCCCAAGTTTGGCAGACAAATTAAAAGTATTTGTAGGGCTCCTGTCGCCAAAGTTTGGCAGAAAAATGAAAAACATGTGTCAGATTTCTGTCGCCGAAGTTTGGCAGACAAATTAAAAGTGTTTGTAGGGCTCCTGTCGCCCAAGTTTGGAAGAAAAATGAAAAAAATGTGTCAGATTTATATCGCCCAATTTTGGCAGACAAATTAAAAGTATTTGAAGGGCTGCTGTCGCCCAAGTTTGGAAGAAAAATGAAAAAAATGTGTCAGATTTCTGTCGCCCAAGTTTGGCAGACAAATTAAAAGTATTTGTAGGGCTCCTGTCGCCCAAGTTTGGCAGAAAAATGAAAAAAATGTGTCAGATTTCTGTCGCCCAAGTTTGGCAGACAAATTGAAAGTGTTTGTAGGGCTCCTGTCGCCCAAGTTTGGAAGAAAAATGAAAAAAATGTTTCAGATTTCTGTCGCCCAAGTTTGGCAGACAAATTAAAAGTATTTGTAGGGCTCCTGTCGCCAAAGTTTGGCAGAAAAATGAAAAACATGTGTCAGATTTCTGTCGCCGAAGTTTGGCAGACAAATTAAAAGTGTTTGTAGGGCTCCTGTCGCCCAAGTTTGGAAGAAAAATGAAAAAAATGTGTCAGATTTCTGTCGCCCAAGTTTGGCAGACAAATTAAAAGTATTTGTAGGGCTCCTGTCGCCCAAGTTTGGCAGAAAAATGAAAAAAATGTGTCAGATTTCTGTCGCCCAAGTTTGGCAGACAAATTAAAAGTGTTTCTAGGGCTCCTATCGCCCAAGTTTGGCAGAAAAATGAAAAAAATGTGTCAGATTTCTGTCGCCCAAGTTTGGCAGACAAATTAAAAGTATTTGTTGGGCTCCTGTCGCCCAAGTTTGGCAGAAAAATGACAAAAATGTGTCAGATTTCTGTCGCCCAAGTTTGGCAGACAAATTAAAAGTATTTGTAGGGCTCCTGTCGCCCAAGTTTGGCAGAAAAATGAAAAAAATGTGTCAGATTTCTGTCGCCCAAGTTTGGCAGACAAATTAAAAGTGTTTGTAGGGCTCCTGTCGCCCAAGTTTGGAAGAAAAATGAAAAAAATGTTTCAGAATTCTGTAGCCCATGTTTGGCAGACAAATTAAAAGTATTTGTAGGGCTCCTGTCGTCCAAATTTGGCAGAAAAATAACAAAAATGTGTCAGATTTATGTCGCCCAAGTTTGGCAGACAAATTAAAAGTATTTGTAGGGCTCCTGTCGCCCAAGTTTGGCAGAAAAATGAAAAAAATGTGTCAGATTTCTGTCGCCCAAGTTTGGCAGACAAATTAAAAGTATTTGTAAGGCTCCTGTCGCCCAAGTTTGGCAGAAAAATGAAAAAAATGTGTCAGATTTCTGTCGCTCAAGTTTTTCAGACAAATTAAAAGTGTTTGTAGGGCTCCTGTCGCCCAAGTTTGGAAGAAAAATGAAAAAAATGTGTCAGATTTCTGTCGCCCAAGTTTGGCAGACAAATTAAAAGTATTTGTAGGGCTCCTGTCGCCCAAGTTTGGCAGAAAAATGAAAAAAATGTGTCAGATTTCTGTCGCCCAAGTTTGGCAGACAAATTAAAAGTGTTTGTAGGGCTCCTGTCGCCCAAGTTTGGAAGAAAAATGACAAAAATGTGTCAGATTTATGTCGCCCAAGTTTGGCAGACAAATTAAAAGTATTTGTGGGGCTCCTGGCGCCCAAGTTTGGCAGAAAAATGAAAAAAATGTGTCAGATTTCTGTCGCCCAAGTTTGGCAGACAAATTAAAAGTATTTGTGGGGCTCCTGGCGCCCAAGTTTGGCAGAAAAATGAAAAAAATGTGTCAGATTTCTGTCGCCCAAGTTTGGCAGACAAATTTAAAGTGTTTGTAGGGCTCCTGTCGCCCAAGTTTGGCAGAAAAATGAAAAAAATGTGTCAGATTTCTGTCGCCCAAGTTTGGCAGACAAATTAAAAGTATTTGTAGGGCTCCTGTCGCCAAAGTTTGGCAGAAAAATGACAAAAATGTGTCAGATTTCTGTCGCCCAAGTTTGGCAGACAAATTAAAAGTGTTTCTAGGGCTCCTATCGCCCAAGTTTGGCAGAAAAATGAAAAAAATGTGTCAGATTTATATCGCCCAATTTTGGCAGACAAATTAAAAGTATTTGAAGGGCTGCTGTCGCCCAAGTTTGGAAGAAAAATGAAAAAAATGTGTCAGATTTCTGTCGCCCAAGTTTGGCAGACAAATTAAAAGTATTTGTAGGGCTCCTGTCGCCCAAGTTTGGCAGAAAAATGAAAAAAATGTGTCAGATTTCTGTCGCCCAAGTTTGGCAGACAAATTGAAAGTGTTTGTAGGGCTCCTGTCGCCCAAGTTTGGAAGAAAAATGAAAAAAATGTGTCAGATTTCTGTCGCCCAAGTTTGGCAGACAAATTAAAAGTATTTGTAGGGCTCCCGTCGCCAAAGTTTGGCAGAAAAATGAAAAACATGTGTCAGATTTCTGTCGCCGAAGTTTGGCAGACAAATTAAAAGTGTTTGTAGGGCTCCTGTCGCCCAAGTTTGGAAGAAAAATGAAAAAAATGTGTCAGATTTATATCGCCCAATTTTGGCAGACAAATTAAAAGTATTTGAAGGGCTGCTGTCGCCCAAGTTTGGAAGAAAAATGAAAAAAATGTGTCAGATTTCTGTCGCCCAAGTTTGGCAGACAAATTAAAAGTATTTGTAGGGCTCCTGTCGCCCAAGTTTGGCAGAAAAATGAAAAAAATGTGTCAGATTTCTGTCGCCCAAGTTTGGCAGACAAATTGAAAGTGTTTGTAGGGCTCCTGTCGCCCAAGTTTGGAAGAAAAATGAAAAAAATGTTTCAGATTTCTGTCGCCCAAGTTTGGCAGACAAATTAAAAGTATTTGTAGGGCTCCTGTCGCCAAAGTTTGGCAGAAAAATGAAAAACATGTGTCAGATTTCTGTCGCCGAAGTTTGGCAGACAAATTAAAAGTGTTTGTAGGGCTCCTGTCGCCCAAGTTTGGAAGAAAAATGAAAAAAATGTGTCAGATTTCTGTCGCCCAAGTTTGGCAGACAAATTAAAAGTATTTGTAGGGCTCCTGTCGCCCAAGTTTGGCAGAAAAATGAAAAAAATGTGTCAGATTTCTGTCGCCCAAGTTTGGCAGACAAATTAAAAGTGTTTCTAGGGCTCCTATCGCCCAAGTTTGGCAGAAAAATGAAAAAAATGTGTCAGATTTCTGTCGCCCAAGTTTGGCAGACAAATTAAAAGTATTTGTTGGGCTCCTGTCGCCCAAGTTTGGCAGAAAAATGACAAAAATGTGTCAGATTTCTGTCGCCCAAGTTTGGCAGACAAATTAAAAGTATTTTAGGGCTCCTGTCGCCCAAGTTTGGCAGAAAAATGAAAAAAATGTGTCAGATTTCTGTCGCCCAAGTTTGGCAGACAAATTAAAAGTGTTTGTAGGGCTCCTGTCGCCCAAGTTTGGAAGAAAAATGAAAAAAATGTTTCAGAATTCTGTAGCCCATGTTTGGCAGACAAATTAAAAGTATTTGTAGGGCTCCTGTCGTCCAAATTTGGCAGAAAAATAACAAAAATGTGTCAGATTTATGTCGCCCAAGTTTGGCAGACAAATTAAAAGTATTTGTAGGGCTCCTGTCGCCCAAGTTTGGCAGAAAAATGAAAAAAATGTGTCAGATTTCTGTCGCCCAAGTTTGGCAGACAAATTAAAAGTATTTGTAAGGCTCCTGTCGCCCAAGTTTGGCAGAAAAATGAAAAAAATGTGTCAGATTTCTGTCGCTCAAGTTTTTCAGACAAATTAAAAGTGTTTGTAGGGCTCCTGTCGCCCAAGTTTGGAAGAAAAATGAAAAAAATGTGTCAGATTTCTGTCGCCCAAGTTTGGCAGACAAATTAAAAGTATTTGTAGGGCTCCTGTCGCCCAAGTTTGGCAGAAAAATGAAAAAAATGTGTCAGATTTCTGTCGCCCAAGTTTGGCAGACAAATTAAAAGTGTTTGTAGGGCTCCTGTCGCCCAAGTTTGGAAGAAAAATGACAAAAATGTGTCAGATTTATGTCGCCCAAGTTTGGCAGACAAATTAAAAGTATTTGTGGGGCTCCTGGCGCCCAAGTTTGGCAGAAAAATGAAAAAAATGTGTCAGATTTCTGTCGCCCAAGTTTGGCAGACAAATTTAAAGTGTTTGTAGGGCTCCTGTCGCCCAAGTTTGGAAGAAAAATGAAAAAAATGTGTCAGATTTCTGTCGCCCAAGTTTGGCAGACAAATTAATAGTATTTGTAGGGCTCCTGTCGCCCAAGTTTGGCAGAAAAATGAAAAAAATGTGTCAGATTTCTGTCTCCCAAGTTTGACAGACAAATTAAAAGTATTTGTAGGGCTCCTGTCGCACAAGTTTGGCAGAAAAATGAAAAAAATGTGTCAGATTTATGTCGCCCAAGTTTGGCAGACAAATTAAAAGTATTTGAAGGGCTCCTGTCGCCCAAGTTTGGCAGAAAAATGAAAAAAATGTGTCAGATTTCTGTCGCCCAAGTTTGGCAGACAAATTAAAAGTATTTGAAGGGCTCCTGTCGCCCAAGTTTGGCAGAAAAATGAAAAAAATGTGTCAGATTTCTGTCGCCCAAATTGGCAGACAAATTAAAAGTATTTGAAGGGCTGCTGTCGCCCAAGTTTGGCAGAAAAATGAAAAAAATGTGTCAGATTTCTGTCGCCCAAGTTTGGCAGACAAATTTAAAGTATTTGTAGGGCTCCTGTCGCCCAAGTTTGGCAGAAAAATGAAAAAAATGTGTCAGATTTATGTCGCCCAAGTTTGGCAGACAAATTAAAAGTATTTGTGGGGCTCCTGTCGCCCAAGTTTGGCAGAAAAATGAAAAAAATGTGTCAGATTTCTGTCGCCCAAGTTTGGCAGACAAATTTAAAGTGTTTGTAGGGCTCCTGTCGCCCAAGTTTGGCAGAAAAATGAAAAAAATGTGTCAGATTTCTGTCTCCCAAGTTTGACAGACAAATTAAAAGTATTTGTAGGGCTCCTGTCGCACAAGTTTGGCAGAAAAATGAAAAAAATGTGTCAGATTTCTGTCGCCCAAGTTTGGCAGACAAATTAAAAGTATTTGTAGGGCTCCTGTCGCCCAAGTTTGGCAGAAAAATAACAAAAATGTGTCAGATTTATGTCGCCCAAGTTTGGCAGACAAATTAAAAGTATTTGAAGGGCTCCTGTCGCCCAAGTTTGGCAGAAAAATGAAAAAAATGTGTCAGATTTCTGTCGCCCAAGTTTGGCAGACAAATTAAAAGTATTTGAAGGGCTCCTGTCGCCCAAGTTTGGCAGAAAAATGAAAAAAATGTGTCAGATTTCTGTCGCCCAAGTTTGGCAGACAAATTAAAAGTATTTGTTGGGCTCCTGTCGCCCAAGTGTTGCGAAATGAAATTATGTTTAAATATTAATTGTTGAATATTATACATATATATATAATAATTATTATTGTTATTATGTTTGTTGTTGCCTTGTGCATTTACTTCACCAATGTAATATGCATACAATCAATTAATATTGCACTACTTGTATTGTTCACACTTGTTTATTGATTGATTACTATACTGTATACTTATTGATTTTCTATTCTCATTGATTGAATGAATCGAATATATTCATGCAGTATTGATTGATTGTATTGCATAAATGAATAAGATATATTGCTAATAGTAAGCTAACTCGTTAATTGTAATACTATTCAGCAATACATTCTATACAATGTAATGTAATGTTTGATACGATAATACGAAATAATTGAGTAGATTCGGTCTCTTTTTGATTTGATCGTCACAGGCAAAACAACCATATAAAATTACACGAGAAAAATATTGCAAACAAAAATCAGAATACAACATTTGTCGTCTTAGGAATAAAAAATCAAATTATTGTAAATTAGTTAATTAAATCATTGTAAGTCTACATTTTGAAACAAAATTGGTCCTTCGAGCCGGATTCCGGATTCCAGATTGCGGATTTCGGATTGTTGATTTTGGATATCGATTTTATAATATAAAGGGAGGTAATTTTTTTCAATTATTAATAAAATTAAATACTCATATATGGATATAAAAATGGCGCCACATGGAGTGAAATCTTTGCAAAAAAAGCAGCAGATGAACTTGTGAAATAGCTATTAATAAAATTGCATAATATAAATTGCATTAGTGATAAAAAAAAAAAAACAAAAAATTTTGAGGATTTGGATTTAAGTGTTTGATCATCCACTGAAAATTTAATATATTCATTGAAATATATGATACACATATACAGGTACATATACTTATATGAAACCTACATTATAATTATATACTGCATATCAGTTTGTTAAGTGAACAGCTAATCTATTGTTTCATACAATACTGCTAGACTGTGTAGTTATACCTTTGTTCGGTTACATACCACATTTTTAACATTGATATCGTACAATATTCATAGTTATATCGGTATTTGAATTATAATTATCTAAATCATACACAGGGTGTATTGCTCTATTGTGTTTATACTATTTCCTTTTTTCTTACATTCGGTACCGCATTAAATAAATAAAATGGATACTCTTAAAATAAAACGTGGTTACGTTAAAAGCTCAATGACGCGTTTATTGGCATTTTGTGATAAAATTAATGATGAAACTACTATTGAAGCTCTGAAAACGCGATTAGAACGATTAGAGACAATTTGGAAAGAGTTTCTACAAATACAAGACGACTTTGCCAAATTTTGTAATGATCCTAAATTTCAAGATCAATCGGATGAAAATGAGGAATTTGAACAAAATTATCTTACTACAAAACAATGTTTATTACGTGCTATTAACGATAAATCAGCTTCTAACTCGCCTGAACCTAACTTGATTGATCGACTCGCTATGCAGCAAACCTCATTTCTTGAACAATTTTCAAGTACATTGCAAACATCCGCTGGTTCTCAGAATTCTAATGGGTCTTTTCATTCTCTCACCAAATTGCCAAAACTCGAATTACCGCGCTTTTCCGGAAATTATAATGAGTGGATTTCATTTAAAGATTTATTTAGTGCAGCAGTTGATAAAAATCAAAATTTAAGTGATAGCCAAAAATTGAACTACTTAAAATCGTACGTAACGGGAGATGCTGCCGCATTGTTGCGACACGTGACACTTTCAGATGCCAACTACTCCTCTACGTGGCAGCGACTAAAGGATCGATACGACCGGAAGGGACAAATCGTAAAATCATTCATTCGCACATTCTTATCGTTATCTCCAATCTCAAGTGCATCAGTGACAGGTTTGCGAAAATTAGCTGATGGTGCAAGTGAGGTTATAAGAGGTTTGGAGGCTATCGATCATAACGCTACCTCGAGAGATCCTTGGCTAATCTACCTGCTGTTACAGAAAACAGATATTGATACACGACAAGCTTGGGCAGAGAAAACTACAGATTGCGAGTTTCCTACTATTGACATGTTAATATCATTTTTAGATAAACGTGGACAGGCCATTGAAGACTCTGTTGGTGCCATTCGACCATCAAGTGCTAAGACTAGTTTGAAGGCGCATTCTATTGCTCTTGAACAATGTCCAAGGTGTAATAACTCTCATCAATTAATTAAATGTCCAGATTTTCATTCAATGAGTATTGATGATAAAAGAAAATTTGTTAATGATAAAAGGCTATGTTTTAACTGTTTACGTCCCGGTCATACTGCTAGTAGTTGTCCATCAAAATATACATGTCGTCATTGCAAAGGTAAGCATCATAGTCTAGTGCATTTATCACGTCAAGCCAGTCATCAAGGTGTTAATCAAGTTGTTAACAGTAAACCAATACACGAAGCAAATTCTACAAATAGCTCTAAAAATGTCGTTCACGAATCAATATCTCCAGTTGTGTCAACTAGTTCGCATTTCAGTTCAAATAATGCTGCTGTTAACTCATCAATTTTGCTTCCTACTGCACTTGTACACGTACAAGATATTTACGGAAATATGCATCCACTTCGAATACTTCTTGACTCTGGTTCACAGGTGTCATTCGTCAGTGAACATTGTGTACGACGTTTGGGTTTGCGACGGAAACATTCCAAGATTCCGGTAACTGGTGTATCATCGTGTGTGGCTGGAATTACACGAGGTGTTGTCCAATTGCAACTTCGATCAAGAGTAAACGATTCAATCATAACTATTGACGCATTCATTCTTAATAAGCTTACTTCTGATGTTCCAAATTGCCATTTCCAGCACATACCTCAACTTAATACAATTCAGTTGGCTGATCCCGACTATAACATTCCGAGTCCCATCGATATTATCCTTGGATCTGATAAATTATTTCACATTTTGGAGAATGATCGATTTTTTATTGACAATGATCGCTTGGTTGTTCAATCGACGAGGTTTGGATGGATTGTTGCTGGTCAACATCCAAAACAAAAATTGATTGATAATTTACCTCTTGAAATAAATACTGCATTGCTAAATTCTGAAAATGATATCGATAAATTATTGCATAAGTTTTGGGAGATTGAAGAAGTATCTGAAGTATGTTCTCAGTTCTCAAAGGAAGAAGAGGAGGCAGAAACCATATTTTCTTCAACTACTGTACGAGCAGAAGACGGCAGGTACGTTGTTGATCTTCCATTTAAAACTCCCCGTGTTCCTTTAGGAAAGAGCTATCACACGGCATTAAAACGACTTCAATCTATGGAAAAACGATTTGAAACTTCGGAAAAATTGAAAACTTCATATGTAAATTTTCTAAATGAATATTTGAATTTAAACCACATGGAGAAAGTACCACTCGAGGAAATCAAATGTGATACATGTTACTATCTACCGCATCATGCAGTGTTTAAAAACGATAGTAGTACAACTAAGTTGAGAGTCGTTTTTGACGGGTCTGCAAAATCATCGTCTGGATTCTCATTGAATGATTCATTACTGACTGGGCCATCTATTCAAAGGGATTTGTTTTCGATATGTATTCAATTTAGAACTCACCGTTATGTATTTACAGCTGACTTGGAGAAGATGTACAGACAGATTTGGGTTTCAAGAAAACATGCAGATTTTCAGAGAATTCTATGGAGAGAATCATCAAGTTGTCCTGTTGAAATTTACCGGTTGCGAACAGTCACCTACGGTACTTCTCCTGCACCATTTCTAGCTATTCGAGTATTACGTCAACTTGCCTCTGATCATTTAATTTCACATCCAATAGCAGCAAAAATAATTCTTGAAAATTGTTATGTCGATGATATTTTAACAGGTTCTAGTTCAGTAGAAGATCTTCTTAAGGCAAGGTCAGAATTAATTCATTTATTGACTGGTGCTGGATTTCATCTTCGAAAATGGAGTAGCAATTGTAGGTCATTTCTAGCATCATTGGAGGAAAATCAATGTGAATACAGTGCAAAGGATTTTCTGGACGATTCGAAATCTGTAAAAACACTAGGACTCAAATGGATTCCATCATCAGATGTTTTTTCATTTAACATCTCATTAACGGCAACAGATGAAGTTACAAAACGATCATTACTATCTACAGCTTCTCGAATATTTGATCCTCTTGGTTTCCTTACTCCAGTAACAGTCGGCATAAAGATTCTGTTTCAGTCACTTTGGTTATTAAAACTCGATTGGGATGATATAGTACCACATTCAGTTCATTCTCAATGGATCAAACTCTATGATAATTTACCACTTTTAAACTCATTGAATATTCCGAGATTTATATGTGACAAATCCAATTCTATCGAGCTTCACGGGTTTTCAGACGCGTCCGAGAAGGCTTTTGCTGCCGCTGTGTACTGTCGAATAAATTTTAATACGAGTTTTCAATGCCAATTAGTCGCATCTAAAAGCAAAGTTGCTCCACTTAAACAAGTATCGGTGGCTCGTTTAGAACTCTGTGGTGCAGTGTTATTAGCAAGACTCTTTAGAAAGGTATTAAAGATCATAAACGTTCGTAATTTAAAAATTTACGCGTGGACTGACTCGAAAATTGTTCTTTATTGGCTCTCGTCTCCGCCGCGACGCTGGAATACGTTCGTTGCGAACCGTACAGCCGAAATTCTAGATACTATTCCAAATGCAACTTGGTCGTATGTTCCATCAACAGATAATCCTGCCGATTGTGCATCACGGGGCATTTCACCAGCTGAGCTGATAGATTCAAAAATTTGGTGGCGTGGTCCTCATTGGCTTCAAGAAGATATAACCTCTTGGCAATTCGATCGTGATATTTCATCTCAAACACCAGACTGCAATACTGAAGAGCGAAGCAATTTCATTCAAGCATTACTTATCAAGTTTGACAACGATATTTTAAATCATCTATGTCATAAATACTCTACTTGGATTCGATTACTTCGTGTAATAGCTTACTGTTTACGATTTATCCAAAATAGTTCGAAATTTAATGGAGAAAAATTCACCGGTGCACTTCATGTTGCAGAATTAGACAAAGCGAGACTAAAATGCTTATTATATGTTCAAGCTACGAGTTTTTCAACCGAAATCAAGTGTTTGCAAAACAATCAATTCATCAAGCTACGTCATCAATTATCTAAATTAACACCATTTCTTGATGATAACGGATTAATGCGAGTAGGGGGAAGGTTGAAGAATTCAGAACTTCCATTTCAAACAAAGCATCCAATCATATTACCTAAACATAACTTTATTACCACACTTATTGTACGTCATTTTCATTTTAGGTTTGCCCATGCAGGCATCACAGAATTGTTCGTTTTACTTAAACAAGAGTATTGGATATTGGGTAGTCGCAACATCATCCGAAAGGTTGTGCATAATTGTACTTCATGCTTCCGTCAACGACAGCAGCTATCATCACAGCTTATGGCACAACTTCCATCATCTCGAGTTGTATATACAAGGCCATTCTCATACGTAGGTTGTGATTATGCAGGTCCTCTCACACTTCGACAATCACGTGGGAGACATCCCAAATTTACAAAAGGATATATTTGCTTGTTCATTTGTCTTACAAGTAAGGCTGTACATATTGAGTTGGTTACTGAACTAACCACAGATGCATTCATTGCTGCACTACGTCGATTTGTCGCTCGACGGGGGAAATGTAGTAAAATCTTCTCTGATAACGGCACCAACTTCAAGGGGGCACAGCGAGTACTATCAGAATTACATCAGTTGCTCATGGATGAAACTCATAATACACTTGTACAAGACTACCTTTCTCAGGACGGTATTCAATGGGTTTTTAATCCTCCAAGTGCACCTCATTTTGGTGGGCTTTGGGAGTCCATGATTAAATCAATCAAAACACATTTGAAACGAGTCATTGGTGACCATGTCCTCACCTTCGAAGAAATGTATACCATCTTAACACAAATAGAGGCTGTTATTAACTCCAGACCCTTATGCTATATTCCGGATTCTGAATTTGAGGCTTTGACTCCATTTCATCTATTAACCGGAACATCTTATACATCAATTCCAGAACCAGACTTGATTTCCACAAGAGTTAATCATCTTTCGAATTGGCGATTATTACAACATATGCTTCAAGGATTTTGGAAACGGTGGCACTCTGAATACTTGACATCGTTACAACAACGTCCAAAATGGCAACAGATTCAAAAAAATATCAATTGTGGAGATGTTGTGTTAGTAAAGGAGCCAAATTTACCACCATCTAAATGGATATTAGGGAAGATAGAAGCTGTTCATCCAGACAAGAGTGGCCATGTACGTGTTGCTACAGTTTATACAAATTCAGGCACATTTGTACGACCTATCGTTAAACTTGCTAAGTTACCGCTTCAAGAAGATTGAACTTTACCCCGGGGGGAGAATGTTGCGAAATGAAATTATGTTTAAATATTAATTGTTGAATATTATACATATATATATAATAATTATTATTGTTATTATGTTTGTTGTTGCCTTGTGCATTTACTTCACCAATGTAATATGCATACAATCAATTAATATTGCACTACTTGTATTGTTCACACTTGTTTATTGATTGATTACTATACTGTATACTTATTGATTTTCTATTCTCATTGATTGAATGAATCGAATATATTCATGCAGTATTGATTGATTGTATTGCATAAATGAATAAGATATATTGCTAATAGTAAGCTAACTCGTTAATTGTAATACTATTCAGCAATACATTCTATACAATGTAATGTAATGTTTGATACGATAATACGAAATAATTGAGTAGATTCGGTCTCTTTTTGATTTGATCGTCACAGGCAAAACAACCATATAAAATTACACGAGAAAAATATTGCAAACAAAAATCAGAATACAACATTTGTCGTCTTAGGAATAAAAAATCAAATTATTGTAAATTAGTTAATTAAATCATTGTAAGTCTACATTTTGAAACACCCAAGTTTGGCAGAAAAATGACAAAAATGTGTCAGATTTCTGTCGCCCAAGTTTGGCAGACAAATTAAAAGTATTTGTAGGGCTCCTGTCGCCCAAGTTTGGCAGAAAAATGAAAAAAATGTGTCAGATTTCTGTCGCCCAAGTTTGGCAGACAAATTAAAAGTGTTTGTAGGGCTCCTGTCGCCCAAGTTTGGAAGAAAAATGAAAAAAATGTGTCAGATTTATGTCGCCCAAGTTTGGCAGACAAATTAAAAGTATTTGTGGGGCTCCTGTCGCCCAAGTTTGGCAGAAAAATGAAAAAAATGTGTCAGATTTCTGTCGCCCAAGTTTGGAAGACAAATTAAAAGTATTTGTAGGGCTCCTGTCGCCCAAGTTTGACAGAAAAATAACAAAAATGTGTCAGATTTATGTCGCCCAAGTTTGGCAGACAAATTAAAAGTATTTGTTGGGCTCCTGTCGCCCAAGTTTGGCAGAAAAATGACAAAAATGTGTCAGATTTCTGTCGCCCAAGTTTGACAGACAAATTAAAAGTATTTGTAGGGCTCCTGTCGCACAAGTTTGGCAGAAAAATGAAAAAAATGTGTCAGATTTCTGTCGCCCAAGTTTGGCAGACAAATTAAAAGTATTTGTAGGGCTCCTGTCGCCCAAGTTTGGCAGAAAAATAACAAAAATGTGTCAGATTTATGTCGCCCAAGTTTGGCAGACAAATTAAAAGTATTTGAAGGGCTCCTGTCGCCCAAGTTTGGCAGAAAAATGAAAAAAATGTGTCAGATTTCTGTCGCCCAAGTTTGGCAGACAAATTAAAAGTATTTGTAGGGCTCCTGTCGCCCAAGTTTGGCAGAAAAATGAAAAAAATGTGTCAGATTTCTGTCGCCCAAGTTTGGCAGACAAATTAAAAGTGTTTGTAGGGCTCCTGTCGCCCAAGTTTGGAAGAAAAATGACAAAAATGTGTCAGATTTCTGTCGCCCAAGTTTGGCAGACAAATTAAAAGTATTTGTAGGGCTCCTGTCGCCCAAGTTTGGCAGAAAAATAACAAAAATGTGTCAGATTTATGTCGCCCAAGTTTGGCAGACAAATTAAAAGTATTTGTTGGGCTCCTGTCGCCCAAGTTTGGCAGAAAAATGACAAAAATGTGTCAGATTTCTGTCTCCCAAGTTTGACAGACAAATTAAAAGTATTTGTAGGGCTCCTGTCGCACAAGTTTGGCAGAAAAATGAAAAAAATGTGTCAGATTTCTGTCGCCCAAGTTTGGCAGACAAATTAAAAGTATTTGTAGGGCTCCTGTCGCCCAAGTTTGGCAGAAAAATGAAAAAAATGTGTCAGATTTCTGTCGCCCAAGTTTGGCAGACAAATTAAAAGTATTTGAATGGCTCCTGTCGCCCAAGTTTGGAAGAAAAATGAAAAAAATGTGTCAGATTTCTGTCGCCCAAGTTTGGCAGACAAATTAAAAGTATTTGTAGGGCTCCTGTCGCCCAAGTTTGGCAGAAAAATGAAAAAAATGTGTCAGATTTCTGTCGCCCAAGTTTGGCAGACAAATTAAAAGTGTTTCTAGGGCTCCTATCGCCAAGTTTGGCAGAAAAAAAACAAAAATGTGTCAGATTTCTGTCGCCCAAGTTTGGCAGACAAATTAAAAGTATTTGTTGGGCTCCTGTCGCCCAAGTTTGGCAGAAAAATGACAAAAATGTGTCAGATTTCTGTCGCCCAAGTTTGGCAGACAAATTAAAAGTATTTGTAGGGCTCCTGTCGCCCAAGTTTGGCAGAAAATGAAAAAAATGTGTCAGATTTCTGTCGCCCAAGTTTGGCAGACAAATAAAAAGTGTTTGTAGGGCTCCTGTCGCCCAAGTTTGAAAGAAAAATGAAAAAAATGTGTTAGATTTCTGTCGCCCAAGTTTGGCAGACAAATTAAAAGTATTTGTAGGGCTCCTGTCGCCCAAGTTTGGCAGAAAAATAACAAAAATGTGTCAGATTTATGTCGCCCAAGTTTGGCAGACAAATTAAAAGTATTTGAAGGGCTCCTGTCGCCCAAGTTTGGCAGAAAAATGAAAAAAAATGTGACAGATTTCTGTCGCCCAAGTTTGGCAGACAAATTAAAAGTATTTGTAGGGCTCCTGTCGCCCAAGTTTGGCAGAAAAATGAAAAAAATGTGTCAGATTTCTGTCGCCCAAGTTTGGCAGACAAATTTAAAGTATTTGTAGGGCTCCTGTCGCCCAAGTTTGGAAGAAAAATGAAAAAAATGTGTCAGATTTCTGTCGCCCAAGTTTGGCAGACAAATTAAAAGTATTTGTAGGGCTCCTGTCGCCCAAGTTTGGCAGAAAAATGAAAAAAATGTGTCAGATTTCTGTCGCCCAAGTTTGGCAGACAAATTAAAAGTGTTTGTAGGGCTCCTGTCGCCCAAGTTTGGCAGAAAAATGACAAAAATGTGTCAGATTTATGTCGCCCAAGTTTGGCAGACAAATTAAAAGTATTTGTGGGGCTCCTGTCGCCCAAGTTTGGCAGAAAAATGAAAAAAATGTGTCAGATTTCTGTCGCCCAAGTTTGGCAGACAAATTTAAAGTGTTTGTAGGGCTCCTGTCGCCCAAGTTTGGCAGAAAAATGACAAAAATGTGTCAGATTTATGTCGCCCAAGTTTGGCAGACAAATTAAAAGTATTTGTGGGGCTCCTGTCGCCCAAGTTTGGCAGAAAAATGACAAAAATGTGTCAGATTTATGTCGCCCAAGTTTGGCAGACAAATTAAAAGTATTTGTGGGGCTCCTGTCGCCCAAGTTTGGCAGAAAAATGAAAAAAATGTGTCAGATTTCTGTCTCCCAAGTTTGACAGACAAATTAAAAGTATTTGTAGGGCTCCTGTCGCACAAGTTTGGCAGAAAAATGAAAAAAATGTGTTAGATTTCTGTCGCCCAAGTTTGGCAGACAAATTAAAAGTATTTGTAGGGCTCCTGTCGCCCAAGTTTGGCAGAAAAATAACAAAAATGTGTCAGATTTCTGTCGCCCAAGTTTGGCAGACAAATTAAAAGTGTTTGTAGGGCTCCTGTCGCCCAAGTTTGGCAGAAAAATGAAAAAAAATGTGACAGATTTCTGTCGCCCAAGTTTGGCAGACAAATTAAAAGTATTTGTAGGGCTCCTGTCGCCCAAGTTTGGCAGAAAAATGAAAAAAATGTGTCAGATTTCTGTCGCCCAAGTTTGGCAGACAAATTTAAAGTATTTGTAGGGCTCCTGTCGCCCAAGTTTGGAAGAAAAATGAAAAAAATGTGTCAGATTTCTGTCGCCCAAGTTTGGCAGACAAATTAAAAGTATTTGTAGGGCTCCTGTCGCCCAAGTTTGGCAGAAAAATGAAAAAAATGTGTCAGATTTCTGTCGCCCAAGTTTGGCAGACAAATTAAAAGTGTTTGTAGGGCTCCTGTCGCCCAAGTTTGGCAGAAAAATGACAAAAATGTGTCAGATTTATGTCGCCCAAGTTTGGCAGACAAATTAAAAGTATTTGTGGGGCTCCTGTCGCCCAAGTTTGGCAGAAAAATGAAAAAAATGTGTCAGATTTCTGTCGCCCAAGTTTGGCAGACAAATTTAAAGTGTTTGTAGGGCTCCTGTCGCCCAAGTTTGGCAGAAAAATGACAAAAATGTGTCAGATTTATGTCGCCCAAGTTTGGCAGACAAATTAAAAGTATTTGTGGGGCTCCTGTCGCCCAAGTTTGGCAGAAAAATGACAAAAATGTGTCAGATTTATGTCGCCCAAGTTTGGCAGACAAATTAAAAGTATTTGTGGGGCTCCTGTCGCGCAAGTTTGGCAGAAAAATGAAAAAAATGTGTCAGATTTCTGTCTCCCAAGTTTGACAGACAAATTAAAAGTATTTGTAGGGCTCCTGTCGCACAAGTTTGGCAGAAAAATGAAAAAAATGTGTCAGATTTCTGTCGCCCAAGTTTGGCAGACAAATTAAAAGTATTTGTAGGGCTCCTGTCGCCCAAGTTTGGCAGAAAAATGAAAAAAATGTGTCAGATTTCTGTCGCCCAAGTTTGGCAGACAAATTAAAAGTGTTTGTAGGGCTCCTGTCGCCCAAGTTTGGAAGAAAAATGACAAAAATGTGTCAGATTTATGTCGTCCAAGTTTGGCAGACAAATTAAAAGTATTTGTGGGGCTCCTGTCGCCCAAGTTTGGCAGAAAAATGAAAAAAATGTGTCAGATTTCTGTCGCCCAAGTTTGGCAGACAAATTAAAAGTATTTGTAGGGCTCCTGTCGCCCAAGTTTGGCAGAAAAATAACAAAAATGTGTCAGATTTATGTCGCCCAAGTTTGGCAGACAAATTAAAAGTATTTGAAGGGCTCCTGTCGCCCAAGTTTGGCAGAAAAATGAAAAAAATGTGTCAGATTTCTGTCGCCCAAGTTTGGCAGACAAATTAAAAGTATTTGAAGGGCTCCTGTCGCCCAAGTTTGGCAGAAAAATGAAAAAAATGTGTCAGATTTCTGTCGCCCAAATTTGGCAGACAAATTAAAAGTATTTGAAGGGCTGCTGTCGCCCAAGTTTGGCAGAAAAATGAAAAAAATGTGTCAGATTTCTGTCGCCCAAGTTTGGCAGACAAATTTAAAGTATTTGTAGGGCTCCTGTCGCCCAAGTTTGGCAGAAAAATGAAAAAAATGTGTCAGATTTCTGTCGCCAAGTTTGGCAGACAAATTAAAAGTGTTTGTAGGGCTCCTGTCGCCAAAGTTTGGAAGAAAAATGACAAAAATGTGTCAGATTTATGTCGCCCAAGTTTGGCAGACAAATTAAAAGTATTTGTGGGGCTCCTGTCGCCCAAGTTTGGCAGAAAAATGAAAAAAATGTGTCAGATTTCTGTCGCCCAAGTTTGGCAGACAAATTTAAAGTGTTTGTAGGGCTCCTGTCGCCCAAGTTTGGCAGAAAAATGAAAAAAATGTGTCAGATTTCTGTCTCCCAAGTTTGACAGACAAATTAAAAGTATTTGTAGGGCTCCTGTCGCACAAGTTTGGCAGAAAAATGAAAAAAATGTGTCAGATTTCTGTCGCCCAAGTTTGGCAGACAAATTAAAAGTATTTGTAGGGCTCCTGTCGCCCAAGTTTGGCAGAAAAATAACAAAAATGTGTCAGATTTATGTCGCCCAAGTTTGGCAGACAAATTAAAAGTATTTGAAGGGCTCCTGTCGCCCAAGTTTGGCAGAAAAATGAAAAAAATGTGTCAGATTTCTGTCGCCCAAGTTTGGCAGACAAATTAAAAGTATTTGAAGGGCTCCTGTCGCCCAAGTTTGGCAGAAAAATGAAAAAAATGTGTCAGATTTCTGTCGCCCAAGTTTGGCAGACAAATTAAAAGTATTTGTTGGGCTCCTGTCGCCCAAGTTTGGCAGAAAAATGACAAAAATGTGTCAGATTTCTGTCGCCCAAGTTTGGCAGACAAATTAAAAGTATTTGTAGGGCTCCTGTCGCCCAAGTTTGGCAGAAAAATGAAAAAAATGTGTCAGATTTCTGTCGCCCAAGTTTGGCAGACAAATTAAAAGTGTTTGTAGGGCTCCTGTCGCCCAAGTTTGGAAGAAAAATGAAAAAAATGTGTCAGATTTATGTCGCCCAAGTTTGGCAGACAAATTAAAAGTATTTGTGGGGCTCCTGTCGCCCAAGTTTGGCAGAAAAATGAAAAAAATGTGTCAGATTTCTGTCGCCCAAGTTTGGCAGACAAATTAAAAGTATTTGTAGGGCTCCTGTCGCCCAAGTTTGGCAGAAAAATAACAAAAATGTGTCAGATTTATGTCGCCCAAGTTTGGCAGACAAATTAAAAGTATTTGTTGGGCTCCTGTCGCCCAAGTTTGGCAGAAAAATGACAAAAATGTGTCAGATTTCTGTCTCCCAAGTTTGACAGACAAATTAAAAGTATTTGTAGGGCTCCTGTCGCACAAGTTTGGCAGAAAAATGAAAAAAATGTGTCAGATTTCTGTCGCCCAAGTTTGGCAGACAAATTAAAAGTATTTGTAGGGCTCCTGTCGCCCAAGTTTGGCAGAAAAATAACAAAAATGTGTCAGATTTATGTCGCCCAAGTTTGGCAGACAAATTAAAAGTATTTGAAGGGCTCCTGTCGCCCAAGTTTGGCAGAAAAATGAAAAAAATGTGTCAGATTTCTGTCGCCCAAGTTTGGCAGACAAATTAAAAGTATTTGTAGGGCTCCTGTCGCCCAAGTTTGGCAGAAAAATGAAAAAAATGTGTCAGATTTCTGTCGCCCAAGTTTGGCAGACAAATTAAAAGTGTTTGTAGGGCTCCTGTCGCCCAAGTTTGGAAGAAAAATGACAAAAATGTGTCAGATTTCTGTCGCCCAAGTTTGGCAAACAAATTAAAAGTATTTGTGGGGCTCCTGTCGCCCAAGTTTGGCAGAAAAATGAAAAAAATGTGTCAGATTTCTGTCGCCCAAGTTTGGCAGACAAATTAAAAGTATTTGTAGGGCTCCTGTCGCCCAAGTTTGGCAGAAAAATAACAAAAATGTGTCAGATTTATGTCGCCCAAGTTTGGCAGACAAATTAAAAGTATTTGTTGGGCTCCTGTCGCCCAAGTTTGGCAGAAAAATGACAAAAATGTGTCAGATTTCTGTCTCCCAAGTTTGACAGACAAATTAAAAGTATTTGTAGGGCTCCTGTCGCACAAGTTTGGCAGAAAAATGAAAAAAATGTGTCAGATTTCTGTCGCCCAAGTTTGGCAGACAAATTAAAAGTATTTGTAGGGCTCCTGTCGCCCAAGTTTGGCAGAAAAATGAAAAATATGTGTCAGATTTCTGTCGCCCAAGTTTGGCAGACAAATTAAAAGTATTTGAATGGCTCCTGTCGCCCAAGTTTGGAAGAAAAATGAAAAAAATGTGTCAGATTTCTGTCGCCCAAGTTTGGCAGACAAATTAAAAGTATTTGTAGGGCTCCTGTCGCCCAAGTTTGGCAGAAAAATGAAAAAAATGTGTCAGATTTCTGTCGCCCAAGTTTGGCAGACAAATTAAAAGTGTTTCTAGGGCTCCTATCGCCCAAGTTTGGCAGAAAAATAACAAAAATGTGTCAGATTTCTGTCGCCCAAGTTTGGCAGACAAATTAAAAGTATTTGTTGGGCTCCTGTCGCCCAAGTTTGGCAGAAAAATGACAAAAATGTGTCAGATTTCTGTCGCCCAAGTTTGGCAGACAAATTAAAAGTATTTGTAGGGCTCCTGTCGCCCAAGTTTGGCAGAAAAATGAAAAAAATGTGTCAGATTTCTGTCGCCCAAGTTTGTCAGACAAATAAAAAGTGTTTGTAGGGCTCCTGTCGCCCAAGTTTGAAAGAAAAATGAAAAAAATGTGTTAGATTTCTGTCGCCCAAGTTTGGCAGACAAATTAAAAGTATTTGTAGGGCTCCTGTCGCCCAAGTTTGGCAGAAAAATAACAAAAATGTGTCAGATTTATGTCGCCCAAGTTTGGCAGACAAATTAAAAGTATTTGAAGGGCTCCTGTCGCCCAAGTTTGGCAGAAAAATGAAAAAAAATGTGACAGATTTCTGTCGCCCAAGTTTGGCAGACAAATTAAAAGTATTTGTAGGGCTCCTGTCGCCCAAGTTTGGCAGAAAAATGAAAAAAATGTGTCAGATTTCTGTCGCCCAAGTTTGGCAGACAAATTTAAAGTATTTGTAGGGCTCCTGTCGCCCAAGTTTGGAAGAAAAATGAAAAAAATGTGTCAGATTTCTGTCGCCCAAGTTTGGCAGACAAATTAAAAGTATTTGTAGGGCTCCTGTCGCCCAAGTTTGGCAGAAAAATGAAAAAAATGTGTCAGATTTCTGTCGCCCAAGTTTGGCAGACAAATTAAAAGTGTTTGTAGGGCTCCTGTCGCCCAAGTTTGGCAGAAAAATGACAAAAATGTGTCAGATTTATGTCGCCCAAGTTTGGCAGACAAATTAAAAGTATTTGTGGGGCTCCTGTCGCTCAAGTTTGGCAGAAAAATGAAAAAAATGTGTCAGATTTCTGTCGCCCAAGTTTGGCAGACAAATTTAAAGTGTTTGTAGGGCTCCTGTCGCCCAAGTTTGGCAGAAAAATGACAAAAATGTGTCAGATTTATGTCGCCCAAGTTTGGCAGACAAATTAAAAGTATTTGTGGGGCTCCTGTCGCCCAAGTTTGGCAGAAAAATGACAAAAATGTGTCAGATTTATGTCGCCCAAGTTTGGAAGACAAATTAAAAGTATTTGTGGGGCTCCTGTCGCCCAAGTTTGGCAGAAAAATGAAAAAAATGTGCCAGATTTCTGTCGCCCAAGTTTGGCAGACAAATTAAAAGTATTTGTAGGGCTCCTGTCGCCCAAGTTTGGCAGAAAAATGAAAAAAATGTGTCAGATTTCTGTCGCCCAAGTTTGGCAGACAAATTAAAAGTATTTGTAGGGCTCCTGTCGCCCAAGTTTGGAAGAAAAATGAAAAAAATGTGTCAGATTTCTGTCGCCCAAGTTTGGCAGACAAATTAAAAGTATTTGTAGGGCTCCTGTCGCCCAAGTTTGGCAGAAAAATGAAAAAAATGTGTCAGATTTCTGTCGCCCAAGTTTGGCAGACAAATTAAAAGTGTTTCTAGGGCTCCTGTCGCCCAAGTTTGGCAGAAAAATGAAAAAAATGTGTCAGATTTCTGTCGCCCAAGTTTGGCAGACAAATTAAAAGTGTTTGTAGGGCTCCTGTCGCCCAAGTTTGGAAGAAAAATGACAAAAATGTGTCAGATTTATGTCGCTCAAGTTTGGCAGACAAATTAAAAGTATTTGTGGGGCTCCTGTCGCCCAAGTTTGGCAGAAAAATGAAAAAAATGTGTCAGATTTCTGTCGCCCAAGTTTGGCAGACAAATTTAAAGTGTTTGTAGGGCTCCTGTCGCCCAAGTTTGGCAGAAAAATGAAAAAAATGTGCCAGATTTCTGTCGCCCAAGTTTGGCAGACAAATTTAAAGTATTTGTAGGGCTCCTGTCGCCCAAGTTTGGAAGAAAAATGAAAAAAATGTGTCAGATTTCTGTCGCCCAAGTTTGGCAGACAAATTAAAAGGGTTTCTAGGGCTCCTATCGCCCAAGTTTGGCAGAAAAATGACAAAAATGTGTCAGATTTCTGTCGCCCAAGTTTGGCAGACAAATTAAAAGTATTTGTAGGGCTCCTGTCGCCCAAGTTTGGCAGAAAAATGAAAAAAATGTGTCAGATTTCTGTCGCCCAAGTTTGGCAGACAAATTAAAAGTGTTTGTAGGGCTCCTGTCGCCCAAGTTCGGAAGAAAAATGAAAAAAATGTGTCAGATTTCTGTCGCCCAAGTTTGGCGGACAAATTAAAAGTATTTGCAGGGCTCCTGTCGTCCAAGTTTGGCAGAAAAATAACAAAAATGTGTCAGATTTCTGTCGCCCAAGTTTGGCAGACAAATTAAAAGTATTTGAAGGGCTCCTGCCGCCCAAGTTTGGCAGAAAAATGAAAAAAATGTGTCAGATTTCTGTCGCCCAAGTTTGGCAGACAAATTAAAAGTATTTGTAGGGCTCCTGTCGCCCAAGTTTGGCAGAAAAATGAAAAAAATGTGTCAGATTTCTGTCGCCCAAGTTTGGCAGACAAATTAAAAGTATTTGTAGGGCTCCTGTCGCCAAGTTTGGCAGGAAAATGAAAAAAATGTGCCAGATTTCTGTCGCCCAAGTTTGGCAGACAAATTTAAAGTATTTGTAGGGCTCCTGTCGCCCAAGTTTGGAAGAAAAATGAAAAAAATGTGTCAGATTTCTGTCGCCCAAGTTTGGCAGACAAAGTAAAAGTATTTGTAGGGCTCCTGTCGCCCAAGTTTGGCAGAAAAATGAAAAAAATGTGTCAGATTTCTGTCGCCCAAGTTTGGCAGACAAATTAAAAGTGTTTGTAGGGCTCCTGTCGCCCAAGTTTGGAAGAAAAATGACAAAAATGTGTCAGATTTATGTCGCCCAAGTTTGGCAGACAAATTAAAAGTATTTGTGGGGCTCCTGTCGCCCAAGTTTGGCAGAAAAATGAAAAAAATGTGTCAGATTTCTGTCGCCCAAGTTTGGCAGACAAATTTAAAGTGTTTGTAGGGCTCCTGTCGCCCAAGTTTGGCAGAAAAATGAAAAAAATGTGTCAGATTTCTGTCTCCTAAGTTTGACAGACAAATTAAAAGTATTTGTAGGGCTCCTGTCGCACAAGTTTGGCAGAAAAATGAAAAAAATGTGTCAGATTTCTGTCGCCCAAGTTTGGCAGACAAATTAAAAGTATTTGTAGGGCTCCTGTCGCCCAAGTTTGGCAGACATATTTATAGGGTTTGTAGGGCTCCTGTCGTCCAAGTTTGGCAGAAAAATAACAAAAATGTGTCAGATTTCTGTCGCCCAAGTTTGGCAGACAAATTAAAAGTATTTGAAGGGCTCCTGTCGCCCAAGTTTGGCAGAAAAATGAAAAAAATGTGTCAGATTTCTGTCGCCCAAGTTTGGCAGACAAATTAAAAGTATTTGTAGGGCTCCTGTCGCCCAAGTTTGGCAGAAAAATGAAAAAAATGTGTCAGATTTCTGTCGCCCAAGTTTGGCAGACAAATTAAAAGTGTTTGTAGGGCTCCTGTCGCCCAAGTTTGGAAGAAAAATGAAAAAAATGTGTCAGATTTCTGTCGCCCAAGTTTGGCAGACAAATTAAAAGTATTTGTAGGGCTCCTGTCGCCAAGTTTGGCAGAAAAATGAAAAAAATGTGCCAGATTTCATTCGCCCAAGTTTGGCAGACAAATTAAAAGTATTTGTAGGGCTCCTGTCGCCCAAGTTTGGCAGAAAAATGAAAAAAATGTGTCAGATTTCTGTCGCCCAAGTTTGGCAGACAAATTAAAAGTGTTTGTAGGGCTCCTGTCGCCCAAGTTTGGAAGAAAAATGACAAAAATGTGTCAGATTTATGTCGCCCAAGTTTGGCAGACAAATTAAAAGTATTTGTTGGGCTCCTGTCGCCCAAGTTTGGCAGAAAAATGAAAAAAATGTGTCAGATTTCTGTCGCCCAAGTTTGGCAGACAAATTTAAAGTGTTTGTAGGGCTCCTGTCGCCCAAGTTTGGCAGAAAAATGAAAAAAATGTGTCAGATTTCTGTCTCCCAAGTTTGACAGACAAATTAAAAGTATTTGTAGGGCTCCTGTCGCACAAGTTTGGCAGAAAAATGAAAAAAATGTGTCAGATTTCTGTCGCCCAAGTTTGGCAGACAAATTAAAAGTATTTGTAGGGCTCCTTTCGCCCAAGTTTGGCAGACATATTTAAAGTGTTTGTAGGGCTCCTGTCGCCAAGTTTGGAAGAAAAATGAAAAAAATGTGTCAGATTTCTGTCGCCCAAGTTTGGCAGACAAATAAAAAGTATTTGTAGGGCTCCTGTCGCCCAAGTTTTGCAGAAAAATGAAAAAAATGTGTCAGATTTCTGTCGCCCAAGTTTGGCAGACAAATTAAAAGTGTTTGTAGGGCTCCTGTCGCCAAGTTTGGCAGAAAAATGAAAAAAATGTGTCAGATTTCTGTCGCCCAAGTTTGGCAGACAAATTAAAAGTATTTGTAGGGCTCCTGTCGCCCAAGTTTGGCAGAAAAATGAAAAAAATGTGTCAGATTTCTGTCGCCCAAGTTTGGCAGACAAATTAAAAGTGTTTCTAGGGCTCCTATCGCCCAAATTTTTTCAGAAAAATGAAAAAAATGTGCCAGATTTCTGTCGTCCAAGTTTGGCAGACAAATTAAAAGTATTTGTAGGGCTCCTGTCGCCCAAGTTTGGCAGAAAAATGACAAAAATGTGTCAGATTTCTGTCGCCCAAGTTTGGCAGACAAATTAAAAGTATTTGTAGGGCTCCTGTCGCCCAAGTTTGGCAGAAAAATGAAAAAAATGTGTCAGATTTCTGTCGCCCAAGTTTGGCAGACAAATTAAAAGTGTTTGTAGGGCTCCTGTCGCCCAAGTTCGGAAGAAAAATGAAAAAAATGTGTCAGATTTCTGTCGCCCAAGTTTGGCGGACAAATTAAAAGTGTTTGTAGGGCTCCTGTCGCCCAAGTTTGGAAGAAAAATGACAAAAATGTGTCAGATTTATGTCGCCCAAGTTTGGCAGACAAATTAAAAGTATTTGTGGGGCTCCTGTCGCCCAAGTTTGGCAGAAAAATGAAAAAATGTGTCAGATTTCTGTCGCCCAAGTTTGGCAGACAAATTTAAAGTGTTTGTAGGGCTCCTGTCGCCCAAGTTTGGCAGAAAAATGAAAAAAATGTGTCAGATTTCTGTCTCCCAAGTTTGACAGACAAATTAAAAGTATTTGTAGGGCTCCTGTCGCACAAGTTTGGCAGAAAAATGAAAAAAATGTGTCAGATTTCTGTCGCCCAAGTTTGGCAGACAAATTAAAAGTATTTGTAGGGCTCCTGTCGCCCAAGTTTGGCAGACATATTTATAGGGTTTGTAGGGCTCCTGTCGTCCAAGTTTGGCAGAAAAATAACAAAAATGTGTCAGATTTCTGTCGCCCAAGTTTGGCAGACAAATTAAAAGTATTTGAAGGGCTCCTGTCGCCCAAGTTTGGCAGAAAAATGAAAAAAATGTGTCAGATTTCTGTCGCCCAAGTTTGGCAGACAAATTAAAAGTATTTGTAGGGCTCCTGTCGCCCAAGTTTGGCAGAAAAATGAAAAAAATGTGTCAGATTTCTGTCGCCCAAGTTTGGCAGACAAATTAAAAGTGTTTGTAGGGCTCCTGTCGCCCAAGTTTGGAAGAAAAATGAAAAAAATGTGTCAGATTTCTGTCGCCCAAGTTTGGCAGACAAATTTAAAGTGTTTGTAGGGCTCCTGTCGCCCAAGTTTGGCAGAAAAATGAAAAAAATGTGTCAGATTTCTGTCTCCCAAGTTTGACAGACAAATTAAAAGTATTTGTAGGGCTCCTGTCGCACAAGTTTGGCAGAAAAATGAAAAAAATGTGTCAGATTTCTGTCGCCCAAGTTTGGCAGACAAATTAAAAGTATTTAAAGGGCTCCTGTCGCCCAAGTTTGGCAGAAAAATGAAAAAATGTGTCAGATTTCTGTCGCCCAAGTTTGGCAGACAAATTTAAAGTGTTTGTAGGGCTCCTGTCGCCCAAGTTTGGCAGAAAAATGAAAAAAATGTGTCAGATTTCTGTCTCCCAAGTTTGACAGACAAATTAAAAGTATTTGTAGGGCTCCTGTCGCACAAGTTTGGCAGAAAAATGAAAAAAATGTGCCAGATTTCTGTCGCCCAAGTTTGGCAGACATATTTAAAGTATTTGTAGGGCTCCTGTCGCCAAGTTTGGAAGAAAAATGAAAAAAATGTGTCAGATTTCTGTCGCCCAAGTTTGGCAGACAAATTAAAAGTATTTGTAGGGCTCCTATCGCCCAAGTTTGGCAGAAAAATGAAAAAAATGTGCCAGATTTCTGTCGCCCAAGTTTGGCAGACAAATTAAAAGTATTTGTAGGGCTCCTGTCGCCCAAGTTTGGCAGACATATTTATAGGGTTTGTAGGGCTCCTGTCGTCCAAGTTTGGCAGAAAAATAACAAAAATGTGTCAGATTTCTGTCGCCCAAGTTTGGCAGACAAATTAAAAGTATTTGAAGGGCTCCTGTCGCCCAAGTTTGGCAGAAAAATGAAAAAAATGTGTCAGATTTCTGTCGCCCAAGTTTGGCAGACAAATTAAAAGTATTTGTGGGGCTCCTGTCGCCCAAGTTTGGCAGAAAAATGAAAAAATGTGTCAGATTTCTGTCGCCCAAGTTTGGCAGACAAATTTAAAGTGTTTGTAGGGCTCCTGTCGCCCAAGTTTGGCAGAAAAATGAAAAAAATGTGTCAGATTTCTGTCTCCCAAGTTTGACAGACAAATTAAAAGTATTTGTAGGGCTCCTGTCGCACAAGTTTGGCAGAAAAATGAAAAAAATGTGCCAGATTTCTGTCGCCCAAGTTTGGCAGACATATTTAAAGTATTTGTAGGGCTCCTGTCGCCAAGTTTGGAAGAAAAATGAAAAAAATGTGTCAGATTTCTGTCGCCCAAGTTTGGCAGACAAATTAAAAGTATTTGTAGGGCTCCTATCGCCCAAGTTTGGCAGAAAAATGAAAAAAATGTGCCAGATTTCTGTCGCCCAAGTTTGGCAGACAAATTAAAAGTATTTGTTGGGCTCCTGTCGCCCAAGTTTGGCAGAAAAATGACAAAAATGTGTCAGATTTCTGTCGCCCAAGTTTGGCAGACAAATTAAAAGTATTTGTAGGGCTCCTGTCGCCCAAGTTTTGCAGAAAAATGAAAAAAATGTGTCAGATTTTTTTCGCCCAAGTTTGGCAGACAAATGAAAAGTGTTTGTAGGGCTCCTGTCCCCCAAGTTTGGCTGAAACATGAAAAAAATTTGTCAGATTTCTGTCGCCCAAGTTTGGCAGACAAATTAAAAGTGTTTGTAGGGCTCCTGTCGCCAAGTTTGGCAGAAAAATGAAAAAAATGTGCCAGATTTCTGTCGCCCAAGTTTGGCAGACAAATTTGAAGTATTTGTAGGGCTCCTGTCGCCCAAGTTTGGAAGAAAAATGAAAAAAATGTGTCAGATTTCTGTCGCCCAAGTTTGGCAGACAAATTAAAAGTATTTGTAGGGCTCCTGTCGCCCAAGTTTGGCAGAAAAATGAAAAAAATGTGTCAGATTTCTGTCGCCCAAGTTTGGCAAACAAATTAAAAGTGTTTCTAGGGCTCCTATCGCCCAAGTTTGGCAGAAAAATGAAAAAAATGTGCCAGATTTCTGTCGCCCAAGTTTGGCAGACAAATTAAAAGTATTTGTTGGGCTCCTGTCGCCCAAGTTTGGCAGAAAAATGACAAAAATGTGTCAGATTTCTGTCGCCCAAGTTTGGCAGACAAATTAAAAGTATTTGTAGGGCTCCTGTCGCCCAAGTTTGGCAGAAAAATGAAAAAAATGTGTCAGATTTCTGTCGCCCATGTTTGGCAGACAAATTAAAAGTGTTTGTAGGGCTCCTGTCGCCCAAGTTCGGAAGAAAACTGAAGAAAATGAGTCAGATTTCTGTCGCCCAAGTTTGGCGGACAAATTAAAAGTATTTGTGGGGCTCCTGTCGCCCAAGTTTGGCAGAAAAATGAAAAAATGTGTCAGATTTCTGTCGCCCAAGTTTGGCAGACAAATTTAAAGTGTTTGTAGGGCTCCTGTCGCCCAAGTTTGGCAGAAAAATGAAAAAAATGTGTCAGATTTCTGTCTCCCAAGTTTGACAGACAAATTAAAAGTATTTGTAGGGCTCCTGTCGCACAAGTTTGGCAGAAAAATGAAAAAAATGTGTCAGATTTCTGTCGCCCAAGTTTGGCAGACAAATTAAAAGTATTTAAAGGGCTCCTGTCGCCAAGTTTGGCAGAAAAATGAAAAAAATGTGTCAGATTTCTGTCGCCCAAGTTTGGCAGACAAATTAAAAGTATTTGTAGGGCTCCTGTCGCCCAAGTTTGGCAGAAAAATGAAAAAAATGTGTCAGATTTCTGTCGCCCAAGTTTGGCAGACAAATTAAAAGTGTTTCTAGGGCTCCTATCGCCCAAGTTTGGCAGAAAAATGAAAAAAATGTGCCAGATTTCTGTCGTCCAAGTTTGGCAGACAAATTAAAAGTATTTGTAGGGCTCCTGTCGCCCAAGTTTGGCAGAAAAATGACAAAAATGTGTCAGATTTCTGTCGCCCAAGTTTGGCAGACAAATTAAAAGTATTTGTAGGGCTCCTGTCGCCCAAGTTTGGCAGAAAAATGACAAAAATGTGTCAGATTTCTGTCGCCCAAGTTTGGCAGACAAATTAAAAGTATTTGTAGGGCTCCTGTCGCCCAAGTTTGGCAGAAAAATGAAAAAAATGTGTCAGATTTCTGTCGCCCATGTTTGGCAGACAAATTAAAAGTGTTTGTAGGGCTCCTGTCGCCCAAGTTTGGCAGAAAAATGACAAAAATGTGTCAGATTTCTGTCGCCCAAGTTTGGCAGACAAATTAAAAGTATTTGTAGGGCTCCTGTCGCCCAAGTTTGGCAGAAAAATGAAAAAAATGTGTCAGATTTCTGTCTCCCAAGTTTGACAGACAAATTAAAAGTATTTGTAGGGCTCCTGTCGCACAAGTTTGGCAGAAAAATGAAAAAAATGTGTCAGATTTCTGTCGCCCAAGTTTGGCAGACAAATTAAAAGTATTTGTAGGGCTCCTTTCGCCCAAGTTTGGCAGACATATTTAAAGTGTTTGTAGGGCTCCTGTCGCCAAGTTTGGAAGAAAAATGAAAAAAATGTGTCAGATTTCTGTCGCCCAAGTTTGGCAGACAAATAAAAAGTATTTGTAGGGCTCCTGTCGCCCAAGTTTTGCAGAAAAATGAAAAAAATGTGTCAGATTTCTGTCGCCCAAGTTTGGCAGACAAATTAAAAGTGTTTGTAGGGCTCCTGTCGCCAAGTTTGGCAGAAAAATGAAAAAAATGTGTCAGATTTCTGTCGCCCAAGTTTGGCAGACAAATTAAAAGTATTTGTAGGGCTCCTGTCGCCCAAGTTTGGCAGAAAAATGAAAAAAATGTGTCAGATTTCTGTCGCCCAAGTTTGGCAGACAAATTAAAAGTGTTTCTAGGGCTCCTATCGCCCAAGTTTGGCAGAAAAATGAAAAAAATGTGCCAGATTTCTGTCGTCCAAGTTTGGCAGACAAATTAAAAGTATTTGTAGGGCTCCTGTCGCCCAAGTTTGGCAGAAAAATGACAAAAATGTGTCAGATTTCTGTCGCCCAAGTTTGGCAGACAAATTAAAAGTATTTGTAGGGCTCCTGTCGCCCAAGTTTGGCAGAAAAATGAAAAAAATGTGTCAGATTTCTGTCGCCCAAGTTTGGCAGACAAATTAAAAGTGTTTGTAGGGCTCCTGTCGCCCAAGTTCGGAAGAAAAATGAAAAAAATGTGTCAGATTTCTGTCGCCCAAGTTTGGCGGACAAATTAAAAGTGTTTGTAGGGCTCCTGTCGCCCAAGTTTGGAAGAAAAATGACAAAAATGTGTCAGATTTATGTCGCCCAAGTTTGGCAGACAAATTAAAAGTATTTGTGGGGCTCCTGTCGCCCAAGTTTGGCAGAAAAATGAAAAAATGTGTCAGATTTCTGTCGCCCAAGTTTGGCAGACAAATTTAAAGTGTTTGTAGGGCTCCTGTCGCCCAAGTTTGGCAGAAAAATGAAAAAAATGTGTCAGATTTCTGTCTCCCAAGTTTGACAGACAAATTAAAAGTATTTGTAGGGCTCCTGTCGCACAAGTTTGGCAGAAAAATGAAAAAAATGTGTCAGATTTCTGTCGCCCAAGTTTGGCAGACAAATTAAAAGTATTTAAAGGGCTCCTGTCGCCCAAGTTTGGCAGAAAAATGAAAAAATGTGTCAGATTTCTGTCGCCCAAGTTTGGCAGACAAATTTAAAGTGTTTGTAGGGCTCCTGTCGCCCAAGTTTGGCAGAAAAATGAAAAAAATGTGTCAGATTTCTGTCTCCCAAGTTTGACAGACAAATTAAAAGTATTTGTAGGGCTCCTGTCGCACAAGTTTGGCAGAAAAATGAAAAAAATGTGCCAGATTTCTGTCGCCCAAGTTTGGCAGACATATTTAAAGTATTTGTAGGGCTCCTGTCGCCAAGTTTGGAAGAAAAATGAAAAAAATGTGTCAGATTTCTGTCGCCCAAGTTTGGCAGACAAATTAAAAGTATTTGTAGGGCTCCTATCGCCCAAGTTTGGCAGAAAAATGAAAAAAATGTGCCAGATTTCTGTCGCCCAAGTTTGGCAGACAAATTAAAAGTATTTGTAGGGCTCCTGTCGCCCAAGTTTGGCAGACATATTTATAGGGTTTGTAGGGCTCCTGTCGTCCAAGTTTGGCAGAAAAATAACAAAAATGTGTCAGATTTCTGTCGCCCAAGTTTGGCAGACAAATTAAAAGTATTTGAAGGGCTCCTGTCGCCCAAGTTTGGCAGAAAAATGAAAAAAATGTGTCAGATTTCTGTCGCCCAAGTTTGGCAGACAAATTAAAAGTATTTGTGGGGCTCCTGTCGCCCAAGTTTGGCAGAAAAATGAAAAAATGTGTCAGATTTCTGTCGCCCAAGTTTGGCAGACAAATTTAAAGTGTTTGTAGGGCTCCTGTCGCCCAAGTTTGGCAGAAAAATGAAAAAAATGTGTCAGATTTCTGTCTCCCAAGTTTGACAGACAAATTAAAAGTATTTGTAGGGCTCCTGTCGCACAAGTTTGGCAGAAAAATGAAAAAAATGTGCCAGATTTCTGTCGCCCAAGTTTGGCAGACATATTTAAAGTATTTGTAGGGCTCCTGTCGCCAAGTTTGGAAGAAAAATGAAAAAAATGTGTCAGATTTCTGTCGCCCAAGTTTGGCAGACAAATTAAAAGTATTTGTAGGGCTCCTATCGCCCAAGTTTGGCAGAAAAATGAAAAAAATGTGCCAGATTTCTGTCGCCCAAGTTTGGCAGACAAATTAAAAGTATTTGTTGGGCTCCTGTCGCCCAAGTTTGGCAGAAAAATGACAAAAATGTGTCAGATTTCTGTCGCCCAAGTTTGGCAGACAAATTAAAAGTATTTGTAGGGCTCCTGTCGCCCAAGTTTAGCAGAAAAATGAAAAAAATGTGTCAGATTTTTTTCGCCCAAGTTTGGCAGACAAATGAAAAGTGTTTGTAGGGCTCCTGTCCCCCAAGTTTGGCTGAAACATGAAAAAAATTTGTCAGATTTCTGTCGCCCAAGTTTGGCAGACAAATTAAAAGTGTTTGTAGGGCTCCTGTCGCCAAGTTTGGCAGAAAAATGAAAAAAATGTGCCAGATTTCTGTCGCCCAAGTTTGGCAGACAAATTTGAAGTATTTGTAGGGCTCCTGTCGCCCAAGTTTGGAAGAAAAATGAAAAAAATGTGTCAGATTTCTGTCGCCCAAGTTTGGCAGACAAATTAAAAGTATTTGTAGGGCTCCTGTCGCCCAAGTTTGGCAGAAAAATGAAAAAAATGTGTCAGATTTCTGTCGCCCAAGTTTGGCAAACAAATTAAAAGTGTTTCTAGGGCTCCTATCGCCCAAGTTTGGCAGAAAAATGAAAAAAATGTGCCAGATTTCTGTCGCCCAAGTTTGGCAGACAAATTAAAAGTATTTGTTGGGCTCCTGTCGCCCAAGTTTGGCAGAAAAATGACAAAAATGTGTCCGATTTCTGTCGCCCAAGTTTGGCAGACAAATTAAAAGTATTTGTAGGGCTCCTGTCGCCCAAGTTTGGCAGAAAAATGAAAAAAATGTGTCAGATTTCTGTCGCCCATGTTTGGCAGACAAATTAAAAGTGTTTGTAGGGCTCCTGTCGCCCAAGTTCGGAAGAAAACTGAAGAAAATGAGTCAGATTTCTGTCGCCCAAGTTTGGCGGACAAATTAAAAGTATTTGTAGGGCTCCTGTCGCCCAAGTTTGGCAGAAAAATGAAAAAAATGAGTCAGATTTCTGTCGCCCAAGTTTGGCAGACAAATTAAAAGTGTTTGTAGGGCTCCTGTCGCCCAAGTTTGGAAGAAAAATGAAAAAAATGTGTCAGATTTCTGTCGCCCAAGTTTGGCAGACAAATTAAAAGTATTTGTAGGGCTCCTGTCGCCCAAGTTTGGCAGAAAAATGAAAAAAATGTGTCAGATTTCTGTCGCCCAAGTTTGGCAGACAAATTAAAAGTGTTTGTAGGGCTCCTGTCGCCCAAGTTTGGAAGAAAAATGAAAAAAATGTGTCAGATTTCTGTCGCCCAAGTTTGGCAGACAAATTAAAAGTATTTGTAGGGCTCCTGTCGCCAAGTTTGGCAGAAAAATGAAAAAAATGTGCCAGATTTCTGTCGCCCAAGTTTGGCAGACAAATTTAAAGTATTTGTAGGGCTCCTGTCGCCCAAGTTTGGAAGAAAAATGAAAAAAATGTGTCAGATTTCTGTCGCCCAAGTTTGGCAGACAAATTAAAAGTATTTGTAGGGCTCCTGTCGCCCAAGTTTGGCAGAAAAATGAAAAAAATGTGTCAGATTTCTGTCGCCCAAGTTTGGCAGACAAATTAAAAGTGTTTGTAGGGCTCCTGTCGCCCAAGTTTGGAAGAAAAATGACAAAAATGTGTCAGATTTATGTCGCCCAAGTTTGGCAGACAAATTAAAAGTATTTGTGGGGCTCCTGTCGCCCAAGTTTGGCAGAAAAATGAAAAAAATGTGTCAGATTTCTGTCGCCCAAGTTTGGCAGACAAATTTAAAGTGTTTGTAGGGCTCCTGTCGCCCAAGTTTGTCAGAAAAATGAAAAAAATGTGTCAGATTTCTGTCTCCCAAGTTTGACAGACAAATTAAAAGTATTTGTAGGGCTCCTGTCGCACAAGTTTGGCAGAAAAATGAAAAAAATGTGTCAGATTTCTGTCGCCCAAGTTTGGCAGACAAATTAAAAGTATTTGTAGGGCTCCTGTCGCCCAAGTTTGGCAGACATATTTAAAGTGATTGTAGGGCTCCTGTCGCCAAGTTTGGAAGAAAAATGAAAAAAATGTGTCAGATTTCTGTCGCCCAAGTTTGGCAGACAAATTAAAAGTATTTGTAGGGCTCCTATCGCCCAAGTTTGGCAGAAAAATGAAAAAAATGTGCCAGATTTCTGTCGCCCAAGTTTGGCAGACAAATTAAAAGTATTTGTTGGGCTCCTGTCGCCCAAGTTTGGCAGAAAAATGACAAAAATGTGTCAGATTTCTGTCGCCCAAGTTTGGCAGACAAATTAAAAGTATTTGTAGGGCTCCTGTCGCCCAAGTTTTGCAGAAAAATGAAAAAAATGTGTCAGATTTTTTTCGCCCAAGTTTGGCAGACAAATGAAAAGTGTTTGTAGGGCTCCTGTCCCCCAAGTTTGGCTGAAACATGAAAAAAATTTGTCAGATTTTTTTCGCCCAAGTTTGGCAGACAAATGAAAAGTGTTTGTAGGGCTCCTGTCCCCCAAGTTTGGCTGGAACATGAAAAAAATTTGTCAGATTTCTGTCGCCCAAGTTTGGCAGACAAATTTAAAGTATTTGTAGGGCTCCTGTCGCCCAAGTTTGAAAGAAAAATGAAAAAAATGTGTCAGATTTCTGTCGCCCAAGTTTGGCAGACAAATTAAAAGTGTTTGTAGGGCTCCTGTCGCCAAGTTTGGCAGAAAAATGAAAAAAATGTGCCAGATTTCTGTCGCCCAAGTTTGGCAGACAAATTTAAAGTATTTGTAGGGCTCCTGTCGCCCAAGTTTGGCAGAAAAATGAAAAAAATGTGTCAGATTTCTGTCGCCCAAGTTTGGCAGACAAATTAAAAGTGTTTGTAGGGCTCCTGTCGCCCAAGTTTGGAAGAAAAATGAAAAAAATGTGTCAGATTTCTGTCGCCCAAGTTTGGCAGACAAATTAAAAGTATTTGTAGGGCTCCTGTCGCCAAGTTTGGCAGAAAAATGAAAAAAATGTGCCAGATTTCTGTCGCCCAAGTTTGGCAGACAAATTTAAAGTATTTGTAGGGCTCCTGTCGCCAAGTTTGGAAGAAAAATGAAAAAAATGTGTCAGATTTCTCTCGCCCAAGTTTGGCAGACAAATTAAAAGTATTTGTAGGGCTCCTGTCGCCCAAGTTTGGCAGAAAAATGAAAAAAATGTGTCAGATTTCTGTCGCCCAAGTTTGGCAGACAAATTAAAAGTGTTTGTAGGGCTCCTGTCGCCCAAGTTTGGCAGAAAAATGACAAAAATGTGTCAGATTTATGTCGCCCAAGTTTGGCAGACAAATTAAAAGTATTTGTGGGGCTCCTGTCGCCCAAGTTTGGCAGAAAAATGAAAAAAATGTGTCAGATTTCTGTCGCCCAAGTTTGGCAGACAAATTTAAAGTGTTTGTAGGGCTCCTGTCGCCCAAGTTTGGCAGAAAAATGACAAAAATGTGTCAGATTTATGTCGCCCAAGTTTGGCAGACAAATTAAAAGTATTTGTGGGGCTCCTGTCGCCCAAGTTTGGCAGAAAAATCACAAAAATGTGTCAGATTTATGTCGCCCAAGTTTGGCAGACAAATTAAAAGTATTTGTGGGGCTCCTGTCGCCCAAGTTTGGCAGAAAAATGAAAAAAATGTGCCAGATTTCTGTCGCCCAAGTTTGGCAGACAAATTTAAAGTATTTGTAGGGCTCCTGTCGCCCAAGTTTGGAAGAAAAATGAAAAAAATGTGTCAGATTTCTGTCGCCCAAGTTTGGCAGACAAATTAAAAGTATTTGTAGGGCTCCTGTCACCCAAGTTTGGCAGAAAAATGAAAAAAATGTGTCAGATTTCTGTCGCCCAAGTTTGGCAGACAAATTAAAAGTGTTTGTAGGGCTCCTGTCGCCCAAGTTTGGCAGAAAAATGACAAAAATGTGTCAGATTTATGTCGCCCAAGTTTGGCAGACAAATTAAAAGTATTTGTGGGGCTCCTGTCGCCCAAGTTTGGCAGAAAAATGAAAAAAATGTGTCAGATTTCTGTCGCCCAAGTTTGGCAGACAAATTTAAAGTGTTTGTAGGGCTCCTGTCGCCCAAGTTTGGCAGAAAAATGACAAAAATGTGTCAGATTTATGTCGCCCAAGTTTGGCAGACAAATTTAAAGTATTTGTAGGGCTCCTGTCGCCCAAGTTTGGCAGAAAAATAAGAAAAATGTGCCAGATTTCTGTCGCCCAAGTTTGGCAGACAAATTTAAAGTATTTGTAGGGCTCCTGTCGCCCAAGTTTGGAAGAAAAGTGAAACAAATGTGTCAGATTTCTGTCGCCCAAGTTTGGCAGACAAATTAAAAGTATTTGTAGGGCTCCTGTCGCCCAAGTTTGGCAGACATATTTAAAGTGTTTGTAGGGCTCCTGTCGCCAAGTTTGGAAGAAAAATGAAAAATATGTGTCAGATTTCTGTCGCCCAAGTTTGGCAGACAAATTAAAAGTATTTGTTGGGCTCCTGTCGCCCAAGTTTGGCAGAAAAATGAAAAAAATGTGCCAGATTTCTGTCGCCCAAGTTTGGCAGACAAATTAAAAGTATTTGTTGGGCTCCTGTCGCCAAAGTTTGGCAGAAAAATGACAAAAATGTGTCAGATTTCTGTCGCCCAAGTTTGGCAGACAAATTAAAAGTATTTGTAGGGCTCCTGTCGCTCAAGTTTGGAAGAAAAATGACAAAAATGTGTCAGATTTATGTCGCCCAAGTTTGGCAGACAAATTAAAAGTATTTGTGGGGCTCCTGTCGCCCAAGTTTGGCAGAAAAATGAAAAAATGTGTCAGATTTCTGTCGCCCAAGTTTGGCAGACAAATTTAAAGTGTTTGTAGGGCTCCTGTCGCCCAAGTTTGGCAGAAAAATGAAAAAAATGTGTCAGATTTCTGTCGCCCAAGTTTGGCAGACAAATTAAAAGTATTTATAGGGCTCCTGTCGCCCAAGTTTGGCAGACATATTTAAAGTGTTTGTAGGGCTCCTGTCGCCAAGTTTGGAAGAAAAATGAAAAAAATGTGTCAGATTTCTGTCGCCCAAGTTTGGCAGACAAATTAAAAGTATTTGTAGGGCTCCTATCGCCCAAGTTTGGCAGAAAAATGAAAAAAATGTGCCAGATTTCTGTCGCCCAAGTTTGGCAGACAAATTAAAAGTATTTGTTGGGCTCCTGTCGCCCAAGTTTGGCAGAAAAATGACAAAAATGTGTCAGATTTCTGTCGCCCAAGTTTGGCAGACAAATTAAAAGTATTTGTAGGGCTCCTGTCGCCCAAGTTTTGCAGAAAAATGAAAAAAATGTGTCAGATTTTTTTCGCCCAAGTTTGGCAGACAAATGAAAAGTGTTTGTAGGGCTCCTGTCCCCCAAGTTTGGCTGAAACATGAAAAAAATTTGTCAGATTTCTGTCGCCCAAGTTTGGCAGACAAATTAAAAGTGTTTGTAGGGCTCCTGTCGCCAAGTTTGGCAGAAAAATGAAAAAAATGTGCCAGATTTCTGTCGCCCAAGTTTGGCAGACAAATTAAAAGTATTTGTAGGGCTCCTGTCGCCCAAGTTTGGCAGAAAAATGAAAAAAATGTGTCAGATTTCTGTCGCCCAAGTTTGGCAGACAAATTAAAAGTGTTTGTAGGGCTCCTGTCGCCCAAGTTTGGAAGAAAAATGAAAAAAATGTGTCAGATTTCTGTCGCCCAAGTTTGGCAGACAAATTAAAAGTATTTGTAGGGCTCCTGTCGCCCAAGTTTGGCAGAAAAATGAAAAAAATGTGTCAGATTTCTGTCGCCCAAGTTTGGCAGACAAATTAAAAGTGTTTGTAGGGCTCCTGTCGCCCAAGTTTGGAAGAAAAATGAAAAAAATGTGTCAGATTTCTGTCGCCCAAGTTTGGCAGACAAATTAAAAGTATTTGTAGGGCTCCTGTCGCCAAGTTTGGCAGAAAAATGAAAAAAATGTGCCAGATTTCTGTCGCCCAAGTTTGGCAGACAAATTTAAAGTATTTGTAGGGCTCCTGTCGCCCAAGTTTGGAAGAAAAATGAAAAAAATGTGTCAGATTTCTGTCGCCCAAGTTTGGCAGACAAATTAAAAGTATTTGTAGGGCTCCTGTCGCCCAAGTTTGGCAGAAAAATGAAAAAAATGTGTCAGATTTCTGTCGCCCAAGTTTGGCAGACAAATTAAAAGTGTTTGTAGGGCTCCTGTCGCCCAAGTTTGGAAGAAAAATGACAAAAATGTGTCAGATTTATGTCGCCCAAGTTTGGCAGACAAATTAAAAGTATTTGTGGGGCTCCTGTCGCCCAAGTTTGGCAGAAAAATGAAAAAAATGTGTCAGATTTCTGTCGCCCAAGTTTGGCAGACAAATTTAAAGTGTTTGTAGGGCTCCTGTCGCCCAAGTTTGTCAGAAAAATGAAAAAAATGTGTCAGATTTCTGTCTCCCAAGTTTGACAGACAAATTAAAAGTATTTGTAGGGCTCCTGTCGCACAAGTTTGGCAGAAAAATGAAAAAAATGTGTCAGATTTCTGTCGCCCAAGTTTGGCAGACAAATTAAAAGTATTTGTAGGGCTCCTGTCGCCCAAGTTTGGCAGACATATTTAAAGTGTTTGTAGGGCTCCTGTCGCCAAGTTTGGAAGAAAAATGAAAAAAATGTGTCAGATTTCTGTCGCCCAAGTTTGGCAGACAAATTAAAAGTATTTGTAGGGCTCCTATCGCCCAAGTTTGGCAGAAAAATGAAAAAAATGTGCCAGATTTCTGTCGCCCAAGTTTGGCAGACAAATTAAAAGTATTTGTTGGGCTCCTGTCGCCCAAGTTTGGCAGAAAAATGACAAAAATGTGTCAGATTTCTGTCGCCCAAGTTTGGCAGACAAATTAAAAGTATTTGTAGGGCTCCTGTCGCCCAAGTTTTGCAGAAAAATGAAAAAAATGTGTCAGATTTTTTTCGCCCAAGTTTGGCAGACAAATGAAAAGTGTTTGTAGGGCTCCTGTCCCCCAAGTTTGGCTGAAACATGAAAAAAATTTGTCAGATTTTTTTCGCCCAAGTTTGGCAGACAAATGAAAAGTGTTTGTAGGGCTCCTGTCCCCCAAGTTTGGCTGGAACATGAAAAAAATTTGTCAGATTTCTGTCGCCCAAGTTTGGCAGACAAATTTAAAGTATTTGTAGGGCTCCTGTCGCCCAAGTTTGAAAGAAAAATGAAAAAAATGTGTCAGATTTCTGTCGCCCAAGTTTGGCAGACAAATTAAAAGTATTTGTAGGGCTCCTGTCGCCAAGTTTGGCAGAAAAATGAAAAAAATGTGCCAGATTTCTGTCGCCCAAGTTTGGCAGACAAATTTAAAGTATTTGTAGGGCTCCTGTCGCCCAAGTTTGGAAGAAAAATGAAAAAAATGTGTCAGATTTCTGTCGCCCAAGTTTGGCAGACAAATTAAAAGTATTTGTAGGGCTCCTGTCGCCCAAGTTTGGCAGAAAAATGAAAAAAATGTGTCAGATTTCTGTCGCCCAAGTTTGGCAGACAAATTAAAAGTGTTTGTAGGGCTCCTGTCGCCCAAGTTTGGAAGAAAAATGACAAAAATGTGTCAGATTTATGTCGCCCAAGTTTGGCAGACAAATTAAAAGTATTTGTGGGGCTCCTGTCGCCCAAGTTTGGCAGAAAAATGAAAAAAATGTGTCAGATTTCTGTCGCCCAAGTTTGGCAGACAAATTAAAAGTGTTTGTAGGGCTCCTGTCGCCCAAGTTTGGAAGAAAAATGACAAAAATGTGTCAGATTTATGTCGCCCAAGTTTGGCAGACAAATTAAAAGTATTTGTGGGGCTCCTGTCGCCCAAGTTTGGCAGAAAAATGAAAAAAATGTGCCAGATTTCTGTCGCCCAAGTTTGGCAGACAAATTAAAAGTATTTGTTGGGCTCCTGTCGCCCAAGTTTGGCAGAAAAATGACAAAAATGTGTCAGATTTCTGTCGCCCAAGTTTGGCAGACAAATTAAAAGTATTTGTAGGGCTCCTGTCGCCCAAGTTTGGAAGAAAAATGAAAAAAATGTGTCAGATTTCTGTCGCCCAAGTTTGGCAGACAAATTAAAAGTGTTTGTAGGGCTCCTGTCGCCCAAGTTTGGAAGAAAAATGACAAAAATGTGTCAGATTTATGTCGCCCAAGTTTGGCAGACAAATTAAAAGTATTTGTGGGGCTCCTGTCGCCCAAGTTTGGCAGAAAAATGAAAAAAATGTGTCAGATTTCTGTCGCCCAAGTTTGGCAGACAAATTTAAAGTGTTTGTAGGGCTCCTGTCGCCCAAGTTTGGCAGAAAAATGAAAAAAATGTGTCAGATTTCTGTCTCCCAAGTTTGACAGACAAATTAAAAGTATTTGTAGGGCTTCTGTCGCACAAGTTTGGCAGAAAAATGAAAAAAATGTGTCAGATTTCTGTCGCCCAAGTTTGGCAGACAAATTAAAAGTATTTGTAGGGCTCCTGTCGCCCAAGTTTGGCAGACATATTTAAAGTGTTTGTAGGGCTCCTGTCGCCAAGTTTGGAAGAAAAATGAAAAAAATGTGTCAGATTTCTGTCGCCCAAGTTTGGCAGACAAATTAAAAGTATTTGTAGGGCTCCTATCGCCCAAGTTTGGCAGAAAAATGAAAAAAATGTGCCAGATTTCTGTCGCCCATGTTTGGCAGACAAATTAAAAGTATTTGTAGGGCTCCTGTCGCCCAAGTTTGGCAGACATATTAAAAGTGTTTGTAGGGCTCCTGTCGCCAAGTTTGGAAGAAAAATGAAAAAAATGTGTCAGATTTCTGTCGCCCAAGTTTGGCAGACAAATTAAAAGTATTTTTAGGGCTCCTATCGCCCAAGTTTGGCAGAAAAATGAAAAAAATGTGCCAGATTTCTGTCGCCCAAGTTTGGCAGACAAATTAAAAGTATTTGTTGGGCTCCTGTCGCCCAAGTTTGGCAGAAAAATGACAAAAATGTGTCAGATTTCTGTCGCCCAAGTTTGGCAGAAAAATGAAAAAAATGTGTCAGATTTTTTTCGCCCAAGTTTGGCAGACAAATTAAAAGTGTTTGTAGGGCTCCTGTCGCCCAAGTTTGGAAGAAAAATGAGAAAAATATGTCAGATTTCTGTCGCCCAAGTTTGGCAGACAAATTAAAAGTATTTGTAGGGCTCCTGTCGCCCAAGTTTGGCAGAAAAATGAAAAAAATGTGTCAGATTTCTGTCGCCCAAGTTTGGCAGACAAATTAAAAGTGTTTGTAGGGCTCCTGTCGCCCAAGTTTGGAAGAAAAATGAAAAAAATGTGTCAGATTTCTGTCGCCCAAGTTTGGCAGACAAATTAAAAGTGTTTGTAGGGCTCCTGTCGCCCAAGTTTGGAAGAAAAATGAAAAAAATGTGTCAGATTTCTGTCGCCCAAGTTTGGCAGACAAATTAAAAGTATTTGTAGGGCTCCTGTCGCCAAGTTTGGCAGAAAAATGAAAAAAATGTGCCAGATTTCTGTCGCCCAAGTTTGGCAGACAAATTTAAAGTATTTGTAGGGCTCCTGTCGCCCAAGTTTGGAAGAAAAATGAAAAAAATGTGTCAGATTTCTGTCGCCCAAGTTTGGCAGACAAATTAAAAGTATTTGTAGGGCTCCTGTCGCCCAAGTTTGGCAGAAAAATGAAAAAAATGTGTCAGATTTCTGTCGCCCAAGTTTGGCAGACAAATTAAAAGTGTTTGTAGGGCTCCTGTCGCCCAAGTTTGGAAGAAAAATGACAAAAATGTGTCAGATTTATGTCGCCCAAGTTTGGCAGACAAATTAAAAGTATTTGTGGGGCTCCTGTCGCCCAAGTTTGGCAGAAAAATGAAAAAAATGTGTCAGATTTCTGTCGCCCAAGTTTGGCAGACAAATTTAAAGTGTTTGTAGGGCTCCTGTCGCCCAAGTTTGGCAGAAAAATGACAAAAATGTGTCAGATTTATGTCGCCCAAGTTTGGCAGACAAATTAAAAGTATTTGTGGGGCTCCTGTCGCCCAAGTTTGGCAGAAAAATGACAAAAATGTGTCAGATTTCTGTCGCCCAAGTTTGGCAGAAAAATGAAAAAAATGTGTCAGATTTTTTTCGCCCAAGTTTGGCAGACAAATTAAAAGTGTTTGTAGGGCTCCTGTCGCCCAAGTTTGGAAGAAAAATGAAAAAAATGTGTCAGATTTCTGTCGCCCAAGTTTGGCAGACAAATTAAAAGTGTTTGTAGGGTTCCTGTCGCCCAAGTTTGGAAGAAAAATGAAAAAAATGTGTCAGATTTCTGTCGCCCAAGTTTGGCAGACAAATTAAAAGTATTTGCAGGGCTCCTGTCGCCCAAGTTTGGCAGAAAAATGAAAAAAATGTGTCAGATTTCTGTCGCCCAAGTTTGGCAGACAAATTAAAAGTGTTTGTAGGGCTCCTGTCGCCCAAGTTTGGAAGAAAAATGAAAAAAATGTGTCAGATTTCTGTCGCCCAAGTTTGGCAGACAAATTAAAAGTATTTGTAGGGCTCCTGTCGCCCAAGTTTGGCAGAAAAATGAAAAAAATGTGTCAGATTTCTGTCGCCCAAGTTTGGCAGACAAATTAAAAGTGTTTGTAGGGCTCCTGTCGCCCAAGTTTGGAAGAAAAATGAAAAAAATGTGTCAGATTTCTGTCGCCCAAGTTTGGCAGACAAATTAAAAGTATTTGTAGGGCTCCTGTCGCCAAGTTTGGCAGAAAAATGAAAAAAATGTGCCAGATTTCTGTCGCCCAAGTTTGGCAGACAAATTTAAAGTATTTGTAGGGCTCCTGTCGCCCAAGTTTGGAAGAAAAATGAAAAAAATGTGTCAGATTTCTGTCGCCCAAGTTTGGCAGACAAATTAAAAGTATTTGTAGGGCTCCTGTCGCCCAAGTTTGGCAGAAAAATGAAAAAAATGTGTCAGATTTCTGTCGCCCAAGTTTGGCAGACAAATTAAAAGTGTTTGTAGGGCTCCTGTCGCCCAAGTTTGGAAGAAAAATGACAAAAATGTGTCAGATTTATGTCGCCCAAGTTTGGCAGACAAATTAAAAGTATTTGTGGGGCTCCTGTCGCCCAAGTTTGGCAGAAAAATGAAAAAAATGTGTCAGATTTCTGTCGCCCAAGTTTGGCAGACAAATTTAAAGTGTTTGTAGGGCTCCTGTCGCCCAAGTTTGGCAGAAAAATGACAAAAATGTGTCAGATTTATGTCGCCCAAGTTTGGCAGACAAATTAAAAGTATTTGTGGGGCTCCTGTCGCCCAAGTTTGGCAGAAAAATGACAAAAATGTGTCAGATTTATGTCGCCCAAGTTTGGCAGACAAATTAAAAGTATTTGTGGGGCTCCTGTCGCCCAAGTTTGGCAGAAAAATGAAAAAAATGTGCCAGATTTCTGTCGCCCAAGTTTGGCAGACAAATTAAAAGTGTTTGTAGGGCTCCTGTCGCCCAAGTTTGGAAGAAAAATGAAAAAAATGTGTCAGATTTCTGTCGCCCAAGTTTGGCAAACAAATTAAAAGTATTTGTAGGGCTCCTGTCGCCAAGTTTGGCAGAAAAATGAAAAAAATGTGCCAGATTTCTGTCGCCCAAGTTTGGCAGACAAATTTAAAGTATTTGTAGGGCTCCTGTCGCCCAAGTTTGGAAGAAAAATGAAAAAAATGTGTCAGATTTCTGTCGCCCAAGTTTGGCAGACAAATTAAAAGTATTTGTAGGGCTCCTGTCGCCCAAGTTTGGCAGAAAAATGAAAAAAATGTGTCAGATTTCTGTCGCCCAAGTTTGGCAGACAAATTAAAAGTGTTTGTAGGGCTCCTGTCGCCCAAGTTTGGAAGAAAAATGACAAAAATGTGTCAGATTTATGTCGCCCAAGTTTGGCAGACAAATTAAAAGTATTTGTGGGGCTCCTGTCGCCCAAGTTTGGCAGAAAAATGAAAAAAATGTGTCAGATTTCTGTCGCCCAAGTTTGGCAGACAAATTTAAAGTGTTTGTAGGGCTCCTGTCGCCCAAGTTTGGCAGAAAAATGACAAAAATGTGTCAGATTTATGTCGCCCAAGTTTGGCAGACAAATTAAAAGTATTTGTGGGGCTCCTGTCGCCCAAGTTTGGCAGAAAAATGACAAAAATGTGTCAGATTTCTGTCGCCCAAGTTTGGCAGAAAAATGAAAAAAATGTGTCAGATTTTTTTCGCCCAAGTTTGGCAGACAAATTAAAAGTATTTGCAGGGCTCCTGTCGCCCAAGTTTGGCAGAAAAATGAAAAAAATGTGTCAGATTTCTGTCGCCCAAGTTTGGCAGACAAATTAAAAGTGTTTGTAGGGCTCCTGTCGCCCAAGTTTGGAAGAAAAATGAAAAAAATGTGTCAGATTTCTGTCGCCCAAGTTTGGCAGACAAATTAAAAGTATTTGTAGGGCTCCTGTCGCCCAAGTTTGGCAGAAAAATGAAAAAAATGTGTCAGATTTCTGTCGCCCAAGTTTGGCAGACAAATTAAAAGTGTTTGTAGGGCTCCTGTCGCCCAAGTTTGGAAGAAAAATGAAAAAAATGTGTCAGATTTCTGTCGCCCAAGTTTGGCAGACAAATTAAAAGTATTTGTAGGGCTCCTGTCGCCAAGTTTGGCAGAAAAATGAAAAAAATGTGCCAGATTTCTGTCGCCCAAGTTTGGCAGACAAATTTAAAGTATTTGTAGGGCTCCTGTCGCCCAAGTTTGGAAGAAAAATGAAAAAAATGTGTCAGATTTCTGTCGCCCAAGTTTGGCAGACAAATTAAAAGTATTTGTAGGGCTCCTGTCGCCCAAGTTTGGCAGAAAAATGAAAAAAATGTGTCAGATTTCTGTCGCCCAAGTTTGGCAGACAAATTAAAAGTGTTTGTAGGGCTCCTGTCGCCCAAGTTTGGAAGAAAAATGACAAAAATGTGTCAGATTTATGTCGCCCAAGTTTGGCAGACAAATTAAAAGTATTTGTGGGGCTCCTGTCGCCCAAGTTTGGCAGAAAAATGAAAAAAATGTGACAGATTTCTGTCGCCCAAGTTTGGCAGACAAATTAAAAGTGTTTGTAGGGCTCCTGTCGCCCAAGTTTGGAAGAAAAATGACAAAAATGTGTCAGATTTATGTCGCCCAAGTTTGGCAGACAAATTAAAAGTATTTGTGGGGCTCCTGTCGCCCAAGTTTGGCAGAAAAATGAAAAAAATGTGACAGATTTCTGTCGCCCAAGTTTGGCAGACAAATTTAAAGTGTTTGTAGGGCTCCTGTCGCCCAAGTTTGGCAGAAAAATGACAAAAATGTGTCAGATTTATGTCGCCCAAGTTTGGCAGACAAATTAAAAGTATTTGTGGGGCTCCTGTCCCCCAAGTTTGGCAGAAAAATGACAAAAATGTGTCAGATTTATGTCGCCCAAGTTTGGCAGACAAATTAAAAGTATTTGTGGGGCTCCTGTCGCCCAAGTTTGGCAGAAAAATGAAAAAAATGTGCCAGATTTCTGTCGCCCAAGTTTGGCAGACAAATTTAAAGTATTTGTAGGGCTCCTGTCGCCCAAGTTTGAAGAAAAATGAAAAAAATGTGTCAGATTTCTGTCGCCCAAGTTTGGCAGACAAATTAAAAGTATTTGTAGGGCTCCCGTCGCCCAAGTTTGGCAGAAAAATGAAAAAAATGTGTCAGATTTCTGTCGCCCAAGTTTGGCAGACAAATTAAAAGTGTTTCTAGGGCTCCTATCGCCCAAGTTTGGCAGAAAAATGAAAAAAATGTGCCAGATTTCTGTCGCCCAAGTTTGGCAGACAAATTAAAAGTATTTGTTGGGCTCCTGTCGCCCAAGTTTGGCAGAAAAATGACAAAAATGTGTCAGATTTCTGTCGCCCAAGTTTGGCAGACAAATTAAAAGTATTTGTAGGGCTCCTGTCGCCCAAGTTTGGCAGAAAAATGAAAAAAATGTGTCAGATTTCTGTCGCCCAAGTTTGGCAGACAAATTAAAAGTGTTTGTAGGGCTCCTGTCGCCCAAGTTCGGAAGAAAAATGAAAAAAATGTGTCAGATTTCTGTCGCCCTAGTTTGGCGGACAAATTTAAAGTGTTTGTAGGGCTCCTGTCGCCCAAGTTTGGCAGAAAAATGACAAAAATGTGTCAGATTTATGTCGCCCAAGTTTGGCAGACAAATTAAAAGTATTTGTGGGGCTCCTGTCGCCCAAGTTTGGCAGAAAAATGACAAAAATGTGTCAGATTTATGTCGCCCAAGTTTGGCAGACAAATTAAAAGTATTTGTGGGGCTCCTGTCGCCCAAGTTTGGCAGAAAAATGAAAAAAATGTGCCAGATTTCTGTCGCCCAAGTTTGGCAGACAAATTTAAAGTATTTGTAGGGCTCCTGTCGCCCAAGTTTGGAAGAAAAATGAAAAAAATGTGTCAGATTTCTGTCGCCCAAGTTTGGCAGACAAATTAAAAGTATTTGTAGGGCTCCCGTCGCCCAAGTTTGGCAGAAAAATGAAAAAAATGTGTCAGATTTCTGTCGCCCAAGTTTGGCAGACAAATTAAAAGTGTTTCTAGGGCTCCTATCGCCCAAGTTTGGCAGAAAAATGAAAAAAATGTGCCAGATTTCTGTCGCCCAAGTTTGGCAGACAAATTAAAAGTACTTGTTGGGCTCCTGTCGCCCAAGTTTGGCAGAAAAATGACAAAAATGTGTCAGATTTCTGTCGCCCAAGTTTGGCAGACAAATTAAAAGTATTTGTAGGGCTCCTGTCGCCCAAGTTTGGCAGAAAAATGAAAAAAATGTGTCAGATTTCTGTCGCCCAAGTTTGGCAGACAAATTAAAAGTGTTTGTAGGGCTCCTGTCGCCCAAGTTTGGAAGAAAAATGAAAAAAATGTGTCAGATTTCTGTCGCCCAAGTTTGGCAGACAAATTAAAAGTATTTGTAGGGCTCCTGTCGCCAAGTTTGGCAGAAAAATGAAAAAAATGTGCCAGATTTCTGTCGCCCAAGTTTGGCAGACAAATTTAAAGTATTTGTAGGGCTCCTGTCGCCCAAGTTTGGAAAAAAAATGAAAAAAATGTGTCAGATTTCTGTCGCCCAAGTTTGGCAGACAAATTAAAAGTATTTGTAGGGCTCCTGTCGCCCAAGTTTGGAAGAAAAATGAAAAAAATGTGTCAGATTTCTGTCTCCCAAGTTTGACAGACAAATTAAAAGTATTTGTAGGGCTCCTGTCGCACAAGTTTGGCAGAAAAATGAAAAAAATGTGTCAGATTTCTGTCGCCCAAGTTTGGCAGACAAATTAAAAGTGTTTGTAGGGCTCCTGTCGCCCAAGTTTGGCAGAAAAATGACAAAAATGTGTCAGATTTATGTCGCCCAAGTTTGGCAGACAAATTAAAAGTATTTGTGGGGCTCCTGTCGCCCAAGTTTGGCAGAAAAATGAAAAAAATGTGTCAGATTTCTGTCGCCCAAGTTTGGCAGACAAATTTAAAGTGTTTGTAGGGCTCCTGTCGCCCATGTTTGGCAGAAAAATGAAAAAAGTGTGCCAGATTTCTGTCGCCCAAGTTTGGCAGACAAATTTAAAGTATTTGTAGGGCTCCTGTCGCCCAAGTTTGGAAGAAAAATGAAAAAAATGTGTCAGATTTCTGTCGCCCAAGTTTGGCAGACAAATTAAAAGTATTTGTAGGGCTCCTGTCGCCCAAGTTTGGCAGAAAAATGAAAAAAATGTGTCAGATTTCTGTCGCCCAAGTTTGGCAGACAAATTAAAAGTGTTTGTAGGGCTCCTGTCGCCCAAGTTTGGAAGAAAAATGAAAAAAATGTGTCAGATTTCTGTCGCCCAAGTTTGGCAGACAAATTAAAAGTATTTGTAGGGCTCCTGTCGCCCAAGTTTGGCAGAAAAATGACAAAAATGTGTCAGATTTCTGTCGCCCAAGTTTGGCAGACAAATTAAAAGTATTTGTAGGGCTCCTGTCGCCCAAGTTTGGCAGAAAAATGAAAAAAATGTGTCAGATTTCTGTCGCCCATGTTTGGCAGACAAATTAAAAGTGTTTGTAGGGCTCCTGTCGCCCAAGTTCGGAAGAAAACTGAAGAAAATGTGTCAGATTTCTGTCGCCCAAGTTTGGCGGACAAATTAAAAGTATTTGTAGGGCTCCTGTCGCCCAAGTTTGGCAGAAAAATGAAAAAAATGTGTCAGATTTCTGTCGCCCAAGTTTGGCAGACAAATTAAAAGTGTTTGTAGGGCTCCTGTCGCCCAAGTTTGGAAGAAAAATGAAAAAAATGTGTCAGATTTCTGTCGCCCAAGTTTGGCAGACAAATTAAAAGTATTTGTAGGGCTCCTGTCGCCCAAGTTTGGCAGAAAAATGAAAAAAATGTGTCAGATTTCTGTCGCCCAAGTTTGGCAGACAAATTAAAAGTGTTTGTAGGGCTCCTGTCGCCCAAGTTTGGAAGAAAAATGAAAAAAATGTGTCAGATTTCTGTCGCCCAAGTTTGGCAGACAAATTAAAAGTATTTGTAGGGCTCCTGTCGCCAAGTTTGGCAGAAAAATGAAAAAAATGTGCCAGATTTCTGTCGCCCAAGTTTGGCAGACAAATTTAAAGTATTTGTAGGGCTCCTGTCGCCCAAGTTTGGAAGAAAAATGAAAAAAATGTGTCAGATTTCTGTCGCCCAAGTTTGGCAGACAAATTAAAAGTATTTGTAGGGCTCCTGTCGCCCAAGTTTGGCAGAAAAATGAAAAAAATGTGTCAGATTTCTGTCGCCCAAGTTTGGCAGACAAATTAAAAGTGTTTGTAGGGCTCCTGTCGCCCATGTTTGGAAGAAAAATGACAAAAATGTGTCAGATTTATGTCGCCCAAGTTTGGCAGACAAATTAAAAGTATTTGTGGGGCTCCTGTCGCCCAAGTTTGGCAGAAAAATGAAAAAAATGTGTCAGATTTCTGTCGCCCAAGTTTTGCAGACAAATTTAAAGTGTTTGTAGGGCTCCTGTCGCCCAAGTTTGTCAGAAAAATGAAAAAAATGTGTCAGATTTCTGTCTCCCAAGTTTGACAGACAAATTAAAAGTATTTGTAGGGCTCCTGTCGCACAAGTTTGGCAGAAAAATGAAAAAAATGTGTCAGATTTCTGTCGCCCAAGTTTGGCAGACAAATTAAAAGTATTTGTAGGGCTCCTGTCGCCCAAGTTTGGCAGACATATTTAAAGAGTTTGTAGGGCTCCTGTCGCCAAGTTTGGAAGAAAAATGAAAAAAATGTGTCAGATTTCTGTCGCCCAAGTTTGGCAGACAAATTAAAAGTATTTGTAGGGCTCCTATCGCCCAAGTTTGGCAGAAAAATGAAAAAAATGTGCCAGATTTCTGTCGCCCAAGTTTGGCAGACAAATTAAAAGTATTTGTTGGGCTCCTGTCGCCCAAGTTTGGCAGAAAAATGACAAAAATGTGTCAGATTTCTGTCGCCCAAGTTTGGCAGACAAATTAAAAGTATTTGTAGGGCTCCTGTCGCCCAAGTTTTGCAGAAAAATGAAAAAAATGTGTCAGATTTTTTCCGCCCAAGTTTGGCAGACAAATGAAAAGTGTTTGTAGGGCTCCTGTCCCCCAAGTTTGGCTGAAACATGAAAAAAATTTGTCAGATTTTTTTCGCCCAAGTTTGGCAGACAAATGAAAAGTGTTTGTAGGGCTCCTGTCCCCCAAGTTTGGCTGGAACATGAAAAAAATTTGTCAGATTTCTGTCGCCCAAGTTTGGCAGACAAATTTAAAGTATTTGTAGGGCTCCTGTCGCCCAAGTTTGAAAGAAAAATGAAAAAAATGTGTCAGATTTCTGTCGCCCAAGTTTGGCAGACAAATTAAAAGTGTTTGTAGGGCTCCTGTCGCCAAGTTTGGCAGAAAAATGAAAAAAATGTGCCAGATTTCTGTCGCCCAAGTTTGGCAGACAAATTTAAAGTATTTGTAGGGCTCCTGTCGCCCAAGTTTGGCAGAAAAATGAAAAAAATGTGTCAGATTTCTGTCGCCCAAGTTTGGCAGACAAATTAAAAGTGTTTGTAGGGCTCCTGTCGCCCAAGTTTGGAAGAAAAATGAAAAAAATGTGTCAGATTTCTGTCGCCCAAGTTTGGCAGACAAATTAAAAGTATTTGTAGGGCTCCTGTCGCCAAGTTTGGCAGAAAAATGAAAAAAATGTGCCAGATTTCTGTCGCCCAAGTTTGGCAGACAAATTTAAAGTATTTGTAGGGCTCCTGTCGCCCAAGTTTGGAAGAAAAATGAAAAAAATGTGTCAGATTTCTGTCGCCCAAGTTTGGCAGACAAATTAAAAGTATTTGTAGGGCTCCTGTCGCCCAAGTTTGGCAGAAAAATGAAAAAAATGTGTCAGATTTCTGTCGCCCAAGTTTGGCAGACAAATTAAAAGTGTTTGTAGGGCTCCTGTCGCCCAAGTTTGGCAGAAAAATGACAAAAATGTGTCAGATTTATGTCGCCCAAGTTTGGCAGACAAATTAAAAGTATTTGTGGGGCTCCTGTCGCCCAAGTTTGGCAGAAAAATGAAAAAAATGTGTCAGATTTCTGTCGCCCAAGTTTGGCAGAAAAATGACAAAAATGTGTCAGATTTATGTCGCCCAAGTTTGGCAGACAAATTAAAAGTATTTGTGGGGCTCCTGTCGCCCAAGTTTGGCAGAAAAATGACAAAAATGTGTCAGATTTATGTCGCCCAAGTTTGGCAGACAAATTAAAAGTATTTGTGGGGCTCCTGTCGCCCAAGTTTGGCAGAAAAATGAAAAAAATGTGCCAGATTTCTGTCGCCCAAGTTTGGCAGACAAATTTAAAGTATTTGTAGGGCTCCTGTCGCCCAAGTTTGGAAGAAAAATGAAAAAAATGTGTCAGATTTCTGTCGCCAAGTTTGGCAGACAAATTAAAAGTATTTGTAGGGCTCCTGTCACCCAAGTTTGGCAGAAAAATGAAAAAAATGTGTCAGATTTCTGTCGCCCAAGTTTGGCAGACAAATTAAAAGTGTTTCTAGGGCTCCTATCGCCCAAGTTTGGCAGAAAAATGAAAAAAATGTGCCAGATTTCTGTCGCCCAAGTTTGGCAGACAAATTAAAAGTATTTGTTGGGCTCCTGTCGCCCAAGTTTGGCAGAAAAATGACAAAAATGTGTCAGATTTCTGTCGCCCAAGTTTGGCAGACAAATTAAAAGTATTTGTAGGGCTCCTGTCGCCCAAGTTTGGCAGAAAAATGAAAAAAATGTGTCAGATTTCTGTCGCCCAAGTTTGGCAGACAAATTAAAAGTGTTTGTAGGGCTCCTGTCGCCCAAGTTCGGAAGAAAAATGAAAAAAATGTGTCAGATTTCTGTCGCCCTAGTTTGGCGGACAAATTAAAAGTATTTGTAGGGCTCCTGTCGTCCAAGTTTGGCAGAAAAATAACAAAAATGTGTCAGATTTCTGTCGCCCAAGTTTGGCAGACAAATTAAAAGTATTTGAAAGGCTCCTGTCGCCCAAGTTTGGCAGAAAAATGAAAAAAATGTGTCAGATTTCTGTCGCCCAAGTTTGGCAGACAAATTAAAAGTATTTGTAGGGCTCCTGTCGCCCAAGTTTGGCAGAAAAATGAAAAAAATGTGTCAGATTTCTGTCGCCCAAGTTTGGCAGACAAATTAAAAGTGTTTGTAGGGCTCCTGTCGCCCAAGTTTGGAAGAAAAATGAAAAAAATGTGTCAGATTTCTGTCGCCCAAGTTTGGCAGACAAATTAAAAGTATTTGTAGGGCTCCTGTCGCCAAGTTTGGCAGAAAAATGAAAAAAATGTGCCAGATTTCTGTCGCCCAAGTTTGGCAGACAAATTTAAAGTATTTGTAGGGCTCCTGTCGCCCAAGTTTGGAAAAAAAATGAAAAAAATGTGTCAGATTTCTGTCGCCCAAGTTTGGCAGACAAATTAAAAGTATTTGTAGGGCTCCTGTCGCCCAAGTTTGGAAGAAAAATGAAAAAAATGTGTCAGATTTCTGTCGCCCAAGTTTGGCAGACAAATTAAAAGTGTTTGTAGGGCTCCTGTCGCCCAAGTTTGGAAGAAAAATGACAAAAATGTGTCAGATTTATGTCGCCCAAGTTTGGCAGACAAATTTAAAAGTATTTGTGGGGCTCCTGTCGCCCAAGTTTGGCAGAAAAATGAAAAAAATGTGTCAGATTTCTGTCGCCCAAGTTTGGCAGACAAATTTAAAGTGTTTGTAGGGCTCCTGTCGCCCAAGTTTGGCAGAAAAATGAAAAAAATGTGTCAGATTTCTGTCTCCCAAGTTTGACAGACAAATTAAAAGTATTTGTAGGGCTCCTGTCGCACAAGTTTGGCAGAAAAATGAAAAAAATGTGTCAGATTTCTGTCGCCCAAGTTTGGCAGACAAATTAAAAGTATTTGTAGGGCTCCTGTCGCCCAAGTTTGGCAGACATATTTAAAGTGTTTGTAGGGCTCCTGTCGCCAAGTTTGGAAGAAAAATGAAAAAAATGTGTCAGATTTCTGTCGCCCAAGTTTGGCAGACAAATTAAAAGTATTTGTAGGGCTCCTATCGCCCAAGTTTGGCAGAAAAATGAAAAAAATGTGCCAGATTTCTGTCGCCCATGTTTGGCAGACAAATTAAAAGTATTTGTAGGGCTCCTGTCGCCCAAGTTTGGCAGACATATTAAAAGTGTTTGTAGGGCTCCTGTCGCCAAGTTTGGAAGAAAAATGAAAAAAATGTGTCAGATTTCTGTCGCCCAAGTTTGGCAGACAAATTAAAAGTATTTTTAGGGCTCCTATCGCCCAAGTTTGGCAGAAAAATGAAAAAAATGTGCCAGATTTCTGTCGCCCAAGTTTGGCAGACAAATTAAAAGTATTTGTTGGGCTCCTGTCGCCCAAGTTTGGCAGAAAAATGACAAAAATGTGTCAGATTTCTGTCGCCCAAGTTTGGCAGAAAAATGAAAAAAATGTGTCAGATTTTTTTCGCCCAAGTTTGGCAGACAAATTAAAAGTGTTTGTAGGGCTCCTGTCGCCCAAGTTTGGAAGAAAAATGAGAAAAATGTGTCAGATTTCTGTCGCCCAAGTTTGGCAGACAAATTAAAAGTATTTGTAGGGCTCCTGTCGCCCAAGTTTGGCAGAAAAATGAAAAAAATGTGTCAGATTTCTGTCGCCCAAGTTTGGCAGACAAATTAAAAGTGTTTGTAGGGCTCCTGTCGCCCAAGTTTGGAAGAAAAATGAAAAAAATGTGTCAGATTTCTGTCGCCCAAGTTTGGCAGACAAATTAAAAGTATTTGTAGGGCTCCTGTCGCCCAAGTTTGGCAGAAAAATGAAAAAAATGTGTCAGATTTCTGTCGCCCAAGTTTGGCAGACAAATTAAAAGTGTTTGTAGGGCTCCTGTCGCCCAAGTTTGGAAGAAAAATGAAAAAAATGTGTCAGATTTCTGTCGCCCAAGTTTGGCAGACAAATTAAAAGTATTTGTAGGGCTCCTGTCGCCCAAGTTTGGCAGAAAAATGAAAAAAATGTGCCAGATTTCTGTCGCCCAAGTTTGGCAGACAAGTTTAAAGTATTTGTAGGGCTCCTGTCGCCCAAGTTTGGAAGAAAAATGAAAAAAATGTGTCAGATTTCTGTCGCCCAAGTTTGGCAGACAAATTAAAAGTATTTGTAGGGCTCCTGTCGCCCAAGTTTGGCAGAAAAATGAAAAAAATGTGTCAGATTTCTGTCGCCCAAGTTTGGCAGACAAATTAAAAGTGTTTGTAGGGCTCCTGTCGCCCAAGTTTGGAAGAAAAATGACAAAAATGTGTCAGATTTATGTCGCCCAAGTTTGGCAGACAAATTAAAAGTATTTGTGGGGCTCCTGTCGCCCAAGTTTGGCAGAAAAATGAAAAAAATGTGTCAGATTTCTGTCGCCCAAGTTTGGCAGACAAATTTAAAGTGTTTGTAGGGCTCCTGTCGCCCAAGTTTGGCAGAAAAATGATAAAAATGTGTCAGATTTATGTCGCCCAAGTTTGGCAGACAAATTAAAAGTATTTGTGGGGCTCCTGTCGCCCAAGTTTGGCAGAAAAATGACAAAAATGTGTCAGATTTCTGTCGCCCAAGTTTGGCAGAAAAATGAAAAAAATGTGTCAGATTTTTTTCGCCCAAGTTTGGCAGACAAATTAAAAGTGTTTGTAGGGCTCCTGTCGCCCAAGTTTGGAAGAAAAATGAAAAAAATGTGTCAGATTTCTGTCGCCCAAGTTTGGCAGACAAATTAAAAGTGTTTGTAGGGTTCCTGTCGCCCAAGTTTGGAAGAAAAATGAAAAAAATGTGTCAGATTTCTGTCGCCCAAGTTTGGCAGACAAATTAAAAGTATTTGCAGGGCTCCTGTCGCCCAAGTTTGGCAGAAAAATGAAAAAAATGTGTCAGATTTCTGTCGCCCAAGTTTGGCAGACAAATTAAAAGTGTTTGTAGGGCTCCTGTCGCCCAAGTTTGGAAGAAAAATGAAAAAAATGTGTCAGATTTCTGTCGCCCAAGTTTGGCAGACAAATTAAAAGTATTTGTAGGGCTCCTGTCGCCCAAGTTTGGCAGAAAAATGAAAAAAATGTGTCAGATTTCTGTCGCCCAAGTTTGGCAGACAAATTAAAAGTGTTTGTAGGGCTCCTGTCGCCCAAGTTTGGAAGAAAAATGAAAAAAATGTGTCAGATTTCTGTCGCCCAAGTTTGGCAGACAAATTAAAAGTATTTGTAGGGCTCCTGTCGCCAAGTTTGGCAGAAAAATGAAAAAAATGTGTCAGATTTCTGTCGCCCAAGTTTGGCAGACAAATTAAAAGTGTTTGTAGGGCTCCTGTCGCCCAAGTTTGGAAGAAAAATGAAAAAAATGTGTCAGATTTCTGTCGCCCAAGTTTGGCAGACAAATTAAAAGTATTTGTAGGGCTCCTGTCGCCAAGTTTGGCAGAAAAATGAAAAAAATGTGCCAGATTTCTGTCGCCCAAGTTTGGCAGACAAATTTAAAGTATTTGTAGGGCTCCTGTCGCCCAAGTTTGGAAGAAAAATGAAAAAAATGTGTCAGATTTCTGTCGCCCAAGTTTGGCAGACAAATTAAAAGTATTTGTAGGGCTCCTGTCGCCCAAGTTTGGCAGAAAAATGAAAAAAATGTGTCAGATTTCTGTCGCCCAAGTTTGGCAGACAAATTAAAAGTGTTTGTAGGGCTCCTGTCGCCCAAGTTTGGCAGAAAAATGACAAAAATGTGTCAGATTTATGTCGCCCAAGTTTGGCAGACAAATTAAAAGTATTTGTGGGGCTCCTGTCGCCCAAGTTTGGCAGAAAAATGAAAAAAATGTGTCAGATTTCTGTCGCCCAAGTTTGGCAGACAAATTTAAAGTGTTTGTAGGGCTCCTGTCGCCCAAGTTTGGCAGAAAAATGACAAAAATGTGTCAGATTTATGTCGCCCAAGTTTGGCAGACAAATTAAAAGTATTTGTGGGGCTCCTGTCGCCCAAGTTTGGCAGAAAAATGACAAAAATGTGTCAGATTTATGTCGCCCAAGTTTGGCAGACAAATTAAAAGTATTTGTGGGGCTCCTGTCGCCCAAGTTTGGCAGAAAAATGAAAAAAATGTGCCAGATTTCTGTCGCCCAAGTTTGGCAGACAAATTTAAAGTATTTGTAGGGCTCCTGTCGCCCAAGTTTGGAAGAAAAATGAAAAAAATGTGTCAGATTTCTGTCGCCCAAGTTTGGCAGACAAATTAAAAGTATTTGTAGGGCTCCTGTCACCCAAGTTTGGCAGAAAAATGAAAAAAATGTGTCAGATTTCTGTCGCCCAAGTTTGGCAGACAAATTAAAAGTGTTTCTAGGGCTCCTATCGCCCAAGTTTGGCAGAAAAATGAAAAAAATGTGCCAGATTTCTGTCGCCCAAGTTTGGCAGACAAATTAAATGTATTTGTTGGGCTCCTGTCGCCCAAGTTTGGCAGAAAAATGACAAAAATGTGTCAGATTTCTGTCGCCCAAGTTTGGCAGACAAATTAAAAGTATTTGTAGGGCTCCTGTCGCCCAAGTTTGGCAGAAAAATGAAAAAAATGTGTCAGATTTCTGTCGCCCAAGTTTGGCAGACAAATTAAAAGTGTTTGTAGGGCTCCTGTCGCCCAAGTTCGGAAGAAAAATGAAAAAAATGTGTCAGATTTCTGTGGCCCTAGTTTGGCGGACAAATTAAAAGTATTTGTAGGGCTCCTGTTGTCCAAGTTTGGCAGAAAAATAACAAAAATGTGTCAGATTTCTGTCGCCCAAGTTTGGCAGACAAATTAAAAGTATTTGAAAGGCTCCTATCGCCCAAGTTTGGCAGAAAAATGAAAAAAATGTGTCAGATTTCTGTCGCCCAAGTTTGGCAGACAAATTAAAAGTATTTGTAGGGCTCCTGTCGCCCAAGTTTGGCAGAAAAATGAAAAAAATGTGTCAGATTTCTGTCGCCCAAGTTTGGCAGACAAATTAAAAGTGTTTGTAGGGCTCCTGTCGCCCAAGTTTGGAAGAAAAATGAAAAAAATGTGTCAGATTTCTGTCGCCCAAGTTTGGCAGACAAATTAAAAGTATTTGTAGGGCTCCTGTCGCCAAGTTTGGCAGAAAAATGAAAAAAATGTGCCAGATTTCTGTCGCCCAAGTTTGGCAGACAAATTTAAAGTATTTGTAGGGCTCCTGTCGCCCAAGTTTGGAAAAAAAATGAAAAAAATGTGTCAGATTTCTGTCGCCCAAGTTTGGCAGACAAATTAAAAGTATTTGTAGGGCTCCTGTCGCCCAAGTTTGGAAGAAAAATGAAAAAAATGTGTCAGATTTCTGTCGCCCAAGTTTGGCAGACAAATTAAAAGTGTTTGTAGGGCTCCTGTCGCCCAAGTTTGGAAGAAAAATGACAAAAATGTGTCAGATTTATGTCGCCCAAGTTTGGCAGACAAATTAAAAGTATTTGTGGGGCTCCTGTCGCCCAAGTTTGGCAGAAAAATGAAAAAAATGTGTCAGATTTCTGTCGCCCAAGTTTGGCAGACAAATTTAAAGTGTTTGTAGGGCTCCTGTCGCCCAAGTTTGGCAGAAAAATGAAAAAAATGTGTCAGATTTCTGTCTCCCAAGTTTGACAGACAAATTAAAAGTATTTGTAGGGCTCCTGTCGCACAAGTTTGGCAGAAAAATGAAAAAAATGTGTCAGATTTCTGTCGCCCAAGTTTGGCAGACAAATTAAAAGTGTTTCTAGGGCTCCTATCGCCCAAGTTTGGCAGAAAAATGAAAAAAATGTGCCAGATTTCTGTCGCCCAAGTTTGGCAGACAAATTAAAAGTATTTGTTGGGCTCCTGTCGCCCAAGTTTGGCAGAAAAATGACAAAAATGTGTCAGATTTCTGTCGCCCAAGTTTGGCAGACAAATTAAAAGTATTTGTAGGGCTCCTGTCGCCCAAGTTTGGCAGAAAAATGAAAAAAATGTGTCAGATTTCTGTCGCCCAAGTTTGGCAGACAAATTAAAAGTGTTTGTAGGGCTCCTGTCGCCCAAGTTCGGAAGAAAAATGAAAAAAATGTGTCAGATTTCTGTCGCCCTAGTTTGGCGGACAAATTTAAAGTGTTTGTAGGGCTCCTGTCGCCCAAGTTTGGCAGAAAAATGACAAAAATGTGTCAGATTTATGTCGCCCAAGTTTGGCAGACAAATTAAAAGTATTTGTGGGGCTCCTGTCGCCCAAGTTTGGCAGAAAAATGACAAAAATGTGTCAGATTTATGTCGCCCAAGTTTGGCAGACAAATTAAAAGTATTTGTGGGGCTCCTGTCGCCCAAGTTTGGCAGAAAAATGAAAAAAATGTGCCAGATTTCTGTCGCCCAAGTTTGGCAGACAAATTTAAAGTATTTGTAGGGCTCCTGTCGCCCAAGTTTGGAAGAAAAATGAAAAAAATGTGTCAGATTTCTGTCGCCCAAGTTTGGCAGACAAATTAAAAGTATTTGTAGGGCTCCCGTCGCCCAAGTTTGGCAGAAAAATGAAAAAAATGTGTCAGATTTCTGTCGCCCAAGTTTGGCAGACAAATTAAAAGTGTTTCTAGGGCTCCTATCGCCCAAGTTTGGCAGAAAAATGAAAAAAATGTGCCAGATTTCTGTCGCCCAAGTTTGGCAGACAAATTAAAAGTACTTGTTGGGCTCCTGTCGCCCAAGTTTGGCAGAAAAATGACAAAAATGTGTCAGATTTCTGTCGCCCAAGTTTGGCAGACAAATTAAAAGTATTTGTAGGGCTCCTGTCGCCCAAGTTTGGCAGAAAAATGAAAAAAATGTGTCAGATTTCTGTCGCCCAAGTTTGGCAGACAAATTAAAAGTGTTTGTAGGGCTCCTGTCGCCCAAGTTCGGAAGAAAAATGAAAAAAATGTGTCAGATTTCTGTCGCCCTAGTTTGGCGGACAAATTAAAAGTATTTGTAGGGCTCCTGTCGTCCAAGTTTGGCAGAAAAATAACAAAAATGTGTCAGATTTCTGTGGCCCAAGTTTGGCAGACAAATTAAAAGTATTTGAAAGGCTCCTGTCGCCCAAGTTTGGCAGAAAAATGAAAAAAATGTGTCAGATTTCTGTCGCCCAAGTTTGGCAGACAAATTAAAAGTATTTGTAGGGCTCCTGTCGCCCAAGTTTGGCAGAAAAATGAAAAAAATGTGTCAGATTTCTGTCGCCCAAGTTTGGCAGACAAATTAAAAGTGTTTGTAGGGCTCCTGTCGCCCAAGTTTGGAAGAAAAATGAAAAAAATGTGTCAGATTTCTGTCGCCCAAGTTTGGCAGACAAATTAAAAGTATTTGTAGGGCTCCTGTCGCCAAGTTTGGCAGAAAAATGAAAAAAATGTGCCAGATTTCTGTCGCCCAAGTTTGGCAGACAAATTTAAAGTATTTGTAGGGCTCCTGTCGCCCAAGTTTGGAAAAAAAATGAAAAAAATGTGTCAGATTTCTGTCGCCCAAGTTTGGCAGACAAATTAAAAGTATTTGTAGGGCTCCTGTCGCCCAAGTTTGGAAGAAAAATGAAAAAAATGTGTCAGATTTCTGTCTCCCAAGTTTGACAGACAAATTAAAAGTATTTGTAGGGCTCCTGTCGCACAAGTTTGGCAGAAAAATGAAAAAAATGTGTCAGATTTCTGTCGCCCAAGTTTGGCAGACAAATTAAAAGTGTTTGTAGGGCTCCTGTCGCCCAAGTTTGGCAGAAAAATGACAAAAATGTGTCAGATTTATGTCGCCCAAGTTTGGCAGACAAATTAAAAGTATTTGTGGGGCTCCTGTCGCCCAAGTTTGGCAGAAAAATGAAAAAAATGTGTCAGATTTCTGTCGCCCAAGTTTGGCAGACAAATTTAAAGTGTTTGTAGGGCTCCTGTCGCCCATGTTTGGCAGAAAAATGAAAAAAGTGTGCCAGATTTCTGTCGCCCAAGTTTGGCAGACAAATTTAAAGTATTTGTAGGGCTCCTGTCGCCCAAGTTTGGAAGAAAAATGAAAAAAATGTGTCAGATTTCTGTCGCCCAAGTTTGGCAGACAAATTAAAAGTATTTGTAGGGCTCCTGTCGCCCAAGTTTGGCAGAAAAATGAAAAAAATGTGTCAGATTTCTGTCGCCCAAGTTTGGCAGACAAATTAAAAGTGTTTGTAGGGCTCCTGTCGCCCAAGTTTGGAAGAAAAATGAAAAAAATGTGTCAGATTTCTGTCGCCCAAGTTTGGCAGACAAATTAAAAGTATTTGTAGGGCTCCTGTCGCCCAAGTTTGGCAGAAAAATGACAAAAATGTGTCAGATTTCTGTCGCCCAAGTTTGGCAGACAAATTAAAAGTATTTGTAGGGCTCCTGTCGCCCAAGTTTGGCAGAAAAATGAAAAAAATGTGTCAGATTTCTGTCGCCCATGTTTGGCAGACAAATTAAAAGTGTTTGTAGGGCTCCTGTCGCCCAAGTTCGGAAGAAAACTGAAGAAAATGTGTCAGATTTCTGTCGCCCAAGTTTGGCGGACAAATTAAAAGTATTTGTAGGGCTCCTGTCGCCCAAGTTTGGCAGAAAAATGAAAAAAATGTGTCAGATTTCTGTCGCCCAAGTTTGGCAGACAAATTAAAAGTGTTTGTAGGGCTCCTGTCGCCCAAGTTTGGAAGAAAAATGAAAAAAATGTGTCAGATTTCTGTCGCCCAAGTTTGGCAGACAAATTAAAAGTATTTGTAGGGCTCCTGTCGCCCAAGTTTGGCAGAAAAATGAAAAAAATGTGTCAGATTTCTGTCGCCCAAGTTTGGCAGACAAATTAAAAGTGTTTGTAGGGCTCCTGTCGCCCAAGTTTGGAAGAAAAATGAAAAAAATGTGTCAGATTTCTGTCGCCCAAGTTTGGCAGACAAATTAAAAGTATTTGTAGGGCTCCTGTCGCCAAGTTTGGCAGAAAAATGAAAAAAATGTGCCAGATTTCTGTCGCCCAAGTTTGGCAGACAAATTTAAAGTATTTGTAGGGCTCCTGTCGCCCAAGTTTGGAAGAAAAATGAAAAAAATGTGTCAGATTTCTGTCGCCCAAGTTTGGCAGACAAATTAAAAGTATTTGTAGGGCTCCTGTCGCCCAAGTTTGGCAGAAAAATGAAAAAAATGTGTCAGATTTCTGTCGCCCAAGTTTGGCAGACAAATTAAAAGTGTTTGTAGGGCTCCTGTCGCCCATGTTTGGAAGAAAAATGACAAAAATGTGTCAGATTTATGTCGCCCAAGTTTGGCAGACAAATTAAAAGTATTTGTGGGGCTCCTGTCGCCCAAGTTTGGCAGAAAAATGAAAAAAATGTGTCAGATTTCTGTCGCCCAAGTTTTGCAGACAAATTTAAAGTGTTTGTAGGGCTCCTGTCGCCCAAGTTTGTCAGAAAAATGAAAAAAATGTGTCAGATTTCTGTCTCCCAAGTTTGACAGACAAATTAAAAGTATTTGTAGGGCTCCTGTCGCACAAGTTTGGCAGAAAAATGAAAAAAATGTGTCAGATTTCTGTCGCCCAAGTTTGGCAGACAAATTAAAAGTATTTGTAGGGCTCCTGTCGCCCAAGTTTGGCAGACATATTTAAAGAGTTTGTAGGGCTCCTGTCGCCAAGTTTGGAAGAAAAATGAAAAAAATGTGTCAGATTTCTGTCGCCCAAGTTTGGCAGACAAATTAAAAGTATTTGTAGGGCTCCTATCGCCCAAGTTTGGCAGAAAAATGAAAAAAATGTGCCAGATTTCTGTCGCCCAAGTTTGGCAGACAAATTAAAAGTATTTGTTGGGCTCCTGTCGCCCAAGTTTGGCAGAAAAATGACAAAAATGTGTCAGATTTCTGTCGCCCAAGTTTGGCAGACAAATTAAAAGTATTTGTAGGGCTCCTGTCGCCCAAGTTTTGCAGAAAAATGAAAAAAATGTGTCAGATTTTTTCCGCCCAAGTTTGGCAGACAAATGAAAAGTGTTTGTAGGGCTCCTGTCCCCCAAGTTTGGCTGAAACATGAAAAAAATTTGTCAGATTTTTTTCGCCCAAGTTTGGCAGACAAATGAAAAGTGTTTGTAGGGCTCCTGTCCCCCAAGTTTGGCTGGAACATGAAAAAAATTTGTCAGATTTCTGTCGCCCAAGTTTGGCAGACAAATTTAAAGTATTTGTAGGGCTCCTGTCGCCCAAGTTTGAAAGAAAAATGAAAAAAATGTGTCAGATTTCTGTCGCCCAAGTTTGGCAGACAAATTAAAAGTGTTTGTAGGGCTCCTGTCGCCAAGTTTGGCAGAAAAATGAAAAAAATGTGCCAGATTTCTGTCGCCCAAGTTTGGCAGACAAATTTAAAGTATTTGTAGGGCTCCTGTCGCCCAAGTTTGGCAGAAAAATGAAAAAAATGTGTCAGATTTCTGTCGCCCAAGTTTGGCAGACAAATTAAAAGTGTTTGTAGGGCTCATGTCGCCCAAGTTTGGAAGAAAAATGAAAAAAATGTGTCAGATTTCTGTCGCCCAAGTTTGGCAGACAAATTAAAAGTATTTGTAGGGCTCCTGTCGCCAAGTTTGGCAGAAAAATGAAAAAAATGTGCCAGATTTCTGTCGCCCAAGTTTGGCAGACAAATTTAAAGTATTTGTAGGGCTCCTGTCGCCCAAGTTTGGAAGAAAAATGAAAAAAATGTGTCAGATTTCTGTCGCCCAAGTTTGGCAGACAAATTAAAAGTATTTGTAGGGCTCCTGTCGCCCAAGTTTGGCAGAAAAATGAAAAAAATGTGTCAGATTTCTGTCGCCCAAGTTTGGCAGACAAATTAAAAGTGTTTGTAGGGCTCCTGTCGCCCAAGTTTGGCAGAAAAATGACAAAAATGTGTCAGATTTATGTCGCCCAAGTTTGGCAGACAAATTAAAAGTATTTGTGGGGCTCCTGTCGCCCAAGTTTGGCAGAAAAATGAAAAAAATGTGTCAGATTTCTGTCGCCCAAGTTTGGCAGAAAAATGACAAAAATGTGTCAGATTTATGTCGCCCAAGTTTGGCAGACAAATTAAAAGTATTTGTGGGGCTCCTGTCGCCCAAGTTTGGCAGAAAAATGACAAAAATGTGTCAGATTTATGTCGCCCAAGTTTGGCAGACAAATTAAAAGTATTTGTGGGGCTCCTGTCGCCCAAGTTTGGCAGAAAAATGAAAAAAATGTGCCAGATTTCTGTCGCCCAAGTTTGGCAGACAAATTTAAAGTATTTGTAGGGCTCCTGTCGCCCAAGTTTGGAAGAAAAATGAAAAAAATGTGTCAGATTTCTGTCGCCAAGTTTGGCAGACAAATTAAAAGTATTTGTAGGGCTCCTGTCACCCAAGTTTGGCAGAAAAATGAAAAAAATGTGTCAGATTTCTGTCGCCCAAGTTTGGCAGACAAATTAAAAGTGTTTCTAGGGCTCCTATCGCCCAAGTTTGGCAGAAAAATGAAAAAAATGTGCCAGATTTCTGTCGCCCAAGTTTGGCAGACAAATTAAAAGTATTTGTTGGGCTCCTGTCGCCCAAGTTTGGCAGAAAAATGACAAAAATGTGTCAGATTTCTGTCGCCCAAGTTTGGCAGACAAATTAAAAGTATTTGTAGGGCTCCTGTCGCCCAAGTTTGGCAGAAAAATGAAAAAAATGTGTCAGATTTCTGTCGCCCAAGTTTGGCAGACAAATTAAAAGTGTTTGTAGGGCTCCTGTCGCCCAAGTTCGGAAGAAAAATGAAAAAAATGTGTCAGATTTCTGTCGCCCTAGTTTGGCGGACAAATTAAAAGTATTTGTAGGGCTCCTGTCGTCCAAGTTTGGCAGAAAAATAACAAAAATGTGTCAGATTTCTGTCGCCCAAGTTTGGCAGACAAATTAAAAGTATTTGAAAGGCTCCTGTCGCCCAAGTTTGGCAGAAAAATGAAAAAAATGTGTCAGATTTCTGTCGCCCAAGTTTGGCAGACAAATTAAAAGTATTTGTAGGGCTCCTGTCGCCCAAGTTTGGCAGAAAAATGAAAAAAATGTGTCAGATTTCTGTCGCCCAAGTTTGGCAGACAAATTAAAAGTGTTTGTAGGGCTCCTGTCGCCCAAGTTTGGAAGAAAAATGAAAAAAATGTGTCAGATTTCTGTCGCCCAAGTTTGGCAGACAAATTAAAAGTATTTGTAGGGCTCCTGTCGCCAAGTTTGGCAGAAAAATGAAAAAAATGTGCCAGATTTCTGTCGCCCAAGTTTGGCAGACAAATTTAAAGTATTTGTAGGGCTCCTGTCGCCCAAGTTTGGAAAAAAAATGAAAAAAATGTGTCAGATTTCTGTCGCCCAAGTTTGGCAGACAAATTAAAAGTATTTGTAGGGCTCCTGTCGCCCAAGTTTGGAAGAAAAATGAAAAAAATGTGTCAGATTTCTGTCGCCCAAGTTTGGCAGACAAATTAAAAGTGTTTGTAGGGCTCCTGTCGCCCAAGTTTGGAAGAAAAATGACAAAAATGTGTCAGATTTATGTCGCCCAAGTTTGGCAGACAAATTTAAAAGTATTTGTGGGGCTCCTGTCGCCCAAGTTTGGCAGAAAAATGAAAAAAATGTGTCAGATTTCTGTCGCCCAAGTTTGGCAGACAAATTTAAAGTGTTTGTAGGGCTCCTGTCGCCCAAGTTTGGCAGAAAAATGAAAAAAATGTGTCAGATTTCTGTCTCCCAAGTTTGACAGACAAATTAAAAGTATTTGTAGGGCTCCTGTCGCACAAGTTTGGCAGAAAAATGAAAAAAATGTGTCAGATTTCTGTCGCCCAAGTTTGGCAGACAAATTAAAAGTATTTGTAGGGCTCCTGTCGCCCAAGTTTGGCAGACATATTTAAAGTGTTTGTAGGGCTCCTGTCGCCAAGTTTGGAAGAAAAATGAAAAAAATGTGTCAGATTTCTGTCGCCCAAGTTTGGCAGACAAATTAAAAGTATTTGTAGGGCTCCTATCGCCCAAGTTTGGCAGAAAAATGAAAAAAATGTGCCAGATTTCTGTCGCCCATGTTTGGCAGACAAATTAAAAGTATTTGTAGGGCTCCTGTCGCCCAAGTTTGGCAGACATATTAAAAGTGTTTGTAGGGCTCCTGTCGCCAAGTTTGGAAGAAAAATGAAAAAAATGTGTCAGATTTCTGTCGCCCAAGTTTGGCAGACAAATTAAAAGTATTTTTAGGGCTCCTATCGCCCAAGTTTGGCAGAAAAATGAAAAAAATGTGCCAGATTTCTGTCGCCCAAGTTTGGCAGACAAATTAAAAGTATTTGTTGGGCTCCTGTCGCCCAAGTTTGGCAGAAAAATGACAAAAATGTGTCAGATTTCTGTCGCCCAAGTTTGGCAGAAAAATGAAAAAAATGTGTCAGATTTTTTTCGCCCAAGTTTGGCAGACAAATTAAAAGTGTTTGTAGGGCTCCTGTCGCCCAAGTTTGGAAGAAAAATGAGAAAAATGTGTCAGATTTCTGTCGCCCAAGTTTGGCAGACAAATTAAAAGTATTTGTAGGGCTCCTGTCGCCCAAGTTTGGCAGAAAAATGAAAAAAATGTGTCAGATTTCTGTCGCCCAAGTTTGGCAGACAAATTAAAAGTGTTTGTAGGGCTCCTGTCGCCCAAGTTTGGAAGAAAAATGAAAAAAATGTGTCAGATTTCTGTCGCCCAAGTTTGGCAGACAAATTAAAAGTATTTGTAGGGCTCCTGTCGCCCAAGTTTGGCAGAAAAATGAAAAAAATGTGTCAGATTTCTGTCGCCCAAGTTTGGCAGACAAATTAAAAGTGTTTGTAGGGCTCCTGTCGCCCAAGTTTGGAAGAAAAATGAAAAAAATGTGTCAGATTTCTGTCGCCCAAGTTTGGCAGACAAATTAAAAGTATTTGTAGGGCTCCTGTCGCCAAGTTTGGCAGAAAAATGAAAAAAATGTGCCAGATTTCTGTCGCCCAAGTTTGGCAGACAAGTTTAAAGTATTTGTAGGGCTCCTGTCGCCCAAGTTTGGCAGAAAAATGAAAAAAATGTGTCAGATTTCTGTCGCCCAAGTTTGGCAGACAAATTAAAAGTATTTGTAGGGCTCCTGTCGCCCAAGTTTGGCAGAAAAATGAAAAAAATGTGTCAGATTTCTGTCGCCCAAGTTTGGCAGACAAATTAAAAGTGTTTGTAGGGCTCCTGTCGCCCAAGTTTGGAAGAAAAATGACAAAAATGTGTCAGATTTATGTCGCCCAAGTTTGGCAGACAAATTAAAAGTATTTGTGGGGCTCCTGTCGCCCAAGTTTGGCAGAAAAATGAAAAAAATGTGTCAGATTTCTGTCGCCCAAGTTTGGCAGACAAATTTAAAGTGTTTGTAGGGCTCCTGTCGCCCAAGTTTGGCAGAAAAATGATAAAAATGTGTCAGATTTATGTCGCCCAAGTTTGGCAGACAAATTAAAAGTATTTGTGGGGCTCCTGTCGCCCAAGTTTGGCAGAAAAATGACAAAAATGTGTCAGATTTCTGTCGCCCAAGTTTGGCAGAAAAATGAAAAAAATGTGTCAGATTTTTTTCGCCCAAGTTTGGCAGACAAATTAAAAGTGTTTGTAGGGCTCCTGTCGCCCAAGTTTGGAAGAAAAATGAAAAAAATGTGTCAGATTTCTGTCGCCCAAGTTTGGCAGACAAATTAAAAGTGTTTGTAGGGTTCCTGTCGCCCAAGTTTGGAAGAAAAATGAAAAAAATGTGTCAGATTTCTGTCGCCCAAGTTTGGCAGACAAATTAAAAGTATTTGCAGGGCTCCTGTCGCCCAAGTTTGGCAGAAAAATGAAAAAAATGTGTCAGATTTCTGTCGCCCAAGTTTGGCAGACAAATTAAAAGTGTTTGTAGGGCTCCTGTCGCCCAAGTTTGGAAGAAAAATGAAAAAAATGTGTCAGATTTCTGTCGCCCAAGTTTGGCAGACAAATTAAAAGTATTTGTAGGGCTCCTGTCGCCCAAGTTTGGCAGAAAAATGAAAAAAATGTGTCAGATTTCTGTCGCCCAAGTTTGGCAGACAAATTAAAAGTGTTTGTAGGGCTCCTGTCGCCCAAGTTTGGAAGAAAAATGAAAAAAATGTGTCAGATTTCTGTCGCCCAAGTTTGGCAGACAAATTAAAAGTATTTGTAGGGCTCCTGTCGCCAAGTTTGGCAGAAAAATGAAAAAAATGTGCCAGATTTCTGTCGCCCAAGTTTGGCAGACAAATTTAAAGTATTTGTAGGGCTCCTGTCGCCCAAGTTTGGCAGAAAAATGAAAAAAATGTGTCAGATTTCTGTCGCCCAAGTTTGGCAGACAAATTAAAAGTGTTTGTAGGGCTCCTGTCGCCCAAGTTTGGAAGAAAAATGAAAAAAATGTGTCAGATTTCTGTCGCCCAAGTTTGGCAGACAAATTAAAAGTATTTGTAGGGCTCCTGTCGCCAAGTTTGGCAGAAAAATGAAAAAAATGTGCCAGATTTCTGTCGCCCAAGTTTGGCAGACAAATTTAAAGTATTTGTAGGGCTCCTGTCGCCCAAGTTTGGAAGAAAAATGAAAAAAATGTGTCAGATTTCTGTCGCCCAAGTTTGGCAGACAAATTAAAAGTATTTGTAGGGCTCCTGTCGCCCAAGTTTGGCAGAAAAATGAAAAAAATGTGTCAGATTTCTGTCGCCCAAGTTTGGCAGACAAATTAAAAGTGTTTGTAGGGCTCCTGTCGCCCAAGTTTGGCAGAAAAATGACAAAAATGTGTCAGATTTATGTCGCCCAAGTTTGGCAGACAAATTAAAAGTATTTGTGGGGCTCCTGTCGCCCAAGTTTGGCAGAAAAATGAAAAAAATGTGTCAGATTTCTGTCGCCCAAGTTTGGCAGACAAATTTAAAGTGTTTGTAGGGCTCCTGTCGCCCAAGTTTGGCAGAAAAATGACAAAAATGTGTCAGATTTATGTCGCCCAAGTTTGGCAGACAAATTAAAAGTATTTGTGGGGCTCCTGTCGCCCAAGTTTGGCAGAAAAATGACAAAAATGTGTCAGATTTATGTCGCCCAAGTTTGGCAGACAAATTAAAAGTATTTGTGGGGCTCCTGTCGCCCAAGTTTGGCAGAAAAATGAAAAAAATGTGCCAGATTTCTGTCGCCCAAGTTTGGCAGACAAATTTAAAGTATTTGTAGGGCTCCTGTCGCCCAAGTTTGGAAGAAAAATGAAAAAAATGTGTCAGATTTCTGTCGCCCAAGTTTGGCAGACAAATTAAAAGTATTTGTAGGGCTCCTGTCACCCAAGTTTGGCAGAAAAATGAAAAAAATGTGTCAGATTTCTGTCGCCCAAGTTTGGCAGACAAATTAAAAGTGTTTCTAGGGCTCCTATCGCCCAAGTTTGGCAGAAAAATGAAAAAAATGTGCCAGATTTCTGTCGCCCAAGTTTGGCAGACAAATTAAATGTATTTGTTGGGCTCCTGTCGCCCAAGTTTGGCAGAAAAATGACAAAAATGTGTCAGATTTCTGTCGCCCAAGTTTGGCAGACAAATTAAAAGTATTTGTAGGGCTCCTGTCGCCCAAGTTTGGCAGAAAAATGAAAAAAATGTGTCAGATTTCTGTCGCCCAAGTTTGGCAGACAAATTAAAAGTGTTTGTAGGGCTCCTGTCGCCCAAGTTCGGAAGAAAAATGAAAAAAATGTGTCAGATTTCTGTGGCCCTAGTTTGGCGGACAAATTAAAAGTATTTGTAGGGCTCCTGTTGTCCAAGTTTGGCAGAAAAATAACAAAAATGTGTCAGATTTCTGTCGCCCAAGTTTGGCAGACAAATTAAAAGTATTTGAAAGGCTCCTATCGCCCAAGTTTGGCAGAAAAATGAAAAAAATGTGTCAGATTTCTGTCGCCCAAGTTTGGCAGACAAATTAAAAGTATTTGTAGGGCTCCTGTCGCCCAAGTTTGGCAGAAAAATGAAAAAAATGTGTCAGATTTCTGTCGCCCAAGTTTGGCAGACAAATTAAAAGTGTTTGTAGGGCTCCTGTCGCCCAAGTTTGGAAGAAAAATGAAAAAAATGTGTCAGATTTCTGTCGCCCAAGTTTGGCAGACAAATTAAAAGTATTTGTAGGGCTCCTGTCGCCAAGTTTGGCAGAAAAATGAAAAAAATGTGCCAGATTTCTGTCGCCCAAGTTTGGCAGACAAATTTAAAGTATTTGTAGGGCTCCTGTCGCCCAAGTTTGGAAAAAAAATGAAAAAAATGTGTCAGATTTCTGTCGCCCAAGTTTGGCAGACAAATTAAAAGTATTTGTAGGGCTCCTGTCGCCCAAGTTTGGAAGAAAAATGAAAAAAATGTGTCAGATTTCTGTCGCCCAAGTTTGGCAGACAAATTAAAAGTGTTTGTAGGGCTCCTGTCGCCCAAGTTTGGAAGAAAAATGACAAAAATGTGTCAGATTTATGTCGCCCAAGTTTGGCAGACAAATTAAAAGTATTTGTGGGGCTCCTGTCGCCCAAGTTTGGCAGAAAAATGAAAAAAATGTGTCAGATTTCTGTCGCCCAAGTTTGGCAGACAAATTTAAAGTGTTTGTAGGGCTCCTGTCGCCCAAGTTTGGCAGAAAAATGAAAAAAATGTGTCAGATTTCTGTCTCCCAAGTTTGACAGACAAATTAAAAGTATTTGTAGGGCTCCTGTCGCACAAGTTTGGCAGAAAAATGAAAAAAATGTGTCAGATTTCTGTCGCCCAAGTTTGGCAGACAAATTAAAAGTATTTGTAGGGCTCCTGTCGCCCAAGTTTGGCAGACATATTTAAAGTGTTTGTAGGGCTCCTGTCGCCAAGTTTGGAAGAAAAATGAAAAAAATGTGTCAGATTTCTGTCGCCCAAGTTTGGCAGACAAATTAAAAGTATTTGTAGGGCTCCTATCGCCCAAGTTTGGCAGAAAAATGAAAAAAATGTGCCAGATTTCTGTCGCCCATGTTTGGCAGACAAATTAAAAGTATTTGTAGGGCTCCTGTCGCCCAAGTTTGGCAGACATATTAAAAGTGTTTGTAGGGCTCCTGTCGCCAAGTTTGGAAGAAAAATGAAAAAAATGTGTCAGATTTCTGTCGCCCAAGTTTGGCAGACAAATTAAAAGTATTTTTAGGGCTCCTATCGCCCAAGTTTGGCAGAAAAATGAAAAAAATGTGCCAGATTTCTGTCGCCCAAGTTTGGCAGACAAATTAAAAGTATTTGTTGGGCTCCTGTCGCCCAAGTTTGGCAGAAAAATGACAAAAATGTGTCAGATTTCTGTCGCCCAAGTTTGGCAGAAAAATGAAAAAAATGTGTCAGATTTTTTTCGCCCAAGTTTGGCAGACAAATTAAAAGTGTTTGTAGGGCTCCTGTCGCCCAAGTTTGGAAGAAAAATGAGAAAAATGTGTCAGATTTCTGTCGCCCAAGTTTGGCAGACAAATTAAAAGTATTTGTAGGGCTCCTGTCGCCCAAGTTTGGCAGAAAAATGAAAAAAATGTGTCAGATTTCTGTCGCCCAAGTTTGGCAGACAAATTAAAAGTGTTTGTAGGGCTCCTGTCGCCCAAGTTTGGAAGAAAAATGAAAAAAATGTGTCAGATTTCTGTCGCCCAAGTTTGGCAGACAAATTAAAAGTATTTGTAGGGCTCCTGTCGCCCAAGTTTGGCAGAAAAATGAAAAAAATGTGTCAGATTTCTGTCGCCCAAGTTTGGCAGACAAATTAAAAGTGTTTGTAGGGCTCCTGTCGCCCAAGTTTGGAAGAAAAATGAAAAAAATGTGTCAGATTTCTGTCGCCCAAGTTTGGCAGACAAATTAAAAGTATTTGTAGGGCTCCTGTCGCCAAGTTTGGCAGAAAAATGAAAAAAATGTGCCAGATTTCTGTCGCCCAAGTTTGGCAGACAAATTTAAAGTATTTGTAGGGCTCCTGTCGCCCAAGTTTGGAAGAAAAATGAAAAAAATGTGTCAGATTTCTGTCGCCCAAGTTTGGCAGACAAATTAAAAGTATTTGTAGGGCTCCTGTCGCCCAAGTTTGGCAGAAAAATGAAAAAAATGTGTCAGATTTCTGTCGCCCAAGTTTGGAAGAAAAATGACAAAAATGTGTCAGATTTATGTCGCCCAAGTTTGGCAGACAAATTAAAAGTATTTGTGGGGCTCCTGTCGCCCAAGTTTGGCAGAAAAATGAAAAAAATGTGTCAGATTTCTGTCGCCCAAGTTTGGCAGACAAATTTAAAGTGTTTGTAGGGCTCCTGTCGCCCAAGTTTGGCAGAAAAATGACAAAAATGTGTCAGATTTATGTCGCCCAAGTTTGGCAGACAAATTAAAAGTATTTGTGGGGCTCCTGTCGCCCAAGTTTGGCAGAAAAATGACAAAAATGTGTCAGATTTCTGTCGCCCAAGTTTGGCAGAAAAATGAAAAAAATGTGTCAGATTTTTTTCGCCCAAGTTTGGCAGACAAATTAAAAGTGTTTGTAGGGCTCCTGTCGCCCAAGTTTGGAAGAAAAATGAAAAAAATGTGTCAGATTTCTGTCGCCCAAGTTTGGCAGACAAATTAAAAGTGTTTGTAGGGTTCCTGTCGCCCAAGTTTGGAAGAAAAATGAAAAAAATGTGTCAGATTTCTGTCGCCCAAGTTTGGCAGACAAATTAAAAGTATTTGCAGGGCTCCTGTCGCCCAAGTTTGGCAGAAAAATGAAAAAAATGTGTCAGATTTCTGTCGCCCAAGTTTGGCAGACAAATTAAAAGTATTTGTAGGGCTCCTGTCGCCAAGTTTGGCAGAAAAATGAAAAAAATGTGCCAGATTTCTGTCGCCCAAGTTTGGCAGACAAATTTAAAGTATTTGTAGGGCTCCTGTCGCCCAAGTTTGGAAGAAAAATGAAAAAAATGTGTCAGATTTCTGTCGCCCAAGTTTGGCAGACAAATTAAAAGTATTTGTAGGGCTCCTGTCGCCCAAGTTTGGCAGAAAAATGAAAAAAATGTGTCAGATTTTTTTCGCCCAAGTTTGGCAGACAAATTAAAAGTGTTTGTAGGGCTCCTGTCGCCCAAGTTTGGAAGAAAAATGAAAAAAATGTGTCAGATTTCTGTCGCCCAAGTTTGGCAGACAAATTAAAAGTGTTTGTAGGGTTCCTGTCGCCCAAGTTTGGAAGAAAAATGAAAAAAATGTGTCAGATTTCTGTCGCCCAAGTTTGGCAGACAAATTAAAAGTATTTGCAGGGCTCCTGTCGCCCAAGTTTGGCAGAAAAATGAAAAAAATGTGTCAGATTTCTGTCGCCCAAGTTTGGCAGACAAATTAAAAGTGTTTGTAGGGCTCCTGTCGCCCAAGTTTGGAAGAAAAATGAAAAAAATGTGTCAGATTTCTGTCGCCCAAGTTTGGCAGACAAATTAAAAGTATTTGTAGGGCTCCTGTCGCCCAAGTTTGGCAGAAAAATGAAAAAAATGTGTCAGATTTCTGTCGCCCAAGTTTGGCAGACAAATTTAAAGTATTTGTAGGGCTCCTGTCGCCCAAGTTTGGAAGAAAAATGAAAAAAATGTGTCAGATTTCTGTCGCCCAAGTTTGGCAGACAAATTAAAAGTATTTGTAGGGCTCCTGTCGCCCAAGTTTGGCAGAAAAATGAAAAAAATGTGTCAGATTTCTGTCGCCCAAGTTTGGCAGACAAATTAAAAGTGTTTGTAGGGCTCCTGTCGCCCAAGTTTGGAAGAAAAATGACAAAAATGTGTCAGATTTATGTCGCCCAAGTTTGGCAGACAAATTAAAAGTATTTGTGGGGCTCCTGTCGCCCAAGTTTGGCAGAAAAATGAAAAAAATGTGTCAGATTTCTGTCGCCCAAGTTTGGCAGACAAATTTAAAGTGTTTGTAGGGCTCCTGTCGCCCAAGTTTGGCAGAAAAATGACAAAAATGTGTCAGATTTATGTCGCCCAAGTTTGGCAGACAAATTAAAAGTATTTGTGGGGCTCCTGTCGCCCAAGTTTGGCAGAAAAATGACAAAAATGTGTCAGATTTCTGTCGCCCAAGTTTGGCAGAAAAATGAAAAAAATGTGTCAGATTTTTTTCGCCCAAGTTTGGCAGACAAATTAAAAGTGTTTGTAGGGCTCCTGTCGCCCAAGTTTGGAAGAAAAATGAAAAAAATGTGTCAGATTTCTGTCGCCCAAGTTTGGCAGACAAATTAAAAGTGTTTGTAGGGTTCCTGTCGCCCAAGTTTGGAAGAAAAATGAAAAAAATGTGTCAGATTTCTGTCGCCCAAGTTTGGCAGACAAATTAAAAGTATTTGCAGGGCTCCTGTCGCCCAAGTTTGGCAGAAAAATGAAAAAAATGTGTCAGATTTCTGTCGCCCAAGTTTGGCAGACAAATTAAAAGTGTTTGTAGGGCTCCTGTCGCCCAAGTTTGGAAGAAAAATGAAAAAAATGTGTCAGATTTCTGTCGCCCAAGTTTGGCAGACAAATTAAAAGTATTTGTAGGGCTCCTGTCGCCCAAGTTTGGCAGAAAAATGAAAAAAATGTGTCAGATTTCTGTCGCCCAAGTTTGGCAGACAAATTAAAAGTGTTTGTAGGGCTCCTGTCGCCCAAGTTTGGAAGAAAAATGAAAAAAATGTGTCAGATTTCTGTCGCCCAAGTTTGGCAGACAAATTAAAAGTATTTGTAGGGCTCCTGTCGCCAAGTTTGGCAGAAAAATGAAAAAAATGTGCCAGATTTCTGTCGCCCAAGTTTGGCAGACAAATTTAAAGTATTTGTAGGGCTCCTGTCGCCCAAGTTTGGAAGAAAAATGAAAAAAATGTGTCAGATTTCTGTCGCCCAAGTTTGGCAGACAAATTAAAAGTATTTGTAGGGCTCCTGTCGCCCAAGTTTGGCAGAAAAATGAAAAAAATGTGTCAGATTTCTGTCGCCCAAGTTTGGCAGACAAATTAAAAGTGTTTGTAGGGCTCCTGTCGCCCAAGTTTGGAAGAAAAATGACAAAAATGTGTCAGATTTATGTCGCCCAAGTTTGGCAGACAAATTAAAAGTATTTGTGGGGCTCCTGTCGCCCAAGTTTGGCAGAAAAATGAAAAAAATGTGTCAGATTTCTGTCGCCCAAGTTTGGCAGACAAATTTAAAGTGTTTGTAGGGCTCCTGTCGCCCAAGTTTGGCAGAAAAATGACAAAAATGTGTCAGATTTATGTCGCCCAAGTTTGGCAGACAAATTAAAAGTATTTGTGGGGCTCCTGTCGCCCAAGTTTGGCAGAAAAATGACAAAAATGTGTCAGATTTATGTCGCCCAAGTTTGGCAGACAAATTAAAAGTATTTGTGGGGCTCCTGTCGCCCAAGTTTGGCAGAAAAATGAAAAAAATGTGCCAGATTTCTGTCGCCCAAGTTTGGCAGACAAATTTAAAGTATTTGTAGGGCTCCTGTCGCCCAAGTTTGGAAGAAAAATGAAAAAAATGTGTCAGATTTCTGTCGCCCAAGTTTGGCAGACAAATTAAAAGTATTTGTAGGGCTCCCGTCGCCCAAGTTTGGCAGAAAAATGAAAAAAATGTGTCAGATTTCTGTCGCCCAAGTTTGGCAGACAAATTAAAAGTGTTTCTAGGGCTCCTATCGCCCAAGTTTGGCAGAAAAATGAAAAAAATGTGCCAGATTTCTGTCGCCCAAGTTTGGCAGACAAATTAAAAGTATTTGTTGGGCTCCTGTCGCCCAAGTTTGGCAGAAAAATGACAAAAATGTGTCAGATTTCTGTCGCCCAAGTTTGGCAGACAAATTAAAAGTATTTGTAGGGCTCCCGTCGCCCAAGTTTGGCAGAAAAATGAAAAAAATGTGTCAGATTTCTGTCGCCCAAGTTTGGCAGACAAATTAAAAGTGTTTCTAGGGCTCCTATCGCCCAAGTTTGGCAGAAAAATGAAAAAAATGTGTCAGATTTCTGTCGCCCAAGTTTGGCAGACAAATTGAAAGTGTTTGTAGGGCTCCTGTCGCCCAAGTTCGGAAGAAAAATGAAAAAAATGTGTCAGATTTCTGTCGCCCTAGTTTGGCGGACAAATTTAAAGTGTTTGTAGGGCTCCTGTCGCCCAAGTTTGGCAGAAAAATGACAAAAATGTGTCAGATTTATGTCGCCCAAGTTTGGCAGACAAATTAAAAGTATTTGTGGGGCTCCTGTCGCCCAAGTTTGGCAGAAAAATGACAAAAATGTGTCAGATTTATGTCGCCCAAGTTTGGCAGACAAATTAAAAGTATTTGTGGGGCTCCTGTCGCCCAAGTTTGGCAGAAAAATGAAAAAAATGTGCCAGATTTCTGTCGCCCAAGTTTGGCAGACAAATTTAAAGTATTTGTAGGGCTCCTGTCGCCCAAGTTTGGAAGAAAAATGAAAAAAATGTGTCAGATTTCTGTCGCCCAAGTTTGGCAGACAAATTAAAAGTATTTGTAGGGCTCCCGTCGCCCAAGTTTGGCAGAAAAATGAAAAAAATGTGTCAGATTTCTGTCGCCCAAGTTTGGCAGACAAATTAAAAGTGTTTCTAGGGCTCCTATCGCCCAAGTTTGGCAGAAAAATGAAAAAAATGTGCCAGATTTCTGTCGCCCAAGTTTGGCAGACAAATTAAAAGTATTTGTTGGGCTCCTGTCGCCCAAGTTTGGCAGAAAAATGACAAAAATGTGTCAGATTTCTGTCGCCCAAGTTTGGCAGACAAATTAAAAGTATTTGTAGGGCTCCTGTCGCCCAAGTTTGGCAGAAAAATGAAAAAAATGTGTCAGATTTCTGTCGCCCAAGTTTGGCAGACAAATTAAAAGTGTTTGTAGGGCTCCTGTCGCCCAAGTTCGGAAGAAAAATGAAAAAAATGTGTCAGATTTCTGTCGCCCTAGTTTGGCGGACAAATTAAAAGTATTTGTAGGGCTCCTGTCGTCCAAGTTTGGCAGAAAAATAACAAAAATGTGTCAGATTTCTGTGGCCCAAGTTTGGCAGACAAATTAAAAGTATTTGAAAGGCTCCTGTCGCCCAAGTTTGGCAGAAAAATGAAAAAAATGTGTCAGATTTCTGTCGCCCAAGTTTGGCAGACAAATTAAAAGTATTTGTAGGGCTCCTGTCGCCCAAGTTTGGCAGAAAAATGAAAAAAATGTGTCAGATTTCTGTCGCCCAAGTTTGGCAGACAAATTAAAAGTGTTTGTAGGGCTCCTGTCGCCCAAGTTTGGAAGAAAAATGAAAAAAATGTGTCAGATTTCTGTCGCCCAAGTTTGGCAGACAAATTAAAAGTATTTGTAGGGCTCCTGTCGCCAAGTTTGGCAGAAAAATGAAAAAAATGTGCCAGATTTCTGTCGCCCAAGTTTGGCAGACAAATTTAAAGTATTTGTAGGGCTCCTGTCGCCCAAGTTTGGAAAAAAAATGAAAAAAATGTGTCAGATTTCTGTCGCCCAAGTTTGGCAGACAAATTAAAAGTATTTGTAGGGCTCCTGTCGCCCAAGTTTGGAAGAAAAATGAAAAAAATGTGTCAGATTTCTGTCGCCCAAGTTTGGCAGACAAATTAAAAGTGTTTGTAGGGCTCCTGTCGCCCAAGTTTGGAAGAAAAATGACAAAAATGTGTCAGATTTATGTCGCCCAAGTTTGGCAGACAAATTTAAAGTGTTTGTAGGGCTCCTGTCGCCCAAGTTTGGCAGAAAAATGACAAAAATGTGTCAGATTTATGTCGCCCAAGTTTGGCAGACAAATTAAAAGTATTTGTGGGGCTCCTGTCGCCCAAGTTTGGCAGAAAAATGACAAAAATGTGTCAGATTTATGTCGCCCAAGTTTGGCAGACAAATTAAAAGTATTTGTGGGGCTCCTGTCGCCCAAGTTTGGCAGAAAAATGAAAAAAATGTGCCAGATTTCTGTCGCCCAAGTTTGGCAGACAAATTTAAAGTATTTGTAGGGCTCCTGTCGCCCAAGTTTGGAAGAAAAATGAAAAAAATGTGTCAGATTTCTGTCGCCCAAGTTTGGCAGACAAATTAAAAGTATTTGTAGGGCTCCCGTCGCCTAAGTTTGGCAGAAAAATGAAAAAAATGTGTCAGATTTCTGTCGCCCAAGTTTGGCAGACAAATTAAAAGTGTTTCTAGGGCTCCTATCGCCCAAGTTTGGCAGAAAAATGAAAAAAATGTGCCAGATTTCTGTCGCCCAAGTTTGGCAGACAAATTAAAAGTATTTGTTGGGCTCCTGTCGCCCAAGTTTGGCAGAAAAATGACAAAAATGTGTCAGATTTCTGTCGCCCAAGTTTGGCAGACAAATTAAAAGTATTTGTAGGGCTCCCGTCGCCCAAGTTTGGCAGAAAAATGAAAAAAATGTGTCAGATTTCTGTCGCCCAAGTTTGGCAGACAAATTAAAAGTGTTTCTAGGGCTCCTATCGCCCAAGTTTGGCAGAAAAATGAAAAAAATGTGTCAGATTTCTGTCGCCCAAGTTTGGCAGACAAATTAAAAGTGTTTGTAGGGCTCCTGTCGCCCAAGTTCGGAAGAAAAATGAAAAAAATGTGTCAGATTTCTGTCGCCCTAGTTTGGCGGACAAATTTAAAGTGTTTGTAGGGCTCCTGTCGCCCAAGTTTGGCAGAAAAATGACAAAAATGTGTCAGATTTATGTCGCCCAAGTTTGGCAGACAAATTAAAAGTATTTGTGGGGCTCCTGTCGCCAAAGTTTGGCAGAAAAATGACAAAAATGTGTCAGATTTATGTCGCCCAAGTTTGGCAGACAAATTAAAAGTATTTGTGGGGCTCCTGTCGCCCAAGTTTGGCAGAAAAATGAAAAAAATGTGCCAGATTTCTGTCGCCCAAGTTTGGCAGACAAATTTAAAGTATTTGTAGGGCTCCTGTCGCCCAAGTTTGGAAGAAAAATGAAAAAAATGTGTCAGATTTCTGTCGCCCAAGTTTGGCAGACAAATTAAAAGTATTTGTAGGGCTCCCGTCGCTCAAGTTTGGCAGAAAAATGAAAAAAATGTGTCAGATTTCTGTCGCCCAAGTTTGGCAGACAAATTAAAAGTGTTTCTAGGGCTCCTATCGCCCAAGTTTGGCAGAAAAATGAAAAAAATGTGCCAGATTTCTGTCGCCCAAGTTTGGCAGACAAATTAAAAGTATTTATTGGGCTCCTGTCGCCCAAGTTTGGCAGAAAAATGACAAAAATGTGTCAGATTTCTGTCGCCCAAGTTTGGCAGACAAATTAAAAGTATTTGTAGGGCTCCTGTCGCCCAAGTTCGGAAGAAAAATGAAAAAAATGTGTCAGATTTCTGTCGCCCTAGTTTGGCGGACAAATTAAAAGTATTTGTAGGGCTCCTGTCGTCCAAGTTTGGCAGAAAAATAACAAAAATGTGTCAGATTTCTGTGGCCCAAGTTTGGCAGACAAATTAAAAGTATTTGAAAGGCTCCTGTCGCCCAAGTTTGGCAGAAAAATGAAAAAAATGTGTCAGATTTCTGTCGCCCAAGTTTGGCAGACAAATTAAAAGTATTTGTAGGGCTCCTGTCGCCCAAGTTTGGCAGAAAAATGAAAAAAATGTGTCAGATTTCTGTCGCCCAAGTTTGGCAGACAAATTAAAAGTGTTTGTAGGGCTCCTGTCGCCCAAGTTTGGAAGAAAAATGAAAAAAATGTGTCAGATTTCTGTCGCCCAAGTTTGGCAGACAAATTAAAAGTATTTGTAGGGCTCCTGTCGCCAAGTTTGGCAGAAAAATGAAAAAAATGTGCCAGATTTCTGTCGCCCAAGTTTGGCAGACAAATTTAAAGTATTTGTAGGGCTCCTGTCGCCCAAGTTTGGAAAAAAAATGAAAAAAATGTGTCAGATTTCTGTCGCCCAAGTTTGGCAGACAAATTAAAAGTGTTTGTAGGGCTCCTGTCGCCCAAGTTTGGAAGAAAAATGAAAAAAATGTGTCAGATTTCTGTCGCCCAAGTTTGGCAGACAAATTAAAAGTGTTTGTAGGGCTCCTGTCGCCCAAGTTTGGAAGAAAAATGACAAAAATGTGTCAGATTTATGTCGCCCAAATTTGGCAGACAAATTAAAAGTATTTGTGGGGCTCCTGTCGCCCAAGTTTGGCAGAAAAATGAAAAAAATGTGTCAGATTTCTGTCGCCCAAGTTTGGCAGACAAATTTAAAGTGTTTGTAGGGCTCCTGTCGCCCAAGTTTGGCAGAAAAATGAAAAAAATGTGTCAGATTTCTGTCTCCCAAGTTTGACAGACAAATTAAAAGTATTTTTAGGGCTCCTGTCGCACAAGTTTGGCAGAAAAATGAAAAAAATGTGTCAGATTTCTGTCGCCCAAGTTTGGCAGACAAATTTAAAGTGTTTGTAGGGCTCCTGTCGCCCAAGTTTGGCAGAAAAATGACAAAAATGTGTCAGATTTATGTCGCCCAAGTTTGGCAGACAAATTAAAAGTATTTGTGGGGCTCCTGTCGCCCAAGTTTGGCAGAAAAATGACAAAAATGTGTCAGATTTATGTCGCCCAAGTTTGGCAGACAAATTAAAAGTATTTGTGGGGCTCCTGTCGCCCAAGTTTGGCAGAAAAATGAAAAAAATGTGCCAGATTTCTGTCGCCCAAGTTTGGCAGACAAATTTAAAGTATTTGTAGGGCTCCTGTCGCCCAAGTTTGGAAGAAAAATGAAAAAAATGTGTCAGATTTCTGTCGCCCAAGTTTGGCAGACAAATTAAAAGTGTTTTTTAGGCCTCTGTCGCCCATGTTTGGCAGAAAAATGAAAAAAGTGTGCCAGATTTCTGTCGCCCAAGTTTGGCAGACAAATTTAAAGTATTTGTAGGGCTCCTGTCGCCCAAGTTTGGAAGAAAAATGAAAAAAATGTGTCAGATTTCTGTCGCCCAAGTTTGGCAGACAAATTAAAAGTATTTGTAGGGCTCCTGTCGCCCAAGTTTGGCAGAAAAATGAAAAAAATGTGTCAGATTTCTGTCGCCCAAGTTTGGCAAACAAATTAAAAGTGTTTCTAGAGCTCCTATCGCCCAAGTTTGGCAGAAAAATGAAAAAAATGTGCCAGATTTCTGTCGCCCAAGTTTGGCAGACAAATTAAAAGTATTTGTTGGGCTCCTGTCGCCCAAGTTTGGCAGAAAAATGACAAAAATGTGTCAGATTTCTGTCGCCCAAGTTTGGCAGACAAATTAAAAGTATTTGTAGGGCTCCTGTCGTCCAAGTTTGGCAGAAAAATGAAAAAAATGTGTCAGATTTCTGTCGCCCATGTTTGGCAGACAAATTAAAAGTGTTTGTAGGGCTCCTGTCGCCCAAGTTCGGAAGAAAACTGAAGAAAATGTGTCAGATTTCTGTCGCCCAAGTTTGGCGGACAAATTAAAAGTATTTGTAGGGCTCCTGTCGCCCAAGTTTGGCAGAAAAATGAAAAAAATGTGTCAGATTTCTGTCGCCCAAGTTTGGCAGACAAATTAAAAGTGTTTGTAGGGCTCCTGTCGCCCAAGTTTGGAAGAAAAATGAAAAAAATGTGTCAGATTTCTGTCGCCCAAGTTTGGCAGACAAATTAAAAGTATTTGTAGGGCTCCTGTCGCCCAAGTTTGGCAGAAAAATGAAAAAAATGTGTCAGATTTCTGTCGCCCAAGTTTGGCAGACAAATTAAAAGTGTTTGTAGGGCTCCTGTCGCCCAAGTTTGGAAGAAAAATGAAAAAAATGTGTCAGATTTCTGTCGCCCAAGTTTGGCAGACAAATTAAAAGTATTTGTAGGGCTCCTGTCGCCAAGTTTGGCAGAAAAATGAAAAAAATGTGCCAGATTTCTGTCGCCCAAGTTTGGCAGACAAATTTAAAGTATTTGTAGGGCTCCTGTCGCCCAAGTTTGGAAGAAAAATGAAAAAAATGTGTCAGATTTCTGTCGCCCAAGTTTGGCAGACAAATTAAAAGTATTTGTAGGGCTCCTGTCGCCCAAGTTTGGCAGAAAAATGAAAAAAATGTGTCAGATTTCTGTCGCCCAAGTTTGGCAGACAAATTAAAAGTGTTTGTAGGGCTCCTGTCGCCCAAGTTTGGAAGAAAAATGACAAAAATGTGTCAGATTTATGTCGCCCAAGTTTGGCAGACAAATTAAAAGTATTTGTGGGGCTCCTGTCGCCCAAGTTTGGCAGAAAAATGAAAAAAATGTGTCAGATTTCTGTCGCCCAAGTTTGGCAGACAAATTTAAAATGTTTGTAGGGCTCCTGTCGCCCAAGTTTGTCAGAAAAATGAAAAAAATGTGTCAGATTTCTGTCTCCCAAGTTTGACAGACAAATTAAAAGTATTTGTAGGGCTCCTGTCGCACAAGTTTGGCAGAAAAATGAAAAAAATGTGTCAGATTTCTGTCGCCCAAGTTTGGCAGACAAATTAAAAGTATTTGTAGGGCTCCTGTCGCCCAAGTTTGGCAGACATATTTAAAGTGTTTGTAGGGCTCCTGTCGCCAAGTTTGGAAGAAAAATGAAAAAAATGTGTCAGATTTCTGTCGCCCAAGTTTGGCAGACAAATTAAAAGTATTTGTAGGGCTCCTATCGCCCAAGTTTGGCAGAAAAATGAAAAAAATGTGCCAGATTTCTGTCGCCCAAGTTTGGCAGACAAATTAAAAGTATTTGTTGGGCTCCTGTCGCCCAAGTTTGGCAGAAAAATGACAAAAATGTGTCAGATTTCTGTCGCCCAAGTTTGGCAGACAAATTAAAAGTATTTGTAGGGCTCCTGTCGCCCAAGTTTTGCAGAAAAATGAAAAAAATGTGTCAGATTTTTTTCGCCCAAGTTTGGCAGACAAATGAAAAGTGTTTGTAGGGCTCCTGTTCACCAAGTTTGGCTGAAACATGAAAAAAATTTGTCAGATTTTTTTCGCCCAAGTTTGGCAGACAAATGAAAAGTGTTTGTAGGGCTCCTGTCCCCCAAGTTTGGCTGGAACATGAAAAAAATTTGTCAGATTTCTGTCGCCCAAGTTTGGCAGACAAATTTAAAGTATTTGTAGGGCTCCTGTCGCCCAAGTTTGAAAGAAAAATGAAAAAAATGTGTCAGATTTCTGTCGCCCAAGTTTGGCAGACAAATTAAAAGTGTTTGTAGGGCTCCTGTCGCCAAGTTTGGCAGAAAAATGAAAAAAATGTGCCAGATTTCTGTCGCCCAAGTTTGGCAGACAAATTTAAAGTATTTGTAGGGCTCCTGTCGCCCAAGTTTGGCAGAAAAATGAAAAAAATGTGTCAGATTTCTGTCGCCCAAGTTTGGCAGACAAATTAAAAGTGTTTGTAGGGCTCCTGTCGCCCAAGTTTGGAAGAAAAATGAAAAAAATGTGTCAGATTTCTGTCGCCCAAGTTTGGCAGACAAATTAAAAGTATTTGTAGGGCTCCTGTCGCCAAGTTTGGCAGAAAAATGAAAAAAATGTGCCAGATTTCTGTCGCCCAAGTTTGGCAGACAAATTAAAAGTATTTGTGGGGCTCCTGTCGCCCAAGTTTGGCAGAAAAATGAAAAAAATGTGTCAGATTTCTGTCGCCCAAGTTTGGCAGAAAAATGACAAAAATGTGTCAGATTTATGTCGCCCAAGTTTGGCAGACAAATTAAAAGTATTTGTGGGGCTCCTGTCGCCCAAGTTTGGCAGAAAAATGACAAAAATGTGTCAGATTTCTGTCGCCCAAGTTTGGCAGACAAATTAAAAGTGTTTGTAGGGCTCCTGTCGCCCAAGTTTGGCAGAAAAATGACAAAAATGTGTCAGATTTATGTCGCCCAAGTTTGGCAGACAAATTAAAAGTATTTGTGGGGCTCCTGTCGCCCAAGTTTGGCAGAAAAATGAAAAAAATGTGTCAGATTTCTGTCGCCCAAGTTTGGCAGACAAATTAAAAGTGTTTGTAGGGCTCCTGTCGCCCAAGTTTGGCAGAAAAATGACAAAAATGTGTCAGATTTATGTCGCCCAAGTTTGGCAGACAAATTAAAAGTATTTGTGGGGCTCCTGTCGCCCAAGTTTGGCAGAAAAATGAAAAAAATGTGTCAGATTTCTGTCGCCCAAGTTTGGCAGAAAAATGACAAAAATGTGTCAGATTTATGTCGCCCAAGTTTGGCAGACAAATTAAAAGTATTTGTGGGGCTCCTGTCGCCCAAGTTTGGCAGAAAAATGACAAAAATGTGTCAGATTTATGTCGCCCAAGTTTGGCAGACAAATTAAAAGTATTTGTGGGGCTCCTGTCGCCCAAGTTTGGCAGAAAAATGAAAAAAATGTGCCAGATTTCTGTCGCCCAAGTTTGGCAGACAAATTTAAAGTATTTGTAGGGCTCCTGTCGCCCAAGTTTGGAAGAAAAATGAAAAAAATGTGTCAGATTTCTGTCGCCCAAGTTTGGCAGACAAATTAAAAGTATTTGTAGGGCTCCTGTCACCCAAGTTTGGCAGAAAAATGAAAAAAATGTGTCAGATTTCTGTCGCCCAAGTTTGGCAGACAAATTAAAAGTGTTTCTAGGGCTCCTATCGCCCAAGTTTGGCAGAAAAATGAAAAAAATGTGCCAGATTTCTGTCGCCCAAGTTTGGCAGACAAATTAAAAGTATTTGTTGGGCTCCTGTGGCCCAAGTTTGGCAGAAAAATGACAAAAATGTGTCAGATTTCTGTCGCCCAAGTTTGGCAGACAAATTAAAAGTATTTGTAGGGCTCCTGTCGCCCAAGTTTGGCAGAAAAATGAAAAAAATGTGTCAGATTTCTGTCGCCCAAGTTTGGCAGACAAATTAAAAGTGTTTGTAGGGCTCCTGTCGCCCAAGTTCGGAAGAAAAATGAAAAAAATGTGTCAGATTTCTGTCGCCCTAGTTTGGCGGACAAATTAAAAGTATTTGTAGGGCTCCTGTCGTCCAAGTTTGGCAGAAAAATAAAAAAAATGTTTTAGATTTCTGTCGCCCAAGTTTGGCAGACAAATTAAAAGTATTTGAAAGGCTCCTGTCGCCCAAGTTTGGCAGAAAAATGAAAAAAATGTGTCAGATTTCTGTCGCCCAAGTTTGGCAGACAAATTAAAAGTATTTGTAGGGCTCCTGTCGCCCAAGTTTGGCAGAAAAATGAAAAAAATGTGTCAGATTTCTGTCGCCCAAGTTTGGCAGACAAATTAAAAGTGTTTGTAGGGCTCCTGTCGCCCAAGTTTGGAAGAAAAATGAAAAAAATGTGTCAGATTTCTGTCGCCCAAGTTTGGCAGACAAATTAAAAGTATTTGTAGGGCTCCTGTCGCCAAGTTTGGCAGAAAAATGAAAAAAATGTGCCAGATTTCTGTCGCCCAAGTTTGGCAGACAAATTTAAAGTATTTGTAGGGCTCCTGTCGCCCAAGTTTGGAAAAAAAATGAAAAAAATGTGTCAGATTTCTGTCGCCCAAGTTTGGCAGACAAATTAAAAGTATTTGTAGGGCTCCTGTCGCCCAAGTTTGGAAGAAAAATGAAAAAAATGTGTCAGATTTCTGTCGCCCAAGTTTGGCAGACAAATTAAAAGTGTTTGTAGGGCTCCTGTCGCCCAAGTTTGGAAGAAAAATGACAAAAATGTGTCAGATTTATGTCGCCCAAGTTTGGCAGACAAATTAAAAGTATTTGTGGGGCTCCTGTCGCCCAAGTTTGGCAGAAAAATGAAAAAAATGTGTCAGATTTCTGTCGCCCAAGTTTGGCAGACAAATTTAAAGTGTTTGTAGGGCTCCTGTCGCCCAAGTTTGGCAGAAAAATGAAAAAAATGTGTCAGATTTCTGTCTCCCAAGTTTGACAGACAAATTAAAAGTATTTGTAGGGCTCCTGTCGCACAAGTTTGGCAGAAAAATGAAAAAAATGTGTCAGATTTCTGTCGCCCAAGTTTGGCAGACAAATTAAAAGTATTTGTAGGGCTCCTGTCGCCCAAGTTTGGCAGACATATTTAAAGTGTTTGTAGGGCTCCTGTCGCCAAGTTTGGAAGAAAAATGAAAAAAATGTGTCAGATTTCTGTCGCCCAAGTTTGGCAGACAAATTAAAAGTATTTGTAGGGCTCCTATCGCCCAAGTTTGGCAGAAAAATGAAAAAAATGTGCCAGATTTCTGTCGCCCATGTTTGGCAGACAAATTAAAAGTATTTGTAGGGCTCCTGTCGCCCAAGTTTGGCAGACATATTAAAAGTGTTTGTAGGGCTCCTGTCGCCAAGTTTGGAAGAAAAATGAAAAAAATGTGTCAGATTTCTGTCGCCCAAGTTTGGCAGACAAATTAAAAGTATTTTTAGGGCTCCTATCGCCCAAGTTTGGCAGAAAAATGAAAAAAATGTGCCAGATTTCTGTCGCCCAAGTTTGGCAGACAAATTAAAAGTATTTGTTGGGCTCCTGTCGCCCAAGTTTGGCAGAAAAATGACAAAAATGTGTCAGATTTCTGTCGCCCAAGTTTGGCAGAAAAATGAAAAAAATGTGTCAGATTTTTTTCGCCCAAGTTTGGCAGACAAATTAAAAGTGTTTGTAGGGCTCCTGTCGCCCAAGTTTGGAAGAAAAATGAGAAAAATGTGTCAGATTTCTGTCGCCCAAGTTTGGCAGACAAATTAAAAGTATTTGTAGGGCTCCTGTCGCCCAAGTTTGGCAGAAAAATGAAAAAAATGTGTCAGATTTCTGTCGCCCAAGTTTGGCAGACAAATTAAAAGTGTTTGTAGGGCTCCTGTCGCCCAAGTTTGGAAGAAAAATGAAAAAAATGTGTCAGATTTCTGTCGCCCAAGTTTGGCAGACAAATTAAAAGTATTTGTAGGGCTCCTGTCGCCCAAGTTTGGCAGAAAAATGAAAAAAATGTGTCAGATTTCTGTCGCCCAAGTTTGGCAGACAAATTAAAAGTGTTTGTAGGGCTCCTGTCGCCCAAGTTTGGAAGAAAAATGAAAAAAATGTGTCAGATTTCTGTCGCCCAAGTTTGGCAGACAAATTAAAAGTATTTGTAGGGCTCCTGTCGCCAAGTTTGGCAGAAAAATGAAAAAAATGTGCCAGATTTCTGTCGCCCAAGTTTGGCAGACAAATTTAAAGTATTTGTAGGGCTCCTGTCGCCCAAGTTTGGCAGAAAAATGACAAAAATGTGTCAGATTTCTGTCGCCCAAGTTTGGCAGACAAATTAAAAGTGTTTGTAGGGCTCCTGTCGCCCAAGTTTGGCAGAAAAATGACAAAAATGTGTCAGATTTATGTCGCCCAAGTTTGGCAGACAAATTAAAAGTATTTGTGGGGCTCCTGTCGCCCAAGTTTGGCAGAAAAATGAAAAAAATGTGTCAGATTTCTGTCGCCCAAGTTTGGCAGACAAATTAAAAGTGTTTGTAGGGCTCCTGTCGCCCAAGTTTGGCAGAAAAATGACAAAAATGTGTCAGATTTATGTCGCCCAAGTTTGGCAGACAAATTAAAAGTATTTGTGGGGCTCCTGTCGCCCAAGTTTGGCAGAAAAATGAAAAAAATGTGTCAGATTTCTGTCGCCCAAGTTTGGCAGAAAAATGACAAAAATGTGTCAGATTTATGTCGCCCAAGTTTGGCAGACAAATTAAAAGTATTTGTGGGGCTCCTGTCGCCCAAGTTTGGCAGAAAAATGACAAAAATGTGTCAGATTTCTGTCGCCCAAGTTTGGCAGACAAATTAAAAGTGTTTGTAGGGCTCCTGTCGCCCAAGTTTGGCAGAAAAATGACAAAAATGTGTCAGATTTATGTCGCCCAAGTTTGGCAGACAAATTAAAAGTATTTGTGGGGCTCCTGTCGCCCAAGTTTGGCAGAAAAATGAAAAAAATGTGTCAGATTTCTGTCGCCCAAGTTTGGCAGACAAATTAAAAGTGTTTGTAGGGCTCCTGTCGCCCAAGTTTGGCAGAAAAATGACAAAAATGTGTCAGATTTATGTCGCCCAAGTTTGGCAGACAAATTAAAAGTATTTGTGGGGCTCCTGTCGCCCAAGTTTGGCAGAAAAATGAAAAAAATGTGTCAGATTTCTGTCGCCCAAGTTTGGCAGAAAAATGACAAAAATGTGTCAGATTTATGTCGCCCAAGTTTGGCAGACAAATTAAAAGTATTTGTGGGGCTCCTGTCGCCCAAGTTTGGCAGAAAAATGACAAAAATGTGTCAGATTTATGTCGCCCAAGTTTGGCAGACAAATTAAAAGTATTTGTGGGGCTCCTGTCGCCCAAGTTTGGCAGAAAAATGAAAAAAATGTGCCAGATTTCTGTCGCCCAAGTTTGGCAGACAAATTTAAAGTATTTGTAGGGCTCCTGTCGCCCAAGTTTGGAAGAAAAATGAAAAAAATGTGTCAGATTTCTGTCGCCCAAGTTTGGCAGACAAATTAAAAGTATTTGTAGGGCTCCTGTCACCCAAGTTTGGCAGAAAAATGAAAAAAATGTGTCAGATTTCTGTCGCCCAAGTTTGGCAGACAAATTAAAAGTGTTTCTAGGGCTCCTATCGCCCAAGTTTGGCAGAAAAATGAAAAAAATGTGCCAGATTTCTGTCGCCCAAGTTTGGCAGACAAATTAAAAGTATTTGTTGGGCTCCTGTGGCCCAAGTTTGGCAGAAAAATGACAAAAATGTGTCAGATTTCTGTCGCCCAAGTTTGGCAGACAAATTAAAAGTATTTGTAGGGCTCCTGTCGCCCAAGTTTGGCAGAAAAATGAAAAAAATGTGTCAGATTTCTGTCGCCCAAGTTTGGCAGACAAATTAAAAGTGTTTGTAGGGCTCCTGTCGCCCAAGTTCGGAAGAAAAATGAAAAAAATGTGTCAGATTTCTGTCGCCCTAGTTTGGCGGACAAATTAAAAGTATTTGTAGGGCTCCTGTCGTCCAAGTTTGGCAGAAAAATAAAAAAAATGTTTTAGATTTCTGTCGCCCAAGTTTGGCAGACAAATTAAAAGTATTTGAAAGGCTCCTGTCGCCCAAGTTTGGCAGAAAAATGAAAAAAATGTGTCAGATTTCTGTCGCCCAAGTTTGGCAGACAAATTAAAAGTATTTGTAGGGCTCCTGTCGCCCAAGTTTGGCAGAAAAATGAAAAAAATGTGTCAGATTTCTGTCGCCCAAGTTTGGCAGACAAATTAAAAGTGTTTGTAGGGCTCCTGTCGCCCAAGTTTGGAAGAAAAATGAAAAAAATGTGTCAGATTTCTGTCGCCCAAGTTTGGCAGACAAATTAAAAGTATTTGTAGGGCTCCTGTCGCCAAGATTGGCAGAAAAATGAAAAAAATGTGCCAGATTTCTGTCGCCCAAGTTTGGCAGACAAATTTAAAGTATTTGTAGGGCTCCTGTCGCCCAAGTTTGGAAAAAAAATGAAAAAAATGTGTCAGATTTCTGTCGCCCAAGTTTGGCAGACAAATTAAAAGTATTTGTAGGGCTCCTGTCGCCCAAGTTTGGAAGAAAAATGAAAAAAATGTGTCAGATTTCTGTCGCCCAAGTTTGGCAGACAAATTAAAAGTGTTTGTAGGGCTCCTGTCGCCCAAGTTTGGAAGAAAAATGACAAAAATGTGTCAGATTTATGTCGCCCAAGTTTGGCAGACAAATTAAAAGTATTTGTGGGGCTCCTGTCGCCCAAGTTTGGCAGAAAAATGAAAAAAATGTGTCAGATTTCTGTCGCCCAAGTTTGGCAGACAAATTTAAAGTGTTTGTAGGGCTCCTGTCGCCCAAGTTTGGCAGAAAAATGAAAAAAATGTGTCAGATTTCTGTCTCCCAAGTTTGACAGACAAATTAAAAGTATTTGTAGGGCTCCTGTCGCACAAGTTTGGCAGAAAAATGAAAAAAATGTGTCAGATTTCTGTCGCCCAAGTTTGGCAGACAAATTAAAAGTATTTGTAGGGCTCCTGTCGCCCAAGTTTGGCAGACATATTTAAAGTGTTTGTAGGGCTCCTGTCGCCAAGTTTGGAAGAAAAATGAAAAAAATGTGTCAGATTTCTGTCGCCCAAGTTTGGCAGACAAATTAAAAGTATTTGTAGGGCTCCTATCGCCCAAGTTTGGCAGAAAAATGAAAAAAATGTGCCAGATTTCTGTCGCCCATGTTTGGCAGACAAATTAAAAGTATTTGTAGGGCTCCTGTCGCCCAAGTTTGGCAGACATATTAAAAGTGTTTGTAGGGCTCCTGTCGCCAAGTTTGGAAGAAAAATGAAAAAAATGTGTCAGATTTCTGTCGCCCAAGTTTGGCAGACAAATTAAAAGTATTTTTAGGGCTCCTATCGCCCAAGTTTGGCAGAAAAATGAAAAAAATGTGCCAGATTTCTGTCGCCCAAGTTTGGCAGACAAATTAAAAGTATTTGTTGGGCTCCTGTCGCCCAAGTTTGGCAGAAAAATGACAAAAATGTGTCAGATTTCTGTCGCCCAAGTTTGGCAGAAAAATGAAAAAAATGTGTCAGATTTTTTTCGCCCAAGTTTGGCAGACAAATTAAAAGTGTTTGTAGGGCTCCTGTCGCCCAAGTTTGGAAGAAAAATGAGAAAAATGTGTCAGATTTCTGTCGCCCAAGTTTGGCAGACAAATTAAAAGTATTTGTAGGGCTCCTGTCGCCCAAGTTTGGCAGAAAAATGAAAAAAATGTGTCAGATTTCTGTCGCCCAAGTTTGGCAGACAAATTAAAAGTGTTTGTAGGGCTCCTGTCGCCCAAGTTTGGAAGAAAAATGAAAAAAATGTGTCAGATTTCTGTCGCCCAAGTTTGGCAGACAAATTAAAAGTATTTGTAGGGCTCCTGTCGCCCAAGTTTGGCAGAAAAATGAAAAAAATGTGTCAGATTTCTGTCGCCCAAGTTTGGCAGACAAATTAAAAGTGTTTGTAGGGCTCCTGTCGCCCAAGTTTGGAAGAAAAATGAAAAAAATGTGTCAGATTTCTGTCGCCCAAGTTTGGCAGACAAATTAAAAGTATTTGTAGGGCTCCTGTCGCCAAGTTTGGCAGAAAAATGAAAAAAATGTGCCAGATTTCTGTCGCCCAAGTTTGGCAGACAAATTTAAAGTATTTGTAGGGCTCCTGTCGCCCAAGTTTGGAAGAAAAATGAAAAAAATGTGTCAGATTTCTGTCGCCCAAGTTTGGCAGACAAATTAAAAGTATTTGTAGGGCTCCTGTCGCCCAAGTTTGGCAGAAAAATGAAAAAAATGTGTCAGATTTCTGTCGCCCAAGTTTGGCAGACAAATTAAAAGTGTTTGTAGGGCTCCTGTCGCCCAAGTTTGGAAGAAAAATGACAAAAATGTGTCAGATTTATGTCGCCCAAGTTTGGCAGACAAATTAAAAGTATTTGTGGGGCTCCTGTCGCCCAAGTTTGGCAGAAAAATGAAAAAAATGTGTCAGATTTCTGTCGCCCAAGTTTGGCAGACAAATTTAAAGTGTTTGTAGGGCTCCTGTCGCCCAAGTTTGGCAGAAAAATGACAAAAATGTGTCAGATTTATGTCGCCCAAGTTTGGCAGACAAATTAAAAGTATTTGTGGGGCTCCTGTCGCCCAAGTTTGGCAGAAAAATGACAAAAATGTGTCAGATTTCTGTCGCCCAAGTTTGGCAGAAAAATGAAAAAAATGTGTCAGATTTTTTTCGCCCAAGTTTGGCAGACAAATTAAAAGTGTTTGTAGGGCTCCTGTCGCCCAAGTTTGGAAGAAAAATGAAAAAAATGTGTCAGATTTCTGTCGCCCAAGTTTGGCAGACAAATTAAAAGTGTTTGTAGGGTTCCTGTCGCCCAAGTTTGGAAGAAAAATGAAAAAAATGTGTCAGATTTCTGTCGCCCAAGTTTGGCAGACAAATTAAAAGTATTTGCAGGGCTCCTGTCGCCCAAGTTTGGCAGAAAAATGAAAAAAATGTGTCAGATTTCTGTCGCCCAAGTTTGGCAGACAAATTAAAAGTGTTTGTAGGGCTCCTGTCGCCCAAGTTTGGAAGAAAAATGAAAAAAATGTGTCAGATTTCTGTCGCCCAAGTTTGGCAGACAAATTAAAAGTATTTGTAGGGCTCCTGTCGCCCAAGTTTGGCAGAAAAATGTAAAAAATGTGTCAGATTTCTGTCGCCCAAGTTTGGCAGACAAATTAAAAGTGTTTGTAGGGCTCCTGTCGCCCAAGTTTGGAAGAAAAATGAAAAAAATGTGTCAGATTTCTGTCGCCCAAGTTTGGCAGACAAATTAAAAGTATTTGTAGGGCTCCTGTCGCCAAGTTTGGCAGAAAAATGAAAAAAATGTGCCAGATTTCTGTCGCTCAAGTTTGGCAGACAAATTTAAAGTATTTGTAGGGCTCCTGTCGCCCAAGTTTGGAAGAAAAATGAAAAAAATGTGTCAGATTTCTGTCGCCCAAGTTTGGCAGACAAATTAAAAGTATTTGTAGGGCTCCTGTCGCCCAAGTTTGGCAGAAAAATGAAAAAAATGTGTCAGATTTCTGTCGCCCAAGTTTGGCAGACAAATTAAAAGTGTTTGTAGGGCTCCTGTCGCCCAAGTTTGGAAGAAAAATGACAAAAATGTGTCAGATTTATGTCGCCCAAGTTTGGCAGACAAATTAAAAGTATTTGTGGGGCTCCTGTCGCCCAAGTTTGGCAGAAAAATGAAAAAAATGTGTCAGATTTCTGTCGCCCAAGTTTGGCAGACAAATTTAAAGTGTTTGTAGGGCTCCTGTCGCCCAAGTTTGGCAGAAAAATGACAAAAATGTGTCAGATTTATGTCGCCCAAGTTTGGCAGACAAATTAAAAGTATTTGTGGGGCTCCTGTCGCCCAAGTTTGGCAGAAAAATGACAAAAATGTGTCAGATTTATGTCGCCCAAGTTTGGCAGACAAATTAAAAGTATTTGTGGGGCTCCTGTCGCCCAAGTTTGGCAGAAAAATGAAAAAAATGTGCCAGATTTCTGTCGCCCAAGTTTGGCAGACAAATTTAAAGTATTTGTAGGGCTCCTGTCGCCCAAGTTTGGAAGAAAAATGAAAAAAATGTGTCAGATTTCTGTCGCCCAAGTTTGGCAGACAAATTAAAAGTATTTGTAGGGCTCCCGTCGCCCAAGTTTGGCAGAAAAATGAAAAAAATGTGTCAGATTTCTGTCGCCCAAGTTTGGCAGACAAATTAAAAGTGTTTCTAGGGCTCCTATCGCCCAAGTTTGGCAGAAAAATGAAAAAAATGTGCCAGATTTCTGTCGCCCAAGTTTGGCAGACAAATTAAAAGTATTTGTTGGGCTCCTGTCGCCCAAGTTTGGCAGAAAAATGACAAAAATGTGTCAGATTTCTGTCGCCCAAGTTTGGCAGACAAATTAAAAGTATTTGTAGGGCTCCTGTCGCCCAAGTTTGGCAGAAAAATGAAAAAAATGTGTCAGATTTCTGTCGCCCAAGTTTGGCAGACAAATTAAAAGTGTTTGTAGGGCTCCTGTCGCCCAAGTTCGGAAGAAAAATGAAAAAAATGTGTCAGATTTCTGTCGCCCTAGTTTGGCGGACAAATTTAAAGTGTTTGTAGGGCTCCTGTCGCCCAAGTTTGGCAGAAAAATGACAAAAATGTGTCAGATTTATGTCGCCCAAGTTTGGCAGACAAATTAAAAGTATTTGTGGGGCTCCTGTCGCCCAAGTTTGGCAGAAAAATGACAAAAATGTGTCAGATTTATGTCGCCCAAGTTTGGCAGACAAATTAAAAGTATTTGTGGGGCTCCTGTCGCCCAAGTTTGGCAGAAAAATGAAAAAAATGTGCCAGATTTCTGTCGCCCAAGTTTGGCAGACAAATTTAAAGTATTTGTAGGGCTCCTGTCGCCCAAGTTTGGAAGAAAAATGAAAAAAATGTGTCAGATTTCTGTCGCCCAAGTTTGGCAGACAAATTAAAAGTATTTGTAGGGCTCCCGTCGCCCAAGTTTGGCAGAAAAATGAAAAAAATGTGTCAGATTTCTGTCGCCCAAGTTTGGCAGACAAATTAAAAGTGTTTCTAGGGCTCCTATCGCCCAAGTTTGGCAGAAAAATGAAAAAAATGTGCCAGATTTCTGTCGCCCAAGTTTGGCAGACAAATTAAAAGTATTTGTTGGGCTCCTGTCGCCCAAGTTTGGCAGAAAAATGACAAAAATGTGTCAGATTTCTGTCGCCCAAGTTTGGCAGACAAATTAAAAGTATTTGTAGGGCTCCTGTCGCCCAAGTTTGGCAGAAAAATGAAAAAAATGTGTCAGATTTCTGTCGCCCAAGTTTGGCAGACAAATTAAAAGTGTTTGTAGGGCTCCTGTCGCCCAAGTTCGGAAGAAAAATGAAAAAAATGTGTCAGATTTCTGTCGCCCTAGTTTGGCGGACAAATTAAAAGTATTTGTAGGGCTCCTGTCGTCCAAGTTTGGCAGAAAAATAACAAAAATGTGTCAGATTTCTGTGGCCCAAGTTTGGCAGACAAATTAAAAGTATTTGAAAGGCTCCTGTCGCCCAAGTTTGGCAGAAAAATGAAAAAAATGTGTCAGATTTCTGTCGCCCAAGTTTGGCAGACAAATTAAAAGTATTTGTAGGGCTCCTGTCGCCCAAGTTTGGCAGAAAAATGAAAAAAATGTGTCAGATTTCTGTCGCCCAAGTTTGGCAGACAAATTAAAAGTGTTTGTAGGGCTCCTGTCGCCCAAGTTTGGAAGAAAAATGAAAAAAATGTGTCAGATTTCTGTCGCTCAAGTTTGGCAGACAAATTAAAAGTATTTGTAGGGCTCCTGTCGCCAAGTTTGGCAGAAAAATGAAAAAAATGTGCCAGATTTCTGTCGCCCAAGTTTGGCAGACAAATTTAAAGTATTTGTAGGGCTCCTGTCGCCCAAGTTTGGAAAAAAAATGAAAAAAATGTGTCAGATTTCTGTCGCCCAAGTTTGGCAGACAAATTAAAAGTATTTGTAGGGCTCCTGTCGCCCAAGTTTGGAAGAAAAATGAAAAAAATGTGTCAGATTTCTGTCGCCCAAGTTTGGCAGACAAATTAAAAGTGTTTGTAGGGCTCCTGTCGCCCAAGTTTGGAAGAAAAATGACAAAAATGTGTCAGATTTATGTCGCCCAAGTTTGGCAGACAAATTAAAAGTATTTGTGGGGCTCCTGTCGCCCAAGTTTGGCAGAAAAATGAAAAAAATGTGTCAGATTTCTGTCGCCCAAGTTTGGCAGACAAATTTAAAGTGTTTGTAGGGCTCCTGTCGCCCAAGTTTGGCAGAAAAATGAAAAAAATGTGTCAGATTTCTGTCTCCCAAGTTTGACAGACAAATTAAAAGTATTTGTAGGGCTCCTGTCGCACAAGTTTGGCAGAAAAATGAAAAAAATGTGTCAGATTTCTGTCGCCCAAGTTTGGCAGACAAATTAAAAGTATTTGTAGGGCTCCTGTCGCCCAAGTTTGGCAGACATATTTAAAGTGTTTGTAGGGCTCCTGTCGCCAAGTTTGGAAGAAAAATGAAAAAAATGTGTCAGATTTCTGTCGCCCAAGTTTGGCAGACAAATTAAAAGTATTTGTAGGGCTCCTATCGCCCAAGTTTGGCAGAAAAATGAAAAAAATGTGCCAGATTTCTGTCGCCCATGTTTGGCAGACAAATTAAAAGTATTTGTAGGGCTCCTGTCGCCCAAGTTTGGCAGACATATTAAAAGTGTTTGTAGGGCTCCTGTCGCCAAGTTTGGAAGAAAAATGAAAAAAATGTGTCAGATTTCTGTCGCCCAAGTTTGGCAGACAAATTAAAAGTATTTGTAGGGCTCCTATCGCCCAAGTTTGGCAGAAAAATGAAAAAAATGTGCCAGATTTCTGTCGCCCAAGTTTGGCAGACAAATTAAAAGTATTTGTAGGGCTCCTGTCGCCCAAGTTTGGCAGAAAAATGAAAAAAATGTGTCAGATTTCTGTCGCCCAAGTTTGGCAGACAAATTAAAAGTATTTGTAGGGCTCCTGTCGCCAAGTTTGGCAGAAAAATGAAAAAAATGTGTCAGATTTCTGTCGCCCAAGTTTGGCAGAAAAATGAAAAAAATGTGTCAGATTTTTTTCGCCCAAGTTTGGCAGACAAATTAAAAGTGTTTGTAGGGCTCCTGTCGCCCAAGTTTGGAAGAAAAATGAAAAAAATGTGTCAGATTTCTGTCGCCCAAGTTTGGCAGACAAATTAAAAGTATTTGTAGGGCTCCTGTCGCCCAAGTTTGGCAGAAAAATGAAAAAAATGTGTCAGATTTCTGTCGCCCAAGTTTGGCAGACAAATTAAAAGTGTTTGTAGGGCTCCTGTCGCCCAAGTTTGGAAGAAAAATGAAAAAAATGTGTCAGATTTCTGTCGCCCAAGTTTGGCAGACAAATTAAAAGTATTTGTAGGGCTCCTGTCGCCCAAGTTTGGCAGAAAAATGAAAAAAATGTGTCAGATTTCTGTCGCCCAAGTTTGGCAGACAAATTAAAAGTGTTTGTAGGGCTCCTGTCGCCCAAGTTTGGAAGAAAAATGAAAAAAATGTGTCAGATTTCTGTCGCCCAAGTTTGGCAGACAAATTAAAAGTATTTGTAGGGCTCCTGTCGCCAAGTTTGGCAGAAAAATGAAAAAAATGTGCCAGATTTCTGTCGCCCAAGTTTGGCAGACAAATTTAAAGTATTTGTAGGGCTCCTGTCGCCAAGTTTGGCAGAAAAATGAAAAAAATGTGCCAGATTTCTGTCGCCCAAGTTTGGCAGACAAATTTAAAGTATTTGTAGGGCTCCTGTCGCCCAAGTTTGGAAGAAAAATGAAAAAAATGTGTCAGATTTCTGTCGCCCAAGTTTGGCAGACAAATTAAAAGTATTTGTAGGGCTCCTGTCGCCCAAGTTTGGCAGAAAAATGAAAAAAATGTGTCAGATTTCTGTCGCCCAAGTTTGGCAGACAAATTAAAAGTGTTTCTAGGGCTCCTATCGCCCAAGTTTGGCAGAAAAATGAAAAAAATGTGTCAGATTTCTGTCGCCCAAGTTTAACAGACAAATTAAAAGTGTTTGTAGGGCTCCTGTCGCCCAAGTTTGGAAGAAAAATGACAAAAATGTGTCAGATTTATGTCGCCCAAGTTTGGCAGACAAATTAAAAGTATTTGTGGGGCTCCTGTCGCCCAAGTTTGGCAGAAAAATGAAAAAAATGTGTCAGATTTCTGTCGCCCAAGTTTGGCATACAAATTTAAAGTGTTTGTAGGGCTCCTGTTTGTAGGGCTCCTGTCGCCCAAGTTTGGAAGAAAAATGACAAAAATGTGTCAGATTTATGTCGCCCAAGTTTGGCAGACAAATTAAAAGTATTTGTGGGGCTCCTGTCGCCCAAGTTTGGCAGAAAAATGAAAAAAATGTGTCAGATTTCTGTCGCCCAAGTTTGGCAGACAAATTTAAAGTGTTTGTAGGGCTCCTGTCGCCCAAGTTTGTCAGAAAAATGAAAAAAATGTGTCAGATTTCTGTCTCCAAGTTTGACAGACAAATTAAAAGTATTTGTAGGGCTCCTGTCGCACAAGTTTGGCAGAAAAATGAAAAAAATGTGTCAGATTTCTGTCGCCCAAGTTTGGCAGACAAATTAAAAGTATTTGTAGGGCTCCTGTCGCCCAAGTTTGGCAGACATATTTAAAGTGTTTGTACGGCTCCTGTCGCCAAGTTTGGAAGAAAAATGAAAAAAATGTGTCAGATTTCTGTCGCCCAAGTTTGGCAGACAAATTAAAAGTATTTGTAGGGCTCCTATCGCCCAAGTTTGGCAGAAAAATGAAAAAAATGTGCCAGATTTCTGTCGCCCAAGTTTGGCAGACAAATTAAAAGTATTTGTTGGGCTCCTGTCGCCCAAGTTTGGCAGAAAAATGACAAAAATGTGTCAGATTTCTGTCGCCCAAGTTTGGCAGACAAATTAAAAGTATTTGTAGGGCTCCTGTCGCCCAAGTTTTGCAGAAAAATGAAAAAAATGTGTCAGATTTTTTTCGCCCAAGTTTGGCAGACAAATGAAAAGTATTTGTAGGGCTCCTGTCCCCCAAGTTTGGCTGAAACATGAAAAAAATTTGTCAGATTTTTTTCGCCCAAGTTTGGCAGACAAATGAAAAGTGTTTGTAGGGCTCCTGTCGCCCAAGTTTGGCTGGAACATGAAAAAAATGTGTCAGATTTCTGTCGCCCAAGTTTGGCAGACAAATTTAAAGTATTTGTAGGGCTCCTGTCGCCCAAGTTTGAAAGAAAAATGAAAAAAATGTGTCAGATTTCTGTCGCCCAAGTTTGGCAGACAAATTAAAAGTGTTTGTAGGGCTCCTGTCGCCAAGTTTGGCAGAAAAATGAAAAAAATGTGCCAGATTTCTGTCGCCCAAGTTTGGCAGACAAATTTAAAGTATTTGTAGGGCTCCTGTCGCCCAAGTTTGGCAGAAAAATGAAAAAAATGTGTCAGATTTCTGTCGCCCAAGTTTGGCAGACAAATTAAAAGTGTTTGTAGGGCTCCTGTCGCCCAAGTTTGGCAGAAAAATGAAAAAAATGTGTCAGATTTCTGTCGCCCAAGTTTGGCAGACAAATTAAAAGTATTTGTAGGGCTCCTGTCGCCAAGTTTGGCAGAAAAATGAAAAAAATGTGCCAGATTTCTGTCGCCCAAGTTTGGCAGACAAATTTAAAGTATTTGTAGGGCTCCTGTCGCCCAAGTTTGGAAGAAAAATGAAAAAAATGTGTCAGATTTCTGTCGCCCAAGTTTGGCAGACAAATTAAAAGTATTTGTAGGGCTCCTGTCGCCCAAGTTTGGCAGAAAAATGAAAAAAATGTGTCAGATTTCTGTCGCCCAAGTTTGGCAGACAAATTAAAAGTGTTTGTAGGGCTCCTGTCGCCCAAGTTTGGCAGAAAAATGACAAAAATGTGTCAGATTTATGTCGCCCAAGTTTGGCAGACAAATTAAAAGTATTTGTGGGGCTCCTGTCGCCCAAGTTTGGCAGAAAAATGAAAAAAATGTGTCAGATTTCTGTCGCCCAAGTTTGGCAGACAAATTTAAAGTGTTTGTAGGGCTCCTGTCGCCCAAGTTTGGCAGAAAAATGACAAAAATGTGTCAGATTTATGTCGCCCAAGTTTGGCAGACAAATTAAAAGTATTTGTGGGGCTCCTGTCGCCCAAGTTTGGCAGAAAAATGACAAAAATGTGTCAGATTTATGTCGCCCAAGTTTGGCAGACAAATTAAAAGTATTTGTGGGGCTCCTGTCGCCCAAGTTTGGCAGAAAAATGAAAAAAATGTGCCAGATTTCTGTCGCCCAAGTTTGGCAGACAAATTTAAAGTATTTGTAGGGCTGCTGTCGCCCAAGTTTGGAAGAAAAATGAAAAAAATGTGTCAGATTTCTGTCGCCCAAGTTTGGCAGACAAATTAAAAGTATTTGTAGGGCTCCTATCGCCCAAGTTTGGCAGAAAAATGAAAAAAATGTGCCAGATTTCTGTCGCCCAAGTTTGGCAGACAAATTAAAAGTATTTGTTGGGCTCCTGTCGCCCAAGTTTGGCAGAAAAATGACAAAAATGTGTCAGATTTCTGTCGCCCAAGTTTGGAAGAAAAATGAAAAAAATGTGTCAGATTTTTTTCGCCCAAGTTTGGCAGACAAATGAAAAGTGTTTGTAGGGCTCCTGTCCCCCAAGTTTGGCTGAAACATGAAAAAAATTTGTCAGATTTCTGTCGCCCAAGTTTGGCAGACAAATTAAAAGTATTTGTGGGGCTCCTGTCGCCCAAGTTTGGCAGAAAAATGAAAAAAATGTGTCAGATTTCTGTCGCCCAAGTTTGGCATACAAATTTAAAGTGTTTGTAGGGCTCCTGTCGCCCAAGTTTGGCAGAAAAATGAAAAAAATGTGTCAGATTTCTGTCTCCCAAGTTTGACAGACAAATTAAAAGTATTTGTAGGGCTCCTGTCGCACAAGTTTGGCAGAAAAATGAAAAAAATGTGTGAGATTTCTGTCGCCCAAGTTTGGCAGACAAATTAAAAGTATTTGTAGGGCTCCTGTCGCCAAGTTTGGCAGAAAAATGAAAAAAATGTGCCAGATTTCTGTCGCCCAAGTTTGGAAGAAAAATGAAAAAAATGTGTCAGATTTCTGTCGCCCAAGTTTGGCAGACAAATTAAAAGTATTTGTAGGGCTCCTGTCGCCCAAGTTTGGCAGAAAAATGAAAAAAATGTGTCAGATTTCTGTCGCCCAAGTTTAACAGACAAATTAAAAGTGTTTGTAGGGCTCCTGTCGCCCAAGTTTGGAAGAAAAATGACAAAAATGTGTCAGATTTATGTCGCCCAAGTTTGGCAGACAAATTAAAAGTATTTGTGGGGCTCCTGTCGCCCAAGTTTGGCAGAAAAATGAAAAAAATGTGTCAGATTTCTGTCGCCCAAGTTTGGCATACAAATTTAAAGTGTTTGTAGGGCTCCTGTCGCCCAAGTTTGGCAGAAAAATGAAAAAAATGTGTCAGATTTCTGTCTCCAAAGTTTGACAGACAAATTAAAAGTATTTGTAGGGCTCCTGTCGCACAAGTTTGGCAGAAAAATGAAAGAAATGTGTCAGATTTCTGTCGTCCAAGTTTGGCAGACAAATTAAAAGTGTTTGTAGGGCTCCTGTCGCCCAAGTTTGGAAGAAAAATGAAAAAAATGTGTCAGATTTCTGTCGCCCAAGTTTGGCAGACAAATTAAAAGTATTTGTAGGGCTCCTGTCGCCAAGTTTGGCAGAAAAATGAAAAAAATGTGCCAGATTTCTGTCGCCCAAGTTTGGAAGAAAAATGAAAAAAATGTGTCAGATTTCTGTCGCCCAAGTTTGGCAGACAAATTAAAAGTATTTGTAGGGCTCCTGTCGCCCAAGTTTGGCAGAAAAATGAAAAAAATGTGTCAGATTTCTGTCGCCCAAGTTTAACAGACAAATTAAAAGTGTTTGTAGGGCTCCTGTCGCCCAAGTTTGGAAGAAAAATGACAAAAATGTGTCAGATTTATGTCGCCCAAGTTTGGCAGACAAATTAAAAGTATTTGTGGGGCTCCTGTCGCCCAAGTTTGGCAGAAAAATGAAAAAAATGTGTCAGATTTCTGTCGCCCAAGTTTGGCATACAAATTAAAAGTGTTTGTAGGGCTCCTGTCGCCAAGTTTGGCAGAAAAATGAAAAAAAATGTGCCAGATTTCTGTCGCCCAAGTTTGGCAGACAAATTTAAAGTATTTGTAGGGCTCCTGTCGCCCAAGTTTGGAAGAAAAATGAAAAAAATGTGTCAGATTTCTGTCGCCCAAGTTTGGCAGACAAATTAAAAGTATTTGTAGGGCTCCTGTCGCCCAAGTTTGGCAGAAAAATGAAAAAAATGTGTCAGATTTCTGTCGCCCAAGTTTGGCAGACAAATTAAAAGTGTTTGTAGGGCTCCTATCGCCCAAGTTTAGCAGAAAAATGAAAAAAATGTGCCAGATTTCTGTCGCCCAAGTTTAGCAGACAAATTAAAAGTAATTGTTGGGCTCCTGTCGCCCAAGTTTGGCAGAAAAATGACAAAAATGTGTCAGATTTCTGTCGCCCAAGTTTGGCAGACAAATTAAAAGTATTTGTAGGGCTCCTGTCGCCCAAGTTTGGCAGAAAAATGAAAAAAATGTGTCAGATTTCTGTCGCCCAAGTTTGGCAGACAAATTAAAAGTGTTTGTAGGGCTCCTGTCGCCCAAGTTTGGCAGAAAAATAACAAAAATGTGTCAGATTTCTGTCGCCCAAGTTTGGCAGACAAATTAAAAGTATTTGAAGGGCTCCTGTCGCCCAAGTTTGGCAGAAAAATGAAAAAAATGAGTCAGATTTCTGTCGCCCAAGTTTGGCAGAAAAATTAAAAGTATTTGAAGGGCTCCTGTCGCCCAAGTTTGGCAGAAAAATGAAAAAAATGTGTCAGATTTCTGTCGCCCAAGTTTGGCAGACAAATTAAAAGTGTTTGTAGGGCTCCTGTCGCCCAAGTTCGGAAGAAAAATGAAAAAAATGTGTCAGATTTCTGTCGCCCAAGTTTGGCGGACAAATTAAAAGTATTTGTAGGGCTCCTGTCGTCCAAGTTTGGCAGAAAAATAACAAAAATGTGTCAGATTTCTGTCGCCCAAGTTTGGCAGACAAATTAAAAGTATTTGAAGGGCTCCTGTCGCCCAAGTTTGGCAGAAAAATGAAAAAAATGTGTCAGATTTCTGTCGCCCAAGTTTGGCAGACAAATTAAAAGTATTTGTAGGGCTCCTGTCGCCCAAGTTTGGCAGAAAAATGAAAAAAATGTGTCAGATTTCTGTCGCCCAAGTTTGGCAGACAAATTAAAAGTATTTGAAGGGCTCCTGTCGCCCAAGTTTGGCAGAAAAATGAAAAAAATGTGTCAGATTTCTGTCGCCCAAGTTTGGCAGACAAATTAAAAGTATTTGTAGGGCTCCTGTCGCCAAGTTTGGCAGAAAAATGAAAAAAATGTGTCAGATTTCTGTCGCCCAAGTTTGGCGGACAAAAATAAAAGTATTTGTAGGGCTCCTGTCGCCCAAGTTTTGCAGAAAAATGAAAAAAATGTGTCAGATTTTTTTCGCCCAAGTTTGGCAGACAAATGAAAAGTGTTTGTAGGGCTCCTGTCGCACAAGTTTGGCTGAAACATGAAAAAAATTTGTCAGATTTCTGTCGCCCAAGTTTGGCAGACAAATTTAAAATATTTGTAGGGCTCCTGTCGCCCAAGTTTGAAAGAAAAATGAAAATTAATAGTATTTGTAGGGCTCCTGTCGCCCAAGTTTGGCAGACATATTTAAAGTGTTTGTAGGGCTCCTGTCGCCAAGTTTGGAAGAAAAATGAAAAAAATGTGTCAGATTTCTGTCGCCCAAGTTTGGCAGACAAATTAAAAGTATTTGTAGGGCTCCTATCGCCCAAGTTTGGCAGAAAAATGAAAAAAATGTGTCAGATTTCTGTCGCCCAAGTTTGGCAGACAAATTAAAAGTATTTGTAGGGCTCCTGTCGCCCAAGTTTGGCAGACATATTTAAAGTGTTTGTAGGGCTCCTGTCGCACAAGTTTGGCAGAAAAATGAAAAAAATGTGTCAGATTTCTGTCGCCCAAGTTTGGCAGACATATTTAAAGTGTTTGTAGGGCTCCTGTCGCCAAGTTTGGCAGAAAAATGAAAAAAATGTGTCAGATTTCTGTCGCCCAAGTTTGGCGGACAAATTAAAAGTATTTGTAGGGCTCCTGTCGCCCAAGTTTTGCAGAAAAATGAAAAAAATGTGTCAGATTTTTTTCGCCCAAGTTTGGCAGACAAATGAAAAGTGTTTGTAGGGCTCCTGTCGCACAAGTTTGGCTGAAACATGAAAAAAATTTGTCAGATTTCTGTCGCCCAAGTTTGGCAGACAAATTTAAAGTATTTGTAGGGCTCCTGTCGCCCAAGTTTGAAAGAAAAATGAAAATTAATAGTATTTGTAGGGCTCCTGTCGCCCAAGTTTGGCAGACAAATTAAAAGTATTTGTAGGGCTCCTGTCGCCCAAGTTTGGCAGAAAAATGAAAAAAATGTGCCAGATTTCTGTCGCCCAAGTTTGGCAGACAAATTAAAAGTATTTGTTGGGCTCCTGTCGCCCAAGTTTGGCAGAAAAATGACAAAAATGTGTCAGATTTCTGTCGCCCAAGTTTGGCAGACAAATTAAAAGTATTTGTAGGGCTCCTGTCGCCCAAGTTTTGCAGAAAAATGAAAAAAATGTGTCAGATTTTTTTCGCCCAAGTTTGGCAGACAAATGAAAAGTGTTTGTAGGGCTCCTGTCGCACAAGTTTGGCTGAAACATGAAAAAAATTTGTCAGATTTCTGTCGCCCAAGTTTGGCAGACAAATTTAAAGTATTTGTAGGGCTCCTGTCGCCCAAGTTTGAAAGAAAAATGAAAATTAATAGTATTTGTAGGGCTCCTGTCGCCCAAGTTTGGCAGACATATTTAAAGTGTTTGTAGGGCTCCTGTCGCCAAGTTTGGAAGAAAAATGAAAAAAATGTGTCAGATTTCTGTCGCCCAAGTTTGGCAGACAAATTAAAAGTATTTGTAGGGCTCCTATCGCCCAAGTTTGGCAGAAAAATGAAAAAAATGTGTCAGATTTCTGTCGCCCAAGTTTGGCAGACAAATTAAAAGTATTTGTAGGGCTCCTGTCGCCCAAGTTTGGCAGACATATTTAAAGTGTTTGTAGGGCTCCTGTCGCCAAGTTTGGAAGAAAAATGAAAAAAATGTGTCAGATTTCTGTCGCCCAAGTTTGGCAGACAAATTAAAAGTGTTTGTAGGGCTCCTGTCGCCCAAGTTTGGAAGAAAAATGAAAAAAATGTGTCAGATTTCTGTCGCCCAAGTTTGGCAGACAAATTAAAAGTATTTGTAGGGCTCCTGTCGCCAAGTTTGGCAGAAAAATGAAAAAAATGTGCCAGATTTCTGTCGCCCAAGTTTGGCAGACAAATTTAAAGTATTTGTAGGGCTCCTGTCGCCCAAGTTTGGAAGAAAAATGAAAAAAATGTGTCAGATTTCTGTCGCCCAAGTTTGGCAGACAAATTAAAAGTATTTGTAGGGCTCCTGTCGCCCAAGTTTGGAAGAAAAATGAAAAAAATGTGTCAGATTTCTGTCGCCCAAGTTTGGCAGACAAATTAAAAGTATTTGTAGGGCTCCTGTCGCCAAGTTTTGCAGAAAAATGAAAAAAAATGTGTCAGATTTTTTTCGCCCAAGTTTGGCAGACAAATGAAAAGTGTTTGTAGGGCTCCTGTCCCCCAAGTTTGGCTGAAACATGAAAAAAATTTGTCAGATTTCTGTCGCCCAAGTTTGGCAGACAAATTTAAAGTATTTGTAGGGCTCCTGTCGCCCAAGTTTGAAAGAAAAATGAAAAAAATGTGTCAGATTTCTGTCGCCCAAGTTTGGCAGACAAATTAAAAGTGTTTGTAGGGCTCCTGTCGCCAAGTTTGGCAGAAAAATGAAAAAAATGTGCCAGATTTCTGTCGCCCAAGTTTGGCAGACAAATTTAAAGTATTTGTAGGGCTCCTGTCGCCCAAGTTTGGAAGAAAAATGAAAAAAATGTGTCAGATTTCTGTCGCCCAAGTTTGGCAGACAAATTAAAAGTATTTGTAGGGCTCCTGTCGCACAAGTTTGGCAGAAAAATGAAAAAAATGTGTCAGATTTCTGTCGCCCAAGTTTGGCAGACAAATTAAAAGTGTTTCTAGGGCTCCTATCGCCCAAGTTTGGCAGAAAAATGAAAAAAATTTGCCAGATTTCTGTCGCCCAAGTTTGGCAGACAAATTAAAAGTATTTGTAGGGCTCCTGTCGCCCAAGTTTGGCAGAAAAATGACAAAAATGTGTCAGATTTCTGTCGTCCAAGTTTGGCAGACAAATTAAAAGTATTTGAAGGGCTGCTGTCGCCCAAGTTTGGCAGAAAAATGAAAAAAATGTGTCAGATTTCTGTCGCCCAAGTTTGGCAGACAAATTAAAAGTATTTGTAGGGCTCCTGTCGCACAAGTTTGGCAGAAAAATGAAAAAAATGTGTCAGATTTCTGTCGCCCAAGTTTGGCAGACAAATTAAAAGTGTTTGTAGGGCTCCTGTCGCCCAAGTTTGGAAGAAAAATGACAAAAATGTGTCAGATTTATGTCGCCCAAGTTTGGCAGACAAATTAAAAGTATTTGTGGGGCTCCTGTCGCCCAAGTTTGGCAGAAAAATGAAAAAAATGTGTCAGATTTCTGTCGTCGAAGTTTGGCAGACAAATTTAAAGTGTTTGTAGGGCTCCTGTCGCCCAAGTTTGGCAGAAAAATGAAAAAAATGTGTCAGATTTCTGTCTCCCAAGTTTGACAGACAAATTAAAAGTATTTGTAGGGCTCCTGTCGCACAAGTTTGGCAGAAAAATGAAAAAAATGTGTCAGATTTCTGTCGCCCAAGTTTGGCAGACAAATTAAAAGTGTTTGTAGGGCTCCTGTCGCCCAAGTTTGGAAGAAAAATGACAAAAATGTGTCAGATTTATGTCGCCCAAGTTTGGCAGACAAATTAAAAGTATTTGTGGGGCTCCTGTCGCCCAAGTTTGGCAGAAAAATGAAAAAAATGTGTCAGATTTCTGTCGTCGAAGTTTGGCAGACAAATTTAAAGTGTTTGTAGGGCTCCTGTCGCCCAAGTTTGGAAGAAAAATGAAAAAAATGTGTCAGATTTATGTCGCCCAATTTTGGCAGACAAATTAAAAGTATTTGAAGGGCTGCTGTCGCCCAAGTTTGGCAGAAAAATGAAAAAAATGTGTCAGATTTCTGTCGCCCAAGTTTGGCAGACAAATTAAAAGTATTTGTAGGGCTCCTGTCGCCCAAGTTTGGCAGAAAAATGAAAAAAATGTGTCAGATTTCTGTCGCCCAAGTTTGGCAGACAAATTAAAAGTATTAGTAGGGCTCCTGTCGCACAAGTTTGGCAGAAAAATGAAAAAAATGTGTCAGATTTCTGTCGCCCAAGTTTGGCAGACAAATTAAAAGTGTTTGTAGGGCTCCTGTCGCCAAGTTTGGCAGAAAAATGAAAAAAATGTGCCAGATTTCTGTCGCCCAAGTTTGGCAGACAAATTTAAAGTATTTGTAGGGCTCCTGTCGTCCAAGTTTGGAAGAAAAATGAAAAAAATGTGTCAGATTTATGTCGCCCAATTTTGGCAGACAAATTAAAAGTATTTGAAGGGCTCCTGGCGCCCAAGTTTGGCAGAAAAATGAAAAAAATGTGTCAGATTTCTGTCTCCCAAGTTTGGCAGACAAATTAAAAGTATTAGTAGGGCTCCTGTCGCACAAGTTTGGCAGAAAAATGAAAAAAATGTGTCAGATTTCTGTCGCCCAAGTTTGGCAGACAAATTAAAAGTATTTGTAGGGCTCCTGTCGCCAAAGTTTGGCAGAAAAATGAAAAAAATGTGTCAGATTTCTGTCGCCCATGTTTGGCAGACAAATTAAAAGTGTTTCTAGGGCTCCTATCGCCCAAGTTTGGCAGAAAAATGAAAAAAATGTGTCAGATTTATGTCGCCCAATTTTGGCAGACAAATTAAAAGTATTTGAAGGGCTGCTGTCGCCCAAGTTTGGCAGAAAAATGAAAAAAATGTGTCAGATTTCTGTCGCCCAAGTTTGGCAGACAAATTAAAAGTATTTGTAGGGCTCCTGTCGCCCAAGTTTGGCAGAAAAATGAAAAAAATGTGTCAGATTTCTGTCGCCCAAGTTTGGCAGACAAATTGAAAGTGTTTGTAGGGCTCCTGTCGCCCAAGTTTGGAAGAAAAATGAAAAAAATGTGTCAGATTTCTGTCGCCCAAGTTTGGCAGACAAATTAAAAGTATTTGTAGGGCTCCTGTCGCCAAAGTTTGGCAGAAAAATGAAAAAAATGTGTCAGATTTCTGTCGCCGAAGTTTGGCAGACAAATTAAAAGTGTTTGTAGGGCTCCTGTCGCCCAAGTTTGGAAGAAAAATGAAAAAAATGTGTCAGATTTCTGTCGCCCAAGTTTGGCAGACAAATTAAAAGTATTTGTAGGGCTCCTGTCGCCCAAGTTTGGCAGAAAAATGAAAAAAATGTGTCAGATTTCTGTCGCCCAAGTTTGGCAGACAAATTAAAAGTGTTTCTAGGGCTCCTATCGCCCAAGTTTGGCAGAAAAATGAAAAAAATGTGTCAGATTTCTGTCGCCCAAGTTTGGCAGACAAATTAAAAGTATTTGTTGGGCTCCTGTCGCCCAAGTTTGGCAGAAAAATGACAAAAATGTGTCAGATTTCTGTCGCCCAAGTTTGGCAGACAAATTAAAAGTATTTGTAGGGCTCCTGTCGCCCAAGTTTGGCAGAAAAATGAAAAAAATGTGTCAGATTTCTGTCGCCCAAGTTTGGCAGACAAATTAAAAGTGTTTGTAGGGCTCCTGTCGCCCAAGTTTGGAAGAAAAATGAAAAAAATGTGTCAGATTTCTGTCGCCCAAGTTTGGCAGACAAATTAAAAGTATTTGTAGGGCTCCTGTCGTCCAAGTTTGGCAGAAAAATAACAAAAATGTGTCAGATTTATGTCGCCCAAGTTTGGCAGATAAATTAAAAGTATTTGTAGGGCTCCTGTCGCCCAAGTTTGGCAGAAAAATGAAAAAAATGTGTCAGATTTCTGTCGCCCAAGTTTGGCAGACAAATTAAAAGTATTTGTAAGGCTCCTGTCGCCCAAGTTTGGCAGAAAAATGAAAAAAATGTGTCAGATTTCTGTCGCTCAAGTTTTTCAGACAAATTAAAAGTGTTTGTAGGGCTCCTGTCGCCCAAGTTTGGAAGAAAAATGAAAAAAATGTGTCAGATTTCTGTCGCCCAAGTTTGGCAGACAAATTAAAAGTATTTGTAGGGCTCCTGTCGCCCAAGTTTGGCAGAAAAATAACAAAAATGTGTCAGATTTATGTCGCCCAAGTTTGGCAGACAAATTAAAAGTATTTGTTGGGCTCCTGTCGCCCAAGTTTGGCAGAAAAATGAAAAAAATGTGTCAGATTTCTGTCGCCCAAGTTTGGCAGACAAATTAAAAGTATTTGTAGGGCTCCTGTCGCCCAAGTTTGGCAGAAAAATGAAAAAAATGTGTCAGATTTATGTCGCCCAAGTTTGGCAGACAAATTAAAAGTATTTGTAGGGCTCCTGTCGCCCAAGTTTGGCAGAAAAATAACAAAAATGTGTCAGATTTCTGTCGCCCAAGTTTGGCAGACAAATTAAAAGTATTTGTAGGGCTCCTGTCGCCCAAGTTTGGCAGAAAAATAACAAAAATGTGTCAGATTTATGTCGCCCAAGTTTGGCAGACAAATTAAAAGTATTTGAAGGGCTCCTGTCGCCCAAGTTTGGCAGAAAAATGAAAAAAATGTGTCAGATTTCTGTCGCCCAAGTTTGGCAGACAAATTTAAAGTATTTGTAGGGCTCCTGTCGCCCAAGTTTGGCAGAAAAATGAAAAAAATGTGTCAGATTTATGTCGCCCAATTTTGGCAGACAAATTAAAAGTATTTGAAGGGCTGCTGTCGCCCAAGTTTGGCAGAAAAATGAAAAAAATGTGTCAGATTTCTGTCGCCCAAGTTTGGCAGACAAATTAAAAGTGTTTGTAGGGCTCCTGTCGCCCAAGTTTGGAAGAAAAATGACAAAAATGTGTCAGATTTATGTCGCCCAAGTTTGGCAGACAAATTAAAAGTATTTGTGGGGCTCCTGGCGCCCAAGTTTGGCAGAAAAATGAAAAAAATGTGTCAGATTTCTGTCGCCCAAGTTTGGCAGACAAATTTAAAGTGTTTGTAGGGCTCCTGTTGCCCAAGTTTGGCAGAAAAATGAAAAAAATGTGTCAGATTTCTGTCGCCCAAGTTTGGCAGACAAATTAAAAGTATTAGTAGGGCTCCTGTCGCACAAGTTTGGCAGAAAAATGAAAAAAATGTGTCAGATTTCTGTCGCCCAAGTTTGGCAGACAAATTAAAAGTATTTGTAGGGCTCCTGTCGCCAAAGTTTGGCAGAAAAATGAAAAAAATGTGTCAGATTTCTGTCGCCCAAGTTTGGCAGACAAATTAAATGTGTTTCTAGGGCTCCTATCGCCCAAGTTTGGCAGAAAAATGAAAAAAATGTGTCAGATTTATATCGCCCAATTTTGGCAGACAAATTAAAAGTATTTGAAGGGCTGCTGTCGCCCAAGTTTGGAAGAAAAATGAAAAAAATGTGTCAGATTTCTGTCGCCCAAGTTTGGCAGACAAATTAAAAGTATTTGTAGGGCTCCTGTCGCCCAAGTTTGGCAGAAAAATGAAAAAAATGTGTCAGATTTCTGTCGCCCAAATTTGGCAGACAAATTGAAAGTGTTTGTAGGGCTCCTGTCGCCCAAGTTTGGAAGAAAAATGAAAAAAATGTGTCAGATTTCTGTCGCCCAAGTTTGGCAGACAAATTAAAAGTATTTGTAGGGCTCCTGTCGCCAAAGTTTGGCAGACAAATTAAAAGTGTTTGTAGGGCTCCTGTCGCCCAAGTTTGGAAGAAAAATGAAAAAATGTGTCAGATTTCTGTCGCCCAAGTTTGGCAGACAAATTAAAAGTATTTGTAGGGCTCCTGTCGCCCAAGTTTGGCAGAAAAATGAAAAAAATGTGTCAGATTTCTGTCGCCCAAGTTTGGCAGACAAATTAAAAGTGTTTCTAGGGCTCCTATCGCCCAAGTTTGGCAGAAAAATGAAAAAAATGTGTCAGATTTCTGTCGCCCAAGTTTGGTAGACAAATTAAAAGTATTTGTTGGGCTCCTGTCGCCCAAGTTTGGCAGAAAAATGACAAAAATGTGTCAGATTTCTGTCGCCCAAGTTTGGCAGACAAATTAAAAGTATTTGTAGGGCTCCTGTCGCCCAAGTTTGGCAGAAAAATGAAAAAAATGTGTCAGATTTCTGTCGCCCAAGTTTGGCAGACAAATTAAAAGTGTTTGTAGGGCTCCTGTCGCCCAAGTTTGGAAGAAAAATGAAAAAAATGTTTCAGAATTCTGTAGCCCAAGTTTGGCAGACAAATTAAAAGTATTTGTAGGGCTCCTGTCGTCCAAGTTTGGCAGAAAAATAACAAAAATGTGTCAGATTTATGTCGCCCAAGTTTGGCAGACAAATTAAAAGTATTTGTAGGGCTCCTGTCGCCCAAGTTTGGAAGAAAAATGAAAAAAATGTGTCAGATTTCTGTCGCCCAAGTTTGGCAGACAAATTAAAAGTATTTGTAAGGCTCCTGTCGTCCAAGTTTGGCAGAAAAATGAAAAAAATGTGTCAGATTTCTGTCGCTCAAGTTTTTCAGACAAATTAAAAGTGTTTGTAGGGCTCCTGTCGCCCAAGTTTGGAAGAAAAATGAAAAAGATGTGTCAGATTTCTGTCGCCCAAGTTTGGCAGACAAATTAAAAGTATTTGTAGGGCTCCTGTCGCCCAAGTTTGGCAGAAAAATAACAAAAATGTGTCAGATTTATGTCGCCCAAGTTTGGCAGACAAATTAAAAGTATTTGAAGGGCTCCTGTCGCCCAAGTTTGGCAGAAAAATGAAAAAAATGTGTCAGATTTCTGTCGCCCAAGTTTGGCAGACAAATTAAAAGTATTTGTAGGGCTCCTGTCGCCCAAGTTTGGCAGAAAAATGAAAAAAATGTGTCAGATTTATGTCGCCCAAGTTTGGCAGACAAATTAAAAGTATTTGTAGGGCTCCTGTCGCCCAAGTTTGGCAGAAAAATGAAAAAAATGTGTCAGATTTATGTCGCCCAAGTTTGGCAGACAAATTAATAGTATTTGTAGGGCTCCTGTCGCCCAAGTTTGGCAGAAAAATGAAAAAAATGTGTCAGATTTCTGTCTCCCAAGTTTGACAGACAAATTAAAAGTATTTGTAGGGCTCCTGTCGCACAAGTTTGGCAAAAAAATGAAAAAAATGTGTCAGATTTCTGTCGCCCAAGTTTGGCAGACAAATTAAAAGTATTTGTAGGGCTCCTGTCGCCCAAGTTTGGCAGACAAATTAAAAGTGTTTGTAGGGCTCCTGTCGCCCAAGTTTGGAAGAAAAATGACAAAAATGTGTCAGATTTATGTCGCCCAAGTTTGGCAGACAAATTAAAAGTATTTGTGGGGCTCCTGTCGCCCAAGTTTGGCAGAAAAATGAAAAAAATGTGTCAGATTTCTGTCGCCCAAGTTTGGCAGACAAATTAAAAGTATTTGTAGGGCTCCTGTCGCCCAAGTTTCGCAGAAAAATAACAAAAATGTGTCAGATTTATGTCGCCCAAGTTTGGCAGACAAATTAAAAGTATTTGAAGGGCTCCTGTCGCCCAAGTTTGGCAGAAAAATGAAAAAAATGTGTCAGATTTCTGTCGCCCAAGTTTGGCAGACAAATTAAAAGTATTTGTAGGGCTCCTGTCGCCCAAGTTTGGCAGAAAAATGAAAAAAATGTGTCAGATTTCTGTCGCCCAAGTTTGGCAGACAAATTAAAAGTGTTTGTAGGGCTCCTGTCGCCCAAGTTTGGCAGAAAAATGAAAAAAATGTGTCAGATTTCTGTCGCCCAAGTTTGGCAGACAAATTAAAAGTATTTGTGGGGCTCCTGTCGCCAAAGGTTGGCAGAAAAATGAAAAAAATGTGTCAGATTTCTGTCGCCCAAGTTTGGCAGACAAATTAAAAGTATTTGTAGGGCTCCTGTCGCCCAAGTTTGGCAGAAAAATAACAAAAATGTGTCAGATTTATGTCGCCCAAGTTTGACAGACAAATTAAAAGTATTTGTGGGGCTCCTGTCGCACAAGTTTGGCAGAAAAATGAAAAAAATGTGTCAGATTTCTGTCGCCCAAGTTTGGCAGACAAATTAAAAGTATTTGTAGGGCTCCTGTCGCCCAAGTTTGGCAGAAAAATGAAGAAAATGTGTCAGATTTCTGTCGCCCAAGTTTGGCAGACAAATTAAAAGTATTTGTATGGCTCCTGTCGCCCAAGTTTGGAAGAAAAATGAAAAAAATGTGTCAGATTTCTGTCGCCCAAGTTTGGCAGACAAATTAAAAGTATTTGTAGGGCTCCTGTCGCCCAAGTTTGGCAGAAAAATGAAAAAAATGTGTCAGATTTCTGTCGCCCAAGTTTGGCAGACAAATTAAAAGTGTTTCTAGGGCTCCTATCGCCCAAGTTTGGCAGAAAAATGAAAAAAATGTGTCAGATTTCTGTCGCCCAAGTTTGGCAGACAAATTAAAAGTATTTGTTGGGCTCCTGTCGCCCAAGTTTGGCAGAAAAATGACAAAAATGTGTCAGATTTCTGTCGCCCAAGTTTGGCAGACAAATTAAAAGTATTTGTAGGGCTCCTGTCGCTCAAGTTTGGCAGAAAAATGAAAAAAATGTGTCAGATTTCTGTCGCCCAAGTTTGGCAGACAAATTAAAAGTGTTTGTAGGGCTCCTGTCGCCCAAGTTTGGAAGAAAAATGAAAAAAATGTGTCAGATTTATGTCGCCCAAGTTTGGCAGACAAATTAAAAGTATTTGTGGGGCTCCTGTCGCCCAAGTTTGGCAGAAAAATGAAAAAAATGTGTCAGATTTCTGTCGCCCAAGTTTGGCAGACAAATTAAAAGTATTTGTAGGGCTCCTGTCGCCCAAGTTTGGCAGAAAAATAACAAAAATGTGTCAGATTTATGTCGCCCAAGTTTGGCAGACAAATTAAAAGTATTTGTTGGGCTCCTGTCGCCCAAGTTTGGCAGAAAAATGACAAAAATGTGTCAGATTTCTGTCTCCCAAGTTTGACAGACAAATTAAAAGTATTTGTAGGGCTCCTGTCGCACAAGTTTGGCAGAAAAATGAAAAAAATGTGTCAGATTTCTGTCGCCCAAGTTTGGCAGACAAATTAAAAGTATTTGTAGGGCTCCTGTCGCCCAAGTTTGGCAGAAAAATAACAAAAATGTGTCAGATTTATGTCGCCCAAGTTTGGCAGACAAATTAAAAGTATTTGAAGGGCTCCTGTCGCCCAAGTTTGGCAGAAAAATGAAAAAAATGTGTCAGATTTCTTTCGCCCAAGTTTGGCAGACAAATTAAAAGTATTTGTAGGGCTCCTGTCGCCCAAGTTTGGCAGAAAAATGAAAAAAATGTGTCAGATTTCTGTCGCCCAAGTTTGGCAGACAAATTAAAAGTGTTTGTAGGGCTCCTGTCGCCCAAGTTTGGAAGAAAAATGACAAAAATGTGTCAGATTTATGTCGCCCAAGTTTGGCAGACAAATTAAAAGTATTTGTGGGGCTCCTGTCGCCCAAGTTTGGCAGAAAAATGAAAAAAATGTGTCAGATTTCTGTCGCCCAAGTTTGGCAGACAAATTAAAAGTATTTGTAGGGCTCCTGTCGCCCAAGTTTGGCAGAAAAATAACAAAAATGTGTCAGATTTATGTCGCCCAAGTTTGGCAGACAAATTAAAAGTATTTGTTGGGCTCCTGTCGCCCAAGTTTGGCAGAAAAATGACAAAAATGTGTCAGATTTCTGTCTCCCAAGTTTGACAGACAAATTAAAAGTATTTGTAGGGCTCCTGTCGCACAAGTTTGGCAGAAAAATGAAAAAAATGTGTCAGATTTCTGTCGCCCAAGTTTGGCAGACAAATTAAAAGTATTTGTAGGGCTCCTGTCGCCCAAGTTTGGCAGAAAAATGAAAAAAATGTGTCAGATTTCTGTCGCCCAAGTTTGGCAGACAAATTAAAAGTATTTGTATGGCTCCTGTCGCCCAAGTTTGGAAGAAAAATGAAAAAAATGTGTCAGATTTCTGTCGCCCAAGTTTGGCAGACAAATTAAAAGTATTTGTAGGGCTCCTGTCGCCCAAGTTTGGCAGAAAAATGAAAAAAATGTGTCAGATTTCTGTCGCCCAAGTTTGGCAGACAAATTAAAAGTGTTTCTAGGGCTCCTATCGCCCAAGTTTGGCAGAAAAATGAAAAAAATGTGTCAGATTTCTGTCGCTTAAGTTTGGCAGACAAATTAAAAGTATTTGTTGGGCTCCTGTCGCCCAAGTTTGGCAGAAAAATGACAAAAATGTGTCAGATTTCTGTCGCCCAAGTTTGGCAGACAAATTAAAAGTATTTGTAGGGCTCCTGTCGCCCAAGTTTGGCAGAAAAATGAAAAAAATGTGTCAGATTTCTGTCGCCCAAGTTTGGCAGACAAATTAAAAGTGTTTGTAGGGCTCCTGTCGCCCAAGTTTGGAAGAAAAATGAAAAAAATGTGTCAGATTTCTGTCGCCCAAGTTTGGCAGACAAATTAAAAGTATTTGTAGGGCTCCTGTCGTCCAAGTTTGGCAGAAAAATAACAAAAATGTGTCAGATTTATGTCGCCCAAGTTTGGCAGATAAATTAAAAGTATTTGTAGGGCTCCTGTCGCCCAAGTTTGGCAGAAAAATGAAAAAAATTTGTCAGATTTCTGTCGCCCAAGTTTGGCAGACAAATTAAAAGTATTTGTAAGGCTCCTGTCGCCCAAGTTTGGCAGAAAAATGAAAAAAATGTGTCAGATTTCTGTCGCTCAAGTTTTTCAGACAAATTAAAAGTGTTTGTAGGGCTCCTGTCGCCCAAGTTTGGCAGAAAAATGAAAAAAATGTGTCAGATTTCTGTCGCCCAAGTTTGGCAGACAAATTAAAAGTATTTGTAGGGCTCCTGTCGCCCAAGTTTGGCAGAAAAATGAAAAAAATGTGTCAGATTTATGTCGCCCAAGTTTGGCAGACAAATTAAAAGTATTTGTAGGGCTCCTGTCGCCCAAGTTTGGCAGAAAAATAACAAAAATGTGTCAGATTTCTGTCGCCCAAGTTTGGCAGACAAATTAAAATTATTTGTAGGGCTCCTGTCGCTCAAGTTTGGCAGAAAAATGAAAAAAATGTGTCAGATTTCTGTCGCCCAAGTTTGGCAGACAAATTAAAAGTGTTTGTAGGGCTCCTGTCGCCCAAGTTTGGAAGAAAAATGAAAAAAATGTGTCAGATTTATGTCGCCCAAGTTTGGCAGACAAATTAAAAGTATTTGTGGGGCTCCTGTCGCCCAAGTTTGGCAGAAAAATGAAAAAAATGTGTCAGATTTCTGTCGCCCAAGTTTGGCAGACAAATTAAAAGTGTTTCTAGGGCTCCTATCGCCCAAGTTTGGCAGAAAAATGAAAAAAATGTGTCAGATTTCTGTCGCCCAAGTTTGGCAGACAAATTAAAAGTATTTGTTGGGCTCCTGTCGCCCAAGTTTGGCAGAAAAATGACAAAAATGTGTCAGATTTCTGTCGCCCAAGTTTGGCAGACAAATTAAAAGTATTTGTAGGGCTCCTGTCGCTCAAGTTTGGCAGAAAAATGAAAAAAATGTGTCAGATTTCTGTCGCCCAAGTTTGGCAGACAAATTAAAAGTGTTTGTAGGGCTCCTGTCGCCCAAGTTTGGAAGAAAAATGAAAAAAATGTGTCAGATTTATGTCGCCCAAGTTTGGCAGACAAATTAAAAGTATTTGTGGGGCTCCTGTCGCCCAAGTTTGGCAGAAAAATGAAAAAAATGTCTCAGATTTCTGTCGCCCAAGTTTGGCAGACAAATTAAAAGTATTTGTAGGGCTCCTGTCGCCCAAGTTTGGCAGAAAAATAACAAAAATGTGTCAGATTTATGTCGCCCAAGTTTGGCAGACAAATTAAAAGTATTTGTTGGGCTCCTGTCGCCCAAGTTTGGCAGAAAAATGACAAAAATGTGTCAGATTTCTGTCTCCCAAGTTTGACAGACAAATTAAAAGTATTTGTAGGGCTCCTGTCGCACAAGTTTGGCAGAAAAATGAAAAAAATGTGTCAGATTTCTGTCGCCCAAGTTTGGCAGACAAATTAAAAGTATTTGTAGGGCTCCTGTCGCCCAAGTTTGGCAGAAAAATAACAAAAATGTGTCAGATTTATGTCGCCCAAGTTTGGCAGACAAATTAAAAGTATTTGAAGGGCTCCTGTCGCCCAAGTTTGGCAGAAAAATGAAAAAAATGTGTCAGATTTCTTTCGCCCAAGTTTGGCAGACAAATTAAAAGTATTTGTAGGGCTCCTGTCGCCCAAGTTTGGCAGAAAAATGAAAAAAATGTGTCAGATTTCTGTCGCCCAAGTTTGGCAGACAAATTAAAAGTGTTTGTAGGGCTCCTGTCGCCCAAGTTTGGAAGAAAAATGACAAAAATGTGTCAGATTTATGTCGCCCAAGTTTGGCAGACAAATTAAAAGTATTTGTGGGGCTCCTGTCGCCCAAGTTTGGCAGAAAAATGAAAAAAATGTGTCAGATTTCTGTCGCCCAAGTTTGGCAGACAAATTAAAAGTATTTGTAGGGCTCCTGTCGCCCAAGTTTGGCAGAAAAATAACAAAAATGTGTCAGATTTATGTCGCCCAAGTTTGGCAGACAAATTAAAAGTATTTGTTGGGCTCCTGTCGCCCAAGTTTGGCAGAAAAATGACAAAAATGTGTCAGATTTCTGTCTCCCAAGTTTGACAGACAAATTAAAAGTATTTGTAGGGCTCCTGTCGCACAAGTTTGGCAGAAAAATGAAAAAAATGTGTCAGATTTCTGTCGCCCAAGTTTGGCAGACAAATTAAAAGTATTTGTAGGGCTCCTGTCGCCCAAGTTTGGCAGAAAAATGAAAAAAATGTGTCAGATTTCTGTCGCCCAAGTTTGGCAGACAATTTAAAAGTATTTGTATGGCTCCTGTCGCCCAAGTTTGGAAGAAAAATGAAAAAAATGTGTCAGATTTCTGTCGCCCAAGTTTGGCAGACAAATTAAAAGTATTTGTAGGGCTCCTGTCGCCCAAGTTTGGCAGAAAAATGAAAAAAATGTGTCAGATTTCTGTCGCCCAAGTTTGGCAGACAAATTAAAAGTGTTTCTAGGGCTCCTATCGCCCAAGTTTGGCAGAAAAATGAAAAAAATGTGTCAGATTTCTGTCGCCCAAGTTTGGCAGACAAATTAAAAGTATTTGTTGGGCTCCTGTCGCCCAAGTTTGGCAGAAAAATGACAAAAATGTGTCAGATTTCTGTCGCCCAAGTTTGGCAGACAAATTAAAAGTATTTGTAGGGCTCCTGTCGCCCAAGTTTGGCAGAAAAATGAAAAAAATGTGTCAGATTTCTGTCGCCCAAGTTTGGCAGACAAATTAAAAGTGTTTGTAGGGCTCCTGTCGCCCAAGTTTGGAAGAAAAATGAAAAAAATGTGTCAGATTTCTGTCGCCCAAGTTTGGCAGACAAATTAAAAGTATTTGTAGGGCTCCTGTCGTCCAAGTTTGGCAGAAAAATAACAAAAATGTGTCAGATTTATGTCGCCCAAGTTTGGCAGATAAATTAAAAGTATTTGTAGGGCTCCTGTCGCCCAAGTTTGGCAGAAAAATGAAAAAAATTTGTCAGATTTCTGTCGCCCAAGTTTGGCAGACAAATTAAAAGTATTTGTAAGGCTCCTGTCGCCCAAGTTTGGCAGAAAAATGAAAAAAATGTGTCAGATTTCTGTCGCTCAAGTTTTTCAGACAAATTAAAAGTGTTTGTAGGGCTCCTGTCGCCCAAGTTTGGAAGAAAAATGAAAAAAATGTGTCAGATTTCTGTCGCCCAAGTTTGGCAGACAAATTAAAAGTATTTGTAGGGCTCCTGTCGCCCAAGTTTGGCAGAAAAATAACAAAAATGTGTCAGATTTATGTCGCCCAAGTTTGGCAGACAAATTAAAAGTATTTGAAGGGCTCCTGTCGCCCAAGTTTGGCAGAAAAATGAAAAAAATGTGTCAGATTTCTGTCGCCCAAGTTTGGCAGACAAATTAAAAGTATTTGTAGGGCTCCTGTCGCCCAAGTTTGGCAGAAAAATGAAAAAAATGTGTCAGATTTATGTCGCCCAAGTTTGGCAGACAAATTAAAAGTATTTGTAGGGCTCCTGTCGCCCAAGTTTGGCAGAAAAATAACAAAAATGTGTCAGATTTCTGTCGCCCAAGTTTGGCAGACAAATTAAAAGTATTTGTAGGGCTCCTGTCGCCCAAGTTTGGCAGAAAAATAACAAAAATGTGTCAGATTTATGTCGCCCAAGTTTGGCAGACAAATTAAAAGTATTTGAAGGGCTCCTGTCGCCCAAGTTTGGCAGAAAAATGAAAAAAATGTGTCAGATTTCTGTCGCCCAAGTTTGGCAGACAAATTAAAAGTATTTGTAGGGCTCCTGTCGCCCAAGTTTGGCAGAAAAATGAAAAAAATGTGTCAGATTTATGTCGCCCAATTTTGGCAGACAAATTAAAAGTATTTGAAGGGCTGCTGTCGCCCAAGTTTGGCAGAAAAATGAAAAAAATGTGTCAGATTTCTGTCGCCCAAGTTTGGCAGACAAATTAAAAGTATTTGTAGGGCTCCTGTCGCCCAAGTTTGGCAGAAAAATGAAAAAAATGTGTCAGATTTCTGTCGCCCAAGTTTGGCAGACAAATTAAAAGTGTTTGTAGGGCTCCTGTCGCCCAAGTTTGGAAGAAAAATGACAAAAATGTGTCAGATTTATGTCGCCCAAGTTTGGCAGACAAATTAAAAGTATTTGTGGGGCTCCTGGCGCCCAAGTTTGGCAGAAAAATGAAAAAAATGTGTCAGATTTCTGTCGCCCAAGTTTGGCAGACAAATTTAAAGTGTTTGTAGGGCTCCTGTCGCCCAAGTTTGGCAGAAAAATGAAAAAAATGTGTCAGATTTCTGTCTCCCAAGTTTGGCAGACAAATTAAAAGTATTAGTAGGGCTCCTGTCGCACAAGTTTGGCAGAAAAATGAAAAAAATGTGTCAGATTTCTGTCGCCCAAGTTTGGCAGACAAATTAAAAGTATTTGTAGGGCTCCTGTCGCCAAAGTTTGGCAGAAAAATGAAAAACATGTGTCAGATTTCTGTCGCCCAAGTTTGGCAGACAAATTAAAAGTGTTTCTAGGGCTCCTATCGCCCAAGTTTGGCAGAAAAATGAAAAAAATGTGTCAGATTTATATCGCCCAATTTTGGCAGACAAATTAAAAGTATTTGAAGGGCTGCTGTCGCCCAAGTTTGGAAGAAAAATGAAAAAAATGTGTCAGATTTCTGTCGCCCAAGTTTGGCAGACAAATTAAAAGTATTTGTAGGGCTCCTGTCGCCCAAGTTTGGCAGAAAAATGAAAAAAATGTGTCAGATTTCTGTCGCCCAAGTTTGGCAGACAAATTAAAAGTATTAGTAGGGCTCCTGTCGCACAAGTTTGGCAGAAAAATGAAAAAAATGTGTCAGATTTCTGTCGCCCAAGTTTGGCAGACAAATTAAAAGTATTTGTAGGGCTCCTGTCGCACAAGTTTGGCAGAAAAATGAAAAAAATGTGTCAGATTTCTGTCGCCCAAGTTTGGCAGACAAATTAAAAGTATTTGTAGGGCTCCTGTCGCCCAAGTTTGGCAGAAAAATAACAAAAATGTGTCAGATTTATGTCGCCCAAGTTTGGCAGACAAATTAAAAGTATTTGAAGGGCTCCTGTCGCCCAAGTTTGGCAGAAAAATGAAAAACATGTGTCAGATTTCTGTCGCCCAAGTTTGGCAGACAAATTAAAAGTGTTTCTAGTGCTCCTATCGCCCAAGTTGGGCAGAAAAATGAAAAAAATGTGTCAGATTTATATCGCCCAATTTTGGCAGACAAATTAAAAGTATTTGAAGGGCTGCTGTCGCCCAAGTTTGGAAGAAAAATGAAAAAAATGTGTCAGATTTCTGTCGCCCAAGTTTGGCAGACAAATTAAAAGTATTTGTAGGGCTCCTGTCGCCCAAGTTTGGCAGAAAAATAACAAAAATGTGTCAGATTTATGTCGCCCAAGTTTGGCAGACAAATTAAAAGTATTTGTTGGGCTCCTGTCGCCCAAGTTTGGCAGAAAAATGACAAAAATGTGTCAGATTTCTGTCTCCCAAGTTTGACAGACAAATTAAAAGTATTTGTAGGGCTCCTGTCGCACAAGTTTGGCAGAAAAATGAAAAAAATGTGTCAGATTTCTGTCGCCCAAGTTTGGCAGACAAATTAAAAGTATTTGTAGGGCTCCTGTCGCCCAAGTTTGGCAGAAAAATAACAAAAATGTGTCAGATTTATGTCGCCCAAGTTTGGCAGACAAATTAAAAGTATTTGAAGGGCTCCTGTCGCCCAAGTTTGGCAGAAAAATGAAAAAAATGTGTCAGATTTCTGTCGCCCAAGTTTGGCAGACAAATTAAAAGTATTTGTAGGGCTCCTGTCGCCCAAGTTTGGCAGAAAAATGAAAAAAATGTGTCAGATTTCTGTCGCCCAAGTTTGGCAGACAAATTAAAAGTGTTTGTAGGGCTCCTGTCGCCCAAGTTTGGAAGAAAAATGACAAAAATGTGTCAGATTTATGTCGCCCAAGTTTGGCAGACAAATTAAAAGTATTTGTGGGGCTCCTGTCGCCCAAGTTTGGCAGAAAAATGAAAAAAATGTGTCAGATTTCTGTCGCCCAAGTTTGGCAGACAAATTAAAAGTATTTGTAGGGCTCCTGTCGCCCAAGTTTGGCAGAAAAATAACAAAAATGTGTCAGATTTATGTCGCCCAAGTTTGGCAGACAAATTAAAAGTATTTGTTGGGCTCCTGTCGCCCAAGTTTGGCAGAAAAATGACAAAAATGTGTCAGATTTCTGTCTCCCAAGTTTGACAGACAAATTAAAAGTATTTGTAGGGCTCCTGTCGCACAAGTTTGGCAGAAAAATGAAAAAAATGTGTCAGATTTCTGTCGCCCAAGTTTGGCAGACAAATTAAAAGTATTTGTAGGGCTCCTGTCGCCCAAGTTTGGCAGAAAAATGAAAAAAATGTGTCAGATTTCTGTCGCCCAAGTTTGGCAGACAAATTAAAAGTATTTGTATGGCTCCTGTCGCCCAAGTTTGGAAGAAAAATGAAAAAAATGTGTCAGATTTCTGTCGCCCAAGTTTGGCAGACATATTAAAAGTATTTGTAGGGCTCCTGTCGCCCAAGTTTGGCAGAAAAATGAAAAAAATGTGTCAGATTTCTGTCGCCCAAGTTTGGCAGACAAATTAAAAGTGTTTCTAGGGCTCCTATCGCCCAAGTTTGGCAGAAAAATGAAAAAAATGTGTCAGATTTCTGTCGCCCAAGTTTGGCAGACAAATTAAAAGTATTTGTTGGGCTCCTGTCGCCCAAGTTTGGCAGAAAAATGACAAAAATGTGTCCTATTTCTGTCGCCCAAGTTTGGCAGACAAATTAAAAGTATTTGTAGGGCTCCTGTCGCCCAAGTTTGGCAGAAAAATGAAAAAAATGTGTCAGATTTCTGTCGCCCAAGTTTGGCAGACAAATTAAAAGTGTTTGTAGGGCTCCTGTCGCCCAAGTTTGGAAGAAAAATGAAAAAAATGTGTCAGATTTCTGTCGCCCAAGTTTGGCAGACAAATTAAAAGTATTTGTAGGGCTCCTGTCGTCCAAGTTTGGCAGAAAAATAACAAAAATGTGTCAGATTTATGTCGCCCAAGTTTGGCAGATAAATTAAAAGTATTTGTAGGGCTCCTGTCGCCCAAGTTTGGCAGAAAAATGAAAAAAATGTGTCAGATTTCTGTCGCCCAAGTTTGGCAGACAAATTAAAAGTATTTGTAAGGCTCCTGTCGCCCAAGTTTGGCAGAAAAATGAAAAAAATGTGTCAGATTTCTGTCGCTCAAGTTTTTCAGACAAATTAAAAGTGTTTGTAGGGCTCCTGTCGCCCAAGTTTGGAAGAAAAATGAAAAAAATGTGTCAGATTTCTGTCGCCCAAGTTTGGCAGACAAATTAAAAGTATTTGTAGGGCTCCTGTCGCCCAAGTTTGGCAGAAAAATAACAAAAATGTGTCAGATTTATGTCGCCCAAGTTTGGCAGACAAATTAAAAGTATTTGAAGGGCTCCTGTCGCCCAAGTTTGGCAGAAAAATGAAAAAAATGTGTCAGATTTCTGTCGCCCAAGTTTGGCAGACAAATTAAAAGTATTTGTAGTGCTCCTGTCGCCCAAGTTTGGCAGAAAAATGAAAAAAATGTGTCAGATTTATGTCGCCCAAGTTTGGCAGACAAATTAAAAGTATTTGTAGGGCTCCTGTCGCCCAAGTTTGGCAGAAAAATAACAAAAATGTGTCAGATTTCTGTCGCCCAAGTTTGGCAGACAAATTAAAAGTATTTGTAGGGCTCCTGTCGCCCAAGTTTGGCAGAAAAATAACAAAAATGTGTCAGATTTATGTCGCCCAAGTTTGGCAGACAAATTAAAAGTATTTGAAGGGCTCCTGTCGCCCATGTTTGGCAGAAAAATGAAAAAAATGTGTCAGATTTCTGTCGCCCAAGTTTGGCAGACAAATTAAAAGTATTTGTAGGGCTCCTATCGCCCAAGTTTGGCAGAAAAATGAAAAAAATGTGTCAGATTTATGTCGCCCAATTTTGGCAGACAAATTAAAAGTATTTGAAGGGCTGCTGTCGCCCAAGTTTGGCAGAAAAATGAAAAAAATGTGTCAGATTTCTGTCGCCCAAGTTTGGCAGACAAATTAAAAGTGTTTGTAGGGCTCCTGTCGCCCAAGTTTGGAAGAAAAATGACAAAAATGTGTCAGATTTATGTCGCCCAAGTTTGGCAGACAAATTAAAAGTATTTGTGGGGATCCTGGCGCCCAAGTTTGGCAGAAAAATGAAAAAAATGTGTCAGATTTCTGTCGCCCAAGTTTGGCAGACAAATTTAAAGTGTTTGTAGGGCTCCTGTCGCCCAAGTTTGGCAGAAAAATGAAAAAAATGTGTCAGATTTCTGTCTCCCAAGTTTGGCAGACAAATTAAAAGTATTAGTAGGGCTCCTGTCGCACAAGTTTGGCAGAAAAATGAAAAAAATGTGTCAGATTTCTGTCGCCCAAGTTTGGCAGACAAATTAAAAGTATTTGTAGGGCTCCTGTCGCCCAAGTTTGGCAGAAAAATAACAAAAATGTGTCAGATTTATGTCGCCCAAGTTTGGCAGACAAATTAAAAGTATTTGAAGGGCTCCTGTCGCCCAAGTTTGGCAGAAAAATGAAAAAAATGTGTCAGATTTCTGTCGCCCAAGTTTGGCAGACAAATTAAAAGTATTTGTAGGGCTCCTGTCGCCCAAGTTTGGCAGAAAAATGAAAAAAATGTGTCAGATTTATGTCGCCCAATTTTGGCAGACAAATTAAAAGTATTTGAAGGGCTGCTGTCGCCCAAGTTTGGCAGAAAAATGAAAAAAATGTGTCAGATTTCTGTCGCCCAAGTTTGGCAGACAAATTAAAAGTATTTGTAGGGCTCCTGTCGCCCAAGTTTGGCAGAAAAATGAAAAAAATGTGTCAGATTTCTGTCGCCCAAGTTTGGCAGACAAATTAAAAGTGTTTCTAGGGCTCCTATCGCCCAAGTTTGGCAGAAAAATGAAAAAAATGTGTCAGATTTATATCGCCCAATTTTGGCAGACAAATTAAAAGTATTTGAAGGGCTGCTGTCGCCCAAGTTTGGAAGAAAAATGAAAAAAATGTGTCAGATTTCTGTCGCCCAAGTTTGGCAGACAAATTAAAAGTATTTGTAGGGCTCCTGTCGCCCAAGTTTGGCAGAAAAATGAAAAAAATGTGTCAGATTTCTGTCGCCCAAGTTTGGCAGACAAATTGAAGGTGTTTGTAGGGCTCCTGTCGCCCAAGTTTGGAAGAAAAATGAAAAAAATGTGTCAGATTTCTGTCGCCCAAGTTTGACAGACAAATTAAAAGTATTTGTAGGGCTCCTGTCGCCAAAGTTTGGCAGAAAAATGAAAAACATGTGTCAGATTTCTGTCGCCGAAGTTTGGCAGACAAATAAAAAGTGTTTGTAGGGCTCCTGTCGCCCAAGTTTGGAAGAAAAATGAAAAAAATGTGTCAGATTTCTGTCGCCCAAGTTTGGCAGACAAATTAAAAGTATTTGTAGGGCTCCTGTCGCCCAAGTTTGGCAGAAAAATGAAAAAAATGTGTCAGATTTCTGTCGCCCAAGTTTGGCAGACAAATTAAAAGTGTTTCTAGGGCTCCTATCGCCCAAGTTTGGCAGAAAAATGAAAAAAATGTGTCAGATTTCTGTCGCCCAAGTTTGGCAGACAAATTAAAAGTATTTGTTGGGCTCCTGTCGCCCAAGTTTGGCAGAAAAATGACAAAAATGTGTCAGATTTCTGTCGCCCAAGTTTGGCAGACAAATTAAAAGTATTTGTAGGGCTCCTGTCGCCCAAGTTTGGCAGAAAAATGAAAAAAATGTGTCAGATTTCTGTCGCCCAAGTTTGGCAGACAAATTAAAAGTGTTTGTAGGGCTCCTGTCGCCCAAGTTTGGAAGAAAAATGAAAAAAATGTTTCAGAATTCTGTAGCCCAAGTTTGGCAGACAAATTAAAAGTATTTGTAGGGCTCCTGTCGTCCAAATTTGGCAGAAAAATAACAAAAATGTGTCAGATTTATGTCGCCCAAGTTTGGCAGACAAATTAAAAGTATTTGTAGGGCTCCTGTCGCCCAAGTTTGGCAGAAAAATGAAAAAAATGTGTCAGATTTCTGTCGCCCAAGTTTGGCAGACAAATTAAAAGTATTTGTAAGGCTCCTGTCGCCCAAGTTTGGCAGAAAAATGAAAAAAATGTGTCAGATTTCTGTCGCTCAAGTTTTTCAGACAAATTAAAAGTGTTTGTAGGGCTCCTGTCGCCCAAGTTTGGAAGAAAAATGAAAAAAATGTGTCAGATTTCTGTCGCCCAAGTTTGGCAGACAAATTAAAAGCATTTGTAGGGCTCCTGTCGCCCAAGTTTGGCAGAAAAATGAAAAAAATGTGTCAGATTTCTGTCGCCCAAGTTTGGCAGACAAATTAAAAGTGTTTGTAGGGCTCCTGTCGCCCAAGTTTGGAAGAAAAATGACAAAAATGTGTCAGATTTATGTCGCCCAAGTTTGGCAGACAAATTAAAAGTATTTGTGGGGCTCCTGGCGCCCAAGTTTGGCAGAAAAATGAAAAAAATGTGTCAGATTTCTGTCGCCCAAGTTTGGCAGACAAATTTAAAGTGTTTGTAGGGCTCCTGTCGCCCAAGTTTGGAAGAAAAATGAAAAAAATGTGTCAGATTTCTGTCGCCCAAGTTTGGCAGACAAATTAATAGTATTTGTAGGGCTCCTGTCGCCCTAGTTTGGCAGAAAAATGAAAAAAATGTGTCAGATTTCTGTCTCCCAAGTTTGACAGACAAATTAAAAGTATTTGTAGGGCTCCTGTCGCACAAGTTTGGCAGAAAAATGAAAAAAATGTGTCAGATTTCTGTCGCCCAAGTTTGGCAGACAAATTAAAAGTATTTGTAGGGCTCCTGTCGCCCAAGTTTGGCAGAAAAATGAAAAAAATGTGTCAGATTTCTGTCGCCCAAGTTTGGCAGACAAATTAAAAGTGTTTGTAGGGCTCCTGTCGCCCAAGTTTGGAAGAAAAATGACACAAATGTGTCAGATTTATGTCGTCCAAGTTTGGCAGACAAATCAAAAGTATTTGTGGGGCTCCTGTCGCCCAAGTTTGGCAGAAAAATGAAAAAAATGTGTCAGATTTCTGTCGCCCAAGTTTGGCAGACAAATTAAAAGTATTTGTAGGGCTCCTGTCGCCCAAGTTTGGCAGAAAAATAACAAAAATGTGTCAGATTTATGTCGCCCAAGTTTGGCAGACAAATTAAAAGTATTTGAAGGGCTCCTGTCGCCCAAGTTTGGCAGAAAAATGAAAAAAATGTGTCAGATTTCTGTCGCCCAAGTTTGGCAGACAAATTTAAAGTATTTGTAGGGCTCCTGTCGCCCAAGTTTGGCAGAAAAATGAAAAAAATGTGTCAGATTTCTGTCGCCCAAGTTTGGCAGACAAATTAAAAGTGTTTGTAGGGCTCCTGTCGCCAAAGTTTGGAAGAAAAATGACAAAAATGTGTCAGATTTATGTCGCCCAAGTTTGGCAGACAAATTAAAAGTATTTGTGGGGCTCCTGTCGCCCAAGTTTGGCAGAAAAATGAAAAAAATGTGTCAGATTTCTGTCGCCCAAGTTTGGCAGACAAATTTAAAGTGTTTGTAGGGCTCCTGTCGCCCAAGTTTGGCAGAAAAATGAAAAAAATGTGTCAGATTTCTGTCTCCCAAGTTTGACAGACAAATTAAAAGTATTTGTAGGGCTCCTGTCGCACAAGTTTGGCAGAAAAATGAAAAAAATGTGTCAGATTTCTGTCGCCCAAGTTTGGCAGACAAATTAAAAGTATTTGTAGGGCTCCTGTCGCCCAAGTTTGGCAGAAAAATAACAAAAATGTGTCAGATTTATGTCGCCCAAGTTTGGCAGACAAATTAAAAGTATTTGAAGGGCTCCTGTCGCCCAAGTTTGGCAGAAAAATGAAAAAAATGTGTCAGATTTCTGTCGCCCAAGTTTGGCAGACAAATTAAAAGTATTTGAAGGGCTCCTGTCGCCCAAGTTTGGCAGAAAAATGAAAAAAATGTGTCAGATTTCTGTCGCCCAAGTTTGGCAGACAAATTAAAAGTGTTTGTGGGGCTCCTGTCGCCCAAGTTTGGAAGAAAAATGAAAAAAATGTGTCAGATTTATGTCGCCCAAGTTTGGCAGACAAATTAAAAGTATTTGTGGGGCTCCTGTCGCCCAAGTTTGGCAGAAAAATGAAAAAAATGTGTCAGATTTCTGTCGCCCAAGTTTGGCAGACAAATTAAAAGTATTTGTAGGGCTCCTGTCGCCCAAGTTTGGCAGAAAAATAACAAAAATGTGTCAGATTTATGTCGCCCAAGTTTGGCAGACAAATTAAAAGTATTTGAAGGGCTCCTGTCGCCCAAGTTTGGCAGAAAAATGACAAAAATGTGTCAGATTTCTGTCTCCCAAGTTTGGCAGACAAATTAAAAGTATTTGTAGGGCTCCTGTCGCACAAGTTTGGCAGAAAAATGAAAATAATGTGTCAGATTTCTGTCGCCCAAGTTTGGCAGACAAATTAAAAGTATTTGAAGGGCTCCTGTCGCCCAAGTTTGGCAGAAAAATGAAAAAAATGTGTCAGATTTCTGTCGCCCAAGTTTGGCAGACAAATTTAAAGTATTTGTAGGGCTCCTGTCGCCCAAGTTTGGCAGAAAAATGAAAAAAATGTGTCAGATTTCTGTCGCCCAAGTTTGGCAGACAAATTAAAAGTGTTTGTAGGGCTCCTGTCGCCAAAGTTTGGAAGAAAAATGACAAAAATGTGTCAGATTTATGTCGCCCAAGTTTGGCAGACAAATTAAAAGTATTTGTGGGGCTCCTGTCGCCCAAGTTTGGCAGAAAAATGAAAAAAATGTGTCAGATTTCTGTCGCCCAAGTTTGGCAGACAAATTTAAAGTGTTTGTAGGGCTCCTGTCGCCCAAGTTTGGCAGAAAAATGAAAAAAATGTGTCAGATTTCTGTCTCCCAAGTTTGACAGACAAATTAAAAGTATTTGTAGGGCTCCTGTCGCACAAGTTTGGCAGAAAAATGAAAAAAATGTGTCAGATTTCTGTCGCCCAAGTTTGGCAGACAAATTAAAAGTATTTGTAGGGCTCCTGTCGCCCAAGTTTGGCAGAAAAATAACAAAAATGTGTCAGATTTATGTCGCCCAAGTTTGGCAGACAAATTAAAAGTATTTGAAGGGCTCCTGTCGCCCAAGTTTGGCAGAAAAATGAAAAAAATGTGTCAGATTTCTGTCGCCCAAGTTTGGCAGACAAATTAAAAGTATTTGAAGGGCTCCTGTCGCCCAAGTTTGGCAGAAAAATGAAAAAAATGTGTCAGATTTCTGTCGCCCAAGTTTGGCAGACAAATTAAAAGTGTTTGTGGGGCTCCTGTCGCCCAAGTTTGGAAGAAAAATGAAAAAAATGTGTCAGATTTATGTCGCCCAAGTTTGGCAGACAAATTAAAAGTATTTGTGGGGCTCCTGTCGCCCAAGTTTGGCAGAAAAATGAAAAAAATGTGTCAGATTTCTGTCGCCCAAGTTTGGCAGACAAATTAAAAGTATTTGTAGGGCTCCTGTCGCCCAAGTTTGGCAGAAAAATAACAAAAATGTGTCAGATTTATGTCGCCCAAGTTTGGCAGACAAATTAAAAGTATTTGTTGGGCTCCTGTCGCCCAAGTTTGGCAGAAAAATGACAAAAATGTGTCAGATTTCTGTCTCCCAAGTTTGGCAGACAAATTAAAAGTATTTGTAGGGCTCCTGTCGCACAAGTTTGGCAGAAAAATGAAAATAATGTGTCAGATTTCTGTCGCCCAAGTTTGGCAGACAAATTAAAAGTATTTGAAGGGCTCCTGTCGCCCAAGTTTGGCAGAAAAATGAAAAAAATGTGTCAGATTTCTGTCGCCCAAGTTTGGCAGACAAATTTAAAGTATTTGTAGGGCTCCTGTCGCCCAAGTTTGGCAGAAAAATGAAAAAAATGTGTCAGATTTCTGTCGCCCAAGTTTGGCAGACAAATTAAAAGTGTTTGTAGGGCTCCTGTCGCCAAAGTTTGGAAGAAAAATGACAAAAATGTGTCAGATTTATGTCGCCCAAGTTTGGCAGACAAATTAAAAGTATTTGTGGGGCTCCTGTCGCCCAAGTTTGGCAGAAAAATGAAAAAAATGTGTCAGATTTCTGTCGCCCAAGTTTGGCAGACAAATTTAAAGTGTTTGTAGGGCTCCTGTCGCCCAAGTTTGGCAGAAAAATGAAAAAAATGTGTCAGATTTCTGTCTCCCAAGTTTGACAGACAAATTAAAAGTATTTGTAGGGCTCCTGTCGCACAAGTTTGGCAGAAAAATGAAAAAAATGTGTCAGATTTCTGTCGCCCAAGTTTGGCAGACAAATTAAAAGTATTTATAGGGCTCCTGTCGCCCAAGTTTGGCAGAAAAATAACAAAAATGTGTCAGATTTATGTCGCCCAAGTTTGGCAGACAAATTAAAAGTATTTGAAGGGCTCCTGTCGCCCAAGTTTGGCAGAAAAATGAAAAAAATGTGTCAGATTTCTGTCGCCCAAGTTTGGCGGACAAATTAAAAGTATTTGAAGGGCTCCTGTCGCCCAAGTTTGGCAGAAAAATGAAAAAAATGTGTCAGATTTCTGTCGCCCAAGTTTGGCAGACAAATTAAAAGTATTTGTTGGGCTCCTGTCGCCCAAGTTTGGCAGAAAAATGACAAAAATGTGTCAGATTTCTGTCGCCCAAGTTTGGCAGACAAATTAAAAGTATTTGTAGGGCTCCTGTCGCCCAAGTTTGGCAGAAAAATGAAAAAAATGTGTCAGATTTCTGTCGCCCAAGTTTGGCAGACAAATTAAAAGTGTTTGTAGGGCTCCTGTCGCCCAAGTTTGGAAGAAAAATGAAAAAAATGTGTCAGATTTATGTCGCCCAAGTTTGGCAGACAAATTAAAAGTATTTGTTGGGCTCCTGTCGCCCAAGTTTGGCAGAAAAATGAAAAAAATGTGTCAGATTTCTGTCTCCCAAGTTTGGCAGACAAATTAAAAGTATTTGTAGGGCTCCTGTCGCACAAGTTTGGCAGAAAAATGAAAATAATGTGTCAGATTTCTGTCTCCCAAGTTTGACAGACAAATTAAAAGTATTTGTAGGGCTCCTGTCGCACAAGTTTGGCAGAAAAATGAAAAAAATGTGTCAGATTTCTGTCGCCCAAGTTTGGCAGACAAATTAAAAGTATTTGTTGGGCTCCTGTCGCCCAAGTTTGGCAGAAAAATGACAAAAATGTGTCAGATTTCTGTCGCCGAAGTTTGGCAGACAAATTAAAAGTGTTTGTAGGGCTCCTGTCGCCCAAGTTTGGCAGAAAAATAACAAAAATGTGTCAGATTTATGTCGCCCAAGTTTGGCAGACAAATTAAAAGTACTTGAAGGGCTCCTGTCGCCCAAGTTTGGCAGAAAAATGAAAAAAATGTGTCAGATTTCTGTCGCCCAAGTTTGGCAGACAAATTAAAAGTTTTTGTAGGGCTCCTGTCGCCCAAGTTTGGCAGAAAAATAACAAAAATGTGTCAGATTTATGTCGCCCAAGTTTGGCAGACAAATTAAAAGTATTTGTTGGGCTCCTGTCGCCCAAGTTTGGCAGAAAAATGACAAAAATGTGTCAGATTTCTGTCTCCCAAGTTTGACAGACAAATTAAAAGTATTTGTAGGGCTCCGTCGCACAAGTTTGGCAGAAAAATGAAAAAAATGTGTCAGATTTCTGTCGCCCAAGTTTGGCAGACAAATTAAAAGTATTTGTAGGGCTCCTGTCGCCCAAGTTTGGCAGAAAAATGAAAAAAATGTGTCAGATTTCTGTCGCCCAAGTTTGGCAGACAAATTAAAAGTATTTGTATGGCTCCTGTCGCCCAAGTTTGGAAGAAAAATGAAAAAATGTGTCAGATTTCTGTCGCCCAAGTTTGGCAGACAAATTAAAAGTATTTGTAGGGCTCCTGTCGCCCAAGTTTGGCAGAAAAATGAAAAAAATGTGTCAGATTTCTGTCGCCCAAGTTTGGCAGACAAATTAAAAGTGTTTCTAGGGCTCCTATCGCCCAAGTTTGGCAGAAAAATGAAAAAAATGTGTCAGATTTCTGTCGCCCAAGTTTGGCAGACAAATATAAAAGTATTTGTTGGGCTCCTGTCGCCCAAGTTTGGCAGAAAAATGACAAAAATGTGTCAGATTTCTGTCGCCCAAGTTTGGCAGACAAATTAAAAGTATTTGTAGGGCTCCTGTCGCCTAAGTTTGACAGAAAAATGAAAAAATGTGTCAGATTTCTGTCGCCCAAGTTTGGCAGACAAATTAAAAGTGTTTGTAGGGCTCCAGTCGCCCAAGTTTGGCAGAAAAATGAAAAAAATGTGTCAGATTTCTGTCGCCCAAGTTTGGCAGACAAATTAAAAGTATTTGTAGGGCTCCTGTCGCCCAAGTTTGGCAGAAAAATGAAAAAAATGTGTCAGATTTATGTCGCCCAAGTTTGGCAGACAAATTAAAAGTATTTGTAGGGCTCCTGTCGCCCAAGTTTGGCAGAAAAATAACAAAAATGTGTCAGATTTCTGTCGCCCAAGTTTGGCAGACAAATTAAAAGTATTTGTAGGGCTCCTGTCGCCCAAGTTTGTCAGAAAAATGAAAAAAATGTGTCAGATTTCTGTCGCCCAAGTTTGGCAGAAAAATGAAAAAAATGTGTCAGATTTCGGTCGCCCAAGTTTGGCAGACAAATTAAAAGTATTTGTAAGGCTCCTGTCGCCCAAGTTTGGCAGAAAAATGAAAAAAATGTGTCAGATTTCTGTCGCTCAAGTTTTTCAGACAAATTAAAAGTGTTTGTAGGGCTCCTGTCGCCCAAGTTTGGAAGAAAAATGACAAAAATGTGTCAGATTTATGTCGCTCAAGTTTGGCAGACAAATTAAAAGTATTTGTAGGGCTCCTGTCGCCCAAGTTTGGCAGAAAAATAACAAAAATGTGTCAGATTTATGTCGCCCAAGTTTGGCAGACAAATTAAAAGTATTTGAAGGGCTCCTGTCGCCCAAGTTTGGCAGAAAAATGAAAAAAATGTGTCAGATTTCTGTCGCCCAAGTTTGGCAGACAAATTAAAAGTATTTGTAGGGCTCCTGTCGCCCAAGTTTGGCAGAAAAATGAAAAAAATGTGTCAGATTTATGTCGCCCAAGTTTGGCAGACAAATTAAAAGTATTTGTAGGGCTCCTGTCGCCCAAGTTTGGCAGAAAAATAACAAAAATGTGTCAGATTTCTGTCGCCCAAGTTTGGCAGACAAATTAAAAGTATTTGTAGGGCTCCTGTCGCCCAAGTTTGGCAGAAAAATAACAAAAATGTGTCAGATTTATGTCGCCCAAGTTTGGCAGACAAATTAAAAGTATTTGAAGGGCTCCTGTCGCCCAAGTTTGGCAGAAAAATGAAAAAAATGTGTCAGATTTATGTCGCCCAAGTTTGGCAGACAAATTAAAAGTATTTGTAGGGCTCCTGTCGCCCAAGTTTGGCAGAAAAATGAAAAAAATGTGTCAGATTTATGTCGCCCAATTTTGGCAGACAAATTAAAAGTATTTGAAGGGCTGCTGTCGCCCAAGTTTGGCAGAAAAATGAAAAAAATGTGTCAGATTTCTGTCGCCCAAGTTTGGCAGACAAATTAAAAGTATTTGTAGGGCTCCTGTCGCCCAAGTTTGGCAGAAAAATGAAAAGAATGTGTCAGATTTCTGTCGCCCAAGTTTGGCAGACAAATTAAAAGTGTTTGTAGGGCTCCTGTCGCCCAAGTTTGGAAGAAAAATGACAAAAATGTGTCAGATTTATGTCGCCCAAGTTTGGCAGACAAATTAAAAGTATTTGTGGGGCTCCTGGCGCCCAAGTTTGGCAGAAAAATGAAAAAAATGTGTCAGATTTATATCGCCCAATTTTGGCAGACAAATTAAAAGTATTTGAAGGGCTCCTGTCGCACAAGTTTGGCAGAAAAATGAAAAAAATGTGTCAGATTTCTGTCGCCCAAGTTTGGCAGACAAATTGAAAGTATTTGTAGGGCTCCTGTCGCCCAAGTTTGGCAGAAAAATGAAAAAAATGTGTCAGATTTCTGTCGCCCAAGTTTGGCAGACAAATTAAAAGTGTTTCTAGGGCTCCTATCGCCCAAGTTTGGCAGAAAAATGAAAAAAATGTGTCAGATTTCTGTCGCCCAAGTTTGGCAGACAAATTAAAAGTATTTGTTGGGCTCCTGTCGCCCAAGTTTGGCAGAAAAATGACAAAAATGTGTCAGATTTCTGTCGCCCAAGTTTGGCAGACAAATTAAAAGTATTTGTAGGGCTCCTGTCGCCCAAGTTTGGCAGAAAAATGAAAAAAATGTGTCAGATTTCTGTCGCCCAAGTTTGGCAGACAAATTAAAAGTATTTGTAGGGCTCCTGTCGCCCAAGTTTGGCAGAAAAATGAAAAAAATGTGTCAGATTTCTGTCGCCCAAGTTTGGCAGACAAATTGAAAGTGTTTGTAGGGCTCCTGTCGCCCAAGTTTGGAAGAAAAATGAAAAAAATGTGTCAGATTTCTGTCGCCCAAGTTTGGCAGACAAATTGAAAGTATTTGTAGGGCTCCTGTCGCCCAAGTTTGGCAGAAAAATGAAAAAAATGTGTCCGATTTCTGTCGCCCAAGTTTGGCAGACAAATAAAAAGTATTTGTAGAGCTCCTGTCGCCCAAGTTTGGCAGAAAAATGGAATATATGTGTCAGATTTCTGTCGCCCAAGTTTGGCAGAAAAATGAATAAAATGTGTCAGATTTCTGTCGCCCAAGTTTGGCAGACAAATTAAAAGTATTTGTAGGGTTCCTGTCGCCCAAGTTTGGCAGAAAAATGACAAAAATGTGTCAGATTTCTGTCGCCCAAGTTTTGCAGACAAATTAAAAGTATTTGCAGGGCTCCTGTCGCCCAAGTTTGGCAGAAAAATGTATAAAATGTGTCAGATTTCTGTCGCCCAAGTTTGGCAGAAAAATGAAAAAAATGTGTCAGATTTATGTCGCCCAAGTTTGGCAGACAAATTAAAAGTATTTGTAGGGCTCCTGTCGCCCAAGTTTTGCAGAAAAATGAAAAAAATGTGTCAGATTTTTTTCGCCCAAGTTTGGTAGACAAATGAAAAGTGTTTGTAGGGCTCCTGTCGCCCAAGTTTGGCAGAAACATGAAAAAAATTTGTCAGATTTCTGTCGCCCAATATTGGCAGACAAATTAAAAGTATTTGTAGGGCTCCTGTCGCCCAAGTTTGGCAGAAAAATGAAAAAAATGTGTCAGATTTCTGTCGCCCAAGTTTGGCAGACAAATTAAAAGTGTTTGTAGGGCTCCAGTCGCCCAAGTTTGGCAGAAAAATGAAAAAAATGTGTCAGATTTCTGTCGCCCAAGTTTGGCAGACAAATTAAAAGTATTTGTAGGGCTCCTGTCGCCCAAGTTTGGCAGAAAAATGAAAAAAATGTGTCAGATTTCTGTCGCCCAAGTTTGGCAGACAAATTAAAAGTATTTGTAGGGCTCCTGTCGCCCAAGTTTGGCAGAAAAATGAAAAAAATGTGTCAGATTTCTGTCGCCCAAGTTTGGCAGACAAATTAAAAGTGTTTCTAGGGCTCCTATCGCCCAAGTTTGGCAGAAAAATGAAAAAAATGTGTCAGATTTCTGTCGCCCAAGTTTGGCAGACAAATATAAAAGTATTTGTTGGGCTCCTGTCGCCCAAGTTTGGCAGAAAAATGAAAAGAATGTGTCAGATTTCTGTCGCCCAAGTTTGGCAGACAAATTAAAAGTATTTGTATGGCTCCTGTCGCCCAAGTTTGGAAGAAAAATGAAAAAAATGTGTCAGATTTCTGTCGCCCAAGTTTGGCAGACAAATTAAAAGTATTTGTAGGGCTCCTGTCGCCCAAGTTTGGCAGAAAAATGAAAAAAATGTGTCAGATTTCTGTCGCCCAAGTTTGGCAGACAAATTAAAAGTGTTTCTAGGGCTCCTATCGCCCAAGTTTGGCAGAAAAATGAATAAAATGTGTCAGATTTCTGTCGCCCAAGTTTGGCAGACAAATATAAAAGTATTTGTTGGGCTCCTGTCGCCCAAGTTTGGCAGAAAAATGACAAAAATGTGTCAGATTTCTGTCGCCCAAGTTTGGCAGACAAATTAAAAGTATTTGTAGGGCTCCTGTCGCCCAAGTTTGGCAGAAAAATGAAAAAAATGTGTCAGATTTCTGTCGCCCAAGTTTGGCAGAAAAATTAAAAGTGTTTGTAGGGCTCCAGTCGCCCAAGTTTGGCAGAAAAATGAAAAAAATGTGTCAGATTTCTGTCGCCCAAGTTTGGCAGACAAATTAAAAGTATTTGTAGGGCTCCTGTCGCCCAAGTTTGGCAGAAAAATGAAAAAAATGTGTCAGATTTATGTCGCCCAAGTTTGGCAGACAAATTAAAAGTATTTGTAGGGCTCCTGTCGCCCAAGTTTGGCAGAAAAATAACAAAAATGTGTCAGATTTCTGTCGCCCAAGTTTGGCAGACAAATTAAAAGTATTTGTAGGGCTCCTGTCGCCCAAGTTTGTCAGAAAAATGAAAAAAATGTGTCAGATTTCTGTCGCCCAAGTTTGGCAGAAAAATGAAAAAAATGTGTCAGATTTCGGTCGCCCAAGTTTGGCAGACAAATTAAAAGTATTTGTAAGGCTCCTGTCGCCCAAGTTTGGCAGAAAAATGAAAAAAATGTGTCAGATTTCTGTCGCTCAAGTTTTTCAGACAAATTAAAAGTGTTTGTAGGGCTCCTGTCGCCCAAGTTTGGAAGAAAAATGACAAAAATGTGTCAGATTTATGTCGCTCAAGTTTGGCAGACAAATTAAAAGTATTTGTAGGGCTCCTGTCGCCCAAGTTTGGCAGAAAAATAACAAAAATGTGTCAGATTTATGTCGCCCAAGTTTGGCAGACAAATTAAAAGTATTTGAAGGGCTCCTGTCGCCCAAGTTTGGCAGAAAAATGAAAAAAATGTGTCAGATTTCTGTCGCCCAAGTTTGGCAGACAAATTAAAAGTATTTGTAGGGCTCCTGTCGCCCAAGTTTGGCAGAAAAATGAAAAAAATGTGTCAGATTTATGTCGCCCAAGTTTGGCAGACAAATTAAAAGTATTTGTAGGGCTCCTGTCGCCCAAGTTTGGCAGAAAAATAACAAAAATGTGTCAGATTTCTGTCGCCCAAGTTTGGCAGACAAATTAAAAGTATTTGTAGGGCTCCTGTCGCCCAAGTTTGGCAGAAAAATAAGAAAAATGTGTCAGATTTATGTCGCCCAAGTTTGGCAGACAAATTAAAAGTATTTGAAGGGCTCCTGTCGCCCAAGTTTGGCAGAAAAATGACAAAAATGTGTCAGATTTATGTCGCCCAAGTTTGGCAGACAAATTAAAAGTATTTGTAGGGCTCCTGTCGCCCAAGTTTGGCAGAAAAATGAAAAAAATGTGTCAGATTTATGTCGCCCAATTTTGGCAGACAAATTAAAAGTATTTGAAGGGCTGCTGTCGCCCAAGTTTGGCAGAAAAATGAAAAAAATGTGTCAGATTTCTGTCGCCCAAGTTTGGCAGACAAATTAAAAGTATTTGTAGGGCTCCTGTCGCCCAAGTTTGGCAGAAAAATGAAAAGAATGTGTCAGATTTCTGTCGCCCAAGTTTGGCAGACAAATTAAAAGTGTTTGTAGGGCTCCTGTCGCCCAAGTTTGGAAGAAAAATGACAAAAATGTGTCAGATTTATGTCGCCCAAGTTTGGCAGACAAATTAAAAGTATTTGTGGGGCTCCTGGCGCCCAAGTTTGGCAGAAAAATGAAAAAAATGTGTCAGATTTATATCGCCCAATTTTGGCAGACAAATTAAAAGTATTTGAAGGGCTCCTGTCGCACAAGTTTGGCAGAAAAATGAAAAAAATGTGTCAGATTTCTGTCGCCCAAGTTTGGCAGACAAATTGAAAGTATTTGTAGGGCTCCTGTCGCCCAAGTTTGGCAGAAAAATGAAAAAAATGTGTCAGATTTCTGTCGCCCAAGTTTGGCAGACAAATTAAAAGTGTTTCTAGGGCTCCTGTCGCCCAAGTTTGGCAGAAAAATGAAAAAAATGTGTCAGATTTCTGTCGCCCAAGTTTGGCAGACAAATTGAAAGTGTTTGTAGGGCTCCTGTCGCCCAAGTTTGGAAGAAAAATGAAAAAAATGTGTCAGATTTCTGTCGCCCAAGTTTGGCAGACAAATTGAAAGTATTTGTAGGGCTCCTGTCGCCCAAGTTTGGCAGAAAAATGAAAAAAATGTGTCCGATTTCTGTCGCCCAAGTTTGGCAGACAAATAAAAAGTATTTGTAGAGCTCCTGTCGCCCAAGTTTGGCAGAAAAATGGAATATATGTGTCAGATTTCTGTCGCCCAAGTTTGGCAGAAAAATGAATAAAATGTGTCAGATTTCTGTCGCCCAAGTTTGGCAGACAAATTAAAAGTATTTGTAGGGTTCCTGTCGCCCAAGTTTGGCAGAAAAATGACAAAAATGTGTCAGATTTCTGTCGCCCAAGTTTTGCAGACAAATTAAAAGTATTTGTAGGGCTCCTGTCGCCCAAGTTTGGCAGAAAAATGTGTCAGATTTCTGTCGCCCAAGTTTGGCAGAAAAATGAAAAAAATGTGTCAGATTTATGTCGCCCAAGTTTGGCAGACAAATTAAAAGTATTTGTAGGGCTCCTGTCGCCCAAGTTTTGCAGAAAAATGAAAAAAATGTGTCAGATTTTTTTCGCCCAAGTTTGGTAGACAAATGAAAAGTGTTTGTAGGGCTCCTGTCGCCCAAGTTTGGCAGAAACATGAAAAAAATTTGTCAGATTTCTGTCGCCCAATATTGGCAGACAAATTAAAAGTATTTGTAGGGCTCCTGTCGCCCAAGTTTGGCAGAAAAATGACAAAAATGTGTCAGATTTCTGTCGCCCAAGTTTGGCAGACAAATTAAAAGTATTTGTAGGGCTCCTGTCGCCCAAGTTTGGCAGAAAAATGAAAAAAATGTGTCAGATTTATGTCGCCCAATTTTGGCAGACAAATTAAAAGTATTTGAAGGGCTGCAGTCGCCCAAGTTTGGCAGAAAAATGAAAAAAATGTGCCAGATTTCTGTCGCCCAAGTTTGGCAGAGGAATTAGAAGTAGGGCTCCTGTCGCCCAAGTTTTGCAGAAAAATGAAAAAAATGTGTCAGATTTCTGTCTCCCAAGTTTGACAGACAAATTAAAAGTATTTGTAGGGCTCCTGTCGCACAAGTTTGGCAGAAAAATGAAAAAAATGTGTCAGATTTCTGTCGCCCAAGTTTGGCAGACAAATTAAAAGTATGTGTAGGGCTCCTGTCGCCCAAGTTTGGCAGAAAAATAACAAAAATGTGTCAGATTTATGTCGCCCAAGTTTGGCAGACAAATTAAAAGTATTTGAAGGGCTCCTGTCGCCCAAGTTTGGCAGAAAAATGAAAAAAATGTGTCAGATTTCTGTCGCCCAAGTTTGGCAGACAAATTAAAAGTATTTGAAGGGCTCCTGTCGCCCAAGTTTGGCAGAAAAATGAAAAAAATGTGTCAGATTTCTGTCGCCCAAATTTGGCAGACAAATTAAAAGTATTTGAAGGGCTGCTGTCGCCCAAGTTTAGCAGAAAAATGAAAAAAATGTGTCAGATTTCTGTCGCCCAAGTTTGGCAGACAAATTAAAAGTATTTGTAGGGCTCCTGTCGCCCAAGTTTGGCAGAAAAATGAAAAAAATGTGTCAGATTTCTGTCGCCCAAGTTTGGCAGACAAATTAAAAGTGTTTGTAGGGCTCCTGTCGCCCAAGTTTGAAAGAAAAATGAAAAAAATGTGTCAGATTTCTGTCGCCCAAGTTTGGCAGACAAATTAAAAGTGTTTGTAGGGCTCCTGTCGCCAAGTTTGGCAGAAAAATGAAAAAAATGTGCCAGATTTCTGTCGCCCAAGTTTGGCAGACAAATTTAAAGTATTTGTAGGGCTCCTGTCGCCCAAGTTTGGAAGAAAAATGAAAAAAATGTGTCAGATTTCTGTCGCCCAAGTTTGGCAGACAAATTAAAAGTATTTGTAGGGCTCCTGTCGCCCAAGTTTGGCAGAAAAATGAAAAAAATGTGTCAGATTTCTGTCGCCCAAGTTTGACAGACAAATAAAAAGTATTTGTAGGGCTCCTGTCGCACAAGTTTGGCAGAAAAATGAAAAAAATGTGTCAGATTTCTGTCGCCCAAGTTTGACAGACAAATTAAAAGTATTTGTAGGGCTCCTGTCGCACAAGTTTGGCAGAAAAATGAAAAAAATGTGTCAGATTTCTGTCGCCCAAGTTTGGCAGACAAATTAAAAGTATGTGTAGGGCTCCTGTCGCCCAAGTTTGGCAGAAAAATAACAAAAATGTGTCAGATTTATGTCGCCCAAGTTTGGCAGACAAATTAAAAGTATTTGAAGGGCTCCTGTCGCCCAAGTTTGGCAGAAAAATGAAAAAAATGTGTCAGATTTCTGTCGCCCAAGTTTGGCAGACAAATTAAAAGTATTTGAAGGGCTCCTGTCGCCCAAGTTTGGCAGAAAAATGAAAAAAATGTGTCAGATTTCTGTCGCCCAAATTTGGCAGACAAATTAAAAGTATTTGAAGGGCTGCTGTCGCCCAAGTTTAGCAGAAAAATGAAAAAAATGTGTCAGATTTCTGTCGCCCAAGTTTGGCAGACAAATTAAAAGTATTTGTAGGGCTCCTGTCGCCCAAGTTTGGCAGAAAAATGAAAAAAATGTGTCAGATTTCTGTCGCCCAAGTTTGGCAGACAAATTAAAAGTGTTTGTAGGGCTCCTGTCGCCCAAGTTTGAAAGAAAAATGAAAAAAATGTGTCAGATTTCTGTCGCCCAAGTTTGGCAGACAAATTAAAAGTGTTTGTAGGGCTCCTGTCGCCAAGTTTGGCAGAAAAATGAAAAAAATGTGCCAGATTTCTGTCGCCCAAGTTTGGCAGACAAATTTAAAGTATTTGTAGGGCTCCTGTCGCCCAAGTTTGGAAGAAAAATGAAAAAAATGTGTCAGATTTCTGTCGCCCAAGTTTGGCAGACAAATTAAAAGTATTTGTAGGGCTGCTGTCACCCAAGTTTGGCAGAAAAATGAAAAAAATGTGTCAGATTTCTGTCGCCCAAGTTTGGCAGACAAATTTAAAGTATTTGTGGGGCTCCTGTCGCCCAAGTTTGGCAGAAAAATGAAAAAAATGTGTCAGATTTCTGTCGCCCAAGTTTGGCAGACAAATTAAAAGTATTTGTAGGGCTCCTGTCGCCCAAGTTTGGCAGAAAAATGAAAAAAATGTGTCAGATTTCTGTCTCCCAAGTTTGACAGACAAATTAAAAGTATTTGTAGGGCTCCTGTCGCACAAGTTTGGCAGAAAAATGAAAAAAATGTGTCAGATTTCTGTCGCCCAAGTTTGGCAGACAAATTAAAAGTATTTGTAGGGCTCCTGTCGCCCAAGTTTGGCAGAAAAATAACAAAAATGTGTCAGATTTATGTCGCCCAAGTTTCGCAGACAAATTAAAAGTATTTGAAGGGCTCCTGTCGCCCAAGTTTGGCAGAAAAATGAAAAAAATGTGTCAGATTTCTGTCGCCCAAGTTTGGCAGACAAATTAAAAGTATTTGAAGGGCTCCTGTCGCCCAAGTTTGGCAGAAAAATGAAAAAAATGTGTCAGATTTCTGTCGCCCAAATTTGGCAGACAAATTAAAAGTACTTGAAGGGCTGCTGTCGCCCAAGTTTAGCAGAAAAATGAAAAAAATGTGTCAGATTTCTGTCGCCCAAGTTTGGCAGACAAATTAAAAGTATTTGTAGGGCTCCTGTCGCCCAAGTTTGGCAGAAAAATGAAAAAAATGTGTCAGATTTCTGTCGCCCAAGTTTGGCAGACAAATTAAAAGTGTTTGTAGGGCTCCTGTCGCCCAAGTTTGAAAGAAAAATGAAAAAAATGTGTCAGATTTCTGTCGCCCAAGTTTGGCAGACAAATTAAAAGTGTTTGTAGGGCTCCTGTCGCCAAGTTTGGCAGAAAAATGAAAAAAATGTGCCAGATTTCTGTCGCCCAAGTTTGGCAGACAAATTTAAAGTATTTGTAGGGCTCCTGTCGCCCAAGTTTGGAAGAAAAATGAAAAAAATGTGTCAGATTTCTGTCGCCCAAGTTTGGCAGACAAATTAGAAGTATTTGTAGGGCTCCTGTCGCCCAAGTTTGGCAGAAAAATGAAAAAAATGTGTCAGATTTCTGTCGCCCAAGTTTGGCAGACAAATTAAAAGTGTTTCTAGGGCTCCTATCGCCCAAGTTTGGCAGAAAAATGAAAAAAATGTGCCAGATTTCTGTCGCCCAAGTTTGGCAGACAAATTAAAAGTATTTGTTGGGCTCCTGTCGCCCAAGTTTGGCAGAAAAATGACAAAAATGTGTCAGATTTCTGTCGCCCAAGTTTGGCAGACAAATTAAAAGTATTTGTAGGGCTCCTGTCGTCCAAGTTTGGCAGAAAAATAACAAAAATGTGTCAGATTTATGTCGCCCAAGTTTGGCAGACAAATTAAAAGTATTTGTAGGGCTCCTGTCGCCCAAGTTTGGCAGAAAAATGAAAAAAAATGTGTCAGATTTCTGTCGCCCAAGTTTGGCAGACAAATTAAAAGTGTTTCTAGGGCTCCTATCGCCCAAGTTTGGTAGAAAAATGAAAAAAATGTGTCAGATTTATATCGCCCAATTTTGGCAGACAAATTAAAAGTGTTTGAAGGGCTGCTGTCGCCCAAGTTTGGAAGAAAAATGAAAAAAATGTGTCAGATTTCTGTCGCCCAAGTTTGGCAGACAAATTAAAAGTATTTGTAGGGCTCCTGTCGCCCAAGTTTGGCAGAAAAATGAAAAAAATGTGTCAGATTTCTGTCGCCCAAGTTTGGCAGACAAATTGAAAGTGTTTGTAGGGCTCCTGTCGCCCAAGTTTGGAAGAAAAATGAAAAAAATGTGTCAGATTTCTGACGCCCAAGTTTGGCAGACAAATTAAAAGTATTTGTAGGGCTCCTGTCGCCAAAGTTTGGCAGAAAAATGAAAAAAATGTGTCAGATTTCTGTCGCCGAAGTTTGGCAGACAAATTAAAAGTGTTTGTAGGGCTCCTGTCGCCCAAGTTTGGAAGAAAAATGAAAAAAATGTGTCAGATTTCTGTCGCCCAAGTTTGGCAGACAAATTAAAAGTATTTGTAGGGCTCCTGTCGCCCAAGTTTGGCAGAAAAATAACAAAAATGTGTCAGATTTATGTCGCCCAAGTTTGGCAGACAAATTAAAAGTATTTGAAGGGCTCCTGTCGCCCAAGCTTGGCAGAAAAATGACAAAAATGTGTCAGATTTCTGTCGCCCAAGTTTGGCAGACAAATTAAAAGTATTTGTAGGGCTCCTGTCGCCCAAGTTTGGCAGAAAAATGAAAAAAATGTGTCAGATTTATGTCGCCCAATTTTGGCAGACAAATTAAAAGTATTTGAAGGGCTGCTGTCGCCCAAGTTTGGCAGAAAAATGAAAAAAATGTGCCAGATTTCTGTCGCCCAAGTTTGGCAGACAAATTAAAAGTAGGGCTCCTTTCGCCCAAGTTTGGCAGAAAAATGAAAAAAATGTGCCAGATTTCTGTCGCCCAAGTTTGGCAGAGGAATTAGAAGTAGGGCTCCTGTCGCCCAAGTTTTGCAGAAAAATGAAAAAAATGTGTCAGATTTTTGTAGCCCAAGTTTGGCAGACAAATTAAAAGTGTTTGTAGGGCTCCTGTCGCCCAAGTTTGGCAGAAAAATGAAAAAAGTGTGTCAGGTTTCTGTCGCCAAAGTTTGGGAGACAAATTAAAAGTATTTGTAGGGCTCCTGTCGCCCAAGTTTTGCAGAAAAATGAAAAAAATGTGTCAGATTTATGTCGCCCAAGTTTGGCAGACAAATTAAAAGTATTTTTAGGGCTCCTGTCGCCCAAGTTTGGCAGAAAAATGACAAAAATGTTTCCGATTTCTGTCGTTTAAGTTTTGCAGACAAATTAAAAGTATTTGTAGGGCTCCTGTCGCCCATGTTAGGCAGAAAAATGGAAAAAATGTGTCAGATTTCTGTCGCCCAAGTTTTGCAGAAAAATGAAAAACATGTGTCAGTTTTCTGTCGTCCAAGTTTGGCAGACAAATTAAAAGTGTTTGTAGGGCTCCTGTCGCCCAAGTTTGGCAGAAAAATGAAAAAAATGTGTCAGATTTCTGTCGCCCAAGTTTGGCAGACAAATTAACAGTATTTGTAGGGCTCCTATCGCCCAAGTTTGGCAGAAAAATGAAAAAAATGTGTCAGATTTATGTCGCCCAAGATTGGCAGACAAATTAAAAGTATTTTTAGGGCTCCTGTCGCCCAAGTTTGGCAGAAAAATGAAAAAAATGTGTCCGATTTCTGTCGTTTAAGTTTTGCAGACAAATAAAAAGTATTTGTAGAGCTCCTGTCGCCCAAGTTTGGCAGAAAAATGGAATATATGTGTCAGATTTCTGTCGCCCAAGTTTGGCAGAAAAATGAATAAAATGTGTCAGATTTCTGTCGCCCAAGTTTGGCAGACAAATTAAAAGTATTTGTAGGGTTCCTGTCGCCCAAGTTTGGCAGAAAAATGACAAAAATGTGTCAGATTTCTGTCGCCCAAGTTTTGCAGACAAATTAAAAGTATTTGTAGGGCTCCTGTCGCCCAAGTTTGGCAGAAAAATGTGTCAGATTTCTGTCGCCCAAGTTTGGCAGAAAAATGAAAAAAATGTGTCAGATTTATGTCGCCCAAGTTTGGCAGACAAATTAAAAGTATTTGTAGGCCTCCTGTCGCCCAAGTTTTGCAGAAAAATGAAAAAAATGTGTCAGATTTTTTTCGCCCAAGTTTGGTAGACAAATGAAAAGTGTTTGTAGGGCTCCTGTCGCCCAAGTTTGGCAGAAACATGAAAAAAATTTGTCAGATTTCTGTCGCCCAATATTGGCAGACAAATTAAAAGTATTTGTAGGGCTCCTGTCGCCCAAGTTTGGCAGACACATGAAAAAAAATTGTCAGATTTCTGTCGCCCAAGTTTGGCAGACAAATTTAAAGTATTTGTAGGGCTCCTGTCGCCCAAGTTTGGCAGAAAAATGAAAAAAATGTGTCAGATTTTTTTCGCCCAAGTTTGGCAGACATATTTAAAGTGTTTGTAGGGCTCCTGTCGCAAAAGTTTGGCAGAAAAATGAAAAAAATTTGTCAGATTTCTGTCGCCCAAGTTTGGCAGACAAATTAAAAGTATTTGTAGGGCTCCTGTCGCCCAAGTTTGGAAGAAAAATGAAAAAAATGTGTCAGACTTCTGTCGCCCAAGTTTGGCAGAAAAATGAAAAAAATGTGTCAGATTTCTGTCGCCCAAGTTTGGCAGACAAATTAAAAGTATTTGTAGGGCTCCTGTCACCCAAGTTTGGCAGAAAAATGGAAAAAATGAGTCAGATTTCTGTCGCCCAAGTTTGGCAGAAAAATGAAAAAAATGTGTCAGATTTCTGTCGCCAAAGTTTGGCAGACAAATTAAAAGTATTTGTAGGGTTCCTGTCGCCCAAGTTTGGCAGAAAAATGACAAAAATGTGTCAGATTTCTGTCGCCCAAGTTTTGCAGACAAATTAAAAGTATTTGTAGGGCTCCTGTCGCCCACGTTTGGCAGAAAAATGAAAAAAATGTGTCAGATTTCTGTCGCCCAAGTTTGGCAGACAAATTAAAAGTGTTTGTAGGCCTCTGTCGCCCAAGTTTGGCAGAAAAATGAAAAAAATGTGTCAGATTTCTGTCGCCCAAGTTTGGCAGACAAATTAAAAGTATTTGTAGGGCTTCTGTGGGCCACGTTTTGCAGAAAAATGAAAAAAATGTGTCCGATTTTTGTCGCCCAAGTTTGGCAATCAAATTAAAAGTATTTGTAGGGCTCCTGTCGCCCAAGTTTGGCAAAAAAAATGAAAAAAATGTGTCAGATTTCTGTCGCCCAAGTTTGGCAGACAAATTAAAAGTATTTGTAGGGCTCCTGTCGCCAAAGTTTGGCAGAAAAATGAAAAAAATGTGTCAGATTACTGTCGCCCAAGTTTGGCAGAGGAATTAAAAGTAGGGCTCCTGTCGCCCAAGTTTTGCAGAAAAATGAAAAAAATGTGTCAGATTTCTGTAGCACAAGTTTGGCAGACAAATTAAAAGTGTTTGTAGGGCTCCTGTCGCCCAAGTTTGGCAGAAAAATGAAAAAAATGTGTCAGGTTTCTGTCGCCAAAGTTTGGGAGACAAATTAAAAGTATTTGTAGGGCTCCTGTCGCCCAAGTTTTGCAGAAAAATGAAAAAAATGTGTCAGATTTCTGTCGCCCAAGTTTGGCAGAAAAATGAAAAAAATGTGTCAGATTTCTGTCGCCCAAGTTTGGCAGACAAATTAAAAGTATTTGTAGGGCTCCTGTCGCCCAAGTTTGGCAGAAAAATGGAAAAAATGTGTCAGATTTCTGTCGCCCAAGTTTGGCAGACAAATTAAAAGTATTTGTAGGGCTCCTGTCGCCCAAGTTTGGCAGAAAAATGAAAAAAATGTGTCAGATTTATGTCGCCCAAGTTTGGCAGACAAATTAAAAGTATTTGTAGGGCTCCTGTCGCCCAAGTTTGGCAGAAAAATGAAAAAAATGTGTCAGATTTATGTCGCCCAAGATTGGCAGACAAATTAAAAGTATTTTTAGGGCTCCTGTAACCCAAGTTTGGCAGAAAAATAACAAAAATGTGTCAGATTTATGTCGCCCAAGTTTGGCAGACAAATTAAAAGTATTTGAAGGGCTCCTGTCGCCCAAGTTTGGCAGAAAAATGGAAAAAATGTGTCAGATTTCTGTCGCCCAAGTTTGGCAGACAAATTAAAAGTATTTGTAGGGCTCCTGTCGCCCAAGTTTGGCAGAAAAATGAAAAAAATGTGTCAGATTTATGTCGCCCAAGTTTGGCAGACAAATTAAAAGTATTTGTAGGGCTCCTGTCGCCCAAGCTTGGCAGAAAAATGAAAAAAATGTGTCAGATTTATGTCGCCCAAGATTGGCAGACAAATTAAAAGTATTTTTAGGGCTCCTGTCGCCCAAGTTTGGCAGACAAATGAAAAAAATGTGTCAGATTTCTGTCGCCCAAGTTTGGCAGACAAATTAAAAGTATTTGAAGGGCTCCTGTCGCCCAAGTTTGGCAGAAAAATGAAAAAAATGTGTCAGATTTCTGTCGCCCAAATTTGGCAGACAAATTAAAAGTATTTGAAGGGCTGCTGTCGCCCAAGTTTGGCAGAAAAATGAAAAAAATGTGTCAGATTTCTGTCGCCCAAGTTTGGCAGACAAATTTAAAGTATTTGTAGGGCTCCTGTCGCCCAAGTTTGGCAGAAAAATGAAAAAAATGTGTCAGATTTCTGTCGCCCAAGTTTGGCAGACAAATTAAAAGTATTTGTAGGGCTCCTGTCGCCCAAGTTTGGCAGAAAAATAACAAAAATGTGTCAGATTTATGTCGCCCAAGTTTGGCAGACAAATTAAAAGTATTTGAAGGGCTCCTGTCGCCCAAGTTTGGCAGAAAAATGAAAAAAATGTGTCAGATTTCTGTCGCCCAAGTTTGGCAGACAAATTAAAAGTATTTGAAGGGCTCCTGTCGCCCAAGTTTGGCAGAAAAATGAAAAAAATGTGTCAGATTTCTGTCGCCCAAATTTGGCAGACAAATTAAAAGTATTTGAAGGGCTGCTGTCGCCCAAGTTTAGCAGAAAAATGAAAAAAATGTGTCAGATTTCTGTCGCCCAAGTTTGGCAGACAAATTAAAAGTGTTTGTAGGGCTCCTGTCGCCCAAGTTTGGAAGAAAAATGACAAAAATGTGTCAGATTTATGTCGCCCAAGTTTGGCAGACAAATTAAAAGTATTTGTGGGGCTCCTGTCGCCCAAGTTTGGCAGAAAAATGAAAAAAATGTGTCAGATTTCTGTCGCCCATGTTTGGCAGACAAATTTAAAGTGTTTGTAGGGCTCCTGTCGCCCAAGTTTGGCAGAAAAATGAAAAAAATGTGTCAGATTTCTGTCTCCCAAGTTTGACAGACAAATTAAAAGTATTTGTAGGGCTCCTGTCGCACAAGTTTGGCAGAAAAATAACAAAAATGTGTCAGATTTATGTCGCCCAAGTTTGGCAGACAAATGAAAAGTGTTTGTAGGGCTCCTGTCGCCCAAGTTTGGCAGAAACATGAAAAATTTTTGTCAGATTTCTGTCGCCCAAGTTTGGCAGACAAATTAAAAGTATTTGAAGGGCTCCTGTCGCCCAAGTTTGGCAGAAAAATGAAAAAAATGTGTCAGATTTCTGTCGCCCAAGTTTGGCAGACAAATTAAAAGTATTTGAAGGGCTCCTGTCGCCCAAGTTTGGCAGAAAAATGAAAAAAATGTGTCAGATTTCTGTCGCCCAAATTTGGCAGACAAATTAAAAGTATTTGAAGGGCTGCTGTCGCCCAAGTTTAGCAGAAAAATGAAAAAAATGTGTCAGATTTCTGTCGCCCAAGTTTGGCAGACAAATTAAAAGTATTTGTAGGGCTCCTGTCGCCCAAGTTTGGCAGAAAAATGAAAAAAATGTGTCAGATTTCTGTCGCCCAAGTTTGGCAGACAAATTAAAAGTGTTTGTAGGGCTCCTGTCGCCCAAGTTTGAAAGAAAAATGAAAAAAATGTGTCAGATTTCTGTCGCCCAAGTTTGGCAGACAAATTAAAAGTGTTTGTAGAGCTCCTGTCGCCAAGTTTGGCAGAAAAATGAAAAAAATGTGCCAGATTTCTGTCGCCCAAGTTTGGCAGACAAATTTAAAGTATTTGTAGGGCTCCTGTCGCCCAAGTTTGGAAGAAAAATGAAAAAAATGTGTCAGATTTCTGTCGCCCAAGTTTGGCAGACAAATTAAAAGTATTTGTAGGGCTCCTGTCGCCCAAGTTTGGCAGAAAAATGAAAAAAATGTGTCAGATTTCTGTCGCCCAAGTTTGGCAGACAAATTAAAAGTGTTTCTAGGGCTCCTATCGCCCAAGTTTGGCAGAAAAATGAAAAAAATGTGCCAGATTTCTGTCGCCCAAGTTTGGCAGACAAATTAAAAGTATTTGTTGGGCTCCTGTCGCCCAAGTTTGGCAGAAAAATGACAAAAATGTGTCAGATTTCTGTCGCCCAAGTTTGGCAGACAAATTAAAAGTATTTGTAAGGCTCCTGTCGCCCAAGTTTGGCAGAAAAATGAAAAAAATGTGTCAGATTTCTGTCGCTCAAGTTTTTCAGACAAATTAAAAGTGTTTGTAGGGCTCCTGTCGCCCAAGTTTGGAAGAAAAATGAAAAAAATGTGTCAGATTTCTGTCGCCCAAGTTTGGCAGACAAATTAAAAGTATTTGTAGGGCTCCTGTCGCCCAAGTTTGGCAGACAAATTAAAAGTATTTGTAGGGCTCCTGTCGCCCAAGTTTGGCAGAAAAATAACAAAAATGTGTCAGATTTATGTCGCCCAAGTTTGGCAGACAAATTAAAAGTATTTGAAGGGTTCCTGTCGCCCAAGTTTGGCAGAAAAATGACAAAAATGTGTCAGATTTCTGTCGCCCAAGTTTGGCAGACAAATTAAAAGTATTTGTAGGGCTCCTGTCGCCCAAGTTTGGCAGAAAAATGAAAAAAATGTGTCAGATTTATGTCGCCCAATTTTGGCAGACAAATTAAAAGTATTTGAAGGGCTGCTGTCGCCCAAGTTTGGCAGAAAAATGAAAAAAATGTGCCAGATTTCTGTCGCCCAAGTTTGGCAGACAAATTAAAAGTAGAGCTCCTTTCGCCCAAGTTTGGCAGAAAAATGAAAAAAATGTGCCAGATTTCTGTCGCCCAAGTTTGGCAGAGGAATTAGAAGTAGGGCTCCTGTCGCCCAAGTTTTGCAGAAAAATGAAAAAAATGTGTCAGATTTTTGTAGCCCAAGTTTGGCAGACAAATTAAAAGTGTTTGTAGGGCTCCTGTCGCCCAAGTTTGGCAGAAAAATGAAAAAAGTGTGTCAGGTTTCTGTCGCCAAAGTTTGGGAGACAAATTAAAAGTATTTGTAGGGCTCCTGTCGCCCAAGTTTTGCAGAAAAATGAAAAAAATGTGTCAGATTTATGTCGCCCAAGTATCGCAGACAAATTAAAAGTATTTGTAGGGCTCCTGTCGCCCAAGTTTGGCAGAAAAATGACAAAAATGTGTCCGATTTCTGTCGTTTAAGTTTTGCAGACAAATTAAAAGTATTTGTAGGGCTCCTGTCGCCCATGTTAGGCAGAAAAATGGAAAAAATGAGTCAGATTTCTGTCGCCCAAGTTTTGCAGAAAAATGAAAAACATGTGTCAGTTTTCTGTCGTCCAAGTTTGGCAGACAAATTAAAAGTGTTTGTAGGGCTCCTGTCGCCCAAGTTTGGCAGAAAAATGAAAAAAATGTGTCAGATTTCTGTCGCCCAAGTTTGGCAGACAAATTAACAGTATTTGTAGGGCTCCTATCGCCCAAGTTTGGCAGAAAAATGAAAAAAATGTGTCAGATTTATGTCGCCCAAGATTGGCAGACAAATTAAAAGTATTTTTAGGGCTCCTGTCGCCCAAGTTTGGCAGAAAAATGAAAAAAATGTGTCCGATTTCTGTCGTTTAAGTTTTGCAGACAAATAAAAAGTATTTGTAGAGCTCCTGTCGCCCAAGTTTGGCAGAAAAATGGAATATATGTGTCAGATTTCTGTCGCCCAAGTTTGGCAGAAAAATGAATAAAATGTGTCAGATTTCTGTCGCCCAAGTTTGGCAGACAAATTAAAAGTATTTGTAGGGTTCCTGTCGCCCAAGTTTGGCAGAAAAATGGAATATATGTGTCAGATTTCTGTCGCCCAAGTTTGGCAGAAAAATGACAAAAATGTGTCAGATTTCTGTCGCCCAAGTTTTGCAGTCAAATTAAAAGTATTTGTAGGGCTCCTGCCGCCCAAGTTTGGCAGAAAAATGTGTCAGATTTCTGTCGCCCAAGTTTGGCAGAAAAATGAAAAAAATGTGTCAGATTTATGTCGCCCAAGTTTGGCAGACAAATTAAAAGTATTTGTAGGGCTCCTGTCGCCCAAGTTTTGCAGAAAAATGAAAAAAATGTGTCAGATTTTTTTCGCCCAAGTTTGGTAGACAAATGAAAAGTGTTTGTAGGGCTCCTGTCGCCCAAGTTTGGCAGAAACATGAAAAATTTTTGTCAGATTTCTGTCGCCCAATATTGGCAGACAAATTAAAAGTATTTGTAGGGCTCCTGTCGCCCAAGTTTGGCAGACACATGAAAAAAAATTGTCAGATTTCTGTAGCCCAAGTTTGGCAGACAAATTTAAAGTATTTGTAGGGCTCCTGTCGCCCAAGATTGGCAGAAAAATGAAAAAAATGTGTCAGATTTTTTTCGCCCAAGTTTGGCAGACATATTTAAAGTGTTTGTAGGGCTCCTGTCGCAAAAGTTTGGCAGAAAAATGAAAAAAATTTGTCAGATTTCTGTCGCCCAAGTTTGGCAGACAAATTAAAAGTATTTGTAGGGCTCCTGTCGCCCAAGTTTGGAAGAAAAATGAAAAAAATGTGTCAGACTTCTGTCGCCCAAGTTTGGCAGAAAAATGAAAAAAATGTGTCAGATTTCTGTCGCCCAAGTTTGGCAGACAAATTAAAAGTATTTGTAGGGCTCCTGTCGCCCAAGTTTGGCAGAAAAATGGAAAAAATGAGTCAGATTTCTGTCGCCCAAGTTTGGCAGAAAAATGAAAAAAATGTGTCAGATTTCTGTCGCCAAAGTTTGGCAGACAAATTAAAAGTATTTGTAGGGTTCCTGTCGCCCAAGTTTGGCAGAAAAATGACAAAAATGTGTCAGATTTCTGTCGCCCAAGTTTTGCAGACAAATTAAAAGTATTTGTAGGGCTCCTGTCGCCCACGTTTGGCAGAAAAATGAAAAAAATGTGTCAGATTTCTGTCGCCCAAGTTTGGCAGACAAATTAAAAGTGTTTGTAGGCCTCTGTCGCCCAAGTTTGGCAGAAAAATGAAAAAAATGTGTCAGATTTCTGTCGCCCAAGTTTGGCAGACAAATTAAAAGTATTTGTAGGGCTCCTGTGGGCCAAGTTTTGCAGAAAAATGAAAAAAATGTGTCCGATTTTTGTCGCCCAAGTTTGGCAATCAAATTAAAAGTATTTGTAGGGCTCCTGTCGCCCAAGTTTGGCAAAAAAAATGAAAAAAATGTGTCAGATTTCTGTCGCCCAAGTTTGGCAGACAAATTAAAAGTATTTGTAGGGCTCCTGTCGCCAAAGTTTGGCAGAAAAATGAAAAAAATGTGTCAGATTACTGTCGCCCAAGTTTGGCAGAGGAATTAAAAGTAGGGCTCCTGTCGCCCAAGTTTTGCAGAAAAATGAAAAAAATGTGTCAGATTTCTGTAGCACAAGTTTGGCAGACAAATTAAAAGTGTTTGTAGGGCTCCTGTCGTCCAAGTTTGGCAGAAAAATGAAAAAAATGTGTCAGGTTTCTGTCGCCAAAGTTTGGGAGACAAATTAAAAGTATTTGTAGGGCTCCTGTCGCCCAAGTTTTGCAGAAAAATGAAAAAAATGTGTCAGATTTCTGTCGCCCAAGTTTGGCAGAAAAATGAAAAAAATGTGTCAGATTTCTGTCGCCCAAGTTTGGCAGACAAATTAAAAGTATTTGTAGGGCTCCTGTCGCCCAAGTTTGGCAGAAAAATGGAAAAAATGTGTCAGATTTCTGTCGCCCAAGTTTGGCAGAAAAATGAAAAAAATGTGTCAGATTTCTGTCGCCAAAGTTTGGCAGACAAATTTAAAGTATTTGTAGGGTTATGTCGCCCAAGTTTGGCAGAAAAATGACAAAAATGTGTCAGATTTCTGTCGCCCAAGTTTTGCAGACAAATTAAAAGTATTTGTAGGGCTCCTGTCGCCCACGTTTGGCAGAAAAATGAAAAAAATGTGTCAGATTTCTGTCGCCCAAGTTTGGCAGACAAATTAAAAGTGTTTGTAGGCCTCTGTCGCCCAAGTTTGGCAGAAAAATGAAAAAAATGTGTCAGATTTCTGTCGCCCAAGTTTGGCAGACAAATTAAAAGTATTTGTAGGGCTCCTGTGGGCCAAGTTTTGCAGAAAAATGAAAAAAATGTGTCCGATTTTTGTCGCCCAAGTTTGGCAATCAAATTAAAAGTATTGGTAGGGCTCCTGTCGGCCAAGTTTGGCAAAAAAAATGAAAAAAATGTGTCAGATTTCTGTCGCCCAAGTTTGGCAGACAAATTAAAAGTATTTGTAGGGCTCCTGTCACCCATGTTAGGCAGAAAAATGGAAAAAATGTGTCAGATTTCTGTCGCCCAAGTTTTGCAGAAAAATGAAAAACATGTGTCAGTTTTCTGTCGTCCAAGTTTGGCAGACAAATTAAAAGTGTTTGTAGGGCTCCTGTCGCCCAAGTTTGGCAGAAAAATGAAAAAAATGTGTCAGATTTCTGTCGCCCAAGTTTGGCAGACAAATTAACAGTATTTGTAGGGCTCCTATCGCCCACGTTTGGCAGAAAAATGAAAAAAATGTGTCAGATTTCTGACGCCCAAGTTTGGCAGACAAATTAAAAGTATTTGTAGGGCTCCTGTCGCCCAAGTTTGGCAGAAAAATGAAAAAAATGTGTCCGATTTCTGTCGCCCAAGCTTGGCAGACAAATTAAAAGTATTTGTAGGGCTCCTGTCGCCCAAGTTTGGCAGAAAAATGAAAAAAATGTGTCCGATTTTTTTCGCCCAAGTTTGGCAGACATATTTAAAGTGTTTGTAGGGCTCCTGTCGCGAAAGTTTGGCAGAAAAATGAAAAAAATTTGTCAGATTTCTGTCGCCAAAGTTTGGGAGACAAATTAAAAGTATTTGTAGGGCTCCTGTCGCCCAAGTTTTGCAAAAAAATGAAAAAAATGTGTCAGATTTATGTCGCCCAAGTTTGGCAGACAAATTAAAAGTATTTTTAGGGCTCCTGTCGCCCAAGTTTGACAGAAAAATGGAATATATGTGTCAGATTTCTGTCGCCCAAGTTTTGCAGAAAAATGAAAAAAATGTGTCAGATTTCTGTAGCACAAGTTTGGCAGACAAATTAAAAGTGTTTGTAGGGCTCCTGTCGTTTAAGTTTTGCAGACAAATTAAAAGTATTTGTAGGGCTCCTGTCGCCCAAGTTTGGCAGAAAAATGGAAAAAATGTGTCAGATTTCTGTCGCCCAAGTTTGGCAGAAAAATGAAAAAAATGTGTCAGATTTCTGTCGCCCAAGTTTGGCAGAGGAATTAAAAGTAGGGCTCCTTTCGCCCAAGTTTGGCAGAAAAATGAAAAAAATGTGCCAGATTTCTGTCGCCCAAGTTTGGCAGAGGAATTAGAAGTAGGGCTCCTGTCCCCCAAGTTTTGCAGAAAAATGAAAAAAATGTGTCAGATTTTTGTAGCCCAAGTTTGGCAGACAAATTAAAAGTATTTGTAGGGCTCCTGTGGGCCAATTTTTGCAGAAAAATGAAAAAAATGTGTCAGGTTTCTGTCGCCAAAGTTTGGGAGACAAATTAAAAGTATTTGTAGGGCTCCTGTCGCCCAAGTTTTGCAGAAAAATGAAAAAAATGTGTCAGATTTATGTCGCCCAAGTTTGGCAGACAAATTAAAAGTATTTGTAGGGCTCCTGTCACCCAATTTGGCAGAAAAATGAAAAAAATGTGTCAGATTACTGTCGCCCAAGTTTGGCAGAGGAATTAAAAGTAGGGCTCCTTTCGCCCAAGTTTGGCAGAAAAATGAAAAAAATGTGCCAGATTTCTGTCGCCCAAGTTTGGCAGAGGAATTAGAAGTAGGGCTCCTGTCCCCCAAGTTTTGCAGAAAAATGAAAAAAATGTGTCAGATTTTTGTAGCCCAAGTTTGGCAGACAAATTAAAAGTATTTGTAGGGCTCCTGTGGGCCAATTTTTGCAGAAAAATGAAAAAAATGTGTCAGGTTTCTGTCGCCAAAGTTTGGGAGACAAATTAAAAGTATTTGTAGGGCTCCTGTCGCCCAAGTTTTGCAGAAAAATGAAAAAAATGTGTCAGATTTATGTCGCCCAAGTTTGGCAGAGGAATTAAAAGTAGGGCTCCTGTCGCCCAAGTTTTGCAGAAAAATGAAAAAAATGTGTCAGATTACTGTCGCCCAAGTTTGGCAGAGGAATTAAAAGTAGGGCTCCTGTCGCCCAAGTTTTGCAGAAAAATGAAAAAAATGTGTCAGATTTCTGTAGCACAAGTTTGGCAGACAAATTAAAAGTGTTTGTAGGGCTCCTGTCGCCCAAGTTTGGCAGAAAAATGAAAAAAATGTGTCAGGTTTCTGTCGCCAAAGTTTGGGAGACAAATTAAAAGTGTTTGTAGGGCTCCTGTCGCCCAAGTTTGGCAGAAAAATTAAAAAAGTGTGTCAGGTTTCTGTCGCCAAAGTTTGGGAGACAAATTAAAAGTATTTGTAGGGCTACTGTCGCCCAAGTTTTGCAGAAAAATGAAAAAAATGTGTCAGATTTATGTCGCCCAAGTTTGGCAGACAAATTAAAAGTATTTGTAGGGCTCCTGTCGCCCAAGTTTGGCAGAAAAATGACAAAAATGTGTCCGATTTCTGTCGTTTAAGTTTTTCAGACAAATTAAAAGTATTTGTAGGGCTCCTGTCGCCCATGTTAGGCAGAAAAATGGAAAAAATGTGTCAGATTTCTGTCGCCCAAGTTTTGCAGAAAAATGAAAAACATGTGTCAGTTTTCTGTCGTCCAAGTTTGGCAGACAAATTAAAAGTGTTTGTAGGGCTCCTGTCGCCCAAGTTTGGCAGAAAAATGAAAAAAATGTGTCAGATTTCTGTCGCCCAAGTTTGGCAGACAAATTAACAGTATTTGTAGGGCTCCTATCGCCCAAGTTTGGCAGAAAAATGAAAAAAATGTGTCAGATTTATGTCGCCCAAGATTGGCAGACAAATTAAAAGTATTTTTAGGGCTCCTGTCGCCCAAGTTTGGCAGAAAAATGACAAAAATGTGTCCGATTTCTGTCGTTTAAGTTTTGCAGACAAATAAAAAGTATTTGTAGGGCTCCTGTCGCCCAAGTTTGGCAGAAAAATGGAATATATGTGTCAGATTTCTGTCGCCCAAGTTTGGCAGAAAAATGAATAAAATGTGTCAGATTTCTGTCGCCAAGTTTGGCAGACAAATTAAAAGTATTTGTAGGGTTCCTGTCGCCCAAGTTTGGCAGAAAAATGACAAAAATGTGTCAGATTTCTGTCGCCCAAGTTTTGCAGACAAATTAAAAGTATTTGTAGGGCTCCTGTCGCCCAAGTTTGGCAGAAAAATGAAAAAAATGTGTCAGATTTCTGTCGCCCAAGTTTGGCAGACAAATTAAAAGTATTTGTAGGGCTCCTGTCGACCAAGTTTTGCAGAAAAATGAAAAACATGTGTCAGTTTTCTGTCGTCCAAGTTTGGCAGACAAATTAAAAGTGTTTTTTAGGCCTCTGTCGCCCATGTTTGGCAGAAAAATGAAAAAAGTGTGTCAGGTTTCTGTCGCCAAAGTTTGAGAGACAAATTAAAAGTATTTGTAGGGCTCCTGTCGCCCAAGTTTTGCAGAAAAATGAAAAAAATGTGTCAGATTTATGTCGCCCAAGTTTGGCAGACAAATTAAAAGTATTTTTAGGGCTCCTGTCGCCCAAGTTTGGCAGAAAAATGACAAAAATGTGTCCGATTTCTGTCGTTTAAGTTTTGCAGACAAATTAAAAGTATTTGTAGGGCTCCTGTCGCCCAAGTTAGGCAGAAAAATGGAAAAAATGTGTCAGATTTCTGTCGCCCAAGTTTTGCAGAAAAATGAAAAACATGTGTCAGTTTTCTGTCGTCCAAGTTTGGCATACAAATTAACAGTATTTGTAGGGCTCCTATCGCCCAAGTTTGGCAGAAAAATGAAAAAAATGTGTCAGATTTATGTCGCCCAAGTTTGGCAGACAAATTAAAAGTGTTTGTAGGGCTCCTGTCGCCCAAGTTTGGCAGAAAAATGAAAAAAATGTGTCAGATTTCTGTCGCCCAAGTTTGGCAGACAAATTAAAAGTATTTGTAGGGCTCCTGTCGACCAAGTTTTGCAGAAAAATGAAAAACATGTGTCAGTTTTCTGTCGTCCAAGTTTGGCAGACAAATTAAAAGTGTTTTTTAGGCCTCTGTCGCCCATGTTTGGCAGAAAAATGAAAAAAGTGTGTCAGATTTATGTCGCCCAAGATTGGCAGACAAATTAAAAGTATTTTTAGGGCTCCTGTCGCCCAAGTTTGGCAGAAAAATGACAAAAATGTGTCCGATTTCTGTCGTTTAAGTTTTGCAGACAAATAAAAAGTATTTGTAGGGCTCCTGTCGCCCAAGTTTGGCAGAAAAATGGAATATATGTGTCAGATTTCTGTCGCCCAAGTTTGGCAGAAAAATGAATAAAATGTGTCAGATTTCTGTCGCCAAGTTTGGCAGACAAATTAAAAGTATTTGTAGGGTTCCTGTCGCCCAAGTTTGGCAGAAAAATGACAAAAATGTGTCAGATTTCTGTCGCCCAAGTTTTGCAGACAAATTAAAAGTATTTGTAGGGCTCCTGTCGCCCAAGTTTGGCAGAAAAATGAAAAAAATGTGTCAGATTTCTGTCGCCCAAGTTTGGCAGACAAATTAAAAGTATTTGTAGGGCTCCTGTCGACCAAGTTTTGCAGAAAAATGAAAAACATGTGTCAGTTTTCTGTCGTCCAAGTTTGGCAGACAAATTAAAAGTGTTTTTTAGGCCTCTGTCGCCCATGTTTGGCAGAAAAATGAAAAAAGTGTGTCAGGTTTCTGTCGCCAAAGTTTGAGAGACAAATTAAAAGTATTTGTAGGGCTCCTGTCGCCCAAGTTTTGCAGAAAAATGAAAAAAATGTGTCAGATTTATGTCGCCCAAGTTTGGCAGACAAATTAAAAGTATTTTTAGGGCTCCTGTCGCCCAAGTTTGGCAGAAAAATGACAAAAATGTGTCCGATTTCTGTCGTTTAAGTTTTGCAGACAAATTAAAAGTATTTGTAGGGCTCCTGTCGCCCAAGTTAGGCAGAAAAATGGAAAAAATGTGTCAGATTTCTGTCGCCCAAGTTTTGCAGAAAAATGAAAAACATGTGTCAGTTTTCTGTCGTCCAAGTTTGGCATACAAATTAACAGTATTTGTAGGGCTCCTATCGCCCAAGTTTGGCAGAAAAATGAAAAAAATGTGTCAGATTTATGTCGCCCAAGTTTGGCAGACAAATTAAAAGTGTTTGTAGGGCTCCTGTCGCCCAAGTTTGGCAGAAAAATGAAAAAAATGTGTCAGATTTCTGTCGCCCAAGTTTGGCAGACAAATTAAAAGTATTTGTAGGGCTCCTGTCGACCAAGTTTTGCAGAAAAATGAAAAACATGTGTCAGTTTTCTGTCGTCCAAGTTTGGCAGACAAATTAAAAGTGTTTTTTAGGCCTCTGTCGCCCATGTTTGGCAGAAAAATGAAAAAAGTGTGTCAGATTTATGTCGCCCAAGTTTGGCAGACAAATTAAAAGTATTTTTAGGGCTCCTGTCGCCCAAGTTTGGCAGAAAAATGAAAAAAATGTGTCAGATTTATGTCGCCCAAGTTTGGCAGACAAATTAAAAGTATTTGTAGGGCTCCTGTCGCCCAAGTTAGGCAGAAAAATGGAAAAAATGTGTCAGATTTCTGTCGCCCAAGTTTTGCAGAAAAATGAAAAACATGTGTCAGTTTTCTGTCGTCCAAGTTTGGCAGACAAATTAAAAGTGTTTGTAGGGCTCCTGTCGCCCAAGTTTGGCAGAAAAATGAAAAAAATGTGTCAGATTTCTGTCGCCCAAGTTTGGCAGACAAATTAACAGTATTTGTAGGGCTCCTATCGCCCACGTTTGGCAGAAAAATGAAAAAAATGTGTCAGATTTATGTCGCCCAAGATTGGCAGACAAATTAAAAGTATTTTTAGGGCTCCTGTCGCCCAAGTTTGGCAGAAAAATGACAAAAATGTGTCCGATTTCTGTCGTTTAAGTTTTGCAGACAAATAAAAAGTATTTGTAGGGCTCCTGTCGCCCAAGTTTGGCAGAAAAATGGAATATATGTGTCAGATTTCTGTCGCCCAAGTTTGGCAGAAAAATGACAAAAATGTGTCAGATTTCTGTCGCCCAAGTTTGGCAGACAAATTAAAAGTATTTGTAGGGTTCCTGTCGCCCAAGTTTGGCAGAAAAATGACAAAAATGTGTCAGATTTCTGTCGCCCAAGTTTTGCAGACAAATTAAAAGTATTTGTAGGGCTCCTGTCGCCCAAGTTTGGCAGAAAAATGGAAAAAATGTGTCAGATTTCTGTCGCCCAAGTTTTGCAGAAAAATGAAAAACATGTGTCAGTTTTCTGTCGTCCAAGTTTGGCAGACAAATTAAAAGTGTTTGTAGGGCTCCTGTCGCCCAAGTTTGGCAGAAAAATGAAAAAAATGTGTCAGATTTCTGTCGCCCAAGTTTGGCAGACAAATTAAAAGTATTTGTAGGGTTCCTGTCGCCCAAGTTTGGCAGAAAAATGACAAAAATGTGTCAGATTTCTGTCGCCCAAGTTTTGCAGACAAATTAAAAGTATTTGTAGGGCTCCTGTCGCCCAAGTTTGGCAGAAAAATGTGTCAGATTTCTGTCGCGCAAGTTTGGCAGAAAAATGAAAAAAATGTGTCAGATTTATGTCGCCCAAGTTTGGCAGACAAATAAAAAGTATTTGTAGGGCTCCTGTCGCCCAAGTATTGCAGAAAAATGAAAAAAATGTGTCAGATTTCTGTAGCACAAGTTTGGCAGACAAATTAAAAGTATTTGTAGGGCTCCTGTCGCCCAAGTTTGGCAGAAAAATGAAAAAAATGTGTCCGATTTCTGTCGCCCAAGTTTGGCAGACAAATTAAAAGTATTTTTGTAGGGCTCCTGTCGCCCAAGTTTGGCAGAAAAATGGAATATATGTGTCAGATTTCTGTCGCCCAAGTTTGGCAGAAAAATGAATAAAATGTGTCAGATTTCTGTCGCCCAAGTTTGGCAGACAAATTAAAAGTGTTTGTAGGGCTCCTGTCGCCCAAGTTTGGCAGAAAAATTAAAAAAATGTGTCAGGTTTCTGTCGCCCAAGTTTGGCAGACAAATTAAAAGTATTTGTAGGGCTCCTGTCGCCCAAGTTTGGCAGAAAAATGAAAAAAATGTGTCCGATTTTTTTCGCTCAAGTTTGGCAGACATATTTAAAGTGTTTGTAGGGCTCCTGTCGCGAAAGTTTGGCAGAAAAATGAAAAAAATTTGTCAGATTTCTGTCGCCCAAGTTTGGCAGACAAATTAAAAGTATTTTTAGGGCTCCTGTCGCCCAAGTTTGGCAGAAAAATGAAAAAAATGTGTCAGATTTCTGTCGCCCAAGTTTGGCAGACAAATTAAAAGTATTTGTAGGGCTCCTGTCACCCATGTTAGGCAGAAAAATGGAAAAAATGTGTCAGATTTCTGTCGCCCAAGTTTTGCAGAAAAATTAAAAGTATTTGTAGGGCTCCTGTCGCCCAAGTTTGGCAGAAAAATGAAAAAAATGTGTCCGATTTTTTTCGCTCAAGTTTGGCAGACATATTTAAAGTGTTTGTAGGGCTCCTGTCGCGAAAGTTTGGCAGAAAAATGAAAAAAATTTGTCAGATTTCTGTCGCCCAAGTTTGGCAGACAAATTAAAAGTATTTTTAGGGCTCCTGTCGCCCAAGTTTGGCAGAAAAATGAAAAAAATGTGTCAGTTTTCTGTCGTCCAAGTTTGGCAGACAAATTTAAAGTGTTTGTAGGGCTCCTGTCGCGAAAGTTTGGCAGAAAAATGAAAAAAATTTGTCAGATTTCTGTCGCCAAAGTTTGGGAGACAAATTAAAAGTATTTGTAGGGCTCCTGTCGCCCAAGTTTGGCAGAAAAATGGAATATATGTGTCAGATTTCTGTCGCCCAAGTTTGGCAGAAAAATGAATAAAATGTGTCAGATTTCTGTCGCCCAAGTTTGGCAGACAAATTAAAAGTGTTTGTAGGGCTCCTGTCGCCCAAGTTTGGCAGAAAAATTAAAAAAATGTGTCAGGTTTCTGTCGCCCAAGTTTGGCAGACAAATTTAAAGTGTTTGTAGGGCTCCTGTCGCGAAAGTTTGGCAGAAAAATGAAAAAAATTTGTCAGATTTCTGTCGCCAAAGTTTGGGAGACAAATTAAAAGTATTTGTAGGGCTCCTGTCGCCCAAGTTTGGCAGAAAAATGGAATATATGTGTCAGATTTCTGTCGCCCAAGTTTGGCAGAAAAATGAATAAAATGTGTCAGATTTCTGTCGCCCAAGTTTGGCAGACAAATTAAAAGTATTTGTAGGGCTCCTGTCGCCCAAGTTTGGCAGAAAAATGGAATATATGTGTCAGATTTCTGTCGCCCAAGTTTGGCAGAAAAATGAATAAAATGTGTCAGATTTCTGTCGCCCAAGTTTGGCAGACAAATTAAAAGTGTTTGTAGGGCTCCTGTCGCCCAAGTTTGGCAGAAAAATTAAAAAAATGTGTCAGGTTTCTGTCGCCCAAGTTTGGCAGACAAATTAAAAGTATTTGTAGGGCTCCTGTCGCCCAAGTTTGGCAGAAAAATGAAAAAAATGTGTCCGATTTTTTTCGCTCAAGTTTGGCAGACATATTTAAAGTGTTTGTAGGGCTCCTGTCGCGAAAGTTTGGCAGAAAAATGAAAAAAATTTGTCAGATTTCTGTCGCCCAAGTTTGGCAGACAAATTAAAAGTATTTTTAGGGCTCCTGTCGCCCAAGTTTGGCAGAAAAATGAAAAAAATGTGTCAGTTTTCTGTCGTCCAAGTTTGGCAGACAAATTTAAAGTGTTTGTAGGGCTCCTGTCGCGAAAGTTTGGCAGAAAAATGAAAAAAATTTGTCAGATTTCTGTCGCCAAAGTTTGGGAGACAAATTAAAAGTATTTGTAGGGCTCCTGTCACCCAAGTTTTGCAGAAAAATGAAAAAAATGTGTCAGATTTATGTCGCCCAAGTTTGGCAGACAAATTAAAAGTATTTTTAGGGCTCCTGTCGCCCAAGTTTGGCAGAAAAATGACAAAAATGTGTCCGATTACTGTCGCCCAAGTTTGGCAGAGGAATTAAAAGTAGGGCTCCTGTCGCCCAAGTTTTGCAGAAAAATGAAAAAAATGTGTCAGATTTCTGTAGCACAAGTTTGGCAGACAAATTAAAAGTGTTTGTAGGGCTCCTGTCGCCCAAGTGTGGCAGAAAAATGAAAAAAATGTGTCAGGTTTCTGTCGCCAAAGTTTGGGAGACAAATTAAAAGTATTTGTAGGGCTCCTGTCGCCCAAGTTTTGCAGAAAAATGAAAAAAATGTGTCAGATTTATGTCGCCCAAGTTTGGCAGACAAATTAAAAGTATTTGTAGGGCTCCTGTCGCCCAAGTTTGGCAGAAAAATGGAATATATGTGTCAGATTTCTGTCGCCCAAGTTTGGCAGAAAAATGAATAAAATGTGTCAGATATCTGTCGCCCAAGTTTGGCAGACAAATTAAAAGTATTTGTAGGGCTCCTGTCGCCCAAGTTTGGCAGAAAAATTAAAAAAATGTGTCAGGTTTCTGTCGCCCAAGTTTGGCAGACAAATTAAAAGTATTTGTAGGGCTCCTGTCGCCCAAGTTTGGCAGAAAAATGAAAAAAATGTGTCCGATTTTTTTCGCTCAAGTTTGGCAGACATATTTAAAGTGTTTGTAGGGCTCCTGTCGCGAAAGTTTGGCAGAAAAATGAAAAAAATTTGTCAGATTTCTGTCGCCAAAGTTTGGGAGACAAATTAAAAGTATTTGTAGGGCTCCTGTCGCCCAAGTTTGGCAGAAAAATGACAAAAATGTGTCCGATTTCTGTCGTTTAAGTTTTGCAGACAAATTAAAAGTATTTGTAGGGCTCCTGTCGCCCAAGTTTGGCAGAAAAATGGAAAAAATGTGTCAGATTTCTGTCGCCCAAGTTTGGCAGAGGAATTAAAAGTAGGGCTCCTTTCGCCCAAGTTTGGCAGAAAAATGAAAAAAATGTGCCAGATTTCTGTCGCCCAAGTTTGGCAGAGGAATTAGAAGTAGGGCTCCTGTCCCCCAAGTTTTGCAGAAAAATGAAAAAAATGTGTCAGATTTTTGTAGCCCAAGTTTGGCAGACAAATTAAAAGTATTTGTAGGGCTCCTGTGGGCCAATTTTTGCAGAAAAATGAAAAAAATGTGTCAGGTTTCTGTCGCCAAAGTTTGGGAGACAAATTAAAAGTATTTGTAGGGCTCCTGTCGCCCAAGTTTTGCAGAAAAATGAAAAAAATGTGTCAGATTTATGTCGCCCAAGTTTGGCAGACAAATTAAAAGTATTTGTAGGGCTCCTGTCACCCAATTTGGCAGAAAAATGAAAAAAATGTGTCAGATTACTGTCGCCCAAGTTTGGCAGAGGAATTAAAAGTAGGGCTCCTTTCGCCCAAGTTTGGCAGAAAAATGAAAAAAATGTGCCAGATTTCTGTCGCCCAAGTTTGGCAGAGGAATTAGAAGTAGGGCTCCTGTCCCCCAAGTTTTGCAGAAAAATGAAAAAAATGTGTCAGATTTTTGTAGCCCAAGTTTGGCAGACAAATTAAAAGTATTTGTAGGGCTCCTGTGGGCCAATTTTTGCAGAAAAATGAAAAAAATGTGTCAGGTTTCTGTCGCCAAAGTTTGGGAGACAAATTAAAAGTATTTGTAGGGCTCCTGTCGCCCAAGTTTTGCAGAAAAATGAAAAAAATGTGTCAGATTTATGTCGCCCAAGTTTGGCAGACAAATTAAAAGTATTTGTAGGGCTCCTGTCACCCAATTTGGCAGAAAAATGAAAAAAATGTGTCAGATTACTGTCGCCCAAGTTTGGCAGAGGAATTAAAAGTAGGGCTCCTGTCGCCCAAGTTTTGCAGAAAAATGAAAAAAATGTGTCAGATTTCTGTAGCACAAGTTTGGCAGACAAATTAAAAGTGTTTGTAGGGCTCCTGTCGCCCAAGTTTTGCAGAAAAATGAAAAAAATGTGTCAGGTTTCTGTCGCCAAAGTTTGGGAGACAAATTAAAAGTGTTTGTAGGGCTCCTGTCGCCCAAGTTTGGCAGAAAAATTAAAAAAGTGTGTCAGGTTTCTGTCGCCAAAGTTTGGGAGACAAATTAAAAGTATTTGTAGGGCTACTGTCGCCCAAGTTTTGCAGAAAAATGAAAAAAATGTGTCAGATTTATGTCGCCCAAGTTTGGCAGACAAATTAAAAGTATTTGTAGGGCTCCTGTCGCCCAAGTTTGGCAGAAAAATGACAAAAATGTGTCCGATTTCTGTCGTTTAAGTTTTTCAGACAAATTAAAAGTATTTGTAGGGCTCCTGTCGCCCATGTTAGGCAGAAAAATGGAAAAAATGTGTCAGATTTCTGTCGCCCAAGTTTTGCAGAAAAATGAAAAACATGTGTCAGTTTTCTGTCGTCCAAGTTTGGCAGACAAATTAAAAGTGTTTGTAGGGCTCCTGTCGCCCAAGTTTGGCAGAAAAATGAAAAAAATGTGTCAGATTTCTGTCGCCCAAGTTTGGCAGACAAATTAACAGTATTTGTAGGGCTCCTATCGCCCAAGTTTGGCAGAAAAATGAAAAAAATGTGTCAGATTTATGTCGCCCAAGATTGGCAGACAAATTAAAAGTATTTTTAGGGCTCCTGTCGCCCAAGTTTGGCAGAAAAATGACAAAAATGTGTCCGATTTCTGTCGTTTAAGTTTTGCAGACAAATAAAAAGTATTTGTAGGGCTCCTGTCGCCCAAGTTTGGCAGAAAAATGGAATATATGTGTCAGATTTCTGTCGCCCAAGTTTGGCAGAAAAATGAATAAAATGTGTCAGATTTCTGTCGCCAAGTTTGGCAGACAAATTAAAAGTATTTGTAGGGTTCCTGTCGCCCAAGTTTGGCAGAAAAATGACAAAAATGTGTCAGATTTCTGTCGCCCAAGTTTTGCAGACAAATTAAAAGTATTTGTAGGGCTCCTGTCGCCCAAGTTTGGCAGAAAAATGAAAAAAATGTGTCAGATTTCTGTCGCCCAAGTTTGGCAGACAAATTAAAAGTATTTGTAGGGCTCCTGTCGACCAAGTTTTGCAGAAAAATGAAAAACATGTGTCAGTTTTCTGTCGTCCAAGTTTGGCAGACAAATTAAAAGTGTTTTTTAGGCCTCTGTCGCCCATGTTTGGCAGAAAAATGAAAAAAGTGTGTCAGGTTTCTGTCGCCAAAGTTTGAGAGACAAATTAAAAGTATTTGTAGGGCTCCTGTCGCCCAAGTTTTGCAGAAAAATGAAAAAAATGTGTCAGATTTATGTCGCCCAAGTTTGGCAGACAAATTAAAAGTATTTTTAGGGCTCCTGTCGCCCAAGTTTGGCAGAAAAATGACAAAAATGTGTCCGATTTCTGTCGTTTAAGTTTTGCAGACAAATTAAAAGTATTTGTAGGGCTCCTGTCGCCCAAGTTAGGCAGAAAAATGGAAAAAATGTGTCAGATTTCTGTCGCCCAAGTTTTGCAGAAAAATGAAAAACATGTGTCAGTTTTCTGTCGTCCAAGTTTGGCATACAAATTAACAGTATTTGTAGGGCTCCTATCGCCCAAGTTTGGCAGAAAAATGAAAAAAATGTGTCAGATTTATGTCGCCCAAGTTTGGCAGACAAATTAAAAGTGTTTGTAGGGCTCCTGTCGCCCAAGTTTGGCAGAAAAATGAAAAAAATGTGTCAGATTTCTGTCGCCCAAGTTTGGCAGACAAATTAAAAGTATTTGTAGGGCTCCTGTCGACCAAGTTTTGCAGAAAAATGAAAAACATGTGTCAGTTTTCTGTCGTCCAAGTTTGGCAGACAAATTAAAAGTGTTTTTTAGGCCTCTGTCGCCCATGTTTGGCAGAAAAATGAAAAAAGTGTGTCAGATTTATGTCGCCCAAGTTTGGCAGACAAATTAAAAGTATTTTTAGGGCTCCTGTCGCCCAAGTTTGGCAGAAAAATGAAAAAAATGTGTCAGATTTATGTCGCCCAAGTTTGGCAGACAAATTAAAAGTATTTGTAGGGCTCCTGTCGCCCAAGTTAGGCAGAAAAATGGAAAAAATGTGTCAGATTTCTGTCGCCCAAGTTTTGCAGAAAAATGAAAAACATGTGTCAGTTTTCTGTCGTCCAAGTTTGGCAGACAAATTAAAAGTGTTTGTAGGGCTCCTGTCGCCCAAGTTTGGCAGAAAAATGAAAAAAATGTGTCAGATTTCTGTCGCCCAAGTTTGGCAGACAAATTAACAGTATTTGTAGGGCTCCTATCGCCCACGTTTGGCAGAAAAATGAAAAAAATGTGTCAGATTTATGTCGCCCAAGATTGGCAGACAAATTAAAAGTATTTTTAGGGCTCCTGTCGCCCAAGTTTGGCAGAAAAATGACAAAAATGTGTCCGATTTCTGTCGTTTAAGTTTTGCAGACAAATAAAAAGTATTTGTAGGGCTCCTGTCGCCCAAGTTTGGCAGAAAAATGGAATATATGTGTCAGATTTCTGTCGCCCAAGTTTGGCAGAAAAATGACAAAAATGTGTCAGATTTCTGTCGCCCAAGTTTGGCAGACAAATTAAAAGTATTTGTAGGGTTCCTGTCGCCCAAGTTTGGCAGAAAAATGACAAAAATGTGTCAGATTTCTGTCGCCCAAGTTTTGCAGACAAATTAAAAGTATTTGTAGGGCTCCTGTCGCCCAAGTTTGGCAGAAAAATGGAAAAAATGTGTCAGATTTCTGTCGCCCAAGTTTTGCAGAAAAATGAAAAACATGTGTCAGTTTTCTGTCGTCCAAGTTTGGCAGACAAATTAAAAGTGTTTGTAGGGCTCCTGTCGCCCAAGTTTGGCAGAAAAATGAAAAAAATGTGTCAGATTTCTGTCGCCCAAGTTTGGCAGACAAATTAAAAGTATTTGTAGGGTTCCTGTCGCCCAAGTTTGGCAGAAAAATGACAAAAATGTGTCAGATTTCTGTCGCCCAAGTTTTGCAGACAAATTAAAAGTATTTGTAGGGCTCCTGTCGCCCAAGTTTGGCAGAAAAATGTGTCAGATTTCTGTCGCGCAAGTTTGGCAGAAAAATGAAAAAAATGTGTCAGATTTATGTCGCCCAAGTTTGGCAGACAAATAAAAAGTATTTGTAGGGCTCCTGTCGCCCAAGTATTGCAGAAAAATGAAAAAAATGTGTCAGATTTCTGTAGCACAAGTTTGGCAGACAAATTAAAAGTATTTGTAGGGCTCCTGTCGCCCAAGTTTGGCAGAAAAATGAAAAAAATGTGTCCGATTTCTGTCGCCCAAGTTTGGCAGACAAATTAAAAGTATTTTTGTAGGGCTCCTGTCGCCCAAGTTTGGCAGAAAAATGGAATATATGTGTCAGATTTCTGTCGCCCAAGTTTGGCAGAAAAATGAATAAAATGTGTCAGATTTCTGTCGCCCAAGTTTGGCAGACAAATTAAAAGTGTTTGTAGGGCTCCTGTCGCCCAAGTTTGGCAGAAAAATTAAAAAAATGTGTCAGGTTTCTGTCGCCCAAGTTTGGCAGACAAATTAAAAGTATTTGTAGGGCTCCTGTCGCCCAAGTTTGGCAGAAAAATGAAAAAAATGTGTCCGATTTTTTTCGCTCAAGTTTGGCAGACATATTTAAAGTGTTTGTAGGGCTCCTGTCGCGAAAGTTTGGCAGAAAAATGAAAAAAATTTGTCAGATTTCTGTCGCCCAAGTTTGGCAGACAAATTAAAAGTATTTTTAGGGCTCCTGTCGCCCAAGTTTGGCAGAAAAATGAAAAAAATGTGTCAGATTTCTGTCGCCCAAGTTTGGCAGACAAATTAAAAGTATTTGTAGGGCTCCTGTCACCCATGTTAGGCAGAAAAATGGAAAAAATGTGTCAGATTTCTGTCGCCCAAGTTTTGCAGAAAAATTAAAAGTATTTGTAGGGCTCCTGTCGCCCAAGTTTGGCAGAAAAATGAAAAAAATGTGTCCGATTTTTTTCGCTCAAGTTTGGCAGACATATTTAAAGTGTTTGTAGGGCTCCTGTCGCGAAAGTTTGGCAGAAAAATGAAAAAAATTTGTCAGATTTCTGTCGCCCAAGTTTGGCAGACAAATTAAAAGTATTTTTAGGGCTCCTGTCGCCCAAGTTTGGCAGAAAAATGAAAAAAATGTGTCAGTTTTCTGTCGTCCAAGTTTGGCAGACAAATTTAAAGTGTTTGTAGGGCTCCTGTCGCGAAAGTTTGGCAGAAAAATGAAAAAAATTTGTCAGATTTCTGTCGCCAAAGTTTGGGAGACAAATTAAAAGTATTTGTAGGGCTCCTGTCGCCCAAGTTTGGCAGAAAAATGGAATATATGTGTCAGATTTCTGTCGCCCAAGTTTGGCAGAAAAATGAATAAAATGTGTCAGATTTCTGTCGCCCAAGTTTGGCAGACAAATTAAAAGTGTTTGTAGGGCTCCTGTCGCCCAAGTTTGGCAGAAAAATTAAAAAAATGTGTCAGGTTTCTGTCGCCCAAGTTTGGCAGACAAATTTAAAGTGTTTGTAGGGCTCCTGTCGCGAAAGTTTGGCAGAAAAATGAAAAAAATTTGTCAGATTTCTGTCGCCAAAGTTTGGGAGACAAATTAAAAGTATTTGTAGGGCTCCTGTCGCCCAAGTTTGGCAGAAAAATGGAATATATGTGTCAGATTTCTGTCGCCCAAGTTTGGCAGAAAAATGAATAAAATGTGTCAGATTTCTGTCGCCCAAGTTTGGCAGACAAATTAAAAGTATTTGTAGGGCTCCTGTCGCCCAAGTTTGGCAGAAAAATGGAATATATGTGTCAGATTTCTGTCGCCCAAGTTTGGCAGAAAAATGAATAAAATGTGTCAGATTTCTGTCGCCCAAGTTTGGCAGACAAATTAAAAGTGTTTGTAGGGCTCCTGTCGCCCAAGTTTGGCAGAAAAATTAAAAAAATGTGTCAGGTTTCTGTCGCCCAAGTTTGGCAGACAAATTAAAAGTATTTGTAGGGCTCCTGTCGCCCAAGTTTGGCAGAAAAATGAAAAAAATGTGTCCGATTTTTTTCGCTCAAGTTTGGCAGACATATTTAAAGTGTTTGTAGGGCTCCTGTCGCGAAAGTTTGGCAGAAAAATGAAAAAAATTTGTCAGATTTCTGTCGCCCAAGTTTGGCAGACAAATTAAAAGTATTTTTAGGGCTCCTGTCGCCCAAGTTTGGCAGAAAAATGAAAAAAATGTGTCAGTTTTCTGTCGTCCAAGTTTGGCAGACAAATTTAAAGTGTTTGTAGGGCTCCTGTCGCGAAAGTTTGGCAGAAAAATGAAAAAAATTTGTCAGATTTCTGTCGCCAAAGTTTGGGAGACAAATTAAAAGTATTTGTAGGGCTCCTGTCACCCAAGTTTTGCAGAAAAATGAAAAAAATGTGTCAGATTTATGTCGCCCAAGTTTGGCAGACAAATTAAAAGTATTTTTAGGGCTCCTGTGGCCCAAGTTTGGCAGAAAAATGACAAAAATGTGTCCGATTACTGTCGCCCAAGTTTGGCAGAGGAATTAAAAGTAGGGCTCCTGTCGCCCAAGTTTTGCAGAAAAATGAAAAAAATGTGTCAGATTTCTGTAGCACAAGTTTGGCAGACAAATTAAAAGTGTTTGTAGGGCTCCTGTCGCCCAAGTGTGGCAGAAAAATGAAAAAAATGTGTCAGGTTTCTGTCGCCAAAGTTTGGGAGACAAATTAAAAGTATTTGTAGGGCTCCTGTCGCCCAAGTTTTGCAGAAAAATGAAAAAAATGTGTCAGATTTATGTCGCCCAAGTTTGGCAGACAAATTAAAAGTATTTGTAGGGCTCCTGTCGCCCAAGTTTGGCAGAAAAATGGAATATATGTGTCAGATTTCTGTCGCCCAAGTTTGGCAGAAAAATGAAAAAAATTTGTCAGATTTCTGTCGCCAAAGTTTGGGAGACAAATTAAAAGTATTTGTAGGGCTCCTGTCACCCAAGTTTTGCAGAAAAATGAAAAAAATGTGTCAGATTTATGTCGCCCAAGTTTGGCAGACAAATTAAAAGTATTTTTAGGGCTCCTGTGGCCCAAGTTTGGCAGAAAAATGACAAAAATGTGTCCGATTACTGTCGCCCAAGTTTGGCAGAGGAATTAAAAGTAGGGCTCCTGTCGCCCAAGTTTTGCAGAAAAATGAAAAAAATGTGTCAGATTTCTGTCGCCCAAGTTTGGCAGACAAATTAAAAGTATTTGTAGGGCTCCTGTCGCCCAAGTTTGGCAGAAAAATTAAAAAAATGTGTCAGGTTTCTGTCGCCCAAGTTTGGCAGACAAATTAAAAGTATTTGTAGGGCTCCTGTCGCCCAAGTTTGGCAGAAAAATGAAAAAAATGTGTCCGATTTTTTTCGCTCAAGTTTGGCAGACATATTTAAAGTGTTTGTAGGGCTCCTGTCGCGAAAGTTTGGCAGAAAAATGAAAAAAATTTGTCAGATTTCTGTCGCCAAAGTTTGGGAGACAAATTAAAAGTATTTGTAGGGCTCCTGTCGCCCAAGTTTGGCAGAAAAATGACAAAAATGTGTCCGATTTCTGTCGTTTAAGTTTTGCAGACAAATTAAAAGTATTTGTAGGGCTCCTGTCGCCCAAGTTTGGCAGAAAAATGGAAAAAATGTGTCAGATTTCTGTCGCCCAAGTTTGGCAGAAAAATGAAAAAAATGTGTCAGATTTATGTCGCCCAAGTTTTGCAGACAAATAAAAAGTATTTGTAGTGCTCCTGTTGCCCAAGTTTGGCAGAAAAATGAAAAAAATGTGCCAGATTTCTGTCGCCCAAGTTTGGCAGAGGAATTAAAAGTAGGGCTCCTTTCGCCCAAGTTTGGCAGAAAAATGAAAAAAATGTGCCAGATTTCTGTCGCCCAAGTTTGGCAGAGGAATTAGAAGTAGGGCTCCTGTCCCCCAAGTTTTGCAGAAAAATGAAAAAAATGTGTCAGATTTTTGTAGCCCAAGTTTGGCAGACAAATTAAAAGTATTTGTAGGGCTCCTGTGGGCCAATTTTTGCAGAAAAATGAAAAAAATGTGTCAGGTTTCTGTCGCCAAAGTTTGTGAGACAAATTAAAAGTATTTGTAGGGCTCCTGTCGCCCAAGTTTTGCAGAAAAATGAAAAAAATGTGTCAGATTTATGTCGCCCAAGTTTGGCAGACAAATTAAAAGTATTTGTAGGGCTCCTGTCACCCAAGTTTGGCAGAAAAATGAAAAAAATGTGTCAGATTACTGTCGCCCAAGTTTGGCAGAGGAATTAAAAGTAGGGCTCCTGTCGCCCAAGTTTTGCAGAAAAATGAAAAAAATGTGTCAGATTTCTGTAGCACAAGTTTGGCAGACAAATTAAAAGTGTTTGTAGGGCTCCTGTCGCCCAAGTTTGGCAGAAAAATGAAAAAAATGTGTCAGGTTTCTGTCGCCAAAGTTTGGGAGACAAATTAAAAGTGTTTGTAGGGCTCCTGTCGCCCAAGTTTGGCAGAAAAATTAAAAAAGGGTGTCAGGTTTCTGTCGCCAAAGTTTGGGAGACAAATTAAATGTATTTGTAGGGCTCCTGTCGCCCAAGTTTTGCAGAAAAATGAAAAAAATGTGTCAGATTTATGTCGCCCAAGTTTGGCAGACAAATTAAAAGTATTTTTAGGGCTCCTGTCGCCCAAGTTTGGCAGAAAAATGACAAAAATGTGTCCGATTTCTGTCGTTTAAGTTTTGCAGACAAATTAAAAGTATTTGTAGGGCTCCTGTCGCCCAAGTTAGGCAGAAAAATGGAAAAAATGTGTCAGATTTCTGTCGCCCAAGTTTTGCAGAAAAATGAAAAACATGTGTCAGTTTTCTGTCGTCCAAGTTTGGCATACAAATTAACAGTATTTGTAGGGCTCCTATCGCCCAAGTTTGGCAGAAAAATGAAAAAAATGTGTCAGATTTATGTCGCCCAAGTTTGGCAGACAAATTAAAAGTGTTTGTAGGGCTCCTGTCGCCCAAGTTTGGCAGAAAAATGAAAAAAATGTGTCAGATTTCTGTCGCCCAAGTTTGGCAGACAAATTAAAAGTATTTGTAGGGCTCCTGTCGACCAAGTTTTGCAGAAAAATGAAAAACATGTGTCAGTTTTCTGTCGTCCAAGTTTGGCAGACAAATTAAAAGTGTTTTTTAGGCCTCTGTCGCCCATGTTTGGCAGAAAAATGAAAAAAGTGTGTCAGATTTATGTCGCCCAAGTTTGGCAGACAAATTAAAAGTATTTTTAGGGCTCCTGTCGCCCAAGTTTGGCAGAAAAATGAAAAAAATGTGTCAGATTTATGTCGCCCAAGTTTGGCAGACAAATTAAAAGTATTTGTAGGGCTCCTGTCGCCCAAGTTAGGCAGAAAAATGGAAAAAATGTGTCAGATTTCTGTCGCCCAAGTTTTGCAGAAAAATGAAAAACATGTGTCAGTTTTCTGTCGTCCAAGTTTGGCAGACAAATTAACAGTATTTGTAGGGCTCCTATCGCCCAAGTTTGGCAGAAAAATGAAAAAAATGTGTCAGATTTATGTAGCCCAAGTTTGGCAGACAAATTAACAGTATTTGTAGGGCTCCTATCGCCCAAGTTTGGCAGAAAAATGAAAAAAATGTGTCAGATTTATGTCGCCCAAGTTTGGCAGACAAATTAAAAGTGTTTGTAGGGCTCCTGTCGCCCAAGTTTGGCAGAAAAATGAAAAAAATGTGTCAGATTTATGTCGCCCAAGTTTTGCAGACAAATTAAAAGTATTTGTAGGGCTCCTGTCGCCCAAGTTTGGCAGAAAAATGAAAAAAATGTGCCAGATTTCTGTCGCCCAAGTTTGGCAGAGGAATTAAAAGTAGGGCTCCTGTCGCCCAAGTTTTGCAGAAAAATGAAAAAAATGTGTCAGATTTTTGTAGCCCAAGTTTGGCAGACAAATTAAAAGTGTTTGTAGGGCTCCTGTCGCCCAAGTTTGGCAGAAAAATGAAAAAAGTGTGTCAGGTTTCTGTCGCCAAAGTTTGGGAGACAAATTAAAAGTATTTGTAGGGCTCCTGTCGCCCAAGTTTTGCAGAAAAATGAAAAAAATGTGTCAGATTTATGTCGCCCAAGTTTGGCAGACAAATTAAAAGTATTTTTAGGGCTCCTGTCGCCCAAGTTTGGCAGAAAAATGACAAAAATGTGTCCGATTTCTGTCGTTTAAGTTTTGCAGACAAATAAAAAGTATTTGTAGGGCTCCTGTCGCCCAAGTTTGGCAGAAAAATGGAAAATATGTGTCAGATTTCTGTCGCCCAAGTTTGGCAGAAAAATGAATAAAATATGTCAGATTTATGTCGCCCAAGATTGGCAGACAAATTAACAGTATTTGTAGGGCTCCTATCGCCCAAGTTTGGCAGAAAAATGAAAAAAATGTGTCAGATTTATGTCGCCCAAGATTGGCAGACAAATTAAAAGTATTTTTAGGGCTCCTGTCGCCCAAGTTTGGCAGAAAAATGACAAAAATGTGTCCGATTTCTGTCGTTTAAGTTTTGCAGACAAATAAAAAGTATTTGTAGGGCTCCTGTCGCCCAATTTTGGCAGAAAAATGGAATATATGTGTCAGATTTCTGTCGCCCAAGTTTGGCAGAAAAATGAATAAAATGTGTCATTTCTGTCGCCCAAGTTTGGCAGACAAATTAAAAGTATTTGTAGGGTTCCTGTCGCCCAAGTTTGGCAGAAAAATGACAAAAATGTGTCAGATTTCTGTCGCCCAAGTTTTGCAGACAAATTAAAAGTATTTGTAGGGCTCCTGTCGCCCAAGTTTGGCTGAAAAATGTGTCAGATTTCTGTCGCCCAAGTTTGGCAGAAAAATGAAAAAAATGTGTCAGATTTATGTCGCCCAAGTTTGGCAGACAAATTAAAAGTGTTTGTAGGGCTCCTGTCGCCCAAGTTTGGCAGAAAAATGAAAAAAATGTGTCAGATTTCTGTCGCCCAAGTTTGGCAGACAAATTAAAAGTATTTGTAGGGCTCCTGTCGACCAAGTTTTGCAGAAAAATGAAAAACATGTGTCAGTTTTCTGTCGTCCAAGTTTGGCAGACAAATTAAAAGTGTTTTTTAGGCCTCTGTCGCCCATGTTTTGCAGAAAAATGAAAAAAATGTGTCAGATTTATGTCGCCCAAGTTTGGCAGACAAATTAAAAGTATTTTTAGGGCTCCTGTCGCCCAAGTTTGGCAGAAAAATGAAAAAAATGTGCCAGATTTCTGTCGCCCAAGTTTGGCAGACAAATTAAAAGTATTTGTAGGGCTCCTGTCGCCCAAGTTAGGCAGAAAAATGAAAAAAATGTGTCAGATTTCTGTCGCCCAAGTTTGGCAGACAAATTAAAAGTATTTGTAGGGCTCTTGTCGCCCAAGTTTGGCAGAAAAATGAAAAAAAATGTGTCAGTTTTCTGTCGTCCAAGTTTGGCAGACAAATTAAAAGTGTTTGTAGGCCTATGTCGCCCATGTTTGGCAGAAAAATGAAAAACATGTGTCAGTTTTCTGTCGTCCAAGTTTGGCAGACAAATTAAAAGTGTTTGTAGGCCTATGTCGCCCATGTTTGGCAGAAAAATGAAAAAAGTGTGTCAGGTTTCTGTCGCCAAAGTTTGGGAGACAAATTAAAAGTATTTGTAGGGCTCCTGTCGCCCAAGTTTTGCAGAAAAATGAAAAAAATGTGTCAGATTTATGTCGCCCAAGTTTGGCAGACAAATTAAAAGTATTTTTAGGGCTCCTGTCGCCCAAGTTTGGCAGAAAAATGAAAAAAATGTGCCAGATTTCTGTCGCCCAAGTTTGGCAGACAAATTAAAAGTATTTGTAGGGCTCCTGTCGCCCAAGTTTGGCAGAAAAATGAAAAAAATGTGTCCGATTTTTTTCGCTCAAGTTTGGCAGACATATTTAAAGTGTTTGTAGGGCTCCTGTCGCGAAAGTTTGGCAGAAAAATGAAAAAAATTTGTCAGATTTCTGTCGCCAAAGTTTGGGAGACAAATTAAAAGTATTTGTAGGGCTCCTGTCGCCCAAGTTTGGCAGAAAAATGACAAAAATGTGTCCGATTTCTGTCGTTTAAGTTTTGCAGACAAATTAAAAGTATTTGTAGGGCTCCTGTCGCCCAAGTTTGGCAGAAAAATGGAAAAAATGTGTCAGATTTCTGTCGCCCAAGTTTGGCAGAAAAATGAAAAAAATGTGTCAGATTTATGTCGCCCAAGTTTTGCAGACAAATAAAAAGTATTTGTAGTGCTCCTGTTGCCCAAGTTTGGCAGAAAAATGAAAAAAATGTGCCAGATTTCTGTCGCCCAAGTTTGGCAGAGGAATTAAAAGTAGGGCTCCTTTCGCCCAAGTTTGGCAGAAAAATGAAAAAAATGTGCCAGATTTCTGTCGCCCAAGTTTGGCAGAGGAATTAGAAGTAGGGCTCCTGTCCCCCAAGTTTTGCAGAAAAATGAAAAAAATGTGTCAGATTTTTGTAGCCCAAGTTTGGCAGACAAATTAAAAGTATTTGTAGGGCTCCTGTGGGCCAATTTTTGCAGAAAAATGAAAAAAATGTGTCAGGTTTCTGTCGCCAAAGTTTGTGAGACAAATTAAAAGTATTTGTAGGGCTCCTGTCGCCCAAGTTTTGCAGAAAAATGAAAAAAATGTGTCAGATTTATGTCGCCCAAGTTTGGCAGACAAATTAAAAGTATTTGTAGGGCTCCTGTCACCCAAGTTTGGCAGAAAAATGAAAAAAATGTGTCAGATTACTGTCGCCCAAGTTTGGCAGAGGAATTAAAAGTAGGGCTCCTGTCGCCCAAGTTTTGCAGAAAAATGAAAAAAATGTGTCAGATTTCTGTAGCACAAGTTTGGCAGACAAATTAAAAGTGTTTGTAGGGCTCCTGTCGCCCAAGTTTGGCAGAAAAATGAAAAAAATGTGTCAGGTTTCTGTCGCCAAAGTTTGGGAGACAAATTAAAAGTGTTTGTAGGGCTCCTGTCGCCCAAGTTTGGCAGAAAAATTAAAAAAGGGTGTCAGGTTTCTGTCGCCAAAGTTTGGGAGACAAATTAAATGTATTTGTAGGGCTCCTGTCGCCCAAGTTTTGCAGAAAAATGAAAAAAATGTGTCAGATTTATGTCGCCCAAGTTTGGCAGACAAATTAAAAGTATTTTTAGGGCTCCTGTCGCCCAAGTTTGGCAGAAAAATGACAAAAATGTGTCCGATTTCTGTCGTTTAAGTTTTGCAGACAAATTAAAAGTATTTGTAGGGCTCCTGTCGCCCAAGTTAGGCAGAAAAATGGAAAAAATGTGTCAGATTTCTGTCGCCCAAGTTTTGCAGAAAAATGAAAAACATGTGTCAGTTTTCTGTCGTCCAAGTTTGGCATACAAATTAACAGTATTTGTAGGGCTCCTATCGCCCAAGTTTGGCAGAAAAATGAAAAAAATGTGTCAGATTTATGTCGCCCAAGTTTGGCAGACAAATTAAAAGTGTTTGTAGGGCTCCTGTCGCCCAAGTTTGGCAGAAAAATGAAAAAAATGTGTCAGATTTCTGTCGCCCAAGTTTGGCAGACAAATTAAAAGTATTTGTAGGGCTCCTGTCGACCAAGTTTTGCAGAAAAATGAAAAACATGTGTCAGTTTTCTGTCGTCCAAGTTTGGCAGACAAATTAAAAGTGTTTTTTAGGCCTCTGTCGCCCATGTTTGGCAGAAAAATGAAAAAAGTGTGTCAGATTTATGTCGCCCAAGTTTGGCAGACAAATTAAAAGTATTTTTAGGGCTCCTGTCGCCCAAGTTTGGCAGAAAAATGAAAAAAATGTGTCAGATTTATGTCGCCCAAGTTTGGCAGACAAATTAAAAGTATTTGTAGGGCTCCTGTCGCCCAAGTTAGGCAGAAAAATGGAAAAAATGTGTCAGATTTCTGTCGCCCAAGTTTTGCAGAAAAATGAAAAACATGTGTCAGTTTTCTGTCGTCCAAGTTTGGCAGACAAATTAACAGTATTTGTAGGGCTCCTATCGCCCAAGTTTGGCAGAAAAATGAAAAAAATGTGTCAGATTTATGTAGCCCAAGTTTGGCAGACAAATTAACAGTATTTGTAGGGCTCCTATCGCCCAAGTTTGGCAGAAAAATGAAAAAAATGTGTCAGATTTATGTCGCCCAAGTTTGGCAGACAAATTAAAAGTGTTTGTAGGGCTCCTGTCGCCCAAGTTTGGCAGAAAAATGAAAAAAATGTGTCAGATTTATGTCGCCCAAGTTTTGCAGACAAATTAAAAGTATTTGTAGGGCTCCTGTCGCCCAAGTTTGGCAGAAAAATGAAAAAAATGTGCCAGATTTCTGTCGCCCAAGTTTGGCAGAGGAATTAAAAGTAGGGCTCCTGTCGCCCAAGTTTTGCAGAAAAATGAAAAAAATGTGTCAGATTTTTGTAGCCCAAGTTTGGCAGACAAATTAAAAGTGTTTGTAGGGCTCCTGTCGCCCAAGTTTGGCAGAAAAATGAAAAAAGTGTGTCAGGTTTCTGTCGCCAAAGTTTGGGAGACAAATTAAAAGTATTTGTAGGGCTCCTGTCGCCCAAGTTTTGCAGAAAAATGAAAAAAATGTGTCAGATTTATGTCGCCCAAGTTTGGCAGACAAATTAAAAGTATTTTTAGGGCTCCTGTCGCCCAAGTTTGGCAGAAAAATGACAAAAATGTGTCCGATTTCTGTCGTTTAAGTTTTGCAGACAAATAAAAAGTATTTGTAGGGCTCCTGTCGCCCAAGTTTGGCAGAAAAATGGAAAATATGTGTCAGATTTCTGTCGCCCAAGTTTGGCAGAAAAATGAATAAAATATGTCAGATTTATGTCGCCCAAGATTGGCAGACAAATTAACAGTATTTGTAGGGCTCCTATCGCCCAAGTTTGGCAGAAAAATGAAAAAAATGTGTCAGATTTATGTCGCCCAAGATTGGCAGACAAATTAAAAGTATTTTTAGGGCTCCTGTCGCCCAAGTTTGGCAGAAAAATGACAAAAATGTGTCCGATTTCTGTCGTTTAAGTTTTGCAGACAAATAAAAAGTATTTGTAGGGCTCCTGTCGCCCAAGTTTGGCAGAAAAATGGAATATATGTGTCAGATTTCTGTCGCCCAAGTTTGGCAGAAAAATGAATAAAATGTGTCATTTCTGTCGCCCAAGTTTGGCAGACAAATTAAAAGTATTTGTAGGGTTCCTGTCGCCCAAGTTTGGCAGAAAAATGACAAAAATGTGTCAGATTTCTGTCGCCCAAGTTTTGCAGACAAATTAAAAGTATTTGTAGGGCTCCTGTCGCCCAAGTTTGGCTGAAAAATGTGTCAGATTTCTGTCGCCCAAGTTTGGCAGAAAAATGAAAAAAATGTGTCAGATTTATGTCGCCCAAGTTTGGCAGACAAATTAAAAGTGTTTGTAGGGCTCCTGTCGCCCAAGTTTGGCAGAAAAATGAAAAAAATGTGTCAGATTTCTGTCGCCCAAGTTTGGCAGACAAATTAAAAGTATTTGTAGGACTCCTGTCGACCAAGTTTTGCAGAAAAATGAAAAACATGTGTCAGTTTTCTGTCGTCCAAGTTTGGCAGACAAATTAAAAGTGTTTTTTAGGCCTCTGTCGCCCATGTTTTGCAGAAAAATGAAAAAAATGTGTCAGATTTATGTCGCCCAAGTTTGGCAGACAAATTAAAAGTATTTTTAGGGCTCCTGTCGCCCAAGTTTGGCAGAAAAATGAAAAAAATGTGCCAGATTTCTGTCGCCCAAGTTTGGCAGACAAATTAAAAGTATTTGTAGGGCTCCTGTCGCCCAAGTTAGGCAGAAAAATGAAAAAAATGTGTCAGATTTCTGTCGCCCAAGTTTGGCAGTCAAATTAAAAGTATTTGTAGGGCTCTTGTCGCCCAAGTTTGGCAGAAAAATGAAAAAAAATGTGTCAGTTTTCTGTCGTCCAAGTTTGGCAGACAAATTAAAAGTGTTTGTAGGCCTATGTCGCCCATGTTTGGCAGAAAAATGAAAAACATGTGTCAGTTTTCTGTCGTCCAAGTTTGGCAGACAAATTAAAAGTATTTGTAGGGCTCCTGTCGCCCAAGTTTTGCAGAAAAATGAAAAAAATGTGTCAGATTTATGTCGCCCAAGTTTGGCAGACAAATTAAAAGTATTTTTAGGGCTCCTGTCGCCCAAGTTTGGCAGAAAAATGAAAAAAATGTGTCACATTTATGTCTCCCAAGTTTGGCAGACAAATTAAAAGTATTTTTAGGGCTCCTGTCGCCCAAGTTTGGCAGAAAAATGAAAAAAATGTGTCAGTTTTCTGTCGTCCAAGTTTGGCAGACAAATTAAAAGTGTTTGTAGGCCTATGTCGCCCATGTTTGGCAGAAAAATGAAAAAAGTGTGTCAGGTTTCTGTCGCCAAAGTTTGGGAGACAAATTAAAAGTATTTGTAGGGCTCCTGTCGCCCAAGTTTTGCAGAAAAATGAAAAAAATGTGTCAGATTTATGTCGCCCAAGTTTGGCAGACAAATTAAAAGTATTTTTAGGGCTCCTGTCGCCCAAGTTTGGCAGAAAAATGAAAAAAATGTGCCAGATTTCTGTCGCCCAAGTTTGGCAGACAAATTAAAAGTATTTGTAGGGCTCCTGTCGCCCAAGTTAGGCAGAAAAATGAAAAAAATGTGTCAGATTTCTGTCGCCCAAGTTTGGCAGACAAATTAAAAGTATTTGTAGGGCTCTTGTCGCCCAAGTTTGGCAGAAAAATGAAAAAAAATGTGTCAGATTTCTGTCGCACATGTTTGGCAGACAAATTAAAATTATTTGTAGGGCTCCTTTCGCCCAAGTTTGGCAGAAAAATGAAAAAAATGTGTCAGATTTCTGTCGCCCAATTTTGGCAGACAAATTAAAAGTATTTGTAGGGCTCCTGTCGCCCAAGTTTTGCAGAAAAATGAAAAAAAATGTGTCAGATTTTTGACGCCCAAGTTTGACAGACAAATTAAAAGTGTTTGTAGGGCTCCTGTCGCCCAAGTTTGGCAGACAAATTAAAAGTGTTTGTAGGGCTCGTGCCGCCCAAGTTTGGCAGAAAAATGAAAAAAATGTGTCATATTTCTGTCGCCCAAGTTTGGCAGAAAAATGAAAAAAATGTGTCAGATTTCTGTCGCCCAGTTTTGGCAGACAAATTAAAAGTATTTGTAGGGCTCCTGTCGCCCAAGTTTTGCAGAAAAATGAAAAAAAATGTGTCAGATTTTTGACGCCCAAGTTTGACAGACAAATTAAAAGTGTTTGTAGGGCTCCTGTCGCCCAAGTTTGGCAGACAAATTAAAAGTGTTTGTAGGGCTCCTGCCGCCCAAGTTTGGCAGAAAAATGAAAAAAATGTGTCAGATTTATGTCGCCCTAGTTTGGCAGACAAATTAAAAGTATTTTTAAGGCTCCTGTCGCCCAAGTTTGGCAGAAAAATGACAAAAATGTGTCAGATTTTTGTAGCCCAAGTTTGGCAGACAAATTAAAAGTGTTTGTAGGGCTCCTGTCGCCCAAGTTTGGTAGAAAAATGAAAAAAATGTGTCAGATTTCTGTCGCCCAAGTTTGGCAGACAAATTAAAAGTATTTGTATGGCTCCTGTCGCCCAAGTTTGGCAGAAAAATTAAAAAAATGTGTCAGATTTATGTCGCCCAAGTTTGGCAGACAAATTAAAAGTATTTGTATGGCTCCTGTCGCCCAAGTTTGGCAGAAAAATGAAAAAAATGTGTCAGATTTATGTCGCCCAAGTTTGGCAGACAAATTAAAAGTATTTGTAGGGCTCCTGTCGCCCAAGTTTGGCAGAAAAATGAAAAAAATGTGTCAGATTTTTGTAGCCCAAGTTTGGCAGACAAATTAAAAGTGTTTGTAGGGCTCCTGTCGCCCAAGTTTGGTAGAAAAATGAAAAAAATGTGTCAGATTTCTGTCGCCCAAGTTTGGCAGACAAATTAAAAGTATTTGTATGGCTCCTGTCGCCCAAGTTTGGCAGAAAAATTAAAAAAATGTGTCAGATTTATGTCGCCCAAGTTTGGCAGACAAATTAAAAGTATTTGTATGGCTCCTGTCGCCCAAGTTTGGCAGAAAAATGAAAAAAATGTGTCAGATTTATGTCGCCCAAGTTTGGCAGACAAATTAAAAGTATTTGTATGGCTCCTGTCGCCCAGGTTTGGCAGAAAAATAACAAAAATGTGTCACATTTATGTCTCCCAAGTTTGGCAGACAAATTAAAAGTATTTTTAGGGCTCCTGTCGCCCAAGTTTGGCAGAAAAATGACAAAAATGTGTCAGATTTTTGTAGCCCATGTTTGGCAGACAAATTAAAAGTGTTTGTAGGGCTCCTGTCGCCCAAGTTTGGTAGAAAAATGAAAAAAATGTGTCAGATTTCTGTCGCCCAAGTTTGGCAGACAAATTAAAAGTATTTGTATGGCTCCTGTCGCCCAAGTTTGGCAGAAAAATGAAAAAAATGTGTCCGATTTTTTTCGCCCAAGTTTGGCAGACATATTTAAAGTGTTTGTAGGGCTCCTGTCGCGAAAGATTGGCAGAAAAATGAAAAAAATGTGTCAGATTTATGTCGCCCAAGTTTGGCAGACAAATTAAAAGTATTTGTATGGCTCCTGTCGCCCAAGTTTGGCAGAAAAATAACAAAAATGTGTCACATTTATGTCTCCCAAGTTTGGCAGACAAATTAAAAGTATTTTTAGGGCTCCTGTCGCCCAAGTTTGGCAGAAAAATGACAAAAATGTGTCAGATTTTTGTAGCCCAAGTTTGGCAGACAAATTAAAAGTGTTTGTAGGGCTCCTGTCGCCCAAGTTTGGTAGAAAAATGAAAAAAATGTGTCAGATTTCTGTCGCCCAAGTTTGGCAGACAAATTAAAAGTATTTGTATGGCTCCTGTCGCCCAAGTTTGGCAGAAAAATGACAAAAATGTGTCCGATTTCTGTCGTTTAAGTTTTGCAGACAAATTAAAAGTATTTGTAGGGCTCCTGTCGCCCAAGTTTGGCAGAAAAATGGAAAAAATGTGTCAGATTTCTGTCGCCCAAGTTTGGCAGAAAAATGAAAAAAATGTGTCAGATTTATGTCGCCCAAGTTTTGCAGACAAATAAAAAGTATTTGTAGTGCTCCTGTTGCCCAAGTTTGGCAGAAAAATGAAAAAAATGTGCCAGATTTCTGTCGCCCAAGTTTGGCAGAGGAATTAAAAGTAGGGCTCCTTTCGCCCAAGTTTGGCAGAAAAATGAAAAAAATGTGCCAGATTTCTGTCGCCCAAGTTTGGCAGAGGAATTAGAAGTAGGGCTCCTGTCCCCCAAGTTTTGCAGAAAAATGAAAAAAATGTGTCAGATTTTTGTAGACAAAGTTTGGCAGACAAATTAAAAGTATTTGTAGGGCTCCTGTGGGCCAATTTTTGCAGAAAAATGAAAAAAATGTGTCAGGTTTCTGTCGCCAAAGTTTGGGAGACAAATTAAAAGTATTTGTAGGGCTCCTGTCGCCCAAGTTTTGCAGAAAAATGAAAAAAATGTGTCAGATTTATGTCGCCCAAGTTTGGCAGACAAATTAAAAGTATTTGTAGGGCTCCTGTCACCCAAGTTTGGCAGAAAAATGAAAAAAATGTGTCAGATTACTGTCGCCCAAGTTTGGCAGAGGAATTAAAAGTAGGGCTCCTGTCGCCCAAGTTTTGCAGAAAAATGAAAAAAATGTGTCAGATTTCTGTAGCACAAGTTTGGCAGACAAATTAAAAGTGTTTGTAGGGCTCCTGTCGCCCAAGTTTGGCAGAAAAATGAAAAAAATGTGTCAGGTTTCTGTCGCCAAAGTTTGGGAGACAAATTAAAAGTGTTTGTAGGGCTCCTGTCGCCCAAGTTTGGCAGAAAAATTAAAAAAGTGTGTCAGGTTTCTGTCGCCAAAGTTTGGGAGACAAATTAAAAGTATTTGTAGGGCTACTGTCGCCCAAGTTTTGCAGAAAAATGAAAAAAATGTGTCAGATTTATGTCGCCCAAGTTTGGCAGACAAATTAAAAGTATTTGTAGGGCTCCTGTCGCCCAAGTTTTGCAGAAAAATGACAAAAATGTGTCCGATTTCTGTCGTTTAAGTTTTGCAGACAAATTAAAAGTATTTGTAGGGCTCCTGTCGCCCATGTTAGGCAGAAAAATGACAAAAATGTGTCCGATTTCTGTCGTTTAAGTTTTGCAGACAAATAAAAAGTATTTGTAGGGCTCCTGTCGCCCAAGTTTGGCAGAAAAATGGAATATATGTGTCAGATTTCTGTCGCCCAAGTTTGGCAGAAAAATGAATAAAATGTGTCAGATTTCTGTCGCCCAAGTTTGGCAGACAAATTAAAAGTATTTGTATGGCTCCTGTCGCCCAAGTTTGGCAGAAAAATGAAAAAAATGTGTCCGATTTTTTTCGCCCAAGTTTGGCAGACATATTTAAAGTGTTTGTAGGGCTCCTGTCGCGAAAGTTTGGCAGAAAAATGAAAAAAATGTGTCAGATTTATGTCGCCCAAGTTTGGCAGACAAATTAAAAGTATTTGTATGGCTCCTGTCGCCCAAGTTTGGCAGAAAAATAACAAAAATGTGTCACATTTATGTCTCCCAAGTTTGGCAGACAAATTAAAAGTATTTTTAGGGCTCCTGTCGCCCAAGTTTGGCAGAAAAATGACAAAAATGTGTCAGATTTTTGTAGCCCAAGTTTGGCAGACAAATTAAAAGTGTTTGTAGGGCTCCTGTCGCCCAAGTTTGGTAGAAAAATGAAAAAAATGTGTCAGATTTCTGTCGCCCAAGTTTGGCAGACAAATTAAAAGTATTTGTATGGCTCCTGTCGCCCAAGTTTGGCAGAAAAATGACAAAAATGTGTCCGATTTCTGTCGTTTAAGTTTTGCAGACAAATTAAAAGTATTTGTAGGGCTCCTGTCGCCCAAGTTTGGCAGAAAAATGGAAAAAATGTGTCAGATTTCTGTCGCCCAAGTTTGGCAGAAAAATGAAAAAAATGTGTCAGATTTATGTCGCCCAAGTTTTGCAGACAAATAAAAAGTATTTGTAGTGCTCCTGTTGCCCAAGTTTGGCAGAAAAATGAAAAAAATGTGCCAGATTTCTGTCGCCCAAGTTTTGCAGAAAAATGAAAAACATGTGTCAGTTTTCTGTCGTCCAAGTTTGGCAGACAAATTAAAAGTGTTTGTAGGGCTCCTGTCGCCCAAGTTTGGCAGAAAAATGAAAAAAATGTGTCAGATTTCTGTCGCCCAAGTTTGGCAGACAAATTAACAGTATTTGTAGGGCTCCTATCGCCCAAGTTTGGCAGAAAAATGAAAAAAATGTGTCAGATTTATGTCGCCCAAGATTGGCAGACAAATTAAAAGTATTTTTAGGGCTCCTGTCGCCCAAGTTTGGCAGAAAAATGACAAAAATGTGTCCGATTTCTGTCGTTTAAGTTTTGCAGACAAATAAAAAGTATTTGTAGGGCTCCTGTCGCCCAAGTTTGGCAGAAAAATGGAATATATGTGTCAGATTTCTGTCGCCCAAGTTTGGCAGAAAAATGAATAAAATGTGTCAGATTTCTGTCGCCCAAGTTTGGCAGACAAATTAAAAGTATTTGTAGGGTTCCTGTCGCCCAAGTTTGGCAGAAAAATGACAAAAATGTGTCAGATTTATGTCGCCCAAGTTTGGCAGACAAATTAAAAGTATTTGTAGGGCTCCTGTCGCCCAAGTTTGGCAGAAAAATGACAAAAATGTGTCCGATTTCTGTCGTTTAAGTTTTGCAGACAAATTAAAAGTATTTGTAGGGCTCCTGTCACCCAAGTTTGGCAGAAAAATGAAAAAAATGTGTCAGATTTCTGTCGCCCAAGTTTGGCAGACAAATTAAAAGTATTTGTAGGGCTCCTGTCGACCAAGTTTTGCAGAAAAATGAAAAACATGTGTCAGTTTTCTGTCGTCCAAGTTTGGCAGACAAATTAAAAGTGTTTTTTAGGCCTCTGTCGCCCATGTTTGGCAGAAAAATGAAAAAAGTGTGTCAGGTTTCTGTCGCCAAAGTTTGGGAGACAAATTAAAAGTATTTGTAGGGCTCCTGTCGCCCAAGTTTTGCAGAAAAATGAAAAAAATGTGTCAGATTTATGTCGCCCAAGTTTGGCAGACAAATTAAAAGTATTTTTAGGGCTCCTGTCGCCCAAGTTTGGCAGAAAAATGACAAAAATGTGTCCGATTTCTGTCGTTTAAGTTTTGCAGACAAATTAAAAGTATTTGTAGGGCTCCTGTCGCCCAAGTTAGGCAGAAAAATGGAAAAAATGTGTCAGATTTCTGTCGCCCAAGTTTTGCAGAAAAATGAAAAACATGTGTCAGTTTTCTGTCGTCCAAGTTTGGCAGACAAATTAACAGTATTTGTAGGGCTCCTATCGCCCAAGTTTGGCAGAAAAATGAAAAAAATGTGTCAGATTTATGTCGCCCAAGTTTGGCAGACAAATTAAAAGTGTTTGTAGGGCTCCTGTCGCCCAAGTTTGGCAGACAAATTAAAAGTATTTTTAGGGCTCCTGTCGCCCAAGTTTGGCAGAAAAATGACAAAAATGTGTCCGATTTCTGTCGTTTAAGTTTTGCAGACAAATTAAAAGTATTTGTAGGGCTCCTGTCGCCCAAGTTAGGCAGAAAAATGGAAAAAATGTGTCAGATTTCTGTCGCCCAAGTTTTGCAGAAAAATGAAAAACATGTGTCAGTTTTCTGTCGTCCAAGTTTGGCAGACAAATTAACAGTATTTGTAGGGCTCCTATCGCCCAAGTTTGGCAGAAAAATGAAAAAAATATGTCAGATTTATGTCGCCCAAGTTTGGCAGACAAATTAAAAGTGTTTGTAGGGCTCCTGTCGCCCAAGTTTGGCAGAAAAATGAAAAAAATGTGTCAGATTTATGTCGCCCAAGTTTGGCAGACAAATTAAAAGTGTTTGTAGGGCTCCTGTCGCCCAAGTTTGGCAGACAAATTAAAAGTATTTTTAGGGCTCCTGTCGCCCAAGTTTGGCAGAAAAATGACAAAAATGTGTCCGATTTCTGTCGTTTAAGTTTTGCAGACAAATTAAAAGTATTTGTAGGGCTCCTGTGGGCCAATTTTTGCAGAAAAATGAAAAAAATGTGTCAGGTTTCTGTCGCCAAAGTTTGGGAGACAAATTAAAAGTATTTGTAGGGCTCCTGTCGCCCAAGTTTTGCAGAAAAATGAAAAAAATGTGTCAGATTTATGTCGCCCAAGTTTGGCAGACAAATTAAAAGTATTTGTAGGGCTCCTGTCACCCAAGTTTGGCAGAAAAATGAAAAAAATGTGTCAGATTACTGTCGCCCAAGTTTGGCAGAGGAATTAAAAGTAGGGCTCCTGTCGCCCAAGTTTTGCAGAAAAATGAAAAAAATGTGTCAGATTTCTGTAGCACAAGTTTGGCAGACAAATTAAAAGTGTTTGTAGGGCTCCTGTCGCCCAAGTTTGGCAGAAAAATGAAAAAAATGTGTCAGGTTTCTGTCGCCAAAGTTTGGGAGACAAATTAAAAGTGTTTGTAGGGCTCCTGTCGCCCAAGTTTGGCAGAAAAATTAAAAAAGTGTGTCAGGTTTCTGTCGCCAAAGTTTGGGAGACAAATTAAAAGTATTTGTAGGGCTACTGTCGCCCAAGTTTTGCAGAAAAATGAAAAAAATGTGTCAGATTTATGTCGCCCAAGTTTGGCAGACAAATTAAAAGTATTTGTAGGGCTCCTGTCGCCCAAGTTTGGCAGAAAAATGACAAAAATGTGTCCGATTTCTGTCGTTTAAGTTTTGCAGACAAATTAAAAGTATTTGTAGGGCTCCTGTCGCCCATGTTAGGCAGAAAAATGGAAAAAATGTGTCAGATTTCTGTCGCCCAAGTTTTGCAGAAAAATGACAAACATGTGTCAGTTTTCTGTCGTCCAAGTTTGGCAGACAAATTAAAAGTGTTTGTAGGGCTCCTGTCGCCCAAGTTTGGCAGAAAAATGAAAAAAGTGTGTCAGGTTTCTGTCGCCAAAGTTTGGGAGACAAATTAAAAGTATTTGTAGGGCTCCTATCGCCCAAGTTTGGCAGAAAAATGAAAAAAATGTGTCAGATTTATGTCGCCCAAGATTGGCAGACAAATTAAAAGTATTTTTAGGGCTCCTGTCGCCCAAGTTTGGCAGAAAAATGACAAAAATGTGTCCGATTTCTGTCGTTTAAGTTTTGCAGACAAATAAAAAGTATTTGTAGGGCTCCTGTCGCCCAAGTTTGGCAGAAAAATGGAATATATGTGTCAGATTTCTGTCGCCCAAGTTTGGCAGAAAAATGAATAAAATGTGTCAGATTTCTGTCGCCCAAGTTTGGCAGACAAATTAAAAGTATTTGTAGGGTTCCTGTCGCCCAAGTTTGGCAGAAAAATGACAAAAATGTGTCAGATTTATGTCGCCCAAGTTTGGCAGACAAATTAAAAGTATTTGTAGGGCTCCTGTCGCCCAAGTTTGGCAGAAAAATGACAAAAATGTGTCCGATTTCTGTCGTTTAAGTTTTGCAGACAAATTAAAAGTATTTGTAGGGCTCCTGTCACCCAAGTTTGGCAGAAAAATGAAAAAAATGTGTCAGATTTCTGTCGCCCAAGTTTGGCAGACAAATTAAAAGTATTTGTAGGGCTCCTGTCGACCAAGTTTTGCAGAAAAATGAAAAACATGTGTCAGTTTTCTGTCGTCCAAGTTTGGCAGACAAATTAAAAGTGTTTTTTAGGCCTCTGTCGCCCATGTTTGGCAGAAAAATGAAAAAAGTGTGTCAGGTTTCTGTCGCCAAAGTTTGGGAGACAAATTAAAAGTATTTGTAGGGCTCCTGTCGCCCAAGTTTTGCAGAAAAATGAAAAAAATGTGTCAGATTTATGTCGCCCAAGTTTGGCAGACAAATTAAAAGTATTTTTAGGGCTCCTGTCGCCCAAGTTTGGCAGAAAAATGACAAAAATGTGTCCGATTTCTGTCGTTTAAGTTTTGCAGACAAATTAAAAGTATTTGTAGGGCTCCTGTCGCCCAAGTTAGGCAGAAAAATGGAAAAAATGTGTCAGATTTCTGTCGCCCAAGTTTTGCAGAAAAATGAAAAACATGTGTCAGTTTTCTGTCGTCCAAGTTTGGCAGACAAATTAACAGTATTTGTAGGGCTCCTATCGCCCAAGTTTGGCAGAAAAATGAAAAAAATGTGTCAGATTTATGTCGCCCAAGTTTGGCAGACAAATTAAAAGTGTTTGTAGGGCTCCTGTCGCCCAAGTTTGGCAGACAAATTAAAAGTATTTTTAGGGCTCCTGTCGCCCAAGTTTGGCAGAAAAATGACAAAAATGTGTCCGATTTCTGTCGTTTAAGTTTTGCAGACAAATTAAAAGTATTTGTAGGGCTCCTGTCGCCCAAGTTAGGCAGAAAAATGGAAAAAATGTGTCAGATTTCTGTCGCCCAAGTTTTGCAGAAAAATGAAAAACATGTGTCAGTTTTCTGTCGTCCAAGTTTGGCAGACAAATTAACAGTATTTGTAGGGCTCCTATCGCCCAAGTTTGGCAGAAAAATGAAAAAAATATGTCAGATTTATGTCGCCCAAGTTTGGCAGACAAATTAAAAGTGTTTGTAGGGCTCCTGTCGCCCAAGTTTGGCAGAAAAATGAAAAAAATGTGTCAGATTTCTGTCGCCCAAGTTTGGCAGACAAATTAAAAGTATTTGTAGGGCTCCTGTCGACCAAGTTTTGCAGAAAAATGAAAAACATGTGTCAGTTTTCTGTCGTCCAAGTTTGGCAGACAAATTAAAAGTGTTTTTTAGGCCTCTGTCGCCCATGTTTGGCAGAAAAATGAAAAAAGTGTGTCAGATTTATGTCGCCCAAGTTTGGCAGACAAATTAAAAGTATTTTTAGGGCTCCTGTCGCCCAAGTTTGGCAGAAAAATGAAAAAAATGTGTCAGATTTATGTCGCCCAAGTTTGGCAGACAAATTAAAAGTATTTGTAGGGCTCCTGTCGCCCAAGTTAGGCAGAAAAATGGAAAAAATGTGTCAGATTTCTGTCGCCCAAGTTTTGCAGAAAAATGAAAAACATGTGTCAGTTTTCTGTCGTCCAAGTTTGGCAGACAAATTAACAGTATTTGTAGGGCTCCTATCGCCCAAGTTTGGCAGAAAAATGAAAAAAATGTGTCAGATTTATGTAGCCCAAGTTTGGCAGACAAATTAACAGTATTTGTAGGGCTCCTATCGCCCAAGTTTGGCAGAAAAATGAAAAAAATGTGTCAGATTTATGTCGCCCAAGTTTGGCAGACAAATTAAAAGTGTTTGTAGGGCTCCTGTCGCCCAAGTTTGGCAGAAAAATGAAAAAAATGTGTCAGATTTATATCGCCCAAGTTTTGCAGACAAATTAAAAGTATTTGTAGGGCTCCTGTCGCCCAAGTTTGGCAGAAAAATGAAAAAAATGTGCCAGATTTCTGTCGCCCAAGTTTGGCAGAGGAATTAAAAGTAGGGCTCCTGTCGCCCAAGTTTTGCAGAGAAATGAAAAAAATGTGTCAGATTTTTGTAGCCCAAGTTTGGCAGACAAATTAAAAGTGTTTGTAGAGCTCCTGTCGCCCAAGTTTGGCAGAAAAATGAAAAAAGTGTGTCAGGTTTCTGTCGCCAAAGTTTGGGAGACAAATTAAAAGTATTTGTAGGGCTCCTGTCTCCCAAGTTTTGCAGAAAAATGAAAAAAATGTGTCAGATTTATGTCGCCCAAGTTTGGCAGACAAATTAAAAGTGTTTGTAGGGCTCCTGTCGCCCAAGTTTGGCAGAAAAATGGAAAATATGTGTCAGATTTCTGTCGCCCAAGTTTGGCAGAAAAATGAATAAAATGTGTCAGATTTATGTAGCCCAAGTTTGGCAGACAAATTAACAGTATTTGTAGGGCTCCTATCGCCCAAGTTTGGCAGAAAAATGAAAAAAATGTGTCAGATTTATGACGCCCAAGTTTGGCAGACAAATTAAAAGTGTTTGTAGGGCTCCTGTCGCCCAAGTTTGGCAGAAAAATGAAAAAAATGTGTCAGATTTATGTCGCCCAAGTTTTGCAGACAAATTAAAAGTATTTGTAGGGCTCCTGTCGCCCAAGTTTGGCAGAAAAATGAAAAAAATGTGCCAGATTTCTGTCGCCCAAGTTTGGCAGAGGAATTAAAAGTAGGGCTCCTGTCGCCCAAGTTTTGCAGAAAAATGAAAAAAATGTGTCAGATTTTTGTAGCCCAAGTTTGGCAGACAAATTAAAAGTGTTTGTAGAGCTCCTGTCGCCCAAGTTTGGCAGAAAAATGAAAAAAGTGTGTCAGGTTTCTGTCGCCAAAGTTTGGGAGACAAATTAAAAGTATTTGTAGGGCTCCTGTCTCCCAAGTTTTGCAGAAAAATGAAAAAAATGTGTCAGATTTATGTCGCCCAAGTTTGGCAGACAAATTAAAAGTATTTTTAGGGCTCCTGTCGCCCAAGTTTGGCAGAAAAATGACAAAAATGTGTCCGATTTCTGTCGTTTAAGTTTTGCAGACAAATAAAAAGTATTTTTAGGGCTCCTGTCGCCCAAGTTTGGCAGAAAAATGGAAAATATGTGTCAGATTTCTGTCGCCCAAGTTTGGCAGAAAAATGAATAAAATGTGTCAGATTTATGTCGCCCAAGATTGGCAGACAAATTAACAGTATTTGTAGGGCTCCTATCGCCCAAGTTAGGCAGAAAAATGGAAAAAATGTGTCAGATTTCTGTAGCACAAGTTTGGCAGACAAATTAAAAGTGTTTGTAGGGCTCCTGTCGCCCAAGTTTGGCAGAAAAATGAAAAAAATGTGTCAGGTTTCTGTCGCCAAAGTTTGGGAGACAAATTAAAAGTGTTTGTAGGGCTCCTGTCGCCCAAGTTTGGCAGAAAAATTAAAAAAGTGTGTCAGGTTTCTGTCGCCAAAGTTTGGGAGACAAATTAAAAGTATTTGTAGGGCTACTGTCGCCCAAGTTTTGCAGAAAAATGAAAAAAATGTGTCAGATTTATGTCGCCCAAGTTTGGCAGACAAATTAAAAGTATTTGTAGGGCTCCTGTCGCCCAAGTTTGGCAGAAAAATGACAAAAATGTGTCCGATTTCTGTCGTTTAAGTTTTGCAGACAAATTAAAAGTATTTGTAGGGCTCCTGTCGCCCATGTTAGGCAGAAAAATGGAAAAAATGTGTCAGATTTCTGTCGCCCAAGTTTTGCAGAAAAATGAAAAACATGTGTCAGTTTTCTGTCGTCCAAGTTTGGCAGACAAATTAAAAGTGTTTGTAGGGCTCCTGTCGCCCAAGTTTGGCAGAAAAATGAAAAAAATGTGTCAGATTTCTGTCGCCCAAGTTTGGCAGACAAATTAACAGTATTTGTAGGGCTCCTATCGCCCAAGTTTGGCAGAAAAATGAAAAAAATGTGTCAGATTTATGTCGCCCAAGATTGGCAGACAAATTAAAAGTATTTTTAGGGCTCCTGTCGCCCAAGTTTGGCAAAAAAATGACAAAAATGTGTCCGATTTCTGTCGTTTAAGTTTTGCAGACAAATAAAAAGTATTTGTAGGGCTCCTGTCGCCCAAGTTTGGCAGAAAAATGGAATATATGTGTCAGATTTCTGTCGCCCAAGTTTGGCAGAAAAATGAATAAAATGTGTCAGATTTCTGTCGCCCAAGTTTGGCAGACAAATTAAAAGTATTTGTAGGGTTCCTGTCGCCCAAGTTTGGCAGAAAAATGACAAAAATGTGTCAGATTTATGTCGCCCAAGTTTGGCAGACAAATTAAAAGTATTTGTAGGGCTCCTGTCGCCCAAGTTTGGCAGAAAAATGACAAAAATGTGTCCGATTTCTGTCGTTTAAGTTTTGCAGACAAATTAAAAGTATTTGTAGGGCTCCTGTCACCCAAGTTTGGCAGAAAAATGAAAAAAATGTGTCAGATTTCTGTCGCCCAAGTTTGGCAGACAAATTAAAAGTATTTGTAGGGCTCCTGTCGACCAAGTTTTGCAGAAAAATGAAAAACATGTGTCAGTTTTCTGTCGTCCAAGTTTGGCAGACAAATTAAAAGTGTTTTTTAGGCCTCTGTCGCCCATGTTTGGCAGAAAAATGAAAAAAGTGTGTCAGGTTTCTGTCGCCAAAGTTTGGGAGACAAATTAAAAGTATTTGTAGGGCTCCTGTCGCCCAAGTTTTGCAGAAAAATGAAAAAAATGTGTCAGATTTATGTCGCCCAAGTTTGGCAGACAAATTAAAAGTATTTTTAGGGCTCCTGTCGCCCAAGTTTGGCAGAAAAATGACAAAAATGTGTCCGATTTCTGTCGTTTAAGTTTTGCAGACAAATTAAAAGTATTTGTAGGGCTCCTGTCGCCCAAGTTAGGCAGAAAAATGGAAAAAATGTGTCAGATTTCTGTCGCCCAAGTTTTGCAGAAAAATGAAAAACATGTGTCAGTTTTCTGTCGTCCAAGTTTGGCAGACAAATTAACAGTATTTGTAGGGCTCCTATCGCCCAAGTTTGGCAGAAAAATGAAAAAAATGTGTCAGATTTATGTCGCCCAAGTTTGGCAGACAAATTAAAAGTGTTTGTAGGGCTCCTGTCGCCCAAGTTTGGCAGACAAATTAAAAGTATTTTTAGTGCTCCTGTCGCCCAAGTTTGGCAGAAAAATGACAAAAATGTGTCCGATTTCTGTCGTTTAAGTTTTGCAGACAAATTAAAAGTATTTGTAGGGCTCCTGTCGCCCAAGTTAGGCAGAAAAATGGAAAAAATGTGTCAGATTTCTGTCGCCCAAGTTTTGCAGAAAAATGAAAAACATGTGTCAGTTTTCTGTCGTCCAAGTTTGGCAGACAAATTAACAGTATTTGTAGGGCTCCTATCGCCCAAGTTTGGCAGAAAAATGAAAAAAATATGTCAGATTTATGTCGCCCAAGTTTGGCAGACAAATTAAAAGTGTTTGTAGGGCTCCTGTCGCCCAAGTTTGGCAGAAAAATGAAAAAAATGTGTCAGATTTCTGTCGCCCAAGTTTGGCAGACAAATTAAAAGTATTTGTAGGGCTCCTGTCGACCAAGTTTTGCAGAAAAATGAAAAACATGTGTCAGTTTTCTGTCGTCCAAGTTTGGCAGACAAATTAAAAGTGTTTTTTAGGCCTCTGTCGCCCATGTTTGGCAGAAAAATGAAAAAAGTGTGTCAGATTTATGTCGCCCAAGTTTGGCAGACAAATTAAAAGTATTTTTAGGGCTCCTGTCGCCCAAGTTTGGCAGAAAAATGAAAAAAATGTGTCAGATTTATGTCGCCCAAGTTTGGCAGACAAATTAAAAGTATTTGTAGGGCTCCTGTCGCCCAAGTTAGGCAGAAAAATGGAAAAAATGTGTCAGATTTCTGTCGCCCAAGTTTTGCAGAAAAATGAAAAACATGTGTCAGTTTTCTGTCGTCCAAGTTTGGCAGACAAATTAACAGTATTTGTAGGGCTCCTATCGCCCAAGTTTGGCAGAAAAATGAAAAAAATGTGTCAGATTTATGTAGCCCAAGTTTGGCAGACAAATTAACAGTATTTGTAGGGCTCCTATCGCCCAAGTTTGGCAGAAAAATGAAAAAAATGTGTCAGATTTATGTCGCCCAAGTTTGGCAGACAAATTAAAAGTGTTTGTAGGGCTCCTGTCGCCCAAGTTTGGCAGAAAAATGAAAAAAATGTGTCAGATTTATGTCGCCCAAGTTTTGCAGACAAATTAAAAGTATTTGTAGGGCTCCTGTCGCCCAAGTTTGGCAGAAAAATGAAAAAAATGTGCCAGATTTCTGTCGCCCAAGTTTGGCAGAGGAATTAAAAGTAGGGCTCCTGTCGCCCAAGTTTTGCAGAAAAATGAAAAAAATGTGTCAGATTTTTGTAGCCCAAGTTTGGCAGACAAATTAAAAGTGTTTGTAGAGCTCCTGTCGCCCAAGTTTGGCAGAAAAATGAAAAAAGTGTGTCAGGTTTCTGTCGCCAAAGTTTGGGAGACAAATTAAAAGTATTTGTAGGGCTCCTGTCTCCCAAGTTTTGCAGAAAAATGAAAAAAATGTGTCAGATTTATGTCGCCCAAGTTTAGCAGACAAATTAAAAGTATTTTTAGGGCTCCTGTCGCCCAAGTTTGGCAGAAAAATGACAAAAATGTGTCCGATTTCTGTCGTTTAAGTTTTGCAGACAAATAAAAAGTATTTGTAGGGCTCCTGTCGCCCAAGTTTGGCAGAAAAATGGAAAATATGTGTCAGATTTCTGTCGCCCAAGTTTGGCAGAAAAATGAATAAAATGTGTCAGATTTATGTAGCCCAAGTTTGGCAGACAAATTAACAGTATTTGTAGGGCTCCTATCGCCCAAGTTTGGCAGAAAAATGAAAAAAATGTGTCAGATTTATGTCGCCCAAGTTTGGCAGACAAATTAAAAGTGTTTGTAGGGCTCCTGTCGCCCAAGTTTGGCAGAAAAATGAAAAAAATGTGTCAGATTTATGTCGCCCAAGTTTTGCAGACAAATTAAAAGTATTTGTAGGGCTCCTGTCGCCCAAGTTTGGCAGAAAAATGAAAAAAATGTGCCAGATTTCTGTCGCCCAAGTTTGGCAGAGGAATTAAAAGTAGGGCTCCTGTCGCCCAAGTTTTGCAGAAAAATGAAAAAAATGTGTCAGATTTTTGTAGCCCAAGTTTGGCAGACAAATTAAAAGTGTTTGTAGAGCTCCTGTCGCCCAAGTTTGGCAGAAAAATGAAAAAAGTGTGTCAGGTTTCTGTCGCCAAAGTTTGGGAGACAAATAAAAAGTATTTGTAGGGCTTCTGTCTCCCAAGTTTTGCAGAAAAATGAAAAAAATGTGTCAGATTTATGTCGCCCAAGTTTGGCAGACAAATTAAAAGTATTTTTAGGGCTCCTGTCGCCCAAGTTTGGCAGAAAAATGACAAAAATGTGTCCGATTTCTGTCGTTTAAGTTTTGCAGACAAATAAAAAGTATTTTTAGGGCTCCTGTCGCCCAAGTTTGGCAGAAAAATGGAAAATATGTGTCAGATTTCTGTCGCCCAAGTTTGGCAGAAAAATGAATAAAATGTGTCAGATTTATGTCGCCCAAGATTGGCAGACAAATTAACAGTATTTGTAGGGCTCCTATCGCCCAAGTTTGGCAGAAAAATGAAAAAAATGTGTCAGATTTATGTCGCCCAAGATTGGCAGACAAATTAAAAGTATTTTTAGGGCTCCTGTCGCCCAAGTTTGGCAGAAAAATGACAAAAATGTGTCCGATTTCTGTCGTTTAAGTTTTGCAGACAAATAAAAAGTATTTGTAGGGCTCCTGTCGCCCAAGTTTGGCAGAAAAATGGAATATATGTGTCAGATTTCTGTCGCCCAAGTTTGGCAGAAAAATGAATAAAATGTGTCAGATTTCTGTCGCCCAAGTTTGGCAGACAAATTAAAAGTATTTGCAGGGTTCCTGTCGCCCAAGTTTGGCAGAAAAATGACAAAAATGTGTCAGATTTCTGTCGCCCAAGTTTTGCAGACAAATTAAAAGTATTTGTAGGGCTCCTGTCGCCCAAGTTTGGCTGAAAAATGTGTCAGATTTCTGTCGCCCAAGTTTGGCAGAAAAATGAAAAAAATGTGTCAGATTTATGTCGCCCAAGTTTGGCAGACAAATTAAAAGTATTTGTAGGGCTCCTGTCGACCAAGTTTTGCAGAAAAATGAAAAACATGTGTCAGTTTTCTGTCGTCCAAGTTTGGCAGACAAATTAAAAGTGTTTTTTAGGCCTCTGTCGCCCATGTTTGGCAGAAAAATGAAAAAAGTGTGTCAGGTTTCTGTCGCCAAAGTTTGGGAGACAAATTAAAAGTATTTGTAGGGCTCCTGTCGCCCAAGTTTGGCAGAAAAATGAAAAAAATGTGTCAGATTTCTGTCGCCCAAGTTTGGCAGACAAATTAAAAGTATGTGTAGGGCTCCTGTCGCCCAAGTTTTGCAGAAAAATGAAAAACATGTGTCAGTTTTCTGTCGTCCAAGTTTGGCAGACAAATTAAAAGTGTTTGTAGGGCTCCTGTCGCCCAAGTTTGGCAGAAAAATGAAAAACATGTGTCAGTTTTCTGTCGCCCAAGTTTGGCAGACAAATTAAAAGTGTTTGTAGGGCTCCTGTCGCCCAAGTTTGGCAGAAAAATGAAAAAAATGTGTCAGATTTCTGTCGCCCAAGTTTGGCAGACAAATTAAAAGTATTTGTAGGGCTCCTGTCGACCAAGTTTTGCAGAAAAATGAAAAACATGTGTCAGTTTTCTGTCGTCCAAGTTTGGCAGACAAATTAAAAGTGTTTTTTAGGCCTCTGTCGCCCATGTTTGGCAGAAAAATGAAAAAAGTGTGTCAGGTTTCTGTCGCCAAAGTTTGGGAGACAAATTAAAAGTATTTGTAGGGCTCCTGTCGCCCAAGTTTGGCAGAAAAATGAAAAAAATGTGTCAGATTTCTGTCGCCCAAGTTTGGCAGACAAATTAAAAGTATGTGTAGGGCTCCTGTCGCCCAAGTTTTGCAGAAAAATGAAAAACATGTGTCAGTTTTCTGTCGTCCAAGTTTGGCAGACAAATTAAAAGTGTTTGTAGGGCTCCTGTCGCCCAAGTTTGGCAGAAAAATGAAAAACATGTGTCAGTTTTCTGTCGCCCAAGTTTGGCAGACAAATTAAAAGTGTTTGTAGGGCTCCTGTCGCCCAAGTTTGGCAGAAAAATGAAAAAAATGTGTCAGATTTATGTCGCCCAAGTTTTGCAGACAAATTAAAAGTATTTGTAGGGCTCCTGTCGCCCAAGTTTGGCAGAAAAATGAAAAAAATGTGCCAGATTTCTGTCGCCCAAGTTTGGCAGAGGAATTAAAAGTAGGGCTCCTGTCGCCCAAGTTTTGCAGAAAAATGAAAAAAATGTGTCAGATTTTTGTAGACCAAGTTTGGCAGACAAATTAAAAGTGTTTGTAGGGCTCCTGTCGCCCAAGTTTGGCAGAAAAATGAAAAAAGTGTGTCAGGTTTCTGTCGCCAAAGTTTGGGAGACAAATTAAAAGTATTTGTAGGGCTCCTGTCGCCCAAGTTTTGCAGAAAAATGAAAAAAATGTGTCAGATTTATGTCGCCCAAGTTTGGCAGACAAATTAAAAGTATTTTTAGGGCTCCTGTCGCCCAAGTTTGGCAGAAAAATGACAAAAATGTGTCCGATTTCTGTCGTATAAGTTTTGCAGACAAATAAAAAGTATTTGTAGGGCTCCTGTCGCCCAAGTTTGGCAGAAAAATGGAAAATATGTGTCAGATTTCTGTCGCCCAAGTTTGGCAGAAAAATGAATAAAATGTGTCAGATTTATGTCGCCCAAGATTGGCAGACAAATTAACAGTATTTGTAGGGCTCCTATCGCTTAAGTTTGGCAGAAAAATGAAAAAAATGTGTCAGATTTATGTCGCCCAAGATTGGCAGACAAATTAAAAGTATTTTTAGGGCTCCTGTCGCCCAAGTTTGGCAGAAAAATGACAAAAATGTGTCCGATTTCTGTCGTTTAAGTTTTGCAGACAAATAAAAAGTATTTGTAGGGCTCCTGTCGCCCAAGTTTGGCAGAAAAATGGAATATATGTGTCAGATTTCTGTCGCCCAAGTTTGGCAGAAAAATGAATAAAATGTGTCATTTCTGTCGCCCAAGTTTGGCAGACAAATTAAAAGTATTTGTAGGGTTCCTGTCGCCCAAGTTTGGCAGAAAAATGACAAAAATGTGTCAGATTTCTGTCGCCCAAGTTTTGCAGACAAATTAAAAGTATTTGTAGGGCTCCTGTCGCCCAAGTTTGGCTGAAAAATGTGTCAGATTTCTGTCGCCCAAGTTTGGCAGAAAAATGAAAAAAATGTGTCAGATTTATGTCGCCCAAGTTTGGCAGACAAATTAAAAGTGTTTGTAGGGCTCCTGTCGCCCAAGTTTGGCAGAAAAATGAAAAAAATGTGTCAGATTTCTGTCGTCCAAGTTTGGCAGACAAATTAAAAGTATTTGTAGGGCTCCTGTCGACCAAGTTTTGCAGAAAAATGAAAAACATGTATCAGTTTTCTGTCGTCCAAGTTTGGCAGACAAATTAAAAGTGTTTTTTAGGCCTCTGTCGCCCATGTTTTGCAGAAAAATGAAAAAAGTGTGTCAGGTTTCTGTCGCCAAAGTTTGGGAGACAAATTAAAAGTATTTGTAGGGCTCCTGTCGCCCAAGTTTGGCAGAAAAATGAAAAAAATGTGTCAGATTTCTGTCGCCCAAGTTTGGCAGACAAATTAAAAGTATTTGTAGGGCTCCTGTCGCCCAAGTTTTGCAGAAAAATGAAAAACATGTGTCAGTTTTCTGTCGTCCAAGTTTGGCAGACAAATTAAAAGTGTTTGTAGGCCTATGTCGCCCATGTTTGGCAGAAAAATGAAAAAAGTGTGTCAGGTTTCTGTCGCCAAAGTTTGGGAGACAAATTAAAAGTATTTGTAGGGCTCCTGTCGCCCAAGTTTTGCAGAAAAATGAAAAAAATGTGTCAGATTTATGTCGCCCAAGTTTGGCAGACAAATTAAAAGTATTTTTAGGGCTCCTGTCGCCCAAGTTTGGCAGAAAAATGAAAAAAATGTGCCAGATTTCTGTCGCCCAAGTTTGGCAGACAAATTAAAAGTATTTGTAGGGCTCCTGTCGCCCAAGTTAGGCAGAAAAATGAAAAAAATGTGTCAGATTTCTGTCGCCCAAGTTTGGCAGACAAATTAAAAGTATTTGTAGGGCTCTTGTCGCCCAAGTTTGGCAGAAAAATGAAAAAAAATGTGTCAGATTTCTGTCGCACATGTTTGGCAGACAAATTAAAATTATTTGTAGGGCTCCTTTCGCCCAAGTTTGGCAGAAAAATGAAAAAAATGTGTCAGATTTCTGTCGCCCAATTTTGGCAGACAAATTAAAAGTATTTGTAGGGCTCCTGTCGCCCAAGTTTGGCAGACAAATTAAAAGTATTTGTAGGGCTCCTGTCGCCCAATTTTGGCAGAAAAATGAAAAAAATGTGTCATATTTCTGTCGCCCAAGTTTGGCAGAAAAATGAAAAAAATGTGTCAGATTTCTGTCGCCCAGTTTTGGCAGACAAATTAAAAGTATTTGTAGGGCTCCTGTCGCCCAAGTTTTGCAGAAAAATGAAAAAAAATGTGTCAGATTTGTCGCCCAAGTTTGGCAGAAAAATGACAAAAATGTGTCAGATTTTTGTAGCCCAAGTTTGGCAGACAAATTAAAAGTGTTTGTAGGGCTCCTGTCGCCCAAGTTTGGTAGAAAAATGAAAAAAATGTGTCAGATTTCTGTCGCCCAAGTTTGGCAGACATATTTAAAGTGTTTGTAGGGCTCCTGTCGCGAAAGTTTGGCAGAAAAATGAAAAAAATTTGTCAGATTTCTGTCACCAAAGTTTGGGAGACAAATTAAAAGTATTTGTAGGGCTCCTGTCGCCCAAGTTTGGCAGAAAAATGACAAAAATGTGTCCGATTTCTGTCGTTTAAGTTTTGCAGACAAATTAAAAGTATTTGTAGGGCTCCTGTCGCCCAAGTTTGGCAGAAAAATGGAAAAAATGTGTCAGATTTCTGTCGCCCAAGTTTGGCAGAAAAATGAAAAAAATGTGTCAGATTTATGTCGCCCAAGTTTTGCAGACAAATAAAAAGTATTTGTAGTGCTCCTGTTGCCCAAGTTTGGCAGAAAAATGAAAAAAATGTGCCAGATTTCTGTCGCCCAAGTTTGGCAGAGGAATTAAAAGTAGGGCTCCTTTCGCCCAAGTTTGGCAGAAAAATGAAAAAAATGTGCCAGATTTCTGTCGCCCAAGTTTGGCAGAGGAATTAGAAGTAGGGCTCCTGTCCCCCAAGTTTTGCAGAAAAATGAAAAAAATGTGTCAGATTTTTGTAGACAAAGTTTGGCAGACAAATTAAAAGTATTTGTAGGGCTCCTGTGGGCCAATTTTTGCAGAAAAATGAAAAAAATGTGTCAGGTTTCTGTCGCCAAAGTTTGGGAGACAAATTAAAAGTATTTGTAGGGCTCCTGTCGCCCAAGTTTTGCAGAAAAATGAAAAAAATGTGTCAGATTTATGTCGCCCAAGTTTGGCAGACAAATTAAAAGTATTTGTAGGGCTCCTGTCACCCAAGTTTGGCAGAAAAATGAAAAAAATGTGTCAGATTACTGTCGCCCAAGTTTGGCAGAGGAATTAAAAGTAGGGCTCCTGTCGCCCAAGTTTTGCAGAAAAATGAAAAAAATGTGTCAGATTTCTGTAGCACAAGTTTGGCAGACAAATTAAAAGTGTTTGTAGGGCTCCTGTCGCCCAAGTTTGGCAGAAAAATGAAAAAAATGTGTCAGGTTTCTGTCGCCAAAGTTTGGGAGACAAATTAAAAGTGTTTGTAGGGCTCCTGTCGCCCAAGTTTGGCAGAAAAATTAAAAAAGTGTGTCAGGTTTCTGTCGCCAAAGTTTGGGAGACAAATTAAAAGTATTTGTAGGGCTACTGTCGCCCAAGTTTTGCAGAAAAATGAAAAAAATGTGTCAGATTTATGTCGCCCAAGTTTGGCAGACAAATTAAAAGTATTTGTAGGGCTCCTGTCGCCCAAGTTTGGCAGAAAAATGACAAAAATGTGTCCGATTTCTGTCGTTTAAGTTTTGCAGACAAATTAAAAGTATTTGTAGGGCTCCTGTCGCCCATGTTAGGCAGAAAAATGGAAAAAATGTGTCAGATTTCTGTCGCCCAAGTTTTGCAGAAAAATGAAAAACATGTGTCAGTTTTCTGTCGTCCAAGTTTGGCAGACAAATTAAAAGTGTTTGTAGGGCTCCTGTCGCCCAAGTTTGGCAGAAAAATGAAAAAAATGTGTCAGATTTCTTTTCGCCCAAGTTTGGCAGACAAATTAACAGTATTTGTAGGGCTCCTATCGCCCAAGTTTGGCAGAAAAATGAAAAAAATGTGTCAGATTTATGTCGCCCAAGATTGGCAGACAAATTAAAAGTATTTTTAGGGCTCCTGTCGCCCAAGTTTGGCAGAAAAATGACAAAAATGTGTCCGATTTCTGTCGTTTAAGTTTTGCAGACAAATAAAAAGTATTTGTAGGGCTCCTGTCGCCCAAGTTTGGCAGAAAAATGGAATATATGTGTCAGATTTCTGTCGCCCAAGTTTGGCAGAAAAATGAATAAAATGTGTCAGATTTCTGTCGCCCAAGTTTGGCAGACAAATTAAAAGTATTTGTAGGGTTCCTGTCGCCCAAGTTTGGCAGAAAAATGACAAAAATGTGTCAGATTTCTGTCGCCCAAGTTTTGCAGACAAATTAAAAGTATTTGTAGGGCTCCTGTCGCCCAAGTTTGGCAGAAAAATGAAAAAAATGTGTCAGATTTCTGTCGCCCAAGTTTGGCAGACAAATTAAAAGTATTTGTAGGGCTCCTGTCGACCAAGTTTTGCAGAAAAATGAAAAACATGTGTCAGTTTTCTGTCGTCCAAGTTTGGCAGACAAATTAAAAGTGTTTTTTAGGCCTCTGTCGCCCATGTTTGGCAGAAAAATGAAAAATGTGTGTCAGGTTTCTGTCGCCAAAGTTTGGGAGACAAATTAAAAGTATTTGTAGGGCTCCTGTCGCCCAAGTTTTGCAGAAAAATGAAAAAAATGTGTCAGATTTATGTCGCCCAAGTTTGGCAGACAAATTAAAAGTATTTTTAGGGCTCCTGTCGCCCAAGTTTGGCAGAAAAATGACAAAAATGTGTCAGATTTCTGTCGCCCAAGTTTTGCAGAAAAATGAAAAACATGTGTCAGTTTTCTGTCGTCCAAGTTTGGCAGACAAATTAACAGTATTTGTAGGGCTCCTATCGCCCAAGTTTGGCAGAAAAATGAAAAAAATGTGTCAGATTTATGTCGCCCAAGTTTGGCAGACAAATTAAAAGTGTTTGTAGGGCTCCTGTCGCCCAAGTTTGGCAGACAAATTAAAAGTATTTTTAGGGCTCCTGTCGCCCAAGTTTGGCAGAAAAATGACAAAAATGTGTCCGATTTCTGTCGTTTAAGTTTTGCAGACAAATTAAAAGTATTTGTAGGGCTCCTGTCGCCCAAGTTAGGCAGAAAAATGGAAAAAATGTGTCAGATTTCTGTCGCCCAAGTTTTGCAGAAAAATGAAAAACATGTGTCAGTTTTCTGTCGTCCAAGTTTGGCAGACAAATTAACAGTATTTGTAGGGCTCCTATCGCCCAAGTTTGGCAGAAAAATGAAAAAAATGTGTCAGATTTATGTCGCCCAAGTTTGGCAGACAAATTAAAAGTGTTTGTAGGGCTCCTGTCGCCCAAGTTTGGCAGAAAAATGAAAAAAATGTGTCAGATTTCTGTCGCCCAAGTTTGGCAGACAAATTAAAAGTATTTGTAGGGCTCCTGTCGACCAAGTTGTGCAGAAAAATGAAAAACATGTGTCAGTTTTCTGTCGTCCAAGTTTGGCAGACAAATTAAAAGTGTTTTTTAGGCCTCTGTCGCCCATGTTTGGCAGAAAAATGAAAAAAGTGTGTCAGATTTATGTCGCCCAAGTTTGGCAGACAAATTAAAAGTATTTTTAGGGCTCCTGTCGCCCAAGTTTGGCAGAAAAATGAAAAAAATGTGTCAGATTTATGTCGCCCAAGTTTGGCAGACAAATTAAAAGTATTTGTAGGGCTCCTGTCGCCCAAGTTAGGCAGAAAAATGGAAAAAATGTGTCAGATTTCTGTCGCCCAAGTTTTGCAGAAAAATGAAAAACATGTGTCAGTTTTCTGTCGTCCAAGTTTGGCAGACAAATTAACAGTATTTGTAGGGCTCCTATCGCCCAAGTTTGGCAGAAAAATGAAAAAAATGTGTCAGATTTATGTAGCCCAAGTTTGGCAGACAAATTAACAGTATTTGTAGGGCTCCTATCGCCCAAGTTTGGCAGAAAAATGAAAAAAATGTGTCAGATTTATGTCGCCCAAGTTTGGCAGACAAATTAAAAGTGTTTGTAGGGCTCCTGTCGCCCAAGTTTGGCAGAAAAATGAAAAAAATGTGTCAGATTTATGTCGCCCAAGTTTTGCAGACAAATTAAAAGTATTTGTAGGGCTCCTGTCGCCCAAGTTTGGCAGAAAAATGAAAAAAATGTGTCAGATTTCTGTCGCCCAATTTTGGCAGAGGAATTAAAAGTAGGGCTCCTGTCGCCCAAGTTTTGCAGAAAAATGAAAAAAATGTGTCAGATTTTTGTAGCCCAAGTTTGGCAGACAAATTAAAAGTGTTTGTAGAGCTCCTGTCGCCCAAGTTTGGCAGAAAAATGAAAAAAGTGTGTCAGGTTTCTGTCGCCAAAGTTTGGGAGACAAATTAAAAGTATTTGTAGGGCTCCTGTCTCCCAAGTTTTGCAGAAAAATGAAAAAAATGTGTCAGATTTATGTCGCCCAAGTTTGGCAGACAAATTAAAAGTATTTTTAGGGCTCCTGTCGCCCAAGTTTGGCAGAAAAATGACAAAAATGTGTCCGATTTCTGTCGTTTAAGTTTTGCAGACAAATAAAAAGTATTTGTAGGGCTCCTGTCGCCCAAGTTTGGCAGAAAAATGGAAAATATGTGTCAGATTTCTGTCGCCCAAGTTTGGCAGAAAAATGAATAAAATGTGTCAGATTTATGTCGCCCAAGATTGGCAGACAAATTAACAGTATTTGTAGGGCTCCTATCGCCCAAGTTTGGCAGAAAAATGAAAAAAATGTGTCAGATTTATGTCGCCCAAGATTGGCAGACAAATTAAAAGTATTTTTAGGGCTCCTGTCGCCCAAGTTTGGCAGAAAAATGACAAAAATGTGTCCGATTTCTGTCGTTTAAGTTTTGCAGACAAATAAAAAGTATTTGTAGGGCTCCTGTCGCCCAAGTTTGGCAGAAAAATGGAATATATGTGTCAGATTTCTGTCGCCCAAGTTTGGCAGAAAAATGAATAAAATGTGTCAGATTTCTGTCGCCCAAGTTTGGCAGACAAATTAAAAGTATTTGTAGGGTTCCTGTCGCCCAAGTTTGGCAGAAAAATGACAAAAATGTGTCAGATTTCTGTCGCCCAAGTTTTGCAGACAAATTAAAAGTATTTGTAGGGCTCCTGTCGCCCAAGTTTGGCTGAAAAATGTGTCAGATTTCTGTCGCCCAAGTTTGGCAGAAAAATGAAAAAAATGTGTCAGATTTATGTCGCCCAAGTTTGGCAGACAAATTAAAAGTGTTTGTAGGGCTCCTGTCGCCCAAGTTTGGCAGAAAAATGAAAAAAATGTGTCAGATTTCTGTCGCCCAAGTTTGGCAGACAAATTAAAAGTATTTGTAGGGCTCCTGTCGACCAAGTTTTGCAGAAAAATGAAAAACATGTGTCAGTTTTCTGTCGTCCAAGTTTGGCAGACAAATTAAAAGTGTTTTTTAGGCCTCTGTCGCCCATGTTTGGCAGAAAAATGAAAAAAGTGTGTCAGGTTTCTGTCGCCAAAGTTTGGGAGACAAATTAAAAGTATTTGTAGGGCTCCTGTCGCCCAAGTTTGGCAGAAAAATGAAAAAAATGTGTCTTATTTCTGTCGCCCAAGTTTGGCAGAAAAATGAAAAAAATGTGTCAGATTTCTGTCGCCCAATTTTGGCAGACAAATTAAAAGTATTTGTAGGGCTCCTGTCGCCCAAGTTTTGCAGAAAAATGAAAAAAAATGTGTCAGATTTTTGACGCCAAGTTTGACAGACAAATTAAAAGTGTTTGTAGGGCTCCTGTCGCCCAAGTTTGGCAGACAAATTAAAAGTGTTTGTAGGGCTCCTGCCGCCCAAGTTTGGCAGAAAAATGAAAAAAATGTGTCAGATTTATGTCGCCCTAGTTTGGCAGACAAATTAAAAGTATTTTTAAGGCTCCTGTCGCCCAAGTTTGGCAGAAAAATGACAAAAATGTGTCAGATTTTTGTAGCCCAAGTTTGGCAGACAAATTAAAAGTGTTTGTAGGGCTCCTGTCGCCCAAGTTTGGTAGAAAAATGAAAAAAATGTGTCAGATTTCTGTCGCCCAAGTTTGGCAGACAAATTAAAAGTATTTGTATGGCTCCTGTCGCCCAAGTTTGGCAGAAAAATTAAAAAAAATGTGTCAGATTTATGTCGCCCAAGTTTGGCAGACAAATTAAAAGTATTTGTATGGCTCCTGTCGCCCAAGTTTGGCAGAAAAATGAAAAAAATGTGTCAGATTTATGTCGCCCAAGTTTGGCAGACAAATTAAAAGTATTTGTAGGTCTCCTGTCGCCCAAGTTTGGCAGAAAAATGAAAAAAATGTGTCAGGTTTCTATCGCCAAAGTTTGGCAGACAAATTAAAAGTATTTGTATGGCTCCTGTCGCCCAAGTTTGGCAGAAAAATAACAAAAATGTGTCACATTTATGTCTCCCAAGTTTGGCAGACAAATTAAAAGTATTTTTAGGGCTCCTGTCGCCCAAGTTTGGCAGAAAAATGACAAAAATGTGTCAGATTTTTGTAGCCCAAGTTTGGCAGACAAATTAAAAGTGTTTGTAGGGCTCCTGTCGCCCAAGTTTGGTAGAAAAATGAAAAAAATGTGTCAGATTTCTGTCGCCCAAGTTTGGCAGACAAATTAAAAGTATTTGTATGGCTCCTGTCGCCCAAGTTTGGCAGAAAAATGAAAAAAATGTGTCAGATTTATGTCGCCCAAGTTTGGCAGACAAATTAAAAGTATTTGTAGGGCTCCTGTCGCCCAAGTTTGGCAGAAAAATGAAAAAAATGTGTCAGATTTATGTCGCCCATGTTTGGCAGACAAATTAAAAGTATTTTTAGGGCTCCTGTCGCCCAAGTTTGGCAGAAAAATGACAAAAATGTGTCAGATTTCTGTCGCCCAAGTTTGGCAGACAAATTAAAAATGTTTGTTTTCTTTAATTTATACATTTTTTATCTGTTGCAATAATAAGGCATGTTTAGTGAAATATAATATTATTTGTTTATAATTTAAATAATGTTAAAAACGCTTTTCGTTTGTAATTTAATATTGCATTTAAATAATGTAAATATAGGTTATGTTGTACTTCTACAACATTTAACATTTTAAAGAATTTCTACATTCTACATACTATAACATTTCAACATTTTTAATTAATTTTTTTTATTTTTATTTTAGGTGATATAAACTGTATACTTATCATCAGTTGGGTTGGATTAAAATGAAATAAAGAACAATATTATTGAAGTTTATAATTAGTGTCAGTAAACGTTGATTATTGCTGAGTTTTTTTTCGATTTTAAATTTATTTTTTTACTAATAATTTTCTTTATTTTTATTTTAGGTCATATCAACATTTCAAGGACATACCAATTACCATTTAGGATAAGGACAAATTATTGGATTGACTATTGGATTGGAAAGTATTTTTCAAAATATTAACTTTGACTGTAGGTTATTGTAGATTTTTTTTAATTTCTATTAATTTTTGCTGAGTTTTGTTGAGTTTTTTTTATTATATTTATTTTTTCATTAATTTTCACTTATTAGTAATCATGCCTACTTGTTGTTGTGTACCTGGTTGTACATCAAATTATAATTCATCAATTAAGAAGAACAGTGCAATATCTGTTTTCAAATTTCCAAAAAATGAAGAGTTTAAACAAAAATGGATAAAGATGATTCCTCGAAAAGATTGGTCTCCATCTTCATACTCTGCCGTGTGCTCTCTTCATCATCTCATTTTCGCGATTCAGATTTCCGTTGTGGAAATATAGTCCGTCCTCGATTAAATGATGATGCAGTACCATCAATATTTCCGAATTTACCATCTTATCTTTCACTGCCTCAATTTACACCAAGGCAGGACCCCTCCCTTAGAAAAGAAAAAAATTCGTCTCGAGTGGAAAAAATGTCCAATGATTTTCTTTCAGAGGATTATATTTGCAATTTTCAATCTTTTGCTGATAATTTTGCAACCAAATTACAAATAGATGGTTGGTACATTTCAAAAAGTCAAAGCCAAATAGTTTTCTTTCGTATTAAATCTAACGATTTAATCGGTTGCGAATTCATAGTTCGAATTGTAATAAGTGAAACTATGAAGTTGAAAATCTTTGTTGAAAATCTGCCAGTTTCTGCAAATGATTTGGCTTGGGTTCTTCCATCTAATTTACAAATAACATTATGGTCTCAGATGGAAAATTTGTTGTCACGATATAAATTCGTGGAAAAATCATCTCCAGATAGAGACACTTTCCTACGTTTCGCTTCTGCTTTTATTAAAAGAGCAAAAGAATGTGTTGATGGAGATGATGATGATCATAGCGATGATAATGAATTTGAAAATGCTGGTAAATTGGACATTCTTTCTAATCAAATTGATTTAATCTTGTCGAAGCAACCGAGATGCGATATTTGCACCATTATAATGGCTTTTATTATATACAGTCACTCTGCATCATAGTACCAATTGGTAAAAAAATTTATGATTCTTCCTTGTACAAGATATCTTAAATATATATCATCTTCACTTCACGTGAGCCCTAATTATAAATCTGATAACGATACCAATTACTTCGAACATATATCTACAAAGTTATCAGATCGTGAAAGAATCGTTGCTCTTCTAATTGATATGTGGATAAAAAAATTGATTACAAATCACAAAATCTAGTAGGTATGGCTCATAACAATCCACTCGAGGCAGCACGAACTATTTTGGCATTTATGATCAAATCGGTATATGGCCCTTATAAAGAAATTATTAAGCTTATTCCCATCTCAAAATTATCAGGAGATAATCTTTATGATTTAACAAAACAAGTGATTGATTTTGTTCAAAATTTGGGATTTCGAATTTTAGTTATTATTACAGATAATAACCGGACTAATCAAAATCTCTTTAATAAGTTTTGTCCCAATAACGAAAATGTTTTTACCAACCCTAAATTTCAAACTCAACCAATTTATTTACAATATGATACCGTTCATATTTTCAAAAACTTTCGTAATAATTGGCTAAATGTACCCAACAGTGATCTGACACTAGTATATCCCGATTTTAATACCTTTGAAGTTAATAAAGCTTCTTTCATTCATCTACGTGATATTTATAAGTTAGAATCTAATCTATTAGTAAAAAAGGCATTCAAATTAAATTCTAAAACATTATTTCCAAACAATTTAGAGCGACAAAATGTTTTGTTGGTTGATAATGTTTTTCACCATACGACCATAGCTGCATTAAAATCTGCATTTGGCATTTGGCGATAAATATAAAGAAACCGCAGAATTTTGTCAAATTATTCGACACTGGTGGGATATTGTTAATACAAAAAGTATTACTGTCGGCATTCGAAACGAAATGAGTGGAAAAATCCCTTTCGTAATATTGCTGACAATAGATTTGAGTTTTTAGAAAAATTTCTTTCTTGGTTAGAGGTCTGGAAAAACACTGAAGAAAGTGGTAATTTCGCGGTGCTTAGCAAAGATACTTTTGATGCTACAATTCTTACTACTAAGACAATTATTGATATTATCAAATATTCCCTAATGAAAGTGTCAGACGTAAATTATGTCTTAGTAGGTAAACTTCAAACTGATGATCTCGAAGCCCGATTTAGATTATATCGCTCCCTAGCCGGATGCAGTTATAGAGTTTCCTATACGGAGGTCATTGAATGCGAAAAAAAAATTAGAATTCATAATGTATTTGCACACAGCTCAAGAGATTATAAAGCATTATGTGCAAATACTTCAATAAATGAAGATCTAAATATTTCAGATTTTGAAATCATATTAGAATCTAGTTATCTGCAGGATGCGATAATTGATGAATCTTCTAATGAATATGTTTCCGGATACGCAACAAATTCAGTTTCAAAAGAAATTAGTTGTAATTCTTGTAAAAATCTGATCTACGAAAGTAAGGGCAGTTTATCAAAGTCCACTTATTTCAATTTTCTCCAACGGGGGGGATTAGTCAAATCCACTGACAATGTAAAATATTTATTATTCCATATGATAGCTATTTTACAATATATATTAAATTCTAAAGAACTGAAAACAAAATTTCTTAGTAATAGTCATCATCAAAGTTTATTAACTTATTTAACCTTAGCCAGTTTAGACCGCGAAAATTTTTATATTGATTTTGATACTGAATGTCAATGTGGAACTGCACCTCGAATATTGTATCAGAAAATATGCTTAAGATTTTCTAATATACTTTTAAACAATTTTGTAAAAAGTTTAAATAGTGAAAACAGTAAATATAATGAAAGAAAACTTTCGAATTTTATGTAATTTAAAATTCATTTATGTTGTGATGTTGAAATACTTTTAATTTTTATTATTTTTTCTGTGATATGTCAGTTCCTTTATGTTTATATTTTTAATTAGAATTTTTGTTATTAATTTTTATAATTTTTTCTGTGATACGTCTATTCCTTTATGTTTATATTTTTAATTAGAATTTTTGTTATTAATTTTTATAGTTTTTTCTGTGATACGTCTATTCCTTCATGTTTATATTTTTAATTAGAATTTTTGTTATTAATTTTTATAATTTTTTCTGTGATACGTCTATTCCTTTATGTTTATATTTTTAAGTAAAATTATTTATTTATTTTTTGTTATTTTATTTTAATACATGTATTTTAAATTCTATTATTACTTGCAACGAATTATTATTAAACAAATATTTTTCTTTTTTCATGTTTATCATGCGGAGCGGGGTTGCCACTGTGGGACAAAAGGATCAAATTTAGGACCAAGAGACTGTTTTTAAAAATTTTTGCTGAGTTTTTATTACTTGTTTTTGTTTTAAAATAAAATAAATGTATATGTATAATTTCTTTTTGAAAAAATTGTGTAATATTTTAATTATTAAAACTTGGTCATTTTTTATTTCTTTTTTACTTATTTTTGTTTTTACATATGTACGTATATGTATGATATTTTTTTTAAAACTACATATGTACATGAATATTTTAATTATAAATAAATTAAGTGATTTTTATTGTTAATTAGATATATAGATACTATAATATATAGATACTATACAAAAAAAGAATTGCATTTTTGTCGACTTTATTTTAAATTCTATACATATGAATGTGAAATGTTTTGTCAATTACCACATTATTATTTAATGGTTCTTTAATTCTTTGTAATTTTGCATAACGTTGACTAAAATGTGTTAAAAGTATATATTTTGCATCTATTTTATTGCCCTGTCTTAATGACTGAGAAACATTACTATGTAACTTAAATTTTGCTTCATCTATAAGTTCATCTTCAATTGTTGCCTCATGTAATAAGAATTGTTGATTTTTTTCCAATATTCAAGATTATTACAAGGCATTTTATCACCACTATACGCAATTTTTATCGGATTATTCTTATTTATTGATTTGTTATCATCTCAATTGATACTCTGCATGAATGTGGGCAATGCTGAACTGGACAAGCACTTAGAGAATTAATTCCAATTTTATGCAGTCCGGGTATATTTATTGGTTTAGGGACCTAAACAAATGAAAATAATTTGTGTATATTAATAAAATAAAATATAAAAATTGGAATTAAACTAGGGATATACCAAATTATCATTTGGAACGAAAGATTAGCCTTTAAATTGATTCCATTCCATTATGAAAATGTAACCAAGGTATTATTTTTTTGGGTGCAAGTAATAAAAATGGTTGTACATTTTGTATTTTTTGACGAGCCGATAAAATACCTATTAACCCTACAAATATTTAATTAGAAAAATGATAAATAGTGATAAATGTAATTTTAAATTTTATATTACCTATGTCCTATGTGATAATCAGTATGTAAGTGTGATATATGTATATACCATTTTTAGATTTTTTTAATACTTCATTTGCCGTTTCTGTACCATAAAAACGAATTATCTGACACAGTACGTTCACCAAAATCCAGCAATATACAAGAATCTTCTCTTATATGTAATATTGAAGATTGAACTAACATTTCTCGTTCTATTTGGTATACAACAACCAGTCCCAGAAAAATTATTTCTGGATAATCATTCTCACTTAGCACTTTTATACTTTTTCCGTAATAAACTGACAAATATTTCTTTTAAATTTTCTAATCTAAATATAAATTCTAATCTAATATAAATATAGATTGTAAAAAACAATAAAAAATATATAAAATTAATAATTATTATTATTATTTATTAGTTTAATAGTCAAAAAAAATTTATGAATGCTTGTATATATATCGATAGTTTTGACGTTTTGTTTTGACATAGCACTTCTATATTCTATTTGCTTTATATTTATTAGTGTCCACACTCCACACACAGTTCAAGGCTTTATATATCGATGGTTTTGCAATGCATGCTCTTACTCAAATATATAATTCAGCAGTAAAGAAATTATCGAAATAAAGAGAATCATAGCAGTCAAATAGCCGTATAAAAATTATATAAATATAATAATATATCAACAGACTATATTTATCTAATGTCAAATTGAATCTATAATGGCGTATGAATAATCAAATTAACACACACCCACATCTTGAATATAATGATTGTAATGAATAATAATTTTATATTGTATTTGCTCGTGCACCAATTACCATCAGGGTCGCACCTACCATTGGAGTATTTGCTCAGGGCGCTGCAATCTTGGGGCGCCAAAAATAATCTACATTTTTTTTTATAAAACTTTTTATATAAATATTCAAAAAAAAAATATTTGACTTATGGAAATAATACAAAAATACATTTCTTATTTCTATATGTTACTATCTATGTGTTCTAGACCATTAATGATATATGAATTTATATCAAATTTTTTTTTATATGTAATTTTTATGTGTATGTACAATATGGGAATGGAGAGCCAAATCCAAAATGATATTAAAAAAAATTAAAAGTATGTAAAATATAAAATCATTCTTATATAAGTATGATATACATATTAAAATTATATGTGCTACATTTGAATATACGTATTCTGTATACATAATATCACAGACAATATATTGTAATTTCTTATATTCCTATATCTCATCCCCATGTACTCGTATATCTATATATAAATATTCAAACATCTATTATCATTTATGTATATTGTCTGTCTTTTCTATCTATATTCAAAAGCAACATAATTCGATAATTCGATTGATTATTATTTCTATTTATTAGACTGCAAAGCAAACAGTCTAAATCTAAATTCATAAATACATTGCAATGGAGCACTAAAATTATCTGCTCCAACGCATGAAAAAATTTTAATATCTACATATTAAAACAGAAAGCATCGCATACAAATATTATTTAGTTTTTTCTATGAGGTATGCGTTAGAATTGAGCACTTAGAAAATTTGCTCCAACGCATCAATTTTTATAATTATTTATATTTATAATTTAGTGCTTTCAATGTTGTGTATGTGTACCTGGTTGTACATCAAATTATAATTCATCAATTAAGAAGAACAGTGCAATATCTGTTTTCAAATTTCCAAAAAATGAAGAGTTTAAACAAAAATGGATAAAGATGATTCCTCGAAAAGATTGGTCTCCATCTTCATACTCTGCCGTGTGCTCTCTTCATCATCTCATTTTCGCGATTCAGATTTCCGTTGTGGAAATATAGTCCGTCCTCGATTAAATGATGATGCAGTACCATCAATATTTCCGAATTTACCATCTTATCTTTCACTGCCTCAATTTACACCAAGGCAGGACCCCTCCCTTAGAAAAGAAAAAAATTCGTCTCGAGTGGAAAAAATGTCCAATGATTTTCTTTCAGAGGATTATATTTGCAATTTTCAATCTTTTGCTGATAATTTTGCAACCAAATTACAAATAGATGGTTGGTACATTTCAAAAAGTCAAAGCCAAATAGTTTTCTTTCGTATTAAATCTAACGATTTAATCGGTTGCGAATTCATAGTTCGAATTGTAATAAGTGAAACTATGAAGTTGAAAATCTTTGTTGAAAATCTGCCAGTTTCTGCAAATGATTTGGCTTGGGTTCTTCCATCTAATTTACAAATAACATTATGGTCTCGCAGATGGAAAATTTGTTGTCACGATATAAATTCGTGGAAAAATCATCTCCAGATAGAGACACTTTCCTACGTTTCGCTTCTGCTTTTATTAAAAGAGCAAAAGAATGTGTTGATGGAGATGATGATGATCATAGCGATGATAATGAATTTGAAAATGCTGGTAAATTGGACATTCTTTCTAATCAAATTGATTTAATCTTGTCGAAGCAACCGAGATGCGATATTTGCACCATTATAATGGCTTTTATTATATACAGTCACTCTGCATCATAGTACCAATTGGTAAAAAAATTTATGATTCTTCCTTGTACAAGATATCTTAAATATATATCATCTTCACTTCACGTGAGCCCTAATTATAAATCTGATAACGATACCAATTACTTCAAACATATATCTACAAAGTTATCAGATCGTGAAAGAATCGTTGCTCTTCTAATTGATGAAATATATGTGGATAAAAAAATTTATTACAAATCACAAAATCTAGTAGGTATGGCTCATAACAATCCACTCGAGGCAGCACGAACTATTTTGGCATTTATGATCAAATCGGTATATGGCCCTTATAAAGAAATTATTAAGCTTATTCCCATCTCAAAATTATCAGGAGATAATCTTTATGATTTAACAAAACAAGTGATTGATTTTGTTCAAAATTTGGGATTTCGAATTTTAGTTATTATTACAGATAATAACCGGACTAATCAAAATCTCTTTAATAAGTTTTGTCCCAATAACGAAAATGTTTTTACCAACCCTAAATTTCAAACTCAACCAATTTATTTACAATATGATACCGTTCATATTTTCAAAAACTTTCGTAATAATTGGCTAAATGTACCCAACAGTGATCTGACACTAGTATATCCCGATTTTAATACCTTTGAAGTTAATAAAGCTTCTTTCATTCATCTACGTGATATTTATAAGTTAGAATCTAATCTATTAGTAAAAAAGGCATTCAAATTAAATTCTAAAACATTATTTCCAAACAATTTAGAGCGACAAAATGTTTTGTTGGTTGATAATGTTTTTCACCATACGACCATAGCTGCATTAAAATCTGCATTTGGCATTTGGCGATAAATATAAAGAAACCGCAGAATTTTGTCAAATTATTCGACACTGGTGGGATATTGTTAATACAAAAAGTATTACTGTCGGTATTCGGAAACGAAATGAGTGGAAAAATCCCTTTCGTAATATTGCTGACAATAGATTTGAGTTTTTAGAAAAATTTCTTTCTTGGTTAGAGGTCTGGAAAAACACTGAAGAAAGTGGTAATTTCGCGGTGCTTAGCAAAGATACTTTTGATGCTACAATTCTTACTACTAAGACAATTATTGATATTATCAAATATTCCCTAATGAAAGTGTCAGACGTAAATTATGTCTTAGTAGGTAAACTTCAAACTGATGATCTCGAAGCCCGATTTAGATTATATCGCTCCCTAGCCGGATGCAGTTATAGAGTTTCCTATACGGAGGTCATTGAATGCGAAAAAAAAATTAGAATTCATAATGTATTTGCACACAGCTCAAGAGATTATAAAGCATTATGTGCAAATACTTCAATAAATGAAGATCTAAATATTTCAGATTTTGAAATCATAATAGAATCTAGTTATCTGCAGGATGCGATAATTGATGAATCTTCTAATGAATATGTTTCCGGATACGCAACAAATTCAGTTTCAAAAGAAATTAGTTGTAATTCTTGTAAAAATCTGATCTACGAAAGTAAGGGCAGTTTATCAAAGTCCACTTATTTCAATTTTCTCCAACGGGGGGGATTAGTCAAATCCACTGACAATGTAAAATATTTATTATTCCATATGATAGCTATTTTACAATATATATTAAATTCTAAAGAACTGAAAACAAAATTTCTTAGTAATAGTCATCATCAAAGTTTATTAACTTATTTAACCTTAGCCAGTTTAGACCGCGAAAATTTTTATATTGATTTTGATACTGAATGTCAATGTGGAACTGCACCTCGAATATTGTATCAGAAAATATGCTTAAGATTTTCTAATATACTTTTAAACAATTTTGTAAAAAGTTTAAATAGTGAAAACAGTAAATATAATGAAAGAAAACTTTCGAATTTTATGTAATTTAAAATTCATTTATGTTGTGATGTTGAAATACTTTTAATTTTTATTATTTTTTCTGTGATATGTCAGTTCCTTTATGTTTATATTTTTAATTAGAATTTTTGTTATTAATTTTTATAATTTTTTCTGTGATACGTCTATTCCTTTATGTTTATATTTTTAATTAGAATTTTTGTTATTAATTTTTATAGTTTTTTCTGTGATACGTCTATTCCTTCATGTTTATATTTTTAATTAGAATTTTTGTTATTAATTTTTATAATTTTTTCTGTGATACGTCTATTCCTTTATGTTTATATTTTTAAGTAAAATTATTTATTTATTTTTTGTTATTTTATTTTAATACATGTATTTTAAATTCTATTATTACTTGCAACGAATTATTATTAAACAAATATTTTTCTTTTTTCATGTTTATCATGCGGAGCGGGGTTGCCACTGTGGGACAAAAGGATCAAATTTAGGACCAAGAGACTGTTTTTAAAAATTTTTGCTAAGTTTTTATTACTTGTTTTTGTTTTAAAATAAAATAAATGTATATGTATAATTTCTTTTTGAAAAAATTGTGTAATATTTTAATTATTAAAACTTGGTCATTTTTTATTTCTTTTTTACTTATTTTTGTTTTTACATATGTACGTATATGTATGATATTTTTTTTAAAACTACATATGTACATGAATATTTTAATTATAAATAAATTAAGTGATTTTTATTGTTAATTAGATATATAGATACTATAATATATAGATACTATACAAAAAAAGAATTGCATTTTTGTCGACTTTATTTTAAATTCTATACATATGAATGTGAAATGTTTTGTCAATTACCACATTATTATTTAATGGTTCTTTAATTCTTTGTAATTTTGCATAACGTTGACTAAAATGTGTTAAAAGTATATATTTTGCATCTATTTTATTGCCCTGTCTTAATGACTGAGAAACAGTACTATGTAACTTAAATTTTGCTTCATCTATAAGTTCATCTTCAATTGTTGCCTCATGTAATAAGAATTGTTGATTTTTTTCCAATATTCAAGATTATTACAAGGCATTTTATCACCACTATACGCAATTTTTATCGGATTATTCTTATTTATTGATTTGTTATCATCTCAATTGATACTCTGCATGAATGTGGGCAATGCTGAACTGGACAAGCACTTAGAGAATTAATTCCAATTTTATGCAGTCCGGGTATATTTATTGGTTTAGGGACCTAAACAAATGAAAATAATTTGTGTATATTAATAAAATAAAATATAAAAATTGGAATTAAACTAAGGATATACCAAATTATCATTTGGAACGAAAGATTAGCCTTTAAATTGATTCCATTCCATTATGAAAATGTAACCAAGGTATTATTTTTTTGGGTGCAAGTAATAAAAATGGTTGTACATTTTGTATTTTTTGACGAGCCGATAAAATACCTATTAACCCTACAAATATTTAATTAGAAAAATGATAAATAGTGATAAATGTAATTTTAAATTTTATATTACCTATGTCCTATGTGATAATCAGTATGTAAGTGTGATATATGTATATACCATTTTTAGATTTTTTTAATACTTCATTTGCCGTTTCTGTACCATAAAAACGAATTATCTGACACAGTACGTTCACCAAAATCCAGCAATATACAAGAATCTTCTCTTATATGTAATATTGAAGATTGAACTAACATTTCTCGTTCTATTTGGTATACAACAACCAGTCCCAGAAAAATTATTTCTGGATAATCATTCTCACTTAGCACTTTTATACTTTTTCCGTAATAAACTGACAAATATTTCTTTTAAATTTTCTAATCTAAATATAAATTCTAATCTAATATAAATATAGATTGTAAAAAACAATAAAAAATATATAAAATTAATAATTATTATTATTATTTATTAGTTTAATAGTCAAAAAAAATTTATGAATGCTTGTATATATATCGATAGTTTTGACGTTTTGTTTTGACATAGCACTTCTATATTCTATTTGCTTTATATTTATTAGTGTCCACACTCCACACGCAGTTCAAGGCTTTATATATCGATGGTTTTGCAATGCATGCTCTTACTACTATATATAATTCAGCAGTAAAGAAATTATCGAAATAAAGAGAATCATAGCAGTCAAATAGCCGTATAAAAATTATATAAATATAATAATATATCAACAGACTATATTTATCTAATGTAAAATTGAATCTATAATGGCGTATGAATAATCAAATTAACACACACCCACATCTTGAATATAATGATTGTAATGAATAATAATTTTATATTGTATTTGCTCGTGCACCAATTACCATCAGGGTCGCACCTACCATTGGAGTATTTGCTCAGGGCGCTGCAATCTTGGGGCGCCAAAAATAATCTACATTTTTTTTTATAAAACTTTTTATATAAATATTCAAAATAAAAATATTTGACTTATGGAAATAATACAAAAATACATTTCTTATTTCTATATGTTACTATCTATGTGTTCTAGACCATTAATGATATATGAATTTATATCAAATTTTTTTTTATATGTAATTTTTATGTGTATGTACAATATGGGAATGGAGAGCCAAATCCAAAATGATATTAAAAAAAATTAAAAGTATGTAAAATATAAAATCATTCTTATATAAGTATGATATACATATTAAAATTATATGTGCTACATTTGAATATACGTATTCTGTATACATAATATCACAGACAATATATTGTAATTTCTTATATTCCTATATCTCATCCCCATGTACTCGTATATCTATATATAAATATTCAAACATCTATTATCATTTATGTATATTGTCTGTCTTTTCTATCTATATTCAAAAGCAACATAATTCGATAATTCGATTGATTATTATTTCTATTTATTAGACTGCAAAGCAAACAGTCTAAATCTAAATTCATAAATACATTGCAATGGAGCACTAAAATTATCTGCTCCAACGCATGAAAAAATTTTAATATCTACATATTAAAACAGAAAGCATCGCATACAAATATTATTTAGTTTTTTCTATGAGGTATGCGTTAGAATTGAGCACTTAGAAAATTTGCTCCAACGCATCAATTTTTATAATTATTTATATTTATAATTTAGTGCTTTCAATGTTGTGTATGTGTACCTGGTTGTACATCAAATTATAATTCATCAATTAAGAAGAACAGTGCAATATCTGTTTTCAAATTTCCAAAAAATGAAGAGTTTAAACAAAAATGGATAAAGATGATTCCTCGAAAAGATTGGTCTCCATCTTCATACTCTGCCGTGTGCTCTCTTCATCATCTCATTTTCGCGATTCAGATTTCCGTTGTGGAAATATAGTCCGTCCTCGATTAAATGATGATGCAGTACCATCAATATTTCCGAATTTACCATCTTATCTTTCACTGCCTCAATTTACACCAAGGCAGGACCCCTCCCTTAGAAAAGAAAAAAATTCGTCTCGAGTGGAAAAAATGTCCAATGATTTTCTTTCAGAGGATTATATTTGCAATTTTCAATCTTTTGCTGATAATTTTGCAACCAAATTACAAATAGATGGTTGGTACATTTCAAAAAGTCAAAGCCAAATAGTTTTCTTTCGTATTAAATCTAACGATTTAATTCGAAACGATTTAAACGATTCAAAAATCAAAGCCAAATAGTTTTCTTTCGTATTAAATCTAACGATTTAATCGGTTGCGAATTCATAGTTCGAATTGTAATAAGTGAAACTATGAAGTTGAAAATCTTTGTTGAAAATCTGCCAGTTTCTGCAAATGATTTGGCTTGGGTTCTTCCATCTAATTTACAAATAACATTATGGTCTCGCAGATGGAAAATTTGTTGTCACGATATAAATTCGTGGAAAAATCATCTCCAGATAGAGACACTTTCCTACGTTTCGCTTCTGCTTTTATTAAAAGAGCAAAAGAATGTGTTGATGGAGATGATGATGATCATAGCGATGATAATGAATTTGAAAATGCTGGTAAATTGGACATTCTTTCTAATCAAATTGATTTAATCTTGTCGAAGCAACCGAGATGCGATATTTGCACCATTATAATGGCTTTTATTATATACAGTCACTCTGCATCATAGTACCAATTGGTAAAAAAATTTATGATTCTTCCTTGTACAAGATATCTTAAATATATATCATCTTCACTTCACGTGAGCCCTAATTATAAATCTGATAACGATACCAATTACTTCAAACATATATCTACAAAGTTATCAGATCGTGAAAGAATCGTTGCTCTTCTAATTGATGAAATATATGTGGATAAAAAAATTGATTACAAATCACAAAATCTAGTAGGTATGGCTCATAACAATCCACTCGAGGCAGCACGAACTATTTTGGCATTTATGATCAAATCGGTATATGGCCCTTATAAAGAAATTATTAAGCTTATTCCCATCTCAAAATTATCAGGAGATAATCTTTATGATTTAACAAAACAAGTGATTGATTTTGTTCAAAATTTGGGATTTCGAATTTTAGTTATTATTACAGATAATAACCGGACTAATCAAAATCTCTTTAATAAGTTTTGTCCCAATAACGAAAATGTTTTTACCAACCCTAAATTTCAAACTCAACCAATTTATTTACAATATGATACCGTTCATATTTTCAAAAACTTTCGTAATAATTGGCTAAATGTACCCAACAGTGATCTGACACTAGTATATCCCGATTTTAATACCTTTGAAGTTAATAAAGCTTCTTTCATTCATCTACGTGATATTTATAAGTTAGAATCTAATCTATTAGTAAAAAAGGCATTCAAATTAAATTCTAAAACATTATTTCCAAACAATTTAGAGCGACAAAATGTTTTGTTGGTTGATAATGTTTTTCACCATACGACCATAGCTGCATTAAAATCTGCATTTGGCATTTGGCGATAAATATAAAGAAACCGCAGAATTTTGTCAAATTATTCGACACTGGTGGGATATTGTTAATACAAAAAGTATTACTGTCGGTATTCGGAAACGAAATGAGTGGAAAAATCCCTTTCGTAATATTGCTGACAATAGATTTGAGTTTTTAGAAAAATTTCTTTCTTGGTTAGAGGTCTGGAAAAACACTGAAGAAAGTGGTAATTTCGCGGTGCTTAGCAAAGATACTTTTGATGCTACAATTCTTACTACTAAGACAATTATTGATATTATCAAATATTCCCTAATGAAAGTGTCAGACGTAAATTATGTCTTAGTAGGTAAACTTCAAACTGATGATCTCGAAGCCCGATTTAGATTATATCGCTCCCTAGCCTGATGCAGTTATAGAGTTTCCTATACGGAGGTCATTGAATGCGAAAAAAAAATTAGAATTCATAATGTATTTGCACACAGCTCAAGAGATTATGAAGCATTATGTGCAAATACTTCAATAAATGAAGATCTAAATATTTCAGATTTTGAAATCATATTAGAATCTAGTTATCTGCAGGATGCGATAATTGATGAATCTTCTAATGAATATGTTTCCGGATACGCAACAAATTCAGTTTCAAAAGAAATTAGTTGTAATTCTTGTAAAAATCTGATCTACGAAAGTAAGGGCAGTTTATCAAAGTCCACTTATTTCAATTTTCTCCAACGGGGGGGATTAGTCAAATCCACTGACAATGTAAAATATTTATTATTCCATATGATAGCTATTTTACAATATATATTAAATTCTAAAGAACTGAAAACAAAATTTCTTAGTAATAGTCATCATCAAAGTTTATTAACTTATTTAACCTTAGCCAGTTTAGACCGCGAAAATTTTTATATTGATTTTGATACTGAATGTCAATGTGGAACTGCACCTCGAATATTGTATCAGAAAATATGCTTAAGATTTTCTAATATACTTTTAAACAATTTTGTAAAAAGTTTAAATAGTGAAAACAGTAAATATAATGAAAGAAAACTTTCGAATTTTATGTAATTTAAAATTCATTTATGTTGTGATGTTGAAATACTTTTAATTTTTATTATTTTTTCTGTGATATGTCAGTTCCTTTATGTTTATATTTTTAATTAGAATTTTTGTTATTAATTTTTATAATTTTTTCTGTGATACGTCTATTCCTTTATGTTTATATTTTTAATTAGAATTTTTGTTATTAATTTTTATAGTTTTTTCTGTGATACGTCTATTCCTTCATGTTTATATTTTTAATTAGAATTTTTGTTATTAATTTTTATAATTTTTTCTGTGATACGTCTATTCCTTTATGTTTATATTTTTAAGTAAAATTATTTATTTATTTTTTGTTATTTTATTTTAATACATGTATTTTAAATTCTATTATTACTTGCAACGAATTATTATTAAACAAATATTTTTCTTTTTTCATGTTTATCATGCGGAGCGGGGTTGCCACTGTGGGACAAAAGGATCAAATTTAGGACCAAGAGACTGTTTTTAAAAATTTTTGCTGAGTTTTTATTACTTGTTTTTGTTTTAAAATAAAATAAATGTATATGTATAATTTCTTTTTGAAAAAATTGTGTAATATTTTAATTATTAAAACTTGGTCATTTTTTATTTCTTTTTTACTTATTTTTGTTTTTACATATGTACGTATATGTATGATATTTTTTTTAAAACTACATATGTACATGAATATTTTAATTATAAATAAATTAAGTGATTTTTATTGTTAATTAGATATATAGATACTATACAAAAAAAGAATTGCATTTTTGTCGACTTTATTTTAAATTCTATACATATGAATGTGAAATGTTTTGTCAATTACCACATTATTATTTAATGGTTCTTTAATTCTTTGTAATTTTGCATAACGTTGACTAAAATGTGTTAAAAGTATATATTTTGCATCTATTTTATTGCCCTGTCTTAATGACTGAGAAACATTACTATGTAACTTAAATTTTGCTTCATCTATAAGTTCATCTTCAATTGTTGCCTCATGTAATAAGAATTGTTGATTTTTTTCCAATATTCAAGATTATTACAAGGCATTTTATCACCACTATACGCAATTTTTATCGGATTATTCTTATTTATTGATTTGTTATCATCTCAATTGATACTCTGCATGAATGTGGGCAATGCTGAACTGGACAAGCACTTAGAGAATTAATTCCAATTTTATGCAGTCCGGGTATATTTATTGGTTTAGGGACCTAAACAAATGAAAATAATTTGTGTATATTAATAAAATAAAATATAAAAATTGGAATTAAACTAGGGATATACCAAATTATCATTTGGAACGAAAGATTAGCCTTTAAATTGATTCCATTCCATTATGAAAATGTAACCAAGGTATTATTTTTTTGGGTGCAAGTAATAAAAATGGTTGTACATTTTGTATTTTTTGACGAGCCGATAAAATACCTATTAACCCTACAAATATTTAATTAGAAAAATGATAAATAGTGATAAATGTAATTTTAAATTTTATATTACCTATGTCCTATGTGATAATCAGTATGTAAGTGTGATATATGTATATACCATTTTTAGATTTTTTTAATACTTCATTTGCCGTTTCTGTACCATAAAAACGAATTATCTGACACAGTACGTTCACCAAAATCCAGCAATATACAAGAATCTTCTCTTATATGTAATATTGAAGATTGAACTAACATTTCTCGTTCTATTTGGTATACAACAACCAGTCCCAGAAAAATTATTTCTGGATAATCATTCTCACTTAGCACTTTTATACTTTTTCCGTAATAAACTGACAAATATTTCTTTTAAATTTTCTAATCTAAATATAAATTCTAATCTAATATAAATATAGATTGTAAAAAACAATAAAAAATATATAAAATTAATAATTATTATTATTATTTATTAGTTTAATAGTCAAAAAAAATTTATGAATGCTTGTATATATATCGATAGTTTTGACGTTTTGTTTTGACATAGCACTTCTATATTCTATTTGCTTTATATTTATTAGTGTCCACACTCCACACGCAGTTCAAGGCTTTATATATCGATGGTTTTGCAATGCATGCTCTTACTACTATATATAATTCAGCAGTAAAGAAATTATCGAAATAAAGAGAATCATAGCAGTCAAATAGCCGTATAAAAATTATATAAATATAATAATATATCAACAGACTATATTTATCTAATGTAAAATTGAATCTATAATGGCGTATGAATAATCAAATTAACACACACCCACATCTTGAATATAATGATTGTAATGAATAATAATTTTATATTGTATTTGCTCGTGCACCAATTACCATCAGGGTCGCACCTACCATTGGAGTATTTGCTCAGGGCGCTGCAATCTTGGGGCGCCAAAAATAATCTACATTTTTTTTTATAAAACTTTTTATATAAATATTCAAAAAAAAAATATTTGACTTATGGAAATAATACAAAAATACATTTCTTATTTCTATATGTTACTATCTATGTGTTCTAGACCATTAATGATATATGAATTTATATCAAATTTTTTTTTATATGTAATTTTTATGTGTATGTACAATATGGGAATGGAGAGCCAAATCCAAAATGATATTAAAAAAAATTAAAAGTATGTAAAATATAAAATCATTCTTATATAAGTATGATATACATATTAAAATTATATGTGCTACATTTGAATATACGTATTCTGTATACATAATATCACAGACAATATATTGTAATTTCTTATATTCCTATATCTCATCCCCATGTACTCGTATATCTATATATAAATATTCAAACATCTATTATCATTTATGTATATTGTCTGTCTTTTCTATCTATATTCAAAAGCAACATAATTCGATAATTCGATTGATTATTATTTCTATTTATTAGACTGCAAAGCAAACAGTCTAAATCTAAATTCATAAATACATTGCAATGGAGCACTAAAATTATCTGCTCCAACGCATGAAAAAATTTTAATATCTACATATTAAAACAGAAAGCATCGCATACAAATATTATTTAGTTTTTTCTATGAGGTATGCGTTAGAATTGAGCACTTAGAAAATTTGCTCCAACGCATCAATTTTTATAATTATTTATATTTATAATTTAGTGCTTTCAATGTTGTGTATGTGTACCTGGTTGTACATCAAATTATAATTCATCAATTAAGAAGAACAGTGCAATATCTGTTTTCAAATTTCCAAAAAATGAAGAGTTTAAACAAAAATGGATAAAGATGATTCCTCGAAAAGATTGGTCTCCATCTTCATACTCTGCCGTGTGCTCTCTTCATCATCTCATTTTCGCGATTCAGATTTCCGTTGTGGAAATATAGTCCGTCCTCGATTAAATGATGATGCAGTACCATCAATATTTCCGAATTTACCATCTTATCTTTCACTGCCTCAATTTACACCAAGGCAGGACCCCTCCCTTAGAAAAGAAAAAAATTCGTCTCGAGTGGAAAAAATGTCCAATGATTTTCTTTCAGAGGATTATATTTGCAATTTTCAATCTTTTGCTGATAATTTTGCAACCAAATTACAAATAGATGGTTGGTACATTTCAAAAAGTCAAAGCCAAATAGTTTTCTTTCGTATTAAATCTAACGATTTAATTCGAAACGATTTAAACGATTCAAAAATCAAAGCCAAATAGTTTTCTTTCGTATTAAATCTAACGATTTAATCGGTTGCGAATTCATAGTTCGAATTGTAATAAGTGAAACTATGAAGTTGAAAATCTTTGTTGAAAATCTGCCAGTTTCTGCAAATGATTTGGCTTGGGTTCTTCCATCTAATTTACAAATAACATTATGGTCTCGCAGATGGAAAATTTGTTGTCACGATATAAATTCGTGGAAAAATCATCTCCAGATAGAGACACTTTCCTACGTTTCGCTTCTGTTTTTATTAAAAGAGCAAAAGAATGTGTTGATGGAGATGATGATGATCATAGCGATGATAATGAATTTGAAAATGCTGGTAAATTGGACATTCTTTCTAATCAAATTGATTTAATCTTGTCGAAGCAACCGAGATGCGATATTTGCACCATTATAATGGCTTTTATTATATACAGTCACTCTGCATCATAGTACCAATTGGTAAAAAAATTTATGATTCTTCCTTGTACAAGATATCTTAAATATATATCATCTTCACTTCACGTGAGCCCTAATTATAAATCTGATAACGATACCAATTACTTCAAACATATATCTACAAAGTTATCAGATCGTGAAAGAATCGTTGCTCTTCTAATTGATGAAATATATGTGGATAAAAAAATTGATTACAAATCACAAAATCTAGTAGGTATGGCTCATAACAATCCACTCGAGGCAGCACGAACTATTTTGGCATTTATGATCAAATCGGTATATGGCCCTTATAAAGAAATTATTAAGCTTATTCCCATCTCAAAATTATCAGGAGATAATCTTTATGATTTAACAAAACAAGTGATTGATTTTGTTCAAAATTTGGGATTTCGAATTTTAGTTATTATTACAGATAATAACCGGACTAATCAAAATCTCTTTAATAAGTTTTGTCCCAATAACGAAAATGTTTTTACCAACCCTAAATTTCAAACTCAACCAATTTATTTACAATATGATACCGTTCATATTTTCAAAAACTTTCGTAATAATTGGCTAAATGTACCCAACAGTGATCTGACACTAGTATATCCCGATTTTAATACCTTTGAAGTTAATAAAGCTTCTTTCATTCATCTACGTGATATTTATAAGTTAGAATCTAATCTATTAGTAAAAAAGGCATTCAAATTAAATTCTAAAACATTATTTCTAAACAATTTAGAGCGACAAAATGTTTTGTTGGTTGATAATGTTTTTCACCATACGACCGTAGCTGCATTAAAATCTGCATTTGGCATTTGGCGATAAATATAAAGAAACCGCAGAATTTTGTCAAATTATTCGACACTGGTGGGATATTGTTAATACAAAAAGTATTACTGTCGGTATTCGGAAACGAAATGAGTGGAAAAATCCCTTTCGTAATATTGCTGACAATAGATTTGAGTTTTTAGAAAAATTTCTTTCTTGGTTAGAGGTCTGGAAAAACACTGAAGAAAGTGGTAATTTCGCGGTGCTTAGCAAAGATACTTTTGATGCTACAATTCTTACTACTAAGACAATTATTGATATTATCAAATATTCCCTAATGAAAGTGTCAGACGTAAATTATGTCTTAGTAGGTAAACTTCAAACTGATGATCTCGAAGCCCGATTTAGATTATATCGCTCCCTAGCCGGATGCAGTTATAGAGTTTCCTATACGGAGGTCATTGAATGCGAAAAAAAAATTAGAATTCATAATGTATTTGCACACAGCTCAAGAGATTATAAAGCATTATGTGCAAATACTTCAATAAATGAAGATCTAAATATTTCAGATTTTGAAATCATATTAGAATCTAGTTATCTGCAGGATGCGATAATTGATGAATCTTCTAATGAATATGTTTCCGGATACGCAACAAATTCAGTTTCAAAAGAAATTAGTTGTAATTCTTGTAAAAATCTGATCTACGAAAGTAAGGGCAGTTTATCAAAGTCCACTTATTTCAATTTTCTCCAACGGGGGGGATTAGTCAAATCCACTGACAATGTAAAATATTTATTATTCCATATGATAGCTATTTTACAATATATATTAAATTCTAAAGAACTGAAAACAAAATTTCTTAGTAATAGTCATCATCAAAGTTTATTAACTTATTTAACCTTAGCCAGTTTAGACCGCGAAAATTTTTATATTGATTTTGATACTGAATGTCAATGTGGAACTGCACCTCGAATATTGTATCAGAAAATATGCTTAAGATTTTCTAATATACTTTTAAACAATTTTGTAAAAAGTTTAAATAGTGAAAACAGTAAATATAATGAAAGAAAACTTTCGAATTTTATGTAATTTAAAATTCATTTATGTTGTGATGTTGAAATACTTTTAATTTTTATTATTTTTTCTGTGATATGTCAGTTCCTTTATGTTTATATTTTTAATTAGAATTTTTGTTATTAATTTTTATAATTTTTTCTGTGATACGTCTATTCCTTTATGTTTATATTTTTAATTAGAATTTTTGTTATTAATTTTTATAGTTTTTTCTGTGATACGTCTATTCCTTCATGTTTATATTTTTAATTAGAATTTTTGTTATTAATTTTTATAATTTTTTCTGTGATACGTCTATTCCTTTATGTTTATATTTTTAAGTAAAATTATTTATTTATTTTTTGTTATTTTATTTTAATACATGTATTTTAAATTCTATTATTACTTGCAACGAATTATTATTAAACAAATATTTTTCTTTTTTCATGTTTATCATGCGGAGCGGGGTTGCCACTGTGGGACAAAAGGATCAAATTTAGGACCAAGAGACTGTTTTTAAAAATTTTTGCTGAGTTTTTATTACTTGTTTTTGTTTTAAAATAAAATAAATGTATATGTATAATTTCTTTTTGAAAAAATTGTGTAATATTTTAATTATTAAAACTTGGTCATTTTTTATTTCTTTTTTACTTATTTTTGTTTTTACATATGTACGTATATGTATGATATTTTTTTTAAAACTACATATGTACATGAATATTTTAATTATAAATAAATTAAGTGATTTTTATTGTTAATTAGATATATAGATACTATACAAAAAAAGAATTGCATTTTTGTCGACTTTATTTTAAATTCTATACATATGAATGTGAAATGTTTTGTCAATTACCACATTATTATTTAATGGTTTTTTAATTCTTTGTAATTTTGCATAACGTTGACTAAAATGTGTTAAAAGTATATATTTTGCATCTATTTTATTGCCCTGTCTTAATGACTGAGAAACAGTACTATGTAACTTAAATTTTGCTTCATCTATAAGTTCATCTTCAATTGTTGCCTCATGTAATAAGAATTGTTGATTTTTTTCCAATATTCAAGATTATTACAAGGCATTTTATCACCACTATACGCAATTTTTATCGGATTATTCTTATTTATTGATTTGTTATCATCTCAATTGATACTCTGCATGAATGTGGGCAATGCTGAACTGGACAAGCACTTAGAGAATTAATTCCAATTTTATGCAGTCCGGGTATATTTATTGGTTTAGGGACCTAAACAAATGAAAATAATTTGTGTATATTAATAAAATAAAATATAAAAATTGGAATTAAACTAAGGATATACCAAATTATCATTTGGAACGAAAGATTAGCCTTTAAATTGATTCCATTCCATTATGAAAATGTAACCAAGGTATTATTTTTTTGGGTGCAAGTAATAAAAATGGTTGTACATTTTGTATTTTTTGACGAGCCGATAAAATACCTATTAACCCTACAAATATTTAATTAGAAAAATGATAAATAGTGATAAATGTAATTTTAAATTTTATATTACCTATGTGATAATCAGCATGTAAGTGTGATATATGTATATACCATTTTTAGATTTTTTTAATACTTCATTTGCCGTTTCTGTACCATAAAAACGAATTATCTGACACAGTACGTTCACCAAAATCCAGCAATATACAAGAATCTTCTCTTATATGTAATATTGAAGATTGAACTAACATTTCTCGTTCTATTTGGTATACAACAACCAGTCCCAGAAAAATTATTTCTGGATAATCATTCTCACTTAGCACTTTTATACTTTTTCCGTAATAAACTGACAAATATTTCTTTTAAATTTTCTAATCTAAATATAAATTCTAATCTAATATAAATATAGATTGTAAAAAACAATAAAAAATATATAAAATTAATAATTATTATTATTATTTATTAGTTTAATAGTCAAAAAAAATTTATGAATGCTTGTATATATATCGATAGTTTTGACGTTTTGTTTTGACATAGCACTTCTATTTGCTTTATATTTATTAGTGTCCACACTCCACACGCAGTTCAAGGCTTTATATATCGATGGTTTTGCAATGCATGCTCTTACTACTATATATAATTCAGCAGTAAAGAAATTATCGAAATAAAGAGAATCATAGCAGTCAAATAGCCGTATAAAAATTATATAAATATAATAATATATCAACAGACTATATTTATCTAATGTAAAATTGAATCTATAATGGCGTATGAATAATCAAATTAACACACACCCACATCTTGAATATAATGATTGTAATGAATAATAATTTTATATTGTATTTGCTCGTGCACCAATTACCATCAGGGTCGCACCTACCATTGGAGTATTTGCTCAGGGCGCTGCAATCTTGGGGCGCCAAAAATAATTACATTTTTTTTTATAAAACTTTTTATATAAATATTCAAAATAAAAATATTTGACTTATGGAAATAATACAAAAATACATTTCTTATTTCTATATGTTACTATCTATGTGTTCTAGACCATTAATGATATATGAATTTATATCAAATTTTTTTTTATATGTAATTTTTATGTGTATGTACAATATGGGAATGGAGAGCCAAATCCAAAATGATATTAAAAAAAATTAAAAGTATGTAAAATATAAAATCATTCTTATATAAGTATGATATACATATTAAAATTATATGTGCTACATTTGAATATACGTATTCTGTATACATAATATCACAGACAATATATTGTAATTTCTTATATTCCTATATCTCATCCCCATGTACTCGTATATCTATATATAAATATTCAAACATCTATTATCATTTATGTATATTGTCTGTCTTTTCTATCTATATTCAAAAGCAACATAATTCGATAATTCGATTGATTATTATTTCTATTTATTAGACTGCAAAGCAAACAGTCTAAATCTAAATTCATAAATACATTGCAATGGAGCACTAAAATTATCTGCTCCAACGCATGAAAAAATTTTAATATCTACATATTAAAACAGAAAGCATCGCATACAAATATTATTTAGTTTTTTCTATGAGGTATGCGTTAGAATTGAGCACTTAGAAAATTTGCTCCAACGCATCAATTTTTATAATTATTTATATTTATAATTTAGTGCTTTCAATGTTGTGTATGTGTACCTGGTTGTACATCAAATTATAATTCATCAATTAAGAAGAACAGTGCAATATCTGTTTTCAAATTTCCAAAAAATGAAGAGTTTAAACAAAAATGGATAAAGATGATTCCTCGAAAAGATTGGTCTCCATCTTCATACTCTGCCGTGTGCTCTCTTCATCATCTCATTTTCGCGATTCAGATTTCCGTTGTGGAAATATAGTCCGTCCTCGATTAAATGATGATGCAGTACCATCAATATTTCCGAATTTACCATCTTATCTTTCACTGCCTCAATTTACACCAAGGCAGGACCCCTCCCTTAGAAAAGAAAAAAATTCGTCTCGAGTGGAAAAAATGTCCAATGATTTTCTTTCAGAGGATTATATTTGCAATTTTCAATCTTTTGCTGATAATTTTGCAACCAAATTACAAATAGATGGTTGGTACATTTCAAAAAGTCAAAGCCAAATAGTTTTCTTTCGTATTAAATCTAACGATTTAATTCGAAACGATTTAAACGATTCAAAAATCAAAGCCAAATAGTTTTCTTTCGTATTAAATCTAACGATTTAATCGGTTGCGAATTCATAGTTCGAATTGTAATAAGTGAAACTATGAAGTTGAAAATCTTTGTTGAAAATCTGCCAGTTTCTGCAAATGATTTGGCTTGGGTTCTTCCATCTAATTTACAAATAACATTATGGTCTCGCAGATGGAAAATTTGTTGTCACGATATAAATTCGTGGAAAAATCATCTCCAGATAGAGACACTTTCCTACGTTTCGCTTCTGTTTTTATTAAAAGAGCAAAAGAATGTGTTGATGGAGATGATGATGATCATAGCGATGATAATGAATTTGAAAATGCTGGTAAATTGGACATTCTTTCTAATCAAATTGATTTAATCTTGTCGAAGCAACCGAGATGCGATATTTGCACCATTATAATGGCTTTTATTATATACAGTCACTCTGCATCATAGTACCAATTGGTAAAAAAATTTATGATTCTTCCTTGTACAAGATATCTTAAATATATATCATCTTCACTTCACGTGAGCCCTAATTATAAATCTGATAACGATACCAATTACTTCAAACATATATCTACAAAGTTATCAGATCGTGAAAGAATCGTTGCTCTTCTAATTGATGAAATATATGTGGATAAAAAAATTGATTACAAATCACAAAATCTAGTAGGTATGGCTCATAACAATCCACTCGAGGCAGCACGAACTATTTTGGCATTTATGATCAAATCGGTATATGGCCCTTATAAAGAAATTATTAAGCTTATTCCCATCTCAAAATTATCAGGAGATAATCTTTATGATTTAACAAAACAAGTGATTGATTTTGTTCAAAATTTGGGATTTCGAATTTTAGTTATTATTACAGATAATAACCGGACTAATCAAAATCTCTTTAATAAGTTTTGTCCCAATAACGAAAATGTTTTTACCAACCCTAAATTTCAAACTCAACCAATTTATTTACAATATGATACCGTTCATATTTTCAAAAACTTTCGTAATAATTGGCTAAATGTACCCAACAGTGATCTGACACTAGTATATCCCGATTTTAATACCTTTGAAGTTAATAAAGCTTCTTTCATTCATCTACGTGATATTTATAAGTTAGAATCTAATCTATTAGTAAAAAAGGCATTCAAATTAAATTCTAAAACATTATTTCTAAACAATTTAGAGCGACAAAATGTTTTGTTGGTTGATAATGTTTTTCACCATACGACCGTAGCTGCATTAAAATCTGCATTTGGCATTTGGCGATAAATATAAAGAAACCGCAGAATTTTGTCAAATTATTCGACACTGGTGGGATATTGTTAATACAAAAAGTATTACTGTCGGTATTCGGAAACGAAATGAGTGGAAAAATCCCTTTCGTAATATTGCTGACAATAGATTTGAGTTTTTAGAAAAATTTCTTTCTTGGTTAGAGGTCTGGAAAAACACTGAAGAAAGTGGTAATTTCGCGGTGCTTAGCAAAGATACTTTTGATGCTACAATTCTTACTACTAAGACAATTATTGATATTATCAAATATTCCCTAATGAAAGTGTCAGACGTAAATTATGTCTTAGTAGGTAAACTTCAAACTGATGATCTCGAAGCCCGATTTAGATTATATCGCTCCCTAGCCGGATGCAGTTATAGAGTTTCCTATACGGAGGTCATTGAATGCGAAAAAAAAATTAGAATTCATAATGTATTTGCACACAGCTCAAGAGATTATAAAGCATTATGTGCAAATACTTCAATAAATGAAGATCTAAATATTTCAGATTTTGAAATCATATTAGAATCTAGTTATCTGCAGGATGCGATAATTGATGAATCTTCTAATGAATATGTTTCCGGATACGCAACAAATTCAGTTTCAAAAGAAATTAGTTGTAATTCTTGTAAAAATCTGATCTACGAAAGTAAGGGCAGTTTATCAAAGTCCACTTATTTCAATTTTCTCCAACGGGGGGGATTAGTCAAATCCACTGACAATGTAAAATATTTATTATTCCATATGATAGCTATTTTACAATATATATTAAATTCTAAAGAACTGAAAACAAAATTTCTTAGTAATAGTCATCATCAAAGTTTATTAACTTATTTAACCTTAGCCAGTTTAGACCGCGAAAATTTTTATATTGATTTTGATACTGAATGTCAATGTGGAACTGCACCTCGAATATTGTATCAGAAAATATGCTTAAGATTTTCTAATATACTTTTAAACAATTTTGTAAAAAGTTTAAATAGTGAAAACAGTAAATATAATGAAAGAAAACTTTCGAATTTTATGTAATTTAAAATTCATTTATGTTGTGATGTTGAAATACTTTTAATTTTTATTATTTTTTCTGTGATATGTCAGTTCCTTTATGTTTATATTTTTAATTAGAATTTTTGTTATTAATTTTTATAATTTTTTCTGTGATACGTCTATTCCTTTATGTTTATATTTTTAATTAGAATTTTTGTTATTAATTTTTATAGTTTTTTCTGTGATACGTCTATTCCTTCATGTTTATATTTTTAATTAGAATTTTTGTTATTAATTTTTATAATTTTTTCTGTGATACGTCTATTCCTTTATGTTTATATTTTTAAGTAAAATTATTTATTTATTTTTTGTTATTTTATTTTAATACATGTATTTTAAATTCTATTATTACTTGCAACGAATTATTATTAAACAAATATTTTTCTTTTTTCATGTTTATCATGCGGAGCGGGGTTGCCACTGTGGGACAAAAGGATCAAATTTAGGACCAAGAGACTGTTTTTAAAAATTTTTGCTGAGTTTTTATTACTTGTTTTTGTTTTAAAATAAAATAAATGTATATGTATAATTTCTTTTTGAAAAAATTGTGTAATATTTTAATTATTAAAACTTGGTCATTTTTTATTTCTTTTTTACTTATTTTTGTTTTTACATATGTACGTATATGTATGATATTTTTTTTAAAACTACATATGTACATGAATATTTTAATTATAAATAAATTAAGTGATTTTTATTGTTAATTAGATATATAGATACTATAATATATAGATACTATACAAAAAAAGAATTGCATTTTTGTCGACTTTATTTTAAATTCTATACATATGAATGTGAAATGTTTTGTCAATTACCACATTATTATTTAATGGTTCTTTAATTCTTTGTAATTTTGCATAACGTTGACTAAAATGTGTTAAAAGTATATATTTTGCATCTATTTTATTGCCCTGTCTTAATGACTGAGAAACAGTACTATGTAACTTAAATTTTGCTTCATCTATAAGTTCATCTTCAATTGTTGCCTCATGTAATAAGAATTGTTGATTTTTTTCCAATATTCAAGATTATTACAAGGCATTTTATCACCACTATACGCAATTTTTATCGGATTATTCTTATTTATTGATTTGTTATCATCTCAATTGATACTCTGCATGAATGTGGGCAATGCTGAACTGGACAAGCACTTAAGAGAATTAATTCCAATTTTATGCAGTCCGGGTATATTTATTGGTTTAGGGACCTAAACAAATGAAAATAATTTGTGTATATTAATAAAATAAAATATAAAAATTGGAATTAAACTAAGGATATACCAAATTATCATTTGGAACGAAAGATTAGCCTTTAAATTGATTCCATTCCATTATGAAAATGTAACCAAGGTATTATTTTTTTGGGTGCAAGTAATAAAAATGGTTGTACATTTTGTATTTTTTGACGAGCCGATAAAATACCTATTAACCCTACAAATATTTAATTAGAAAAATGATAAATAGTGATAAATGTAATTTTAAATTTTATATTACCTATGTCCTATGTGATAATCAGTATGTAAGTGTGATATATGTATATACCATTTTTAGATTTTTTTAATACTTCATTTGCCGTTTCTGTACCATAAAAACGAATTATCTGACACAGTACGTTCACCAAAATCCAGCAATATACAAGAATCTTCTCTTATATGTAATATTGAAGATTGAACTAACATTTCTCGTTCTATTTGGTATACAACAACCAGTCCCAGAAAAATTATTTCTGGATAATCATTCTCACTTAGCACTTTTATACTTTTTCCGTAATAAACTGACAAATATTTCTTTTAAATTTTCTAATCTAAATATAAATTCTAATCTAATATAAATATAGATTGTAAAAAACAATAAAAAATATATAAAATTAATAATTATTATTATTATTTATTAGTTTAATAGTCAAAAAAAATTTATGAATGCTTGTATATATATCGATAGTTTTGACGTTTTGTTTTGACATAGCACTTCTATTTGCTTTATATTTATTAGTGTCCACACACAGTTCAAGGCTTTATATATCGATGGTTTTGCAATGCATGCTCTTACTACTATATATAATTCAGCAGTAAAGAAATTATCGAAATAAAGAGAATCATAGCAGTCAAATAGCCGTATAAAAATTATATAAATATAATAATATATCAACAGACTATATTTATCTAATGTCAAATTGAATCTATAATGGCGTATGAATAATCAAATTAACACACACCCACATCTTGAATATAATGATTGTAATGAATAATAATTTTATATTGTATTTGCTCGTGCACCAATTACCATCAGGGTCGCACCTACCATTGGAGTATTTGCTCAGGGCGCTGCAATCTTGGGGCGCCAAAAATAATCTACATTTTTTTTTATAAAACTTTTTATATAAATATTCAAAAAAAAATATTTGACTTATGGAAATAATACAAAAATACATTTCTTATTTCTATATGTTACTATCTATGTGTTCTAGACCATTAATGATATATGAATTTATATCAAATTTTTTTTTATATGTAATTTTTATGTGTATGTACAATATGGGAATGGAGAGCCAAATCCAAAATGATATTAAAAAAAATTAAAAGTATGTAAAATATAAAATCATTCTTATATAAGTATGATATACATATTAAAATTATATGTGCTACATTTGAATATACGTATTCTGTATACATAATATCACAGACAATATATTGTAATTTCTTATATTCCTATATCTCATCCCCATGTACTCGTATATCTATATATAAATATTCAAACATCTATTATCATTTATGTATATTGTCTGTCTTTTCTATCTATATTCAAAAGCAACATAATTCGATAATTCGATTGATTATTATTTCTATTTATTAGACTGCAAAGCAAACAGTCTAAATCTAAATTCATAAATACATTGCAATGGAGCACTAAAATTATCTGCTCCAACGCATGAAAAAATTTTAATATCTACATATTAAAACAGAAAGCATCGCATACAAATATTATTTAGTTTTTTCTATGAGGTATGCGTTAGAATTGAGCACTTAGAAAATTTGCTCCAACGCATCAATTTTTATAATTATTTATATTTATAATTTAGTGCTTTCAATGTTGTGTATGTGTACCTGGTTGTACATCAAATTATAATTCATCAATTAAGAAGAACAGTGCAATATCTGTTTTCAAATTTCCAAAAAATGAAGAGTTTAAACAAAAATGGATAAAGATGATTCCTCGAAAAGATTGGTCTCCATCTTCATACTCTGCCGTGTGCTCTCTTCATCATCTCATTTTCGCGATTCAGATTTCCGTTGTGGAAATATAGTCCGTCCTCGATTAAATGATGATGCAGTACCATCAATATTTCCGAATTTACCATCTTATCTTTCACTGCCTCAATTTACACCAAGGCAGGACCCCTCCCTTAGAAAAGAAAAAAATTCGTCTCGAGTGGAAAAAATGTCCAATGATTTTCTTTCAGAGGATTATATTTGCAATTTTCAATCTTTTGCTGATAATTTTGCAACCAAATTACAAATAGATGGTTGGTACATTTCAAAAAGTCAAAGCCAAATAGTTTTCTTTCGTATTAAATCTAACGATTTAATTCGAAACGATTTAAACGATTCAAAAATCAAAGCCAAATAGTTTTCTTTCGTATTAAATCTAACGATTTAATCGGTTGCGAATTCATAGTTCGAATTGTAATAAGTGAAACTATGAAGTTGAAAATCTTTGTTGAAAATCTGCCAGTTTCTGCAAATGATTTGGCTTGGGTTCTTCCATCTAATTTACAAATAACATTATGGTCTCGCAGATGGAAAATTTGTTGTCACGATATAAATTCGTGGAAAAATCATCTCCAGATAGAGACACTTTCCTACGTTTCGCTTCTGCTTTTATTAAAAGAGCAAAAGAATGTGTTGATGGAGATGATGATGATCATAGCGATGATAATGAATTTGAAAATGCTGGTAAATTGGACATTCTTTCTAATCAAATTGATTTAATCTTGTCGAAGCAACCGAGATGCGATATTTGCACCATTATAATGGCTTTTATTATATACAGTCACTCTGCATCATAGTACCAATTGGTAAAAAAATTTATGATTCTTCCTTGTACAAGATATCTTAAATATATATCATCTTCACTTCACGTGAGCCCTAATTATAAATCTGATAACGATACCAATTACTTCAAACATATATCTACAAAGTTATCAGATCGTGAAAGAATCGTTGCTCTTCTAATTGATGAAATATATGTGGATAAAAAAATTGATTACAAATCACAAAATCTAGTAGGTATGGCTCATAACAATCCACTCGAGGCAGCACGAACTATTTTGGCATTTATGATCAAATCGGTATATGGCCCTTATAAAGAAATTATTAAGCTTATTCCCATCTCAAAATTATCAGGAGATAATCTTTATGATTTAACAAAACAAGTGATTGATTTTGTTCAAAATTTGGGATTTCGAATTTTAGTTATTATTACACATAATAACCGGACTAATCAAAATCTCTTTAATAAGTTTTGTCCCAATAACGAAAATGTTTTTACCAACCCTAAATTTCAAACTCAACCAATTTATTTACAATATGATACCGTTCATATTTTCAAAAACTTTCGTAATAATTGGCTAAATGTACCCAACAGTGATCTGACACTAGTATATCCCGATTTTAATACCTTTGAAGTTAATAAAGCTTCTTTCATTCATCTACGTGATATTTATAAGTTAGAATCTAATCTATTAGTAAAAAAGGCATTCAAATTAAATTCTAAAACATTATTTCCAAACAATTTAGAGCGACAAAATGTTTTGTTGGTTGATAATGTTTTTCACCATACGACCATAGCTGCATTAAAATCTGCATTTGGCATTTGGCGATAAATATAAAGAAACCGCAGAATTTTGTCAAATTATTCGACACTGGTGGGATATTGTTAATACAAAAAGTATTACTGTCGGTATTCGGAAACGAAATGAGTGGAAAAATCCCTTTCGTAATATTGCTGACAATAGATTTGAGTTTTTAGAAAAATTTCTTTCTTGGTTAGAGGTCTGGAAAAACACTGAAGAAAGTGGTAATTTCGCGGTGCTTAGCAAAGATACTTTTGATGCTACAATTCTTACTACTAAGACAATTATTGATATTATCAAATATTCCCTAATGAAAGTGTCAGACGTAAATTATGTCTTAGTAGGTAAACTTCAAACTGATGATCTCGAAGCCCGATTTAGATTATATCGCTCCCTAGCCGGATGCAGTTATAGAGTTTCCTATACGGAGGTCATTGAATGCGAAAAAAAAATTAGAATTCATAATGTATTTGCACACAGCTCAAGAGATTATAAAGCATTATGTGCAAATACTTCAATAAATGAAGATCTAAATATTTCAGATTTTGAAATCATATTAGAATCTAGTTATCTGCAGGATGCGATAATTGATGAATCTTCTAATGAATATGTTTCCGGATACGCAACAAATTCAGTTTCAAAAGAAATTAGTTGTAATTCTTGTAAAAATCTGATCTACGAAAGTAAGGGCAGTTTATCAAAGTCCACTTATTTCAATTTTCTCCAACGGGGGGGATTAGTCAAATCCACTGACAATGTAAAATATTTATTATTCCATATGATAGCTATTTTACAATATATATTAAATTCTAAAGAACTGAAAACAAAATTTCTTAGTAATAGTCATCATCAAAGTTTATTAACTTATTTAACCTTAGCCAGTTTAGACCGCGAAAATTTTTATATTGATTTTGATACTGAATGTCAATGTGGAACTGCACCTCGAATATTGTATCAGAAAATATGCTTAAGATTTTCTAATATACTTTTAAACAATTTTGTAAAAAGTTTAAATAGTGAAAACAGTAAATATAATGAAAGAAAACTTTCGAATTTTATGTAATTTAAAATTCATTTATGTTGTGATGTTGAAATACTTTTAATTTTTATTATTTTTTCTGTGATATGTCAGTTCCTTTATGTTTATATTTTTAATTAGAATTTTTGTTATTAATTTTTATAATTTTTTCTGTGATACGTCTATTCCTTTATGTTTATATTTTTAATTAGAATTTTTGTTATTAATTTTTATAGTTTTTTCTGTGATACGTCTATTCCTTCATGTTTATATTTTTAATTAGAATTTTTGTTATTAATTTTTATAATTTTTTCTGTGATACGTCTATTCCTTTATGTTTATATTTTTAAGTAAAATTATTTATTTATTTTTTGTTATTTTATTTTAATACATGTATTTTAAATTCTATTATTACTTGCAACGAATTATTATTAAACAAATATTTTTCTTTTTTCATGTTTATCATGCGGAGCGGGGTTGCCACTGTGGGACAAAAGGATCAAATTTAGGACCAAGAGACTGTTTTTAAAAATTTTTGCTGAGTTTTTATTACTTGTTTTTGTTTTAAAATAAAATAAATGTATATGTATAATTTCTTTTTGAAAAAATTGTGTAATATTTTAATTATTAAAACTTGGTCATTTTTTATTTCTTTTTTACTTATTTTTGTTTTTACATATGTACGTATATGTATGATATTTTTTTTAAAACTACATATGTACATGAATATTTTAATTATAAATAAATTAAGTGATTTTTATTGTTAATTAGATATATAGATACTATACAAAAAAAGAATTGCATTTTTGTCGACTTTATTTTAAATTCTATACATATGAATGTGAAATGTTTTGTCAATTACCACATTATTATTTAATGGTTCTTTAATTCTTTGTAATTTTGCATAACGTTGACTAAAATGTGTTAAAAGTATATATTTTGCATCTATTTTATTGCCCTGTCTTAATGACTGAGAAACAGTACTATGTAACTTAAATTTTGCTTCATCTATAAGTTCATCTTCAATTGTTGCCTCATGTAATAAGAATTGTTGATTTTTTTCCAATATTCAAGATTATTACAAGGCATTTTATCACCACTATACGCAATTTTTATCGGATTATTCTTATTTATTGATTTGTTATCATCTCAATTGATACTCTGCATGAATGTGGGCAATGCTGAACTGGACAAGCACTTAGAGAATTAATTCCAATTTTATGCAGTCCGGGTATATTTATTGGTTTAGGGACCTAAACAAATGAAAATAATTTGTGTATATTAATAAAATAAAATATAAAAATTGGAATTAAACTAAGGATATACCAAATTATCATTTGGAACGAAAGATTAGCCTTTAAATTGATTCCATTCCATTATGAAAATGTAACCAAGGTATTATTTTTTTGGGTGCAAGTAATAAAAATGGTTGTACATTTTGTATTTTTTGACGAGCCGATAAAATACCTATTAACCCTACAAATATTTAATTAGAAAAATGATAAATAGTGATAAATGTAATTTTAAATTTTATATTACCTATGTCCTATGTGATAATCAGTATGTAAGTGTGATATATGTATATACCATTTTTAGATTTTTTTAATACTTCATTTGCCGTTTCTGTACCATAAAAACGAATTATCTGACACAGTACGTTCACCAAAATCCAGCAATATACAAGAATCTTCTCTTATATGTAATATTGAAGATTGAACTAACATTTCTCGTTCTATTTGGTATACAACAACCAGTCCCAGAAAAATTATTTCTGGATAATCATTCTCACTTAGCACTTTTATACTTTTTCCGTAATAAACTGACAAATATTTCTTTTAAATTTTCTAATCTAAATATAAATTCTAATCTAATATAAATATAGATTGTAAAAAACAATAAAAAATATATAAAATTAATAATTATTATTATTATTTATTAGTTTAATAGTCAAAAAAAATTTATGAATGCTTGTATATATATCGATAGTTTTGACGTTTTGTTTTGACATAGCACTTCTATATTCTATTTGCTTTATATTTATTAGTGTCCACACTCCACACGCAGTTCAAGGCTTTATATATCGATGGTTTTGCAATGCATGCTCTTACTACTATATATAATTCAGCAGTAAAGAAATTATCGAAATAAAGAGAATCATAGCAGTCAAATAGCCGTATAAAAATTATATAAATATAATAATATATCAACAGACTATATTTATCTAATGTCAAATTGAATCTATAATGGCGTATGAATAATCAAATTAACACACACCCACATCTTGAATATAATGATTGTAATGAATAATAATTTTATATTGTATTTGCTCGTGCACCAATTACCATCAGGGTCGCACCTACCATTGGAGTATTTGCTCAGGGCGCTGCAATCTTGGGGCGCCAAAAATAATCTACATTTTTTTTTATAAAACTTTTTATATAAATATTCAAAAAAAAAATATTTGACTTATGGAAATAATACAAAAATACATTTCTTATTTCTATATGTTACTATCTATGTGTTCTAGACCATTAATGATATATGAATTTATATCAAATTTTTTTTTTATATGTAATTTTTATGTGTATGTACAATATGGGAATGGAGAGCCAAATCCAAAATGATATTAAAAAAAATTAAAAGTATGTAAAATATAAAATCATTCTTATATAAGTATGATATACATGTTAAAATTATAAGTGCTACATTTGAATATACGTATTCTGTATACATAATATCACAGACAATATATTGTAATTTCTTATATTCCTATATCTCATCCCCATGTACTCGTATATCTATATATAAATATTCAAACATCTATTATCATTTATGTATATTGTCTGTCTTTTCTATCTATATTCAAAAGCAACATAATTCGATAATTCGATTGATTATTATTTCTATTTATTAGACTGCAAAGCAAACAGTCTAAATCTAAATTCATAAATACATTGCAATGGAGCACTAAAATTATCTGCTCCAACACATGAAAAAATTTTAATATCTACATATTAAAACAGAAAGCATCGCATACAAATATTATTTAGTTTTTTCTATGAGGTATGCGTTAGAATTGAGCACTTAGAAAATTTGCTCCAACGCATCAATTTTTATAATTATTTATATTTATAATTTAGTGCTTTCAATGTTGTGTATGTGTACCTGGTTGTACATCAAATTATAATTCATCAATTAAGAAGAACAGTGCAATATCTGTTTTCAAATTTCCAAAAAATGAAGAGTTTAAACAAAAATGGATAAAGATGATTCCTCGAAAAGATTGGTCTCCATCTTCATACTCTGCCGTGTGCTCTCTTCATCATCTCATTTTCGCGATTCAGATTTCCGTTGTGGAAATATAGTCCGTCCTCGATTAAATGATGATGCAGTACCATCAATATTTCCGAATTTACCATCTTATCTTTCACTGCCTCAATTTACACCAAGGCAGGACCCCTCCCTTAGAAAAGAAAAAAATTCGTCTCGAGTGGAAAAAATGTCCAATGATTTTCTTTCAGAGGATTATATTTGCAATTTTCAATCTTTTGCTGATAATTTTGCAACCAAATTACAAATAGATGGTTGGTACATTTCAAAAAGTCAAAGCCAAATAGTTTTCTTTCGTATTAAATCTAACGATTTAATCGGTTGCGAATTCATAGTTCGAATTGTAATAAGTGAAACTATGAAGTTGAAAATCTTTGTTGAAAATCTGCCAGTTTCTGCAAATGATTTGGCTTGGGTTCTTCCATCTAATTTACAAATAACATTATGGTCTCAGATGGAAAATTTGTTGTCACGATATAAATTCGTGGAAAAATCATCTCCAGATAGAGACACTTTCCTACGTTTCGCTTCTGCTTTTATTAAAAGAGCAAAAGAATGTGTTGATGGAGATGATGATGATCATAGCGATGATAATGAATTTGAAAATGCTGGTAAATTGGACATTCTTTCTAATCAAATTGATTTAATCTTGTCGAAGCAACCGAGATGCGATATTTGCACCATTATAATGGCTTTTATTATATACAGTCACTCTGCATCATAGTACCAATTGGTAAAAAAATTTATGATTCTTCCTTGTACAAGATATCTTAAATATATATCATCTTCACTTCACGTGAGCCCTAATTATAAATCTGATAACGATACCAATTACTTCGAACATATATCTACAAAGTTATCAGATCGTGAAAGAATCGTTGCTCTTCTAATTGATATGTGGATAAAAAAATTGATTACAAATCACAAAATCTAGTAGGTATGGCTCATAACAATCCACTCGAGGCAGCACGAACTATTTTGGCATTTATGATCAAATCGGTATATGGCCCTTATAAAGAAATTATTAAGCTTATTCCCATCTCAAAATTATCAGGAGATAATCTTTATGATTTAACAAAACAAGTGATTGATTTTGTTCAAAATTTGGGATTTCGAATTTTAGTTATTATTACAGATAATAACCGGACTAATCAAAATCTCTTTAATAAGTTTTGTCCCAATAACGAAAATGTTTTTACCAACCCTAAATTTCAAACTCAACCAATTTATTTACAATATGATACCGTTCATATTTTCAAAAACTTTCGTAATAATTGGCTAAATGTACCCAACAGTGATCTGACACTAGTATATCCCGATTTTAATACCTTTGAAGTTAATAAAGCTTCTTTCATTCATCTACGTGATATTTATAAGTTAGAATCTAATCTATTAGTAAAAAAGGCATTCAAATTAAATTCTAAAACATTATTTCCAAACAATTTAGAGCGACAAAATGTTTTGTTGGTTGATAATGTTTTTCACCATACGACCATAGCTGCATTAAAATCTGCATTTGGCATTTGGCGATAAATATAAAGAAACCGCAGAATTTTGTCAAATTATTCGACACTGGTGGGATATTGTTAATACAAAAAGTATTACTGTCGGTATTCGGAAACGAAATGAGTGGAAAAATCCCTTTCGTAATATTGCTGACAATAGATTTGAGTTTTTAGAAAAATTTCTTTCTTGGTTAGAGGTCTGGAAAAACACTGAAGAAAGTGGTAATTTCGCGGTGCTTAGCAAAGATACTTTTGATGCTACAATTCTTACTACTAAGACAATTATTGATATTATCAAATATTCCCTAATGAAAGTGTCAGACGTAAATTATGTCTTAGTAGGTAAACTTCAAACTGATGATCTCGAAGCCCGATTTAGATTATATCGCTCCCTAGCCGGATGCAGTTATAGAGTTTCCTATACGGAGGTCATTGAATGCGAAAAAAAAATTAGAATTCATAATGTATTTGCACACAGCTCAAGAGATTATGAAGCATTATGTGCAAATACTTCAATAAATGAAGATCTAAATATTTCAGATTTTGAAATCATATTAGAATCTAGTTATCTGCAGGATGCGATAATTGATGAATCTTCTAATGAATATGTTTCCGGATACGCAACAAATTCAGTTTCAAAAGAAATTAGTTGTAATTCTTGTAAAAATCTGATCTACGAAAGTAAGGGCAGTTTATCAAAGTCCACTTATTTCAATGTTCTCCAACGGGGGGGATTAGTCAAATCCACTGACAATGTAAAATATTTATTATTCCATATGATAGCTATTTTACAATATATATTAAATTCTAAAGAACTGAAAACAAAATTTCTTAGTAATAGCACAGACAATATTACAGACGTGCCAATGGAAACAAAAATCCGTCACCATATAAAATGAAAAAATCGTGTGTCCCCATCTACTTTACATAAATCAAAATGCTTCAATTTAGTTTAGTTTTGAATCCATAAAAATAATATTCAAATAATACCAAACTTTGAACTTGAAACAAACTTTAAATGAATGTTAATATGTAGTACAATACATATTCATTTTTACACATTTAATGCATATGTTCATAAGTTTGTACAACCAGTACAACTAACAAAGCGTATAGCACATACATAGCACCCATTCACAAGGAAACAATATAAATTTGGTACTGTATTGAATTTATCAGTGTATTTACATACGCATTAACGCACATATTTTAACATTTGACAGTATATGTAGTAGTGTCAAATGTCTGCTTTGCCTGTGCTTTAAGAATTATACGCAAACGTATTTGCAATAGCCAGAGTAAAATTGTTTTTGTACATTTCAATCTACCTGCTATCGCAAAGAATATAATGCATACATACATATATATATATTATTTGTGGTGCTGCTATACGAATACTTCGCAGGTTTATTTCTTTCATCATTTTTTTTCTTTTTGATGTTGCTTTTGCTATGCCACTATCTTGACACACAATTACATATATATGTGCAGTGTGTATGTACACTATTGTACATGGATAGAAAAATTATTTCAGGATTTGTTATAATTTTTGAACAATTTTTGACTTGAGCATTTAGAATATTATTTTTTAAAAACAGACAAATAATAAGGGTGTTCACGGTTTGGTCTTGTATCATTGTAAACGGTGTAAACTCGTACAATCCTACACCTATTGTAAACATCTTCAATGTAATTTTTACCTACACTGCTTGTAAAAATTTACACTGCTGAAACCCATTGTATATTACTATTGCTTACTATTGTATGTGCCATTCTGACATTAAATGCTAAAATAATTTGATTATTTTTATAATATTTTAGCTGACATAATTTGCTTGATTTCAATACAAAGTTTTCGTTCACGATATAGTGTAATGTGTAAGATTTTTGTGTATATTCACACTTTTTACACTCTTACAACATTTCGTGAATACCTCTAACATTATAAGCATTTACACTGTGTACTGTGCAGTGATAATTTTTATATTTCCTTCTGTATGGTACAATATATCACAAACAATAAACATGTTTATTAAAGGGTATTTTATGTATACAACTTGTTATACACATACACATCATTATAAATCATTATGGTGTACTATCCTTACTGTGGTCTATACTATATATGACGTATACAAAATATACAATGTATACAAAAACTAGTGTATATGTACATGTATACAAAAACCAGTGCAGGTATATATTTTTTTTCACACAAAAAAAGGAAAAAAATGAAAGAATAACTAGCGATACATATTCCTTCAAAATTTAATGTAATGCAAACATTTAATAGGGTTCAATGTCCAATATTATTGTTATATATACCCCATAAGTATAGTAATCCTTATCTGTGTTTATACATACATTCATACATAGGACTAAATGATACCTGCGAGACAACATGTACTATGGTAGCATGCCAACAGCAATAATATTATCATATACATATATAAATGTTTATGATATTATCCCAGCTGACCATTCAGTGAACTAGGTTCACAGTGAATTCATAGTGAATGCCAAAAATCTTCACGAACTGAATAATTTTTCTCTTATTCATTTTGAAAACACGAAGTGAAAAATAAGTGAATTATTCAAAAATATGGGTACATTATGAATACACCAAGTGATTGAAATATGAATTATATTCATATAAAATTCATTTGATGAATGACGATTTATGTAAACGAATGACGACTATTTATTTTAATTTTATGATTGGGCGAATTCATTCGTTTTATCTTTGTAAAACGGTTGCGATTCACAAAGGCTAACACTATGGAATCACTTAGTGAACGTAAAGTGAAATTTTGTATTTCTTTTTCATGTACTAATTTGTAAACTGAAGCGATATAAAATGTAGTTATTTGAGTCTAAGAATAAGGAATAAGCAAGTGTTTTAAATTCTGTGTAATATTAGTTTATTAAAAATAGAAAGTAAAATAAATAAAAAATAACGAAGTGATTAATTATTAAGTGATTAAAGAGTTTTTATTTAAATCAATGAAAAAAAAAATCGAAAAGTAGGAATATAATAATTAGAGCCAGGATTCATTGATTACTCACATTGTGAATGATATTTTACCCTCACAAAGTGCATTCAATATGAATTCATTTCGTGTTTTCATTAAACGTTCAGTAAGTGATTTCAAAATGAATTCATTAAGTGAATTCACTGTGACCAGCTATAGCGTAAAAATTTTTGAAATAAAATATCTTCACTGTGATTTCACTGTGAACGTTCACGTGAAGAATCACTTTGATGAAATGAATTCAGAATGAATTCACTATGAGTTCACTTGGTCAGCTGGGTATATATACTGCCAAATTGCAACAAATAAATCGTATATTTTCTATTATGTAAATATACGAATAAACCCAAACACACTCAAATCAGATTGTTTATATGTATGCGTATATAATTTTATGAAGCATATTTTAAAACTTTTATCGAATGCAAGAACAATCGAATATTAACGTACAATTTGAATTAAAATATATCCAAGACTCGAATCTGGACCTAACAATAGGTCCATATGAATTTTATTTTGTTACATATTTGAATATATGCAATGAAATATCTGTATTTGTCTGTGGTAATAGTCATCATCAAAGTTTATTAACTTATTTAACCTTAGCCAGTTTAGACCGCGAAAATTTTTATATTGATTTTGATACTGAATGTCAATGTGGAACTGCACCTCGAATATTGTATCAGAAAATATGCTTAAGATTTTCTAATATACTTTTAAACAATTTTGTAAAAAGTTTAAATAGTGAAAACAGTAAATATAATGAAAGAAAACTTTCGAATTTTATGTAATTTAAAATTCATTTATGTTGTGATGTTGAAATACTTTTAATTTTTATTATTTTTTCTGTGATATGTCAGTTCCTTTATGTTTATATTTTTAATTAGAATTTTTGTTATTAATTTTTATAATTTTTTCTGTGATACGTCTATTCCTTTATGTTTATATTTTTAATTAGAATTTTTGTTATTAATTTTTATAGTTTTTTCTGTGATACGTCTATTCCTTCATGTTTATATTTTTAATTAGAATTTTTGTTATTAATTTTTATAATTTTTTCTGTGATACGTCTATTCCTTTATGTTTATATTTTTAAGTAAAATTATTTATTTATTTTTTGTTATTTTATTTTAATACATGTATTTTAAATTCTATTATTACTTGCAACGAATTATTATTAAACAAATATTTTTCTTTTTTCATGTTTATCATGCGGAGCGGGGTTGCCACTGTGGGACAAAAGGATCAAATTTAGGACCAAGAGACTGTTTTTAAAAATTTTTGCTGAGTTTTTATTACTTGTTTTTGTTTTAAAATAAAATAAATGTATATGTATAATTTCTTTTTGAAAAAATTGTGTAATATTTTAATTATTAAAACTTGGTCATTTTTTATTTCTTTTTTACTTATTTTTGTTTTTACATATGTACGTATATGTATGATATTTTTTTTAAAACTACATATGTACATGAATATTTTAATTATAAATAAATTAAGTGATTTTTATTGTTAATTAGATATATAGATACTATACAAAAAAAGAATTGCATTTTTGTCGACTTTATTTTAAATTCTATACATATGAATGTGAAATGTTTTGTCAATTACCACATTATTATTTAATGGTTCTTTAATTCTTTGTAATTTTGCATAACGTTGACTAAAATGTGTTAAAAGTATATATTTTGCATCTATTTTATTGCCCTGTCTTAATGACTGAGAAACAGTACTATGTAACTTAAATTTTGCTTCATCTATAAGTTCATCTTCAATTGTTGCCTCATGTAATAAGAATTGTTGATTTTTTTCCAATATTCAAGATTATTACAAGGCATTTTATCACCACTATACGCAATTTTTATCGGATTATTCTTATTTATTGATTTGTTATCATCTCAATTGATACTCTGCATGAATGTGGGCAATGCTGAACTGGACAAGCACTTAGAGAATTAATTCCAATTTTATGCAGTCCGGGTATATTTATTGGTTTAGGGACCTAAACAAATGAAAATAATTTGTGTATATTAATAAAATAAAATATAAAAATTGGAATTAAACTAAGGATATACCAAATTATCATTTGGAACGAAAGATTAGCCTTTAAATTGATTCCATTCCATTATGAAAATGTAACCAAGGTATTATTTTTTTGGGTGCAAGTAATAAAAATGGTTGTACATTTTGTATTTTTTGACGAGCCGATAAAATACCTATTAACCCTACAAATATTTAATTAGAAAAATGATAAATAGTGATAAATGTAATTTTAAATTTTATATTACCTATGTGATAATCAGCATGTAAGTGTGATATATGTATATACCATTTTTAGATTTTTTTAATACTTCATTTGCCGTTTCTGTACCATAAAAACGAATTATCTGACACAGTACGTTCACCAAAATCCAGCAATATACAAGAATCTTCTCTTATATGTAATATTGAAGATTGAACTAACATTTCTCGTTCTATTTGGTATACAACAACCAGTCCCAGAAAAATTATTTCTGGATAATCATTCTCACTTAGCACTTTTATACTTTTTCCGTAATAAACTGACAAATATTTCTTTTAAATTTTCTAATCTAAATATAAATTCTAATCTAATATAAATATAGATTGTAAAAAACAATAAAAAATATATAAAATTAATAATTATTATTATTATTTATTAGTTTAATAGTCAAAAAAAATTTATGAATGCTTGTATATCGATAGTTTTGACGTTTTGTTTTGACATAGCACTTCTATATTCTATTTGCTTTATATTTATTAGTGTCCACACTCCACACGCAGTTCAAGGCTTTATATATCGATGGTTTTGCAATGCATGCTCTTACTACTATATATAATTCAGCAGTAAAGAAATTATCGAAATAAAGAGAATCATAGCAGTCAAACAGCCGTATAAAAATTATATAAATATAATAATATATCAACAGACTATATTTATCTAATGTCAAATTGAATCTATAATGGCGTATGAATAATCAAATTAACACACACCCACATCTTGAATATAATGATTGTAATGAATAATAATTTTATATTGTATTTGCTCGTGCACCAATTACCATCAGGGTCGCACCTACCATTGGAGTATTTGCTCAGGGCGCTGCAATCTTGGGGCGCCAAAAATAATCTACATTTTTTTTTATAAAACTTTTTATATAAATATTCAAAAAAAAAATATTTGACTTATGGAAATAATACAAAAATACATTTCTTATTTCTATATGTTACTATCTATGTGTTCTAGACCATTAATGATATATGAATTTATATCAAATTTTTTTTTTATATGTAATTTTTATGTGTATGTACAATATGGGAATGGAGAGCCAAATCCAAAATGATATTAAAAAAAATTAAAAGTATGTAAAATATAAAATCATTCTTATATAAGTATGATATACATGTTAAAATTATAAGTGCTACATTTGAATATACGCATTCTGTATACATAATATCACAGACAATATATTGTAATTTCTTATATTCCTATATCTCATCCCCATGTACTCGTATATCTATATATAAATATTCAAACATCTATTATCATTTATGTATATTGTCTGTCTTTTCTATCTATATTCAAAAGCAACATAATTCGATAATTCGATTGATTATTATTTCTATTTATTAGACTGCAAAGCAAACAGTCTAAATCTAAATTCATAAATACATTGCAATGGAGCACTAAAATTATCTGCTCCAACGCATGAAAAAATTTTAATATCTACATATTAAAACAGAAAGCATCGCATACAAATATTATTTAGTTTTTTCTATGAGGTATGCGTTAGAATTGAGCACTTAGAAAATTTGCTCCAACGCATCAATTTTTATAATTATTTATATTTATAATTTAGTGCTTTCAATGTTGTGTATGTGTACCTGGTTGTACATCAAATTATAATTCATCAATTAAGAAGAACAGTGCAATATCTGTTTTCAAATTTCCAAAAAATGAAGAGTTTAAACAAAAATGGATAAAGATGATTCCTCGAAAAGATTGGTCTCCATCTTCATACTCTGCCGTGTGCTCTCTTCATCATCTCATTTTCGCGATTCAGATTTCCGTTGTGGAAATATAGTCCGTCCTCGATTAAATGATGATGCAGTACCATCAATATTTCCGAATTTACCATCTTATCTTTCACTGCCTCAATTTACACCAAGGCAGGACCCCTCCCTTAGAAAAGAAAAAAATTCGTCTCGAGTGGAAAAAATGTCCAATGATTTTCTTTCAGAGGATTATATTTGCAATTTTCAATCTTTTGCTGATAATTTTGCAACCAAATTACAAATAGATGGTTGGTACATTTCAAAAAGTCAAAGCCAAATAGTTTTCTTTCGTATTAAATCTAACGATTTAATCGGTTGCGAATTCATAGTTCGAATTGTAATAAGTGAAACTATGAAGTTGAAAATCTTTGTTGAAAATCTGCCAGTTTCTGCAAATGATTTGGCTTGGGTTCTTCCATCTAATTTACAAATAACATTATGGTCTCGCAGATGGAAAATTTGTTGTCACGATATAAATTCGTGGAAAAATCATCTCCAGATAGAGACACTTTCCTACGTTTCGCTTCTGCTTTTATTAAAAGAGCAAAAGAATGTGTTGATGGAGATGATGATGATCATAGCGATGATAATGAATTTGAAAATGCTGGTAAATTGGACATTCTTTCTAATCAAATTGATTTAATCTTGTCGAAGCAACCGAGATGCGATATTTGCACCATTATAATGGCTTTTATTATATACAGTCACTCTGCATCATAGTACCAATTGGTAAAAAAATTTATGATTCTTCCTTGTACAAGATATCTTAAATATATATCATCTTCACTTCACGTGAGCCCTAATTATAAATCTGATAACGATACCAATTACTTCGAACATATATCTACAAAGTTATCAGATCGTGAAAGAATCGTTGCTCTTCTAATTGATGAAATATATGTGGATAAAAAAATTGATTACAAATCACAAAATCTAGTAGGTATGGCTCATAACAATCCACTCGAGGCAGCACGAACTATTTTGGCATTTATGATCAAATCGGTATATGGCCCTTATAAAGAAATTATTAAGCTTATTCCCATCTCAAAATTATCAGGAGATAATCTTTATGATTTAACAAAACAAGTGATTGATTTTGTTCAAAATTTGGGATTTCGAATTTTAGTTATTATTACACATAATAACCGGACTAATCAAAATCTCTTTAATAAGTTTTGTCCCAATAACGAAAATGTTTTTACCAACCCTAAATTTCAAACTCAACCAATTTATTTACAATATGATACCGTTCATATTTTCAAAAACTTTCGTAATAATTGGCTAAATGTACCCAACAGTGATCTGACACTAGTATATCCCGATTTTAATACCTTTGAAGTTAATAAAGCTTCTTTCATTCATCTACGTGATATTTATAAGTTAGAATCTAATCTATTAGTAAAAAAGGCATTCAAATTAAATTCTAAAACATTATTTCCAAACAATTTAGAGCGACAAAATGTTTTGTTGGTTGATAATGTTTTTCACCATACGACCATAGCTGCATTAAAATCTGCATTTGGCATTTGGCGATAAATATAAAGAAACCGCAGAATTTTGTCAAATTATTCGACACTGGTGGGATATTGTTAATACAAAAAGTATTACTGTCGGTATTCGGAAACGAAATGAGTGGAAAAATCCCTTTCGTAATATTGCTGACAATAGATTTGAGTTTTTAGAAAAATTTCTTTCTTGGTTAGAGGTCTGGAAAAACACTGAAGAAAGTGGTAATTTCGCGGTGCTTAGCAAAGATACTTTTGATGCTACAATTCTTACTACTAAGACAATTATTGATATTATCAAATATTCCCTAATGAAAGTGTCAGACGTAAATTATGTCTTAGTAGGTAAACTTCAAACTGATGATCTCGAAGCCCGATTTAGATTATATCGCTCCCTAGCCGGATGCAGTTATAGAGTTTCCTATACGGAGGTCATTGAATGCGAAAAAAAAATTAGAATTCATAATGTATTTGCACACAGCTCAAGAGATTATGAAGCATTATGTGCAAATACTTCAATAAATGAAGATCTAAATATTTCAGATTTTGAAATCATATTAGAATCTAGTTATCTGCAGGATGCGATAATTGATGAATCTTCTAATGAATATGTTTCCGGATACGCAACAAATTCAGTTTCAAAAGAAATTAGTTGTAATTCTTGTAAAAATCTGATCTACGAAAGTAAGGGCAGTTTATCAAAGTCCACTTATTTCAATGTTCTCCAACGGGGGGGATTAGTCAAATCCACTGACAATGTAAAATATTTATTATTCCATATGATAGCTATTTTACAATATATATTAAATTCTAAAGAACTGAAAACAAAATTTCTTAGTAATAGTCATCATCAAAGTTTATTAACTTATTTAACCTTAGCCAGTTTAGACCGCGAAAATTTTTATATTGATTTTGATACTGAATGTCAATGTGGAACTGCACCTCGAATATTGTATCAGAAAATATGCTTAAGATTTTCTAATATACTTTTAAACAATTTTGTAAAAAGTTTAAATAGTGAAAACAGTAAATATAATGAAAGAAAACTTTCGAATTTTATGTAATTTAAAATTCATTTATGTTGTGATGTTGAAATACTTTTAATTTTTATTATTTTTTCTGTGATATGTCAGTTCCTTTATGTTTATATTTTTAATTAGAATTTTTGTTATTAATTTTTATAATTTTTTCTGTGATACGTCTATTCCTTTATGTTTATATTTTTAATTAGAATTTTTGTTATTAATTTTTATAGTTTTTTCTGTGATACGTCTATTCCTTCATGTTTATATTTTTAAGTAAAATTATTTATTTATTTTTTGTTATTTTATTTTAATACATGTATTTTAAATTCTATTATTACTTGCAACGAATTATTATTAAACAAATATTTTTCTTTTTTCATGTTTATCATGCGGAGCGGGGTTGCCACTGTGGGACAAAAGGATCAAATTTAGGACCAAGAGACTGTTTTTAAAAATTTTTGCTGAGTTTTTATTACTTGTTTTTGTTTTAAAATAAAATAAATGTATATGTATAATTTCTTTTTGAAAAAATTGTGTAATATTTTAATTATTAAAACTTGGTCATTTTTTATTTCTTTTTTACTTATTTTTGTTTTTACATATGTACGTATATGTATGATATTTTTTTTAAAACTACATATGTACATGAATATTTTAATTATAAATAAATTAAGTGATTTTTATTGTTAATTAGATATATAGATACTATAATATATAGATACTATACAAAAAAAGAATTGCATTTTTGTCGACTTTATTTTAAATTCTATACATATGAATGTGAAATGTTTTGTCAATTACCACATTATTATTTAATGGTTCTTTAATTCTTTGTAATTTTGCATAACGTTGACTAAAATGTGTTAAAAGTATATATTTTGCATCTATTTTATTGCCCTGTCTTAATGACTGAGAAACAGTACTATGTAACTTAAATTTTGCTTCATCTATAAGTTCATCTTCAATTGTTGCCTCATGTAATAAGAATTGTTGATTTTTTTCCAATATTCAAGATTATTACAAGGCATTTTATCACCACTATACGCAATTTTTATCGGATTATTCTTATTTATTGATTTGTTATCATCTCAATTGATACTCTGCATGAATGTGGGCAATGCTGAACTGGACAAGCACTTAGAGAATTAATTCCAATTTTATGCAGTCCGGGTATATTTATTGGTTTAGGGACCTAAACAAATGAAAATAATTTGTGTATATTAATAAAATAAAATATAAAAATTGGAATTAAACTAAGGATATACCAAATTATCATTTGGAACGAAAGATTAGCCTTTAAATTGATTCCATTCCATTATGAAAATGTAACCAAGGTATTATTTTTTTGGGTGCAAGTAATAAAAATGGTTGTACATTTTGTATTTTTTGACGAGCCGATAAAATACCTATTAACCCTACAAATATTTAATTAGAAAAATGATAAATAGTGATAAATGTAATTTTAAATTTTATATTACCTATGTGATAATCAGCATGTAAGTGTGATATATGTATATACCATTTTTAGATTTTTTTAATACTTCATTTGCCGTTTCTGTACCATAAAAACGAATTATCTGACACAGTACGTTCACCAAAATCCAGCAATATACAAGAATCTTCTCTTATATGTAATATTGAAGATTGAACTAACATTTCTCGTTCTATTTGGTATACAACAACCAGTCCCAGAAAAATTATTTCTGGATAATCATTCTCACTTAGCACTTTTATACTTTTTCCGTAATAAACTGACAAATATTTCTTTTAAATTTTCTAATCTAAATATAAATTCTAATCTAATATAAATATAGATTGTAAAAAACAATAAAAAATATATAAAATTAATAATTATTATTATTATTTATTAGTTTAATAGTCAAAAAAAATTTATGAATGCTTGTATATCGATAGTTTTGACGTTTTGTTTTGACATAGCACTTCTATATTCTATTTGCTTTATATTTATTAGTGTCCACACTCCACACGCAGTTCAAGGCTTTATATATCGATGGTTTTGCAATGCATGCTCTTACTACTATATATAATTCAGCAGTAAAGAAATTATCGAAATAAAGAGAATCATAGCAGTCAAACAGCCGTATAAAAATTATATAAATATAATAATATATCAACAGACTATATTTATCTAATGTCAAATTGAATCTATAATGGCGTATGAATAATCAAATTAACACACACCCACATCTTGAATATAATGATTGTAATGAATAATAATTTTATATTGTATTTGCTCGTGCACCAATTACCATCAGGGTCGCACCTACCATTGGAGTATTTGCTCAGGGCGCTGCAATCTTGGGGCGCCAAAAATAATCTACATTTTTTTTTATAAAACTTTTTATATAAATATTCAAAAAAAAAATATTTGACTTATGGAAATAATACAAAAATACATTTCTTATTTCTATATGTTACTATCTATGTGTTCTAGACCATTAATGATATATGAATTTATATCAAATTTTTTTTTATATGTAATTTTTATGTGTATGTACAATATGGGAATGGAGAGCCAAATCCAAAATGATATTAAAAAAAATTAAAAGTATGTAAAATATAAAATCATTCTTATATAAGTATGATATACATATTAAAATTATATGTGCTACATTTGAATATACGTATTCTGTATACATAATATCACAGACAATATATTGTAATTTCTTATATTCCTATATCTCATCCCCATGTACTCATATATCTATATATAAATATTCAAACATCTATTATCATTTATGTATATTGTCTGTCTTTTCTATCTATATTCAAAAGCAACATAATTCGATAATTCGATTGATTATTATTTCTATTTATTAGACTGCAAAGCAAACAGTCTAAATCTAAATTCATAAATACATTGCAATGGAGCACTAAAATTATCTGCTCCAACGCATGAAAAAATTTTAATATCTACATATTAAAACAGAAAGCATCGCATACAAATATTATTTAGTTTTTTCTATGAGGTATGCGTTAGAATTGAGCACTTAGAAAATTTGCTCCAACGCATCAATTTTTATAATTATTTATATTTATAATTTAGTGCTTTCAATGTTGTGTACCTGGTTGTACATCAAATTATAATTCATCAATTAAGAAGAACAGTGCAATATCTGTTTTCAAATTTCCAAAAAATGAAGAGTTTAAACAAAAATGGATAAAGATGATTCCTCGAAAAGATTGGTCTCCATCTTCATACTCTGCCGTGTGCTCTCTTCATCATCTCATTTTCGCGATTCAGATTTCCGTTGTGGAAATATAGTCCGTCCTCGATTAAATGATGATGCAGTACCATCAATATTTCCGAATTTACCATCTTATCTTTCACTGCCTCAATTTACACCAAGGCAGGACCCCTCCCTTAGAAAAGAAAAAAATTCGTCTCGAGTGGAAAAAATGTCCAATGATTTTCTTTCAGAGGATTATATTTGCAATTTTCAATCTTTTGCTGATAATTTTGCAACCAAATTACAAATAGATGGTTGGTACATTTCAAAAAGTCAAAGCCAAATAGTTTTCTTTCGTATTAAATCTAACGATTTAATCGGTTGCGAATTCATAGTTCGAATTGTAATAAGTGAAACTATGAAGTTGAAAATCTTTGTTGAAAATCTGCCAGTTTCTGCAAATGATTTGGCTTGGGTTCTTCCATCTAATTTACAAATAACATTATGGTCTCGCAGATGGAAAATTTGTTGTCACGATATAAATTCGTGGAAAAATCATCTCCAGATAGAGACACTTTCCTACGTTTCGCTTCTGCTTTTATTAAAAGAGCAAAAGAATGTGTTGATGGAGATGATGATGATCATAGCGATGATAATGAATTTGAAAATGCTGGTAAATTGGACATTCTTTCTAATCAAATTGATTTAATCTTGTCGAAGCAACCGAGATGCGATATTTGCACCATTATAATGGCTTTTATTATATACAGTCACTCTGCATCATAGTACCAATTGGTAAAAAAATTTATGATTCTTCCTTGTACAAGATATCTTAAATATATATCATCTTCACTTCACGTGAGCCCTAATTATAAATCTGATAACGATACCAATTACTTCGAACATATATCTACAAAGTTATCAGATCGTGAAAGAATCGTTGCTCTTCTAATTGATGAAATATATGTGGATAAAAAAATTGATTACAAATCACAAAATCTAGTAGGTATGGCTCATAACAATCCATTCGAGGCAGCACGAACTATTTTGGCATTTATGATCAAATCGGTATATGGCCCTTATAAAGAAATTATTAAGCTTATTCCCATCTCAAAATTATCAGGAGATAATCTTTATGATTTAACAAAACAAGTGATTGATTTTGTTCAAAATTTGGGATTTCGAATTTTAGTTATTATTACAGATAATAACCGGACTAATCAAAATCTCTTTAATAAGTTTTGTCCCAATAACGAAAATGTTTTTACCAACCCTAAATTTCAAACTCAACCAATTTATTTACAATATGATACCGTTCATATTTTCAAAAACTTTCGTAATAATTGGCTAAATGTACCCAACAGTGATCTGACACTAGTATATCCCGATTTTAATACCTTTGAAGTTAATAAAGCTTCTTTCATTCATCTACGTGATATTTATAAGTTAGAATCTAATCTATTAGTAAAAAAGGCATTCAAATTAAATTCTAAAACATTATTTCCAAACAATTTAGAGCGACAAAATGTTTTGTTGGTTGATAATGTTTTTCACCATACGACCATAGCTGCATTAAAATCTGCATTTGGCATTTGGCGATAAATATAAAGAAACCGCAGAATTTTGTCAAATTATTCGACACTGGTGGGATATTGTTAATACAAAAAGTATTACTGTCGGCATTCGAAACGAAATGAGTGGAAAAATCCCTTTCGTAATATTGCTGACAATAGATTTGAGTTTTTAGAAAAATTTCTTTCTTGGTTAGAGGTCTGGAAAAACACTGAAGAAAGTGGTAATTTCGCGGTGCTTAGCAAAGATACTTTTGATGCTACAATTCTTACTACTAAGGCAATTATTGATATTATCAAATATTCCCTAATGAAAGTGTCAGACGTAAATTATGTCTTAGTAGGTAAACTTCAAACTGATGATCTCGAAGCCCGATTTAGATTATATCGCTCCCTAGCCGGATGCAGTTATAGAGTTTCCTATACGGAGGTCATTGAATGCGAAAAAAAAATTAGAATTCATAATGTATTTGCACACAGCTCAAGAGATTATGAAGCATTATGTGCAAATACTTCAATAAATGAAGATCTAAATATTTCAGATTTTGAAATCATATTAGAATCTAGTTATCTGCAGGATGCGATAATTGATGAATCTTCTAATGAATATGTTTCCGGATACGCAACAAATTCAGTTTCAAAAGAAATTATTTGTAATTCTTGTAAAAATCTGATCTACGAAAGTAAGGGCAGTTTATCAAAGTCCACTTATTTCAATTTTCTCCAACGGGGGGGATTAGTCAAATCCACTGACAATGTAAAATATTTATTATTCCATATGATAGCTATTTTACAATATATATTAAATTCTAAAGAACTGAAAACAAAATTTCTTAGTAATAGTCATCATCAAAGTTTATTAACTTATTTAACCTTAGCCAGTTTAGACCGCGAAAATTTTTATATTGATTTTGATACTGAATGTCAATGTGGAACTGCACCTCGAATATTGTATCAAAAAATATGCTTAAGATTTTCTAATATACTTTTAAACAATTTTGTAAAAAGTTTAAATAGTGAAAACAGTAAATATAATGAAAGAAAACTTTCGAATTTTATGTAATTTAAAATTCATTTATGTTGTGATGTTGAAATACTTTTAATTTTTATTATTTTTTCTGTGATATGTCAGTTCCTTTATGTTTATATTTTTAATTAGAATTTTTGTTATTAATTTTTATAATTTTTTCTGTGATACGTCTATTCCTTTATGTTTATATTTTTAATTAGAATTTTTGTTATTAATTTTTATAGTTTTTTCTGTGATACGTCTATTCCTTCATGTTTATATTTTTAATTAGAATTTTTGTTATTAATTTTTATAATTTTTTCTGTGATACGTCTATTCCTTTATGTTTATATTTTTAAGTAAAATTATTTATTTATTTTTTGTTATTTTATTTTAATACATGTATTTTAAATTCTATTATTACTTGCAACGAATTATTATTAAACAAATATTTTTCTTTTTTCATGTTTATCATGCGGAGCGGGGTTGCCACTGTGGGACAAAAGGATCAAATTTAGGACCAAGAGACTGTTTTTAAAAATTTTTGCTGAGTTTTTATTACTTGTTTTTGTTTTAAAATAAAATAAATGTATATGTATAATTTCTTTTTGAAAAAATTGTGTAATATTTTAATTATTAAAACTTGGTCATTTTTTATTTCTTTTTTACTTATTTTTGTTTTTACATATGTACGTATATGTATGATATTTTTTTTAAAACTACATATGTACATGAATATTTTAATTATAAATAAATTAAGTGATTTTTATTGTTAATTAGATATATAGATACTATACAAAAAAAGAATTGCATTTTTGTCGACTTTATTTTAAATTCTATACATATGAATGTGAAATGTTTTGTCAATTACCACATTATTATTTAATGGTTCTTTAATTCTTTGTAATTTTGCATAACGTTGACTAAAATGTGTTAAAAGTATATATTTTGCATCTATTTTATTGCCCTGTCTTAATGACTGAGAAACAGTACTATGTAACTTAAATTTTGCTTCATCTATAAGTTCATCTTCAATTGTTGCCTCATGTAATAAGAATTGTTGATTTTTTTCCAATATTCAAGATTATTACAAGGCATTTTATCACCACTATACGCAATTTTTATCGGATTATTCTTATTTATTGATTTGTTATCATCTCAATTGATACTCTGCATGAATGTGGGCAATGCTGAACTGGACAAGCACTTAGAGAATTAATTCCAATTTTATGCAGTCCGGGTATATTTATTGGTTTAGGGACCTAAACAAATGAAAATAATTTGTGTATATTAATAAAATAAAATATAAAAATTGGAATTAAACTAAGGATATACCAAATTATCATTTGGAACGAAAGATTAGCCTTTAAATTGATTCCATTCCATTATGAAAATGTAACCAAGGTATTATTTTTTTGGGTGCAAGTAATAAAAATGGTTGTACATTTTGTATTTTTTGACGAGCCGATAAAATACCTATTAATGCTCAGTACGCAGTTCTAAAGAAATTCCGGTTTCTGATTTTACCATTTATTTCTACACGGAAAAAATTTCTGTAGAATAGTGTAGAAATAATCGTACGTATCGTGGAGAAATCAATTTGACAGTTCAGTTTATTTACGTTTATTTCATAATTGTTTTTAAAAGTTTTTATAAAGTGAGGACATTATTTATTATTTCACAATATTTGTTTTTATGTACTGCATAAATTGAAAAGAATTTCACACAAGAAGAGAACTGTCAAAATTACCAAACCACGACACGGAATAAATGACTATGCATTTATTCCGTTTCGAATGAAAAGGAAAAAAAATCTCCACTCTCCCCTAGAGACATCTAGTGGACATTAGCAGATGTTTCATTTTACCAAATGTTTTCCAATCGAACTGCGTACCACTAAAATGAAAAGTTAACTGAAAATTCATGTTACGGAATTTTGTTCATTTTTTATACATGTATTTTATATGAGAAACGGAATTTCTTTAGAACTGCGTACGAGACTTAACCCTACAAATATTTAATTAGAAAAATGATAAATAGTGATAAATGTAATTTTAAATTTTATATTACCTATGTGATAATCAGCATGTAAGTGTGATATATGTATATACCATTTTTAGATTTTTTTAATACTTCATTTGCCGTTTCTGTACCATAAAAACGAATTATCTGACACAGTACGTTCACCAAAATCCAGCAATATACAAGAATCTTCTCTTATATGTAATATTGAAGATTGAACTAACATTTCTCGTTCTATTTGGTATACAACAACCAGTCCCAGAAAAATTATTTCTGGATAATCATTCTCACTTAGCACTTTTATACTTTTTCCGTAATAAACTGACAAATATTTCTTTTAAATTTTCTAATCTAAATATAAATTCTAATCTAATATAAATATAGATTGTAAAAAACAATAAAAAATATATAAAATTAATAATTATTATTATTATTTATTAGTTTAATAGTCAAAAAAAATTTATGAATGCTTGTATATCGATAGTTTTGACGTTTTGTTTTGACATAGCACTTCTATTTGCTTTATATGTTTAGTGTCCACACTCCACACGCAGTTCAAGGCTTTATATATCGATGGTTTTGCAATGCATGCTCTTACTACTATATATAATTCAGCAGTAAAGAAATTATCGAAATAAAGAGAATCATAGCAGTCAAACAGCCGTATAAAAATTATATAAATATAATAATATATCAACAGACTATATTTATCTAATGTCAAATTGAATCTATAATGGCGTATGAATAATCAAATTAACACACACCCACATCTTGAATATAATGATTGTAATGAATAATAATTTTATATTGTATTTGCTCGTGCACCAATTACCATCAGGGTCGCACCTACCATTGGAGTATTTGCTCAGGGCGCTGCAATCTTGGGGCGCCAAAAATAATCTACATTTTTTTTTATAAAACTTTTTATATAAATATTCAAAAAAAAAATATTTGACTTATGGAAATAATACAAAAATACATTTCTTATTTCTATATGTTACTATCTATGTGTTCTAGACCATTAATGATATATGAATTTATATCAAATTTTTTTTTATATGTAATTTTTATGTGTATGTACAATATGGGAATGGAGAGCCAAATCCAAAATGATATTAAAAAAAATTAAAAGTATGTAAAATATAAAATCATTCTTATATAAGTATGATATACATATTAAAATTATATGTGCTACATTTGAATATACGTATTCTGTATACATAATATCACAGACAATATATTGTAATTTCTTATATTCCTATATCTCATCCCCATGTACTCATATATCTATATATAAATATTCAAACATCTATTATCATTTATGTATATTGTCTGTCTTTTCTATCTATATTCAAAAGCAACATAATTCGATAATTCGATTGATTATTATTTCTATTTATTAGACTGCAAAGCAAACAGTCTAAATCTAAATTCATAAATACATTGCAATGGAGCACTAAAATTATCTGCTCCAACGCATGAAAAAATTTTAATATCTACATATTAAAACAGAAAGCATCGCATACAAATATTATTTAGTTTTTTCTATGAGGTATGCGTTAGAATTGAGCACTTAGAAAATTTGCTCCAACGCATCAATTTTTATAATTATTTATATTTATAATTTAGTGCTTTCAATGTTGTGTACCTGGTTGTACATCAAATTATAATTCATCAATTAAGAAGAACAGTGCAATATCTGTTTTCAAATTTCCAAAAAATGAAGAGTTTAAACAAAAATGGATAAAGATGATTCCTCGAAAAGATTGGTCTCCATCTTCATACTCTGCCGTGTGCTCTCTTCATCATCTCATTTTCGCGATTCAGATTTCCGTTGTGGAAATATAGTCCGTCCTCGATTAAATGATGATGCAGTACCATCAATATTTCCGAATTTACCATCTTATCTTTCACTGCCTCAATTTACACCAAGGCAGGACCCCTCCCTTAGAAAAGAAAAAAATTCGTCTCGAGTGGAAAAAATGTCCAATGATTTTCTTTCAGAGGATTATATTTGCAATTTTCAATCTTTTGCTGATAATTTTGCAACCAAATTACAAATAGATGGTTGGTACATTTCAAAAAGTCAAAGCCAAATAGTTTTCTTTCGTATTAAATCTAACGATTTAATCGGTTGCGAATTCATAGTTCGAATTGTAATAAGTGAAACTATGAAGTTGAAAATCTTTGTTGAAAATCTGCCAGTTTCTGCAAATGATTTGGCTTGGGTTCTTCCATCTAATTTACAAATAACATTATGGTCTCGCAGATGGAAAATTTGTTGTCACGATATAAATTCGTGGAAAAATCATCTCCAGATAGAGACACTTTCCTACGTTTCGCTTCTGCTTTTATTAAAAGAGCAAAAGAATGTGTTGATGGAGATGATGATGATCATAGCGATGATAATGAATTTGAAAATGCTGGTAAATTGGACATTCTTTCTAATCAAATTGATTTAATCTTGTCGAAGCAACCGAGATGCGATATTTGCACCATTATAATGGCTTTTATTATATACAGTCACTCTGCATCATAGTACCAATTGGTAAAAAAATTTATGATTCTTCCTTGTACAAGATATCTTAAATATATATCATCTTCACTTCACGTGAGCCCTAATTATAAATCTGATAACGATACCAATTACTTCGAACATATATCTACAAAGTTATCAGATCGTGAAAGAATCGTTGCTCTTCTAATTGATGAAATATATGTGGATAAAAAAATTGATTACAAATCACAAAATCTAGTAGGTATGGCTCATAACAATCCACTCGAGGCAGCACGAACTATTTTGGCATTTATGATCAAATCGGTATATGGCCCTTATAAAGAAATTATTAAGCTTATTCCCATCTCAAAATTATCAGGAGATAATCTTTATAATTTAACAAAACAAGTGATTGATTTTGTTCAAAATTTGGGATTTCGAATTTTAGTTATTATTACAGATAATAACCGGACTAATCAAAATCTCTTTAATAAGTTTTGTCCCAATAACGAAAATGTTTTTACCAACCCTAAATTTCAAACTCAACCAATTTATTTACAATATGATACCGTTCATATTTTCAAAAACTTTCGTAATAATTGGCTAAATGTACCCAACAGTGATCTGACACTAGTATATCCCGATTTTAATACCTTTGAAGTTAATAAAGCTTCTTTCATTCATCTACGTGATATTTATAAGTTAGAATCTAATCTATTAGTAAAAAAGGCATTCAAATTAAATTCTAAAACATTATTTCCAAACAATTTAGAGCGACAAAATGTTTTGTTGGTTGATATGTTTTTCACCATACGACCATAGCTGCATTAAAATCTGCATTTGGCATTTGGCGATAAATATAAAGAAACCGCAGAATTTTGTCAAATTATTCGACACTGGTGGGATATTGTTAATACAAAAAGTATTACTGTCGGCATTCGAAACGAAATGAGTGGAAAAATCCCTTTCGTAATATTGCTGACAATAGATTTGAGTTTTTAGAAAAATTTCTTTCTTGGTTAGAGGTCTGGAAAAACACTGAAGAAAGTGGTAATTTCGCGGTGCTTAGCAAAGATACTTTTGATGCTACAATTCTTACTACTAAGGCAATTATTGATATTATCAAATATTCCCTAATGAAAGTGTCAGACGTAAATTATGTCTTAGTAGGTAAACTTCAAACTGATGATCTCGAAGCCCGATTTAGATTATATCGCTCCCTAGCCGGATGCAGTTATAGAGTTTCCTATACGGAGGTCATTGAATGCGAAAAAAAAATTAGAATTCATAATGTATTTGCACACAGCTCAAGAGATTATGAAGCATTATGTGCAAATACTTCAATAAATGAAGATCTAAATATTTCAGATTTTGAAATCATATTAGAATCTAGTTATCTGCAGGATGCGATAATTGATGAATCTTCTAATGAATATGTTTCCGGATACGCAACAAATTCAGTTTCAAAAGAAATTAGTTGTAATTCTTGTAAAAATCTGATCTACGAAAGTAAGGGCAGTTTATCAAAGTCCACTTATTTCAATTTTCTCCAACGGGGGGGATTAGTCAAATCCACTGACAATGTAAAATATTTATTATTCCATATGATAGCTATTTTACAATATATATTAAATTCTAAAGAACTGAAAACAAAATTTCTTAGTAATAGTCATCATCAAAGTTTATTAACTTATTTAACCTTAGCCAGTTTAGACCGCGAAAATTTTTATATTGATTTTGATACTGAATGTCAATGTGGAACTGCACCTCGAATATTGTATCAAAAAATATGCTTAAGATTTTCTAATATACTTTTAAACAATTTTGTAAAAAGTTTAAATAGTGAAAACAGTAAATATAATGAAAGAAAACTTTCGAATTTTATGTAATTTAAAATTCATTTATGTTGTGATGTTGAAATACTTTTAATTTTTATTATTTTTTCTGTGATATGTCAGTTCCTTTATGTTTATATTTTTAATTAGAATTTTTGTTATTAATTTTTATAATTTTTTCTGTGATACGTCTATTCCTTTATGTTTATATTTTTAATTAGAATTTTTGTTATTAATTTTTATAGTTTTTTCTGTGATACGTCTATTCCTTCATGTTTATATTTTTAATTAGAATTTTTGTTATTAATTTTTATAATTTTTTCTGTGATACGTCTATTCCTTTATGTTTATATTTTTAAGTAAAATTATTTATTTATTTTTTGTTATTTTATTTTAATACATGTATTTTAAATTCTATTATTACTTGCAACGAATTATTATTAAACAAATATTTTTCTTTTTTCATGTTTATCATGCGGAGCGGGGTTGCCACTGTGGGACAAAAGGATCAAATTTAGGACCAAGAGACTGTTTTTAAAAATTTTTGCTGAGTTTTTATTACTTGTTTTTGTTTTAAAATAAAATAAATGTATATGTATAATTTCTTTTTGAAAAAATTGTGTAATATTTTAATTATTAAAACTTGGTCATTTTTTATTTCTTTTTTACTTATTTTTGTTTTTACATATGTACGTATATGTATGATATTTTTTTTAAAACTACATATGTACATGAATATTTTAATTATAAATAAATTAAGTGATTTTTATTGTTAATTAGATATATAGATACTATAATATATAGATACTATACAAAAAAAGAATTGCATTTTTGTCGACTTTATTTTAAATTCTATACATATGAATGTGAAATGTTTTGTCAATTACCACATTATTATTTAATGGTTCTTTAATTCTTTGTAATTTTGCATAACGTTGACTAAAATGTGTTAAAAGTATATATTTTGCATCTATTTTATTGCCCTGTCTTAATGACTGAGAAACAGTACTATGTAACTTAAATTTTGCTTCATCTATAAGTTCATCTTCAATTGTTGCCTCATGTAATAAGAATTGTTGATTTTTTTCCAATATTCAAGATTATTACAAGGCATTTTATCACCACTATACGCAATTTTTATCGGATTATTCTTATTTATTGATTTGTTATCATCTCAATTGATACTCTGCATGAATGTGGGCAATGCTGAACTGGACAAGCACTTAGAGAATTAATTCCAATTTTATGCAGTCCGGGTATATTTATTGGTTTAGGGACCTAAACAAATGAAAATAATTTGTGTATATTAATAAAATAAAATATAAAAATTGGAATTAAACTAAGGATATACCAAATTATCATTTGGAACGAAAGATTAGCCTTTAAATTGATTCCATTCCATTATGAAAATGTAACCAAGGTATTATTTTTTTGGGTGCAAGTAATAAAAATGGTTGTACATTTTGTATTTTTTGACGAGCCGATAAAATACCTATTAACCCTACAAATATTTAATTAGAAAAATGATAAATAGTGATAAATGTAATTTTAAATTTTATATTACCTATGTGATAATCAGCATGTAAGTGTGATATATGTATATACCATTTTTAGATTTTTTTAATACTTCATTTGCCGTTTCTGTACCATAAAAACGAATTATCTGACACAGTACGTTCACCAAAATCCAGCAATATACAAGAATCTTCTCTTATATGTAATATTGAAGATTGAACTAACATTTCTCGTTCTATTTGGTATACAACAACCAGTCCCAGAAAAATTATTTCTGGATAATCATTCTCACTTAGCACTTTTATACTTTTTCCGTAATAAACTGACAAATATTTCTTTTAAATTTTCTAATCTAAATATAAATTCTAATCTAATATAAATATAGATTGTAAAAAACAATAAAAAATATATAAAATTAATAATTATTATTATTATTTATTAGTTTAATAGTCAAAAAAAATTTATGAATGCTTGTATATCGATAGTTTTGACGTTTTGTTTTGACATAGCACTTCTATTTGCTTTATATTTATTAGTGTCCACACTCCACACGCAGTTCAAGGCTTTATATATCGATGGTTTTGCAATGCATGCTCTTACTACTATATATAATTCAGCAGTAAAGAAATTATCGAAATAAAGAGAATCATAGCAGTCAAACAGCCGTATAAAAATTATATAAATATAATAATATATCAACAGACTATATTTATCTAATGTCAAATTGAATCTATAATGGCGTATGAATAATCAAATTAACACACACCCACATCTTGAATATAATGATTGTAATGAATAATAATTTTATATTGTATTTGCTCGTGCACCAATTACCATCAGGGTCGCACCTACCATTGGAGTATTTGCTCAGGGCGCTGCAATCTTGGGGCGCCAAAAATAATCTACATTTTTTTTTATAAAACTTTTTATATAAATATTCAAAAAAAAAATATTTGACTTATGGAAATAATACAAAAATACATTTCTTATTTCTATATGTTACTATCTATGTGTTCTAGACCATTAATGATATATGAATTTATATCAAATTTTTTTTTATATGTAATTTTTATGTGTATGTACAATATGGGAATGGAGAGCCAAATCCAAAATGATATTAAAAAAAATTAAAAGTATGTAAAATATAAAATCATTCTTATATAAGTATGATATACATATTAAAATTATATGTGCTACATTTGAATATACGTATTCTGTATACATAATATCACAGACAATATATTGTAATTTCTTATATTCCTATATCTCATCCCCATGTACTCATATATCTATATATAAATATTCAAACATCTATTATCATTTATGTATATTGTCTGTCTTTTCTATCTATATTCAAAAGCAACATAATTCGATAATTCGATTGATTATTATTTCTATTTATTAGACTGCAAAGCAAACAGTCTAAATCTAAATTCATAAATACATTGCAATGGAGCACTAAAATTATCTGCTCCAACGCATGAAAAAATTTTAATATCTACATATTAAAACAGAAAGCATCGCATACAAATATTATTTAGTTTTTTCTATGAGGTATGCGTTAGAATTGAGCACTTAGAAAATTTGCTCCAACGCATCAATTTTTATAATTATTTATATTTATAATTTAGTGCTTTCAATGTTGTGTATGTGTACCTGGTTGTACATCAAATTATAATTCATCAATTAAGAAGAACAGTGCAATATCTGTTTTCAAATTTCCAAAAAATGAAGAGTTTAAACAAAAATGGATAAAGATGATTCCTCGAAAAGATTGGTCTCCATCTTCATACTCTGCCGTGTGCTCTCTTCATCATCTCATTTTCGCGATTCAGATTTCCGTTGTGGAAATATAGTCCGTCCTCGATTAAATGATGATGCAGTACCATCAATATTTCCGAATTTACCATCTTATCTTTCACTGCCTCAATTTACACCAAGGCAGGACCCCTCCCTTAGAAAAGAAAAAAATTCGTCTCGAGTGGAAAAAATGTCCAATGATTTTCTTTCAGAGGATTATATTTGCAATTTTCAATCTTTTGCTGATAATTTTGCAACCAAATTACAAATAGATGGTTGGTACATTTCAAAAAGTCAAAGCCAAATAGTTTTCTTTCGTATTAAATCTAACGATTTAATCGGTTGCGAATTCATAGTTCGAATTGTAATAAGTGAAACTATGAAGTTGAAAATCTTTGTTGAAAATCTGCCAGTTTCTGCAAATGATTTGGCTTGGGTTCTTCCATCTAATTTACAAATAACATTATGGTCTCGCAGATGGAAAATTTGTTGTCACGATATAAATTCGTGGAAAAATCATCTCCAGATAGAGACACTTTCCTACGTTTCGCTTCTGCTTTTATTAAAAGAGCAAAAGAATGTGTTGATGGAGATGATGATGATCATAGCGATGATAATGAATTTGAAAATGCTGGTAAATTGGACATTCTTTCTAATCAAATTGATTTAATCTTGTCGAAGCAACCGAGATGCGATATTTGCACCATTATAATGGCTTTTATTATATACAGTCACTCTGCATCATAGTACCAATTGGTAAAAAAATTTATGATTCTTCCTTGTACAAGATATCTTAAATATATATCATCTTCACTTCACGTGAGCCCTAATTATAAATCTGATAACGATACCAATTACTTCGAACATATATCTACAAAGTTATCAGATCGTGAAAGAATCGTTGCTCTTCTAATTGATGAAATATATGTGGATAAAAAAATTGATTACAAATCACAAAATCTAGTAGGTATGGCTCATAACAATCCACTCGAGGCAGCACGAACTATTTTGGCATTTATGATCAAATCGGTATATGGCCCTTATAAAGAAATTATTAAGCTTATTCCCATCTCAAAATTATCAGGAGATAATCTTTATGATTTAACAAAACAAGTGATTGATTTTGTTCAAAATTTGGGATTTCGAATTTTAGTTATTATTACAGATAATAACCGGACTAATCAAAATCTCTTTAATAAGTTTTGTCCCAATAACGAAAATGTTTTTACCAACCCTAAATTTCAAACTCAACCAATTTATTTACAATATGATACCGTTCATATTTTCAAAAACTTTCGTAATAATTGGCTAAATGTACCCAACAGTGATCTGACACTAGTATATCCCGATTTTAATACCTTTGAAGTTAATAAAGCTTCTTTCATTCATCTACGTGATATTTATAAGTTAGAATCTAATCTATTAGTAAAAAAGGCATTCAAATTAAATTCTAAAACATTATTTCCAAACAATTTAGAGCGACAAAATGTTTTGTTGGTTGATAATGTTTTTCACCATACGACCATAGCTGCATTAAAATCTGCATTTGGCATTTGGCGATAAATATAAAGAAACCGCAGAATTTTGTCAAATTATTCGACACTGGTGGGATATTGTTAATACAAAAAGTATTACTGTCGGCATTCGAAACGAAATGAGTGGAAAAATCCCTTTCGTAATATTGCTGACAATAGATTTGAGTTTTTAGAAAAATTTCTTTCTTGGTTAGAGGTCTGGAAAAACACTGAAGAAAGTGGTAATTTCGCGGTGCTTAGCAAAGATACTTTTGATGCTACAATTCTTACTACTAAGGCAATTATTGATATTATCAAATATTCCCTAATGAAAGTGTCAGACGTAAATTATGTCTTAGTAGGTAAACTTCAAACTGATGATCTCGAAGCCCGATTTAGATTATATCGCTCCCTAGCCGGATGCAGTTATAGAGTTTCCTATACGGAGGTCATTGAATGCGAAAAAAAAATTAGAATTCATAATGTATTTGCACACAGCTCAAGAGATTATGAAGCATTATGTGCAAATACTTCAATAAATGAAGATCTAAATATTTCAGATTTTGAAATCATATTAGAATCTAGTTATCTGCAGGATGCGATAATTGATGAATCTTCTAATGAATATGTTTCCGGATACGCAACAAATTCAGTTTCAAAAGAAATTAGTTGTAATTCTTGTAAAAATCTGATCTACGAAAGTAAGGGCAGTTTATCAAAGTCCACTTATTTCAATTTTCTCCAACGGGGGGGATTAGTCAAATCCACTGACAATGTAAAATATTTATTATTCCATATGATAGCTATTTTACAATATATATTAAATTCTAAAGAACTGAAAACAAAATTTCTTAGTAATAGTCATCATCAAAGTTTATTAACTTATTTAACCTTAGCCAGTTTAGACCGCGAAAATTTTTATATTGATTTTGATACTGAATGTCAATGTGGAACTGCACCTCGAATATTGTATCAAAAAATATGCTTAAGATTTTCTAATATACTTTTAAACAATTTTGTAAAAAGTTTAAATAGTGAAAACAGTAAATATAATGAAAGAAAACTTTCGAATTTTATGTAATTTAAAATTCATTTATGTTGTGATGTTGAAATACTTTTAATTTTTATTATTTTTTCTGTGATATGTCAGTTCCTTTATGTTTATATTTTTAATTAGAATTTTTGTTATTAATTTTTATAATTTTTTCTGTGATACGTCTATTCCTTTATGTTTATATTTTTAATTAGAATTTTTGTTATTAATTTTTATAGTTTTTTCTGTGATACGTCTATTCCTTCATGTTTATATTTTTAATTAGAATTTTTGTTATTAATTTTTATAATTTTTTCTGTGATACGTCTATTCCTTTATGTTTATATTTTTAAGTAAAATTATTTATTTATTTTTTGTTATTTTATTTTAATACATGTATTTTAAATTCTATTATTACTTGCAACGAATTATTATTAAACAAATATTTTTCTTTTTTCATGTTTATCATGCGGAGCGGGGTTGCCACTGTGGGACAAAAGGATCAAATTTAGGACCAAGAGACTGTTTTTAAAAATTTTTGCTGAGTTTTTATTACTTGTTTTTGTTTTAAAATAAAATAAATGTATATGTATAATTTCTTTTTGAAAAAATTGTGTAATATTTTAATTATTAAAACTTGGTCATTTTTTATTTCTTTTTTACTTATTTTTGTTTTTACATATGTACGTATATGTATGATATTTTTTTTAAAACTACATATGTACATGAATATTTTAATTATAAATAAATTAAGTGATTTTTATTGTTAATTAGATATATAGATACTATAATATATAGATACTATACAAAAAAAGAATTGCATTTTTGTCGACTTTATTTTAAATTCTATACATATGAATGTGAAATGTTTTGTCAATTACCACATTATTATTTAATGGTTCTTTAATTCTTTGTAATTTTGCATAACGTTGACTAAAATGTGTTAAAAGTATATATTTTGCATCTATTTTATTGCCCTGTCTTAATGACTGAGAAACAGTACTATGTAACTTAAATTTTGCTTCATCTATAAGTTCATCTTCAATTGTTGCCTCATGTAATAAGAATTGTTGATTTTTTTCCAATATTCAAGATTATTACAAGGCATTTTATCACCACTATACGCAATTTTTATCGGATTATTCTTATTTATTGATTTGTTATCATCTCAATTGATACTCTGCATGAATGTGGGCAATGCTGAACTGGACAAGCACTTAGAGAATTAATTCCAATTTTATGCAGTCCGGGTATATTTATTGGTTTAGGGACCTAAACAAATGAAAATAATTTGTGTATATTAATAAAATAAAATATAAAAATTGGAATTAAACTAAGGATATACCAAATTATCATTTGGAACGAAAGATTAGCCTTTAAATTGATTCCATTCCATTATGAAAATGTAACCAAGGTATTATTTTTTTGGGTGCAAGTAATAAAAATGGTTGTACATTTTGTATTTTTTGACGAGCCGATAAAATACCTATTAACCCTACAAATATTTAATTAGAAAAATGATAAATAGTGATAAATGTAATTTTAAATTTTATATTACCTATGTGATAATCAGCATGTAAGTGTGATATATGTATATACCATTTTTAGATTTTTTTAATACTTCATTTGCCGTTTCTGTACCATAAAAACGAATTATCTGACACAGTACGTTCACCAAAATCCAGCAATATACAAGAATCTTCTCTTATATGTAATATTGAAGATTGAACTAACATTTCTCGTTCTATTTGGTATACAACAACCAGTCCCAGAAAAATTATTTCTGGATAATCATTCTCACTTAGCACTTTTATACTTTTTCCGTAATAAACTGACAAATATTTCTTTTAAATTTTCTAATCTAAATATAAATTCTAATCTAATATAAATATAGATTGTAAAAAACAATAAAAAATATATAAAATTAATAATTATTATTATTATTTATTAGTTTAATAGTCAAAAAAAATTTATGAATGCTTGTATATCGATAGTTTTGACGTTTTGTTTTGACATAGCACTTCTATATTCTATTTGCTTTATATTTATTAGTGTCCACACTCCACACGCAGTTCAAGGCTTTATATATCGATGGTTTTGCAATGCATGCTCTTACTACTATATATAATTCAGCAGTAAAGAAATTATCGAAATAAAGAGAATCATAGCAGTCAAACAGCCGTATAAAAATTATATAAATATAATAATATATCAACAGACTATATTTATCTAATGTCAAATTGAATCTATAATGGCGTATGAATAATCAAATTAACACACACCCACATCTTGAATATAATGATTGTAATGAATAATAATTTTATATTGTATTTGCTCGTGCACCAATTACCATCAGGGTCGCACCTACCATTGGAGTATTTGCTCAGGGCGCTGCAATCTTGGGGCGCCAAAAATAATCTACATTTTTTTTTATAAAACTTTTTATATAAATATTCAAAAAAAAAATATTTGACTTATGGAAATAATACAAAAATACATTTCTTATTTCTATATGTTACTATCTATGTGTTCTAGACCATTAATGATATATGAATTTATATCAAATTTTTTTTTATATGTAATTTTTATGTGTATGTACAATATGGGAATGGAGAGCCAAATCCAAAATGATATTAAAAAAAATTAAAAGTATGTAAAATATAAAATCATTCTTATATAAGTATGATATACATATTAAAATTATATGTGCTACATTTGAATATACGTATTCTGTATACATAATATCACAGACAATATATTGTAATTTCTTATATTCCTATATCTCATCCCCATGTACTCATATATCTATATATAAATATTCAAACATCTATTATCATTTATGTATATTGTCTGTCTTTTCTATCTATATTCAAAAGCAACATAATTCGATAATTCGATTGATTATTATTTCTATTTATTAGACTGCAAAGCAAACAGTCTAAATCTAAATTCATAAATACATTGCAATGGAGCACTAAAATTATCTGCTCCAACGCATGAAAAAATTTTAATATCTTCATATTAAAACAGAAAGCATCGCATACAAATATTATTTAGTTTTTTCTATGAGGTATGCGTTAGAATTGAGCACTTAGAAAATTTGCTCCAACGCATCAATTTTTATAATTATTTATATTTATAATTTAGTGCTTTCAATGTTGTGTATGTGTACCTGGTTGTACATCAAATTATAATTCATCAATTAAGAAGAACAGTGCAATATCTGTTTTCAAATTTCCAAAAAATGAAGAGTTTAAACAAAAATGGATAAAGATGATTCCTCGAAAAGATTGGTCTCCATCTTCATACTCTGCCGTGTGCTCTCTTCATCATCTCATTTTCGCGATTCAGATTTCCGTTGTGGAAATATAGTCCGTCCTCGATTAAATGATGATGCAGTACCATCAATATTTCCGAATTTACCATCTTATCTTTCACTGCCTCAATTTACACCAAGGCAGGACCCCTCCCTTAGAAAAGAAAAAAATTCGTCTCGAGTGGAAAAAATGTCCAATGATTTTCTTTCAGAGGATTATATTTGCAATTTTCAATCTTTTGCTGATAATTTTGCAACCAAATTACAAATAGATGGTTGGTACATTTCAAAAAGTCAAAGCCAAATAGTTTTCTTTCGTATTAAATCTAACGATTTAATCGGTTGCGAATTCATAGTTCGAATTGTAATAAGTGAAACTATGAAGTTGAAAATCTTTGTTGAAAATCTGCCAGTTTCTGCAAATGATTTGGCTTGGGTTCTTCCATCTAATTTACAAATAACATTATGGTCTCGCAGATGGAAAATTTGTTGTCACGATATAAATTCGTGGAAAAATCATCTCCAGATAGAGACACTTTCCTACGTTTCGCTTCTGCTTTTATTAAAAGAGCAAAAGAATGTGTTGATGGAGATGATGATGATCATAGCGATGATAATGAATTTGAAAATGCTGGTAAATTGGACATTCTTTCTAATCAAATTGATTTAATCTTGTCGAAGCAACCGAGATGCGATATTTGCACCATTATAATGGCTTTTATTATATACAGTCACTCTGCATCATAGTACCAATTGGTAAAAAAATTTATGATTCTTCCTTGTACAAGATATCTTAAATATATATCATCTTCACTTCACGTGAGCCCTAATTATAAATCTGATAACGATACCAATTACTTCGAACATATATCTACAAAGTTATCAGATCGTGAAAGAATCGTTGCTCTTCTAATTGATGAAATATATGTGGATAAAAAAATTGATTACAAATCACAAAATCTAGTAGGTATGGCTCATAACAATCCACTCGAGGCAGCACGAACTATTTTGGCATTTATGATCAAATCGGTATATGGCCCTTATAAAGAAATTATTAAGCTTATTCCCATCTCAAAATTATCAGGAGATAATCTTTATGATTTAACAAAACAAGTGATTGATTTTGTTCAAAATTTGGGATTTCGAATTTTAGTTATTATTACAGATAATAACCGGACTAATCAAAATCTCTTTAATAAGTTTTGTCCCAATAACGAAAATGTTTTTACCAACCCTAAATTTCAAACTGAACCAATTTATTTACAATATGATACCGTTCATATTTTCAAAAACTTTCGTAATAATTGGCTAAATGTACCCAACAGTGATCTGACACTAGTATATCCCGATTTTAATACCTTTGAAGTTAATAAAGCTTCTTTCATTCATCTACGTGATATTTATAAGTTAGAATCTAATCTATTAGTAAAAAAGGCATTCAAATTAAATTCTAAAACATTATTTCCAAACAATTTAGAGCGACAAAATGTTTTGTTGGTTGATAATGTTTTTCACCATACGACCATAGCTGCATTAAAATCTGCATTTGGCATTTGGCGATAAATATAAAGAAACCGCAGAATTTTGTCAAATTATTCGACACTGGTGGGATATTGTTAATACAAAAAGTATTACTGTCGGCATTCGAAACGAAATGAGTGGAAAAATCCCTTTCGTAATATTGCTGACAATAGATTTGAGTTTTTAGAAAAATTTCTTTCTTGGTTAGAGGTCTGGAAAAACACTGAAGAAAGTGGTAATTTCGCGGTGCTTAGCAAAGATACTTTTGATGCTACAATTCTTACTACTAAGGCAATTATTGATATTATCAAATATTCCCTAATGAAAGTGTCAGACGTAAATTATGTCTTAGTAGGTAAACTTCAAACTGATGATCTCGAAGCCCGATTTAGATTATATCGCTCCCTAGCCGGATGCAGTTATAGAGTTTCCTATACGGAGGTCATTGAATGCGAAAAAAAAATTAGAATTCATAATGTATTTGCACACAGCTCAAGAGATTATGAAGCATTATGTGCAAATACTTCAATAAATGAAGATCTAAATATTTCAGATTTTGAAATCATATTAGAATCTAGTTATCTGCAGGATGCGATAATTGATGAATCTTCTAATGAATATGTTTCCGGATACGCAACAAATTCAGTTTCAAAAGAAATTAGTTGTAATTCTTGTAAAAATCTGATCTACGAAAGTAAGGGCAGTTTATCAAAGTCCACTTATTTCAATTTTCTCCAACGGGGGGGATTAGTCAAATCCACTGACAATGTAAAATATTTATTATTCCATATGATAGCTATTTTACAATATATATTAAATTCTAAAGAACTGAAAACAAAATTTCTTAGTAATAGTCATCATCAAAGTTTATTAACTTATTTAACCTTAGCCAGTTTAGACCGCGAAAATTTTTATATTGATTTTGATACTGAATGTCAATGTGGAACTGCACCTCGAATATTGTATCAAAAAATATGCTTAAGATTTTCTAATATACTTTTACACAATTTTGTAAAAAGTTTAAATAGTGAAAACAGTAAATATAATGAAAGAAAACTTTCGAATTTTATGTAATTTAAAATTCATTTATGTTGTGATGTTGAAATACTTTTAATTTTTATTATTTTTTCTGTGATATGTCAGTTCCTTTATGTTTATATTTTTAATTAGAATTTTTGTTATTAATTTTTATAATTTTTTCTGTGATACGTCTATTCCTTTATGTTTATATTTTTAATTAGAATTTTTGTTATTAATTTTTATAGTTTTTTCTGTGATACGTCTATTCCTTCATGTTTATATTTTTAATTAGAATTTTTGTTATTAATTTTTATAATTTTTTCTGTGATACGTCTATTCCTTTATGTTTATATTTTTAAGTAAAATTATTTATTTATTTTTTGTTATTTTATTTTAATACATGTATTTTAAATTCTATTATTACTTGCAACGAATTATTATTAAACAAATATTTTTCTTTTTTCATGTTTATCATGCGGAGCGGGGTTGCCACTGTGGGACAAAAGGATCAAATTTAGGACCAAGAGACTGTTTTTAAAAATTTTTGCTGAGTTTTTATTACTTGTTTTTGTTTTAAAATAAAATAAATGTATATGTATAATTTCTTTTTGAAAAAATTGTGTAATATTTTAATTATTAAAACTTGGTCATTTTTTATTTCTTTTTTACTTATTTTTGTTTTTACATATGTACGTATATGTATGATATTTTTTTTAAAACTACATATGTACATGAATATTTTAATTATAAATAAATTAAGTGATTTTTATTGTTAATTAGATATATAGATACTATAATATATAGATACTATACAAAAAAAGAATTGCATTTTTGTCGACTTTATTTTAAATTCTATACATATGAATGTGAAATGTTTTGTCAATTACCACATTATTATTTAATGGTTCTTTAATTCTTTGTAATTTTGCATAACGTTGACTAAAATGTGTTAAAAGTATATATTTTGCATCTATTTTATTGCCCTGTCTTAATGACTGAGAAACAGTACTATGTAACTTAAATTTTGCTTCATCTATAAGTTCATCTTCAATTGTTGCCTCATGTAATAAGAATTGTTGATTTTTTTCCAATATTCAAGATTATTACAAGGCATTTTATCACCACTATACGCAATTTTTATCGGATTATTCTTATTTATTGATTTGTTATCATCTCAATTGATACTCTGCATGAATGTGGGCAATGCTGAACTGGACAAGCACTTAGAGAATTAATTCCAATTTTATGCAGTCCGGGTATATTTATTGGTTTAGGGACCTAAACAAATGAAAATAATTTGTGTATATTAATAAAATAAAATATAAAAATTGGAATTAAACTAAGGATATACCAAATTATCATTTGGAACGAAAGATTAGCCTTTAAATTGATTCCATTCCATTATGAAAATGTAACCAAGGTATTATTTTTTTGGGTGCAAGTAATAAAAATGGTTGTACATTTTGTATTTTTTGACGAGCCGATAAAATACCTATTAACCCTACAAATATTTAATTAGAAAAATGATAAATAGTGATAAATGTAATTTTAAATTTTATATTACCTATGTGATAATCAGCATGTAAGTGTGATATATGTATATACCATTTTTAGATTTTTTTAATACTTCATTTGCCGTTTCTGTACCATAAAAACGAATTATCTGACACAGTACGTTCACCAAAATCCAGCAATATACAAGAATCTTCTCTTATATGTAATATTGAAGATTGAACTAACATTTCTCGTTCTATTTGGTATACAACAACCAGTCCCAGAAAAATTATTTCTGGATAATCATTCTCACTTAGCACTTTTATACTTTTTCCGTAATAAACTGACAAATATTTCTTTTAAATTTTCTAATCTAAATATAAATTCTAATCTAATATAAATATAGATTGTAAAAAACAATAAAAAATATATAAAATTAATAATTATTATTATTATTTATTAGTTTAATAGTCAAAAAAAATTTATGAATGCTTGTATATCGATAGTTTTGACGTTTTGTTTTGACATAGCACTTCTATATTCTATTTGCTTTATATGTTTAGTGTCCACACTCCACACGCAGTTCAAGGCTTTATATATCGATGGTTTTGCAATGCATGCTCTTACTACTATATATAATTCAGCAGTAAAGAAATTATCGAAATAAAGAGAATCATAGCAGTCAAACAGCCGTATAAAAATTATATAAATATAATAATATATCAACAGACTATATTTTTCTAATGTCAAATTGAATCTATAATGGCGTATGAATAATCAAATTAACACACACCCACATCTTGAATATAATGATTGTAATCAATAATAATTTTATATTGTATTTGCTCGTGCACCAATTACCATCAGGGTCGCACCTACCATTGGAGTATTTGCTCAGGGCGCTGCAATCTTGGGGCGCCAAAAATAATCTACATTTTTTTTTATAAAACTTTTTATATAAATATTCAAAAAAAAAATATTTGACTTATGGAAATAATACAAAAATACATTTCTTATTTCTATATGTTACTATCTATGTGTTCTAGACCATTAATGATATATGAATTTATATCAAATTTTTTTTTATATGTAATTTTTATGTGTATGTACAATATGGGAATGGAGAGCCAAATCCAAAATGATATTAAAAAAAATTAAAAGTATGTAAAATATAAAATCATTCTTATATAAGTATGATATACATATTAAAATTATATGTGCTACATTTGAATATACGTATTCTGTATACATAATATCACAGACAATATATTGTAATTTCTTATATTCCTATATCTCATCCCCATGTACTCATATATCTATATATAAATATTCAAACATCTATTATCATTTATGTATATTGTCTGTCTTTTCTATCTATATTCAAAAGCAACATAATTCGATAATTCGATTGATTATTATTTCTATTTATTAGACTGCAAAGCAAACAGTCTAAATCTAAATTCATAAATACATTGCAATGGAGCACTAAAATTATCTGCTCCAACGCATGAAAAAATTTTAATATCTACATATTAAAACAGAAAGCATCGCATACAAATATTATTTAGTTTTTTCTATGAGGTATGCGTTAGAATTGAGCACTTAGAAAATTTGCTCCAACGCATCAATTTTTATAATTATTTATATTTATAATTTAGTGCTTTCAATGTTGTGTATGTGTACCTGGTTGTACATCAAATTATAATTCATCAATTAAGAAGAACAGTGCAATATCTGTTTTCAAATTTCCAAAAAATGAAGAGTTTAAACAAAAATGGATAAAGATGATTCCTCGAAAAGATTGGTCTCCATCTTCATACTCTGCCGTGTGCTCTCTTCATCATCTCATTTTCGCGATTCAGATTTCCGTTGTGGAAATATAGTCCGTCCTCGATTAAATGATGATGCAGTACCATCAATATTTCCGAATTTACCATCTTATCTTTCACTGCCTCAATTTACACCAAGGCAGGACCCCTCCCTTAGAAAAGAAAAAAATTCGTCTCGAGTGGAAAAAATGTCCAATGATTTTCTTTCAGAGGATTATATTTGCAATTTTCAATCTTTTGCTGATAATTTTGCAACCAAATTACAAATAGATGGTTGGTACATTTCAAAAAGTCAAAGCCAAATAGTTTTCTTTCGTATTAAATCTAACGATTTAATCGGTTGCGAATTCATAGTTCGAATTGTAATAAGTGAAACTATGAAGTTGAAAATCTTTGTTGAAAATCTGCCAGTTTCTGCAAATGATTTGGCTTGGGTTCTTCCATCTAATTTACAAATAACATTATGGTCTCGCAGATGGAAAATTTGTTGTCACGATATAAATTCGTGGAAAAATCATCTCCAGATAGAGACACTTTCCTACGTTTCGCTTCTGCTTTTATTAAAAGAGCAAAAGAATGTGTTGATGGAGATGATGATGATCATAGCGATGATAATGAATTTGAAAATGCTGGTAAATTGGACATTCTTTCTAATCAAATTGATTTAATCTTGTCGAAGCAACCGAGATGCGATATTTGCACCATTATAATGGCTTTTATTATATACAGTCACTCTGCATCATAGTACCAATTGGTAAAAAAATTTATGATTCTTCCTTGTACAAGATATCTTAAATATATATCATCTTCACTTCACGTGAGCCCTAATTATAAATCTGATAACGATACCAATTACTTCGAACATATATCTACAAAGTTATCAGATCGTGAAAGAATCGTTGCTCTTCTAATTGATGAAATATATGTGGATAAAAAAATTGATTACAAATCACAAAATCTAGTAGGTATGGCTCATAACAATCCACTCGAGGCAGCACGAACTATTTTGGCATTTATGATCAAATCGGTATATGGCCCTTATAAAGAAATTATTAAGCTTATTCCCATCTCAAAATTATCAGGAGATAATCTTTATGATTTAACAAAACAAGTGATTGATTTTGTTCAAAATTTGGGATTTCGAATTTTAGTTATTATTACAGATAATAACCGGACTAATCAAAATCTCTTTAATAAGTTTTGTCCCAATAACGAAAATGTTTTTACCAACCCTAAATTTCAAACTGAACCAATTTATTTACAATATGATACCGTTCATATTTTCAAAAACTTTCGTAATAATTGGCTAAATGTACCCAACAGTGATCTGACACTAGTATATCCCGATTTTAATACCTTTGAAGTTAATAAAGCTTCTTTCATTCATCTACGTGATATTTATAAGTTAGAATCTAATCTATTAGTAAAAAAGGCATTCAAATTAAATTCTAAAACATTATTTCCAAACAATTTAGAGCGACAAAATGTTTTGTTGGTTGATAATGTTTTTCACCATACGACCATAGCTGCATTAAAATCTGCATTTGGCATTTGGCGATAAATATAAAGAAACCGCAGAATTTTGTCAAATTATTCGACACTGGTGGGATATTGTTAATACAAAAAGTATTACTGTCGGCATTCGAAACGAAATGAGTGGAAAAATCCCTTTCGTAATATTGCTGACAATAGATTTGAGTTTTTAGAAAAATTTCTTTCTTGGTTAGAGGTCTGGAAAAACACTGAAGAAAGTGGTAATTTCGCGGTGCTTAGCAAAGATACTTTTGATGCTACAATTCTTACTACTAAGGCAATTATTGATATTATCAAATATTCCCTAATGAAAGTGTCAGACGTAAATTATGTCTTAGTAGGTAAACTTCAAACTGATGATCTCGAAGCCCGATTTAGATTATATCGCTCCCTAGCCGGATGCAGTTATAGAGTTTCCTATACGGAGGTCATTGAATGCGAAAAAAAAATTAGAATTCATAATGTATTTGCACACAGCTCAAGAGATTATGAAGCATTATGTGCAAATACTTCAATAAATGAAGATCTAAATATTTCAGATTTTGAAATCATATTAGAATCTAGTTATCTGCAGGATGCGATAATTGATGAATCTTCTAATGAATATGTTTCCGGATACGCAACAAATTCAGTTTCAAAAGAAATTAGTTGTAATTCTTGTAAAAATCTGATCTACGAAAGTAAGGGCAGTTTATCAAAGTCCACTTATTTCAATTTTCTCCAACGGGGGGGATTAGTCAAATCCACTGACAATGTAAAATATTTATTATTCCATATGATAGCTATTTTACAATATATATTAAATTCTAAAGAACTGAAAACAAAATTTCTTAGTAATAGTCATCATCAAAGTTTATTAACTTATTTAACCTTAGCCAGTTTAGACCGCGAAAATTTTTATATTGATTTTGATACTGAATGTCAATGTGGAACTGCACCTCGAATATTGTATCAAAAAATATGCTTAAGATTTTCTAATATACTTTTAAACAATTTTGTAAAAAGTTTAAATAGTGAAAACAGTAAATATAATGAAAGAAAACTTTCGAATTTTATGTAATTTAAAATTCATTTATGTTGTGATGTTGAAATACTTTTAATTTTTATTATTTTTTCTGTGATATGTCAGTTCCTTTATGTTTATATTTTTAATTAGAATTTTTGTTATTAATTTTTATAATTTTTTCTGTGATACGTCTATTCCTTTATGTTTATATTTTTAATTAGAATTTTTGTTATTAATTTTTATAGTTTTTTCTGTGATACGTCTATTCCTTCATGTTTATATTTTTAATTAGAATTTTTGTTATTAATTTTTATAATTTTTTCTGTGATACGTCTATTCCTTTATGTTTATATTTTTAAGTAAAATTATTTATTTATTTTTTGTTATTTTATTTTAATACATGTATTTTAAATTCTATTATTACTTGCAACGAATTATTATTAAACAAATATTTTTCTTTTTTCATGTTTATCATGCGGAGCGGGGTTGCCACTGTGGGACAAAAGGATCAAATTTAGGACCAAGAGACTGTTTTTAAAAATTTTTGCTGAGTTTTTATTACTTGTTTTTGTTTTAAAATAAAATAAATGTATATGTATAATTTCTTTTTGAAAAAATTGTGTAATATTTTAATTATTAAAACTTGGTCATTTTTTATTTCTTTTTTACTTATTTTTGTTTTTACATATGTACGTATATGTATGATATTTTTTTTAAAACTACATATGTACATGAATATTTTAATTATAAATAAATTAAGTGATTTTTATTGTTAATTAGATATATAGATACTATAATATATAGATACTATACAAAAAAAGAATTGCATTTTTGTCGACTTTATTTTAAATTCTATACATATGAATGTGAAATGTTTTGTCAATTACCACATTATTATTTAATGGTTCTTTAATTCTTTGTAATTTTGCATAACGTTGACTAAAATGTGTTAAAAGTATATATTTTGCATCTATTTTATTGCCCTGTCTTAATGACTGAGAAACAGTACTATGTAACTTAAATTTTGCTTCATCTATAAGTTCATCTTCAATTGTTGCCTCATGTAATAAGAATTGTTGATTTTTTTCCAATATTCAAGATTATTACAAGGCATTTTATCACCACTATACGCAATTTTTATCGGATTATTCTTATTTATTGATTTGTTATCATCTCAATTGATACTCTGCATGAATGTGGGCAATGCTGAACTGGACAAGCACTTAGAGAATTAATTCCAATTTTATGCAGTCCGGGTATATTTATTGGTTTAGGGACCTAAACAAATGAAAATAATTTGTGTATATTAATAAAATAAAATATAAAAATTGGAATTAAACTAAGGATATACCAAATTATCATTTGGAACGAAAGATTAGCCTTTAAATTGATTCCATTCCATTATGAAAATGTAACCAAGGTATTATTTTTTTGGGTGCAAGTAATAAAAATGGTTGTACATTTTGTATTTTTTGACGAGCCGATAAAATACCTATTAACCCTACAAATATTTAATTAGAAAAATGATAAATAGTGATAAATGTAATTTTAAATTTTATATTACCTATGTGATAATCAGCATGTAAGTGTGATATATGTATATACCATTTTTAGATTTTTTTAATACTTCATTTGCCGTTTCTGTACCATAAAAACGAATTATCTGACACAGTACGTTCACCAAAATCCAGCAATATACAAGAATCTTCTCTTATATGTAATATTGAAGATTGAACTAACATTTCTCGTTCTATTTGGTATACAACAACCAGTCCCAGAAAAATTATTTCTGGATAATCATTCTCACTTAGCACTTTTATACTTTTTCCGTAATAAACTGACAAATATTTCTTTTAAATTTTCTAATCTAAATATAAATTCTAATCTAATATAAATATAGATTGTAAAAAACAATAAAAAATATATAAAATTAATAATTATTATTATTATTTATTAGTTTAATAGTCAAAAAAAATTTATGAATGCTTGTATATCGATAGTTTTGACGTTTTGTTTTGACATAGCACTTCTATATTCTATTTGCTTTATATTTATTAGTGTCCACACTCCACACGCAGTTCAAGGCTTTATATATCGATGGTTTTGCAATGCATGCTCTTACTACTATATATAATTCAGCAGTAAAGAAATTATCGAAATAAAGAGAATCATAGCAGTCAAACAGCCGTATAAAAATTATATAAATATAATAATATATCAACAGACTATATTTATCTAATGTCAAATTGAATCTATAATGGCGTATGAATAATCAAATTAACACACACCCACATCTTGAATATAATGATTGTAATGAATAATAATTTTATATTGTATTTGCTCGTGCACCAATTACCATCAGGGTCGCACCTACCATTGGAGTATTTGCTCAGGGCGCTGCAATCTTGGGGCGCCAAAAATAATCTACATTTTTTTTTATAAAACTTTTTATATAAATATTCAAAAAAAAAATATTTGACTTATGGAAATAATACAAAAATACATTTCTTATTTCTATATGTTACTATCTATGTGTTCTAGACCATTAATGATATATGAATTTATATCAAATTTTTTTTTATATGTAATTTTTATGTGTATGTACAATATGGGAATGGAGAGCCAAATCCAAAATGATATTAAAAAAAATTAAAAGTATGTAAAATATAAAATCATTCTTATATAAGTATGATATACATATTAAAATTATATGTGCTACATTTGAATATACGTATTCTGTATACATAATATCACAGACAATATATTGTAATTTCTTATATTCCTATATCTCATCCCCATGTACTCATATATCTATATATAAATATTCAAACATCTATTATCATTTATGTATATTGTCTGTCTTTTCTATCTATATTCAAAAGCAACATAATTCGATAATTCGATTGATTATTATTTCTATTTATTAGACTGCAAAGCAAACAGTCTAAATCTAAATTCATAAATACATTGCAATGGAGCACTAAATAAAATTATCTGCTCCAACGCATGAAAAAATTTTAATATCTACATATTAAAACAGAAAGCATCGCATACAAATATTATTTAGTTTTTTCTATGAGGTATGCGTTAGAATTGAGCACTTAGAAAATTTGCTCCAACGCATCAATTTTTATAATTATTTATATTTATAATTTAGTGCTTTCAATGTTGTGTACCTGGTTGTACATCAAATTATAATTCATCAATTAAGAAGAACAGTGCAATATCTGTTTTCAAATTTCCAAAAAATGAAGAGTTTAAACAAAAATGGATAAAGATGATTCCTCGAAAAGATTGGTCTCCATCTTCATACTCTGCCGTGTGCTCTCTTCATCATCTCATTTTCGCGATTCAGATTTCCGTTGTGGAAATATAGTCCGTCCTCGATTAAATGATGATGCAGTACCATCAATATTTCCGAATTTACCATCTTATCTTTCACTGCCTCAATTTACACCAAGGCAGGACCCCTCCCTTAGAAAAGAAAAAAATTCGTCTCGAGTGGAAAAAATGTCCAATGATTTTCTTTCAGAGGATTATATTTGCAATTTTCAATCTTTTGCTGATAATTTTGCAACCAAATTACAAATAGATGGTTGGTACATTTCAAAAAGTCAAAGCCAAATAGTTTTCTTTCGTATTAAATCTAACGATTTAATCGGTTGCGAATTCATAGTTCGAATTGTAATAAGTGAAACTATGAAGTTGAAAATCTTTGTTGAAAATCTGCCAGTTTCTGCAAATGATTTGGCTTGGGTTCTTCCATCTAATTTACAAATAACATTATGGTCTCGCAGATGGAAAATTTGTTGTCACGATATAAATTCGTGGAAAAATCATCTCCAGATAGAGACACTTTCCTACGTTTCGCTTCTGCTTTTATTAAAAGAGCAAAAGAATGTGTTGATGGAGATGATGATGATCATAGCGATGATAATGAATTTGAAAATGCTGGTAAATTGGACATTCTTTCTAATCAAATTGATTTAATCTTGTCGAAGCAACCGAGATGCGATATTTGCACCATTATAATGGCTTTTATTATATACAGTCACTCTGCATCATAGTACCAATTGGTAAAAAAATTTATGATTCTTCCTTGTACAAGATATCTTAAATATATATCATCTTCACTTCACGTGAGCCCTAATTATAAATCTGATAACGATACCAATTACTTCAAACATATATCTACAAAGTTATCAGATCGTGAAAGAATCGTTGCTCTTCTAATTGATGAAATATATGTGGATAAAAAAATTGATTACAAATCACAAAATCTAGTAGGTATGGCTCATAACAATCCACTCGAGGCAGCACGAACTATTTTGGCATTTATGATCAAATCGGTATATGGCCCTTATAAAGAAATTATTAAGCTTATTCCCATCTCAAAATTATCAGGAGATAATCTTTATGATTTAACAAAACAAGTGATTGATTTTGTTCAAAATTTGGGATTTCGAATTTTAGTTATTATTACAGATAATAACCGGACTAATCAAAATCTCTTTAATAAGTTTTGTCCCAATAACGAAAATGTTTTTACCAACCCTAAATTTCAAACTCAACCAATTTATTTACAATATGATACCGTTCATATTTTCAAAAACTTTCGTAATAATTGGCTAAATGTACCCAACAGTGATCTGACACTAGTATATCCCGATTTTAATACCTTTGAAGTTAATAAAGCTTCTTTCATTCATCTACGTGATATTTATAAGTTAGAATCTAATCTATTAGTAAAAAAGGCATTCAAATTAAATTCTAAAACATTATTTCCAAACAATTTAGAGCGACAAAATGTTTTGTTGGTTGATAATGTTTTTCACCATACGACCATAGCTGCATTAAAATCTGCATTTGGCATTTGGCGATAAATATAAAGAAACCGCAGAATTTTGTCAAATTATTCGACACTGGTGGGATATTGTTAATACAAAAAGTATTACTGTCGGCATTCGAAACGAAATGAGTGGAAAAATCCCTTTCGTAATATTGCTGACAATAGATTTGAGTTTTTAGAAAAATTTCTTTCTTGGTTAGAGGTCTGGAAAAACACTGAAGAAAGTGGTAATTTCGCGGTGCTTAGCAAAGATACTTTTGATGCTACAATTCTTACTACTAAGACAATTATTGATATTATCAAATATTCCCTAATGAAAGTGTCAGACGTAAATTATGTCTTAGTAGGTAAACTTCAAACTGATGATCTCGAAGCCCGATTTAGATTATATCGCTCCCTAGCCTGATGCAGTTATAGAGTTTCCTATACGGAGGTCATTGAATGCGAAAAAAAAATTAGAATTCATAATGTATTTGCACACAGCTCAAGAGATTATGAAGCATTATGTGCAAATACTTCAATAAATGAAGATCTAAATATTTCAGATTTTGAAATCATATTAGAATCTAGTTATCTGCAGGATGCGATAATTGATGAATCTTCTAATGAATATGTTTCCGGATACGCAACAAATTCAGTTTCAAAAGAAATTAGTTGTAATTCTTGTAAAAATCTGATCTACGAAAGTAAGGGCAGTTTATCAAAGTCCACTTATTTCAATTTTCTCCAACGGGGGGGATTAGTCAAATCCACTGACAATGTAAAATATTTATTATTCCATATGATAGCTATTTTACAATATATATTAAATTCTAAAGAACTGAAAACAAAATTTCTTAGTAATAGTCATCATCAAAGTTTATTAACTTATTTAACCTTAGCCAGTTTAGACCGCGAAAATTTTTATATTGATTTTGATACTGAATGTCAATGTGGAACTGCACCTCGAATATTGTATCAGAAAATATGCTTAAGATTTTCTAATATACTTTTAAACAATTTTGTAAAAAGTTTAAATAGTGAAAACAGTAAATATAATGAAAGAAAACTTTCGAATTTTATGTAATTTAAAATTCATTTATGTTGTGATGTTGAAATACTTTTAATTTTTATTATTTTTTCTGTGATATGTCAGTTCCTTTATGTTTATATTTTTAATTAGAATTTTTGTTATTAATTTTTATAATTTTTTCTGTGATACGTCTATTCCTTTATGTTTATATTTTTAATTAGAATTTTTGTTATTAATTTTTTTAGTTTTTTCTGTGATACGTCTATTCCTTCATGTTTATATTTTTAATTAGAATTTTTGTTATTAATTTTTATAATTTTTTCTGTGATACGTCTATTCCTTTATGTTTATATTTTTAAGTAAAATTATTTATTTATTTTTTGTTATTTTATTTTAATACATGTATTTTAAATTCTATTATTACTTGCAACGAATTATTATTAAACAAATATTTTTCTTTTTTCATGTTTATCATGCGGAGCGGGGTTGCCACTGTGGGACAAAAGGATCAAATTTAGGACCAAGAGACTGTTTTTAAAAATTTTTGCTGAGTTTTTATTACTTGTTTTTGTTTTAAAATAAAATAAATGTATATGTATAATTTCTTTTTGAAAAAATTGTGTAATATTTTAATTATTAAAACTTGGTCATTTTTTATTTCTTTTTTACTTATTTTTGTTTTTACATGTACGTATATGTATGATATTTTTTTTAAAACTACATATGTACATGAATATTTTAATTATAAATAAATTAAGTGATTTTTATTGTTAATTAGATATATAGATACTATAATATATAGATACTATACAAAAAAAGAATTGCATTTTTGTCGACTTTATTTTAAATTCTATACATATGAATGTGAAATGTTTTGTCAATTACCACATTATTATTTAATGGTTCTTTAATTCTTTGTAATTTTGCATAACGTTGACTAAAATGTGTTAAAAGTATATATTTTGCATCTATTTTATTGCCCTGTCTTAATGACTGAGAAACAGTACTATGTAACTTAAATTTTGCTTCATCTATAAGTTCATCTTCAATTGTTGCCTCATGTAATAAGAATTGTTGATTTTTTTCCAATATTCAAGATTATTACAAGGCATTTTATCACCACTATACGCAATTTTTATCGGATTATTCTTATTTATTGATTTGTTATCATCTCAATTGATACTCTGCATGAATGTGGGCAATGCTGAACTGGACAAGCACTTAGAGAATTAATTCCAATTTTATGCAGTCCGGGTATATTTATTGGTTTAGGGACCTAAACAAATGAAAATAATTTGTGTATATTAATAAAATAAAATATAAAAATTGGAATTAAACTAAGGATATACCAAATTATCATTTGGAACGAAAGATTAGCCTTTAAATTGATTCCATTCCATTATGAAAATGTAACCAAGGTATTATTTTTTTGGGTGCAAGTAATAAAAATGGTTGTACATTTTGTATTTTTTGACGAGCCGATAAAATACCTATTAACCCTACAAATATTTAATTAGAAAAATGATAAATAGTGATAAATGTAATTTTAAATTTTATATTACCTATGTGATAATCAGCATGTAAGTGTGATATATGTATATACCATTTTTAGATTTTTTTAATACTTCATTTGCCGTTTCTGTACCATAAAAACGAATTATCTGACACAGTACGTTCACCAAAATCCAGCAATATACAAGAATCTTCTCTTATATGTAATATTGAAGATTGAACTAACATTTCTCGTTCTATTTGGTATACAACAACCAGTCCCAGAAAAATTATTTCTGGATAATCATTCTCACTTAGCACTTTTATACTTTTTCCGTAATAAACTGACAAATATTTCTTTTAAATTTTCTAATCTAAATATAAATTCTAATCTAATATAAATATAGATTGTAAAAAACAATAAAAAATATATAAAATTAATAATTATTATTATTATTTATTAGTTTAATAGTCAAAAAAAATTTATGAATGCTTGTATATCGATAGTTTTGACGTTTTGTTTTGACATAGCACTTCTATATTCTATTTGCTTTATATTTATTAGTGTCCACACTCCACACGCAGTTCAAGGCTTTATATATCGATGGTTTTGCAATGCATGCTCTTACTCAAATATATAATTCAGCAGTAAAGAAATTATCGAAATAAAGAGAATCATAGCAGTCAAATAGCCGTATAAAAATTATATAAATATAATAATATATCAACAGACTATATTTATCTAATGTAAAATTGAATCTATAATGGCGTATGAATAATCAAATTAACACACACCCACATCTTGAATATAATGATTGTAATGAATAATAATTTTATATTGTATTTGCTCGTGCACCAATTACCATCAGGGTCGCACCTACCATTGGAGTATTTGCTCAGGGCGCTGCAATCTTGGGGCGCCAAAAATAATCTACATTTTTTTTTATAAAACTTTTTATATAAATATTCAAAAAAAAAATATTTGACTTATGGAAATAATACAAAAATACATTTCTTATTTCTATATGTTACTATCTATGTGTTCTAGACCATTAATGATATATGAATTTATATCAAATTTTTTTTTATATGTAATTTTTATGTGTATGTACAATATGGGAATGGAGAGCCAAATCCAAAATGATATTAAAAAAAATTAAAAGTATGTAAAATATAAAATCATTCTTATATAAGTATGATATACATATTAAAATTATATGTGCTACATTTGAATATACGTATTCTGTATACATAATATCACAGACAATATATTGTAATTTCTTATATTCCTATATCTCATCACTCATCCCCATGTACTCGTATATCTATATATAAATATTCAAACATCTATTATCATTTATGTATATTGTCTGTCTTTTCTATCTATATTCAAAAGCAACATAATTCGATAATTCGATTGATTATTATTTCTATTTATTAGACTGCAAAGCAAACAGTCTAAATCTAAATTCATAAATACATTGCAATGGAGCACTAAAATTATCTGCTCCAACGCATGAAAAAATTTTAATATCTACATATTAAAACAGAAAGCATCGCATACAAATATTATTTAGTTTTTTCTATGAGGTATGCGTTAGAATTGAGCACTTAGAAAATTTGCTCCAACGCATCAATTTTTATAATTATTTATATTTATAATTTAGTGCTTTCAATGTTGTGTATGTGTACCTGGTTGTACATCAAATTATAATTCATCAATTAAGAAGAACAGTGCAATATCTGTTTTCAAATTTCCAAAAAATGAAGAGTTTAAACAAAAATGGATAAAGATGATTCCTCGAAAAGATTGGTCTCCATCTTCATACTCTGCCGTGTGCTCTCTTCATCATCTCATTTTCGCGATTCAGATTTCCGTTGTGGAAATATAGTCCGTCCTCGATTAAATGATGATGCAGTACCATCAATATTTCCGAATTTACCATCTTATCTTTCACTGCCTCAATTTACACCAAGGCAGGACCCCTCCCTTAGAAAAGAAAAAAATTCGTCTCGAGTGGAAAAAATGTCCAATGATTTTCTTTCAGAGGATTATATTTGCAATTTTCAATCTTTTGCTGATAATTTTGCAACCAAATTACAAATAGATGGTTGGTACATTTCAAAAAGTCAAAGCCAAATAGTTTTCTTTCGTATTAAATCTAACGATTTAATCGGTTGCGAATTCATAGTTCGAATTGTAATAAGTGAAACTATGAAGTTGAAAATCTTTGTTGAAAATCTGCCAGTTTCTGCAAATGATTTGGCTTGGGTTCTTCCATCTAATTTACAAATAACATTATGGTCTCGCAGATGGAAAATTTGTTGTCACGATATAAATTCGTGGAAAAATCATCTCCAGATAGAGACACTTTCCTACGTTTCGCTTCTGCTTTTATTAAAAGAGCAAAAGAATGTGTTGATGGAGATGATGATGATCATAGCGATGATAATGAATTTGAAAATGCTGGTAAATTGGACATTCTTTCTAATCAAATTGATTTAATCTTGTCGAAGCAACCGAGATGCGATATTTGCACCATTATAATGGCTTTTATTATATACAGTCACTCTGCATCATAGTACCAATTGGTAAAAAAATTTATGATTCTTCCTTGTACAAGATATCTTAAATATATATCATCTTCACTTCACGTGAGCCCTAATTATAAATCTGATAACGATACCAATTACTTCGAACATATATCTACAAAGTTATCAGATCGTGAAAGAATCGTTGCTCTTCTAATTGATGAAATATATGTGGATAAAAAAATTGATTACAAATCACAAAATCTAGTAGGTATGGCTCATAACAATCCACTCGAGGCAGCACGAACTATTTTGGCATTTATGATCAAATCGGTATATGGCCCTTATAAAGAAATTATTAAGCTTATTCCCATCTCAAAATTATCAGGAGATAATCTTTATGATTTAACAAAACAAGTGATTGATTTTGTTCAAAATTTGGGATTTCGAATTTTAGTTATTATTACAGATAATAACCGGACTAATCAAAATCTCTTTAATAAGTTTTGTCCCAATAACGAAAATGTTTTTACCAACCCTAAATTTCAAACTCAACCAATTTATTTACAATATGATACCGTTCATATTTTCAAAAACTTTCGTAATAATTGGCTAAATGTACCCAACAGTGATCTGACACTAGTATATCCCGATTTTAATACCTTTGAAGTTAATAAAGCTTCTTTCATTCATCTACGTGATATTTATAAGTTAGAATCTAATCTATTAGTAAAAAAGGCATTCAAATTAAATTCTAAAACATTATTTCCAAACAATTTAGAGCGACAAAATGTTTTGTTGGTTGATAATGTTTTTCACCATACGACCATAGCTGCATTAAAATCTGCATTTGGCATTTGGCGATAAATATAAAGAAACCGCAGAATTTTGTCAAATTATTCGACACTGGTGGGATATTGTTAATACAAAAAGTATTACTGTCGGCATTCGAAACGAAATGAGTGGAAAAATCCCTTTCGTAATATTGCTGACAATAGATTTGAGTTTTTAGAAAAATTTCTTTCTTGGTTAGAGGTCTGGAAAAACACTGAAGAAAGTGGTAATTTCGCGGTGCTTAGCAAAGATACTTTTGATGCTACAATTCTTACTACTAAGGCAATTATTGATATTATCAAATATTCCCTAATGAAAGTGTCAGACGTAAATTATGTCTTAGTAGGTAAACTTCAAACTGATGATCTCGAAGCCCGATTTAGATTATATCGCTCCCTAGCCGGATGCAGTTATAGAGTTTCCTATACGGAGGTCATTGAATGCGAAAAAAAAATTAGAATTCATAATGTATTTGCACACAGCTCAAGAGATTATGAAGCATTATGTGCAAATACTTCAATAAATGAAGATCTAAATATTTCAGATTTTGAAATCATATTAGAATCTAGTTATCTGCAGGATGCGATAATTGATGAATCTTCTAATGAATATGTTTCCGGATACGCAACAAATTCAGTTTCAAAAGAAATTAGTTGTAATTCTTGTAAAAATCTGATCTACGAAAGTAAGGGCAGTTTATCAAAGTCCACTTATTTCAATTTTCTCCAACGGGGGGGATTAGTCAAATCCACTGACAATGTAAAATATTTATTATTCCATATGATAGCTATTTTACAATATATATTAAATTCTAAAGAACTGAAAACAAAATTTCTTAGTAATAGTCATCATCAAAGTTTATTAACTTATTTAACCTTAGCCAGTTTAGACCGCGAAAATTTTTATATTGATTTTGATACTGAATGTCAATGTGGAACTGCACCTCGAATATTGTATCAAAAAATATGCTTAAGATTTTCTAATATACTTTTAAACAATTTTGTAAAAAGTTTAAATAGTGAAAACAGTAAATATAATGAAAGAAAACTTTCGAATTTTATGTAATTTAAAATTCATTTATGTTGTGATGTTGAAATACTTTTAATTTTTATTATTTTTTCTGTGATATGTCAGTTCCTTTATGTTTATATTTTTAATTAGAATTTTTGTTATTAATTTTTATAATTTTTTCTGTGATACGTCTATTCCTTTATGTTTATATTTTTAATTAGAATTTTTGTTATTAATTTTTATAGTTTTTTCTGTGATACGTCTATTCCTTCATGTTTATATTTTTAATTAGAATTTTTGTTATTAATTTTTATAATTTTTTCTGTGATACGTCTATTCCTTTATGTTTATATTTTTAAGTAAAATTATTTATTTATTTTTTGTTATTTTATTTTAATACATGTATTTTAAATTCTATTATTACTTGCAACGAATTATTATTAAACAAATATTTTTCTTTTTTCATGTTTATCATGCGGAGCGGGGTTGCCACTGTGGGACAAAAGGATCAAATTTAGGACCAAGAGACTGTTTTTAAAAATTTTTGCTGAGTTTTTATTACTTGTTTTTGTTTTAAAATAAAATAAATGTATATGTATAATTTCTTTTTGAAAAAATTGTGTAATATTTTAATTATTAAAACTTGGTCATTTTTTATTTCTTTTTTACTTATTTTTGTTTTTACATATGTACGTATATGTATGATATTTTTTTTAAAACTACATATGTACATGAATATTTTAATTATAAATAAATTAAGTGATTTTTATTGTTAATTAGATATATAGATACTATACAAAAAAAGAATTGCATTTTTGTCGACTTTATTTTAAATTCTATACATATGAATGTGAAATGTTTTGTCAATTACCACATTATTATTTAATGGTTTTTTAATTCTTTGTAATTTTGCATAACGTTGACTAAAATGTGTTAAAAGTATATATTTTGCATCTATTTTATTGCCCTGTCTTAATGACTGAGAAACAGTACTATGTAACTTAAATTTTGCTTCATCTATAAGTTCATCTTCAATTGTTGCCTCATGTAATAAGAATTGTTGATTTTTTTCCAATATTCAAGATTATTACAAGGCATTTTATCACCACTATACGCAATTTTTATCGGATTATTCTTATTTATTGATTTGTTATCATCTCAATTGATACTCTGCATGAATGTGGGCAATGCTGAACTGGACAAGCACTTAGAGAATTAATTCCAATTTTATGCAGTCCGGGTATATTTATTGGTTTAGGGACCTAAACAAATGAAAATAATTTGTGTATATTAATAAAATAAAATATAAAAATTGGAATTAAACTAAGGATATACCAAATTATCATTTGGAACGAAAGATTAGCCTTTAAATTGATTCCATTCCATTATGAAAATGTAACCAAGGTATTATTTTTTTGGGTGCAAGTAATAAAAATGGTTGTACATTTTGTATTTTTTGACGAGCCGATAAAATACCTATTAACCCTACAAATATTTAATTAGAAAAATGATAAATAGTGATAAATGTAATTTTAAATTTTATATTACCTATGTCCTATGTGATAATCAGCATGTAAGTGTGATATATGTATATACCATTTTTAGATTTTTTTAATACTTCATTTGCCGTTTCTGTACCATAAAAACGAATTATCTGACACAGTACGTTCACCAAAATCCAGCAATATACAAGAATCTTCTCTTATATGTAATATTGAAGATTGAACTAACATTTCTCGTTCTATTTGGTATACAACAACCAGTCCCAGAAAAATTATTTCTGGATAATCATTCTCACTTAGCACTTTTATACTTTTTCCGTAATAAACTGACAAATATTTCTTTTAAATTTTCTAATCTAAATATAAATTCTAATCTAATATAAATATAGATTGTAAAAAACAATAAAAAATATATAAAATTTATAATTATTATTATTATTTATTAGTTTAATAGTCAAAAAAAATTTATGAATGCTTGTATATCGATAGTTTTGACGTTTTGTTTTGACATAGCACTTCTATATTCTATTTGCTTTATATTTATTAGTGTCCACACTCCACACGCAGTTCAAGGCTTTATATATCGATGGTTTTGCAATGCATGCTCTTACTACTATATATAATTCAGCAGTAAAGAAATTATCGAAATAAAGAGAATCATAGCAGTCAAATAGCCGTATAAAAATTATATAAATATAATAATATATCAACAGACTATATTTATCTAATGTCAAATTGAATCTATAATGGCGTATGAATAATCAAATTAACACACACCCACATCTTGAATATAATGATTGTAATGAATAATAATTTTATATTGTATTTGCTCGTGCACCAATTACCATCAGGGTCGCACCTACCATTGGAGTATTTGCTCAGGGCGCTGCAATCTTGGGGCGCCAAAAATAATCTACATTTTTTTTTATAAAACTTTTTATATAAATATTCAAAAAAAAAATATTTGACTTATGGAAATAATACAAAAATACATTTCTTATTTCTATATGTTACTATCTATGTGTTCTAGACCATTAATGATATATGAATTTATATCAAATTTTTTTTTATATGTAATTTTTATGTGTATGTACAATATGGGAATGGAGAGCCAAATCCAAAATGATATTAAAAAAAATTAAAAGTATGTAAAATATAAAATCATTCTTATATAAGTATGATATACATATTAAAATTATATGTGCTACATTTGAATATACGTATTCTGTATACATAATATCACAGACAATATATTGTAATTTCTTATATTCCTATATCTCATCACTCATCCCCATGTACTCGTATATCTATATATAAATATTCAAACATCTATTATCATTTATGTATATTGTCTGTCTTTTCTATCTATATTCAAAAGCAACATAATTCGATAATTCGATTGATTATTATTTCTATTTATTAGACTGCAAAGCAAACAGTCTAAATCTAAATTCATAAATACATTGCAATGGAGCACTAAAATTATCTGCTCCAACGCATGAAAAAATTTTAATATCTACATATTAAAACAGAAAGCATCGCATACAAATATTATTTAGTTTTTTCTATGAGGTATGCGTTAGAATTGAGCACTTAGAAAATTTGCTCCAACGCATCAATTTTTATAATTATTTATATTTATAATTTAGTGCTTTCAATGTTGTGTATGTGTACCTGGTTGTACATCAAATTATAATTCATCAATTAAGAAGAACAGTGCAATATCTGTTTTCAAATTTCCAAAAAATGAAGAGTTTAAACAAAAATGGATAAAGATGATTCCTCGAAAAGATTGGTCTCCATCTTCATACTCTGCCGTGTGCTCTCTTCATCATCTCATTTTCGCGATTCAGATTTCCGTTGTGGAAATATAGTCCGTCCTCGATTAAATGATGATGCAGTACCATCAATATTTCCGAATTTACCATCTTATCTTTCACTGCCTCAATTTACACCAAGGCAGGACCCCTCCCTTAGAAAAGAAAAAAATTCGTCTCGAGTGGAAAAAATGTCCAATGATTTTCTTTCAGAGGATTATATTTGCAATTTTCAATCTTTTGCTGATAATTTTGCAACCAAATTACAAATAGATGGTTGGTACATTTCAAAAAGTCAAAGCCAAATAGTTTTCTTTCGTATTAAATCTAACGATTTAATCGGTTGCGAATTCATAGTTCGAATTGTAATAAGTGAAACTATGAAGTTGAAAATCTTTGTTGAAAATCTGCCAGTTTCTGCAAATGATTTGGCTTGGGTTCTTCCATCTAATTTACAAATAACATTATGGTCTCGCAGATGGAAAATTTGTTGTCACGATATAAATTCGTGGAAAAATCATCTCCAGATAGAGACACTTTCCTACGTTTCGCTTCTGCTTTTATTAAAAGAGCAAAAGAATGTGTTGATGGAGATGATGATGATCATAGCGATGATAATGAATTTGAAAATGCTGGTAAATTGGACATTCTTTCTAATCAAATTGATTTAATCTTGTCGAAGCAACCGAGATGCGATATTTGCACCATTATAATGGCTTTTATTATATACAGTCACTCTGCATCATAGTACCAATTGGTAAAAAAATTTATGATTCTTCCTTGTACAAGATATCTTAAATATATATCATCTTCACTTCACGTGAGCCCTAATTATAAATCTGATAACGATACCAATTACTTCGAACATATATCTACAAAGTTATCAGATCGTGAAAGAATCGTTGCTCTTCTAATTGATGAAATATATGTGGATAAAAAAATTGATTACAAATCACAAAATCTAGTAGGTATGGCTCATAACAATCCACTCGAGGCAGCACGAACTATTTTGGCATTTATGATCAAATCGGTATATGGCCCTTATAAAGAAATTATTAAGCTTATTCCCATCTCAAAATTATCAGGAGATAATCTTTATGATTTAACAAAACAAGTGATTGATTTTGTTCAAAATTTGGGATTTCGAATTTTAGTTATTATTACAGATAATAACCGGACTAATCAAAATCTCTTTAATAAGTTTTGTCCCAATAACGAAAATGTTTTTACCAACCCTAAATTTCAAACTCAACCAATTTATTTACAATATGATACCGTTCATATTTTCAAAAACTTTCGTAATAATTGGCTAAATGTACCCAACAGTGATCTGACACTAGTATATCCCGATTTTAATACCTTTGAAGTTAATAAAGCTTCTTTCATTCATCTACGTGATATTTATAAGTTAGAATCTAATCTATTAGTAAAAAAGGCATTCAAATTAAATTCTAAAACATTATTTCCAAACAATTTAGAGCGACAAAATGTTTTGTTGGTTGATAATGTTTTTCACCATACGACCATAGCTGCATTAAAATCTGCATTTGGCATTTGGCGATAAATATAAAGAAACCGCAGAATTTTGTCAAATTATTCGACACTGGTGGGATATTGTTAATACAAAAAGTATTACTGTCGGCATTCGAAACGAAATGAGTGGAAAAATCCCTTTCGTAATATTGCTGACAATAGATTTGAGTTTTTAGAAAAATTTCTTTCTTGGTTAGAGGTCTGGAAAAACACTGAAGAAAGTGGTAATTTCGCGGTGCTTAGCAAAGATACTTTTGATGCTACAATTCTTACTACTAAGGCAATTATTGATATTATCAAATATTCCCTAATGAAAGTGTCAGACGTAAATTATGTCTTAGTAGGTAAACTTCAAACTGATGATCTCGAAGCCCGATTTAGATTATATCGCTCCCTAGCCGGATGCAGTTATAGAGTTTCCTATACGGAGGTCATTGAATGCGAAAAAAAAATTAGAATTCATAATGTATTTGCACACAGCTCAAGAGATTATGAAGCATTATGTGCAAATACTTCAATAAATGAAGATCTAAATATTTCAGATTTTGAAATCATATTAGAATCTAGTTATCTGCAGGATGCGATAATTGATGAATCTTCTAATGAATATGTTTCCGGATACGCAACAAATTCAGTTTCAAAAGAAATTAGTTGTAATTCTTGTAAAAATCTGATCTACGAAAGTAAGGGCAGTTTATCAAAGTCCACTTATTTCAATTTTCTCCAACGGGGGGGATTAGTCAAATCCACTGACAATGTAAAATATTTATTATTCCATATGATAGCTATTTTACAATATATATTAAATTCTAAAGAACTGAAAACAAAATTTCTTAGTAATAGTCATCATCAAAGTTTATTAACTTATTTAACCTTAGCCAGTTTAGACCGCGAAAATTTTTATATTGATTTTGATACTGAATGTCAATGTGGAACTGCACCTCGAATATTGTATCAAAAAATATGCTTAAGATTTTCTAATATACTTTTAAACAATTTTGTAAAAAGTTTAAATAGTGAAAACAGTAAATATAATGAAAGAAAACTTTCGAATTTTATGTAATTTAAAATTCATTTATGTTGTGATGTTGAAATACTTTTAATTTTTATTATTTTTTCTGTGATATGTCAGTTCCTTTATGTTTATATTTTTAATTAGAATTTTTGTTATTAATTTTTATAATTTTTTCTGTGATACGTCTATTCCTTTATGTTTATATTTTTAATTAGAATTTTTGTTATTAATTTTTATAGTTTTTTCTGTGATACGTCTATTCCTTCATGTTTATATTTTTAATTAGAATTTTTGTTATTAATTTTTATAATTTTTTCTGTGATACGTCTATTCCTTTATGTTTATATTTTTAAGTAAAATTATTTATTTATTTTTTGTTATTTTATTTTAATACATGTATTTTAAATTCTATTATTACTTGCAACGAATTATTATTAAACAAATATTTTTCTTTTTTCATGTTTATCATGCGGAGCGGGGTTGCCACTGTGGGACAAAAGGATCAAATTTAGGACCAAGAGACTGTTTTTAAAAATTTTTGCTGAGTTTTTATTACTTGTTTTTGTTTTAAAATAAAATAAATGTATATGTATAATTTCTTTTTGAAAAAATTGTGTAATATTTTAATTATTAAAACTTGGTCATTTTTTATTTCTTTTTTACTTATTTTTGTTTTTACATATGTACGTATATGTATGATATTTTTTTTAAAACTACATATGTACATGAATATTTTAATTATAAATAAATTAAGTGATTTTTATTGTTAATTAGATATATAGATACTATACAAAAAAAGAATTGCATTTTTGTCGACTTTATTTTAAATTCTATACATATGAATGTGAAATGTTTTGTCAATTACCACATTATTATTTAATGGTTTTTTAATTCTTTGTAATTTTGCATAACGTTGACTAAAATGTGTTAAAAGTATATATTTTGCATCTATTTTATTGCCCTGTCTTAATGACTGAGAAACAGTACTATGTAACTTAAATTTTGCTTCATCTATAAGTTCATCTTCAATTGTTGCCTCATGTAATAAGAATTGTTGATTTTTTTCCAATATTCAAGATTATTACAAGGCATTTTATCACCACTATACGCAATTTTTATCGGATTATTCTTATTTATTGATTTGTTATCATCTCAATTGATACTCTGCATGAATGTGGGCAATGCTGAACTGGACAAGCACTTAGAGAATTAATTCCAATTTTATGCAGTCCGGGTATATTTATTGGTTTAGGGACCTAAACAAATGAAAATAATTTGTGTATATTAATAAAATAAAATATAAAAATTGGAATTAAACTAAGGATATACCAAATTATCATTTGGAACGAAAGATTAGCCTTTAAATTGATTCCATTCCATTATGAAAATGTAACCAAGGTATTATTTTTTTGGGTGCAAGTAATAAAAATGGTTGTACATTTTGTATTTTTTGACGAGCCGATAAAATACCTATTAACCCTACAAATATTTAATTAGAAAAATGATAAATAGTGATAAATGTAATTTTAAATTTTATATTACCTATGTGATAATCAGCATGTAAGTGTGATATATGTATATACCATTTTTAGATTTTTTTAATACTTCATTTGCCGTTTCTGTACCATAAAAACGAATTATCTGACACAGTACGTTCACCAAAATCCAGCAATATACAAGAATCTTCTCTTATATGTAATATTGAAGATTGAACTAACATTTCTCGTTCTATTTGGTATACAACAACCAGTCCCAGAAAAATTATTTCTGGATAATCATTCTCACTTAGCACTTTTATACTTTTTCCGTAATAAACTGACAAATATTTCTTTTAAATTTTCTAATCTAAATATAAATTCTAATCTAATATAAATATAGATTGTAAAAAACAATAAAAAATATATAAAATTAATAATTATTATTATTATTTATTAGTTTAATAGTCAAAAAAAATTTATGAATGCTTGTATATCGATAGTTTTGACGTTTTGTTTTGACATAGCACTTCTATATTCTATTTGCTTTATATTTATTAGTGTCCACACTCCACACGCAGTTCAAGGCTTTATATATCGATGGTTTTGCAATGCATGCTCTTACTACTATATATAATTCAGCAGTAAAGAAATTATCGAAATAAAGAGAATCATAGCAGTCAAATAGCCGTATAAAAATTATATAAATATAATAATATATCAACAGACTATATTTATCTAATGTCAAATTGAATCTATAATGGCGTATGAATAATCAAATTAACACACACCCACATCTTGAATATAATGATTGTAATGAATAATAATTTTATATTGTATTTGCTCGTGCACCAATTACCATCAGGGTCGCACCTACCATTGGAGTATTTGCTCAGGGCGCTGCAATCTTGGGGCGCCAAAAATAATCTACATTTTTTTTTATAAAACTTTTTATATAAATATTCAAAAAAAAAATATTTGACTTATGGAAATAATACAAAAATACATTTCTTATTTCTATATGTTACTATCTATGTGTTCTAGACCATTAATGATATATGAATTTATATCAAATTTTTTTTTATATGTAATTTTTATGTGTATGTACAATATGGGAATGGAGAGCCAAATCCAAAATGATATTAAAAAAAATTAAAAGTATGTAAAATATAAAATCATTCTTATATAAGTATGATATACATATTAAAATTATATGTGCTACATTTGAATATACGTATTCTGTATACATAATATCACAGACAATATATTGTAATTTCTTATATTCCTATATCTCATCACTCATCCCCATGTACTCGTATATCTATATATAAATATTCAAACATCTATTATCATTTATGTATATTGTCTGTCTTTTCTATCTATATTCAAAAGCAACATAATTCGATAATTCGATTGATTATTATTTCTATTTATTAGACTGCAAAGCAAACAGTCTAAATCTAAATTCATAAATACATTGCAATGGAGCACTAAAATTATCTGCTCCAACGCATGAAAAAATTTTAATATCTACATATTAAAACAGAAAGCATCGCATACAAATATTATTTAGTTTTTTCTATGAGGTATGCGTTAGAATTGAGCACTTAGAAAATTTGCTCCAACGCATCAATTTTTATAATTATTTATATTTATAATTTAGTGCTTTCAATGTTGTGTATGTGTACCTGGTTGTACATCAAATTATAATTCATCAATTAAGAAGAACAGTGCAATATCTGTTTTCAAATTTCCAAAAAATGAAGAGTTTAAACAAAAATGGATAAAGATGATTCCTCGAAAAGATTGGTCTCCATCTTCATACTCTGCCGTGTGCTCTCTTCATCATCTCATTTTCGCGATTCAGATTTCCGTTGTGGAAATATAGTCCGTCCTCGATTAAATGATGATGCAGTACCATCAATATTTCCGAATTTACCATCTTATCTTTCACTGCCTCAATTTACACCAAGGCAGGACCCCTCCCTTAGAAAAGAAAAAAATTCGTCTCGAGTGGAAAAAATGTCCAATGATTTTCTTTCAGAGGATTATATTTGCAATTTTCAATCTTTTGCTGATAATTTTGCAACCAAATTACAAATAGATGGTTGGTACATTTCAAAAAGTCAAAGCCAAATAGTTTTCTTTCGTATTAAATCTAACGATTTAATCGGTTGCGAATTCATAGTTCGAATTGTAATAAGTGAAACTATGAAGTTGAAAATCTTTGTTGAAAATCTGCCAGTTTCTGCAAATGATTTGGCTTGGGTTCTTCCATCTAATTTACAAATAACATTATGGTCTCGCAGATGGAAAATTTGTTGTCACGATATAAATTCGTGGAAAAATCATCTCCAGATAGAGACACTTTCCTACGTTTCGCTTCTGCTTTTATTAAAAGAGCAAAAGAATGTGTTGATGGAGATGATGATGATCATAGCGATGATAATGAATTTGAAAATGCTGGTAAATTGGACATTCTTTCTAATCAAATTGATTTAATCTTGTCGAAGCAACCGAGATGCGATATTTGCACCATTATAATGGCTTTTATTATATACAGTCACTCTGCATCATAGTACCAATTGGTAAAAAAATTTATGATTCTTCCTTGTACAAGATATCTTAAATATATATCATCTTCACTTCACGTGAGCCCTAATTATAAATCTGATAACGATACCAATTACTTCAAACATATATCTACAAAGTTATCAGATCGTGAAAGAATCGTTGCTCTTCTAATTGATGAAATATATGTGGATAAAAAAATTGATTACAAATCACAAAATCTAGTAGGTATGGCTCATAACAATCCACTCGAGGCAGCACGAACTATTTTGGCATTTATGATCAAATCGGTATATGGCCCTTATAAAGAAATTATTAAGCTTATTCCCATCTCAAAATTATCAGGAGATAATCTTTATGATTTAACAAAACAAGTGATTGATTTTGTTCAAAATTTGGGATTTCGAATTTTAGTTATTATTACAGATAATAACCGGACTAATCAAAATCTCTTTAATAAGTTTTGTCCCAATAACGAAAATGTTTTTACCAACCCTAAATTTCAAACTCAACCAATTTATTTACAATATGATACCGTTCATATTTTCAAAAACTTTCGTAATAATTGGCTAAATGTACCCAACAGTGATCTGACACTAGTATATCCCGATTTTAATACCTTTGAAGTTAATAAAGCTTCTTTCATTCATCTACGTGATATTTATAAGTTAGAATCTAATCTATTAGTAAAAAAGGCATTCAAATTAAATTCTAAAACATTATTTCCAAACAATTTAGAGCGACAAAATGTTTTGTTGGTTGATAATGTTTTTCACCATACGACCATAGCTGCATTAAAATCTGCATTTGGCATTTGGCGATAAATATAAAGAAACCGCAGAATTTTGTCAAATTATTCGACACTGGTGGGATATTGTTAATACAAAAAGTATTACTGTCGGCATTCGAAACGAAATGAGTGGAAAAATCCCTTTCGTAATATTGCTGACAATAGATTTGAGTTTTTAGAAAAATTTCTTTCTTGGTTAGAGGTCTGGAAAAACACTGAAGAAAGTGGTAATTTCGCGGTGCTTAGCAAAGATACTTTTGATGCTACAATTCTTACTACTAAGACAATTATTGATATTATCAAATATTCCCTAATGAAAGTGTCAGACGTAAATTATGTCTTAGTAGGTAAACTTCAAACTGATGATCTCGAAGCCCGATTTAGATTATATCGCTCCCTAGCCTGATGCAGTTATAGAGTTTCCTATACGGAGGTCATTGAATGCGAAAAAAAAATTAGAATTCATAATGTATTTGCACACAGCTCAAGAGATTATGAAGCATTATGTGCAAATACTTCAATAAATGAAGATCTAAATATTTCAGATTTTGAAATCATATTAGAATCTAGTTATCTGCAGGATGCGATAATTGATGAATCTTCTAATGAATATGTTTCCGGATACGCAACAAATTCAGTTTCAAAAGAAATTAGTTGTAATTCTTGTAAAAATCTGATCTACGAAAGTAAGGGCAGTTTATCAAAGTCCACTTATTTCAATTTTCTCCAACGGGGGGGATTAGTCAAATCCACTGACAATGTAAAATATTTATTATTCCATATGATAGCTATTTTACAATATATATTAAATTCTAAAGAACTGAAAACAAAATTTCTTAGTAATAGTCATCATCAAAGTTTATTAACTTATTTAACCTTAGCCAGTTTAGACCGCGAAAATTTTTATATTGATTTTGATACTGAATGTCAATGTGGAACTGCACCTCGAATATTGTATCAGAAAATATGCTTAAGATTTTCTAATATACTTTTAAACAATTTTGTAAAAAGTTTAAATAGTGAAAACAGTAAATATAATGAAAGAAAACTTTCGAATTTTATGTAATTTAAAATTCATTTATGTTGTGATGTTGAAATACTTTTAATTTTTATTATTTTTTCTGTGATATGTCAGTTCCTTTATGTTTATATTTTTAATTAGAATTTTTGTTATTAATTTTTATAATTTTTTCTGTGATACGTCTATTCCTTTATGTTTATATTTTTAATTAGAATTTTTGTTATTAATTTTTTTAGTTTTTTCTGTGATACGTCTATTCCTTCATGTTTATATTTTTAATTAGAATTTTTGTTATTAATTTTTATAATTTTTTCTGTGATACGTCTATTCCTTTATGTTTATATTTTTAAGTAAAATTATTTATTTATTTTTTGTTATTTTATTTTAATACATGTATTTTAAATTCTATTATTACTTGCAACGAATTATTATTAAACAAATATTTTTCTTTTTTCATGTTTATCATGCGGAGCGGGGTTGCCACTGTGGGACAAAAGGATCAAATTTAGGACCAAGAGACTGTTTTTAAAAATTTTTGCTGAGTTTTTATTACTTGTTTTTGTTTTAAAATAAAATAAATGTATATGTATAATTTCTTTTTGAAAAAATTGTGTAATATTTTAATTATTAAAACTTGGTCATTTTTTATTTCTTTTTTACTTATTTTTGTTTTTACATGTACGTATATGTATGATATTTTTTTTAAAACTACATATGTACATGAATATTTTAATTATAAATAAATTAAGTGATTTTTATTGTTAATTAGATATATAGATACTATAATATATAGATACTATACAAAAAAAGAATTGCATTTTTGTCGACTTTATTTTAAATTCTATACATATGAATGTGAAATGTTTTGTCAATTACCACATTATTATTTAATGGTTCTTTAATTCTTTGTAATTTTGCATAACGTTGACTAAAATGTGTTAAAAGTATATATTTTGCATCTATTTTATTGCCCTGTCTTAATGACTGAGAAACAGTACTATGTAACTTAAATTTTGCTTCATCTATAAGTTCATCTTCAATTGTTGCCTCATGTAATAAGAATTGTTGATTTTTTTCCAATATTCAAGATTATTACAAGGCATTTTATCACCACTATACGCAATTTTTATCGGATTATTCTTATTTATTGATTTGTTATCATCTCAATTGATACTCTGCATGAATGTGGGCAATGCTGAACTGGACAAGCACTTAGAGAATTAATTCCAATTTTATGCAGTCCGGGTATATTTATTGGTTTAGGGACCTAAACAAATGAAAATAATTTGTGTATATTAATAAAATAAAATATAAAAATTGGAATTAAACTAAGGATATACCAAATTATCATTTGGAACGAAAGATTAGCCTTTAAATTGATTCCATTCCATTATGAAAATGTAACCAAGGTATTATTTTTTTGGGTGCAAGTAATAAAAATGGTTGTACATTTTGTATTTTTTGACGAGCCGATAAAATACCTATTAACCCTACAAATATTTAATTAGAAAAATGATAAATAGTGATAAATGTAATTTTAAATTTTATATTACCTATGTGATAATCAGCATGTAAGTGTGATATATGTATATACCATTTTTAGATTTTTTTAATACTTCATTTGCCGTTTCTGTACCATAAAAACGAATTATCTGACACAGTACGTTCACCAAAATCCAGCAATATACAAGAATCTTCTCTTATATGTAATATTGAAGATTGAACTAACATTTCTCGTTCTATTTGGTATACAACAACCAGTCCCAGAAAAATTATTTCTGGATAATCATTCTCACTTAGCACTTTTATACTTTTTCCGTAATAAACTGACAAATATTTCTTTTAAATTTTCTAATCTAAATATAAATTCTAATCTAATATAAATATAGATTGTAAAAAACAATAAAAAATATATAAAATTAATAATTATTATTATTATTTATTAGTTTAATAGTCAAAAAAAATTTATGAATGCTTGTATATCGATAGTTTTGACGTTTTGTTTTGACATAGCACTTCTATATTCTATTTGCTTTATATTTATTAGTGTCCACACTCCACACGCAGTTCAAGGCTTTATATATCGATGGTTTTGCAATGCATGCTCTTACTCAAATATATAATTCAGCAGTAAAGAAATTATCGAAATAAAGAGAATCATAGCAGTCAAATAGCCGTATAAAAATTATATAAATATAATAATATATCAACAGACTATATTTATCTAATGTAAAATTGAATCTATAATGGCGTATGAATAATCAAATTAACACACACCCACATCTTGAATATAATGATTGTAATGAATAATAATTTTATATTGTATTTGCTCGTGCACCAATTACCATCAGGGTCGCACCTACCATTGGAGTATTTGCTCAGGGCGCTGCAATCTTGGGGCGCCAAAAATAATCTACATTTTTTTTTATAAAACTTTTTATATAAATATTCAAAAAAAAAATATTTGACTTATGGAAATAATACAAAAATACATTTCTTATTTCTATATGTTACTATCTATGTGTTCTAGACCATTAATGATATATGAATTTATATCAAATTTTTTTTTATATGTAATTTTTATGTGTATGTACAATATGGGAATGGAGAGCCAAATCCAAAATGATATTAAAAAAAATTAAAAGTATGTAAAATATAAAATCATTCTTATATAAGTATGATATACATATTAAAATTATATGTGCTACATTTGAATATACGTATTCTGTATACATAATATCACAGACAATATATTGTAATTTCTTATATTCCTATATCTCATCACTCATCCCCATGTACTCGTATATCTATATATAAATATTCAAACATCTATTATCATTTATGTATATTGTCTGTCTTTTCTATCTATATTCAAAAGCAACATAATTCGATAATTCGATTGATTATTATTTCTATTTATTAGACTGCAAAGCAAACAGTCTAAATCTAAATTCATAAATACATTGCAATGGAGCACTAAAATTATCTGCTCCAACGCATGAAAAAATTTTAATATCTACATATTAAAACAGAAAGCATCGCATACAAATATTATTTAGTTTTTTCTATGAGGTATGCGTTAGAATTGAGCACTTAGAAAATTTGCTCCAACGCATCAATTTTTATAATTATTTATATTTATAATTTAGTGCTTTCAATGTTGTGTATGTGTACCTGGTTGTACATCAAATTATAATTCATCAATTAAGAAGAACAGTGCAATATCTGTTTTCAAATTTCCAAAAAATGAAGAGTTTAAACAAAAATGGATAAAGATGATTCCTCGAAAAGATTGGTCTCCATCTTCATACTCTGCCGTGTGCTCTCTTCATCATCTCATTTTCGCGATTCAGATTTCCGTTGTGGAAATATAGTCCGTCCTCGATTAAATGATGATGCAGTACCATCAATATTTCCGAATTTACCATCTTATCTTTCACTGCCTCAATTTACACCAAGGCAGGACCCCTCCCTTAGAAAAGAAAAAAATTCGTCTCGAGTGGAAAAAATGTCCAATGATTTTCTTTCAGAGGATTATATTTGCAATTTTCAATCTTTTGCTGATAATTTTGCAACCAAATTACAAATAGATGGTTGGTACATTTCAAAAAGTCAAAGCCAAATAGTTTTCTTTCGTATTAAATCTAACGATTTAATCGGTTGCGAATTCATAGTTCGAATTGTAATAAGTGAAACTATGAAGTTGAAAATCTTTGTTGAAAATCTGCCAGTTTCTGCAAATGATTTGGCTTGGGTTCTTCCATCTAATTTACAAATAACATTATGGTCTCGCAGATGGAAAATTTGTTGTCACGATATAAATTCGTGGAAAAATCATCTCCAGATAGAGACACTTTCCTACGTTTCGCTTCTGCTTTTATTAAAAGAGCAAAAGAATGTGTTGATGGAGATGATGATGATCATAGCGATGATAATGAATTTGAAAATGCTGGTAAATTGGACATTCTTTCTAATCAAATTGATTTAATCTTGTCGAAGCAACCGAGATGCGATATTTGCACCATTATAATGGCTTTTATTATATACAGTCACTCTGCATCATAGTACCAATTGGTAAAAAAATTTATGATTCTTCCTTGTACAAGATATCTTAAATATATATCATCTTCACTTCACGTGAGCCCTAATTATAAATCTGATAACGATACCAATTACTTCGAACATATATCTACAAAGTTATCAGATCGTGAAAGAATCGTTGCTCTTCTAATTGATGAAATATATGTGGATAAAAAAATTGATTACAAATCACAAAATCTAGTAGGTATGGCTCATAACAATCCACTCGAGGCAGCACGAACTATTTTGGCATTTATGATCAAATCGGTATATGGCCCTTATAAAGAAATTATTAAGCTTATTCCCATCTCAAAATTATCAGGAGATAATCTTTATGATTTAACAAAACAAGTGATTGATTTTGTTCAAAATTTGGGATTTCGAATTTTAGTTATTATTACAGATAATAACCGGACTAATCAAAATCTCTTTAATAAGTTTTGTCCCAATAACGAAAATGTTTTTACCAACCCTAAATTTCAAACTCAACCAATTTATTTACAATATGATACCGTTCATATTTTCAAAAACTTTCGTAATAATTGGCTAAATGTACCCTACAGTGATCTGACACTAGTATATCCCGATTTTAATACCTTTGAAGTTAATAAAGCTTCTTTCATTCATCTACGTGATATTTATAAGTTAGAATCTAATCTATTAGTAAAAAAGGCATTCAAATTAAATTCTAAAACATTATTTCCAAACAATTTAGAGCGACAAAATGTTTTGTTGGTTGATAATGTTTTTCACCATACGACCATAGCTGCATTAAAATCTGCATTTGGCATTTGGCGATAAATATAAAGAAACCGCAGAATTTTGTCAAATTATTCGACACTGGTGGGATATTGTTAATACAAAAAGTATTACTGTCGGCATTCGAAACGAAATGAGTGGAAAAATCCCTTTCGTAATATTGCTGACAATAGATTTGAGTTTTTAGAAAAATTTCTTTCTTGGTTAGAGGTCTGGAAAAACACTGAAGAAAGTGGTAATTTCGCGGTGCTTAGCAAAGATACTTTTGATGCTACAATTCTTACTACTAAGACAATTATTGATATTATCAAATATTCCCTAATGAAAGTGTCAGACGTAAATTATGTCTTAGTAGGTAAACTTCAAACTGATGATCTCGAAGCCCGATTTAGATTATATCGCTCCCTAGCCTGATGCAGTTATAGAGTTTCCTATACGGAGGTCATTGAATGCGAAAAAAAAATTAGAATTCATAATGTATTTGCACACAGCTCAAGAGATTATGAAGCATTATGTGCAAATACTTCAATAAATGAAGATCTAAATATTTCAGATTTTGAAATCATATTAGAATCTAGTTATCTGCAGGATGCGATAATTGATGAATCTTCTAATGAATATGTTTCCGGATACGCAACAAATTCAGTTTCAAAAGAAATTAGTTGTAATTCTTGTAAAAATCTGATCTACGAAAGTAAGGGCAGTTTATCAAAGTCCACTTATTTCAATTTTCTCCAACGGGGGGGATTAGTCAAATCCACTGACAATGTAAAATATTTATTATTCCATATGATAGCTATTTTACAATATATATTAAATTCTAAAGAACTGAAAACAAAATTTCTTAGTAATAGTCATCATCAAAGTTTATTAACTTATTTAACCTTAGCCAGTTTAGACCGCGAAAATTTTTATATTGATTTTGATACTGAATGTCAATGTGGAACTGCACCTCGAATATTGTATCAGAAAATATGCTTAAGATTTTCTAATATACTTTTAAACAATTTTGTAAAAAGTTTAAATAGTGAAAACAGTAAATATAATGAAAGAAAACTTTCGAATTTTATGTAATTTAAAATTCATTTATGTTGTGATGTTGAAATACTTTTAATTTTTATTATTTTTTCTGTGATATGTCAGTTCCTTTATGTTTATATTTTTAATTAGAATTTTTGTTATTAATTTTTATAATTTTTTCTGTGATACGTCTATTCCTTTATGTTTATATTTTTAATTAGAATTTTTGTTATTAATTTTTTTAGTTTTTTCTGTGATACGTCTATTCCTTCATGTTTATATTTTTAATTAGAATTTTTGTTATTAATTTTTATAATTTTTTCTGTGATACGTCTATTCCTTTATGTTTATATTTTTAAGTAAAATTATTTATTTATTTTTTGTTATTTTATTTTAATACATGTATTTTAAATTCTATTATTACTTGCAACGAATTATTATTAAACAAATATTTTTCTTTTTTCATGTTTATCATGCGGAGCGGGGTTGCCACTGTGGGACAAAAGGATCAAATTTAGGACCAAGAGACTGTTTTTAAAAATTTTTGCTGAGTTTTTATTACTTGTTTTTGTTTTAAAATAAAATAAATGTATATGTATAATTTCTTTTTGAAAAAATTGTGTAATATTTTAATTATTAAAACTTGGTCATTTTTTATTTCTTTTTTACTTATTTTTGTTTTTACATGTACGTATATGTATGATATTTTTTTTAAAACTACATATGTACATGAATATTTTAATTATAAATAAATTAAGTGATTTTTATTGTTAATTAGATATATAGATACTATAATATATAGATACTATACAAAAAAAGAATTGCATTTTTGTCGACTTTATTTTAAATTCTATACATATGAATGTGAAATGTTTTGTCAATTACCACATTATTATTTAATGGTTCTTTAATTCTTTGTAATTTTGCATAACGTTGACTAAAATGTGTTAAAAGTATATATTTTGCATCTATTTTATTGCCCTGTCTTAATGACTGAGAAACAGTACTATGTAACTTAAATTTTGCTTAATCTATAAGTTCATCTTCAATTGTTGCCTCATGTAATAAGAATTGTTGATTTTTTTCCAATATTCAAGATTATTACAAGGCATTTTATCACCACTATACGCAATTTTTATCGGATTATTCTTATTTATTGATTTGTTATCATCTCAATTGATACTCTGCATGAATGTGGGCAATGCTGAACTGGACAAGCACTTAGAGAATTAATTCCAATTTTATGCAGTCCGGGTATATTTATTGGTTTAGGGACCTAAACAAATGAAAATAATTTGTGTATATTAATAAAATAAAATATAAAAATTGGAATTAAACTAAGGATATACCAAATTATCATTTGGAACGAAAGATTAGCCTTTAAATTGATTCCATTCCATTATGAAAATGTAACCAAGGTATTATTTTTTTGGGTGCAAGTAATAAAAATGGTTGTACATTTTGTATTTTTTGACGAGCCGATAAAATACCTATTAACCCTACAAATATTTAATTAGAAAAATGATAAATAGTGATAAATGTAATTTTAAATTTTATATTACCTATGTGATAATCAGCATGTAAGTGTGATATATGTATATACCATTTTTAGATTTTTTTAATACTTCATTTGCCGTTTCTGTACCATAAAAACGAATTATCTGACACAGTACGTTCACCAAAATCCAGCAATATACAAGAATCTTCTCTTATATGTAATATTGAAGATTGAACTAACATTTCTCGTTCTATTTGGTATACAACAACCAGTCCCAGAAAAATTATTTCTGGATAATCATTCTCACTTAGCACTTTTATACTTTTTCCGTAATAAACTGACAAATATTTCTTTTAAATTTTCTAATCTAAATATAAATTCTAATCTAATATAAATATAGATTGTAAAAAACAATAAAAAATATATAAAATTAATAATTATTATTATTATTTATTAGTTTAATAGTCAAAAAAAATTTATGAATGCTTGTATATCGATAGTTTTGACGTTTTGTTTTGACATAGCACTTCTATATTCTATTTGCTTTATATTTATTAGTGTCCACACTCCACACGCAGTTCAAGGCTTTATATATCGATGGTTTTGCAATGCATGCTCTTACTACTATATATAATTCAGCAGTAAAGAAATTATCGAAATAAAGAGAATCATAGCAGTCAAATAGCCGTATAAAAATTATATAAATATAATAATATATCAACAGACTATATTTATCTAATGTAAAATTGAATCTATAATGGCGTATGAATAATCAAATTAACACACACCCACATCTTGAATATAATGATTGTAATGAATAATAATTTTATATTGTATTTGCTCGTGCACCAATTACCATCAGGGTCGCACCTACCATTGGAGTATTTGCTCAGGGCGCTGCAATCTTGGGGCGCCAAAAATAATCTACATTTTTTTTTATAAAACTTTTTATATAAATATTCAAAAAAAAAATATTTGACTTATGGAAATAATACAAAAATACATTTCTTATTTCTATATGTTACTATCTATGTGTTCTAGACCATTAATGATATATGAATTTATATCAAATTTTTTTTTATATGTAATTTTTATGTGTATGTACAATATGGGAATGGAGAGCCAAATCCAAAATGATATTAAAAAAAATTAAAAGTATGTAAAATATAAAATCATTCTTATATAAGTATGATATACATATTAAAATTATATGTGCTACATTTGAATATACGTATTCTGTATACATAATATCACAGACAATATATTGTAATTTCTTATATTCCTATATCTCATCACTCATCCCCATGTACTCGTATATCTATATATAAATATTCAAACATCTATTATCATTTATGTATATTGTCTGTCTTTTCTATCTATATTCAAAAGCAACATAATTCGATAATTCGATTGATTATTATTTCTATTTATTAGACTGCAAAGCAAACAGTCTAAATCTAAATTCATAAATACATTGCAATGGAGCACTAAAATTATCTGCTCCAACGCATGAAAAAATTTTAATATCTACATATTAAAACAGAAAGCATCGCATACAAATATTATTTAGTTTTTTCTATGAGGTATGCGTTAGAATTGAGCACTTAGAAAATTTGCTCCAACGCATCAATTTTTATAATTATTTATATTTATAATTTAGTGCTTTCAATGTTGTGTATGTGTACCTGGTTGTACATCAAATTATAATTCATCAATTAAGAAGAACAGTGCAATATCTGTTTTCAAATTTCCAAAAAATGAAGAGTTTAAACAAAAATGGATAAAGATGATTCCTCGAAAAGATTGGTCTCCATCTTCATACTCTGCCGTGTGCTCTCTTCATCATCTCATTTTCGCGATTCAGATTTCCGTTGTGGAAATATAGTCCGTCCTCGATTAAATGATGATGCAGTACCATCAATATTTCCGAATTTACCATCTTATCTTTCACTGCCTCAATTTACACCAAGGCAGGACCCCTCCCTTAGAAAAGAAAAAAATTCGTCTCGAGTGGAAAAAATGTCCAATGATTTTCTTTCAGAGGATTATATTTGCAATTTTCAATCTTTTGCTGATAATTTTGCAACCAAATTACAAATAGATGGTTGGTACATTTCAAAAAGTCAAAGCCAAATAGTTTTCTTTCGTATTAAATCTAACGATTTAATCGGTTGCGAATTCATAGTTCGAATTGTAATAAGTGAAACTATGAAGTTGAAAATCTTTGTTGAAAATCTGCCAGTTTCTGCAAATGATTTGGCTTGGGTTCTTCCATCTAATTTACAAATAACATTATGGTCTCGCAGATGGAAAATTTGTTGTCACGATATAAATTCGTGGAAAAATCATCTCCAGATAGAGACACTTTCCTACGTTTCGCTTCTGCTTTTATTAAAAGAGCAAAAGAATGTGTTGATGGAGATGATGATGATCATAGCGATGATAATGAATTTGAAAATGCTGGTAAATTGGACATTCTTTCTAATCAAATTGATTTAATCTTGTCGAAGCAACCGAGATGCGATATTTGCACCATTATAATGGCTTTTATTATATACAGTCACTCTGCATCATAGTACCAATTGGTAAAAAAATTTATGATTCTTCCTTGTACAAGATATCTTAAATATATATCATCTTCACTTCACGTGAGCCCTAATTATAAATCTGATAACGATACCAATTACTTCAAACATATATCTACAAAGTTATCAGATCGTGAAAGAATCGTTGCTCTTCTAATTGATGAAATATATGTGGATAAAAAAATTGATTACAAATCACAAAATCTAGTAGGTATGGCTCATAACAATCCACTCGAGGCAGCACGAACTATTTTGGCATTTATGATCAAATCGGTATATGGCCCTTATAAAGAAATTATTAAGCTTATTCCCATCTCAAAATTATCAGGAGATAATCTTTATGATTTAACAAAACAAGTGATTGATTTTGTTCAAAATTTGGGATTTCGAATTTTAGTTATTATTACAGATAATAACCGGACTAATCAAAATCTCTTTAATAAGTTTTGTCCCAATAACGAAAATGTTTTTACCAACCCTAAATTTCAAACTCAACCAATTTATTTACAATATGATACCGTTCATATTTTCAAAAACTTTCGTAATAATTGGCTAAATGTACCCAACAGTGATCTGACACTAGTATATCCCGATTTTAATACCTTTGAAGTTAATAAAGCTTCTTTCATTCATCTACGTGATATTTATAAGTTAGAATCTAATCTATTAGTAAAAAAGGCATTCAAATTAAATTCTAAAACATTATTTCCAAACAATTTAGAGCGACAAAATGTTTTGTTGGTTGATAATGTTTTTCACCATACGACCATAGCTGCATTAAAATCTGCATTTGGCATTTGGCGATAAATATAAAGAAACCGCAGAATTTTGTCAAATTATTCGACACTGGTGGGATATTGTTAATACAAAAAGTATTACTGTCGGTATTCGGAAACGAAATGAGTGGAAAAATCCCTTTCGTAATATTGCTGACAATAGATTTGAGTTTTTAGAAAAATTTCTTTCTTGGTTAGAGGTCTGGAAAAACACTGAAGAAAGTGGTAATTTCGCGGTGCTTAGCAAAGATACTTTTGATGCTACAATTCTTACTACTAAGACAATTATTGATATTATCAAATATTCCCTAATGAAAGTGTCAGACGTAAATTATGTCTTAGTAGGTAAACTTCAAACTGATGATCTCGAAGCCCGATTTAGATTATATCGCTCCCTAGCCGGATGCAGTTATAGAGTTTCCTATACGGAGGTCATTGAATGCGAAAAAAAAATTAGAATTCATAATGTATTTGCACACAGCTCAAGAGATTATAAAGCATTATGTGCAAATACTTCAATAAATGAAGATCTAAATATTTCAGATTTTGAAATCATATTAGAATCTAGTTATCTGCAGGATGCGATAATTGATGAATCTTCTAATGAATATGTTTCCGGATACGCAACAAATTCAGTTTCAAAAGAAATTAGTTGTAATTCTTGTAAAAATCTGATCTACGAAAGTAAGGGCAGTTTATCAAAGTCCACTTATTTCAATTTTCTCCAACGGGGGGGATTAGTCAAATCCACTGACAATGTAAAATATTTATTATTCCATATGATAGCTATTTTACAATATATATTAAATTCTAAAGAACTGAAAACAAAATTTCTTAGTAATAGTCATCATCAAAGTTTATTAACTTATTTAACCTTAGCCAGTTTAGACCGCGAAAATTTTTATATTGATTTTGATACTGAATGTCAATGTGGAACTGCACCTCGAATATTGTATCAGAAAATATGCTTAAGATTTTCTAATATACTTTTAAACAATTTTGTAAAAAGTTTAAATAGTGAAAACAGTAAATATAATGAAAGAAAACTTTCGAATTTTATGTAATTTAAAATTCATTTATGTTGTGATGTTGAAATACTTTTAATTTTTATTATTTTTTCTGTGATATGTCAGTTCCTTTATGTTTATATTTTTAATTAGAATTTTTGTTATTAATTTTTATAATTTTTTCTGTGATACGTCTATTCCTTTATGTTTATATTTTTAATTAGAATTTTTGTTATTAATTTTTATAGTTTTTTCTGTGATACGTCTATTCCTTCATGTTTATATTTTTAATTAGAATTTTTGTTATTAATTTTTATAATTTTTTCTGTGATACGTCTATTCCTTTATGTTTATATTTTTAAGTAAAATTATTTATTTATTTTTTGTTATTTTATTTTAATACATGTATTTTAAATTCTATTATTACTTGCAACGAATTATTATTAAACAAATATTTTTCTTTTTTCATGTTTATCATGCGGAGCGGGGTTGCCACTGTGGGACAAAAGGATCAAATTTAGGACCAAGAGACTGTTTTTAAAAATTTTTGCTGAGTTTTTATTACTTGTTTTTGTTTTAAAATAAAATAAATGTATATGTATAATTTCTTTTTGAAAAAATTGTGTAATATTTTAATTATTAAAACTTGGTCATTTTTTATTTCTTTTTTACTTATTTTTGTTTTTACATATGTACGTATATGTATGATATTTTTTTTAAAACTACATATGTACATGAATATTTTAATTATAAATAAATTAAGTGATTTTTATTGTTAATTAGATATATAGATACTATACAAAAAAAGAATTGCATTTTTGTCGACTTTATTTTAAATTCTATACATATGAATGTGAAATGTTTTGTCAATTACCACATTATTATTTAATGGTTCTTTAATTCTTTGTAATTTTGCATAACGTTGACTAAAATGTGTTAAAAGTACATATTTTGCATCTATTTTATTGCCCTGTCTTAATGACTGAGAAACAGTACTATGTAACTTAAATTTTGCTTCATCTATAAGTTCATCTTCAATTGTTGCCTCATGTAATAAGAATTGTTGATTTTTTTCCAATATTCAAGATTATTACAAGGCATTTTATCACCACTATACGCAATTTTTATCGGATTATTCTTATTTATTGATTTGTTATCATCTCAATTGATACTCTGCATGAATGTGGGCAATGCTGAACTGGACAAGCACTTAGAGAATTAATTCCAATTTTATGCAGTCCGGGTATATTTATTGGTTTAGGGACCTAAACAAATGAAAATAATTTGTGTATATTAATAAAATAAAATATAAAAATTGGAATTAAACTAAGGATATACCAAATTATCATTTGGAACGAAAGATTAGCCTTTAAATTGATTCCATTCCATTATGAAAATGTAACCAAGGTATTATTTTTTTGGGTGCAAGTAATAAAAATGGTTGTACATTTTGTATTTTTTGACGAGCCGATAAAATACCTATTAACCCTACAAATATTTAATTAGAAAAATGATAAATAGTGATAAATGTAATTTTAAATTTTATATTACCTATGTGATAATCAGCATGTAAGTGTGATATATGTACACCCGGCGACAATGAAATGTCCGAGCTCTTAAAACTAGAAATTTTTGGGAAATTCCTTATTGCTATATGGTTTAACAGTTTATTGGATGCAATAAAATTTTAAATAAATGTTGTACCTGAATATCTTTAATGTTCTGTTCATGTTTTCTAAGCATCATTTGTGTTTAATGTGTTTGGAAGTGAAGTTTAAGAAAAATAGTTAAAATTTTTTGAAATAGTTTTAGAAGAAGTTTCAATATTATGGCTCGGGTTAAAAAATTAAATAGTGAAGAAAAAGTGAAAATAATTACATTACATAATGAAAATTATAATAACTGTGAAATAGCTCGTCGTATTAAGTGTAGTGAAAAAACTGTGAGAAATTTGATTAAAAAACTTAGAGCTACAGGCAGTGTAGAAAGAAAAAAAGGTTCTGGAAAAAATAAAAAAACTAGTGAAAGAGATGATAGACTTTTAAAACGTTTGTGTTTGAAAAATCGCTTTGCTTCGGCTGTTGAATTGAAAAGACAATTTGAAAATATGAGTTCAGCCAGAATATCAGTTCGAACAATTCAACGGAGGCTTAATGAAATGGGTTTGTTCTCTAAAAAACCCGCAAAAAAGCCTCTACTTTCTAAAAATATGAGGAAAAAAAGGCTAGAATGGGCCAAAATTCATGCCGATTGGACAGTAGAAGATTGGAAACGAGTCATATTTTCAGATGAATCGAAATTCAATCTTCTTGGACCTGATGGCGTGCAGAGAGTAAGAAGGAAAAGAGGTGAAAGATTAAATGATGATTGTATTGCAGCCACAACCAAACACTCTCCATATGTCATGGTGTGGGGAGCAATAACATCTGCTGGAGTAGGCCAAATAATCATGTTGGAAGGCATGGTTAATGCAAAAAAATATATTGAAATAATTGACGAAGGTGTTATTCCAACATATTACGAATTATCTGCAAAAATATCGGATCCAGTATTTCAAGATGATTCGGCCCCATGCCACAGAGCGAAATGTGTAATGATTAAACATTTATAATTTGGATTTAGAAAGTTTTTTTTAAATTTCTAGTCTTTTTTTATTTCTCCTTTTTTTGATAGGTCAACAGCTATAAAGAGAAACTAGGCTTGTGTTCGCTAGATTGGCCAGGAAACTCTCCGGACCTGAACCCGATTGAAAACGTATGGAGCATCACGAGTAGAAGATTGAAAAATTCCAAACCAGGAAACACAGAAGAACTAAAAAATTTTATCGAGAAAATTTGGTTCGATGAAATCAGTGAAAACATATTGGAAAACCTATATAAATCTATGCCCGACAGATTAAGAAAGGTAATCCGTGCCAAGGGAGGTCATATTCATTATTAAAAAAATAAAACATTTATAAATTCTAAATACCATGTAAATATGTAATCAATTAAATATAGTTTTAAAAAAATATTTTATACCTGTGTAATATTAAAAAAAAAAACAATAAAAACTTTTAAATTACTAGTTTTTTTTTACCTGTATTTTCTCATACATAAAAATTGAAATTTCACATTTTATGCGGTACAACCTACAATGAGTTTATAATTTTATTCTATGTTAATAAAAATGGTTTGAAATTTACACTTTCTGTCTAAAAATTTTGAAAATAGATGAAAAAAAGTAAATCTACATATTCAAGGTATATTTTGTAAAAAAAAATAGCACTTGTGGTATTCTTTTCTCAAAATTTCATAAAATAGAGCAAGTCGGACATTTCATTGTCGCCGGGTGTATATACCATTTTTAGATTTTTTTAATACTTCATTTGCCGTTTCTGTACCATAAAAACGAATTATCTGATACAGTACGTTCACCAAAATCCATCAATATACAAGAATCTTCTCTTATATGTAATATTGAAGATTGAACTAACATTTCTCGTTCTATTTGGTATACAACAACCAGTCCCAGAAAAATTATTTCTGGATAATCATTCTCACTTAGCACTTTTATACTTTTTCCGTAATAAACTGACAAATATTTCTTTTAAATTTTCTAATCTAAATATAAATTCTAATCTAATATAAATATAGATTGTAAAAAACAATAAAAAATATATAAAATTAATAATTATTATTATTATTTATTAGTTTAATAGTCAAAAAAAATTTATGAATGCTTGTATATCGATAGTTTTGACGTTTTGTTTTGACATAGCACTTCTATATTCTATTTGCTTTATATTTATTAGTGTCCACACTCCACACGCAGTTCAAGGCTTTATATATCGATGGTTTTGCAATGCATGCTCTTACTACTATATATAATTCAGCAGTAAAGAAATTATCGAAATAAAGAGAATCATAGCAGTCAAATAGCCGTATAAAAATTATATAAATATAATAATATATCAACAGACTATATTTATCTAATGTCAAATTGAATCTATAATGGCGTATGAATAATCAAATTAACACACACCCACATCTTGAATATAATGATTGTAATGAATAATAATTTTATATTGTATTTGCTCGTGCACCAATTACCATCAGGGTCGCACCTACCATTGGAGTATTTGCTCAGGGCGCTGCAATCTTGGGGCGCCAAAAATAATCTACATTTTTTTTTATAAAACTTTTTATATAAATATTCAAAAAAAAAATATTTGACTTATGGAAATAATACAAAAATACATTTCTTATTTCTATATGTTACTATCTATGTGTTCTAGACCATTAATGATATATGAATTTATATCAAATTTTTTTTTATATGTAATTTTTATGTGTATGTACAATATGGGAATGGAGAGCCAAATCCAAAATGATATTAAAAAAAATTAAAAGTATGTAAAATATAAAATCATTCTTATATAAGTATGATATACATATTAAAATTATATGTGCTACATTTGAATATACGTATTCTGTATACATAATATCACAGACAATATATTGTAATTTCTTATATTCCTATATCTCATCCCCATGTACTCATATATCTATATATAAATATTCAAACATCTATTATCATTTATGTATATTGTCTGTCTTTTCTATCTATATTCAAAAGCAACATAATTCGATAATTCGATTGATTATTATTTCTATTTATTAGACTGCAAAGCAAACAGTCTAAATCTAAATTCATAAATACATTGCAATGGAGCACTAAAATTATCTGCTCCAACGCATGAAAAAATTTTAATATCTACATATTAAAACAGAAAGCATCGCATACAAATATTATTTAGTTTTTTCTATGAGGTATGCGTTAGAATTGAGCACTTAGAAAATTTGCTCCAACGCATCAATTTTTATAATTATTTATATTTATAATTTAGTGCTTTCAATGTTGTGTACCTGGTTGTACATCAAATTATAATTCATCAATTAAGAAGAACAGTGCAATATCTGTTTTCAAATTTCCAAAAAATGAAGAGTTTAAACAAAAATGGATAAAGATGATTCCTCGAAAAGATTGGTCTCCATCTTCATACTCTGCCGTGTGCTCTCTTCATCATCTCATTTTCGCGATTCAGATTTCCGTTGTGGAAATATAGTCCGTCCTCGATTAAATGATGATGCAGTACCATCAATATTTCCGAATTTACCATCTTATCTTTCACTGCCTCAATTTACACCAAGGCAGGACCCCTCCCTTAGAAAAGAAAAAAATTCGTCTCGAGTGGAAAAAATGTCCAATGATTTTCTTTCAGAGGATTATATTTGCAATTTTCAATCTTTTGCTGATAATTTTGCAACCAAATTACAAATAGATGGTTGGTACATTTCAAAAAGTCAAAGCCAAATAGTTTTCTTTCGTATTAAATCTAACGATTTAATCGGTTGCGAATTCATAGTTCGAATTGTAATAAGTGAAACTATGAAGTTGAAAATCTTTGTTGAAAATCTGCCAGTTTCTGCAAATGATTTGGCTTGGGTTCTTCCATCTAATTTACAAATAACATTATGGTCTCGCAGATGGAAAATTTGTTGTCACGATATAAATTCGTGGAAAAATCATCTCCAGATAGAGACACTTTCCTACGTTTCGCTTCTGCTTTTATTAAAAGAGCAAAAGAATGTGTTGATGGAGATGATGATGATCATAGCGATGATAATGAATTTGAAAATGCTGGTAAATTGGACATTCTTTCTAATCAAATTGATTTAATCTTGTCGAAGCAACCGAGATGCGATATTTGCACCATTATAATGGCTTTTATTATATACAGTCACTCTGCATCATAGTACCAATTGGTAAAAAAATTTATGATTCTTCCTTGTACAAGATATCTTAAATATATATCATCTTCACTTCACGTGAGCCCTAATTATAAATCTGATAACGATAACAATTACTTCGAACATATATCTACAAAGTTATCAGATCGTGAAAGAATCGTTGCTCTTCTAATTGATGAAATATATGTGGATAAAAAAATTGATTACAAATCACAAAATCTAGTAGGTATGGCTCATAACAATCCACTCGAGGCAGCACGAACTATTTTGGCCCTTATAAAGAAATTATTAAGCTTATTCCCATCTCAAAATTATCAGGAGATAATCTTTATGATTTAACAAAACAAGTGATTGATTTTGTTCAAAATTTGGGATTTCGAATTTTAGTTATTATTACACATAATAACCGGACTAATCAAAATCTCTTTAATAAGTTTTGTCCCAATAACGAAAATGTTTTTACCAACCCTAAATTTCAAACTCAACCAATTTATTTACAATATGATACCGTTCATATTTTCAAAAACTTTCGTAATAATTGGCTAAATGTACCCAACAGTGATCTGACACTAGTATATCCCGATTTTAATACCTTTGAAGTTAATAAAGCTTCTTTCATTCATCTACGTGATATTTATAAGATAGAATCTAATCTATTAGTAAAAAAGGCATTCAAATTAAATTCTAAAACATTATTTCCAAACAATTTAGAGCGACAAAATGTTTTGTTGGTTGATAATGTTTTTCACCATACGACCATAGCTGCATTAAAATCTGCATTTGGCATTTGGCGATAAATATAAAGAAACCGCAGAATTTTGTCAAATTATTCGACACTGGTGGGATATTGTTAATACAAAAAGTATTACTGTCGGTATTCGGAAACGAAATGAGTGGAAAAATCCCTTTCGTAATATTGCTGACAATAGATTTGAGTTTTTAGAAAAATTTCTTTCTTGGTTAGAGGTCTGGAAAAACACTGAAGAAAGTGGTAATTTCGCGGTGCTTAGCAAAGATACTTTTGATGCTACAATTCTTACTACTAAGACAATTATTGATATTATCAAATATTCCCTAATGAAAGTGTCAGACGTAAATTATGTCTTAGTAGGTAAACTTCAAACTGATGATCTCGAAGCCCGATTTAGATTATATCGCTCCCTAGCCGGATGCAGTTATAGAGTTTCCTATACGGAGGTCAATGAATGCGAAAAAAAAATTAGAATTCATAATGTATTTGCACACAGCTCAAGAGATTATAAAGCATTATGTGCAAATACTTCAATAAATGAAGATCTAAATATTTCAGATTTTGAAATCATATTAGAATCTAGTTATCTGCAGGATGCGATAATTGATGAATCTTCTAATGAATATGTTTCCGGATACGCAACAAATTCAGTTTCAAAAGAAATTAGTTGTAATTCTTGTAAAAATCTGATCTACGAAAGTAAGGGCAGTTTATCAAAGTCCACTTATTTCAATTTTCTCCAACGGGGGGGATTAGTCAAATCCACTGACAATGTAAAATATTTATTATTCCATATGATAGCTATTTTACAATATATATTAAATTCTAAAGAACTGAAAACAAAATTTCTTAGTAATAGTCATCATCAAAGTTTATTAACTTATTTAACCTTAGCCAGTTTAGACCGCGAAAATTTTTATATTGATTTTGATACTGAATGTCAATGTGGAACTGCACCTCGAATATTGTATCAGAAAATATGCTTAAGATTTTCTAATATACTTTTAAACAATTTTGTAAAAAGTTTAAATAGTGAAAACAGTAAATATAATGAAAGAAAACTTTCGAATTTTATGTAATTTAAAATTCATTTATGTTGTGATGTTGAAATACTTTTAATTTTTATTATTTTTTCTGTGATATGTCAGTTCCTTTATGTTTATATTTTTAATTAGAATTTTTGTTATTAATTTTTATAATTTTTTCTGTGATACGTCTATTCCTTTATGTTTATATTTTTAATTAGAATTTTTGTTATTAATTTTTATAGTTTTTTCTGTGATACGTCTATTCCTTCATGTTTATATTTTTAATTAGAATTTTTGTTATTAATTTTTATAATTTTTTCTGTGATACGTCTATTCCTTTATGTTTATATTTTTAAGTAAAATTATTTATTTATTTTTTGTTATTTTATTTTAATACATGTATTTTAAATTCTATTATTACTTGCAACGAATTATTATTAAACAAATATTTTTCTTTTTTCATGTTTATCATGCGGAGCGGGGTTGCCACTGTGGGACAAAAGGATCAAATTTAGGACCAAGAGACTGTTTTTAAAAATTTTTGCTGAGTTTTTATTACTTGTTTTTGTTTTAAAATAAAATAAATGTATATGTATAATTTCTTTTTGAAAAAATTGTGTAATATTTTAATTATTAAAACTTGGTCATTTTTTATTTCTTTTTTACTTATTTTTGTTTTTACATATGTACGTATATGTATGATATTTTTTTTAAAACTACATATGTACATGAATATTTTAATTATAAATAAATTAAGTGATTTTTATTGTTAATTAGATATATAGATACTATACAAAAAAAGAATTGCATTTTTGTCGACTTTATTTTAAATTCTATACATATGAATGTGAAATGTTTTGTCAATTACCACATTATTATTTAATGGTTTTTTAATTCTTTGTAATTTTGCATAACGTTGACTAAAATGTGTTAAAAGTATATATTTTGCATCTATTTTATTGCCCTGTCTTAATGACTGAGAAACAGTACTATGTAACTTAAATTTTGCTTCATCTATAAGTTCATCTTCAATTGTTGCCTCATGTAATAAGAATTGTTGATTTTTTTCCAATATTCAAGATTATTACAAGGCATTTTATCACCACTATACGCAATTTTTATCGGATTATTCTTATTTATTGATTTGTTATCATCTCAATTGATACTCTGCATGAATGTGGGCAATGCTGAACTGGACAAGCACTTAGAGAATTAATTCCAATTTTATGCAGTCCGGGTATATTTATTGGTTTAGGGACCTAAACAAATGAAAATAATTTGTGTATATTAATAAAATAAAATATAAAAATTGGAATTAAACTAAGGATATACCAAATTATCATTTGGAACGAAAGATTAGCCTTTAAATTGATTCCATTCCATTATGAAAATGTAACCAAGGTATTATTTTTTTGGGTGCAAGTAATAAAAATGGTTGTACATTTTGTATTTTTTGACGAGCCGATAAAATACCTATTAACCCTACAAATATTTAATTAGAAAAATGATAAATAGTGATAAATGTAATTTTAAATTTTATATTACCTATGTCCTATGTGATAATCAGCATGTAAGTGTGATATATGTATATACCATTTTTAGATTTTTTTAATACTTCATTTGCCGTTTCTGTACCATAAAAACGAATTATCTGACACAGTACGTTCACCAAAATCCAGCAATATACAAGAATCTTCTCTTATATGTAATATTGAAGATTGAACTAACATTTCTCGTTCTATTTGGTATACAACAACCAGTCCCAGAAAAATTATTTCTGGATAATCATTCTCACTTAGCACTTTTATACTTTTTCCGTAATAAACTGACAAATATTTCTTTTAAATTTTCTAATCTAAATATAAATTCTAATCTAATATAAATATAGATTGTAAAAAACAATAAAAAATATATAAAATTAATAATTATTATTATTATTTATTAGTTTAATAGTCAAAAAAAATTTATGAATGCTTGTATATCGATAGTTTTGACGTTTTGTTTTGACATAGCACTTCTATATTCTATTTGCTTTATATTTATTAGTGTCCACACTCCACACGCAGTTCAAGGCTTTATATATCGATGGTTTTGCAATGCATGCTCTTACTACTATATATAATTCAGCAGTAAAGAAATTATCGAAATAAAGAGAATCATAGCAGTCAAATAGCCGTATAAAAATTATATAAATATAATAATATATCAACAGACTATATTTATCTAATGTCAAATTGAATCTATAATGGCGTATGAATAATCAAATTAACACACACCCACATCTTGAATATAATGATTGTAATGAATAATAATTTTATATTGTATTTGCTCGTGCACCAATTACCATCAGGGTCGCACCTACCATTGGAGTATTTGCTCAGGGCGCTGCAATCTTGGGGCGCCAAAAATAATCTACATTTTTTTTTATAAAACTTTTTATATAAATATTCAAAAAAAAAATATTTGACTTATGGAAATAATACAAAAATACATTTCTTATTTCTATATGTTACTATCTATGTGTTCTAGACCATTAATGATATATGAATTTATATCAAATTTTTTTTTATATGTAATTTTTATGTGTATGTACAATATGGGAATGGAGAGCCAAATCCAAAATGATATTAAAAAAAATTAAAAGTATGTAAAATATAAAATCATTCTTATATAAGTATGATATACATATTAAAATTATATGTGCTACATTTGAATATACGTATTCTGTATACATAATATCACAGACAATATATTGTAATTTCTTATATTCCTATATCTCATCCCCATGTACTCATATATCTATATATAAATATTCAAACATCTATTATCATTTATGTATATTGTCTGTCTTTTCTATCTATATTCAAAAGCAACATAATTCGATAATTCGATTGATTATTATTTCTATTTATTAGACTGCAAAGCAAACAGTCTAAATCTAAATTCATAAATACATTGCAATGGAGCACTAAAATTATCTGCTCCAACGCATGAAAAAATTTTAATATCTACATATTAAAACAGAAAGCATCGCATACAAATATTATTTAGTTTTTTCTATGAGGTATGCGTTAGAATTGAGCACTTAGAAAATTTGCTCCAACGCATCAATTTTTATAATTATTTATATTTATAATTTAGTGCTTTCAATGTTGTGTATGTGTACCTGGTTGTACATCAAATTATAATTCATCAATTAAGAAGAACAGTGCAATATCTGTTTTCAAATTTCCAAAAAATGAAGAGTTTAAACAAAAATGGATAAAGATGATTCCTCGAAAAGATTGGTCTCCATCTTCATACTCTGCCGTGTGCTCTCTTCATCATCTCATTTTCGCGATTCAGATTTCCGTTGTGGAAATATAGTCCGTCCTCGATTAAATGATGATGCAGTACCATCAATATTTCCGAATTTACCATCTTATCTTTCACTGCCTCAATTTACACCAAGGCAGGACCCCTCCCTTAGAAAAGAAAAAAATTCGTCTCGAGTGGAAAAAATGTCCAATGATTTTCTTTCAGAGGATTATATTTGCAATTTTCAATCTTTTGCTGATAATTTTGCAACCAAATTACAAATAGATGGTTGGTACATTTCAAAAAGTCAAAGCCAAATAGTTTTCTTTCGTATTAAATCTAACGATTTAATCGGTTGCGAATTCATAGTTCGAATTGTAATAAGTGAAACTATGAAGTTGAAAATCTTTGTTGAAAATCTGCCAGTTTCTGCAAATGATTTGGCTTGGGTTCTTCCATCTAATTTACAAATAACATTATGGTCTCGCAGATGGAAAATTTGTTGTCACGATATAAATTCGTGGAAAAATCATCTCCAGATAGAGACACTTTCCTACGTTTCGCTTCTGCTTTTATTAAAAGAGCAAAAGAATGTGTTGATGGAGATGATGATGATCATAGCGATGATAATGAATTTGAAAATGCTGGTAAATTGGACATTCTTTCTAATCAAATTGATTTAATCTTGTCGAAGCAACCGAGATGCGATATTTGCACCATTATAATGGCTTTTATTATATACAGTCACTCTGCATCATAGTACCAATTGGTAAAAAAATTTATGATTCTTCCTTGTACAAGATATCTTAAATATATATCATCTTCACTTCACGTGAGCCCTAATTATAAATCTGATAACGATAACAATTACTTCGAACATATATCTACAAAGTTATCAGATCGTGAAAGAATCGTTGCTCTTCTAATTGATGAAATATATGTGGATAAAAAAATTGATTACAAATCACAAAATCTAGTAGGTATGGCTCATAACAATCCACTCGAGGCAGCACGAACTATTTTGGCCCTTATAAAGAAATTATTAAGCTTATTCCCATCTCAAAATTATCAGGAGATAATCTTTATGATTTAACAAAACAAGTGATTGATTTTGTTCAAAATTTGGGATTTCGAATTTTAGTTATTATTACACATAATAACCGGACTAATCAAAATCTCTTTAATAAGTTTTGTCCCAATAACGAAAATGTTTTTACCAACCCTAAATTTCAAACTCAACCAATTTATTTACAATATGATACCGTTCATATTTTCAAAAACTTTCGTAATAATTGGCTAAATGTACCCAACAGTGATCTGACACTAGTATATCCCGATTTTAATACCTTTGAAGTTAATAAAGCTTCTTTCATTCATCTACGTGATATTTATAAGATAGAATCTAATCTATTAGTAAAAAAGGCATTCAAATTAAATTCTAAAACATTATTTCCAAACAATTTAGAGCGACAAAATGTTTTGTTGGTTGATAATGTTTTTCACCATACGACCATAGCTGCATTAAAATCTGCATTTGGCATTTGGCGATAAATATAAAGAAACCGCAGAATTTTGTCAAATTATTCGACACTGGTGGGATATTGTTAATACAAAAAGTATTACTGTCGGTATTCGGAAACGAAATGAGTGGAAAAATCCCTTTCGTAATATTGCTGACAATAGATTTGAGTTTTTAGAAAAATTTCTTTCTTGGTTAGAGGTCTGGAAAAACACTGAAGAAAGTGGTAATTTCGCGGTGCTTAGCAAAGATACTTTTGATGCTACAATTCTTACTACTAAGACAATTATTGATATTATCAAATATTCCCTAATGAAAGTGTCAGACGTAAATTATGTCTTAGTAGGTAAACTTCAAACTGATGATCTCGAAGCCCGATTTAGATTATATCGCTCCCTAGCCGGATGCAGTTATAGAGTTTCCTATACGGAGGTCAATGAATGCGAAAAAAAAATTAGAATTCATAATGTATTTGCACACAGCTCAAGAGATTATAAAGCATTATGTGCAAATACTTCAATAAATGAAGATCTAAATATTTCAGATTTTGAAATCATATTAGAATCTAGTTATCTGCAGGATGCGATAATTGATGAATCTTCTAATGAATATGTTTCCGGATACGCAACAAATTCAGTTTCAAAAGAAATTAGTTGTAATTCTTGTAAAAATCTGATCTACGAAAGTAAGGGCAGTTTATCAAAGTCCACTTATTTCAATTTTCTCCAACGGGGGGGATTAGTCAAATCCACTGACAATGTAAAATATTTATTATTCCATATGATAGCTATTTTACAATATATATTAAATTCTAAAGAACTGAAAACAAAATTTCTTAGTAATAGTCATCATCAAAGTTTATTAACTTATTTAACCTTAGCCAGTTTAGACCGCGAAAATTTTTATATTGATTTTGATACTGAATGTCAATGTGGAACTGCACCTCGAATATTGTATCAGAAAATATGCTTAAGATTTTCTAATATACTTTTAAACAATTTTGTAAAAAGTTTAAATAGTGAAAACAGTAAATATAATGAAAGAAAACTTTCGAATTTTATGTAATTTAAAATTCATTTATGTTGTGATGTTGAAATACTTTTAATTTTTATTATTTTTTCTGTGATATGTCAGTTCCTTTATGTTTATATTTTTAATTAGAATTTTTGTTATTAATTTTTATAATTTTTTCTGTGATACGTCTATTCCTTTATGTTTATATTTTTAATTAGAATTTTTGTTATTAATTTTTATAGTTTTTTCTGTGATACGTCTATTCCTTCATGTTTATATTTTTAATTAGAATTTTTGTTATTAATTTTTATAATTTTTTCTGTGATACGTCTATTCCTTTATGTTTATATTTTTAAGTAAAATTATTTATTTATTTTTTGTTATTTTATTTTAATACATGTATTTTAAATTCTATTATTACTTGCAACGAATTATTATTAAACAAATATTTTTCTTTTTTCATGTTTATCATGCGGAGCGGGGTTGCCACTGTGGGACAAAAGGATCAAATTTAGGACCAAGAGACTGTTTTTAAAAATTTTTGCTGAGTTTTTATTACTTGTTTTTGTTTTAAAATAAAATAAATGTATATGTATAATTTCTTTTTGAAAAAATTGTGTAATATTTTAATTATTAAAACTTGGTCATTTTTTATTTCTTTTTTACTTATTTTTGTTTTTACATATGTACGTATATGTATGATATTTTTTTTAAAACTACATATGTACATGAATATTTTAATTATAAATAAATTAAGTGATTTTTATTGTTAATTAGATATATAGATACTATACAAAAAAAGAATTGCATTTTTGTCGACTTTATTTTAAATTCTATACATATGAATGTGAAATGTTTTGTCAATTACCACATTATTATTTAATGGTTTTTTAATTCTTTGTAATTTTGCATAACGTTGACTAAAATGTGTTAAAAGTATATATTTTGCATCTATTTTATTGCCCTGTCTTAATGACTGAGAAACAGTACTATGTAACTTAAATTTTGCTTCATCTATAAGTTCATCTTCAATTGTTGCCTCATGTAATAAGAATTGTTGATTTTTTTCCAATATTCAAGATTATTACAAGGCATTTTATCACCACTATACGCAATTTTTATCGGATTATTCTTATTTATTGATTTGTTATCATCTCAATTGATACTCTGCATGAATGTGGGCAATGCTGAACTGGACAAGCACTTAGAGAATTAATTCCAATTTTATGCAGTCCGGGTATATTTATTGGTTTAGGGACCTAAACAAATGAAAATAATTTGTGTATATTAATAAAATAAAATATAAAAATTGGAATTAAACTAAGGATATACCAAATTATCATTTGGAACGAAAGATTAGCCTTTAAATTGATTCCATTCCATTATGAAAATGTAACCAAGGTATTATTTTTTTGGGTGCAAGTAATAAAAATGGTTGTACATTTTGTATTTTTTGACGAGCCGATAAAATACCTATTAACCCTACAAATATTTAATTAGAAAAATGATAAATAGTGATAAATGTAATTTTAAATTTTATATTACCTATGTCCTATGTGATAATCAGCATGTAAGTGTGATATATGTATATACCATTTTTAGATTTTTTTAATACTTCATTTGCCGTTTCTGTACCATAAAAACGAATTATCTGACACAGTACGTTCACCAAAATCCAGCAATATACAAGAATCTTCTCTTATATGTAATATTGAAGATTGAACTAACATTTCTCGTTCTATTTGGTATACAACAACCAGTCCCAGAAAAATTATTTCTGGATAATCATTCTCACTTAGCACTTTTATACTTTTTCCGTAATAAACTGACAAATATTTCTTTTAAATTTTCTAATCTAAATATAAATTCTAATCTAATATAAATATAGATTGTAAAAAACAATAAAAAATATATAAAATTAATAATTATTATTATTATTTATTAGTTTAATAGTCAAAAAAAATTTATGAATGCTTGTATATCGATAGTTTTGACGTTTTGTTTTGACATAGCACTTCTATATTCTATTTGCTTTATATTTATTAGTGTCCACACTCCACACGCAGTTCAAGGCTTTATATATCGATGGTTTTGCAATGCATGCTCTTACTACTATATATAATTCAGCAGTAAAGAAATTATCGAAATAAAGAGAATCATAGCAGTCAAATAGCCGTATAAAAATTATATAAATATAATAATATATCAACAGACTATATTTATCTAATGTCAAATTGAATCTATAATGGCGTATGAATAATCAAATTAACACACACCCACATCTTGAATATAATGATTGTAATGAATAATAATTTTATATTGTATTTGCTCGTGCACCAATTACCATCAGGGTCGCACCTACCATTGGAGTATTTGCTCAGGGCGCTGCAATCTTGGGGCGCCAAAAATAATCTACATTTTTTTTTATAAAACTTTTTATATAAATATTCAAAAAAAAAATATTTGACTTATGGAAATAATACAAAAATACATTTCTTATTTCTATATGTTACTATCTATGTGTTCTAGACCATTAATGATATATGAATTTATATCAAATTTTTTTTTATATGTAATTTTTATGTGTATGTACAATATGGGAATGGAGAGCCAAATCCAAAATGATATTAAAAAAAATTAAAAGTATGTAAAATATAAAATCATTCTTATATAAGTATGATATACATATTAAAATTATATGTGCTACATTTGAATATACGTATTCTGTATACATAATATCACAGACAATATATTGTAATTTCTTATATTCCTATATCTCATCCCCATGTACTCATATATCTATATATAAATATTCAAACATCTATTATCATTTATGTATATTGTCTGTCTTTTCTATCTATATTCAAAAGCAACATAATTCGATAATTCGATTGATTATTATTTCTATTTATTAGACTGCAAAGCAAACAGTCTAAATCTAAATTCATAAATACATTGCAATGGAGCACTAAAATTATCTGCTCCAACGCATGAAAAAATTTTAATATCTACATATTAAAACAGAAAGCATCGCATACAAATATTATTTAGTTTTTTCTATGAGGTATGCGTTAGAATTGAGCACTTAGAAAATTTGCTCCAACGCATCAATTTTTATAATTATTTATATTTATAATTTAGTGCTTTCAATGTTGTGTATGTGTACCTGGTTGTACATCAAATTATAATTCATCAATTAAGAAGAACAGTGCAATATCTGTTTTCAAATTTCCAAAAAATGAAGAGTTTAAACAAAAATGGATAAAGATGATTCCTCGAAAAGATTGGTCTCCATCTTCATACTCTGCCGTGTGCTCTCTTCATCATCTCATTTTCGCGATTCAGATTTCCGTTGTGGAAATATAGTCCGTCCTCGATTAAATGATGATGCAGTACCATCAATATTTCCGAATTTACCATCTTATCTTTCACTGCCTCAATTTACACCAAGGCAGGACCCCTCCCTTAGAAAAGAAAAAAATTCGTCTCGAGTGGAAAAAATGTCCAATGATTTTCTTTCAGAGGATTATATTTGCAATTTTCAATCTTTTGCTGATAATTTTGCAACCAAATTACAAATAGATGGTTGGTACATTTCAAAAAGTCAAAGCCAAATAGTTTTCTTTCGTATTAAATCTAACGATTTAATCGGTTGCGAATTCATAGTTCGAATTGTAATAAGTGAAACTATGAAGTTGAAAATCTTTGTTGAAAATCTGCCAGTTTCTGCAAATGATTTGGCTTGGGTTCTTCCATCTAATTTACAAATAACATTATGGTCTCGCAGATGGAAAATTTGTTGTCACGATATAAATTCGTGGAAAAATCATCTCCAGATAGAGACACTTTCCTACGTTTCGCTTCTGCTTTTATTAAAAGAGCAAAAGAATGTGTTGATGGAGATGATGATGATCATAACGATGATAATGAATTTGAAAATGCTGGTAAATTGGACATTCTTTCTAATCAAATTGATTTAATCTTGTCGAAGCAACCGAGATGCGATATTTGCACCATTATAATGGCTTTTATTATATACAGTCACTCTGCATCATAGTACCAATTGGTAAAAAAATTTATGATTCTTCCTTGTACAAGATATCTTAAATATATATCATCTTCACTTCACGTGAGCCCTAATTATAAATCTGATATCGATACCAATTACTTCAAACATATATCTACAAAGTTATCAGATCGTGAAAGAATCGTTGCTCTTCTAATTGATGAAATATATGTGGATAAAAAAATTGATTACAAATCACAAAATCTAGTAGGTATGGCTCATAACAATCCACTCGAGGCAGCACGAACTATTTTGGCATTTATGATCAAATCGGTATATGGCCCTTATAAAGAAATTATTAAGCTTATTCCCATCTCAAAATTATCAGGAGATAATCTTTATGATTTAACAAAACAACTGATTGATTTTGTTCAAAATTTGGGATTTCGAATTTTAGTTATTATTACAGATAATAACCGGACTAATCAAAATCTCTTTAATAAGTTTTGTCCCAATAACGAAAATGTTTTTACCAACCCTAAATTTCAAACTCAACCAATTTATTTACAATATGATACCGTTCATATTTTCAAAAACTTTCGTAATAATTGGCTAAATGTACCCAACAGTGATCTGACACTAGTATATCCCGATTTTAATACCTTTGAAGTTAATAAAGCTTCTTTCATTCATCTACGTGATATTTATAAGTTAGAATCTAATCTATTAGTAAAAAAGGCATTCAAATTAAATTCTAAAACATTATTTCCAAACAATTTAGAGCGACAAAATGTTTTGTTGGTTGATAATGTTTTTCACCATACGACCATAGCTGCATTAAAATCTGCATTTGGCATTTGGCGATAAATATAAAGAAACCGCAGAATTTTGTCAAATTATTCGACACTGGTGGGATATTGTTAATACAAAAAGTATTACTGTCGGCATTCGAAACGAAATGAGTGGAAAAATCCCTTTCGTAATATTGCTGACAATAGATTTGAGTTTTTAGAAAAATTTCTTTCTTGGTTAGAGGTCTGGAAAAACACTGAAGAAAGTGGTAATTTCGCGGTGCTTAGCAAAGATACTTTTGATGCTACAATTCTTACTACTAAGACAATTATTGATATTATCAAATATTCCCTAATGAAAGTGTCAGACGTAAATTATGTCTTAGTAGGTAAACTTCAAACTGATGATCTCGAAGCCCGATTTAGATTATATCGCTCCCTAGCTGGATGCAGTTATAGAGTTTCCTATACGGAGGTCATTGAATGCGAAAAAAAAATTAGAATTCATAATGTATTTGCACACAGCTCAAGAGATTATGAAGCATTATGTGCAAATACTTCAATAAATGAAGATCTAAATATTTCAGATTTTGAAATCATATTAGAATCTAGTTATCTGCAGGATGCGATAATTGATGAATCTTCTAATGAATATGTTTCCGGATACGCAACAAATTCAGTTTCAAAAGAAATTAGTTGTAATTCTTGTAAAAATCTGATCTACGAAAGTAAGGGCAGTTTATCAAAGTCCACTTATTTCAATTTTCTCCAACGGGGGGGATTAGTCAAATCCACTGACAATGTAAAATATTTATTATTCCATATGATAGCTATTTTACAATATATATTAAATTCTAAAGAACTGAAAACAAAATTTCTTAGTAATAGTCATCATCAAAGTTTATTAACTTATTTAACCTTAGCCAGTTTAGACCGCGAAAATTTTTATATTGATTTTGATACTGAATGTCAATGTGGAACTGCACCTCGAATATTGTATCAGAAAATATGCTTAAGATTTTCTAATATACTTTTAAACAATTTTGTAAAAAGTTTAAATAGTGAAAACAGTAAATATAATGAAAGAAAACTTTCGAATTTTATGTAATTTAAAATTCATTTATGTTGTGATGTTGAAATACTTTTAATTTTTATTATTTTTTCTGTGATATGTCAGTTCCTTTATGTTTATATTTTTAATTAGAATTTTTGTTATTAATTTTTATAATTTTTTCTGTGATACGTCTATTCCTTTATGTTTATATTTTTAATTAGAATTTTTGTTATTAATTTTTATAGTTTTTTCTGTGATACGTCTATTCCTTCATGTTTATATTTTTAATTAGAATTTTTGTTATTAATTTTTATAATTTTTTCTGTGATACGTCTATTCCTTTATGTTTATATTTTTAAGTAAAATTATTTATTTATTTTTTGTTATTTTATTTTAATACATGTATTTTAAATTCTATTATTACTTGCAACGAATTATTATTAAACAAATATTTTTCTTTTTTCATGTTTATCATGCGGAGCGGGGTTGCCACTGTGGGACAAAAGGATCAAATTTAGGACCAAGAGACTGTTTTTAAAAATTTTTGCTGAGTTTTTATTACTTGTTTTTGTTTTAAAATAAAATAAATGTATATGTATAATTTCTTTTTGAAAAAATTGTGTAATATTTTAATTATTAAAACTTGGTCATTTTTTATTTCTTTTTTACTTATTTTTGTTTTTACATATGTACGTATATGTATGATATTTTTTTTAAAACTACATATGTACATGAATATTTTAATTATAAATAAATTAAGTGATTTTTATTGTTAATTAGATATATAGATACTATACAAAAAAAGAATTGCATTTTTGTCGACTTTATTTTAAATTCTATACATATGAATGTGAAATGTTTTGTCAATTACCACATTATTATTTAATGGTTCTTTAATTCTTTGTAATTTTGCATAACGTTGACTAAAATGTGTTAAAAGTATACATTTTGCATCTATTTTATTGCCCTGTCTTAATGACTGAGAAACAGTACTATGTAACTTAAATTTTGCTTCATCTATAAGTTCATCTTCAATTGTTGCCTCATGTAATAAGAATTGTTGATTTTTTTCCAATATTCAAGATTATTACAAGGCATTTTATCACCACTATACGCAATTTTTATCGGATTATTCTTATTTATTGATTTGTTATCATCTCAATTGATACTCTGCATGAATGTGGGCAATGCTGAACTGGACAAGCACTTAGAGAATTAATTCCAATTTTATGCAGTCCGGGTATATTTATTGGTTTAGGGACCTAAACAAATGAAAATAATTTGTGTATATTAATAAAATAAAATATAAAAATTGGAATTAAACTAAGGATATACCAAATTATCATTTGGAACGAAAGATTAGCCTTTAAATTGATTCCATTCCATTATGAAAATGTAACCAAGGTATTATTTTTTTGGGTGCAAGTAATAAAAATGGTTGTACATTTTGTATTTTTTGACGAGCCGATAAAATACCTATTAACCCTACAAATATTTAATTAGAAAAATGATAAATAGTGATAAATGTAATTTTAAATTTTATATTACCTATGTCCTATGTGATAATCAGCATGTAAGTGTGATATATGTATATACCATTTTTAGATTTTTTTAATACTTCATTTGCCGTTTCTGTACCATAAAAACGAATTATCTGACACAGTACGTTCACCAAAATCCAGCAATATACAAGAATCTTCTCTTATATGTAATATTGAAGATTGAACTAACATTTCTCGTTCTATTTGGTATACAACAACCAGTCCCAGAAAAATTATTTCTGGATAATCATTCTCACTTAGCACTTTTATACTTTTTCCGTAATAAACTGACAAATATTTCTTTTAAATTTTCTAATCTAAATATAAATTCTAATCTAATATAAATATAGATTGTAAAAAACAATAAAAAATATATAAAATTAATAATTATTATTATTATTTATTAGTTTAATAGTCAAAAAAAATTTATGAATGCTTGTATATCGATAGTTTTGACGTTTTGTTTTGACATAGCACTTCTATATTCTATTTGCTTTATATTTATTAGTGTCCACACTCCACACGCAGTTCAAGGCTTTATATATCGATGGTTTTGCAATGCATGCTCTTACTACTATATATAATTCAGCAGTAAAGAAATTATCGAAATAAAGAGAATCATAGCAGTCAAATAGCCGTATAAAAATTATATAAATATAATAATATATCAACAGACTATATTTATCTAATGTCAAATTGAATCTATAATGGCGTATGAATAATCAAATTAACACACACCCACATCTTGAATATAATGATTGTAATGAATAATAATTTTATATTGTATTTGCTCGTGCACCAATTACCATCAGGGTCGCACCTACCATTGGAGTATTTGCTCAGGGCGCTGCAATCTTGGGGCGCCAAAAATAATCTACATTTTTTTTTATAAAACTTTTTATATAAATATTCAAAAAAAAAATATTTGACTTATGGAAATAATACAAAAATACATTTCTTATTTCTATATGTTACTATCTATGTGTTCTAGACCATTAATGATATATGAATTTATATCAAATTTTTTTTTATATGTAATTTTTATGTGTATGTACAATATGGGAATGGAGAGCCAAATCCAAAATGATATTAAAAAAAATTAAAAGTATGTAAAATATAAAATCATTCTTATATAAGTATGATATACATATTAAAATTATATGTGCTACATTTGAATATACGTATTCTGTATACATAATATCACAGACAATATATTGTAATTTCTTATATTCCTATATCTCATCCCCATGTACTCATATATCTATATATAAATATTCAAACATCTATTATCATTTATGTATATTGTCTGTCTTTTCTATCTATATTCAAAAGCAACATAATTCGATAATTCGATTGATTATTATTTCTATTTATTAGACTGCAAAGCAAACAGTCTAAATCTAAATTCATAAATACATTGCAATGGAGCACTAAAATTATCTGCTCCAACGCATGAAAAAATTTTAATATCTACATATTAAAACAGAAAGCATCGCATACAAATATTATTTAGTTTTTTCTATGAGGTATGCGTTAGAATTGAGCACTTAGAAAATTTGCTCCAACGCATCAATTTTTATAATTATTTATATTTATAATTTAGTGCTTTCAATGTTGTGTACCTGGTTGTACATCAAATTATAATTCATCAATTAAGAAGAACAGTGCAATATCTGTTTTCAAATTTCCAAAAAATGAAGAGTTTAAACAAAAATGGATAAAGATGATTCCTCGAAAAGATTGGTCTCCATCTTCATACTCTGCCGTGTGCTCTCTTCATCATCTCATTTTCGCGATTCAGATTTCCGTTGTGGAAATATAGTCCGTCCTCGATTAAATGATGATGCAGTACCATCAATATTTCCGAATTTACCATCTTATCTTTCACTGCCTCAATTTACACCAAGGCAGGACCCCTCCCTTAGAAAAGAAAAAAATTCGTCTCGAGTGGAAAAAATGTCCAATGATTTTCTTTCAGAGGATTATATTTGCAATTTTCAATCTTTTGCTGATAATTTTGCAACCAAATTACAAATAGATGGTTGGTACATTTCAAAAAGTCAAAGCCAAATAGTTTTCTTTCGTATTAAATCTAACGATTTAATTGGTTGCAAATTCATAGTTCGAATTGTAATAAGTGAAACTATGAAGTTGAAAATCTTTGTTGAAAATCTGCCAGTTTCTGCAAATGATTTGGCTTGGGTTCTTCCATCTAATTTACAAATAACATTATGGTCTCGCAGATGGAAAATTTGTTGTCACGATATAAATTCGTGGAAAAATCATCTCCAGATAGAGACACTTTCCTACGTTTCGCTTCTGCTTTTATTAAAAGAGCAAAAGAATGTGTTGATGGAGATGATGATGATCATAGCGATGATAATGAATTTGAAAATGCTGGTAAATTGGACATTCTTTCTAATCAAATTGATTTAATCTTGTCGAAGCAACCGAGATGCGATATTTGCACCATTATAATGGCTTTTATTATATACAGTCACTCTGCATCATAGTACCAATTGGTAAAAAAATTTATGATTCTTCCTTGTACAAGATATCTTAAATATATATCATCTTCACTTCACGTGAGCCCTAATTATAAATCTGATAACGATACCAATTACTTCGAACATATATCTACAAAGTTATCAGATCGTGAAAGAATCGTTGCTCTTCTAATTGATATGTGGATAAAAAAATTGATTACAAATCACAAAATCTAGTAGGTATGGCTCATAACAATCCACTCGAGGCAGCACGAACTATTTTGGCATTTATGATCAAATCGGTATATGGCCCTTATAAAGAAATTATTAAGCTTATTCCCATCTCAAAATTATCAGGAGATAATCTTTATGATTTAACAAAACAAGTGATTGATTTTGTTCAAAATTTGGGATTTCGAATTTTAGTTATTATTACAGATAATAACCGGACTAATCAAAATCTCTTTAATAAGTTTTGTCCCAATAACGAAAATGTTTTTACCAACCCTAAATTTCAAACTCAACCAATTTATTTACAATATGATACCGTTCATATTTTCAAAAACTTTCGTAATAATTGGCTAAATGTACCCAACAGTGATCTGACACTAGTATATCCCGATTTTAATACCTTTGAAGTTAATAAAGCTTCTTTCATTCATCTACGTGATATTTATAAGTTAGAATCTAATCTATTAGTAAAAAAGGCATTCAAATTAAATTCTAAAACATTATTTCCAAACAATTTAGAGCGAGAAAATGTTTTGTTGGTTGATAATGTTTTTCACCATACGACCATAGCTGCATTAAAATCTGCATTTGGCATTTGGCGATAAATATAAAGAAACCGCAGAATTTTGTCAAATTATTCGACACTGGTGGGATATTGTTAATACAAAAAGTATTACTGTCGGCATTCGAAACGAAATGAGTGGAAAAATCCCTTTCGTAATATTGCTGACAATAGATTTGAGTTTTTAGAAAAATTTCTTTCTTGGTTAGAGGTCTGGAAAAACACTGAAGAAAGTGGTAATTTCGCGGTGCTTAGCAAAGATACTTTTGATGCTACAATTCTTACTACTAAGACAATTATTGATATTATCAAATATTCCCTAATGAAAGTGTCAGACGTAAATTATGTCTTAGTAGGTAAACTTCAAACTGATGATCTCGAAGCCCGATTTAGATTATATCGCTCCCTAGCCGGATGCAGTTATAGAGTTTCCTATACGGAGGTCATTGAATGCGAAAAAAAAATTAGAATTCATAATGTATTTGCACACAGCTCAAGAGATTATGAAGCATTATGTGCAAATACTTCAATAAATGAAGATCTAAATATTTCAGATTTTGAAATCATATTAGAATCTAGTTATCTGCAGGATGCGATAATTGATGAATCTTCTAATGAATATGTTTCCGGATACGCAACAAATTCAGTTTCAAAAGAAATTAGTTGTAATTCTTGTAAAAATCTGATCTACGAAAGTAAGGGCAGTTTATCAAAGTCCACTTATTTCAATTTTCTCCAACGGGGGGGATTAGTCAAATCCACTGACAATGTAAAATATTTATTATTCCATATGATAGCTATTTTACAATATATATTAAATTCTAAAGAACTGAAAACAAAATTTCTTAGTAATAGTCATCATCAAAGTTTATTAACTTATTTAACCTTAGCCAGTTTAGACCGCGAAAATTTTTATATTGATTTTGATACTGAATGTCAATGTGGAACTGCACCTCGAATATTGTATCAGAAAATATGCTTAAGATTTTCTAATATACTTTTAAACAATTTTGTAAAAAGTTTAAATAGTGAAAACAGTAAATATAATGAAAGAAAACTTTCGAATTTTATGTAATTTAAAATTCATTTATGTTGTGATGTTGAAATACTTTTAATTTTTATTATTTTTTCTGTGATATGTCAGTTCCTTTATGTTTATATTTTTAATTAGAATTTTTGTTATTAATTTTTATAATTTTTTCTGTGATACGTCTATTCCTTTATGTTTATATTTTTAATTAGAATTTTTGTTATTAATTTTTATAGTTTTTTCTGTGATACGTCTATTCCTTCATGTTTATATTTTTAATTAGAATTTTTGTTATTAATTTTTATAATTTTTTCTGTGATACGTCTATTCCTTTATGTTTATATTTTTAAGTAAAATTATTTATTTATTTTTTGTTATTTTATTTTAATACATGTATTTTAAATTCTATTATTACTTGCAACGAATTATTATTAAACAAATATTTTTCTTTTTTCATGTTTATCATGCGGAGCGGGGTTGCCACTGTGGGACAAAAGGATCAAATTTAGGACCAAGAGACTGTTTTTAAAAATTTTTGCTGAGTTTTTATTACTTGTTTTTGTTTTAAAATAAAATAAATGTATATGTATAATTTCTTTTTGAAAAAATTGTGTAATATTTTAATTATTAAAACTTGGTCATTTTTTATTTCTTTTTTACTTATTTTTGTTTTTACATATGTACGTATATGTATGATATTTTTTTTAAAACTACATATGTACATGAATATTTTAATTATAAATAAATTAAGTGATTTTTATTGTTAATTAGATATATAGATACTATAATATATAGATACTATACAAAAAAAGAATTGCATTTTTGTCGACTTTATTTTAAATTCTATACATATGAATGTGAAATGTTTTGTCAATTACCACATTATTATTTAATGGTTCTTTAATTCTTTGTAATTTTGCATAACGTTGACTAAAATGTGTTAAAAGTATATATTTTGCATCTATTTTATTGCCCTGTCTTAATGACTGAGAAACAGTACTATGTAACTTAAATTTTGCTTCATCTATGAGTTCATCTTCAATTGTTGCCTCATGTAATAAGAATTGTTGATTTTTTTCCAATATTCAAGATTATTACAAGGCATTTTATCACCACTATACGCAATTTTTATCGGATTATTCTTATTTATTGATTTGTTATCATCTCAATTGATACTCTGCATGAATGTGGGCAATGCTGAACTGGACAAGCACTTAGAGAATTAATTCCAATTTTATGCAGTCCGGGTATATTTATTGGTTTAGGGACCTAAACAAATGAAAATAATTTGTGTATATTAATAAAATAAAATATAAAAATTGGAATTAAACTAAGGATATACCAAATTATCATTTGGAACGAAAGATTAGCCTTTAAATTGATTCCATTCCATTATGAAAATGTAACCAAGGTATTATTTTTTTGGGTGCAAGTAATAAAAATGGTTGTACATTTTGTATTTTTTGACGAGCCGATAAAATACCTATTAACCCTACAAATATTTAATTAGAAAAATGATAAATAGTGATAAATGTAATTTTAAATTTTATATTACCTATGTGATAATCAGCATGTAAGTGTGATATATGTATATACCATTTTTAGATTTTTTTAATACTTCATTTGCCGTTTCTGTACCATAAAAACGAATTATCTGACACAGTACGTTCACCAAAATCCAGCAATATACAAGAATCTTCTCTTATATGTAATATTGAAGATTGAACTAACATTTCTCGTTCTATTTGGTATACAACAACCAGTCCCAGAAAAATTATTTCTGGATAATCATTCTCACTTAGCACTTTTATACTTTTTCCGTAATAAACTGACAAATATTTCTTTTAAATTTTCTAATCTAAATATAAATTCTAATCTAATATAAATATAGATTGTAAAAAACAATAAAAAATATATAAAATTAATAATTATTATTATTATTTATTAGTTTAATAGTCAAAAAAAATTTATGAATGCTTGTATATCGATAGTTTTGACGTTTTGTTTTGACATAGCACTTCTATATTCTATTTGCTTTATATTTATTAGTGTCCACACTCCACACGCAGTTCAAGGCTTTATATATCGATGGTTTTGCAATGCATGCTCTTACTACTATATATAATTCAGCAGTAAAGAAATTATCGAAATAAAGAGAATCATAGCAGTCAAATAGCCGTATAAAAATTATATAAATATAATAATATATCAACAGACTATATTTATCTAATGTCAAATTGAATCTATAATGGCGTATGAATAATCAAATTAACACACACCCACATCTTGAATATAATGATTGTAATGAATAATAATTTTATATTGTATTTGCTCGTGCACCAATTACCATCAGGGTCGCACCTACCATTGGAGTATTTGCTCAGGGCGCTGCAATCTTGGGGCGCCAAAAATAATCTACATTTTTTTTTATAAAACTTTTTATATAAATATTCAAAAAAAAAATATTTGACTTATGGAAATAATACAAAAATACATTTCTTATTTCTATATGTTACTATCTATGTGTTCTAGACCATTAATGATATATGAATTTATATCAAATTTTTTTTTTATATGTAATTTTTATGTGTATGTAAAATATGGGAATGGAGAGCCAAATCCAAAATGATATTAAAAAAAATTAAAAGTATGTAAAATATAAAATCATTCTTATATAAGTATGATATACATATTAAAATTATATGTGCTACATTTGAATATACGTATTCTGTATACATAATATCACAGACAATATATTGTAATTTCTTATATTCCTATATCTCATCCCCATGTACTCGTATATCTATATATAAATATTCAAACATCTATTATCATTTATGTATATTGTCTGTCTTTTCTATCTATATTCAAAAGCAACATAATTCGATAATTCGATTGATTATTATTTCTATTTATTAGACTGCAAAGCAAACAGTCTAAATCTAAATTCATAAATACATTGCAATGGAGCACTAAAATTATCTGCTCCAACACATGAAAAAATTTTAATATCTACATATTAAAACAGAAAGCATCGCATACAAATATTATTTAGTTTTTTCTATGAGGTATGCGTTAGAATTGAGCACTTAGAAAATTTGCTCCAACGCATCAATTTTTATAATTATTTATATTTATAATTTAGTGCTTTCAATGTTGTGTATGTGTACCTGGTTGTACATCAAATTATAATTCATCAATTAAGAAGAACAGTGCAATATCTGTTTTCAAATTTCCAAAAAATGAAGAGTTTAAACAAAAATGGATAAAGATGATTCCTCGAAAAGATTGGTCTCCATCTTCATACTCTGCCGTGTGCTCTCTTCATCATCTCATTTTCGCGATTCAGATTTCCGTTGTGGAAATATAGTCCGTCCTCGATTAAATGATGATGCAGTACCATCAATATTTCCGAATTTACCATCTTATCTTTCACTGCCTCAATTTACACCAAGGCAGGACCCCTCCCTTAGAAAAGAAAAAAATTCGTCTCGAGTGGAAAAAATGTCCAATGATTTTCTTTCAGAGGATTATATTTGCAATTTTCAATCTTTTGCTGATAATTTTGCAACCAAATTACAAATAGATGGTTGGTACATTTCAAAAAGTCAAAGCCAAATAGTTTTCTTTCGTATTAAATCTAACGATTTAATCGGTTGCGAATTCATAGTTCGAATTGTAATAAGTGAAACTATGAAGTTGAAAATCTTTGTTGAAAATCTGCCAGTTTCTGCAAATGATTTGGCTTGGGTTCTTCCATCTAATTTACAAATAACATTATGGTCTCGCAGATGGAAAATTTGTTGTCACGATATAAATTCGTGGAAAAATCATCTCCAGATAGAGACACTTTCCTACGTTTCGCTTCTGCTTTTATTAAAAGAGCAAAAGAATGTGTTGATGGAGATGATGATGATCATAGCGATGATAATGAATTTGAAAATGCTGGTAAATTGGACATTCTTTCTAATCAAATTGATTTAATCTTGTCGAAGCAACCGAGATGCGATATTTGCACCATTATAATGGCTTTTATTATATACAGTCACTCTGCATCATAGTACCAATTGGTAAAAAAATTTATGATTCTTCCTTGTACAAGATATCTTAAATATATATCATCTTCACTTCACGTGAGCCCTAATTATAAATCTGATAACGATACCAATTACTTCGAACATATATCTACAAAGTTATCAGATCGTGAAAGAATCGTTGCTCTTCTAATTGATGAAATATATGTGGATAAAAAAATTGATTACAAATCACAAAATCTAGTAGGTATGGCTCATAACAATCCACTCGAGGCAGCACGAACTATTTTGGCATTTATGATCAAATCGGTATATGGCCCTTATAAAGAAATTATTAAGCTTATTCCCATCTCAAAATTATCAGGAGATAATCTTTATGATTTAACAAAACAAGTGATTGATTTTGTTCAAAATTTGGGATTTCGAATTTTAGTTATTATTACAGATAATAACCGGACTAATCAAAATCTCTTTAATAAGTTTTGTCCCAATAACGAAAATGTTTTTACCAACCCTAAATTTCAAACTCAACCAATTTATTTACAATATGATACCGTTCATATTTTCAAAAACTTTCGTAATAATTGGCTAAATGTACCCAACAGTGATCTGACACTAGTATATCCCGATTTTAATACCTTTGAAGTTAATAAAGCTTCTTTCATTCATCTACGTGATATTTATAAGTTAGAATCTAATCTATTAGTAAAAAAGGCATTCAAATTAAATTCTAAAACATTATTTCCAAACAATTTAGAGCGAGAAAATGTTTTGTTGGTTGATAATGTTTTTCACCATACGACCATAGCTGCATTAAAATCTGCATTTGGCATTTGGCGATAAATATAAAGAAACCGCAGAATTTTGTCAAATTATTCGACACTGGTGGGATATTGTTAATACAAAAAGTATTACTGTCGGCATTCGAAACGAAATGAGTGGAAAAATCCCTTTCGTAATATTGCTGACAATAGATTTGAGTTTTTAGAAAAATTTCTTTCTTGGTTAGAGGTCTGGAAAAACACTGAAGAAAGTGGTAATTTCGCGGTGCTTAGCAAAGATACTTTTGATGCTACAATTCTTACTACTAAGACAATTATTGATATTATCAAATATTCCCTAATGAAAGTGTCAGACGTAAATTATGTCTTAGTAGGTAAACTTCAAACTGATGATCTCGAAGCCCGATTTAGATTATATCGCTCCCTAGCCGGATGCAGTTATAGAGTTTCCTATACGGAGGTCATTGAATGCGAAAAAAAAATTAGAATTCATAATGTATTTGCACACAGCTCAAGAGATTATGAAGCATTATGTGCAAATACTTCAATAAATGAAGATCTAAATATTTCAGATTTTGAAATCATATTAGAATCTAGTTATCTGCAGGATGCGATAATTGATGAATCTTCTAATGAATATGTTTCCGGATACGCAACAAATTCAGTTTCAAAAGAAATTAGTTGTAATTCTTGTAAAAATCTGATCTACGAAAGTAAGGGCAGTTTATCAAAGTCCACTTATTTCAATTTTCTCCAACGGGGGGGATTAGTCAAATCCACTGACAATGTAAAATATTTATTATTCCATATGATAGCTATTTTACAATATATATTAAATTCTAAAGAACTGAAAACAAAATTTCTTAGTAATAGTCATCATCAAAGTTTATTAACTTATTTAACCTTAGCCAGTTTAGACCGCGAAAATTTTTATATTGATTTTGATACTGAATGTCAATGTGGAACTGCACCTCGAATATTGTATCAGAAAATATGCTTAAGATTTTCTAATATACTTTTAAACAATTTTGTAAAAAGTTTAAATAGTGAAAACAGTAAATATAATGAAAGAAAACTTTCGAATTTTATGTAATTTAAAATTCATTTATGTTGTGATGTTGAAATACTTTTAATTTTTATTATTTTTTCTGTGATATGTCAGTTCCTTTATGTTTATATTTTTAATTAGAATTTTTGTTATTAATTTTTATAGTTTTTTCTGTGATACGTCTATTCCTTCATGTTTATATTTTTAATTAGAATTTTTGTGTGATACGTCTATTCCTTTATGTTTATATTTTTAAGTAAAATTATTTATTTATTTTTTGTTATTTTATTTTAATACATGTATTTTAAATTCTATTATTACTTGCAACGAATTATTATTAAACAAATATTTTTCTTTTTTCATGTTTATCATGCGGAGCGGGGTTGCCACTGTGGGACAAAAGGATCAAATTTAGGACCAAGAGACTGTTTTTAAAAATTTTTGCTGAGTTTTTATTACTTGTTTTTGTTTTAAAATAAAATAAATGTATATGTATAATTTCTTTTTGAAAAAATTGTGTAATATTTTAATTATTAAAACTTGGTCATTTTTTATTTCTTTTTTACTTATTTTTGTTTTTACATATGTACGTATATGTATGATATTTTTTTTAAAACTACATATGTACATGAATATTTTAATTATAAATAAATTAAATGATTTTTATTGTTAATTAGATATATAGATACTATAATATATAGATACTATACAAAAAAAGAATTGCATTTTTGTCGACTTTATTTTAAATTCTATACATATGAATGTGAAATGTTTTGTCAATTACCACATTATTATTTAATGGTTCTTTAATTCTTTGTAATTTTGCATAACGTTGACTAAAATGTGTTAAAAGTATATATTTTGCATCTATTTTATTGCCCTGTCTTAATGACTGAGAAACAGTACTATGTAACTTAAATTTTGCTTCATCTATAAGTTCATCTTCAATTGTTGCCTCATGTAATAAGAATTGTTGATTTTTTTCCAATATTCAAGATTATTACAAGGCATTTTATCACCACTATACGCAATTTTTATCGGATTATTCTTATTTATTGATTTGTTATCATCTCAATTGATACTCTGCATGAATGTGGGCAATGCTGAACTGGACAAGCACTTAGAGAATTAATTCCAATTTTATGCAGTCCGGGTATATTTATTGGTTTAGGGACCTAAACAAATGAAAATAATTTGTGTATATTAATAAAATAAAATATAAAAATTGGAATTAAACTAAGGATATACCAAATTATCATTTGGAACGAAAGATTAGCCTTTAAATTGATTCCATTCCATTATGAAAATGTAACCAAGGTATTATTTTTTTGGGTGCAAGTAATAAAAATGGTTGTACATTTTGTATTTTTTGACGAGCCGATAAAATACCTATTAACCCTACAAATATTTAATTAGAAAAATGATAAATAGTGATAAATGTAATTTTAAATTTTATATTACCTATGTGATAATCAGCATGTAAGTGTGATATATGTATATACCATTTTTAGATTTTTTTAATACTTCATTTGCCGTTTCTGTACCATAAAAACGAATTATCTGACACAGTACGTTCACCAAAATCCAGCAATATACAAGAATCTTCTCTTATATGTAATATTGAAGATTGAACTAACATTTCTCGTTCTATTTGGTATACAACAACCAGTCCCAGAAAAATTATTTCTGGATAATCATTCTCACTTAGCACTTTTATACTTTTTCCGTAATAAACTGACAAATATTTCTTTTAAATTTTCTAATCTAAATATAAATTCTAATCTAATATAAATATAGATTGTAAAAAACAATAAAAAATATATAAAATTAATAATTATTATTATTATTTATTAGTTTAATAGTCAAAAAAAATTTATGAATGCTTGTATATCGATAGTTTTGACGTTTTGTTTTGACATAGCACTTCTATATTCTATTTGCTTTATATTTATTAGTGTCCACACTCCACACGCAGTTCAAGGCTTTATATATCGATGGTTTTGCAATGCATGCTCTTACTCAAATATATAATTCAGCAGTAAAGAAATTATCGAAATAAAGAGAATCATAGCAGTCAAATAGCCGTATAAAAATTATATAAATATAATAATATATCAACAGACTATATTTATCTAATGTCAAATTGAATCTATAATGGCGTATGAATAATCAAATTAACACACACCCACATCTTGAATATAATGATTGTAATGAATAATAATTTTATATTGTATTTGCTCGTGCACCAATTACCATCAGGGTCGCACCTACCATTGGAGTATTTGCTCAGGGCGCTGCAATCTTGGGGCGCCAAAAATAATCTACATTTTTTTTTATAAAACTTTTTATATAAATATTCAAAAAAAAAATATTTGACTTATGGAAATAATACAAAAATACATTTCTTATTTCTATATGTTACTATCTATGTGTTCTAGACCATTAATGATATATGAATTTATATCAAATTTTTTTTTATATGTAATTTTTATGTGTATGTACAATATGGGAATGGAGAGCCAAATCCAAAATGATATTAAAAAAAATTAAAGGTATGTAAAATATAAAATCATTCTTATATAAGTATGATATACATATTAAAATTATATGTGCTACATTTGAATATACGTATTCTGTATACATAATATCACAGACAATATATTGTAATTTCTTATATTCCTATATCTCATCCCCATGTACTCATATATCTATATATAAATATTCAAACATCTATTATCATTTATGTATATTGTCTGTCTTTTCTATCTATATTCAAAAGCAACATAATTCGATAATTCGATTGATTATTATTTCTATTTATTAGACTGCAAAGCAAACAGTCTAAATCTAAATTCATAAATACATTGCAATGGAGCACTAAAATTATCTGCTCCAACGCATGAAAAAATTTTAATATCTTCATATTAAAACAGAAAGCATCGCATACAAATATTATTTAGTTTTTTCTATGAGGTATGCGTTAGAATTGAGCACTTAGAAAATTTGCTCCAACGCATCAATTTTTATAATTATTTATATTTATAATTTAGTGCTTTCAATGTTGTGTACCTGGTTGTACATCAAATTATAATTCATCAATTAAGAAGAACAGTGCAATATCTGTTTTCAAATTTCCAAAAAATGAAGAGTTTAAACAAAAATGGATAAAGATGATTCCTCGAAAAGATTGGTCTCCATCTTCATACTCTGCCGTGTGCTCTCTTCATCATCTCATTTTCGCGATTCAGATTTCCGTTGTGGAAATATAGTCCGTCCTCGATTAAATGATGATGCAGTACCATCAATATTTCCGAATTTACCATCTTATCTTTCACTGCCTCAATTTACACCAAGGCAGGACCCCTCCCTTAGAAAAGAAAAAAATTCGTCTCGAGTGGAAAAAATGTCCAATGATTTTCTTTCAGAGGATTATATTTGCAATTTTCAATCTTTTGCTGATAATTTTGCAACCAAATTACAAATAGATGGTTGGTACATTTCAAAAAGTCAAAGCCAAATAGTTTTCTTTCGTATTAAATCTAACGATTTAATCGGTTGCGAATTCATAGTTCGAATTGTAATAAGTGAAACTATGAAGTTGAAAATCTTTGTTGAAAATCTGCCAGTTTCTGCAAATGATTTGGCTTGGGTTCTTCCATCTAATTTACAAATAACATTATGGTCTCGCAGATGGAAAATTTGTTGTCACGATATAAATTCGTGGAAAAATCATCTCCAGATAGAGACACTTTCCTACGTTTCGCTTCTGCTTTTATTAAAAGAGCAAAAGAATGTGTTGATGGAGATGATGATGATCATAGCGATGATAATGAATTTGAAAATGCTGGTAAATTGGACATTCTTTCTAATCAAATTGATTTAATCTTGTCGAAGCAACCGAGATGCGATATTTGCACCATTATAATGGCTTTTATTATATACAGTCACTCTGCATCATAGTACCAATTGGTAAAAAAATTTATGATTCTTCCTTGTACAAGATATCTTAAATATATATCATCTTCACTTCACGTGAGCCCTAATTATAAATCTGATAACGATACCAATTACTTCGAACATATATCTACAAAGTTATCAGATCGTGAAAGAATCGTTGCTCTTCTAATTGATGAAATATATGTGGATAAAAAAATTGATTACAAATCACAAAATCTAGTAGGTATGGCTCATAACAATCCACTCGAGGCAGCACGAACTATTTTGGCATTTATGATCAAATCGGTATATGGCCCTTATAAAGAAATTATTAAGCTTATTCCCATCTCAAAATTATCAGGAGATAATCTTTATGATTTAACAAAACAAGTGATTGATTTTGTTCAAAATTTGGGATTTCGAATTTTAGTTATTATTACAGATAATAACCGGACTAATCAAAATCTCTTTAATAAGTTTTGTCCCAATAACGAAAATGTTTTTACCAACCCTAAATTTCAAACTCAACCAATTTATTTACAATATGATACCGTTCATATTTTCAAAAACTTTCGTAATAATTGGCTAAATGTACCCAACAGTGATCTGACACTAGTATATCCCGATTTTAATACCTTTGAAGTTAATAAAGCTTCTTTCATTCATCTACGTGATATTTATAAGTTAGAATCTAATCTATTAGTAAAAAAGGCATTCAAATTAAATTCTAAAACATTATTTCCAAACAATTTAGAGCGACAAAATGTTTTGTTGGTTGATAATGTTTTTCACCATACGACCATAGCTGCATTAAAATCTGCATTTGGCATTTGGCGATAAATATAAAGAAACCGCAGAATTTTGTCAAATTATTCGACACTGGTGGGATATTGTTAATACAAAAAGTATTACTGTCGGCATTCGAAACGAAATGAGTGGAAAAATCCCTTTCGTAATATTGCTGACAATAGATTTGAGTTTTTAGAAAAATTTCTTTCTTGGTTAGAGGTCTGGAAAAACACTGAAGAAAGTGGTAATTTCGCGGTGCTTAGCAAAGATACTTTTGATGCTACAATTCTTACTACTAAGGCAATTATTGATATTATCAAATATTCCCTAATGAAAGTGTCAGACGTAAATTATGTCTTAGTAGGTAAACTTCAAACTGATGATCTCGAAGCCCGATTTAGATTATATCGCTCCCTAGCTGGATGCAGTTATAGAGTTTCCTATACGGAGGTCATTGAATGCGAAAAAAAAATTAGAATTCATAATGTATTTGCACACAGCTCAAGAGATTATGAAGCATTATGTGCAAATACTTCAATAAATGAAGATCTAAATATTTCAGATTTTGAAATCATATTAGAATCTAGTTATCTGCAGGATGCGATAATTGATGAATCTTCTAATGAATATGTTTCCGGATACGCAACAAATTCAGTTTCAAAAGAAATTAGTTGTAATTCTTGTAAAAATCTGATCTACGAAAGTAAGGGCAGTTTATCAAAGTCCACTTATTTCAATTTTCTCCAACGGGGGGGATTAGTCAAATCCACTGACAATGTAAAATATTTATTATTCCATATGATAGCTATTTTACAATATATATTAAATTCTAAAGAACTGAAAACAAAATTTCTTAGTAATAGTCATCATCAAAGTTTATTAACTTATTTAACCTTAGCCAGTTTAGACCGCGAAAATTTTTATATTGATTTTGATACTGAATGTCAATGTGGAACTGCACCTCGAATATTGTATCAAAAAATATGCTTAAGATTTTCTAATATACTTTTAAACAATTTTGTAAAAAGTTTAAATAGTGAAAACAGTAAATATAATGAAAGAAAACTTTCGAATTTTATGTAATTTAAAATTCATTTATGTTGTGATGTTGAAATACTTTTAATTTTTATTATTTTTTCTGTGATATGTCAGTTCCTTTATGTTTATATTTTTAATTAGAATTTTTGTTATTAATTTTTATAATTTTTTCTGTGATACGTCTATTCCTTTATGTTTATATTTTTAATTAGAATTTTTGTTATTAATTTTTATAGTTTTTTCTGTGATACGTCTATTCCTTCATGTTTATATTTTTAATTAGAATTTTTGTTATTAATTTTTATAATTTTTTCTGTGATACGTCTATTCCTTTATGTTTATATTTTTAAGTAAAATTATTTATTTATTTTTTGTTATTTTATTTTAATACATGTATTTTAAATTCTATTATTACTTGCAACGAATTATTATTAAACAAATATTTTTCTTTTTTCATGTTTATCATGCGGAGCGGGGTTGCCACTGTGGGACAAAAGGATCAAATTTAGGACCAAGAGACTGTTTTTAAAAATTTTTGCTGAGTTTTTATTACTTGTTTTTGTTTTAAAATAAAATAAATGTATATGTATAATTTCTTTTTGAAAAAATTGTGTAATATTTTAATTATTAAAACTTGGTCATTTTTTATTTCTTTTTTACTTATTTTTGTTTTTACATATGTACGTATATGTATGATATTTTTTTTAAAACTACATATGTACATGAATATTTTAATTATAAATAAATTAAGTGATTTTTATTGTTAATTAGATATATAGATACTATAATATATAGATACTATACAAAAAAAGAATTGCATTTTTGTCGACTTTATTTTAAATTCTATACATATGAATGTGAAATGTTTTGTCAATTACCACATTATTATTTAATGGTTCTTTAATTCTTTGTAATTTTGCATAACGTTGACTAAAATGTGTTAAAAGTATATATTTTGCATCTATTTTATTGCCCTGTCTTAATGACTGAGAAACAGTACTATGTAACTTAAATTTTGCTTCATCTATAAGTTCATCTTCAATTGTTGCCTCATGTAATAAGAATTGTTGATTTTTTTCCAATATTCAAGATTATTACAAGGCATTTTATCACCACTATACGCAATTTTTATCGGATTATTCTTATTTATTGATTTGTTATCATCTCAATTGATACTCTGCATGAATGTGGGCAATGCTGAACTGGACAAGCACTTAGAGAATTAATTCCAATTTTATGCAGTCCGGGTATATTTATTGGTTTAGGGACCTAAACAAATGAAAATAATTTGTGTATATTAATAAAATAAAATATAAAAATTGGAATTAAACTAAGGATATACCAAATTATCATTTGGAACGAAAGATTAGCCTTTAAATTGATTCCATTCCATTATGAAAATGTAACCAAGGTATTATTTTTTTGGGTGCAAGTAATAAAAATGGTTGTACATTTTGTATTTTTTGACGAGCCGATAAAATACCTATTAACCCTACAAATATTTAATTAGAAAAATGATAAATAGTGATAAATGTAATTTTAAATTTTATATTACCTATGTCCTATGTGATAATCAGCATGTAAGTGTGATATATGTATATACCATTTTTAGATTTTTTTAATACTTCATTTGCCGTTTCTGTACCATAAAAACGAATTATCTGACACAGTACGTTCACCAAAATCCAGCAATATACAAGAATCTTCTCTTATATGTAATATTGAAGATTGAACTAACATTTCTCGTTCTATTTGGTATACAACAACCAGTCCCAGAAAAATTATTTCTGGATAATCATTCTCACTTAGCACTTTTATACTTTTTCCGTAATAAACTGACAAATATTTCTTTTAAATTTTCTAATCTAAATATAAATTCTAATCTAATATAAATATAGATTGTAAAAAACAATAAAAAATATATAAAATTAATAATTATTATTATTATTTATTAGTTTAATAGTCAAAAAAAATTTATGAATGCTTGTATATCGATAGTTTTGACGTTTTGTTTTGACATAGCACTTCTATATTCTATTTGCTTTATATTTATTAGTGTCCACACTCCACACGCAGTTCAAGGCTTTATATATCGATGGTTTTGCAATGCATGCTCTTACTACTATATATAATTCAGCAGTAAAGAAATTATCGAAATAAAGAGAATCATAGCAGTCAAATAGCCGTATAAAAATTATATAAATATAATAATATATCAACAGACTATATTTATCTAATGTAAAATTGAATCTATAATGGCGTATGAATAATCAAATTAACACACACCCACATCTTGAATATAATGATTGTAATGAATAATAATTTTATATTGTATTTGCTCGTGCACCAATTACCATCAGGGTCGCACCTACCATTGGAGTATTTGCTCAGGGCGCTGCAATCTTGGGGCGCCAAAAATAATCTACATTTTTTTTTATAAAACTTTTTATATAAATATTCAAAAAAAAAATATTTGACTTATGGAAATAATACAAAAATACATTTCTTATTTCTATATGTTACTATCTATGTGTTCTAGACCATTAATGATATATGAATTTATATCAAATTTTTTTTTATATGTAATTTTTATGTGTATGTACAATATGGGAATGGAGAGCCAAATCCAAAATGATATTAAAAAAAATTAAAAGTATGTAAAATATAAAATCATTCTTATATAAGTATGATATACATATTAAAATTATATGTGCTACATTTGAATATACGTATTCTGTATACATAATATCACAGACAATATATTGTAATTTCTTATATTCCTATATCTCATCCCCATGTACTCATATATCTATATATAAATATTCAAACATCTATTATCATTTATGTATATTGTCTGTCTTTTCTATCTATATTCAAAAGCAACATAATTCGATAATTCGATTGATTATTATTTCTATTTATTAGACTGCAAAGCAAACAGTCTAAATCTAAATTCATAAATACATTGCAATGGAGCACTAAAATTATCTGCTCCAACGCATGAAAAAATTTTAATATCTTCATATTAAAACAGAAAGCATCGCATACAAATATTATTTAGTTTTTTCTATGAGGTATGCGTTAGAATTGAGCACTTAGAAAATTTGCTCCAACGCATCAATTTTTATAATTATTTATATTTATAATTTAGTGCTTTCAATGTTGTGTATGTGTACCTGGTTGTACATCAAATTATAATTCATCAATTAAGAAGAACAGTGCAATATCTGTTTTCAAATTTCCAAAAAATGAAGAGTTTAAACAAAAATGGATAAAGATGATTCCTCGAAAAGATTGGTCTCCATCTTCATACTCTGCCGTGTGCTCTCTTCATCATCTCATTTTCGCGATTCAGATTTCCGTTGTGGAAATATAGTCCGTCCTCGATTAAATGATGATGCAGTACCATCAATATTTCCGAATTTACCATCTTATCTTTCACTGCCTCAATTTACACCAAGGCAGGACCCCTCCCTTAGAAAAGAAAAAAATTCGTCTCGAGTGGAAAAAATGTCCAATGATTTTCTTTCAGAGGATTATATTTGCAATTTTCAATCTTTTGCTGATAATTTTGCAACCAAATTACAAATAGATGGTTGGTACATTTCAAAAAGTCAAAGCCAAATAGTTTTCTTTCGTATTAAATCTAACGATTTAATCGGTTGCGAATTCATAGTTCGAATTGTAATAAGTGAAACTATGAAGTTGAAAATCTTTGTTGAAAATCTGCCAGTTTCTGCAAATGATTTGGCTTGGGTTCTTCCATCTAATTTACAAATAACATTATGGTCTCGCAGATGGAAAATTTGTTGTCACGATATAAATTCGTGGAAAAATCATCTCCAGATAGAGACACTTTCCTACGTTTCGCTTCTGCTTTTATTAAAAGAGCAAAAGAATGTGTTGATGGAGATGATGATGATCATAGCGATGATAATGAATTTGAAAATGCTGGTAAATTGGACATTCTTTCTAATCAAATTGATTTAATCTTGTCGAAGCAACCGAGATGCGATATTTGCACCATTATAATGGCTTTTATTATATACAGTCACTCTGCATCATAGTACCAATTGGTAAAAAAATTTATGATTCTTCCTTGTACAAGATATCTTAAATATATATCATCTTCACTTCACGTGAGCCCTAATTATAAATCTGATAACGATAACAATTACTTCGAACATATATCTACAAAGTTATCAGATCGTGAAAGAATCGTTGCTCTTCTAATTGATGAAATATATGTGGATAAAAAAATTGATTACAAATCACAAAATCTAGTAGGTATGGCTCATAACAATCCACTCGAGGCAGCACGAACTATTTTGGCCCTTATAAAGAAATTATTAAGCTTATTCCCATCTCAAAATTATCAGGAGATAATCTTTATGATTTAACAAAACAAGTGATTGATTTTGTTCAAAATTTGGGATTTCGAATTTTAGTTATTATTACACATAATAACCGGACTAATCAAAATCTCTTTAATAAGTTTTGTCCCAATAACGAAAATGTTTTTACCAACCCTAAATTTCAAACTCAACCAATTTATTTACAATATGATACCGTTCATATTTTCAAAAACTTTCGTAATAATTGGCTAAATGTACCCAACAGTGATCTGACACTAGTATATCCCGATTTTAATACCTTTGAAGTTAATAAAGCTTCTTTCATTCATCTACGTGATATTTATAAGTTAGAATCTAATCTATTAGTAAAAAAGGCATTCAAATTAAATTCTAAAACATTATTTCCAAACAATTTAGAGCGACAAAATGTTTTGTTGGTTGATAATGTTTTTCACCATACGACCATAGCTGCATTAAAATCTGCATTTGGCATTTGGCGATAAATATAAAGAAACCGCAGAATTTTGTCAAATTATTCGACACTGGTGGGATATTGTTAATACAAAAAGTATTACTGTCGGTATTCGGAAACGAAATGAGTGGAAAAATCCCTTTCGTAATATTGCTGACAATAGATTTGAGTTTTTAGAAAAATTTCTTTCTTGGTTAGAGGTCTGGAAAAACACTGAAGAAAGTGGTAATTTCGCGGTGCTTAGCAAAGATACTTTTGATGCTACAATTCTTACTACTAAGACAATTATTGATATTATCAAATATTCCCTAATGAAAGTGTCAGACGTAAATTATGTCTTAGTAGGTAAACTTCAAACTGATGATCTCGAAGCCCGATTTAGATTATATCGCTCCCTAGCCGGATGCAGTTATAGAGTTTCCTATACGGAGGTCATTGAATGCGAAAAAAAAATTAGAATTCATAATGTATTTGCACACAGCTCAAGAGATTATAAAGCATTATGTGCAAATACTTCAATAAATGAAGATCTAAATATTTCAGATTTTGAAATCATATTAGAATCTAGTTATCTGCAGGATGCGATAATTGATGAATCTTCTAATGAATATGTTTCCGGATACGCAACAAATTCAGTTTCAAAAGAAATTAGTTGTAATTCTTGTAAAAATCTGATCTACGAAAGTAAGGGCAGTTTATCAAAGTCCACTTATTTCAATTTTCTCCAACGGGGGGGATTAGTCAAATCCACTGACAATGTAAAATATTTATTATTCCATATGATAGCTATTTTACAATATATATTAAATTCTAAAGAACTGAAAACAAAATTTCTTAGTAATAGTCATCATCAAAGTTTATTAACTTATTTAACCTTAGCCAGTTTAGACCGCGAAAATTTTTATATTGATTTTGATACTGAATGTCAATGTGGAACTGCACCTCGAATATTGTATCAGAAAATATGCTTAAGATTTTCTAATATACTTTTAAACAATTTTGTAAAAAGTTTAAATAGTGAAAACAGTAAATATAATGAAAGAAAACTTTCGAATTTTATGTAATTTAAAATTCATTTATGTTGTGATGTTGAAATACTTTTAATTTTTATTATTTTTTCTGTGATATGTCAGTTCCTTTATGTTTATATTTTTAATTAGAATTTTTGTTATTAATTTTTATAATTTTTTCTGTGATACGTCTATTCCTTTATGTTTATATTTTTAATTAGAATTTTTGTTATTAATTTTTATAGTTTTTTCTGTGATACGTCTATTCCTTCATGTTTATATTTTTAATTAGAATTTTTGTTATTAATTTTTATAATTTTTTCTGTGATACGTCTATTCCTTTATGTTTATATTTTTAAGTAAAATTATTTATTTATTTTTTGTTATTTTATTTTAATACATGTATTTTAAATTCTATTATTACTTGCAACGAATTATTATTAAACAAATATTTTTCTTTTTTCATGTTTATCATGCGGAGCGGGGTTGCCACTGTGGGACAAAAGGATCAAATTTAGGACCAAGAGACTGTTTTTAAAAATTTTTGCTGAGTTTTTATTACTTGTTTTTGTTTTAAAATAAAATAAATGTATATGTATAATTTCTTTTTGAAAAAATTGTGTAATATTTTAATTATTAAAACTTGGTCATTTTTTATTTCTTTTTTACTTATTTTTGTTTTTACATATGTACGTATATGTATGATATTTTTTTTAAAACTACATATGTACATGAATATTTTAATTATAAATAAATTAAGTGATTTTTATTGTTAATTAGATATATAGATACTATACAAAAAAAGAATTGCATTTTTGTCGACTTTATTTTAAATTCTATACATATGAATGTGAAATGTTTTGTCAATTACCACATTATTATTTAATGGTTTTTTAATTCTTTGTAATTTTGCATAACGTTGACTAAAATGTGTTAAAAGTATATATTTTGCATCTATTTTATTGCCCTGTCTTAATGACTGAGAAACAGTACTATGTAACTTAAATTTTGCTTCATCTATAAGTTCATCTTCAATTGTTGCCTCATGTAATAAGAATTGTTGATTTTTTTCCAATATTCAAGATTATTACAAGGCATTTTATCACCACTATACGCAATTTTTATCGGATTATTCTTATTTATTGATTTGTTATCATCTCAATTGATACTCTGCATGAATGTGGGCAATGCTGAACTGGACAAGCACTTAGAGAATTAATTCCAATTTTATGCAGTCCGGGTATATTTATTGGTTTAGGGACCTAAACAAATGAAAATAATTTGTGTATATTAATAAAATAAAATATAAAAATTGGAATTAAACTAAGGATATACCAAATTATCATTTGGAACGAAAGATTAGCCTTTAAATTGATTCCATTCCATTATGAAAATGTAACCAAGGTATTATTTTTTTGGGTGCAAGTAATAAAAATGGTTGTACATTTTGTATTTTTTGACGAGCCGATAAAATACCTATTAACCCTACAAATATTTAATTAGAAAAATGATAAATAGTGATAAATGTAATTTTAAATTTTATATTACCTATGTCCTATGTGATAATCAGCATGTAAGTGTGATATATGTATATACCATTTTTAGATTTTTTTAATACTTCATTTGCCGTTTCTGTACCATAAAAACGAATTATCTGACACAGTACGTTCACCAAAATCCAGCAATATACAAGAATCTTCTCTTATATGTAATATTGAAGATTGAACTAACATTTCTCGTTCTATTTGGTATACAACAACCAGTCCCAGAAAAATTATTTCTGGATAATCATTCTCACTTAGCACTTTTATACTTTTTCCGTAATAAACTGACAAATATTTCTTTTAAATTTTCTAATCTAAATATAAATTCTAATCTAATATAAATATAGATTGTAAAAAACAATAAAAAATATATAAAATTAATAATTATTATTATTATTTATTAGTTTAATAGTCAAAAAAAATTTATGAATGCTTGTTTATCGATAGTTTTGACGTTTTGTTTTGACATAGCACTTCTATTTGCTTTATATTTATTAGTGTCCACACTCCACACGCAGTTCAAGGCTATATATGTCGATGGTTTTGCAATGCATGCTCTTACTACTATATATAATTCAGCAGTAAAGAAATTATCGAAATAAAGAGAATCATAGCAGTCAAATAGCCGTATAAAAATTATATAAATATAATAAATATCAACAGACTATATTTATCTAATGTAAAATTGAATCTATAATGGCGTATGAATAATCAAATTAACACACACCCACATCTTGAATATAATGATTGTAATGAATAATAATTTTATATTGTATTTGCTCGTGCACCAATTACCATCAGGGTCGCACCTACCATTGGAGTATTTGCTCAGGGCGCTGCAATCTTGGGGCGCCAAAAATAATCTACATTTTTTTTTATAAAACTTTTTATATAAATATTCAAAAAAAAAATATTTGACTTATGGAAATAATACAAAAATACATTTCTTATTTCTATATGTTACTATCTATGTGTTCTAGACCATTAATGATATATGAATTTATATCAAATTTTTTTTTTATATGTAATTTTTATGTGTATGTAAAATATGGGAATGGAGAGCCAAATCCAAAATGATATTAAAAAAAATTAAAAGTATGTAAAATATAAAATCATTCTTATATAAGTATGATATACATATTAAAATTATATGTGCTACATTTGAATATACGTATTCTGTATACATAATATCACAGACAATATATTGTAATTTCTTATATTCCTATATCTCATCCCCATGTACTCGTATATCTATATATAAATATTCAAACATCTATTATCATTTATGTATATTGTCTGTCTTTTCTATCTATATTCAAAAGCAACATAATTCGATAATTCGATTGATTATTATTTCTATTTATTAGACTGCAAAGCAAACAGTCTAAATCTAAATTCATAAATACATTGCAATGGAGCACTAAAATTATCTGCTCCAACACATGAAAAAATTTTAATATCTACATATTAAAACAGAAAGCATCGCATACAAATATTATTTAGTTTTTTCTATGAGGTATGCGTTAGAATTGAGCACTTAGAAAATTTGCTCCAACGCATCAATTTTTATAATTATTTATATTTATAATTTAGTGCTTTCAATGTTGTGTATGTGTACCTGGTTGTACATCAAATTATAATTCATCAATTAAGAAGAACAGTGCAATATCTGTTTTCAAATTTCCAAAAAATGAAGAGTTTAAACAAAAATGGATAAAGATGATTCCTCGAAAAGATTGGTCTCCATCTTCATACTCTGCCGTGTGCTCTCTTCATCATCTCATTTTCGCGATTCAGATTTCCGTTGTGGAAATATAGTCCGTCCTCGATTAAATGATGATGCAGTACCATCAATATTTCCGAATTTACCATCTTATCTTTCACTGCCTCAATTTACACCAAGGCAGGACCCCTCCCTTAGAAAAGAAAAAAATTCGTCTCGAGTGGAAAAAATGTCCAATGATTTTCTTTCAGAGGATTATATTTGCAATTTTCAATCTTTTGCTGATAATTTTGCAACCAAATTACAAATAGATGGTTGGTACATTTCAAAAAGTCAAAGCCAAATAGTTTTCTTTCGTATTAAATCTAACGATTTAATCGGTTGCGAATTCATAGTTCGAATTGTAATAAGTGAAACTATGAAGTTGAAAATCTTTGTTGAAAATCTGCCAGTTTCTGCAAATGATTTGGCTTGGGTTCTTCCATCTAATTTACAAATAACATTATGGTCTCGCAGATGGAAAATTTGTTGTCACGATATAAATTCGTGGAAAAATCATCTCCAGATAGAGACACTTTCCTACGTTTCGCTTCTGCTTTTATTAAAAGAGCAAAAGAATGTGTTGATGGAGATGATGATGATCATAGCGATGATAATGAATTTGAAAATGCTGGTAAATTGGACATTCTTTCTAATCAAATTGATTTAATCTTGTCGAAGCAACCGAGATGCGATATTTGCACCATTATAATGGCTTTTATTATATACAGTCACTCTGCATCATAGTACCAATTGGTAAAAAAATTTATGATTCTTCCTTGTACAAGATATCTTAAATATATATCATCTTCACTTCACGTGAGCCCTAATTATAAATCTGATAACGATACCAATTACTTCGAACATATATCTACAAAGTTATCAGATCGTGAAAGAATCGTTGCTCTTCTAATTGATGAAATATATGTGGATAAAAAAATTGATTACAAATCACAAAATCTAGTAGGTATGGCTCATAACAATCCACTCGAGGCAGCACGAACTATTTTGGCATTTATGATCAAATCGGTATATGGCCCTTATAAAGAAATTATTAAGCTTATTCCCATCTCAAAATTATCAGGAGATAATCTTTATGATTTAACAAAACAAGTGATTGATTTTGTTCAAAATTTGGGATTTCGAATTTTAGTTATTATTACAGATAATAACCGGACTAATCAAAATCTCTTTAATAAGTTTTGTCCCAATAACGAAAATGTTTTTACCAACCCTAAATTTCAAACTCAACCAATTTATTTACAATATGATACCGTTCATATTTTCAAAAACTTTCGTAATAATTGGCTAAATGTACCCAACAGTGATCTGACACTAGTATATCCCGATTTTAATACCTTTGAAGTTAATAAAGCTTCTTTCATTCATCTACGTGATATTTATAAGTTAGAATCTAATCTATTAGTAAAAAAGGCATTCAAATTAAATTCTAAAACATTATTTCCAAACAATTTAGAGCGACAAAATGTTTTGTTGGTTGATAATGTTTTTCACCATACGACCATAGCTGCATTAAAATCTGCATTTGGCATTTGGCGATAAATATAAAGAAACCGCAGAATTTTGTCAAATTATTCGACACTGGTGGGATATTGTTAATACAAAAAGTATTACTGTCGGCATTCGAAACGAAATGAGTGGAAAAATCCCTTTCGTAATATTGCTGACAATAGATTTGAGTTTTTAGAAAAATTTCTTTCTTGGTTAGAGGTCTGGAAAAACACTGAAGAAAGTGGTAATTTCGCGGTGCTTAGCAAAGATACTTTTGATGCTACAATTCTTACTACTAAGGCAATTATTGATATTATCAAATATTCCCTAATGAAAGTGTCAGACGTAAATTATGTCTTAGTAGGTAAACTTCAAACTGATGATCTCGAAGCCCGATTTAGATTATATCGCTCCCTAGCCGGATGCAGTTATAGAGTTTCCTATACGGAGGTCATTGAATGCGAAAAAAAAATTAGAATTCATAATGTATTTGCACACAGCTCAAGAGATTATGAAGCATTATGTGCAAATACTTCAATAAATGAAGATCTAAATATTTCAGATTTTGAAATCATATTAGAATCTAGTTATCTGCAGGATGCGATAATTGATGAATCTTCTAATGAATATGTTTCCGGATACGCAACAAATTCAGTTTCAAAAGAAATTAGTTGTAATTCTTGTAAAAATCTGATCTACGAAAGTAAGGGCAGTTTATCAAAGTCCACTTATTTCAATTTTCTCCAACGGGGGGGATTAGTCAAATCCACTGACAATGTAAAATATTTATTATTCCATATGATAGCTATTTTACAATATATATTAAATTCTAAAGAACTGAAAACAAAATTTCTTAGTAATAGTCATCATCAAAGTTTATTAACTTATTTAACCTTAGCCAGTTTAGACCGCGAAAATTTTTATATTGATTTTGATACTGAATGTCAATGTGGAACTGCACCTCGAATATTGTATCAAAAAATATGCTTAAGATTTTCTAATATACTTTTAAACAATTTTGTAAAAAGTTTAAATAGTGAAAACAGTAAATATAATGAAAGAAAACTTTCGAATTTTATGTAATTTAAAATTCATTTATGTTGTGATGTTGAAATACTTTTAATTTTTATTATTTTTTCTGTGATATGTCAGTTCCTTTATGTTTATATTTTTAATTAGAATTTTTGTTATTAATTTTTATAATTTTTTCTGTGATACGTCTATTCCTTTATGTTTATATTTTTAATTAGAATTTTTGTTATTAATTTTTATAGTTTTTTCTGTGATACGTCTATTCCTTCATGTTTATATTTTTAATTAGAATTTTTGTTATTAATTTTTATAATTTTTTCTGTGATACGTCTATTCCTTTATGTTTATATTTTTAAGTAAAATTATTTATTTATTTTTTGTTATTTTATTTTAATACATGTATTTTAAATTCTATTATTACTTGCAACGAATTATTATTAAACAAATATTTTTCTTTTTTCATGTTTATCATGCGGAGCGGGGTTGCCACTGTGGGACAAAAGGATCAAATTTAGGACCAAGAGACTGTTTTTAAAAATTTTTGCTGAGTTTTTATTACTTGTTTTTGTTTTAAAATAAAATAAATGTATATGTATAATTTCTTTTTGAAAAAATTGTGTAATATTTTAATTATTAAAACTTGGTCATTTTTTATTTCTTTTTTACTTATTTTTGTTTTTACATATGTACGTATATGTATGATATTTTTTTTAAAACTACATATGTACATGAATATTTTAATTATAAATAAATTAAGTGATTTTTATTGTTAATTAGATATATAGATACTATACAAAAAAAGAATTGCATTTTTGTCGACTTTATTTTAAATTCTATACATATGAATGTGAAATGTTTTGTCAATTACCACATTATTATTTAATGGTTTTTTAATTCTTTGTAATTTTGCATAACGTTGACTAAAATGTGTTAAAAGTATATATTTTGCATCTATTTTATTGCCCTGTCTTAATGACTGAGAAACAGTACTATGTAACTTAAATTTTGCTTCATCTATAAGTTCATCTTCAATTGTTGCCTCATGTAATAAGAATTGTTGATTTTTTTCCAATATTCAAGATTATTACAAGGCATTTTATCACCACTATACGCAATTTTTATCGGATTATTCTTATTTATTGATTTGTTATCATCTCAATTGATACTCTGCATGAATGTGGGCAATGCTGAACTGGACAAGCACTTAGAGAATTAATTCCAATTTTATGCAGTCCGGGTATATTTATTGGTTTAGGGACCTAAACAAATGAAAATAATTTGTGTATATTAATAAAATAAAATATAAAAATTGGAATTAAACTAAGGATATACCAAATTATCATTTGGAACGAAAGATTAGCCTTTAAATTGATTCCATTCCATTATGAAAATGTAACCAAGGTATTATTTTTTTGGGTGCAAGTAATAAAAATGGTTGTACATTTTGTATTTTTTGACGAGCCGATAAAATACCTATTAACCCTACAAATATTTAATTAGAAAAATGATAAATAGTGATAAATGTAATTTTAAATTTTATATTACCTATGTCCTATGTGATAATCAGCATGTAAGTGTGATATATGTATATACCATTTTTAGATTTTTTTAATACTTCATTTGCCGTTTCTGTACCATAAAAACGAATTATCTGACACAGTACGTTCACCAAAATCCAGCAATATACAAGAATCTTCTCTTATATGTAATATTGAAGATTGAACTAACATTTCTCGTTCTATTTGGTATACAACAACCAGTCCCAGAAAAATTATTTCTGGATAATCATTCTCACTTAGCACTTTTATACTTTTTCCGTAATAAACTGACAAATATTTCTTTTAAATTTTCTAATCTAAATATAAATTCTAATCTAATATAAATATAGATTGTAAAAAACAATAAAAAATATATAAAATTAATAATTATTATTATTATTTATTAGTTTAATAGTCAAAAAAAATTTATGAATGCTTGTATATCGATAGTTTTGACGTTTTGTTTTGAAATAGCACTTCTATATTCTATTTGCTTTATATTTATTAGTGTCCACACTCCACACGCAGTTCAAGGCTTTATATATCGATGGTTTTGCAATGCATGCTCTTACTACTATATATAATTCAGCAGTAAAGAAATTATCGAAATAAAGAGAATCATAGCAGTCAAATAGCCGTATAAAAATTATATAAATATAATAATATATCAACAGACTATATTTATCTAATGTCAAATTGAATCTATAATGGCGTATGAATAATCAAATTAACACACACCCACATCTTGAATATAATGATTGTAATGAATAATAATTTTATATTGTATTTGCTCGTGCACCAATTACCATCAGGGTCGCACCTACCATTGGAGTATTTGCTCAGGGCGCTGCAATCTTGGGGCGCCAAAAATAATCTACATTTTTTTTTATAAAACTTTTTATATAAATATTCAAAAAAAAAATATTTGACTTATGGAAATAATACAAAAATACATTTCTTATTTCTATATGTTACTATCTATGTGTTCTAGACCATTAATGATATATGAATTTATATCAAATTTTTTTTTATATGTAATTTTTATGTGTATGTACAATATGGGAATGGAGAGCCAAATCCAAAATGATATTAAAAAAAATTAAAAGTATGTAAAATATAAAATCATTCTTATATAAGTATGATATACATATTAAAATTATATGTGCTACATTTGAATATACGTATTCTGTATACATAATATCACAGACAATATATTGTAATTTCTTATATTCCTATATCTCATCCCCATGTACTCATATATCTATATATAAATATTCAAACATCTATTATCATTTATGTATATTGTCTGTCTTTTCTATCTATATTCAAAAGCAACATAATTCGATAATTCGATTGATTATTATTTCTATTTATTAGACTGCAAAGCAAACAGTCTAAATCTAAATTCATAAATACATTGCAATGGAGCACTAAAATTATCTGCTCCAACGCATGAAAAAATTTTAATATCTACATATTAAAACAGAAAGCATCGCATACAAATATTATTTAGTTTTTTCTATGAGGTATGCGTTAGAATTGAGCACTTAGAAAATTTGCTCCAACGCATCAATTTTTATAATTATTTATATTTATAATTTAGTGCTTTCAATGTTGTGTATGTGTACCTGGTTGTACATCAAATTATAATTCATCAATTAAGAAGAACAGTGCAATATCTGTTTTCAAATTTCCAAAAAATGAAGAGTTTAAACAAAAATGGATAAAGATGATTCCTCGAAAAGATTGGTCTCCATCTTCATACTCTGCCGTGTGCTCTCTTCATCATCTCATTTTCGCGATTCAGATTTCCGTTGTGGAAATATAGTCCGTCCTCGATTAAATGATGATGCAGTACCATCAATATTTCCGAATTTACCATCTTATCTTTCACTGCCTCAATTTACACCAAGGCAGGGCCCCTCCCTTAGAAAAGAAAAAAATTCGTCTCGAGTGGAAAAAATGTCCAATGATTTTCTTTCAGAGGATTATATTTGCAATTTTCAATCTTTTGCTGATAATTTTGCAACCAAATTACAAATAGATGGTTGGTACATTTCAAAAAGTCAAAGCCAAATAGTTTTCTTTCGTATTAAATCTAACGATTTAATCGGTTGCGAATTCATAGTTCGAATTGTAATAAGTGAAACTATGAAGTTGAAAATCTTTGTTGAAAATCTGCCAGTTTCTGCAAATGATTTGGCTTGGGTTCTTCCATCTAATTTACAAATAACATTATGGTCTCGCAGATGGAAAATTTGTTGTCACGATATAAATTCGTGGAAAAATCATCTCCAGATAGAGACACTTTCCTACGTTTCGCTTCTGCTTTTATTAAAAGAGCAAAAGAATGTGTTGATGGAGATGATGATGATCATAACGATGATAATGAATTTGAAAATGCTGGTAAATTGGACATTCTTTCTAATCAAATTGATTTAATCTTGTCGAAGCAACCGAGATGCGATATTTGCACCATTATAATGGCTTTTATTATATACAGTCACTCTGCATCATAGTACCAATTGGTAAAAAAATTTATGATTCTTCCTTGTACAAGATATCTTAAATATATATCATCTTCACTTCACGTGAGCCCTAATTATAAATCTGATATCGATACCAATTACTTCAAACATATATCTACAAAGTTATCAGATCGTGAAAGAATCGTTGCTCTTCTAATTGATGAAATATATGTGGATAAAAAAATTGATTACAAATCACAAAATCTAGTAGGTATGGCTCATAACAATCCACTCGAGGCAGCACGAACTATTTTGGCATTTATGATCAAATCGGTATATGGCCCTTATAAAGAAATTATTAAGCTTATTCCCATCTCAAAATTATCAGGAGATAATCTTTATGATTTAACAAAACAACTGATTGATTTTGTTCAAAATTTGGGATTTCGAATTTTAGTTATTATTACAGATAATAACCGGACTAATCAAAATCTCTTTAATAAGTTTTGTCCCAATAACGAAAATGTTTTTACCAACCCTAAATTTCAAACTCAACCAATTTATTTACAATATGATACCGTTCATATTTTCAAAAACTTTCGTAATAATTGGCTAAATGTACCCAACAGTGATCTGACACTAGTATATCCCGATTTTAATACCTTTGAAGTTAATAAAGCTTCTTTCATTCATCTACGTGATATTTATAAGTTAGAATCTAATCTATTAGTAAAAAAGGCATTCAAATTAAATTCTAAAACATTATTTCCAAACAATTTAGAGCGACAAAATGTTTTGTTGGTTGATAATGTTTTTCACCATACGACCATAGCTGCATTAAAATCTGCATTTGGCATTTGGCGATAAATATAAAGAAACCGCAGAATTTTGTCAAATTATTCGACACTGGTGGGATATTGTTAATACAAAAAGTATTACTGTCGGCATTCGAAACGAAATGAGTGGAAAAATCCCTTTCGTAATATTGCTGACAATAGATTTGAGTTTTTAGAAAAATTTCTTTCTTGGTTAGAGGTCTGGAAAAACACTGAAGAAAGTGGTAATTTCGCGGTGCTTAGCAAAGATACTTTTGATGCTACAATTCTTACTACTAAGACAATTATTGATATTATCAAATATTCCCTAATGAAAGTGTCAGACGTAAATTATGTCTTAGTAGGTAAACTTCAAACTGATGATCTCGAAGCCCGATTTAGATTATATCGCTCCCTAGCTGGATGCAGTTATAGAGTTTCCTATACGGAGGTCATTGAATGCGAAAAAAAAATTAGAATTCATAATGTATTTGCACACAGCTCAAGAGATTATGAAGCATTATGTGCAAATACTTCAATAAATGAAGATCTAAATATTTCAGATTTTGAAATCATATTAGAATCTAGTTATCTGCAGGATGCGATAATTGATGAATCTTCTAATGAATATGTTTCCGGATACGCAACAAATTCAGTTTCAAAAGAAATTAGTTGTAATTCTTGTAAAAATCTGATCTACGAAAGTAAGGGCAGTTTATCAAAGTCCACTTATTTCAATTTTCTCCAACGGGGGGGATTAGTCAAATCCACTGACAATGTAAAATATTTATTATTCCATATGATAGCTATTTTACAATATATATTAAATTCTAAAGAACTGAAAACAAAATTTCTTAGTAATAGTCATCATCAAAGTTTATTAACTTATTTAACCTTAGCCAGTTTAGACCGCGAAAATTTTTATATTGATTTTGATACTGAATGTCAATGTGGAACTGCACCTCGAATATTGTATCAGAAAATATGCTTAAGATTTTCTAATATACTTTTAAACAATTTTGTAAAAAGTTTAAATAGTGAAAACAGTAAATATAATGAAAGAAAACTTTCGAATTTTATGTAATTTAAAATTCATTTATGTTGTGATGTTGAAATACTTTTAATTTTTATTATTTTTTCTGTGATATGTCAGTTCCTTTATGTTTATATTTTTAATTAGAATTTTTGTTATTAATTTTTATAATTTTTTCTGTGATACGTCTATTCCTTTATGTTTATATTTTTAATTAGAATTTTTGTTATTAATTTTTATAGTTTTTTCTGTGATACGTCTATTCCTTCATGTTTATATTTTTAATTAGAATTTTTGTTATTAATTTTTATAATTTTTTCTGTGATACGTCTATTCCTTTATGTTTATATTTTTAAGTAAAATTATTTATTTATTTTTTGTTATTTTATTTTAATACATGTATTTTAAATTCTATTATTACTTGCAACGAATTATTATTAAACAAATATTTTTCTTTTTTCATGTTTATCATGCGGAGCGGGGTTGCCACTGTGGGACAAAAGGATCAAATTTAGGACCAAGAGACTGTTTTTAAAAATTTTTGCTGAGTTTTTATTACTTGTTTTTGTTTTAAAATAAAATAAATGTATATGTATAATTTCTTTTTGAAAAAATTGTGTAATATTTTAATTATTAAAACTTGGTCATTTTTTATTTCTTTTTTACTTATTTTTGTTTTTACATATGTACGTATATGTATGATATTTTTTTTAAAACTACATATGTACATGAATATTTTAATTATAAATAAATTAAGTGATTTTTATTGTTAATTAGATATATAGATACTATACAAAAAAAGAATTGCATTTTTGTCGACTTTATTTTAAATTCTATACATATGAATGTGAAATGTTTTGTCAATTACCACATTATTATTTAATGGTTCTTTAATTCTTTGTAATTTTGCATAACGTTGACTAAAATGTGTTAAAAGTATACATTTTGCATCTATTTTATTGCCCTGTCTTAATGACTGAGAAACAGTACTATGTAACTTAAATTTTGCTTCATCTATAAGTTCATCTTCAATTGTTGCCTCATGTAATAAGAATTGTTGATTTTTTTCCAATATTCAAGATTATTACAAGGCATTTTATCACCACTATACGCAATTTTTATCGGATTATTCTTATTTATTGATTTGTTATCATCTCAATTGATACTCTGCATGAATGTGGGCAATGCTGAACTGGACAAGCACTTAGAGAATTAATTCCAATTTTATGCAGTCCGGGTATATTTATTGGTTTAGGGACCTAAACAAATGAAAATAATTTGTGTATATTAATAAAATAAAATATAAAAATTGGAATTAAACTAAGGATATACCAAATTATCATTTGGAACGAAAGATTAGCCTTTAAATTGATTCCATTCCATTATGAAAATGTAACCAAGGTATTATTTTTTTGGGTGCAAGTAATAAAAATGGTTGTACATTTTGTATTTTTTGACGAGCCGATAAAATACCTATTAACCCTACAAATATTTAATTAGAAAAATGATAAATAGTGATAAATGTAATTTTAAATTTTATATTACCTATGTCCTATGTGATAATCAGCATGTAAGTGTGATATATGTATATACCATTTTTAGATTTTTTTAATACTTCATTTGCCGTTTCTGTACCATAAAAACGAATTATCTGACACAGTACGTTCACCAAAATCCAGCAATATACAAGAATCTTCTCTTATATGTAATATTGAAGATTGAACTAACATTTCTCGTTCTATTTGGTATACAACAACCAGTCCCAGAAAAATTATTTCTGGATAATCATTCTCACTTAGCACTTTTATACTTTTTCCGTAATAAACTGACAAATATTTCTTTTAAATTTTCTAATCTAAATATAAATTCTAATCTAATATAAATATAGATTGTAAAAAACAATAAAAAATATATAAAATTAATAATTATTATTATTATTTATTAGTTTAATAGTCAAAAAAAATTTATGAATGCTTGTATATCGATAGTTTTGACGTTTTGTTTTGACATAGCACTTCTATATTCTATTTGCTTTATATTTATTAGTGTCCACACTCCACACGCAGTTCAAGGCTTTATATATCGATGGTTTTGCAATGCATGCTCTTACTACTATATATAATTCAGCAGTAAAGAAATTATCGAAATAAAGAGAATCATAGCAGTCAAATAGCCGTATAAAAATTATATAAATATAATAATATATCAACAGACTATATTTATCTAATGTCAAATTGAATCTATAATGGCGTATGAATAATCAAATTAACACACACCCACATCTTGAATATAATGATTGTAATGAATAATAATTTTATATTGTATTTGCTCGTGCACCAATTACCATCAGGGTCGCACCTACCATTGGAGTATTTGCTCAGGGCGCTGCAATCTTGGGGCGCCAAAAATAATCTACATTTTTTTTTATAAAACTTTTTATATAAATATTCAAAAAAAAAATATTTGACTTATGGAAATAATACAAAAATACATTTCTTATTTCTATATGTTACTATCTATGTGTTCTAGACCATTAATGATATATGAATTTATATCAAATTTTTTTTTATATGTAATTTTTATGTGTATGTACAATATGGGAATGGAGAGCCAAATCCAAAATGATATTAAAAAAAATTAAAAGTATGTAAAATATAAAATCATTCTTATATAAGTATGATATACATATTAAAATTATATGTGCTACATTTGAATATACGTATTCTGTATACATAATATCACAGACAATATATTGTAATTTCTTATATTCCTATATCTCATCCCCATGTACTCATATATCTATATATAAATATTCAAACATCTATTATCATTTATGTATATTGTCTGTCTTTTCTATCTATATTCAAAAGCAACATAATTCGATAATTCGATTGATTATTATTTCTATTTATTAGACTGCAAAGCAAACAGTCTAAATCTAAATTCATAAATACATTGCAATGGAGCACTAAAATTATCTGCTCCAACGCATGAAAAAATTTTAATATCTACATATTAAAACAGAAAGCATCGCATACAAATATTATTTAGTTTTTTCTATGAGGTATGCGTTAGAATTGAGCACTTAGAAAATTTGCTCCAACGCATCAATTTTTATAATTATTTATATTTATAATTTAGTGCTTTCAATGTTGTGTACCTGGTTGTACATCAAATTATAATTCATCAATTAAGAAGAACAGTGCAATATCTGTTTTCAAATTTCCAAAAAATGAAGAGTTTAAACAAAAATGGATAAAGATGATTCCTCGAAAAGATTGGTCTCCATCTTCATACTCTGCCGTGTGCTCTCTTCATCATCTCATTTTCGCGATTCAGATTTCCGTTGTGGAAATATAGTCCGTCCTCGATTAAATGATGATGCAGTACCATCAATATTTCCGAATTTACCATCTTATCTTTCACTGCCTCAATTTACACCAAGGCAGGACCCCTCCCTTAGAAAAGAAAAAAATTCGTCTCGAGTGGAAAAAATGTCCAATGATTTTCTTTCAGAGGATTATATTTGCAATTTTCAATCTTTTGCTGATAATTTTGCAACCAAATTACAAATAGATGGTTGGTACATTTCAAAAAGTCAAAGCCAAATAGTTTTCTTTCGTATTAAATCTAACGATTTAATCGGTTGCGAATTCATAGTTCGAATTGTAATAAGTGAAACTATGAAGTTGAAAATCTTTGTTGAAAATCTGCCAGTTTCTGCAAATGATTTGGCTTGGGTTCTTCCATCTAATTTACAAATAACATTATGGTCTCGCAGATGGAAAATTTGTTGTCACGATATAAATTCGTGGAAAAATCATCTCCAGATAGAGACACTTTCCTACGTTTCGCTTCTGCTTTTATTAAAAGAGCAAAAGAATGTGTTGATGGAGATGATGATGATCATAGCGATGATAATGAATTTGAAAATGCTGGTAAATTGGACATTCTTTCTAATCAAATTGATTTAATCTTGTCGAAGCAACCGAGATGCGATATTTGCACCATTATAATGGCTTTTATTATATACAGTCACTCTGCATCATAGTACCAATTGGTAAAAAAATTTATGATTCTTCCTTGTACAAGATATCTTAAATATATATCATCTTCACTTCACGTGAGCCCTAATTATAAATCTGATAACGATACCAATTACTTCGAACATATATCTACAAAGTTATCAGATCGTGAAAGAATCGTTGCTCTTCTAATTGATATGTGGATAAAAAAATTGATTACAAATCACAAAATCTAGTAGGTATGGCTCATAACAATCCACTCGAGGCAGCACGAACTATTTTGGCATTTATGATCAAATCGGTATATGGCCCTTATAAAGAAATTATTAAGCTTATTCCCATCTCAAAATTATCAGGAGATAATCTTTATGATTTAACAAAACAAGTGATTGATTTTGTTCAAAATTTGGGATTTCGAATTTTAGTTATTATTACAGATAATAACCGGACTAATCAAAATCTCTTTAATAAGTTTTGTCCCAATAACGAAAATGTTTTTACCAACCCTAAATTTCAAACTCAACCAATTTATTTACAATATGATACCGTTCATATTTTCAAAAACTTTCGTAATAATTGGCTAAATGTACCCAACAGTGATCTGACACTAGTATATCCCGATTTTAATACCTTTGAAGTTAATAAAGCTTCTTTCATTCATCTACGTGATATTTATAAGTTAGAATCTAATCTATTAGTAAAAAAGGCATTCAAATTAAATTCTAAAACATTATTTCCAAACAATTTAGAGCGAGAAAATGTTTTGTTGGTTGATAATGTTTTTCACCATACGACCATAGCTGCATTAAAATCTGCATTTGGCATTTGGCGATAAATATAAAGAAACCGCAGAATTTTGTCAAATTATTCGACACTGGTGGGATATTGTTAATACAAAAAGTATTACTGTCGGCATTCGAAACGAAATGAGTGGAAAAATCCCTTTCGTAATATTGCTGACAATAGATTTGAGTTTTTAGAAAAATTTCTTTCTTGGTTAGAGGTCTGGAAAAACACTGAAGAAAGTGGTAATTTCGCGGTGCTTAGCAAAGATACTTTTGATGCTACAATTCTTACTACTAAGACAATTATTGATATTATCAAATATTCCCTAATGAAAGTGTCAGACGTAAATTATGTCTTAGTAGGTAAACTTCAAACTGATGATCTCGAAGCCCGATTTAGATTATATCGCTCCCTAGCCGGATGCAGTTATAGAGTTTCCTATACGGAGGTCATTGAATGCGAAAAAAAAATTAGAATTCATAATGTATTTGCACACAGCTCAAGAGATTATGAAGCATTATGTGCAAATACTTCAATAAATGAAGATCTAAATATTTCAGATTTTGAAATCATATTAGAATCTAGTTATCTGCAGGATGCGATAATTGATGAATCTTCTAATGAATATGTTTCCGGATACGCAACAAATTCAGTTTCAAAAGAAATTAGTTGTAATTCTTGTAAAAATCTGATCTACGAAAGTAAGGGCAGTTTATCAAAGTCCACTTATTTCAATTTTCTCCAACGGGGGGGATTAGTCAAATCCACTGACAATGTAAAATATTTATTATTCCATATGATAGCTATTTTACAATATATATTAAATTCTAAAGAACTGAAAACAAAATTTCTTAGTAATAGTCATCATCAAAGTTTATTAACTTATTTAACCTTAGCCAGTTTAGACCGCGAAAATTTTTATATTGATTTTGATACTGAATGTCAATGTGGAACTGCACCTCGAATATTGTATCAGAAAATATGCTTAAGATTTTCTAATATACTTTTAAACAATTTTGTAAAAAGTTTAAATAGTGAAAACAGTAAATATAATGAAAGAAAACTTTCGAATTTTATGTAATTTAAAATTCATTTATGTTGTGATGTTGAAATACTTTTAATTTTTATTATTTTTTCTGTGATATGTCAGTTCCTTTATGTTTATATTTTTAATTAGAATTTTTGTTATTAATTTTTATAATTTTTTCTGTGATACGTCTATTCCTTTATGTTTATATTTTTAATTAGAATTTTTGTTATTAATTTTTTTAGTTTTTTCTGTGATACGTCTATTCCTTCATGTTTATATTTTTAATTAGAATTTTTGTTATTAATTTTTATAATTTTTTCTGTGATACGTCTATTCCTTTATGTTTATATTTTTAAGTAAAATTATTTATTTATTTTTTGTTATTTTATTTTAATACATGTATTTTAAATTCTATTATTACTTGCAACGAATTATTATTAAACAAATATTTTTCTTTTTTCATGTTTATCATGCGGAGCGGGGTTGCCACTGTGGGACAAAAGGATCAAATTTAGGACCAAGAGACTGTTTTTAAAAATTTTTGCTGAGTTTTTATTACTTGTTTTTGTTTTAAAATAAAATAAATGTATATGTATAATTTCTTTTTGAAAAAATTGTGTAATATTTTAATTATTAAAACTTGGTCATTTTTTATTTCTTTTTTACTTATTTTTGTTTTTACATGTACGTATATGTATGATATTTTTTTTAAAACTACATATGTACATGAATATTTTAATTATAAATAAATTAAGTGATTTTTATTGTTAATTAGATATATAGATACTATACAAAAAAAGAATTGCATTTTTGTCGACTTTATTTTAAATTCTATACATATGAATGTGAAATGTTTTGTCAATTACCACATTATTATTTAATGGTTCTTTAATTCTTTGTAATTTTGCATAACGTTGACTAAAATGTGTTAAAAGTATATATTTTGCATCTATTTTATTGCCCTGTCTTAATGACTGAGAAACAGTACTATGTAACTTAAATTTTGCTTCATCTATAAGTTCATCTTCAATTGTTGCCTCATGTAATAAGAATTGTTGATTTTTTTCCAATATTCAAGATTATTACAAGGCATTTTATCACCACTATACGCAATTTTTATCGGATTATTCTTATTTATTGATTTGTTATCATCTCAATTGATACTCTGCATGAATGTGGGCAATGCTGAACTGGACAAGCACTTAGAGAATTAATTCCAATTTTATGCAGTCCGGGTATATTTATTGGTTTAGGGACCTAAACAAATGAAAATAATTTGTGTATATTAATAAAATAAAATATAAAAATTGGAATTAAACTAAGGATATACCAAATTATCATTTGGAACGAAAGATTAGCCTTTAAATTGATTCCATTCCATTATGAAAATGTAACCAAGGTATTATTTTTTTGGGTGCAAGTAATAAAAATGGTTGTACATTTTGTATTTTTTGACGAGCCGATAAAATACCTATTAACCCTACAAATATTTAATTAGAAAAATGATAAATAGTGATAAATGTAATTTTAAATTTTATATTACCTATGTCCTATGTGATAATCAGCATGTAAGTGTGATATATGTATATACCATTTTTAGATTTTTTTAATACTTCATTTGCCGTTTCTGTACCATAAAAACGAATTATCTGACACAGTACGTTCACCAAAATCCAGCAATATACAAGAATCTTCTCTTATATGTAATATTGAAGATTGAACTAACATTTCTCGTTCTATTTGGTATACAACAACCAGTCCCAGAAAAATTATTTCTGGATAATCATTCTCACTTAGCACTTTTATACTTTTTCCGTAATAAACTGACAAATATTTCTTTTAAATTTTCTAATCTAAATATAAATTCTAATCTAATATAAATATAGATTGTAAAAAACAATAAAAAATATATAAAATTAATAATTATTATTATTATTTATTAGTTTAATAGTCAAAAAAAATTTATGAATGCTTGTATATCGATAGTTTTGACGTTTTGTTTTGACATAGCACTTCTATATTCTATTTGCTTTATATTTATTAGTGTCCACACTCCACACGCAGTTCAAGGCTTTATATATCGATGGTTTTGCAATGCATGCTCTTACTACTATATATAATTCAGCAGTAAAGAAATTATCGAAATAAAGAGAATCATAGCAGTCAAATAGCCGTATAAAAATTATATAAATATAATAATATATCAACAGACTATATTTATCTAATGTCAAATTGAATCTATAATGGCGTATGAATAATCAAATTAACACACACCCACATCTTGAATATAATGATTGTAATGAATAATAATTTTATATTGTATTTGCTCGTGCACCAATTACCATCAGGGTCGCACCTACCATTGGAGTATTTGCTCAGGGCGCTGCAATCTTGGGGCGCCAAAAATAATCTACATTTTTTTTTATAAAACTTTTTATATAAATATTCAAAAAAAAAATATTTGACTTATGGAAATAATACAAAAATACATTTCTTATTTCTATATGTTACTATCTATGTGTTCTAGACCATTAATGATATATGAATTTATATCAAATTTTTTTTTTATATGTAATTTTTATGTGTATGTAAAATATGGGAATGGAGAGCCAAATCCAAAATGATATTAAAAAAAATTAAAAGTATGTAAAATATAAAATCATTCTTATATAAGTATGATATACATATTAAAATTATATGTGCTACATTTGAATATACGTATTCTGTATACATAATATCACAGACAATATATTGTAATTTCTTATATTCCTATATCTCATCCCCATGTACTCGTATATCTATATATAAATATTCAAACATCTATTATCATTTATGTATATTGTCTGTCTTTTCTATCTATATTCAAAAGCAACATAATTCGATAATTCGATTGATTATTATTTCTATTTATTAGACTGCAAAGCAAACAGTCTAAATCTAAATTCATAAATACATTGCAATGGAGCACTAAAATTATCTGCTCCAACACATGAAAAAATTTTAATATCTACATATTAAAACAGAAAGCATCGCATACAAATATTATTTAGTTTTTTCTATGAGGTATGCGTTAGAATTGAGCACTTAGAAAATTTGCTCCAACGCATCAATTTTTATAATTATTTATATTTATAATTTAGTGCTTTCAATGTTGTGTATGTGTACCTGGTTGTACATCAAATTATAATTCATCAATTAAGAAGAACAGTGCAATATCTGTTTTCAAATTTCCAAAAAATGAAGAGTTTAAACAAAAATGGATAAAGATGATTCCTCGAAAAGATTGGTCTCCATCTTCATACTCTGCCGTGTGCTCTCTTCATCATCTCATTTTCGCGATTCAGATTTCCGTTGTGGAAATATAGTCCGTCCTCGATTAAATGATGATGCAGTACCATCAATATTTCCGAATTTACCATCTTATCTTTCACTGCCTCAATTTACACCAAGGCAGGACCCCTCCCTTAGAAAAGAAAAAAATTCGTCTCGAGTGGAAAAAATGTCCAATGATTTTCTTTCAGAGGATTATATTTGCAATTTTCAATCTTTTGCTGATAATTTTGCAACCAAATTACAAATAGATGGTTGGTACATTTCAAAAAGTCAAAGCCAAATAGTTTTCTTTCGTATTAAATCTAACGATTTAATCGGTTGCGAATTCATAGTTCGAATTGTAATAAGTGAAACTATGAAGTTGAAAATCTTTGTTGAAAATCTGCCAGTTTCTGCAAATGATTTGGCTTGGGTTCTTCCATCTAATTTACAAATAACATTATGGTCTCGCAGATGGAAAATTTGTTGTCACGATATAAATTCGTGGAAAAATCATCTCCAGATAGAGACACTTTCCTACGTTTCGCTTCTGCTTTTATTAAAAGAGCAAAAGAATGTGTTGATGGAGATGATGATGATCATAGCGATGATAATGAATTTGAAAATGCTGGTAAATTGGACATTCTTTCTAATCAAATTGATTTAATCTTGTCGAAGCAACCGAGATGCGATATTTGCACCATTATAATGGCTTTTATTATATACAGTCACTCTGCATCATAGTACCAATTGGTAAAAAAATTTATGATTCTTCCTTGTACAAGATATCTTAAATATATATCATCTTCACTTCACGTGAGCCCTAATTATAAATCTGATAACGATACCAATTACTTCGAACATATATCTACAAAGTTATCAGATCGTGAAAGAATCGTTGCTCTTCTAATTGATGAAATATATGTGGATAAAAAAATTGATTACAAATCACAAAATCTAGTAGGTATGGCTCATAACAATCCACTCGAGGCAGCACGAACTATTTTGGCATTTATGATCAAATCGGTATATGGCCCTTATAAAGAAATTATTAAGCTTATTCCCATCTCAAAATTATCAGGAGATAATCTTTATGATTTAACAAAACAAGTGATTGATTTTGTTCAAAATTTGGGATTTCGAATTTTAGTTATTATTACAGATAATAACCGGACTAATCAAAATCTCTTTAATAAGTTTTGTCCCAATAACGAAAATGTTTTTACCAACCCTAAATTTCAAACTCAACCAATTTATTTACAATATGATACCGTTCATATTTTCAAAAACTTTCGTAATAATTGGCTAAATGTACCCTACAGTGATCTGACACTAGTATATCCCGATTTTAATACCTTTGAAGTTAATAAAGCTTCTTTCATTCATCTACGTGATATTTATAAGTTAGAATCTAATCTATTAGTAAAAAAGGCATTCAAATTAAATTCTAAAACATTATTTCCAAACAATTTAGAGCGACAAAATGTTTTGTTGGTTGATGTTTTTCACCATACGACCATAGCTGCATTAAAATCTGCATTTGGCATTTGGCGATAAATATAAAGAAACCGCAGAATTTTGTCAAATTATTCGACACTGGTGGGATATTGTTAATACAAAAAGTATTACTGTCGGCATTCGAAACGAAATGAGTGGAAAAATCCCTTTCGTAATATTGCTGACAATAGATTTGAGTTTTTAGAAAAATTTCTTTCTTGGTTAGAGGTCTGGAAAAACACTGAAGAAAGTGGTAATTTCGCGGTGCTTAGCAAAGATACTTTTGATGCTACAATTCTTACTACTAAGACAATTATTGATATTATCAAATATTCCCTAATGAAAGTGTCAGACGTAAATTATGTCTTAGTAGGTAAACTTCAAACTGATGATCTCGAAGCCCGATTTAGATTATATCGCTCCCTAGCCGGATGCAGTTATAGAGTTTCCTATACGGAGGTCATTGAATGCGAAAAAAAAATTAGAATTCATAATGTATTTGCACACAGCTCAAGAGATTATGAAGCATTATGTGCAAATACTTCAATAAATGAAGATCTAAATATTTCAGATTTTGAAATCATATTAGAATCTAGTTATCTGCAGGATGCGATAATTGATGAATCTTCTAATGAATATGTTTCCGGATACGCAACAAATTCAGTTTCAAAAGAAATTAGTTGTAATTCTTGTAAAAATCTGATCTACGAAAGTAAGGGCAGTTTATCAAAGTCCACTTATTTCAATTTTCTCCAACGGGGGGGATTAGTCAAATCCACTGACAATGTAAAATATTTATTATTCCATATGATAGCTATTTTACAATATATATTAAATTCTAAAGAACTGAAAACAAAATTTCTTAGTAATAGTCATCATCAAAGTTTATTAACTTATTTAACCTTAGCCAGTTTAGACCGCGAAAATTTTTATATTGATTTTGATACTGAATGTCAATGTGGAACTGCACCTCGAATATTGTATCAGAAAATATGCTTAAGATTTTCTAATATACTTTTAAACAATTTTGTAAAAAGTTTAAATAGTGAAAACAGTAAATATAATGAAAGAAAACTTTCGAATTTTATGTAATTTAAAATTCATTTATGTTGTGATGTTGAAATACTTTTAATTTTTATTATTTTTTCTGTGATATGTCAGTTCCTTTATGTTTATATTTTTAATTAGAATTTTTGTTATTAATTTTTATAATTTTTTCTGTGATACGTCTATTCCTTTATGTTTATATTTTTAATTAGAATTTTTGTTATTAATTTTTTTAGTTTTTTCTGTGATACGTCTATTCCTTCATGTTTATATTTTTAATTAGAATTTTTGTTATTAATTTTTATAATTTTTTCTGTGATACGTCTATTCCTTTATGTTTATATTTTTAAGTAAAATTATTTATTTATTTTTTGTTATTTTATTTTAATACATGTATTTTAAATTCTATTATTACTTGCAACGAATTATTATTAAACAAATATTTTTCTTTTTTCATGTTTATCATGCGGAGCGGGGTTGCCACTGTGGGACAAAAGGATCAAATTTAGGACCAAGAGACTGTTTTTAAAAATTTTTGCTGAGTTTTTATTACTTGTTTTTGTTTTAAAATAAAATAAATGTATATGTATAATTTCTTTTTGAAAAAATTGTGTAATATTTTAATTATTAAAACTTGGTCATTTTTTATTTCTTTTTTACTTATTTTTGTTTTTACATGTACGTATATGTATGATATTTTTTTTAAAACTACATATGTACATGAATATTTTAATTATAAATAAATTAAGTGATTTTTATTGTTAATTAGATATATAGATACTATAATATATAGATACTATACAAAAAAAGAATTGCATTTTTGTCGACTTTATTTTAAATTCTATACATATGAATGTGAAATGTTTTGTCAATTACCACATTATTATTTAATGGTTCTTTAATTCTTTGTAATTTTGCATAACGTTGACTAAAATGTGTTAAAAGTATATATTTTGCATCTATTTTATTGCCCTGTCTTAATGACTGAGAAACAGTACTATGTAACTTAAATTTTGCTTCATCTATAAGTTCATCTTCAATTGTTGCCTCATGTAATAAGAATTGTTGATTTTTTTCCAATATTCAAGATTATTACAAGGCATTTTATCACCACTATACGCAATTTTTATCGGATTATTCTTATTTATTGATTTGTTATCATCTCAATTGATACTCTGCATGAATGTGGGCAATGCTGAACTGGACAAGCACTTAGAGAATTAATTCCAATTTTATGCAGTCCGGGTATATTTATTGGTTTAGGGACCTAAACAAATGAAAATAATTTGTGTATATTAATAAAATAAAATATAAAAATTGGAATTAAACTAAGGATATACCAAATTATCATTTGGAACGAAAGATTAGCCTTTAAATTGATTCCATTCCATTATGAAAATGTAACCAAGGTATTATTTTTTTGGGTGCAAGTAATAAAAATGGTTGTACATTTTGTATTTTTTGACGAGCCGATAAAATACCTATTAACCCTACAAATATTTAATTAGAAAAATGATAAATAGTGATAAATGTAATTTTAAATTTTATATTACCTATGTCCTATGTGATAATCAGCATGTAAGTGTGATATATGTATATACCATTTTTAGATTTTTTTAATACTTCATTTGCCGTTTCTGTACCATAAAAACGAATTATCTGACACAGTACGTTCACCAAAATCCAGCAATATACAAGAATCTTCTCTTATATGTAATATTGAAGATTGAACTAACATTTCTCGTTCTATTTGGTATACAACAACCAGTCCCAGAAAAATTATTTCTGGATAATCATTCTCACTTAGCACTTTTATACTTTTTCCGTAATAAACTGACAAATATTTCTTTTAAATTTTCTAATCTAAATATAAATTCTAATCTAATATAAATATAGATTGTAAAAAACAATAAAAAATATATAAAATTAATAATTATTATTATTATTTATTAGTTTAATAGTCAAAAAAAATTTATGAATGCTTGTATATCGATAGTTTTGACGTTTTGTTTTGACATAGCACTTCTATATTCTATTTGCTTTATATTTATTAGTGTCCACACTCCACACGCAGTTCAAGGCTTTATATATCGATGGTTTTGCAATGCATGCTCTTACTACTATATATAATTCAGCAGTAAAGAAATTATCGAAATAAAGAGAATCATAGCAGTCAAATAGCCGTATAAAAATTATATAAATATAATAATATATCAACAGACTATATTTATCTAATGTCAAATTGAATCTATAATGGCGTATGAATAATCAAATTAACACACACCCACATCTTGAATATAATGATTGTAATGAATAATAATTTTATATTGTATTTGCTCGTGCACCAATTACCATCAGGGTCGCACCTACCATTGGAGTATTTGCTCAGGGCGCTGCAATCTTGGGGCGCCAAAAATAATCTACATTTTTTTTTATAAAACTTTTTATATAAATATTCAAAAAAAAAATATTTGACTTATGGAAATAATACAAAAATACATTTCTTATTTCTATATGTTACTATCTATGTGTTCTAGACCATTAATGATATATGAATTTATATCAAATTTTTTTTTTATATGTAATTTTTATGTGTATGTAAAATATGGGAATGGAGAGCCAAATCCAAAATGATATTAAAAAAAATTAAAAGTATGTAAAATATAAAATCATTCTTATATAAGTATGATATACATATTAAAATTATATGTGCTACATTTGAATATACGTATTCTGTATACATAATATCACAGACAATATATTGTAATTTCTTATATTCCTATATCTCATCCCCATGTACTCGTATATCTATATATAAATATTCAAACATCTATTATCATTTATGTATATTGTCTGTCTTTTCTATCTATATTCAAAAGCAACATAATTCGATAATTCGATTGATTATTATTTCTATTTATTAGACTGCAAAGCAAACAGTCTAAATCTAAATTCATAAATACATTGCAATGGAGCACTAAAATTATCTGCTCCAACACATGAAAAAATTTTAATATCTACATATTAAAACAGAAAGCATCGCATACAAATATTATTTAGTTTTTTCTATGAGGTATGCGTTAGAATTGAGCACTTAGAAAATTTGCTCCAACGCATCAATTTTTATAATTATTTATATTTATAATTTAGTGCTTTCAATGTTGTGTATGTGTACCTGGTTGTACATCAAATTATAATTCATCAATTAAGAAGAACAGTGCAATATCTGTTTTCAAATTTCCAAAAAATGAAGAGTTTAAACAAAAATGGATAAAGATGATTCCTCGAAAAGATTGGTCTCCATCTTCATACTCTGCCGTGTGCTCTCTTCATCATCTCATTTTCGCGATTCAGATTTCCGTTGTGGAAATATAGTCCGTCCTCGATTAAATGATGATGCAGTACCATCAATATTTCCGAATTTACCATCTTATCTTTCACTGCCTCAATTTACACCAAGGCAGGACCCCTCCCTTAGAAAAGAAAAAAATTCGTCTCGAGTGGAAAAAATGTCCAATGATTTTCTTTCAGAGGATTATATTTGCAATTTTCAATCTTTTGCTGATAATTTTGCAACCAAATTACAAATAGATGGTTGGTACATTTCAAAAAGTCAAAGCCAAATAGTTTTCTTTCGTATTAAATCTAACGATTTAATCGGTTGCGAATTCATAGTTCGAATTGTAATAAGTGAAACTATGAAGTTGAAAATCTTTGTTGAAAATCTGCCAGTTTCTGCAAATGATTTGGCTTGGGTTCTTCCATCTAATTTACAAATAACATTATGGTCTCGCAGATGGAAAATTTGTTGTCACGATATAAATTCGTGGAAAAATCATCTCCAGATAGAGACACTTTCCTACGTTTCGCTTCTGCTTTTATTAAAAGAGCAAAAGAATGTGTTGATGGAGATGATGATGATCATAGCGATGATAATGAATTTGAAAATGCTGGTAAATTGGACATTCTTTCTAATCAAATTGATTTAATCTTGTCGAAGCAACCGAGATGCGATATTTGCACCATTATAATGGCTTTTATTATATACAGTCACTCTGCATCATAGTACCAATTGGTAAAAAAATTTATGATTCTTCCTTGTACAAGATATCTTAAATATATATCATCTTCACTTCACGTGAGCCCTAATTATAAATCTGATAACGATACCAATTACTTCGAACATATATCTACAAAGTTATCAGATCGTGAAAGAATCGTTGCTCTTCTAATTGATGAAATATATGTGGATAAAAAAATTGATTACAAATCACAAAATCTAGTAGGTATGGCTCATAACAATCCACTCGAGGCAGCACGAACTATTTTGGCATTTATGATCAAATCGGTATATGGCCCTTATAAAGAAATTATTAAGCTTATTCCCATCTCAAAATTATCAGGAGATAATCTTTATGATTTAACAAAACAAGTGATTGATTTTGTTCAAAATTTGGGATTTCGAATTTTAGTTATTATTACAGATAATAACCGGACTAATCAAAATCTCTTTAATAAGTTTTGTCCCAATAACGAAAATGTTTTTACCAACCCTAAATTTCAAACTCAACCAATTTATTTACAATATGATACCGTTCATATTTTCAAAAACTTTCGTAATAATTGGCTAAATGTACCCTACAGTGATCTGACACTAGTATATCCCGATTTTAATACCTTTGAAGTTAATAAAGCTTCTTTCATTCATCTACGTGATATTTATAAGTTAGAATCTAATCTATTAGTAAAAAAGGCATTCAAATTAAATTCTAAAACATTATTTCCAAACAATTTAGAGCGACAAAATGTTTTGTTGGTTGATAATGTTTTTCACCATACGACCATAGCTGCATTAAAATCTGCATTTGGCATTTGGCGATAAATATAAAGAAACCGCAGAATTTTGTCAAATTATTCGACACTGGTGGGATATTGTTAATACAAAAAGTATTACTGTCGGCATTCGAAACGAAATGAGTGGAAAAATCCCTTTCGTAATATTGCTGACAATAGATTTGAGTTTTTAGAAAAATTTCTTTCTTGGTTAGAGGTCTGGAAAAACACTGAAGAAAGTGGTAATTTCGCGGTGCTTAGCAAAGATACTTTTGATGCTACAATTCTTACTACTAAGACAATTATTGATATTATCAAATATTCCCTAATGAAAGTGTCAGACGTAAATTATGTCTTAGTAGGTAAACTTCAAACTGATGATCTCGAAGCCCGATTTAGATTATATCGCTCCCTAGCCGGATGCAGTTATAGAGTTTCCTATACGGAGGTCATTGAATGCGAAAAAAAAATTAGAATTCATAATGTATTTGCACACAGCTCAAGAGATTATGAAGCATTATGTGCAAATACTTCAATAAATGAAGATCTAAATATTTCAGATTTTGAAATCATATTAGAATCTAGTTATCTGCAGGATGCGATAATTGATGAATCTTCTAATGAATATGTTTCCGGATACGCAACAAATTCAGTTTCAAAAGAAATTAGTTGTAATTCTTGTAAAAATCTGATCTACGAAAGTAAGGGCAGTTTATCAAAGTCCACTTATTTCAATTTTCTCCAACGGGGGGGATTAGTCAAATCCACTGACAATGTAAAATATTTATTATTCCATATGATAGCTATTTTACAATATATATTAAATTCTAAAGAACTGAAAACAAAATTTCTTAGTAATAGTCATCATCAAAGTTTATTAACTTATTTAACCTTAGCCAGTTTAGACCGCGAAAATTTTTATATTGATTTTGATACTGAATGTCAATGTGGAACTGCACCTCGAATATTGTATCAGAAAATATGCTTAAGATTTTCTAATATACTTTTAAACAATTTTGTAAAAAGTTTAAATAGTGAAAACAGTAAATATAATGAAAGAAAACTTTCGAATTTTATGTAATTTAAAATTCATTTATGTTGTGATGTTGAAATACTTTTAATTTTTATTATTTTTTCTGTGATATGTCAGTTCCTTTATGTTTATATTTTTAATTAGAATTTTTGTTATTAATTTTTATAGTTTTTTCTGTGATACGTCTATTCCTTCATGTTTATATTTTTAATTAGAATTTTTGTGTGATACGTCTATTCCTTTATGTTTATATTTTTAAGTAAAATTATTTATTTATTTTTTGTTATTTTATTTTAATACATGTATTTTAAATTCTATTATTACTTGCAACGAATTATTATTAAACAAATATTTTTCTTTTTTCATGTTTATCATGCGGAGCGGGGTTGCCACTGTGGGACAAAAGGATCAAATTTAGGACCAAGAGACTGTTTTTAAAAATTTTTGCTGAGTTTTTATTACTTGTTTTTGTTTTAAAATAAAATAAATGTATATGTATAATTTCTTTTTGAAAAAATTGTGTAATATTTTAATTATTAAAACTTGGTCATTTTTTATTTCTTTTTTACTTATTTTTGTTTTTACATATGTACGTATATGTATGATATTTTTTTTAAAACTACATATGTACATGAATATTTTAATTATAAATAAATTAAATGATTTTTATTGTTAATTAGATATATAGATACTATAATATATAGATACTATACAAAAAAAGAATTGCATTTTTGTCGACTTTATTTTAAATTCTATACATATGAATGTGAAATGTTTTGTCAATTACCACATTATTATTTAATGGTTCTTTAATTCTTTGTAATTTTGCATAACGTTGACTAAAATGTGTTAAAAGTATATATTTTGCATCTATTTTATTGCCCTGTCTTAATGACTGAGAAACAGTACTATGTAACTTAAATTTTGCTTCATCTATAAGTTCATCTTCAATTGTTGCCTCATGTAATAAGAATTGTTGATTTTTTTCCAATATTCAAGATTATTACAAGGCATTTTATCACCACTATACGCAATTTTTATCGGATTATTCTTATTTATTGATTTGTTATCATCTCAATTGATACTCTGCATGAATGTGGGCAATGCTGAACTGGACAAGCACTTAGAGAATTAATTCCAATTTTATGCAGTCCGGGTATATTTATTGGTTTAGGGACCTAAACAAATGAAAATAATTTGTGTATATTAATAAAATAAAATATAAAAATTGGAATTAAACTAAGGATATACCAAATTATCATTTGGAACGAAAGATTAGCCTTTAAATTGATTCCATTCCATTATGAAAATGTAACCAAGGTATTATTTTTTTGGGTGCAAGTAATAAAAATGGTTGTACATTTTGTATTTTTTGACGAGCCGATAAAATACCTATTAACCCTACAAATATTTAATTAGAAAAATGATAAATAGTGATAAATGTAATTTTAAATTTTATATTACCTATGTCCTATGTGATAATCAGCATGTAAGTGTGATATATGTATATACCATTTTTAGATTTTTTTAATACTTCATTTGCCGTTTCTGTACCATAAAAACGAATTATCTGACACAGTACGTTCACCAAAATCCAGCAATATACAAGAATCTTCTCTTATATGTAATATTGAAGATTGAACTAACATTTCTCGTTCTATTTGGTATACAACAACCAGTCCCAGAAAAATTATTTCTGGATAATCATTCTCACTTAGCACTTTTATACTTTTTCCGTAATAAACTGACAAATATTTCTTTTAAATTTTCTAATCTAAATATAAATTCTAATCTAATATAAATATAGATTGTAAAAAACAATAAAAAATATATAAAATTAATAATTATTATTATTATTTATTAGTTTAATAGTCAAAAAAAATTTATGAATGCTTGTATATCGATAGTTTTGACGTTTTGTTTTGACATAGCACTTCTATATTCTATTTGCTTTATATTTATTAGTGTCCACACTCCACACGCAGTTCAAGGCTTTATATATCGATGGTTTTGCAATGCATGCTCTTACTCAAATATATAATTCAGCAGTAAAGAAATTATAGAAATAAAGAGAATCATAGCAGTCAAACAGCCGTATAAAAATTATATAAATATAATAATATATCAACAGACTATATTTATCTAATGTCAAATTGAATCTATAATGGCGTATGAATAATCAAATTAACACACACCCACATCTTGAATATAATGATTGTAATGAATAATAATTTTATATTGTATTTGCTCGTGCACCAATTACCATCAGGGTCGCACCTACCATTGGAGTATTTGCTCAGGGCGCTGCAATCTTGGGGCGCCAAAAATAATCTACATTTTTTTTTATAAAACTTTTTATATAAATATTCAAAAAAAAAATATTTGACTTATGGAAATAATACAAAAATACATTTCTTATTTCTATATGTTACTATCTATGTGTTCTAGACCATTAATGATATATGAATTTATATCAAATTTTTTTTATATGTAATTTTTATGTGCATGTACAATATGGGAATGGAGAGCCAAATCCAAAATGATATTAAAAAAAATTAAAAGTATGTAAAATATAAAATCCATATATAAGTATGATATACATATTAAAATTACATGTGCTAGATTTGAATATACGTATACTGTATACGTATACTATACTGTATACTGTATGTAGATATAATTTCTTATATTCCTATATCTCATCCCCATGTACTCGTATATCTATATATAAATATTCAAACATCTATTATCATTTATGTATATTGTCTGTCTTTTCTATCTATATTCAAAAGCAACATAATTCGATAATTCGATTGATTATTATTTCTATTTATTAGACTGCAAAGCAAACAGTCTAAATCTAAATTCATAAATACATTGCAATGGAGCACTAAAATTATCTGCTCCAACGCATGAAAAAATTTTAATATCTACATATTAAAACAGAAAGCATCGCATACAAATATTATTTAGTTTTTTCTATGAGGTATGCGTTAGAATTGAGCACTTAGAAAATTTGCTCCAACGCATCAATTTTTATAATTATTTATATTTATAATTTAGTGCTTTCAATGGTTAGGTATACACAAATGTATGTACAAAGGCCGCAAAATTTCAAAAGTGTGCCGAGCGCCAAAATTGCTAGGACCATCCCTGATTACCATTGTCAATGAATGCTCTTACTACCTTATACAATTCAATTAAATTTCAAATATCAATAATGGCGTATGTTTACTAAAATTAACACACGCCCACATCTTGAATATAATGATTTTAATGAATAATAATTTTATATTGTATTTGCTCGTACACCAATTACCATCAGGGTCGCACCTAGCATTGGAGTATTTGCTCAGGGCGCTGCAATCTTGGGGCGCCAAAAATAATCTACATTTTTTTTATAAAACTTTTTATATAAATATTCAAAAAAAAAATATTTGACTTTTGCAAATGATACAAAAATACATTTCTTATTTCTATATGTTACTATCTATGTGTTCTAGACCATTAATGATATATGAATTTATATCAAATTTTTTTTTTATATGTAATTTTTATGTGTATGTAAAATATGGGAATAGAGAGCCAAATCCAAAATGATATTAAAAAAAATTAAAAGTATGTAAAATATAAAATCATTCTTATATAAGTATGATATACATATTAAAATTATATGTGCTACATTTGAATATACGTATACTGTATACGTATACTATACTGTATACTGTATGTAGATATAATTTCTTATATTCCTATATCTCATCCCTATGTACTCGTATATCTATATATAAATATTCAAACATCTATTATCATTTATGTATATTGTCTGTCTTGTATATCCATATTCAAAAGCAACATAATTCGATAATTCGTTTGATTATTATTTCTATTTATTAGACTGCAAAGCAAACAGTCTAAATCTAAATTCATGAATACATTGTAATGGAGCACTAAAATTATCTGCTCCAACGCATGAAAAAATTTTAATATCTACATATTAAAATAGAAAGCATCGCATACAAATATTATATAATTTTTTCTATGAGGTATGCGTTAGAATTGAGCAATTAGAAAATTTGCTCCAACGCATCAATTTTTATAATTATTTATATTTATAATTTAGTGCTTTCAATGGTTAGGTATACACAAATGTATGTACAAAGGCCGCAAAATTTCAAAAGTGTGCCGAGCGCCAGAATTGCTAGGACCATCCCTGATTACCATTGTCAAAGAATGCTCTTACTACCTTATACAATTCAATTAAATTTCAAATATCAATAATGGCGTATGTTTACTTAAATTAACACACAACCACATCTGCATATCTATATCTCTTATTTGTTTCATTTAAATTTGATAATCAATAATGGCGTATGTTTATTTAAATTATCACACAACCACATCTGTATATCTATTATATTATAATATATCTATTATAATGCTCGTTCGGCAATTACCATCAGGGTCGCACCTAGCATTGGAGTATTTGCTCAGGGCGCTGCAATCTTGGGGCGCCAAAAATAATCTACATTTTTTTTTATAAAACTTTTTATATAAATATTCAAAAAAAAAATATTTGACTTATGCAAATAATACAAAAATACATTTCTTATTTCTATATGTTACTATCTATGTGTTCTAGACCATTAATGATATATGAATTTATATCAAATTTTTTTTTTATATGTAATTTTTATGTGTATGTAAAATATGGGAATAGAGAGCCAAATCCAAAATGATATTAAAAAAAATTAAAAGTATGTAAAATATAAAATCATTCTTATATAAGTATGATATACATATTAAAATTATATGTGCTACATTTGAATATACGTATACTGTATACGTATACTATACTTACTGTATGTAGATATAATTTCTTATATTCCTATATCTCATCCCCATGTACTCGTATATCTATATATAAATATTCAAACATCTATTATCATTTATGTATATTGTCTGTCTTGTATATCCATATTCAAAAGCAACATAATTCGATAATTCGATTGATTATTATTTCTATTTATTAGACTGCAAAGCAAACAGTCTAAATCTAAATTCATAAATACATTGCAATGGAGCACTAAAATTATCTGCTCCAACGCATGAAAAAATTTTAATATCTACATATTAAAACAGAAAGCATCGCATACAAATATTATTTAGTTTTTTCTATGAGGTATGCGTTAGAATTGAGCACTTAGAAAATTTGCTCCAACGCATCAATTTTTATAATTATTTATATTTATAATTTAGTGCTTTCAATGGTTAGGTATACACAAATGTATGTACAAAGGCCGCAAAATTTCAAAAGTGTGCCCAGCTCCAGAATTGCTAGGACCATCCCTGATTACCATTGTCAATGAATGCTCTTACTCCCATATACAATTCATTTTAATTTGAAAAATCAATAATGGCGTATGTTTATTTAAATTAACACACAACCACATCTGTATATCTATGTACATCTCTTATTTGCTTCATTTAAATTTGAAAAATCAATAATGGCGTATGTTTATTTAAATTTTCAACAACCACATCATCCATTTTTTATTTTTCTTTTTGGTTTATTATAACTTTCCCCATTTTTACCATTAGCCATTGCCATTGTCAATGCATGCTCTTACTCAAATATATAATTCAGCAGTAAAGAAATTATCGAAATAAAGAGAATCATAGCAGTCAAACAGCCGTATAAAAATTATATAAATATAATAATATATCTACAGACTATATTTATCTAATATAAATTGAATCTATAATGGCGTATGAATAATCAAATTAACACACACCCACATCTTGAATATAATGATTTTAATGAATAATAATTTTATATTGTATTTGCTCGTTCACGAATTACCATCAGGGTCGCACCTACCATTGGAGCACTTGCTCAGGGCGCTGCAATCTTGGGGCGCCAAAAATAATCTACATTTTTTTTTATAAAACTTTTTATATAAATATTCAAAAAACAAATATTTGACTTATGCAAATAATACAAAAATACATTTCTTATTTCTATATGTTACTATCTATGTGTTCTAGACCATTAATGATATATGAATTTATATCAAATTTTTTTTATATGTAATTTTTATGTGTATGTACAATATGGGAATGGAGAGCCAAATCCAAAATGATATTAAAAAAAATTAAAAGTATGTAAAATATAAAATCATTCTTATATAAGTATGATATACATATTAAAATTATATGTGCTACATTTGAATATACGTATACTGTATACGTATACTATACTTACTGTATGTAGATATAATTTCTTATATTCCTATATCTCATCCCCATGTACTCGTATATCTATATATAAATATTCAAACATCTATTATCATTTATGTATATTGTCTGTCTTTTCTATCTATATTCAAAAGCAACATAATTCGATAATTCGATTGATTATTATTTCTATTTATTAGACTGCGAAGCAAACAGTCTAAATCTAAATTCATAAATACATTGCAATGGAGCACTAAAATTATCTGCTCCAACGCATGAAAAAATTTTAATAATTACATATTAAAATAGAAAGCATCGCATACAAATATTATATAATTTTTTCTATGAGGTATGCGTTACAATTGAGCACTTAGAAAATTTGCTCCAACCCATCAATTTTTATAATTATTTATATTTATAATTTAGTGCTTTCAATGGTTTGTTATACACAAATGTATGTACAAAGGCCGCAAAATTTCAAAAGTGTGCCGAGCGCCAGAATTGCTATGACCATCCCTGATTACCATTGTCAATGAATGCTCTTACTACCTTATACAATTCAATTAAATTTCAAATATAAATAATGGCGTATGTTTACTTAAATTAACACACACCCACATCTTGAATATAATGATTTTAATGAATAATAATTTTATATTGTATTTGCTCGTTCACGAATTACCATCAGGGTCGCACCTACCATTGGAGCACTTGCTCAGTGCGCTGCAATCTTGGGGCGCCAAAAATAATCTAAATTTTTTTTTATAAAACTTTTTATATAAATATTCAAAAAAAAAATATTTGACTTATGCAAATAATACAAAAATAAATTTCTTATTTCTATATGTTACTATCTATGTGTTCTAGACCATTAATGATATATGAATTTATATCAAATTTTTTTTTATATGTAATTTTTTGTGTATTTACAATATGGGAATGGAGAGCCAAATCCAAAATGATATTAAAAAAAAATAAAAGTATGTAAAATATAAAATCATTCTTATATAAGTATGATATACATATTAAAATTATATGTGCTACATTTGAATATACGTATACTGTATACATAATATCACAGACAATATATTGTCTGTGATAATATGTAGATATAATTTCTTATATTCCTATATCTCATCCCCATGTACTCATATATCTATATATAAATATTCAAACATCTATTATCATTTATGTATATTGTCTGTCTTGTATATCCATATTCAAAAGCAACATAATTCGATAATTCGTTTGATTATTATTTCTATTTATTAGACTGCAAAGCAAACAGTCTAAATCTAAATTCATAAATACATTGCAATGGAGCACTATAATTATCTGCTCCAACACATGAAAAAATTTTAATATCTACATATTAAAACAGAAAGCATCGCATACAAATATTATATAATTTTTTCTATGAGGTATGCGTTAGAATTGAGCACTTAGAAAATTTGCTCCAACGCATCAATTTTTATAATTATTTATATTTATAATTTAGTGCTTTCAATGGTTAGGTATACACAAATGTATGTACAAAGGCCGCAAAATTTCAAAAGTGTGCCGAGCGCCAGAATTGCTAGGACCATCCCTGATTACCATTGTCAATGAATGCTCTTACTACCTTATACAATTCAATTAAATTTCAAATATCAATAATGGCGTATGAATAATCAAATTAACACACACCCACATCTTGAATATAATGATTGTAATGAATAATAATTTTATATTGTATTTGCTCGTGCACCAATTACCATCAGGGTCGCACCTACCATTGGAGTATTTGCTCAGGGCGCTGCAATCTTGGGGCGCCAAAAATAATCTACATTTTTTTTTATAAAACTTTTTATATAAATATTCAAAAAAAAAATATTTGACTTATGGAAATAATACAAAAATACATTTCTTATTTCTATATGTTACTATCTATGTGTTCTAGACCATTAATGATATATGAATTTATATCAAATTTTTTTTATATGTAATTTTTATGTGCATGTACAATATGGGAATGGAGAGCCAAATCCAAAATGATATTAAAAAAAATTAAAAGTATGTAAAATATAAAATCCATATATAAGTATGATATACATATTAAAATTACATGTGCTAGATTTGAATATACGTATACTGTATACGTATACTATACTGTATACTGTATGTAGATATAATTTCTTATATTCCTATATCTCATCCCCATGTACTCGTATATCTATATATAAATATTCAAACATCTATTATCATTTATGTATATTGTCTGTCTTTTCTATCTATATTCAAAAGCAACATAATTCGATAATTCGATTGATTATTATTTCTATTTATTAGACTGCAAAGCAAACAGTCTAAATCTAAATTCATAAATACATTGCAATGGAGCACTAAAATTATCTGCTCCAACGCATGAAAAAATTTTAATATCTACATATTAAAACAGAAAGCATCGCATACAAATATTATTTAGTTTTTTCTATGAGGTATGCGTTAGAATTGAGCACTTAGAAAATTTGCTCCAACGCATCAATTTTTATAATTATTTATATTTATAATTTAGTGCTTTCAATGGTTAGGTATACACAAATGTATGTACAAAGGCCGCAAAATTTCAAAAGTGTGCCGAGCGCCAAAATTGCTAGGACCATCCCTGATTACCATTGTCAATGAATGCTCTTACTACCTTATACAATTCAATTAAATTTCAAATATCAATAATGGCGTATGTTTACTAAAATTAACACACGCCCACATCTTGAATATAATGATTTTAATGAATAATAATTTTATATTGTATTTGCTCGTACACCAATTACCATCAGGGTCGCACCTAGCATTGGAGTATTTGCTCAGGGCGCTGCAATCTTGGGGCGCCAAAAATAATCTACATTTTTTTTATAAAACTTTTTATATAAATATTCAAAAAAAAAATATTTGACTTTTGCAAATGATACAAAAATACATTTCTTATTTCTATATGTTACTATCTATGTGTTCTAGACCATTAATGATATATGAATTTATATCAAATTTTTTTTTTATATGTAATTTTTATGTGTATGTAAAATATGGGAATAGAGAGCCAAATCCAAAATGATATTAAAAAAAATTAAAAGTATGTAAAATATAAAATCATTCTTATATAAGTATGATATACATATTAAAATTATATGTGCTACATTTGAATATACGTATACTGTATACGTATACTATACTGTATACTGTATGTAGATATAATTTCTTATATTCCTATATCTCATCCCTATGTACTCGTATATCTATATATAAATATTCAAACATCTATTATCATTTATGTATATTGTCTGTCTTGTATATCCATATTCAAAAGCAACATAATTCGATAATTCGTTTGATTATTATTTCTATTTATTAGACTGCAAAGCAAACAGTCTAAATCTAAATTCATGAATACATTGTAATGGAGCACTAAAATTATCTGCTCCAACGCATGAAAAAATTTTAATATCTACATATTAAAATAGAAAGCATCGCATACAAATATTATATAATTTTTTCTATGAGGTATGCGTTAGAATTGAGCAATTAGAAAATTTGCTCCAACGCATCAATTTTTATAATTATTTATATTTATAATTTAGTGCTTTCAATGGTTAGGTATACACAAATGTATGTACAAAGGCCGCAAAATTTCAAAAGTGTGCCGAGCGCCAGAATTGCTAGGACCATCCCTGATTACCATTGTCAAAGAATGCTCTTACTACCTTATACAATTCAATTAAATTTCAAATATCAATAATGGCGTATGTTTACTTAAATTAACACACAACCACATCTGCATATCTATATCTCTTATTTGTTTCATTTAAATTTGATAATCAATAATGGCGTATGTTTATTTAAATTATCACACAACCACATCTGTATATCTATTATATTATAATATATCTATTATAATGCTCGTTCGGCAATTACCATCAGGGTCGCACCTAGCATTGGAGTATTTGCTCAGGGCGCTGCAATCTTGGGGCGCCAAAAATAATCTACATTTTTTTTTATAAAACTTTTTATATAAATATTCAAAAAAAAAATATTTGACTTATGCAAATAATACAAAAATACATTTCTTATTTCTATATGTTACTATCTATGTGTTCTAGACCATTAATGATATATGAATTTATATCAAATTTTTTTTTTATATGTAATTTTTATGTGTATGTAAAATATGGGAATAGAGAGCCAAATCCAAAATGATATTAAAAAAAATTAAAAGTATGTAAAATATAAAATCATTCTTATATAAGTATGATATACATATTAAAATTATATGTGCTACATTTGAATATACGTATACTGTATACGTATACTATACTTACTGTATGTAGATATAATTTCTTATATTCCTATATCTCATCCCCATGTACTCGTATATCTATATATAAATATTCAAACATCTATTATCATTTATGTATATTGTCTGTCTTGTATATCCATATTCAAAAGCAACATAATTCGATAATTCGATTGATTATTATTTCTATTTATTAGACTGCAAAGCAAACAGTCTAAATCTAAATTCATAAATACATTGCAATGGAGCACTAAAATTATCTGCTCCAACGCATGAAAAAATTTTAATATCTACATATTAAAACAGAAAGCATCGCATACAAATATTATTTAGTTTTTTCTATGAGGTATGCGTTAGAATTGAGCACTTAGAAAATTTGCTCCAACGCATCAATTTTTATAATTATTTATATTTATAATTTAGTGCTTTCAATGGTTAGGTATACACAAATGTATGTACAAAGGCCGCAAAATTTCAAAAGTGTGCCCAGCTCCAGAATTGCTAGGACCATCCCTGATTACCATTGTCAATGAATGCTCTTACTCCCATATACAATTCATTTTAATTTGAAAAATCAATAATGGCGTATGTTTATTTAAATTAACACACAACCACATCTGTATATCTATGTACATCTCTTATTTGCTTCATTTAAATTTGAAAAATCAATAATGGCGTATGTTTATTTAAATTTTCAACAACCACATCATCCATTTTTTATTTTTCTTTTTGGTTTATTATAACTTTCCCCATTTTTACCATTAGCCATTGCCATTGTCAATGCATGCTCTTACTCAAATATATAATTCAGCAGTAAAGAAATTATCGAAATAAAGAGAATCATAGCAGTCAAACAGCCGTATAAAAATTATATAAATATAATAATATATCTACAGACTATATTTATCTAATATAAATTGAATCTATAATGGCGTATGAATAATCAAATTAACACACACCCACATCTTGAATATAATGATTTTAATGAATAATAATTTTATATTGTATTTGCTCGTTCACGAATTACCATCAGGGTCGCACCTACCATTGGAGCACTTGCTCAGGGCGCTGCAATCTTGGGGCGCCAAAAATAATCTACATTTTTTTTTATAAAACTTTTTATATAAATATTCAAAAAACAAATATTTGACTTATGCAAATAATACAAAAATACATTTCTTATTTCTATATGTTACTATCTATGTGTTCTAGACCATTAATGATATATGAATTTATATCAAATTTTTTTTATATGTAATTTTTATGTGTATGTACAATATGGGAATGGAGAGCCAAATCCAAAATGATATTAAAAAAAATTAAAAGTATGTAAAATATAAAATCATTCTTATATAAGTATGATATACATATTAAAATTATATGTGCTACATTTGAATATACGTATACTGTATACGTATACTATACTTACTGTATGTAGATATAATTTCTTATATTCCTATATCTCATCCCCATGTACTCGTATATCTATATATAAATATTCAAACATCTATTATCATTTATGTATATTGTCTGTCTTTTCTATCTATATTCAAAAGCAACATAATTCGATAATTCGATTGATTATTATTTCTATTTATTAGACTGCGAAGCAAACAGTCTAAATCTAAATTCATAAATACATTGCAATGGAGCACTAAAATTATCTGCTCCAACGCATGAAAAAATTTTAATAATTACATATTAAAATAGAAAGCATCGCATACAAATATTATATAATTTTTTCTATGAGGTATGCGTTACAATTGAGCACTTAGAAAATTTGCTCCAACCCATCAATTTTTATAATTATTTATATTTATAATTTAGTGCTTTCAATGGTTTGTTATACACAAATGTATGTACAAAGGCCGCAAAATTTCAAAAGTGTGCCGAGCGCCAGAATTGCTATGACCATCCCTGATTACCATTGTCAATGAATGCTCTTACTACCTTATACAATTCAATTAAATTTCAAATATAAATAATGGCGTATGTTTACTTAAATTAACACACACCCACATCTTGAATATAATGATTTTAATGAATAATAATTTTATATTGTATTTGCTCGTTCACGAATTACCATCAGGGTCGCACCTACCATTGGAGCACTTGCTCAGTGCGCTGCAATCTTGGGGCGCCAAAAATAATCTAAATTTTTTTTTATAAAACTTTTTATATAAATATTCAAAAAAAAAATATTTGACTTATGCAAATAATACAAAAATAAATTTCTTATTTCTATATGTTACTATCTATGTGTTCTAGACCATTAATGATATATGAATTTATATCAAATTTTTTTTTATATGTAATTTTTTGTGTATTTACAATATGGGAATGGAGAGCCAAATCCAAAATGATATTAAAAAAAAATAAAAGTATGTAAAATATAAAATCATTCTTATATAAGTATGATATACATATTAAAATTATATGTGCTACATTTGAATATACGTATACTGTATACATAATATCACAGACAATATATTGTCTGTGATAATATGTAGATATAATTTCTTATATTCCTATATCTCATCCCCATGTACTCATATATCTATATATAAATATTCAAACATCTATTATCATTTATGTATATTGTCTGTCTTGTATATCCATATTCAAAAGCAACATAATTCGATAATTCGTTTGATTATTATTTCTATTTATTAGACTGCAAAGCAAACAGTCTAAATCTAAATTCATAAATACATTGCAATGGAGCACTATAATTATCTGCTCCAACACATGAAAAAATTTTAATATCTACATATTAAAACAGAAAGCATCGCATACAAATATTATATAATTTTTTCTATGAGGTATGCGTTAGAATTGAGCACTTAGAAAATTTGCTCCAACGCATCAATTTTTATAATTATTTATATTTATAATTTAGTGCTTTCAATGGTTAGGTATACACAAATGTATGTACAAAGGCCGCAAAATTTCAAAAGTGTGCCGAGCGCCAGAATTGCTAGGACCATCCCTGATTACCATTGTCAATGAATGCTCTTACTACCTTATACAATTCAATTAAATTTCAAATATCAATAATGGCGTATGAATAATCAAATTAACACACACCCACATCTTGAATATAATGATTTTAATGAATAATAATTTTATATTGTATTTGCTCGTTCACGAATTACCATCAGGGTCGCACCTACCATTGGAGCACTTGCTCAGGGCGCTGCAATCTTGGGGCGCCAAAAATAATCTACATTTTTTTTTATAAAACTTTTTATATAAATATTCAAAAAACAAATATTTGACTTATGCAAATAATACAAAAATACATTTCTTATTTCTATATGTTACTATCTATGTGTTCTAGACCATTAATGATATATGAATTTATATCAAATTTTTTTTATATGTAATTTTTTTGTGTATGTACAATATGGGAATAGAGAGCCAAATCCAAAATGATATTAAAAAAAATTAAAAGTATGTAAAATATAAAATCATTCTTATATAAGTATGATATACATATTAAAATTATATGTGCTACATTTGAATATACGTATACTGTATACGTATACTATACTTACTGTATGTAGATATAATTTCTTATATTCCTATATCTCATCCCCATGTACTCGTATATCTATATATAAATATTCAAACATCTATTATCATTTATGTATATTGTCTGTCTTGTATATCCATATTCAAAAGCAACATAATTCGATAATTCGTTTGATTATTATTTCTATTTATTAGACTGCAAAGCAAACAGTCTAAATCTAAATTCATAAATACATTGCAATGGAGCACTAAAATTATCTGCTCCAACGCATGAAAAAATTTTAATATCTACATATTAAAACAGAAAGCATCGCATACAAATATTATATAATTTTTTCTATGAGGTATGTGTTAGAATTGAGCACTTAGAAAATTTGCTCCAACGCATCAATTTTTATAATTATTTATATTTATAATTTAGTGCTTTCAATGGTTTGGTATACACAAATGTATGTACAAAGGCCGCAAAATTTCAAAAGTGTGCCGAGCGCCAGAATTGCTAGGACCATCCCTGATTACCATTGTCAATGAATGCTCTTACTCCCATATACAATTCATTTAAATTTGAAAAATCAATAATGGCGTATGTTTATTTAAATTAACACACAACCACATCTGTATATCTATGTACATCTCTTATTTGCTTCATTTAAATTTGAAAAATCAATAATGGCGTATGTTTATTTAAATTTTCACACAACCACATCATCCATTTTTTATTTTTCTTTTTGGTTTATTATAACTTTCCCCATTTTTACCATTAGCCATTGCCATTGTCAATGCATGCTCGAAAAAATTTTAATAATTACATATTAAAATAGAAAGCATCGCATACAAATATTATATAATTCTTTCTATGAGGTATGCGTTAGAATTGAGCACTTAGAAAATTTGCTCCAACGCATCAATTTTTATAATTATTTATATTTATAATTTAGTGCTTTCAATGGTTAGGTATACACAAATGTATGTACAAAGGCCGCAAAATTTCAAAACTGTGCCGAGCGCCAGAATTGCTAGGACCATCCCTGATTACCATTGTCAAAGAATGCTCTTACTACCATATACAATTCTATTAAATTTTAAAAAATCAATAATGGCGTATGTTTACTTAAACTAACACACAACCACATCTGCATATCTATATCTCTTATTTGTTTCATTTAAATTTGAAAAATCAATAATGGCGTATGTTTATTTAAATTATCACACAACCACATCTGTATATCTATTATATTATAATATATCTATTATAATGCTCGTACACCAATTACCATCAGGGTCGCACCTAGCATTGGAGTATTTGCTCAGGGCGCTGCAATCTTGGGGCGCCAAAAATAATCTACATTTTTTTTATAAAACTTTTTATATAAATATTCAAAAAAAAAATATTTGACTTTTGCAAATGATACAAAAATACATTTCTTATTTCTATATGTTACTATCTATGTGTTCTAGACCATTAATGATATATGAATTTATATCAAATTTTTTTTTTATATGTAATTTTTATGTGTATGTAAAATATGGGAATAGAGAGCCAAATCCAAAATGATATTAAAAAAAATTAAAAGTATGTAAAATATAAAATCATTCTTATATAAGTATGATATACATATTAAAATTATATGTGCTACATTTGAATATACGTATACTGTATACGTATACTATACTTACTGTATGTAGATATAATTTCTTATATTCCTATATCTCATCCCCATGTACTCGTATATCTATATATAAATATTCAAACATCTATTATCATTTATGTATATTGTCTGTCTTGTATATCCATATTCAAAAGCAACATAATTCGATAATTCGTTTGATTATTATTTCTATTTATTAGACTGCAAAGCAAACAGTCTAAATCTAAATTCATAAATACATTGCAATGGAGCACTATAATTATCTGCTCCAACACATGAAAAAATTTTAATATCTACATATTAAAACAGAAAGCATCGCATACAAATATTATATAATTTTTTCTATGAGGTATGCGTTAGAATTGAGCACTTAGAAAATTTGCTCCAACGCATCAATTTTTATAATTATTTATATTTATAATTTAGTGCTTTCAATGGTTTGGTATACACAAATGTATGTACAAAGGCCGCAAAATTTCAAAAGTGTGCCGAGCGCCAGAATTGCTAGGACCATCCCTGATTACCATTGTCAATGAATGCTCTTACTCCCATATACAATTCATTTAAATTTGAAAAATCAATAATGGCGTATGTTTATTTAAATTAACACACAACCACATCTGTATATCTATGTACATCTCTTATTTGCTTCATTTAAATTTGAAAAATCAATAATGGCGTATGTTTATTTAAATTTTCACACAACCACATCATCCATTTTTTATTTTTCTTTTTGGTTTATTATAACTTTCCCCATTTTTACCATTAGCCATTGCCATTGTCAATGCATGCTCTTACTCAAATATATAATTCAGCAGTAAAGAAATTATCGAAATAAAGAGAATCATAGCAGTCAAACAGCCGTATAAAAATTATATAAATATAATAATATATCTACAGACTATATTTATCTAATATAAATTGAATCTATAATGGCGTATGAATAATCAAATTAACACACACCCACATCTTGAATATAATGATTTTAATGAATAATAATTTTATATTGTATTTGCTCGTTCACGAATTACCATCAGGGTCGCACCTACCATTGGAGCACTTGCTCAGGGCGCTGCAATCTTGGGGCGCCAAAAATAATCTACATTTTTTTTTATAAAACTTTTTATATAAATATTCAAAAAACAAATATTTGACTTATGCAAATAATACAAAAATACATTTCTTATTTCTATATGTTACTATCTATGTGTTCTAGACCATTAATGATATATGAATTTATATCAAATTTTTTTTATATGTAATTTTTATGTGTATGTACAATATGGGAATGGAGAGCCAAATCCAAAATGATATTAAAAAAAATTAAAAGTATGTAAAATATAAAATCATTCTTATATAAGTATGATATACATATTAAAATTATATGTGCTACATTTGAATATACGTATACTGTATACGTATACTATACTTACTGTATGTAGATATAATTTCTTATATTCCTATATCTCATCCCCATGTACTCGTATATCTATATATAAATATTCAAACATCTATTATCATTTATGTATATTGTCTGTCTTTTCTATCTATATTCAAAAGCAACATAATTCGATAATTCGATTGATTATTATTTCTATTTATTAGACTGCGAAGCAAACAGTCTAAATCTAAATTCATAAATACATTGCAATGGAGCACTAAAATTATCTGCTCCAACGCATGAAAAAATTTTAATATCTACATATTAAAACAGAAAGCATCGCATACAAATATTATATAATTTTTTCTATGAGGTATGCGTTAGAATTGAGCACTTAGAAAATTTGCTCCAACGCATCAATTTTTATAATTATGTATTTATATTTATAATTTAGTGCTTTCAATGGTTTGGTATACACAAATGTATGTACAAATTGCGCAAAATTTCAAAAGTGTGCCGAGCGCCAGAATTGCTAGGACCATCCCTGATTACCATTGTCAATGAATGCTCTTACTCCCATATACAATTCATTTAAATTTGAAAAATCAATAATGGCGTATGTTTATTTAAATTAACACACAACCACATCTGTATATCTATGTACATCTCTTATTTGCTTCATTTAAATTTGAAAAATCAATAATGGCGTATGTTTATTTAAATTTTCACACAACCACATCATCCATTTTTTATTTTTCTTTTTGGTTTATTATAACTTTCCCCATTTTTACCATTAGCCATTGCCATTGTCAATGCATGCTCTTACTCAAATATATAATTCAGCAGTAAAGAAATTATCGAAATAAAGAGAATCATAGCAGTCAAACAGCCGTATAAAAATTATATAAATATAATAATATATCTACAGACTATATTTATCTAATATAAATTGAATCTATAATGGCGTATGAATAATCAAATTAACACACACCCACATCTTGAATATAATGATTTTAATGAATAATAATTTTATATTGTATTTGCTCGTTCACGAATTACCATCAGGGTCGCACCTACCATTGGAGCACTTGCTCAGGGCGCTGCAATCTTGGGGCGCCAAAAATAATCTACATATTTTTTTATAAAACTTTTTATATAAATATTCAAAAAACAAATATTTGACTTATGCAAATAATACAAAAATACATTTCTTATTTCTATATGTTACTATCTATGTGTTCTAGACCATTAATGATATATGAATTTATATCAAATTTTTTTTATATGTAATTTTTATGTGTATGTACAATATGGGAATGGAGAGCCAAATCCAAAATGATATTAAAAAAAATTAAAAGTATGTAAAATATAAAATCATTCTTATATAAGTATGATATACATATTAAAATTATATGTGCTACATTTGAATATACGTATACTGTATACGTATACTATACTTACTGTATGTAGATATAATTTCTTATATTCCTATATCTCATCCCCATGTACTCGTATATCTATATATAAATATTCAAACATCTATTATCATTTATGTATATTGTCTGTCTTGTATATCCATATTCAAAAGCAACATAATTCGATAATTCGATTGATTATTATTTCTATTTATTAGACTGCAAAGCAAACAGTCTAAATCTAAATTCATAAATACATTGCAATGGAGCACTAAAATTATCTGCTCCAACGCATGAAAAAATTTTAATATCTACATATTAAAACAGAAAGCATCGCATACAAATATTATATAATTTTTTCTATGAGGTATGCGTTAGAATTGAGCACTTAGAAAATTTGCTCCAACGCATCAATTTTTATAATTATTTATATTTATAATTTAGTGCTTTCAATGGTTAGGTATACACAAATGTATGTACAAAGGCCGCAAAATTTCAAAAGTGTGCCGAGCGCCAGAATTGCTAGGACCATCCCTGATTACCATTGTCAATGAATGCTCTTACTACCTTATACAATTCAATTAAATTTCAAATATCAATAATGGCGTATGTTTACTTAAATTAAATTGAATATACGTATACTGTATACATAATATCACAGACAATATATTGTCTGTGATAATATGTAGATATAATTTCTTATATTCCTATATCTCATCCCCATGTACTCGTATATCTATATATAAATATTCAAACATCTATTATCATTTATGTATATTGTCTGTCTTGTATATCCATATTCAAAAGCAACATAATTCGATAATTCGATTGATTATTATTTCTATTTATTAGACTGCAAAGCAAACAGTCTAAATCTAAATTCATAAATACATAGCAATGGAGCACTATAATTATCTGCTCCAACACATGAAAAAATTTTAATATCTACATATTAAAACAGAAAGCATCGCATACAAATATTATATAATTTTTTCTATGAGGTATGCGTTAGAATTGAGCACTTAGAAAATTTGCTCCAACGCATCAATTTTTATAATTATTTATATTTATAATTTAGTGCTTTCAATGGTTTGGTATACACAAATGTATGTACAAAGGCCGCAAAATTTCAAAAGTGTGCCGAGCGCCAGAATTGCTAGGACCATCCCTGATTACCATTGTCAATGAATGCTCTTACTCCCATATACAATTCATTTAAATTTGAAAAATCAATAATGGCGTATGTTTATTTAAATTAACACACAACCACATCTGTATATCTATGTACATCTCTTATTTGCTTCATTTAAATTTGAAAAATCAATAATGGCGTATGTTTATTTAAATTTTCACACAACCACATCATCCATTTTTTATTTTTCTTTTTGGTTTATTATAACTTTCCCCATTTTTACCATTAGCCATTGCCATTGTCAATGCATGCTCGAAAAAATTTTAATAATTACATATTAAAATAGAAAGCATCGCATACAAATATTATATAATTCTTTCTATGAGGTATGCGTTAGAATTGAGCACTTAGAAAATTTGCTCCAACGCATCAATTTTTATAATTATTTATATTTATAATTTAGTGCTTTCAATGGTTAGGTATACACAAATGTATGTACAAAGGCCGCAAAATTTCAAAAGTGTGCCGAGCGCCAGAATTGCTAGGACCATCCCTGATTACCATTGTCAAAGAATGCTCTTACTACCATATACAATTCTATTAAATTTTAAAAAATCAATAATGGCGTATGTTTACTTAAATTAACACACAACCACATCTGCATATCTATATCTCTTATTTGTTTCATTTAAATTTGATAAATCAATAATGGCGTATGTTTATTTAAATTATCACACAACCACATCTGTATATCTATTATATTATAATATATCTATTATAATGCTCGTTCACCAATTACCATCAGGGTCGCACCTACCATTGGAGTATTTGCTCAGGGCGCTGCAATCTTGGGGCGCCAAAAATAATCTACATTTTTTTTATAAAACTTTTTATATAAATATTCAAAAAAAAAATATTTGACTTTTGCAAATGATACAAAAATACATTTCTTATTTCTATATGTTACTATCTATGTGTTCTAGACCATTAATGATATATGAATTTATATCAAATTTTTTTTTTATATGTAATTTTTATGTGTATGTAAAATATGGGAATAGAGAGCCAAATCCAAAATGATATTAAAAAAAATTAAAAGTATGTAAAATATAAAATCATTCTTATATAAGTATGATATACATATTAAAATTATATGTGCTACATTTGAATATACGTATACTGTATACGTATACTATACTTACTGTATGTAGATATAATTTCTTATATTCCCATATCTCATCCCCATGTACTCGTATATCTATATATAAATATTCAAACATCTATTATCATTTATGTATATTGTCTGTCTTGTATATCCATATTCAAAAGCAACATAATTCGATAATTCGTTTGATTATTATTTCTATTTATTAGACTGCAAAGCAAACAGTCTAAATCTAAATTCATAAATACATTGCAATGGAGCACTATAATTATCTGCTCCAACACATGAAAAAATTTTAATATCTACATATTAAAACAGAAAGCATCGCATACAAATATTATATAATTTTTTCTATGAGGTATGCGTTAGAATTGAGCACTTAGAAAATTTGCTCCAACGCATCAATTTTTATAATTATTTATATTTATAATTTAGTGCTTTCAATGGTTTGGTATACACAAATGTATGTACAAAGGCCGCAAAATTTCAAAAGTGTGCCGAGCGCCAGAATTGCTAGGACCATCCCTGATTACCATTGTCAATGAATGCTCTTACTCCCATATACAATTCATTTAAATTTGAAAAATCAATAATGGCGTATGTTTATTTAAATTAACACACAACCACATCTGTATATCTATGTACATCTCTTATTTGCTTCATTTAAATTTGAAAAATCAATAATGGCGTATGTTTATTTAAATTTTCACACAACCACATCATCCATTTTTTATTTTTCTTTTTGGTTTATTATAACTTTCCCCATTTTTACCATTAGCCATTGCCATTGTCAATGCATGCTCTTACTCAAATATATAATTCAGCAGTAAAGAAATTATCGAAATAAAGAGAATCATAGCAGTCAAACAGCCGTATAAAAATTATATAAATATAATAATATATCTACAGACTATATTTATCTAATATAAATTGAATCTATAATGGCGTATGAATAATCAAATTAACACACACCCACATCTTGAATATAATGATTTTAATGAATAATAATTTTATATTGTATTTGCTCGTTCACGAATTACCATCAGGGTCGCACCTACCATTGGAGCACTTGCTCAGGGCGCTGCAATCTTGGGGCGCCAAAAATAATCTACATT